>OZ010786.1:35612885-38371219 GCA_963932465.1 Maratus speciosus
TTTGTGAGATAGTTTCTTTGGCTTTAAACAGCTTTATAACATTTTCACAGTGTGCTTATAGCACGTTTTGATTTTCAAAGTGATGTGTATAGCAAGCATCAGTAATCAGGATCATGTTTTCACTTTTTTTTTTTTTTTTTTTTTTTTTTGAAAAAGACGATTAAATAAATATTTTTCTGTAAAGTACAGGGAGGTTATAATTAAACTTCCCCTATAAACAGCATCTCACAGCGCAAAGGAGTGAACGGAATGCAATAAAATTTGGTGTATAGGCTATACACGAGATGCGCTCACGAAATTTCGAAAAAAAAAATATTTCCAAAATGTCCACCAGATGGCGCTTTTCCAGAAAAAACATTAAATTTAACACAATAAACGGCTAAAATAGCCGGTTTTACATTTTGTTACTCATAATTCTTGTTCTGGATTGTTAATATTGTTTTTGTATTCCGTTTTGTTCGTTTATTGTGTTAAATTTAATGTTTTTTCCGGAAAAGCGCCATCTGGTGGACATTTTGGAACTAATTTTTTTTTTTTCGAAATTCCGTGAGCGCATCTCCTGCATAGTCTGTATACCAAATTTCATTGCATTCCGCTTACCCGTTTGCGCCGTAGGATGCTGTTTATAGGGAAGTTTAATTATAACCACCCTGTATAATACTTAATTTTAAGTATTATTATGGCAACATCATCTACTTCAACAAGATCAAAAACGAACATTTATCTCCTTGGTTCTACTATAACTTAGCTTACTGGCAATAAACTACCTTCTATATGCATGGTACGGGGTCTTTTTTTACATCACCATGTTGAAATTAACAATACTATAACGGAGACTTCAGCAACTACAATAAGAGAAATTACAAAATTTTGGCAGAAAGCTAGAATCTCAGTTCAAGAGCTCAGAAATAGTCAGTTAAAGCTGGAAAAATTGCTTGAGAATTGGAGGATATTAAAGAAAAATAAAAATAGAATTACAGTTATCCAAAAGAGCAAAGAAGATGAATTTATTTTGAAATTTGGTGATCCGTTTGATATTGCACATGCTAATGCTCTTAACATGATAAAAATTTCAGAGGATAAAGACTTCCTGTTAGCACAGCGTGAGAAAAGGAGGAAGGGTTCTATGCTAGATGTGGATAAGTGTTTGGAGAAGAAAGAAAAAATGGCATATTTAAGAAGGAAAGCTATATCTGAAAGAAATCAAAGAATGAAAGCAGTTTGTGAAGAAGCAGAAGCAACTGTTCATTTATTATCGTCAGAAGAATCAGACGAAGTTGAAAATGAAGTCGAACAGGCATCATTCCCAGTAATAGAGAAAGGAACGAGCAGCTCCTCCAAACAGAAAAGAAAAAGAATGAGAATTATGATTCCAAATCTGGCTGCAGCTTTAGACAGGACCAAAGTTTCAGAGAGAAAAGCTGTGTTTGTTGTTGCCGAAACAGTAAAGAGCTTGGGTTGTGAAGTAGATGAAGTAACTCTGAGTAGAAGTTCCATTCGTCGAGAAAGAATTAAACACCGGTCTAAAATGTATGAGCAGCTCAAAGCTGAATTTGGAGAACATGTTAACGTAACAGTTCACTGGGATCGTAAACTCTTACAAGACCTAAATTTGAAAGAGAAAGTTGATAGACTTCCAGTAATTGTGTCTAGAAAAGGAGTCTCTCAGTTACTTTCAGTGCCCAAGCTTCCATCAGGAGACGGAGAAGGTCAAGCTGCCGCAGTATATGCGACCTTACAGGATTGGGGTATAGATAATAAAGTAAGTGCCATGTGCTTTGACACCAGGGCCCGCTTAACACTTAGGAATAGGAGAAGCCCGACGTCACACACGGGGCCCCCTATTACTCTACAAATTGCTTTTTATTTACTAAATCTCTTTTTCGTAGCTTAAATAATTCGAAATTTTACCATCAAAGTTAAGTAAATAACATTTTTAATATTAAACTAAAACTACCTATATAAAAGTATTTTATTATATGTTTAATTGTAAATAAGCAATTTATTTTGTAATTGACAAATATGGAACTATAGTTGAGAATATGTGAACTTCAAAATATTTTTTGTGATTTAAAAATTGCCATATAGTAAAAAAAATAAAGTTTCATAAGAAAAAAAATGTATTTTTTACAGTGATTGAGTTTCTTTTTTCTAAAACTCTTTTTTCTAAACAGTTTTGAAAAGCAAAATTGGGGACCCTTTTGTATTTCAGTGGGTAAGCACGGGCTTCACGGGCCTATTCCGTAAACAGGCCCTGTTTGACACAACAAGCGTCAATACTGGTCGAATTAAAGGCACTTGTAAGTTACTTGAACAAAAAATGAATAAAGAACTGCTTTCTTTGGCATGTCGCCACCACATTGTGGAATTGATTATTAAGGCAGTTTTCGAAAAAAGCTTAGGATTTTCTTCATCACCAGAAGTACCACTATTTAAAAGATTCCAAGCCAACTGGAATTTTATTGGCAAAGAGAAGTATGATATGGGAGTTGGTAATACAGATATTTTGAATCAAATAATATATATAAAAGATGACATAATTAATTTTTCTAAAATACTACTGTACAAAAATAAGCAACCAAGAAATGGCAATCGAGAATTTCTTTAACTTATCTTAATCTTTTTAGACGAAACCCCTTCTTGAGGAGTCAGGTTTGTTGCACCTGGAGCCATGCACCATGCTCGCTGGATGTCCAAAGTGCTGTATAGTCTAAAAATATGGATGTTTAGTAGCCAGTTCACCATTACTCCAAGAGAAAAAAAAGGATTGCAAAAAATATGTGTATTTGTGGTGCGAGTATATCTAAAAGCTTGGATGACAGCACCATTGCAACAAAGTGCACCTTTCAATGATTTCAATTTAATGAAATCTGTTACAGTATAAGAATATTGATGATGAAATATCTAAAGCAGCATCAGAAGAGTTAGCCAAACACCTTTGGTATTTATATGAGGATCTTGTCGCCTTAGCTCTTTTCGACAATCAAGTGCTTCATTGCCTTAAAAGGCTCACAGTAAAGGCCATGAAAGACGTTAATAGTAAAAAAGAATCCACAAAGCGTCCTAACATGAAACTTTTGACGTTTGAAACTTTTGTCGACATGAAATTTGAAGACTTTGTAACGAAGCGGTTAGCTTTATTATTCCAACAAATGTGCCTACCAGATGCGTTCCTCCAAGTAGACCACAGAAATATGGGAAGATCAGGAGACTTTCTGTAAAGCATTAGAAATTGTCAAATCAATAGAAGTTGTTAATGATCATGCTAAAAGGGGCATAGCCCTAATTCAAGAGTTTTGTAAAAAAATAACGTACAGTGAGACACAACTACAATACTCATTACAGGTGGTTGAAGAACATCGACGAACATATCCTGACTGCAAAAAACAGAGTTTGGCAGGTACTGACAAATACATGATTATTTAAATATTAATGGCGTATATTTACTTGTTAATTATTTATAACATATATTGAATATATAAGTGTACTTTAATTACTTAGAATTCTCAGATTCTTACCCTCATGTATGGCAAATAAATCTTTTTTAGATATTAGTAGCAGTTGAATTCTTTAAATTGTAAATTTACAAAAAAGGGAAATTTTTAAGAGTGTTGAGCTACCTCTAAATATTAAAATTTTAACCTCCAACTTCATAATATTTTATTAAACTAAAATGAACAAATTAAGAGGATAGCACCAGTAAAAATAATAATAGACCTTTTTTGGACCACCCTACTATGCCTACCATTACGCCTCTGAATTTGTCGGTCGAATTCAACATCAACCTGTATATCTTAAATGACGTTCTTGTTAAATCTGCTTTTATGAGAAGAAAAAGAAAACATGGATCAACTATGTTACTGCAAGTCCATCTACAATAATAAACGTTTCTTCATATTTTAATAGGATATTGATCTAAATGCGTTAGTGATAATATGTTCTTCATGTGGCGTGTCCGTGAATGTATTTTAAAAATTACGTTAATTCATGAGACAAGCACCTAATTATTTTTCCCGAATATCTGCAAACTATTAACACCAAACCGTTAAAGAGTTTCTTGCATGATGCCAAAAACATGAAAAAACATATTTTTTTAAGAATAAAAAAAATCCATTAGAAGATTAACGCTTTTCGCGTCAAATGTTTCACTGGTTAAAGATGATATCAACCCATTTTTATGTTAATAAAGGCAAACAATTGTGTGAAACCCTGCGATCGATAGCTTCTCCCTCCATAATTCTTCTTTATTTTCCCTATTTTAATTGAAGGCTTATTGCCTCAGCTAATTCCGCTTTAACAAAGAAAACTAAACAACAACAAAAAAAAGAAATGTGGTTTTAGGTGTGATAGATCATTGCATACCTTCTTTTGTATTTATTTTTATTTTCTTTTTTAAGCTCTAGAACAATACTCTTTTTAATTCTCTCTGGGATGTAAGGGATTTCTTTTTCAGTCAAAAGATAAATTAAAGTTAATTTTTAGTTCATAAGCGAAACTCTGTCATTAAAAATTCAGAATAATGATATGAGTTTTTGAAATGAAAAAAAGGAGGAATAGAAAAGGGAAAAGATAAGGATTCTAAAAATAAAGAAGGATAAAAGAAAGGTCGAAATTACTACAAAGAATTGAGATTTAGCATTTGGTGAAATAAAGAGGTGGGTAAAAGATTCTATGTTATTTTATATTATTTTAAATATAGACATAATAGAACCGTTATTTATATACCAAGTGATCCAAAAGTTAAGGAAAACTTTAACCCTTCACTGCACGACATTCCACATCTGACACATACCTAAAAAAACTGTAATTCTGATTATGTGCCATGAATTTGACCAATATGATCTCTATCCCTGATTAAGAACAGTCCAAAGAATGGTCTAACACTTATTTTGTCCATGTCAGATAGCTGCATTTGACAAAAAATTAGAATTTGTTCTTCGGAAACAAAAAAAATTTTGATCAAGCTATTAAGGTAAAATTTACGTTCATTATTTTTACTGAATGCTTAAAAATATTAATATAAACGAAGTTGCAGAGTGTTAAGCAGATAAAATTAATTAATTTAAGCTCATTTAGTTGTAAAATATATCAATACAATATTTTAAAACCCTAATTGTGTACATAGGGTACACGCCATAAAATATAAAATTTTAGCTGAAAATTTGAAATTTATTTTTTTACTATTTTTCCCATTATTAGAACGATATACAACATTCAAATAATTTTTTTCATACAAATAGAAAAAATCGTGCAGTGAAGGGTTAAAAATAATTAATTGGAAAACGGATAAGGGCATAAAGATGCGGTTTCCATCAAACGGATAGAAAGGAAGCTGTAATTTTTTACGATAAAAGCAAAAAACAACTGCTTGAATAGTTCTTTTTTTTTTCCTAATAAGATGGCTTACAAATGACAAGTGCTTAGATGTAAGTTTACAACTGTTCGAAGTGCTATCCGTCATTCAGCAGCACCATTGTCTGATGAGGCCTTGCTTGCAGCATTAAGCAACATTTCTTTTGGTGTGTCAGACACATTTTTGGTATGATGACATCTTTCCATGTTGGCAGTTATGACGGTGTCAAGTATTATTCTTTGTACAATCACTCGTATTTATTGAAGCATTCTTTTTTTTTACGTTCGTCATAAAAACTGCGGTTAAAAATTGTCCGTTTTGTGCAAAACATATATACCGTCGGACCTCGTTATCTCGACACCCGGTTTTCACGTCACTGCGCTTATCACGTCAATTTTTCAAAGTCCCGATTTTCTGTATATGACTTTAATGTAAATAAACTCCGGATTTTACGTCGTTGCATAATTTTCAACTCCGGATATCCCGACGGTTTAGGAAAATTGTCCATTTTTCATAATCCATCGTATAAGCACGGAAATTAAGCAGTAAGAAATGTTTTAGCCAAACTTTTCACAAACGTGTCTAAAATACCCACTGAAATAAATCCGAAATTTTACCTCAATCCTTTATCTGAAAAAATAAACCCTATGAACGACCCACTTAAGCTCCAGATAGACGTATCAGTCTGCTCGCGGTCTTTTTGTTCTGGTCAGGTGGCGCTTTCTTTTGGTTACAAGGCATTTTTCAACCGACTAAAACCGAAGCATTGCATTGCATTGAAACGATCAGAAATTATCTAACGTCCATTTCTGAAACAACGAATATTGATTACAATTCATTGTATAATATTGAAAAAAGAATTGTAGGAAGAACATCTAGGGATAAGCAAACCTTAATTCATCAATATTTCTTGTAACAATAAAAAAACATGTCACCATAAATCTGATTTTTATTCTTTTCAATTTTGTTTTTGTGCTTATTTTGTTTAATAATAATGTTTTATTGCTTAAAACTGCAAGAACAGTTATGAATTTGAAATTTTCTTAAATTACTTAAAAATACAGATTTTTATAAATATTTTTTCCAACTCCGGTTACCGCGACACCCCGCTTATGACGACACTTTGTTCTGGTCCTTAGAGTGTCGGGATAACGAGGTTTGACTGTATTTATCTTTATTTGTTTAAGAAGTATTAATTTTTAAAGGTTGTTCTGACCTCTAGATCACCTGACGTTTAGAAAAAAAAATCAATACGGTTTGTTTTTATTGTACAGTTTCTCGTAAATTTTAAAAGAAGACGATTAAATGCACTACTTTAGTTGAATTTAATTTGAAACTCTAAAAAATGTAAATGTAAAGAATGGCGAGAATAAATAGATTGGAAGCTGTTGCCAAACTGTTCGACATCGCACGTTTAAGAAGAAGAAATACTTAAGATACTCAAACATAGCGTACCTTGGATTTCTGCAAGGGCTCCACTGTAAAAAAATCACTGTACATTTGCCAGCAGAACTCGATCACAGTTGAATGTACTGTATCTTTCTCTGGTTTCCTGATTATTTAAACATGGAAAATACAGTAGTTCCGTAAAATTAACAGTACAATGTACTGTCAATTTTGGACGCATTTGGACCACAGCACAAACTACTGGCGTCCAAATTGCCAGTACATTGTGCTGTTAATTTTACGCAACTACTGTATTTTCCATGTTTAAATAGTCAGGAAACCATAGAAAGATACAGTACATTCAACTGTGATCGAGTTTGTGCGCGAGATGAACAGTACTTTGTACTGTAAAAATGTCGTTTTTTTTTACAGTGTTGGCCTAATTAAATTTCTTTAGGTTCGTGGTGAGCTGGACTTAAAAGTCATTCTTTTGGGGTCTTGTCGTTACGGCAAGATGTTTTTGTAAAAATAACATCGAATTATTAAGGAATTTTGAAAAGTTAACGTCATTTTTAAATGTTTATTTTTACTTTAAGTCTAAAGAAATATTTTTGAAAATATTGTAATTCCACATTACCTAACTTTCGTGCATATCATATGAAAAAAGGCTGTTTTGCATAAATATGTATGAAAAAAATGCTTTTTTTTGCACAAATATGTATGTAATATTATTTTAAATAAATTTTAATTCCGTAATTAGGTTCATAATATCGGTCTTTTTATAGAAAATGAGTGAAACCTGATTTCACAGATTTTTCCGCATCGTTTAGCTTCCATGAACTTCAAAAACACTAAATTTATTATTTAAACCCGAATGGGACTGAAATTTTCGACTCATGCAGATTCCTACTTTACGCTAGGCATTGGCTATTACCTCATTTTGAAGTGCGATCATACCAGGCCTTGTGAAGAAGAAGTTGAAACGAGGACGATAGAAAATATGCGGTAATTAGCACATTTTCTTCAGGTTAAACCCCATCGAGCATTTGGAACACACTTATATGATACATTATACTTACATAGATGCCTTCATTGGCTGTCCGGCATTTGAATACTTCCTTACATAAAGAGTGAAATATTATTCTTCATTGTCTCACCAACAACATCTTAGCATACATGGAAAACAGTTGTGCATCAGCATTGTTTGCTTGAAGGAACCGTTCAACAAATTCAAAATGCTTCACCATTTTCTTGCAGTTTAATTAAAATAGGTGAATTAGAACTTCTCTTCGCGTTTTTCATATCATTTCAAGGAATTATAGTCCAGACATATAATTTTTTTATGACTTGTTTTTTCTATTACGCTTAATTATACATGCACTATTTTACTTTAGGCACACAGATGTCTGCCTCACACATTTTTTTTTTTTTTTTTTTTTTTTTTTTAAACTTGGTCATACATTCTGAGATATAGCTATCACGGAAATCATGTAAAACACACCACTGCAGTCCCAATTGTTGATAAAGATGAACCTAAACACAATTAAAGAAAATACTGACATACTTAGAGAAATATTGTTGATATTGGTTTAGTTTTCTGAAATTGTAAAATCTGAATTTTACTTACCGGAAAGCTTTTAACCTGAAGATCTCAAGAGAAGAAATATATTCTAGTTTTACCTAGTATCAGTATTTTTAGCTATTTGACTGACTTTTAAAACTGTACAGTTTTTTCGCATTTTTATGAGAATGATTTGTTTTTCATTACTATTCCATTCCGATTTTATCATTTTTCTAGATTAATTTGATATATCTCTTTTACAATTTTTTATTTCCATTCAATCAAACTGATTAGTAAATAAATCATACGCATTGAATTTTTTTAAGATCTGAATAAAAAAGTGTCTAGATCAGAAATCGATCACAGGGTATCTTAGCAATTTATATTTTGTTCCTGTGTTCGATCCCAGGATAACTTTTCAACAATTTCCAACAAAGTTGAAAAGTGTTTAAGACTTCGGTTTGTTTGTCCGTGCTCTAACTCTCATAAATATACTCGGATTGAACTGAAATTTTTAGCTGTTATTCATTTTTACCATAGCACGATCACTATTTCAAATGAAGTTTGTAGCATGTTTAGTTCCTTACAGGGATAGTCAAATGTATTCCGTTACATTACGGTCCATGTGAAAAAATCGTTTCAAATGATTTTTAAGGATGTTACACCCTTTCAAACATAATAAAATTTATATGCATTTATGAAGTGACTAAAATGTGTATTATGTAGAATATGCGGTACAAAGAATAGTTATTATTCATTTACAGGGCCACACAAAAGAATTCCGTTACTTAATTTTATAGGGGAGGGAATTGTTTGCGGCGTATTTTAGTTATGTTAAACTCTTTCATATATAATGAAATTGATATAAGTCGCTCAGGTTTAGTATAATTTATTTCTTGTATACTATGAAGTGCATGGTATTTACAGGGACACACAACAGATTTCAAATGTTATATTGTATCCGAAGTTCTAGATATCAGCTATGATTGCTGGAATTGATATTTTAATTATGATATGCGCTTTTAAATTTCACTATATACACTGCTCAAAACAATTAAAGGATATTTGAAGTTTTATATAAAATAAAGATATAAACGATTTTTTTTTTTGCCGAAAATAGAAGAAGAGAATCACAAATGCAAATTTTTCTGGTTTTCAAACTGTGGAGTATGCAAATTTTGAGTTCGACGTCAAAAACGTCGCTTCAGCGGCAGCGAATGAAATTTGACTTTCAACTGGATAAAAGAGAATGAAGACAAGGATGATCGGCATTCAGTGATTGCTTTGTTTCGATGAGTACGATGTCTCAGCGAAGTCATTTGACAGATTCAGACGCTTTGAGAATTGTTGGTAGGTTAGAAGGGGGCCAAACTCAAGCCGAAGTAGCGCAAGCCATTGGAGTGTCACAAAGTGTTATTTCCAGGATCTGGAACCGTATTTTGGAGAGTGGATGTGCAGGCCGAAGACCAGGGCAAGGTCGTAGACGGGCAACAACGCCCAATGAAGATCGGTATTTAGCGTTAACAGCTCGGAGACACCGAACCATGAACGCTACTCTTCTCCAACAACACCTTTGCTCGGCTACAGGCACCACGATTTCAACTCAGACTGTCCGAAATCGGCTCCATGTTGTAGGTCTGTATGCTCGCCGACCGATGGTATGTGTTAGATTAACATCAAGGCATCGTCGCGACCGCAGGGAGTGGGCAACCGAGCATGTCAACTGGAGGAGAAATGAATGGAGCAATATTCTGTTTTCTGACGAGTCCCGTTTTTCTGTGCATCCGGATAATAGGCGTATTTTCATCTGGAGGGACCGTGGCAGTAGGAATAATCCTGCGTTCGTGCACGAAAGTGTCAGATTTGGTGGAGGAGTGTTGGTGTATGGTGGCATCTCCATTGACGGGCGCACTGACCTCTACATCATTCGAGATGGAACTCTGACTGGTCGCCGATATAGGGATGAGATCCACCTATTGTAGTCCCTTACGCTGCAGCAATAGGAGATAACCTCATTTTAATGGACGATAACTGCAGGCCACATCGTGCAAACCTGGTGGAGGATTTCCTTTTCGAGGAAGGAATCGTTCGAATGGAATGGCCAGCGTGTTCTCCAGACATGAATCCAATCGAGCACGTTTGGGACGCTCTAGGAAGACGAGTTTCTGGCCTCCAACAACCCCCACAAACTCTCCAAGAACTGGAAAGAGCTCTTCTGGAAGAGTGGGGCAGAATACCCCAACTCGTCATTAATAGCCTCATTGAGTCCATGCCTCAAAGGTGTTCAACGTTGCTGGCCGCCCGTGGAAACCATACCCCCTACTGAAAATGATTTTCTTTGAAGAAAACACCTTTTCTTATTCTTTTTTTTCTCATATGCACAAATTGTGTTTTTTTCCTTTAGTACACAAATGCGCAATAAAATGCATTTTTTTCTGCCAAACATGTGTAATTTATTCTCATATAACCTACTATGTCTGTCGACCATGTATCAATCAGCTAAACAGTTTACCAGATACAAAATCCACCTAAAACTGCAATATCCTTTAATTGTTTTGAGCAGTGTATATGCATACAATATGGTGTATATAAATGCTATAGTTCATATACAGGGTACACAAACGAATTTGTAAGGGTTACTGAGTATGAGCGAAAATTGCTTAAAGGTAGTTTTTAAATGAGTTATGCCTTTTTTACGCTGAACTGCATTTAGTTTACCAAGAATGATTTGTAGAATATAGATAAAATGATATACAGTACAGGTCCACGCAAAAAAATGTATACATGGCCGTTTATGGATGATAAATTCTGGAAATGTGATTTCAGTAGTTTTAAGAGTGTTTTAGCTTGAAAAAATTTTTAGCTAAATAGTGGCGTGTAATAAAAGCACTAGCTAAACTCTAGGACTGTGCAAAGGTATTCAAGTATTTTTCCATCTACTGGTATAAATTGCTGAAACAGAATTTTCAAGCTATTATGCGTTTTCTTGCTAAATAATTTTTTCCATTATACAGGGTGCAATATGTTATCTATCGCCAACCTTTAATTTCTTAACCGTTGGTCGTATACATATAGTTCCAATTACAAAAACGTTTACGTTTCAAATGAGGTAAATATTCATGTTGTGGAATTATTTAAAGCAAAAAATCAATTTTATACAAATTACGAAATCTAACTTTTTATACGGTCCCCCAGTACCTATAGTTATATTTAGTAAAAGTTTACACATATCATAACAGATATAACACAAAAAAATTTACATCTGTACTACAAAAATTGACACAGCTATTAAATTTCAAAGTTTGAGATTTTTGCACATGATTTAGTCTTTCATTGAGGGATCAGTTAAAAGATGAATTAAAGTAATTCGAGATCAAATTTAGGGTGCAATTCCTTTTTTACGGCGAAACCACCTTCAGCCGGTATCACCAAAGAGATCTAAAAATTTGAGCTGACTTTCAAGGGTCGTATGCAAACCGAAAAATAAAATATTGAGATTAAACAGAAAAATAAATATAAATTTATTATAATATCAGAAAACAGTGTACTATAAAAGATGAATACATCAAACGCCGGAATCTGCTATGGTTTATGTGACTGAGATCAATTCTCTGATTTATCTGCAGCAGCGCATCATCCTTGATTGTCACACAGTTTGCACATTTGCGTGTCCACTCTCTGCTAACGTGTCCGGGACCTAGTACTGCCACGCGCTCAATCGTGCATTGCCATCAATGGAGAACACTTTGAGCAGTATCTCTAGGAGATTCCAGCGTTTCATGTATTCATTTTTTATAGTACACCGTTTTCTGATATTATAATAAATTGATATTTATTTTTCTGTTTAATTTCAATATTTCATTCTTCGCTTTGTATACGACCCCTAAAAGTCAGCTAAAATTTTTAGATGAAATAACCCTCTTTGGTGATACCCCAATTTGGCGATTCTGGCTAAAGGTGGTTTTGCCGTGAAAAAGTCATTGCACCCTGATTTTGATCTCGAACTACTTTAATTCATCTTTTAACTGATCCCTCAATGAAATATAAAATCATGTGCAAAAATCACAAACTTTTAAATTTAACAACTTTGTCAATTTTTGTAGTACAGATGTCAAACTTTTTGTCTTACATCTGTTATGATATGCGTAAAATTTTCCTAACAATAACTATAGGGACTGGGGGACCGTATAAAAAGTTAGATTTCGTAATTTTTATAAAATTGATTTTTTTACTTTAAATAATGCCACAACATGAATATTTAATTCATTTGAAACGTTTTTGTAATTGGAACTATATGTCTACGACCAACGGTTGGGAAATTAAACGCCAGCGATAGATAACATATTGCACCTTGTATAGTATATATATATATATTAACCTACAGATCAAATACAGGGCTGTTCAAAAGAATTGAAATGCATATTTGGCTATGGACGGTAACTGCTGAAATCAGATTTAGGTAGCTTTCATTACAAAAAGTTACCTATTGCAGCGTTCAGAGGAAAACGATTTCGAAAAATTTTGGCACATTTTCACCGATCATGATCCCCAGACCCCGAAACCACCCTCCGTTCAAATGTGATATATATATATATATATATATATATCTGATCTTTGTCATACTGTAACTCTCGTATTTATGAACCGATTCGGATATAATTTGGTGTGTGCATAATAAATACCTATGTCACGACAGTTCGTTGGCCAGCTTCATCCGCCATCTTCTTTCAAAATGGCGGCCATTTAAATGTTTTTAAAATTTTTAAATTTAAAATGAGGCACAATAAAAGTAGAAATTGAAAAAGATTTTTTTCTTATGTATTTTAGCTTCATACAAAGATTCCGGAGCATTTTATGTTTTGTCTATATCTTACAAAATGGCTGAGTTATAGCGCTTTGAATTTCTAGCATGGCTGACATTTTGGAACGATCTGATTTTTGTCACACGATAATACGCGTATTTATAAACCGATCTGAATGTGACAAGGCATGCGCATAGTACATAGAAATGTCTCGACCGAATTCGTTGGCCAGCTTCATACGTCATCTTGTTTCAAAATGGGGCCATTTAAATATTTTAAAAAATTTAATTTAAATTGCGGGACAAAAAAAATTAGAAATTGAAAAAGGTTTTTCTCTTATGTGTTTCAACTTGATACAAAGATTCCGGAGCATTTTTTTTTTCGTCTATATATTAAAAAATGGATGAGCTATAGCATTTGGAAATTCTAGTGTGGCTGACATTTTGAAACGATCTTATTTTTGTCACGCGATAACACGCCTATTTATGAACGGATTTGGATATAACTTGGTGTGTACATTGTACGTACAAATATCTCGACCGAGTACGTTGTCCAACTTCATCCGCCATTTTGTTTCAAAATGGCGGCCATTTAATTTTTTTTTTAATTTAAAATGATGTACAAAAAATTAGAAATTGAAAAAGATTTTTTCCTTATGTGTTTGATCTTGATATAAAGATTTCGGAAGATTTTTCGTTTCGCCTATATCTTAAAAAATGGCTGAGTTATAGCACTTTGAATTTCTAGCATGGCTGACATTTTTAAACGATCTGATTTTTGTCACGCGATAATACGCGTATTTATGAACTGATTAGGATGTGACAAGGCATGTGCATAGGACATAGCAATCTCTCGGTCGAGTTCGTTTGCCAACTTCATACACCATCTTGTTTCAAAATGGCGGCCATTTAAAAAAAAAAAAATCAATAATAATTTAAAATGAGGTACAAAAAAATTAGAAATTGAAAAAGATTTTTTTCTTATGTGTTTGAGCTTAATACAAAGATTCCGGAGAATTTTTTGTTCTGTGTTTATCGTAAAAAATTGCTGCGATATAGCAATTTGAATTTCTAATGTGGGTGACATTTTGAAAAATCTGATTTTTTGCCTGCAAAAGTACTCGTATGTATCAACCGATTTAAATGTGAGTGAGCATATGCACATGACTTACTAAGGTCTCGACCAAGTTCATTAGTTAGCTTTGTTACACCCATTATGTTTTTTTTAAGTGGCGGGCACTTCAAGATATCGCCGAATTTGGCGACCAAATATAAATCCCTTTAAATAAAACCAGCTTTGATAACGCTGACTAATTTTGCCAAATTCTCATTCTTATTCAATATTGACAAAAATTAGTATTTAATCTTCTATAATCGGATTCCACTAATTTGAGCTGCGTGTGTTTGAATAATATAAACTGGCTTTTAAAAAAAATAAGGGATATGAAAGCTACCTCTTTCTCCCGGCACTGGCCGGAAGGACTTTTTCAAATTTCTTATGCTTTTTCTAAAATGTTTACTTACTTATCTTATTTACATTATTTACCTAAATAACGAAGTTTTGCTAAAGCATTCAGGAAGTGTTGGATAGTGTTTCATAATCTATGCTTAACGAATGATAATTCTTTCTTATTTACTCAGCTACGGAAAAAAATAATTTCGCATTTAAATATTTTTCATAAAAAAACAACTTTTTTTAAGTTTAAATATAAAGTCTGTGCAGCACTTTTTGTCATTAATATTTTTAATTTATGACTAACAATTATCAGTTTTGAATCGGTTTATTCAAGAAAAGAATATAAATATTTTGAAATGTTATTTTCGGATGCTTTTTAAATTAATTAGTTCATGCAGGTAACTTAACAACAGTTTCATATTTTAAAGACAAATATATAATCAAGCCATTATTTATTACAAAGACTTCCAATAAAAGTAAATTAACTCATGAAATAAATATATTATATTTTTGTGTTATAGCGAAAATATTGCAATTTATATAAAAGTTAACAATCGATATTTAACAACTTGACACATATAGAGAAAAATTCCTGTTTCAAATGTTAGAAAAACTTAGCCAAACTTAGTCTTCATTTTTGTTTAGAGATAGTTTTCCTCGAATTTACTTCATTTTGTGTTATTTCATATCAGCAATATTTAAATCTTTTCTTCAATTATTTTAAATCTGTTTTAAAATATAAAACATTTTTACGCTTGTCGCTATAATGGTTACGTTGTTCCAAGAAATTCATCAAAACAATTTTTAATATACTTATAAATTATGAATTTCTATTCCTTTGAATAATATATTTTACATTTTAAATAATATAAAAATAAGGAGATACTTAATACTTTATTCGAAAAACAAACATCAGCGGAATTATTTTATTTTTCTTTAGAATGATATTTGAAAGCGAAGTAATCAACTTTTTTTACGTATATTTTGATTATATTTTTAAATGCAAACATAAAATTAATAACAATGGCTGTTAAAATTATTTCAAATATATGTTTTTGTTTTTGATGAAAATGAAAACTGCAATGAAATAAACTGAAAAGTGCAATAAAAATTTATCGATGATGCAACATTATATTATTAAGAATTCAAATATGCAATGCATAATAACATTATTTATTTTGTTACCGGTTGAATGAAATTACTAGCTATGGTTTTTTATCTTTATTTTATAAAATATGTAGAAACTTTTAAATGAATTTATAAATTTAAAGATTACATGTTGAAAAACTGATATAAAAAAAGTTAATGTGTGTATAACTAGAAAAATTACACACCCTGTTTTATAAAGGCGAAATACCATGAAAGAAATACATCTAAAATTTGTAATATGAACTTTAAAAACTTCACTGTTTTATTTAAAAGACGACTAAAATAATAAAAGATATGTTACAAGTTAAAAATATACATTTTATTTAAAATCTTCTTAGTACTTTCGGGTTTTTCCAAGCCCTTCATCAGAGACTATTATAATAAATAATTGTTGTTTATTTATACAAATACGTCATTTCGTTTTGAAAATGAGAAAGGCAGTAATTATTAGAGTTGAAAATAGAAGTAGCAGTTTCTTAGATTAAACTTAATTAGAGAAAATATATATTATTATTAACTGCTGTTCAATTTTATTTTATTACATCATTCTTTTCTCGTACGTCACTGTCCTTTTAAATGTGTAGCTGGACAGTCTAAGTAGCAGTGTTTCAGATTAAATTTTGTATAGAAGAAATATTTCTTGGGATTTTATTATAAATACATCTGTTTTTTTTTTGTTTTTTTTTTTGTTTTTTTTAATGAATAACATGTATACTCCTGTTCATGTTTTTTCTTTGCTTTTTTTTACGTTTAGGATTGATAATAGAGCTGTACATTTTTACTCTTGTGGTGTACTACGCATTCGCTCCCCCTTTAAAAAATTCCCCCAGAAACGAATCTGTAAACTCCCAACACAGTACACTGCAAAAAAAAAAAAAAAAAAAAAAAAAAAAAAAAAAAAAAAACAGACTGAAAAACGGAAATACTACTGGCAATCTAGACGCCAGTACTATTTACGTATTTTTACGGAAATTTTCCCACATAAATTACAGAAAAATTTCCGTTTTTAATCAGAAAAACGGAAATTTTTCTGCAATTTATGGGGGAAATTTGAAATTTTCCGTAAAAATACGGAAATAGTACTGGCGTCTAGATTGCCAGTAGTATTTCCGTTTTTTAGTCCGTTTTTTTTTTTTTTTTTTTTTTTACAGTGTACAGATCTGGTGATTGATGTAGAGTTTCACCTCATACATGAGGGTTGCTGCTGTTCAAAATGCATCAAAAATGAAAATTGACTTCACGTGAGAATGAAATTGGTTCTATATATCTGCCCATAAAATGTTAAATATCAGTTTGTTAAGCTCCATCTTTAAAAAATCATATCGCATGAATACTTTACATTTTTGTGTTATTTAAGCCGGAGTTAGTGATAAGGATTGAATTTATATACTGTTAACATCTTGTGTCAAAAAAGCGGTGTTTAAATGTATGCTTCTGATATGTTTCTGATACAAAACAGCATACAACGTGCTCTTCCATGTGATAATCTTAATAGTTAGAGAACCAATGCCGAATTTAATTTGTCGACAGGAACCTCCAAAGCGCATGATCGTCGCGCAAAAATCCTATCATATGAATACTTTACATTTTTGTGTTATTTAAGCCGGAGTTAGTGGTGATGATTGAATTTATATACTGTTATCGCCTTGTGCCAAAAAGCTATATTTAAACCTAAGTTTCTGATCTGTTTTTGTAAGTAAAACTGACTTACAACATGCTCTTCCATGTGGTGATCTTAATATTGAGCGGACCAATGCCGAATTTAATTCTTCGAGTGGAACCTCCGTAGCGCGACCGTCCCTGATTCCTACAACACTACTGAAACAGCCATGCTTTACACTATTAGCCATAACATCACGTTGGCAGCGTATCGACGAATGCTTTTTTGTATACTTTTGCTTTCCGCACAACAGATACAAAACTTTTTGTGTGTGTGTGCATGAAAAAGAAAATTATTTGTTAAAAAGTACTACTGATACCGCTTGGATCAGAGAGGAATGCATTTATTACTATTTTATTTTAAATGGAGTTTATTTTTCGCTATAAATTTAAACATCACCTTTTTTTATCCATATGTATATATAAATTCTGCTTTTATAATGTTTTACTAAATTATTTTAATGTATGCGTTAGAAATTAATGCTTAAATGTCTTTTTAAGAAATGAGTCTTCTTTTTGTATTTCTTTGTTATTTGACACTTAGCAAGAGTTAATCTTAGCTTATACGAGTTGAATATTTCCAACTGAGCGAAAAAATGCCCAAGCCGGGATTCGAACTGAGATCCTTGGCTTTCCTTGCAAACGCTCTACCGTTTAAGCTAACTGGGTTGACAACCGGCGAGCATATTTCACTCAGATAAACTTATCGGTAATAACGTCTTGTCAGCCATGTTTTGAGCTCAACAGAATAAACTGCAGGTAAAGGAATTCCATATAAACGATGGGTACTTTGATATACTATTATTTTCAACACAATCATACTGATTGGAAAAGTTATCATACGAATCGAAAATTTCCATTTAAGCGGAAAAATGCCCAAGCCGGTACTCGATCCCAGATCCTTGTCTTACATTGCCAATGCTCAACCCGTCAAGGTACCTGGACTGGGAACCGTCTTAGCTTATTTTTCGCATCATGTTTTTATTTACATATGTATATAAAATAGTAGAAAAAACTTTAAATTTGCTAAAAAAGCACTATTGAAATTGCTTTAATCAGAGAGCATGCATGTATTACTACAACTTCATTTTAAATAGAGTTTATTTTTAGCTATAAATTTGAACACCACCTTTTTATTTATCCTCCTGAGACCCAAGCAAAATGTAATGCATAATTTTTTTTTTTTAAATATGTGTTTTTCTTTTCAACAAATAGGCATCAAAAATGACGTTTTTAAAGAAATTATTAAATTTCGATTTTTTAATCAGCAAGCCCATAACTCGCTTTAAAGTAATTAAAAAAAATGCGAGAAGTATGGGAAAGAATAAAATTTATTATAAAGAACATAAAGCAAGTATTAACATCTGATTTAAAATTGCAAAATAAAAATAGTTTAAACAAATTAAAATAACATAAAAACGAAAATTACCAGCAGAACATAGAATTCCAACTTGACTCATGTATTACGCCATTTTGTAAACAAAGTAGTTACCGTTGCCAAAATGCAAAAGCTGAATGTTGATTTTTGATTCATACATTACCAAAACCAACTGGTGTTAGATTACTACAATGACATTTAACGCAATAGAAGGAGAAATCAAAACATCCATTTAAATGGATGCCAGGTCTCAAGAGGATATATACGTGTAAAAAGTCTTTTTTAGAATCTTTTTTCTTAATTATTTTAATATATGAGATAGAAATTAGTGCTTAAATATCGCTTTAAGAAAGAAATATTTTTGTATTTCTTTGCTGTTTGACTTTTAGTAAGTGTAAAACTTTTACTTCATTTTATTGTCATTTTATTATGAAGCTTGCTAATGAAAACAACATAGATTTTCTCTTATTGTACAAATATATAATTACCCTTATTGCCACTAATAATATCCTGTTATAGCATTTATTAAGATAAAATTATTCAGTTGAATTTTAATCAAAAGATAATTAATTAATGATGGTTCTCAATTTTTTTCTTTTTAAAATTTTTTACAAAGATAGCAGTGATGCTAATTAAGTAGTATTTTGTAATTTCCGTGTTTGACTCCTGATTTAGATTACTTATTTTACTTAACGTTTGCCGTCCAGAAAAAAAGTCCGTTAATGCTTTCTTTAAAAAAAGGATTAAATGAGAGTTTTTTTATTTTTTTATTTTTTTTTTTTATCTATGGTTCAAATCAATAAAAAGAATATTGAAGTGTGAATTTTACTCATGTATAACAAAAGGTTTAAAATTGATATTTTATTTAAACTCCAATACAGTATTTTTTTTTTAATTACCTATTTATTTTTGTAGAATATTTCGCTTTAAAATATGTTGCTGTTCAAGATAAAAAAAAAAAAATTGTTTGATTATCCCTTTTAAAAAGTACGGGGGTTTACGGTGATTAAAATATTCAGAAAAGAAGTGAATCGTGGTAACTAATCACTGTAAAATAGCATCAAGTAAATAAAACTCTGTAGAACATAAAATGTATAATAAAATAAATATAACATAAACGTTTAGGATCATATGAAATTTATCCTTCATAGGGTTTTAAACTATACGTCATTAGAATGCATACACATAAGACGAAGTTTCATTTACTATTATTATTATTATTATTTTTTTTTTTTTTTTTTTTTTTTTTTGTATGTGTGTGTGACCTAGTGATAAAAATTGTTTAGAAAAGTAAATTATGTGAAATGTTTATGCATGGATAATAGATACATACAGTGTAAATGTTAATAATCAACGGGTAACGGGAATTTATATAAAAAATCAGTTCAAAATCTCGACAATAGAGGATACGACTACAATAAAAATGCTGTGAAGAACAAATTGTGAAATGAGAGACTACAGCCGATCATGATTTACATAATCAGACGCCTACTGTCTCCACCAACACATTGTAGTACTGAATGCGATGCTCCATTACCACTGATACAGATTTGAAAACAGCTAGCGTATCGAGGGAATAGCCGCTGCCTCTATGGCTGTAGTGTAATTCATTGGTGATGCAGATCGAGGGTTTATTCTATAAAAACATGATTTTAAGTAGTCCCATAACGTAAAATCTTCGGATAAGTATATGAGTAATCCTAATTTTGCATTGCATAAGTGATATATACATACGGTACCTCCAGAACGATATCGTGCCTCTGATAAATCGTGCAAAATCGTGCAAAATGTACATCTATGCTATGTTTTAACATTATTAAAATTAAAGAATCTCTATCTGTTAAATTATTTTTACGGGTAAGTTTTTTAAAAGCTTTATGAATACTTTACTTTATATTTTTATATCCTTAGTTGAATAAGCTTTGGAGCTTAAATGTATCCTAAAGTCAAATAATTGATCATACCTGACAATCTTCTGATTTTTTTTTCTTTTTTTTCAAAGTCAAATAATGATATTTGTAGCAGATATTTTATTTAAAAAATCAAATCAAATTAAAAGAAACTGCCTACCGCACAGAAAAAATGTACATTTAATTCAATATTTTTGGGGGGTTCAAAGTATGTTTATTTAATATTAAAACGGAAGGTTGGCAGGTATGAATAGTAAATGAGCTGGAAAAAAAATATTTGTTACAGAAAGCATTTCTTTAAAGGTGGCAACATACAGATATTAGATATGTCATCTAAAAGTGTAAAAAAAATGTCTACATTAATATTTTTTGTCACGCATAATACAATTAAAAGCATCTGTCAACAAACATTTAGCTGTTTTGCTTTAAAATTATACGTTAATTTATGTAGTGAATTATTTAAAATGAAATAAATAAACAAGAAATTATCATATTCCGAAGAGCATTTCTTTAAAGGAGATCGCTTGTAGATATTGGATATGATATCTAAACTCTATATAGGGTAGATAATACGTATGTTTACGGCAATATTTTTGTTCGCCATAGTACAGTTAAAAAGTGTTTGTCAACAATCATAGAGTTATTTTTATCCGTTAACTCAACCTTAATTTGTGTACTAATTCATTAATGTTGCAATGTATTACAAAGGTAACTTTAAATACTATTCGTGTTTTTAACTCTACAGATTTATCAAAAAAGGGTACTTGTTAGTTATCCCGTCGACGAAATTACTGTTGCGAAATTGTAAGATTAAATGCCAATAATGGTTGATCGTAAATGTCACATTCACTTGACAATATGTGTTTACTTCATTAAGTGATTTTTATTTCTCGACGTTTTGTTTGTATCTTTATTAATGTTATACTAATTTATTTTTTCTTTCGTTATTTAAAATACAAATTATGTCAATTTTATAAATTGGCGATTTATATAATTTGGCGAAATTGGTCGATGGATAACTAACAAGTACCAAAAAAAAAAAAAAAAAAAAAAAAAAAAAAAAAAAAAAAAAAAAAAAAATCATGAGTATTTAGAAATATGAGGTATAATATAAATTGTTAAAAATTTAATTTTAAAGATATAGTAAAAAATGTCGATCGATAAAATTTTAAAACCTGTACGAATAAAAACATTCTCCACAAACACATTGTTAAAAGTTGCGGGATATATATATATATATATATATATATGTTGTAAAATTAACTTACGCTGCTATGCATTAAAAAGGTACTTTTCATTAATGCGTGTTATTTTTCACTCCATGGTTTTATCAATTTTATATTTAAAATATGAGTGAGTTCGCTTTAGCTGTTACGAGTAACGTATAACATAATTATTTAAAAATGACCATAAAGGTATAGTAAAAACGTGTATAAAGAAAATTTTGAAGCTTTCAGGGGTTTAAAAAAATCGCATATATATATATATATATATATTAAATGTACTTTTCATTATTTTGAAAAAAGAAAAATATTCTTCATCAATATTTCGGCAATAGTAATTTCTAAATTTATAGATTATGTTATTTTTAGAAAAAAAAAAACTTCAATGTTATTCTTTAATTCATTTCTATTAAAATGGTATTAATCATATATGCTGATTATTATTAAATAAATCCTATTCAACATTGTTTCTTTTTAATAGTGTTTTTTTTTTCAATTTATTTAAATTCGTTAATCTATGTTATAATTAGTTATAATATTTTTTTTTTAATTATGAAAACTGAGTGTAATTTTTAAGAATATTTTTGGTATTGCTGTAAATTGAAACAGATTCTTTATACGTATTTTTGCAAAACTAATCTCTAAATTTATCGACTACTAGCTAAAGTACCCGGCGTTGCCGGGAACTTTAAGAATGTTTGTTTTGAAATATCAATTTTGAAATATCAACGATTGCGTGTTAATTTACGTAATTTTGACTCTTTTATTTTCATTTATTCCGGACTACAGATTACCCACTTACTTAGTGAATATAATCTGTGATCTGGATTGAGACCGAGATTAAAACCTTTTGATGAAAAGTTGTTTCCGAATATTTTGTTGTTTAAATAATTTTTGCAGGATTAAAGAAAAATGGCAAGTACATAAATTCTATGAATTTTATTTATAAAAAATATTAAATCTTTATTTCAGTTCTTCACCAAGAATGAGCTCTAGGGTTCTAAGGGCCTAAACTTTTATTGAAATTCTAATATACATGCATACACACACGTATATATATGGATTAGATTTAAAAATGGCGAAAACAAATTCAGATAACCCCAAGATTTTAAAATATGGCAATATTTCCATAATTGGGTTTTTATCATGTTTCAATACATTTTTTCAAACTTATATGACGTTGTATATCCACCTGCTGTATAGCATCGATTTGAAGACCGGGTTCTAAATGCTGAAAAAAAACTCCAACTAATAATTTACTGGACTTACTCTTTATTTAAAAGCATCGTTAGGTGATTCAGTTAAAGGACAATGGGAGAGAGAGACCCCAATAGATACATAGGGCGCCGAAGCGCCTGTTCTTTTTAGATAACTTTACATGTTGAAAGCTGAAACAGAAGTGTCCTTTTTGTAAGAAGTCAAGAAATCTTGGCGTTGCACAGAATCGCCAATTTACAACTTTTGGTGACTGCGCGAAAATGAACAAAGGGGCTTGGCGATAAACATTACCGCAAAAATGTGGAAATACAATCGGACGGGGGAGGCCGGGATTGCAAGCAAGCGATTCTAATACGATGAGAAATGCGTCAGAAAAGCGAAACTTGTTTATACAACAGATCTTACAAAGAAGACCGCTGCCAGAGAAGAATGCTGGAAATCAGAGGCATCTGGCTTTTAGCTCGACCACAAAGCACGATAAATACATGCTTCCCATAAGATCTGTTCATTTTTACTTTTTACTGTTAATATTTATATTCAAGGTTCACGTATTAGTAGCGATAAAAATTTCTTATCACTGCGGCGGGGAAAAATATCCAATGCAAGAACATGAAATGAGACTAGCAGCTGTGCTATTTAATTCTTATTTATTTCTTTGCACACGCAGCAAAAACGGGTAGTTACAGATTAAAAGAAAGGAAAAAGGAAATGATTATTTGAGCGGTTTGAATTAAAGATAATTTTAGAAAATGAGAGAAATCACTTTACCAAACTCTGGATGGTTTTGAGAAATGAATTTAATCACATATTTTATTATAGGAAAGAGGGGGGGGTGGGGGATAATATGATCTAAAAGTAAGAAAGTTATGTTTTAAATTAAATTTTGACTTAAAAAAAGGTATGGGACAGAAACACTGTCACATAACTCACCCCCACAACAGAAGAAAGCTGAAACGTGTACGTTGCAGCTTTATATGTACCTAAAATCCCTTGTCCACTTTCGCACTTACAGAATATGCACCAAGACAAAATAAGTAAAATTAACTATTTAAGTTGATATCTACCAAGAAATCTCTTTTAACTTGTCTATGAAACTATTACTCTTTAGCTCCTGTAAAATATTTTATACAACTATAAGTAAGTAGAAAAAAAAAAATATTTGCTTGCTTTCAAAACAATTCACAAGAATTGTGTTATGTCCATGACTGAGCGCTCATAATATTCAAAATAATCTTTTTTTTTTAATTAAATATTCCACAAAATAAAATGGCCACATTAGTTGATAACACAGGATCCTATATTTATTTATTTTTTTTTGTGGCATTGTATTGTGGCGCTGGTACCAGCTTTTTGTTGTGTCATGATTCCAAAGAGAAGTATTTACATTAGACATATTTTATAACTTCCCACAATGTGATCTTACAATGAGATCATAATTTCATACGAAATGCAAGCAAATTAAAACAAAACACACCAATAAGAACTTAAAAAAAATGAAACACAGAAAAGTATTGTATGTATATATATAAAATAAAAGTTAAAATGTACTGTATTACAATAAAGATGAATCGTATATGAATAGAAAAATTTGTGCTCACGGCACAGGACTACCAAAAAGGGGTGCATGTAGCACGCTGGCAAACAGGTGTAGCCCTAAATCTTGTGGAGACCACAAGTTTTATGGCGTCAGCTTAGGGCTTCTGCCTTAGATAATAAGGGTATATATTTTTTTTAGATACCTGCACTATAACTAAGTTCCCGCTGTAACAAGAAGTCAAAGTATAATATAAGTTAGCATTTGATAAATTTACACACTGCCGTCCTGTATTTCTGTATATTAATTAAAATTTCCCATCTTGTGTTCAAGATTCTGCATGATATGAAGTGCCTGTGTACTCACAAGAGTTATTTTCTCTTACACTTGGCAAGAATATGAAAAAAAAGGTATGGGACAGAAACACTGTCACATAACTCACCCCCACAACAGAAGAAAGCTGAAACGTGTACGTTGCAGCTTTATATGTACCTAAAATCCCTTGTCCACTTTCGCACTTACAGAATATGCACCAAGACAAAATAAGTAAAATTAACTATTTAAGTTGATATCTACCAAGAAATCTCTTTTAACTTGTCTATGAAACTATTACTCTTTAGCTCCTGTAAAATATTTTATACAACTATAAGTAAGTAGAAAAAAAAAATATTTGCTTGCTTTCAAAACAATTCACAAGAATTGTGTTATGTCCATGACTGAGCGCTCATAATATTCAAAATAATCTTTTTTTTTAATTAAATATTCCACAAAATAAAATGGCCACATTAGTTGATAACACAGGATCCTATATTTATTTATTTTTTTTTGTGGCATTGTATTGTGGCGCTGGTACCAGCTTTTTGTTGTGTCATGATTCCAAAGAGAAGTATTTACATTAGACATATTTTATAACTTCTCACAATGTGATCTTACAATGAGATCATAATTTCATACGAAATGCAAGCAAATTAAAACAAAACACACCAATAAGAACTTAAAAAAAATGAAACACAGAAAAGTATTGTATGTATATATATAAAATAAAAGTTAAAATGTACTGTATTACAATAAAGATGAATCGTATATGAATAGAAAAATTTGTGCTCACGGCACAGGACTACCAAAAAGGGGTGCATGTAGCACGCTGGCAAACAGGTGTAGCCCTAAATCTTGTGGAGACCACAAGTTTTATGGCGTCAGCTTAGGGCTTCTGCCTTAGATAATAAGGGTATATATATTTTTTAGATACCTGCACTATAACTAAGTTCCCGCTGTAACAAGAAGTCAAAGTATAATATAAGTTAGCATTTGATAAATTTACACACTGCCGTCCTGTATTTCTGTATATTAATTAAAATTTCCCATCTTGTGTTCAAGATTCTGCATGATATGAAGTGCCTGTGTACTCACAAGAGTTATTTTCTCTTACACTTGGCAAGAATATGAAAAAAAAGGTATGGGACAGAAACACTGTCACATGCTGTTGCCCATTATACTTCTAATATGACGTAATATTCGCTTTTCTTTTAAATTCGTCAAACTATCTATTTCATTTTCATTTCTCATGTGGAAATCTTTCAATAGAAATATTGTTCTGGTAAGAATTTTATTGTGAATTTTTAAATGTTGGCAACTTTTATAACGAAAAGCGTTTAAATTTGAGAGGAAATTTCTGTAAAATTGGTGGTTTTTTATTAATTAAAATTTAACCATACATTATTTTGATTCCGGATTACATTGGTTGCCTCGGGTGTGTTTTAATACACATGTACGTAACATTTCACAATTCTAGCTTCCAAACTGTGGATTTGTATAGAATTACAGACAGACAGGCAATTTTGTTTTATATATATATTAGATGTCACAACCAAAAAGATCAGGAAATTTATTCTTCAATATTCTTCATTTTTATTAAAACTAAGGAATCCAAATCGGTCTTCCCGTGTTACAGAATATAGGTGAAAACGTTTTTTTATTATAATTGAAAACTCAAATGATTACTATTAGCGCCGATTATCCAAACACGTCGTGACCGACCCTAGTTCGGATAAATGGACAGACAGTTTAAGGGATGTTCCGGACTGTACTAAAACCTTCACACTTTTTCTAGGCTTAGAACTGCCAGCTCCTGTTAGTGCTGGCTTGTTTAAAAATTGTTTTATATATATATTTTTTTTGTCTTTTTAATTTTTTTTTAATTTTTTATCATTCAAAATTTTCTTTTGATATTTTTATCATTTTCTTAACTTCAGAGATTATAATTTAACAAAAAAAGCTTTCGATTGTTGCTTTTCTTCAAAGTAGACATTCTTTTCCATGCTGCCATATCTTGACTTGTTCTTCAATACGTTAGTTGAATAGGATCAGCGTCCTTCTGTCGTTCGAGTCATTTCATAGCTGTTTCCAAACTTTCAAAGGTTTCGTTATGTGATGGGCCTGGGTCATTTTCAGAGCAATTGTTTTCATTTCCTTCAATTTCTTTTTCATCTTGAATCTCATCGACAATCTCATCATCATTTAAAATCTGATATCCAGGGTCATATACGTCATTATTTAACCACTCGTCAATTTCATTTTCTTCATAGCTTAGGATTCTTCCCATCTCCTTTATTGTTTTACATTCCTCATTTTCTGATCGACTATAAGTTTTTTCTTTATTTAAAATTTTATTCCAAGCCTTTTTTAATGCTGAGGATTTTACTAGATTCCAGGAATCAGAAGCCATTATACAGCAACCTTTCATATAAATTTTTATGGTATCTTGGGAATCATACTCTCCTATTTCTTCTGATTAAAAAAAAAAAAAAAACATTCTTAACGGGGTGCGGGACACAAAAATCTCCAAATTTTCTAAAAAAAAAATTTTTTTGCATCAAAAAATTATCTGTGTCTCTCTGCATAAAATGAGGTTTAAATCATGTTTCTATCTTAATTAGAACAGGAGGTATTAAATTTTTCGTTTTGGTGTGTTTTCAAAATTTAGCTTTCAAGCAATGGTTGTCGTGAAAACGATTGCTTGTGAAAATGCGTTTTTCTTCATGATGGCCATTACTCATATTTAAATCGTTATAACTCAAGAACCGTTGAAGATAAGTTGTTCAAATTTGGAAGATATCTTTTTCACTTGTTTTACTTTAATTTTGAGTCAGCAAATGAGGGAAAAATATTTACTTTTGAAAATATGATTTTTTTTTAAAGTTATACTAAATTTTTAAAATTTTTTTAATTAATATTTTTAAAAATGTTGAATCTAAATTAAAACGTATATATTAATATTTATTTAAATGAAAACAAAACTTGAAATTATGCAAATAATAATTCGAGTTATAACGATTTTAAATTACTCCATTTTTTTAATGAATTTTAAATTTTAAATTTTTTTTTAATATAAGAGAAGTTTTATCGCGTGATTTTGTTTACAAATAACATAGTTAACCATCACGAAAAAATTTAAAATTTTAACTCAATAAATAAAAATTATTTTAAATTGTGTCCCGGAACCCCTTAACATTTGCTTACTATAAAGTCGTTTGAATGGCTCTGTCACACTTCGATGCTTGGGTTGAATTACAGATATAACATTAGGTGGCAAGAACTTTACCCGAAAAACGGAAAAAAATAGGTTGTTTGAATGATTGGAAGTTCGGTAAAAAAAAAAAAAAAAAAAAAAAAAAAAAAAAAGACATAAATAGGCTTTTTGGATTGGATAATTGGAAGTTCGGTTAAATAAAACTTTGGAGAGAAATAGGCTGTTCGGATAATTGCAAGTTCGAATAATTGGAGTTCCAATGATCGGCGCTCTACTGTATTTATTTGTTTTTTTTCCCTATTTGCCTACTACCAAAACATATAAACCAAAAAATGTTTGCATATAAAATATTATTAAGGTATCCAAATAAGATTTTGATATTTTTTAAAAGCGATACATTCGTATGGGTCGTGGCTATTAATTGTCAATAATTAATAGCCAAAGATCTCTATTTACAGCAACAATTTTAATTCTAATAATATTAATTGTTTAAGCGAGTAGTTAAATTACATATCTTAAATTTGCGTTTTATTTATTTTTTCTTATTTTATTTATCTAGTTTGAATTCGTTATGGAATATAAGCTGAAAAAAACTGCGAAATATTTATATTATTTTAAGTGCAAAGGGAATTGTAATCGCCTGCCTGAGACAGATATAAATAAAAAAAAAACAATTATGCTTAAAAATTATTTTAAAAACCATAGAAAACTAAACTGCGATACAGTTTTTTTTTTTTTTAATTGCATTTTAAAGTATATTTGTTTCCGTATTTGACGATATAATAATTGAAATGTGCGATGTTTAGAAGTTAAAAAAATTGAAGTAAAAAAGAAATGTAATCGTCTGCTGTTGCCAAGGTCAAAATAACGTCATCGTTACAGCCAGACACGTTTGGCCTGCTATTGTATAGATAGCATTTATCGGGTGTGTTAATTATTATTATTATTATTAAATACATAGAGTCTTCAAAATTACTCCTTTTTAAAAGTGATTTTTTTTAGTTTATTTAAATTTTATATTCTGTATCCCATATTGAAATAAAATCTAAGCATTAAAATAGATTAAGTTTTGCTTTTAGGGCAAATACTATGTTCGCATATAAATCCTTTAAAAATCAATCATTCTTGGCAGCATAGTGATTGCTTTAAGTCTTATTTTTATTACTGTTACAATAAGAGAAAGTCATTTCGCGAAAACAAGATTGAAATTTTATTTCTTCATTTTTCGTAAAAACGTCAAAATGACGTCAGTGTTACGGACGGAGACGTTTGCCCTTTATAGTGTAGAGTATATATCGTGTGCGTCAATTATTAATATTATTAATATTATTATTAAATACATAGACTCTTCAAAATTATTCTTTTTTAAAAGTGAGGCATTTGCCCTTTATAGTGCAGATAGTATTTATCGGGGGAGCTAATTCTTATTATTATTATTGTTATTATTAAATAATGAGCCTTCAATTATTCCCTTTTAAAAGTGATTATTTTTTAATTTATTTAAATTTTATATTCTGTGCCCCATATTGAAATAAAATCTAAGCATTAAAATAGATTAACTTTTGTTTTTAGGGCAAATACTACGTTCGCATTTAAATCCTTTAAAAATCAATCATTCTTGGCAGCATAGTGATTGCTTTAAGTCTTATTTCTATTACTTTTACAATAAGAAAAAGTCATTTCACGAAAACAAGATTGAAATTTTATTTCTTCATTTTTCTTTACGCTGAATATTGTCTGTCTTTCCTTAAGATAAATACATTCCATTTTCAGAAATCTTTTTTTTTTTTTTTTTTTTTTTTTTGTTCTCATTTCCTTTTATCGAATAAAAAAGAAATAAGTCCACATCAATTAAAAAATAGAAGCCATCGGATCATGAAGAACATGGAAGAAAATGGAAAGCTTGAGTCACCTGCAATGTTTATTTTTTTTACGACAAGATCGAAATTGAAGATTAAGTGAAATATTTTTTGCATTCATCTTCCAAATGCGTGGTTTTAAATTAGTATTCATTTTGTAACATTCTTATTCTTTTGTTTTCTGAGGCTTTTTTCCGAATAAAAAATTAGAAAAACATAACATAAAACGAAAAGAAAACTGACTTAAATTATGCTCCTTTCTTTTTCATGGTGAGTGAATGCAGAGTGCAAGATTAAGTCTGACGTAAAATTGCTTTTTAACAGAACGTGACATTTGTTATTTTTAGAAATTTTCGCTTGAATAAATTTTAAGATGTAAAGCAAAGTAATTAATATGGATGATAATCATGCATATTGTTTTTAGAAAACGTTATTTAACATTTGAAATTATTATTATTATTTTTTTTTTGTATGTGTGTGTGCATGTATGGGTTGTCAAATGTTATAAACTGAAAACCTAAACATTGTAAACGATTATTTCAGTCCAGTGAATGTATGATTATTGTTGTTGTTGTTGTTTGTTACTTTTAAATATGTCTTTTTTTTTTCAAAATATTGTTGGGTTTTTGTATGAAAGCTTTTTCTTGTTAATTTATTCTCATAGGAAAGGAATAAATGAAAATGAAAAGTACACTATAAAAAATTACAGATGTTTCCGAAAATATTAAGAAATATAATATGGTTTATGAAAATGTTATATAACCTCTTCCGATATACTCACAATTTCGTAAAGCGTTCCTTTATCTCGCGAAACCTCAGGAATCGATAGATTTCGAAAATTTAAAAAAGCATTAATAAAAAGAAAGTTTATTTCGCTGAATGTTTATTTCGAAATTTTTGGAAATGTTTTTGAGGGGTTTTCAGTTTATTAACCAGATTTCGTTACAGAAAACATCTGTTTTTCGGTTGCTATCTATGCTCAAGTACACATTTTTATATGCGTAAACAAACATGTTCAATAGAAAAACGTGCTAAGTTAATAGGATTAACTTGAACATGAGCACGAATATTGACATGAACAATTTATGTATTTTGTTGTTGCTGTTCTGTGAAAAATTATGTCACGCAGCTGAAATTGTTTAACGTGAGAATTGATAGCAACAGAAAAAACGATATTTCATGTTGATAAAACTTATTAATACAATGTAAAAGCTAAATGTTCCCGAAAATTACGGGTAACAAACGAAACTTTAGTATCAGAAATAGTTCTTTAAATCTTTATTTATGAAGTGCAATAAAACATGTTTTTGGAAGACTATAACGTGCAGATAATTTATCATTTATTTACAGAGTCACACAAACGAATTCGGTGATGGGGGAGGGGGGGGGGAATCTTTGCAGTATATTTTAACAACGTTGCACTAAAACGATCAAAACTATCAAATTTATATATATTATTGAAGCGTACTACAAGCTGCTCATTGTAGAACATGACGTGCATAAAAGCTATCGTTCTTTTTCAGCTAAATGCAAAAGATTTCTTTTACAGTACTGTTTACGTCTGATAAATGCTGGATTTATATCTTCCAATTTAGTATACGTTTTTATGTTTAACTAAATTTTTGCATACTACGGGGTGCGTATGAAATTCTACAGATCACATACAGGGCTACACAAAATAATTTGTAAGCATTACTGTATATGGACTTTAACTGATTAAGGGTGTGTTTTAATTAAATCTCCATTTTCTAGTTGAATTATATTTAGTATACTAAGATATTTTTGTAGAATATAAATAAATTCGTACACAGGACTATGAAGAACCAGATACACTGCCATTTTGTAAGGTAATTTCCGACTCTCGTAAGTCGGTCCTCCTCCTCTTATGTTTCATAGACTCTTTATAGAAATATCTGTTAGTTATGTATTCATAAAATTTATAAAATAAAATTAGGTTCTTACGCGTTAAAATACAAAAAACCCTAAACAAAAGAAATATGCAGGAATTGTTTGTTTATACTTACATCATATAAAAAAAAAAAACTTCCCGAAAATTTTCAAGTAACTTTCTAAGATTTTCTTATCTCTGGATCATTTAATAATAGAATACGATAGCTCTAAATGGTCGAAAACAAAAATTTCTCAGTCTGTTGAAAGCAACTGAAAGGAATGAGTTGTAAATGCCTTGTTTTGGAATACACTCTTTCTCTTTATGTAAAACTTAATGTATGCCATGATTCATATTTTTTATGCGATTTTATTAATAATTTTCAAAATTAAAATATGTTTTTGAATTGAAAAAAATAATACGAATGTCTTTGGTTCATTATATCTCACTAAAAAGGAAACACTTCAGTCAGATTACACTTGGGAAGATATAAATTAAAGTTTATCACTTGCATTTAAGATTACAGTCCTCAAACTTTGACACATTATAACTCTGTGAAAATTTAATAGTGTGCGACAGATGAGGAAAGAACTGAATGTGAAGAACATATTTAGTGAATAACTGACCATGGCACAAATGGGTAAAGAATTTTTTACAAGGAATCGTACAATTTCGTCTGAAACAGCTCAGAATTTAACAGCAACAGAATCTACACAAATAAAGGAAAGATGATGAAATGGGGATCCACACAGAATTGAAAGAAAAAAGCCTCCAGACAATAATAGAATTTTCAAGCAGGGCGTTTTATGTCAGTAATCCAGCATTTTTTTTAAGGACTGATATACCAGTTTTCAAATGGCACAAACCGTTCACGTCAGTGTACTCTTTCCGAATAGAATTCTTTGCTTTACTTAATTTCAGAAACATAAAGCGAAGATTAATATCCAGAAATATTGGTATCCAAATGCAAAAGCCCTTCGAACAGTGGGGCATTTTCGTGTACGAAAGCTTCCATTTTTCGAGTCATTGTTTAGGGTTGGTATTAAGGGGCTGTCACAAGGTTAGATTAAAGTTCTATTTGCGCATCAAGACTTATTGAAATAAATTACTGCGATTAAAATGTAATTATTAAAATGTGACTTGCTGTTTTTTTTTTTTTTTTTTTTTTTTTTTTTTTTTTTTTAATATGGCCATTTTTTCTCCTTTTCTGACCAGAAAATCAGAGTTCTAACTTTTTACGGCTGCTCTTTTAACTTCACCTAACACTTCATTTATAATGGCTGTTTCATAATAATGCAAGCCATTAATGAATCATAATAAAATGATCCATTCCAAAGGTATAAGTTGGATTGAAAAAACTAATACTTTAAGGAAAATAAAGAGGCTACACCTGCAATTTTCATGACACTAATAGAATCACAAAACTGCCAATTTGTACTGGTTTGTTACCTCTAAAATTTAGTACAATTTTTTTATATATTTAATCTGGTAAGTTTTAGTGGCAATGTAAAATATAAGAAATTGGTAGCTTTACAGTAGCGTAATACTGCAGCAAAAAAAAAAAAAAAAAAAAAAAAATCTGCAGCAATATTACATTCAACAAACAAAAAACTATCAAGGGTTAAGTGAAATTTTTTATTTCATATCCTTAGCTGGTAACTATTTGTGTAAATCCGGTGTATCCGAGTTTTTGGCTTAACCGAGGTGAGCTTGGTCTATATTAACTCGGATAATCGGGACTCTGCTGTTCATTAAATAGAGAAGAAAAATGTTTGTAAAGTGTTCTCCATTTGTAAAGTTACAGAATATATTTAATGTCCAATGTACATTTTGTTAAATGTTATTTTCCTCGTTTTCTCTAAATTCCGAAACTTAACGTGCGTTTTTTTATTTCTGTAGAAAAGAAAAATGTTTCCGTTGCGTTGTGATATATGAAAAACACCCTAATGTTCTGCAGTATAGAGAAAGTAAGTATGCATTTTCTTACACTTCAGTTTAAAAATTGTCATCTAGATGAAAATTTAGATGAAAATGTACATTAGATCTATTTTATAATCAAATGAGCCTTAAGGTGTCTCAAGACTCTTAAAATTGGAAAAAAAGAAAAAAAAAAAAGAGACTATCTTCAACATTTAATATCTTAAACTGTATATGATTTTTAAGAAAATTTTCTTATTGGGATGAAAGATATAAGTATGTTCTTTCATTTCCTGTATTAAAAAAAAAAAAAAAAAAAAAAAAAAAAAAAAAAAAAAAAATGCAAGATGCAGAATTAGCATTTACAGGGGACTCCAAACTATCAGACATTTGACGAGCAGAAAATTGGTATAACAGCTTATGCGCAGGATTTCAAATTAAATTTAGCAACTAGAATAAAAATTTTCATGTCTACCTATACTTCAGATTATAATAATTACCCTGAACCTAAATAAATTTGTATTTAAATCATTTTTATACAATAAAATCATAACACTGTATTAACTAGTGCCGTGAAGGAATTTTCACCTTGTAATTAATATAAAAAGTTTAAAGCAAGCATAAAATTAATTAAAAGGTGCCAAGATTTATAAAGAAATGACATCTTTATAAATCTTGGCACCTTTTAAGTAATTTTATGCGTGTTTTAAACTTTTTATATTTTTATAGCATTTTTATATTTTTAATACAAAGTTGTATTTGGCTTATACAAAATTTTGAAAATTTCAACAGTATAATAATCTAAAAAAATATTTTTTGGAACAATAAAAAGAACATTTTAAGTTCTGTTTATATAAACTAACATGAAACATATGTCTTGAAAATTTCATAAAAATCTATTCAGAAGTTTTTGAGATCTCCTGCGCGTTATGTCGTCAAAAGTCATTTGGAGAAAAATGACTTCAAAGTTTCGGAAACGCCGCTTCAGCTATTGAGCGGATATAATTCTAAAAGCCATAACTTCAGTTCTAATGGGAATTTCAAAGGAACAATAATATCAAAATGTTCAGAAAAAATAGGAGATTAACATCTACCAAAAATTAAAATTTCGAAACTTTTTAGCTTTATGATCCATTAAAAATAAAAACTTAATTATATTTTTAATTATTAACTGAAATGACACATTTTATAATTATTTTTGCAGTAATATACTTCAAAATAATCAAATATATCAATGAAAATAAATAATGAAATATACCAATCAGTTTCCTCACTTAAATAGGCTACAATTTCTAAATTATTTTAGATTTCAAATACATTATGGATATTTGATAACATTTTAGATTCATTATGCATTTTGCGTGTAAAATCTAATATGAAAAACTGTAAATTTATGTTATAAGTTTGTTTCACATTAGAAAAACATTTTAAACCTTTACAATCTTTCATTGAATATTCTTAATACTTAATACAGTATTGCTAACAGATAATTCAAGTTATCGTGTCTTTTGACTAACCTTAACAATTTGGTCTATAAGCAAAAACAAAATGTAGCCAAATGAAAAAAGAAAAGAATTTGAAAAATATATTTGGCTAAAACTTTTTTTTTTTTAATGATTATTCTTAAACATCCCTTTCTTGAACCTCGATTTTATATTTGAAAATTAGAGCTGGGCTTTCGCCCGCAAAATGTTTACTGCGTCGTTAGATAATACTAAATTGCAGTGGTGTTTAGCAATGCATATTTTAAAAGGGTTGAAAATAGTCAAACAGAAAGAAAGATGAAACTCATTTACCCCCCCCCCCCCCCCCGTATCAAGAATTGCCCCGTATTCTGTGTGGTGAAAACATTTCAGCGAGTTATTAAAAGGTTGAATATATTTTGTTGGTAGACATGAACTATTAGGACAGAAAATTGAGGCCGAAATTTTGGGTATGGGCGCAAGAAATTTAGATGATTGACTGTTTATTTTCGCAACAAAGCAACAAATATAGAAGAAGTAGAAACGAGTTTTAACGTATTTTAAATTTGAGACCTAGAGAAGAATAGGGGGAGAAGTTGAAATTTTGTAGGTCGGTGTTATTTAGATGATAGGTTAGCCATATTTTGTTGAAACGGAGTAAAAGGCAGAAAAAAATTAGCTAAAGAGTTTTACAGATTTTAAACTGTATGTGTTCAATGCTCAGGGAGGGGATTTCTCCGTAAATGTTAAGTATTTTTAAAAAGAAGATGAAATTTCACCGAGTAGATAATTCAATGTTTATAGGGATTTTTTAAATACTTAAAATTTAAGGAGACAATTTTTAAAAGCGCACATCGTAAGTATCTGACGTCTACTTTCTGATGGTGAGAACAGAATTATAATAATATATAAAGTAAGGAGTCATCGCGCTTCAAAGTTTCCCTATAGGTTAACATGGGATTTCGCAATCGGGGAGTTTCAGAGAAGCGACTCATTAACCCTTTCTCTACTGACGGTACTTATAAGTGCCATTAAAATAACTTGCTATAAAATTCATTTAATACATCGATTAGTAGTAATATAGTTTAGAATAAGTTACAGATGTATTACTTTATCTTGTTCCAAAAGCATTATTGGGTTCACAAAACAAAAATATTTTTAAAAGGATAATTTCTTTTGCCTTTGCATCTTTTTAGCTTTCTTGGCGTTGGTGGGGATTTTCAATTCGGACATATTTCTATATTTCTGTTGTAAGACCACCACACTTGTACATTTCCTCATTCTACAAAATACTAAGAAAAATATTTAAAATAAAAGATTTGAGTGGGGTTATAAATATTGCACAAAATCCCTATAAATTCAAATTTAATGAATCCTTCTAAATCATTCAATTCTTCTAAAATCCTTCTAAAATGTATTAAATGATTATGTAAATCTTGTAATGTATTTTCAAAAATTCACGAAAAATGCTTTAGATTTAAAATTTTCACGAATTCATAATTCAGTACATAAAGGGTTAAAGCTATATATTCATTTATAATTTAACTATTTAATATTCCGTAAATGGCTAAACTTTGACAGTTCGTATTATTAACGTATTTAACCAAATTTATGTTATGTTATGTAAATATTTATTTGTCTAACGAAAAATTTTAAAATATATCGAATAGTATTATTCTGTCGCACAGTAATGAAAATATTAATAATAATAAAAACAATGAATATGTAACGTCAAATACTTTTAACAAACAGGTATTATGCCATTAACATTAAAAATGCAATCAAGGTACGCCTCAAGCCTTAACTATGTAGTTTTACCTATGTAGTTTAAATGGTTATGTAAATATTCTAATGTATTTTCAAAAATTCATGAAAAATGCTTTAGATTTAAAATTTTCAAGAATTCACAATTCAGTACATAAAGGGTTAAAGGGTTAAAGGTATATATTCAACTGTAATTTAACTGTTTAATATGCCGTAAATGGCTAAACTTTGACAGTTCGTATTATTAAGATATTTAACCGAATTTGATATTATTATATGTAATTATTTATTTGATTAACGAAAAATTAAAAAAAATATATCGAATACAGCCCTCCCCACTTAATCGGGTCACGGATAATCGATTAACCCGCTTATTCGAATAGAATCCTCGGGAATCGAATTTATTCCTATTGGTTTCATGTTATTTTTTTCCGCTTAAACAAAATACCTTTTCCGAACGTCCGCGCTTAATCGAATAAGAACTGTATGACCGATGTTTGAAAATAGGCGAGAAAGCACGTTACAGCTGGAATTTTCTGCCACCTTTTGTCTTTTTCGGCTCCTTTACTTTGAAAAAAAATTTTCAGTTCTTCATGCAATGATTTCGGCCGGCAGGTGTATAAAGGACGGGTCAAATGATTTCCCCACCATCACTTCCCAGCTAAAAATGAACTGCAGTGAAACTTAAAAAAAAATGTAGTTGGAAGACTGCGGTGATTTGGCACAAATCCCTGCAGTGTTTTTGAAGTCGACATTACTATAAATTAACCGCAGTAAATGTGTAGTTGATAACTACACACTCACCGCAGTAAATTTATAGTTATTTCGACTTCAAAAGAACTGCAGGGATTTGTGCCAAATCACCGCAGTCTCCCAACTACATTTTTTTTTGCAGTTTGACTGTAGCCTTTTAAAAATTTATTAGAAATTATGAGGAGAAATGCCGGATGTGCATAACATAAATAAGTCGTATTAGGCCTTTCCAACAAAATGCCACATGATGGGTGACTCCAAAATTTAGAAAAAGTGCCCCGTTGGGGGGGCAAAGTGGGGGAGGGAAGACGGATGTGCATAACATGAATAAGTGGTATTAGGCCTTTCCAACAATATGTTACATGATGGGTGACTGCAAAATTTAGAAAAGTGCCCCCCTTGGGGGGGGGCAAAGTGAGGTGAGGGAAGTTGGATGTGCATAACATGAATAAGTGGTATTAGGCCTTTCCAACAATATGTCACATGATGGGTGACTGCAAAATTTAGAAAAGTGCCCCCCTTGGGGGGTGAAGTGTGGGGAGGAAAGCCAAATGTGCATAACTTGAATAAGTAGCCATTGGCCTTTCCAGCAATGGGTCACACGAGGGGTGTCGGCAAAATTTAGAAAAGTGCCCCCTCAGGGGGGAGCAAAGTGGGGGGGGGGAGAACCAGATGTGCATAACATGAATAAGTGGTATTAGGCCTTTCCAACAATATGTCACATGATGGGTGACTGCAAACTTTAGAAAAGTGCCCCCCTTGGGGGGGGGGCAAAGTGGGGTGAGGGAAGCCGGATGTGCATAACATGAATAAGTGGTATTAGACCTTTCCAACAATATGTCACATAATGGGTGACTGCAAAATTTAGAAAAGTGCCCCCCTTGAGGGGGGCAAGTGTGGGAGGGAAGCTGGATGTGCATAACATGAATAAGTGGCATTAGGCCTTTCCAACAATATGTCACATAATGGGTGACTGCAAAATTTAGAAAAGTGCCCCCCCCCTTGGAGGGGGCAAAGTGTGGGGAGGAAAGCCAAATGTGCATAACTTAATAAGTAGTCATTGGCCTTTCCAGCGATGGGTCACACGAGGGGTGTCAGCAAAATTTAGAAAAGTGCCCCCTCAGGGCGGAGCAAAGTGGGGGGGAGAAACCAGATGTGCATAACATGAATAAGTGGTATTAGGCCTTTCCTATAATATGTCACATGATGGGTGACTGCAAAATTTAGAAAAGTGCCCCCCTTGGGGGGGGAAGTGTGGGGAGGAAAGCCAAATGTGCATAACTTGAATAAGTAGCCATTGGCCTTTCCAGCAATGGGTCACACGAGGGGTGTCGGCAAAATTTAGAAAAGTTCCCCCTTGGAGGGGGGGGGGCGGGCAAAGCGGGTGAGGAAAGCCGGATGTGCATAACATAAATAAGTGGTGATGGGGCCTTTCTAACAAGTTACATGAGGGATGTCGGCAAAATTTTGAAAAGTGGGGGTTGCACCACCTGGAATACACCCTCACTTCTCTATGAAATTTTTATATATTATAAATGACATTTATCGGAGGGCTCTGTAAAAAAATCCGATCTAAAAGGATGAAAATATTAAAAAAGTAAGAGAAATAATGAAATTCTTCGATCGGACGTGGTGAAAATCTGCGAAATTAATCCATCGACAATATGAAAAAAATCGCACGAGTTTTGCAAATCGATCGCAAGGAAGCTCCCGCACATTTCCCCGATCAGTAGAAATAAAATATTGCAAAACTTGAGAATTGGTAGCGTGAAAAAAATTGCAAAAATCATTACTCACTCAATGAAAAGATTTATGAAATTCCCCAGTCCATTATTGAAAAGCCCCACCAGTGGCCGAGAGGTTCTGCTCTCGAAGCTGGTAGGACGGGAGGTGCTGTGTTCGATCCCAATAGCGCCCGTCGGCCTAATCTTTTAGAGTTTTCTTCGGACCTTGGTTTTCCAAGCATAAATACGGGTTAAGTTCCCTTAGAAAGACCACCCACGGAGGGCACTCCCCCCCGTTAGGGCCTATATCCCTCGTGCTGATAACTGGCCATCATAAACACAACCAACAACCATTATTGAAAAAAAAAAAAACCAGAACAATTCTTCAGTCGGCTGCTTTAAAATATTGTGAAACTTGTCAACCTGTTGCAGAAATCAATCGTGAAATTCATCAATCGAGACAAAACTCACAAGATTCTTCAGTTGGTGGCAGGAAAAAATGTGAAATTTGTCGACTGATTGCAGCTGAAAAACTGCTAAATAAGTCACATTAACTGATAATTGAAAAATAGTTGTTGAATATTAATATTTAAAAAAAGGAATGCATAAATAACATTAAATGGGGGAAAAATCGCAAAATTCAATCTGTCACAGGAAAACATTGCAAAATTTTATTGATAAAAAATAGAGCTGTACTGCGTACTCGGTAAATACTGAGTATTCGGCATACTCGGCCAATTTGCCGAGTACTCGGTACTCGGCGAAATTTTGGCCGAGTACTCGGCCAATACCGAGTAGTTGTAAGAATTTCAAACTGATCAGTAAAAAGTTATTCGAATATCAATGTATAATATATGTAATAATTCATAAAACTATTTACTCAGTATTTAACAATATGTGTACAAAATATAAAAAAAGTTAAGCAAAAACCCCTCATAAAATAATTCAAGATTAAAATTTAGTTTCACACATACGAATAAAAGTAAGTTTTTCTTATTACACAACTACTCGGTATTCGGTACTCGGTCGAGTAGTCAGTGGCCGAGTACTCGGTACTCGGCCAAAGTACTACTCGGTACACCACTAATAAAAAAGGAGTCTAAGAAAACCAATTCAAATTATTTTTTGTGAACAAGGTACACAAATGCAAGAAAAAAATTTAGGTGCCAATGGGCAGTCTCTCACCACTAAATTTTATTTGTTATTTTTTGTCTAATATTTCACCTAAATTTTTTGTAAGAATTTAAGTGAAGAGAACTAATAAAATTTAGTGGTGAGAAACTGCCTGCTGGCGCCTAGATTTTTACACTTCTGTTCTGCGAGTGCCCTTTTTAGGTGCGTTCGTAATTATATAAATACGTAGCACCTATAGTCGTCGTTCAGTCCGTCCGTCCGTCCGTCCGTCTGTCCGTCCGTCCGTCTGTCCGCATGTAACAGAGCAAAAACTACCCAACCGAATGGTCTGAAATTTCAAATATATGATTGTTGCAAAATTTTGTCGAGCCATTTCAAATTTTATGAAAATCGGATGTATAGTTTAATTACAGGGACAGTCAAAAGTTTTTCTTTACATTACGGCCAATGGGAAAAATTATTGCAAGTGCATTTTAATGATATTAGAGCCTTCCGAATGATCTGAAATTTTAAAGATATAACTGTTGCAAAATTTTGTCGAGCCATTTCACATTTTAGGAAAATCGGATGTATAGTTTAATTACAGGGACAGTCAAAAGTTTTTCTTTACATTACGGCCAATGGGAAAAATTATTGCAAGTGCATTTTAATGATATTAGAGCCTTCCGAATGATCTGAAATTTTAAAGATATAACTGTTGCAAAATTTTGTCGAGCTGTTTCAAATTTTAGGAAAATCGGATGCATAGTTTAATTACAGGGACAGTCAAAAGTTTTTCTTTACATTACGGCCAATGGGAAAAATTATTGCAAGTGCATTTTAATGATATTACAGCCTTCCGAATGGTCTGAAATTTTAAAGATATAATTGTTGCAAAGTTTTGTTGAGCTATTTCAAATTTTAGGAAAATCGGATGTATAGTTTAATTACAGGGACAGTCGAAAGTGTTCCGTTACATTACGGGGAATGGGAAAAATTATTGCAAGTGCATTTTAATGATATTACAGCCTTCCGAATGGTCTGAAATTTTAAAGATATAATTGTTGCAAAGTTTTGTTGATCTATTTCAAATTTTAGGAAAATCGGATGTATAGTTTAATTACAGGGACAGTCAAAAGTGTTCCGTTACATTACGGGGAATGGGAAAAAAATTATTGGAAGTGCATTTTAATGATGTATCAGACTATGAGCTTTATGAAGTGCAAAAAAGTATACATTCAGTACAATATGGGGTGCAAAAAATAATTGTAAAACTAGTTATAGTACGAACGCACCTCATTTGCCACGTTTGACGAGCAATTTCCAACTTGTTTAAAAATTCGCACACAGCAGTCCTTTTTTCTAGAATCATCACTATCCTAGTGTTGATTCTAGATAAAAAGGGCCACTGGGCGGAAATGTTTAAAAAACAGCACACTTGTACCTTGTCGCTTGCAGGGAAAATCTGAAAAAGTGGTCTGAAAGTCTAAATTCATTCATCGACCATATGATAAAAATCCCACGAGTTTCACAAATCAGTATCAAGAGAAAACTAAATTTTACCAGTGGGTAGAAATATAATATTGCAAAATTTGTCAATCAGTTGCATGAAAAAAAACTGAAAATAGTCATTAAGTCGTCAGAAAATTTGGTGAAATTTGCCACTTGATTGTTGGACAAAAAAGAGAAATTCTTTAGTCGGGGATTTTGATCAAAAATTTACCTTAACACTTTGGCTGCCGCCCATTTTTCAAAATCTGTTCCCAGGCACCGAATGCATGAGTTAGAGATCTGCACGGGCAGTCCCGTGGCCCCAGAGTTGATTTCAGGGGGTAGCTCTCATTGCTTTGGAAGGAATGTCCCCCCCCCCCCGGACCACCCCCTGAAATCAACTCTGGGGCCACAAGTCTGCCCATGCAGATCTCTTAAGTCACGCATTCGGTGCCTGGGAACAGATTTTGAAAAACGGGCGGCAGCCAAAGTGTTAACGTCTATTTAAGGATATTGTCATTGGTTTAACATTAGCTTGTGAATATTGTAACATGACAGTGTACTAAGCTCATTCAATATCCTCCTATGTAAAAAAAAAAAAAAAAAAAAAAACATTTAAAATAATTAAGGATATTTTCAGTGGTTTAACATTAGCTTGTGTGTATCGTAACATGACGGTGTACTAAGCTCACACAAATCAGTATCAAGAAAAAACTAAATTTTACCAGTGGGTAGAAATATAATATTGCAAAATTTGTCAATCAGTTGCATGAAAAAAAACTGAAAATAGTCATTAAGTCATCAGAAAAATTTGTGAAATTTGCCAGTTGATTGTTGGACAAAAAAGAGAAATCCTTTAGTTGGGGATTTTGATCAAAAATTTACCTTAACATTTTGGCTGCCGCCCATTTTTCAAAATCTGTTCCCAGGCACCGAATGCGTGACTTAGAGATCTGCACGGGCAGACCCGTGGCCCCAGAGTTGATTTCAGGGGGTGGCCCCGGGGGGGGGGGGGGAGCTCTCATTGCTCTGGAAGGAATGTTCCCCCACCTCCGGACCACCCCCTGAAATCAACTCTGGGGCCACGGGTCTGCCCGTGCAGATCTCTAAGTCACGCATTCGATGCCTGTGAACAGATTTTGAAAAATGGGCGGCAGCCAAAGTGTTAACGTAAATTTAAGGATATTGTCATTTGTTTAACATTAGCTTGTGAGTATTGTAACATGACAGTGTACTAAGCTCATTCAATGTCCTCCTATGCAAAAAAAAACATTTAAAATAATTAAGGATATTTTCAGTGGTTTAACATTAGCTTGTGTGTATTGTAACATGACGGTGTACTAAGCTCACACAAATCAGTATCAAGAAAAAACTAAATTTTACCAGTGGGTAGAAATATAATATTGCAAAATTTGTCAATCAGTTGCATGAAAAAAAATTGAAAATAGTCATTAAGTCATCAGAAAAATTTGTGAAATTTGCCAGTTGATTGTTGGACAAAAAAGAGAAATCCTTTAGTTACGGATTTTGATAAAAAATTCACCTTAACACTTTGGCTGCCGCCCATTTTTCAAAATCTGTTCCCAGGCACCGAATGCGTGACTTAGAGATCTGCACGCCCCAGAGTTGATTTCAGGGGGTGGCCCGGGGGGGGGGAGCTCTCATTGCTCTGGAAGGAATGTCCCCCCCCCGGACCACCCCCTGAAATCAACTCTGGGGCCACGGGTCTGCCCGTGCAGATCTCTAAGTCACGCATTCGATGCCTGTGAACAGATTTTGAAAAATGGGCGGCAGCCAAAGTGTTAACGTAAATTTAAGGATATTGTCATTTGTTTAACATTAGCTTGTGAGTATTGTGACATGACAGTGTACTAAGCTCATTCAATGTCCTCCTATGCAAAAAAAAACATTTAAAATAATTAAGGATATTTTCAGTGGTTTAACATTAGCTTGTGTGTATTGTAACATGACGGTGTACTAAGCTCACACAAATCAGTATCAAGAAAAAACTAAATTTTACCAGTGGGTAGAAATATAATATTGCAAAATTTGTCAATCAGGTGCATGAAAAAAAATTGAAAATAGTCATTAAGTCATCAGAAAAATTTGTGAAATTTGCCAGTTGATTGTTGGACAAAAAAGAGAAATCCTTTAGTTACGGATTTTGATAAAAAATTCACCTTAACACTTTGGCTGCCGCCCATTTTTCAAAATCTGTTCCCAGGCACCGAATGCGTGACTTAGAGATCTGCACGCCCCAGAGTTGATTTCAGGGGGTGGCCCGGGGGGGGGGAGCTCTCATTGCTCTGGAAGGAATGTCCCCCCCGGACCACCCCCTGAAATCAACTCTGGGGCCACGGGTCTGCCGGTGCAAATCTCTAAGTCACGCATTCGATGCCTGTGAACAGATTTTGAAAAATGGGCGGCAGCCAAAGTGTTAACGTAAATTTAAGGATATTGTCATTTGTTTAACATTAGCTTGTGAGTATTGTAACATGACAGTGTACTAAGCTCATTCAATGTCCTCCTATGCAAAAAACATTTAAAATAATTAAGGATATTTTCAGTGGTTTAACATTAGCTTGTGTGTATTGTAACATGACGGTGTACTAAGCTCATTCAATAACCTTCTTAATAAATGAAAAAATCATTTAAAATATTTAAACGCATATGAAAACTGTCATGTGGAAAAAAAAATAATTCTTCGATCGCTTGCAGGGAAAATCTGAAAAAGTGCTCTGAAAGTCTAAATTCATTCATCGACCATATGATAAAAATCCCACGAGTTTCACAAATCAGTATCAAGAAAAAACTAAATTTTAACAGTGGGTAGAATAGAAATATAATATTGCAAAATATTGCCTTTATTATTTGATTCTGAGAAGTGTCATAATTGACGAAAAAAACTAATTTGGCCCTATTACCATTCAGAAGTGTAAATTTTCTTTTTACAATAACACAATTCATATGACAGTAAAAAAAGATTGCTTCATTTAAAAAATTTAATATTTTACATAATTAGTGAGTATGTACTCATTAAATAAAAATTATTATTAACTCTATGTTATGTTATTAACACAATGTGTCAAACCGCTTTGTATTACATAAAACTGTTTCATTCCTAAAAAGAAAATAAGTTACTTACCTGTGAAATGTTATGCACTTATTGTAGGTATCCTAGACAGGCATCAAGTTATAATTTGAAGTTCAGTATTGATTGTTTGTGTAACTGAACAACATACTTTAATACAAAGCACAGATAAGTATCTGTGTAAGATATTTAAATTCTGAAACTCCTAATCTAAAAGAACATACTGATTGAAGCAAGTGTAAATCTGAAATAAAACATTGTTAATTACTATAAATAGATAAGTGCACTAAATCAAGTAAAATCGAACTATCTGGATTGTCAGAAACAAAATTTTATCAAATGTTTTGGATGACATTTGAATTTAATTAATCCTGTTAATATGAAATGGACCTAATTTTTTTTTTCGCATGCATTAACCGTTAATAGTACAATCTCATCTGGATTTGAAATACTAACGATGATTGTACAAAAATGCGACGGTTTATAAATCGTTATCACTTTATTCAAATTAACTCAATCGTGTGGATCTGAAATTAATTTCTTTCGATTGAGAATGTAAAAATACCCATACAGCCACTTTATTTCAATAAACAGTAGTGATATTTTTCGCCAAACTGCAAAATAAATGATCTTCTTTCAGCAAATCAACGTGGTACTCCGCGCCGATTTTCATAAACAAGCCGGCGTTTCCGTGAGTTGAGGTGTTTCTTTAATGCTTCTCCTGCAGTTGCAACGAAACCATGGGGTCAGACATTCAGCTGTAAGGGGTTGAAAAATAAATCATATGTCCAAATGAGAAATTTAAATAAAATAAAGGAAGAAAATTATACTATTCTTTTGTTGTTCTTCTTTGTTTTTATGAGGTAAAAGTGGAAAACTGGAAGTTATATGTATGTCCGATATGGAAGAAAGACAATTTATGCAATATGCAATGAGTAAACCCACCTGTGTTTCTAATTTCTAATCATCGGCGACATATAAAAGAATGGTTGGGCCACTGTCCCTCTCGATTTTGAAATTTATCTAATTAAATTTCCTTTTTCTTCGATTTTGAAAAACATAGTAAATTTTTTTCGAGTAATTTAAAATAAAAGAGGAACTAAAAACTAGTTATGAAGATAGTGGGGCAGTGAGCAAGGGAGACCTATTGCCCCTCCCTTGATTTTAAAATTTAATTAATAAGAATTTCTTTTCTTCTGTTTTCAAAAACATTATGTAAATATTTTGAGTAACTTAAAATGAAAATAAATAAGAAATTTTCAGTTAAGGGGTGGTGGTGGTGGTGGTGTGTGTGTGTGTGGGGGGGGGGGGTGAGACTCATTGCCCCTCCCTGGATTTTGAAATTTAATTAGCAATTTTTTTCTCCAATTTACAGAAACATAGTAAAATTTATTCTTTTCGAATAACTTAAAATAAAGGAACTAAGAACTTTCTGTTAGGGGAAGGGGGCATATGTGAGTCATTGCCCCTCCCTCGATTTTAAATTGTAACTATTTTTTTCTCTGATTTTTGAAAAACATAGTGAAATTTGATCTTTTCTCTTATCTTAAAATAAAAGAATAACTAAGAATTTTCTCTTAGGGGAACGAAGTTAGAAGAGAGTTATTGCCCCTCCCTAAATTTAAAAATTTAATTAATTAAATATTCTTTTTCTTTTGTTTTCAAAAACATAGTAAAGTTTATACTTTTCGAGTAACTTAGAATAGAATAATGAGAAATTTTACATTAAGAGGGAGGGAGGGGGGGGGGGTTGAGAGGTTCATTGCCCTCCCCTACCTGGATTTTAAAATGTAACTAATAAAAATTTATTTTTTTCCACTTTTGAAAAGTAGTAAAATTTATTCTTTTCGACTAACTAAAAATAAAGAAACTAAGAATTTCCTGTTAGGGGAAGGGGCATAGCTGAGCGATTGCACCTCCCTTGAATTTAAATGTTAACTATTTTCTTCGCTTTTGAAAAACATACTGAATTTTTTTTTAATTATCTTAGAATAAAAGATGAATTAAGAATTTTCAGTTAGGGATAGGGTAGGGGGTAGGAGAAACCTATTGCCCCTCCCTGGAATTCAAAAGTTAATTAATTAAAATTTCCTTTTCTTCTATTTCAAAAACATAGTAAAATGTATACTTTTCGAGTGAGTAACTTACAATAAAAAAATGAAGAAATTTCTCATTTCCCGCCCCCCCCCCCCTGGCTTTTGAAATTTAATTAAAATATTTTTCTCCGATTTTGAAAAAAAAAATAGCAAAATTTATTCGTTTAGAGTAAGTTTAAAAAAAACTAAGAATTTTCCGTAGTGGGCAGGGGCACAGGTGGGTTGATGCCACTGCCCCTCCCTCGATTTTGAAATTTAACTAATTTTTTTTCTCTGATTTTGAAAATCATAGTGAAATTTAATTTTTTTTATCTTAGCTTAAAATGAAAGAGGGACTAAAAATTTTGCGTTAGGTAGGAATGTGACTTTCAATTAAGTCGTTAAAAGTCTTGGAAAGAGTATTAATTATCATTAGTATTTAAAAAGTGTGTTTCATAACATGCAACTCTCACAAAATTAAAACAATTTTAAACACTTTAGAAAATTCGGGAAATATCACACAATCATACGGCATTGTGTCTTGCAAAAGAATCTTACAGTAACTGCTGTTATACTGTAGTTACTATTATAATAATCATACTTACAAAATTAAGACCTGTAAAGTTCTTCAGAAACTGCAGTCAGACTGCAGAGACATCACCGAAAATTTTTGTGAATTAATTGCTATAAAATCACTTGAAATTCACTGCCGTTTTACTGTAGACATAAAGTCTTACTATTTTTTTAAATTTTGGGTTGAAAAAATACTTGTCAATAACTGGAAAATAACTGAAGTGTTTTTACTGTTGATATTGCACTACAAAAAAAACTACAGTTGACCGAAGAAAAACTTGAAAAATACCTCATTTCTGTAAAAAAACTACAGTTCATTTTTAGCTGGGTTCTTACTGTTAACCAGGTTTTAATGGCAATGCGCCGTCACTTCGAGACTCGAGATGGTAGTTGTGATATTTTGCACTCATTCGAAAAATAACTCGATATTTACTCCTTTAAAATTCCACTTAAACAAACCACTTTAAACGATTTTTTAAGGCAGTATAAGTAACGTAAATTAGAAGTAGTAAAGTTCTGACCAAATTCAAACGAGCTGCATTAAGTGTGATGTAAACCATATAAATGTACTGACATTAAATTAATACGTATTTACTTTATATTAGCATTTGTTTTTAGTTTAGTTTACGTTATTCTCTTAATGATTTATTATGCTGTTAATTAAATATACCGTAGATGGTTATTTTGCCTTTTTATTACGCATTAAATATTTCATTTATGAATCCCCGTTTAATCAAATATACCGCTTAATCGAATATTTTTTCTGGAACCGTCAATATTTGTTTAAACGAGGACGTCTGTAGTATTATACTATCGCACAGTAATGAAAATAATAATAATAATAAAACAACAAATATGTACTTTTAACAAACAGGTATTATGCCATTAACATTAAAAATGCAATCAATGTACACCTCAAGATTTAACTATGTAGTTTTACCTGTTAACTATGACAGATAAGATCGCTTAATAATATTAGATCTTCTTCTCACACATTTTTGTATACACTACTATCTTTTTAAATGACGATACATTAAATGCAGGAAACAATTATCGTTGCATTACTCTTAAACAACTTGAAACTGCCATTAGGATATCAGGAATAAAAATGGCATTTTTAAAAACTTCTTTTGGTGGAAATTTAGAAGTATAAACGAAGTGTAGTTAACGTCTGAAACATGCAGTTTTATCTCTTAACTATGACAGATGAGTTTGGCAAGTTGACACTATCGTCTCACACATTCCATACCAAATTCCTTCCCACATTCCTTCCTCTTAAATTGCCTTATTTTAAATAGAGGAAATAAATATCGAATTTTTGCTTTAGAAAACGTAGAATGGATTGAGAAAATGCTTTAAATTGTTAGCTCTTTCGAGATTACTCCGAGTTCTGTATAGGCGGAAAAGAATATTTTGAGTAAATTTACACGTCAGAAATCAGGAAGTGATAAATATCTGTTTGAAAAATCTGATTTTAACGCAAAAGCAATATATTATTTATTTTAATATTAAGCGATTTTTTTTTCTTTGTGAATTGTCATCTGCAATTTATTTTACAGAATATATTTTTGCTCTAAAGTTGTAGTTTTTTCGATGTCTTTTTGATATAGATAACATGCGTTAAAGTTTATTTCAAAAGCTTTATGTGACACTAAAATATTTCAGTACATACTTTTTATAAGTTAAATTGAATATTATCCCTTTCTGAAAATAATCAAATAAAAGTAATACAAATTAATCCTTTATCTACTGCAATTTTTTTCATGTATTTTTTTTCAGTTACTACAATAAAAATGAAAGGATATACATAAAAAAAATACTCACCTGTTAGAAATTTAATTTGTTAAAGGTAGTTAATTAAAGTGGTACTTTAAAGTAACGTCAGCACACTATGCCTCAAATATTCTCGTAACTGAAAACCTACATGGTATTTCAAATAAAGTTTAAACTCTTAAAAATGCTAAATAAAGAGAAGACACTCATTAGTTAACAATAAAAAAATATTAAATTGACATAGTTTTATTTTACACATGAAAAATGAGTAAAAATTCAAATTTGATGGCATTAAAAAAAAAAAAAAAAAACTATTTTTTTTTCTTTAGATTTTGATCTTGTTAGCATGCCGACCTTAAGTTATGCGATGCCTATATTCCAGGAACAACATGTTCTTCTGGATCTCCTCATATGCAATATATGAATTTACATATGCCATTTCTAGCATAGCTAAAAAGAGCCGGTGCCATAACTTTCTCGATTTCCTAAAAAATATAATAATGAAACAAAAAGGAAATACCAGGAAAATCATTACTACAGTACAATTTAGTAATTACATTACAAAAATGATGCGTAAAGTAAACAAGAAGTTTTCTCCAACATCCAGTGTACTGGCGGTACTTATAAGTACCACTGAGTAATTCAACTGTTAAATGAAATACATACACCCTTCACCTAAAACAGCTAGTCAAATTGTATTCTAAGATCATAATGAACACGTAAAACAAATCCAACACTAACCTTATATCCGTTACTGTGTTGCCACTCATATGCAATATATGAATTTACATATGTCATTTCTAGCATAGCTAAAAAGATCCGGTGCCATAACTTTCTCGATTTCCTAAAAGATATAATAATGAAACAAAAAGAAATACCAGGAAAATCATTACTACAGTACAATTTTACATTATAAAAATGATGTGTAAAGTAAACAAGAAGTTTTCTCCAACATCCAGTGTACTGGCGGTACTTATAAGTACCACCGAGTAATTCAACTGTTAAATGAAATACATACACCCTTCACCTAAAACAGCTAGTCAAATTGTACTCTACGATCATAATGGACACGTCAAACAAATCCAACACTAACCTTATATCCGTTACTGTGTTTGCAGCAATAAAAAGACGAGCATGACAATCTCTACAGAATGTTGTCATAAAACATACCGACTGTTTCAAAGATAGCCTCCTTTCTCGCTAAAATAAAAAACCTAGAACTACTGTTGCCATGTATCCTGAAAAAGCGAAGTTAAAAGAGTGTTTTTGCAAAGTGCCATTAGAATATTAGTAATATTCACTATGGGATGAAAGTTTAAAGTGAGTGGTACTTATAAGTACCGTCAGTAGATAAAAGGGCTAAAAGAATGAGTGACGAAAATGCTTCATTTATTTTATCAATTATTATGTATTTGTTTTAAAGAATTAGCAATATTATATTTTTAGATAAAACTTCCATATCTGAACATTTTTTGTTCGACAATTGTAAAGATGACCAATAATTCAGAAATAATTTAGAAATTTAAGATTTATATTTTATTAAGAATAAAATAATGTATTAGCTTTCACCCATTAAAATTTTTCCAGTAACCTCTTCTTTTCTTCTAATTTCCATTTAAAAATATGTGCCTGTAATAATATTTAATTAGAATATATCTGTCTGTAATTACACTAAGACCTTCAAAGTGCACAAAAAGCAATTATTTCCTATTGAGATTCATAAATAATCTGTGAGTTATGACTGTCTGTGAGTGAAATCTGTGAGTAACTGTCTGTGAGTGATAATCTGTGAGGGAGAGAATGAGTGACGAAAATGCTTCACTTATTTTACTAATTATTATCTGTTAGTTTTAAAGAATTGGCAATATTATATTTTTAGATAAAAACTTCCATATCTAAACATTTTTTGTTCGACAAATGTAAGGATGACCAATAATTCATAAATAATTTATTTTAATTAACTCACTTTTAAGTATAAATGCATATTTACTATATCAAAGTAATTTTTGTTCTTAATTGAAACAAATAATGCTGTATAAGTTTGAGACTTATACAGCACACAATGTTTAAAAAAAAAAAAAAAAAAAAAAAAAATTATTAATCTTACGAAATAATGTCATCTTGTTTTTTTATTTATATGCTTTCAGAATTATATTTTATTAAGAATAAAATAATGTATTAGCTTTCACCCATTAAAATTTTTCCAGTAACCTCTTCTTTTCTTCTAATTTCCATTTAAAAATATGTGCCTGTAATAATATTTAATTAGAATATATCTGTCTGTAATTACACTAAAGCCTTCAAAGTGCACAAAAAGTAATTATTTCCTATTGAGATTCATAAATAATATGTTACTAATTAGAAAAATGGCTTGAAACTAAGAAAAAAAAATGTTAATTTTTCCCGCGAGAATATCGAAGCCATGAAGATAAAAATAATTAGCTCGATAATACACTTACGCTTTGAAACTTTCATCCATTTACAACCCATTTACCCTCACATTGAACAGATTCACTCTAATAATCGCTGGAAATAGGATATTTAAAGTGTTGCCTATTGTTCCTCCGGATATAATCCTTTTTTGGATATCTATTATTCATCAACAATGCAGGGGGATGTCAGTTGATCAGAAAAGGAAGAACTTTGCTAATCAATATTTTTGATTTATTTCGCATATTTTTTCAGGACATAAATTTTGTTGCATAGGATTATCTCTGAGATATATTGGCCATTTTTATGAGTATTGAATATGTTATTATAAAGTAAATTTTTAATCATACTTAAGCATATTCAGTACTGATTCATAGAACTAACAAATTAATATATTTTTCAGATGTTAGCAGATGTAGTACTTAGTAGTACTATAAAATTCATTATATAAAATAAAATAACATATTTGTGCAAAAACTTAAATTATTTATAAAACTTTCTATTTTCTTTAAATTCTCGTTTGAAAACTAAAATAAATGTTTATTAAAATATATAATTAGGATATAAACTTATAATATATGTATCTCTAATTACTCTCAATTGTTAAGAGCACACAAAAAGCAATTCCTTCCTGTTCACACTCATAAATAATAAATTTCTAATTAGAAAAATTGCTTGTAACAAAGAAAAAATTTTCCTGCGAGAATTTTGAAGCCACGAAGATAAAAATAATTAGCTGTATAATACTCTTACGCTCTCAAAGTTTCATTCATTTACAATCCATTTACCCTCACATCGAACAGATTCACTCTAATAATCGCTGGAAATACGATATTTAAAGTGTTACCCGTTGTTCTCCCGGATATAATCCTTTTTGGATATCTATTATTCATCCACAATGCAGGGAATGTCAGTTGATCAGCAATAAAAGAACTTTGTTAATCAATATTTTTGATTTATTTCGTACGTTTTTTCAGGGCATAAATTTGTTGAGCAGGATAATCTTTTAGCTACCTAGGTCATTATTTTTTATTCTGAGGGCATCGAATATGTTACTATAAAATACATTTTTAATCAAATATTACAGTCTCAAAAAAAAAAAAAAAAAAAAAAAAAAAACTCCATAGATGTAACGTTTGAAAAATTATCCAGGATTTTGTTTTTCAATTTTCATTCTTTTGGAGAAGGAAAAAAATCAAATATAAAAAACATATTTAAAGGGGTTTTTTTTTTAAATAAATGTTTAAGGTTTTTTGAATGTATGCTGAAAAAAAATATTAGTGTAAAATGATAAATGATGGATTTAATATATGCCAACTCAAAACATAAACAATTTTAAAATTTCAAATAACTGAACATATTATGACTGAATCAGAATTTAAAGTTAAAGAAAAGATGTTTAATATCAAACATCTATTAAAATAAAAACATTAATATTATAATACATATATATATATATGTGTGTGTAATAATAAATTTTCGCCCTTTTATCTTAGTAAAACTATTCCAAATTCTTAATATTTTTCCTTTTTTACCTATCTTTAATAATATCTTAATATCTTTTGTCTTTTATTTCATGCATTTAAACTTGCGTATTCTTTTACTATTCTAAAATCCTCAATCCATTTGTCTAATCTTAAAAAAAAATAACAAAAAAAAATAACAAAAAAAAATAAATAAATAAAATAAATAAATAAATTACTTTTTTTCATTTTATTCTAAAACAAAATTTTATATGTGTCGAATGTTTTTAATAGCATTTGTTCGATGATGTTTTTTTCCCACAAGTCCTTGCAAGCTTCCCGCCAGCATTTAATTGCGTTTTAGTACTGACGCCGAGTATAAAGAGTTCATTATCTACGTCACGCGTTCGTCACACTTCCCATCGAATCGTAGCCTGTCTCCTGTCCCGTTCCTCCCCCTCTCTCTGCTGGAGTTGGTTCTCCACTAATAATGTATCAATCCGCGCGCTATTTCTTTAAGTATTTATACTGTTGCATCGATGAGGAGCGAGATAATTTAAATTTTTCCAGTTGTTTAATAAATCCACGTAACTTCGGGTGAATGACTTTAATGTGTAGATTCTAATACTGTTAATATCTTAAGTTTTTATGAAGTGGATCAGCGATTATTCGAGAGTTGATGGACAAGCTACTGGAAATGTTACGATATGGGTTTTCCAAATAAACAACGTTTAAAATTACGATGACTCTGTTAATTATGCCATGGGAAATTCTTTCAATGTTTATGGAGCCTGTCTTCTACTCGCCACCCGACTGCACTCCGATATTCTCTTGATAACAGAGGATTGACCTTGATTACTATATTACATTTACTTCGAGATATACGAGTGTCGCCGGAGTGTCACAAAAGTCGACAGCAAGATGCAATATATATATATAGAATTTTACAATTTGTTCATATATTTGTGATTTCATCTTTATTAGCGAACCAACATAATAAAGAAGTGTATATTTTTTTAGATATGCAAATTATAACACAAATAGCGAAAATATTAAAATTAAGATTTTTAGAAATACCGGCCTAATAATAATAACGCCAGCCCTTGTAACTGTACATTCGATAAAGTGACCTTTCTTAATGTAAATGACTTTGTTTATAGTATATATTTGAGCAATTAATCTCATTCAACCAATAAGCTAAAATTTTATGTCCTCTAGTGGCGACGTCCTAAATGATTCTTCCTAGGTCATTCCGAAGATGCTTTATAGAATTTAAGTCCATCGACTGACCATTTCATTCAGCGAATACATCCCAACAAAAGAAAAATGACATTGTTGAATTATACATGGCTTCACGTTATCTTCAATAATAAAATAAACTTCTTTAAAGCACCCCCTTGGGCCCATATCCCTCGTGTTGATAATTGGACGTCATAAACACAAAGCAAACCAAAACACCCCCTCCGATATGTCTCATTTACAGTTTAAAAATTTTATCTCTGTGCTCCTTTATAGTCACAGTTCTTACACTAACGAAATACAGAGTGGTATGGGCATCTAACATGATGAATTAGCACAAAATAATTACCCTGCGTTTAAGTAGTTCATATCACTATGTTAGAGGTACGGTGAAAATATTTTGTTTTCAAAACTGTGTAGAAAACTTACCAATAAAGCTAGAACAAATCTTTACAATGTAAAATATTTCTTACTAAGGACATAATACCCAAATACCTGCAGATTATTTCAATCTCTCTTTTAGTCCATAAAATCGCAATTCAAAATTCTGTAACTGATGTAACATAAAATATACAAACATTTTTTCTGCCTTCATTGAAGTGTAAAAATTGTCAAAAGTATCCCGTTGAAAAAAAAAAATGATTTAATGTTCTCAATAACTCTAAGTAATGACAAATCATAACAGTAACTTGTTTAATTTCTGGACAAAAAAAAAAAAAAAATGGCATTTACACATGTAACTGACGTAACTTTTATTGTTTAACTGGCGTAACATTATGACTTTACAAAGACAATAATGATACTTAATTTAGTTTGTAAACAGTAATTTACAAGTCTTTTTGTTAGGATTTTATTATAGAACATAAAAAATATCCAGTTTTTCAATCATACCCTTAAATTAAACATATTATAAATGTTATCCCCCACCCCAAATAAAAAATGAAAATTTTCTGTGGAATTGCCCTTATATTACAGAATGGTGTCCCTCTAAAAAAAAATGCAGGCTTTCTTTTCTGATCTTTAAATGAGAGATGCATGCAGTTGGTTCACGGTTGTCCTTTCTATGCTGGCAGTCTTATGCATTTTGCTTGTGCATAGCTGCAAAAAATGCAGCACTATGACCTTGAGGCATCTCTCAAACAGTCAAACTTCTATTGCGACGTATTTATACTTCTACAAGCATTTTCAATGTTGAAAAAATTGGACTACCATCTTGGTAATGCAAGGAGTAATTTTTAATTTGTCCATAACTCGTATATTCCCATGCAGTCACTTCTCAAAAATTGGACGACGCCCACTTGACACTCACTAGATAGATTAAAACTGCCGACAGTTCAGTATCGCAATACAATCGTCTAAAGGATTACGAAAACATGTTTCAACAGTAATTCATTAGTTTTTTTTTTTTTTTTGTTGTGTTTTTGTTTTTCCTGCACAAATGCAGTTTTGTTCACGTAATATAGTCGTTGTGGATATGGTTAGCTTTCGTATGTTCTTAAAAAAATTCTCTCATTAAAATTTTAAAAAGCTCTAGATGCTTGTATTAAATGTAGTATTTCCAAAATTTGGTTGTTTTGCAGGTATTTCATTATTTTTCCGTTGTTCTATGCAGTTAATCAGTTTCATAAGAATCTGATATTTAAAGAATGAAAGGAAATAGATCTTACGAAAGAAACGGTAGAAAATTTTACCAAAATAGTGGTTCTTGGGCCCCTACGAGCTACGTTCACCAACCCCCGTTCAGACTGTAAAAATAACGGAACCCTAAAAAGCAAATATTGTAAAAAAAAAAAAAAAAAAAAAAAAAAAAAAAAAAAAAGAATTTTAAACAGATCTCCCTTACCCCCCCCCCCCCCCTCCTATCAAAAATCTTGTAAATTTACATTTTTCAATCGCGTGACAGAACATTTGAAAAAATGTATTGACAGTTATATATTAATATTGCTGATTTTTAATCGTTCAAGAAATTGTTAAAACTTCATTACGTTACACAAATTAAAAGAGAATATCTATTTTCAATCGCATTATAGAACATATTTTTTCAAGAATTTTTGTTAACTTTCCGTTCAACTAATTCGTAATGTGACGAGTGGTTAAATTTAAACGAACAAAAAAAGCAATAAAAACACGGTTGAATTTCACGTTTACTTTGCAGTTTTGCTCCCTTTAGGCCTCCCAAAACAAAATATTTTAAACATTTAAATAGCGCTTATGTTGGGAATTTGCAGCTTTTTCTAAAGATACCATTTTTTCCCCTCCAATGATTAGAACTTCTTCGAAAATTTAAAACATCGTTTAAAATTTGAATTTTTTGCGCCATTTTTTTTTTTTTTTTTTTTTTTTTTGGTCGTGTTAGCTGCTGCGACAGATTGACGGACAGACAGACATCGTAGTGATACGAATAGGGTTCCGTATCGGAGTAACGGAAGCCTAAACATAAAAAAAATTAGGAAAAAAAAAAGAGAAATTTAAACAGGTCTCCTCCCCCCCCCCTCCCCCCCTCCTGCCAAAAATTTTGCATATTTACATTTTTCAATTATGTGACAGAACATTTGAAAAAATATATTGGCTGTTCTATATTAACACTGTTGTTTTCTAATATTTCAAGAAATTGTTAAAACTTCATTAAGTTGCAAAAATTAAAATAGAATTTCTATTTTCAAGCGCATGATACAACATATTATTTCAAGAATGTTTTTAAATTTTCCTTTTAACTAATTCGTTATGTGGCAGTTGGTTAAATTTAAATGAACAAAGAAAGCTATAAAAACACACATATCTTTAAAACTATATACAAAACAATAAAAAAAAAGAAATATTTATATATGAATAAAGAAGTTGGATTTTGAAAAAAATAAATGGTCAAACAAAGCGAACAGGCTTTCATCATGTCAAACCATCTCACAAGCCAAAACGAAACCTTTATCAGAAAGGAAAGATTAGTTCTACTCTTTCTCAATGATGCAGTGCACTAAATTGCGCAGTGTTGGAATCTCAGCTTATAGTATCTTAAATAAATTAATACTAATAATGTATTACTTATGTATACGAAGTAACAAATATAATTTAATCTCTTAATGAATTAAATCTCTAAATGAACTGAATTTAATCTCTAAATAAATCATTAAAATGAACGACTCTAATAAAAGAATTTTTAAATTGAATGAAAAGTTTTTCAAAATTTTAGTGGCAGCGCGTTCAGTTTATTTACAACATGAATACGCCTATTAGGCCTAAGGTATGAGTATAACATAAATGTTATAACATTATTCTATTGAACAAGACTTTTTCTATGACATTTTAATGCTTTTAATGATTTTTCTTTCTAATTAGACCATTTTTCACGTTTATATTAAAAACATTCAGGCCACTCATGATTAAGAATTCAAAATGGATGCCGATCTAGCAGTGCACCAGGAAGATCTACGCACATTTTCACTGGTCCACTTCCAAATCGTTGATTTTCTAAAACAAAATCATTTATTTTAAAAATACCACTTGGCATCTATTAATGCACGGTCAAGAGATTCAAAATAACAGGAAATTAAACAAAAAATTATATTTAAAGTATTAATAAAATTCTTTTAAATTTTCGCTCATTTTAATAGTATTTTATGATTTAGAAGTCTTTCTTGCCTGATCTTCCACTTTACATTTACTATAAATTGCACAGAACAGTTTTTAATTGTAAACAATCTAAAATCGATTCTTTTTATTAAATTTTAAAAGTATAAAATTATAACGTAGCTAAAAAGTGCAAAATTTATAAATAAAGCGTCACTAACTATAATTATAATTCTGTGTGAAATTTTCTGTATTGTTATAACTATTTACTTGAAATCTTATTCACAGTTGAGGGACTCACAACCTAGACCAAGTCCATTTTGAAAAAAAAAATGTGGTAGTTCATTTAGAAGGCGCATACAACCTGTTTTATCCACTCCCACATTAAACTAAATGTGTAAACACATGACGTATATGAGAAAGTATGTGAAAACTGACCTGGTGCACTGTAGGAGTGGATAAAACAGATTTTATGCACCTTCTAAATGTACTATTACTTTCTTTTATGGACATGGTCTACTAAAGTTCTGAAATCCTCATTTATTCTTAAATATACTGTCCTGTTATCAGGTTACCAGAATTTTTTAAAAATACTCTGTAATAAAACATTTTTTATGTAAATTCTCATAATCTGTAAACAGACGACATATATGATAAAGTATGTGAAAACAGTTCTGGTGCACTGTGGGAGTGGATAAAACAGATTATATGCGCCTTCTAAATGGACTATCTCTTTTTTTTTTTTTATGAAGATTAGCTACTACGGTTGTGAACCCCTCATTTAATCTTAAATATACTGTCCAGGTAAATTATCAGGTCACCAGATTTTTTTCAATAATATGTACTAAAATATTTTTTATGTAAAGTCTTATTATCTGTAAACAGACGACATATAGGATAAAGTATGTGAAAACACTTCTGGTGCACTGTGGGAGTGGATAAAACAGATTATATGCGCCTTCTAAACGGACTATTTTTTTTTTTTTTTTTTTTAAATGGAGATTGGCAATATGGTTGTGGTCTCATTGGTTGTTGGCCAATATGGTCTCATTAAATCTTAAATATACTGTCCTGGAAAATTATCATGTCACCAGAATTTTTTAGAAATACTCCGTAATAAAACATATTTTATGTAAATTCTTATATTAATATTTCTCTTTTCAGCTTATTGTGACAGTTATAAATCGCTAAGCCAAGCTTGTTCTATCATTAACGCTGATGCACCTTTATTTTCTTTATTTCGAGGTAAGACCCAATAAACTTATATTTTGTATATTGCAGTTTTTGGAAGCTTAATATGATTTAGTGGCTATATTCTACTTAATTTCTAAACTCTTTTCTACAGTTGATGCGGAACCAGTTTCTTGCGAGTTACACGGGCCATTTACGTTCACGTATAGCAGAGGACACGGAGAATGTCAGTACCCGTTATCAACAATCGACACATGTACAGATAATTCACACTTGTTATTCAGATTTCAAGCTTGCGCGGATGTTTTAGGAACTGAAAGCAGCGGTGAGAATACATCTTACTTTTTATATATAATATACCTAATATTATATATAATATGTATAATATACTTAAATTGCTTATCATTTGTAAGTGTAATAATTGAATCTTGAAACATTGAATATAAATATAGATTTACTATAGAATTTCTATTAGCACGTATTGTATATTTTCATTGCAACTGATGCTTAAAAATTAAATTTTACGATTTCTACAGACTGTTTAATAAAATGTATATATTATTTTTTAACCTTTTGTTACTCAAAAATTATGATTTGATATTTACTGAGCAGATAAAGTAATCCTTTTAAGGGTGTAAAAATAATAAATAGCGACTTTACGTTGTAGCACACTCAAATGTAAAAACAAAACAATAAGTTGCTATTCAACGTACAATAGAAACAAAGGTGTAAAAATTAAAATCACAAACATAAAATTATTCTCGACACTGTGGTTATTTTGAGTTTTTTTTTTTTTAATGAAATTCCCTTTTCTTCCTGATTTGTCCAGTTTAGTTATGGCTTCGATAATGTGACATTTAAATAATGTTTTGCTGTTTTGTATATAAAAAGAAATAAATCCTAAAGATGGTTTTAAAGATAAATTGAAACGTCAAATATAACTTATATCTTCCCGATTTTAATTTTTAACCCTTTGTTTAAAATTTCTGACTAAAATGTACGATGTACTTTTAAATACTTTTAAGATATACTTTTAAGCATGTAAAAACAGGGTTCGTACGGGTCCTTGAATTTCTAGAATGACGAATTTTTCGGTACCAGTCTTTTCATATAGAAAATCCCTCCTTAAATAAGGCGAAATTTATTTTTCTATAAAAAAAAATACTGATATTTTGTCTTGAAAATAACGGTACCCGTACGAACCCTGAAAAAATAAATAAATAAATAAGGACTTTACGTTGTACACTCAAATGTGAAAACAAAACAACTAAGTAGCTATTCAACGTGCGTTTTAAACAAAGGTGTAAAAATTAAAATCACAAAGTTAAAATTTATACTCAACACTGACGTTATTTTAAATGTTTTTATGAAATTCCAGTTACTTTCTGATTCCTTCAGTTTAGATATGGCTTTGATAAAGCAACATTAAATTATTTTTTGTTACTTTGTATTTAAGAAAATGAAACTCCTAAAAATGATTTTAAAGATAAACAGAATCGTCGAGTATAATATTTAATTTTAAACTTTATGATTTTAATTTGTATACCTTTGTTTAAAATATCGGAATAAAATGTAGGTTGGATAGCAAATTATTGTTTTGTTCTAACATGTAAAAAATAATTAAAAGAACTTAGAAAATAAATTAAAAAGTTAATGATTAAAAGGTTTTTTTTTTTCACATATGCAATAAGCAGAAAATTATGTAATTCTCAAAAATATTGTCAGTTTTCTAATGCAAAATTGCAAAGTATACAAGCTTACCTGTGAAAAAAAAAAAAAAAAAAAAAAAAAAAAAAAAAAAAAAAAAAAAAAATTCTGGACGCCCCCAGCCTTTGTAATTTTACGAATTCAATTTTATCAATAACGATGTTAAATCGCTCAAATGATAAATAGAACTTCGGTATATGAAATTAACTCAGTATCACCGTCAGTTGCGAATTCTGTGAAAAAGTCATATTAACTGATGTGTTGAAATCTGATGTGTTGAAAATAACAGCAATAAATAAAATCGTCTTTTAAAGATCTGTAGCACGGTGATACAAAGTGTTAAAGGCAAACAATCTATTTTAATATATTTCACTAATTATGTTTCATTGCATTTCCAGGATTTAATATAAAGTGCCTAAAATGCAGGGATTTTTTTTATATATATAGTGTATTAACCGGTTTTCTGAAAAAGGTACAAAGATTTTTTAGATGCTCTCAATTCTCAAGTAAACATTCTCAAGTTCAACAAACATGTTTTACAGACAAGCGTGATAAATTGACCACATTAACACTAACAGTAAAATTAATATTATTTTGTTAATCTAGCATTTAAAAAATTATAGCTAAAATTAAATACAATTGTTAGCACCTTAAAAAACTGATGTTCGCAGGAAAACTAATTGATAGAGTTTAAAACTACTTAGAAACTTTTTCGAAAATCAGTGGCAGCAAAAGGAGCATTTGCTTTCTTTCTTTTTTCTTTCTTTTTACTTTCTTCTATCTTTATAAGAAGAAAGTATTGGATTCGTGAAAAATTTGGACTTCCGGTTATTTATGGATTTATACGTTTTAGGAGGTTCTGAAAATGATTTGATGGTTTTTAGAAAATGTCTGTCTGTGAGTTTGTGTGTGAGTCTGTATGTGACAAAAATTTTATGAGAGCTTTATTTGAAGAAATTTCTGCCCGGAATTTTGCAAAACTTTAAATTCAGTTATACCTTGATATAAACTGGTGCTGGTTAGTTTTTTTGTATATTGCTCTACAAGTAGCGCTGCTATGCTGCATTTTTCACGATTTCCGCAATAGCTGTATCTCAAGAGCTAAAGCACGGATTTTCATCAAACTTCAGATTTAGTTAGTCTTCGATATGAATTAGGGCTGATTAGGTTTTGCTATAAATCGCACAATGGGTGTCACTGCTATGCTGCATTTTTCAAGATTTCTGCAATAGCTCCATCTCAAGAACTAATGCACGAATTTTCAGTTAACTTCAGATTCAGGCACAATACCTTGATAAATATTAGTGCTGATTAAGTTTTGGTGTAAACAGCCCAACAGGTGGCGTTGCAATGCTGTATTTTTTTACGACATCCGCAATAGTTCTATCTCAAAAACTTATGCACGGATTTTCATCAAACATCAGATTCAGCAAGACGTTGACATAAGTTGTTGCTGATTAGGTTTTGGTGTAAATCACCCAACAGGTGGCGCTGCTATGCTGCATTTTGCATGATTTACACGATTTTAGCGTTAGTATTTTCTCAAGAACTAATGCACGTAATTTCATGTATTTTGAATCCTCAAGATGGGCATAGATTGCCATTGAAGTTTGGCACTGTGCTAGTGAATTTTGAAGTACTAACATGTATGAGATAGAAGAAAATTTTGGGATAGTCACATCCGACTAGTTTTATTTTTGTAAATGCTTCTTTAAATCTCGAAAATATTTGTACATTTTCTCGGCTTCCTAAAGATAAAAACGATTTTCGGAATTGTGGTTAGTTCGGAAGTGATTACTGTATATTTACCCGACTGAAAAGAAAGGTTATGTGTTTCACGTGCATGTGTATGCGGATTTCTTTATACCCTTGAAACATCCCAACGGCTGGATGGATTTTAATGAATGAGGTCTCTATCGATTCGTCTTAACAGACCGATGGTTATAGGCTGGGTTTTGTTTTTATAAATTCAAAAGTGCGGCCGTAAAATACAAAATGGCGGTAGAGACGAAAATAAAATTACGCACCCTATTGAGTGGCATATCATTGGATAGGTCTCTCAAAATGAAGATGATGTTTCATTGACTATTTTACAGTCAGAAGCTCCGTTTAAATATTACACAACCTGGAAGTTGTGTAGGTAGGATCTCTAGCTTTACTGCAACTCTATCAATCATAGACATCTATAGGCCTCATCAACACAGTATTTATAGATAGGAACTAGCAATAAAACGCATCATAAAAGTCTTCAATACAAGTAAATAATAATAATAATAAAATAGGTATGTAATATAAAAAAATAGTTTCACATTGATGAGAAATAATTAATTAGTTCGCTTTTTACGCAGTCGGGTTTTTTGATTTTTTAAATTAAATTTTTATTTCATGTGTTTACAGTAAAATTTTCGTAGATTAAGAAATACCTATCTCTTTTCACAGTGTGCTCTTTTCCGAATAAATTTAAATAGCTCAAACGGTAGAGCATTGTCAATGTAAGTCAAAGATTCTGGGTTCGAGTCCCGGTTAGAGATATTTTTTCGCTCAGTTTTAAAAATTGAATTCATACAAATTCAATTGTGATGAATTCGTATGAAATTGCAGTGAATATCACAATCTCGTATGAATATCATAAATGAATAAATGCCTAGACCTGGAGTCAAACCTAAGACCTTTTGACTTAAATTGCCAACGCTGTACCTACTGAACTACCTTGGCGTACAACCGTCATACACTTTTCACTTAGATAACCTAATATATTGTGAATAAGGTTTTCTGAGTGAAATAAGGCCTTCGGTTGTAGGCCCAGGTAGCTCAGTAGGTACAGCTATGGTAATATATGTCAAAAGGTCTTGGTTTTAACTCCCGTTTTTGGCATTATTTCTTCTAGTTGGAAAAACTCAATTCGTATGATATTTTTTTCCAAATTAGTATGATTCAGTTAAAAATAATGTCATCGGCTTTTCATATGATTATTTCCCATTTATACGTTCAGTATTGAAAAATTATGATGTGAATATTAAGCTGTAATTTCAATTTCACCCTTCTAACAGTAAAATGCAAGATTTACATAAAAATAGTAATTATTTTAATTTCATAAATGAAATAAAAAATGACAGTATTTAATTTTATTGTTTAACTGCCTGTTTTCTTTTGTTTCATTGTATAAAATCGTACACTTTGTTACATCGAGAAATCTATTATAACTAGCAACTGCTGTGATCGTATCGTCTTCATTATAACCGAGTTTGACTGTATTTATAAATTTAACAGCATTGCATATTTTGTAGTAGATAACATTAGAAATATTACTTACGATTATCCACTCTTAGATAACTTATTAGTATTCTGAATTACTCTGTCTTATCTTCTGGAGCTGAATTGCATGTTATATTTTTAGCCGTTTTTGTCGGAAAAATATATTCTGAGCATTACCTAAGGTTTATCTTTAATTAATTGGAGGTGTCTAAATATAGTCTAAAGAAATCTTCGATAGTTGCATTTCTATTAAAAATATTTCTGCCAAGAGTAATTCATTTCTTTGCAATATATTTTTGAGAATAGTAGTTAATATCTTTGAAATATATTTTAAAAACGTTGATATTATAAAATCTATCTACAGACAAATTCTAGAAGAGAAGAAAAGATTTTAGAGGTAAATTTAAATTAAGCTTTCTAGATTAAAAAGTGTTTTATTTCAACTAAATAATGTTTAAAAAGAGGATCTTTTTTTTAAAAAGGGTTGAAAATTGCTATGTAACAAAAGTTTATAAAATCTTGTATATTTTCTAAATTAATATAAATTTTACCCCTTGCGAGTGACTAACGCCCGAGCTGAGTTCGGGCGTCAGTGGCAAGGGGCAACACAAATGCGCCAATTTTGGAATTCCCAACCTGAATTCGGGCAAGAAAAAAATAGGTGGGTGTTTAAATTCCGGGAAGCCGAAACTCAGTTCGTCCAGTGCATTATATGTAATTTATTACTCCAATCAGACAATGTTTCCTTCGTTATCGTAAAACTGTTGAAAAGGGAAAGAGGATAAGACGTGAGTCTCGAGTTTATTGTAAAGACTGTAGGCTAGTGTGCCGTTCCATGTTTTCGTATATACCATACTGTAAAGAATTTGTGAAAGTCAAAGAAATCTGAGGGACATGGAATTTCGGACAGTTGATTTAAATAATAATAATGGTGTATTAGTTTATAACATTTATCTTGAAAAATATGTCGTTTGGTTTATTTTGCTATAATTTCAGAAAACGTTACTGTAATCCATTAACATTTCCCATATATGTGAAAATATTGAATATAATAGTTATTTCTTTTTCTTTTTCTTTTTTCTTTTCTTTTTTAAACCCCTTTCTAGCACTTTGCTGATAATAACGAACAAAATTAAAGATAATTTTTTTTCCGTTTTTGGCATGTTTTTCTCAAATATATTCTGCAGGCAAGGGGTTAAGAAAAACTAAAAAAATCTGAATTTTACACTCTTATTTCTATTAGGTCATGTAATTATGGTGGTATTACTTATATTTTATATTTTTTAAATCTCAGATTTTTAAAATATACTGCAATATAATCAAAATGCCAGTTTTAAAAAATTATATCTCATGAAGGTAAGGAGATGACAGTATGTATTTTTAAAATGTGTTACTGCTATCTCAAAACCTTTAAGAAACTGAGTATTATCTCTTTTCTGTACTAAATTGTAGCAATTAAAATATTGATATATATTTTTTAATTTTTTTAATAGCTTCTAACTGAAAAAAGAGAATTGTATTCATATGGAATTTAGCAATGAAGTACCTCTCTATTTTTAATGTTTTTTCTATACATTTTATTAAATAAATACTTTTTGTTTAATTAGATAAACTACTATGAATGCCTAAAATATATTTCTAGCTATTGAAAATTTATTCAATAAAATGTTTCTTGTTTCTAAATGTTTCTTAAAAAGAAAAAAAAAATCGTGACTGGCTATCATTTCTCAAAATTCAAGACACCGTATCTCATAGATGATAAAACAAAACGACTTTTACATTACTGACCTTATATAGAGAAATCTTTTCTTGCCAAATCGCATATCAATACCACTTCCCACATTTTGAGTTAAAATATGCCGAAAATGTTGATTAAAAAAATCAACATTTAAATTGTTATAATATTGCAGAAAAATGGACAATCGCCTTTTTTTTTCTGGGAAAGTTTGGATGTGGTAATAACGCATATAACTAGTATCTTGTAGCCATCAGAGAACTTTCTTCTATATAAATCATATAAGTTGAATGTACCCTTCATGAGGTTTCTAAATTCTTTGAAATGTTTGCATTTAAACTGAAAATATTACACTGTAAAAAAAAAAAAAAAAAAAAAAAAAAAACGGACTAAAATACGGAAATACTACTGGCAATCTAGACACCAGTACTATTTCCGTATTTTAACGGAACTTTTTCCCGGTAAATTACAGAAAACTTTCCGTTAAATTCTAAAAAAACGGAAAATTTTCTGTAATTTACCCGGATAAAGTTCCGTTTAAATACGGAAATAGTACTGGCTTCTAAATTGCCTGTAGTATTTCCGTATTTTAGTCCTTTTTTTTTTTACAGTGTAGAATCACATTTTTCGAACAAAATTTAGTAAAAAATGTATTATTAATTAAGTATTCATAATGCTCATTTATTTTATTAAGGTAAAATTGTCGTTTCAACTTGAGATTTAGAGTTTTCTATATACATTTTATATGCATATTGTTATCTCTTTTCGTTCATGGCATGTAATTTTTTTAAACTGGCATTTCGACTGATATTTCACTAATTTTAAATACGCAATGTTTTTGTTTTGTTTTGTTTTTTTTTTGTAATACAAATATCTACCGTAGATACGTAATAATATAAAAACAAGTAAGAAAAATCATGCGTTAAGCATAGATTATGAAACACTTTCCAACATTTCCTGAATGCTTTAACAAAAATTCGTTAGGAAATGAGGTATATAAGAGAACTAAGTAAACACTTTAGAAAACGCATAAAACATTCGAAAAACTGATTTCATCAGTTACAACCCATAGAAAATATATATTCCAATTCTTTCGAACAGCCATGTATTTGATCTGTAGGTTGATATATATATTATATAATGGGGAAATTTAGTTTAGCAAGAAAACACATAACAGGTTGAAATTTCTCTTTCAACAGTTTAGACTAATAGATGGAAACATACGTGTATACTTTTGTACAACCCTGTAGTTAACCTAGTACCTTTATTATACGCCACTATTTAGCTAAAATTTAATTCAAAGTAAAACACTCTTAAAACTACTGAAATCACATTTCCAGAAATTATCATTTATAGACGGCCATGTAACCAATTCTTTGCGTGACCATGTATATCATTTTATCTATGTTCTACAAGCATTTCTTAGTAAAGTAAATGCAGTTCAGCGTAAAAATGCATAACTCATTTAAAAACCACCTTTAAGCAATTTCCAATCATACCCAGTAACCATTTCGAATTATTTTGTGTAGCTCTGTATATGAATTACAGCACTTATACACACCATATACAATTCACAAATATAGTGAAACATAAAAGCACATAACATAATTAAAAATGCATTTCCAGCAATCATCGCTACTGTACAGTATTTCGGATACAATATAGTATCTGAAATCCTTTGTTTGTCCCTGTAAATGCTATGCACTTCGTGTTATACATGAAATAAGTTATAGTAAACCTCATCGACGTATATCAATTTGATTATACTTGAAATAATTTAACATAATTAAAATATGCCGGAAAAAATTCCCTCCACCATATATCATTATGTAACGGAATTCTCTTGTGTGGCCTTGTAAATGAATAATAACTATTCTTTGTACCGTATATTTTATAGAATGCATATTTTAGCGCACTTGATAAGTGCATATAAATTTTATTACATTTGAAAGCATGTAACATCATTAAAAATCATTTTAAACGATTTTTTCCCGTAGGCTGTAATGTAACGGAAAACTTTTGACTCTCCCTGTAAATGAACTAAGCATACTACAAACTTCATTTGAAATAGGGTTCGTGCTAAGGTAGAGGTCGCTAACATCCAAAAATTTCAGAACGATCCGAGTATATTTACGGGAGTTAGAGCGCGAACAGACGGCCAGACAAACCGAAATCATAAACACTTTCAAACTTTGTTGGAAAGTGTTAAAAGAAGTTAGATTTGAATTTTTTTTTTAATTTTTTGTTTATCTCCATTAGTTTAAATATGTAAAATTGAATAATTCTTTGAATTTTTTAAAATCGCAATTTTCAACCCACTGTAATTAAAATAATTTTTAAGGTATAAATTTATTCCAAATGGATTTTAAATTATTTATTCCGTAGGTTTCCAAATACAAAGTATGGGGAAAATGAAAAATGGGCGGGCGACACCCAACCCCACCCCACCCCTCCCCCATCCCAAAAGGAAAAAATAATTAATTAATAAATAAAACATGTCGAAATGCGTGAACAGTGACGATAAAATATGTTGAAAAAAATGTTTTGGTATTTAAAGTGCTTTATATATTGACTTTTGAAGTATACGGCAACTTTTACAGAGAATTGAATGCACCGACACAGATTTCTAGAGGAAAAACATATTTTAAGCTGTGTAGTTTGTTCAATACATTTTATTAATATTTCTTATGAATAGAATAAAAATTCTTTTTTAATTTATAATTATGTGATAATACTCTAACATACAGTTGAAGTGACTTACTTATAAAGACGGTATTTTCAATTTACCAAATGATGAATCATCAGAAATTTCATTAACACACAATTCTACATAATTTCTAAAATATAAAAAAAATGAAAACTTAAAAGAGGAAAAGAAGACAAAATTGGTAAATTAGAAGATATTTCTCCAAAAATACGTCCTGTTAATTTCACTATTCATATTCCTTTAAGATATATGAATGTCATTTTAGTGAAGCAGTTCTCGTTTTAAAACTTATCGCCTAAGGATAAACTGGCGTTCCTTCCACCTTCCATATTCCTTCATTTTTATGAAACACGATCCTCCTTCCAACGTCCGCATTACACGCTTCTTTGTATAATTGCCACTTAAAAGTTATTCTCGTATAATTTTCCTCTTTATAATTTTAATTTCACTGCTAATTTATTCCCCTTAATAAGCAGTTTTCTTTTATCACTGTCATATTCTGGAACGGGTGGAATAAGTTGATACTGCAGTTTTAAACAAAATAATATGAGTTACAGTTATAATATTAAAAGCAGCCTCTTGTTTGATAAATGTAAACGACTTGTAATGACAGTATATTGTTATAATAAATCTGAATATGGTATTGAAGCCTTTATGTACTATTTTCTATTTTTAATTGGAACGCATATTGGTATTTTGTCGTGCTCCAATCTTTAGAAGACAAGAAACTTTTATCAATTCAAATAATTTAAAGAATTTTTCTAATCTCTTATGTTTTTTTATAAAAGCATTATAGTCATTATTTTGAAAAGTGGATCCCCTGGTGTTTGCATCGTTCTAAAAAATATTTTGTTTTTTTACTTTAAGGCTTTTATAAGTAATAATATGCAGGGGAAAGTGGGGATGAAAGGGACACTCAAAATTTGAGGACGAAAATAAAATGCAGAAATTTTCAACTTTGGCTCAATCGATGGCGATACTTGTTCTGCCTTCATAATCCTTAAAACTGACGTCAGCAATTGTAGCGTTGTAGGTGGTAAATCAAAACTTGTTTTTGACATAAAAAAGTAAATTTTGATCTTGCTTTTCTTTTTTTCTCTAAAAAATTAATATTGTGTTTAGCATTATAATATTTGTGTTATTTAGCACTATAAAGTATGCACTTTATATGAATACCGGTATATTTTGTTAGCTTAAATACTGTCATGCATGAATAAATTTTTTACTTAGCTAGGTGTGTATGGGGTTGAAAGGGACAGTAACTGAGGGGTTGAAAGGGACATGTCCCTTTCAACCCCTCGTGTTTTATTATTATTTAAACAAAATATTATTTATGTTTTGTAAAATTTAAGTTATGGTTTTAGTTTCTTATGTAGAAAGAATGAATGAATATGTAGAACAAAATTATGCAAATATTACAATAATATATACCTACAATTTTGGTATTTTTTCCTTTTCCAAAAATCATCAAAAGTCAACACGCTTCGAAAATATAAAAGGAAATTTTAGAAAAATCAAATTACTGAAGAAGAAATGATGTGTGCTGTATCTGAAGAAGAGGACAAAGGAGTGTCTGTTAGATCAGCAGCTAAAGTCTACGGCATTGAAAAGTCCTGTTTAGAAAGAATTGTTCTAAAATGTAAGAATGCACAAGCAGATGAATTTCAATATACCCATTTGGTAATATAATGTTTTAGTGAAGGTCAATAAAAAAAGTTAGCTTCAAATTTGGTCTAAGCATCTAATATGAACTATGGTTTAACAATTGTGCATATGAGTATTCAATTTCTTTGAATTCTCGAAATATATTCCTGTCTTGGGACACAAACAAGCAAGCTGGAAATGATTGGTTCCAAGATTTTAATCAACAAAATTCATTACTTTCTCTTACGAAAAACTATAGCCATTAGTTTAAAAAGAAGTACCAGTTTCAACAAAGCTAATGTTGATATTTTTTAAACACCTTTAGTCAGTTTTGAATCGCTAAAAATTCACACAGAATATAACATATAACTGTGATGAAACAGGTTTAATGACAGAGCACAAGCTTCCAAATATAGTAGAAAGACGTGGTGAAAGCAATTTTCTGACATAACATCAGCTGAACGTGGTCAACTTGTTGCACTTTTGTTTCTGCATCAGGTAACTCTGTTCAACAGTATTCGTTTTCCCAAGGAAGAATTACAAAGAGTCCATGCTCAGAGCTGTCCCATCCCAAAGGCTTAGACTTGCTCATCAAAGTTGGTGGATGACCGCAGAAATTTATTAAAGTAGTTAGCTTAGTAGTCATTAGCTTAATATTCTAGTTGTTCCAAAACTGATCCTACTCTTCTCTTATTTGATAATCATGAAAGCAATACAAATATTAAGGCAATAATATATGTGAAAGATAATGGAATAATTATGGTAACATTCCTGTCGCAGTTTATCCACAAACTCCTAAAAAGCAATCGGAATGAATTCGAAGTATATTTTTTCAGAAAAAAAGTATTAAAATCACTTTTTATTTACTGATACTATTGAAATGAATGACTCGAATATCAATGATATTGTGATGAAATTACCTAAATCCGTAACTGGTGGTGAGACAGGTAGAGCTAAATCTTTAGTAAATTTTTGTTTAAAGTTGTTTTTTGTCAAGTAGACATAAACAAGTTATTTTTCTTGTTTTTAATTTATAATTTGTTGCAATATGTTTTATTTTTAATTGTGTATTATTATATTTTATTTTTGAATAATGTAATCGTAAATAAAAAATTAAAAAAATGTTTATAAAATTGTTCTACTTATGTGTGTCCCTTTCAACCCCGAACAGTGTCCCTTTCATCCCCCACAATGGGGTTAAAAGGTAAATTTTTCCCAATTAATAAAAATGTGTACAAATTTTAAATTACTGTATTCGAGGATAAGAGGTTTTACTGGTATTAAAGCAAAGGTTTTAGACGAGAATTAGGCGCAATCATGATAATGATATCTATTAATGTCATTATTTTATAAGCTTATAAAGACAAAATGTCCCTTTCATCCCCACTCTCCCCTATAGTTCTGGAGAAAAAAATAATCACCTCCATCCAATCACCTAATCCAGCCTCAAGTTATGCTATAAAAATGTGATGGATAGCATTCGATTAGAAATAACGTCTACCAATTAATGCTATACTTAAATCTTAGGGTTCACCAACCACCGAATTTAAACATATTTGGAATTTTTGTTTAATTTTACTACGGATACCAAACGGGAAGTCATTCGGTGTAGTAGTTTAACCCCTTAACCCACGAACCCAATCGCGCCCGTCGACCTAATCGTTTGGAGTTTTCCATGGTTCTCTTCGAACCTTGGATTTCCTTGCGTAAATATGGGTTAGGATCTCTTAGAAAGACCCCCACTTAGACACTCTTCACCTTAGTGCCTATATCCCTCGGTTGATAATTGACCGCCATAAACACAACCAACCTTAACACACGATATAAAAAGAAGATCGCGCAGCTTTCGAGCCATTCCACGGTTCGGCAAATCTGTCCTAAGTTGCACCAAACGCGCATGATAAACGGAATGTAACATGTCTAAGATGCAACTGGTTTAATTTTGAGGATTATTTGATAAATAATTACAACTTGATGTAATAATTGTTGAAGATATACCACAAAAGGTTTTTTAGTAATCCCGTTAGCCTTCACTATCGCACCATGGGCCATGACCGTGATATTTACATCTCGATCGTTGTACCAGGGGCCATGCTCGTAATATTTACATTTGGTCCGACCGATGTACTTCGGGCCAGGCCCATGATAATCAGTTTTGGCCCGAATACAAGACCACGTGTCTCACACGTAGTTGTGGGAGGGGTTAAGACGTATGCATTTTAAATTAGGAACCCCTAACCTTTACCCTCTCATGCATACAGACCTCATATGAGGTCGTATAATTATTGCATTATTCAGCAAAAAAAATTTGAGCATTCAATTATGGAGATTTGATTTGTGGGCAGATAATACTTAGCATGCAGTACTTAAATAAAATTATTTTATAATGGTTTCTCATTTATCACAAAAGAAGATTTTTTGTGAATAATGAAAAATAATGAAAATAATTTATGCACGAGAGGGTTAAATTGATTTTGCATCGTTACAAATTTGATTGCAATGCGAGTAGATTTTTAAGCACAATTCAAAACTACTTGGCGGAATCCGCTTCAATTTTATATTATTATAGTTCAAGCTTCTACAAATGGATGCCTGTCAAAAAATTCATAGGTTACAATTCATATAATTTCTTTTGAAAATTAATTTGAAAAAAAAAATAATTAGTTATTTTTTTTGAAAAAATATTAACTGTAACTTAATAAAAGTTAACAAAAATCGATTTCTAGAAATTTTAAATACCCGATTCTAAAATTACAGCTAATTCCACTAAGTAGTTTTTTAGATATTCTTGAAAACTCGCATTGCAATCTCTTATGAATTTCAATACTATTGTGAAAATAAAAAATCATAAATTTACTAAATGGTGTATACAAATTGATGTATACTAACACAAAACAACTATACTAAAAGTAAACAAACATTAAAATACAATTATAACAGTCGACGTTTCAGTGATCCTTCATGACCATCATCATGAAAGAGTTGTTGCATTTCTTTTAATGTTTTAAACAACAGATCCAAGCCGTCTTGAATTTGAATTTCGTTAGATGTCCAATCGATTATCGCTTCAAACAATCGTAAGAAAGAATGCTGGTTGAAGCGATAATCGATTGGACATTTAACGAACTTTTCAAATTCAAGACCGTTCGGCTTTGTTCTTTAAAAGCAATGTAAGAACTCTTTCCTGAAGATAGGCCATAGATGATGACCGGAACGTCGATTGTTGTAATTTTATTTTAATGTTTGTTTAGTTTTTAACTTTACAACGCTTTGTATTCACCATTTAGTACAAATGTGATTTTTTGTTGTCACGAACTTTTCATGATGTAAATGTCCAGCTCTTTTATTATTCTTTTAAATCTATTTAACATTAGAAATTCTGTTCTTTAAATCTGCATAATTCCAAATTACCGAATGTAATTACTTCCTGTATGATATACGAAGGTAAAATTTCCATAATCATAAGAATCATAAATGATTCCAAATTATATGTTAATATTGGTAAATTTGTTGAAATTTCTATATTTAGGAAAATTCAAATGTCTCTGAAGAAAATTGCGTTTAGTATTTTTTACTAGACTGTATTACTAAACGATTGGTACTATTCATATTTATATACGATAGTGTGTGGTAGACTTATTAGGTATTGTCAATTTTCCCAAGACAGTGCTTTTCTTAAAGCTCTTTATAAACCATAAGTTTTTAGGTAGATTTCGTAAGAAATACTATCTATTACGTTCTCCCCTATGTTGGAATTTCTGAAATTTTTTTGCAGATCTACGCCGATCATCATCACTAGAACCCCAAAACACCTCCAGTTCAAAACTTTATTTATCTATCTATATCTATCTAACTACTTATATCCCCTTTTATGGACACGATAACATCCATAATTCTGCACAAATCTCTTCCAAACAGATACATAAAATCAAGGGGCAGAAAATATCTGTCAAGTTCGTTAATGGGCAAAATCGGACCAAGGGGGTGGAATATAGGGAGGAGTTTTGCGAAAACCGAAAAAAAAACCCATCTTCTTAATTATAAGCCTTCTTAATTATTAATTATAAAACTTCTTAATTATAATGCACATCATATCAGTTTAAAGTTATTTCTTCTAGGAATTACTTCTAGGAATAGGGCCAAAAATTTATGTATCACAGTTTTTTGATAGAATTAAAAATGTACTCAAAGGGCGAAAAAAATAGGGTTTTAGGGGATAAAAATTGATAACTTCTTCAATTCATAATTTATCAAATTCACTTATTGTTTTTATAAATCTTCTGGATACTATCTACAACATTTAAATAGACAATAAAATTGTTAAAATGGGTTTATCTCTAATCGTGATTTAGTTTTTGTTGGTGAAATTAGTGCATCACTTCGAAATTACCTCGTCCTGCAGGCCGAACCGGCAGGATTTTGTGTTTCCCCCAGTAAAATTTATTTTCGCGATTATCCAAAATTAATACTTAATAGAGTTTCTTTCTGTTGAATATTTCATTTCTAATGTGAATACTAAGAAGTTACAGATGATCTTCCCTTCATGGAAATACTTATGGATATATGTTTTATAATTATCAACATTCTTTATAAATCTTTTGTCCGCATATTTTGTTAACTGAGAAAATAAACAGTTTATATTCTATTCAATTCAACATCGCATTTTCTCTGTTAAATGAAATGTCTAAGGTTACATACATTTACATTACGAAAGTTTTGTCTTAATTAGTTTCCATTTTCCATAAAAGTGTTTTTATTTTGTAATAGTAATAAATATGGAAATTCATGGCATATGTTATTGGAAGAAAACTTATTTTTGTGATTATCATCATTGTGTTTAATTCTTATATAAATATTTTTATTAAGCACATTAGTAAAAATTTACATTTTATTCACTTGCACTGCTGAATTAGATATACCTTTGCATTTATTGACACATGAAAAAACGTTTTATTTAGTTTAGCATCCCCTATGTACAAAAGCTTTTGTTATTACCAATAAAATTAGGAATTTAAATTTCACATTAATAAGCACAGCTTAATCATATTTTACACCTATTTTATTTCTACTGCTTACATGTTCTGTTAAACGTATGAGTAAATAATTTATATTTTATTCAGTTGAAGAACTTACTTGTACTGCTGTCTGGAAAGAAGGATCTGCACACTATTTAGTTGGGAAAATTACAAAGAAAAATTACAAACAGTCTTTTACAGATGAAAATGCTTACAGGTGTTTTGTAAGTTTTATATTTTTTTTAATTCACATAATTCTTCACATTTAAAACAGTTTGAAAATTGAGCAACGTTTAATACTCCCAAGGTTTGACAATATACATATATATATTTATATATATTAGGGATGTAACGAATATTCGGCCACTATTCGGTATTCGGCCTATTCGGCCCTTTTGCCGAATATTCGGCCGAATACCTGTGGCCGAATAGTAAGACATTTGACCGAATACCTGTAGCCGAATAGTGGCATATTTGGCCGAATATTTTAAGATATTTGGTTAGATATATTCCAGAAAATCAAAACAAAATATGATTTTAAATATTTTCGACAAACAATATTAAAAAATTATGCCTAAATTACATTAATTATTATAAGAAAAAGATCTCATTCTGAAATATGGGGTGGAGGAAGTATTATGAGGGGCTTGTTAATTTTGAGAGCGAATGAAAAGAGAAAAGTATATCTTGGTAGCAGAAAAGAACATATAATATTTTAATGGAATGAATAATTATATTTTAAGAAAATAACCTTTTTTTTTACATACAGAGTTAAATTTACTAAGTTTAAGTTGCATGAAAAAGGATATAAAAAGACAGAGGACACATGCAAGTTCTTATTTTTAGGGGGTGAAAGGATTTTACTAAAATAAAAAAAGTTTCATTTTTACAGAGGTAATGAGTTCTATTTTAGATAGTATATATAAATTACTAGAACTATCTATGGATTAAATAAAAAATTATGAATTAAATTATTATTTACATTTTTAAAAGTCATATGTTATCGTTAAAGTATTTTTTAAGTCATTTAAAGTATTAAAAAAATACATTCAGCTGTTATGATTTTTGAAAACTCAAACAAAAAATTAATTTCAATTAGTCCTTAATTTAATTTTTTATTTTAAAATTGAAAAAAAATTAAACAATTAAAATAAAAGTCATTTATATTAAAGTCAGTATTCGGCCTAAAACTTGGCCGAATATTCGGTATTCAGCTATTCGGCCAAATCGCTATTCGTTACATCACTAATATATATATATATATATATATATATACATACCGGGTGTTCTAAAAAGGACTGACTGATTTTAAAATTCAATAACTTGCAAACGGTGACAGATATTTAAAAAATTCTTGCAGGAGGGTTATGCATAAGGTCAAAAGCTTTTTTACAATGATTTTCGATTTTAGTTCGAATTACAAACAATAGATGGCACTGCGATAAATAGACGCTAAATTTAGACTCGATTTTTGGTACTTCATGGTCCGCTCAATACAATTTAATCTCCCTTTTCCGCATGGAAGTAGAGAAAGGACCAAAAATCGAACCTGTATTTAGCGCCTATTGCTTACAGCGCCGTCTATTGTTTGTAATTCGAACTAAAATCGAAAATCACTGTAGAAAAACTCTTGACCTTAGGCATAACCCTCCTGCAAGAATTTTTTAAATATCTGTCACCGTTTGCAAGTTATTGAACTTTAAAATCTGCCAGTCCTTTTTAGGACACCCGGTATATATATAATTTTTTTTTTATCATGTGAAACATCAGTCTTTAATTTTAACAACATTTCAGATTAGTTTAAGAAATAAGCAATATTAAACTTTTTCCGTTTTGACGAAGCTTAGATGGTAAAATTCTGTTTTATTATGCAAAACATCAAAGCGAAAATGTTTTATTGTCTGATTAATTATTGATATTTTCAGTTATTTTATTTTTAAATTCTAGACTCTTTATTTTATATCTTGCATCCTTCAAATGCCTTACAATAAAGAGTTTTTGAAATTCATAACTGGTGGATTCCCTACAATGCATGAGCTGTTTAAATTAATATAATTCAACACATTTAGAACAGTTTGAAAATTTTTAGTAATGGTTAATACTTTAAGGCATACGCAATTATATATATATATATATATATATCAAGTTACCCACTCTTTTATTTTAGCATTTGAACAATATTATGGAATAAATTAAGTAATAAATAATATTAAAAATTTGCGTTTTAATCAACAATCATACGCTTAAATTACTTTTTGCTGTGAAAAATATCAAAGCAAAAATTTTTTTATAATCTAATTAATTATTGATATTTTTTTTTGTTCCAATTTTAAATGATAGACTCGTTATTTTTTGTCTTGCGCCATTCGACCGCGTTACAATAACAACATCATGAAATTCATAACTGATTTATTCTTCATCTACCTCGCATATTCTTTCGACGTTTACGTCTGTAATTCACTGCACTCCCTCTTTGCCGAAAACAATAAGACTGAATGCACCTCAGATATTCGTAACCATCGCAGGTTTGATCGATATATCCCCTGGAGGAATCACCTAAGAGGATTACTATTCAGAAAGATAGCTTCACGATGGAGGTTTACGAAGTCCCCCTAGAGGGCATATTCGAGTGCATTGTTGAATTTAAGATATCTCCCCATAGAGACATCATTCGTTTGCAAAAATTTAAAGATCATTTTTTTAATACATTTTTTTTTTTTTTTTTTTTTTTTTTTTTTTTGTCTTTACACAAATATGATCATGTTACATAATACATTTTTTGTTCTAAAGTTCAAATAATGATCGTCTTTAATTTGTTATATTTTCGCCCCTTAGGTTTTTGACTATTTAATAGAAAAGGGCGTTATACAGATGTCACAATCAGCGGACGCAACTTGTGATGGCTTAGTTTCTCCTTGGGAAGGATCAAGAACAATGAGACTAAGTAAAAGTAATAAAGAATTTATTTTGTAGTATACTTTCTATCGATAGTATTTAATTTTTCGAATTGTTATATGTGATTGACTTAGTTTATAATGAAATAATCTGAAATATTTTAATTTGAAAGAGGTCTAAGATATATAGTGCACATTTATTTTATTTTCAAAATCCACTACACACATTATCATGTCTAAAGTGATAGTAGTTTAGAAAACATATTGAATCATATTTGTTAGTATAGACATTATTTCTTTCATCATATGCAATCCAGGCCTGAACTATTCCTAAAATAAATTTATGTTTGAATGCCTAATGCAATATAATTTCTTTAAAGTGGAATCGATCGTGATTGACAATATTTTTCGTCGTAGACAATATATTTTCTTTAAAAAAATGTTTCTTTCTTCTGTAGATTCTCCTGGGCAAACAAGTTTTTCATTTCAGACGAATTATTATCCTACACAAATTCCGCTACATATTTTCTCCAAAACAATTTTATGTTTTGACTTAATCTTTCTTTTGTTATGTTTTATCCTCATATTTTGTAAATGCGAGATTATTAATTGGATGATAATTTAAACTTGATGAAAACTGAAAATTTATATTAGTATTTTTATACAGCGTTCTATACAGGAGACACCAGACATGTAATTATATGTCTGCATACATTGCAGCAATAATATTTTAAAATAAAATTTATATAATTATTGGAATTTTTACTGAATTAAATTCAATATCTATTTTATAGTATTCCTTCCCTCAATAATGCTAATAAAATGCGTTATCAATTTTTCCTGAAATTATTACTAATCAGTATAAAAATTTAGCCATCCCTTTCAAAATGGATTTTGACTACTTTGACTATTAAAATGGAAGAACCTTGAGCATTTGAACCTCTGAAGTTTTGTACCAGACAACCTGTAATATGTATAAAATTCGTAGCGATGTATCAGAAAAGCATAGTACTTGTGATAAATTATTTTTATCATGTAATAATCAAACAAATAAATATCAGGGACCGATTTAGAAAGTTGGGGCCCCCGAGCACAGATGCTTCCAGGGGTCCCTTTGCACCGATGTTTACAGGAAGATTGAGTGAAGTATATATATATTTAAAAAGGTACTTATTAATATAAATATTAATGACTTTAATAATGACTTTAAAATATCCGTTAAAAATTAAATTTGGTAATCATTAGTTTACTTTAAAATAATTATTTCACAGTTATGAAATTTAAATGAGTAGACCTTTTATAATAAATTGTGTGGTGCTGATTATCTTTTCCTATGTAAGTCTATATATCTAGAATGATAAAGTATGTAACAACTAATAATAAATTTTCAGCAATACCGAGCTACAATTATTTAAAATATTAGGGGACTCTGCAGTCTACGAGCTACGCTCACCAACCCCCAAATGATCTGACGAGAAAAGGAACAGGAATTATAAATAAAATATAATTTTAAAGCGATAAAGATAAAGAAAATATTCACTATAATAAAGTAATTAAAAATGGATGTTTCAGACAAAATATACAATGTTACAAAAATGCAATGCAAACACTATGAAATGTGGAATGACACGTAAAATTTCATTAGATGTTAAAACTACATCAGAATTTGGGAAATAATTGAAAAACCTTCAGCAGCATTTGTTGGCTCCTGAAAATCAGGAGCACAGGGCTCGTGCCCCAAATGCTCTGCCGTAAATTAGGCACTGATAAATATACTATATATAATGTAATATTATTTAGGAAATTTTGATGGATCACAGTATTTTATAATTTTAGAAATCTAGGCAAGTTTCACACTCTGAAATATATGAAGATATTTTCATTTTTACAGGTACACATCCTACAAGCGGATGCAGTTTTCCATCTTGGTTAGCAAATAATCAAAAATGGCATACATTAGACGGGAAGGTGACGTACCTCTTCTCTGAAAAATCAATAAATGTTTCCCATCAGCATGAAAAAGATCAAGATACGAATATTATTTGCATAGAAAAAATTGAAAATACAACTAATTCTAGCACATTAGTAGGTTACAGTTCTTCCGGTTGGTAAGTTTGAATCATTATGTCATACAACATAATTAAATAAATAATACTAGTAGTGACATTATAAACCAAAACTTTGTACGTTTAAAGATTATGCTATGTATACGACTGAACCGTGAACTCCACACTAGTGCGTATTCGCACCGACAAAAATTTCTAATTTCGGAATATTTTGGAAACACACTTTCATTAACCCATTTATGCCAGAATTTTTGTTTTCTCAAATTTGGTGGTAAAATCACTTTAAAATGTTTCAAAATGAACTGGAAAAATACTAAAAAAAGTACGTTATTATTTTTTTTATAAAATGTAAAAGTACTAAATATGGGAATATGCGCAATATTTATAATAATATAATATGCGTAATTACATGTTTTGTTAAACTTTGCACCTTTTAAGCAATTAATTTGAAATTTGATTTTCATTTGAAATATTGTATGCAAGGCGAATGTTTCTCTCTGGAAAAATTTCCAATTACTAGTATAGATTCAGTCCATGCTGGTTTTAGTTAAGAGTCTATGTTTGCCCCATGTCGGTGGCTCACGGAAAATATTCTTGTGCTGCGTTTGTAACCTTGCCAACCTGTAATAGTGAGAAGTTCCAGGCTGGGTATCGTTCCATGGGGTTTAGTCGGTAGATCGTCAGTGCGCTATACTGATGACTCGGATTCGAGTCCCGGCATGGAATCTTTTTCACTAGGTTGGCCTTTGCACCTTTTAAGCAATTAATTTGAAATTTGATTTACATTTGAAATAACAAAATAAAATTTTCGATAAACACAAATATCACACTGTAAAAAAAATCTGTATAGTTACTAAAATTTCTGACTACTATTTCTTAAATAATCGTTAATTGGATTTTAATAAACGCAATAGATTGAAAAAAAAATTTCGACAAAAAACCGAAATCGAGAAATGTCTCTTTTCCCAACAAGCTAATAAATTTTCTCATTATAAAATATTTACTGGTTTTTATCATAGTAAATTGTACGATATATAAAAATAAATCTAATCTTAACAACGTTTTTACTGAAATGATACTTCTTTTTCAGTATTAGATAACACCACAATAGATTTTGTGTAATATGTTTGAACTTATTACAAAATCGTATTCAATCTATTATATTGGATTCAGTATTTTATTATAATATGGTTAAAAAAAAAACCTCATAAAATAAATAAAGTAAAATTAAATAATTTTCGTTATTTAGCTTAAATGGATATGAATTTCTTATATTTCCAAGCAAGAAAAAACTTGGTCACATATTTGTCTAACATGTTATAGTTGAAAATTTTAGTTATATTCATAATAATAGATTGTTAATATCGCTACAGTAGAATTCCGATTATCCGAGTTAATACGGACCAAACTCACCTGGGATAAACAAAAAACTCGGATAAATCGGATTGACACAAATCGTCACCAACTGTGGAGATGAAATATAAATTTTCATTTAATCTGTCATTTCATCTTTATGGTACTAGTAACATTTCTTTGATGTACATTTCCGTTACTTTTAAGAAAAACCTGGGAATGAAATTGTTTCCTTGAAAAAGCCCTTGATAGTTCTCTGTTTGCTGAATGTCAATTTTTCTGCAGTATTACGCTATTACACAGTTAACAATAAAATGTACCTGTAAATTATGCCTAATTCAATCGCCTAAATCTAACAATTGTCAACGATTAAATATGTCAAAAATTTGTATTAAATTTTAGAGTTAACAAAGCCGTACAAGTTGGCAGTTATGTGATTCTATTAGTGTCATGCAAATTGCAGATGTAGCCTCTTCTTTCAGCTCAAAGTACTAAATAGTTTTTTTAATCGCACTTATACCTTTGGAATGGATAATTTTCTTCTAATGGACTAATGGCTTCCATTATTATAAAACAGCCATTATAAATTAAGTGTCAGGTGAAGATGAAAGAGCAGACTCTGATTTTCTGGTCAGAATGGGGGAAAAAATGACCTTTATTATTATTATTATTATTATTATGGTCATTATTTTCTCATTCGGAATAGAAAACCAGAGTTCTAAATTTTTACGACTGCCCTTTCATCTTCATCTAACGCTTCATTTATAATGGGTGTTTCATAATAATGGAAGCCATCAGTCCGTCATATGAAAATAATTCGGTTAAGGGGGCTGGTAACTCAGCTTCCAATTTCCCCTCACTAATGTAAAGTCTAAGGTCATTTCATTCATTCGTGTATTTAAAACGTCTCCTCTGGAAATTAATATTTTTAACTTCTATTTTTTGTGTACACTTCCTAAAAGATGTCTCTTTTTATCTTAGCTCTCAAAATATTTCTAAAATATAGACTTAATTTTACAGGAAGTGTTAAAATCTTACTCACAGTTCGCCCGCTTTTAAGACATAACATATTAAACTAAGCATAGATTTTAGAAATATTTTGAAAACTAAGGAAAAAAAAAGAGATATCCTTTAAGAAGAGTACACAGAAAAAAGATGTTAAAAATATGAATTCCCCGAGAAGATATTTTAAATATACGATTGCGTCAAAAGTCCATAGACTTAATATTACGGAGGAGAATTCCGAAGCTGAGTGACCAGCCCCCTTAAAGCAGAAACCTCGGATAGTCGGGACTCTACTGTATTGCTAAATAATAAGTTATTCGATTAGCGGTATTTTGAGAATTTTAACATTTTTATTTCTAGCAAAAATGGATATGTGTGTATGAAATTTTTCAAGAGACATCAACATATTATAGAAATACAATATGGTAAGTTTCTTTTCCAACTGTTGGATATAAGAAGCAATTTTTCATTTATTTAAAATACATTTCTTACTTTTCATACTTATAATCCAGGTGATCTGGCAAGGAGTCCCCAAGAAGCTTGTTATACAATGTTTTCAGGAAATGGCAATCCAGAGTTTGTTACCTTAGTTGGTAAGCAGATTTATTTTGAAATTTAGCTTAAGACTGTTCTCAAATGCTCTAATCAACAAGCGCAAAACGTTTTGACACATTTACAAATTCATTTTTTAGCGGAAAGATATAAAATTTGAAGGCTTGACTAAGGAAACGATCATGTACCGATCTGTGTTTTCCACTTTTTAGGTGCGTTCGTAATTATATAAATACGTAGCACCTATAGTCGTCGTTCTGTCCGTCCGTATGTCTGTCCGCATATAACAGAGCAAAAACTACTCAACCGAATGGTCTGAAAATTTAAATGTATGATTGTTGCAAAATTTTGTCGAGCCATTTCAAATTTTAGGAAAATCGGATGTATAGTTTAATTACAGGGACAGTCAAAAGTTTTTCTTTACATTACGGCCAATGGGAAAAATTATTGCAAGTGCATTTTAATGATGTTACAGCCTTCCGAATGATCTGAAATTTTAAAGATATAGTTGTTGCAAAATTTTGTCGAGCCATTTCAAATTTTAGGAAAATCGGATGTATAGTTTAATTACAGGGACAGTCAAAAGTGTTACATTACGGGGAATGGGGAAAAAAATATTGGAAGTGCATTTTAATGATGTTACAGAGTATGCACTTTATGAAGTGCAAACAATTATACATTCAGTACAATATGGGGTGCAAAAAATAATTCTAAAACTAGTTATAGTACGAACGCACCTCATTTGCCACGTTTGACGAGCAATTTCCAACTTGTTAATAAATAAATTACCTATTGAGTTATAAGCGATTTTGGTCACTTGACAAAGTCGTTTTTCGCCATTCTTTGAGTGGTTATTCTTCAAAACGCCCATTTTGACACTATTTTCTGAAAGATCTATTGCGTTTAAAAAAAAAATGGAAAACACAGTTTCATTACATAGTTTCTGAAAAACAACACCTGCTAGTTTCATGCATTTCCGAAAAAAAAATTAAACCTATGTCATAAAGTTGCCCTGTTGGATTTGAGAACAGCCTTAAAAAAACATTATATGCATAAATACAGAATATATATATATATATATATAAAGAATCAGGAATTTCTTTCTCATAACTTTTGATTTAAAAATACTTCAAAAAATATTATTACACATTAGGATACAAATTTAAAAGTTTTTTTTTTTTTTTTTTTTTTTTTAATAACAACAAGTTAAATTCTCTCCGTCAATTAATGTGGCAACCCTAGCAAAATCGTATTGTGGAAAACTGGATGTGAGAATTCAAAATGGGGAACGCACAAATGAAACCAATATGCCTATTCTTCGGGAAAAAAATCCATCAGCACTACACAACGTCCTGATTCAGCCACAATTTTGGTAAATTAAATGATGTATTTTTATTTTATTTTACTTGGATGTTTATTTTATTTTCTCAACAATTGAGTAGATATTGAGTGCGATGTATTCCTTATTCGTCATTTTAATACTTTATTCGTCTGCTAGAATACCAATCTACAGAAAGTACTGTTATTAAACTCCATACCAGAATGTTTTCCTAGTAACTTTAATTCAAAATTCTAATGACGTCATTTCACATATCTAATGTATTTATATAATTACATTCCTATAAACCTCTTATTACAGTGTAGACGACACGTGTAAATTTCCTATTCAGAAAAATTAAATTTTCACGAAGTATTTTTTCTTCTGCACTCTGAATTTTACTATTTATGTGTAAAATAAGGTTTTTACTCGCATTTCTTTTCATATACATCTATTTAATTTTGAAAAAAGCACGTACAGCAATTTGTAGTATTCAGTTTACGGAAAAACGTGTTTTAATGCGAGACTTCAAGCTTTTTTACTAATAATTTAAAAATTTACCAACGCCTTTTTTTTTTTTTTTTGATATATCAGTCAAAATACAGTTACTTACTACGTTATATAACTAATTATTTTAATGAAAATTTTCGTTTTTGTTTGAAAATTCGTAGAAATATAGTAAATTGCTTATATATATATATATATATATATATATAAAAAATATATGTTCTTAAAAAATCTGTAACTTTAATCTTTAAATCACTCAAATCTATACTGTTATATATATCAAATACATATGCTTTCACTATATTGTTTATATTATTTAAATTATTTATTAACTCAAAACTGTTTTTAATAATACTTGTAGAATTCTCATTGAGATTAAAAAAAATAATAATAACATGTATACATACATATACACACACACATATATATATATATATATATATATATATATATATATGATGAAAAAAACCAGGATTAACAAACCAAAAATCCGAATAAAAAGAAATTATCATAAAACCAAAAGTAGAACTATATTTAACAACGTGGCTGCTGTTAATGAGGTTGGGAGCGGGGGCAGGGGGAAGGGGGGTTGCGTAATATGAAAACTTCACAAGGAATGAAATGTTTCGTTGAATGACGATTTCGAAATTCTTATTTCGATTACGAATTTGGGTGCTTACAAAAATTTCTGTAACATATGGATAGATGGTCACCAATCCCATATCACGCTTAATTTTTAAAGTTTTAATTTTTAGAAGCGCATTATGATGTATTTATTACAGTAGAAAATGATTTCGCATGGATCAGCATATCATACATAGGTACTTGACTTACAAACGGTAACTTAGTTAATTGAAAATATTAAATAAGTAGAAGAATATAAGCATGGATGTTTGATGCCACACCATTAATGTAGACACAACTTTCACCCTGTTTTCCTTTCTTTTTCTTTATTTATCTTTAATACCTTTTTTATTTTTTCCCTTTATTTATTATTATTATTATTTTTTTTTTTTTTTGTAGAAACATACTTTTTCTCCGTACACGCATTTGCATATATACCAAAACAAGTAAAAGTAAACAGAATTATACTGTGGGGAAACAAAAAGAAAGGATTAAAAAAATGAAAATGAGTACTTAAAGGACATTCTAGAATATAATGTAATGAAACTGTTAGTTTATTGAATATGTAGTAAGGAGAACCGCATTTATTTATCTGATAGAGTTACTGCTAAAACGGACCCTGATATGTACAAAATACATACAAATATGTATTGTAAATGAAGAGTTCAATTGAAATTCATAACGATATAAATAAATGTAAATATATTGATAAGGGTGCGTCAAACATAATAAAATCATTTAAAAACACATTAAAATCCTTTTAAAAACCAAAACGTTTTCAACCGAAATTTACTCGGCCTTCATCAGTGCAAAACTAATAGCTGTTGTCTCTTTGCGTCTTCTGGCTTTGCCCGGAACAGACCATTCTACTTCAATGGTGGTATGAAATATAAGGTGGAATGGAAAATGTTATTCGAAAAAAAAAAGGGCAGGTCTATCAATCATGTATTAATTCGTTCCGGACTGCGTGGATATCATATGATAATGTATCGTTACAGACAATTTCTTTATTAGATATTATTTCTAGAGATAATATTATATTAGAGCTAATATCTTCTTCGTGATTACTTGTACGGAAGATAATTTTGGATCTATTGAAATCTACTTTTATAGGTTGAGTTTGTGCTAATCTTGCTAACGCAGTATGAGGTCTATTTAATCTCAGATCTGTTTCATGTTCTTTTGTTCGGTCTCGAAGCTTTCTCAGTGTCCTACTCGTACAGTGTCTGTTCCGGGCAAAGCCAGAAGACGCAAAGAGAGAACAGCTATTAGTTTTTCACTGATGAAGGCCAATTAAGTTCCGGTTGAAAAAGCTTTGGTTTTTAAAGGACTTTAATGTGTTTTTAGATAATTTTATTATGTTTGACGTTCCTTTAAGCAATGTATTTTATTTACATTTATTTGTGTCTTTATGAATTTCAATTTTTAATCAAGGTGAATTTTGCACTGAAATTTTAACTATTTATTGAATGAAGAGTTCAGTTGAAACTTGGAGGATAAAGATCGTATGTACGCGTATAATTTCGAGTTGTTGAAGAATACCAGCGTTCTTTGCCATCGCTGTAGAAATTTATATATTTAAAGACATATTTTAAGAGCAGGCAGGGTATGACAAGAAATTTATTGATAACTTATTATCGTTTACGGCTGACTTTGACGACTAATCTGCAATTTCGTAACACAAAATTCCTGAATGAGCAAGTACCTGTTGAAAAATAAATATTTGTCGGAGTTTTGTAATATGTCTAAAATTGCATAGATTAAATAATTATAAAATGCGAATGAATTTATATTAAAATCTGACGGTAGGTAAAAGTTTTATACCAATTTCTTTAAGAATAGGATGAACTGACAGTTGAAAGTAATATCATTTATACTCCAAGTCTAAGTATGTTTTGATGATTCGAAATTTTAAAAAATTCACAAGATTTCTTTTTAGTTTTTTATTACTCATCTGTAAGAAATTCAAACTCTGACAAGTGGGTATTATATTAGTATGCCAAAAGAGGAGAGGGGTGTGGGTGGAAGGAAAATATTAGGAATATTATTTTACTTTTACGCGCGCAATTGTATGAATAAAATTGATTTAAGTCATATTCTATTTCCATAGATATTTTATACTGTTCCTAATTTCCTCAAAAGGAAATGTTTACATTGTGTAAATCGAAATAATTATAAACAAAAACAAATATGTTTTTTAATTCACTTAGCATGCTTAACATTAACATGTTTTTTTTAATTAAACTGAATTAAATTTCTGTATTTTTACAAAATCATATCAGCTCAAAATTTAAGCAAACATTTGAAGCACAAAATGTTTTTTAAAAATGGCATAGCATTCGAAAATTACTTCACTTTACATCCTGAATTATCTAACAACCGCTACATTTTTCTATGACTTTATTAGAATTACGTAAATTTCTAAATGTGACATTTACAATTTTCATTTAACTTAAGTATAAAAAAAATCTTTAGATATTGCAGCGAATTTTACAAAGAAATGATATAAATGAATTTTAAATGTAAAGTTAAATATCATTTAAAAGATCTTTTGCAATAAAAATGCAATAAAATTCGATTGCATCTTAATTGATATTAATTTAATATTAATTAAGATACTAATTAATATAATGTTAATTAGGGCTGTTTTTACATTTTTATTGCGAAAGATCATTCAAATTTAGGAAAAAGTTCAAATTTAATTTTACATTGTAAAGTTTCTCGCAATGTGTAGAGGATTTTTTTTAATACAGTAGCGCTCAAAATTATTTTGACACCATTATATTCGCTCTTATTTTGTTTAATATAAAACTATCAAAGAAAATATATTCCCTGTTATTAAGAACAATATGACTGAAGTTATTCAAAGGTATCAAGATTCAACTTGTTTGCTTACATTTGGCGAAACCGAAGAAATATGGCTCCTCCTTAGCTCAAAAGTATTTTGACAATTAATTTGCATTTAATTGTTGAAGGCGTCAGTTGCTCTATAGCTTCGATTAGTGTTTATATAGACTTATTGTCATTATTTTTAAATGACGAAACGCAAAGAATATTCTATTGATTTTAGAAAAGCCGTTGTAAATGCACTTCAGCAAGGAAGGACGCAAACAGAAGTTGCTCGTTCTTTTAATGTGTCTCGGCAGATTGTTAGCGCATGGAATAAAATTTTTAATAAGCGGAAGTCTAACGAAAATAAACCTCAGAGTGGTCGTCCTAAAAAAAAAAAAAAATGTAATGTTGACCGTATTATAAAAAAGCTATCAACAAGTGATTGTCGTAAGTCGGCTGTACACTGTAAAAAAAAATCTGTGAAGTTACTAAAGTTTTTCTAGGAAACTGGGATTTCTAGAACTTTTCATGTAACGGCAACAACAAAATTTCATGTAACAGACACACTTTTGCGCCGAAAATAAAAAAATCTGTAAGGTTACTAAGAATTTTTTTGGAAACTGGGATTTCGAGAACTTTTCATGTAACTGCAGCCAGGGTTACAAATAAAAGTTTAGTAAGATTACTGAAATTTTAGCAGATTCATTTGTAAATTTACAGATTTTTGTAGCTTTACAAAAACTAGTTTTGTAGATTTGCGGCTTTTTTCGTACAGTTACAGTTGAAAGTTTAGTAAGCATGTAACTTTACATCTGTAGACCTACAGATTTTTTTTTTTTTATAGTGTAGTAATAAAAAATTAATTGAAAGAAAATTACAGCGTAGGCAGACATGTTCCAACTGTCAAACAACGCTTAAACCTCTATAGTTTACATGGCCGAAGACCAGCAAAAGAGCCTTTGATATCTGCTAAGAATAGGAAGGCTAGACTTGCATTCGCATAATGTCACAAATCGTGGACGTGTAGAGTGGTCTAAAGATTTGTGGAGCGATACAAAGCAAGTCTAATTTAGTGTCTTCTGATAGTAGCAAGTACTTTGACGTCCTAAAAACAAAAAAAAAATATGATTTTAGATACCAAATACCCACCGTCACACATGGAGGCGGCAATGTGATGGTTTGGAGTTGGTTTTCTCGCAGCTGGACCTTAAGTTCGGATTCAGGGGATATGGATTGGTTCATGTATACTGATATATTAAAAATTCATGTGCTACCATATGCTGAAAAAAACATGCCTGCCATGTGGTATTTTCAGCAAGATAATGACCCGGAACACAAATCCAAATACATAAGTGATTTTATGAAACGCATAAAAGTCAAGGTTCTAAAATAGGTGCTATTTTAGAACTGACTTTGAAATCCTTTCCGGATTTAAAAGTCGAGATCCGGATTTGAACCCCATAGAGCCTCTGTGGGAGGAGTTAGATCGTAAAGTAAGATGCTAAAATTATTCAAATAAGTAGGCTTTATACATGAGTGGGACCGAATACCTTTAGATCGAATACAAAAGTTAGTCGACCCGATGCCCGCGCTTTGTGAGACTGTCATAAAGGCCAAAGGATATGCTACTAAATATTGACTGACACATTACTATATTTGATAATTATTGTGTTAAAACGATTTTTTATTATAATGTCAAAATCCTTTTGAATTATTTTTTTCTGATTTTTCATGGGTTTCAAGTTATTTTCTAACAAATGATAGTTAATTTACTAAAATTCTGTAAAACAGAGAATATGGCTAAATAAAATAAATAATTGATTTTTGTATTTTTTTATTGTTTTTAATTAAGTCAATTATTATGTTTGTCAAAATACTTTCGAGCGCTACTGTATATAGGTTAAATGGAAATTATAAAAATTTCGATTAGGATATTACTTAATTTTAATGCAGTCACAGTAAAAGGTTGCAGTTTTCAGAAAATTCAGGATTTTAACGACGTAATTTTTTAATGTTATGTCATTTGTCAAAATCATTTTTTACTTTAAAAATTAGCTTATCAATTTAAACACTATTAAAATGATAAATTTTTTTAATTGCAATTTACTGCTGAACTATTAGTGCATTTAAAAAATTATTCTGGTATTATGTCATATATTTAGTGTCGTGTAAGTATTAATATTTGTAACAGATGATCTTCTCCCGATCAATGTCGTAAGACTGCGATATGACAAAAATTTCCTGTTTTAACAGAACACTTCACCAATCTGTATCTATATTTAGAAGTCGTACGTCATCTTTCAAAGAAAAATAATCAAAAAGTAAAGATAAAATAAATCATTTTATTTTAGTATTATATTTTCCAAGAAGTTCTCCGAAAATGAATGAATGATAAGTTTTTCGTCGGTCTTTTTTAATAATCTGAATTATTTTTTTTTTCCAAACTTGAAAGATCTTTTCCAATAAAATTCTATTTCATCTTAAGTAATATTAACTTAAAACACTCTTAAAATCATAAATTTTTCGAAGTGAAATTTACCGATAAACTTTTAATTCATTTAAAAAAATATTCTGGCTATATATGATGTCTTGCAAGTATTAATATGGGTAACAGATGATACTGTTTCGATCAATGTCGTAAGACAACGATAAGACAAGAATTTCATGTTTGAGGAGAGCACTTCATCAATCTGTATCTATATTTAGAAGTCGTATGTCATCTTTCACAGAAAAATGATAAAAAAAGATTAATCATTCTTATTTTTTTATTATATTCTTCAAGAAATTCTCCGGAAATTAAAGAACAATAAGTTTTTTGTGGGTTATTTTTAATAAGCTAAATTAAATTTGATTTTTTTCTCAAATTTGAAAGTTCTTTTGCTATAAAATTCGATTACAAATCGAATTTTGATTGAAAAGGAATTTTAATTTAATATTAGTTAACTTTAACTAATATTAAATCAAAACACACGTAAAATCATAATTTTTAAAAGTGAAATTTACCGATAAACTTTTAGTGCACTTAAAAATATATTCTGTCATATATATAATGACATGTAGATATTAATATGGGTAACAGATGATCCTGCCTCGATCATTTCGTAAGACTACGATAAGACAAGAATTTTATGTTTGAGGAGAGAGCACTTCATCAATCTGTATCTATATTTAGAAGTCGTATGTCATCTTTCAAAGAAAAATGATAAAAACAGATGAATCATTCTTATTTTTTTATTACATTCTTCAAAAAATTCTTCGGAAATGAAAGGACAATAAGTTTTTCGTGCATTATTTTTTAATAAGCTAAATTAAATTTGATTTTTTCTCAAATTTAAAAGATCTTTCGCAAAAAAATTAGATTGCATCTTAACTAATATTGAATGAAAACACTATTAAAATCATGAATTTTTCAAAGTGCAATTTACCGCTAAACTATTTGTGCATTTAAAAAATATTCTGTCATATATATAACGTCGTTTAGGTATTAATATGGGTAACAGATGATGCTGTCTCGATCAATGTCGTAAGACTACGATAAGACAAGAATTTCATGTTTGAGGAGAGCACTTCATCAATCTGTTTCTATATTTAGAAGTCGTATGTCATATTTCAAAGAAAAATGATCAAAGAAAATAAAGAGGAAAAAAAGATGAATCATTCTTATTTTTTATTATATTCTTCAAGAAGTTCTCCGGAAATGAAAGAATAATAATTTTTTTGTGCGTCTCCTTTAATACGTTAAATTAAAGTCTGAATTTTGACATAAAACTCAAATTATTATTTGGTACGAATTTTGTAATGAATATTTAAAAAATATATATATCATTACTTTTAGTGGGTAATATATTAACAGTCCGACTGTCTTGGAAAAGGGCAAAATTGTAATGTTGTTTTCTCTGCATTTTGTTTTAAATGCTAAAAAAAAATGATTCTTTGAACATTTTATAAAAAAAACTTAATAACGAATATGAATGCAATCCTTGGAAGTATTAATCATTGTTCAATGTATTAAAATTACATTAAATCAATAGAATTATATTACTTTAGATATTGCTTGTATTGCAGTGAAACCTGGAGCTTAGTGAACGTATTAACACGGGCTTGTCAGTGAGGGGGAAGAAGCTATATGGATATTTATGCATCCATGCATATACACACACACACATGTATATAAAGGGAGATTCTAAATTGTTTTTACAAAATAAGAGGGGTGATAGTACCCATCCAGACGAGCAATAATTACCATAGAACATCGGGTCGCAAACTATATATTTAGTCACAAATAAAGGGTGTTTCATCCTAACTGAAGTTGGCTTGTCGGTACTAATTCTGCAAAAAATAAAAATATTGCAGAAAAATTGCAAAGATATGTACCTTGTTTTGTATGAAATGTGATAACATCACAAAAAGTTCTGGAAAAACAGGGTGCTCAAGCAATTGATGATTCCGTATGAACTGATAATATCAGTCCAAAACGTGGAGCGTGAAATGCATACTGCTAATGCGTATAATGGAAACTTCTACCACTTTTTTTTTTCATATTATGATATTGACAACAAAGATGAGTATGTCTGTTAGTAGTTTAATCATAATATACGTCAGTTTTCTGAGAATTATTAACGTCAACCAAAGTTGGATTATTTTAGAACACCCTGTATTTATGATTAAATGGGTGGTTTGCGACCCTATGTTCCATGGTAATTATTGTTTGTCTGGATGGTTACTATCGCCCCTGTTATTTTATAAAAACAATTTTTAATCAACTCTGTATATACCGGGTGAGTAAAAAGTCCGTATAAACTTTAAAAAATCATAAAAACCGAAAAAATAACCGAAATGAAAAACTGATTGCAGGATTAGCATCTATAGGTCACGGAAATTTTCTAAAGACAGAAATAAAAAATAACTCAAAAAACAGCCGACAGATGGCATTGGTTCGTGCGATTTTGGTGGAAATATGCAAATGAAACGGTTTTAAGAATTGCGCTCCTAATCCAGAACTAGTTCACCGTTGTGAGCCGTGTACTTGATCAAGGATGCTGAGTATGAAGGATAAAGCTTTATTGGTGACGTTGTTTTACGTGAAAAAGTTCTGGATTAGGAGCACAAGTTCTTATAACCGTTTCATTTGCATATTTCCACCAAAACCGCACGAACCAGTGCAATCTGTCGGCTGTTTTCTGAGTTATTTTTTATTTCTGTCTTTAAAAAATTCCCGTGACCTATAGATGCTAATTCTGCAAACAGTTTTCATTTCGGTTATTTTTTCAGTTTTTATGAATTTTTAAAGTTTATACGGACTTTTTGCTCACCCGGTATATATATTTATACAAGTTTAATCAAAATCTAAAATATGAAATTAAACACACACTTATGTTTGTAATAAAAACATTTCGTTTTTCTATATAAAAACAACCTTTTTTTTTCAGTATTTAATTTTTTTAAAGAAGAAGCTTTATATAGTTGTATGCATTTGGGGATATATAAAGGGTGTTTTTTTACAGGTATACAAATTTAAAATGAAATAAAACACAGAAAAATTATGCTAATGGCCGTGATATTGGTTTTATTAAATAAATAATTTTATACCATTAGTGCAACCCCCTCACTGACAAGCCCGTGTTAATACGTTCACTAAGCTCCAGGTTTCACTGCAATACAAGCAATATTTAAAGTAATATCATTCTATTGATTTAATGTATTTTTAATACATTGAACAATGATTAATATTTCCAAGGATTGCATTCATATTCGTTATTAAGGTTTTTTATAAAATGTTCAAATAATAATTTTTTTTTTTAGCATTTAATTAAAATACAGAGAAAACAACATTACAATTTTGCCCTTTCCCAAGACAGTCGGAGGGTTAAAAATGATTTCGGGTATGCGGGTGCCGCGACTGGCTCAAATGAAGTGCAATCTGGAAGTCAAATTTGTGACCACTGTATCGAGAAACTGGGGCCGTATATCAACAATAACGCGGAGAATGTTGATTCCCAAATGCTCCAATGTCTGTGGTTTATCGGCGTAGACCAACGACTTCAACTATCCCCACAGAAAATAATTCATTGGTTTGAGATCGCATGACCGTGGAGGCCAGTTCATAAGTCCATTACGCGAAATTATGAGCATAAATTATCCTGCAATAAACTGATGGTGTTTTGCACGAATTTGCAAGTCTTGTTCTAGCGTAAGTCTATTCGTGGTGAAATGGCAAAACATACTGCACTTAGCTGTCTAATTTACTGTGACTAGGAACAGTGTTGCAAAATTCAAAACCAGACCTCTAAAAAAACATACTTTATTATTTCTTATACAGACCCGCTTACATATACATATATGTATGTGCGAGTGCATAATTTCCAGTCCTTACAATAAAAGTAAGCTTGACCTTTATTTTTAGTTCTAATTTTCGGAAGCAAAATCGGGATAATCTTTTAAAATAAATAATTGTGTATTCAACCAATGAATTTGAAAAAGTAACGTCAATTATTTAGAAATATTCGCGAAAATAGCACTATTATTCCATTATGTTTTATTTTATATGATGCTTTGTAAAATAGCAATCTTAAAGGTTATTCTGAATTTATAAGTTATTTAAATTTTAATTGCTAAAAAGTAATAAAGTTTGTAGAAATTTATAAAAAAACAATATGCACGTTTTAATCTCCATGAGATTCAGCATCGTTTAAAAAATGAGGAAAAATAATTTTACTTTTTGTTTTGATCTCTGAATATTGTGATATTATGAGGAAAGGTTATAAAACAGCAATTTTGATGTCACGTATATTAAATTAAATTAAAGTTTTTTTTTCTACCATTTTGTTTTATTTTCTACCTTTGAATGTATGCTAAATGTGAGCAAACATCTATAAATTTGAAGATTTCCATTGGCTTTTTTTCAGAGTTATTGTAAAACTTATAAATTGTTACTAAGGATAAAACCTTTAAAGGGCTTTGCTATATTATTATTAATTAGAGTGCAATGAATCTTGCCTGAATTCCGCTTACTGAATATTCGTTATGCAGTTAAATTGAATACCGAATATTGGGTCATATGAATAGTAACTATTCTGCTAACTATAGTATAATATGATGACTGAATAATCGTATATTTCACGTTTTAAATACAGTGAAACCTCTCTAAGGAGACCACCCATTAGACACTAGAAAATCGGTCTTTGAGAGAGGTGGTCTCTGAATAGAGGGGATGAGTAAAGCAAAGTTTCATGAAATACATACTACAAAAGAAAAAAATATTATTGAATGTAGTTTATTATATTTCATGTCTATACTGCTTTAAAGAAGGAATTAATTGTAGTTTGCTTTGATTTTAACAATTTCTCATCAACAATTTTTTGTTTCTAAACATTATTTGATCTCTTTAAACAAATTATTTATTTTAGTATCATCTTTAACAGGTATCAAACTTTCTATCAATCTATTGATTTCAACTACTCTTTCTTGATATGGAATAGAAGCTTTAACTGGCAGAAACTCGTCGTCTTAATCGAAATGAGCTCCTAAAATAGATTACAAAAAATCTCGATTGCAGTATCATTCATTTTTACTAATGATTGTAGAATTTATTTTTTAATATAACAATTTTAAAGTCGTATCTTTGTCGAGATTTTTTATAATACGATTCTTCGAGTCCTCAGATAAATCATAGTAACATTCGAGAGCTTCTTTATACTTATGTAATTTGGGATCATAATCAACTTTAGCTGCGTTTGATAGCTGGATCACTTCATCTTCTAAGGCACTGATATCATCAATGGATTTTTCTATAAATACATTGCTTAGTCCACAAATCCTGAAGCAATTGACAATTGTTTATGTCTTTACGTTATCCCATGCACGTTGTATCCATCGAATAGCATCAAGTACATTGGTGGATTTCATAATGTCGGACGTATTTTTGGTCTCATCTATTAGCGAAATGAGCTTTCATAAAATAAAACGTCTGTATTCCAGCTTGAAATAATGAATACCCTGATCTAACGGCTGAATTTTTAATGTTGTGTTAGGAGGGAGAACATGAAGTTTCACACTCTTCAGCTGTGCATCATACAAATGACATGGAGCATTATGCAAAACAAGAATAATGTTTCTACCCTATTTGGTCATCTTTTTGTCAAAGTCATGTAACCAATTTCTCATCCACACCTTTCTATTAGATTTCTAAATCACTCCTTTTTTTCCACATCAACATTTTTTAAACAATGAGGCTTTTGAACCTTCCATATTATGATTGTTTTTTCTTTTGCTCCAGCAGCATTCCCACAAAGGGCCACACTAAGTCACTGTTTGGCCTGTTTCCCTCCTTTTGCTTCATCAGTTTTCTAAATAAGAGTTGTAGTGGGCAAGGCATGGAAGAATAATCCAATCTCATCTAGATTATAAATTTCACTATCTAAATATCCTGCAAGAATCAATAGAAGAAGAGATTTCAACTCCATTAACACCTCTTCATCTACATCGGCCGATTATCCACAAATGGATTTCAAGACAATGTTGTTTCTGTTACAAAACTTCTCCAGCCACCCATTGCCTGCACAAAAATCTTTTTCCCCTTTAAAATCTCCAATTTAAACGACCTTCTCTTTCAACACAGTTCCACTCAATGGGGTGTTTTTTGACCTTGCACACTTAAACCACTACAATACAGGTTGTTAAGCTCGCTAAATTTTTTCTTCAAGATTTCCGTAATATTTTAATTTCTCATACTCTTTTAACAGAAAATCTTTATATTTAACGCATTGTTTATTTCAGTTTTGCTACAATTAAACTCTGTCGCCAAATTCATCTCTGATGTTCCATTTATCGTGGGCTCTTAAAACTTTCACTTTGCCTTCCAAAGTTAACACAATTCTCTTAGACATCATCTAAATTGGTATAATAAGCACACAGCAAGAAAAACACGATATGCACTTCAATGCGAATACGCACTGTGTTATAACTTCCACTGTTAAACAAAACTTATGTGATAATAACAAGTGGCAATCTTTCCAAGAAAAGCAACAGAATTGAGATAAACTGGAATATGGAGCACCGCCACTCTCCCTCTCAAAAAAGACTCCTACACTTTACAGGTGCCTGTTACTTGGTCAATTCCAGGAAAGGGGACAATAGCCTTTCTCCCACCAACACCAACTATCCCTCTGTAACCATAGTCATATTAAATGCGGTAATGCACGAGAACCAGCTTTTCCTCCTAAACGTGAAAAAGGGAGGGGGGGGGGGGAGATGACCTTGATTCGAATGGTAAATTCACTAGGAAGTGGGCTTAGCTAAGCTTGTTTTCCAGAGAGAAGTGGAATTTCGAGATTTCTCCATAAAAATGAAAGTAATCCTACTCTTCGACTGAAAAATCGAAAAGTGGTCTTTCAGGGAGTAAGCCGGAAAATAGTGGTCTTTTAATGGAGGAAAATTAACACTGAGCGTCAAGCCAAAAATTATAGACTATAAATAAACGGTCTTTATGAAATGTGGTCACTGTGTATGTGAAAAATCAAGAAACAGATTGCTACCAGACAATATTCAAGAACTTGCTTCGACCCTGTGAATATTGTCATTAAAAATTTATTTTATAAAGTGCCAATTCAAAAAAAAAAAAAAATGGTTTGTTAATATTTTTTATTGAAATATGATTCCATGTCTTATTTATTTTCAATAATTTTATTTACTGACAATTCAAAATAGAAGTAATATAATATATAAAAAAAAAATCGAAAATATCTTTTTATGTATTCGGTAAATAGAAAATTTTGACATTGTCGAAAGGAATATTCGGTTGTACATGTGACCAATGCGGAAACATACTTAATATTAGTTTCACCTCATTTAATTACGCACTTAATTTTAAGCATCAATATCCAAATCTGTATCAGTATTTTCAAATAAAAGTTTGTTTTTATAATGTGTGTGAAGAGAATTGTTATTTATTTTCAATCAAATTTTTCGCGAATTTGTGTGAGATTCAATACTTTCAACATTTCAACAACGTAATTAATCCGTTTTTGAAAGGACTTACAGCCCTTATATAGAGTTATAATTTTCTATAGTTATTGTATTCGATTACATTTTTTTTTTATGTTTAGTACATTTGGTCATAAGATATAAATATATTTTACAAAAATATTTTATTCTCAGCTCGTTCAATGAGTGTGTCTGGATGTCCTCAGCTCGTGGAAACAAGTGAAGTGAGAGTTCAAGTCGTGAAAGCAGTTTCATCTTCCTTCAGACCAGATATGTGCAGAGACCATGTAGTGAAAATTGCAGGTTGCCGTTCACACGACAGGCTTGAATTTCTCATAAGTTGTGCTTCCTATTCAGACGTTAAAAGTATGTATCTTAATTTAACTTCTACAAGAAACTATGCATAAAATTAAGGGAATAATGGATTCAAATTAAGAATTTTCTCTTTTTACTTAAAAGTACTTAAAGGTGTATATATTATGACTGACATCAAATAATTATGTTTTAAGTGTATATGACATATTTTCATATACACTGCTCAAACAATTAAAGGATATTGAGGTTGCAGATTGATCTTCCGTCTGGAGAAATGTTCAGATGATTGTTACACGATCGACAAACGTGGTAGGTTATATGAGAAATAATGACACATTAGAAATATATTATAAACCATCAGACATACATGTAAAAATTGCGTAAATACATATACAATTAAAAATGCAAGCGGTTCGTACTGAGTTTTAGCCACTTATCAGTGCAATAACATTCAAATAACCAGAAAACTATGTATCATGTTTACAGTTAATAAGTACTAACAGTTAAAATCAAATAAAATATAAAGAATCATATCAAAGCAATGCACGTATTCAGGTGGAACTGCAAGGGATTCATTAATCGGCGAAATTCTCTCTCGGAAAAAAACTCTACTTTTAACAACTGTCATATCTCCGAAATCTGGGCTATGGTCAGTATCCAAAGAATGCTGTACATGTTTAGACTGCAGGATTATAGATATTTGTAAACACGTTTAACCTCGGCAGGCAAATGTAGCATGTACGACCAGTTTCGCCAATATATACCGAGTCGCAATCTTTACAAGGTATACTGTAAATTGAACCGATTCTACGTAAGGGGGAATTTTAGGTTTAGATTTAAAAAGTAATTTTTTCAAAAAATTCTGTAACTTGAATGCTGTACAGATATTATAAGATTTCAAAAGACTAGAAATGTTTTCAGAAAGATATTAGTAGTATGGTAGGTATACGTAATTAGTAGGAACATTACGAATTACAGAGGATGACACGGAAAAAAAACCTTTTTAACTATCATAGTACAGCCATTTTAAATTTCGTCAGTAAATATCTTCTTTTTCTCCAATTGGAAGGCTGCATCAGTATTACAATAACTCTGTGGGTTAAATTTTAACAACTGCGATTTTATGGGTGAGTGGGTTCACGGATTTAAAGTATAGGTATTGCTCAGAATTCGTAGCCTTACGGTATACAAATGTTAAAACTTCCTGAAAATAAGTATTTTCTACTCTATCAACAATAATATCAAGGAAATGTAATTTGATATATAGTTTTCTGATCATTTGAATGTTATTGCAACTGATAAGGGTCTAATCCTTAGCCCGAAACGTTTATATTTTTAATTGTATATGAATTTATGTAATAATTACTTGTATGTCTGATGATTTGTAATACATTTCTAATTTTTTAATTTTGTATATCAGACGTTAAACAATGTTTAGTTATTTTAATAATTACACATGTTTGACAGAAAAAAATGCATTGTATTGAGCATTTGGGTACAAAAGGAAAAAATACAATTGTGCATATGAAAAAAATCGAATGAAAAAAGGTGTTTCCTTAAAAGAAATTCGTGTTTTGCTGGGGGTATTGTTCCCTGGACGGCCAACAACGTTCAACACATTTGAGGCATGGAGTCAATGAGGACATTAATGAGGATATGTGGTATTCTGTCCCACTCCTCCAGAAGAGCATTTTCCAGTTCTTGGAGAGTTTGTGGCGGTGGTTCGCGGCCAGGAACTCGTCTGCGTAGAATGTCCCAAACATACTTTATTGAGTTCATGTCCGGAGAACACATTGACAATTTAAGTAGTATAATTCCTTCCTCAAAAAGTACATCATCCACTAAGTGAGCACGATGTGGCTTGCAATTGGCGTCCATTAACATGAAATCATCTCCAATTGCTGCAGCGTAAAGGAATGCAATAGTTCTCAGAATCTCATCCCTATATCGCTGACCGGTCAGAGCTCCATTTCGAATGATGTGGAGGTTCGTGCGCCCATCAATGGAGATGCAATAATAGACCATCTCTCCCCCATCGCGAAATCTGACACTTCCTTGCACGAACGCAGGATTTTTTCTAGCGCCACGTTCCCCTAGATAAAAATACGGCTATTATCATTATGAGCAGAAAAACCGTACTCGTCATAGAGAACAATATTGCGTCATTCATTTCTCCTCTAGTTCACATGTTCTGTTGTCCACTCCTTGCGGCTTGACGGTGCCTTACAATTAATGTAACACATACCATTTGTCTGCGAGCATACAGACCTACAGCGTGGAGCCGGTTTCGGGCAGTTTGTGTTGAAACTGTGATTTCAGTAGCCGAGCGAATGTATTGTTGAAGAAAAGGGCCCTTCATATTTCGGTGTATCCGAGCTGTTACGTTAAATATTGATCGTCATTGGTCATTGTTGCCTATCTACGACCTTGCACTGGTCTTCGGCCTGCATTTCCAGTCTCTAAAAAAGTGTTCTATATCCTGGAAATCACACTTTGCTAAACTCCAGTGGTTTCTGCTATTTCGGATTGTGTTTGGGCTTTCTCTAACAGACCAACAACTCCCCCAGCTTCTCATTTCATTAAATCACTTAGTTGAGACATCGCACTCATCGAAACAAAGCACTTACTAAATGTCGATCATTTGTTTTCCGGTTTGTCAGTAAGTCTTTTCAGTAAGTTGAAAGCCAGATTTTGTTCGCTGCTGCTAAAGCGTCGTTTTTGACATCAGATTCAAAATTTTCGCACTCCGAAGTTTAAAAATGAAAAAAAAATATGCATTTCTGTCTCTCTCCTTTCATTTTCTACAACAAAATTTCTTTTATACCGTTCTTTTAAAAAAGGCTTCTAATAAATAACCTTTAATTGTTTCAGAAGTATGTATACATAAACATAATTTTAAAAAAATAATAAAAAAGGCTTTTAAAATAAAATAACACATACGAAATAAATATATAAATCTGCTTCATGAATTTATCACTGAAATGATGTTCTGCGAAATTATCCATGAATAGTTTAACCTCTTCGCGACGAGCATTAAGTATCACTTTTTTCAATATTTAGGCAATCTACTATCATATTGTAATTTTTGCATTATTTAATCACGGAAATGCTATGGTTAAATAACGTAAAAATTTTTGAATTCAAATACTAATGTTCACATTCAACGATTTTTTTCATCTTATGCGTCATGTATACGTGCCGCTAGTCCAGAAGCGATTAAGATCAGTTTCTAAAAATACGTATATTTGTATATTCATCTTGACGCATTTATCAATTATTATTAAAATTTTAGATATTTAATGCATATTGTGTAAACTTCAGAATTCAGAAATAAATTAATATAAGCATGATTTTGTTGTAATTTTTTTTCAATTGAAATAAATTTTATTATTAAAAGTTCATTATTTCCTTAAACAGTGCTTACAATCATAACTTTTCAAGAAATAGAATGTAGTGCTATGTAAAATCAGTCTATGAAAATAAAGTATAGTAATAAAGTTAAGAGTAATAGAATTTTTTTATTAATTATGATATAAATATCAAAATAGAACGTTATCTTATAAAAAATTCATAAAGAAAAGTTATTATATAAAGAAATAATTATACATGTGTTTTCTTTTAAATAAAAATAAGGCATTTCAAAGAAAGTAATACATAAGAAATTCATATCTATAACTGCACCTAAGTTTCTAAATAATTAAAAAACAATGATTAGTTTTAAGTTCAATTCATAAAAATGCCCACATTTGCATGGTCGTTTTTATATGCATCAATTATTGCTAAACTTTTACAGATATGTACAACACATTGGAGAAACTTTCTAGATTTATTCCCGTAAAACTGCATTTGTTAACTGTGGCTTTTGTAATTATTCTTTATTTTACATACGGATACCCATTTATATGAAAAATAAAACCATTAAGGTACTTCAAAAAGGGATTGTAAGGAAAATAGTTCGCACTGCACACTTTAATCATTGGTTAAATGTTAGATTTTAAACATGCATAAAACGAGCTAAAAAAGTATTCGGATTTATATCGCACACTGAACTACTTTATAGAAATCTGAGAAAAATAATAAAGAAAAAAGTAATAGAACGTTTTGTTGTATTTTGTTATAAAGCGCGCAAACGACTTTTCCCCATAGATCGTAATGTAACGAAATCATTTAGCTCATTTCTGTAAACGGAATGTAAATGCTACTTATTCTCTACTCTTGCGAAAGCATCTTGTATTCAATTTAAACTATACATATACACCTCGTTAACTTTCAAATACCATAACATCAATAAAATTGAAACCCAAACGATTTTCCCTCATATACTGTAATGTAACGGAATTCATTTGTGTGTCCCAGTAAAGTAGCTATAAATGATATTTCATTTTCGATATTGAACATTATATGGTAAATATCAATAATATATACAAAATTCATGGCAATTTGAATAGATTTACGAGAGTTATATCACGGACAGACGGGCGTTAGACGGCCAGAGTGATAAACCGAATTCATAAACACTTATAAACTATCTTGGAAAGTGTTAATAAAAATACTGATAGAATTTTGTAGAGTTCATTATTATACAAAGGAGGACCATTTTCGCATTTTAATCAACTTTCGTATTTAAATATTTTTTAATCGATTCGAAAAGTTTTCTCAATTTAAAAACAATTAAATTCCTTATTAGAAAGGTTTTTTTAAGTGTTATTTTCTTGATATTGCAAACAATGAAATCTTTGAAAAAAGCAGAGATAGTTTCAGATGCTGATGCTGCTTTCGGTTTTGTGTTATTGTTGATTCCTCTCTTGGATAGAGCTGCCGTTCGAATTGTGAAAGTTTCATTAAAAAATAGTGTCAACTTATTAAATTGAATTTTTCTTAAGTTCCCAGACGTGCATAATAGGGTTCGCCGAAAAAAACCCTTTTTCGATTTTCGATGGTGGGTAGTGCGGAAAAGCTTCCACGGGTAGCACTAAGTATACACAAAAAAATTGAGATTTTTCAGACATTTCCTTTATTTTCCGCAAATGGCATGAGGCTTCGCTGAAATGCAGATTTTTGAACTTTTTCAGCAAAAATTTTAAAAATGTTAAATTAAATTTATTTTCCCTGACTTTATCTGAAATGTCATGTTTACCGTACGAAATGTTTAAATATACTCTGAATGTCCATTATTTATTAGTTATCTGTATCTTGAACTACGCTATTTTTATAGCCTTTTCGCGTATAACTGAGCAAAAATTGCAAGTATTTTTTCGTTCGTACGTCGGTTTCTCTCTTTTGTCTTTATTATGTTCCTCGCTCTTCTTTCGGTTTTTCGAAGCGTTCAGAGTCATATATTTGAAAGCAGGACCACAACATGTCTTGACAGCAATTCTGGAAGGAGAGAAAAATGTGGAGTAGAAACTAATGAAAACGCAATCAGTCATCATCAGGATGAGGGAGTAAATAGGAGATGGGAGTAACTGCGAGATGGAATGTTAATTATTTTTTTGCTCTAAAATACAGCTATTTTCAGAAGATTCAAAAAGTGGGAACTCTGAAGCAAGGAGTTCGTCTGAATCAGAATTTGAACCAGGGCCTTCGAAAGCGGGCACTCCCAAACGCATATCCCTTTCTCACACAGAGTTCGCAGGATTTAGAACTAGTATATCATATAGGTCAATCGCGTTAAGAGCTTCATCTGTGCTTTAGGATGCAGGAATTGTGACAACCAGGGATAAGGATCTCATCACCGATAAAGACTTGGCCAGGAGACAGAAAAAGAAACTTGAGAAGAAGATGCAGGAGGAGGAATATAATGGAAGATGGAAAATTACAACCATAATTTTTGATGGTAGAAATAATAATACGATCTTCATAGAAAAAAAGGGGAACAAGCGTTACCGTCGAGGGAAATACGAAACACATATCACTAATGACGTGCGAAAATGTACATGTTCGTTTCTACAAGCCGATCCGTATTTCATGGACATCAGAAACGAAAAAGGCTGAAAATTAGAGTACTCTATTAATCTAGCTCCGTTTCAGTTGGTAAAAGTCTTAGGTCAAGTGGTTCTACCATATAGTTCAGACAGTTGACGTCGCTGTCAGAGTGGAAGCTCATTTTTCCTCACTTATACATGAAAAAGCTATAGTCACTAATTAAAAATGCACATAACTATTAAATAATACATAATTAGAGATTATTTAAACATTTAGTTCACTCAGCATGACATTTCAGGTAAATTCAGATAAAATAACATACATTTAACATATTTTAAATTTTTGCTAAAATGTTCAAAAATCCGAAATGTAGCAAACCTTCAAGCCATTTGCAGCAAATGAAGGAATTGTCTGAAAAATCTCAATTTTTTGTGTGAACGTAGTGCCACCAATGGCAACTTTTCCGCACTACCCATCATCGAAAATCGAAAAAAAAGTTTTTTTCGGCCCACCCTAGTACATAGGCTAAATTTGGGATTTACACGTAACTTCTTACGAACTTAAACGCAATTTCATATGCAAATACTAGTGCTTCCAAATATGTCCTTCTACAGTGCACTCTAAGCGACAGCATGTTTTTTGCTTAATGATGTTTCACGCTTTGATGAACTTTAAAGATTAAGTGTTGCAACAGTATTGTTCAGAATTTGTACATATTTTATTTACATCGAGAGAGTTTTAGTAATATGCATTTTCTTTGCAGTCTTGAAGAGAAATCATATATGTTTGCAGCAGGTACATTTCAGCATAATTTTAAATTTACTACACTGCAATGCTCTTCTGGTGGTGATATGTTATATATTCTGTAAAGTTTAACAAACATTTAAAATATCAAATATGAATTCAAAATACCTACTTACATAAATTATAGTATCTAATATAGATAAATAAATGTACATCATTTTGTATAATATTTCACTATCTTTATTGAACAGAGTTGATTTATGTAACAATATTTCCAAAATGTTCCAAACCCCTGTAAAAACAATAAAATAACGCTTTTACTTTCCTTTTTTAATTTTCATGCAAGGTGTTTTTTGTTAATTAAATTTTACTGAAGAGAATTTTCTAAATCCAACTGTAATCTTATATAATAATTTTTTTGATTCATCTGTATTCCACTTATATATATCTATATCTGCATGATAAAGATGAAATCACAAATATATGAAGAAATTGGTAAAATTCTAAAGATGAACAAGATATGAACATAGGAAAACAGTATGTAAAATAAGGAACTATGAATGGCCCACAGAATCATCAGAGGAGCTTGTAGGTTTAATTCATAGTGAAGATGCGTTATTTCATCCAATTTAGTCGACATTAAGCCAAACTTTAGCTCCTAATAGCGCATCGTAAAATAAAATAAATGATAAAAAACCAAGAGATCTAAAGAAAGATTCACCTCACACAGGATATTAAAGATTGAAAAATGATTTGAGCACAATACTTCAATTATATACTAGAATCCAAAACTTCAGAAAGTTGATCCACTATATTATAACTATAACATGTGAGAATGTAATTATATATATATATATATATATATATAATTTCTTTGTATCATGTCAGTAAAATAAATTTTTAGAATAATCATTATTTCATTTTTATTTTCTTTTGCCTTAATTTTTTTTCTTTTTATATAAAACTACATTTTAAAATTTCGATTCATAAATACTCTGCTACAATATAATTAACTGCAAAACGTACAATTAACGCGTATAAAAAACAAAGCAATGCATATTGCGAAAAATTTAAATATCTATTCATATTATACATATCAAACAATGTGCTAGAACATTTTTGTAGTTTTTATAAAATATCAATAGAGGCCTTTGATAAGTTGAAAACTCAATATGATATGTTTAAAACTAAATTAACTACACTAAAACTAAATTCACACTATGCCTTTTTAATATAATGTACACTGTAAAAAAATTCTGTAACGTTACTAAATTTTTTCTAGGAAACTGGGATTCCAAGAACTTTTTATGTAACGGCAACAACAAAAATTCATGTAACATATACACTTTCGCATCGTAAATCAAAAAACCTGTGAGGTTACTAAGAACTTTTTACGAAACTGGGATGCCTATAACTTTTTATGAAACTGCAACAAGGGATACAGACAAAATTTTAGTAAGATTACTGTAATTTTAGTAGATTCATTTGTAAAGCTACAGATTTCTGTCGCTTTACAAAAACTGGTTTTGTAGATTTACATCATTTTTGTTCAATGTACAGGTAAAATTTTAATAAGCATGTAACTTTACATCTGTAGAATTACAGTTATTTTTTACAATGTATTTAAATATCGTTCCAAGGTGTTCACTATTAACTATTTTTTTAATTATTTACTTACAGGTTTTCATTGTCATGGATCATGGGATGAAAATGGTCGAAGTTACTTGATTACGGGTCTAAGAAACACAGGAGATAAATATTGTTTTGTAAGTATTTTTCTCATGTAATCACCAATTAAGAGTATATGTGAACTACATGTATCATAATCGTAAATATTGTAATTTTTTTTTTTTTTTTTTTTTAAGAAATGACTTCGGTATGCAGTTATACAATATCCAAGTTAACGCAATTTTGCTTAAATAAAAAATATTATTTCCCTTAATAATTTCATAACAAATAATTAAATAAAAATTAAGAAATTAAAAAATATTCATGTTTATGCCTTGGATTTCAGAAGGTAAACTCTACGAAGTTGTAAATATTCCAATCAGTGTATACTTTGACAAATATCTTTGGCACGATCTTACACGCTAACATTCGATGAATTAAACAGTCAATAAAGTTTTATTTCAAATAAATATGAAAATGACCAACAAGCGATGAAATTTTTTAACTAAGTGTAATGATCTTCTGAACAACCCTGCACAAAATCGCTCGCTCAAGTTTTCTGGAACGCCAAAAGTTTTAATATTTAAATAATTATACGGTTACAACTCATTTTGCTTGTTGTTATAATAAATGAATGTTTGTTTACAGAAAATCACAAATATCGTAATTCTTTTTCACCAATACACACTTTACAAATTTTACCTTTTCGTTTGCGCAGTACAATGTTCGCCAAATATAACTACTTTGTCTTTATGTGGGATTTAAAAAAAAAGTAGATTAATTAAAATGGATGTCATAAGACCTAATTTCGCTATGTATATTACTAAAAATAATAAAACAGAAACCATGTATAACACATTCTCCATCAAATAAAAACAACATAAATTTCAATAATAAATTATAAATATATTTTTCTAATAACTTGAATTATTATGTGTAGATATTGCATTAATGATAAATTAAAAATTAAAGACAAATTTTCATTATTTTTTCTATCATGTACGTGTCAATTTAATTATTCATATTTCCTAATTAAATTTTTCTTAAATTAAATGGCTGATTCCAATATAGAGAATAATCCTATTTTGATATTTTATTATTATTTATTCAACATACAATTAAAAAAATAGACAATTCGTAATCTACGAAAACATAAAAAAACCATGAACGGAAATATACAATAACATCTGCCGACTTACTCAAGATTCCGAATATCGTTCTGTATTGTTCGAAACTTTGGAAATTATTCCGAGATTTAAAGAATAATATAAAAAACGACGTCTCTATGTCTGCCACAGATTTTTGTAAACGTCTTCGAGTAGCTTTTTTAATTTATTAACAAGAAATTAAAAAAAAACATGCTTAAGCATCGATTATGTAACTAATCCAATACATTCAGAACAATGTAATAAAACTTCACAATTTAATAAGTTGAAATGTGATGTCTTATTGAACCATTTGGAAACGTAATAACACATTCGAAAACCCAATTTCAGCAATACCCATCTGCATACGGAGAATTATCTGAATTCTTTGAACAGCTCTGTATATGATATATGGGTTTGTATCTATACTTTACATACAAACATAAATTTAGTTAGGTTAGGAAATACATAAAACAGTTAGAAATTTCCCTTCAGCAGTGTCCGCTAATAAGAAGATTTGTATGTGAATTATTTTGTGAGCCCCTGTATACGAGGTATAGAATTTATACACAAAGTGTAAGATGCAAAATGTTGGGGAAATTTAAAAGCGCATACCGAAATTCGAAACTCACTTTCAGCAGTTATTGCTCAAAGACAGTGCTATAACCGATTTCCTTTGTGTGACCCTATAAATGAAAGAAAAAGCCATGAGCGCTCTGTTCTATAGTAACTGTGTTTTAGTAAAATAACATTATTTATATCAATTATTAATATCAATTTCAATACATTTGAAATAGCGTAATGTCATTAAAATAGTCTGCAAACGATTTTTCTCCGTTATCCATGATGCAACAGAATTATTTTGAGTGCCTCTGTAAATGAACTAATTAATGTTACACACCTCTAATTCAATAACGAACATGCGATGCTAAACATCAATAACATATATCAAGTGCATGAAACTCCGAGTATATTTACGGGAGTTAGAGTGTGTACTGACGGACAGACAAATCGAATTCATAAACATTTGTCAACTACGTTGGAAAGTGTTAATCAGTTTTCTCAAACAGAAATACCATTTTTTCTGATGCCTTTTATTTTCAATTAAACATTTTTAGGTGCGTAATTCAATTTATATAGAGAAAAACAACAAAATATTACTTCCTGGTATAGAGAAGAGATATAACAAATGTGATGGTGCCGTAGAAATTTGATTGAGCGAATGGTGCGAAAATGAACGGAAAAAATAAAACCTTTTTCTTGATTTCTGTTTCCATTACATTCATTTTCTTCCCATTTTTATACCAATGTAATCTGAAACAAATAAAAGTCTAAGCGAAAACCACTGGAATAGCTTTTTATTTTTTTGGTATGACACAAGTTTCATTTAAATTAATCTTTTCAACTGAATATGTCTCGTTTGAGATGTATTCAGAAATACATATGTATAGAACATTCATTTGAGCTGCATTTTTGGAAAAAGGAAAGTTGAAAATCGTAGTAGTCATCGCGAATAATTTGTTAAATGTGATACGTTTTCTGAGTTAAACTTCTAAAATTTATGTATACAAATAATAATTATTACCAAAGAAACAATAGTAAACATAAAAAACTAAAAGTGTTTTTCATTATGTACTAGGTATATTGGAACAAAGATAAGACGGCACATTTATCCGGCGTTCATGACACGTGTCGTCGAAGCCTTGAATCCCCAGTAACGGAGAGTGTCATTTTTAACATATCATCAGCAGGTATGTGAAAATATTTTCGTTCATTGAAAAACTGTACTAACAACCATTTTAATTAAATTAAATGAAACTGAGTACGAAATATTTCAAGTGAAAAACTTAAATTTTAAATAACATGAAATTTTTCTTTGATATTTTTATCTCTCTCTGTATATATATTACCTTTACTTTGAAAAATGTACATTAGATTAGGTTTTATAAGTAATATTTTGTTTTAATTAAATTTGAAATAAAATAATAGTCAATGCAAAAAAGTATTAAAGTATGATAACAGTTTTTTTTTTATTATTATAAAGCACAAAAACATAACTAAAATAATTAAATAAGCTCATTTATAAAAACAAGTATTTCAAAGGAGAAAAATGTTTTTTTTTCTTACAATTAATAATTTAATTAGTGAAAAAACTGTTTCATAAAAAGATCGGTTTCCGTGTTTTTCCTATTATTTGTCATTTATTTGACTTGTATAATGATAAATTAGTAGTCTAACTAATTTTTATATTAAATTTTATGATAGAATGCAGATTTTTAAATAAAGCTGTTGCTCTTTTTGATTCAGAATTTATTTTATAACAAAATCTAAAACTAATTTTGAATGAATGATTAAAAAAATAAGTAGAAAACATTTCTTTTTTTATTTAAAAAATGCTTTATTTTTCATTAAATTAAAAAAATAATCTCTAAAATCTTTATAAAAAGTAATTTTTTATGGAGTCTTTTTTTTTTTAAAAAAAAAAGGATGCATGTTAAATTTAAAAAGGATGAACTATTATTATTATTACTTTTATTTATACACAGAGAGATATTTTCTGCATTAACACATAGAATACAATACAGGGTGTCCATAAAAGAATGTCCAGTTTCATTGTTATACAGGGTGTTTATAAAGTCCCGGATCCATTTTAATGTTTAATAACTCATAAAATAATAAAGATAGATTAAAATTAATAACATAAATGATTAGATAGACTCAAAAAGTTTCATGACCCTTGTCAACGAACTTCCACGTGTGCCCTCTTCGTCGCACGGATAACATCAAGTCGATAATCAATTTCACGCCAGGTAGCGACAAGCATGTCGGCATCCACAGAGGCTATTGCGGTTTTAATTCTGGCTTTTAAGTCATCAATGTTCAACACTCTCCTCCTATCAACATTGTCCTCTACAAATCAAGAATTGTACAATTTGTTGACGACAATGTTTACAGGAGGAGAGTGTCGAACACTGATGACTTAAAAGCCAGAATTACAACCGCAATAGCCTCTGTGGATGCCGACATGCTTGTCGCTACCTGGCGTGAAATTGACTATCGACTTGATGTTATCCGTGCGACGAAGGGGGCACACGTGGAAGTTCATTGACAAGGGTCATGAAACTTTTTGAGTCTATCTAACCATTTATGTTATTAATTTTAATCTATCTTTATTATTTTATGAGTTATTAATCATCAAAATGGGTCCGGTACTTTATAAACACCCGGTATTATAACAGTTTAATTTAGACTATTTGCAACAATTCATAGATCATATTGAAGGTAAAGTAAGCTAGTTTTTCTTACAAATGTTCAATATGTGCATCTTTAGTTATATGGCCCACATGCAACGTAAAGTCCAAATCTTCCCACTCTTCGGTTAACAAGTGCGGAGTAATGTAAGCAATAGCCTCTTCAATTCTGTGTCTGAACTCATCAGGAAACGGCGGAACGTAGACACGATCTTTTATAAAGCCTAAAGGAAAAAAATAGCTTGGCTCTGATGGCTTTTAAATCTTCAGCCCAGCCCAGCAATAACACTTCACGCTCAGGAGACGCCATTTTGCGTATGTGGCACTGCAAGCGAGTAAATAACAAAACAGTATACGGTAAGGTGCCCTATTCCCCTCCCCAGTCATTTTTAAGCTCTAAATGTTGAAATTTTCAGTGAAAACCTACCAAATTTATATTTTACATAGTATAACTACCCAAGAATATGGAAACATAGGCAAATATAGCACTTTTTTTTTAACAATACTAAAAATTGTTTTTTTTTTTTTTCAAAAGTATCTATATATGGCAAAAGAAAAAAATGGGCCCAATTTCGTCCCCCTCAAAAATCTAATAAGTCGAGGATTAACTTATAACTAAATCAAAATTTATTTCTAAATGACTAAGTAATTTAATTTACATGAAATTAAGACACAAAGAAATGTACTAGTTATCGGTGGAAGAATAATATAACGAAACATTAGCCATCCAAACATGAGGAAAAAATTATCAGGAAAAGCATTCCTAATTTCTTCCACGGGACGAAAATAAGAACTGCAAGGGGGACGAAATTGGGACCACGCTACTTCCGAATATGGCGGAGCTTCAGTTCCCGTAAGATGAAATGAGCGCCTTAAGACTTACTGTATTCTACTGTCAGTATCTTATCTACGTAAAATACATGCAATGAATAAGAAATACTTACAGTACAGTAAATAACATTCTACAAAAGACGTATTAAGAACTCGGGTCTTCTAAAAATAAGAAATCCGGCGTCTTTAATATATGTATGCGTCTTGGCGAACGAAACTTTCCCTACTGACATATTTTACCTTCCGTTTCCTGTGCCTTGCGGGATAAGTGGCATCACTTTCGCAGAACCGGGGAAGTAAAGGTGGGTGACATTAGAAAAGGGGACGAAATTAGGGCGCGTTGCCCTATCTAAAACTGTTTGAGTTACTTGACCTTGAATCAACACTCTACAACACTTACAGTTGGTACTATTAAAATTTATAACTGAGACATATTTTTAAGGACACCCTGTATATTATACTTGACTTAAAAATCACAAGCTGATATTAAGTAGCACTGAAAAAATAATCTGTAACTTTTTATTTTGTTTGTCTATGTAGTTATTTCCATAGGTCAATTGTGCTTGGTAATTGCACTACCATTCTATAAAGTTTGAATATTTATAACTCATTAGAGCACATACTCAATTGTTAGCACTGGATTTCGTCAAGAGTGGTACAGTTAAAACGTGTTTGTCATGAATATCACAAAAACCATACACTGTTAAAAAAAAAAAAAAAAAAAAAAAAAAAAAAAAAAAATCTGTAATTTTTACAGATAAAAAGCTGTCTTTAAAAAGAAAGCAGATTTTTTACTGTAAAAAAAAGATTTTTACGTTCTTCTATCTTCAATAGAAGAAAGTATTGTAATCGATTTTTTTTTCGACTTCCGTTTTTCGACGGATTTAAACGTTTTAGGAGTAAGAGATCCTAAAAAACATGTTTATAGAAAATGTCTGTCTGTCCGTGTGTGAGCGTGTTTTCTTCATTGTATCATCAAAAAGTGTATGAAATTATGCATAGAATTGAACCAAATTTTTATTTAAAGTTTTAAACTATAACAAGATGGTCCTCCCTGAATTTGGAAAAAAAATCACCGATAGGGGGCGCTGTTATAGCGATTTTTGTGCTATTTTAAATATTGTACCATCGAAAAGTGTATGAAGTTATGCATAGAATTGAACCAAAAAATTTTTTTAAGTTCTTGGCTATGGCAAGCAGTTTCTTCCGTAATTTGGAAAAAAATCGCCGGTAGGGGGCGCTGTAATAGCGATTTTGAATATTGTACCATCGAAAAATGTATGAAGTTATGCGTAGAAATGAGCCAAATTTTTATTTTAAGTTTTTGGCTATGGCAAGCAGATCCTCCCTGAATTTGGATAAAGTTCGCCGGTAGGGGGCGCTGTAATAGCGATTTTTGTGCCATTTTTAATATTGTACCATCCAAAAGTGTAAGACGTTATGCATAGAATTGAATTAAATTGTTTGTGTTTGGTCAGGGCACGAAGGTCCTCCCTGAATTTGGAAAAATTCCTCCGGTAGGGGACGCTGTAATAGCGATGTTTGCGCCATTTTCATTATTGTACCATTGAAAACTGTATAAAATTATGCATAGAATTGAACCAAATTTTTTGTGTATGTGTAAGGCTATGGTAATTATGTCCTCCCTGAACTTGAAAAAATTCCACCAGAAGGGGCGCTATAATTGCAATGTCTGTTCCATTTTCATTACTGTACCGTCGAAAATGGTATGAAGTTATGCATAGAATTGAACCAAATTTTTTGTGTATGTTTCTGGCTATGGCAAGCAAGTCCTCCCTGAATTTGAAAAAAATCTGCCGGAAGGAGGGGGAGCTGTAATAGCGATGCCTTTGCCATTTTCTTTATTGTACCATCGAAAAGTGTATAAAATTATGCATACACTTGAACCAAATTTTTTGTGCATGTTTTTGGCTTTGGCCAACAGCTCCTCTCTTGAATTTGGAAATATTGCGCGGTAAAGGGGCTCTGTGACAGCAATTTTTGTACACTTTTCTTGATTTTTCGTAGTTCTATTGTTTATCGGTGGCTCGTGCAGTGGCGGGAACTCGCTTCCTGCTAAGCCTGCTATTCGCAAACAGCTGATAACTACAGAATAAGGAAAAACTATTAATTTTAACAAGTATCATGATATAGATTTACTCGTTTTTTGTCCGTTTAATTGACTGAAGCAGAAATTTAAGGTGAAAATCAAAGTTGGTATAATATTGAACTAATAATATTGAAGTATTAACATGTGTAACTATTTTTTGAAATAATAAGATGTATAAGATAGAAAAAAGTTTTGGGATTGGCACATCCAACTAGTTTACTAAAACACACTGTTTTAATGGAAAATTATATATATTTTCTATAAATTAAACATTTTTTCACTGCGTTAAAATTGACAGTTTTTTCTGTCAATTTGGCAGATTTTTTTTTAGAGTGAGGAACTACCCGCCCGAATGCAGCCGTTCACAAGACATGTGCAAGTTCTTTCAAAACGTCATACAATATGAAAATTGAAACAGATATCCAATTTCATCAAGGCTCGAATTGTTTGAAAAGTCTTGCCATGAGATCAAGAAAATATCGAAACTACCTGCTTATTTCAAACGTTCACGTGATAAGGGCCAATTTCTTCAGTGATACCATATACATTTAAAAATAAAAAAAAAGTTGTCAGATCTCTTTAAAAATGGTATCATTAGAAATATCCTCTAATGCCGCTTGAGTGACATAAATTAGCAAATGAGATATAAACAAGACTAGCGTTAGCTTCTGATAGTTTTTTCTTCTCGCTTTATTTATTTATTTATTTTGAGCATGGCGAAACGATAGAAATACTCAACTGTCAAGAGTGGTATTGTTGGAAAGGTGTTAACATTAATACGAAGACAAACATAGGAACTACTCGCAATATTACAATCATTCACAAGATACGGTACAATTTAATTTTCCAATTAAATTTTTTTTCTTCCATAGCGTCATACACAGTGAAAAATAACAGATATATCCAAATTCGTTGAGGCCCCACTACTGGGCGAGAGCTTCTGCTCTCAAAGCTGGTAGACGGGAGGTGCTGGGTTTGAACCCAATAGTGCCCGTCGGCCTAATCAACCGGAGTTTTACGCGGTTTTATTAGAACGTTGTATTTCCTTTCGTACATACAAGTTAGTTTCTCTTAGAAAGACACCCTCGGAGGGCACCCCCCTTATAACCAATACCCCTCGTGTTAATAACTGGCCGCCATAAACAACAAAACACACACACACCGATTTCGTCTAGAGTCGTATTGTTAGAAAGGTCATACAACCTGAAGAAAGAAAAAAAAACTAGCCGCCTATCACCAACTGCTTACGAATTACTGGCCCATTTCTTCTTTGATGCAAGTACCTAGTTATTGCCATACATAGAAAATCCAATTGCATTAAAATTAGTAGTATCCGATATGTCGATATACGGACTGTATCTGGTGAAGTACTGGATTCAGGAAGAGTGCCTTTCCCATGACAACGCCTTTTCAACGATATAATCTTTTTGAAATCCAGAACTAACAGCTTCATGAAGCTGGTGACGCATTATATAGGGACAATCATCCACACACTTAAAAAATATGTACCTTCCAAATATTGCTTTAAGTTTCCATACTTAATAACATATTTATTAGGTAATTTTCATTTGCCTTATTTGGTAGGTATTGTTTTGATTTTCATTATTTAACATTAAAATCTTTAAAGACAACGGAGTCATACTGAGTGAAAAAAATTGTTGCTAATTCCAATATAATTGCACGATTAATTTTCCAATTTAATCTGCACTTTATATACGCTGCACTTCATAACATCTGCACTTCATTAAGAGGCTACTTCAGTCAGGTGAAAAGACCCGTTCGCTAATGCTAATCCTATGGAAGAAATTTATAAAGATATCTCGGTCGCATTTTAATATTTTTAAATGATTTCTTTTGCATTGAATAGTTGAGATCGATCTGTGTGCAGGCCGTTGTTTACTTTTTCGATTTTGTTTACAGGTATTTTTTATGAGAGCACTTTCCTTTTCGGAACTGGTTTCGAAAGTAAAAGCATCCTCATAAAAAATATCTGCAATCGAAATCGAAAAAGTAAAAAACGGCATGCACACAGATTGTTCTCAACTATTCAATGCAAGAGAAATCATTTAAAAATATTGAAATGCGACCGAGATAGCTTTATAAATTGCTTGCATAGGATTAGCATTAGCGAATGCGTCTTTCAATTTGACTAAAGTAGCCTCTTAACCATTTTCCCAAAAAACCTTCCATTTTTAACCAATGTTCAAAATTTATTAGTTAGGCATTAAAAGATATTGAAGAATGGAGTACACCGCCCGTATCCTTATGTTATTACAAATCGTTCGTGTTATAATAATTCTAATTAAATTTTTGTGACAATTCTAATTAAATTCTTATGATAATTCTAATTATTTTTTTACAATAATTCTAATTAAAGTTTTATAATAAATCTAAATAAAGTTTGTTTGTTTTTTTAATTATGTATATTATTATTTTTTACTACTACTGGACATTGCATCAACCCTTTACGTACTAAATTATGAATTCATGAAAATTTTATCTTCTAAAGCATTTTTCGTGAATTGTTTAAACTACATTAGAAGATTTACATAATCATTTTATAAATTTTAGAAGGATTTTAGAAGGATTGAAGGATTTAGAAGGATTAATTCAATTTGAATTTATAAGGATTTTGTGCAATACTTATAACCCCACTCAAATATTTTATTTTAAATATTTTTCTTAGTATTTTGTAGAATTAGGAAATGTACAAATATAACGTTCTTACTGTTGGAGTTTAAGTGGCCTATCAAGCCAAAAGCACTCCATTCTCGATAGCAGGAATTCGCTGTCTCATATTTAAACAATTAGAAAAAATCTCTTGTGGCTATGCTGCTTTTGAAATGGAAATAGGTAAAATGCTCTTACCTGGGATTCATCAATATCGCGATGACGTATAACTTCATCGGTGTGGCGTGGCCAGGGAGTTATCCAAAAGCTTCTTGAAGAAATTATTTTTATTTTATTTTGTGAAGCATTATTTTTCCTTTAAGTATCCTTTGAGAGCTTAATATGAATCCGCTAAATCCATGGGAAGATATAATGTAATTTGAATTAGTATTGTGTGTTTTTACGATAAAGAAAGATTCGAATTTTAGCTTTAAATACTTATAATTAAACATATTATTGGAGTATAAGAAACTCCGTGTTAACAGAGAAGCTACATGATTAAGAGTGAGTATACATAAAGCTGCTAAAACACATATTCGCAGCGTAGAAAAAAATATATAATAATTAAAGGTGTCTGGCAAAAGTCAAAATGTTCAGATGTTCCTTTTAGTTACATATCAGTGGTGAAATCTTAGTTATTAGAACATATGCTTTAGAGAGTTACTCAAGTGGGCTGTAATAGCACTCATTTTCAAATGCGGAAGTAAAAAGAAGTAGTTCGTAAATTGGCTTGTTAAAATGATCTGTGTTTAGTAACAAGTTCTTTCTTTTCTTTTTTTTTAATCACTTTTAGCAGTTGCCGAAGAACATCTGGGGAATTAAATTTAACACCCCTCCTTAATCTCCTCAGATGGATAAGGTAACAAGTTCATAGTCTTGATGTCACACAAAAGTTGAGGTTTGGGTGTGGGCTTTGTCAAGCAGTCAGCAATCATGTATTGCGTGGGACAATATTTTAATTCGATAATTTTATCCTCCTTTAATTGTCTTATGGCGTGAAAGCGGATATCAATGTGTTTTGTCCGCTTCGAAAATTTTTCATTTTCTATCATCTTTATACTGCTTTGGTTGTCATGGTAAAGTAAAATAGGTTTTACTTGATACAAGTTAAGATCTTCTAGCAGTTTTAATAGCCATAAAATTTCTTGTCCTGCGGTTGCTGCAGCAACATATTCCGCTTCAGCGGAAGAATATGCAATGCTTGACTGTAATTTTGTAGTCCATTGAATGGGATTATCACCCAGAAAAAAAAATATTGCCGGTGGTTGATATTCTATTTTTAGTGTCCCCAGCCCAATCAGCATCAGCATACGCGATGAGTATTGGTGGTTTATTTTTACTTATTGTTAGGCATAGGTTTTTTGTGCAATTGAGGTAAATAATAATTCTTTTTGCCGCTTTCCAATCCTTCTCGCGTGGCGTTGCACTTCTCCTACTAAGTATATTTACTGGTGCCATAATGTCGGGTCGAGTGACTGTGGCAATATACAAGAGCGAACCGATCGCTTGCCTAAACTTTGTATTGTTCGGAAGTAAATTGTCGCTATCTTCTAATTTATAGAAACCTACTTCCATCGGTGTACCAATAGGTCTTGCATCTGTTAAATTTAACTTTCTAACCAAATCTTCTATTTTTGACTTTTGGTTTAATTTGTAACCATCATTCGTTTTGATTATGTTGGTTCCTAGGTACTGACTTATTTCGCCTAAGTCTTTTACTCCGTACTCATTCTTCAATTGTTTTATTACATCTTTAATTATTTCACTTTTACTCGCGATTAAAATATCGTCAACGTAGACGATGATATAAGTGAAATTTTCTTTTTCTTTTCTGATAAACAAACATGAGTCAGCAGTGCTTTGCACAAAATTCATGTTTTTTAATGATTCTGCGATCTTTTTGTGCCAGGCTCTAGCTGCCTGCTTTAAGCCGTAGATTGTTTTATTCAGTTTACACACTTTGTTTTCACAATTTTTTTCTATAAAACCCTCTGGTTGTTTCATGAAAATTTCTTCTTCTATTTCGCGTGAAGAAATGCAGTGTCGATGTCAATGTGTTGAACAGAAAGATTTTTATATGCCGCTGAGGCTAAAAATGTGCGGATTGTTGTGTGTGAAACTACGGGTGCGAAGGTTTCATCATAATCTTCGCCGTACTTCTGATTATATCCTTTCGCTACTAAACGGGCCTTGTATTTCTGTACATTTCCTAAATTATCTAACTTTCTCTTAAAAATCCACTTACAACCAATAATTTTCTTATTTGGTGGGGGATCCACTAAGTCCCAAGTTTTATTTTTCTTTAATGAGTTGATTTCTTGTTGAGTGGCTTTGAGCCAATTTTCTTTTTCTACTGGGTTGTTCATGTTTGCTATGTCATAAAAATCGGTTGGTTCGAATGTGTCATTTGTTTTTACGTGACATACGTATCTGTCGGGTGGTACCCCTCTATTTGACCTCTGAGACCTTCTCGGTTCTACGTCGGGTTGTTTGGACGCGGTTGGTTCTTCGTCCGAATTACTTAACTCTGTTTGAATGTAGTTGTTGTCATTGTCTGAGTTTTCTACCTCTTCGCTTTCTTTTAAGTTGTTTTTACAATTTTCAATAAATTTAACTGTTCTCGCTATTATTATTTTGTTTTCTTTTGTGAATATACGGTAACCTTTTGATTTGTTGTCATACCCTACAAGTATTCCTTCCTGCGCTCTATCATCTAATTTGTTTCGCTGATGTTTTTGTATATAGGCATAAGCTTTACAGCCGAATGTACGCAGGTAGTGTAAGGTGGGTTTTCGGTTGAACCAAATTTCGAACGGTGTTTTGTTTGTTATTTTGGTTGGTAGCCTATTCTGCAGGTGATTGGCGGTATTTATGGCTTCTCCCCAGAATTTTTGAGGTAAGCCTGCTTCGGAGAGTAGACTCCTAGTCATATCTAATAATGACCTATTCTTTCTTTCCGCTACGCCGTTTTGGCTCGGACAAAATGGTACCGTAAACTGGTGTTGGATACCTCTTGCCCTTAGGTATTCTTCCGTTTGTTTACCTAAATATTCCCCTCTATTATCGGATCTAATAGCTTTAGGGAATCTGCCGAATTGGGTTTTCACCATGGCTACATAATCTTTTAACTTTTCGTGAACTTCATTTTTATGCGAAAGTAAGTAAATTACAGTGAACCTTGAATAGTCGTCTATAAAAGTGACGAACATTGTTTTTTCCCCGATAGTAGGTGTACCGATAGATGTGCACACGTCCGTGTGTATCAGATCGAGCACTTTGCTTGTTTTGGGACAGTTTGTTGATTTCGGATATGGGGCATCACTTATTTTTGTTTGGATACATATTTCACACAATGCATTATGATTACAGTTATTTATTTTTATACCGTCTGCTAAGTTTTTATTTATTAATTCTTTTATCGCATTATAGTTACGATAGCCAAGCCGTTTGTGCCAAACTTCTATGCAATTTTTATTTTTACATTCATGTGCAATGTTTACTTTATTAGTTTCAGCGCTTTCTAATAATTCGACTTGATATAAATTATTTTTCATTCTTGCTTCAAGATAAATATTCCCGTTTCGGGATAACGTGCATTTTTCTTTATCGAAAATTAATTTATAGCCATTCTGTGTTGCTTTGCTTACCGATATGAGGTTTGATTCTAATTCTGGTACGTATAATACTTCTTTTAATGTGATTGTGTTTATCCCTCCATCGGATGTTTTTGTTTTAAATGTCGTTTCACCTGTACCGTGTGAATTCAGCGTTTTGCCATTGGCAATGATGACTGTCGTCTTTTCAGTGTCGTTAAACTTAGTGAATGCATCTTTACTGTTTAGAATGTGTGTCGATGAACCTGAGTCGATTATCCAGGTTTGTTTTCCTGGTTTCTGGGCTAAAAAAGCTGCGTCGCTGCCTTTTCCTGAATTGCCCTGTGTTTTGTTAATCCGAATTGGTTCTGTTTCTCGGTTTTTGTTTTCTCTATAATAGTTTGCGTCTTCATAACATAACGATGATGTGTAATACTTGGATTTGTGCGGCTGTTGTTTTTGTGACGGTGAGTAAGTGTTTCTGTTCTTAAGATGCCAGCACTCTCTGTATGTATGGTTTTTTAATTTACAGTATGTGCACTGTTTGTCCTTTTTATTATAGTGTTCAGCCGGAAACTTTTTATGCGTTTTAAACGCTTTTGAGGAATTCTCGCTCTGATCTGTGTTTTCTAAACGTCTTGTATATTCATCAGTGAGTTTTCCTTTTATAAACTCTGAATTAAGTTCATTTTCTGGACGGGCCTCGAGGGCTATAATTAAGGTGTTGTAGCTAGGTGGTAATGAACAAAGTAACAGAGCTGAAATGTGCGAGTCATTAATAGTTTCGCCTATGGCTGAAAGTTTATCAACAAGTTCTAAAATATGTGTAATGTGTTTTATTAGATTGCCGTTTTCTGGGAGTTTTGCTCCGTATAATTTTCTCAGCAAATATAACTTGCTTGAGAGATTGGTCCTTTCATGAATTGTTTTTAAAGCTTGCCAGGTTTCTCTGGCAGTGTTTAAGTGCTTTACATGCACGATTTGTGAGTCTTCAATACTCAAGTTGATAATTGCACGTGCTTTACGGTCCCTCATCGTCCAGTCCGTGTTAATTGGATCTGGGGGATTTTGTGTTATTACATCAAACAATTCTTCTTTTATTAAAATCATTTCTGCGCGAAATTTCCAATTTGCATAGTTATGCGAATTTAATTTTTCGACTATTTGAGTTTCTTTTATCCCTGCCATGTTTATTTTTATTTGTTTATGCGACCAACCTATTTCCTTTTTATTTATTTATTTACTGTAAAATGTAAAAAGAACGATTTCTTTTTTTATTATTATTATTACTCACAACCAACAAATTGTTCATTCACTAAATATTTAAATGTTCATTACATAAAACATAAATATATAAATGTTTCTTTTTCATTCACCTTTATATTTCTGGTACAATAACATTCATTATTTTATTCAATGCAGCATCTTTTTATTTTTTTATTCAGAACATGAATATTTTTAATATTTATAATCTAAGCCACTATATAAAATTTTTCTTCTTTTTCGCTAAACATGAGCACTTTATCTGTCTCATTAATCTTTTTGTTGGAGTTTAAGTGGCCTATCAAGCCAAAAGCACTCCATTCTCGATAGCAGGAATTCGCTGTCTCATATTTAAACAATTAGAAAAAATCTCTTGTGGCTATGCTGCTTTTGAAATGGAAATAGGTAAAATGCTCTTACCTGGGATTCATCAATATCGCGATGACGTATAACTTCATCGGTGTGGCGTGGCCAGGGAGTTATCCAAAAGCTTCTTGAAGAAATTATTTTTATTTTATTTTGTGAAGCATTATTTTTCCTTTAAGTATCCTTTGAGAGCTTAATATGAATCCGCTAAATCCATGGGAAGATATAATGTAATTTGAATTAGTATTGTGTGTTTTTACGATAAAGAAAGATTCGAATTTTAGCTTTAAATACTTATAATTAAACATATTATTGGAGTATAAGAAACTCCGTGTTAACAGAGAAGCTACATGATTAAGAGTGAGTATACATAAAGCTGCTAAAACACATATTCGCAGCGTAGAAAAAAATATATAATAATTAAAGGTGTCTGGCAAAAGTCAAAATGTTCAGATGTTCCTTTTAGTTACATATCAGTGGTGAAATCTTAGTTATTAGAACATATGCTTTAGAGAGTTACTCAAGTGGGCTGTAATAGCACTCATTATCAAATGCGGAAGTAAAAAGAAGTAGTTCGTAAATTGGCTTGTTAAAATGATCTGTGTTTAGTAACAAGTTCTTTCTTTTCTTTTTTTTAATCACTTTTAGCAGTTGCCGAAGAACATCTGGGGAATTAAATTTAACACTTACAATAGAAATATTTCCGAATTGAAAAATCCCCCCCCCCCTCTGAAAGATCTTGTGACTTTATAAGAAAATGGGAAATTCTGTCCTATTTCTTAGTAATTGAATAGAAAGTATAAATTTTATGCATTTACAAATATACACTGGTTTCCAAAAATTAAGGAAAAACAACAAAAGTAGCGATTACTCAAAACGTTGCAAGTAGATTTTAATAAAACTGAGACACAATTTACAACACATAGTAAGGCATAAAATAACATTAAAAAAAAATTACCAGGCGATTGTGGTGTTTTAGAAATTAATACAATTATAAAATAAATGTCTCAGTTTGGTATAGGAAAAATACCTTTAAAATGGACTATGATCACTCCTAGAAGCAATACAGCACATACAGCGAAGTGTGATACTGTCAATTGTGCGATCGATAAGTTCGCTGAGAAGTGCGAACCATTGCTCTTTTAAAGCAGTTGCGAGCATGGCAAGGGTCTGAGGACGGTGATCGAGAACAGAGACACATTTTCCTAAAGCATCCCAGCGATGCTCGATGGGATTCAAGTCCAGTGATTGCGCTGGCCATTCCATGCGCTGAATTGTTTGGTGCTGAAGATAATCTTCTACGATGTGAACCCTGTGCGGTCTAGCGTTATCGTCCTGTAACAGGAAATCATTACCTATTGCACCGGCATAAGGGTGCATATAAGCATCAAGAATGTCATCTCTATAGACGTGAGCATTCACAGTTCCACGTGGAAAGACATGGAAGTCTGTACGCCCATCCAAAGAGAAACCATCCCAAACACAGACACTGCCTCCTCCACACCAATCTCTTTTTCGAATGTTTGATGGGTGATGCGTGTTCCCTGTTCTCTCCAAACCAAACAAAGGCTACTATCGCTTTGGAGGCTAAACTGGAACTCATTTGTGACGAGAACACACCTCCATTGATCAGCCGCCCAGTGGACATGTTGACGTGCTCTACTTAAACGTTCCATCCGGAGACATGAGGTGAGTGGCACAAAAATATCTGGTCGCATCGTTTAAAGACCACCTTCATGAAGCTTTATACACACAGTAGATGTTGATACCAACGTTCCAGTGGCTGCAGCATGGACGGACTTAGGATGAGAGGGAGTTGCTGTTCTATTCCTTGGTACATATATAACCACAAATATCGGTCATCGGTGCTTGTCGTAGCACTTGCTCGTCCTTCGCTGAACCTTTTGGAGGCCGAACCAGTGCTTTGAAATTGTTGCCAAAGCCTATGTGCAACAGGAGGACTTACATTTAGCCATCTGGCTAACTCTGTCTGACTTTCGCCTATATCCATTCTTCCAATAGCTCTATATCGCAGTTATGCGGGCAAATGATACCTCAAGGTCATACTAATGAATTGGCTATCTCAGTTTCCTCATAATCACAGCGACATCAGCAACCGTACTCTCTAGCATGCATTTTTATGCTCCGAACAGATGACGCAATCCGATTGCATCGCCAGTAATTTGCATTTTGTAATTTTAATCAGCATCTTTTAGTTAACAACATATCCAGATTTCATACGAATAGGTTAATTTTTGAACAAGTTATCTCTCTTTTTTTTTATTTTTCCTTAATTTTTGGAAACCAGTGTATCTCCAAATGTTATATATTTACGAATATACTTGCAAATATGATGCATTTAGGATTGAAAATATAAATTCGTTGATGTATTATGAAGTAGTCAATTTAGAATTGTTGCAAAGTTAAAATATAAGAATTAATATTACAGTTATGTGACCCCCTTCCTTACCTATACAGAGAGACATGACCCCTCTCTAAATGAAAAGATGGGTCCGCCCCTAATGCTACACGTGTTTTTACATGACTACAAACTGTCCATGTCTTTAAAGAGTAAAAGTTTTTGTAAATGTATAAGAATGTAGCCCAAATTAAAGTTTTTTAACAGTTATGTCCCGAATTATAAATCAGAAATTTGCTCCTCTTCAACTTATCTTCTCTAATGTCTGAAGATGTACAAAACAATTTACAGTGAAACTTTAACGAAGTCCCTAGTTAAAGAAGTTTTCTACTTAACGATATTTTCTGTTGAACCTTGACTTTGAACACCATTGACGTGCAAATTAATCTCCATATTACGAAAAATATGTTCTATATAACGAAGTTTACTCTATTTCCGTGCGTGTACAACATTCAAACGGAGAGGTTGCTGTTGCGATAGATGTATGAATTTATATCAGCGGATTGTGTAAAAATGATTTTTTTTATTTATTTAATCATTTCCATTCAAAAGAAGAAATGCTAAAAGCCATTTATACAATAAGTAGGGGATTCCAGTTTCACGAGAATGTTACAGATGCATTGTTCGGGTACTTACAAAAATGTGATAATTTTTATGAACAATGTATTTTTTATAAGGAACTTGTACAAAGTAATATTACAGAATTTTTTCAAATTAAGGAATTCAAATAATAAGAAAAAAGAGAAAAGTTACGCTACGTTTATGTTTACCTCTCTTTATTATGGTTTTACCCGACTACCAAGAAGGGTTAAGTGTTTCACGCGTATCTGGGTATGTGGATTTCTTTATACCTTCGAAAAATCCCATCGGCTGGATGGATTTTAATGATTGATGTTTTTATCGATTCGTCTTAACCGTCCGATGGTTATAGGCTAGGTTTTGTTTTTATAAATTCAAAATGGTGGTAGAGACAAAAAAAAAAATTCCACCCTATTGAGTGGCATATCCTTGGATAGGTCTTTCAAAATGAAGACGACGTTTCATTTACTATTGGACAATCAGAAGCTCCCTTTAAATATTACACAATCTAGAAGTTGTGTAGATAGGATTTCTAGCTTTACTACAACTCTAACCTTCATAGACATCCAAAGGCCTCATCAAAACAGTGTTTATACTTAGGAACTAACAATTAAACACAATTTAAAAGTCATCAATACAAGTAAATAAAAAAAAAAAAAAAATAGGTAAGTAATATAAAAAATAGTTTCACCTTGATGAGAAATAATTAATTAGTTCGCTTTTTACACAGTCGGGTTTTTTGTTTTTTAAATTTAATTTTAGACATTATTCTAATTAAAGTTATCTCATATATCTACATTGCATAAAAAAAAAAGTTACTGCCCGAATTAAAATACATTTTTCCACTATTACCATTTTAAGTGTATTTTTCAGTTTCATTAATTTGAGTTGATTTCTGTTTAACGATTTTTCGTCATAACGAAGTGTTTAAGTGTAACGATGAGACTTCGTTAAATGGAAGTTTCACTGTATATAGTAACAATTTGCTTTTCAGATAGATTTTTAAATAAAACTGTTATACTAAATGGGTAGTTGTAGTTTTTTTTTATTGTAAAATATTTACAAGAATAATTCAATTAATTAATAAAAAATACTGTTATGGAAACCATACGATTCTTACAAGAAAAATATAAATAAATGTATTGTGATAGTATCTCTACTTGAGAAGTGTTTTGTAGTTGCAAATTTTACCTAAGACATTTTTTTAATAGGAGCAAAGCTAAATCCATGTAAAAGGTTGAGAAAATAATTACATTAAAAAAATATTTAGCATCGACTCTTTCGCTGTGCTTACTGAATGCGACCAGCAAAATATATTTGTATGAAAAGAACCATATGCTTTTATTAGTAGACGAATTAAATAAGTTTTATATTGCATTTTCTTTAATGGGATTTATAAGTCCCGTCGGGGCATAAAGTGTTGAACGATTATTTTTTTTTTTCTTTACGTGTGACAAAATATTTTTTTTCTGTTGTAATAACATATATTTGTGTACTTTATAATGCATTCCTGTTTATTATTTAATATTAAGTCTGTTCTCAACTGCTCTGCTCAACAAGCGCGAAACATTAATTTTTGAACGGAATGGTATAAAATTGAAAAGCCTGACTATGGAAGCGATTTGGAATCGAACTGTGTTTGCCATTTTTTGATAAATAAATTACGTATTGAGTTATAAGCCATTTTCATCACTTGACAAAGGCGATTTTTACCCTTCCTTGAATGGTTCTTCTTTCGCGCGGAATTGCGGTTCAAAACGTCAACTTCGACACTTTTTTCTGAAAGATCTACTGCGTTTGCTAAAAAACGGAAAACACAGTTCGATTACATAGTTTCTGAAAAACAGTTTCATGCATTTCCGAACAACTTTGACAATATTTTCGGAAAGATCTATTGCGTTTGCGAAAAAACGGAAAATACAGTTCGATTACATATTTTCTGAACAATAGTCTCATGCATTTCCTAACAATTTTGACAATAATTTCTGAAAAGTCTATTTCGTTTTCAAAAAAACTGAAAACACAGTTTGATTACATATTTTCTGAACAACAGTTTCATGCATTTCCGGACAACTTTGACAATATTTTCTGAAAGTTCTATTGCATTTGCGAAAAAAACCTAAAACACAGTTCTATTACATAGTTTCTGAACAACAACACCTGCTATTTTCATGCATTTCCGAACAAAAATGAATTAAAACTTATATCATAAAGTAGCCTTTTTGGATTTGAGAGCAGCCTTAAATGTTTTATATTTTCCATTGCCAGAAATATTCTTTGTAATAATGACGTTACTCTATCATGAACTATTTTTAATGAAATGATTCCTTTTTAATTAGGTATGTGTGACGGTCTCATAAGCTCGCAGATGAAACTATCTCCCTCCATAACAGCACTAAGCGTTAGCTTTATACTTTTAATGATGGAGTTCCGACAACCAATTAGGTGACAACTACTTTAGAAAGAGCGAGTGAATTATCAGTTGCCAGTGCCTCACACAGAAAGAGGAAATGACTCAAGTGGACCACAGAAGTGAAGTGAAATGACTAAGCCAATAGGGGGTCCTTTTCATGAGGCGGGAGGGGGGCAGTATCAAGATGTAGACCGTCCCTAAAGCTATTGTTTATCGATCACCACCAGTTTTACACACATTTACCCCCCATGAGTAACTTTTTACATATCTTTTACTAAGTTGCTTAATGTCTCTATGTGTTATTTATTCAATTAACGTACAGCTTTAAGTACGTGTACGATAAATGTTTTTTCTTCGTATTTCCTGTTTTAAGGAAATTTTAATGTGAGTTTACATTGCAGCATGGAGAAAGTTTTTTTTCTCAAATAGAAGAAAAATTCTGTGCTAAGTTAGAAAGAACAAAACATTTAGGAATAATGTGTTTCAAACGAAGATAAATCAAAATATTTATTTTTCAAAAATTTATGATTTTAATGTTTACGCATGATTTTTTCTAAAAATTTTTTCTTAAATTTATACAATATTTGCGTTTCAACTGAGAATTGTCATTAAAATGAATAAAATATGCATATTATTTTCATATGTATTTAAAAAAAACTTTTTGTCACAATTTTTTCGAAGCATGTTATTTTTTTTAAACAATAATCTCTGAATTTCAAACTAAAAAAAATTACTAAATATGTAAAAATGCGATTCTCTTTTGAAAATTTATATAATTCATAAATAAGTTTTTTTTTTAGTTTTATCTTAACATAAAATTCGAATGTAAAAAATAAATAATATAGACTATAAACTGTATAAAAGCAGTTATAATAATATAAATGATTGAAGCGAAAATCTCTTTTTATATAGTAATTTTCAGGTATTTTAAAATAAATTCCTGTGTAATTAGAATTTGTGTATAAAAAAATTATGTTAATAGCCCATAAGCACACACACGTCTAAGTGTAACGCACATAATTTTATCACATAAAAAAACATTCTTTTTAAAGAAATAAATAAAGAGAAATGCGTAACTTTATTTTGTAAACTCTTTGAGTTCATAGTGCCTTTTCACAAAAAAATTTTCCTCTCATCTTAGCAAATAATTTAAGAAAATAATAGGAATCAGACAATGTTATGTTTAAAGTTTAGATTGTGAGTTATGAAATGTTTATAAGCATTAACACAAACTCAGCTTGCTAAAAGAATCAGACAAAGATTATGTTTAAAGTTTAGATGGTGAGTTATGAAATTTTTATAAGCGTAACACAAATTCAGCATGCTAAAGGAATCCGACAAGGATTATGTTTAAAGTTTAGATGGTGAGTTATGAAATTTTTATAAGCATTAACACAAATTCAGGATGCTAAAAGAATCAGAAAAGGATTGTGTTTAAAGTTTAGATAGTGAGTTATGAAATTTTTATAAGCGTAACACAAATTCAGCATGCTAAAAGAATCAGAAAAGGATTATGTTTAAAGTTTAGATCGTGAGTTATGAAATATTTATAAGCATTAACACAAATCTAGAATGCTAAAGGAATCAGGCAAAGGTTATGTTTAAAGTGTAGATAGGGAGATATAAAATATTAATAAGCATTAAAACAAATTCAGCATGCTAAAAAAAAGTTTGGCACTAGATTGTTTTTGATGAGTTATTAGTTCAATAATATTTCTTAATACATGCTGAAAACTAAAACATTTTTTTGAAGTGTGCTTTTGGGTGAAAAATAATATCTCAGCCTTAGTATATTTCCTAGCTCTATGTCACTTTTATAAGTCAAAAATTAATAAAAGAAAGTATAGCTATATTAATGTACAATTTGTAAAATAAATGAAAACATATTTTTAGAGACATAAAAGCCAGATAAATATTACAAAAATTTTAGCATAAATATATAAAGAGGAAACTAACAATCACAAAACATTGCAAAAATAGATTAATTAGTATATAAATATAATAATAAATAAATTATTGATCGAAATATTTTTAACTTAAAATAGTTACTTATATTTTCTTGACATAAGATATAAAATAAAATAATAGTTTATTAAATAGCAGTTAAAATATTGAGAAAAATAAGGGATTGTATAATTTGAAAATGTTGCTGATTTATTATTTTACCGTGAACGTTCAGAAATGTCGTGAAATCGTCTATTTATAATACTTTAAGTATATATAATTTCTGATTTTGTCTCTAAATAAAACATATTAATTAAATCGATGTCATGTTATTGAAAACAGTTCAATATAAATCTTTTGTTGTAGAAGATTTTAATAAAAATGTTATTCTTGTCATAGAGCTAACTTCAAGTATATTGCCTATAAATGTACCACTTTCTTGTAAATATGTAAGCATGATATATAAATATATTTTGTGGACCTAAAATAAAAATAAAAACTTTTACAATATTGACATTTCTTCACAAAAAAAGTTGAAATAAAATGTGCAACAATCATGTTTGTCTTTTCTTTTTCTTTCCATAACATATATACATCATTAAAACATTTCTGTCACATAAACAAATATCAAAATAATACATGATTTTAGTATTACAAGAAAATATTTATAATTTCATAGTAGATATTTATTACTGTTTCAAAAGCATAACAGTTTAAATGTATGCAGATAAATACCCTGTATTTCAACGTATAATAAATCTCTCAGTCAAATATATTTTGACAAACTTCTCTGTTATTACGTCGACCGCTTTCCATTAAGAAAAAAAAATATAATAATAATAAAGAAAACTAGAAAACAGGAATTCTGCTTTTTCAGAATTTAGTGTCGCCTCCGATGAAAAAAAAATACATGTATATATAAATAGTGCAAAACCTATTTCAATTTTAAGACTTAAAGCCACACACTTTCATTTTATGTAAAATGACGTCATTCGCATCCACTTAAGAATTCCACTCTTAAGCATCTGCAGTAAAGCATGCATAAGGATGTCCCTATCGTAAAATAATACACAAATGCAGCAAAAAGATGCCGTCATTAAAGAAACTCGACAAAAAAAAAAACGGCTATCTAATGATTCATAGGCATTCATTTGTTTGTAACATTAATATAAACGATTTCAGTCGTGACGTCAGTCATGACGTTTTGGTTGGAAACTGACTCCAAACAAACGGTTGCTATGATGTATTTTCTACTTTTTTTTGTGTGTTGCAGTTTCCACAATTTATATTTAAAAAGAAATGACCCATAGCAACCGTTTGTTTGGAGTCAGTTTCCAACCAAAATGTCATGACTGAGGTCACACTGAAAGCGTCTACAGATACTTAAAATTAAATACTATAGTTTATAATAGCTCCATGTTTTAACAGAAATTAATTTTTTATATTTTTCCAAAATAGCACGTATTTTAATTACATTTTCTTTCGGTTGTTATGAGAAAATGGCAACAAAATTATATAATTGCTATTTTTCAACTATTTTACCTTTGCTTTCTAAATAAATGGAGCACTTGAGTTGCCAAAATTAAACAAATTGTGCTAAAAGCAACAAAAAAAAATAATATTTAAAAAATAAATGAAGATACAGTTTTCAAACAAATTGCATTTAAGAGTACTTTTTTTTCCCAATACGACGGTATAAAAATTTTAAATGTGCGATGCTTAGAAATTAAAAAAAATTGCTCTAGAGCATTTAATCGCACAATGATACATCTGCTTTGTTTATTGCTGCCTTCTGTAAGATAACGTTATTTTTTAGAGACAAAATAAGCTGAGAGAAAGAAATAGCATACCGTCCCGGGGGCTAAAAAATTATGTCGCCAAACTATGTTGCCATTTTGGTATTCGAAAAAAAAAGAAAAAGAAAACCCGCGAAATTCAGAAAAGCGCCACTTTAAAATGTCAAATACCAGTAACTTTAAATAATAAAATTTGTTATAAATTAAGGAAAAGTAGAAAAAACAGTCTTTCGTATTTACATTTTTACATTATTTTTCTTAATTATTCCTCCCGGCTGGTGAATAAAATTTTATGTCTCCAGCTGAATCCGATCTGTTGTCCATAATGACGAGACTGTTTAATGACATTATTGTTGTTTTAATTAACGAAATAATTCATAAATCAGTAAAAAAATCCTTTAAAATATTGTTTAACGTCGAAATTAAAACCAGTCCATGATATACACAAACATGTGTAACGCATTTTACGACAAGTGAATGTGACTCCACGATCATGCACATTTGGCGTTATAGTTTGGATATCTTATATATTTTGGATTATCTTATAGTTTGGAAATAGTTTTTCTTTGAATGTGGTCGAAGAGATAATCGAAAAGTACCCATTTTTAAATGAAACTTAACTTATTCTTGAGTCATAATTATTTCACTTTATGTATTGAAAATGTTTTATGATTTCAAATATGTTCATGCGAGTAGAATTTTTTTCTAATTGAGCTAAAATATGTCGAGGCCGGAAGTCGAACCTAAAACATTTTGGCTCGAATTTCCGATGTTCTTCCAATTGCAGCCAACACATCCCAGTCGTTACAATTCACACAAACAATTATTTTTGAGTGATATCTGGCCTGTTATTTGAAATGGCTCTATTGAGTACACTACAAGTAAAGGAACAACTATGGATGCGTAATGGCAGTTTTATTATTTTAACACTTTGCACTCGAAGTTTTTTTCATTCGTATTACCAGCAACTCGAAGCGATTTTAGTTATATCTTATTATTTTTTAATTCTTTATGAATACAAATGTTATGATATATACATATATATATATATATTTAATATATGTATATATATATATATATATAATTATTACATTTTGTAATCGTCCAAAGTGTGATATTTCTCGAAGCAATTGCCAATATGTAATCTTGGCTTTTCTAGACAGGTATCACAAAATTATTTGCATTGTCCCTCGAGTTTGAAGACAAATTTTAAATGGCTCCGCTCCGGAGCCCTCGAGTGCAAAGGGTTAATACAGTCAAACATATTTGTAAATGGGTCATATGTGTAGTACTTTTTTCAAGTGAGTGAAAATATCTCCAGGGGCCGGGACTCGAAACGAGAGTGTTTAGGCTTTAATTGCACATGCTTTTCCAACTGAGCTACCTGGATGATAACCCTATCAATCTATTCATATGTTATTTTTGTCAATCTGTTTTATAGTGTGGCGATACTAAACGCGAAATATCTTCGTTTAAACCGCGCCTTATACATCGGAATATACGACATATGGTGGTCTTTTCGCGCAAAATCTTGAAATTGTACACAGTAGAAGGAAAGAAATTATCCCGTATTTTACGAATACAATTTTCGTATTGTTACATAATTACTTTAGAACGTGAAGCGAAAAGGGGAATTATTTTGTTTCAACGCCCCCCCCCCCTTTCTTTCTTTCTTTTCTTTTCTTTTTTTTTTTTTTTTTTTTTTTTTTTTCTTGTTAATGACAACAGAATTTATCGAAAAGAAAGACCAGAGAAATAATTTATGACTTTTTGAAGCGGATTAACAAATAATGAACTCTGAACCGACCCTTACTTTCTTCAAACACTAGTAATTTTCACTCTAAACGTTTTTCCTCCTTTTCAGCTTATCCGTAGACACCCTATAAAATCGTAATTTACCCTATAATTACCTAAATCAGCGGTTCTAAAACAATGGCACGTGGACTTCAAGTGACCCGCAACACACCTTCATGGCGTCCGCGAAGATCTCATGTTCAGTGTAATTTTTTCTCCTATAAACTGAGATATATTTGCCAAATAAAATCAAAGAACAATTGAGAATGCTGTTAAAAACAGCATTGGTTTTATCAGTTAATATCATTAGTTTATTTCAGTAAAACGAGCGTTATCGGAATCAAACATAAAATGAAAAAAAAAAAAAGAAAAAATCCGTTTTAGACAAGCGCTTGTGTAATTAAGTAAAGTATTGTGGTTATTTTATTTATTTTTTTCTTTTCTTTTCTTTTTTTTTTTGTCGAGATCATGTTTTTTTTTTTTTTTTTTTTTTTTTAATCATTTAGAAAAATGGTTATTGTTCTCGTCAGGATGGGAAATCAAAAGCATATCTGAAGGTTCTTATTGGTTTAATCCGCATTTTATTCGTTTCCTGATTGGTCTATACAGTAATATGTATTCCCTTTACTTTCAACAGAGATCTGTAAAAAAGTAATAAAAACTACAAAAAAAAATTAATAATTCAGAAACAAATTGAGATACAGCTTTCAAACAAATTGCATTTAAAAGTACATTTTTTTCTCTATACGACGGTGTGAAAAGTAGTATTGTGGGATGTTTAGGAGTTTAAGAATGAAATTTCATTTAAAATGGGTTGTCAGATTTCTTGGAAATCTGACGATGGAAAAGCCTTTTCCCGAACAGCCAATGAAATGCTTGGATAATACATAAGTTTCAGGTGGATAATACGTACGAGACGCAAGCGATCTCCGTCGCTTGCAATTTTTACGTGTAATAACACTATCAATTAAAAAACCCTTAACGGGTTAAAAGTTTGTGACCCAGCACTTTATCTCATTGCTATAAGAATTTTAAATATGGAACTTAAAAATAATGATATCAAATTTTAAGTGACGCTATATTATTTATTTCATCATTTTATTTTTGTTTTATTTATAATTGCATGTGTAAGAATTGTGTTAAATTTAAAAGGAAGTATAAAAATTTATTCATTGATGCTTTATCATTCACATTTTTCATAAATTCAAACTATGAGTTTTAAAAGATATGATATCAAAATTTAAGTGACGCCTTGATGTAGCCTTAAACAATTTGTTTTATTCAATTCAATTTTAATTGTTTTCGATTTGGCTAAATATATTTACATATCTAACCAAAACTTTTAATTTTCCAATACACTGTTAAAAATACCACTTTCACTGAACATGTACAATGCACTGTAATGTATTTATATGAATAAATTGATTTATCTTTTGTGCCACGCTATCCAAAATCAAAAGTAAAATTTATGTAAATGATTTCTTTGCGTCATAATATCCAATTGCATATATTTCGTTTAGTTTGGATACAATGACGCAAAGAAATCCCTTACATAAATTTTACTTTTGACCCTCAAAAGAGCATACCTCATACTTCAATTGTAAAGAGTGTTGTGCTATTTGATTTTTTTTAAAGAACTTTTTAGTAACATATGGAAGTAATATACAAAATGTGGGGGGGAGGGGGGGGGGTTATGGTTTGTTTCACAGATATAGAAAGCTTTGTTAAAACTTACTATGTAAAAAGTTTACTTTCTTAAAAAATATATAAAGAAATATTACTCTTTAAAACTTTTTATTTAAAATACAATAAAATTATAAGCAAAAAAATACTTACAAATAAAATTTATTTGGGAAATTACTGATTTTTTTTATTTTTTAAGAAATAATTTTCCACCATGTAAGTTTTTAATCTATCAACATCTAACATAACACTAACATGTGACATAACATTTATTGCTACTTTAATGTAAATGTTCAATTTTTAGTTGTATCGGGGTGGTAGGATATTAGATTTACTGGATACAACTGTATAAAATGCATAAAATACATTATTATTGCTCCCATTATTGAAAAGAAAATTTTATTGTAATATTCCCCCCCCCCCACCCACCCACCCCCATTTATTGTTAATGCTGAATTTAGCAAATAGACGGCGATACCATGCAGAGAAGCATTTAATTATTGATGAATTTAATTAACCATGTAACAAACAACTTAAATTACTTCAGAAACAGATTTTAATTATATTTTGTACCTTGAAATTTTTAATGATAGGCAACGGTTTAATAATTTAGTTAGCCATCTGAATTATTTAATTTGAATTTTTATTTCACTTAATTTTTTTCTGTGAATACGTTTCCCATTTATGCTGAATTTAGCCAACAGATGGCGATATCGTGCAGAAAATCATTTAATTATTGATGTATTTAACTACCAACTTAAATTATTTCAGAAACAGTTTTTAATTATATTTTGTACCTTGTAATTTTTTTAATGCAAGGCAATGGTTTAATAATTTATTTAGCCAACTGAATTATTTAATTCCAGGTTTTATTTAGTTTAATTTTTTCTGTGAATACATGGGGAGTTTGCAAGGTATATATATTTTTTTGTTGTTGTTGTTCTGAAACTAAAAAATAATTTAAATATATTTAAAAAAATAAATTTACATGACAAATTTTGCATTTTAGGCTCTTTTGATTTATAGAGATGGTTTAATAAACCTTTGTTTGAGCCCCCTCTCCCTCCCCCAAAGATAAAAGTATAAAACTGCTATTTATTTGCATTTTTTTGCAAAATTTTGAATGTATGACATTTTTTAAAAATCTCGTAGTCTTCCATTTACAGTTAGAATAACAGCACGTATTTAATAATATTATTATTATAAAGGTAATGGAAGAATTACGGCCTGTTTTTTTTTATTTTTATTTTAAGGATAATGGAAAAAATAAAAACGCATAATTTAAATTTATGTACCGTAGAAAAACAGAAATTTATTTGTATTAAAAATTGTAAATGCAAAGAAACTGTTGTAGATTGAACAAATATAAACTGCGTATTTTCTTTTCCTTATCATTAAATCTGAAAAATTTCAAAATTAAAATTTTCTCTCTGTAAACAAATGAATGCATAAAAAATGTGCTTTTATTTATATTGTATTTTATATGTATTTATTTATTATATGTATTTGATCTATCTATCAGTTTTAAAGTTCCCTTTACCGAATGCTTTTCGGTATTAAAATATTCTTTTTTCCGTCTAATGTAAATTCGAGCCATGGATTTCCATGCGCAAATACGGGTTGGGTTCCCTTAGAAAGACCCCCACGAAGGGCACTCCCCCCTCGAGCCTATATCCCTAGTGTAGATAATCGGCCGTCAAAAATCAACCAAATAAACCAACCGTCTTATGTAAAAATTGGCTTTCGGCGGACCTTAAAAACCTTTCCGTTTCCGCGTTAGGCAAATTCCGGCTTATGGAGCATGTATTAATGTTATTTTGAACGGATTCGCCGGGACTTGAAAGTCTTTCCGCGGTAGGCACATTTCCGGTTTACACAAAGTCCGCCTTAGACAGATTTTACAGTATCTTTATTGTCTGAAAAATTGTCACGAAATAGTGATACGTGAAACTCTTTAAAAAAAAAAATCAATATAAATAAATATATTTTTTATAGAAACAAAATCAAATGTACTTTGATAAAAAAAGAAAAAAAAAAAAAGTGCTTGCTGCTTCAAAGAGGACAGACCTCGCAATCTATGTATTGCGAGGCACGCACTTAACCGACTGAGCTACGGATGTTCGTAAACTTTTCACTAAGCGTTGGTCAGAAGAAATTAAGCGCATGAATACAATAGGCACATTTTCGGTGAAATTCCCATAAATAGTGGAAAAATATAGTCCGATTTTTCATGCTTATTATAAAACGAATAAGAGTCTTCTTGGAAACAAAAATTATCTTATTCGGTTCATCTAAAATAGATTTATATTTTATATTAATTTTAATAAGATCTTTTTCGGAGGAAAATAAAAGTGAATTAAAAGGAAAATTAGAGTTTTCCTGGAAACAAATGTTATCTTATTCCCTTCACATAAAACATATTTCTATTATATATAAATTTAAAGAAAATCGTTAGAACCGTTTTCCAGAAATGGAAATTAGGAACTTCTTACATACCAAGTAACTTTAAAAATGGGTTTCGAGATCTCAAAATATACTGCACGTAGAAATGTAAAAATTTCAGAATAGCATTAGACTGCAGAAATAAGACTGTTCTGAAAAAATCAGAATAATAAGAGCTATATTCGCCGAGTTATTGAAAGGCGGCTTTTCACGTTTTCTTTGAAGTCGAGTTAGTTGTATATATGAGTTCCGCCATCTATGAATTCTACGATACGATACGATACGATTTTAGGCTTAAGGCTGCGTCGCTGGAATACTATCGTCTTCCATGAATGAGTTCCGCCATCTACGAATTCTACGATACGATACGATACGATTTTAGGCTTAAGGCTGCGTCACTGGAATACTATCGTCTTCCATGATTAATGTTTAATTCATGGCGTACGTAATGTATGATCAACTCCGTGCTATTTTTTATGTCTTAAATTTTAGTCTTTGAAAAATCATTTTCCAAATGGTCGTTGTAATTTGTTAAATTGCATTTTTTTCTTTGCATTCCAAACACCTCCTTCATACCAAATATCAAGTTTCTCGGGCTACAGGATGTATCTCAGATTTTTTATAACCGGTGAGTCAGTCGGTCTCAAAACAGCGAAACTTTGATTTCGTATATCTGAGTCTACAAAAGATAGAAAAGTGGAAATTTGAATATTTGATTCCGTTTCAAGAGCAGTTTAGAAAAACGAAGTTTTAAATTCCTTGGAAACTCTAGCACAAAGATATGTGTGGGGATTAAAAAGTGCGCTGAGTTGCTTCCTGAAAAGGGTGCTCACGGCTGTGCTTTCTCCTGCTTTATGGAAATCCAAAGTTTCACATTTTTCTTCCAAGTAGTTTTCAAATTATGCTTGAAAACAGCAAAATGAAGGTTTAAGGCCGTCTATGATAGAAGTGACTAGATATTTTGAAATTTCTTATGCTATTCTGTCAATTTCTATAATCTAGCTGTTTTTTAATAACTGCTTGAGTGACGCTTAAGTATCTTGATCGAGATGCTGGGGTAGCTGCACGGTTGATGGAATCTTCGGAAAAACGTGGGGTGCGTGTACTGGATAGTAGCTATGTGTGTTTGTGTTTTCCCGGATTTTGAGGTTGGTGTTTTCTAGTTTTAATTCCTGGTCTCCAACGGGGTAAGTTTTTTGAATTGTTTCTTGATAAGTTGTTTTTTTTCCTGTTCTCCTGGAGTTGTGTTACATTTTTGAGTCATTGTTGTAAGGTATTTTGTGTTTGTAAAAAGTGTATCTCGCCGGTATGGCGAACTCAGTTATAAATATAGTAAAAGATGGCACTCCGGAAATAGAGTCACAAACTATTGAAATGTTGGAAACGGACGAAAATAATGTGCAATTTACTGATATCAATCCAAACGTGTCTCGCAATTCAGCTTCGGTTGAAACATTAATACTGATGGCTGCAGAAAATGGTGCAAGGAACTTTAATATTTTCATAAAGAGTGTTGAGTCTAAGAACGTTCCTAAAAGGGACCCACGCGCCGCTCAAATAGAATTACAAGCAAAAACTGTTCAATTCAAAAATATTGAAAATGTGAAGTTTACTCGTACGAGTACATTTATAGTGAGCACGAAAAACCCAGAGTGTGCAATTGATATAGCTAAAATAACCACCTTTCTCGGAGTTAAAGTTTCGACTAGAGTGAGTTGGGAGAATATCTGTAATAGGTTTCTTCTATTTAATATGCCGGTAAATATTTCCCTGGCTGACATTGGGCAAGAACTGTCTACGGAAAATAATCTTCAAATTTTGGAACTACGAAGATTTATAAGGCGTGAGAGCACAAATGACGTTTCTCCCGTGTTAATCACGGTTCTTGGCACCTTTATCCCCCTTGAAGTTAGGATTTGGCTCTCAATACAGAGAGTGCGCTAATTTATAGACAAACCCAGACAGTGTAAGACATGCATTAAATATAACCACTCCCAACAAAAATGTAGTTCTGATCAGTTATGTATGAATTGCAGTCTCCACCACACTGGTCCCTGTACAAACCCAGTTAAATGTGCTAATTGCGGGTCTGAACACAGATCAGACTATAATCAATGCTCGGCTCGGCTTAAAGAGGCTGTTAGAATTTAAATGTATAAACTTACTAACTTTTGTTGAAGCACGTCGGAAATTTACTCATAAATCTGAACAAAAATCCTACGCGACTATTACTAGTAAACAGACATCTGATCTGGATCAGTTACAAAAAGAAGCCCGTACAAACACGATGTTAAAAATTATCATCGATCATATCTCCAGCCACTCGGAGAAAGTCGTTTATGTAATAGCCTCTCTAAGCAGCCCTATTATGGACTGTTTTGCAAAAATAAGCCACACGTCGCCTGAAAGGCGTAATCGGCCTAACAAGCATGCGAGAACTCAAGGACATATGACGTAGAAAAAAAAAACCCTGGTTTTTGGTGTTTTTATTGTTGGGTCTGCTCTTTGATTGTTCTCTGCTAGGGGCAGTTTGTTTTTGTTGTCAGGTTTTTGCTATTTTTGTATCACCTGCTGCGCCTGTTTTGTCATTGTTTCTGTTTTGCTGTTTTTGATGGGTATAACTATTCTAAAATGGAATTGCCGCAGTCTGTTAAACAAGCTCCACTGGTTCTATCCCCCCCCCTTCTCTACTGCTGACATCCTGGTCATTCAGGAGACCTTCCTTACCCCTGAAAAGTCTGTAGATATTCCTGGGAAGATAATTTATCGTCTGGATATAATGGGTCGCCCGGGGGGTGGCCTGATGATTGCGATTAAGGCGACATGGTCTTCTACTCTTCTTAACTTTGGTTCCCTCAACTTCTCCAACTTTTTGGTAACATGTCTCTTAATATCATCAATCTTTACTCCTCATCGGGCTCAGTGGTCGAGGATTTAACCAAAGTGACGCAGTATATCTCTGGGCCTTCTCTCATTCTAGGTGACTTTAACCTTCATCGCGCGACGGTGAAGCTTTCATTGACTGGATGGCAAACAGTTCGTTCTGTATGATGAATATAGATACTCCTACCCATGTGTCCCCAAGTGGCTCTTGTTCCTTGATAGATATGTCTAAATAGATAGTTGCTCTTTGAATATTTACTCGAAGACCACCATAGGAGTGGATGAGGACCTCTTTGACAGTGACCACTTCCCAATCATCATATCTGCGGATATTAGCACAGGCTCCCATAATAGGCCCATTCTTTATAAATGGCCAAATATCTGCCGGGAGATTGATAACAAGCTTCCGTCAGTCTCTAATTTAAACTATGACTCATTCTGTCAGGTGGTTCAGAGAGCGATGGAGAAGCATAGCACCGTCCATATAAAGTCACAGAAGACCCTCCCGGCCTGGTGGAACTCCGATTGCAGTAATCTACGCAAGCAAAAGTTATTTTTTCTGAGGAAAGCTCGTACCCTGGCCTCCAGTGAGTATTGGATTAAATTCAAAAGGACCTCTGCCAAGCTCCGCCAAGTGATCAAGGAGTCAAACAACACTTTTGGGATTCGGTCTGTAGAGACGCAAAAGACCCCAGATTATTGCACGAAGTCTTCCGGAAAATCTCCAGTAGGTCTAACACCCTGAATGATGCTCACCTTACCCTTCAAGTTGATGGTATGTCCTGTTCTGAAGCGGCGTCTCAGGCAGAACTATTTGCTGACTATTTTGGCGAGGAACCAATCCCTTTAACTTATGGCTCTGATAGTGAGTCCAACCTCAATAGCCCGTTCTCTCTTGCTGAGCTCAAAGACGCCATCCGCCGTACCAAATCCACCTCCCCGGGAGAGGATAAGATCAGCGCGGACCTGTTTAAAAGCTAGGGTGACCGGTCCTTGAACAGCCTGCTTTGCATGTATAATGATATTTGGCTTACGGGCGACATTCCTCCTGACTGGGCTTCTGCTGTTATCCTGCCTATCCTTAAGCCAGGCAAATCAAAGAAACTTGTTGCTTCCTACCGGCCTATTGCACTGACTGCAGTTGCTTGCAAGATTTGCGAGAGGATGATCGCCAACCGGATTAATCATTATTTGTTAGAAAATAAAATTCTTAACAGCCGGCATTTTGGGTTCCAGCCGTTTCGGGATAGTCATGCTACCTTAATCAGGCTTCATCAAGATATTGTCAATGCCCGGAGAGAGAAGAAGTACATTCTTGGCATCTCTCTTGATATCCAGGCTGCCTACGACTCAGTTTACATTGACGGTTAATATACAAATGTTCTCAAATCGGCATTACTGGGAGAATTCTTCGTTGGCTCTATCACTTCCTCTCAGGGAGGTCCATTAAGGTCCGCTGGAGGAACGTCACGTCGACATCTAGATGTATTGGTAAAGGCGTCCCGCAGGGGGCGGTCCTTAGTCCGACTTTTTTTACCATTTATATGTCTGATTTCTTTGAGGTCCTAGAGTTCCTCGGTGTAAAGTTTTTAATCTACGCGGATGATATATTCATCTACTGTGAAGAAAGTTCCCTGGAAAGCTGCAGAGATAAGTTACATGAAGCGCTCCGGCTTATTTCCCAATGGTGCTCTTATTGGAAGTTATCTATTAGACCGGACAAGTGCCATGCAATTAACCTGTCGAGACGCCTCTCAGAGTGCGATTTTGAATTCAGCATTAATGGTGGATTAATAGAGTGGTGCTCAGAGCTTAAATTCTTGGGCTTTTACTTTGCTCGCCGTGGTGACTTTCGGAGACATATAGCGTACCTTCGGAAGATGCCGTTCAGTAAACTTAACTTCCTCAAGGCATTGGCCCACAAACGGTACGGGGCAAGGTCCCATCATCTGCTCACCCTGGCCTTCTCATCGATTCGAAGCGGTATTGAGTACGGGGCAGCGATACTCAACTCGGCATGCAACTCACTTTTTCAAAAGTTGGAGGTCATTCAAACCAGTGCATCAGAATTGCTTTGGGTCTCCCGAAGTGGACGCCTAACATCATCGTTTGGAAGCACGCGTGCGCTATCCCCATGGCTGATAGAATAGGCTGTCTTGCGGTCAAGTTCTTGCTAAAGCACCTGTCACTGGGAAGTTGGTCTCCGCTCTGGGACATCCGGGGAGACGGACTGGATTCGTTGGTTACAGACATTCATTGTATTTCAGGGTGGCTCGCAAAGCTTGGCAGTACACCAGACCACCTTCTTCGGTTTCAAATTCCTCTTCCCATGAACTTGGAGGCTGCCAGGTTTTTTACTGGGGGTCTCCCTTTCCAAAGCACTGACCTGGATGCGAGCATGGTTTCGAAGTACTTTGCTGATTTTATTCAGGATTACTCTAACTCTTGGAACATCATTTGTACGGATGCATCGAAAACGAATTCTTTCACCTCAATAGCAGGTTGCTCCTCAACGAACCAATTTGTTTACAGAATCTACTCAGTCAACTCAATTTTTACAGCAGAAGCCTTGGCGATCGGTACAGCGCTGGACGAGCTGGCCCACCAGCGGATGCATAGGGTCGTTCTTACCGACAGCCTGTCAGTTCTATCTGCTTTACAGGCTGTTAACTCAAAGTCTCCCACAGTCATTATCTGGCTTCATAATAAGATCATTAGAGCTGCAGGGTTTGCGTCGAACATTCACTTCTATTGGGTTCCGGGGCACCGGGGAATCCCTTTAAATGAGAAAGCTGACAGCCTTGCTAAAGGAGCAACCTTTTCAGATGTTTTGATCGATTGGATTTCTCCTGAGGATATCAGCCATGCTTACAAGCAGGATGTGTGGGGATGTTTCAATCAGCTATACAGCAATAGTAAATACAGTATCTCACATGGTGACATTCCTTCTATTAGGAATTCTTCTGTATGGGCTCGGAACAGAAGGGAAGATGTCTTGATTACCCGACTTCTTTTTCGGATGTTGATTACTCCTGGTATGCTGGCGAGGTTCAACCTGCTTAATGATGGTAGGTGTAGTACATGTGGTGTCACGGACTCCCTGGATCACATTCTGTTTACATGCTCCAAGTATCACTCTCATCGCAGGCGTTGCTGGGATAACAGTGTTTTGAATAGTGGGTGTTTTAGTTCTTTTGGATGGTTTGTGAGCAAGTTTGCTTCGTCCAATAAGTTTCGTATGGCTACGATGAAGTATCTTTTTAGTATCGATCGTTTTTAGCTGGTCTGTGTACTTCCCTGGTGGGGTTTTCTTTTTCTTTTTTTTATTGTTCTTTTGTGGATCATTCGAGGCTACAGCAGTGTAGCTTTAGGCCTCAACCCTTCCCCCCTCCCTTCAAGTGCAAGTTCAAGTACCTTGATCAAGAAGGTGGTTCTCTCGGTCAACAATCGGGTACCGAACCGGATACAGCCTCTAAAATACGCTCGTTTTAAAATAACTAATTTCTCGGAAACTTATCATACGAATTGCATAAAAATTTGTTTTTAGGCTAATTGAAGGATGCAGATTTCACTTATGCTGTCAGAATTGTGTACTGCCATTCAAAAAAACAAAGTTATCATTCGTTTTAATATGTAGATCCCCCCCTCCCCCCACTAAGCAAATTTTGTATGCATAATTTAAAAGTAGACTTTATTACCAATCGTGTGGTACGAGTAACTTTCTTCTACGATAATTTTTTGCAGAGTTAGTAAGAGGTGTTTACTTTTTTTTTCCCACAACTCTACATCACGCCAAAACAAATTGAGATTTGGTGTTCAAAACAGTTACAATAATTGTTTTCTGCAAAATCTTCAACAGGTTTATTTTGTTTTTTAATACCTACTATTAGTTCACACTCTCCCTATTTTTATTTATGTATATATATATATATATTTATTTATATATATAAATAAATATAGGGTATATATATATCTATATATATATATTCTATATATAGGGTATATATATATCTTGTTCAAATTTTCAATCGTTAATAAAATACTCATTATTCATCCTATCAAGTTGAAATAAATTTTTTTAAGCTTGTACTGGATGACAATTGATGTTAATACAGTTTTTTTAAATATTAATTAATTAATTTTAATTTTGCATGGGAAACAAAATGGCGGCCATCGGTTATTGAAGATCAATGAAAGTATTTTCAATAAGGGGTTACCATAGGGGGGGACCCTGTTCTGCCGCCAAATACCGCCAAGTTTGTTGCCAACTTGGCGATATATCACCAAATTTGGCGGCCAAAATGAGTCGCCAAAAGTGACGCCAACTTGGCGATATCTCTAATATTTCGCCAAATTCCCATAGACTTCCATTGTAAACCTGCTTGCTAATAGAAAATCAACAAATGGAGATATTTTAATGCAACAAAAACTAATATTAGCTTAAGGGATTATATTAAATTTTTTTTGATGACCTAAGTAGTAATTCACTTTAAAAAGAAAATTTTTATATTACTTGTTTTTTTGCAAAATGTAATAAGAAGAAGTGTTCAAACGGCTCGTGCATTCACGTCCAAACAGTGGCGGCTCTTCCATTGACGCTCATGAACACGTGGACCCCCAAAAAATTTTAAAGAAATAATTTAACATTTTAAATTAAATTTTAAAAAGTTTATAATTTTTTTTCGATCTCCAATACGAGTATAATTCACTTATTATCACTTATTAACAGCCTCCTCCACTTTTTTAATTAGGTCCATGATAAATCGTTAATGAAGAAAATTCGAAAGTTCACAACACTGCGCGCCGGATTTAATGATACGCCAAAAAAAGTTCGTTAAAATATGCCAAATAGCTGCGAAACTACAACAATAAAACATTTTGTAGGCTAAAAATTAAAAAAATAAATTATAATAAAAAAATTCAGTATTAAAGAAAATAAGTTTTTGTTAGAGAAAAGTTTTGAACTTTCCAAGATAAACATTGAATGCTTATAAAAGAGGGATTTTTAAGAAATTAAATTTACTTTTATACTTTTATAACAGTGTAGAAATTCACACTCAATTTAAAGCCAGACATGTGATTTATAAGCACATTATTCGCTCTTTCAATCCAAATTACGACGAATAGGTTGTTTTAGAACAAATATTTATCGAAAGATAGCTTCAACGGGAAGAACTATATTAGATACATAGGCAACTATATTCCTAATTAAACAATATAACAATGCACTACGATATTGTTTTTAAAGTGATATTAGAAAGAAGACATTGCAGAATGATTTAAAATTTTTAAATATTTGTTATCTGATGTACACGAAATTCCATTAACACTATAAGCTAATTTGATAAATAGCTACACTCTAAATTAAAATGTCTGAAATTCAGACACTTAAGTGTCTGAAATGGAGTGTTCAATTTTCAGACATTTTAAAATGTCTGAATTTTTTCAGACACTTTTTGCGTCTGAATTTCAGACACTTCAAACGTCTGAATCGCATCCATTTTTTTGTAAGCATCATACGTAGCCATGTTTGACCACGTTGAATCCTGGAAAAATATTTGGCTGTGGTCCTGCCCCTCCCCCCCCCCCCAATACAGCCTGATTTTTTTGGTGCTCTCAGTTTTGGTATACAATTTTCGTTACGTTGATAATTTAAATCTTTTACGACATTGTACTGATTATAATCAATATCTTGAACTTCAGGAGTAGAACAAGATTAAAAAACAAAAAATATTTATCTAAATATTAGATTTTTAAAAATTTATTTTGTTTTTAACCTTATTTTACTTTAAAAGTTCAAAATATTGATTATAATCAGTACAATTTCGAAACAGATTTAAAATATAAGCTTTACAAATATTGCACATCAAATTTGGGGGCACTACAGTCGTAGGGGGACGGGGCACTTCCCAGTTTGCCCTTCCTTTAATCAAGAAGTACTTTTGCAAAAAACGCAACCCTGCATTATAGTTGTCTAAATTGAGATGTCCGGTATTCGGGAGTATCCGTTGTGGAGGTTAATGGACATTCTCGAATAGCGAACACCTCTATTTAACGAATATTTTTTTAATCAGCAGACATACATATTTGTATATTTTTACCTCAAAAAAGTAGACATCTCCAATTATCGGACAAATTCCGCGGTCCCGAAGTGTTCGCTATTAAGGGCTTTTAAGGTACATAGATAAATATATATATATATTTTATAATCTTGTCCTACTCTAAAAGTTCAAAATATTTATTATACTCGGTTGAATGTGGAAAAAGATTTAAAATATCAGATGTACGAAAATTGCAAAAATCCCACCCCCCACCCCCACCCCCCCAAAAAATGAAAATATAAAAAAATATATTGTCACATAGGCAATTTTACATATACATCACTTGATAATCACAACAGCCATTTAACTATGAATAATGAAAATAAATAAATAAATATTCTATTTTAATAACATTGGGGAAAAAATGGCTGTGGTATTTTGTTAAATATATTTGCGTTTTTAAACTTGTCCTACTCTAAAAGTTCAAAACTTTCATTATAATCAGTGCAAGATTTAAGATATCAGCTTTACAAAAATTCATGCAAACTTCCCCCCCCCCCCCAAAAAAATGAAAATACTTATTTAAAAATTATGTTTTTAAAAAATTTATATTTCCACATGGGCAAGTTTTTATGATCAATAAAAACAAATAAGTACATATTCTATATTAAAAACATGAGGAAAAAATAACTTATGATTTCCAAACTTCTTTCGTCTTAAATATATACAGTAACATCTGTCATTTTTGTATTTTTCGTATAAGTGCATATAAATAAAGTTACCACAATTTTAAATACGAAATCTAGTTAGAGGTTTTTACTTTTTCCCATTATAAATTTCAAATTACTTTTTTATTAAAAATAATAAAAAAATCAGTATTAGAGTTGATTGCAAATGAAATACATATGTATATTTTTACAGGCAGCTTCATATAATAGACCAGTCTCATTTACTTTATTTATCTTTTTTTAATCTGCGGTTTTATGCCAGGAAGTAAGAAAGCATTAGGTCATCTTTCAAAGTTTTTTTTTTCTTTACTTCCTTGTGGCCGTCATTTACTGCGAGATAAAAATTATCCATTGAAACTAAGAACTGACATTGAATATATAATTCGTAATAAAAAAGAACGTCATAAGTTTAAAAATATATACTTCTAGAATTAGTGGGTTTTTTTTGCGAACAGATTCAAAACTAATTAAATTTCATGCAGGATTTTGTTTAGTACAATAAATAAAATCATAAAATACACTAATTTTACTACTATAAAGAAACTTACTTGAGTTGCTGCAAGAGGTAAGAAATATTCCTCGATTTGAAATTTTAAAAACTACCACAACCACAGTGAGGGAGAAAGACTTTCATCAGTTTAAAAGGTAATCCCATAATACATCCGACTAGCCATATTTAAAGAATGAGATGTTTCATCCTAAAAACAGGACCCGCCAGACAAAAGTTTCTTTTTTTTGCCAGCTTCGACAGGACGAAGATGAATAACACAATATTATTGATATAAATTGATACGAGTTAACACTAAGCCCATTGCACACGCTTTGCAGAATTTCCGGGTGTAATCTTCAACCGTCGTCTACTTCTGTTCTGTGTCTATCCCGCCCTTGTATCGACGACAGCTTCTAAGAGACATTTGATGTCGAGCACACACGTCAGATGTATGTATTCAATAAATAAATACTCCAAGTTAATACGAATTAAAATCACAGTACTTCACATTTCGCAAAAAACGAATTAAAATACACGCGTACATAAAAACAAACTTTGTTTGAATTACAACGTATACCACTTCGAACGAAGACATCTAAAACGCATGCGCAACTGGGAGTGCTAGTGCCCCCTGGTGGTTATTGCGTCGGAAGAATCAAAACGTCTTAAATTAAGACACGTTTAAAGCAATGAAGTGTCTTAAAATAAGACGTTTGCGGATATTTTAGACATTATTCTCAGTTCGTTTACACCATGGTCATAGTAAGACGCTTATGTATCTTAAATTAAGACATCTATAGTGTCTTAATTTTCAGATTAAGACACTTAAGTGTCTAAAATTCTTTTTCAGTCACATATGTGTCTAAATTTAAGACGCTTCTATTTGCAGTGTATCAAGAAATATTAAAGACGATTAAAAATATAATTAAAATTACAGTATGAGGGTTTTTTTTTTTTTTACCTCATTTCAGATAAAATAAAAATATTTGAAACTTCCCATAAAAATTGTCAATTTTCTAAATCAAAATTGTAAAGAATACGAACTTAACTTTGAAAATGTGAATTCCGGACCTCTCCGGGTTTTTTAATTTTACAACATTTAAGACGTTCATTTGGCAAAATTATCCGAAATTGCTGAAATGATAAATAATTCTTTGGGAAGAAAAATTAACTCAGTATGACCGTCTGCTCAGAATTCTATGAACAATTTATATTAACTGGTGTGTTGGAGATAGAATCAATAAATAAAATCGCTTTTTAAATCACACTGTATAAGTAAGGTAGAATTTTGTTTGTGTTAAGGGGTCTCAGGACTCTTAAAGCTTCAAAATTTTCGAAATTTAAATTTTTTTAGATGTTAAAATTCTATCTTTTTTTTTAGCATTTTGATATGATTATTTCCTAGAAATTCCCATTACAACAGAAATTATAGCTATTAGAATTATAACCACTCAATAGCTGATGCGGCGTTTCCGAAACTTTGAAGTCATTTTTCTCCAAATGACGCATTTGGGCATAACGCGAAGGTTATCTAAAAAGACATCTCTATATTTTTTTCTTGAAATTTTCAAAACATACGTTTCATTTTAATCTGTATAAACTGAACCTAAAATTTCATTTTTATTTTTCCTAAAAATATTTCTTCAGGTGATTATACTGTTGGCATTTTCAAAATTTTGTATTATCTAAATAAAACTTTGTATTAAAAACATAAAAATGCCTTAAAATCAAATTTATTTAAGTTCAGGGTACTTATCATACTCCGAAGTATAATTAGGCTTAGAAACTTTCATTCTAGTCGCAAAATGTATTTTGTAATCCTGCGCCTAAGCTGTTATACCAATTTTCTGCTCGACAAATGTCTGACAGTTTGGAGCTTCCTATAAATAGTAATTCTGCATAATGCAATTTTTTTAAATACATGAAACGAAAGAACATATATTTTTTAATCGCCCCCCAAAATGTGTTTTTAAATCATATACATTTTAAGATATTAAATGTTGAAAATTGTCTTTTTTTTCCCAATTTTAAGACTCCCGAGACCCTTTAAAGATATGCAACGCGGTGTTACAAAGAGTTAATTTGATGTCCAAATTACCTGTTAATACAAGAAATCTTAATGTTTGGTACACTTTTTATATATAGGCGAGATCCTACGCAAAATTTTAAGTAGATGATTAATTAGACCTTTTTTGTGGTGCATTAGTGCCAGTCAAATCTTTATACGAAGATTTGCTGTGTCGTTGATTTTTGTTCCAAGAGTGTACATAGAGGTGATCTATTTTTTTCTTTTCAGTAACTTAGTTATCATATAAAAGTATGCCTATTCATATCATCTTCGGTTCACCAATCAAATGTGGGTGTTCCTTTGCCAGATCGTAGATAAAAAATATTTTATACTGAAAATATTTCATTATTTATGTATAAAGATAAAATATATTTTTATTAACAACAGACATCAGAAAATTATTTTTCTTTTTACAATGATTTTTGTTGCCATATCAGTAAATTAAATTAAAATGTAACAAATATAAATAAAGGCAAAATGTTTTAATAGCACCATAAAATTATAAGTTGTGCAAGACTTTTCAAAAGATCTCTGTCACTTTTCCTCAAGGTGAAAAGAATACGTACTACCAGTTAGAAAGCTAGAACAAAACTGTTATCCAAAGTTTACGCAAGCATCCAAATTGGAATTTAAAATTAGGTGTTAGTATTGAAAATGTTCCATTTTTGTTCATTTATTCCATATAGGGGAGACCCTATGCAAAATTTTAAGTATAGAATCAATTAGTAGGAGATTTTATAAGGATTAGTAACAGTCACATTTTTCTAGGAACATCATATGTCTCACGCGGCTCCTTTGTTTTGCTACTGCTTTCTAAGTGGTAAATTGCATTTTTTTAACCCGAAAAAGAAAGACAAAATTCTTTAGAAAGGCCCTTCGAATATCTTAATTTTATCCTGTAATTAAGAAGTTTTTGCCTTTGTCTGTGTATCACATCAGCTTGCTTAATATTTATTGTAATAAATATAATAACGTATAAGTACTTTAAGATGCTACAAAACTCAATGCACATTGTACCAAAAATGTTAGGGTTGGCTAGAATGATTTTAACTTATCCACCACGTATAAGTACCTTAAGATGCTACAAAACTCAATGGACATTGTTGCTAAAAATGTTAGTTTTGGCTAGAATAATTTTCACTTATCTAGCACTTTACGTTACACTTCAGTACGAGATACATTCATGTTACACCCGAAGGAGTAATTTCTTCACACCAGCTTGTTCAACATTTATTGCAATAAATATAACTATGTATAAGTATTTTAAGATGCTACAGAACTCAATGTACATTATAGCAGACAATGTTAGTTTTGGTTAGAATGGTTTTCACTTATCGATCAGCATATGTTACAAGTACGTTCTTCTATCTACAATAGAAGAAAGTATTGTAATTAAAATTTTTTTCGACTTCCAGTTTTCGACGGATTTACACACTTTAGTGGTCAGAGATACCAAAAAACATATTTATGCAAAATGTCTGTCTGTCTTTGTGTTTTTCCGTGTGTCGCCATGAAAGTATATGGAGTCATAGAATTAAACCATTTTTTTTTTTTGGTTTTTTACCATAGCAAGCAGGTTCTTTTTGAATTTGGAAAAATTCTGCCAGAAAGGAACGCTGTAATAGCGATTTCTGTTCATATTCATTATTGTGCCATCAAAAATTTTATGAAGTTATGCATAGAATTGCTCCAAATTTCAGTTATGCATAGAATTGCACCAAATTTCATATTTATGTTTTTGGATATGGCAAGCAGGTCCTCCTTGAATTTCGAAATATTCCGCCGGAAGGGGCCCTGCGATAACGATGTTTGTAAAAATTTCTCGATTTTTCGTAGTTCTATTGTACATCGGCAGCAGTTAGACACATCTATTGTACATCGGCGTAGTTCTATCGTGTAGCGACGAGATCTCTGTATCCTTGTAAGCCGGCTATTCGCAAACAGCTGATGTGCAACATAATAACGAAAACTATAAATTTTAATAAATATCATGATCGAGATTAACTCGTTTTTACTCCGATTAATTGACTGAAGCAGAAATTTAAGATGAAAATGACAGTTGGCATAGTATTCAAATAATAATTTAGAAGTATTGACATTTGTAAATACTTTTTGAAATATATATATCTATGAGAAAGGAGAAAGCTTTGTAATTTGCAGATCCAACTAGTTTTAGGTTTGTCTCACTGCGTTCCAAGCCAAATGTAGTAGTATTATTATCTTTGTTATTTTGTTCATTAAATGGCATTTATTAAAAACTACTATTTTCAAATTATAATAATCATTAAAGGAATATTAATTTAATATATCAGTCAAAACACGCATTTACTTTAATGATTATTTATACGTAATGTTATAATCATTAACTAAAAAGTAATCAAAAGCTAAATAAAAATATTACTATAAAAGATCGTTCGAGAGTAGCTGCAATTTACAATCAAGAACATAATATTGCATTTATATACATAGAAACATCATTAAACTGAATTAATTTTACTCTCTCACAACACATTTCACAAATTAAATGTTGTTTGAGATATACATTTCTCATTTAACATGCCGTTCATTGAATTTGATATATTTTTTTAATCATTATTAACTTTTCAATATATAATAATATATTTTCTACGAATTTCTTACTCTGAAAATGTTACAGAGACTCTTTTGTGGCGCATTATTTTCATTACTGAAATAAAGAGATTTTACATCATATAAATTTATAAAATAGCAATTATTATATTAATTTAAACTTAAGGATATTCCGTTATTTTGAATCATTTTTGTTCCTTTATATTTGAAAAAATAAACTCGTTTTCTTTATTAACATAAAAGCATTAAAATTTTACAAATAGAAAAGTTTAATCACGATATTGTAACAACAACAAAAAAAGGCAAATGCATATGGCAGTACATTAGAAAAAATAAACAATTGCAGGAGATTTTAGACATATTTAAATATTTTAACAGATATTATTGAAAAATACAGAGTGTCCTAAAATGACTAGCAGTCTGTAGCAACTGAATCATTACATCAACTGAAGTTGTTCTTGCTGGCGATCAAAGCACGAAGTCGGGATTTCATTTTAATGCTTTCTTTATTTTGACTGAATAGCACCAACAAGCTGTGTTGCGCTGTCTAAAACTGTTAGAACGCGGAAATCTAAGACTCCTGTAAAGGTAGCTGACGCATATCCATCTTGTTGCCTAAAATAACCGGCATATCGGACCCGGATTAGCATTGTTCTAAGGCTAAAGCCAGGGTTGCCTAAATAAAAATGTCATGTCGCTGTCCCTCATTGGCTAAAGATAACTGGTTTCAGTTTGACTTTTGGTCCCGGGCGCATAAACAGTGGTTATGATACCGCCTGTATCGTAGGAGCTCTAATGAAACCAAGAATGGATATAAATAGATCAAAATTGACACAGTTTTTAACTTTCATTGTTTTTAGCTGTTGACGCACCACTAATAATCAGGGGAGAGTAGCCTTATTCGGACCGCTGCAATTCTGCCGTTAATTACAGAAAGAGACGACATCTGCCGCTGAAATTCTACTCATCAGAATGACGTCATTTGTGCTTAGAAGAAGCACCCGCCTTCCACTTGCTGTTTTCAGACCATTTTATAAAACCTAAAATTAGCTGTTTTGATTAAATTTTTTCTATTAAACGTAAGAGAAGACATTAAAACTAAGGCAAGTTGTTATGTTTTCATATACATATCTAAATTCATGTGTTTACTATGCATAATTTTCACGCAGATTCGTTTTCTTTCGCTTTTGTTCCTAGTCTTTTATTTATTAGTTTAAAATATTCGCGCAGTTGCCTTAATTGGACCAATTTCAGTTGACTAAATTAGACCAGATACCGCCGTATTGAAATTGTCAAAGTTTTTAAAGGAAGCGGCATTTGCCTACTAACAGACATGTTTTTTAAAAGTCCTCATTTTGAAGCTGTGTCTGCATTTATCCCTGACGTGGAGATAGGCACTGCAGATAGATTCGTTGATTCTCCTGCTAGTAAGATTTCGGAGTCAGAGTCAGTAATCATGAAACCTACTAAAACTAACAAAATAAAACAAATGATGAAAACGGCTCAGACAAACAGTCTGGAAGAAAAACATCAGTGACAGCAAAAGTTGTTAAAGATATAGGAAACGAAAAGGGAAGAGTAAGTTGTGAAGAGATGACCCACAATAAGATAAAACATCCCCAAAATACAAAGAATCATTAGAAATGTTATCTCCTTGCCAAAATCTGTTAAGTCAAATTACAGAGGGAGCCAAAAAGCAACTGGGTTAACATCTTCGCCATATAAAGTAAATCATGAAATGAAAAAAAAAAAAAAAAAAAAAAAACGACAAAAATGAAGCTCTTTAAGCACAAAAGCAAATGGAACATCAAGTTTTTTTAAAAATAAGTGTAATTCACTTGAAATAAATTAGTGGAAGTGAAGAACTACGGACATACCGTCGACTGGGGCTACTTAGAGCCACTTTTTCCTGGTTCCAGTCACATTTCGATTATTAAAAAATATTATATTTGATTTTTCAACGTCGAAATGGAGTTGTAAACAATTAACAGGAAACAATGAAGCAAACTGTGTGGTTATAAAGTGGATTTTTTTTTAAATTATTTTTTAGCTATTTTTAAAGTTTTGAACAGAGTAACCCCTGCTGGGAATTTCATTGGTCCATTCACTTAGTTTTATGTAAAATGAATACATTCCATATGTAAATAAATACATTTTTATTGAAACTCCCTTGCAATAGCATTTTCTAATAAATTAACACTGCAAACTCGATAAACAAATGTTTTTTTTTTTTTTTTTTTTTTTTTTTTTTTTTTTTTTTTAACATTTAAACACAATAAACCAATTTTTAATGTTAAAGAAACGAGAAACAGTTTTTGCCATGTTATACTCAGCAACTGGAACAAAAACGATTAATGTAACATTTTGCAACCGTAACATTTGAAAGAAAATGTTACTAAAAAAATGTTTTAAGAGATTTGGTTGTATAAAAGGCATTTCTTAGAAATTGGGGCTATTTTCGGACCAAAAAATACCTGGCACAAAGTAGCCCTAAATACTAGTTTTAATGTTAGCTTTATGAAAACGCAAATACTTTCTCGCAAAATAAAAAGTTAAAGGAAAAACTATGATCACACATGGGTTACAAGTTTCTAAAGGTAGGATACACCTAAGCATATTTACGCGGTTATTTTTTCAATGAATTTTCTAATTTTTATGTTTTAACTTAGGAAATTTTAGACATCATGGTCAAATCATCAATCTATAAAGTCAAAATTTGTGTATTCAGTTTTTGCCCTATTTGTGATTTTAACAGTAAAAAAAAAAAAAAAAAAGGTCCAAGTCTATTGCGTAAACTTGCCCCATCAAGTGGGGCAGCACGTTTACGCATATTATAAGTGATACCAAATTAAATAAATATTTAATTAAATTGAAATGTTTTATTTATAACTTAAAACACTGTATAAAAAAATTTAAAGAGATTTAAAGAACATTTTATAGGCTAAACTGAAAACATAAAGCTTATTGCTAATTAAAAGCAGAAACTATTTATTCATCTTCATCATCACTGTTGCAGTTTTTACAAACAAGAAAATGTATTTACTTTTGTTCACTTGTCATGGGACCACTTTTTGTTTCTAAGACATTGAATCCAGTCTTGTCCTTTCTTGGATTGGTTGTATGATTTCAAATAATAAATACACACACAGTTTTTATCTTCGTCATCAGATTCATTCACTATTTTGTTTATTCCAGTGTGTACAAGCTTTTTCACTTTTTGGTTTCATACTTTTCCCTTTTCTGTCCTCTTGCTTTGCTTCAATAGAAAATTGTAAATTTTTACGTAATTTCTTCTTTTTGAACATGCGTAAAGGTGCCCCGATGTCAATGCGTCAACGTGTCCCGTCGCCATGTTTGGATTTATTTTTAACGAGAAACGAAAATTAATAACATTTCTGTTCATACAAATACAGTCCTCAAAAAAGGATAAACTTCTGCTAATGTTCATATATTTGTTTATCCTTAACTATGTATTATTAGTTCACAATAAGTTTCAATATGTTTAGCACAAAATTTACTCACCTTGACAGAAAACAGATTATCCTTTCCTCATGCTAGACCGAAGCTCGACTAACGTTCAAAAACGAGTGTGAATACTCACTAGGGAGCAGCATCAATCTGTCATGACTGGTGTCGCGCCAGTTATAAAACTTGTTTCGGAAAAAGTGCACTGCATAAACGTGATCCGATCTCTACCCTAATATTTTCACATTTGCCTTATTTGTAGCTCTTATCTAGATTGTTTCAATATAGAAAGTTTGGAGAGTTAAAAGTTACACACGAAAGCAGTTGTTTACAAACACATCCAGTGTTGCCACTAAAAAATAAATTGTCCCAAAACTAATCAAATACCGTTTAGTAGGGTATAAAATATTTTTCAAGGGTAAAAACTCCAAATTATCTTGTATGGTTTGTTCAATACAAAGAATAAAACCTTTTTTTATGGGATGGTCCAAAGTAACCCCGCAAGGACCAAAGTAGCCCCGGCTGACGGTAATTTAAAGTAAACATTTGTTGCAAAAAATGTAACTAATGATTCAGAATCTAAAACGAAAAATCAAGGCAGTGATGATTAGTTTCTTCTAATTTGTAAGAAAAATAAAATAGTAGATATGATTCAGTGTTCAGCTTGCCAAGTATGGTTACATGTTGTGTGCTTCATTATACGCTGCTCAAAAAAATTAGGGATCAAGCAAAAAAGTGAAGAGAACAGTTCAAGACAGCCATGTATAGGTATAAAATGGATAGTACACGGGTATCAATGCGCAATACAGAAAAAAGGCGCAAAAAAATTGTAAGGGAGCTTTTAATCTTTGAAAAGGTGAAAAGAACATGAAAAGAGGGTTTAGGGCAACAATTTGGTTTCATGTAAATGATAAAAAAAAAGAACTATTGTTTAAAAATGATGCAAGATTTTTAATATGACGTGTGGTCTCCTCGAACAGCTAAGATTGCTGCACACCTGTTTTCATGGATGCAATAAGGTTATCGATAAGACTTTGGGGAATACTGTTCCACTGCTCAAGAATTGCAATCTCCATGTCCCGGACAGTAAAAGGAGACCTCGGTCTCGCAGCAATGCGTCGTCTGAGTATGTCCCAAACATGCTCGATCGGATATAGGTCAGGCGAGCATGCTGGTCCTTCCATACGCGGTATTCTTTTAGCTTTAAGCATGTTTTCCACAAGACGAACTGTATAAAGTCTGACATTATCATGCATAGAAAAAAGAAATCACTAATTATTGCAACATAAAATATGACATGAGATCTCAGTATCTCGTCTGTATAACGTCGGACCGCAAAGTGCCAATCCGAAAGATATGCAGGTCCGTACGTCCACCTATGCTGATTCCAGCCAATAGCATCAACCCACCTCGTCTGTAATGTGATCATTCACGAACGAATGTTGGATTATTTTGTGTGCCTCTTTCTCTCAATACCAAAACACATCAGATGTCACATCCAGACTGAATCGAGACTCGTCTGTAAGCAGAATTTGACTCCAAAAACGTTGCCTCCAAACTCGATGTTCAGTTCCCCACCTTCATTGGGCCGCACAGTGGCTTGAGGTCAATGGAATACAGACCATTGGCTTACGTGTATAGAGACCACCCTGATGAAGCCTATTTCGGACTGTTTGGATGGACACCCTTCGCCCTGTGGCCAAGAACAACTGTGTTTGCAGCTGAGTAGCATTATCCCTTCCGTCTAGAGGAGCTGTTAACAGGATATATCGGTCATCAGTTTCTGTGTTAGCACATTTTCGACCTTTCACTTGTCGATGACTAGCATTCCATGTGTCTTGAAATCGATTCCACAGCCTTTCATGGACACTTTTTGCAACTCCAACAGTGTCCACTACACTTCGTTGTTTTTCCCCAAATTCAACTGTCCCGATAACACGCCAAAACATGGATTGTGGTAAATCACGTTGTTCTGACATTTTGAAGGTTATATTTCTCAAAACACAAGCTGACCAATTGAATTTTACAACTGAGACAGTGAAACAAACGTTTCTACAAAATCCCGATTTCTACACTTATCTCCTTTTTCTAGTTCTTGACGTCATAAACTTTAATTTACATGTGAAGTTTTCTTTATCTGTTTTCTACAACACTTTAAATTATGGATATTTTATTTTACGTTACTTATCGGTGTAAATATTTACGTAATTTCATTAAAACCGTATGCTCCCCTAATTGTTTTGAGCAGTGTATTTAACTCTGTTATTTTTTTTTATTGTGTCATTAATCGCAAACTTTGCTTTTCATAAAATTAGTTATCTTCCCCACTCATTAAAACAGCCTTATATTGTTTGGCGTAATTTAGTTGAGTGGGGGTCTAAATTAGGTGACCAGCCGCTGAATTTGAACCACTTTTGACAAATTTTTCAAATTAAAATAAAACTTTAGATTTAAAAAAAATATGCCAAAGATTTATTTAGTTAGTTGATGAACAGATTGACCACGTGTAGTGATATTTTGGAGATATTCCAAAAATGATGTGGGTCACATCTGAAAATATCTGAAGTGGTCGAAATTCGGCTACTCTCCAATAAGTTCTTTTTTAAATTGCACGAATATATTGAGCATTATTACAGTTTAAAATATAGAATGATAGTTTGAAGTAAATCTGGGAAGCGTACAAAATAAATTGATAATTATTAAATCTCCTGTAAGAATAAGTTCCATAGCGGAATCTAGTATTACTCTCAAGTGTGCCGCTTTGTGCGGGATGTTCCGAATTTCAGGGGCTTCAAGACCTGTCCCACTTAACAATTGTGCAGGACGCCAAAAGCCCCAATTTTTCCATGATGCATAAATTCTTTTAAATTTCCTTTATTACCATGCTACTCGTTAGTCTGCACCGAGTGGAATTAATTACCTGTGAAGATAGAACTTATCTATAACGGCAAAGTTTTATACTCTTTTACATTTCTTTAAGTACCATTCTGTTCGTTCGTCTACATCGAGTGGAACTTAGTATCTGTGAAGACAGAACCTATCTACACTGTAAAAAAAAATCTGTGAAGTTACTAAAGTTTTTCTAGGAAACTGGGATTCCTAGAACTTTTCATGTAACGTCAACAACAAAATTTCATGTAACAGACACACTTTTGCGCCGAAAATCAAAAAATCTGTAAGGTTACTAAGAATTTTTTTGGAAACTGGGATTCCGAGAACTTTTCATGTAACTGCAGCCAGGGTTACAAATAAAAGTTTAGTAAGATTACTGAAATTTTAGCAGATTCATTTGTAAAGTTACAGATTTTTGTAGCTTTACAAAAACTAGTTTTGTAGATTTGCAGCTTTTTTCGTACAGTTACATGTGAAAGTTTAGTAAGCATGTATTTCTACATCTGTAGAACTACAGATTTTTTTTTACAGTGTATAACGGCCAAGTTTTATACCCCCATCCAAAGGAATACCATACAAATCCTCCTGCTTTTAGATGGAAACCTATTTAAAGCGAAATTTTGGCGTTCCTGGCGTAAGTGATTGCATAAGTTTTACTATACTTTGTTTAGTAAACCTTGCATAAACTGAACCTATTTATAACGGTATTTTGCTGTAAAATTAAAAATTTCATTTCCCTACGATAGGAATAGTGTACAATTATACCTGCGAAGTTGGAATTTTGTTTCAGTCCCAAAGACTTTGCTTTCTTTGGTTTTACTAAGATTGTTGTTTATTTAGTCTAAAAAAACATTCTAAGACGGAATTTCAATGGTTAAGTGAAAAACATGTGTCCGTCTTAATAGGTATAATTGCATGCTATTACTACTGTGAAGACAATGAAAAATCTGTACCTAATACATGATTCCGTTATAGACGTGTTCCATTTTCACAGGGTTTACTGTATTTTCATGTCCCGAATTAGAAGCCGCTGTCCCACTTTTTTGCATCCACGTTCCGATTTTTGTGACGAGATCACAATTGGTATCTGAGTTTGTATACTGTGCTGCACTCACTGCAGCGTAGCACAAACAGACAATGATCACATAGATTGCACAATGTACAAAATATCTCACAGACATTTTGTGCGATGTACTACAGACGTTACAAGGCACGTCGCTGGCCACGGAAATTCGACGGTAGCTATAACATCTGTGAGATGATCGGTGGGATATCAGAACGTCCCACTGCGGCACATCTGCGACGTCTGAGAGATGAAACTGTGCTGAATGGCGAGGTAACCCTAGCTGTAACTGTCAACTGGTTATTAAGGGGCCTCAGGACTCTTTAAAATTGGAAAAAATGAATCATAAGACCATTTTCAGCATTTAATATCTTAAAATATTTATGATTTTAAAACATAATTTTTATTGGGATGAAAGATGTAAGTACGTTCTTTCATTTCATGTATTTAAGAAATTTGAAAGATGGAGAATTATAGGGGTCTCCAAACTTTCAGACATTTGAGGAGCAGAAAATTGGTACAACAACTTAGGCGTAGGAATGAAAAATAAATTTTGCAACTTGAAGGAAATTTTTTGATATATGTATTTCATGTATATTTTATTAATTAATTGTACATAAATAAAGAATTTAAAAAAGTATATGAACTATTTTTTTCTACTATATTCGAAAATGTTAAATCGCAATTAATATAAAATTTAAATGAATATATTGAGAAATTCCAATTTTCTCCCCTAAATAATTGACATGATTAATTTAAAACGATAAATTTATAAATCGTTTTACTATACGAAAAAACTTCACAATTGCCCCAAAGGTATAAAGCAGGTTACATTTGTTGCGACTGATTAAAAAAGTTGAATAATTTGATCTTGGAAAATGCCACATACTAGCGTATATAGTTAAGTATGAAAACATACAGTATCATTTTAATTAATTTGGTGGAAGAAAAGAAAAAGTCTTTAAGGGCATTTTATCATTAGTACTTTTAAAAGTTGAAATATGAATCGATAGAATTAAGAAGATTAAAATAGCATCTTGAAATATTAAAAGAATTTTAAATGAACGTGAACAGTTTTTACATCGTTAAAATTTACACACCTCTTTAAAAAGCAAATGTAAGATATATAATTTTTTATTGTGTACATATATGCAAATCTTATTTGAAAAAATTAACAATTTAATGTCACACACAATATTCATAAAAAAATATTTTCTGTAACATCTTAACTAACAATACTATATATATATATATCTCTCTTTACACTTAATTGACTCTTCTAATAATTGGAAATTTCTATAAAAACTTGTCTAATATTAAAAATATCCCAACCAGAAATTTAGGCTAGTAGTTTTATATTTATATGATTGTAGTATTTTATTTGGAAAAAGTATACCAACCCTTTATAATACAAAATTTATTTTTTTATAAATATTATTTTCAGAAAAGTACTTACGTCTTTTAAATCCATGATCTTTTCGGTTAGTAATTGATTGATAGATTGTTTTACTGGATAGAGCGATTTCTTGAAGCACCTAATATCATAAGAAAAATCCTTCAGCGTGTACCTGTAAATTACTCTTAAGGGAACCACTTTTTGTAAAACTCGCACATACCTTTGAAACCCGTTGCGTTTTATAGTCCTCCAAGCAAATGTTTGACAACAGTTAAAATTTGTCTGGAAAAATTGTATTACATAAATTTTTGTATACCTTTAATTTTAAATTAATGAATTTTTAGTTTTACGCCAACATAGAATTTTGTCGCCAAATAGGGTGCTACCAACCTAAAGAACTATTCACACATAGCAGACAGCGCACCCTGAAAAATAGGCCTGAGAACTAATACAAAAGTGGTGGCTGTTATTGGCGGATTTTTTTAAGCGTTTGTACGGTCACTTAAATTTGAATACAATTAATTTTTAAAAGTTTTTTCCGTTTTATTTTTCTGAGATTAAATAACTATGAAAAATCTTCGAAAAATACTAGTGTCAAATATCAGGGGACCATACAAAAGCTTAAAAAAAACAGTCTGCCTCTGTCTCCATTTTTGTTTCAGCGCTCAGCCCTGGTATTCAGGGAGCGGTGCAGTAGACAACCATGACATTCGACTAAAGTTGACGGAAAAAATTATATTGTTACGAATAAAGCCAATTTCGTATGACCAAAAATACAATTATAATGCTGCATTTTTTCAAAATGAAACCCGTAAAATCGTGAAGGAATTTTTTAAACTTTTTTTTCAATATTTTATTCTTATTATTAAGTATTTTGTATTTCTAAGTACTTTTTTCAAAAAACAAATATGTTAATATCCTCATAATTAGTATCAAAACATTGCATTTTCAGAAAACTATGCTGTTGCAAAATCAATAAATACAAATTTTGCTGGTAAATTTTATTGTCTCTCTAACTTTGGCGAATAGGGCTATAAAATGCACCAGGTTTCAGTGGTAGGTGCGAGCTTCACCAAAAGTGGTTGCCTTTTTAAATATTTTTCTTAAACATTTTCTAGAAAATTCCTCATAAATTTGGCTGATTTTTGCAGGCTTATTTAAAAGGCATAAACATGAAGACACAGTCTGTTAGTGCAAATTAAACTAAGTGATAAGGAGACAGAAAACACACAGAAATCAATTATTCCTTAAGAAAGTCCTCCATTCTGTTATTAGTAATTTAGTTTAATGTCTCGAATAACACTGTCATAGAATAAAACAATCCAGCACTGTATCTTATTCCCGAGAATAAGTAATAGCTTACCATGCTTAAAGTAAAATTTCAAAAATATATTACGAATTTTAAATAAAAAACAATGTTTAAAGCACCAAAACACTTTATTTTTTGTTGCAAACTAGTTTCAGTTGCTATAGCGCACCGTCATTAGTGCAAAATATGATTGCTCAGATATATGTAGGAAAAGCGGATTCAATGATAAAGTTTATAAGCCAAAAAAATTGTAGAAAATTTTAGTAAATAGCCAAAAGTTTTGCAAAATGAATGTAAGATCCCCCCCCCCCCCCCTTGAATCCTTTTTTTCCTGTTTTTGCCTGTTTCCTAAAATTTCCTGTAATTTTATTGGCTTATAAACTTTATCATTAAATCCGCTTCTCCTACATATATCTCAGCAATTTACTTTTCTAAGCAATAATATTTTACATTGATCACGGTACGATGACCACTGAAACTAGTTTGCAACACGAAGTAAAGTGTTTTGGTGCTTTAAAAGTCGTTTTTTATTTATATTGTACTGCGCCAATTAATTTCTTATTGTAATATTACGAATTATTTACAAATTTGAGGGAATTATTTATCATTAATCCTTCGTTCATTCTTAATTTTGTTTCAATATATATTAGTCACTTCAAGAGACATCTGATAATGAGACATAATGCAAAGTTTTATACAAACAAAATTAATTATTCTATCTCAGAAACCTACAGATTGTTGGTATTAACTTAACTTTATCTCTTGGATAACATGGAAATACACTCAAGTTCAAAATTAAGGTCACAAACATTAAATCTGTGAAAATTGATGAACAATTCACTGTGTTGCCACGAAATTTGGTACAGATGTATATTACAATGGAAGAAAGAAAATAAAAACATAACAATATGAAAAATATTTTAATTGTGAATTAAGAAACAGGGTATATCAAAAAGTGTTAAATCACAAATCAGATGTATAGCATTTATCTCGGCAAAAGTCTGTCTAATATGGAGTGTGTGACCATTGTGCACAGCTATACAAACCTCAAAACGAGCTCTCATACTGTTTATGAAGGTGCAAACATTTTTTGTGGCAACAAACTCATTCTTCCAAAAGCGCGGTTTTTAACTTCTGGCGGGTCCTGGGAGGGGGGTTACGCTATGTAATGGCTCTTCCTAGACCATTCCAAGCATGTTCTATAGGACTGAGATCCGCAGACCTCGAGGGTCAATTCACACGGCGAATATCCTCTTCCTTAAAAAAATCATCAACAATGTGAGCACTGTGTGACTTCGCATTATCTTCCATAAAGATGATGTCTAGGCATACAGCACCCCGGAACAACCTAACATAGGCTTCGAGAACATCATCCGTTACGCCCGGCGTCCAGTCGTTGGTGTCCCTTTCACAGCATCGAATAGAAGAGCCGGTTGTTGTGGAACCGGAAACATCAATCTTGGGCACAACAAGAATGAGGGCGTGTTCTTTTCATTGATGAGTCGAGATTCACCACGCAGAGGTGATTTTCGTCGAATCATCATCTGGAGAGAACATAGAGCTAGCTATCAACCCTCCTACGTAAAAGAAATTGACTGATTAGGTGGCAAAGGAATCCTTGTCTGGGGTGGCATAATGTTGGGCAGTCTTACACCACTGCCCGTCTTCAATGCAGGTACTGTCAACCCACATCGCTATAGGAATGAGGTTCTTGTAGCCTATGTTAGATTGTTCCGGAGGGCTGTAGGCCCGGACTTCATGTTTATGGACGATAATGCGAAGCCACACAGAACTCATATTGTTGATGATTTTCTTGAAGGAGTTGATATTCGCCGTATGAATTGGTCCTCGAAGAGTCAGGACTCCAATCCTATTGAACATGTTTGGGATGGTCTAGGAAGAGCCATTGCACAGCGTAACCCTCCTCGCAGGTCCCGCCAGGAGTTACAAGCCGCGCTTTTGAAAGAATGAGCTTTGTTGCCACAAACATTTATTGACACCCTCATAAACACTATGAGAGATCGTTGTGAGCCTTGTATAGAAGTTCATGGTGGTCACACTCCATATTAGACAGACTTTTCCCTAGATAAATGATTTATCTCTGATTCATGATTTAACACTTTTTGATATACCCTGTTTCTTAATTCACAAATAAACTTTTTTCCATATTGTTATGTTGCTATATTCTTTCTTCCATTGTAATAAACATCTGTATAAAATTTCGTGGCAACACACTGAATAGTTCATCAGTTTTCCCAGATTTAATGTTTGTGACCTTAATTTTGACCATGAGTGTGGAATACTTCAATGCAAAAATTTGATGTGCTAAGGATTAGACTTTAAATTATGAAATAAGTATTCTTAAAAACTTGCAAAACCTTTAACAATTAACATCGGCATAAACACACTGTAAAAAAAGGACTAAAATACGGAAATTGTACATGCTATCCAGACGCCAGTACTATTTCCGTACTTTAACGGAAAATTTCCCCCGTAAATTCCAGAAATATATCCGTTTTCTGTAATTTATTGGGAGATTTTTCCGTTAAAATACGGAAATAGTACTGGCATCTCGATTGTCAGTACAATTTCCGTATCTTAGTCAGTTTTTTTTTTTTTTTTTTTTTTTTTTTTTTTTTTTTTTTTTTTTTACAGTGCAGATTGCAAGATATCCGGAAGTTTTTTAGGCGTATATGATGACGCTGATCGATTTCTGACAAACGAGTTCACAAATGAAATATTTTATTTAGCATCTTTCAAACTATTACAAAAACAGGACGTATCTTACAGGATATTATTTTTTACAAAGAATGCCGGCACGCAGTATGACAAAAGAAGAATATTATAAGCTTCATCCGCCAAAATGAATAACAACAGTAAGTACCCAGGCGTAAATTTTTTAAAAAAAAAATAGCCAAATACAAGTATTTCTCGAAGGAACATGTTGAAAGGAAACTGGGACAAGAGGGGACATCGACAGAAGTAATTTTTACCATTATCAAAAGTTCAGCAGACCGCCACCATAACTGGAACATCTTTTAATTCCATTGCGAAATTTCCTCAATTGTGACGTCATTTTATGTTTGAAGTCCTTCAGATTTACATATGTTACAGGAAGTACGTATGTTATTTCGAAAACAAATGAAACAAATACTGTTGTTAGTCAACTGCCAGAAACAACAGGAAGAAAACTGCTTCTACGTCGATTTCGAACAACGTATTGACATTCAACACGATCGTCAGAAAATGAGCAAACTTTTTTATTCATCTATAGCTCATTTTTGATTTCTTGGCAATAGAATGTAATCCTCTTCTGAAACGTCCGGCTAATTTTGGGAGCATTTAAAGTTGCTTCAATTCCAGGCAAAAACTTTTTTTTAGTTTATTGTGTCGAAGAATTTATGAAGAATACGACCTTAGATTATTCGGGCTGAAATTCAATAATTCAGGAAATTATAATCTCGAGCCATTGCTTAATATTTTCAAGAAAATCGAGATTTAACCAATAACTACTACAGCTTCTTTTGTTTAAGCTATGTAAAAAAAAATAATTTAAATAGACTATATTTGAAAAAATTCTGCTACATTAAATGTTTCATTTCAATGGATAAATTTTCATCAAAAAAAAAAAAAAATATTGTACCAAAATACTCAAATCCTTCTGTAATATAAATTTTAGAGTTACTTTTTTATATAAATTTATGAAGAGTGTAACTTGTGTCAGTCTGAAGTTTGATGACTTTTTATAATGTTGTCTCATTGCTTAAATGTTTCTAACAAGATCGTGAATAATGGTTTTACGAATAACTGCTGCGGCTTCTTTTGTATGAGTGAGATAAAAAAGGGGATATTAATAATCCGCTGTCAAGAAATACTTTCATAAATCATGTAGTGCATACTTTACCCGTTGTACAAACTTACATTCCTGGAAGCAAAACACAACTTATTTAGGTAAGAATGTTTTATATATTTTATCTTTGCTTGATGACAGAAAATATGTTTTTACGTACTTGTATTTTCTCAATTTGTTTTTATAAATATACTACTTTTTTCCGATTAATAGAGTAAAATAAAGGTCATTATATGATTGTGTTTTAAAGAAAAAACTGAATTACGGTGTTCGTTTCGATTTCATCTCTGAGTAATTTTAACGTATGATATGTATTTTAAAAGTTTCATTTATCTAATTATATTATAACTATTTAAGCACTCTATCATAGAACATATTTTCCATATGTACGAGGGTGTATTAATAAGTTTATCCTCACATAGAAATAATTGAGCGAAATTTATGAAATTACTACATTTTATGCGCTCTTTTCTATAAAGCCAGTGTACACGTAACACATTTGTGCAACTAGTATTTCAAAGAGAGTAGGGAGGATGTATTCCAGATGGCGCGATAGTAGACCCAAAGGGTGGCATTTTTCTAACTTTTACCGACCGCAACATGTGACATAATGTTGGAAAAGCCTGTGACCACTTACTCATGCTATGTACCGCCTTCCTTCCCCCTAATTCACCCAACGGGAGACATGAATCATGAAAAGTACGCCCCCCCCCCCCCCCTCGAGAGCAAATTTTGGGGGGGGGGGCTCGGAAGGTTTATAAAATGAAAAGCGGTCACAGGCCAATTAAAACAATATATCGCATGCGAGGGCCGGTAAAAGTTAAAAAAATGCCCCTTCTGGGTCTACTATCGCGCCTCCTGGAATACATTTTCTCCCCACTCTTTGAAATACCGTTTGCAGAAATGTGTTACAGTGAACAATGACTATATAGATAATGACTGATACAATGTACCTATTTCATAAATTTCTCTCAATTATTTCTATGTGAGGACAAAAACTTATTGTACCCCCTCGTACATTTTTGTCCCAAATTTTACATAATCTTTCAAACATGAAGAGCTTTGGTAGAAATTAAGTCCAGGTTTCTAACCCTAAATAGTATCATATTTTATTGAAAAAAAAATTATATTGTAAAAAATTTCCGATGTCAGATTACGTCATGGGAGGATCCACACAATTGTGTGGTGCAGGCTCGGCTTTAAATCATTATTATATTATTTATGTTGCCTGATATACGAATAAGCTCAACAATATAAATCTCAGTTAATGGAACTCCAGTAAACGCTAAATACGTAATCGCACTAGATTATGATTTATTTACCATGATTTATAATATTACATGATTTATTTACGAATTAGAACAATTGTATTAAAATGAATCTAGTGTAATTACGTAGCCAAAGTTTACTGGAGTTTCATTAGCTGCGATTTATTCTGTTGATCTGATTCATATATCAGGCAGATGCTAAGATCATCAGGTTATCTGTGTAAATTAGGTGCGCCAGATTCTTGGGATAACTCAGTTGGCAGAGTACATGCAACTGCAGCCAAGAGATCCCTGGTTCGAATCCTGACCAGTACAGTTTTTGCCCAGTTGGAAAATTACTATCCAATATATATATATTTTTTCAATTTAAAGTAATATAAGAACATTCATATTAGTTTCGGTTAGTAAGATTTTTCATACGGTAATATTTTCTAATAATTTTACATTGAGAAAGTTTAGAATCACCACAATATGAAAAATTTTATTTTTTTGCAAATATTTTCAGAATGTTATTGGAAACGCACATCGGTCCTAATCGCCAATAAACAATAAAGTGTCCAAAGACTTGTATGAGATGAAATAGAGAAACTACACTTACTCTTTTTAGTGATCTACTTAAAAAATTCGCCACAGCTGTATTATAATGCACTCAAATTGCAATTTCTTTTTATAGCGATTTCATTGGTACATTTTTTTCTAATTTTGCTAAATACAATAACTTACTTTATGGAATAAATCTGTTAATAACAGCTGTGTAATAATAAGAATAAAACACTTAAATTAGTCAAAGTTAACATGAATAGCGATTGGTTCGTAAAAATCTTTCTTAATAATAATTTTATAGAATTAAATATATGTATGCATGGTGCTAAAAAAATATATATATTCCAGCGAATCCTATTTAAACTGACTTAAAAAAATTATCATTGTTAAGGAAATAATTGCTTTAAATCTTGCAATTCTATAAATGAATTGCTTTTATATTTATAAATTAAAGAAATTAGTGCAAATATTCTGTTATGTATAATTTCGAGACATGGGATTTATTTGTTAGACACTTGAATGTAACGTGATTTTTTAAAAAAGAATATTTATGCGTTAAGAACAGTTGATTATTCTACAACACCTCCTACATTAATTTAAACTAAAATACATTTTATCTTAATTATTTAAAATTAAATTATTTTATGTTTTAAAAAAGAAAAATTTAATGATATACTTCCCTATGGTAGAAATAATGACTCATTAATGCAGGAGCGGTTTCGTAATGTTCATAAAATAATGAATTTAAAAGAAGAAAGCACATAATTCAGTTTTCGAAATAGAATTATGTTTTCATTTAGTTAAGAACACTTTGAAGACGTTAATTAAATTGTAAGGTTTCACTTATTTTCATAAGAATGTCAATAGTTTCTTAAATATATGAAATAATAATATATTTTTTTTTTATTATTATTCATACATCTTATTAGACTGCCTCAAAAGGTAACATAAAATGAATAATTGAAAATAAATTTTATTGGATTTTTGGCTGATACTAAGTAAAAGTTATGTGTTTTATTTAACATATGGTTTACTATCTTTGGTCAAATAAAGCATCAATGTTTATTGATGTTTAGTCAAGCTCCGTTTTTTCAATCGAAAAAAGTTGTACTTTTGCTTCATATGTCGGAGATTATGTTTAACTAAGTGCACCTCCAATCGGTTGGCCACTTTCCCATGACTATGTCATTGATCTGAAACTAATTGTTTGATTAGATTGTGAAAGATTATAATATTATCTAGAGCTTGAACAAACGTTTAGTTTAAAAAGTTGATAATTGATAAAATGCACTTTTGAAAAAAAAAAAGGTTACTTTTTAAGTATAGAGCAATATAAAAAGGGTGTTTATTACAAAAAATCTTGTAGGTCTAGATTATTTTTTTTAAATGGACGGTCGTCAGAGTAGTTATGTAAAAAAGTGACGAACCTATTTTAAAAAGGTCAATCAGTCTGTTCACTATATGAAGCAAAGTTTCGTATATTTAAAAGCAATTAATCTAGTTTGCCTGAACTTCAATAAACATAATGCACAAAGCTCTTAGCTGATACATTTTGTCCTTGCTGTCGAAACAAATTCCCCGAAAAGGTGCTTTTTGTTTGGCTAAAAATATTAACTCTTGAAACGCATGTTGTAATTATTTTTGCTCGGATTATAGCATCTCATTTTTTATGTTACCATTATTTTATTTAGATAACTACTATAATGTACATGATAATATTCTACATAGTTAAAATATTAATCGCTATACAATTATCACCAATGGCATTTAATACATATCATTAAAATCTCTTCCGTTAAAAAATATATTTATTCTTATTACACTGGTTATCAAAAATTAAGGAAAAGTCACAAAATGCTAATTTTCAAGTACGCGAACACTCAAAAGGAAATAATATAATTCGAGTAATTACTATCTCTACAACACAGCTAGCCCATATAACATCTCATTCATGTCACACATGGTCACAAGTGTCACAGTCACTACGGTGAAGCAAAAAAATAGGAAATTCCATACATCTCATTATGAGTCTCAAATGATCACTATATGTGACTCCACTGAGACGTCAATGTGACTGCGGCTTTGTGACGAGTCACCAGGTGACTTTACAATGTAGTTAAATTGTGACTCTCATGTGACTGTCATTTTTAGACTCAATTTCATAGTCATCATGAACGTTGCATTATGATAAGTCACCAAATAATATCATATTATATTCACATGGAGACTTTTCCCAAAAGAGCACAATAGTGACTTGACATTATGAGAGTCACAATGTAACTACATTGTAAAGCCACCTGGTGACTCGTCACAAATCAGCAGTCACAGTGACATCTCAGTGGAGTCACATATATTGATCATTTGAGACTCATAATGAGATGTATGGAATTTTCTATTTTTTTGCTTCACCGTAGTGACTGTAACACTTGTGACCATGTGTGACATGTATGAATTGTTATATGGACTAGCTGTGTTGTAGAGATAGAAATTACTCGAATTATATTATTTTCTTTTAAGTGTTCGCGTATTGAAAATTAGCATTTTGTGACTTTTCCTTAATTTTTGATAATCAGTGTATTTTAAAGGAAATTGAAATGAAATGAAAGATTAACATATAAATATACACCCCTTTATAGCACAAGTAATGTATCATTAATTTCAGAGAAAATTATCAATGCTGTAAAAACAAAACAGTAATACATATAATGCATTTTACAGAATATAATTATATTTTTACTGAGTTAAGTGGAGATGTTATTTAAATTATGAAATTTCACGTCTTTGTGCAGTCAAAACTTGTAAATATCATTAAAGTTTTCTAAACACATGATAAGGTTTAAAAAAGTAATCCTTCTGCTTCCCAAGCCTCTTATTAGTTTGTTCAGAAAATATCATAAAGTGAAGATTACTGGAGGTGTTCTCTAAAAAGACATAATGATATTTTAGATGTAAATTTCCAACTGGGCTAATGATATTTTGTTGTATAGTGTGATCGTATCAACCGCATATATTGCTAAGACGATGTGAAGAATCTTTGCCACGTCACTAATAGAATATTTGAGAGCCATGTGCTACGTAATCCACCTTCGGAGACGTCGGCCTCGATACTGAGAAGAAAGGATATAGAGTTATATTATCTCTGACAAAAAAGTTTTACCTTTACGGTAGTTCCAGATAGTGGGTATAAATTAGGGTAGTGTATTTAGCATGATTAGTTTATAGATAAGAAAATTGTGCTATGCTCTTTTAAAGGCTTTAGCGATGTTTAAGAATACAAAACCAGTTTTTGTCTTTTAAGAAAATTCCTCATGAAAGAATCAATCACCCTCCAAAACTGGCGTTGAGTTGAGAGTTGGGTCTAAATTGAAACTAGTCGGGAATATGGATTGATTGGCAGTCAGAAACTCTTTCAGCCGGTTCGAAAGTATGTATTCATGTATTTTCTAGATACAAGAAAAGTGATATGTTTGAAGCTAGAAAAGGGTATTTTTCTTGCTTGCTCAATCAACGCCTTCTTCCTGCATTTGGAAACATGAAAATCAACCATAGTAGTAATAAGATTTAAGGAAAGGATAAATTTAGTGCGAGGTACTTACGCATATCAGTATAGATGCAATCGAAGACAGGGTATTTATCCTTTTAAAGATTTCAGATAAAAGTAACAACCTCAGAGAAAGCTGTAGGATTAAGAGTGTTATAATGAGTATTGTGTAGAAACATTTCATCTTTGAAATTAACAATTGCAGTAATTCTACGATTAATGACATCACAATTTATTGTAAATTGACTTCTAAGTCAGTCAACTGGCTTCGTTAACCGTCGGAATATGTAATCGTGTTCTGCAAATACAGGTCATTTCCGGCCAAATTATGATTTCAGAAGTCGATAACGATCCAACTTGAGTGTACAAAAGTGATATGCTAAATACCTTGATTGCATCACTAATCTGGTAATTAGTAGTATTTAGAGGGGTTTTAAAAGGAGGTGGTAACTAGACATCTGCCAGTTCTGTCATTTACGATTTTGATCTCTTTTCACGTACCTGATGAGCTCATTTCGCACCTTCGGCGAAAATATTATAGAAGGTATTTCGAATTGTTTGAATTGTAGATATTACGTCATCGGCAGAGTGAATCTCAATGGGTGGAGTCTTCATATTCACAAGAACATGGACAAAATTTTCCCCGTTGACCGAAAAAGCTAGGGGATGTAAAGTTGGTAAGTAATTACCTACATAGAATCTCGGCAAAATCGGGAAGTTTCCTTAGGACTGATCGTTCGGCGCTTGAATGGCATAAGAGAAAGGGAAATAGTGGGAGATAGAAAGTCAATGACTGCATGGGATTAATGCCGAGGAACCTTAGAGGACGTTATGGTTTGCGTATGATTTTGATCTTTTAATTAACTCACTTTGATTCCAGAACGACATGAGCTTCGAGAGCCCCAAGAGTAATGATGTGCAATATAATCTCCTGCAATGATAAAATTCGAAAAAGTGCGAGCAAGATAAGATAAATCTAGATCTATCAGACGTTGATTCCTTGAAGTAGGATAACAAATAGCTGAAATAAGAAGGTGTGGGATTCAGGCGAAATCTAAGGCAAATTGGAGGCAATGCAATGCAGCTGAATAATTTAACGAGAAAACATTGATACCAAATTTTACATACACAGAACTTCAGTTTCTAGAACAACCTCTATCTGGAGATATGTCAACACGAAAAAGCTCGGAGTCGGCAAACTTGATAGAGCTACACTGGGAAAATTAGTCTCAGAGACCAAAACCATATCCAATTTTCCAGCATATATAAAATCCTTGAAGTTTTTCTCATTATATTTAAGTCCGTTGGCGTTTCATAAGCCAACAGTGAGAAATCTCGAGTCCTTTTATGCTGGGAATGTAGCAAAAATGGGATGCCGAAAAAAAGAAGAGAGAGACATACAGTGTATTTGTCATTTTCCGTAAGTGCTGTACGGAGAGCTGGTCAGCCTTTTTGGAATGTTGTTAGAACATCCTGTCTGCCATGGAATTTCTCAAAAATAAGAAGTTGGTATAGGTGGCCGAAAATGCAAGAGATTTAGATGCCAATATCAATTTGCTACCCTCTGAGGGGGGTAAGTGAGTGTTTAGCAATCACGCCTGCCACAATACTTACAAATGAGTATACTCGATCTACTTTCTTCGCGGGAAAGAGTGAATCATTTTTAGATATTATTGTTTTCTTCATTTTTTATTGCTTTTTTTTTCTTTTTACGCCTGAAAACTTAGGTGAAACTAGGTGTTGTTAGCACGGTGTGCTCCATCATAGTGCGTACATATGCTGGGGTCTTCCTGAGATTTAGGAAAGTCGGGAGTGCGCCCGCACAATTTATGAAATTAAGTTCGAAATGATAAGTCACGCTAACTGGAAGTACGCTTGGTAATTTTGGCAATATATCCTAACTGTTCGACCCCGAATTGTAATTGACACAATGCAGAAGTGAGATATTTTTCCTTTTTTTTTTTTACTTAGGTTCAATTTTTTATTAGAGACCGCAGAACTTGGGGTCGATTTTTCCGAGATTGGATAAGTTTCTATCCATCAATATTTTCTTCTTAATTATGACGATTTACTTTAATACAGGGTTCAATTTGGTGAACTTGCGTAGAAGTTTCCGCTTTGTCACTTAGAATCTCATTACGTTGGGAAGGTGTAAGATAGACAATCCACTTATCCTCAAGTTTGAATAATTTCGTCATTAAGTGCTAGAAGACTGAAGTTAAGTAACGGTTTAACTGTCAAGTCACAATCTTGAATTCATCAAAAAATTGCTTTATTCGTCCTTTCAAGAGGTCAGTATTAAGTTTCACGTATTATTTGGTCGTTCAATAATACTCGAGGACGATGTTTTAGGATTTATTATCAAGATCCGCGGCTTTCGTTTCACCTAGGTAATCCCCGAAATGCGAATAATTCTTCGTCGAATTTTGACCATAAGTTCTAAGAGAACTGCTTTTTCGTACTCACACTCGGCTGTCAGAAAAAAAAGCCTTTTGTCCGCCCGTCAAAGTGCCTCTCGAACTTTTGCCTATCGGGATTGCAACTTACACTCAGAAGCTAAGGCTGAGTTTGCGTGCTGGTCATCCCTGGCTCTGGAACAGTCGGCCCCACGGGATTGCACTTAAACTCTAAAGCAAAAGATGAGTTCCCGATGTGGCCATCCCTATCCTTGCCTCTCGAACTTTCCATCTCGACTACTTTTGAATAAATTTTGAAACTTTTCGATCATTCGGTAACTTGGTAATTTTTTGTCGAGTGCATTGCTATATCATATGATGTTTTACCGATTAGCTACTAATATCATAAGAGGAAAATTTGTAAGATGCAGAAACAGCATTTAAAACGTATGATAGTACGTTTTAATAAAAAAATAAATATTGCTATTCGGAAATATTTCCGCTATAAGAGGCAAAAATTATTATATGTCGTTGTATAATGTTGTATATTCACATGTCGTTACATACATACTAATACTAATGAAAATTTAAAAAATAATACTTTAGTTTAATATTAAATTATTGCTTTTAAATTAATTGGGAATATAAATTTGAACTATTATTATTATATGATTAGGAAATCAATTCATAATATATGCGTCAAGAAATGCAAGTAAACCTTGACTGAATCAGAACTCTTAACCGCCGGCCAACTGAACAGGAGCTAATGCTAATACGTACGCCGTACGCGTCCCGAAACAGATTCTGTAATGTTTTAATAAAACCGAAATTATTTATAATTTTGAGAATTTTTGTGATATTTTGAAGTTTTCAAAGAGTTTTGATTAATTCAGTTATACAGTTTACTCAATATCATCAATCGTATTTAAATCGGGAAATAGGCATAATGCATCATTAAGAATTTGAATATAATTACGAATATCATTACAAAAATTTAAACAAATGAATTCCAGGTCAGAAGCGCGATAAAGATTAATTTGGGCAGTTGAGTAAATGTAGAAGAAGGGTAGGAAATATTATCAAGTAAATACAGATATATAGCCATTGTACGACACTGGTAGCCAAAACGGATGAAGAAAAAGTGGCGGCAATTTCAATAATTTTTAATACAGTACTGATAGAAGATTTCTTCTAAATGTTCATTAATACCAGAAGGACATCACATGTGATGATTGAAATGGAAGTCATCTGCCTGAATAATCTTATCATCTAGCATAAAAAATTTATCATATATAACACCAGTCTGCATTTTAAACTTTTTGTCAGATGATTTCTTATGAATAAGTTTTCCTGAATCAATTTTTGATGCTGATTCCGGAAATGACTTCCATTTTTGTTTATCACGTCAAGATTTTACGAAAAACAAGAAATTGTATTTTGAATATTTTAATTAATTCAATCAAAAATTTATCACAATTTCATACAAAGTACTTCATTAAGCACGTTAATAATACTGTAAAAAATGTCCTTATAATTTCATGATATTTCTTTAATAAAACCAAAAACAAACAGTGCTCAATTAAACAAACTTTCCTCTTTTTGTCTTTCTTGCAGATCCTCCTTCATCGTTCATGTCCCTCTTCAACATCCAACAGTAGTCTGACATTATATTTCCATCCATTTTCCCTTATACTCATCACTGTAATGTCCCAGAGTTTCTGGAAAGTAGTCGATATGGGAATACAGAAAGTGCATTTTTACATTTATATTACAGCCCAACTTCTTGAAATTTTCCAGCTTTGTTTCAACAATATTCCTGTAATTTGGATCTTTCTTATTCCATAGAAAATTTTGGGTAACTCATTTGAAGAGTGTTCATGCGTCTTTTCCTATCTCGTTCATCGTTTCTTTTTTCAAAATCTTTGTCCTTCATCAGTTTTTTGATTTGAGGACCAAAGAAAATTCCAGCTTTTAATTTTTCGTGTGTGATGAAGGACAATTTCCCTTGAATCTTCGAAATTAACTCTGGTCGATTGCAAACAAACTATACGTGATAGAAGAAAACTAAGACCAGTTCTGTAATCAACATAAAAAATACATTAAATGCAGTCATTGGTTTTTAATCGTCGGATATCATGCAGACTAGTGTAAATTATCATAAGAGTCGAATGATGTGAAACCCCTACGTAGATGGATGAAACAGTAACTGAATTTTAATATTAGTGTTTCCACATAATAAATGTGAGTTTATTACATTTTAAAAGTTTCTATATAGTTTTAATAGTGTTTAATTCAAATTTTGATTTTTATTTTTCATTGTAAGATCTTAAACTTACAGACAAACCAATGAAACATTTCTGTTACAATTTCATTAATATTTATGAAAAATTATATAAACAAAACCTTTTTGGGTTACATTGATCCTAGTATAACAATTCTGCTATTCAAAGTGGATGTTATTCATTTAAAATTCAAAGTTAGTACAATTTTGCATTAGTAGACTACCCTTTTTTTTCAAATACTGCCTTCACATTCGGACAATAGATACTATTTCCAGTCAAACTGTGTCTTTCACATCCGTCTGGGACAATTTGGTGATGCAATAGCATAAGATAATGTGTTTTGCTTTTCCAGGATTGTACATGATATATATTGTTTCTTATTAGTATAAAAAACCTCACCTTTTTTTTTTCTCAAATTTAATGCAAACTAATGCCCTTTTTTTACTATATCATCTAACATATATCATATATTTACGTTCAACAATATTTTTCATGCAGATAATATGTATAAGATCTCGCAACAAACAAAAAGAAAGTGACACGATTTATCATTTAGTAGCTAGACATATACATTAATTCACCTCTCTCCCAGAATTTGTTTTGGAGAATCTGCTAAATTATTTATAAGTCTTTCATTGTGTATTCGTAACTATTGATTAAATATTAATATGAGCAAGAATATTAAATAGTGTAAAACAAATAAATTTGTGTCCCGATTATTAAATGTAGAATTCAAGATGAGATAAAATGTGCTGTAAAATATTTTCATGAATATTTGATGAAAGCAAAATAAATGTCTTCACCAAGAAGCAGGTGACAAAAATAAGCATAGATTTTACATTTTCGCCTTCTGTCTTTTAGAATTTTCTTTCAGTGAGGTTTTTCTTTTCTTTTTTTTTTTTTTTTTTCTTGCCTTACGGTATTAATATGAATTTATGTAATATTTTTTATAATTGACTCAGATTTTTACACATATATGAAATATGCATAGGTATACTGTTATCGATTATGCAACTCTTTCACGGTCATATTTTCCTAAGACTCTCGGTTAAAACAGACATAGTACATTACTCTCAGCTGAATTAAAAAAAATTCCTGTCGGCGGAGGCCAACAGGCCCAGGTAGATTTCGAAGTTAAGTATACTAATTTCACCAACAAAAACTAAATCATAATTAGAGATAAACACACTTTAACAATTTTATCTGGCCGCTTTTGATGAGTTTATATTTCATTTTTCTATAATAGCTGGTTTTATCATAATCATGTTAAGGCAGTATTCAGAAAAATACCTTTTCATGCTCAACAACTCGAAATTTTCTGGCACATTTTCAAATTCATTTTTAATAGAAAAAATATGAAACTTGCTGACGTGATTTTTGAAGAGATTTATATGCGACCTGTGTTTTTATTTTTCGTTCAGTTAATTGAAACTTGATTTATAAACAATTATTTTCTCAGTAGGACAATATTTTTCGTTTCTAACACAAACGCTTCGAGAAATTCTGTTCAAAATGCACACTTCGACATCATTTTTTGAAAGGTATTCTGCCTCTATCAAAAAATCGATCATTACGGTACATTATATAGTTTATGAATAAGAGAATCTACCAATTGGATGCGTTTGAGAGCAAAAATGAATTTAAAAATGTGTAAGAAAATAAGCAGTTTGGATTTGAATGCACCCTTCATAAGATGATTTTTTTTTCTTCAACCGCTATGTATCTTTAATTTGTTTTTGCTGTAAAAATTGGTCCTATCAAAAACTTGTTTATATAAATGCTGTAAGCAATTTTAAGAAGATATATGATAAATTTATGGGGATTTTATATTTTGTGAATTGACGGAGTTATGGATTTTTTTTTTTCTTCAACCTCCCTCTCCCCTTTTTGTTTTCGTTTTTATTTATTTATTTATTTATTTTTGCCAGTACGAATTGGTTCTATCAAAAACTTGTGACTATAAAAGTTGTAGATAATATTAAGGAGATTTATAATAAAATTAATTGGATTTGATATCGTGAGAATTTGATGAAGTTATGAACTTTTTTCTCCCAAAATCCTTATTTTGGGTCCCTTGAGCCCATTTTTAATTTTATCAAAAATCTGTGATACATAAATTTTATGCCTTATTTTTAGAAGTAAAAAAATTTAAACTGATTTGATATGTACAAAAATTAAGAAGTTATGGAGATTTTTCGGTTTTCACAAAACCTCTCCCTATTTCCAACCCTTTGGTCCGATTTTGTCCATTAACGAACTTGACCGGAATTTTATGCCCCTTTTGATTTTATGTATCAGTTTGGAAAAGATTTGTGCAGAATTATGGAAGATATCGTGTCCAGAAGAAAGTGATATCTATATATATATATAAAGTTTATTACCGAGTGTGGTTTTGGGCTCTAGGGGTCGTGATCGGTGTAGATCTGCAATAATTTTCAGAAATGCCAACATAGGGAAGAATGTACTAGGCAGTATTTCATACGAAATCTACCTAAAAAGGGAGGCTTGAATAAGCTTTAAGTAGTTTAAATTGATTATATTTAATGCAGTAATGTACATATTTATTCTACTTTCAAATCTAAATATTAACTTACAAATCCCTAAATTAATATTTATACTAATTATAATGACAAAAAAAGTAGTTTAATCAGATTGAGGAATCTTTCTTCAATAGTGTTTTGAATTTTGACACAACTGCAATAATGCAATATTGTATTTAAATTATTCAAATGTTCACAAATAATAATAAAAACAATAAAAAATTCCTTTGTTAAAAAATTCATTTCTTTCAAAAATATATATTCTAAAAACACACTCAAAATATATATTAAACATTTAATTGCTAAAAAGAACGTCAAACGTTAATAAAATACATTAAATGATCTTAATAATTTGACATGCTTCGATTGAATTTACTCAATCATCATCAGAAAAACAAATAAACACAAAGATGGAAAATGACAATAAACTATTACAAATGAAATTGAAAAGTAAATAAATAAAAATCACGCGCGTAATATTTTAACATGTTTCACGTTGCCCTATTTTATTTTCAAATTATCTAACAATTCAATCCAAATATTTGGGATTTGAAATGACAAGGAATCATTGCAGACCATTGAGTTTCTGACGTAAATTTCAATAGATTCTCTAATAAAAAGTTGCAAATAAAATTCTGACCTATAAATTAATCTACTTTCATTAAACAAAATATTTATGTTTTCTATTTTATTTAGCCTAGATAATGCGGTTTTACCTCTATTAAATTTTATGTCTACAATGTGCTCTTTACATCTCACTTTGAATTTTTTCTGAGTCATGCCAATAATTATTTCTATAACCACCTTCTTTAAGAAAAGGAATGATATAAACACCGGAAAGGTCAAATTTAGCAATAAGGTCAATTCTAGTGGTTAAAATTGATTTTAATTTAGGAGGGGGTCTAGCAATTAAATTTACATCAAACTTTTAAGTTGAGTTTTAGCGGATTCGAAGAAATTTGGATAATAATTTATAACCACCCTTTTCATGTTATTTGCTCTGTCGGTTTTATTCTCAAACTGCATCGCTCTTTTTGTTAATAAACTTTTTAATTAATTTATTAACTATTTTAACATGATATCCGTTGTTAATAGCTATTGTTGAATTGCTATATAGCTATTATATAGCTTATATAGCTATTGTTGAATTACATGTTAAATTATTAAGATCTTTTAATGTATTTTATTAACGTTTGACGTCCTTTTTAGCAATTAAATGTTTAATATTTATTTTGAGTGTGTTTTTAGAATATATATTTTTGAAATATTTTTAATGGACGTATAAGAGAACTTCTTCTTATAATTTAATAAATTCATTTCTGTCTAATATGAATTTTTACACCATAACAAAAGTCAAGAAATTTCTTTTGAGTATGAAAAGTACAAATTTTGTTATTTATATTTAACAAATCCTAGGAAAATTTAACTTTTATCCTTGTCACATGAAAATTTATGTTTAATTATAATTTTTGCCTCAGAATATCATGAATAAGCGTTACCGATTTTTTAAATTGTCCATAATACTTCTTTCCACACAGTTTTAAAAAAACAGTGTGGTCATAAAAAAATCATTGCCTATATTAGGACCTCTAGCGGCGGATCAGTTCAACCGATCGAGATGAGATTTCAAACAGAGTTATTCAGAGGTATGAGTGAACGGGAACAACGTGGCGCTCATGATTACGGTTATACGTACAGAAACTCGAAATTTTTGAATTGCAATGTCCATTTTTTTTTCGCAAAAGGCTTAGCTCGTGAGAAAACCTTAAAGACCCTCAAAATGGTAAGCGTATCACAAAAAAGGATGAGTTATGCACGAACAGAAAATAGCTCTGTGAACAGAAAACAAAAACAAAAAACACGATCGGTGCACACGGGGTAAATTTGCATAGGGCATATCACGACACCAAAGGCAGAACTCCGTTCGCAAGATATTTAGCGTAGAAAACGGATAGAAAGCGGGGTGGGAATGTTGGTTCTTCAGTTGGGAACTCACATATGCTGACAAAATCACTCTGCCAGCGAAAGTTCGTGGTGAATTAGTAAAACTCTATTATCAAAACGAGATTAAAGCCGCGGAAGCCGTGCGTGTTTACCGTCGAAACAGTCTCATAATATGTGGCCCATGTACCCCGAAAGCTCTGCGTGATTTAATAAAGAAATTCGAAGAAAATGGCTGCATGTGTGATACATCGAAATCCATACGACAAACAGTTTCTGAGGACACTGTTATGGAATTGCATCACATAGTGACCTTAGGATACATACAAACAGCAAGAAGTGCAGTTCGCGCATTGAATATATCGGAAACAACGGTCTTAAAGCTACTGCGCTCTGTAATCACATGTTTCCATAACGGTACCAGCCCATCCAGATGTTGGACGCGGGTGACCATCTATAACGTATGCACTTTGCAAATAACTTCTTATCCGATATGATGGCGATAACGAATGGTCTCTTAGAATATTATGGACGCACAAGGTACATTTTTCGTTAACTGCCAGCGTCAACACCAAAAATTGCGTGCACTGGCCAGACAGGACTCCGCACGCTGTGGTACTAGTACCTTTACAGGGTGCGGCAGGAATTTGTCAACGCACGTTATAGGTGAAATATCACCCTGTATATCATATTTAAAAATATTTTTCTGTTACATGTAAACATGTCGGAACGTAGACTAACTGAGGGAATTAAGAAGCATGCTGTCATTCGCTCACTGGCTGAAAAACTGGTTTAGAGATTGCCACATTCTTGAAATTCGATGAGGGCACACTCTAGAGAGATGCAGGTTGATGAGGCTACAATCTGATGTGTGATTCATGAGGACCTTCATTAGAGGTCGTACGTGACGAAGAGTTGTTACCCCAAAGAAACGGGGAAAACCTCCTGACCTGAGACAAGCGCCACCAAAACAAGCTGAAACATGAAGTGGAGCCATGAATGCTCTCGCCTCTCTCCAATGAGAAAAACTTTGAGAAAAAAAAGAAGATATTTTAAATTTTTAGTAGAAGGTGTCTAGGCTTTTTCTCGTTGAATAATCGCGTCTTTTTCTTTAGTTTGTAAACAATATATCAATAAATTAAAACATATTTATTTTAAAAAATGAAACATATTTCTACAGGGTGTCTCAAAATGTTGGTTACAAAATTAACATGCTGATCTGTCATATCATGATAAACAAGATTTACTTAAGAACTTGTGTTCGAAATGCAAACCGTGACCGCTAGAGGGTAATATGGGAGAGTGGTAAGCGTAATTATTCCAGGCGAGGACGTTGCAGGAGAAGGATGAATCGGTTTAGTAATGCAGAATTGGTCGATATGCATTACGTACATGACGCTGCGGATGGAAATGCGTGAGCCGCGGTACGAATGTACCTTGAGCGCTTCACAAGCAGACGTCAGTCAAGCCATGTTTTGTTTGGACAATTGGACCACAGATTGCGTGAAGTAGGAACTTTCCAAGTACTCAGCCATATCGGCCGAGAACGCACAACACATACGCCTGTCGTAGAGGAATCCGTGATAAGGGAATTTGACAGGAACCATCAAACAAATCGTCGAGCAAGCGAACGTGTCTTGGGTGTACATCTTTCCAGCATTATACGCATACTGTATAAGGACACACAACACCCCTACCACTTACAAAGAGTACTGGCATTGTGCGTTGAAGATTGTCCCCAACGCGCTGCATTCGCACACTGGTATTTGCAACAACGAGTCGCACAGCCGGATTTTCTATCCTGGATTTTGTTTTCGGATGAATCCTCTTTTACACAGGGCGGTGTCCTAAACCTTCACAACATGCACATAAGGGCACATGAAAACCCAAGGTCTACACATGTCCATTCGCGTGTTATCTGCTGTGTGGACTGGTATTATCGGTGACATGTTAATCGGCCCTTACCTACTACCTCAGCACCTCGACGGGAATACTTATCGCATTTTCTTAGAAAGTGTCTTGCCGGATCTGATGGGTGACGTTCCAGACGCTACACGCCGTGACATCTGGTTTCAGCATGGTGGAGTGCCTGCTCATTTTAGCTATACTGTGCCAGAATACCCCGATAGGATATATCCTAATCGCTGAATTAGCAGAGGAATTTCTGCATGGCCACCGTGTTAACCCGACCTGAATCCTCCGAATATCTATCAGTGGGGACACATGAAGTCCATGGTGTACGAGACTCCTGTAACATCGGACATGGATCTCATCTCCAGGATCGTGGATCCATGCGTCGGCGTTGTGAAGCATGCATTTCGGCGAATGGAAGGGATTTTGAACACCTTCTGTAAATAAAACCCTGTTCTTTAATAATAATTCGTATTAATACCTCTTTCCATATTCTTTCTTTCTTCCACTCCACACCTGCTCTCGTCGTCCTCTAGCGGTGTTTGCACTTTCGAACACAAATTCCTATGCAAATCTTGTTCCTCATGATATGACGGACCAGCATGTTAAATTTGTAAACGATCTTTTGAGACACGCTGTATAAGTGTGGAAAACCTTTTGCATTCTGTTAGCTTCCGAATTACAACAAAACTTTCAAAATATGAAATGTTTACCCCAAATTACGTGTTTGAAATCGTAAATCGCAATTTTCAACTGAAAAACTATACCGTTTTCTTATATCTGAAATTAAAATAATATAATTATAATACATTAATATATAACATATTAATATGTATTATTAACATACATTATAATAATACTTTTCTGCTTATTATAAGAAATTTAAAAATAATAGTATAATTTGGTTCTAAATGTGGATTGCAAAAAGATTTCCTCCCCCCCCCTTTTAAAAAAAGAACATTTCATTCAATGCAAATGAAAACTAGTCGGATGTACCAATCCCAAAACTTTCTTCTATCTCATACATGTTAATACTTCAAAATTCGCTACCACACTGCCAAAATTAAATGGCAATCTATGCATCTCATGAGGATTCTAACGATATGAAATTCCGTGGGTTAGATCTTGAGATATGACTATCGCTGAAATCGTCCAAATTCAGAAAAATGCTGCCTAGCAGCGCCACCTATTGGGTGATTTATACCAAATCCTAATCAGCAACAATTTATGTCAGCGTCTGACTGAATCTGAAGTTTGGAGAAAATCCGTGCATTAGTTTCTGAGATAGAGCTATAGCGAAAATCGTGAAAATTCCTGCATAGCAGTGCCACCTATTGGGTGATTAACACCAAAACCTAATTAACAACAACTTGTGTCAACATACAACTAAATCTGAAGTTAGATGAAAATTGGTCCATTAGTTCTATAGATAGAGCTATTGAGGCAATCGTGAAAAAGGCAGCACAGAAGCGCCACCTGCTGGGCGATTTACACCAACACATAATCAGTTGCAAGTCATATCAAGGACTAACTGAATCGGAAGTTTGATGAAAATCCGTGCGATAGTTCTTAAGATAGAGCTATTGGGGAAATCGTGTAAATCCTACAAAACCCATCATAACAGCGCCACCTGTTGGGCGATTTACACCAAAACGTAATCAGCATCAACTCATATCAAGGACTAACTAAATCTGAAGTTTGATCAAAATCCGTGCATTAGTTCTTGATATAGAGGTATTGCAAAAATCGTGAAAAATGCAGCATAGCAGCGCCACCTGTTGAGCGATTTACACCAAAAACTAATCAGCATCAATTTGTATTAGGGACTCACTGAATATGAATTTTTATTAAATTCCGCGCATTAGTTCTTGAGATAGAGCGCCCACAAAATTTGTGTCACATACACACAGACAGACAGACAGACAGACTCACAGAGTCACAGACAGACATTTTGTAAAAACATGTTTTTTGGAATCTCTGACCCCTAAAACGTGTAAATCCGTCGAAAACCGGAATTCGAAAATTTTCATGAATCCAATACTTTCTTCTTGTAAAGATAGAAGAAAGTAAAAAAATGGTATGCTACACAGCTAGCTAAAATTATAGGTTCTCGCAAAGTCTACCTGTTAGAAATGGTTTAAAAAAATAAAACTAATATTGTAAGTACAGAACTTGTGTGGAAATATAAATTATTTAAAAACAACGTTTAAACACACAATAAAATAAGTTGATTTGATCAGACGTATACGTTTCGTGAGTACTAGGACTCAAATAAAAACTTAAAAAGCAATATCCCCCCAAACAACATGTACGGTGAAAACCCAAATGTCAAAACCTAATACCAAAGGACCATCAAGTTCCAACAGCCAATGAAATTAATGCGGAAGTGAAATGTCGTGACACAACAAATCCACCCTGAAAGTTGAGATGTATGGTGTACTAGACAAAACATTAACCAAAGATTCTTTAAATTTATGGATATGAACAGCCTCAAAAAAGTCTAAATCCAGAGGAGTAATGCATTTCTTGATAATGGTAGCTGAGGCAAAATTTTCCAAGTTTTTATACACTGAGGATGTGCGTCCTAGTACTCACGAAACGTATACGTCTGATTAAATCAACTTATTTTATTGTGTGTTTAAACGTTGTTTTTAAATAATTTAAAACTAATATTCTTCATTAGTAACCTCAATGATGTTATTTCGGAATATTTATAAATAGCAATCATGCTAAATAAGATTTCATTAGGCATTTTCCGGCTAACAATACAGTTTTATAGTGGTTTCGATCATTTTAAAATTTTCCATTCATTAATATAATATATCTCATTGCTGTAATTTTTTACGCTCTTTCTTCCAGACTTTTATTTATACATATGAGCGCTAATATAAGTATGTGCATGGGTCAAATTTTCGTCAATTCGGATTTTTAATTGTTTGTTTGACCAGTCATAGCAGATGAGCTCTTATCCATTTTACATTACAATGTGTAAACAACAATGCAGTTTAGATTTAATTTTACTCATCAATTTTACTTAAGAATGCCAAATGAAGATGGAAGGATTTTAATCCAGAATCATTTGCTTTACTATTCATACATTCTAACAAACCAAAATTGTTTAAAATGATTTTCAATAAAGCAAACTTATATCCTTCACTGATAACGTTCCATAATAATATATGCAAGTAACCTAAAAATAGGAATTTTACTAAATATATTTTTTCCCTTTCGTCGATATTTCTTTATTATTCACAATTTTTGTCAAATATTTATGCTGGTCTTTAATGAAGAAGCAAGTTAATATCACTTTTGTTGATATTATTTATGAAGATAGTTGCAGAAAAACTCTAAGTAAAATATATGATAAATAAGTATTGTTTACAATTTATACAGGTGTTCGTTTTAATGTTCACAGTTTCTGACAAGCCTGATCGGTAATAATATTTTTGTTAATGCGATATATATCCATTTCATTCATATCCTTCACGAAGCTATAATTCACACTACCTATAAATAGTATTCATGTTTATGAGCATTCTAGTCATTTTTCTGATATTAATTAAATTTCCTTGCAGACTCCGAAGACCTGCCTTTGTAAAATTTTGATTAAAACAAAAGAAAACAGCATTAAAAGAAAATATGTCAGTTTAGATTGATTTTTTAAAATGTCCATCTAAATGTCAATGTTTTTCATTTCCATCTGTATGTCGATGTTTTTAATTTCTATGACATGAACATCTAAACGTCAATGTTGTTGTCAGTAAAATCTATGTTTTAGATTTCTTTAAATGAAGCAAGTTAATATCATTTTGTTTATATCCTTTATAACGATGTATTCAGAAAATATCTAAGTAGCAGTTTTGCTAAGTAAGTTTTTCAGCTGTTCATTTTATTATTTATCTGTCAAACCCAATATTTATAGAATGTACTTCGTTAATGCAAATTACTTCCATTTCATTTATATCCCTAATGAAGCAATAATACGCTATCTATAAATAGGACTCCTGTTCATATGTTTTGATTAGTCGTTTTTTCGTTAATAATTAAATTTTCTTCTATTTTCCCAACAAAACACCTCCCTTTCTGAAACTTTGAAAAAAAAAAAAACACCATTGAAAGAAAATACCTAAATTTAGATGGAAATTTATACAAAAGTCAACGTTTTTAATTTCACGGCCCTTGAAAATCCCAATATGTTCGGAAAGCACTTTTACAAAATGCTGACGCAGAACAAATCCCTAAATATATATCTTCCTTTTATTTCCCCTTTTTACATCGACATTCTGGAATGTATTTGTTCTACGATAAGAATTTAGGAAGATGATGAGATTTTTTTTCTATGTTTCAACGACACTTAAATGAACACAAATCACACTAAATTGCTTTTTTCCCTCTGTCGCTTCATTTATTATGAGAAAATATTTTTTCATCATTATTAAGTGTATAATTCGGATTTTTTGTTTCTTTTTTACAGACGAAAAATGGAATGCACATTTCTTTTCACAAATGATGATTTATTACTTTTTCTTGTGGAATATATTTATTTTGTTTAGCGTAATAAGAATGAAAGAGGAACATGTTCATTTTTATTTTTAAAAAAGAAACCGAAATCTAGTAATGTATTTAATAATGAAGAAAAATTTAGGCTATTTGGATTTATGAAATATTTTTGAGCTGTTCAAAAAATATTAATTTGAAGGTAATTGCACGTTCCTTTGGGCCCTTTTTTCAGTTTTTAGAAAAAAATGAATCTTGATACAAACAAATTTGAATATTTCTTCTTATGACTAATCAACGCTCTGAGATGTCAGTTGAGTGAAATAAATATAAGCAAAAATCAATTGGAAAAAGTTTGTATTATGTTAATTTTTATTTTATTACACAGAAAGAGAAAATCGATATTAAGGCAACATATATAAGATATTTCATTGATAGATTGTTTAATATATATTTACTGTTTTGTATGTATGTAAGCCAATTTCAAGCAATATAAAACCAGAAATATAAATCCTAACAATCACAAAATCTACCCTACATATATAAAATCCTAATGAAACGAATTTATGAAACGGATATATGAATCGACTGATTGAACAACTGATTATGTTTCAAGCGATTTCTCCTAAAATATTGAATACTTTGCGATGAAATTAACACTAAAAATCAGCACTGATCCACAGATCTCAAAACTGGTATTAGAATTTTTAAATTCAAATTAGTTTTCGAAATATTATTTTTTTTCTAATTTTATGTACATTTTTCTAATGATGGCAGTTCAAATTTTAATCAAGCATATATATATATATATATTTCATATTTCAAAAAAGGTTGACATGGTAACCCGGTTATTGTTGTTCATTTGATAATAAATGTTTATTTACTTTTATTTCTTTTTTTAATTTATATAAATTATTTTGTTCTATAATTATTAATTATATTTTTATATTTCCTTTAGAAAATAATAGATAAATATTTAAAAATACGGTACTACTTAGTTATTCCGTCGACCAATTTCGCCAAATTATATAAATCTCCAAAACACTCGCCAAATTATACAAATTGACATAATTTTTATTTTAAATAACGAAAGAACAAATAAATTAGTATAACATTAATAAATATACAAACAAAAAGTCGAAATAAAAATCACTTGATGACGCAAACACGTGTAACTTGCTTAATGTCAAGTCAATGTGACATTTACGATCAACCAATTATTGGTATTTAATCTTATAGTTTGGCGATAGATTTTTGATCGACGGGATAACTAAGTAATGCCAAAAATGCATATGTAACTGGTATTTGAAAACGAAGTTTTCGCCAAATTTTGGTAAAAAAAAAAAAAAAAAAAAGAAAAAAAAAATCACGCCAACCTGCTGTGCGTATATGACATCTGGCGAAATATTACGACTCAAAAAAAAAAAATGCTAACTGGCGAGTTGAAAAAAAGTTATTGGCGAGATTTGCATCCGGCTAGCGTAACAGTACCAAGAATTCTTTGTAACCATAATAAATTTTATGTAGTTTTATTCGAAATTTTTTTTTTTTTTGATTTTTTAATCAAAATGGAAAACTAACGATCCCATATTGGCGCGATTTTTTTCTGACTCCAATGTCATATACGAAACGAGTACTTAACTGGCGCCTTATACTATTCGGATTTTTTGTTTTCGTATTTGAGACGAAACGGGGAATACGCATTTCACAAACGATCATTTATATAACTTTTTCTAGTAGAATATATTTATTCTGCTTAGCAATCTAAGAATGAGAGAGATACATGGTCATTCTTATTAAAAACAAAATATTGTGATGTATAGAATAATGAGAAAATTTAGACATTTCGGAATTACGAAATTATTTTGAGCTGTTTAAAAAATATTAATATGAAGATTATTCCACTCTTTTAGTAAGGCCTTTCTTTTATCAAAAACTGATCAAATGGAAACGAAATTGAATATTTTTATTCTGAAAGCGTACGCTCTGAAATGGTAGTCGCGTGAAGGTAATAAATTAAACAGAAATTACTGGAAGTATTCTCCCATTCATTTTAATTTGTGCGTATGTTAATGCGTTCGAATACTTTAGAGTGGCCCTATAAATAAACTTCACATTTTTCTCATTGCCTTTTCTAATTACCTATCTATTACAGTTCAATTAGCTGCTGGAAAAGCAAAGTTTAATCATGAGAAAATTAATAGATGCTTTTTGCTTCTAGTACAGCGATATTTAACAGCTAAATTACAATTAACCAACTTTCACGCGTAAAATCATTTTTCAAAATCAAATAAAAATGACACATTTAGTTTTATAATTTTTTAATAAATTTTACTTGAAAAAGAATTAAATTTATACAGAAATTTTTTTTCTCTAAAACGATATCACTTTTATAATCTAAGGTAAGGAAAATCAATATTATGAAATTCCTCATTTTCAAAATTCTGTGAAAAATTGCTAAAACAAGGATTTTATCTAAAATCTCTCTCCTACAAATAATACTCTGGAATAGATTTTTTAATACACTCTGTTGCAAAAAAATATATGCAAAGAAAATATTGAGCCTCGACCATTAAACTTGGTATGTGAATAGTGTTTGCTTATATGAACAAATTGTTATAAATTCAGAACAAGAAAATATTTATTGGCAGTAAAAAGAATGTCAATTTTAGTGTGTCGTAAAACCACATTTGGCAGTTATAAAAGTTAATACTAAAGCAGAAATGGAGTCTATTAAGATACCTATGTCATTATGGGGTATATTCTGCAATAAGTGTAGAACTGATAATCAATTTCGGTGGTATTCTGAGGCGGCTGAAATCGCCTTTCCAACATGTCCCAAACATTCTCTATTGGAGCAGATCTGATGACCTAGCAGGCCGTGGAAGGACATTTTATCACTGTAGACATTGTTGTGAGAGTTGTGCAGTATGTGGTCGAACGTTATCTTGCTGATAATTGTTACCTAGCTGACTTGATACCATAGGCCGTATTACCGGCTACAAAATGTCGTCTACGTATCTGCGAGCCATTAGAGTACATTGTAATACGAGAAAAAGTAATCAGCAGATCGCTAAAAAGAATGTCATTCTAGAATTATAGAAGTGTACCGCTCAGTAACAAATGCAAAATTGAACCGCTGACCTCTCTGCCTCCGCACACATACAGTAGTCACCAGCACTCAGAGAAAAGAAGGATTCGTCGCTGAATAACAAATTTCTCCAATCAGATACTATCCAGTTTGCTCAAAATAACCACCATTCCAGAGTACACAGCGTATGTTGAAGTATTAGAAGGAACTTAACCTAAATGGAGCTCCAGATCTGAGCCCAGAATCAGCCTGTCATTTACAAATGGTATGCCTTAATACCACTGCATCCAAATCAACTGGTAAATAGTGTCGAATAGATTATAGTGACATTGTTGGTGTAGATCTTGTTGATGTAGATGGTGTAGATGACATTGTTAGTGTGCTGTTCTGATTGCTCTATTCTCTGGTGAATTTGGAGCCTGGGGGCGTCCTGAGCCACTGCAGTGGTTGGACGTGCCTTCTCTGATCCACTGTTGCCAACATCGCTGAAATACAGTATCTCTTCCACCAAAATGCTTGGCTGTACGTCTGTCGAACCAATCTGCTTTTCTGAGGCCTATGTTTTGACACTTTTTAAAATCGGATCACTGTTCGTAGTACCGTCGAGTAGGTCTTAAAAGTATCATTCTTTCAAATCCATGTATCAACAATAGTAGTCCAGTTCTAATTTCCCGCGAATTCAAGAACAAGATCTTTTAATTTCTGCCTTCTGTGTAATATTATTGCGCATTGCACAAGTCCTCATTGGTCATTGGTGCTGAAATGTTAATAAATTGCATAACTCATCAAATCACATCAACACGCAAAGTTTCGTATATCTGGCTCAATTCTTTCTTGAATGCATATATTCTATTGCAACATATCGTAATTAGATACATTAAACTTATCATTTTCAATGTCATTTAGAATTTGATATTGTATCAAATACTTTCAATACGTAATCGTCTGAAAATATTAGGAATAGGTAGAAAAATAAAATACGACAAAATTTTTAATCATGTTTACAATTTTAATTCTGCAGAATCAAATAGATATACTTTCCAGTCATAAAGGAATTCAAGTTTCAAAACTAAACTCTTTCGGTTTGACGTCCTATTAATGGGCATGTATTTTAATTGAGTATGATTTTGCTTTAACAATTATGTTATTGTCTGCATTTAGTAATGATATATGTGTATACATTTTTCATTATGATTTCATTCGTATTTTAATATATAATAATAAATAATAATTATAAAAATTTCTTCTTTTTACAGTATTGATCGCTTTGATTTCGAGCGTATGTTTCGATCTTTAAATCAGAAATACTTTCTACTTTACCGGACTAATAATTTGTGATAAAACTTTTATAGCCCAGTTGTTAGGGGGTTGGATTCGGAATTAATTAGGGGAAAGTTGGAAGTTTATTTAATCCCTTCAGTTAGTGTCTAGAATGAATATGCTATGTTTTACGCGTCATACTAGGCGAACGTTAGAAAATAAGTACAGATTTATAGTAAAAAAAAACCATTTTTTTTAAAATACCATAACAATATCTCGAAACAACTAACTTTTTTAAAAACACTGTCAATACAAATGTTGTAGAGCTTAAAAGTCTGAGTAAAATGAGTACCTACACTTAAAATTTTTGTTGAACATTAAGGTTCCACTTCAAAATTTTAGCCCCGTGGTCAGGGGGTTGAACACAGAATTAATTGGGGAAAAACTGTAAATTGTTTAAATTTTTTCAGCTATGATCTAGAATGAACATACTAAGTTTTCTCCCTCGTACTAATTGAACGTTAGAAAATATGTGTATATTTATAGTCAAAAAACACGTTTTTTTAAATTACCTTAACAATATCTCAAAACAGTTAACTCTATGAAAAACACTGCCAGTACAAATGTTGTAGAGCTTAAAATTTTGAATAAAATGAATACCCACATTAATATTTTTGTTCAAGGTCGCAGGTCTATTGCGTTTAGGAAGAAGGGGCGAGAAAATTCACCAAATATTTTCTACGATATTAAAATGATACCAAATACTTGTTTTACTTTTATCGATGAGCAGCATTATGCTATTCTTTTTATAATTAATTAAAAAAACTTGTTTTCACTTTAACTTAACTGATAAGAAAGATTTTTCCAGAATTTTCCCAATTAATATATGCTTTTCGGTGGAAGAAGGCATATATTAATTGAGATGGCAGCCATATAATTTTTTTAAACTTCCAATTCAAAAATTTGAAATTAAGAAGTCTAATAATTTACTTATTCTGTTAAAAGTTTGCAGGAAACTGTCTAGTCAATCGACCGTTTTATAGAAAACGGTTTCCTAAGCGCATATACTTTATTGGATAAGCCATCCTGATTAAAAATCTCCATAAGCGCTCCAAACGTAATGACATAAAAATATATTTTCGGATTTTATTTTCCCAGTGATTAAATTATAAATTGATCGTTTCTGAAAAAAAAAAAGTACAATAATTACGCGATTTTGCTGATTTTTTTTTTTTTTTTTTTTTTTTTTTTTTTTTGTCGAAAATTAAATTAAAATCACTTCAGTAATTATCGAGAAAAATGTACAGTCAGACGCAAACGTCTACATACACTCATAAAATTACAACAGTCTAACACAATAATACTAATATTTTGGGGGAAAAAACTTTACTTTAGTAAACATTTCAGGCATTAACTGATGTCTATTAAAGAAAATAAAAAAAACAATCATTCAAATTTAGCGAAATTGTGCAAAAATCGATATTATATAACCACAAAAGTCTAAATACAAATAATGTAAGCATAAATAAAGGGTATAAATTAAAAATTAATATTTTGTATGACCTTCCTTGAAATCTATAACTGCTTGAATTCTTTTTGGCATTAGCAAAACAATATTTTTCGTCGTATCAGGAGTAATGCCCGATCATGCACATTGTACTGCTATCTTCAAGGTTTTTTTACTTGTAATTGTGTATTGTCGAACTCGATGATCACGTTCATCCCAAATGTGCTCAATGGGGTTTACGTTTAGTGACTGTGTTGGAGAATGTGTTGGTGGGCTGCTTGGGTACTTTATAAAGGAGCCATTCCTTTACGATCTTACTAGTATGCTTCGCGTCATTATCTTGTTGGAAGACCCAGCTATTTACCAGCCCAAAATTCTTAGCAGATGAGTGTAGATTGCTCTGAAGTATTTTTAAATATCCGAATACATCCAATGTACCGTCAATAAACACTAAATTACCTATCTCAGCCGCCATTGAGTCCCAAACCATTACACTCCCTCCACCGTGTTAAACAGCTGATGTAAAGTTTTCTGTTTCCATTTCTGTTATTTGTTTTGGCCAAAATTTTCCATGTCTATTACAGCCAAAAATATTAAACTTACTCTCATCAGTAAAACTGTTTTCCCAAAGTCAAAGTCCTTATCAATATGTTTAAATGCAAAAACTAGTCATTTTTGCTGGTTTGCAGATGAAATGAGAGGTTTCCTTCTGGGAACTCTACCATTGAAGGCTGCCGATCGAAGAATTCTACGAACAGTTTCTGGATGCATTTTCTTTCCACTTGCCATCGCAATGTGCTTGGTTAATTGTGGGGCACTAATTTTCGGATTTTTTTTTTTTTTTTTTTTTTTTTTTCATTTCTGACTATAGTTCTTGCACCACGATCCTTAAGTTTCCATGGACGACCACGTCGAGATTTCTTGAGCAAATTTCCACGTAAATTATAATTTCTAAGTATACTTTATACAGTTTCATCTCTTTTTTCTAAATTTCGACAATCTTGCACATAAGATTTATTTTTGTTTCTTAAATTTACGAACAGATTACGCAGTTCTAAGGACGTTTCTTTTCCCTGGCTCATCTTTCCCATTATATACACCCGTTTAGATACAATGAAATACTCCGACTATCTTGGCAGATGAAGATCGGCGTAGCTAAACTTCACCTGCCTGGTACAATTGAAAAGTGAAAACGAAAGAGGTTTATATACAAATTTTGTTAACAGCCAATCAAGTGTACGTTGACTTTTCTGACATGCTGATTGCAGTAAATATGAACATTTTATTAGTAATTATCATTTTTAAGCTTTTACAAAGTGTTCTGAAGCATCATTCATGTTAGAATAATAGACTGATGCACTTTTTTGCTTGGAAATTCGAGTAGTTTTGGTAAAAGCTCTATTTTGATGCATGTATGTAGACTTTTGCGACTGACTGTATTTGAATGAGAGTTGTTTAAAATGTCATTTCAATACTGATTCCGCCAACCTCAAACTATAGTTTTAAAAGACAGATTTTTTTTTATGTAAAGATTATAATATTCCTTTTTTCAATATTCCGAAGGTTTGAACATTTATAATCTTAATTTATGATGCACGTATACTATTCGAAAATAAATTTTATTAGAACCACCTTAGTCCTTTTCGTAAAATATCGAAGTTTAAAATCGTTCTATTGGTCGAACTTGAATTTCTCTAGCGACAAGGCTCCTGAACTGTCATTTTATCGCTCCCCCCCCCCCTCCAATCCTCGCATTTTATTTTCAAACTGCTTAATTTTAATACATACGCAGTGTTATACACTGTATGTACGTCATATTGAATACTACCCATATTTCAAATAAAATATCGGAAATCATAAACAATATTTCCCATCATTTACGAATCATTTTTGAAAGATGCTAAAAATCAATGAAAAATGCACTTTTTAAGTTATTAATTTGTTCGTAGCGGCAAAAGCTTACCTAGCCGGAGGGGGAAACTTAGTACTTTCATTTCTGAGCTACGGCGAAGGTATTAAATCCTTTTCTATTTTCCCCCTAATTAATTCCAAATTCGGCCTTTTTTTCATTCCCTGTTACTGGGCCCGTAATCAAGAGGTTAAACCATAATTCACAAAATATCCAAAATAAAGACCTAAAATAATTACAAAAACATCGGAAATACCTCAATACATTAAAAAGATACATGTATAAAAAAATTAGAAGCAGGATGGAGTGACGACCGGATCTGTTCTGGCTTCAAGCTCTTGATTAGCGACTTAGGCTAAACTTTTAAGTAGAACTGTGAGCTTAATGTTCAACAAAAATATTAAGCGTGGGTACTCATTTTATCCAGAATTTTAAGCTGTACAACACTTGTATTGACAATGTTTTTGATAGAGTAATTTGTTTTGAGATATTGCTATGATAATTAACAAAAAAAGTTATTTGCGAGTATAAATCTCTACATATTTTCTAACGCTTACCTACTACGAGGGGGGAAACGTAGTATATTCATTACAGACCTAAGCTAAATGGATTAAAGCAATTCCCATCTTTTCTCTAATTAATTCCGAGTTCGGCCTATTTTTCTCCCCTACTACTGGGCTATAAAAATAGTAGATCGTTATTTTATGCCTGCTTAATCATATTATAATACGACATTTTCCGAGCGTCTTGAAAAATTCCTCCCTGAAATATTGTTCTATGAATAGCTTGTAAATTAATTATACTCATCAAATTTCAGCAATCCTCAGCTTTTGGTGATTGGGTTAAATAGTTTTATATTATTGACGTAAAAGAAATTTTTTCCAAAAACTGAAGAATAAAAATGAAACCCGAAATGGTAAAAACTTATAATTTAATACTAAAATCGTTAGTATTCTCAAATTCTTAAATTCTGAAAATTTTGACTTTTATAGTTGCTTCATTCTGTATATGAATGAGATAAAACATTTTTAAATAAAGAGTTTTCTCTCACAAACGGCTTTTACCACATCTTTCTGTAAAAGGATACAGAGATTCTTTTATTTTCGATTTTTATGCTGTTTGTGTTTCATCTCAAAGATAAATGTAAGAAGTTTCCATGGTAACTTGCTTTTTACGTCACATTTGTATGTATCTCTTAAATCAAAAACAAGCATGTAAATTTTTGCGCATCCAATTAAAATGCTTTTTCTTCATTAAAAGATATTTTCTTCGGTAAAGGATAAAAAGGTTTCAATTGAATACTTTTGAAAAATGAACTTAAAGCTTGTTAAAAATTAATGGAAAATCAAAGAAATTTTTTTTCTGTTCATTACTTGATCTAGTAAAAATATTCTTTATTGTATATTCAAAAGATAAGGAACTAAATACATGTCACAGGAGAAATATGATTTATTATATATGGAAATACATATGGTATATTGCTTTGAAGTATTAAATTTGCGTTTCTTTGCATTTAGAATGTTGTTGTTTGCATTTAAATAGACTTTATATAAAGAATCTTCATTTTCAACATTTTTATCGCAAGAATTTTCTTTATTTTGAATATTTTAACAAACGATGGGATTGTTGGACTGAATAATTGAACATGATCGATAAATAAACAGAACAAATGGAATATTTAATTAATTTATGAAGAAAAAGTACATCACAGCTTTATTATTAATATTTAATTAATTGAGATAAAAACATAAAATTTTATTAATACAAATTATTAATATTATTAAAAGAAAAATGCATTACATAAAAGAAATGTTTTTTTTTCATGAAATTTGTCTTAAGGGCAAAAAGCTTTAAACGAATTTCTTTGTAAAACATTTGAAAGAAATCTGTGGCTAAAAGTAAAATATTTAATGAATACAATAAAATCTTTTCTTTTTTCTAAAATAAGTCAAGTAATAACACTCTTAAAAATTTTACTTATTTTAATGGTGATTGCTTAAAACTGATTTCATGTAAGCATTTTTCATTTTTTTTTTCGTTTTTTAATTTTGAAACAAGTATTTAAAGTATAAATGAAGTATCAGAATTTTAAAAACAAAAAAAATATTTATAAGAAAATCTTTTTTGTTTTTATTACTTTCTCAACTAGCATCATACTAAGTAGTAAGGGAAATGCATCTATAGTGGACCACGTACCAGTAGTTAGCCAATAATTTTTAAAGTTTAAAAATAAGCCAAAAATGCATTTCTGAAAAACGACTGAAAGAAATCTGAATGACTAACATCCTTAAATGTTAACTTTCCATAAACTGATTGTAATAACTTTTTTTTTCGGCTAATACATTTGTTTATTTTCTAGAGTGTCTTCAAAAAGAGATTTTTTGGCAAATTCTGGGTGTGATGTAGTAATAACATTTATTTTTTTAAATTGTAATTTAATTTTTTTTTAATTGTCTTTTCCGACTCAACATTGTCCATATCGCTTTTTTTTTCCCTTTTTTATAGAAAGTAACAGATAAGTTTTATTTCAGCCTTTCCCTTCATGCTTTCGTCATACTAGCTATTTTTAGGCTGACGCGTGTTGCAGTGACGTTCAGCTGCGTAATGAAAAGGGTGTGTCTTCGCTCCGCGAATTAAAAGTACGTTCTCGCTTCAGAAAGCTTCTGCTTCATCTTCCCTTTTTTTTATACGCGCTGCTCATAATTACATAATTTTAATTTATTTAATAGATTTAAATCTTTTCTTTCCGATATTTTTGTCTACCCCGTTTCTTACTATAAATTAAAAATTTCGTTAATTTTAGATTAGAATCTGTTTTGTTGGTGTTGCTGTCATGATATAGTTCTATTTTAAAAAGATAACGGGCTCCGGCTTGCAGATGCGGGGTCTAGCGAATGGTATTCAAAGAATGTCTTTGTAGTAAAATACCTGTTTAATTTATTTCCTGATATCGTGGAAAATATTTTGATTATGTTTTTCATCAATATAGAATTCGATGTGTGTTGCACTTTAATTTTTAAAAGATATATCTTCAAGTGGAGTAGGTTATTTTATTGGTCAAAGAATTAATTTATGAACGTCCAACGGGAGGCCTTTTCTTTTCTTCAAAAAAAGATGGTATAAAGCTTTAATTTATACAGTTATTAAGTCTCCTCTTCATTTCATTACAGACGACACGATCCAAGTAAGAACTTTCTTTTCTTTCATTTATTTTATAATTGCTTGACCGTAAAGAATCAAATGGTTATTGCAATTTACAACGCAATTTACTTTAAAAATAACTTCATGACTAATTTTCCTTTACTTAACTGCTCAATATAATTAGTAATACCACACTAGGAGACTTCATTAAGAGATACGTTTTTGTTTCATACATTGATTCTTTAATATTATGTTTCAGTTTAAATTAAAATACTTGTAATATACTCTATTACATTGTAAATAATTTATTGGTTAAGTCGCAAACTTAAAGATTCATTGCATCAGAAATTTACTAGACGCACTACTGGAGCATAGCGGATGGTAACGTTTTCAACTTTTCATTTTTTCAGAAGAATATATTTTGAAACTTTGAATGTTTATTCTGATACATGAAGGTTAGAACTAGGTTAAATATATATAGACATATATATATCGTTTGGAATTCACTAACACTTTAATAATAATCAGATAAATGTCCTTAATTGGCCCCCTACTGGCGCGTTTACCTTATATACACGTTGATTGTTGAGAATGCATTTCAATTCTGTTTCAAGTTTTAAAACTAAATTATATTTTAGTTACATTATTTAAAATATGTATAAATAAATGCACTCCGTGGCTTTGTACAATAAGGGAAGCCATAGCACAGATTTAAACCAAAAGTTTATTTATACACTGTAAAAAAAAAAATAAATAAATAATAATAATAATAATAAATCTGTAAATTTACTAAAAACTTTCTAGAAAACTCGTATTACTAGAAATTTTTATGTAACAAGAAGTCATGCAACAAATACACTTTTGCACCGTAAATCAAAAAGCCTGTAAGATTACTAAGAATGTTTTAGGAAACTGGGAGTCCTAGATTTTTTTATGTAACTGCAACCCGTGTTGCAGATAAAATTTTAGTAACAGTGCTGTAATTTTAGTAGATTCTTTTGTAAAGCAACAAGTTTCAGTAGCTTTACAAAAACTAGTTTTGTTTACCATGTGTATTCGCCGGATATCTATGTGGGGATTTCGTTGATAGGTCGTTCGCTTGTTATCCTCCTCCTATAGCTTCTGCACTGTAATTAAAATCTGTAAAGTTACTAAAATTTTTCTAGGAAACTGGATTCCTCGAACATTTTACATAACGGCAACAACAAAAAATCATGTAACAAGTACACTTTTGTAATGTAAAACGACAAATCTGTAAGGTTATTAAGAATTCTTTAGTAAACTGGTATGTCCAGAACTTTCTTAACCCGGGTTATATATTATATATATCCCGGGTATATTTTAGTAAGATTACTGTAAATTTAGTATATTCTTTTGAAAAGTTACAGATTTCTGTAGCGTTAAAAAACTAGTTTTGTAGATTTACATCTTTTTTTTGTACAGATTTGTATACAGATTTTTCTAACTTTACATCTGCAGAATTACAGATTTTTTTTTTTACAGTGTAGCAGAAAGCATAGAGTTAGCAGAGGAGCGGGTTTATTTAATGTATACTATGAAAACCAAGATAATTTTTAAATGACTGGAAAGATGAAAAATCCTTTCACAAATTCAGTTTATTAGCAAAACAACTCAACGTTCGTTCTACAGGATCCTAAGAAATTCTCTTTAAAAGGCACTGTGACTATAAAATGAAATGAAAGCTGTGGATTCCGATGGCTCTTTAAATAAGTAGAAAACTCGTTTTCCTACCAAATGGTCAGAATCTTACAGACGATGACTTTTTCATAAATGGTAATTAGAAAGTTCTCCTGAAGTCAACTCGTGGCTTATTTGCACCAAAGAGGATACAAACGAGAATACTGACAAGATGTGTACAAATCCACTTATTCCACATCCTAACGCGCTAGCTATAGCTACTACACAATCACGGTTACCTAGTTAACAATAAGAAAAATGTAAAAAAAAAAGTAAGAAAAATCATGCGTACAACATAGATTATGAAACGCTTTCCAACACTCCCTGAAAGCTTTAACGAAACTTCGTTACTTACAGAAATAAGGTAAATAAGATAACTAAGTAAACATTTAAAAATCTGATTTCAGTAGTTACCGCCTATAGCCAAATATATATTCTAATTCTTTTGAACAGCCCTGTATTCGATCTGTATGTTGATATATATACTATATAATGGGAAAATTTAGTTTAGCCAGAAAACGTATAACAGGTTGAAATTTCTCTTTCAGCATTTTATACAATTAATTGAAAAAATATTTGAATACTTTTGTACAGCCCTGTAGTTTACCTAGTACCTTTATTACACGCCACTATTTAGCTAAAATTTAATTCAAACTAAAACACTCTTAAAACTACTGAAACCACATTTGCAGAAATTATCATCCATAGACGATATGTATCCAATTCTTTGCGTGACCCTGTATATCATTTTATTATATTCTACAAACTTCTTTTAATAAACTAAATGCAGTTTAGCGTAAAAATGCATAACTCTTTTAAAAACCACCTTTAACCAATTTGCGCTCATACCCAGTAACCTTTAGAAATTATTTTGTGTAGCCCTGTATATAAATTATAGCAGTTATACACACCATATAGTATGCATAAATATAGTGAAACATAAAAGCGCATATCATAATTAAAAATACATTTCCAGCAATCAACGCTAATGTACAGTAATTCTGATACAATATAATATCTTTATATACTATCTGAAAACTTTTGTGTGTCCCTGTAAATGCTATGCACTTCGTAATATACATGAAATAACTTATAGTAAACCTCAGCGACGTATATCAATTTCATTATATGTGAAATAGTTTAACATAATTAAAATAAACCGCAAACAATTCTCCCCTTCTTCCCGATGTCATGATGTAACGGAATTCTTTTGTGTGGCCCTGTAAAAGAATAATGACTACTCTTTGCACCGCATATTATACAGAATGCATGATTTAATGCACTTAATAAATACATATCAATTTTGTTATGTTTGGATGCGTGTAACATCATTAAAAATCTTTTTAAACGATTTCTTCCCATAGGACCTAATGTAACGGAAAACTTTTGACTGTCCCTGTAAATGAACTAAACATGCTACAAACTTCATTTGAAATAGGGAAAGTGCTATGGTAAACGTCAATAACCTTCAAAAATTTCAGGGCAATCCGAGTATATTTACGGGAGATAGAGCGCGGAAAGACGGCCAGACGTACAGACGGACAGACAAACCGGAGTCATAACCACTTTTCAACTTTGTTGGAAAGTATTAGAAAGACATGCTTTCATTAAAATTCACAAAAATGTAGAATATATATGTATAAGTGTATATATAAATATTATACAGACATACAAACAATAAATACAACAAATCCAACTGGAGTGAAAAATTAGCCAGAGCCAGGAATCGAACCCAAGAACACAGTATATAAGACTGCTTCTGTAACAACTGAGCTACTCCGGCCGATGCCTGAGTCTGCAATTTCTCACGAACAGTCTCACTGCAGACTCAGGCATCGGCCGGAGTAGCTCAGTGGTTAGAGCAGCAGTCTTGTATACTGTGCTCCGGGGTTCGATTCCTGGCTCTGGCTAATTTTTCACTCCAGTTGGGTTTATTGTATTTATTGTTTGTATGTCTGTATAATATTTATATATATACCTTTAACTGTTGAATGCAGGCGTTATTTATGTGTTTATGTGTGTTTCATTATCATGGAAGACGATAGTATTCCAGTGACGCAGCCTTAAGCCTAAAATCGTATCGTATCATATCGTAGAATTCGTAGATGGCGGAACTCATATATACAACTAACTCGACTTCAAAGAAAACGCGAAAAGCCGCCTTTCAATAACTCGGGGAATATAGCTCTTATTATTCTGATTTTTTCAGAACAGTCTTATTTCTGCAGTCTAATGCTATTCTGAAATTTTTACATTTCTACGTGCAGTATATTTTGAGATCTCGAAACCCATTTTTAAAGTTACTCGGTATGTAAGAAGTTCCTAATTTCCATTTCTGGAAAACGGCTCTAACGATTTTCTTTAAATTCATATATAACAGAAATATGTTTTATTTGAAGGGAATAAGATAACATTTGTTTCCAGGAAAACTCTAATTTTCTTTTTATTCACTTTTATTTTTCCCCCAAAAAGATCTTATTAAAAATAATATATAATATAAATTTATTTTAGATGAACCGAATAAGATCATTTTTGTTTCCAAGAAGACTCTTATTTGTTTTATAATAAGCATGAAAAATTGGACTATATTTTTCCACTATTTATGGAAATTTCACCGAAAATGTGCCTATTGTATTCATGAGCTTAATTTCTTCTGACCAACGCTTAGTAAAAAGCTTACGAACATCCGTAGCTCAGTCGGTTAAGTGCGTGCCTCGCAATACATAGGTTGCGAGGTCTGTCCTCTTTGAAGCAGCAAGCACTTTTTTTTTATATCAAAGTACATTTGATTTTGTTTCTATAAAAATATATTTATTTATTTTGATTTTTTTCTTTAAGAGTTTCACGTATCACTATTTCGTGACAATATTTCAGACAATAAAAATACTGTAAAATCTGTCTAAGGCGGACTTTGTGTAAGCCGGAAATGTGCCTACCGCGGAAAGACTTTCAAGACCCGACGAATCCATTCAAAATAACATTAATACGTGCTCCATAAGCCGGAATCTGCCTAACGCGGAAACGGAAAGGTTTTTAAGGTCCGCCGAAAGCCAATTTTTACATAAGACGGTTGGTTGATTTGGTTGATTTTTGACGGCCGATTATCTACACTAGGGATATAGGCCCGAGGGGGGAGTGCCCTTCATGGGGGTCTTTCTAAGGGAACCTAACCCGTATTTGCGCATGGAAATCCATGGCTCGAATTTACATAAGACGGAAAAAAGAATATTTTAATACCGAAAAGCATTCGGTAAAGGGAACTTTAAAAATGATAGATAGATCAAATACATATAATAAATAAATACATATAAAATACAATATAAATAAAAGCTCATTTTTTATGCATTCATTTGTTTACAGAGGGAGAATTTTAATTTTGAAATTTTTCAGATTTAATGATAAGGAAAAGAAAATACGCAGTTTATATTTATTCAATCTACAACAGTTTCTTTGCATTTAAAAATTTTTAACAAAAACAAATTTCTGTTTTTCTACGGTACATAAATTTAAATTATGCGTTTTTATTTTTTTCATTATCCTTAAAATAAAAAAAAGAAAAACAAAATAGGCCGTAATTCTTCCATTACCTTTATAATAATAATATTATTAAATAAGCGCTGTTATTCTAACTGTAAATGGAAGACTACGAGATCTTTAAAAAATGTCATACATTCAAAATTTTGCAAAAAATACAAATAAATTGCAGTTTTATACTTTTATCTTTGGGGGAGGGAGAGGAGGCTCAAACAAAGGTTTATTAAACCATCTCTATAAATCAAAAGAGCATAAAATGCAAAATTTGTCATGTAAATTTATTTTTTTAAATATATTTAAATTATTTTTTAGTTTCAGAACAACAACAACAAAAAATATATCTATACCTTTCAAACTTCCTATGTATTCACAGAAAAAATTAAACTAAATAAAACCTTGAATTAAATAATTCAGTTGGCTAAATAAATTATTAAACCATTGCCTTGCATTAAAAAAATTACAAGGTACAAAATATAATTAAAATCTGTTTCTGAAATAATTTAAGTTGGTAGTTAAATACATCAATAATTAAATGATTTTCTGCATGGTATCGCCATCTGTTGGCTAAATTCAGCATAAATGGGAAATGTATTCACAGAAAAAATTAAGTGAAATAAAAATTTAAATTAAATAATTCAGTTGGCTAACTAAATTATTAAACCGTTGCCTATCATTAAAAATTTCAAGGTACAAAATATAATTAAAATCTGTTTTTGAAGTAGTTTAAGTTGTTTGTTACATGGTTAATTAAATTCATCAATAATTAAATGCTTCTCTGCATGGTATCACCATCTATTTGCTAAATTCAGCATTAACAATAAATGGGGGGGGGATATTACAATAAAATTTTCTTTTCAATAATGGGAGCAATAATAATGTATTTTATGCATTTTATACAGTTGTATCCAGTAAATCTAATATCCTACCACCCCAATACAACTAAAAAATTGAACATTTACATTAAAGTAGCAATAAATGTTATTTCACATGTTAGTGTTATGTTAGATGTTGATAGATTAAAAACTTACATGATGGAAAATTATTTCTTAAAAACTAAAAAATCAGTAATTTCCCAAATAAATTTTATTTGAAAGATTTTTTTTTGCTTACAATTTTATTGTATTTTAAATAAAAAGTTTTAAAGAGTAATATTTCTTTATATATTTTTTAAGAAAGTAAACTTTTTACATAGTAAGTTTTAACAAAGCTTTCTATATCTGTGAAACGAACCATAACCCCCCAGATTTTGTATATTACTTCCATATGTTACTAAAAAGTTCTTAAAAAAAAATCAAATAGCACAACACTCTTTCCAATTGAAGTATGAGGTATGCTCTTTTGAGGGGGGGGGGGGGGGGTAGGGAATTAAAGGTGAATGGAAATCACGATTATGAGTTCCTATTATTAGTCTTTATTTTTTTTAATCTTTTTATTATTAACTTAAAAAATACGAATGATATCAATTAAAAAACCCTTAACGGGTTAAAAGTTTGTGACGCGGCACTTTATCTCATTGCTATAAGAATTTTAAATATGGAACTTAAAAATAATGATATCAAATTTTAAGTTACGCTATATTATTTATTTCATCATTTTATTTTTGTTTTATTTATAATTGCATGTGTAAGAATTATGTTAAATTTAAAAGGACGTATAAAAATTTATTCATTGATGCGTTATCATTCACATTTCTCATAAATTCAAACTATGAGTTTTAAAAGATATGATATCAAAATTTAAGTGACGCCTTGCTGTAGCCTTAAACAATTAGTTTTAAAATTCAATTTTAATTGTTTTCGATTTGGCTAAATATATTTACACATCTAACCAAAACTTTTAATTTTCCAATACACTGTTAAAAATACCACTTTCACTGAACCTGTACAATGCACTGTAATGTATTTATATGAATAAATTGATTTATCTTTTGTGCCACGCTATCCAAAATCAAAAGTAAAATTTGTGTAAGGGATTTCTTTGCGTCATTGTATCCAAACTAAGAGAAATATATGCAAATGGATATTATGACGCAAAGAAATCATTTACATAAATTTTACTTTTGATTTTGGATAGCGTGGCACAAAAGATAAATCAATTTATTCATATAAATACATTACAGTGCATTGTACAGGTTCAGTGAAAGTGGTATTTTTAACAGTGTATTGGAAAATTAAAAGTTTTGGTTAGATGTGTAAATATATTTAGCCAAATCGAAAACAATTAAAATTGAATTTTAAAACTAATTGTTTAAGGCTACAGCAAGGCGTCACTTAAATTTTGATATCATATCTTTTAAAACTCATAGTTTGAATTTATGAGAAATGTGAATGATAACGCATCAATGAATAAATTTTTATACGTCCTTTTAAATTTAACATAATTCTTACACATGCAATTATAAATAAAACAAAAGTAAAATGATGAAATAAATAATATACCGTCACTTAAAATTTGATATCATTATTTTTAAGTTCCATATTTAAAATTCTTATAGCAATGAGATAAAGTGCTGCGTCTCAAACTTTTAACCCGTTAAGGGTTTTTTAATTGATATATTGTACAATGTGTGTTTTATTATATGTATGTATATTACACATTGTTGAAGCTGATACAAATTTCCCCATAGGAAATCAACCGTTTCTCCCTCCACATTGCCCCCTTAAAGATCGAATTTAAAAAAAAACAATGTCCAGTTCATGTATTGACCTCAGGTATACACATACATTCCAAATTTCAAAGATCTACGTCTACAGGAAGTGGGTGAAAAATGAGTCACAAGATTTGACTGTCATAAACAAGCATAATTGTAAGTAAAAGAAAGCATGTAATAATAAATAGCCGTGGGGCACGTTGGAGATATCTTGAGATACATACGTACATACGCAACTTAAAGAAATTGCAAAATAGGTCTTATTCACAAACAAATGTTAGAATTCCGAGCCCCACGACTGCACACAAAGTCTCAAAACCTCCCTCGTTCACTAGGTTACCCTAATAAAAGTGTAGCTTATCATGATTTCAGTATATAAGCCTATTTATATCTACACTGCAAATAGAAGCGTCTTAAATTTAGACACATATGTGACTGAAAAAGAATTTTAGACACTTAAGTGTCTTAATCTGAAAATTAAGACACTATAGATGTCTTAATTTAAGATACATAAGCGTCTTACTATGACCATGGTGTAAACGAACTGAGAATAATGTCTAAAATATCCACAAACGTCTTATTTTAAGACACTTCATTGCTTTAAACGTGTCTTAATTTTTGATTCTTCCGACGCAATAACCACCAGGGGGCACTAGCACTCCCAGTTGCGCATGCGTTTTAGATGTCTTCGTTCGAAGTGGTATACGTTGTAATTCAAACAAAGTTTGTTTTTATGTACGCGTGTATTTTAATTCGTTTTTTGCGAAATGTGAAGTACTGTGATTTTAATTCGTATTAACTTGGATTATGTATTTATTGAATACATACATCTGACGTGTGTGCTCGGCATCAAATGTCTCTTAGAAGCTGTCGTCGATACAAGGGCGGGATAGACACAGAACCGAAGTAGACGACGGTTGAAGATTACACCCGGAAATTCTACAAAGCGTGTGCAATGGTCTTAGTGTTAACTCGTATCAATTTATATCAATAATATTGTGTTATTCATCTTCCTCCTGTCGAAGCTGGCAAAAAAAAAAAGAAACTTTTGTCTGGCGGGTCCTGTTTTTAGGATGAAACATCTCATCCTTTAAATATGGCTAGTCGGATGTATTATGGATTACCTTTTAAACTGATGAAAGTCTTTCTCCCTCACTGTGGTTGTGGTAGTTTTTAAAATTTCAAATCGAGGAATATTTCTTACCTCTTGCAGCAACTCAAGTAAGTTTCTTTATAGTAGTAAAATTAGTGTATTTTATGATTTTATTTATTGTACTAAACAAAATCCTGCATGAAATTTAATTAGTTTTGAATCTGTTCGCAAAAAACCCCACTAATTCTAGAAGTATATATTTTTAAACTTATGACGTTCTTTTTTATTACGAATTATATATTCAATGTCAGTTCTTAGTTTCAATGAATAATTTTTATCTCGCAGTAAATGACGGCCACAAGGAAGTAAAGATAAAAAAAAACTTTGAAAGATGACCTAATGCTTTCTTACTTCCTGGCATAAAACCGCAGATTAAAAAAAGATAAATAAAGTAAATGAGACTCGTCTATTATATGAAGCTGCCTGTAAAAATATACATATGTATTTGATTTGCAATCAACTCTAATACTGATTTTTTTATTATTTTTAATAAAAAAGTAATTTGAAATTTATAATGGGAAAAAGTAAAAACCTCTAACTAGATTTCGTATTTAAAATTGTGGTAACTTTATTTATATGCACTTATACGAAAAATACAAAAATGACAGATGTTACTGTATATATTTAAGACGAAAGAAGTTTGGAAATCATAAGTTATTTTTTCCTCATGTTTTTAATATAGAATATGTACTTATTTGTTTTTATTGATAGTTGAATAGCTTTTGTGAGTACCCTCTGATCTACATAAAAACTTGCCCATGTGGAAATATAAATTTTTTAAAAACATAATTTTTAAATAAGTATTTTCATTTTTTTGGGGGGGGGAGGGGGGGGATTTTGCATGAATTTTTGTAAAGCTGATATCTTAAATCTTGCACTGATTATAATGAAAGTTTTGAACTTTTAGAGTAGGACAAGTTTAAAAACGCAAATATATTTAACAAAATACCAAAGTCATTTTTTCCCCAATGTTATTAAAGTAGAATATTTATTTATTTATTTTCATTATTCATAGTTAAATGGCTGTTGTGATTATCAAGTGATGTATATGTAAAATTGCCTATGTGGCAATATATTTTTTTATATTTTCATTTTTTTTTGGGGGGGGGGGATTTTTGCAATTTTCGTACATCTGATATTTTAAATCTTTTTCCACATTCAACCGAGTATAATAAATATTTTGAACTTTTAGAGTAGGACAAGATTATAAAATATATATATATATATTTATCTATGTACCTTAAAAGCCCTTAATAGCGAACACTTCGGGAACGCGGAATTTGTCCGATAATTGGAGATGTCTACTTTTTTGAGGTAAAAATATACAAATATGTATGTCTGCTGATTTAAAAAGTATTCGTTAAATAGAGGTGTTCGCTATTCGAGAATGTTCATTAACCTCCACAACGGATACTCCCGAATATCGGACATCTCAATTTAGACAACTATAATGCAGGGTTGCGTTTTTTGCAAAAGTACTTCTTGATTAAAGGAAGGGCAAACTGGGAAGTGCCCCGTCCCCCTACGACTGTAGTGCCCCCAAATTTGATGTGCAATATTTGTAAAGCTTATATTTTAAATCTGTTTCGAAATTGTACTGATTATAATCAATATTTTGAACTTTTAAAGTAAAATAAGGTTAAAAACAAAATAAATTAAAAAAAATCTAATATTTAGATAAATATTTTTTGTTTTTTAATCTTGTTCTACTCCTGAAGTTCAAGATATTGATTATAATCAGTACAATGTCGTAAAAGATTTAAATTATCAACGTAACGAAAATTGTATACCAAAACTGAGAGCACCAAAAAAATCAGGCTGTATTGGGGGGGGGGGGGGCAGGACCACAGCCAAATATTTTTCCAGGATTCAACGTGGTCAAACATGGCTACGTATGATGCTTAGAAAAAAAAATGGATGCGATTCAGACGTTTGAAGTGTCTGAAATTCAGACGCAAAAAGTGTCTGAAAAAATTCAGACATTTTAAAATGTCTGAAAATTGAACACTCCATTTCAGACACTTAAGTGTCTGAATTTCAGACATTTTAATTTAGAGTGTATTATTATCCATTTGGAAAAATGGTTATTGTCCTCGCCAGGGTAGGAAATTAAAAGCATATCTGAAGGTTTTTATTGGTTTAATCACATTTTATTCATTTTCTGATTGGTCTATACAGTAATCTGTATTTCCCTTTTTTTTCAACAGAGATAGACAACAGAGTGTTGCAACTATGACAAAAAAGTAATAAAAACTACAAAAAAAATATTAATAACTCAGAAACAAATTGAGATACAGCTTTCAAACGCATTGCATTTAAAAGTACATTTCTTCCCCTATACGACGATATAAAAAGTAATATTGTGGGATGTTTAGAAGTTTAAGAAATAAATTTCATTTAAAATTGGCCGTCAGATTTCTTGAAAATCTGACGATGGGAAAGCCTTTTCCCGAACAGCCAATGAAATGCTTGGATAATACGTAAGTTTCGGGTGGATAATACGTACGAGTCGCAGGCGATTTCTGTCGCTTGCAATTTTTACGTGTAATAACACTATTAATGTTTAATTCATGGCGTACGTAATGTATGATCAACTCCGTGCTATTTTTTCTGTCTTAAATTTCAGTCTTTGAAAAAATCATTTTCCAAATGGTCGTTGTAATTTGTTAAATTGCATTATTTTAATATTGTAGAAAGATTACCAGTTTCTCCTTAATTATCCTAATCCTTGACAATCGGTAAAACATCGCCAAATTAGTTACTGGAAATAGGTCGTGAAAAACAGTAAAAATTTAATCTGGAGTGGACATTTTGCCAAAATATTTATATAAATAATGCAATACCTTATGCCAGCTATGTTCAACAAGATTCATCTTCAACTGTTATATTTCGACCAAATTAATTGTAATATATAACAAAAAACATATATAATTCTATTGAAAACATAATTAATAGAAATATTAGAACGATATTTTTTAAACACTGTCCCTTTCACATTTACTGAAAGTCCTGGGCAGTTCAATTCTCAGAGGAGATTCCACGATTATATTCAAATAACTCTTTTTTGACACAAACAAAATACTAAATGTCTAAAGTTAAAATAAAGGAAGAAATTTTGGTTAATTCGTAATTATAAATAATAACTGAAAAAGCTATCAATGGATGAACATGAGGAGGAGTTTGTCATACAGTTGGAATATACTACTGTTTGTACTGTTGTACAAAGGGCGTAGGAGAAGAGCCAGCTTTTTATATTCAGTTACCTGCTGCAAGTTTAACGTGAATAAAAATATATTATGCTATTACATTTTTTAAACTTCTGTAAAAATAAGTTCTGAAGTTTTTTAAATGTGATATCTTGCGTGTCAGTAGCGAGGTGTGAGTTTTAGCGATGGGCATCGGTAGTTGAGTGTTCCCTCACCTATGCAGCCGGGTACACTCTCCCTCCCCCATTCAGGAAAAATTTGTTAGAAAGAGTACATTTGTGTACTCCTTTTTAAGAGAAAGGCATTGTAGCGTAGAATCTATGAAGTTACCCTTTCTCACTGGAAAGGAAAATTGTCAACTAAGGTATTTTCCTTCCCATGCCCATTTCAATTTAACTGAACGGTGTTTTTTGTAAGTAATTCTGATAAAATAAAAAAATATATATAAGTTTAAGAACATTTTTGAATATTTTAAAAGAAAATATTTTTAAGTATGTAAAAATATATGACATTTAGTCAATAAAAATTAACTTAATCCTTTCAAAGAAAAAAAAAAGCGTTTTTACCTGTAAGTACCAAAGCATTTTAGTTTGGAGCTAAAAGCTTGCTTTATTTTCATACAAATAAAACACATAATTAATTCAAGTAATACAAATTTAAATTTACTATTTTTGGTTATTTAAACAACCTCATTAAACGTAATATACTACCCTTCTTAGAAAATTATTTTTTCTCCGAATACGTAATACCCACTCCCGATCTTTCCTACGTTAGCTTTGCATGGCGAGGGGGGCAATCTATCTTAAAGACCTTCTGTTTCATCCATTTAATACAGATAAACAGCAGGCTGCCATAATATAGCAACTATTAGTCACTCTTGCAGCTACCCATTGACAAAGAAGAAGCGGTATTAAATTAACCTTGTCATACGAAACGGAAGGTTCATGAGAAATGATAAAGGGGTGGCACGAAGTATCGCCTGTAGAAATTGCTGCTTTAGCTATTTTAATTTTTCTTTTCTGGCATATTTTTAATAAAATATAGTAGCACTTTTTTGTATTGATCAATCATGTAATCCTTAATAACCAGGTTAAATGCTTTAGTAAAGAAACTTTTGGCATATAAAAGAGTATGTAATTTATTACAACTAACATAAAACGAAGGCTTAATTTTGATTTATACGTATGCCGTAAGTTAATAAAAATTAATTTTGCATCCGTTGCTAACTAAAATTTAAACAGTTTCATAAAGAGTTTATAAAATATACAAAAAAAAAAATTAGATTAGTTAAAAATGAACTGTTTAAAATATAAATGATAAAATAATTCAAATAACTGCAATATATATATATATATATATATATATACCGGGTGTCCCAAAAAGGACTGACTGATTTTAAAATTCAATAACTTGCAAACGGTGACAGATATTTAAAAAATTCTTGCAGGAGGGTTATGCATAAGGTCAAAAGTTTTTTTACAGTGATTTTCAATTTTAGTTCGAATTACAAACAATAGATGGCGCTGCGATCAATAGGCGCTGAATTCAAGCTCGATTTTTGGTACTTCGTGGCCCGGATAATACATTTCCATCTCCTTTTTCAGCATGGAACAAGAGAAAGGACCAGAAATCGAGCCTGTATTTAGCGACTATTGCTTACAGCGCCATCTATTGTTTGTAATTCGAACTAAAATCGAAAATCACTGTAATAAAACTTTTGACCTTATGCATAACCCTCCTGCAAGAATTTTTTTAATATCTGTCACCGTTTGCAAGTTATTGAATTTTAAAATCAGTCAGTCCTTTTTGGGACACCCGGTATATATATATATATATATATATATATTCACATTTTGTTCAATATTCTCATTTCTGGATAATTTATCGTAACAGATACGAGTTTCATCTTTCATTTTTTAGTATAATGTAGTTTATTGTTATGGTTTTAGAGTATATAACCCATCGACTTAAATTTTATAAATACGAAGCTCTAATCTCTCTCTCTCTCTCTCTCTCTCTCTCTCTCTTTCTCTAACACTAATTAATCATTTGTATAGAATCAAAAGTTTATGTTCATCACATCTTATAAATAAAAACATCAAACAATTAATTTTTGATGCTTTAAATCATGGGTTTCCTAAGAAATTCATATATTCCTTAATCTACAATTAATTTATGATCTAAACAATGTATTTGTTGGGTGATGTATTGTATGTTACTATTCACATTTTGCGTATATAAACAATATATATAAAAAAATTACAAAAAATAAATAAACAAACAAAAAAAAATTAAAAATACAAAATATATAATATAAACAAATTTAAATAGGATGGCTGGGTGTGTAGATGTTAAATTAAGGATTAGGGCGGAGTTGTCTGGATAATTTATACGCAAATGTTGATTAAATATAAATTTATTATTAAAAAAATAATAATAAAATGTAGGACTGGTACGTTTAATATTCATTATTCTATGATTTGTTTTGTCCTTGTGAGGTCGCTGTCCTGTGTACTGTATAACAATACTTATTTATTTTCTTCTAATATTGTAAGGTTGCCTTGGACTCTTATATTACACTTATATTAGTTATTATCTCTTAATTATTAATTGTTTAATTTTAAACAACTTCTTGTAATTTATTACAGATCATTATTATAGTATGTAATAATAATTATTATATGGATTATATGTTGCGGCAACCGTGGCATAAGCTTTTAACTGTGCAAGTTATTTAAGCGGGATTTTTTACTATGCCAAATTCCGTTATATGTTTGTGTCATGGTCAATATGCCTTGGCTGTTCTCTCGCTGGGTTTGTCTATGATTTAATTTGTTTCATTTTTTAAAGTTTTTCATTGTTGCGGATATCATATTGTTTAATATTTTACATGGTTGTTTAATAATTTCTGGTGATTAGTCGATTGGGTGCATAACGGAATTCAATTTTTGCTTATTGCTGAATTCCGTTACAGAAATGACTATGTTTTTTGCTTATAAATGTATTTTATGTACCCGTGAACAAGTGAAATACACTGTAAAAAAAATCCGAGGAGTTTTCCTGTAGGAATCGGAAAAATAGTTGCCCTTATCGTACCGGAAAATGTTCCGACCCAGCTCCGTATGAAATCCGTAAAAAAAAAGGGAAACATTCATTAAAACGGTATTTTTTGGATTTTATTCCGATTTTACGGATTTTATTCCGAGCTGGGTAGGAAAATTTTCCGGTACGATAAGGGCAACTATTTTTCCGATTCCTACAGGAAAGCTAGTCGTTTTTTTTTTTTTTTTTACAGTGTATTTTATAAGCTTCCGGCATCATTCATCCATTTGATCATTTGTATGTTTATGATACGGTTTTTTCTGGTTCAACATTATTTAGCTGAATATATTATCTTTTGTCTTTAATAGGACTTTATCAAAATTTGTTGTTAGTTTTTTCATATGTTTTATATAGATTTATCGCCAGCAATATGCTAGTGAATTAGTGAAATTTAGTAAGATTCTGTATTACTAGTTACATGTTCCATCTTTATTCTGTATAATGTCAGTGTTATGAATATTAGCTAATTTATAAATTTAATTTCAGTAATTGGAAATCGATGACACTTTGTTATATAAAATGGTTATATATATATATATATACTTTTGAATATATTTATACTTTGATATGCTGCCGCCACCGATATATCCCAGCAAAGAGGAAATTGCTGGCCAACAGCAAGATAGGTGCTGGCAATGATGAGGAAGTGCTGGCTGATGGTCTACCACTGCATGACCACTGCTGGACAGCTTCTGTCAACTTTGCTGTTGGAAATCATCAGATAAAATCCTGGTGGGCATCCATTTTATCCCATGCGCTGGCCCACCACTGCATGGAAGTGCACGAACTTTTGCAGTATTATTGCTGGGAACCCTTACGCTAGGTGGTGTTTCGAATATTGAAGACACTGAGTATTTGAACACAAATCTGAAATGAATATCTTAACACAATTTAAGCTGTGAAGCTAATTCTTTTTTAAACTGTAAAAAATATTGCACCACTGCCACCAACAAAATAAATAAGTAAATGAATAAATAAATAAATTCTTTATTTCAACGAACTTATTTTCTCTCCTTCAATCTGGTTTTACTAGGTTACAAAGGATATCGGTTTTCATAATTTGCGAAGTTCAGAATCAATAATAAAAAAAGCGTATAAAATACATAGGATTTCTATACAATAGAATAATTTCTATACCAGTTTAATGATTGGGAACGTAAATCACAAAAGAAAAAAACTTGAAATAGTGTAATGAGAGCTTGAAAACAACGAGCTGTCGTAGCGTACGCTGAAAGTACTTGTTCATGTCCGATCACGAAAACCAAACAGCATCGAGTGCGTCTAGTACTTGGGAGGGTGAATGCATGGAAACCGCTGAAAGTTCAAATATTTCTATAGGCGTTTCTATTATAGATACTGCTACAGATGTTTCTATAGCTCATGGTGAAACTAGCTTATAGAAAAAAGAGCCATAATTATATAATACTTTGTTTTTTTATAGAATTCTATAAGAAATTTTTGTAAGGGAAAGTGCTGGGTCAGTAAAGGAATAGCAGTGGGATAGGTGCTAGCACTGCAGGAAAAGTGACGGATTGAAGTAATGTGATGGCATACCAATGCTGGTCTGCTATTGGCCATCACTGATGGGCCAGCTGCATTCGGCTCGGACACTTTTCGGCAGGTTTAAGTAATGGCAAACCTTGCACTTTACTGCTGATGGCACTGCTGGCAGCAATCTTTTTTCCAGCTGATCGTCCACTGTTTCTTTCTTTTCTGGGATATACGTGATATCGGGCACGTTGTGAGAAGCACTATCAAAAGAATGCTAAACTTATTCAATTAACATTAACGGACAATTTTATTTGCATATAAATAAATCATTGTTTACATTTAAGAGCTCGGATGTAGACGATCCGGCCCGATACTAAGTTACATATAGCAAGTACTTCCGGCGCACTGGCTTAACGTATTAAAATACTCTATTTCCCGTTCACACTATGGTATCGCATGAATTTTAATAGGAGGATCTTCCCCCCTTGCGCCGGCTATCTCCGACTCAAGAGACTCAAACACTTTCCCGAAAACTCCACTCTGGAAAGACCAACCTTCTACGTTGAGGCCTGTGCCAGAACTGTTTTCTCTCTTTCACAGCGATGCCTTCCAAACCCTGCCTACGTGGCCCCTTTGAACAGGGACTCCTTCTCATATCTGAAAACGTCTCCCTAAGATGGCCTGCACTACTTACAAGATAGGGAATTCCTTTGTTTGCCTTATCTGTGGCATGCGTTCTTGAATAGCAAGGGAATCTGGAATGCATTGATACAATGATCTTGTTTATACAATTCAATCTAACTAAAAACAGCTCGGATCAATTTCAATATAAGGAAAAATTTTACTTTAAAACCTGTACGCAGAAAGTGATGCGTATGAAATGCAATAAACAAGTAAAAAGATAATATCAGATAATAGTAATCTTAATTAGTTATCTACTCATTAGCGTCAGAAACCTGACACATATATATAATTTTGTTTGCAATGGCCAAAATAACCAGATTATGTACATTGAAATTTCATCTTCTATTAATTGTTAGGCTTTTGTTTGCTTATTGTTCACGCAATTTTCTATTTTTTTTTCATGAAATTAGTCTGGCCATTACGCAACTAGGCATACAATATCAAAATACAATGAAAATTTTCCAGGTCCCATTGATAAGTACCACTATAAATGATTTCTTTTTTTCAAGAAACCAATTAAACAATTTGAAAATGTGTATGACTGTTACCATAAATTCTGTTTATTAAATTTAGTCTGTACACTATTTTTTGACCGGAAAATTTTTTACAGAATAGCGATTGAATTTAAAACACATAAATTGCATGTTGGGTTTATGTAATCGATTTTTCACTCACTTCTATAATTATAACAATTATGTTCACAGGTGTGTTCCCAATGATAATACGGCATTTAAAAAGTTTTAGACCCCTATTGAATCGGTCATCTTGAAAAAGAGTCAACTTCTATGCAATATCATAGGATTTGAGTCTTTTACAAAATTACCGATTCAATTATAAACAAATTAATTTCTTTTAATGTATTTCCCTGTTAGCCGGTTACTGGTGATAAACAGTCAAATATTCATTATGGTATTGCAAATGCATACGAGTTAAAACAAGAATAATTTTAATTATGTGACAAACCATGCTAGTCAAAATAGAGAAAATGACTGTGAAACTGCAACAAAGAAATATTTTAATAGCAAAAATGTACACTGTAAAAAAATACTGCCAGTTTTCCGGTAGGAATCGGAGAAATAGTTGCCTTATCGTACCGGAATAATTTCCGACCCAGCTCGGAATAAAATCCGTAAAAATAAGGAAATAGTCAGTAAAACGGTATTTTACGGATTTTATTCCGAGCTGGGTTGGAAATTATTCCGGTACGATAAGGGCAACTATTTTTCCGATTCCTACCGGAAAACTTGCATTATTTTTTTACAGTGTGTAATTAATGGTAGTTCATATACTCCTGAATAATTTTCGAAATTAATTAAATCAATTTTAGTGCAAATGATATTCTTCAATTTCGGATGTGATTTTGCTACTAAGCAGATATTCCACCACTACACTGTAAAAAAACGGCCAAAAAACGGAGAATCTATTGGCAATCTAGACGCCAGTACTATTTCCGTATTTTTACGGAAATTTTTCTCCATAAATTATAGAAAAATTTCCGTTTTTCTGTTTAAAAACGGAATGTTTTCTGTAATTCAAGGGGTAAAATTTTAGTAAAAAAACGGAAATAGTAGTGGCTTTCAGATTGTTAGTAGAATCTCCGTTTTTTAGTCCTTTTTTTTTCTTTTTTTTACAGTGAATATGTACTACAATCAGCAATACAATCAATACAATTCACAAGCGTACATATATAATGCAATCTGCACTAATATGTGTATCTTAATTCCATTATTTTTATAACTAAGAAGCAGTTCATGAAAAAAATAAAAAGAACATATTCTATACTATATACGACACGAGACACACAATAGAGCTTTTTTCATCAAGCAAATATAGCGTTCGATCATTACTTAAGATGATGATGATGATGATGCCCATGAGAATATTATTATCTAATGTGTAGAAAATGAATTAAGGAAAAAAAAACCTGTAAGTATGCATCATGGGAGCAATATCGAATATTTGCGCTCATGCTTTTCACCTATTTTTTTCATCCTTTCTGTGTGATTAGTGTTTTTAAAAGCATTTATAAAATGGAAAAAAAAAATTTTTTTAATCAAATTGAATAACACTTTTTGGGGCTCATCTAACTTGGATTACTTAAGTTTTAGTGTAGTTTAGGATTTTTAGATACAGTCGACGTTCTTTATAAGAACTCCTCGAGTACCAAAGAAAAGAGTCGTTATAATGGGAGGTCACTATAACAAAAGCTAACGAGAAAATTATAAACTGTAATCAGGTGCAAAAAAAATTAACGTTTCAAAAGAAATTTTATAATAGAATATTATTACTAATTTTCGTTTAATTTCAGATCACATAAACATTAGCAATGAAAAACATAAAAATGAATTTTAGATAATGATTAAGCATTTCTAAATTAAATCATAAAATAATAGATACTTATGTATTAACATTTATTTTCCACAAGAATGATTCGAAATTGTCATCTGTTTTTTGTGCATTTGATATTTCCTTATAACAAAATTTTCCCTTTCAGTTGGAAAAGATAATTTTCTATGTTTGCTTGCCTTTCAAAAAAAAAATTAAGTATCAATAGCACTTGAAACATTTTTTTTTTTTTTTTTTTTTTACATTAGACATCGGCGGTGACTAACTTTTTTCACACAATTACTCTATTTCCTCTTCTATAGAATAGCGTGAAATAATGGAATTTTTTGTCAGATTTTCCTCACAGTCTCCATCACAATCAAAGATAACATAATCATTAAAAGGCACCTTTTTCTCTTAATTCAGTTTCCATAAATTTATTGTAGTATTCATTTTTCCTCGTCAAACTTTTCGTTATTGATTCGGCGTTTATCTAATATTCATTGGACTATTTCACAAGTTCCGATTGCACTTCAAACAATTTTTAATGGTTTTCTCTGTAACTGCATTCCATGACGTTTTGGAAATGTGTAATGCTGAATGAACATCAACTTTATAAATTTCGTCTTCGTGCAGTGCAAAAATAAATTATTAAAAGTTATTTTCTGTAATTGAATTTGAAACTTAAGATGATGCTTTGATGGAGAGGCTTAAGAACTGATGTGTCGTTGGGTGGAAAATATTTCACAGTTTATACTTCAAACTGTAATCTGAAGATGGTCTGTACTGGTTTCAGTTACAACGAAATTTTGTTGTATTTATTTGTCACTTTCTTATCCAAACAACGCAACTATTCCTCAAAAATGTAATCCATTATTTTTCATCGTTTCTATAGAATAATGGTTAAAGTTTTAATTCCTCTAAAGCATCCTGGATTTTTTGATTTACCAATATCTAAAGGTGGAAGAGTTTCGGTCCACGACGTATTGTCACAAAGAAGAACTGTCAATTTCTTCGGTCCACAAAAAAGAACCACGGTTTTTAGTTAACGTAAATAAAGTGCTTTTGGCATGTTAAATGTTTTAGCTATTGCAGATGCAGGTATCAATTTTTCATCAAAGCTGTCAAAATTTTTGATTTTGTATACAAGGGAATCCCATTTCGTTTGTTAAGAAAAGCCATCTTGGGAAAATGGACCCATGCACCAAACCGAATGTGCGTGCGAGCGAGTACGCACATGGGTAAGGATAATGAGGTTCAAGTGAATAACTACTAACTTTCATCCAAATACAAGGAAGAAATCCATTCTTTCTGCTCCCTTTAGAATTAACTCATGAATTCGGCAATCAGTCCTTGGGAAAAGTGAACTTTTCTTGAAAAAAAAAATGGAATGAAAGGTCAATTCGATTGCTGTATTCGGAAATAAGCTGCTGTCCTGTCCTTGTATTGGATGTAAAAGTAACATAGGATAAAGGGGATATTATTTCAGATTATTTTGCACCCATCGTTATAATGGAATGATCGCAATAGTGGGCAGTCATTATAATAAGCGTCGACTTATTTATTATGTTTATAGATTTTTAAGTGCATTTAATAAATGCATTTAATACGTACACAGCCGCTTTTTCGTAATTTTGCCGTTAATATAAACTTTTTAAGAGGGATTTATTTAACAAAAACGATTACAATTATAAACAACAGAATAAAAATATTGAAATGTACATAAAACTTTGATAATGAAACATTAAATTAAATTAGTGTTAAAAGTTACAAGTAAAATTTTTAATATAAAGTATGTTAATAGAATGGATACTTCCTGCAGTTATTATAAATTTAGAAGAAGAATATAAAGGTGGAAGACGGTTTTCAGAAAATCTTGGGAATGCAAAACGAATAAATTATAATCTAAAATTTTGAAGAAAATATAAAAAGAATCCTTAAACTATTGAATAAAGATTCTCTTAGTGTTTTAAACAAGAGGCAAGATGGACTTCAAAGTACTCTAAAATAAAAGAATCACTAGTGTCTGTATTTGTTTAATATGTTTTCTCTTATACAGATGCATGGGAGAATTTCTTATTCTTTGTATAAAAAAAATTCAAACTATACGAAGATTCAAGACAAAAGTACTTGTTCCAATAAAAGAAAGTCACTTAATAACAGTACATTACAAACGAAAATATATAATTAAGACATAAAAAATCTGCAGTTTTCAAAGAAACTGAAACAAGAAGCCGGAAACCGAATGCACGAGGATCCTTAAAGTCCAAGACAAAAGTTATTGTTAATGACATACAGAATATTTAGAAATGAAAGGCAAAATGTTAGATAAAAAATTAGAAGCGATTATAAGCAGAAAATAATCCTAGGAAAAAATAATGAAATACCTAGAAAACTTCAATGATAAAAATGAAAATTGATTGTTATTATTAACAAGAAAGAAAAAGCGTGCGTACGGCATAGGTTATGAAACACTTTCCAACACTCCCTGAAAGCCTTAACAAAACTTCATTATTTAGAGAAATAAGCTAAATAAGATAACTAAGTAAACATTTAAGAAATTGATTTTCATCAGTTACCTTCCATAGCCAAATATGTATTCCAATTCTTTTGACCAGCCCTGTATTTGCACACCAAACGTAGCAAATGAGGTGCGTTCGTACTATAGCTATCTTTATAAATATTTTCTGCACCGTATATTGTATTGAATGTATATTTTAGTGCACATCATAAGTGTATATCAATTTCATTCTCTTCGAGAGGCTGTAACAACATTAAAATGCACTTGAAATAATTTTTCCCATTGACCGTAATGCAACGGAAAACTTTTGACTGTCCCTGTAATAAAACTATACATCCAATTTTCATAAAATTTAAAATAACTTGACAAAATTTTGCAACAATTAAATATTTAAAATTTCAGACCATTCGGTTGAGTAGTTTTTGCTCTGTTATATGCGGACGGACAGACAGACAGACGGACCGAACGGCGACTATAGGTGCTATGTATTTACATAATTACGAACGCACCTAAAAAAAAAAAAACACGATTAATAAATGAGATTTAGAGGCGTATTAAATGTTCAGAAAATGAAAGTCCTTGGTGAACATTCGGCCATTTTTGCGTATTTTAAATCTTAAAAATAACCCAATTATATCCGATAAAAAAAGAGCAAACATTGCGCCAATTAACAACTACAAATTATTTTTTTGGACTTGCGCATAACAATAAAAATAGCACGGAGTTTGTGACTTATCAGCATTAAATATTATAAAAAAGTGTCTGATTTCAAAGCAACAGTGATATGAAACAGCCTTCACATTGTTATTATATGGGCGATTCTACAAAAATTGGCTGATTTGGCATTTGGGAAAGGAAAAAAAACCTATGAGTAAACCTGAAACCCATGGTTATTGTGGGTATGTAAATATATCTACCTTCTGGATCAATCTTTGTAATGTGTTTTAAGAAGCTATGAGAAGGATATTAGGAGATTTTTAAGTAAGCACATTTAGGATGGTAAGCACATTTTGTAAAGAACATCACGTACATTATCATGATGATAAATTCCCTCCAATATTGGATTTATTTTGCCTTCTAACCTTCAACCACGATTAACTTGTTGACAAAACGAGGATTCAGAGTTTCGTAAAAATTCTTGCTGGATGAAAACCAGTTTTTAGAGGACGTTTCTATGAAATTCCTTCAGACCCCATGTGATTCACCCCAACAATCAAATACACCAATGGTTACTGCCACATTTTTTTTTTGTATTTCAAAGAACCAAAATTCTTCTGAGTAAAAAAAAAAAAAACTTTAGACAACTTATGTAATTGATAACCAGTTTAAAAAATGTCTTTAAAGTGAGGATCTTTACATATTCTGTAGCAATCGTTACATTCACTGTAAAAAAAATCTATAATTGTAAAGATGTAATGATACAGACATCTGCATGCTTACTGAAATTTTACCTGTACACTACAAAAAATACTACATACATACCTACAATACTATACATACCTAATACATACCTACAAAGCTAGTTTTTGTAAAGCTACAGAAATCAGTAGCTTTACGAAAGAATTTACTAAAATTATAGTAATCTTACTAAAAGTTTATCTGTAACCCGGGTTGCTGGTATTTAAAAAGTTCTAGGCATCCCAGTTTCCTAAAGAAATCTTAGTAACCTTTAAAAATTTTTGATTTATGGTGCGAAAGTGTATCTGTTACATGAATTTTTGTTGTTGCCGTTACGAAAAAAGTTATAAAATCCCAGCTTCCTAAAAGAAATGTTGTATACTTACAGATTTTTTTTTCGACACTGTGACTGTCTTTATTTTTCTGATGTTTTTACTAAAGACCTACCTTCCGCGTCAGAAAGAGGTATTTATCAGTTAGTGATCTCAACATGGTTCAATAAAATTCATTATATGGTGATTCATATTTCATGACGGAAACATTAATAAAGTGCATGCTACAATAAACGTTTTGTTCTTCTATATAAAACCAGTGTCTCAACCCACATTATGGAAAAAATACAAACGTTTTTAATCCAGGACAGAATAATGTAACCACGAAAAAATGATATACATTAACCGCTTCCGAAATACCCCATATTCAGAAAAAGAAATATTTGTATTGTTGCCATGTCTTTCGAAAATGCTTTTCAGTAGTTTTTAGGATTCCGCACTTAAAAAGTAAAAACGCAGCCATTAAAAGGTTTATCCGGTGTCTGTCTGTCACAGCTATTTTACTCATAAACTATGGGAACGTGAAAAGTTCAAATTGAGGTACGTAATAAAGATTACTGACCCACTTATTTGTAGATTATTTAACATTTACAAATATATTTAAGGAAAATGTAGAGCGGTCATTTACTTGTAAAACAAATCTTTTCCTTGTATATCATGTGGGGTATCATGTGAAAGCTTACGTAATGCTGAATTCATAATGTATTTATTTTAATTTTAGGTATTATATTTTCAGAGTTATCGTAAAAATGTAGTGGAAAAATATGTTCCTGTCCCTCTATTTCCGAATCAACTGAAACTAAAATTATGATAAAAGTAAAGGTAGTAGGCGTTAATTTAAAACTTGCAGGAAAACTATTGCGATTACGCTGGGTCACATATGTATTTTTTTAAGCGCATTTTTTCGTTACACACAAATTTTGATTTGCGGGCATTCAGCAAAGATGATGAGGGGCGTTGGAGGTACCTATTACCGCTGAAGTAGAAAAGCATTGTTGATAATGATTTTCGAAAAAAAATCGTTGGTAATTAGCCGAAATATTATTTTTTAAAGACATAGAAGGTTTGGACATGCATAATGACACGGGAGGCGTATTCTATTCCTCATCGGCTTTTAAAGTCCAGATACCAAATTTTGATCATATATTTATACAGGGTGTCCGGTATCAACGGTGTCCAATGGCTAATTCCTAAACCGTTAGTCGTAGACATATAGTTCCAATTACAAAAAGGTTTCAAATAAGGTAAAGAAATATTTTAAAAGCGATTTGGGTCAATAAAAACATTTCTTAAAAAATTACGAAATTTAAATTTTTATACGGTCCACCGGTCCTATAAGTTATATTTAGTAAAATTTTCCTTTTATACTGACAAGTAATACAAAAAATGTCCCATTAATATAACACTAAAATTGAGCGAGTTGTGAAACTGTAAAAATGCATGACTTATACCACTTTTCTGCTCTGAAAACAAATGAGTTCGGCTTCGCTTTGAGGGGCCACATACCAAGTGCTTAAAGTATTCGAAGATCTTATTTCATGTGTATCTGCGCTTTGAAAAAAAAATACAAGTATTAAGTTTAAGTTAAGTTTCAGATTGGCTTTAATAACATGTTTAATTTTGTCAGGATTTCAGACTGTTTCTTTTATGATTTCTTTTAACAAAATTATGTTATTTTTATAAATTTTTATGTTACTTCAACGATCATATGTATGTTTTTCCAGTTCAAAATTTGTACTCGAACTTTAACTAACTTTCAAATATCCGATCGAGATTACATTTTACATACTGGCGTAAATCCGATAACAATCTAATATCAGGGACTGATTAATGCACGGGCCTCCGGGACCTCGGCCCTGGGCCCACAAATTTGGGTGTATTTTCTCACAATTTAAGTTTTTCCACTGTTTGCATTTTATATTTTGGTCCCTGACGTAAAAACAAAGTTTTACTGTAATAAAAAACCTCCATATTTAATTTTTCTGAAAAAGTCCTTTTCAATTTGAGAGTACCTATAATTTTCAAAACTTGCCGTACCCAGAAAATCAAATTTGGGGGAAATGCCAAAAACTGCATACTGTGCCTATTGGTTTCAATATAAACGAGGATTTTAAAATGTCAGAATTATACACTGCTCAAAACAATTAAAGGATATTGCAGTTTTAGGTGGATTTTGTATCTGGTACACTGTTTAGCTGATTGATACATGGTCGACAGACATAGTAGGTTATATGAGAATAAATTATGCATGTTTGGCAGAAAAAAATGCATTTTATTGCGCATTTGTGTACTAAAGGAAAAAAAACACAATTTGTGCATATGAGAAAAAAAGAATAAGAAAAGGTGTTTTCTTCAAAGAAAATCATTTTCAGTAGGGGGTATGGTTTCCACGGGCGGCCAGCAACGTTGAACACCTTTGAGGCATGGACTCAATGAGGCTATTAATGACGAGTTGGGGTATTCTGCCCCACTCTTCCAGAAGAGCTCTTTCCAGTTCTTGGAGAGTTTGTGGGGGTTGTTGGCGGCCAGAAACTCGTCTTCCTAGAGCGTCCCAAACGTGCTCGATTGGATTCATGTCTGGAAAACACGCTGGCCATTCCATTCGAACGATTCCTTCCTCGAAAAGGAAATCCTCCACCAGGTTTGCACGATGTGGCCTGCAGTTATCGTCCATTAAAATGAAGTTATCTATGATTGCTGCAGCGTAAGGGACTACAATAGGTCTGAGGATCTCATCCCTATATCGGCGACCAGTCAGAGCTCCATCTCGAATGATGTAGAGGTCAGTGCGCCCGTCAATGGAGATGCCACCATACACCAACACTCCTCCACCGCCAAATCTGACACTTTCGTGCACGAACGCAGGATTATTCCTACTGCCACGGTCCCTCCAGATGAAAATACGCCTATTATCCGGATGCACAGAAAAACGGGATTCGTCAGAAAACAGAATATTGCTCCATTCATTTCTCCTCCAGTTGACATGCTCGGTTGTCCAATCCCTGCGGTCGCGACGATGCCTTGATGTTAATCTAATACATACCATCGGTCGGCGAGCATACAGACCTACAGCATGGAGCCGGTTTCGGACAGTCTGAGTTGAAATCGTGGTGCCTGTAGCCGAGCGAAGGTGTTGTTGGAGAAAAGTAGAGTTCATGGTTCGGTGTCTCCGAGCTGTTAACGCTAAATACCGATCTTCATTGGGCGTTGTTGCCCGTCTACGACCTTGCCCTGGTCTTCGGCCTGCACATCCACTCTCCAAAAAACGGTTCCAGATCCTGGAAATGACACTTTGTGACACTCCAATGGCTTGCGCTACTTCGGCTTGAGTTTGGCCCCCTTCTAACCTACCAACAATTCTCAAAGCTTCTGAATCTGTCAAATGACTTCGCTGAGACATCGTACTCATCGAAACAAAGCAATCACTGAATGCCGATCATCCTTGTCTTCATTCTCTTTTATCCAGTTGAAAGTCAAATTTCATTCGCTGCCGCTGAAGCGACGTTTTTGACGTCAAACTCAAAATTTGCATACTCCACAGTTTGAAAACCAGAAAAATTTGCATTTGTGATTCTCTTCTTCTATTTTCGCAAAAACATTTCGTTTATATCTTTATTTTATATAAAACTTCAAATATCCTTTAATTGTCTTGAGCAGTGTAGTTTAAAATGATTACTAGGCTGTTAGGGAAAACACAATTTTTATGATTTTGGATAAAGCGAGTTTTGAAAAAGACGTCCTCATTTATTCTGCAACATAAACTGTGGATCATAGGTGTTTGTGAATTATGCAAATGCTTATTTGAGAAAGTGGTCGGTAATTCATTTTCTTGATTATTCTTGTAAGTATTTTTTTTTTTTTTTTTTTTGTAAACTTGAAACTTTCACCCACACAACTTTGTCAACTCATCAAATAAACGTACTTTTTTTTTGAAAGTGTCGCCGGGAATGGGGAGGTAGGGGGGTGGGGGCAACTTTTTAACTTCAGATTGATCGGGCTCTGTCTAATATTATTATGATTTTCGGTGGTTACCATTTATACTTATTTTACAGGATAACACAAAAAATTGCGGATATATTACCGCCTAGAAGTTTAAGAAAAAGTTCTAGATTAGGTAATACAAGACTGCGATTGTTGGGTTTTTTAACTTTTATGTATTTTTTAGCACTGAATCCAAAAATTACCTTAATTTTTAACCATCATGCCAGGATATTTTAAATCATAAATTGTTAAAGAAAAGAATAACAAAAATCGGATACTATAGAGTAGATGGCTGTGCTTTTAACTTTTGATAATTGATTTTTACGTACTTTTTAGCACTGAATCTGAAAATGACCTTCATATTTAACCATCACGTTAGAATATTTTTTGCAAATCGTAAATGTGTAAGTTAAAATATAGCGAAAATCTCATACTATAAAACATGGATAAAACATTATTTATTTTATTTTATGATATTTTATTCAATAATTTATTCAATGTTTTTGCTTATCCTGGGACTCTTACAGCTAAACAGCTGAGTGGTCTGATGAGATGGGGGAGGAGGTTCAATTTCAACTTTGAAATTTGAAATTTGCGACAAATCCTGATGTGATGGTTAAAATATAAGGTCAATTTCGGATTCAGCGGTACATAATACATAAGAATCAATTATTTATTAAGCTAAAAAACATGACATAACCCAAATTTGCAGGCTAGTGCAATCTAATAATATTTTAAAATACGTATCATTTTGTAAAGAATTGAGGCTTTTAATTTAGCATCATTTTATTTAACAAAAATTCTGCTTTTTCTTTCTTCTTAAATGTTTATTACAAATTGTATATTTTGCATTAATCTGTCAGAATAATTAAAGATTTCAAATTTATATTGCAATGTTAATTTTACTCTCAACCATTGTTTAAATATATCTGACGAAATAATAATTTCGACTAAATTTGTGAATGACCCCCAAATGCAGCAAAAAATATGCTCCAACTTTAAACAGCTATTACTCGGTCAATTTTAATCGTAGAATAACGGGACTTTTTTTGTATTACTTGTCAATGTAAAAGGAAAATTTTACTAAATATAACTTATAGGACCGGGGGACCGTATAAAAATTAAAATTTCGTAATTTTTTAAGAACTGTTTTTATTAACCCAAACCGCTTTTAAAATATTTCTTTACCTGATTTAAAACATTTTTGTAATTGGAACTATATATCTACGACTAACGGTTTAGGAATTAGCCATTGGACACCGTTGAGACCGGACACCCTGTATAATGCAAGACCCAGTAGCAGTATAAAAGTAATAAACGTCAAATTGAGGAAAACAGACAAGTTTAATTAAAATTAATCACATAAATACTATGGAATTCACGTCTAGTTGGGAATTGAGTGGCTCTCTCAATACGCTTCCCGTGTCCATTTGTTAATTAAAAACGTATCTGGGAAAATATGCTTCAAACAAAGGTGCCAGTGCAAGTTTGTGACCTCCTTTCGAAGCGTGCTTAGCACAATGTGATGTTTAAACTTTGGACAAGAGATTTGTTTTAGCTACACTGTAAAAAGTGAAGATTATTACTACGCTGAATTTAGTTTTATGAAATGTCAAATGGTTTAAATATGCACTACTTTTATCGTCAGTACCCAATTAAGTTCATTGTAAACAGATTAGGATAAGATAAAAAAAAAGAGTTATACAGAATAGAAATATTTAATATTATTTAGGCTTCTTATCTCTTTGAACTTTTACGGTATACCCATTCACATTCTTCTAGTATATATAGCGGTATTCAACCCTACGTTGCATAGTTTTTTACAAAATCTTATTATTCTTTTAGCAACGATTTTTTTAATAATACAGTTAATAATTAATATACTTATTGTACGGAACCATCTAAGTATTATAAGTATTACGTTTATTATAAGTATTAATCAGTTTTCTCTAACTTGACTACAGATAGTCTACGTGGAAACGTTTTCGAAAATCAGTGGCGACGAAAGAAAAGAAAAACTCCATTTAATCTTAACAACAAAATGGTTTCTGTTTTTCCTAATTACAAATAAGCTACTGGAAATCATGGGTAACTTGAAAGAAATATTATTGAATATTTTCGTACGTTGTCATATTGTACAGGGTGTCTACTCTCAGCGGTGTCCGATGGCTAATTCCTAAACTGTTAGGCATAGATATATTGTTGGAATTACAAAAATGTTTTGAATAGGTAAAAAGTATTTAAAAGCGCTTATGGTTCAATAAAAATATTAATTTAAAAATTGTGAAATTTAAATTTTTATACGGTCACCTGCTTCTATAAGTTATATTTAGTAAAATTATCCCATTATAGTAAGAAGTAACACAAAAAATGTCCTAACTTACTAAATATCACTTACAGGACCTGGGTACAGTATAAAAATTTAAATTTTGCAACCTTTTAAGAAATATCTTTATTGATCAAAACGACTTCTAAAATAATTGCTTACGTTTTTTAAAATATTTTTGTTATCGGTATTATATGTCTACGACTAACGGTTTTTAAATTAGCCAGTGCATAACGCTGATAGTGGACAGGTGGACACCCTGTGTATGTATTAGTAGATTAAGAAGCATTTGCTTTTTTTTAGAGAGAAATTAGTCAGTCAAAATTACAGATTGTCTCACTCAAAGTCAAATCAATTTTTTTACCCATAGTTATAATATAAAATATAGTTTAAAATAATATAGTTATTGTAATATTTTTTTCATTAGACTTAAATTGCTTTCGATGAAATGGGATGACATCATAAGGAATGCTGGAAATGTTCTGCAGACAATTACATCACAGGCCAAATTATTATGGTAACAGGACAATTTACACATAAATCGGCCTAGAAATTAGTTGATTGTATTACAATTAATATCGGGCGAATTGAGTATATACGCATTACTTACAATGAACATAGTTATAGATTTCCACTCATGGCTTTTAGTACTTCGTATGTCCGTCTTTAGTAGCTAGAACTACCTTTATATGTCTTGGCATCCTTTGTATTTACTTCTCATCAATAATTCATTTCATCACTATGATGCCATACACGAATTAATCGCTCAGTTAGTTGAACCTTGTTTCTTGCTGTAATTTTGTGACTCTGGTTTTCGAGTCAACAAAATTACAGCAACAAAGAAGGTTCAACTAATTGAGCGATTTATTCGTGTATGGCATCATAATGATGAAATGGAACGACTTATCCAAAAGAAGGGTTGCCAAGACGTATAAAGACAGTCATAGCTGATAAAAATGGTCATAGGAAGTATTAAAAGCCATGAGTGGGCATCGATAATTATGCTCATTGTAAGTAAATCATATATATTCACACAAAATTAATTGTAATACACTTAACTAACTTCTACGATGATCTATATGTTCCTCTTACCATAATAATTAGGCCAGTACTGTAAGCTCCGCTGCTCGAAATTGTACACTGCGATTGCAGCACTTCCAAGAAGCTCTTCTCAATTCATACTAAAGATAAATAAAAGTAACCTTACAGTACATATACATTTAACGTCTGAATTTAAAAACCATTAAAACGCCAAATAAAATAAACTAAGACAGACTTGAGCAGAGTTAAAAAATAAAATTTATAAAGACAATAAAAAAACAAAAATAAAAAGCCAGTATTTTGAAATCTGGTTGCAACAACTACCATGGTAGATTGCTCCTTGAGTCTTGGTTCACCGAATTGCGGTCGCATGCTTTGAATGATGCTTGTTCTGTCCCTAGTGAATATTGTTTGTTTTTAAAATAGCCAACTGTAACTGTTCTTGATTTGTTCTGACGTTTGAAATGCAATGGATATTTTTTGTACTGATGATGCCTTGCGTGTCACTTGGCGAAACGTTTACATATTGTATTTTTAATTGTTTTTTATTGTCTTTATAAATTTTATTTTTTAACTGTGCTCAAGTCTGTCTTAGTTTATTTTATTTGGTGTTTTAAAAGTAACCTTTAAAAAAAAAAAAAAAATTGAACAGTTTTTTATAAACATTCAATGTTTATCTTAAAACAAGAAAGAAAAATCATGCATCAATCATAGATTATCAAACACTTTCCTACACATTCATGATAATATACCAAAATTTCATCGTTTAATAATATGAAAAATGATTGGAAAAATTTAGAAAAACTCATAACACATTTTAAAACCCAACTTTAGCAATTCCCATCTACAGTTGGAAAAATACCCGAAAATCTTTTTTGCAGCCCTGTGCGTATTACTGGCGCATTTTGGAGAGGTTGATTTGACGCATAATTAAACTAGTTGTTTTTCTAACTGGTAAACATTAGAAACAAAAAGAATACTAGTCGATTTATCGCCTGCTTTCTGTTAAAGGAAAAATGCCTTAAAATTAATTTATTAACTTATATTTAAGAATTGAGCGGAAAATCGAGTACAAAAACTCTATTTTTAAATACAAAACCAAATAATGTTAAGTAAAAGATTGTAAAAAGTTTTTCTATTGAAAAATTGCAGAAAAATATCTTCATTATTATTTAACCCATTAATGCCGGTTGGTACAAAAATCTACCAAACTGATTTAATTTTATTATTAATCACTAGATGGCACTATCTCTGAAAGAATGATGCATTTGACATCTTAAATAATCACAAATAAGTATAAAAATAGAATTCCTGTATTTTTGTGGAAAATTTGCGTAGTAGTAGGTATAAAAACTGAGTGAATACGAAATCAATCAGCATGCCTCTACCTTCAAAAAGAAAAGGGTAAATTACGCATATTTTATTGAAATTTTAATAATGTTTTTAAATGGAATCACAATTGTAATAGTGTACTTTATACAATTATGCTATTTAAAGTTAGTTTTACTTTTGTTTCGTTTCGTATATTCACTTTTACTTTTAATGGTAGAAAATTGTACCAACCGGCATAAGTCTCAATCTTAGGTCGACGAGAAAATAAAAAAATAAACCTTCATTTCACTGGCCCCACCCCAAACTGATTTTGAAAATTAATCAACACCATTCGTTTGCGCTGGTTTCTCCCGCAAGAATTTTCGTTTGTGCCACTTCTGTTCTCTCGTTATAACGAACAAAATGGGGCGGAGCTAGTGAAACGACAGCCCTGCACCATCAACGAAATAAAATTTTATTACTGCATTCGTTTATGCTACGTTTTTGCTGGTTTGTCCCGCAAAAAGCTTCTTTTGTGCCACTTCCGTTCTATCTCGTTATAATGATTTTTTATAACCTAAGGGCACTTATAGAAAACCACTTATGAAAATCGTAAGCAAATACCTGTCACAAAATGAAATACGTAATTATTTAGTGCTATGTAAATGTCGGTTTGTGCCGTAAAAAGTTTCGTTTGTGCCATTCTGACTCCCTCGATATAACGAATTTTCCACTTTTTCAACATAGGGCGACCATTTCGGTGGACCCACCCAATCAACGAAATCTAAATTGTATTACGGCATTTGTTTGTGTTGGCTTTTGTCGCAAAGTGTTTCGTTTGTGCCACTTCCATTCTCTCGTTATAACGAATTTTTATAATTCAAGGGCACATAAAAAAGTCGCCTATGAATAAATATGTGTCGCGAAATGAGATGCGTAATTCTTTAGTCCTGTGTAAATATCGGTTTGGACTCACAAATTCTCACAAAGAAAAATATTCTTGCCTTCATTGGCATTTTATTAGTGTCTGGATATAACAAACTACCTAACAAAAGACTCTATTGGGCTCTTTCAACTGACATGCACAACAATTTAATTTCACAATCGTTGAGAAGAGACACTTTTGATGTGATTTTGAGATCAGTACATTTTGCAAATAACATGGAAATGATCGATGATAGATTGTATAAAGTCCACCCCCTTTTTGAACACTTCAACATAGCATGCAAAGATTTAGACATCCCAGAATATCTCAGTGTAGATGAATCCATAGTCTCATATTATGGAGTTAGACAATAACGCATAAAGCTAAAAATGAACAAAGATTTTACCAATGAAACCAGTGGATAGTCAAATCAGAGCAGAAACATGCCCAATGTAAAAAGTGTGGCGGAAGAAATGGTTATAATTGCGAAAAGTGTAATCAACCCCTTCATCCCAAATGCCATAAAAGCTGTCATGTTGTTTTTTATGCACAAATATTCAGTTTAATAAAAATATGTTACTATTTTTTAAAGGTAATTGCGATTTTTAAATCTTTTTTTTTCTAAGTTTTAGAGTTTGAAAATTATATATTTTACAAAATTTTCCTTTGCAAATTGAATTGCAATTAAATTTTTAAATATAATTTAATTTAAAAAAAATCTTATTATACAAGTATAAGTAATATTTTACTAGTATATAAATCTAGAATCTATTATTATTATTATTATTGTTGTTATTATTATTATTATTATTATAGCAATCAAACAATAAATTCAAAATTTGCATAAAAGTGATTTCGTACTACGCAAACGCCGGTTGGTACAAAAATCTACCATTAAAAAAAAGTTAGTAAATACAACGGTAAAAATAAAATTTATGTATGATGTACTTAATAGGCACAGAATGAACAAATATGGACAACATTTTAAAAATTGATCGAGTATTTTGAAGTCGGCATTAATGGGTTAAGTGAACGAAATTCTCCATTCGATGCGGAGATAGACACCCTGTATTTTTGACTAAAAGACACACTGCATTTTTGACTAAATAAGTAAATTCTTCCAACGATCTCCGTTTTCTATGTTAAAAGAAAAGTTCCACTGCTGTATCTAAAGTTTCTCCCAATGAGTTTAGAATTTCTCTGCATATGTTCTAACTATTAATTAATATCTAATTCTATTTAACGTTCTTTTTGAAACCATTAATACGTTTTTCTTTGAACTCTGTTATTAAGCTGACAAAATTACATACAAAAGTAAAAACTGGGCTAAAAACTGGAACAGATATAAAAGAAAAAGTATAATCAGCGAAAATGAAAATTTATATTTTTCATCATTGCTAATCGATATTATCAGGGGAATCATGATTATTATCAAAGCCATATTGTATTCTTTTTTTTTTGTACTTTCAAACTAATTCTACTCCAGGTAAAGGTAATATCATTTCCACATCGATAAAAAGCCTCGAACTCTCTCAGCAATTTTCCTTGGAGCACAATTTCCTGAAAATATATTTTTAGTAATGGCAAAGCATATTTTTTTATTATTATTTTGTTCTATAATAAGATATACTTTTCTGTGTCCCGCTAGATTTTATGCTTTATCTTGATGTATTGATATTTCTGGGGATAAAATAAAATTTATTACAAAAATTATATTATTTTTTTTATTTAATATTTTCTTAAGGTCATTCATTCGTGTATTTTATGTATAACTCGGTTTATATACATATATATGAGGACCCTAGAAGCCAAGGGATACAAATGAGAAAATTTAGATTTCGAGTAAATTGAGTTCAAAGTTGAACATCAATAGTAATTAACTGAATTGAAATATGAAACTGTTGCTGATTTCTTAGTGGTCTATGAACTCTTATTTCAATAACTGTGAAAAGAAAAGTGGAGTACAATTTTTTTTTAATTTATAACTAAGCAATCTTTAAAATCATTCGGCACTTGTACCCTTTGGCTTCCAAGCGGTGCATAAGAAATGAAAAAATGAATTTATAAAAGTTTTAAGAATAATGTTTATACAAATAAATTAAAGAATAAATCTTGTTTTAATATAAGTTTTAAAAAAAATTATGAAAAAAAAAAGAATTGATGAAAAATTGACAATGTTAATACAAATGAATGAAAGGACAAAATTTTGTTCTAACATAAGTTTTAAAATTTTATTATAAGTTTTGAAACATTGAAATTTTTTAATTTTTTAACCGTTAAAATGCATTTATTTAACGTATAAGAAAGAAATTCTAAAATTAAAAAAAGACACGAAACAGTTTTAAAATATAGAACAATACTCTTTACTGATAACATGGGGACAACACATCTACATTATCTCATCTCATCTGTTTTATAAGCACGAGAGGCTCATCAGCCTGATCTTCAGAAGCGTGCGGGGTTTCAGTCTGTCCTTGTGCCACTTGGTGAAAAAGATCTTGGTAGAAAAAGGTGGTACACTCGATATACAAACTGCAATAATTTAATGAGATTTTTAAAATAAAGTTACTTAATTTTCGGCTTTTCTTGTACTATGGGAAGCTCAGGCAGAACTGTAGGGCAACTTCCGGCACGGCAGGACTTCACCTTTAGCTCGTGGAAAGGTGCTAATACACCACCAACAGTTTCTTTGTAGAAAAATGTGAAGGTTTTTTTTTTTTTCTCAAAATGCAGCCACTGTATATTTCGAGATAGGTTTCACTGACTTTATAAAGAATGGTGCACGTGACTCGATTAATAAAATTTTCATCTTTTAGCACTTCTTTAATGAAGTTTTGGCTAGAATCATTTACAAGTTTAGCCCAGTGCTCTGGAACATACAGATCCCTTTTATTCCTCTTCTTTCTGATTTCTATAAGCTCAAAGTCTTGGTCACATTCATTGTAGGAGTGTCCTGAAATGAAAAAGAGGTGATCGACTGTTTCTATGTGTGTATTTTTTATGATGTACAGCCAAAACTACACAATCAAGTGGCGTTTATTCCGTCCTCCACAATTGTCACTAAAAGCTGTAATATACCTGACTTGAGAGGAAGAGTCTTTATAAATTTCAAAAGACAGAATGCGATCTCTTGACATCCGCGAAAAGCCTGATCTTTATTCCACATGTACGTGTGGGCAGTTCTGCTTTTAAGGTTATGAATGTTCAAGTAGTACGTCCAAAGTTGACGTATGTAATAACCTTAGAATTGGTTACATGTGGAGTTGGCATGATCTTTTTCAAGTCAAAGCATATCGCGACCTATGAATCATCCTTTAAATTTTGGAATGTGTCTTTGGCTAATGTGGCAGCTTCTGCTTTGCGGAGATGTAGTTCCTTTTGAATTTCTGCTTATTGTTTCTCATCTGCATTTCACAGGTCTATTTCCAATTGTAGTTTGTCACACATAACACATGTATCAGTCTCTAGTTGGTGAAAACTGGGATTAAAATGGGTGTTAAAAATGTGTTTCTAAAAACTTTCCTTGACCATCTGTACGCGCTTTTCTTCTAGAAAAATCTGAACACAGAGTTAATACATCTCCTTTAAATTGAGTTTTGGATTCAGGTATTTACGGATGGGGATCTTTTCTCTAGTGTAATGGCTTGTATATCGAGGAAACTTGTTTATGTGCTCTTTGGTGACATCAATACGGTCTTGTGGAATTTTATTCGATGGTCCTTTTCTTCCTCTTTCATCGCGAGAAGGTGCGGCAGAATCTGTTTCTTCCTTTTTGTTTACTATGTTCTGCAACCGCTCGTTAGAAACATCTTCGTCTTTTTGTGCCAATCGCCGTTTAAAGATGATTAAATTCGTGTGGCGTTTTAACAGCCATGAACTGGCCTTGTATGTCGTTAGTCTCGATTCAGCTATGTGGATGTCACCGGATACAAGTGCAATTATACCCCTTGGCCTCCACGTGTTTCACGGTTTCGGGAAAGAGGTTAAGTGATTGACCCCTAGAACGCAGCGCATAATTAAAAAATCACTTATATCTCTTTACCTGCATACAAATAGACTTATTTCCAGATAGCCTGTGCACTTAACTCAATTTTTTTTAATTTTGTCACTTATACCCCTTGTCTTCTAGGGTCCTCATATATATATATATATACATATACTTTTATAAAATCCAAGTGTAGGAAAGTGTAACTAAACATTCTGGGGCAAACTGTGTAATTTATATATTAAAAACTTAAGGCTGTTTCTTTAGTCCTCTGCCTTGAGCATTTTACTTCACAGGTTTTGCCAATTACATTTTTAATAAAAACAGTTCATTTGTAGATGTTCAGGCACAGGATATTTTTTCATTTTTTTAATTTTTTTAATTTTAAAGTTTTAATTTTAATTAAAAAAAATATGAAATTTCTTCAAAATGGTGTCAATCGGATTATTTATATTGTTTCAAATAAAAGAGAAATAATGAAAAATATTCATACATGTAGCATTTTTGACATATTTTGTCATTTGCAAGTTATTTTCCGTAAATAAATTTATGCACATGTACTTTTTTTATAAGCGAATAAAAGTTCATATTTATTGTGACAGCACAAGAATATTGTCTATTGGGTTTACTTTATCTTTACTTTAACTTTATTAGTTTTTTTTTTCATTACAGTTAAATATAAAACATATTTTTATTTGAATATTCTGTGGCTAAGCATAAAAGTACGTATATAAAGTATGTTTGAAACGATTATGGCCGGTGACGTTATGCTTCGCTTGAAATACATTTTTACATTAATAAGCTTACGGTGGAAAAATGATATGATTGGGTCAACATGATGTGATTTTCTCTGATTTTTTATTTCTTACTTCTAATATCAGAATCAGAGCCTTTATTGATAGTTGAACTATTTCAGAAATTGAATACTGGATAATATATATACAGGGTGTCCCAGAAGTATTTGGACAAACTTTAAGGGGAGATAGGGGACATCACAAGGATTCAGATTTGCATAGCAACTCAGGGTCGGAAACGCTTTCCTGTCGCGGTAGTGACGACAAAAAACACAAGAAAGAAAGGACACGAACAGGGAGGAAAACATGTTTATTATTCTTAGTGCTGCAAAAATGCCGGGGCAATGCTGGAAAGTGTTGAGGAACTTGTTGCACGCATCGTGGCAGCTGCTAGGGGAGTCCGGAGCACTCCGAGTAAATTCGAGAACATTTGATCTTCCATACGCCGGAGATGCGGCTCCATGCATCACGGCCCGGGGTCGTAATTTCGGACATCTACTTTGATGACGATCGTTGTCCCTTTAATGTTCTTTCTTCTTAGTTTTTTGATGTACTAAGGATAATAAACATGTTTTCTCCTCTTATTCGTATCCTGTCTTTCTTGTGTTTTGTGTCGTCACTACCGCGCCAGGAAAGCGTCTCCGACCCTGGGTTGCTATGCAAATCTGAATCCTTGTGATGTCCCCTACCGCTCCTTAAAGTTTGTCCCATTACTTCTGGGACACCCTATATATATATATATATATATATATATATATATATCCTTATCATTTGTGTTTGTAGGAATCCCTTGCCATTTATAAAATGTATTTTCTACAGTGTAAAACTTTCAATAACAAAATCTTCATGTTGTTTGTTTGTATGCAGTGTTGAGAAAAAGAAAGCATTTGAATATTCCGTCATTTTTGATGCGGGTTTTACACCAGTATGTACATATATCTATTATCTATCTATTATATATATATAATCCAAACGGAAATTTCGTTCCGAACGCCGAGATTTCGAGTTCTACCGCATGGATTTTTACGGAACTTATACCGTTAGATAGGTATCGTTCCAGGGAAGGTTTTAAGCTATAACACATCATTCTACCTAGATTGGTTATAGAATTGGTACGGAAAAGTCTATTATTTTGGACTTTGTTACTTCATATTTCCTTAAATATCTGGGCTCCTATTGGTCGTAGAGCTTAGATCTCGCGCCAAAAGTAGCTCCGAAGCACCCAAGCAAACTTTTCCCTGCGATTATTTTGCCGTCTTCCGATTTCCTCTAACTCTATTAGGGGCCCGCGTAGGGCCCCTTTAAAATATTTTTCGTAGTAATTTCAGCAATTATCTTAAATTATTGGTTAAGACCGCCACCCTCCCGATTCATGTATCTACGGAAAGGTTGCATAAAGGAGTTTCGTTCAGATACGCTTTCGTTAAGAATAGAGTGCGCTCTCTGGTGGTGGAATGTGGAACTAACATAACGCGATATTGTTAAAATTAGGAAATCTAACAATGCGATCTGTTTTAAACTTTGAGATAGTTCATAACACATAATCTATTATCTATTCTATTACATATATATAAAATCTATTATCTATTCTATTATCTATTATATATATATAATCCAAACGGAAATTTCGTTCCGAACGCCTAGATTTCGAGTTCTACTGCATGGATTTTTACGTAATCTATACCGTTAGATAGGTATTGTTTCAGGGAAGGTTTTAATCTATAACACATTATTCTACCTATATTAGTTTTAGAATTATAACGGAAAATTCTGTTATTTTGGGCGATAAGGTTACCATTTTATTTCTTGGCGAAATTCATCGTTGATAAAAAAAAAAAAAATTGAAACGGCTATTAAACCTCGAAAAATAAAAGAAAAACTGTTACTAATTTTATTTAAATGAAAAAAAAAATATGGAAACGAAGATAGAAATATGGAAACGTTAGATATGGAAACGAATCTGAAAATTTGATTAGATGAAATTTTAACGACATTTTCTTTCTGTTCTGTTCTTTTCTATTTTTTTATATCTAATTGTCCCATCACGTGACTTATAGAAGAAACAAGCAGATGTAATTGTGAGTCACATGTGTAATTACTATTTGTTTCTTTACAATTTTTTATTTTTCTTTTGTCGCCAAACAATGTGATTTTAAGCCAAAAATGCATAAGCGTGACATTAGCTTGAGGATGTTCTCACAAATGGTGTTTTTTTAGGTGAAAGAGATCATTTTTTGAGTACATTTTCATATTCAATTGTAACTTATATAGATATCACTTAATATTTAAAAAATGGAATCGAATACTTAAATTTCAGTGTGAATTTCTGCCACACATACATATTGTAAAATAATTTCATACTTTTTAAAATGTTTTTCGCCGTAATTCCGAAAGCATGTGATATTTATAAACTCGAACTCAGATCACCGAATATTACCCATTTTATTTAAGCAAATATTATCTGTTTTCTCAAGTCATATCGCCAATTTCATTTATCGGAAAATTCACAGATTCGAAATCTAGGAAATAAAGATAATTTTTAAGGAAATTTATGTTTTAATACGTTATTACTATGGAAAAATTCAACATTTTGAAAAAAAAAATTACAAGTCTTTTGTAATTCGTCATTTCTTCTTCGTCTTTTTTCGTACTTTCTCCTCTGTTATGTAATATTTCAAATGATATTGGACTAATTTTCGATCATCGATTCACCGCAAAATCGCATATCTAATATAGTATATAAAATAAAGTCTGGATTAGGGGACTAATTAACGCACACCGCAAACTACTGAACCTAAAATCTTGAAAATCGTGGTAAAAATACTTCTTATGACATAAACTTCTGCTAAGAAAGGATTTTCTAAAGTGTCACCCCTAATGGTTTTTGCACGGGGAGGGGAAAAAATCGAATATCAAAATTATGCGTCAAATGATAGCATATTTTAATGTAGTTTTGTATGCTGAATCGAATGCTACCAAATAAATGTTTATAAGTCCAACAGTTCATGACACATTTCATATTTTTCTAATTTGGCGATGTCTTTGGCATCTAAACCTCAAAATATCTATAATTACATCCGTTACTCTACCAACGGAAAAAATTCAAATCAACCCTTTTGGCTAAAAAATAAAAACGGCTCTATGAGTTTGAAATAAAAATGCAAGCATCTTAATTTTTTTTAAAAAATAGTGATTTTATGTAAAATAAAAGGGAAAAAATTACTGAGAATTTAGCGTTATAAAACAAAAATGGAAAAGGTACTACTTAGATATTCCGTCGACCAAAAATCTATCGTCAAACTATAAGATTAAATGCCAATAATGGTTGATCGTAAATATCAAATTCACTTGAATTTAAACAAACTACACGTGTTTACGTCATCAAGTGATTTTAATTTCGACGTTTTATTTGTATTTTTATTAATTTTATACTAATTTATTTGTTATTTCGTTATTTAAAATAAAGATTATGTCAATTTATATAATTTGGCGAATGGTTTGGCGATTTATATAATTTGGAGAAATTGGTCGACGGGATAACAAGTAGTACCAATGAAAATATTTAAGTATGAAAGCAATGTTTGTAACGACTTAAAAATTATTTTCATATATATCAACTCGGTTTATGGCGTCAGATGCCGTCATCCGAAGAATCTACAAGAGTCTTTTTCCATTTTTTCCGGTCATAGGTTCCTCATTGAAAGAAATTGGAACAGTAATAATATTGTGCGATTTATAAATTGCTCCTCGATAAGAAGAAAAAAATGGGTACATTTAAAACAACCGTGCGCACATCTCGCTGATAGCATTTTTTAAATTCCCAGTAGCAGTAGTTACATTTTGCGTATGTAAATTAAAAATATTTTTTTTTGCTTTTAATTATGGCATTATTTCCTGTTATTGTTTATCTTTTCAGTTTTTTAAATGAAATTAGTATAAGGCATGCATTTTAAATTAAATGAGTGAAAGGTTTGTGTTTTAAATGAAAATAATAAAATAAGAATATGCTATGAAAACAATCTTTATTGATTTATTACCTGCGCCCGGCTGACATAAAAGTGTCACAAAAGCCTTATATTCACTTTTCTTTGAGTAGTTGCTCATGAGAATTCAAGTTAACCTTCCGTAATCGGATACTTCACATATTGGTGTATTAGCTTTAATGTTGAAAGCATCGTTTTTGTTTGAAGCGAAAACTTTACTATGAATTCTATTACACAAAATCGCATCATCATCATCTACTATATATTTACAACGGAAATTTGTATTTCATTCCGAATGTTTATAATACTTTCGTAGGATATACCACAATTAGTTAGGCAATCATTTTGGAAAGGTTTTAGTGTATACATATTGTTCAAGGGTACTTAGTTATAGAGCAACAGTAAAAGTTCAAAAATTAAGTGAACCTGATTATGAAAGTTTAACCTTTTTTAAAAAATCTACAGAACATATTTTGTTACAAGTGGCCCTGTTGCATGACTTTTAGGAATGGTGTTAGTATATACTATTTCATTATATGTTGATTAGTTACAGAGGTATTAATTCCTGTTGTCATAACGGTCTCATTACCCGACCATAAGTGCGCTGTTTATAATCAACTAAAACAATTACTTCTTAATTGCTAAATTTTGTCCAACGCTTAAGATAACATTATATCGCAATGGCGTTCGCATCGTTTTCAGTAATGTGCAAGGTCAAGCTGAAGATCCATATTGTTTAAAATACAAGTTCAAATTTACCATTTAGTTTAATCCAAGGTTCATTTGGAAATATTGACCAGCGCAGCGGGCATAGCCTGCTAGTTATATATATATAATCCAAACGGAAATTTCGTTCCGAACGCCGAGATTTCGAGTTCTACCACATGGATTTTTACGGAACTTATACCGTTAGATAGGTATCGTTCCAGGGAAGGTTTTAAGCTATAACACATCATTCTACCTAGATTAGTTATAGAATTATTACGGAACATTCTATTATTTTGGACTTTGTTACTTCATATTTCCTTAAATATCTGGGCTCCTATTGGTCGTAGAGCTTAGATCTCGCGCCAAAAGTAGCTCCAAAGCACACAAGCAAACTTTTCCCCGCGATTATTTTGCCGTCTTCCGATTTCCTCTAACTCTATTAGGGGCCCTCGTAGAGCCCCTTTAAAATATTTTTCGTACTAATTTCAGCAATTATCTTAAATTATTGGTTAAGACCGCCACCCTCCCGATTCATGTATCTACGGAAAGGTTGCATGAAGGAGTTTCGTTCAGATACGCTTTCGTTAAGAATAGAGTACGCTCCCTGGTGGTGGAATGTGGAACTAACATAACGCGATTTGTTAAAATTAGGAAATCTAACAATGCGATCTGTTTTAAACTTTGAGATAGTTCATAACACATAATCTATTATCTATTCTATTATCTATTATATATATAAAATCCAAACGGAAATTTCGTTCTGAAGGCCTAGATTTCGAGTTCTACTGCATGGATTTTTACGGAACTTATACCGTTAGATAGGTATCGTTTCAGGAAAGGTTTTAAGCTATAACACATCATACTACCTAGATTAGTTATAAAAGTATGACGGAAAGTTCTGTTATTTTGGACGATAAGGTTACCATTTTATTTCTTGGCGAAGTTTTTTGTTGTTGAAAAAATTGAAACGGCTATTACACCTAGAAAAATAAAAGACAAAAAACTGTTACTAATTTTATTTAAAATCTTTAAAAAAGAAAAAAAAAGAAATCCATTTTAATGAGTGATAATATTAAAAAACGAATATATTTAATTTAAACATGAAAGAGAATGTCCGTAATACTTAAAGAATTACTCAGTTGAAATATTGCAATTGAAATAATATTTGGCGATTTACCTTTTGCATCAGGTTAAGAAAAATGCATCTGAAAATTGATAAAATGATATCAAGGAAGTTCCTCATAAGCGCATGCTCAGCATTATTTGAAAAAAATTATAGAATATTCTTCTCATAAATATATATATATCCATAAAAAAATCGGCAGAACCTCTATTTAGCATTCCTAAAGAAATAATGAAAATTTCATTTTTTGTGATTTAGCGCTAGATGGCGACACGATAAAATTTTGAATAATACTACGATAAATATTCTTTAAGAAAAACTTTTCAACTCTCGATACGAAGTTAGTTTAAGTAAGTTTAACTTAAATAAATACATATTTGTAACTGCAGTTTTGTCATATACATTTATATATGTAACAATGAAATTTAACGATCGTATTTATGCCGTTTACAATGAAATTTAAATGGATTAAAAGTGTTTCAAACTCAAATTAAGGTCCAATTCTGAGCATTGGCAATTTGACTTCGATATTGTTAGTGTCAGAGACAACAAGAGAGTTTTATTGCCATGGAAACAACAATTTAATATCGAAATGTTTAATGACAGCATTCTTAATTAAAATACCCTTAAAACTTATCCAGCCGGAGACACCGTATAAAATTAAATAGCTCAATACAAGTAACACGCAATTTGCATATATTATATAAGCTTACAGCAAAAATAGTAAACTAATCCACAGTTTAAGTTTAAATTCATTGAGCATTAGGCATTTAATTACTTATTTAACAAGGAATTTATAAATGCATTTCAATCTCTTTCATTTGGCGAGGAAACCTACTGGTTCGCCAAAGAGCTTCGAGCGTTCGTCTGTTCGAGCCAAATACTCGAAAAAATATTTTTTTACAGATTTTCTACTGCGATTCGACCGCTATATTTTTACCGATCTTTTTTACATACATGAGTCATTTTATTAGCATTTCCTTTTTCAAAATATTTTGAGTATGCGTTTTAAGGAGACCTTCCTTGTGAGTAACAATTTTTATTATTATTATTATTATTATGTATCTCTTACAGAAAAAACTAGCAGATGTAATTATAAAAATAATGATATTACATAAATAGCAGTTAATATTATAAAAGTGGAGTCAAATATTTAAATTTTAATGCAAACGTTTGCCCCCCCCCCCCACACACACACATATATTATAAATAATTTAATTTCAGATATTTAAAATATTTTTCGCGTACTTTACTACGGATACATGCTATTTTGTTTTTCCCCAAACTTATGACTTTTATAACCCGGAACTCAGATCAACAAATATTGTCCACTCTCTTTTTTTTTTTTTTTTTTTTTTTTTTTAACATATATCGCCAGTTTTTATTTTAGAAAAGTCTATTGTTTCAAATGTTAAGTACTAAAGATTATTCTTAAGAAAATTTATGCAATTTTGCGTTATTAATACCACAAAAGAAAATATTTTGCAATAAAAATTGCTTACTGAAATACATTTTCGATTGTCTTTTTAATTCGTCATCCCATTTTCAGTATTTTTTTGAGGTTTTTGATATTGGATTAATCTTCCGTAATCAGGTTACCTGCTAATTAGTGTATTTACTGAACTATTTAGATGTGTCTTTTATACTTGAAAGAGTCAGATCAGTGATCAGACAGTGACTGTCAGACAGTGATCGCGATTGTAGAAGATTACATGAAATTTGTACTTAGCTATTAGTAAATTTATGTTTTTTCATTATGAAGCAAACGGAGAACAGAAGATTTAGTATTATAGATATATTTATTTGCAGTTATTTTACTGTCACTAAAAAATAAATACTTGGGAAAAAATTTGAAATTCCAGTGGTGGCTGGTGGAACAATATTTGTTGATTTATCATTTTAGCCTAGATAAGAAGAGAAGTACCTAAAATGCAGATAAAATTGAAAATAGAAATCATTATAAAGCAAGTTCTTCTGGCGCACAATCCTATTCGCTAAACTGAGGAAAAAATTAACGATTTTAGGTTTATTTAGGCAGCAGACTGAAGAATAATGTAATTTTGAAAATAAAAAGTGTATTTATTTCTCCGTGTTATTGCACTCTTTAGAGAAATGAAAAAAGGTCTTCGGTGCATCAAAAAGATTATTTCGTTATATTATAACGTGTTGGGTTATTAAGTTTTGTATAACTGACTTTATTTGTCATTTACAAAGAGTATTTTTGGCGAAAGATCTATAATTCAGCCAACAGCAATTTGACTTTATTTAATGAGATGTAGTCTGACGCATAATTACGTATGTTTTACGTGCGTTAACTCTGGTAAATTTGTAACCATATAGTTTGCAAACACTTCTAATGTTTGCCGTAAAACTTAGCTGTGCACCCGATTACGGACGATTGGGAAGATTTTGATTGGATGAAAACAAGAGGTTTATTTTTCTATCATAATGAGTTATCGAGTTTTTTTTTCAGGTTAACAGTTACATAATTGCAAGTAGTATATATATAAAAAGGAAATGGTAATGAAAATGACATTATTTTAATTTTATTCAAACACTTCATTTTTAAAAATCCACTTTTATGTGATTCACATTTCTTTTAATGAAAGTTAAAGACTTTTTGTGTGCAAACAATTTATTACATTTTTTTTTTACCGTATTTACTCTGCTGTAATCCGAAGATAGAAAACTGCAGTACACATGCTAGAAGACGTGTATTACAAAATATAATGCAACGTAGAGAGAAATTGTATTTAAGCTACCAGAACCACACATAGCACCAAGCTGAGAAGCCCGGAGTTCAAGAACTATCAAACGAAAGTGAATAATCCGAACATAAGTAATGTTCAGTGGTCACTCTCTGCAATCATTGTAATTATCTCTCCTTTTAGCAGTGTGGTGACTAGAGAACATTTTAACATTTATGATTATCACAACGGCCGTATTTTCTTCCCAACCTCTACTTTAAATACATACTGTAAAAAAAAAATTCTTCTGAATATTCCGAATTTTGCCTAACCCATAAGATATTATAATAGCTAAATACCGTTCGCATAGTATTCAGCAAATGTGGAAAGATTTTCCCGGTGAAGGTCCATATTAATTTAAAATACAAGGTCGAATTCATAATTTTGTTTGATAAATGATCATTTGGAAAATGGACCAGCGAAGCGGGTGTAGCCTGCTAGTCTATTTATATAAAATCCAAGTCTCTGTGTGTCCCTCACGATTCCGGTAGGACCGCCTCATTGAGATGAGTAATTGTGAAAATATACTAATGCAGGGTTACCACAGTAGCGCCAAATGTTAGCCAACTTTGTGACAGCTGGCTAATTTGGCAAAATTCCCATTTAAAACCATTAATCTTTCATAAAGGAGGTCTCCGAAATTTAATTTAAACTCCGCTCTTTTAAGATATTTTTTCAAAATCTATGAGTGAGAATTTAAAGTACATCTTTACATCTTTCTCCCGATGCTACTAATAAAATAACCGCCAATAGCCGACGCTGTACTGTGTGAGCTCCTAACTGTGCGATTTTAATGTGCTTTAGGTACTTTTCCAGTATAGGTGCCTTGACGAAAAAGGAAATTTGGCAACATATTTTCCGGGAACCTATCCACTGTTTCATTTTATATACACACGCATTTTTTTCGATATTTATGCGATTTATTTAACACAAAAAAGCAGTTTCTCTAATTTTATACAGAAAGAAATGTAATTTGTACATAAAAACATGAATAATATACACATAAAATAAACATATAAAACAAACAAAAACGATCATCAAGTTTGTTTTCATAGCTGTTTATATGATTTGACAACAAATCTCGATATTTTCCCGTTATACGACCATGCCAAAATGTATGCTAAAGTGCCAATTATTTCAAAATGCTAAAAGATATTTGTAATTTTATGCTAGCAGTTTAATATGAGTTTTATTTTATTGCTTTATTTTATAACACTTATTTGTTCACTTAATTTAAGTATATATTTGTGATTTAATGAAATAGTTCGTAAAAGTCTGGAATTTTCAAATGTTATATTTTTTAAATGCTCACTTTAGTATCGACATGTTTTTTCTTTTATTTTTCAAATGCTTCAATTCACGTGATTTTCTTTTTGCGCCCACGATTATGCTTGGCGACAATGGTATTCGTATAACGGAAAAGTACCCAAATCTCACTTTCTGATGCCCAAATTACACCAAGATTTAAAAAAAAAAAACGCCAAAGCTCCTACAGTGGAAAAATACCAAACTGTCTATTATTTTGCGCTAGCTGTGTTATAGTTTGTACTATATGCAAATGGGTTGGAACGAAGAGTTTAAACATTAAATATTGAATTTTCGGCACAGATGTCATATACGCCCCATATTGGCGCGATGTTTTTCTGACGCCAATGCCATATACACAACGGGTACTTAACTGGCGCCAAAGTGTCGTTATTTTGCTTGATATGGTAACCCGGATGTTGTTGTTTATGCTGTTGATGTTTTCGCCAAATTGGCGTATATGACAACTGTGCCAAAGTTTCTATAAAGCAGTATAAGACTAAAAAATTTAAGAATAAAATAAATTCAAAATAAGACTAAAGAAGAAAGATAAATCATGCGTTAAGCATAGAATATGAAACACTTTCCAACACATCCTGAATGCTTTAAAAAAACTTCGTTATTTGAGGAAATCAGGTAAATAAGATAACTAAGTAAACATTTTAGAAGACGCATAAAATATTTTAAAAATTGATTTCAGCAGTTACCGTCCATAGCCAATAGTATCGTTATTACATGCCACTATTTAGCCAAAATTTAATTTAAACTACTCTTAAAACTACTGAAATCATATTTCCAGATATTATCATCCATAGACGGTTATGTATCCAATTCTTTGCGTGACCCTGTATATCATTTTATCTATATTCTACAAACATTTCTTTGTAAACTAAATGCAGTTCAGCGTAAAAATGCATAACTCCTTTAAAAACCACCTTTAAGCAATTTACTCTCATACTCAGTAACCCTTACAAATTCTTTTGTGTAGCCCTGCATATGAACTGTAGCATTTATACATACAGTATAGTATGCATAAATTTAGTGAAAAATAAAAGCGCATATAATAATTAAAAATGCATTTCTAGCAATCATTGCTTATGTACAATACTTCGGAGAAAAGTTTCTTGGCGAGAAAGAAGTTTGCCAACGTATTTTCTGACAACCTATTTACTGCTTCATACTCACAAGCAATTTTTCCATATGTATGCAATTTATTTAATATAAAAAAAGCTATTTACCCATTTTTATAAAGAAACATTAGTAATTTTTGCAGATGTCATATACGCATCGGGGTTGGCATGTTTTTTCTCTGACGCCAATTTGGCAGAAATAACGCTTTCGAATACCAGTTACTTATATATTTTTAAATTGTTTGCTATCATTTTGAAAAGGAAATAACTATAAATAAATAAAAGTTTGATTAATAATTATAGAACAAAACAGTTTATATAATTAAAAACAGAAAATAAAAGTAAATAAACAATTTATTAATAAATAATAAACAATAGCCGGGTTACCATAGCAGGCAAAATAACACCATATTGGCGCCAGTTAGGTATCCCGGTTCATATCTGAAATCTGTGTGTAATTTGTATATAAAAAAAAATATTATATATATTTAGAAACTATTTTTTCTATGTATATAAGTGCATATATAAACAAAAATAAAAGTTCATTAGATGTGTTTTCATAGCTGTTTATATATTTTGGCAACATATCTCACTTTCTGATGCCCGAATTGCGTCAAGCTTTTTTTAAAAATGCTCTATAATGGGAAAGTACCTAAATAAATAATTAACAGAAATAACCAATTATACAAACTAAAACTTTTTATTTCGAGATCAAAGCATGGTTTTTAATTTCAATTAAAAATACATATATCCTTGGATAATTTCAGTTGAAATTAGGTTCACAGCTTAATATCTCATTCCATAAACCTATACAAACACAAGTGATTCATTCATCGTGAAACGTAAAAAATATTAAATCATTCAGGTAATCATACACAAAGTAAGTTCTTCATGAATCAATGGATAATATTCTAATGACGTCATAGTAGGTAAAATGGTGACGGTATCGTTTGTTTATGGTTTGAAATCACAAAGATTTAATTTTGCAATGTCTCTTAGTTACATTATTTTATTGTCATATTTATGATCTCAGAACAAAAGCATATTTTTTCCTTTTTTAGTTATTAAAGACGGAAAAAAATTATAAATGCATGATTTGAAAAATTTAAATAATTTTCGGTACTTCTTAGTTATTCCGCCGACAAAATTTCTGTCGCCAAATTGCAAGATTAATTGCCAATAATGGTGTTGCCATTAATTAATTAATTGTAAGATTAAATGCCAATAATGGCCAATAAAACCATTAATTTGACGTTTTATTTGTATTTTTATTAATGTTTTGCTAATTTATTTGTTCTTTCGTTATTAAAAAAAAATATATATATATATATGTCAATGTGTATTATTTGGGGAGTGGTTTGGCAATTTATATAATTTGGCGAAATTGGTCGACGGGATAACTAAGAAGTACCTAATTTTCTTTCTTAAGAGTAAAAAATAACATCGGGAAGTAACAGCGGGTTTAAGTTAAATAAGTTTACCTGTTTAATTCTGTTGTAATATTCAAAATAACTGTATTTATTAGATTTCAGTAAACAACATCAAGGCCCGATTAAACTTTGAAATTAGATAAATTACAATGTCATTTCAGGACCTTTCTTTTGGAGAAGCTTTTCGAAATACCGCATATACATGGAAACTCTTCAGTGTTAGAAATATTATTCTTAGGACTGACATAACATGAGAACGGCCTGCAATTTTACACAAGTTTTTGAAAACTACTTTATATCAGAAATTTTACTAAAAACTGGTTACTTTTTTGTTATAGCGGCCCACACTATTAGGATTATGACAAGTTGCAGCCAATTTTGCCAACGTCGTAACCAAGATCGTGAAGCACACACATATAATACCATATAACACCATTTCATGAAATCGTATACAATAATTTAATAGTTTTTAACCTTACTTCAAGTGTGTTATTTATTTATTTTTAAGGCTTAACAATCTAAATTGTCCAATATATAAATTTAAAAAAATGTAAACAAAGATTGAATTGACATGACCGCAAAAAGCCTCAAATCTGCATAACACTTGGAGCCAAACTGTGCAGATTAGTGGTCTTATACTGTACACAATTTTTCATAAATGTGTTTCGTTCTTAAAATGCGTTATTTTCATCTATCACTGCGGAAGAATCGAGAAAACTCATATTCTTGCACATGAGTTGTATATATCTTTATATCTAAATTTCCGTCATTTTTGACGGGCTACCTTTCTAGTTATATATATAAAATCCAAATGGAAATTTCTTTCCGAACGCCTAGATTTCGAGTTCTACTGCATGGATTTTTACGGAACTTATACCGTTAGATAGGTATCGTTTCAGGGAACGTTTTAAGCTATAACACATCATTTTACCTATATTAGTTATAGAATTATGTTGCAGAAAGAAAGAGATATTCTGCTCTAAGTTCAAGGACCTTTCCCAACACGTGCGTTGGAAGTCATCATTGCGTGGTAAGCTATTTCACTCCTGCTATGCAATAGTTACATTACGTCACTACTTTCTGTGGCATAAGCGCATCTCTACTAAAAGATCATTCTTGTAAATAAATCTGTTACTTTTACAACTATCGGCTCTCTTCTATCCCGGCCTTTGTGATATATTTTTAAGTTTAGGTACGTAAGTAAAAAATTATGACAGAAAGTTCTGTTATTTTGGACGATAAGGTTTACCATTTTATTTCTTGGCGAAATTTATCGTTGATAAAAGAATTGAAACAGATATTACACCTCGAAACATAAAAGAAAAATCTGTTACTAATTTTAATTTAAAAAAAAAAAAAGAAGGAAGAAAAAAAGAAGGAAAAATTTCGCTTTAATGAGTGATAATATTAAAAAACGAAAATATTTAATTTAAACATGAAAGGAAATGTTGGTAATGCTTAAAAAATTACTCAGTTAAAATAATGCAATTGAAATAAGATTTGGCTCTTTATCTTTTGCGTCAGGTTAAGAAAAATGCATCTGAAAAATTGATAGGGTGATATCAAGGAAGTTTCGATAAGTGCATGCTCAGAAATATTTGAAAAAATTATATACTATTCTTCTCATGAGGAATATATAGAATATTCTTCTCGTGACATATAATATGTTTATAAAACAAAATCCGCAGAACCTCGATTTAGCGTTTGTAGAAAAATAATGAAAATTTAATTTTTTGGGCGATTTAATGCTGGTTGGCAGCACAATAAAATTTTGAATGATACTTTTTTTATGATAAATAATTTTTAAGTAAAACCTTTTTCTACTCTTCATACGAAGATAGTTAGATTGAGTTTAACGTAATAAATACATTTTTATTACTACAGTTTTGTCATATACCTTTATATGTGTATATATTAAAATTTTATTATCGTAATTATACGATTTAAAACAAAATTTCAGTTTATTAAATTTTTTCCAAATTCAAAATTAATGTCCGATTCGGAACATTGGCAATTTGACTCCGATATTGTTAGTGTCAGAAACAAGAATTGAAGGTTATTGTTGCCATGGAAACAAGTATTTAATATAAAATGTTTAATGGTATCATTTTTAATTAGCCAGCTACTTTTAAAACAAATTTAAAACGGTACTACTTGATTATCCCGTCGAGAAAATAACTATCACCAAACTATAAGATAAATGCCAATAATAGCTGATCGTAAATTTTACATTCACTTGACATTAAACACGGTACACGTGTTTGTTGCGTCATCAAGTGATTTTTAATTTCACTTCTATTTGTAATTTTACTAATGTTTACAAATTTATTTATTCTTTCGTTGTTTAAAATAAAAATTTTGTCAATTTGTATAATTTGGCGAAGCGTTTGGCAATTTATATAATTTGGTGAAGCGTTTGGCAATTTATATAATTTGGCGAAATTGGTTGAATGAATAATCAAATAGTACCCTTATAGCATTTTCAGCCGGTGAAACCATGTAAAATTAAATAACTACTGCAACACGCAATTTGTATATATTATATACGCTTAAAGATAAAAAATAATACGCATAATAAAAATAATAGTTTAAATTCATTGAGTTTTAGGCATTTAAACACTCATTTAAAAAGCAATTTTCAAATGCATTTAAATATCTTGCATTTGGCATGAAAATGTGCTGGCATGGGAATGTTAAATAGCGTGGAACGTTCATTTTTTTTTTTTTTTTTTTTTGCGCCAAATACTCGAATATATGTCGATTTTTTTCAGATTTTTACTGGGATTTCGCCGCCAAATTGGACTGATGTTTTACTACACACATGAGTAGTTTTAAAAGCATTTTTCTTTTCAAAATAATTTGAGTATGCTCTTTAAGGAGACCTTCCTTGTGGTACCAATTTTGTTTTTGATTTGTTCTTTTTTATTTCTAACTCTTCCATCATCTGAATTACAGACGAAACTAGCAGATGTAATTGTAAAAATGATGGTACTCATGATTTACATGTTATATGTTTATTTGTGATTTTTGAGTTCACTTTTGCCGCCAAACAATTTTATTTTAAGCCAAAAAGATGTAAGCGTGAATTAGATTCAAGCGATGTTTACAATAAAGGTGATTTTGCAAGTGTACGAAAGCATTTTTTGAGTATTTTTTAAAATTCAAATGTACAATATATAAATAGCAATTAAATTTTAAAAATGGAGTCAGATATTTTAATTTTAGTATAAAGGCCTCCCACACACGCACATACATACTGTAAAATAATTTAATTTTAGACATTAAAAAAATTTTTCATCATACTTTACTGCGAAAGCATGTCGGTTTGTTTTCCCCTAATTTGTGACTTTTATAACCTCGAAGCCAGATTAGCTAATATTGTCCATTCTTTTTTAAATAAAAAAACATATCACCAATTTCCCTTATACAAACGTTCAATGCTTGCAATGTTAGGTAGTAAAGATTATTCTTAAGAAAATGTAAGCAATTATGCATTATTTCTATCACGAAAAAAGATATTTTGCAATAAAAATTGCTTTCTGATATAACTTTTCGATAATCCATTTCATTCGTCATTTTTTTTTTCATATCTTACCTTCTTTTAGAAATGTTATAAAATGATATTTGATGAATCTTCCATAATCAGCCACCTTACAACTGGCGAATTTACTGTATAGTGTTGGAAGATTAGTTTATATTTGAAAGGAACCGTAGACGGTAAGTCCGATTTCAGCAGATTATGCGAAATTTGTACTTTTAGTAATTAGCGATTAGTAAATTTATGTTTTTTTAGTATGGAGCAAACGGACAAAAGAAGATTTACTAATATATATTTTTCATGTGCAGTTATTTTACCATAATTAAAAAAGCATTAATTTGAATGTACAAAAAAAGTTTTTCAAATGCCAAAGGTGGCCAATGGAACAATATTTGTTCATTTAGCCTAGGTTTTTAAAAAAAAGTACCGCAAATTCAATTAAAATTTCAATCATTATAAAATTTTGGCTGATGCACAGCCCAAGCAGCTGATCGTAGTAACAAATTTTAGGTTTATTTTTCTGTCACTATAAAAGTATTACTTTAAATGTACAAAAAAAAAAAAAAAAAAAAAAAAAACTTTCAAATGCCAAAGGTGGCCAATGGAACAATATTTGTTCATTTATTCTAGGTTTTTTAAAAATAGTACCTCAGATTCAAATAAAATTTCAATCATTACAAAGAAATTTTGGCTGATGCACAGCCCGAGCAGTTGATCATAGTCACAAATTAACGTTTTTAATTTTATTTAGGCAACAAACTGATGAATAATGACGTCTTGAAAATAAAAGCATGCTTATTTCTCCGTCTTATTACGCTCATTAGAGAAATGCGAAAAAAATCTTTGGTTTACCAAAAAGATCACTACTAAAAAGTTTGCATAACTAACTTTACTTATCATTTGGAAAGAGTTTTGATAGTGAAAGATCTAAAAATCAATCAACAGCAATTTGACATTATTTAATGGAATGTAGTTTGGAGCGTAATTAACCCTGTTTTGTAGCTAACTCTGGTACATATTTAGCCATACCATTACGAACATTTCTAACGTTTCACATCAAACTTGGTTGTGGATCCGATTACGGATGATTGGGAAGATTTTATTGAATGAAAACTAGAGGTTTAGTTTTCTATTTGAATTAGTTATCGAGGTTATTTTCTTAGGTTAATAGTTGCATGATTAAAGCTGGTATGTAAAAATAAACGGCAGTTAAAATAATATTATTTTAATTTTATTCACACAATTCCGCTTTAAATATCCACTTTTACATGATTCACATATTTTAAAATATAAAAGTTAAATACTGTTTTAATTGTATTTACTCTACTGGAAATCGAAGATAAGAAACTGTAGCGAAAACCTGCGAAAAGAAGACGTATATTACCAAATATAATGTAACGTAGAGAGAGATTGTATTTGTGTTATCAGATCAGCACAAAGTACCAAGCTGAGAAGCCCCGAGTAAAAGAACTAACAAACGAAAGTGAATAACCCGAACATTCTTTAAGTTAAATGGTCAATCTCTGCAGTCATTGTAATTCTCTCTTTTTTAGTAGTGTGGTGATATGATCGTAATGGCCGCATTTTCCTCCCAAACTCTACATGATGTACTAAAGAGTTGCTTCTGAATTGCCCGTATTTCGTCTAACGCATTAGATAATATAATAGCGCAATTGCGTTCGATGCTTATACAGAAAATGCGGAAGGATCTTCCAGGTGAATGTCTATATTAACTTAAAATACAGGGTAGGATTTTCCATTTCGTTTGATTGAAGGTTTATTTGAAAAATGGTCCAGCGCAGCGGGCTCAGCCTGCTAGTATATAATAAAATCACTATTATGACATATACTCTAATTTTTATTTACAGCTTATAAAAGTTTCTTTCACCTTATTTAATTGATATTTTGTTATTTTTTAAACTACTTGCATAAGTAATGACTTTCATATATTTTATAGACAAAGTTAAAACCATGTACTACGAGTACTGTTATAATTTGGCGAAACTTTATTTCCATTTACAATTAACTCAGAAATTATAGAGTTAAAAAGCAAATACTTGTGCAATAACCTCTTGCGAGTTACTAAGGATTCCGAAAAATGTTCTTTATCTTTAGAAACTGCAGAAACCAGTATATTTTCGAGATTTAACGAAGTAGTTATAAAAACATTGTTTCCTTTCTTGTCACTGATTTTTTGAAAACGTTTCCCTGTAGTTTTCTGTTGTAGTATTAAAACCAAACGGTTTCCGTAAAAACTGTATGATGACCTGAATAAATGTGTTGACTTTAAGCTTTTGCGGTCGTATGACCGCAAACGATGTCTAAAAATGAAGTCGTCTAAAAAGTCAAGGCTTAAAGTGTATGTCTGCTCTCAGCCACCACATCATTTTTATAGTTCCAATCGCATTTCTGGTTTCAGCCACCAGATCTTTTTTGGAGTTCTAGACGCATGTCTGCTCTAAGTCACCACATATTTTTAGCTCGCAGGCTATCAAAGCCTGGGAGCTAATGTGATTGCAGGATCTGTATGCACGTACGTACGCATGTAACGGGATAACTCTTGATAGAAATATTCGATTCACTTCAATTTTTTTTCTAGGATCATTCTGATTAGGCGCATTTCTGATTAGTTTTGAGAGTTCATTGGTTAAGTATAATGGAGTGAACGGGGGGCGAATCTCCCCTTAACTTAGATAAATGGGTTTTTCATGCAGAATTATCAGATTTCTTTAAATTTGGTATACTGGTTAATTATGATAAGGCGCTTCCCTGATTAGATTTAGCGGTCCATTGTTTAAGTATAAAGGGGGAACGGGGGCTAATATCCCCTTAATAGATAAATGGGTTTTTCTATCCGATTTGCTTGAAATTTGGTATACCGCTTTATTCTAAAAAGGCGTTTTCCTGATGAAATTTGGAGGATCATTGGTTAAGTAGAAAGATGGGAAAAAAGGGGTGGGGCTAATCCCCCTTTAATTTATTTTTCGAAGTGCATTATTCTTTGAAATATGAGTATAATACATAATTAGTGTGAATATCCTGTGAGCTCAATGTCATCAGTTTAACCCCTTATCTACAGACAGTACTTATAAGTACCATTAAAATAACTTGTTATAAAATTAATTTAATACATCTATTATCAGTAATACAGTTTAGAATGAGTTATAGATGCATTACTTTATCATATTCCAAAAGCATTACGGGTTACACTCAATAAAAATATTTTTCAAAGAATGATTTATTTGGCCTTTGCATCTTTTCAGTTTTCTTAGCGTTGGGGGGGGGGGATTTTTCAATTCAGAAATATTTCTATATTTCTATTGTAAGAACATTATATTTGTAGATTTCCTTATTCTACAAAATACTAAGAAAAATATTTAAAATAAAAAAAAAATGAGAGGGGTTATAAATATTACGCAAAATCCATATAAATTCAAATTTAACTCTTTCACCGTCCGAGGGTTTTCCAATATTTTTATAAGAATGCTTGTAAATCCCATGATATATATATATATTTAATCGCAGGTTGATGCTATAATATCTTTATCACTACTTTCTATATATGGTTCAAAACAGAATTATGTTTGAAATATTTTGTCTACAGCCACTTTAACATGATTACTGTGAACGGAAAAATCCGGGCCAGACGGTTAAAGGGTTTTAATGAATCCTCCTAAATCCTCCAATCCTTCTGAAATCCTTCTAAAATTTATTAAATGATTGTGTAAATCTTCTAATTTAGTTTCAAAAATTCACGAAAAATGCTTTAAAAAATGAAATTTTCATGAAATCATAATTCAGTACATAAAGGGTTATCTGGGTCCTTTTCTTTTTTTACCCTTCCAGTCGTATGTTTGCTCTTAGCCACCACAGCTTTTTTTACTATTCCAGTCGTATGTCTGCTCTGAGCCGCCACAGCAGAGAACTATACTGATCTTATATTATAAAAGTTGACAAGCTGCGGAGATTCGCAGAATTATAAATAATAAGTGTAATAGGCATTTTTGCTTCTTTCAATATTTAAAAAATAATACTCTAAAATGGCAAAAAGAAATTTACCGAAAGAAATGCACCGTGAAATTGAAAGTAGTTAAAAAAATATAAGATATAATATATAAAGATTGTTCTGTATGTTCAAACAGAAAAACAAAAAACTGCATATTGGAGGCTACTTTGAAAGTTAACAGACGATGGAGAACTATAGAATATAGTTTTTACATAAAATAAAAAAATATATATATTATTGTGTTACATACATCTAGAATTTAAAAAATAATTTATAAATTTTGTTTTTCCATCATAATCATGAATATTATGTATTACTGTTCATTCAAGGAAAATTAATTTCAACCAGCTTGACACCTATGTAAAAACTTAATAAGACCTCGAAAGGATAGTTAGTTTTCTCAATCTGGAACACAGATTTTTAGTATGATAGTAATTCACATGTAAAATTACAATTATTTTATTAATCTTGCAAGTATAAATTCAATTATACAGCAGAAAACGTTTAATTGAAAATTAAACATTAAAACCGATATCCCTATTTGCGAAATCTGATTAAAACACTATAAAAACTACCCAAAAATGTTTCCAAAAATTAGTGGCAGCAAAAGAAACACTGATTTTATAAAGAATTCTTTAAGTCTTGATATTGGTTTCTGAGGTTTTTAATTATAAAGAACGATTTATTTATTACATTTTCTTAGATTAAGAATTATTTGCCGTTTTCTTACAGTAATGCTATTTCCGATATTTAAAAAAAATAATAAAAAATGAATTAAAATCTTTTGGATTCCTTTAACATTTCATAATTTTCATGTTTAATTAATTTTTTTTTTTTTTTTTTTTGTGATTCTTGCCCTTTATTTCAATACAGCAGAACCTCGATTATCCGAAGTAATTGGGACCTACCATCTTTCGGAAAATCGAAATTTTCGGAGAATCGAGAATGCTGAAATTTTATGATTAACGAGAAATATATGCAATATTTCTTATTATGGTAACAAGTGCTTAATAATAAAAAAGCAATAGCAAAATAGAAACAAGAATAAATAACCAGAGTTTTAATTTTGAAATTAAGTACCTTTTATCCTTCTTTACCTTTTAAGCATATATCACAAGGGTTTGAAAAAATGTTAAAATGCAGCTTCGATTGCCTTTGCTTTGAAGCTCTGTCACAGAGATTTTTAATACTATTAATTCATCAGTATCACAGTCTTTCTGCTGCTCCATCCATGCCAAATCTTTTGAAAAACATTCAAAAGCTTCACTAATTGCTAATTTATTCATTTTATTCGTTCCACTTCGCAGCTTACGAGAACTCAAGTTAAATTCAAAAGAACTCTAAGAAAGGGGATCGAAAATATTTCTATGTCCTTGTAGACCGCTTGCACACAATTAAAATGAGAATTTAAGGGGAAAAAAGATTTCAAAAGGGATTTTGCACACAAGGAATGTGATAGTAAAAAAAAAAGCTTTAAAAATGGATTTCGGTTAACCGAGAATTTCGGTTAAAAGAGTTTCGGATAAAAGAGGTTCTGTTGTATTTAATTAAAATAAAATTAATGTTTCTTAAAGAAATTTCTCAAAAATTACAACGCATCGAGCATTTTAAAATTTCGTTTTGAAATTTTATTTATTTTTTTAAACATCTTAAAATTATAAGAAGATTAGAAATCTACCCTTTATGTACTGAATTATGAATTCATGAAAAAAATCCGTCTTCTAAAGCATTTTTCATGAATTGTTTAAACTACATTAGAAGATTTACATAATCATTTAATAAGTTTTAGAAGGTTTTTAGACGGATTGAAGGATTAATTAAATTTGAATTTATTAGGATTTTGTGCAATACTTATAATCCCACTCAAATCTTTTATTTTAAATATTTTTCTTGGTATTTTGTAGAATAAGGAAATATACGAATATAATGTTCTTACAATAGAAATATAGAAATATTTCCAAATTGAAAAATACCCCCCCCCCCCCCCAACGCCAAGAAAGCTGAAAAGCTGATACAAAGGCAAATGAAATCATCCTTTGACAAATATTTTTTTGGGTTGTAACCCATAATGCTTTTGGAACAAGATAAAGTAATGTATCTATAACTCATTCTAAACTATATTACAACTAAGCGATCTATTAAATGAATTTTATAACAAGTTATTTTAATGGTACGTATAAGTACCGTCAGTAGATAAAGGGTTAAGGCGTTCTATGTATTTATGGTAAAATGTATATTTGCACAAAAAATCACATCTCTATGATGAAAATTTAAGAACAAAAAATTAACGTCCATCGTCCCCTTAAAAAAAAAAGATGAATTGCTAAATCATGTACTTTATTGTGTAATTTGATATTTCTGAAGTTGTAATATTTTTATGTCTTTTGAATTTTTCGTTTTTTTTTTCATGTCAAAACATCTTATACTTTCAGCGTTTTTGATCTTGAATTTCGTTTCTTAAGTACTGAAATTAAAATAAAAAAATAAATATGTTCCTTTGCTGGAAGATGTCAGTTCCAAAGTGCCGTATTTCAAAGTTAATCTAATCTTATGACTATACTTCCGTAATCGGGTCTATACGCAAATGGAGCATTTTTCTGTAAAGTGATGTTTAAAATATTTAACTGTATTCACATCCATTTTAAGTTGGTTCCATTTTCAAGTAAGTTCCATTTTCAATTGAAAGCAGCAAGGCAGCCACCAATTTTATGGAGTAACATTACTAAACTTTTTACAGTGCTCTCAAACATTTGGAGGAAGTTCGAGTATTATGAAATAGTCGGACAATATCGAATACTTCAATATCTGGCGCATACGGTGCTGCAGCCAAGCGTAAATATGTCTTACGACTTTATTGTACTACTACGAGGAGCTGTGCGCAGTTCTGTTTGGACACTTGTTGGAGAGACGCGGTGAAATAAAATATTATTCTCAATTTTTGCAAGTTTTTGCAGGTAAATTTTATAAAATTTGTATTAATTACAAAATATTGCGGCCAGTGATGCTAACCAAGTTCAGCATAAAGTAAAAAATTGTATTTGTTGTTGTGTTACTAAGTTTTTCTTTATGCGAACTTGTTGATGAGTAGAGAGGTTATGTTTTTCAAGATGGTGTGTCGGGTAAAATGGAATATCAGCCAGACAACTCTTCTAATATAAATCTAAAAATTAAAACAATTTTTCAAAGAATCTGATGATTTATTAATGATGTACTAAGGTGTACTCATTAAAAAACTTTGGTTATTCTTTTAAATCGATTTTTCTTGTAATTCTAATATTTCTAATAACCCTTTTTCCATATCAATCAACTGATTGTTATTGCCCAAAAAGTGTAACTTAAATATATATATATTGATATGCATTTTTTCTTCCACTTTTAACTTATTAAAAATGTGTTTAAAATCAGTCATAGTTTGTTTTTTACTAACTTTTGACGTTTCCCAATTTTTTTTCCGTTGACTTACAAATAAAAATGTAAATTCCATAATACCCGAAATTTCTTTATTTATTTTCATCAATCAGAATAATCAATCAAAATTTGCGAACAAAACAGTAAGAAAATAAATTCAAAATGAATCTTAATTTAAATTCCGGAATAACTTTAAAAAATACGTTTGTGCGATACGTCGTAACGATCGCTTTGTATTATTTGAAATGGTAAAAATCAGATTGAAAATCGTTTTTTAAGTCAGCACTTAATTAAAATCGAATGTAAAAACACTAAAATGAAGAAAACTACTTCATTAGCGTTTTCTTTGTTAAATTTTTACAAATAATATATCCTTGTATTTGAAATCCGACAGTTATTTTTCACAAAGATATTTTTTTTTTTTTTTTTTTTTTTTTTTTTTTTGTTGTTGTTGTTGTTGAAGAAGTCCTATTAGCATTTCATACGAAAATAAGAATTCATGTTTTTCTCTCAGTGAATGAAGTATTTATCAACGGAATTAGAAGGAATAAGTAAAAATATCCTATATATATAGATGGAACGAGGGTAAGTCAAATATATCCGCACTTTTGACATAACTCTTCTTACATTGTTCATACTGACCTCAGTCCTCGTTTATTTTATTCTTATGCTGTTGAGGTCATGCTATGAATGTTTGACCGTAATTCCTCCATTTGTCTTCCTTTTGTTGCAGATAAATCATGACCACTCCACTAGAGGTTTGCACCAAAGAGGAGAAACGAGCAGTGATCCGGTTTTTGTGGTCGCAAGTGCACAGCGGCCGCAATCTATCGAAGGCATTCGTCACAATACGGGAAAAGTGTCTTGCCGTAAAGGAGTATCTATGAATAGATTGAAAAATTCAAAAATGGTCGAACAAGTGAGGTAGGAGATGGGCGACCGTGTACGGCTATAAATGGTGACAACATTAAGCGTGCACGTGACATGGTTCTGTTAGATAAACGAATGATTATTGATGAATTGGCAAATCGTCTGCAAATTACTAATCGTTCTGTCTACGAAATCATCCACATCAGACTTGGGTTTCTTAAAGTCTGTACAAGATGGGTCCTAAAACAACTCCAGAAACTCAAGTTTGAATTAATGGCTCATCCTCCATATAGTCCTGATCTTGGATCTTTGGACTACCCCTTGTTAGGTCCAGTAAAGAGGCATCAAAGAGTCGATTCACCTCGAATCAAGAACTGAAGGTCGCAGTCCATGCGTGGCTCGCCGCTCAGCCGAAAGTCTTCTTTTCTGAGGGCATCAGGAAGTGTGTGCAACGATGGATCAAGTGGGTTGAAAAGCAAGGGAAATTACATTGAAAAATGATGTTAACGGTTACTTTCCCATTTGTATTGCAATAAAATTTATAACTACATTGCGGATACTTTTTAACGTACCCTAGAAAAATTTGAAAAAAAAATTACTTAATATTTTTCTAAAGCAAAATCATGTTCTTGAGTAACGATAATGTCATATTGATGGTGGTAATATCCGACCAAAAATGTTCGCCTTTATTCCATTTTTTTTTAACTTCTAAACATCAAACATTTTCAATTTTAACATTGTTGAATTGAAAAAAAAAATCTTCCTTCAAATGCAGTTTGTTTGAAAACCTTAACTCAATTTAATTATTTTTATGGTTTTTTAAAATAGTTTTCAAATATGAATTTTTCTTAAAGGGATCTCTATCACGTTCTGCCCGATTACGACAGATCATCCAATTTGCATTTAAAACGATATAAATAGTTCCGCATTGCTTTGAACCGCATATCGTATTGAAAGTATATTTTAGTGCATTTAATAAGTGCATATCCATTTCCTTCAGTTCGAAAGGCTGTAACATCATTCAAATGCACTTAAAATAATTTTTTCCCATTGGCTGTAATGTAACGGAAAACTTTTGGCTGCCCCTGTAATTAAGCTATACATCCGATTTTCATAAAATTTGAAATTATTCGACAAAATGTTGCAACAATTATATATTTAAAAATTTCATACCATTCGATTGGGTAGTTTTTGCTCTGTTACATGCGGACAGACGGGCAGACAGACAGACGGACAGACAGACAGACGGACGGACCGAACGACGACTATAGGTGCTACGCATTTATGTAATTACGAATGCATCTAAATACGTAACAGAGTACAAACTTAACACAGATGTAATATAGATGTAATCGAAGTACACTCTTAAACAACTAAAATGTTCAGAATAAAATAAAACTTATCTAACAAGGGAACCACTTTTGGTGTTGCTCGCACCTAGCACTGAGACCTGATGCATTTTAAAGCCCTATATTATGAAGTTTGAGAATCGATAAAAATTTTCTGTTAAAATAATATTTCTTGATTTTACAGCAGCATAACTTTCGGAAAATGCAATTTTCGAGACCACTTATCGGACTATTAACATTGAATTTTTTTAAGAAAAGCATTTAAAAATAAAAATTAGTTAATAATAAGTATAAAATATTTAAAAAAGTTCGAAAATTCCTTCAAAAACTCACAAATTTGATTTTGAAAAATTGCAACATTATATTCATATTTTTGACGTGGAAAGAGTTAGCGTTTATTTTCAAAAGTAGAGTTTTACGGCAACCCTAGCCAAATGTCATAGCTGAATTTGTAATGGCTAGAAATTGCAATATCCGATATATTTAGCAACAGTAATTTTTTTTAAATTGTGTAAAAATATTAATTTACTTTATGATTACTTTTACCAAAGGACCATTTAATACAGCAACATTTCATTTTAAACATTCGAAACTTTATTCCATTCAGTTTGAAAAGAAAATTGTTTGCTTAATTTCTATTTCACTAAAAATAGTTTTCAATGATCTTCGAAGCTTTTATAGCATTATATTTATTACTTATATATTTATCGTCCGCATAGAAAAAAAAAATAAAAACTTAATATTTCTTTCTTATGCTATCAATTATTAAAAAAAAATATATATCGCAATCTGTATACTAGTAATATGTACTGTATATTTACTCTTTGGATAAAGCGGTCGGGAAAATTTTAGCGCCATATTTGGCGACTTAACTCACTTTTGGCGTGAAATAAACAAATAAAAATGTAATAATAAAAAATAAAAAGTATAAAAAAGTATATAAAATATGATTTTAACAGAGAAATTTTATCGGTTCTCTATTTTTTATGTATAGGGCTACAAAACGCACCAGGTCTTGATGCTAGGTGCGAGCAACACCAAAAGTGGTTCCCTTGTAATTAGCAATAACTTCGGCTTTTAATTTCAGGCATACTGCTATTACGAAAGTATTGGATTTAATAAATTTCAAAACTTTATTTGAATACACTATTGATATTTTTCCCGGCAAACCTGCTTTGTATGCCAAAGATTAGGTAATTTTGAAATATATATATATTTTTTCAGAAAAAAACGTAAACATATATAAAATCATAAGACGAAATGTAGTATTTCACCTTGATTCAATCATAAAATACACAATATGAAGTTTAAAAAGCTCACTGTTTTACTTAAAAGACGACTAAAATAATAAATTAGATGTTACAATTTAAAAATATACATTTAATTTAAAACTTGTTAGTGCTTTCGGCCTGCATTTCTCGAGTCCATCATCCGAGAATATTTTAATAATTGCTATTCATTTATACAAATACGTCACTTCGTTTTGAAGTGGGAGAGCCAATAATTATTAGATTTGAAAGTAGAAATAATAGTCCATTGGATTGAAATTAAGTAGGGAAAAACATGTATTAACTGCTCAATTTATTACTGTTAGAACTGTTAGCAGTTCCATTTACTTTATTACATCACTTTGTTCTCATACGTCACTTTCATTATTCTCTACTTAAGTTCAATCCAAGGGGCTCCTACTTCTACTTTCAACTCTAATGATTATTGGCTCTACCATTTCAAAACGAAGTGACGCATTTGTATAAATGAACAGCAATTAGTTAGTAAAATATCCTGCGATGATGGCCTCGGAAAATATAGGGAGAAAGTACTAAGAAGTTTTAAATAAAAGGTATTTTTAACTTGTAATAGCTATTTTGTTATTTTAGGGGCTTTTTAAATAAAAAAGTTAGCTTTTCAAAGTTCATATTGTATATTTTATAACATAAATATATTTATAGAAAAATATCCCACATGTGATATTCTCAAAAATATAATTAGACGATCCCAAAAAGAAAAAACGGAATATACGTATAAATAAAAACTATACATAATTTACAGTGATACACAGTTTTTTTTAAATATCTTTTTATTTGATGATATTATTTTTATGATTTTGTATGCAATTTCTGTTATACTACAAAAAAAGGATGGGAAAAAAACGTCCATAAAAGTTCACTTCAAAAAGTGGCAAAATAAATCAATTCGAATAAAATTATTTGCATAAGATTATTGTATTCCGAATTTGCCATACAATTTTATAAATGAAACATTAAAATATTTAATACAAACGCCATATTTTATTCTTTCTTTAAATTTGTCTGATTAAATTTGTTCACAAGTATAGTAAATTTATAAAAACAACCGAACGACAATGATCATAGCAAATATTTTAATATAACAAACAATTTTCAAGTAATCTTGAATCGAATAATAAATTAAGGAGTCTAATAACAAATAGAATAATTTTTATTCTATACTAAACCTTGATCTGCAACAGTTATTTCCTTGCATTATTAATATTTAATAAGCATATTCTTCAACAACTCTAAACCTCATTAGTATTAAAAAAATCTATTTCTTTCACATCAATATTGATCTAATTTTGTTCATGAAAGTTTGTTCAAAGCATGTCAGAAAAAAGTTTAAAAAACGAAATAAAGGATTGTTAATTTAAATTCCGAGACATCTAGAATATAATTCCGTACACAGCGTTGGTTGCTTTGAATTGTTCGAAATATTTGCAATCAGATGGAAAGTTTTTTCGTACTTATTTCATATCGAAAATAAAATTTTTGAAATGAAGAAAACTACTTCATTAGCGTTTTCTTTCTTAAATCATCAAAAATAATATTCTCAGTCATTTTTTCTGGAAATAGAGATTGATATTTATTGCTGAAGAAGTCTTATTATTATTTTACAGAATAATGAGAATGGATGTTCCGTTCTTAGTAAATACAATATTTATAAAATGAATGAAAAAAAAATTATAATGATGAGTGGTCTAATTTTAAACGGAGGTTACTTATTTCAGTTAATTAAAAAAAAAAAAAGTTACGTTTCCTAGACGAAAAAAATTTTTTTTTAGAAAACTCATTTTTATGTCAATCTTTGAAACATAATTAGAAATATCAAAATGCAGTATGGGTGTTCTTTTAGAGGTATAGAAATTTAAAACGCAATGAAGCTTTCAAAAATAATGTAAATGGCCATGATATTGGTTTTATTAAGTAAACAATTTTATGCCATTAGTGCTTAAAAATGATTTCGGGAATATGGGCGTTGTGGCTGGCTCTAATAAAGCGCAGTCTGGAAGTAAATTTTTTCACCACTTTATTGAGCAGCTATATCAGCAATAACGTGGCGAATGTTGATTTTTAAGTAGTCCAACGTCTGTTGTTTGTTGGCGTAGACCAGCAAGTTTTCATATCTCCACAGAAAATATTCCATTTGTGTGAGATCACCTGAATTGGAGGCCTGCTCACACGTACATTACGCGAAAGTATGGGCTTATCGAATGTCTTCAGCAATAAACTTATGGTGTTTAGCACAATTTACAAGCGTTGTTCTGGCGTGTGTTTATTCATGATGAAATGACGAAATAGACTGAGCACAAATCAGCTGTCAGCTGTCAAATTGACTGTGAGTAGAAACGGCGTTGCCAATTTGAAAACCACGCCTCTAAAAAAACACCCTTTATAAGTAAATGCGATAAATAATAAGGTAAAGTGAGTAGAGTCTGCGCACAATTCAAAAGAATAATAATAAAAAATCTAAATATTAAATTTTTTTCTAAACTATGCATGAATAATTTTGACTTCATTTGTTTTCTATGCATTTCTATTGTTATTTTGTTTTTATGCTGTAATTTAACAGAACAGTAGTATTAAAACTAAGAAAACTATTTTGTGCAATCTCTACATACAAGGTAGGAGAGAATGCGCGCATGGATTGGAGAGATTGCGCACATGGGCAGAAGTAATTGTTAATAACAATAACTACAATTAAAAGTTTAACAATAATAATTACACTTAAATGACATTGTTGTAAGGATTTTGTAAGTAAATATCAATTCAAAAAACCCTTAAAGGCTTAAAAGTTCGTGCGCAGCACTTTATCTTGTTGTTAAAAGAATTTTAAATATGGAACTGAAAAATAAGGATATCAAATTTTAAGTGACGCTACATTATTTATTTCATCCTTTTATTTTTGTTTTATTTATAATTGCATGTGTAAGAATTATGTTAAATATAAAAGGATGTATAAAAATTTATTCCTTGATGCTTTATCATTCACATTTTTCATAAATTAAAAATATGAGTTGTAAAAGATATGATATGAAAATTTAAGTGGCGCCTTGATGTAGTTTTAAACAATTTGTTTTAAAATTCCTTTTTAATTGTTTTCGGTTTGGTTAATATATTTACACATCTAACCAAAACTTTTAATTTTCCAATACACTGTTAAAAATATCTCTCTCACTGAATCTATACAATGCATTGTAATGTATTTATATGATTAAATTGATTTATCTTTTCTGCCACGCTATCGAAAATCAAAAGTAAAATTTATGTAAATGATTTCTTTGCGTCATGATATCCATTTGCATATATTTCGCTTAGCTTCGATACATTTCTATCCAACTTTCACAAAACATCTTCTATTTTAAAAAATTTAACCATAAACCCGGAATTTTACGCGACATGTTAACATTAATAGCATTATTACCTTTCATTAAAATTCTATGGACTCTTTTATTAACGAAATATGATAATAGGAAGTAGGAATGATGATTCTTGCTTCATTAAAACGAATATTTAAATTTTGTTGCAGGCTAAGTCTTGCTAACACTGTAGTTTGCCAACTGATTTTAATATCATTTACGCCTTCTTTCAATCTGTCCGTAAATTTACGTCCGGTCATCCCAATATATAACTTTTCTTCTTGTGTTTCAGTTACCAATGGAATTATGTAAATAGCTGCTGTTTCATCATTAGAAATATCGTCAATCTTGCTATGGATTAAGACTTCCAGTTTTCTTATTTTTTTTTAGATACCATATTAATATTAATTTTCTTTACTGCATATCTTAGCTTCTCATATGAAGCAGGAACTTAGCTAAAGTTACAAAATTTAAGTTTATTAACTGGATTGCTCTAGTGTGCTTTATATTTTATTTCGTAGACCAGTTTGTTAATAAAATGGAGGGGGGAAACTATTTTCCTTGGCGGTGCATTTAATTTTATTTATTTCATCATCAAGAAAAGTGTCAGTGTATATTCAAAGGCTCGTTTAAAGGTTGCTATTTTGTGTCCAAAAGGAGAAGCGCTGTGACAAGGTATGGTTTGATTTGACTTATTGAGTTTCCTATAAACATTTCTATCCAATTTTCCATCATTCCTAGTCAATTCAACGTCTAAAAACGGTAAGGTCTTTTCATTTTCTATTTCTAAAGTGAATTTTATGCTATCGTGAATTGCATTGATATCCTGTAAAAATTCTTTTAGTTCATCAATACTGTAATCCCATACAACGTATCTCAGTCATATTTCAGGATTTAACTTACATGTATGTTGCTCTAATGGCCTTAATTTATTTTCTGCTGATAACCCCGATATAGGTGATTCCATTGGGGGGCTTTTTATTTGCTTATAGAGGGGATAATGGGGAAAAAATGGCCATAATGTTTTTTTTTCAAAAAAATTATGGCCATTTTTTCCTCATTCTAACCAGAAAATCAGAGGTCTAACTTTTTACGACTACTCTTTCATCTTCACCTAACACTTCATATATAATGGCTGTTTCATAATAATAGAAGCCATCAGTCCATCAAAATAAAATAACTCGGTGAAAGTGGACACTCGGTTAAGGGAACTCTGATAATCGGGACTCTACTGCAGCTCAGTTTTAAGGCTTAAAACACTCGATTTTATTTTATACTAGCAAATCCCGCGGCTTTGCTCGCGTAATATTTGAAATATGCCAAGTGATATTTATATGTCTAATTTCTCTCTATTCTAAAAAAAAGTAACTACCGCTGTCACCGCCGCCGCCGCCGCCGGTTTTGATTTTTTTGTGACCGGAGGACTTTCTTCGTTAATATTAACAAAAATAATGCATACAAAAATATGAAAATCGGTGGTTTTATACAGAAATGTTTGATAAATACGCTGATGCAGACAGTTTTCAAATCGAAGAATTATTTTAAGAGTTATTTAATGCTAAAGTTTGACAAAATCGTTCCACTAAAAAAGTTTTATAGCAGCAAAAACTATACATGGCAGTGTAACCATTTTTAGATCATTTTATGCGTTAGAATTTGCCGGAGTGCAGATTGCATTAATTTTTTTATTTTGACTCATTTTTTCAGGTTTTATTTCTATTTTAAATTCAAATTTTCAGCATTTCTAGAGATATTTTTTACAGATTTCAGAAAATTGTACTAATTTAAACTGTTGCCAACTGTATAAAAAGCGCAAGCAATAATGTTTGCTTCAAATTAAAAATTTATTTACACGTGACTATTATAAACAGGAAAAAAACTTTCAAATTAGAATTAAATAATTACGTATAAAAAGCAGGAACTTATTAAAAATTACAACATAAAAATTATACACGTGAATTTTAAAAGAGAAAGGATATTGTAAAATAATAAATTCATTAACATGCGTTAGAAGTCTTAGGAGAAATTACGTCATATTTACGTCACATTATAGTTATTACATAAAATGAACACAAAATAATATTGCAAAAAAGTTTAAATTTAGAAATTGCGCTAGACATTTATTTGATATTTTGAGAATTAATTTAAAATGTCTCATTTAAAATAACTTTCTTTTCACTTTGTTAAAAAATACCTGGAGACAAAGACTCTCTTTACTTAATTCCTTTTATATTAGCTTATTTTGAAATGTTGTTACACGTGTATACGTCATCAAGTTATTTTTATTTCGACGTTTTATTTGTGTTTTTATTAATGTTGTACGAATTTATTTGTTCATTCGTTATTTAAAATAAAAATTATATCAATTTGTATAATTTGGCGAGTGGTTTGGCGATTTATATAATTTGGCGAAATTGGTCGACAGGATAATCAAGTAGTACCGCAGCGGATATGGCGTTAAAATTCCCCAATCAAAGAGAAATGAATAGAAATTCGTTTATAGGGAGATCGCCACTGTTTTTTAAATTATAATTCAATCTTTCGAAATCTTTTTAAAGCCGATCAAATTAGTGTGCATTTAGAGTCTGCGGGGTCTGGACGGGGGTTGGCGAGCGTAGCTCGTAGGGGGCCGAGCCCCCTAGTTTATTAAAAGGTACTAACTAAATTTTTATTTTATTAAAAGGTAATATTTTAGTTTATTAAAAGGTACTTATTACTTTTAGGAATAATTAAAACAATTACTATTTAAAACACAATTTGATTAAGCATCATTGTTACACTGCATAAAGCAGAAATGAGACTTAAATTAATAAAACGAAATAAAACTAAATAAATAATAATTTAGAAAATATTTTGAAACTTTTATGCTCAGTTAAGTACTCTCATTTCAGTATTCATTTGAAGTTTTGAATTTTCTAGAAACCATCTTCTTACATCTTAAAATTAACCATCATGTCAAATTCCAAGTTCTACCACCTCTCTCATCATAAAGGGCTGTGTTGAAATAGAAACTGTCACCATTAATTTGCCAACATTAATTTTGAAATTGGTTTGTTATTTCCTAATATTCCACAGAAACGTAATTTAGAAAGCTTTTAAAGGCCTTTTTTAGAGCGTTTGTTGTTCCTGTGAACCCCAGGTGGTAGAATCATCGGCATAAAATATAGCCTGTGTAGGATCAGAGACTGCTACCATTGATTCGCAGCTTTTACTTTTATATTTGGTTTATATTCCCTGAAATTGCGTAGAAATCGTAATTTAGGACTTTTTTAGAACGCTTTTCGCACATCCCCTTCACTTCACCCCTTTTTAATTCGAATTTATTTTCGACAGTCCTTCGAGGGCATTTATATTTTATAAGTAACTACCATGCCATATTTAAAGTTTCTAGCCTTTTCAGTATCACAGAAATCGCAATTTAGAAAGTTTTTAGCTACTGCAACCCTCTGGTGGTAGTAGCACAGACATGAAATATAGCTTATGATTGAGCAGGTTCTATCACCAACAATTTGTCATCATTATTTTTTTAATCGGTTTGGTATTTGATAAGATTACATAAAAATTGTTATTTACAACGCTTTTCGCTCACTTCATCTTTTTAAATTTGAAATTTTCTTTCGACAGTTCTTAGAAAGCAGTTGCATCTTGTAAGTAAATACCATGCCATACTTCAAAGTGTTAGACCCTTCAGTTATGCAAAAAACGCAAATTAGAACATGTTTTGCTTTTGCAACCCTCAGATGGTAGTGACAGCAACATAAAATATAACTTGTGTTATAGCAGGGACTGTCACCATTGATTTGCAACCATTACTTTTGAAACAGCTTTGGAATTTCCTGAGATTGAGTAGAAATCGCAATTTAGAATGATTTAGAACGCTTTTCGCGCATTTTCATCCCTTTTTAAATTTCCAATTTTTTCGAAACTGTTCTTAATCTTGGCAGATCTTGGAGCAAGATCTGCCACCATCATTTTAACGCCATTATATTTGAAATCGGTTCATTATATCCTGAGATTGCATAGAAATTGCAATTTAGAACGTTTTTTACAACGCTTTTTGCGCATTTTGACCCCCCTTTTAAATTTCGATTTTTTTAGGAAATGTCCTTAGAGATCATTGATATCTTATAACTAACTACCATTCTAAATTTCACGATTCAAGGCCCTTCCGTCACGCAAAAACAGCAATTTAGAACGTTTTTCTCCTGCAGCCCCTTTGGGGTAGTGGCACCGACATAAAACATAGCCTATGTTGGAGCAGGGATTTTCACCATCATTTTGACGCCATTATTTTTCAAATCGGTTTGGTATTTCCTGAGATTGTGTAGAAACTACCATTTAGAACGTTTTTTAGAACGCTTTTTGCGCATTTTCACACCTTTTAAATTTAGAATTGTTTAAGAACTGTTCTTAGAAATCCTTTATATCTAATAAGTAGCTGATACTTCAAATTTCATATTTCTAGGCCCATCAGTAACACATAAATCGCATTTTTAGAACGTTTTTTGCTCCTGCACCCCCTTTGGGGTAGTGGCACCGACATAAAATACAGCCTATGTTCTAAGTTGGACTAACACCATCACACCATCATTTTGATACCATTACTTTTGAAATCGGTTTGGTATTTCCTGAGATTATGTAGAAACTACCATTTAGAACGTTTTTTAGAACGCTTTTTATGCATTTTCACCCCTTTTAAATTTCGAATTGTTTAAGAACTGTTCTTAGACACCATTTATATCTTATAAGTAACTAATATTCCAAATTTCATATTTCTAGGTCCTTCAGTAACGCAAAAATCGCATTTTTAGAAAGTTTTTTGCTCCTGCACCCCCTTTGGGGTAGTGGCACCGACATAAAATATAGCCTATGTTCTAAGTTGGACTAACACCATCATTTTGATACCATTACTTTTTAAATCGGTTTGGTATTTCCTGAGATTATGTAGAAACTACCATTTAGAACGTTTTTTAGAACGCTTTTTGTGCATTTTCACCCCTTTTAAATTTCGAATTGTTTAAGAACTGTTCTTATACACCATTTATATCTTATAAGTAACTAATATTCCAAATTTCATATTTCTAGGCCCTTCAGTAACGCAAAAATCGCATTTTTAGAACGTTTTTTGCTCCTGCACCCCCTTTGGTGTAGTGGCACCGACATAAGATATAGCCTATGTTCTAAGTTGGGCGAACACCATCATTTTGATACCATTACATTTGGAATCGGTTCGGTAGTTCCTGAGCTTATCTCCGACAAATAAACAATTTTTACCTCTTTATAATAGGAGTATGATAAAACGACGTCATCCGAATCCGCTGAAGAATTCCCCATTTACGATCCAATCATAAACATATACAATAAAGTATCGGCAGGACGTCACTATCTCAGAATAATACACAAATGCAGCAAAAAGAAAACAATTCATTAATATTTTTTCAAAATAGCACGTATTTTAATTACTTTTTTTTCAGTTTTTATGAGAAAGTGGCAACAAAAAGATATAATTGCTATTTTTCATTTACTTTCTACAGAAATGGAGTACTTGAGTTGCCAATATTAAGCAAATGACTCCAAAAACTACAAAAAAAAAATAATATCGCAAAAATAAATGGAGATACAGTTTTCAAACAAATTTCATTTAAAAGAACTTTTTTTCCCAATACGACGGTATAAAAGTTGAAAATGTGCGATGCTTAGAAGTTTAAAAAATTGCTAAAGAGTATTTAATCATAATGCTTTGTTTTACGGCTAGCGTCTGTAAGGTAACGTTATTTTTTGGAGACAAAATAATTGAGAGAAAGAAACAGCATTCCGGGGGCTAATAAATATATCCTCCGAGTAACCCAAGACTAAGAGAAGCGTTGAATCTATCTTCAAAAACCACAGAAACCAATATATTTTCAAGATTTAAGGTATCTGCTTAGATTAAAATGGTCACATTGGTGAAAATTTTAGAAATGCTTTTATTGCTTTATTTGAAACAGCAATCCTTTAAAATTCCAAATCTGTTTTTAATTGATTCCTACGATTAGTAGAAGATGAGTTAGGACCGATTTAATAAACAGAAAGTAATGAGTAAAACACTGGAAGTGGGCGTAGGAAAGTCAGGAGGAATTTAGACAATGTTTATATGATTTTCATACCCTTTTTTTATATAATAACATTAATAAATCTTAATTGACACTTCTAGAATAATTATATAGCTAAAGAAACAATATAGATAACAATCTTTAACTGCGATTTCTTGAAAATCAAATTCCCTTTACATCCATGTTCGATAAACTGACAGCATTACATAAAATGTTTTTCACATATTTCATTGAAATTGTGTCAGAAGGATTTCCATATTACTCACTATGTTTTGAACGAAAATGTAAGTTCTATGTGATAATGTAATTATTTTATAAGTACTCGAATATAAAAAAGGGTAATTTTTTTTATAAAAATATATGTATATTTTGTAATATTTTGAAATATTTCAGTTAATTTTGAGGATATGGTAAAACACCTTCTTCAGTGCACAGGTAAGTGTAATAGTAGTATGTTGCACAAAGAAGTTGAAATATATTTAGTTGAATTGAGTGTACGTTATCTGGCGTAAGTATGAAATTTTACTTAAAAAAATAGCAAAATACACCAATTTTCTAAAATCTTATGCAGATACTGCTAGGATTTTATGTTTTTTCATCAGTCTGTATTACAATTGAACATGCAATATGAGTATTTATTCAATATTGTAATTTATTCTATTTTGCAATTTTTTTAATTGCTCCGACTGCAGAAAGATACCTTAATGAAACGTTTTTAAAAGCAAGTTCCTTTTGCTGCCATTGATTTTCAGAATTGTTTCCAATTTGTTTTTTAAGCGTATAACCGAGTATTATCAAATCGGAATATAAGTTTTCGGATGCAATTAACTCTCAACTAAACATTTTCATCTCGAACAATCTTATTTTATTGACAAACATGATATGATAGTAGCCTTAACATTAAAACTAACATTATTGCGTTGCTTTCGGATGTATACATTGAAAAAGAAGTCATTATTATTATTTTTGTAGAATATCTAGCATAATAAGAAACAAGAAAGAATAATCATGCCTTAAGCATAGATTATGAAACATTTTACAACAGTTCCTCTATGCTTAACAAAACTTCGTTATATAGGGGTATAAGAGAAAAAAAGATAACTAAGTAAACATTTTAGAAAACGCATAAAACTTTTAAAAAATTGATTTCAGAAGTTACCATCCATAGCCAAATATGTGTTCCAATTCTTTTGAATAGGCCTGTATTGGATCTGTAGGTTGAAATATATGCTATACAATGGGAAAATTTAGTTTAGCAAGAAAACACATAAGACTGAAATTTTTCTTTCAGAAATTTATACTAATAGATGGAAACATACTGGAATACTTTTGTACAGCCCTGTAGTTTACCTAGTACATTTATTATACGCCACTATTTCGCTATTTTTAATTCAAACTAAAACACTCCTAAAACTGCTGAAATCACATTTCCAGAAATTATCATCCATGGATGATTATGTACCCAATCCTTTGCGTGACCCTGTATATCATTTTATCTATGTTCTACAAACATTTCTTAGTAAAGTAAATGCAATTCATTTAAAAACCACCTTTAAGCAATTTACGTTAATTTTCAGTAACCCATGCGAATTCTTTTGTGTAGCGTAGTATATGAACTATAGCATTTATACATACCATATAGTAAGCATAAATAGTGAAACATAAAAGCACATTAAATATATATAGAAAACTATATGTAAGAGAAACGACACATTCACCTTAATAGTTTAAGTTAAAACATGGATACATTAAAATGATTCTCAGTTTTTATTACTAAAATAGGTGCTAAAAAATATAATTTACAGGTTATAAAACATTAAAACCAATAATCAGATGGTAAAAAAATTCCCGAGCGCTTTCGACCAAACCCTGGTCATCATCAATGGGGTGAAAAATGAGAAGAAGACCTTCAGAATGCATACCGCTATAAATAACGCAGTGCGATTCCAAAAACTGTAAAAAAGAGGGGGGGGAAGGGGGGAAGGGGGAAGACGGATGAGTCCATACAGCTACATTGATCATTCCAATCCAAAGATTCCATTGATTCCAAGTAGACCAAACCGAATGCTCGGTATATGACAGGACAATGTATCATTACAAGTGTTTCTACCTCTCGTTAAAATTTCAATAGACTCTCTCAAAATGCATGTGTTAAATTGATTTGTATGTGTGATGATCTTTGCTTTACTAAAAAGGATGTCAATATCAGCTTCTAAATTTAACCGAGCTAAAGCTGTAGATGGTTTCCCCTTTCCTATATCAGCCATATGTTCTTTCAACCTCCTGTAGCCTTCTGGTTGTCATTCCAATGCATGTAAAAGTTCTATTATTATTTTTATATCTGAATGGGATCATATAAATTCCTGCTTTGTCATATGAATTTAACGGATCAACTTTTCTGTGAACTAGATTTTGCAGTTTAGCTGGAGGTTTAGCTATTATTGCTATATCATATTTTTTTAATGCATACCTAATTCTCTCATAAAGTTGAGGAACGTAATCAATACTACAAAATTTTGAAAACTGCGTACTCTTATTTATACAATTTCTGCTTTTAAACTCATTAATTACTTTACTGATAAATTTTCTCGGGTAACCGTTTTCAGCTGCGATTGTTTTGATCTTAGTTAATTCCTCCTGTATATAGGCATCAGTACTTACTTCGAATGCTCTCTGTACGTAAAATCTGTAGATTGCTCTTTTATAGTTAGTTGGAACTGTACTATTATAAGATATTGTATTGTTGGATCTACAACCGAGTTAATACCTGAATTATGGATTCGTTATGTCGACGACATTCTTATAGTGTGGAATCATGGCCTTTCGAACCTGGAAATTTTCTTAAAGCATGCTAATAGTATTGGCAACAGAATACAGTTTACTTTAGATATAGAAAAAATGAATCTTTGCCTTTCCTAGATGTTGAACTCATCAAGAATAAATTAACATGCAACATAGATAGGAAGGTTTATAGGAAACCATGTAGATCCAACAATACAATATCTTATAATAGTACAGTTCCAACTAACTATAAAAAAGCAGCCTACAGATTTTACGTAAAGAGAGCATTCGAAGTATGTACTGATGCCTATATACAGGAGGAATTAGCTAAGATCAAAACAATCGCAGCTGAAAACGGTTACCCGAGAAAATTTATCAGTAAAGTAATTAATGAGTTTAAAAGCAGGAATTGTATAAATAAGAGTACGCAGTTTTCAAAATTTTGTAGTATTGATTACGTTCCTCAACTTTATGAGAGAATTAGGTATGCATTAAAAAAATATGATATAGCAATAATAGCTAAACCTCCAGCTAAACTGCAAAATCTAGTTCACAGAAAAGTTGATCCGGTAAATTCATAGGACAAAGCAGGAATTTATATGATCCCATTCAGATATAAAAATAATAATAGAACTTTTACATGCATTGGAATGACAACCAGAAGGCTACAGGAGATTGAAAGAACATATGGCTGATATAGGAAAGGGGAAACCATCTACAGCTTTAGCTCGGTTAAATTTAGAAGCTGATATTGACATCCTTTTTAGTAAAGCAAAGATCATCACACATACAAATCAATTTAACACATGCATTTTGAGAGAGTCTATTGAAATTTTAACGAGAGGTAGAAACACTTGTAATGATACATTGTCCTGTCATATACCGAGCATTTGGTTTGGTCTACTTGGGGTCAATGAAATCTTTGGATTGGAATGATCAATGTAGCTGTATGGACTCATCTGTCTTCCCCCCTTCCACCCCCTCTTTTTTACAGCTTTTGGAATCGCCCTGCGTTATTTATAGCGGTATGCATTCTGGAGGTCTTCTTCTTATTTTCACCCCATTGATGATGACCAGGGTTTGGTCGAAAGCACTCGGGAAGTTTTTTACCATCTGATTATTGGTTTTAATATTTTAAAACCTGTAAATTATATTTTTTAGCCCCTATTTTAGTAATAAAAACTGAGAATCATTTTAATGTATTCATGTTTGAACATAAAAGCACATATAATTAAAAATGCATTTCCAGCAGTCATTGCTTATGTACAGTACTTCGGAAAAAATAGAGTATGTGAAATCTTTTGTGTCTCTGTAAATGCTATGGGCTTGGTATTATAGGGGAGACTAGGGAGGGTTGACCATACGGGAGGCTTGACCCACCCATCAGTTTTCATATTTAAAAGAATTTCAGGGTTTTATCATTAGGTGTCAACCAAAGCTACTGGAATGCTCGAACAACAGTCTTTGTTACATACAGATAATCGAAATAGGTGTGGAAAAAATCATTTGTGAGGCGTTTTCAACCTAAAAGTTGTGTTTTTTAGAAATATTTTTTAAACTTTCTTCAGATAAAATATATCACAGAAATTTAAGTATGTAGGTTTTAAGTAATGCAGAAATATCGAGCTTTCATTCCCTGGCATAAATATTGTACAGTAAGTTAGGCTTAATATAACAATGTGCTATTCTTTAGAAATGGGCTATGTGGGGAGGCTTGACCCAGTCAATGTGAGGGGGGGGGGGTCACCAGATGAATTTTTTTTATTATACACTATAAATAATGAAAGGTTAATGGTTATATATAAAAAAAGAATGTAAATTTATTCTGTAAAGCCACGGTAAAATAGGGTGATGGAAAAGAAAATATTTAGATTTAAAAAGATGTGAAAAATTGCTATAGTATCCACTGCAAGAAAAAATTTAATAAAATATAAATGGGAAAGTTGATAGCAACTTTTTCCATTTAAATATTACTACAATAGGTAAATAGAAACAATGTAAAAGACTAGAAAGTATGAAAGCAGCAGTCTTAACAATTTCAGGTGTAGCGATATGCTTATGAAACCACTTCATTTTAATTCCCAAACGCCACAATGACCAGAATTTTGCTGATATCTTTTCCATTTAAAATGTATGTGAAATATACCCCTTTTCTTAGTTACAAATAAATTTATTCGTAAATTCCGGTGCCAGTCATTTATTTCAACATTTTAGTACTGAAAGGACTACTGCCACTGAAAAGGATAAAGAAGATAATGATCAGTTCAGTGCAAGTGCGGCTGCAAAAGAACATAGCATTGATCGAAAAGCCTTTGGAAGGTATGTAGACAAATTTCACCAGCATGAATACAGTGAGATGAAGCCAAACTATGTGACAATTAACGTTGTCAGGTCGAATGTCACAAAACGTAGGAAAAGGGGACAAATAAAAGCGGGATAGTGGCTCTAAATTCCGGTCATAATAATACATGAAACCATATAAAAACGGAACATGTCTCTAACGATGTCTTAAATGTTAAATTTCATTTTCCCTGCTGTAAAATTATACCTGCTCAGGCGAAATTCTGCTTGAAACAAAATTTTTCTCCTCTGACTTGCGATTGCGTCTAAACATGTTTGTTTAAGCATCAAAATTTTCAAAAATGTTTATATAATAATTAAAGCATGTAGCATAAAGTTAAATTGCCCTTTTTAAGGGGTCTCAGGACTCTTATAAAGCTCTAAAATTTTCGAAAATTAATTTTTTTAGATGTTAAACTTCTATGTTTTCTGAACATTTTGATATAATTGTTATCTTGAAATTTCCATTAGAACAGATAGAATGGCATTTAGAATTATAATCGCTCAATAGCAGAAGTGGTTTTTCCAAATCTTTGAAGTCATTTTTCTCCAAATGACGTTTTTGGGCTTAACGCGCACGATATCTCAAAAACTTCTGAATATTTTTCATGAAATTTTCAAAACATATGTTTCATGTTAGTCTGTATAAACTGAACCTAAAATTTCCTTTTTATTGTAAAAAGAAAATATTTTTTAGGTGTTTATATTGTTGAAATTTTCTAAATTTTGCATTAACTAAATACAACATTGCATTAAAAATATAAAAATTCTTTAAATGCAAATTTATTTGGGTTCAGTGTAATTACTATAATCTGAGGTATAAGTAGGCACCAAAACTTTCATTCTAGTTGCTAAATTTATTTTGTAATCGTGCGCATAACCTGTTATGCCGATTTTCTGCTCTTCAAATGTCTGACAGTTTGGAGTCCCCTGTAAATGCTAACTCTGCATCTTGCAATTTTTCAAATATTTGAAATGAAAGAACATACTTATATCTTTCATTTCCATTTAAAATTGCGTCTTAATATCAAATACATTTTAAGATATTAAATGTTGAAAATGGTCCTTTTTTTTCATTTTTTCTAGTTTTAAGAGTCCTGAGACCCCTTAAACAGATTTTATTTCTCTTCACAAATATTTCAATATAAAACAAAGTGGGTCAAGCCTCCCATATAGTGGGTCAACCCTCCCGTATGTGAGGAGCCTTGACCCATTATATTCTCAATGTTAAAATCGATCATTTTTCAAATTTCTTATATATTACACCTTTGTAGCAATTTTATTTTGATAACTGATTGTATACCGAATAAAATGATATATAAAACTTTATTCTACGTTCAATATTTAAAAAATTAAAAATCATTTTGTAAAAAGTGGGTCAATCCCCCCTAGTCTCCCTTATATGAAATAACTTATAGTAAATCTCACTGACGTATATCTATTTCATTATATATAAAATAATTTAACATAATTAAAATAAGCCACAAACAATTCCCACACTCCCATATCATTATGTAACGGAATTCTTTTGTGTGGCCCTGTAAAGGAATAATAAGTATTATTTGTACGGCATATTCTACAGACTTCATAAGTGCATATCAATTTTATTATGTTTGAACGTGTGTAACATCATTAAAAATCATTTGAAACGATCTTTTCCCATTGGCCGTAATGTAACGGAATACTTTTGACTAACCTTGTAAATGATCTGAACATGCTACAAACTTCAATTGAAATAGGGATTGTGCTATCATACACGTCAATAACATTCAGAAATTTCAGGGAAATCCGAGTATATTTACGAGAGTTATAGCATGGACAGGCGGACAGACAAACCTAAGTCATAAACATTTTTCAATTTTGTTATCAAGTATTAAAAAGGATAAAGAAACGAGAGTAAAACTTCACTTCGAAAAGATGCAAAATAAATCAATTTGAACGATATAGCTTACACAATATTTTTTTTATTCTTAATACACATTTTTTTTTTTTTTTTTTTTTTTTTTTTTAGTTATTAACTCCATATTAGTTTTTTAATGAAACTTTAAAATGCTTAACACAAACGCTGCACTTTATACTTTCTTTGAATTCGTCATGCTGCATTTGATTCAATTGATTATTGATTATAGTAAATTTATAAAATCAATAGAATTACAATGAACATAGCAAATATTTCAAAGTAAAAACTTATTTTCAAGTAATCTTGAATCGAATAATAAATTAAGGAGTCTAACAACAATCAGAATAATTTATATTCTTTACTAAAACTTGATCTGCAACAGTTATTTCCTTGAATTATTAATATTTAATAAGCATATTCGACAACAACTGTAAACCTCATTAGTATTAAAAAATCTATTTCTTTCAAATCTATATTGGTCTCATTTTCTTCATGAAAACTTGTGCAAAACCTGTCAGAAAAATGTTTAAAAAATGAAAGAAAGACCTGTTAATTTAGATTCCGAGAATATAATTCCGCATGTGGTTGCTTCGATTTGTTCGAAATATTTAAAAACAGATGGGAAGTTTTTCGTACTTATTTCAAATCAAAGATAAAAAATTTGGAAATGAAGAAAACTACTTCATTAGCGTTTTCTTTGTTAAATCATCTGAACTAATATTCTCAGACCTTTTTTCTGCACATAATATTGATGTTTGTTGTTGAAGAAGTCTTATTAGCATTTTATAAACTAATGAGAATGGAGGTATCTTTCTTAGTAAATGAAGTATTTATAAAAGATATGAAAAAATTTGATAATGATGAATGGTCTGTTTTAAAATGAAAATAACTTATTATACAGTTGATTTTAATTGAAACTTTCGAAAGAAAAGTGATTTTTAAAAGAAATTAGAAGAATTTACGCTTCTCAAAAGAAAGAAAAAATATATTTAGAAAACTCGCGTATATGTCAATTTCTGAAACGTAGTTAAAGATATCAAAAATACTATACATAAGTAAAAGCTATAAATAATGAACAGTTTCACTAATATTATTAAATTCTTTTACGCTCCAAAGAAACCCAATAGCATAGTGGTCCGCAAACCTGTCTGCCATGGCTCTCTACTACGCTATATGTCGCGAGTTCGACTCCAGGCTGGGCAAGGTTCACTCAACAATTCATTCATTCGGGGTCGATAAAATGAGTACCAAGGTTGCTTCGGAACTACCTTAATGGTAGTTATATTGTATGGGAGCACCGGGTTAAGTAAACATCAGTGTTGGGAACTGTAAGCTCTGGCCGTTCACGGATCGTATAGCTACAGGTTTAAGTTTAGTTTATGCTCCAAAAGTATTATTTTACTTTTTAATACCTAGTTACAGGTACTTAACGTACATTGCGGAAAGGGGAATCAGAAAAAGAACGGAAGCAATAATTCCAAGATGAAAACCTAATAAGTGATCCTGTCGAAATCAAATGAGATTATACTGAGTAAAATAATGAGTAAGAAAACAGATTTCAATAAAAAGAAAAGCACCCAGTTAAACCGATGGGATTGCGGTGACAGGCAATTCACACTAATTGTATGTTATTTCAAAGAATAATGCCCTCAAAAATTAAGGGATTACCACCCTCGTTTCTCCCCTTTATACTTAACCAACCAAATCTAATCAGGGAAGCGCCTTATAAGAATAAACCGTTATACAAAATTTAAAACAAATCGGATAATTCTGCCTGAAAATTCCATTTGGAGGATTAGCCCCCAATTTCCCCCCTTTATACTTAACCAATGAACCTCCAAATCTAATCAAGGAAGCGCCTTATCAGAATAAACCATTATACAGAATTTGAAGCAAATTGGATAATTCGGTATGAAAAACCCATTTATCTAAATTAAGGGGAGGGTTAGCCCTTTGTTTCCTTCCTTTATACGTAACCAACGAGACTCCAAATCTAATCAGGAAAGCCCTATCAGAATGAACCCAGGAAAGTAAGTGAAGCAAATCGGATATTTCTCTCAAGAGTTATCGCGTTACGTACGTACATACACACATACATACGTACGTACATAGAGTACCCGCGGGACGTTAGCTCTCTGACATTGATAGCCTGTGAGCTAAAAACAAGGAAAAGATTATACATTGTATACCCGACTTTGATCTACATTAATAGTTTCACTGCAATGTTAATATTACATGCTGTTCAATAATACGAATCCTCTTTGATATTAGAAAATCCAAATGAATTTTATAATTTACCTTAAGCCTTACGCAATATAAAAAGTAAGAAAAAACTTTATAATAATGAAAGAAAAGTCTGTTAATTTAGATTCTAAGGCAGCCGAGAAGTAATTTCTTACGTCTGTTGCTAATTGTTTGAAATAGTAAAAATCAGATGAGAAGTTTTTCTTAAGTCCCTACTTTTTAAAATCGAAATTAAAAACACAAAAATGAAGGAACCTACTTCATTAACGTTTTCTTTGTTGAATCTTCAGAAATAATATTATCTTTCGTTTTAAATCTATCATTTTTTCTGCACTCACAGATGTCTGTTGTTAAAAATGTCTTTTTAGGGTTTTACAATCTAATGATAACTTGTGTTTTTGTTTTTATCCCAGGTAATGAAGTAATTACGAAATGAAATTAAAACAGACAATAATAATAATTTTAAACAACATCAATTGAATTAAAGTTTACATTTTTAATTAATTTTGAAACGAAAATTATCTATATTGTATGTATTAAAAAAAAAAAAAAAAAAAAAATCAAGTATATGCCAATTTTGAGGAGAAAAATAAATGCATGCATAAGTAAAACCGGTAAATTATTTACTGTTTAATTAAACTTTTTTTAAAACCTTATCTTCTGAAGTTATTAATTTACGTTGTTATAGCATATTATATAAAATAATGGTTATTATTTTTTTATTGTATGTGTAACGCACATTACGAAAAAGAGAAACAAAAGAAATGCCTGTATTTACTCAACTCTAAAAAGTCGCAGAATCAACTTATTCGTAAAATGGCTTACTATCTTCTGTGCTTGTAATAGACACCTTGTCTATGATGATAAATAATATAAAGCGAACTAAAGAAATTCTAAACAGTAACTTAATATACATTTATTAAATACATAACATCAAAATGACGGAATTAACGATGGTAGTTTTATTTCCAGCGGTTTGTTACGTCCACCAGAATAAATATAATAAAAATTTTATGTAGTATAAATATACTGTATTTTCAGTGTTGCCAGATTGGGGATTTTGACCCCATTTTGGAGAATTTCGAACCTCTAGGGGATTTTTTTGGGGGGGGGGGGACAAGTAGTTCGTGGGGAAATTTTTTGGGACTACAAAATATTTGGGGGAAAAACTTAGGTATCTTTTTTTTTTTTTTTTTTTTTTTTTTTTTTTTTTTTTTTTTTTACTATTTTCCGTAAGGATTTTTTTAGTCCTGTAGAAGAACTGGATCTGTCTCGAACTCAGTTTTGATTTGAAAAACGAAAATACAATCCAGAAATCGTAAATATCAATCATTATTCCCTTGGATGTAGTCGTGTTCGTTGTTTACTACATTACAGCTTTACACGTATTACAAATGCATCAGATTCTAAAGTCTTAAGCAGTTTAAACCGGAACGAGACTAAAACTGCAGGACTTATACGAAAATTTCTTTCGCCGTAATTAAAAAAAAAATTAATTTAAATATGTGGAAAACAGATATTTTTATCTTATGATATACAAAAGCTCATTGATTGATACAGCGAAAATACTTTGCATTATGATAATGTAGTTCAGTATTATAGGGATAACAAAAAAATAAAACAGCGTACCATCTCGCATTCATTCAAATCCCAACTGATAAGAAATTGTCTAAAGTTATTAGTGGGGTGAGTTAGCTCAAAATTATACCAAAATATTTCACATCTGGCAACCAATGCGCCACTTCGGTCTCGGATAGTACATGGATAGACGAGTCTAAAAACCCCCAGACACAAATTTTCTTGGCCCTCTAGCGGCGCTGATGACGTAATCAATATGGCCGCGAAAATTTTGCGACGCGCTTCAACATTTCTGTATATAACTCGAATTAATGTTTTGATATTAACCTATATTGTTAGTGATTATTAATCCGCAGAAAACGCCCTTTCCAACGGTATATTTGAGATTATTGTTTAGGTTCATAATACAACAAATATTTATAACTTAATTAAAAAAAAAAAAAAGTTTGTTTTTTCAGAATTTAGTGTCGACCCCGATGATAAAAAAAAAAATTATATATGTATATAAATATAAATATAGATACAGTAGAGTCCCGATTATCCGAGTTAATCGAACTTATAACTTTGGAATGGATTCTTTTCTTCAAAAAAAAATTATGACTATTTTTTCCCCATTCTGACCAGAAAATCAGAGTTCTAACTTTTTACGACTGCTCTTTCATCTTCACCTAACACTTCATTTATAATGACTGCTTCATAATAATGGAAGCCATCAGTCCACCAGAAGAAAATAACTCGGTGAAAGCAGGAGACTCTGATAATTGGGACTCTACTGTAGATCAGTTTTAAGACTTATATCACGCGATTTTATTTTACATAAAGTGATGTCATTCACATCCGTTGGGGAATTCATCATTTGCGATCCAGTGTTAAATAACATTTACAGTAAAGTACGCTTAGGACGTCACTATCGTTGAATAATACACAAATCCAAAAAAAAAGTGGGGGGGGGGATTTCGTCATTCAAAAAACTCGACAAAAAAATTGGCTATCAAAAGATTCACAGGACTTTATTTTTTGGTATTATTAATATAGATATTTAAAGTTAAATTTAGTTTCTAATATCTCCATGTTTTATCAGAAATCCTTCATTTATATTTTTCAAAATAGCACGTATTTTAATTATTATTTTTTTCAGTTTTTATGGGAAAATGGCAACAAAAAGATATAATGGTACTTTTCGGTTAGCCGAAGGCATTGAGCTGTGGATTTTATCGAAAACATCTGAATGTCCCCAGTTTCAATATTGGAACACAGTCATCAAACTGGAGTCCCTTCTAGTACAACTTGTATTGGGTATTCGTACATCTAACTTTACAATTCACGTCGATACTTTGGCTCAGTTATGTCCGTGGACATTTGCGTTGGACGCAGTCCGCTATTCTCGTTGGTTGCCAGTATTCGCGCGGACTCTACAGGACCTTCCAGAAAAACATCCAGATATACATGCTGAATTTTTTCGTGGCAACTTTACGAACAGCAAAATTGCTACACCGTTTTCTGCAATATCTGACGATCAACATCATGTACACAATAACAAAGTTATAAAGGGTGAAGTGGTGCTATTGGAATCCTTGATAGTGAAAATGTTCTGCTTAAGTGGATGGTAGCAGGCACTAGGATCAGTTCTTTAATTGAGGAATTTGAAGATAAATCAAATTTAAAAGATGACAAAAACGTGGGCGCAAAGCATCATGAAGATAACAATGCTCATGAGAAAAGGTTCCTGGCCCATGTCAAAGAAATGATTAACGTCTTATCCGAACAAGGAAAAATATTTTAAGAAACTGATTTAATGTCAATAGGGAGCTCCAAAATAATTCCAAGTTTTGAAGCTGTCAAGTGTGTTACGGAAGCATTTAATTTGGGACGAAAACAGTATGATGATTATGTCGTGTCCCGTCTCTTTCAAGTTCAAAATTCAATTCATGAAGTTATTCTTCGAACCAATATTCACATCTTCAAGACTATAACAAGAAAAAATGATAAGGCAAAGTCCAAGATTTCTTACTTACATAAAGACTCCAACTTATTCTGTAGATTGCATGTTGCATCTGAAGCACGGGATTGCAACATAGATGAATTTTTTTCGCATGCAAATCAAAAGTACCCACCTTCTATTTCAGATGATGGGAAACTTCGAAAACCAACCAACAAGTCTGATATTATTGACTGCATTCAAACAAAATATGGCATTAGCTTTAATCACGGCCAACCTAATGTTACAGCTGAAACATTCGATGGAGCAGCCGTAATATTCATGCTTAATCCTGGTATTGAGACAATATTTTTCGGATACTACGAACATGTTTTCAAACCATATTTCATTAATCAAATGCAGAACAGTTCACGACTAGATATTGCATTCGACAGATATATTAGTAACAGTTTGAAGGAACATACCCGAGAAACAAGAGGAAGTGGCATAAATATTAAAGTCTCAGACCCAACAGCAATTCCAGTGTATCAACGAAAACAAGATCCAATTGTTCCAGTTACTAGCTAAGAAAATGGTGGGGGACGAGTATCCAGGAAAACATGTTGTCTGCACTTATAATGACCGAGTCCTCGCATCAACATCTATGGATGTATCAAGCATTTCTCACGTCTCACACGAAGAAGCAGATGGCCATCTACTTCTCCATGTAAAGCATGCAGTAGAAAGTGGACATACTCGCATCTTACTACGAACTGTGAACTCAGATGTAGTCGTTATTTCAATATCACTGTCCCCACAAATACAAGATATTGATCAACTATGGATTGAGTATAGTTGTGGAAAATACAGGAAATTCATCCAATTGATGAGATCTGTGCTAAACTTTCACCGAAAATTTGCAGAAATTTGTTGGATTTTCATTCTGTAACTGGTTGCGACACAGTTTCCCCATTTTGTGGCATTGGCAAGAAGACAGCTTGGAAGGTCTGGATGTCATTTCGTGAAATTCGTTGTGTATTGCATCAGCTCTGTACAGGTACATCTGATATTGACGATGAATGTCATGATCTTTTACAGCGATTTGTTATATTACTTTATGATCAATGATCAGATCTCCAAAGCATCAATGATTGCAGACAAGTGTTATTTGCAAGAAAGAATCGAGCCATCGAAAAAATACCTCCTACAGCAGATGCTTTGACACAACACATCAAACGAGCTACTCTTTAAGCAAGGATTTGGAACAACAGCCTCACTTGCACATTACACAATACCTTCATCAATTAAGTGGGGATTACATTCAGGAGGATCATACCAACCTTTGTGGACAACAATTCTTGAAATGTCAAAACGCTGTGAAGAACTTACCTCCAGTACTTGCCGCAAGCGATGCACATCTTATAAATGTGCTAAAATGGGAATAAAATGTACGAAACTTTGTGTATGTGAAGGGCAGTGTTCAGACAGTGATAAGTAATCACAAGAAAATTTACATGAATCATTTGGATATTGTTGCCTATAACAGCAATATATTATGTTATTTAGATATTATGGCTGCAATTAGTGTATTTGACAATCTATTGGATATGAAATTTGCATATTAAATTGGAATAATATTCTATTGCACATTCTTTGTTTCTCATCCTACCTATAAATGTTTGAAACTTATCTTACAGTTATGCCGATTAAGTGTACCTCATTTCATTGATCTTAAAACGGAAATGAAAGTTTCAGAGCCCTAAAAATACTTGCATTTATTTACATATACATCAAAAATTACAATAATTATATTTGCTACCTAAACAGTTATAAAGCAACTGTATTCATTTTCGGAACCGATATAAATTACGTTGTTGCCCTAGCGTCTCTCTATGCAACGCTACATTGCTTTGGTAAATTTTCAGAAAATATTTGTGATGAAATATTTTCTGATAGAAAAAGTCATATATACCGTCCAAAAGGTAATTTTCTGACGAACAAAAGATATGCGACACGTTTCTAGCTGCATGCAACAAATTTCAAGTTATTTAGCAAAATGTTTTGATTTTTTTTAAAAATTAAGTTATAAATATTTGTGGTAATATGAACCTAAATAATGATGTCAAATATACCGTTGGAAAGCACGTTTTCTCCGGATTAATAATCACTAAAAATATAGGTTAATATCAAAATATTAACCCGAGTTCTATAGAGAAATGTAGAAGCGCTTCACAAAACTTTGGCGGCCATATTGATTACGTCATCATCGCCGCTAGAGGGCCAGGAAAATTTGTGTCCCGGGTTTTTTAGACTCATCTATCCATATACTATCTGAATCCGAAGTGACGCATTGGTTGCCAGATGTGAAGTTTTTTTTAGCTATCTCAACCCACTATATGGAGCTAATGTAACAACAGTCCAATATTGTTAAACAATACTTTTAAAAACAAACGTAAAATAACTTGTCACTGCAAAATATACCTCTCATTCTCTTAATGTAGCTACAGAATCCAGCCCAGTTTAAAAGTTTTTTTTATTTTTATTTATTTATTTATTTTTTTTTTTTCAAAAAAAGGCTTGATTTGGGGAAAATTTTTGAGCTTAAATTACTTAAATATTTTTTATAGTGGTAAATTGAAAATTGAAAATTTCCCTTTTTGAGTAAAAACTGAGTTGGGGACTTTTGCGGAAAAAAACACTGATTTGGAGAAAATTTCAGAAATTTTGCGGAAATTGACTTTTGACTAACTGGCTACACTGGGTATTTTTCAATATATTCTATTATACCTATCTGTGCTATATCGTATTATATAGTTAAACGTATATAAATACTTCTGTGACTGCTTCTAAGATGGAGATTATATAATATTAAGCCATTTGTGCTTGAATTTTGTTTCCTGAAATTTGTTGGTAAAATCACTTTAAAATGTTACAAAATGGCGAAGTGCTCTGTAACGTCAAAAAGAGAATAATCAGTGGCCCTTTTTTCGGACCTTACAGGAACAGCGGGAGAAAGCCAACTGAACTTTTTGCGTACTGAATCACATGACTTGGCGTATTACATTATCACCAATTTACAAAGTTTTAAATGCCGGAATAACAGAGACAAAGCATTGGCGAGAGGTTTAGCAGAAAAAAATGTGGCAGACCCCCTCCCCTTTCAGTACACACTCACGGGATGTAAAGCAACCCTACTTTATTTCATGAGTAAGAGCGACATGAAATCTGGATTTGTTTGCTTTAACAACAACAAATTGAGCTTTAATGTGATTGTGAAATCTTTAACGAATGCATGGAAATGCAGAGAAAAAAATGCATATGTGCTAAAATAAATGAAATGCACTTGAAACTGCAATTCCCATAAAATACTTTATTATTATTTATTTCTTTTTACCCGTCAAATTCTAACAGCAATTAAGAGTGACTTATTTAAAACGCAGATAAATACGATAAAAGAAAATGTAATGTTAATAAGACAGCTGCACTTCTGTTTACGTGTCCCTGATTACTTTTAAATACAGACCGTTAAGAAATAAAAATTAAATATGCGAGAATGGGATTTTGAATCAGTGGAAAATGAAATTATAAATCAATGTATTTGAACTTGTTAAGTTCGTTGCGAAAAGGAGAGAGAGAGAAAAAAAATAATATATACATGAAGATCGAACTCCGTATTGTTTTAAGAAAAATAATTAATTTAATGATTTTACTTGTTCAAAGTAGATTTTGAGTAACTGGGGGCTGGAAATTGATATGTTGCACAGAAAGCTGCCACACTAAGATTATGACTTATTTTCTCGGATAAGTGGTTGAGAAAACACAAATAAACTTACTTTTTACATTTCACCATCTTTAAAAATGAAAACTCTATAAGCTCTAAAAAAGCCTCCATTTTGAGTAAATAAATATCCATATTATACTTTTATCTTTCGGTAACAGATAACTACATTTTAAGATAATTATTTCATACAAATTTCATGTTATAAAGAAGAAGAAAATTATGCAAATTTATTAAAATTCGAAGCGTCTCAAAAATGGGACGCTAGGCATAAATGGATTAAATATGCAGTTAAAATGAAGAAAGTAAAAAAAAAAAAAAAAAGGGTAGCGTTCCTATAATTAATATCACAAACCTGCGATGGTTGTGTTGTTTAACTTTTGATAATTGATTTTTATGTATTTTTTAGAGCTGAATCCGAAAATAACCTTCCTTTTTAAATATCACGTCAGGATTTTTTTTCAAATCGTAAGTTTCAAACTAAAAAAAATAGCAAAATTCTGATACTTTAAAATCGATGTGATGTTTATGTTTTTTTAAATTTTGATAATTGATTTTTATATACTTTCAGCACTAAATCTGAAAATAACCTTAATATTTAACCACGACGTCCGAAATTTTCGCAAATCGTAAATTTCAATGTTAAAAAGTAAAAAATGTGCAAAATATCCTGAAGAAATTGTAAAAAATGAAGGCCATTTTCGGATTCAACGCCACAAAATACGTAAGAATCAATTATCAAAAGCTAAGCAATATGACATAACCCAAATTTTGCAGGCTTGTGCATTTTCTGCGCCTCTGTGAGCGCAGTGAATATGACATGGCCTGGATAATACGTAAGAACCTTTTATTCTTTCTTTCGATTGTCATATGTATCTGTTTAAATTGACTCGCAAGCCTAATAATTTTAGAAAAGCAAATTTACTATAATGTTAACACCCGCTATGGACAGGCCCCGGTCAGGGGACTTATCGTCGCCTCCGCACACCACACGTTGACTCCTAACGCCACATTTCCCGCGACCGGAAGCCGGGGATTCGGCGCTGGGCTTTTCCCTTTTCTCTCGCCGTTACTCAGGGAATCCTAGTTGGTTTCTTTTCCTCAGCTTATTTATATGCTTAAATTCAGCGGGTTGTCTCACCTGATCTGAGGTCGAGAAGATTTGTTTCGGTCTTCAAGAAAGAGTTTCAGTCCATCAGTTCTGCATTTACCGCAGGCTTTGTGTCCTGGGTTTGCGATGTCCGCCAACTCCACGCACGAGCACCCACTCCTAAGCAGGGACGCTTCTGAACTGGTGAAGAACGCAACACTTGGGTCGGCGAAGACTCGTCAGAACCTCCGGTAGCGACCACATAGGAGAGGAATCCTTTTGCATGCGTATATCCGACCCTCAGACAGACGTGGCCCCGGGTAGTACCCGAGACCGCAATGTGCATTCGAAAAATCAGTGCTCAATGTTAGGGGCGAAGCTACTGGGGGCATAGGGCGGCGTCCCCCACCCAATGTCGGCATCTTTGATCAGAGTCGGCAAATTCTAGGTAGTCAGTATCGATTGATGCAACTCTGAAACAATTGATGTTTTCCAATTTTCTACGTTTTTTTCTTAAAACATACACTAAAAAACACAAATCCTTAGCATTTGTCTTAATTTCTTTTAAAAACCCGAAGTTTGACTCTCCTTTGTTCGACTTCGTGTGACTGCTGAAAATAAATTGAGAAAGAACCACGAGGGACTAGTTTCTCAATATTTAAAGGGGTCTTTCTGAGAGTCCGCAGAGGATTAGTAGGGTTCTGAACATCTAGATGACTGACTAGCACTGAAGATGATGACGACTTCGGTGAAGGCATTCAAATTACTCGTGGTATATTGAAATGTGCTCGGAAATTGAATCATTTAGTGTATTGGTTAAATGATTGCAAGTCGATTATTGAAAATTTACCCCATCTGGTGAATTAAGTGTTTTCTTGGTTCTTGAGGCTGTTCTTTAACTGCTCTGCTCAACAAACGCAAAACGTTTTGATACATTTACAAATTAATTTTTTTAACGGAAAGGTATGAAATTGGAAAGTCTGGCCATTTAAGCGATTTGGAATTGAATTGTTTTTTCCATTTTTTGATCAATCAATTACCTATTGAGTTATAAGGAATTTTGATCACGTGACAAACACTTTTTTCGCCCGCTCTTGAGTCTCTTTCTTCCTTCGCGTGGAAATTCGGTTCAAAACACCCACTTTGACGCTATTTTCTGAAAGATCTATTGCGTTTGCAAAAAAATGAAAAAAAAAAACAGCTCAATTACTTTGTTTTTGAACAACAACACCAGCTAGTTTCATGCATTTTCGAACAAAAATAAATTAAAACTTATGTCAGAAATTTTCCCTTTTGGATTTGAGAACACCCTTAAGGAGACCATAGATATTGTCAAGGAAAAATAAAATTGTTTGTCTCTGTCGAATACTTATAGTAAGATCGTGAAAGAAATCGAGAAGAACCGTGGAGAGGTTAGCATTACGGAAAGTGGGAAAGATTCCATCATTGAACATGACCCAGGAAAAAGGTCTAAAATGAAGTCAGACAATCAGAGACATATTTGATCAGTTTAGGTCAGTATCAACTAAAACTCAGCGTATATCCGATAAATGGTTCCATCCCGTAAGATAGACAGCGACATTTCAACAGCGCTTGGTAGAAAAGAGCACCCGTTTTAGGAATATAGCACAGAACGTAATGCTAATTTTTTTTTGCGTGTTTCATGAAGAACCTGAGAGAGAAAAAAATACAAAATGCTTCAGTTGAGAGTGGTGTAAACAAAGGACACGAAATGAAGAGCTTAAGGAAAAGAAAAGAATAGAAATTTCGCACAACATTCTCTTGCAACTTCCACCAAATTTGCTGTTTCCTATTTTGTCAGTTCATGATGACGCATAATAACTCGACAAGAGCAAGAGCAAACAGATTATTCTGGAAGAGCAACAGCAACATCTTGCATTCAGCACAGAAATTGTAGCAATCTTAATAGACATTACGCGAATGCTGAATAGACAAAGTCTGGTTTATGGAAGTGACAAAGACGAAAATAGAAACTTTAGGGAAATTGTGAAATTAATTTCCAGACATAACCCACAACTGAGGAAAAGTTTGAGCACACACGTTTGAGGACACATGATCGATCAGCTGTTGGGTTGAAATATGTCGACAAAGATGCAAAAAACTCCAATCGAATTTGGAAGTTTTAAAAGAAGAAGTCAAAACCAATATTGATCTTGCATGCTAGATATCGCACATCCTTACAAAGAATGGGATCGAAATAGAACAGGTAGTTTTCAAGTCATACGATTTTACTAGCAGCATGTCAGAAGAATTCAGCGGCACTTAGAAGACGTTTTCAGAAATCGTGGGTCCAATTGTGCCCTAACCTCCTTGTCAATGTCACAGACTTATCACTTTCGTTTCGCATATCTGCAATGCCAGCAATGTTATATGTAATGTGTTCGACGTGGTTGAAGATGTTTGTGTTTTTCACAGCAAGTACTAAACAAAAGAAGCCATTAGTAGAGAAGCTCAAAGAATTAGAAAATGCTCTTCTGCTGCGGAATCTTTCTAAGGTGAGATGGACTGCTCGAGCGGAATCATTGAGAGCAGTTTGGATATCATATAAATGTAGAGTAACTCCAGGAGAGTCGCCGCATCCGGGATAGATGCCACACCCCCTGTATTTCTTGTAATTATCGATAGATTGTCGTCAAACGGGATATAGGAGCGCAATGAGATTATTTTAACCAGCGTATAGCGTGAATCCCATTTAGATATTTACTTGTAACTTTACAATCCTTATTTTGACGAAAGTGCATGATTTCACTATCCAAACTTTTAAACATATTATGCTTAAATACTTTTCATACGGTAATTACTAAATGCATGCATGATTTCGAAGTCAAAACTAAGTATAGCGTTTGTATAGAGTACTGTGTGTATGGTTACGTCATTTTCCTTAGCGATGGCAGGTGAGTGTGATATGCGACGTCTGTACCATGCTAAATGGGATACATGTCGCACTTCAATTCCGCTGTACATGCCTCAGTTCCTTTTGTACGGGATGATTAAGTGTTATTAACCTTTCCTTTTCTTTTTGCACAGACTAACGAAGTTAGGCATGTTATCAAGTTTACTAAAACGAAAGGAGATAAAGGGAAGAATAAAAAATAAGAAGGGCAAAATAGATGGAAGTCAAGATGATAATAATGAAAAATTGGATTACGTGTAACGCAGACGTTTTTTGCAAGGAACGTTTAGAAAACTACTCCAAAAAAAGAGGAAGTGTTAACAGACATTTTTGCATAATGTGTCAAATGTAGTTGCTTAAAGACTGTACTTTTCGGCACATTTTGTGTAGATTGCAGTCGGAAAAAACAAGTTTATTAACACTAGAACCCCCATAGCGATCAGTTTGACAAGTAAAAAGTGAAAATATTTAAATTCGAACCGGAATTTTTTTTTCTAAAATAAGTTAAATATGTACTACAGAGTAATAGGTTAAATAAATATGTTAAATAGTTTTAAATTAAAATTCTGGTTTAAAATAGTTTTATAACACTTGAGTAAAATTTCCGACGGTTCTGCTGTTAATGCATTCGGGACCATGGGTGCATGCACATATGCATCTTCAAAAAGAACTTACAGAATTTGTTTCTGGCACCATTAAAAAAGAAAAGTAATATTTGCTTTATTTAATTAGAGCGTTTTCATGATTATTTAAGTAAGGGTAACTTCTTTTAAAAAAGTGGTGCCAACCAAATAAAATTTGTGTAAAAGCCGTCGGTCCCGAAAGGGTTAACAAGTAAAATATGTAAACATAATTTTACTTTTTTCTTTTTCCTCTGTAATACATCGATGTTACATTATTGCTGAAATAACAATTAAAATTTCATGTAAAAAAATAAGTCGATAATTTTAATAGTGAAAGTAGGCAAGCAATTATTAATTTGAATCTCATAATACGTTTCATTGTACTCATTTTGTTTATTTTTGTTATTAAATAGTTAATTATAGTCCAGATATGAATATTTGTAAAAAATATTTTTATTAATAATTTCATTCTGTTCTTGTTACAAGCACGGCATAACTACCACACAAGTGCAGCGTCTCAGCCTGAATGTATGGGTGACGCGTTGCAGTGTAATGTTTTAGAATTTTTTTTTAAACACTAATTATTTGTTTTTAATTTTTTTGTCGCACTACACGTGTTGTATATTTAACATTAAATAGCACAGCATGATTTTTTTATTTTATGTCCACCATAGGACTTTATACACAAATTCAAAAAATATGCGGCATGAATCCCTGAATTACTCTATCCTACAAATTTTGAAAAAAGTTGATTCCTCTACTTCTGTTAGCAAAATAATGATCAAGCCACGATAATACTGAACACTTGTATTAAATCATTGGAAACAACAAACAATGACAATGGAAATGTGAATAGGGGAATATAGAGTACCGTTCTCTATTAAACCAAGTATAAGGTGTTGATACGTTAAATGAATTTGCTATGCAGTATCGACGGAGATTGGCACCAAAGAAGTTAGACGGTAATTGAAACAATCTTTTCCTGGCGAACTTCTAATGTTCTAACGCATGGAGTTTCAGAAGGTACTGGATACTCTTACAGTGGTGCTAGCTGAAAGTCTTAATTCTTGCAAAAGCATAATCTCACCACCGGACAAAATAATTCTCCCATTACAAGAAAGAAATAAACACTAAATCTGGTTAAGGAAATGGTACCGAAATGTTTCACGAAAGCGGTCTTTCGTGAAACATTTGCAATCGTGATATGGAAGCATTACACACAGAGATAAAAGTTTTGTCAGACTTCTGCGCAGAAGCTAAAAGAATGGACGATATTTACACGAAAACAGAACTATTGAGATACATTCTGCCACCTTGCGATGCCTTGAATGAAAGAACATTGTAAATTAAAAATTGTGAAAAAAAAATCTTAGAACAACAATTACTTATCCACGTTTGAATACACTCATGATGCTTACATCCGAGAAGGATAATCTGAAATACATAGATTTGGGTGCTGTCGTGAACAGATAAGCTCGTCTAAGAAAATGGTGGGTTAAACTGCATGTTATGCAATGAATGAACAAAGATGTAATTAAAATAAGTTTTGATTTAATCCTTTTTAATATAAATATAAATAAGCTGATTCAGTATAAGTTCCAAGTAGCATCCTACTAAAAACTTCAACTTGTTTAATTAATCAGAATTGCAGATTTCCATCTGCACATTCAGCAAAAAATATCAAAATACTTTACTGGAACATTTACAACAATGCAACGTAAGTGAAGATGTGGTGTATCCATCTTTAAATCTACCTTACATTCTCCTCAATATTCTAAAGTGTAAAGTATTCGAAGTTCTAAAGGGAAAAATTTGATCTCGATGGGTTAATAATGTAGAATTTTATAAAGAACATATCGGGTGTCCTAAAGAGAATTGACTGATTTTAAAATTCAATAACTTGAAAATGGTGGCAACTATTTAAAAAAATGTAGGAGGGTTATGTAAGATGTCAGGAGATTCTTTTACAGCTATTCTAGCTTTTAGTTTAAAATAGCAGCCAACAGCGATACATGGCACTGCTAGCAATAGGTGCTAAATCGGGGCCTGCTTTCTTGTTTCTCTTCTCTATCAGCATTGATGCGAAAGAAGGAGATTAAATATATTAGACCGGGAGCCGGCAGTACAGACAATCACCTCATCGAGTTAACAGATCAAAAATTCTAGGATTAGTTAAATCTTCATTCGCATACTAAAACGCAATCGGTTTGCCAAGTCATATCTTGGTTGAAAACACCTAAAAACCCGATTTTAGCGGTTGATTCGTAGGTTTACTATTGTGTTTTCCTGCTCCCAGTCCTCCAAGTTTTTATACCTTTTGGTGCAGGAAAACACAATGGTAAACCTACGAGTCAGCCGCTAAAATCGGGTTTTCAGGTGTTTTCCACCAAGATAATACTTGGCAGACCGATTGCGTTTTAATATGCGAATCAAGATTTAACTAATCCTCGAATTTCATCCGTGAACTCGATGAGGTGATTGTCTGTGCTGCCGGCTCCTGGTCTATATGGAATGGTTCTCAGTTGCTAATGCAATTTAGTCTTAGGGCTCACTGCATATATTTAATCTCCCTCTTTCGCATCAATATTAAAAAAAGGGAGAGGCCAAAAATCGGGCTCCCGATTTAACGCCTATTGCAATCAGCGCCATCTACCACCACTAATTTAAACTAAAATCGAGAATCGCAGTAAAAAAAATCCTGAAATCTTACATAACACTTCTGAAAGAATTTAATTTCATAGCTGTCACCATTTGCAAGTTATTAAATTTTAAAATTAGTCAGTTCATTTTAGGACTCCGGGTAGATACATATATACAGACACAGAAATGTACTTTTAAAGATATATATATATTTCTTAAGTTAGTCGGGAAAACCGTCATGTACGCCCCCCTAATGAATTCTGCTTAAATACGCCCCTGCTCAATGTGTCCTGTAATTCACGCCAATTCCCGCAGCTGGCTGCGTTCTTCATCGACACTATTGTTAACTACAATATTGCAATAACAACAAATAGAACATTGAAATAAAATACTTTTTGGAATATTTATTAATATTCCAAAAGCCGCCAAGAAAAAAGGCGGCCGCGTGGTCGTCGGATGTCACTACACAATGTCAATACTTTACCGGAACGGGAGCGTCAGACCCGATCACGGAAGACGTCCCCGGAAAAATTAAAAACTAAATTCAATAGGTTTAATGTATCGATCAGTATTAAACCAACCATCGACCTTAACCCTACCCGACCGCGTCGGTCGGGATGGGGTGTTTGATACGCCCGAGGGCCTCTCTGGCTCTCAGATCACTATAATTTGCTTGTTTTTTAATCTTACGAATTAAAATAATTACTTTGATAGCAGATTTATCCCTTTAAGGTTTGTGTGTAATGAAGAATAATATTAATTTGCTTCATCAGGAAGATTTTTTTTTTTTTTGAGCAACCACATCTTAAATTATTTTAGCGACCACGTTAATCTATCTATATTAATAAAATAAAGATGCTTGTTTATCTGTGTGTGTATCTGTCGATGACTAGGAAAATTTACAACAAGTAGAGTTTGAAAAGTATAATTTATACTAATATATACTAATTACAAATACTATAATGTATTATAATTAATAATAATTATGGTTGTAAATGACAAGAAGCTTAACTATAAGTAAAAGAAAATCACCTTTATAAAATCAAAATTATTCTTGCATTTTTCATTCCAATCTTGTACTAAGAAGAGGAAATAAAAAAAAATATTAAAAAAAAATAAAAAACAGTTTTCTAAATTTAGATTCTAAGAAAACATAATAATTTCGGCGGTAGATTGCTCCGTATTGTTTAAAATTGTAAAAATCAGTCGGAAATTGTTCCCGAAGTTTGTTTTTATTTACACTTGAAAGTAAAAACACCTAAATAAAGGAAACTACTTCATTAGAGTTTTTCTAAACCTTCTTGAATAATATTCTCTTTTTTTTTTTTTTTTTTTTTTATTTAACTTTTTTCTGCGCCCACAGATGTTTGCTATTGAAAAAGACTTATTGGCATTTTACAAACTAATAAGAATTCGTGTTTCTTTGTAAGTGAAGTCTTTATGAAAATTTTTACAAAAAGTTAAGGATAATGAGTGTTTCCATTTGAAATGAGGATTAATTATTTTAGCTCCTTTTAAAAAAAAAACTGAATTTTTGAAAATAAAAGAAAAATAGATATATTTAGAAAACAAATCACGCATAAGTGAATATCTGCTGAAACATAATTAGAAATAACAAAAAATGTTTATATACATGAGAAAAACGATAAATCATTTACATTTTCAATAAAACAGTTATCAGTTATTGCTTTCTGAAGTTATTCTTTTACTTTGAAATTTCTATTTAAAGGTATGTATAATTTTCTTTTCCAAAAACTCAAAAAAAAAAAAAAAAAAAAAACTCAAAAAAAAAAAAAAAAAAAAAAATGAATGAATACCCCATTTCTAAAAGCCGGAAAGTTTTTTGAATAATATTACTTGATTACTTTTTATGTATAAATCATACAGTTTTTTTCTTTTTTAATGAGCTACTAATAATATAAATTTGTAAGTTCTAAGAGCAACAATTTCAATTCCTGTACCATTTTTTTCTTTCAATTTGTAATGAAATATTTGATTAAAATTGTTCCGAGATGAATACTTTTACAAATGAAAAATAAGCGATTTTGAGCATAACCAATTACACAGTTAAACAAATTCTTTCCTAGTAAGATGGAGTAGCATTACAAATTGAGCGGGTGAATTTCAGATAATAAGAAACGAATCATATAATGTGTTAAATATTAAACTATCTTAAATTTATTCAAATTTTCCCCATATAATTTTACTATATTTCGTATTAAAATGCTTTTTATTCTGTTTTTTTCTCTCAAAAAATTTATGATTTCAACGCGTCAGCTTTTTTCTTTATTGGGTAATGTGCCAGTAATACTTCCCTGTCAATGTATTAGAATTCGGAACATTTATTCTTATTCACATTGAATTCTTAGGAGATTTATATATATATATATATATTACACATTTTGGGGAACTTTTTTACAACAAAATTATTATCCCTGAAGGTAGATCCTAAACAGTGTCTCTACTTCCTTTAGAAAATTTTGCGAACGACACTCTTTATGAAGTTCTCTAACTTTGTGAGCTGTTTATAAATAATCTTCTACGGGCTTAGAACTAGCTTTTTCTGTATTTCATCATGCATTAAAAAATTCGCAATATCGGTTTCTCGTAAAATCACTTATTTTGTTGTAGTATTTTGATTGTTACCAACTATTATATATTATTATATATAATGGCTATATTTCTGGTGGACGTTTCAAGCTGATATAGAGCCACCTTCTGAGAGAATGTGTTTCTTTGAATATGGTTCATTTGAAATTTAATTCTTTTTTTTTTTCTTGAGAAACTTCGGAGTTTATTTTGTTCAACTGATTTCTTCTCAGAGCTGCTTTATTAACGACTGCTAACTTCTAATACGAACGGTCAGAGTTTTACCTATCGGCCTTGATTAAAGATTCTAGCTGCTAATTATTAAGTACCTATGTATTCCAAGCACGATTTACGTCCTATGTTATTTTACATCCCACTTCGATTCTCAGATTTATAACAGTTAAGTTGTATTATCAGTTAAGTTGTATTATCAGTTAAGTTGTGCAATAGGTTACGTGACATACATACGTTAAACAAGTTATACTACTAAGATATTGCGATTTTCTTCTAAAAATTTTAAATCCAGATTTTCGTGTTTAAAACATCGTACAGATATCTTCAGTCATTTATTACCCTTCTGTAAAGATAATAGCTGCCGGGTAGCCTTGACATCCATGCCATTATACAAGGATACAAAAATCCGTTTTAACGCAGTTTGTGAAATGAAAAATATAAAATTTTATTATTAAGTTACTAAAGATCAAACTTTAGATATCTTGCATTTCACAACAAACATTTATTGTTTCTCTTACGAAGGTATGTGTATCTTCAGATACCTGATGGATGGAAAATACGGACGTATACATATTGAACATTGACATAAAAGAAAGAAATAAACCAGAAATAGTACACAGGGATTTATTGCTCTCGTATTACGTCCTATGTTATTTTACATCCCACTTTGATTTGAAACTCTCAGATTTATTTCAGTTAAAGTCTAGAGTGTATCTCTTAAGTTGTGCATTAGGTTACGTGACATACATATGTTAAACAAGTTAAACTAAGCTATTGCTATTTTCTTCTCAAAATTTTAAATCCAGATTTTTGTGTTTAAAACATCCTACAGATATCTTCTGTCATTTATTATCCTACTGTAAAGCTAATAGCTTTCGGGTAGTCTAAAATCCATGCCAGTATCCAAGTGTACAAAAATCCGTTTTAACATAGTTCGGGAAATGAAAAATATAAAATTTCATTATTAAGTTACTAAAGACCAGACTTTAGATATCTTGAATTTCACAACAAACATTTATTGTTTGTCCTACGAAGGTATGTGTATCTCCAGATACCTAACGGATGGAAAATATGGACATATACATACTGAACATCGACAGAAAAGAAAGGAATAAACCAGAAATAGTACACAGAAATTTATTACTCTTGTCTTTTATTACTTTTTTGATTAACCTTGGATAATTTTGCATGTGATTCAGATTGCGCATGCCTCATGTGTTCTATCTGCATGTGTTTCATTATTGAGTGGTTTAAATAAATTATAAGAACTTATATTTTACACCAAATATTTGCTCTATACCAGTTAATTCCCTAAAACATTAATTTAAATATATCTGAAAATAACACAATTTCTCATTAGCACTATGCAATCCATTTCTTTCAAATCAAAATAGATTGCATATTTTCCATACAAAATATTTCCTAAAAAATAAGAAAAAAATCTAAAAATGAAAAAAAAAATCTTAAAATTCTGAGACAGCCTGAAAATAACTTCGTGCGTTGCATCGGTTGCTTTCTATTGTTTGAAATCGCAAGAATCAGGTAAAAAACGGTAAAAATGTTTTTCGTAATTATTTGAAATCGAAATCAAAAACATCGAAAAGAAGAAAATTACCTTATTTGCGTTTTCTTTCTTAAAACTTCATGAATAATATTCTCTTGCATTTTAAATCCAACATTTTTTCTGCACCAGATGTTTGTTGTTGAAAAAGTCTTATTAGCATTTCACAAACTAATGAGAATCCATGTTTTTTCCCCAGTAAATGAAATATTTACAAAATGAAATAAAAAGCAAATATAATGATGAACGGCTTAAATTGAAATAAAGATTACTTATTTCAGATAATTAAAAAAACGAACTTGCTGTACTTAAAATTTAAAAAAATAAATCCCTAAAACAAAGTTACAAAATAAAAGCATGTTTTATGTTAATCTCTGTAACATAATTGGAAACTTCAGAAAACTGTGTGCATTAGTAAAAGAGATGTGTAATTTACAAGATTCATTAAATCTGTCGGAATGTTTTACTAGCTGAAGCAGTTATTTGTGGTGCAGCTGGGAACGCTCTACTGCTCTCAATTATTATATAAAAGCGTAATAGACGAAGTTATGATTTGTTTCTTCAAATAAAAGTTATATTCATCAAAGAAAGGTAAGACTGACATCTTTGCATGCCCTTATGAGATAGCGACAAGTAGAAGTCGAATTATAATGTACACTGTATAAAAAAAATCTGTAATTCTACAGATGTAAAGTTACAGAAATGTGTATGCTTACTAAAATTTTATGTGTACACTGTAAAAAAAAAAAAAAAAAAAAAAAAAAGATGTAAATCAACAAAACTAGTTTTCCTAAATCCACAGAAATCCGTAGCTTTACAAAAGAATCTACCTGAATTACAGTAATCTTACTAAACTTTTATCTGTAACCCGCTTTGCAGTTAAATAAAAAGTTCTAGGCATCCCAGTTTTCTAAAAAATTCTTAATAAAATTACAGATTTTTTGATTTACGGTTCAAAAGTGTAGCTGGTACATGAATTTTTGTTATTGCCGTTACATAAAAGTTCTACGAATCCCAATTTTCTAAAAAAAAATTTAGTAACTTTACAATTTTTTTTATAGTGTTCTTACTAAAGATTTTTCATCAAATATTTAGTGAATATTAATGATGCGTTAGTATAGGTTAATGCGTTAGTATAGGTTTCAGCCATATTTGATAGTACTTGCAGAGTTACTGCTATGGACATCTACCCGGCCAAATTTAAAATAAATATTTGATTACTTATTTTAGATAATTAAAAGAATAAACTTGCAGTTGTAAAAATAAGGCCTGAAAAAAAGTTAGAAAATAAAAGCATGATAATATCTGTAACATAATTAGAAACACCAAAAAATCGTATAAATTGGTAAAAGGGATGAGTAATTTACAGACTCATTAAATCTTTGAAATGTTTTGCGTACTGAAACGGTTGTTTTGAATTGCAATTTGTAATTAGAATGCGCTCATAACGTACTATAAAGAAAACACAAGAGCGAAAAATCATGTACCCAGCGTAGATTATGTAACATTTTCCAACGTATTCCGAATATTTCAACAAAATTTCACAGTTTATTAGGGTGAAATATGCTGAAATCCAATCTGTGCTATTAACCCTTTATCTACTAACGGTACTTATAAGTACCATTAAAATAACTTGTTATAAAATTCATTTAATGCATCGATTAGTAGTAATACAGATTAGAATGAGTTATAGATACATTACTTTATCATGTTCTAAAAACATTATTGGTTACACAAAACGCAAATAGTTTTAGAAGGAAGATTTGCTTTGCCTTTGCATCTTTTCAGCTTTCTTGGCGTTGGGGTGTTTTTTTTTTTTTCTTCAATTCGGAAATATTTCTATATTTCTATTGTAATAACATTATATTTGTACATTTCCCAATTCCACAAAATACTAAGAAAATATTTAAAATAAAAGATTCAAGTGGGATTATAAATATTGCACAAAATCTCTATATATTCAAATTTAATTAATCTTTCTAAAGCCTTCAATCCTTCTAAAATCCTTCTAAAATTTATTAAATGATTGTGCAATTCTTCTAATGTAGTTTCAAAAATTCACGAAAAATGCTTCAGAAGATAAAATTTTCATAAATTCATAATTCAGTACTTAAAGGGTTAAAATCAATAGTCCGAAAAAAATCTGTTTTTGTGCAGCCCCGCATATGATCGATAGATTTGAGTGTATACCATATTGTATGCTAAACATTTGTTGAGTTAAACGAATAGCATAGTTGAAAATTATCATTCAGCAATTTTCGGAAATGAACAGAAATGTACTTGAGATGTTTTGTGCATCCCTGTGTATGATCTATAGAATTTATACACCAAGTAATATTAAAAAACATAGTTTAATTTGAAAACACGTACCACAACTGAAAATGCCCTTCCCGCAATTATTGTTTATAGGCTTCAATGGTTCAATTACTTCTTAAGCCAAATTCTTTTGTGTGTCCCTGTAAACGAACGATATATTCTATGCACACCACATTCTATAGTTGTACTCATTACTATAGTTTACTCATTAAATAATGGTTATTCATTTAAATCGTGGTTTTTCTTGCAATTTTAATATATCTTAGAGCCCTATTCCATATTACCCGACTGGTCCATTACCCCAAAAGCTAAATATTGATATTATTGTTTTCTTCCACTTTAAGCTGATTACAAATGTGTTACAAAATAATCAGTTTGTCCCTTTCTAACTTTTAATTTATCTCAAATACCATTTCTGTTGACTTACAAATAAAAATGTAAGTGTTATTCCATACCACCCAAACTCCCTCTATATATTTCATGATTTTAAAAATTGTGCTTTGTAATGCATTTTTTATAAAATATAAAATCAAATAAATGGTAATTTTCTTTGTCACGTTGAACATTTTAGCAGTCCTATGACCACTTAAGATGTAGTGATTTAACTAACACTGTAAACATTTTATTTAACTTATATAATTATGTAATTTAAACTGATATAGCTGGTGTAATATTACGCATTAGTGTAATGTAACATATGTTATATCGGTTAAATTACTCCATAAAATGAAGAAATTTTATGGATCAACGTTACATAATTTTTTTACAGTGTATCATAAAAACCGTCATAGCAATTAAGTAAAAAAACATGTAAAGGAAAACGACATCATGAATATATTTTTGTACCTTCTTTCTTAAAATTAAAGATATACACACAAAACAAATATATTTGTATATGTACATATAATATAAATACACATATTGATTGAAATTGTACACCAGTAGAAAAAAATAATTACGCAAAAATAAATGTAAAAGTTTTTTTATATAATCTGATTTTTTAAATTTTACTAAATAACATAACCTTGCTTTCTACAACAAAAAATTAAATTAATTTAACTTTTTACCACAATTTATTAAGCAAAATCTAATTTACTCTTTTGCAAAAATTTTAAGTTTTTTCATGAAATTAATGAGAAATAACGAAGTAAATATGCTCCTTAAAATTGCCTCGAAATGCATTTTATGACTTTTAATATGAAAAATTCACTTATTAATTTAAAACTACCCTCTAGGTATTCATAAAGCTTTAATTAAATATGAAATATCGCAAATGAGTAAATTCACTAATGTTACATTTATAAATTTTTTTAAAAAGAGAAATGAACGCAAATTTTTGAAGAATGATACCTGGAGGGCTGGACAATTTATTCAGTCTTATCTGTGATAAATCACGACTAACACGCAAGGTTATTTTTTCCACTTAAATGAAAAGTTATTTTTATATTATACCTCGGGAAGATTAAAATTAAATCAGTTAAATAAAATTAACAAAGAAATCAATAACAAATTCTGTGTAACGAGCCTTTTAAGTAATAAAATAATTTTCTTTAGTCAAAATTATTTAAATTTGAAAAATGTTTTTTCGCTTAAAGCTTATGATTAGTGAAGTAAAATCAATTTGTAACTATACGAATAAAGTAATGAAATGAATAAAGGATAGACTGTTAAAACTTTTAAAGTCAGATTATTTGTTTGTTTGATTAATACTGTCAAAAATTTGCAAAAAACAAGTTTTACAATTTTCTGCAAATTCCTAAAACTGAACTTTAGCATTATTTTTTATGTAACTAAAAGAATAATTATTTCATATGTTTTGCTTTCAGAAAATATTTTACTATAGCTGAACATGTCGGAAATTGTACGTCAAACTTGGCAAATGGGGTGCGTTCGCACTATAACTCGTTTCATATATAAATTTAAAAGCAACGTTAAAAAGGCCAGAATATGCAAACATTGAGCAGACTAGCATTTAGCGTATTGTCCTTAGCGCAAAGAATAACGAAAACTTGGTCAATTATATAGAGGAGAAGCGGATTCAACTAAGAAGTTTATTAACCAATGGGGAAGCAGGAAAATACGGGTACCAGCCGATGGGAGACTAGTATAGGTAATACCACCAAAAATGTGAAAAATACTGGTAGTAATTAAGGAAAAGAGGATTTTGTGAAATATTTCATGCAATCTGATAAAAGGGGAATAACAAATTCCCTATTAACAATATTGCCATGATTTTTGTAGATATGAAATTTCACATTAAAGCACGCCAACAATATATTCAAAAACAGGAAATCAATAAATCTTCAATTGTTAAGCATTGCTGGGAGATGAAACACTCTTTTGGTTTTAATTCAGCCAAAATCATCTCTAAACCCACTTCTCTACATGAACTTAACTTTTTGAAGCATTTCATACCTATAAAAATTATGACAATATTGTTAATAGTGAATTCGCTATTCCCTCTTTATCAGACTGCTGGAATTTTTTCATAAAACGTCTTTTGCTTAATTACTACCAGTATTTTTCACATTGTTGGTGGCATTACCTATACCATTCTCCTATCGACTAATACCCGTATTTTCCTGCTTCCCCATTCGTTAATAAACTTCTCAGTTGAATCCGCTTTTCCTGTATATAATTGAGCAAGTTTCCGGTATTCTTTGCACTGAGGACGGTACGCTAAAGGCGACCGAAACTAGTGTGTTCAAAGTTTGCATATTCTGACGTTTTTAACGTTGCTTTTAAATTTATATCATTCTGCGCCAAGTAGCATCTTAATAATTAGTTTTATATATGTTCAGATCTTGGTTCAATAGCCGTTGCAGTCTTATGCAAAAATGCATGAATACAAAATTTATTACGATTATATATATTAAATTCAGTAACACGGAAATATTATGACTACTTCTTAAGCAGGACGTAATCACCATGGCAAGATGAAATCATTCCCTATCTTGGGATATCATTGAATTAATTATGCATCATAGGATTTAACAGAACGTACAAAACTTTTATTAATATCTTCTCAAGTTTTGATTCGATTTTCATAAAACTTGAAATGGCTCGACAAAATTCTGAAACGATTCTATATATTAAATTTCAAACCATTCGGTTGGGTAGTTTTTGCGTTGTTATATGCGGAGAGACTGACAGACAGACAGACGGACCACACGACTACTATAGTTGCTACGTGTTTATATAATCGCGAATGCAGCTAAAAACTTGTAATGTAGTTTTTAAAATTGGAGTAAAAGAAAAGCACATTCAAAAGCGTGTTCGTCATTTTGGTTAATGTAACTGATAGTTTTTACAATGATTAATATGTAAAAAGATTTGTAATAAATGTGAAATGTCCTGGACAAACAAGGGAACCACTTTTTGTGCTGTCGCACCTATCATTGAGACCTGTTACATTTTAAAGCTCTATATTAGGAAGTTTTAGAATCGATAACATTTTTCTGTTAAAATCATATTTTTTCATTTTACAGCAGCATAACTTTTTGAAAATGTAATTTTCGAAATCCATTATCAGACAATTAACATAAAATTATTTTTAAGGAAAACATTTAAAAAGGCAAATTAGTCAATAATAAGTATAAAATATTGAAAAAGCTTAAAAATTCCTTCAAGAACCTAGGAATTTCATTTTGTAAAATTACAACATTAAAAAGTCGTGAAAAAGTCGTATTTTTCTCAAACGTAGAGCTTTCCGACAATCCTCATCGAATGTCATAGCTGCTTGTAGTGAATCAGCAGTGTTTTGGACTTCACTAGAAAATGTAATGTCCAACCTAAGTAGGCACAATGAATTTTCTAAATTGCCTAAAAATATTATTTTACTTTATGATTACTTTTACCAAAAGACATAACATTTAGCGCTACACCATTTAATTTTAAACATTCGAAACTTTATTCCACCTCTCTTCAAAAGAAAATAATTTGTTTACTTTGTATTTCACTAAAAAATAATTCTGAATGATGTTTAAAGTTTTTAATAGAAATATATTTACGATTTATACATTTATCGCCTGCATAGAATAAAAAACATAAGTAATAAAAATTTTGAAATGGAAATAAATTATTTTTTGACAAAAAGTTAGATTTATTATGTATTACGTAGGCTAGTATATAAAGTTGGAGAACGGATTTATTTTTTAAATCAGACGATATACAACAACAACAGGAACAAATGAAGATTATTACATATTCCAAATTTCAACTGCTGAGGATAATTATATAAGTAAATATGACAGGGCATTTTACATGAATAAAGCACATCACACTTCATAAAACACAAGTACACGGCATGTCTTTTTTTTTTTTTTTTTTTTTTTTTGTTTTGTTTTGTTTTGTTTTGTTTTTGTTTTCGCTTGCTAAAATGGAGTTTAAAGTAAACAATACATGGGCTTTATATTTTGTTCCTTTTGCAATAAACCGCTACGAAGCACATGAAATGTTTGAAGAAGTATGTGGTGAAGATGTTCTAACAAAAGTAGGAGTTGTTCCTAAGTTGAAGCAGTTTCAGGAAGAACACGATTTTAACCCTTTTCAACAAGGTTAAACAGCGTTCATGACTTTCATTTGTCTGACCATCTATTCGTGCTCTAACTCGCAAACATATATTCAGATTTCGATGCAATTTATATACGTTATTGAACATTAATATATCATTTTATTTATTGAAGTTTAAAAGAATAGCATTTATAGTTTTTTTACAGGGTTACGCGAAAGAATTCCGCTACAGTAAGACCAGAGAGGGAAAATCGTTTACAGTGTAATTTAATGTTAAGGGTATTTAAATGATAAAATATTTCAGTAATAATAAAATTTATATTAATCACTGAGGTGCTCTACATAATGCTTTCTGCGTAGTATAAAATATGTAGCATTTATAGTTCGTTTACAGGTAAATGAAATAATTCCATTGCATCATGATTTATGGCAAAAAACTGTCTGCTTTGCATTTTAATGCTGTTACAATACTAAAAATTTCGTAAATTGATATGAGTAACTACAAAATGGTTTCTATAGATAATAGAGTGGTATTTATCCTTTTTATACAGAGATAGACTAAAAAGTTGGTTAAAGAATTCACTATCAACGGTAATTGTTTGCACCGTGTTTTCAGTTGTGAGAAGCATTTTTAAACATTTATAATATGTGTCAAAATCTGTGTCTGATACGATAATTTTATGTTATTTCTTTAAAACCAAGTTGTTCCGGTGCTCTTATAAGTTCAACGAACAGTTTTATATAAACGCAGATGTTGTCATTGTTTAAGTAAGGTTTAGAAACTGGACACATTGCCCATATATTCCAGCTGTGGCTGATTGCGGCTACTTTTCATACCCTTTTATAAAATCAGAGTTTCCACACTCTCAGAAATGAATACTCAGATTTCTCGAAATTTTCTTTGTTTTGACGAAACGGTTTCCTGGGAAATGCTCCGAGCTAACATTTCGTCAAATTGATGAAATTACTTTCTTCACTTGCTTGACGATATAAATTACGTCAATAGTTTCGTCTAAAGAGGGCTGGTGGTGCCATCTATCAAACAGTTTGGAAGGTCCGGTATTTATTGATAGGAGGAAGAAAAAAATCACTTCTCCCTTTCCTCGGCGTGATTCGAACCAGCGATTTTTGGTGTGGTAGACAGTTGCTCTTCGGTACTGGAGACTTGTAAAGATGTGCTTTTAGATTGGTGTAAAGAATTCTGCTGCGTATTTATATTTTTATAAGGTAGATTGCAATTTTATCGGCGCTGCTATAATTTCTGAAAGTTTTAAGTAAGGCTAATTTATTATTATGGTTTTCTCACGTCAATGAATGATTATAAAATGGCTTGATTAAATAATTTACTAGTGAAATTTTCTTTGATCAATGAATGATTAGAATATGGTCTGGTTAATTTATTGCTCACAAATAACGAATTGTGAAGTGCATATTGAGTGAGATTTTACCACTTTGAGTAGGTGGATAAGATTTTAACACTTTACTGTTTATAAAGGGGAGAGGAATTAATTATGTTTATTTTTAATTTGATTGACAACAGAATATACTACTAAAAAAAAAAAAAAAAGATATCCTGGAAGTTTGAAATTTTATTAACTAAATTTTCTTTTCGAATGGTTTTGAAGAACACAGGAAATTATTTTTTCTTTTCGAATTACAACATAACGAACAACAACATATAAATAAATAAATAAGAAAAAATAATAAGCATTCCTAAAAATTCTAACAGATAAAAAAATAACTAATGAAGAAACAATAACTACCTATATTTCAGTATTTTCTGAAAAGCACTAAAAAGTGCTGTTTCAAACTAAATTATTACATGACTAACATAAACAAGCAAATATCTGCTTTCTAAAATCGTAGGATTTGAGGAGGTACAGCAACTGTTTTCTTAAAATGCATTGAGTCTGACCGTGATTGAGGCAAAAATTTCGTCAAATATTTGAGAGTTTACGTTTCGTTAAAAGTCACGTGATGTTGATAGGAAATGATCGTCAAAAACGACGAAATACAGCCCGAGGTTTGCTGAATCGTCAAAAGTGAGAGTTTTATTTCTGAGAGTGCAATCTACCCTTTTAATTTATCTATAATTCAGAGGATATTTTTAAAAAAGTTTTGTACCCTGCTCTAATAGTTAAAGACAGGTTGAGCAAAATATATATTAGTTAATGATGGCTGCTTCGAAAGAAATATTTCATGATATATGCTTTCTAATGTATTTAGTGGAAGGAAAATTAATTTTAATTATTTTTTCCATACCTAGTATAAAGAGATGACAAGAAATTCGGTGAGGCTGGACCACATTGGTTCACTACTTTTTTGCGCCTTTCTGTTTTTGCTTTAAATCATTAAGTCCCGTTTTTTGTGCAATAATATGCGTCTTTCCTGGGAATTATACGTATCATGCACAAGGTCAGTATTCAAATAGAGGTTATTTTGAATTGATTAGAGTTTTAAAAGTTTGAAAGAGTGAATATTTAGCTTATAATAAATTAATGTTCTTTCTTTTTTTTTTTTACTATTACTAATATAAAGAGATAAACAAGAAATTCGGTGAGGTTGGACCACATTGGTTCACTACTTTTTTGTGCCTTTCTGTTTTTGCTTTAAATCATTAAGTTCCGTTTTTTGTGCAATAATATGCGTCTTTCCTGGGAATTATACATATCATATCAAGGTCAGTATTCAAATAGAGGTTATGTTGAATTGATCAGAGTTTTAAAAGTTTGAAAGAGTGAATATTTAGCTTATAATAAATTAATGTTATTTCTTTTTTTTACTATTACTAATATAAAGAGATAAACAAGAAATTCGGTGAGGCTGGACCACATTGGTTCACTACTTTTTTGCGCCTTTCTGTTTTTGCTTTAAATCATTAAGTCCCGTTTTTTGTGCAATAATGTACATCTTTCCTGGGAATTATACGTATCATATAAATGTCACTATTCAAATAGAGGTTATGTTGAATTGATTAGAGTTTTAAAAGTTTGAAAGAGTGAATATTTAGCTTATAATAAATTAATGTTATTTCTTTTTTTTTTTTACTATTACTAATATAAAGAGATAAACAAGAAATTCGGTGAGGCTGGACCACATTGGTTCACTACTTTTTTGCGCCTTTCTGTTTTTGCTTTAAATCATTAAGTCCCGTTTTTTGTGCAATAATATACATCTTTCCTGGGAATTATACGTATCATATAAAGGTCACTATTCAAATAGAGGTTATGTTGAATTGATCAGAGTTTTAAAAGTTTGAAAGAGTGAATATTTAGCTTATAATAAATTAATGTTAATTATTTTTTTTACAATCCATAATATAAAGAGATAAACAAGAAATTCGGTGAGGCTGGAACACATTGGTTCACTACTTTTTTAGTCTTTCTGTTTTTGCTTTAAATCATCCAGTCCCGTTTTCTGTGCAATAATTTGCGTCTTTCCTGGGAATTATAAATATCATATCATGGTCAGTATTCAAATAAAGATAGTGTTATATTAATTAGAATTTTAAAATTTTGAATCACGAAATAGTGAATATTTAACTTATAATAAATTCATTTTAATTATTTTTTGCTATCTCTGGTATAAAGAGATAAACAAGAAATTCGGTGAGGCTGGAACGCATTTAGGCCGTGGGCCGTACGTGAATATCATGTAAGTTCTTTTCAATCAACGAGGGGCAATTTTGAGTTAAACTTAAAATTTAAATAATGTTGTATAGATAAAGAATTCATAATGTTCTGGTATCATAAAGCGCACATTTTGTCATAATCAGTTATATAAATTCTTAATTTTTACAATTTCTGCGGTCCTGCTTATATGCTGGTATGTAAAAGTAGCCGAATATGCAACTGAATTCTCCAATCACAAGCCGCCGTTTTCTTTTTTGACTGAAATTATGATCCAATGAACATCGTCGAATCGCAAACGCGCTATCTAGCGTTATCTCCACCGTATGTTTACATCCTAGAATTCGCCTTGTTTACAAAGTTGATTCCACGTATGAATGATACTAATGCTTATATTAATACAATGTCTGATGTTACGAAATGTTGTTTACACCTTGTCAATGATGCTGACATAAAAATATTAAACTTTTCCACCGTCAGTTGGGCAAAAGTTAAACAGTGCTGTTTGAAATGGAAAGATTTTGATACGAGTGAAGGTAAAATAGCTTCTGAATTGTTATTGTTGCCCATAAATGAACAAGAAGAATTACCTGATGATAAAAATAATGGTTTTCATCGTAAATGCTCTAGTAAGTTTACGGATAAAAACCGAATTGCTGCTGCTGAAAAAAATATTCTAAAGCATCAACTTCAAAAGCAAAACAATTTTATGATGCATCAGTTTCCGAAAACATGATTTCTAAACGAATTATGCGAAGTAATTCTATAGTTTCGCAGGGTGTAAACAAAAAATGCGTGTTGCCCGCCGTATGTGTTGTTTGCAAAATAGAAAAATATATTGTTGACAGACCTACAGGTAAAAGAAAAAAAGAAAAGTTTGCTAAATGTGAAACAAACAACAATTTATTGCTCGAAGCTGCAATCGCAAAGAAGGATGAGCATTTACTAATACAAATTCGTGATAAGGACTTGCTAGCAATCGAAATGCAGTATCATAGATCTTGTTACAAAAATTATACAAAGTTTTTAACCATTGACAAAAGCGCACATCCTGTTGACACACAATATTCCATATCATTTAAAGTTTTTTGCACTAGTGTAATAGAAGATTTAATCATCAAGCAAAATAAAATAATGAGGATGAACAAACTAGTAGATATGTTTGTTCCAATTGCGCTTGAAAATAAAAACATTGATGTATCTGGATACCGAAATTGTTTACTTAAGCGGCGTATTCAAAAAAATTATCCACAAATTAGTTTTGTCAAGCGTCCACGTTCTAATCAGTGCGAACTTGTATTATGTGACTCGGTTTCAAGAAATGTGTGTCATGTTATGGAACAGAACAGTTCAACTGAAACAGAAAATGAAGATTCAGATGCAGCAGAGCAAGAAGAACCACCAAGCAAATTAAAGGTTAATCAGAGTGAAATTAGAAATTTGTATTTTGCTGCGAAAATGTTAAAAAATGTAATGCTCGACACTCCTGGATTTATAACTGTGTGGCCTCCAAAAGATGGTGATCTAACAACAGAGGCAACTTCAAATTATGTTCCTAAACACTTGTTTAATTTTATAGCATGGTGTGTAGGAGCTTCAGAAGAAGTAGCAGAAGATTATTATGTTTCTGTAAATGAAGATATGAAAAGAAAAATTTTATCAGTATCCGACTTGATGTACTTATTATCAAATGGAAAGCATCAAACACCAAAACATTTAGCTTTGGGCATGACAATACGTCATTTAACAGGATCTGCTTCCTTGATTGGAATTTTAAATGGTTTTGGACACTGTGTATCTCATAGTACTGTTCTGCAACATGATACAGCTTTAGCTATACATCAGTTAAATAAAAACAATTTAGTACCTCATGGTTTTTCTAAAAACACTTTTACTACTCTTGTCTAGGATAATGACGATTTTGGTGAGGAAACGATTAGTGGGTCTGGAACAACCCATAATACAAACAGTATTATTATTCAACGGAGCAGTCATCCTTTAACTTTAATTTAAACACTCCATGAAAATGAAACGACAACTCCACCAACAAAAAAAGGAAGAAAACGAACTTTGGATACAAATATTCCTACTGTTGAAGTTTTTACTGGAATTAAGAAACATTGCCCTCCTCGCTATGATGATCTGCCTTCTATTATGGATGATAATTATATAAATTTCCAAGATATCTCGCGAAAGACTGATAATTTTTTTTATTTGTGCAAATTATTTTGTAGTGAAGATCAACAATTACTTGGCTGGTCCGGGTTTAATACTATGCTTGAAAATGTACAGAAGCAGAATTATCAAAAACAAAAATAGGTTATTTACCTGTTTTGGATGCTAAGCCTACAAATAGGTCGGCTGTAAACGCTATATTAAAACGTAGTATACAAATTGCTGACAACCTGGCGATTGATAGCATTGTTCTTGTTATGGATCAAGCAATTTATTCGAAAGCACAACAAATAAGGTGGCAAAATGAAATATTCAAACAACGGTTAGTTATCAGGCTAGGTGAATTTCATACAGCAATGGCATTTTTGGCTGTAATTGGAAAAAGATTTTCTGATGCTGGATTGAGTGATATTTTTATTGAGTCAGGCATAGTAGCTGAAGGATAGATCCAGGGAGTAATTAGTGGACATCATTATAATAGGAGTATCCGTGCAAATAAACTAATGTGTGAAGCTCTACATGGATTATGTTTGCAATATTTTTTGAATGAATTAGAAAATGAAGAACGTACTACAATTCAACACACCATTGCGGAATTTCTTGACACATTTGCATCTGATTCTTCAAAAACATATATGTATGATAAAAATGTCGTAAATTTCCTTGAAAAATATTCTGCTTTTATAGCTCAAAAATCTTTAGATAGTCTAACCTTTGCTTTTTGGAGTAGATTTTTAGAGATGATGGAAATTTTGCTGATTTTCATTCGAGCAACTAGGGAAGGAAATATTTTTTAAAGACTATTTTTGTCAAAAAAAAAAAAGGAAAAGAGAAAAGAGAAATTTCTATTTATTGTTTCATTATTATTATTATTAAAATCATGTAAAATCTGCAGTTTTAACAGTCACTATATTTTACATTCAATAATAAGGATGTTTCATAAAACCAAATAAATCCAGGAATTTAATATAATACTGAAAAATATTTGTAATGTATACTTTTTGTGTGATTGGATGCTTCTTTAAAAAAAAAATTTAGATTAAAAAAATTAATGGTTTAGTGTTAAACCATGGTTCAGTGAAAACAAATTAGTTCATGAATAGATTTGATAATAACGAAAAAAGCTTGATTAATACATAAATAGATTTGGTAAAAAGATTTTGATTACCAATGATATCAGCAATATTTTTTTCAGAAATAAATGTATACTTTCTTCATAAAAAACCATGAATTCAGACATATTAACAAGAATTACATATTAAAATACACACGGAATGATATAAAACAAAAAATTCTGTAATTTTGTCTCTTATTTTTTAACTGAAAGTTTCATTGTTTACATCTGTGATGATGTGCGGATTATAGGCGTTTGCAGATTTGAGGGAGTCTGCTGTACAAACAGAAGTAATTTGTATACAAAATATAGTATATACATAAAAAATAAATGTTTATTTGTTTAAATATATTCATAATCAAGCCTAAGAAGTCCACCAGGTTTGTTTTTATATCGTTTATCAAGCTTTAGAAAGTGAGATTTAAAATTTCACTTTCTAAAACTTGAATTGCTCCAAACTTTTAAAATACCGCCAAGCCCCTTATAATGGAAAAGTACAGCATGCTCAAAAGTATGATAAAAGAACATAGATTATGAAACTATGAAAATTTACTAATTTATATATTAAATATGCCAAACGTAAAATATAGAGACTTTTTTTTTTTTTTTTTTTACGCATTAAAACCACGATTCTAAAATAATGTGCAAAGATTTTTTCCAGAACATTGGTAAATTTTGCTCGTCATATGGCAAAGAATGAATTAGTTGCAATTTCAAATTGCCCCCAAAGAGTTGAAACGGAACTTGCATTTTAAGTACATTTTTAGTTCAAGGCCCACAGCCTAATTGGTTCACTACTTTTTTGTGCCTTTCTGTTTTTGCTTTAAATCATTAAGTTCCGTTTTTTGTGCAATAATATACGTCTTTCCTGGGAATTATACATATCATATCAAGGTCAGTATTCAAATAGAGGTTATGTTGAATTGATTAGAGTTTTAAAAGTTTGAAAGAGTGAATATTTAGCTTATAATAAATTAATGTTATTTCCTTTTTTTTACTATTACTAATATAAAGAGATAAACAAGAAATTCGGTGAGGCTGGACCACATTGGTTCACTACTTTTTTGCGCCTTTCTGTTTTTGCTTTAAATCATTAAGTCCCATTTTTTGTGCAATAATATACGTCTTTCCTAGGAATTATACCTGTCATATCAAGGTCAATATTCAAATAGAGGTCATGCTGAATTGATTAGAGTTTTAAAAGTTTGAAGAACGAAAGAGTGAATATTTAGCTTATAAACAGGCATTTCTAATATACTTAAAGAATAACAGTTACCCTTTCATGGTACTACTTTCGTGAGCACTTTCGACAGTACTTTGATAAGAAGATCATAAATTGAATTTATGGTCAAATTTCTAAACATCTTTATCATTAAAAATCTTCTTTTAATTCCAACAGGCAGGAAGGATTTTTCGAATCAGACGAAAAGAATGAAGCTCGAGCAGGTGATGTTCTTTCTTTCTTTGATTTATAGGAAAAACCAGCTGGAACGTAGGTCTCACTCGCTCTTTTTTCTATTAGTATGGAAAATATTATTAAAAACAAAAGAATGCCTAGTTTAAAATATTGACTTGATTATATTAGGAGTAAAAAATGAATTAAGTTAATTAAACGAGATTTCTGTTATAAGTTCTTTAATTTTTCTTTGATATTGTGTTTATGTATGTGCCTTTACAATACAGTGAGGTCTCGTTAATACATCTCCTTTTAATACGTATATTCCGTTAATAAAGACAATTTCATGTTTCCCATCATCATCTGTTTGTAATTACAGTAAGCATCATTTAATCTAGCATCCTAAGGTCCGGCATGCTGGATTATCCGGCACGACTATCAGAAAAAATAGTATTCCTTGTTTAATCACTCCTGAAGTTTATAATAATCTAATGGAAATTCAGAATGCGGAATTACGTAACAATATATTACAAGGGGCTCAAAATTGCGAATCTATAAATAGCTCTGTCGCCACGTCGCGTCGATGAGGTGGGGGGGGGGGGGAAGAACATTTCTGTAGATAATTTGCAAAATCAAACTGTTGAAAGGAAAGATAATTTTTTATTATCTCAATTAAATACTTTTTGAATTTTAGAAAATAATTTTATAGGACTGGCAAACAAACTGATATTTGAGATTTTTTTAAGGTGGCTTCTACGAGTAGGCCTGCAGTGTACTCTTTAATTTTCCCCTTAAATCCTTTAATACTTAAATTGCTTAAATCCCTTCATACATTTCATGAAAATTTTATTTTCTAAAGCATTTTTTGTGAATTGTTTAAACTCCATTAGAAGATTTATATAATCATTTATTAAATTTTAGAAGGGTTTTAGAAGGATCAACTAAATTTGAATTTATAGGGATTATGTACAATATTTATAACCCCACTGATATTCGACATTTTTTTAAGATGGCTTCTACGAGTAGGCCTACAGTGTATGCTTTAATTTTTTATTCTTGTACATTTACATTATTGAGTATTTTTTTAATTCTATTCAGACTGATGCTTTACTTCTATTTTTTGTTTAATTCTAGCTTCTACACGCTTTTTTTTCGGCAATCATCCTGTAATCCTGAAAATTTCGTAATCCGGAATGCTTCAAGTCCAGGACGTGCGGGATTAGAGGATGTTTACTGTGTTATTAAGAACAGTGTTTAAATGGAACTAATTATTGTATAATACAGACTACCCTTTTAAAATCTGACCGACATAATCGAGACTGCATTTGAACTTTTTTTTTTTTTTTTCAAAAGCAACTTAGACGTAACTTTGGTTTTTGAGAGATTAGGAAATTGTTAGGGACAGCAACTAAGAGAATGGGAACATTCTACAGAAAAAACGTGAGAGGTTAACAAAGTTATTAATGGCTGTTCGCTGATATTACCAAACAAAATTTTATATAAAAATCTAAATTTTTTATTTCGTTTCAATACTTGAAACTGATGTTATACATCTTTAATTAAAGTTAAATCATGTAAGTAAGTAAAAACTTTTCGATATTTTGTTTGTTCTTATTAGTTTATATTATTTTGTACCAGAAATTGTCAGTTACTTGCTTTTTAACTAAAATTAATAAATTAAAGAAATGGTTTTATTTTAGTATTAAGTTGGTAGCATGTTTCATATACCGGGTGATCCAGAAGTTCCGGGAGTTTTCAAATGTTAATAATTCGAAAACTATATATAATAGAAGGAAGCCGTTTTTACATAAGGTTAGTTGGGAAACTGGGTCGCGATTTTACAATGTGACTCTGGAGCTTCTGACAATTTAACTTCAAAAAGCTAATGTTGAACTTCTGAAGTCTGAACTCTTAAAGTCTGAACTTCTGTAAATCTGTTCAGTTAGGTTCCCTTTATCAGACAGAAATGCTCAAACTTACATTTTAATATTTAAAAATATAAAAATATGCATATTTCATCTTTCTTTCCTCATGGGTCCAGTTGCCCCGCAAAAATGGGGTAAGTGGATCAAGAAGGTCTACGTTCCACACGCGTTTATTTTATTTTTTTTTCGTATGGGATATCCGGTCCTGTTTGAAAAAGTGTAAACAACTTAAAAAATTTTAAACCAGGCAGATCATGTAAATTATATGTCAATAAGGAGCATTGTAAGGGAAACCTTTGCTGTCAATGTGTCTAAAAAAAGCACAAAAAGTGAAAATATTAGATTTATTCATACCAAAAACATAAAAATTAAGTAAATACTTATGTACATTAGTATAGGTAATAAGTATAAAAGTCACATGGGTATTTTAAGGAAAAAAATAACAAGGTAAATCTGTGAACTAACGGCTATGTAAGTACTTAAGTACTTTATCTGTAGCATCTTACAATTTCAAGGTTTGGCTATCTCGCTTTCAGGGGCAAGGTACTTGCATTCGTAAAATGTTGAAATAATTTAATGACACCAGAATTTACAAGAGAATCTATTTGAAAAGAAGTAAAAGTATATTTTCGCGTACTTAAAAAAGGTGAAATTTTCAATATAAAATTCCGGTGCCAATGTGACAATTAGGAATAATTAAAATTATGTGATGCCAGAACAGCATCGCCGCCTCTCAAGGGGTCAAGAAATTTGGTTTGATATCACCCAATATGCTTTTTTAAAATTTTATTTTGTAATTTTAATAAGGTGTTCTATAATTTTCTTTATTGTGAGCAAAAAAAAAAAAAAAAAAAACAATGGAGAACTTTACTTCCTGTTGTAGGAGAAACTCAAAAAAATTATTTGTAACTATTGGGTTAACTGGATCCAGCATGGTCCAGTTACGCCGGATACATGTCCCAGTTACTCCATTCGTGAAAAATTTATGGTGTAATTGGGACACCGGGCTTACATTTGAAACATGAAGTAAATATGTATAGATACCTAATAATATTAACGTAGTTATATGCCTAATATTAAAAAAAAATGATTGTTTAATAACAGTACTTGCAGTATTTTAATAAAAAGCCGATGAAGTTCAACCAAATTGACGCTGTTTTTAAAAAAAGAAACGTGAATTTTCGACAATCTATCACAACAAAGAGAGAGTTATGATTAAGTTGATACACGTTGTTTTAGGAAGTAGAGGTTAAGGGTTCACAAAAGCTAAAACTTAAAATACATCAACGGTTTTTTATAAAATAGCCTATGGCCCAGTTACCTCGTGGGTCCAGTTACCCAACTAACTTATATGCTCAGAAATGTATGGGATTTTTGTTTATAATGAAATTTTTTTGTAAATAAATAATTAACATATTTAGCAATAGATGGCACTGCTGTACAAATTTGAAAGTATCTGTACCATGAGTTCATTGTGCAACATCTATCCTAAGATATTGCTCAGATTTTGCTTTAAGGGTCGTTTATGTTCATATGCTTTTTCGAAGTTTAAAGAAATTGCATTTAAAAGGAATTTCATACAAAATTTGATGTGTAACTGCTATGTTTAGACATACTTTCTGCCTGACAGAGCTTTGTAAAGCTGCTTTACAAAAAGGGTGAATCAGCAACTTTAGCTTTGCTTTCTTAGCTTTGCTTAGAATGCCAATGCGTGGAGTTAAAACTGGAAAAGCACCGATTACCGTTACAAATCTGAAAGCGGAAGCGGGCTCATTTGAAGATCGTCAAAGAAGCGGGAGACCCCAAACATCTGTTGCAGTCAATAACGAGGTAGAACACGATACCAATACTCAATCCGCTTTATTATACCATAGCAAAACTTTATTATCAATTTCAGCGACACCTGCTGGCAATATGTGTAACTAATATAACGCATTTCTTTTCATTAAAAAATACAAATCCCACATGTTTCTAAGCATTTCTGTTACAACCGTTTATTTCTATTGTATATAGTTTACTAATTATTAATATTTCAAAACTCCCTGGGCTTCTGGATCACACGGTATATCAAACTGAACCCAATACTTTCAACAAAATAGATTTTTTACACCATCCAAATACAGTGAAATACGTTTAACACGAAACCGCTTAACATGAAAATTCGGTTAACACGAAATGATACAGCGGTCCGGTCAGTATACTATACAATTTAAGACATTTTTTCTTCTTTTAATACGAAACAAAAATCGTTTAACACGAAAAAATTCGCTTTCTATCTAGTAAATTTGAGTTAAAATTGGTGAATTTTGTGTTAAAACCACTGAATTTTGGGTAAAAATCAGTAAATTTCGTATTTTTTTTTAAATTAGTTTTTATTTGTTTTATAAGCAAAATGGCTGAGAAATCGGTCCGAAAAGAAACTGCTATTTCCCTTCAAATGAAGATGAAGCTGCTTAATGCAGTTGATGAAAAAAATGGACGTAAGCAGAAATCTGCAAAGAGGTTGGGTTGGCATTGCCAGTTCCACTTTATCAACGATAATAAAAAAATTGGGATCCCTTTACGTTATTGTTTGAGCGCAGCATGTTTAAACCAGGGAGAAAACGTATGAGAACCGCTAAGCACGAAGATTTAGAGACAGCTTTGCTTATTTGATTCAAACTAGCTAGATCTCAGAATACTGATGAAGACGCTAAAAAAAATAAAGATATCTGATTTTTTCACTTTTTTTTTAAAATCTGCTTTTTATCCTAATGGATGCAACCTACTAGTAGTTTAACAGGAAATCAAAATAAAATTTGACGACGTTGAAAATATTTATAAGTTTTTTTTTTTTTTTTTTTTTTTTTTTTTTTTTTTTTAAATCTTTTAACGCGAAATTCTTTAAACACAAAAAAATTCGGTCCCCTCAATTTTGCGTTAAACATATTTCACTGTATTTATATCGCGTATTGCGAACTTGGGCCATAGCGGACAAAAAATGGTCAGATTGGTGGAGAAAGTATGTTTTGGAATGTTTCTGAAGAATATTGAAATAATTCTTTGAAAGAACCTAAATAAATGAATCCCTTCATAAATAACATCCCTTCATACCGATAATTTCACTATTATTCGTTTTATTTTGCAACTTGATCATAAAATAATGATCTGTAATTACGAATGGAAAAACAGAAAAATAAAAGGTTATTGTGGTTGAACATTTGTTAAGTAAATATAATGAGATAGAAAGAATATTTCTCTCGTAGAAGTGGTTACTTAGCCGCAAAAGTTTACTCACTTTATTGAGATTTTGTCAATTTATTTCTGCTTGTGTGTATCTTCGTTGATTAAATTAGATAATTATCAGAAATAATATTTACGGCGATGCAACAACACGTAAAAAAAAAGAAAAACATATTCATTCTCTATATTTTAGAATAGAATTATAATATCTGAGAAGGATATTATGATTAGGGATTTAAAAACTAAATTTTCTACAAAATATACAAAATTATTAAAATATTTTAACCATTTATGTACTGAATTATGAATTCATAAAAATTTTATCTTCTAAAGCGTTTTTCGTGAATTGTTTAAACTACATTAGAAAATTTACATGATCATTTAATAAATTTTAGAAGGGTTTTAGAAGGATTGAAGGATTTAAAAGGATTAATTAAATTTGAATTTATAGGGATTTTGTGCAATATTTATAACCCCACCCAAATCTTTTATTTTAAATATTTTTCGTAGTATTTTGTAGCACTAGGAAATGTACAAATAAAATGTTCTTACAATAGAAATATAGAAATACTTCCGAATTGAAAAATCCCCCCCCCCCCGCCCCCACTCAACGCCAAGAAAGCTGGAAAGATGCAAAGGTAAAAGTAATAATTCTTTTTAAAATATTTTCCTTTTGTGTAACCAATAATGCTTTTGGAACATAAAGTAATGTATCTATAACTCATTGTAAACAGTATTACAATTATTCGCTATATTAAATGAATTTTATAGCAGATTATTTTAATGATACTTATAAGTATCATCAGTCGATAAAGGGTTAATTTGAAGAATTTTAACTATTGAAAAATATCAGATTTTATTACAAATATTTTTACAGATTTTACTACAGAGAGAATTTTACAAATTTTATTACCGCAACAATAGTACAAGTTACAAATGCACCAAAATCTTAACAGTATTATACAAGATAATGTTTCTATATTTATTAAAACAATATAAATACATCATGTAATAAATATATACATTAACTAGTGGTAAAAATTCGCAAAATATTTTTAAAATGCAATATGGATATTATGCTATCAAAGAATCGATCAAAAATAATTTTGCTTTATCTAATGAATTAAAAAATAAATTGACTAATTTTGGTTTTTATACTTCCACAAAATGTTAAAGATTAGGAAGGTGGAGTTCATTTTTTAATTCCTTCAATGTGTTGTTTATCATTGAATTGTTTTCTATATAGGCGAAAAAAAAACCCCTCTTGTGCGTGTTCAACATGTTCTCTATTTTGAAAAAAAATGTAATATGGCACGTTCTTAAGATTAAAATATAAAATGCTTTTGAAGTTTAACAGAATATGATCATATATATTTTTAAAAAATTCATTTTTATTTCATCATAAATATTTCTCATTCTTACAGGAAATCTTTTGAACAAAACTATAAAAAAGGAATCAAACATCTTCGGAAATCCCTGATGATTTATAACGTGATTCAACACGTCTAGAATATCAAAAGAAAAACTCCGGCTGTAAAAATGAATGCAAAAAGCTGATTAATAAGGAGGTATTCAGTCAAAATATTTTGAACATTTCCAAATTAACCTCGACTCGAGAATTTATTATCTTTCTTTCCTTCCAATTTTTTTACTTTACATTGTTTTTTATTATATATTTTTTATTTTTGCGTATTTTGTCTTCCATTTCTCTTGTTGCTTCTACCTTTTTTAGCCCACAATATGCTATTTATTTCAGACAACAATTAAAGTGTCGTCACTAAAAGGTAACGTTACACCTAATAATAAGCAAACGTAAAACTGATCAAGTGTATCATTGTCAGTTTAACCCATTTATGCCTAGCGTCCCATTTTTGAGACGTTTCAAATTTTAATGCATTTGTATAATTTTCTTCTTCTTTATAACATGAAAATTGCATGAAATCATTATTTATAAATGTCTTTATCTATAACCGAGAGATGACAGCACAAGGTGGATATGTATTTGCTTAAATTAAGGCTTTTTACGGTGTTTATAGATTTTTAATTTTTCAAGAGGGCGAAATGTAAAAAGTAAATTTATTTGTATTTTTTCTATCATGGACCCAAAATCGCAAGTTATAATCTTAGCTTGTGGACTTTTTTGAAATACGTATTTTTTTAAATTGCGAAATTAAATGTTCAAGCCTATTTTTTATGCATTTTTGTAATGTACAAAATATAGGGTTCTAGGCCCAAATGGGCACATATTTTTGTTAGAAATTTAGGAGACAGTTATTTATGCAATCTCCTTTCGAAGATATTTATGAAATAAATTCTTATTAAGTCTGCAATACGATTATTCTTATTTTATTATTAATATTAATTATAACGTTATTAGTCTCTGCAAAGAAATAAATATATATATATATATATATTTTGTAGTTCATTAAAATACTAATTATAGTACATAATATACAATTTAAAAACATTTTAAGTATAAATATAGGCAAAATATATAATTATGCATATTATTCTACTAGAAATACTCATATTTAGTTCTTTTACATTTTATCAAATAAATACAAAAAAAAATTAAGCTTAATTTTTTTTTTTTTTTTTTTTTTTGTATTTTTCCAGTTCATTTTGCAACATTTTAAAGTAATTTTACCAAAAAATTTGAGAAAACAAAAATTCAGGCACAAATGGGTTAAATACTGATGATCTACTGCAATTTTTTAAAATTCTAAACATCCCACACTTTCAATTTTTATACCATATAGAGAAAAGAGTGCTTTTTAAATACAATTTATCTGAAAACTGAATCTCTTTTTGAGATATTAATTTTTTATAGTTTTAATGCCTTTTCTCTAATGGTGACAACTGATTTATACTGCATTTATGTAGAAAGCAAAGGAATAATAGTTGCGGACGTAATGGAGATGAAGTGTTTTGATTTGGCGTGATGTTAAATGTGCAAACCTGAAACCTGTTAAATCCGGTCAAATTTCCGTCCAACTACTTGAGGCTCCACAGAGACTATGTGCGACTCGTTTTGAAAAACTTTCTTCGTCCAATGAACTTCAGCCGTCGTTCCACGTGCTTGTATGGACAGTATTATTGTGACGTCACATTAGGTAAAATGGCGATTTTTAAATCCTCGAACCGAAAAAGAAAAATAGGGTTCTTTTCTTTATGGATTATTAAATGGAAACAAATGCTAAGCTATTTATATTCGTTTAAGTGTAAATGAAATTTTCTGTAACCGTCTGCATGCGGTGAGCAGAATGGGCAGTATTCCTGTGACGCAATAGTTGGTAAAATGGCGATTTTCATAATCTCGAACCGAAAGGAAGAATATAATCCATTAAATTTGAGCGATAAGTGTCTTCATATGAATTCTGCTTTTTCAGAATTTAGTGTCGCCCCCAATGAGAGAAAACAATCACTATTATTATTACGAGGTGGAATCCATAGAATTTCGACGAAAGAAAATGCTTCAGAAGGAACTGTTTAATTAATTTATTAAAAACCTACAAAATTAGTTAAAATAAAAAATGCCTCTTATATTGGTTAGGCTAACTCTCAAACAAATGTTATTTTAACTTAAAGGTCGCTGCTCTTCTATGAAGACACTCTAATTTTTTGTAAAACTTAGCGTTTTATCAGTGTGTGATTTCAATTGCGTTATTTTCAAAATTGAAGCACTGCAGGCGGTATAGAATATCAAAGCCGCTGAAGCGAAAATAATGCACATCTACAAAATTTAATTAAATTTTTTAAGACTTAAAATACACGCTTTTCTTTTACAAAAAATGACGTCATTTGTATCCGCAGAAGAATTTTACATTTATGATCCAGTCTTAAACAACATCTATGCAAAATATGCATAGGACGTCACTATCGCTGAATAATACACAAACCCAGCAAAAAGCGATGTCGTAAACTCGACAAAAGAAAATGGTTATGTAATAACTCGTATATGCCTTCATTTCTTTGTAACATTAATATGGATATTTAAAATAAATATAGTTATAATAGCTCCATGTTATATCAGAAATCCTTCCTTTGCATTTTTTCAAAATAGCACCGATTTTAATTACATTTTTAAAAGTTATTATGAGAAAATGGCAACAAAAAAATATAGTAATCTACCATTTTCCAACAATTGTCCCTTTACTTTCTACAGAAATGGTTGGTTGGTTGGTTGTATTTATGTCGGCCAATTATCTGCACGTGGGATATAGGCCCTAAGGGGGGAGTGCCTTCCGTGGAGGTCTTTCTAAGGGAACCTAACCCGTATTAACGCTTGGAGAACCAAGGTTCGAAGAAAACCACGAAAACTCCGAACGATTAGGCCGACGGGCGCGACTGGGATCGAACCCACCACTTCCCGTCTACCAGCTTCGAGAGCAGAACCTCTCGGCCACTGGTGGGGCCTCTACAGAAATGGAGTAATTCAGTTGCCACAATTAAAGAAATGGCATTAAAAATACAAAAATAATTAATATCTCAAATTTAACCTCTTCGTTACTGAACAAAAAATATTTTTTGAAAAATGTTGGAATAGGTTTTCCTACTTATTTTGGCCTCAAAAATGATAATAATAAAATAATTTTAAAATTTGATGCAGCAGGGTACTAGTAAATGGAGGTCCACATATGTGGACCTTGGGACTCAGTTGCGTAAAATGTTCAAAATTTTGGAAAATCAGTGTAAATATTTTTTCTTTTTAAGATTGCGAAAATAGTTTTTTTTTTTTTTTTTTTTTTTTTTTTTTTTTTTTTTTTAATATAACAAATTAAATATTATATATATATTGCTTTAAATGTATTTAATTAAATCGTAAATCTCAACATTTAAAAAATTTTTTTGTCGTGAACTATTGCAAAGAAATGACTGCAAAAATTAAATTTTATTACATTATTTTTTACTTAGTGTAAAAAAATTGAAAACAATTGTTTTTCAAAACGCATAAATAAACTTTACACTTTATACACATAACTCTTCTTTTTAATTTACATTCTTCCAGAGAACACTTAGGCGCATTTTGGCTGTCTCTAAATCTTGGTAAATGTCCTACATTGTCAAGATGAATTTTCTTTATTAGGTACGTTATCTTTTATTTGCTTCTTTGGAATTTCATCTTTCATAAACATGAACGTATTCGTGGCCTACGCCTACGGGGATTTATATAATTTCTTCATTCATACTGCATCAGAAGTGTAGCAACACACATCCTGTAATTTATTAATGACATGTATTTTCATTTTCATCGCTTTATTATCTGTTACGTATGTATCCAGCAATTAGAAATCATTGGATATACAAAGCAATTAAATACGAGGGTTACTCTGAAATTATTGAGATACGCGCAGACGAGAGTTTACAAAATAAAAATAACGGTTTAATTTTAAAATACAAAGTATTTTAACGCAGCAGACGATTTTTCACTGACTTACTTCAACTTATTTAGCGTAGAATGAATTTTAAACAGAAGAGAAAATGGAGTTGACGCGAGAACATTTTCGCGCTATGATTTTCTACAATTTTAAAGCAGTATTAAATCAAGAAGAATGCGTTCAACGGTTGAAATTAGCATTTGGTGATGAATCTCCAGCTCGTGCTACTGTATTCAGATGGTTTAAAGAATTTAGCAGAGGTCGCAATTTTCCTCAGGATGAAGAACACACTGGAAGGCCGCCGTCGACAGTAATCCCAGATAATGTGTCTGCCATACGAAAAATGTTAATGGATGATAATTGATGTACCTATCAAATGATACAGAAGGAACTTAACATTGGATCCGCAGCCATACACAAAATTAATTATGAAGAATTGCATTTGAAAAAAGTAGTTTGCCTTTGGGTTCCCCATAATCTAACTGAGCACCAAAAAGAGGAGCGTGTCAGAATCAGTAAAGAAACTCTTAAATTGCTAAATGATGGTGGCCACCGCATCATTTCTAAAATTGTAACGGGTGATGAAACGTACATACCGTTTTTTGAAGTTCCAACACGTCAAGAAAGCAAAGTATGGGCCTTTGAAGATGATCCCACGCCGACAATGGTGAAAAGACAACGCGCACTGAAAAAAGTGATGTAAGCCGTTTTCTTCAGAAGTACGGGATTGATCAAAGCCATCAAGTTGGAAGGACAGAAGCCAGTAACAGCAAACTGGTATACCACTAAATGTCTTCCAGAAATTCTACAAGAAGTGAATGCTAGGGGACTAATGCTTCACCATGACAATGCATCTTCACATACAGCCGGATTAACAGTTGAGTTTCTTAAACAAAAACGAATTAAAGTGATAGAGCATCCGCCGTATTCACCTGATCTAGCCATGTGTGACTTTTGGTTATTATTTAATTTAAAAAAGAACTTACGTGGACGTCGTTTTCATTCAGAAGAAGACATTGATGTGGCTATAAATGCATTTTTTTTTCATATATTCCAAGAAATGAATGGCTTGAGGCATTTAATCTGTGGAAAATTCGTCTACAAAAGTGCATTGATGCTGGGGGAGACTACTTTGAACACACCTAAAATTTTGTAAGTATAACTTTAAAAACCGAGTTGTATCTCAAAAATTTCAGAGTGACCCTCGTATTCGCATTGGTCGTTTGTTGGATTTTGCTGCAGAGTGATAATATGCTAGGTACCGATAAAAGATATGTACCACCCATAGATATGTTGTACATCTCTGCTACAGCTGACTGGCTACTTTTTCTTTTTTCTTATCCTCTTTCGACCATCTCATGCATGTATAAGTTACTTCATCTTCAACTTATGTAGAAAGGAAAGTAATTGATTTGTTAAATTTCCACTTTAAAACGAAATCTCATCTTCTCTAAGTACCTCATCCCATTATCTTTTTTTCTTTTCTTTATCAGCTCTCAATTTTTGTGTAGCAGAACCAATTCTATTTGACGTAATAGTTCCGAGAAAAAAATATTTTGCAAAAGGTATTCTGCACATTTCAAACTAGTAAAAAATCGGTGTAAATTATATGTTTAAAATATTGGAGCACACTACGCAATAATTTAACAATACCCTCAACTGAACAAAAATCCCGCATATCATTTGAGGAAATACTGCCATTGCTAACATATGTATATACAGAAATCTAATACTAATCCATCTCTAACGGAGAGAACAAATATTTTATACCTAGAGGATTTCGCTTTGAAGGTACATATTGTGGGAAATCACATTGCCCAGAAAGGGAATCATTTTCTAGTCGAAAGAAATACGTTTAGGTCGTGTTAAGCTTAAACACTTTTCTCCTATTAAATCTAAAAAGAGTTGCACAAGAAAATGCAGATAGTTCCTTAGTTTTATGAATCTATTTTGTCATTGTATCAACAAATGGCTGAATTATTTTTTGATCCATATAATTTGGTTTGGGGGAGTTTCGATACACCCATGAGAATATGCCGGCCTGCAAGCTTCATCATATCATAAATTGTAATATTTACTGACCTGTACTTTAGATTTTGCATGGAATGTAAATTTCTTTGTGCAGCTAGTTCCTCAAAAGCTCAATGCTCATAACTGATGGTTAAATTTTATTTTGAAGAAAATTATTAATTTTAACAGTATTAGGCAATATTTTTGTACACTTAAAAATAAACAGCCATTGAATTTCCATCATGTAGTTTAAATGAATATATAAGAATAAAATGTACGCGTTAGTATTAATAGAATTAGGATAAAATAAATTTAAATTCAAAAGTTAGCCTAAGGAAATCTTTTAATATTTTATTATTATTATGTAATATTTATGCGAAAGAATAATTTGAAAATGTAAATGTATAAAAATAACTATCATTATTTATTTTGAATAAAAAATACATTATATATCTGGCTATGGTCTCCAATGTGACTATGTATTTTTAATAAAATTGCAGAATTTAAACAGCATTAAATATTATTTATTCAAACAAATATACAAAATCCACTTAATCTAGCTTCAATTGTATATTCTGTTTGAAAAAAAAAAAAAAAACACATATTTTGAGTTAATTAAATATAACAGTACATTATTATTATTTCTAAATACGATAACAGTATTTCCAGTGTTTCAGCCCATTTATAGACATTGAGTACTGAGGTCCATGTATGTGGACTTAGATAAAATGTTACTTAAAAAAAAAATAATAAAAATCACAAAATAAACAAAAAGTAGTTATCTAGTGATTATTTATAATGTTCTTAACAATAAAAAAAATATGACATCTTAATTAAAATTTTAATATATATAAATATTACGTGCTTTAATGCAATCGCTGAATTGACGATATTTTTAAAAACCTCACTTGCACCCACTTTTTAGCCATGAAAATAAGTCAAGTGTTAAAATCTGTTGGATTCATTTTGAAGCTTAATCTCTCATAAATTTGAATTGATAATCAAAATTTAGATATCTGGCGTGGTTTTATTACAACGGCCTAAGATCCAACGTCCACATATGTGGACCTCAGTAGCGAAGAGTATAAATTGATGGCAGTTTTCAAACAAACTGCATTTAAAAGTACTTTTTTCCTTATACAAACGTGTAAAAATTGAAAATGTGTGATTCTTAGAATTTAAAAAATTGCAGTAGAGATAGAATAAATCTAAATAAGATAGTGAGAAATGCCAGTCTGCGAATCGTTCCAAATGGTTCAGTTGGCAAAACGTCGGTGCGCTATACCGATTACCCGGGTTCGAGTCCCATCTTGGACACTTGTTCACTGTGTTAGATGTTCGGCTTTTAAGCAATTAAAATTTTAAATATTATATGCAGTAGATGTTATCAGTATTTAACCGTACATTAATACATCTGCTTCGTTTGACTTATGTAATTTAACGTTATTTTTTAGTAACGACACTTTAATTGTCGCCTGAAAGAAATAGTATATCGAGGGTAAAACTATTTAATTAAAGTACGTGCTACGCCAAGAATATCGTCTGCTGTAAAAATGTATTTTAAAGAATGTTTGTATGACTTATTTTCTCCGCATTTACTTAATTCTATCTAAAATCTGAAAAAATACAATTTCATGAATTCGTGTGTAGTAAAATTTTCCGAATTTTGAAAAAGTATAAATGAATGATTTCTGATAAAGCATGAAGCTATCATAACTATATTCAATTTTTAGTGCCCATATTTATGTTACAAACAAATGAAGGTGTATAAATCATTATACTCTATTTTTTTCCGAGTTTCTTGAATGATGTCATCTTTTTTTTTTTGCTGAGATTGTGTATTATTTCGCGATAGTGACGTCTTATGCATATTTCTCTATAGATTTGTTTAAGACTGGATAATAACTGTGGAATTCTTCAGCAGATGCAAATGACGTCATTTTTTATAAAATAAAAGCGTGTATTTTTAGCCTGAAAATTGAAATATGTTTTGCACTAGCTATATTTATATATATTGTTTTTTCATCGAAGACGACACTGAATTCTGAAAAAAAGCAGAATTTCTGTTTCCTTGTTTTATTGTGTTATTTTCCGTCAGCGTACAAAATGTATATGTTTGAGCAATATTAATATAAACATACGCATATTAATTTTGCTAAAATACTCTACGCAAGTAACTTTCTAGTGCAAATTTTTGTCCAGTAATTGTCGTGTGAAAAAAAAAATGTTTTTTCATTTTTCTCTTAAGAAATTACTTAAAGCATTTTATATTTCACAAAATAGATGTAAAATGTTTTCTTAAAATAATAGAAATAAAGCTTCCCTAAGTCGGATGATTCTGTAAGTCATTTTATATGGCAAAATGTCTTGAAATGAGGATAATGAGTACTTAATTATTGTGGTCAGTAATGGTTATTTAAAAAGTACAAAAATAATCACTAATAGTAGATCAACCAACAGTTCAGAAAAACTTTTTTACTTTAACTATTATCTATTACAATTTTTTCTAATTTCGAAAGAATTATTTCTACAGGAAAACGAAATAAGTCATTACGAAGTCATTGTAAATGGCAACATATATTAATTTACAAATTTGATTGCAGATTACTCCGGAAACGTGGAAAACTGTGGAAATCCTATAAAGATATACTCTATATCTTAACTGAATCTTAAAGCATAAAATCATTCCACTGCTAAACACTAATTGTAAAGGATGTAAAGCTTTTTATTAAAAAAATTTAAAATATTACTCGAATTTCTTTTCTCAGTTTTTTATTTTCTACCACTCGTGCCTTTAAAAAGTTCAAAATATTCAAATAGAGAAATTTTACTTAACGGCATTAATTTCCAGTTAAAGTAGTCGGATGTGGCAATAACAAAACTTTCTTCTATCTCATACTTCCTGAAAAATGCAGCAGAGCAGTACCATCGGTTAGATGATATAGGGGAGACTAAGGAGGGTGGACTCACTTTTTACAAAATGATTTTTTATTTTTTAATATTTAACGTAGAATAAAGTTTTATGCATCATTTTATTCGTTATACAATCAATTATCAAAATAAAATCGCTACATAAGTGTAACGTATAAGAAATTTGAAAAATGATTGATTTTAATCATGAAAAAATAATGGGTCAAGGCGCCCCACATATGGGAGGGTTAACCCACTATATGGGAGGCTTGACCCACTTTGTTTTATATTGAAATGTTTGTGAAGAGCAATAAAATCAGTTTTAAAAAAGCAAAATAAATTTATGATACATGCTTTAATTATTATAAAAAATATTTTTTTAATATATGATGTTTAAACAAACCTGTTGAGACGCAATTGCAAGTCAGAGGAGAAAATTTTTGTTTGAAACAGGATTTTGTCTGAGCCGGTATAATTGTACATCAGGGAAAATGAAATTTTAACATTTAAAGCAGTATTCTGTTAGAAATAAGTTATGTTTTCATAGTGTTTCATGTTATTATGTCCGGATTTTGGAACCACTGTCCCGCTTTTTTTTTTGTCTCCTTGTCCTATTTTTTATGACACTCGACCTGACAGCCCTAGTTGTCACATAGTTTGTCTTCATCTCACTGTATTCACCATGGTGAAATTTGACTACATACCTTCCTAAAGATTTTTGATCGATGCTATGTTCGTTTGCAGCAGCATGAGCAATTAACTTATCATTTACATGATTTACACATTTAAGGGGTAAAGAACTTTCAGTGCTAAAATATTGAAATAAATGACTGGCACCGGAATTTACGAACAAATTATTTGGAAATAAGAAAAAGTCTATATTTCATGGAAAATTGAATGAAAAAGATTTTAGCAAAATTCTGGTACCATTGTGACGTTTCGGAATTAAAATTAAGTGGTTTTATAAACATACAACTGCCCCTGAAAGGGTGAGACTGCTTCTTTCATCTTTTCTAGTCCTTTCTAGTCTTTCTCACTGTTTCTTTTCACCTATTGCAAGTAATATTTAAATGGGGGAAAAAAATTCCTATCTCCTTTTCCATTTTCTAGCAATTTTTCACATCTTTCTTTAGTCAGTTTTAAACATTTTTTTCCATCACACTCACATTTACATCATTTTACTGAAGCTTTAGAGAATAGATTTACATTCTTTTATATATATAACCATTAACTTTTCATTATGTACAGTGTATAGTAAAAAAGATTTCCAAAACCACTTAATTAAGGGAGCCTTGACAACCTTGGTCAACCCTCCCTCACATTGACTGGGTCAAGCCTTCCTACATAGAACTGTTCTAAAGAATAGCAGGTTGTTATGTTAAGCCTGAGTTGCTATACAGTCTTTATGCCTGAAACGAAAACTCGATATTTCTGCATTACTTTAAACCTACTTACTTAAATTTCTATGATGATTTCTATTCTTATTTGAAAAAAGCTTACAAAATATTTCTAAAAAACAACTTTTAGGTTGAAAACGCCTCACATTTGATTTTTTCAACACCTATTTCGATTATCTCAATGAAACGAAGACTATTGTTTCAGCATTCCAGTAGCTTTGGTTGACACCTATTGATTAAACTCTGAAATTCTTTTATGTATGAAAATTGATGGGTGGGTCAAGCCTCCCATATGGTCAACCGTCCCTAGTCTCCCCTACATGCAAACCTAATTAGCAACAACATTTGTCAACTTCTAACTGAATCTGATGTTTGATGAAAATCCATGCGTTAATTTCTGAGATAGAGCTATTGCAGAAATCGGGAAAAATGCACCATAGCAGCGCCACTTGTTGGGAGATTTACATCAAAAACGAAACTGTTCTAATTTATATCAGGGACTAATTGAACCTGACGTTTAATGAAAATTGGTGTAATAGATTTGAGAAAGGGCGATTGCGGTAATCTTAAATAATGTGGCATAGCAGTGCCACCTGTTGGGTGAATTACACCAAAAAGTAATCAGAACTAAGTTATATCAAGGACTGACTGAATCTAAAGTTTTATAAATATCCGTGCATTAGTTCTTCAGATATAGCTATTGCAGAAACCGTGAAAAGTGCAGCATAGCAGCGCCACCTGCTGGCCAACTTACACTAAAAAGTAATCAGCGCTAATTTATACCTTGGACTACTGAATCTAAAGTTTAATTAAAATCAGTTTATTAGTTCTTGAGATAGAGCGCACGCAAAATTTGTGTACCACACAGACAGAGAGACATTTTTTAAAAACATGTTTTTCGGGATCTCTGACCCATAAAATGTGTAAATCCGTCGAAAACAGGAATTCGAAAATTTTCAAAAATCCAATACTTTCTTCTTGTAAAGATAGAAGAAAGTAAAACAAAACAAAACAAACAAAAAAAAACTATGTAAAAAAACCCTAGCATTTACGCATTACAATAAAAGAAAAAAATTCGTACGATATCGAGAGTAAATTTTAGTGAAAAACCTATTTTCTTGTTACATTTATGCATTAGACGACTTTTACATATTGTTCCTTAATTGTTAAATCTTATTTCTTAAAGTGTTTAAAAATCACTACATGCGTCAAATTTATAATGTTAGTTGTGTATTAATCCTCTGAATGTTAAGGAAAAAAGAAACTAGTCGGACGTGGCAATCCCAAAACTTTCTTCTATCTCATGCATGTTAATACTTCCTGAAAATGCGGCATATCAGCGCCACCGTTTAGATGATTTACACCAAAATTTAATCATCAACAGTGAATGTCATCTTCTAACTGAATCTACACCAAAAACTAATTAGGACCAATTAATGCCAGGGAGTAACTGAATATGAAGCTTAATGAAAATTCATGCATTAGTTCTTGAGATACAGCTATTGGGGATATCGTAAAAAATGCAGCATAGCAAATGCACCTGTTGAACTATTTACACCTAAAAGTAGTCAGCACCAGTTTATATCAAGTTCTAACTGAATCTAAATTTTTGTAAAATTCCGTGCATTAGTTCTTGAGATAGAATGCCCACAAATTGTTTGTCACATACAGATTCATAGAGTGATAGACAAACTCACAGACAGACATTGTCTGAAAACCATCAGATCGTTTTCAGGACATTCTAAAACATATAAGTCCATCGAAAACCGGAAGTCGAATTTTTCCCGAATCCAATAATTTCTTCTTGTAAAGACAGAATAAAGTAAAAATTAAGATACTCTTTTCTTTCTACAAAAATATTATTGTTCCAAAATGTTATAAAGGAATTAAATATGAATATGAAGGTAAACCTTGAGGGTATTAATTATTAGACAAGTTTTTTAAAGTATGCTAAATCTGTAAATTTATATAAATTTAAAAAATACATACATATTGCTGTGAAAACTGTAGTTAAGTGATTAAATTATCTCGGGCTTGTCAGTGACAGAATAAAAGTCATATCTCATACACAGAAATTATAAGTTCAAAGGAATAGAGTATTTCATCATTATATTTTTATTATTCGTAGTAACTGCCTCAATGTAACTGTAAAGATACTTATATTATGTCTTCCGTAGAGTCTTTTCAGAAAGTTTCTTCTGTATAACAAAAAAGAAAATACTGGATGTTCTTTGAAGAAATGTTACAGAAAAAAAAATCAAACCTGTAACTTTTTATAGACTAACACTCCAACGTTTAAATCACTGTAAGATATATATACTAAAGTAAGTTAGTAAGTAGGTCACAAAAGCCAATAAGTAAAAGAAAAACCAAGATACATACTTAAAAGGCATTTTTATTTCTCCATATAACAGTCATTTACATTGATACATTTGTCCCATCTCTTTATGAGTTTTCTAATACCTGCTGCATAAAAGTCTTTGGACTGCACTCTCAGCCATCTGTGTACCTCACATTCAACGTCTGCATCAGTCGGCTGTAGGCTAAACCATGTGAACACCCTGTTGCAGTTGCTAATGCTGTCTATTGTTGTTCGCCTGTCAGTTCTAACCATTTCCTCAAACTTCCGCGCAGTTTCTTCTGTCGCAATCTCAACAGAATGACTACATCGTTCTTCGTCAACAACCTTTGAACGCCCCTGCTCATCTTTTACAACTGTTGTCTCATAAATGCGAAATTGACATCTTACGGTTGGACAGTGCTGAAACCTATTGGCATATTTGGAAAAAAATTATCACTAATTTCCGACCTCTCATATCGGTTTGTGACTTACTGACTTTCATTAGTATATAAAATGTTTAAATCCCATTATAAATCTAAAATTTAAACTAATTTGCCATTTAAAATATTTTCTAACTCTTAATGTCTAATTATGAATCCTGCGCTTGAAAAGTACTATTTTGACCCAATAAAAATTATTTTTAGATTTTAAATCATTTCTTACTTAAGATACAAAATGTAAACGTAAGTACATTGCTGCTTAACTGCCTTTTAACGTATGCCGAGCATGATCGTCAGAGCATCAGATATCTATCAAATTCCAATTAGGCAATTGGTATTAAGATAAAACCTATTTAAATAGATTTACATGGATTAAAATGTTTTTTTTTATTTTCAAAGTCAACACATATTTAAAACACTACTTTGAATTCAAATTAGCACTTAAGGTATATTGCTTGATAATCATCCAAATACTTTTCCCATTTATAGCAGCCTTTGCACTGTTGTGTTCGTTTTAATCTATTTTAATGAATTTTTTCCTCATTCTGGACATGGCTAGATCATTTTCTCGAGCTAAACATCGAATAAAAGGCAAGTTTTCTTAGAAATTCTTTTGCCGTCATCTATAGGCAGTGCCTAATCCTATTTCCGATCAATGATCAATTGAATTGGCGAGAAATTCGATTACATAAGGTTAACAAAAACATTTATTAATCATAAATAAACAAAACTTTTCAAAGTCGAAACTAAGTAAAATTATTTTATCAATATTCGACTAAGCCTTTATTTAAGTTGTTACTTTATGTAAATCGTGGTGATTTTGATTTATACCACGATTTCTCGTGCTGAGTTCTTTGAGACCTAACTAAAACGTTTACTCGTGCTCAAATTAGTTTTATAGACTAATTTCATAAAAATCTTTAGAATCATTTCAATTTATATGAAAAGTTTTAATAATGAGTTTGTTTTAACCTGACAAAGGGTATTTTCTTTAATTCAGATGCAAGTTAAATAGTTATATGATGCTAGAATTAATGTACGAGGTACGTTCAATAAAAAAAACGTTAGAGCATTTTTTGATCTATAGCAGCAGCATTTTCAGTGCTGAATTCGTTTTAATATGAGAAAAGTTTTTTTTTTTAATTTAGGTCTTATATCGACCCTTTCCACGCTCTCGATTTAGTATAAGAGGCAAATGTAGTGAAAATTGTTAGATCAGTTTTGAAAAACATGCTTCCTTGATAAATATGATGATATTTTTGTCTCATATTTTATATAAATGTAGAGAAATAACTTTTTCACCTAAATGAATCATCTTCAAGATCAAAGTACCACAGTTTATTTTTTTTCAACACAGCCTTCTCTTCATTATGACCGAATTACATGGTATATAGGGGTTTCTATGTTATCACACAAGTTCAACTTGTAAATGCTATAGCCATATCTCGGAGGAATGAAACTAGCGCTGCAGTTCGCAGCCACGTTCAACAAATATGAGTGAATTATGTCAGCCAGGTATCGTCCGGAAACCTCAATAGGTAGAGAATTGGCACAGCAAGCCAAGGTATCCTGATTAAATTCCTGGTCTGGAAATTTTTCGCTCTCCTGGTAAAACGTCAACTGTGCTACTCCAATATTGGGAATTATTTATTTAGGTGCAAGAAATCTCCTTTTCTTTATTATGATCTAATTACATGGTATACAGGAGTTTTCATATTACCATACGCTTTCAACGAGTAAGTCTATTATTATAGCTCAGATGAATGAAACCAACGCTGCAGTTTGCAGCCATGTCCAACAAATAAAAGTAAATTATGCCAGTCAGGTATCGTCCGGATAGCTCAATAGGTAGAGCACAGGCACGCAAGTCAATGTATCCAGGTTCAAATAGTAGTAATTAGTAAAATATATTCCGTTTAATCATAAAAAATGTACATCCAGCTTTTCATAAAGTTTTAATTTAACACGACACATCATAAAAGATTGATTAATTGAAATAATAGTGAAAATATTCTTGCGACAAAAACGATTAAAGAATGTTATTCAACGTTCTGCATTTTTAATAAATATATTTTTATGTGCGTTAAGTACTTGAAAATTAATCATAATTTTATTTCATTAGGACGAAATTTTATTTTAAATTAATTAATAAACAAGAACGAAGAATCATGCTTCAAGCATAGATTATGAAACACTTTCTAATACTTACAGAATACTTTCACATAACTTCACTGTTTGATAAAGTGAAAGAGAATGTGTAAGTAAACAATTTGGAAAATGCATAACATATTCAAAAACTCATTTTCAGGAATATCCATAAATAGTCGGAGAAATATTTGAACCATTTTGTGCAACCCTGTATCTGATCTGTAGGTTGGTGTACATAGTACATAATATGCTAAAATATAGTTCAGTTAAGAAACGCTTAGTAGAGTTGTAAATTTATAAATTTCCCTTCAGAAATTTTAATAAATAAACGGAAATGTATTCTAGATCTTTTGTGCTGCCCTGTTTATCATCTATAGAATTTATACACATTAAACAATAGATCGAAATTCAGTTTAATCAACGTGTTCCAAAACTATAAAAGCACATTAATACATGGAAATTATTCCAGAGAGAAACATTCGCCTTGCATACAATATTTCAAATGAAAATCAAATTTCAAAGCAATTGCTTAAAAGGCGCAAAGGCCAACATGCCGGACTCGAACCCGGGCTATCAGTATAGCGCACTGACGTTCTTCCGACTAAACCACATGGAACGATACCCAGCCTGGAACGATACGCAGCCCTTGTGCTGCGTTTGTAGCCTTGCCAACATATAATAGTGAGAAATGTTTCAGGTTGGGTATTGTTCCATGTGGTTTAGTCGATAGAACGTCAGTGCGCTATACTGATGGCCCGGGTTCGAGTCCCGGGATGGAATCTTTTTCACTATGTTGACCTTTGCGCCTTTTAAGCAATTGCTTTGAAATTTGATTTTCATTTGAAATACTATAAAAGCAGTTCGAACAAAAATTGTTCTTATACAGTACTGTAACGAATAATTTTGTGTGTCTCTGTAACTGAGTGATGAATGATATGCATACCATATTCTATAGTAAGCCTCTTGTTCTGCAGTTCGGTGAAATATATTAATTTAAATATGGCTGAAAGTATGTAACATCGTTACAATACACCACAAACGATTTCCCCCCATATATCGTAATGTGTTATCTGGAGTGCCCCTTTAATAGAACTAAACAACTCCAATTCAAAATATTACAATAAACAAAGAATTGCAAAATAATGCAAAATGACAATCCAAAAAAAAATTTCTGGTGACGTAATATATGAGGCAACTATAGAATTTAATGTTGAAACAAATAACCATAGAATCAATAAAATGCACAGCTTTCAAGCATATAATTAGTAGAATGTGGAAATCCCAAAACTTTCTTCTACATCATACAAGTTAATATTTTCTGAAAAATAAAGCATGTCACTGCCACAAGCTAAGCGATTTACACCAAAATCTAATCAGCAATAACTTATGTCAAGTTGTAGCTGAATCTGGAGTTTGATGAAAATTTGTGCATTAGTTTTTGAGGTGGAACTGTTGCGGAAATCGGAAAAAAATCTACATAGCAGCGCGCTCTGTTTTTCGATTTATTCCAAAAACTAATCAGGACCAATTTCTATCAGGGAATAACTGAATGTGAAGTTTGATGAAAATTCATGCATTAGTCCTTGAGATACAGTTATGGTGAAAACCGTCATAAATGCAGCCTAGCAGCGCCACCTGTTGAGCGATTTACACAAAAAACTAAACAGCACTAATTTAGATCAGGGACTAACTTAATCTGAAGTGAAAATTCGTGCATTAGTTCTTGAAATAGAGCTATTGCAAAAATCATGAATAACACAGCATAGCAGCGCCAACTGTTTGTCGATTTACACCAACAAGTAATCAGCTCCAGTTTATATTAAGGATTAACTGAATCTAAAGTTTTATTAAATTCCGCTCATTAGTTTTTGAGATAGAGCGCCCAAAATATTTGTGTCACACACAGACAGACGCAAAGACTCACAGACAGATATTTTGTAAAAACATGTTTTTCGGATTCTCTGACCCCTAAAACCAGTAAATTCGTCGAAAACCGGAATTCGAAAAGTTTCATGAATCCAATACTTCCTTCTTGTAAAGATAGAAAAAAGTGAAAATTCCTTTATTAGCCCGATAGTGATGCCAAATATAATTTCAAATGATCATTGATAAATTTTTATAAAACAAAATATCGTTTACCTCTCTTTGCTGCAAAGAATGTTTGATTGATAGTCATACAGTTGAGCATGTGGATATGGCTGTTAAGTATATTTAAATAAATCTCATTACTCTATAATATCCTGTTTTTCAGTATTAGCAATATACCAGAAAATGCATTAGTATGACTTAATTTTTATGGATCTTAGATCTCGAAAAAATGATCTTATGTGAAAAATTAACTTTTATTTCATTTGCTATTGGCGAAATAACTTCGATTTTCTTTTTTATAGCCTTTTTAAGCATAATATATTGATCTAACTTCTTAGGAATAAATATCTGAATTCCTCCGGGTATTAAATAATTGCATTTAAGTTCATCTTCTGCTTAAAATGAATTTTACTTTCCTTATTAGCAAATAAATATGATTCATTTAATGAATCTAATTATATTTCTTCCTTTTTTGCATTCTCGAAACTTCATTTTTTTAATCAATGTTTCTATATCATTATATTTTTTTCTTTTAAAATAGCAATACATAGCACTAACTTATTATTAACCTATTATTGCTATTATTTACTTTTAGTATTTTTTTTCTTTTGTATTTATTTATTTATTTATTTTACAGTAATATGTTTTTTATTATCTTCTAACTATAAAACATGAAACTATTATAAGCGAAAATTTTTCTTCTAGTTTTAGACGGATTTACACGTTTCAAGGATTAGAGATCCCGAAAAATGTGTTTTTACAATATGTATGTGTGACAGTGTGTCCATGTGTCTATGTCTGTCCTCTTTGTATCATTGTAAAGTGTACAAAGTTATGCATACAATCGAATCAAAATTCATATACACGTTTTTGGATATAGCGAGCTGATCCCACACTGTTAAAATTATCCCTCTAAAAGTACGGACAGAGGCCGGCAACAAATATTCCAGTCATACCCCTTAAAAGAAAATACAAGCCCATCATTTTGTGCAGCCCGTAATTTTACAGGGCAAATTAATACAATTTCTTAAAACAGGATATAATGCACTTTAAAACACAATAACACTTTATACTGTTCCATAGCACGTAGCACGTTAGATAATTATCACGGAATCGCTTTTGTGGCGGGTTAACAAATATCTTACAATCGCAGTTAAGTGACATTATTTTTCGAAACACGACTAAAATGAAGGGTTACAACCTAACGGAGGAAAATGTATGGGTTCGTACCATGTTTTTGCTTACAGATGGGCTAGAACTGTAAGAATATGCGGATTGCCCTTAATTTTCTGAGTATCTAAGGGATAAGGTCGCTTATTTAATGGATCAGACCGTTTTCATCAAATAAGGCTGTCGCTCGTGAAAATTGAAGGCAAAGGCTCATAAATGTACAGTTTTTCCCGAGAGTGCAGAAATTCGATGTAATGTATAAAATGGCTGTTGTATAAAATTCTGTGGAATACCGGACTGAATATGTCGGTATAATAGCAAATTTATGTGTGATTTTTCTTTGGTACCATTAGAAAATGTTTAAAGTTACGGATAGAATTGAACTTTATGTAAAAGTTTTTGACAATGAACGTCAGGTACCCATTAAAAATGGAGATATCCGCATAGAAGGAGACGCTATCATCGTGATTTTCTTGATTTATAGGTGTGTTCATAATTATATAATTACATAGCACCTATAGTCGTCGTCTTGTCCGTCCGTCTGTCTGTCTGTCCGCCTTGCCGTATATAACAGCGCAAAACTGCCCAAACAAAGGATTTGAAATTTAATATATATAATCTTTACCGAATTTTGTAGAGTACTTTTGCTTTTTATGAAAAACGTATCAAAACTAAAAAAGATATTAATGAAAGATTTCTTCATTCTATTAAATCCTATCACACGTAATTAATGCAATGATATCCCTTGATAGGTAATGATTGTAAGTTGCCATGGTGATTATTCCTATTTAAAATGGAGTTATATTATATCCGCATTACTGAATTTAAGATATAGAATCGTAATAAATTCTGTATTAATGCATTTTTGCTTAAGAGTGCAATAGCTATTGCACCATGATCTGAATATTTATAAAACTAATTATAATATGAACTCACCTCATTTGCCACGTTTGACGTACAATTTCCGACTTGTTTTAGTTGTGTTGTATATCGGCCGCTAGTCTAGTGAGGAGTGCTTCGAATCCAGATCATGAAACTCAGAACCCAATACCACCAGGCGCGGATCCACGGGGGGGTGGGGGGCGATCGGGGCGATCGTCCCCCCCCCCCAAAAAAAAAAATCCACCGATTATCGCGAATTTCGACAAATGGTCTCCGAAAAAGAAACAATTTCGTGAATCGTTCGCAGGTCAAAGGGTCGCAAAAAAACGCGAATTTTGTCAAAGGATCGAGAAAAAACGTGAATTTTGTCAAAGTAGCGCGTAAAAATGAGCTTTTCGTCAAAAAATAGCACATTTCATCAAAGGACCACGAAAAAAACGCAAATTTCTTCAAAAGATCGCAGAAAAAACGCGAATTTTGTCAAAAGATCGCAGAAAAAACGCGAATTTTGTCAAAAGATCGCAGAAAAAACACAAATTTCGTCAAAGGATCGCAGAAAAAACGCGAATTTCGACAAAAAATTGCGGAAAAACGCTAATTTCGCGAAAGAATCGCGCAAAAAAGTACGCAAATTTCGCCAAAACTCGCTGAAAAAACGCGAATTTCTTCAAAGGGCCGCGGAAAAAACGCACAATTAGCACAGGGAAGAGATTACCCTAGGCGCGCATCCACAGGGGTAGGGGGTTCGATCGGGGCAAAGAAGGGAAGAACCAATTTACCAAGTTGGTTTATAAGAAATTAACACACCATGCGCATATTAACTGACTGGGATTAGGATATAATCCTTTTTTGTTCATTAATCAAATACCCTTGAAATTTACCAATGTGGGTGGCAATAACAGTGCATTTTTTACACAGTGGCTGTCTTTAGAAAACATTAAGATGCTTGAATTTTTCAAAGGACCTTTCTTTTTCTTGTTTCTTTCTTTCTTTGGAAATTGTATGAATCCCATTCTTTTCTCAAACAATAAAGCACTCCTCAAAAATATTGTTATATAGAAATTAGAACTGTAGTTTCTTTGAAAGAACGAAAAAATTTCAACACTTTAAAGGGTTCCGCATAACGTTGTCAATTTATGTTGTAGAGATTCAACAAAAGGTACACGAAGTGGCATCGTCCCCCACCTCAACCCATAGTACCAAAAATTATGTCGCCATATGCCTTTTGACTGAACATAATCCTATTTTGTTCACTAATTGCCGAAACGTCAGTGAGGTTTACCATTGATACCCGAAAAGTGTTTGGTTTTCGTTTGCTTGTCTGTATGTTCCGCAAAAACTGCCGTTAAAAGCGTTGGATTTATATCATGGGGAGCGATCTCCCCGATCGAACCCTCCCCCCGTGGATGTACTCCTCCTGGTGCTAATTGTGCGTTTTTTCCGCGGCCCTTTGACGAAATTCGCTTATTTTTTTCGCGATTCTTTGATGAATTTCGCATTTTTTCTGAGATCTGTTGGCGAAATTAGCGTTTTTCCGCAATTGTTTGGCGAAATTAGCGTTTTTTTCTGCGATTCTTTGACAAAATTTGCGTTTTTTCAGTGATCCTTTGACGAAATTCGCGTTTTTTTCTGCGACCCTTTGACGAAATTCGCGTTTTTTGTGCGCTTCATTGACGAAATTCGCGTTTTTGCGCGATTCTTTGACCTGCGAACGATTGATGAAATCGATTTTTTCGGCAACCATTTGTCGCAATTCACGATAATGGATGGATTTATATTTTTTGATCCAAGGGGGAGGGGTGCGATTCGCGCCTGTGAAGAGGTATAAACACCACTTAGATGACACATTTTGACTTTCAAGGATGTTAAGGCCCTTCAAACTACTGAAGTGGATCCTTTTTCAGAGATTACCCTCTTTCAGAAATCTGATATTAAAAAATGGATGTGATTGTTATTTTTTTCAGCTACGGTAATTGGTTCTTATGTATTTTTTAGTGCTGAATCCAAAAATGACCTTCATTCTTTACCATACCATCACGTCAGGATTTTTCACAAATCGCAAATTTTTAAATAGTCGAAATATTGCGAAAATCTGCTACTATAAAATAGACGTAACTTTTTTTCATAATAACTTATTCATTTTTTTGCTTATACTATGGATTTTTACAGTTAAACATGTAAAATATCGTGTATTTAAAATCCTTATAATTTTATTCCATGCGTGGAAGTTTCTTTGAACCGCCCATGCTCTGCTTCGCGCTTTTCTTTTAATCTTCTCTATGGGGCTCATCTCGGTATCCTCTTTTATTTTGGCGGTTGATAAAGCTGGGAAAATTGTGGCAGATGTATTTAAATCATTTACCTTCTTTTGTTAATGCTTTGACAAATTGCTTTGAGAGATTTTCGCTATTTTTAGCCCCCGGTACGGTATGCTATTTCTTTCTCCCAGCTTATTGTGTGACATCTCCAAAAAATAACGTTACCTTACAGCCAGCCGTGAAAGAAAGCAGTACGATTAAATACTCTATAGCAATTTTTTTAACTTCTAAGCATCGCACATTTTCAATGTTTATACCGTCGTATTCGGAAAAAAAGTACTTTTTAATGCAATTTGTTTGAAAACTGCATATCCATTTATTTTTGAAATATTAATTTTTTTTTTTTTGTAGTTTTTAGAGCCATTTGCTTAATATTGGCAACGGAAGAACTCCATTTCTGTATAATGGGAAAGAAAAATAGCAGTTATATCTTTTTGTTGCCATTTTCCCATAAAAATTGAAAAAAAAAGTTAAAATACGTGCTATTTTCAAAAAATATAAATGAAAGATTTCTGATAAAACAGGGAGCTATTAGAAACTAAATTTCATTTTAAATATCAATAATAATAATACAAACAAATGAAGGCTTGTGAATCTTTAGATGGCCGATTTTTTGTCGAGTTTTTTGAATGACGAAATCTCTTTTTGTGTGTGTGTGTGTATTATCCAGCGATAGTGACGTCTTAAGCGTACTTTACTGTAGATGTTCTTTAACACCGGATCGCAAATGACGAATTCTTCAGCGGATGTGGATGGCGTCACTTTATGTAAAATAAAATCGCATGTTATAAGTCTTAAAACGGCACTACAGTAGAGCCCCAATTATCGGAGTTTCCGCTTTTACCGAGTTATTTTCTTCTGATAGACTGATGGCTTCCATTTTTTTTTCAAAAAAAAAAAAAAAAAAAAAAAAAAAAAAAATTATGGCCATCTCCGCCCCCCCCCACCCCAATTTTGACCAGAAAATCAGAGTTCTAACTTTTTACGACTGCTCTTCCATCTTCACCTAACACTTCATTTATAACGACTGTCTCATAATAATGGAAGCCATCAGTCCATCAGAACAAAATGATTCATTTCAAAGGCCATAAGTTCGATTAACTCGGATAATCGGGACTCTACTGTATATATTTATATACATATATTTTTTTGTCATCGGGGGCGACACTAAATTCTGATAAGCAGCATTCCTGTTTTCTAGTTTTACTTTTTAACTTTGAAATTTACGATTTGCGAAAATCGTAACGTGATGGTTAAAAATGAAGGTCATTTTCGTATCCAGTGCTAAAAAATCCATCAAAATCCATTACCAAAAGTTAAAAAACACAATCATCGCAGGCTTGTGTTATTAATGTTGTTCACTATAACTAAAAGAACAAAAAAAAAGATAAATAATTACCATAGTACAAGAGTAAAAAGAAAAAGAAAAAAAAAGACATTTAATAAATAAATTCTGTTATAACGTTTTTAATTTTACGACCTAATAAGTAACAATAAACCATATTTTGAGAGGGCGGGATTATATAATAAGAGTGTTGGATAACCGAGTGTTTCGGTTAATCGGACGTCGGATAATCAAAAGTCTGTAATATTTTCAAATCGCATTAATTATTTCATATTCATTTAAAAATTAACTGCAAGGAATGATTTGAGCAACAGAAATTATGACTACGTTGATTATATGTCACTCGGGATCGCCCGCCCCCCCCAAAACGATTTCCTGGATCCGCCCCTGAATACTACACCCAGTTCAAAACTTTATCTATCTATCTATCTATCTATCTATCTATATCTATATCACATTTTAATGGACACGACAACTTCCATAATTCTGCACAAATCTCTTCTAAAGTGACACATAAAATTGAAGGCGCAGAAAATCTCGGTCAAGTTCGTTAATGGGCAAAATTGGATCAAGGGGGTGGAAATAGGGAGGGGTTTTGTGAAAACCAAAAGAGCTCCACAGATTCTTAATTATAATGCATATCAAATCAGTTTAAAGTTATTATTACTTCCAAGAAAAAGGTAAAAAATTCAACGCATTTCGTATCACAGATTTTTGATAAAATAAAAAATGGTCTCAAGGGGCGAAAAAAATACGATTTTAGGGAGAAAAAATTCATAATTTCGACAATTCTCAAGATATCAAATTCACTTAAACATATTACATATACTAAAACTTATCACAACTTATTCTTAATACTACCTACAACTTTTATATTGACAATTTTTTGATAGGACCAATTCTTACCAAAAAAAAAAAAAAATTAATAATAATAAAAAAAAATTCGGTGGGGGTGAGGGGGGTTTGGACAAGAAAAAATTTATGACTTCGTCAATTCACAAGATAGCCAATTCGCTTAAACTTATTGTAAATCTTCTTAATATTATCTATAACTTCCATTTTGACAAGTTTTTGATAGGACCAACTCTTACAGCAAAAAAAAAAAAAAAAAAAAAAAAAAAAAAAAAAAAAAAGGTGTTGATGAAAAAATTATCGTATTAAGGATGCACTCAAAACCAAACTGCTTATTTTTTGACACATTTTTAAATTCATTTTTGCTCTCAAACGCATCCAATTGGTAGTTTTTTTTTTTTTTTTGAAACCATATAAAGTACTGTATCGATTGATTTTTAGCTCACAGGCTATCAAAGCCTGAGAGCTAATGTGCCCGTCGGTTCTGTATGTATGTATGTATGTATGTGAGTACGTATGTACCTAACGCGATAACTCTTGGTAGAAACATGCGATTTGCTTCAAAAATTTTTTCTAGATTCATTGTGATAAGGCGCTTCCTTGATTTGTTTTGGGAGTTCATTGGTTAAGGATAAAGAGGGAAAAGGGGGGTTAGTCCACCCCTCTTAATTCAGATAAGTGGGTTTATCATGCAGAATTATTCGATTTGCTCTGAATTTTGTATACCGGTTTTTTATGTTAAGGAGCTTCCCTGATTAATTTTGGGGGTTCATTGATGAAGGATAAAGGGGGAAAGAGGGTGTTTGTCCTCCCTCCCCCTTAATTCAGATAAATGGGTTTTTCATGCAGAATTATTCGATTTGCTCCGAATTTGATATACCGGTTTATTATGTTAAGGAACTTCCCTGATTAGTTTTGAGGGTTCATTGGTTAAGAATAAAGGGGTAAAAGCCGGCTAGTCCACCCCTTAATTCAGATAAATGGGTTTTTCATGCAGAATTATTCGATTTGCTCTGAATTTGGTATACCGGTTTATTATGTTACGGAACTTCCCTGATTTGATTTGGGGGCTCATTGGTTAAGGATAAAGGGGGAAAAGGAGGATTAGCCCACCCCTCTTAATTTAGACAAACGGGTTTTTCATGCATAATTATTCGATTTGCTCCAAATTTTGTATACCGGTTTATTATGTTAAGGAGCTTCCCTGATTCGTTTTACGGATTCATTGGTTAAGGATAAAGGGGGCTAGTCCACCCCTTAATTTAGATAAATGGGTGTTTTTGCAGGATTATTCGATTTGCTCCAAATTTGGTATACAGGTTTATTGTGTTCAGGAGCTTCCCTGATTAGATTTGGAGGTTCACTGGTTAAGTTTAAAGAGGGAAACGGGGGCTAATTCCCCTTCACTTATTTTTTTGAGGGGCATTATTCTTTAAAATAAGAGTATAATATACAATTAGTGCGAATAGCCTGTGAGCTCAATGCCATCAGTTTAGCTGGGCACTTTTCTTTTTTATTTGATAATTTGTTTAATTTAGTTATGTAGCGCGGCAAGAGGCCAAATGAAATTACATGATTTAACGTTTGTAACCCTATACTAATTAGCGAGTTCTTAGGCCACTGAGAGAGTGGTTCCTGTTTTTATCTGCGTGAAATAAATAATTTTCGTAGTATGGATGAGTTATGGATTTATTGAATGTAAATTAATTATAAGTGTAAAACAAATGCTACTCAATGTTGAGGTAAGCGCAATGAGCGACCAACTGTGTCTATGGATATTTTAAAAGATCATCGAGAAAGTAAACAATTGTAATATTAGAAATTTTTTAAACAAAAGTAATATTCCGGATTGTATAAAAAGAAAATAATTTATGTATTATATGAAACATGGATGCTTATGATATGCCATTCAATAAAATATTTAGTCGAAAGCCTATTTAAATACAGTTTTTTATGAATTTCAGGGGAGCTAGTAGTTTCAATAACTAGATTTAACTTATTCACTCCAAAAATGAAAAAAGAGCAATTCATATTATTTATTTTATACTTTTTTGTAAAATATGCTTTATGATTAGAGATAAACCCACTCTAACAATTTTATCTGGCCACTTTTGACGAGTTTTTATTTCATTTTACACAATGCTGGTTTTATCAAATCATGTTAAGTCGGTGTTCAAAAAAATACTTTTCCATGCTCAACAACTCGAAATTTTCTGGCACATTTTCAGATTTATTTTTAATACAAAAAATACGAAACGTGCTGACGTGATTTTTGAAGAGATTTATAAGCGACCTATGTTTTTATTTTTCATTCAATTAATTAAAACTTGATTTATAAACAATTATTTTCTCAGTAGGACAATATTTTTCGTCACTAACACAATCGCTTCGGAAAATTCTGTTCAAAATGCCCACTTTGACATCACTTTTTGAAATATATTCTGCCTCTATCAAAAAATCGATAATTACGATACATTATATAGTTTCTGAATAAAAGAATCTACTAATTGGATGCGTTTGAGAGCAAAAATGAATTTAAAAATGAGTAAGAAAATAAGCAGTTTGAATATGAATACACCCTCAATAAGGTGATTTTTTTTTCAACCGCTATGTATTTTTAATTTGTTTTGCTGTAAGAATTGGTCCTATCAAAAACTTGTCTATATAAATGTTGTAGACAATATTAAGAAGATATACGATAAATTCATGGGGATTTTATATCGTGTGAATTGACGAAGTTATGGATTTTTTTCTTCAACACCCACTTTTTGTTTTCGTTTTTAATTTTTTTTTTTTTTTTTTCAGTACGAACTGGTCTTATCAAAAACTTGTGAATATGAAAGTTTAAAAGTTTTAGATAATATAAAGGAGATTTATAATAAAATTAATTGGATTTTCTTGAGAATTGACGAAGTTATAATTTTTTTCTCCCGAAAAACCCTATTTTTGCACCCCTTGCGCCCATTTTTGAATTTATCAAAACTCTGTGATACATAAATTTTGGCCCTATTTTTAGAAGTAATAAAAACTTTAAACTGATTTGATATGTACAATAATTCAGAAGTTGTGGTTTTTTTCGGTTTTCACAAAAAACCCTCCCTATTTCCACCCCCTTGGTCCAATTTTGCCCATTAACGAACTTGACCGAGCTTTTATGCCCTTGATTTTATGTATCAGTTTGGTAGCGATTTTTGCAGAATTGTGGAAGTTATCGTGTCCAGAAGAAAGCGATATATATATATATATATATATATATAGCTAGATAAATAGATAAAGTTTTTTACTGAGGGTGGTTTTGGATTCTAGGGGTGATGATAGGTGTAGATCTGCAAAAATGTTTCAGAAATTCCAACATAGGGGAGAATGTAATAGGTAGTATTTCATACGAAATCTACCTAAAAATACCATAAAAGATAAATAATATTTGAATTTTATTATTTATTACTCTGTTATTTTGACTTTTAAGCAGTTTTATTCTTTGGACAACCACTAAGTAATTATATTTATTACTGAATAGTATTATTGAATTATATTCCTCATATTAAATTTCAACTAAAATATCACGTTCTGAAACCCTGTTAGTAAGAACGTCACCTCGACATATTGATAATTAACTTCTTTTAATTTGAAAAAAAAATTGTATATTCTCCAAATCCTAAATATACATAAATTTTACATTAAAGATTTAAAACGCTGCAAGTGATAAATTTTACGAATACACGTTTTACCAAATTAAATACCATGGATGTACGAAGAAAATAATGTATAAGGACAGTTAAATTAAATAAAGTTAATCGAATTCCTAATAATTAAGCATTTTTTAGTGTATATTCTTTGTTTAAATAAATGTAACATTTGTAAAAGAGCAATTCCTAACTGTTATTTGGCATTTAAAACTACTCGAATTGTTAATAAGTAAGCCTTTTCAGTATATATTTTCAGTTGAAATAAATATAACATTTATAAATGAACACTTCTTAAAAATTATTTGATATTCAAAAGCATTCGAATTGTTAATAACTAAGCCTTTTTCAGTATATATTATTAGTTTAAATAAATATAAAATTTATAAAAGAGCACTTCTTAAAAATTATTTGATATTTAAAAATACTCGAATTGTTATTTTTTAAGCATTTTTCAACATATTATTATTTTAAATAAATATAACATTTATAAAAGATCACATCTTAACAGTTATTTGATATTTAAAAGTACTTGAATTGTTAATAATTAAGCATTTGTCAGCATATATTCTTAGTTTAAATATAAATAACATTTATAAAAGAGTGCTTTTTGAGTGTATGTATTATTTAAATGTACTGGAATTGTCTAATAATCTTTGAAAATAATATTTGCGACTAAGAAGGCTTCAGTTTTCTGGGAACCTTATCATAACAGTAATATTATGGAATTAATTTAAATATCGCATCACATCATTTTCACACGCAAAGTTTGGTTCTATTTATGATATTGTTATCTTAAACTAATACTAACCTGCTGCATTCATAACAATATCCGTGCAATAAAGCTTATATTTCATTTACATTTACATACATTAGTAATAAAATTAGACGCAATCAAATAGAAGCTCGTTTATAAAGACTGGGAGAATATCCGTATCATACCTTTAATGCGATGATAATTCATATATAGCTACGGTAAGCACATTTAGAGTGTTGTCGTAATTAAGCCTAAACTAATAAGGGAAAACTCTCAGAATATCGCGCTATTTTAACTCAGAGCGTCATCAAAATATAATAATGAACGTGATTCATCGTAAATTTACCAATCCCAGATGCTATTTTACTGAATGGATACAATTTTGTGAATTGCGCATTGTGTTCATTTGAAAAGTCATTTAATGCATTTATTCTAATTTTTTAACAATCATTAATTCCATTAAGTGTTTCTTATAAATGTTAATATGATTTGATAACGTCTATTCTAAACAATATTACATATAATTGTATTGATAGTTAAATTAAAAGTGTTGAAACGTTTTCTTAACTAGAATGTGAAATTTAAAAATAGTTACCTATTTAAAAGTTTATTATTATTATTATTCGATAACAAAGGAAGGAGTAATTCTAATGCTTTTTAAATAACAGTTTCTTTGTTAATTCATCGCAATGTGGTTAAGTTTATAAATGTGGGAAGGTTAGTTGCATATTTATTACTGAATACTATTATTGAATTTAAAGTAAATCTTGTGGTCTGTTTAGAGAAATTGTACGCTTAAATGAAGTTTCATGTAAAATATCATGTTCTTAAAACCTTTTAGTAATAACATCACCTTGATGTACTGATAGCAAAAAATTTAGCAAAAGTTGCAAAACATTTTCTGCATTCTATATATCCTAAATACAAAAATTTTGCATTAAAGCTTTAAAACACAGCAAATGATAAATTTTACGAAAGCATATTTTCCCAAACTAAATATCATTGATGTAAATAAATATAATATATAAGGACAGTTAAATTAATTAAAGTAAAATCGAATTGTTAATAATTAAGCATTTTTCAGTATATATTCTTAGTTTAAATATATATAACATTTATAAAAGAGTGCTTTTTAACTGTATGTATTATTTAAATGTACTTGAATTGTCTAATAATCTTTGAAAATAATATTTGCGACTAAGAAGGTTTCAGTTTTCTGGGAACCTTATCATAACAGTAATATTATGGAATTAATTTAAATATCGCATCACATCATTTTCACACGCAAAGTTTGATTACATTTATGATATTGTTATCTTAAACTAATACTAACCTGCTGCATTCACAACAATATCCGTACAATAAAGCTTATATTTCATTTACATTTACATACATTAGTAATAAAATTAGACGCAATCAAATAGAAGCTCGTTTATAAAGCCTGGGAGGATATCCGTATCATACCTTTAATGCGATGATAATTCATATATAGCTACGGTAAGCACATTTAGAGAGTGTGTCGTAATTAAGCATAAACTAATAAGGGAGAACTCTCAGAATATCGCGCTATTTTAACTCAGAGCATCATCAAAATATAATAATGACACGTGAATCATTGTACATTTACCAATTCCAGATGCTATTTTACTGAATGGATACAATTTTGTGAATTGCACATTGTGTCCATTTGAAAAATGATTTAATGCATCTATTTTAATTATTTAGCAATCATTAATTTCATTAAACACGTCTTGTAAATGGTTTGATAACGTCTATTATAAACAATATTGCATATAATAGTATTGATAGTTATATTAAAAGTGTTGAAATGTTTTCTTAACTAGAACGTGAACTTTAAAAATAGTTACCTATTTAAAAGTTTTTTATTATTATTATTCGATGACAAAGGAAGGAGTAATTCTAATGTTCTTTACATAACAGTTTCTTTGTTTATTACATCGAAGTGTGGTTACGTTTGTAAATGAGGGAAAATTAATTGCATATTTATAACTGAATGCTATTATTGAACTTACAGTAAATCTTGTGGTCTGTTTAGAGAAATTGTACTCTTGAATGAAATTTCAAGTAAAATACCATGTTCTTAAATCCTTTTACTATTAACATCACCTTGATGTACTGATAATTAGCAAAAAAATTAGCTAAAGTTGCAAAACATTTTCTGTATTCTATATACCCTAAATACATAAATTTTACATTAAAGCTTTAAAACACTGCAAATTATAAATTTTACGAAAGCACATTTTTCCAAATTAAATATCATTGATGTAAATAAATATAATGCATTAGGACATTTAAATTAATTGAAGTAGATTCGAAATTGTTAATATATAAGCATTTTTCAGTATATATTCTTAGTTTAAATAAATAAAACAATTATAAAAGAGCACGTATTAGCATTTATGTGTTATTTAAAAGTACTTCAATTATCTAAAAATCTTCGAGCACAATATTTTCGACTTAGGTCTTTGGGGTACCTTATCATAACAGCAATATTATGGAACTAATTTAAATATCGTATCACATCACTTACACATGCAAAATTTGATTATATTTATGATATTGTTATCTTAAATTAATACTAACCTGCTGCATTCACAACAATATCCATACAATAAAGCTTATATTTCATTTACATTTCCATACATTAGTAATAAAATCAGACGCAGTGATATAGAAGCTCGTTTATAAAGCCTGGGAGAATATCTGTCTCATACATTCAATGCGATGATAATTCATATATAGATATGGTAAGCACATTTAGAGAGTCTGTCGTAATTAAGCATAAACTAATAAGGGGAAACTCTCAGAATATCGCGCTATTTTAATGCAGAAAATCATCAAAATGTAATAATGGCACGTGATTCATTGTACATTTACCAATTCATGCTGCTATTTCACTGAATGGATACAATTTTGTGAATTGCGCATTGTGTCCATTTGGAATGTCCTTTAACCTTTTATGTACTAAATTATGAAATTATGAAGATTTTATCTTCTAAAGCATTTTTAGTAAATTGTTTAAATTACATTAGAAGATTTACATAATCATTTAATAAATTTTCGAAGTATTTTAGAAGGATTGAAGGACTTAGAAGGATTAATGAAATTTGAATTTATAGTGGTTTTGTGCAATATTTATAACCACACTCAAATCTTTTATTTTAAATAATTTTCTCAGTATTTTGTACAATTAGGATGTGTACAAATATAATGTTCTTATAATAGAAATATAGAAATATTTCCGAGTTGAAAATCCCCACCTCCCCTTCTCCTCCAACGCCAAGAATGCTGAAAAGATGCAAAGGTAAAGAAATCATCCTTTAAAAAATATTTTTGTTTTGTGTAACCAATAATGCTGTTGGAAAAAGATAAAGTAATGTATCTATAATTCATTGTAAACTGTATTACAACTAATCGATGTATTAAATTAATTTTATAAAAAGTTATTTTAATGGTATTTATAAGAACCATCAGTAGATAAAGGGTAAATGCATTTACTATAATTCTTTAAGAATAATTAATTTCATAAAATGTTTCTTATAAATTCTAATATGGCTTGATAACGTCTATTTGAAACAATATTACATATAGTTAAATCAAAAGTGTTGAAATGTTTCTTTAACATAGGTGAACTTTAAATAGTTACCTATTTAAAAGTTATTATTATTATTATTCGATAAAAAGGAAGGCATAATTCTAATTCTTTTTACAAAACAATTTCTTTATTTATTACGTTATTTATTACGTACGTTCTATAATGAAATAATTTAATTTCAAAAATAAAAACATATTGAGGAATATAAATATATTGGGTGTAGTAAGAAGTTTTAAAGCGTTTTTCAGAGAAATTAATGTTCAATTAAGAACTTAGAATAATACCTTTAATCATCAAAATAATATTCATCATTATCTAACAACTTCCGGCATCGGTCGGGCAGTTGACGGATGCCAGCAGTGAAGAACAATTCGTCTTTTGACGTGATAAAGTCGTCAACCCAGTTTCGCACTTCATCCACTGTCCGGAAGTCTACAGAAGACAAGGAATTCTGCATCGACCAAAACAAATGATAGTCAGAAGGGGCTATGTCGGGACTATACGCCGGGTGTTTCAAAACTTCCCAGCCAAGAGTTACTAACGTGTCCTTGACTGGTTTTGCAACATGAGGCCTGCCGTTGTCATGGAGTAATTTCGAGGGGCGCAAACCTTTGCCAGTAAATGGACGTTTTCGACCGATTTCCTGGTTCAATTGAAGCAATTGTTGCTTGTAGCGTTCAGCAGTTACACTTACACCAGGATACAGCAGTTCATAATAGAGCACACCCTTCATATCCCACCAGATGCAGAGAAGGACTTTTTTGCAGTGAATGTCTCATTTCGGCGTTGATCTTGTTGCTCCGCCGGTATTCAACCAATATTTTTTGCGTTTCGGATTGTTATAATATATCCCTTTTTCATCTCCCGTCACAATTTTTCAAGAAAGGTTTTTTCTGTTGCCTGTTTAGCAGATTTATGCACTTCAAGACACGCTCATCCTTGTTCCTCTGGCTCAATGCATGTGGCATCGACCTTCCTGCCTTCTGAATCTTTCCCATTGCGTGTAAACAATTACAAATCTTTTTTGTGATACTCCTAATGGTTCGTAAAGTTCTTTTTGCGTCTGAGATGTATCTTCATCAAACAGTACTTGCAAATCCTCATGACTAGCCTTCAGTGGAGCGCCCCTACGTTCTCGATCGCTAACATCAAAATCGCCATCTTTAAAACGTCGAAACCAAAATTCACACGTGCTTTTCGATACGATTTCCTTTCCTAGAACAGAACAGATTGATTGATATGCTTTTTCAGCACTTTTTCCTTGGTGAAATTCGTGACGAATAAATGACTTATGGTATGACATCTTTCACTTTCGAAATTTCAACTTTATTTTCACTTTTCTCCCAGCTTCTGTGTCGATTTAAAAACGCTGAACTGTTTCTTATCACATGACACAAACGAGTTTCAAACACTTCTAATGTTTGACGTCAAACTTACCTGTGCACCCGATTATGGAAGATTGGGAAGTTTTCGATTGGATGAAAACAAGAAGTTTATCTTTCTATCATAATCATTTATCGAGAGTTTTTTTCCAGGTTAACAGTTAAATGATTGCAATTGGCTAAAAAAAAATGACAGTGAAATTGATATTATTTTAAATTTATTCAAATACTTCAGTTTTAAAAATCCACTTTTATATGATTCACATTTCTTTTACATATGAAAGTTAATCAGTTCTTTGTGTGCAAATAATTTATTACATTTTTTTGACTGTATTTACTCTGCTGTAATCCGAAGATAGAAAACTGCAGTAGACCTGCCAGAAGAAGACGTATATTACGAAATATAGTGTAGCGTAGAGAGAGATTGTATTTAAGCTACCAGAAACATACATAGCACCAAGCTGAGAAGTCCGGCGTTCAGAAACTAACAAACGATAGTGAATAATCCGAACATGATTAATGTTCAGTGGTCATTCACTGCAATCGATGTAATAATCTCTCATTTTCTTAGTGTGGTGACTAGAGAGCATTTTAATTTCTGATGATCATAACGACCGTATTTACTTCCCAATCTCTACTTTAAATATCTGCTATAAAAGAGTTTCTTCTGAATAGCCCGAATTTTGCCTAAAGCATAAGATAATATAATAGCTAAATGGCGTTTGCATCGTATTCAGCAAATGCGGAAAGACTTTCCAGGTAAAGGTCCATATTAATTTAAAATACAAGGTCGAATTCCTAATTTTGTTTGATCAAGGTTCATAAGGAAAATGGACCAGCGAAGCGGGCGTAGCCTGCTAGTTAATTTATACAACTTAAATAAATGCAGTTAAAAAAATGCTTAGATTGGCTTGTTAACAACAACAACAAAAAAAAAAAAACATTTTTAAAATTTTTAACATTTCCTCAGAATTTATTTTGTTTTAAGTATTAAGTCTACAAAATTATTTTCTTAAATATTTAATTCTTTACACAGATATAAGACGAAATAATGTGAGATGAATGCATTATATTTCAAAATTTCGTAAAATATATTTATTGAACATAATATTTTAAAAGCAGATCTAGTTATATGTTTTGTTTCACTACATTTTTATTAAATTTATTAAAGACAGAAAACGTAAATTTCAAAGAGCATTGAATTTTGTTAAAAATATGTTTTAAATAATAACGTCTGGAAACATTTTCATTATATCCATATAAGAGATTAAGTTGTGCAGAAGTTCGAATAAAGTAATGCAATTTGTATAAAATTGTTGTGCACAACATTAAAAAATAGAATAATAAATAGAATAAACTAATATAAACTGAAATAGTTAAAACAAAAAAATAAAGCTATTATGCAGTATTGAAACTAATGAAATAATTTTTTAGTACTGTTAATTTCATATCAAGTAATTAGTTTTGTAAAACCTAAATCATATCTACTCTATATGTATAAATCCTAATGAAACAAATTTATGAAACGGATATATGAAACGAATTTATGAAATGCTTCAAGGAAACGACTGATTAAACAACTAATTATGTTTCACGGCGATTTCTCCTACAATATGGAATACTTTGCGATGAAATTAACACCAAAATTTCTGTAATGAAAACTGGTTTTAGAATTTTTAAATTCGAATTAGTTTTCGAAATATTAATTTTTTTCTAATTTTAAATACTTTTTTCTAATGATGGCAACTCAAAATTTAATCATAACAGATATCTTTTTTTCATATTTTAGAAAAGGTTATTATTTTAAACTAATTTAAAGTAATTTGACGACCAGTTTGACCTCTCTTAAGTGTATGCTAAGAACAATAATTTTATTTATTTATTTATTTATTTATTTATTTTTGTATTTCATTATCATTTTATTTAATACAAAACTTTCATTTAAAACTGAAACCTTTAAAATTAATGCTTTCACTTCTTTTTTTTTTCTTAAAGCGAAACGAAAAGAAAAATATTAGGCGAAGATGTCATATACGCACCGGGGTACCTAATTGGCGCCGAAATGGCGTTATTTTCTCCTGACATGGTATCCTGGCTATTTTGCTTATTTATTAATAAATGTTTATTTATGGAATAGCGTCCGGCGAAGTTGAAAAGTTGAAGTACTTTTTTTTCATCGAATGTAGAGATGGAAAAACAAGTTAATCGAATGCATCGTCCTGCGAAGTAGCAGTTATTTCTTCAATCGAATGTCAACGGAGATAAAGGAAATGAAGCGAGAGACGGCGCGGAAAGCGACGAGGGAAGTCGTGCGCTTGGAGCTCTGTGTGAGCGGAATGCTTTTGTTAATTGTTATAAAAACGTTCTGATGGGGATTTAAAAGAATAAGTCTGGAACGTGGCGTGTAAAATCCAGTGAAGAAAGCTGTATAGATTGTTTCCCATGTACATATGTAAATATAGTGTTGTTTTATTAAAACTGTTCCATTGTGATATTGGATTGCGCATTAATTCAACATTTATATTAGCTGTAGTGGTCGTTATTGGCGTAAAGACATCACAGCTATTATATTATATTTTTGGTGGCTTGCGGTTGGATATAGGAACTAAATAAATTAGTTCCGCGTACTCATACACACTTCTACAATTTTTTTTGAGAAAAGCAGTCTAGCTAATATTGTGTGTTAAAAAGTGGTGCGGACTGAGAACTTTGTCGTCTATCGCCATGACTTGGAGCTGTGCCAGCGATTATAAAAATCTGTCTCGACGAATGTGATAAGCCCTGTGTAATTCAAGCATCGAACGGTAAGTCCCTATATTTCTCTTTCATGCTAAATTTTGAGAGGCCGTAGTGTTAAATTTAGTATTAATATTGTTTGCTAGGAAAATAAAAATAGTGTTATTTATTTTTGAAAGGTTCATGCATAAGGGTTATCTATTTGTTATATTTTTATGTATTCTCTGGTAATTGGTTTGCTATTTTGTTCTCAAATAAATATTAAATGTAGAACTGGAGTATAGGTATTTTATGTGTAATTTGTTAGTAATTTTTATAAAGAGTAAATTGATTTTCATTGCATGTGTAATGCGGTAATGCAACTTAACTGTATAAGTTACAGTGTAAAGGTTATTGAATTAGAAAATTGAATTTACTGAAATTATTTCTTTGAATTTTTTTTATTTATAATTGATGTTCCTAGTGGAGAGGAATTTTATTTGAAATTTTCGTAGAGCATTAAAGCAAAGTGACTCAGTAAAGTAAATTAATGTACAGTTTTTTATTATGCATTATTTTTTTTTGATTGGGCTTTGTGAAGGGAGTTACTCAGTTTTGAAAAAAAAAAAAAAAAAAAATCTCATCCTTGATTTTCTTTGGTAATTTAAGTGCTAATTGTGCTCGGGAAAATTACGGTAATATTTTGTATTTGTATTTTTCGTAGTGAGATATTTTCTGAGTTCAATGTTGGCTGCTTTCTTGAATAGCCAAAATAAAAATGTATTGCTTTTGCTCGCAGCAGAGTTTGATACAGAAGTATCCGCTGACGATAAAAAAGTGCCAATAATTACGGCAATTTTGAATGCTTCTGATTATGATGAGCAAATGGCAAAAGATATGTTAGAAGGAATTATAGAGGAGAGGGAAAAATTAGCAGAAGAGGAAAAATTAGATAAAATAGCGGAACAGGAAAGATTAGATAGATTAAAGCGCGAAAAGCAGGAAAGTATAGAAAGGGAGAAAGATAGACAATTGGAATTAGAGAAGATGAGATTACAGTACAGTGTAGACACTAGCTCTCTAGCTTCCACTGTGTCTGTGGCGGCTGAAAATAAAGATAAAAAAGTGAGTTTAAAGGATTTAGTCCCAAAATTTGACCTTAAATCGATTGATATTACTTTGTTTTTTATGATTTTTGAGAGTCAGGCCTCAAAAGAGAATTTAGAAGAATCAAAATATGTATCTAGGCTTATACCTTTGTTACCTGTAGATGTAGCTGAGATTATTGTAAAATAACCCCTAGAAAAAATGGATGATTATCAGCATATCAAGAGCGTTTTGTTGAAAAGGTTTAGATTAGGAGCAGGGGCCCTGAGAACAAAATTTGAAACTCATCAAAGAAAGGCAGGTGCACTTTGGTCTGAGCTTGTTTATGAGTTGAGAGGGTATTTAGAATGCTGGTTAGAAACTGTTGAAGTAAACGATTTTGAATAGCTCAAAGAATTTATTCTTACAGAGCAGGTGAAACGTAGAGTACCTTTTGAAATTAAGGATAAATTCTTAGATGAATGGTACGAGATTAAGAAAGCGTCGTATTTAGCAGAAAAATGTGATAAATACGAAAGCGTGAGAGGGAATGTCAGGAAATCGGATAACAAAATATGGAATAATAAACCATATTTTAGAGACAGGAACGGGCAGGATAGTGCTAGAAGTAAAGGTGAACAGGCAGTTAAGTCAGGTGGTGATGATAAAAAGGATCATGTGCGTAGAAATTCTTGGAATAAGGATAAATTTGATAGAAAAAAGTCTATTATCTGTTTCCAGTGCAATCGAGCAGGGCACATCCGACCAGATTGTCCGAATTTAAAACGTAAGGGTTCTTTCTGTAAGTATAGTTAGTCATCTGGATGTAGACATGAGTTTAGGAGAGTGTTTTGCACCGTATTTAAAAAAGGCAGAAATTAATGGGATAGAACGAAATTATTTACGGGATACAGGATCTGGGATTGCGACCGTAGTTGGATTGATAATGAGGATTTAACTGGTGACGTAGCGTGGATAAAACAACCCCTGGATAATGAGTGTAAATGTTTGCCACTGGCGAGAGTTAAAATTAAGGGAGATTTTGGAAGGGTGGTTATCAAGGGTGCTGTGATACCTATTGAGTTAGAACAAGGTTATTATTTGTTGGGAAATAAAACTGCTGAAATTATTGAGAAATCAAAAGATAAGCCTGTATCGGTGAATTCTGTAATGACGCGCAGTCAGAAGCGGGAACATGAAAGGGAGATATCCGCGGTTCAAGTTGAGAGGGAAATTGGTCCGGAGGCTGGAGATCAGGAGGAAGTGGAGTTTAGAGAAGAAGTGGAAGGGATAGTTATACCGGACAGGTTGGAGATGGAGTCAGGTTTGGTAAATGTATCTGCGGAGAAATTTAAGGAAGAGCAGAAAAATTGCCCTTCACTTAAGGAGTTGTGGGAGAAAGCCAAAAACTCTAATGATAACGAATTTTGTGTTAGAGAAGGTAAGCTTGTGCGGGTGTCGAAGTCAAGGAGAGGGGATGAGAAAGTTCAGTTATGTTTGCCGGAAAATTATTGTAGAGAAGTGTTACCATTGTGTTATGAGCAGGTGTCAGGACAATTAGGTGCAACAAAGTCAAAGGAGACAGTCCTTAGGTGTTACTCTTCGCCAAATGATTATCACCATATTGAAAAGCATGTTCAAACTTTCGATAATCAAAATGTAGAGAGTAATTGGCATAGGTTTAAGGTCCCTCTAAGTTTGATACCCACAATTTCGGGATGCTTTTCCATGATAAATCTGGATGCGATCGGTCCCGTCCAAACTAGCAGCAAAAAGAATAAATACTTTATTGCTTCCATTTGCCCAGCTTCTAGCTCCCATGATGCTATTTTTGTGAAAAAACATGATTTCTACATCCATTATTAATGTTGTGGATGTTGATACTCGAAAATATCCTAAATTGACAATGAAAATCGGGTGTCGATATTTCGAAAATCCAAACAGAGATAGTTTTCTTAATGTCATTGGTTTTGAATTCAGTCATATTAGACAGAAGAATCCTGTTGAATGTACGACTGTGGATCGAAAAGTTAATTGGATAGATTTTGGCTGGTCCCGTCATTTAAAAGATGGTCAGATTGAATGGATAAATTCACTAAATGAAATGAAACTTCTTAAAGTTAAAAAGTATTGTTTCGTGGGTGGTAAAAGTTTTTATACAGTTTTTCATATTGATTTCGGAGGTACTTCTTTCTGGTATCTTATCTTACGTTGGAAGAAACTAGTTAAAGAGCGCAAGCATGATACAGAGGATTGCTTGCAAGATAAAGAAACTGAAGGACGCAGAATGTTTTGGGGTAAGGAAAAGTTTAATCGTGATCGTTTTGAAGAGTGCTTTGATGACGAAATGAAAGTAGAAGGTTTCAATTTAAAATGTTTGCGAGAACAAAATTTTGTGAAACCTGTTTTAGTTAAAGATAAAGATGGTCAGGGAATGAGAATGTCAAGTGCTAATTTTACTATTAATGAAATCCGAAAGCGTATTGTAGGCGCATAGTTCTGAATGGTCTGGAATTGTTTGCCTGGCCATACATTGATGATATTGTGCTATTTTTACTTAGATGGGAGTGTCGCATGAAGGATATCGACGAGGTTCTGAAGCGTTTATTAGAGGTCGGTTTAACAATGAAACCTACAAAATGTAAGTTTGCACAAGACAGTGTTAAGTCTTTAGGTCATGAAGTAGGTTCAGGAAAGAGGTTCCCCAGTGACGTAAAAGTAAAAGCTATTCAGGAATTCCCAACGCCCTCAACTAAGACACAAATAAGGTCATTCCTGGGAATGACAGGTTACTATTCCCGTTACATAAAGGATTATGCAGTAATTGCGGTCCCTCTAACAAATGTCTTGAAAGGGAAAGTTAAGAAAGAAAAGATAGAGCGGAGTAAGGATTGTGAAAAGGCTTCTGAGGAACTGAAAGGGAAGTTGACCCAGAGTCCGGTTTTGTATGCCCCTGATTATAGCCAAGAGTTTATTGTTCAGACCGACGCTAGTTTATATGGTGCAGGTATAGTTCTGTCGCAAGTTCGAGATGGGGAAGAAAATCCCATTTTATATTTAAGCAAGATGTTTTCTCGGGCAGAGCAGAACTATAGTACTATTGAGCGGGAATTAGCGGTGATTGTGTACGGCCTTAAAAAGCTGAATCATTATCTGGATGGGCAGCGATTTGTGATACAAACTGATCACAACCCATTGACTTATCTTAAAACAATGATTGGGAAAAATGCCAGATTAACTAGGTGGGCATTATATCTGCAGGCGTACACCTTTGTGGTCAAGCATAGACCGGGAAAGCTTCACGCGAATGCCGATGGGTTGAGCAGAACTGAGTAGTGGTGTTCTGTAAATATTAGGTTTCAGTCATTGGTTTCACTTATTTAAGTACATTGTGTTTTTTTTTTTTTTTTTTTTTTTTTTTTTTTTTTTTTTTTTTTTTTTTTGTAATTGTATATATTTTGTATCATTCAGTATTGTATAGAATTTTTTTTTTGTATTGCTTGTTCAAGGATCGCACTGTGTCATTTGTGAGCTTATGTGAATATCTCATCTTTTTTTTTTTTGTGAATTTAGTTTTCATTGTTTAAATTTAGAATTTAAAAGTAAAATCTAGGATGATGATGAGTATTTTAAAACTGAGTGCGCGTGCGTAGTATGAACCTCTTGCATAGAGATTTAAAGTGTACAAAACCATTATGTATTAGATTTTTATGTGCATAAATAGTGCTTAGGTGTTGTGACCTCTCAGATTTAGTGTGCTGGGAATGAGGGGCTCAATGCCGTGTTTCAGCTCTACATTTTCATAGGTGTATGCACCGTATGAAAATTTTTTAGGGGGAAGGAGCTGTAATAGCGTCCGGCGAAGTTGAAAAGTTGAAGTACTTTTTTTTCATCGAATGTCGAGCGGGAAAAACAAGTTAATCGAATGCATCGTCCTGCGAAGTAACAGGTATTTCTTCAATCGAATGTCAACGGACAGAAAGGAAATGAAGCGAGAGACGGCGCGGAAAGCGACGAGGGAAGTCGTGCGCTTGGAGCTCTGTGTGAGCGGAATGCTTTTGTTAATTGTTATAAAAACGTTCTGATGGGGATTTAAAAGAATAAGTCTGGAATGTGGCGTGTAAAATCCAGTGAAGAAAGCTGTATAGATTGTTTCCCATGTACATATGTAAATATAGTGTTGTTTTATTAAAATTGTTCCATTATGATATTGGATTGCATATTAATTCAACACTTATATTAGCTGTAGTGGTCGTTATTCGCGTAAAGACATCGCATTTACATTTATTTTCTTTTTATTATAAAAAAAATTATATATTGTTTTGTTCTATAGTTATTAATTATTTTTTTTTTTTATTTATTGTTATTTCATTTTAAAAATAATAGAAAATAATTTAAAAATTCATATGTAACTGGTATTCGAAAACGAGGTTTTCGTCATATTGTCGTAAAAAAAATAATAATCACGCCAAACACGATTAAATAATGCAGCAAATCATAACATTTAATTTCAAATTCAAAGTAATGTTTTAATGGTACTACTGAGTTATCCCGTCTACCAATTTCGCCAAATTATATAAATCGCCAAACCACTTACCAAATTATACAAATTTACGTAATTTCTATTTTAAATAACGAAAGAACAAATAAATTAGTATAACATTAATAAAAATACAAATAAAACGTCGAAATAAAAATCACTTGATGGCAAAAAACGTGTAACTTCCTTACAGTCAAGTGAACGTGACATTTAAAATCAACCATTATTGGCATTTAATCTTATAGTTTGGCGGTAGATTTTTGATCGATGGGATAACCAAGTAGTACCATTTTAATTTACCACTGGAAAAATAAAAAAATGCTAACTGGCGAGTTTAAAAAAAGAGAGATTTGCACACGGCTAACATAAATGTACCAAGAATTCTTTGCGATCATGGCAACTTTAAAGTAGTTTTATTCGAGAAAATAACTTTGATTCTTTAATCAAAATGGAAAACTTTCTCATGAAAAGCGAAGGGATCAGCCCGTAATTGTTTATGGCAATTACGTGATTTGGACTATTACAATATAGGGGAAATTATGGCGATAGAATATTTGGCGACTTATCACTTGTGGCTGGATAACATTAAAGTACCAAAATGGCAGTCTGGAATATAAAAAGCGAAGAGATCCGCCAGGAACTGTTGATAATAGTTACATGACTTAGGCTATTATTACAGAGATTGTTTTCAATTCTAAAAACAGCGCAAAGAATGATATTCCCTAACGATTAAAAATTTATTTACACGTGACTCTTAAAAACAGAAAAAAAAATCTTTAAAATTACTATTAAATGAGTACGTGTTAAAAGCAGGAAAAAAAATAAAAATTATGTCTTGAAAATTGTATTTACACGTGAATATTAAAAGAGAAAGGGAACTTTAAAATAATAAATACATTAATATGCGTTTAACCCTTTTCAGGGTCAAGGTAGTTCTATTTGTAAAATGTTGAAATCAGTGAATGGCACCAGAATTTACAAACAAATTTCGAAATACGAAAATGCTTTTGTTCCCTTACTTAATAAAAGGAAATTTTTAATTCGAATATTCTGGTGCCAATGTGGCATTTAAGAATTATAATTAAGTGGTCCAAAAATGAACCACCGCCCTTGAAAAAGTTAAAGTAGTAAATTGTATTATGTCAATCGTTTTATAACGCTGTTAAAAAATACCGGTAGACAAAGACTTTGTTTACCTAATTCATTTTATTTTACCTTTTTTTCAACTGTTTAACTGATCTTCTTTAATCAAACACGAAAAGAACCATTGAATGTCTTAACAGCAATTGATTCGGCCTTAAATTTTCGCAATCAAAGGGAATTGAATGGAAACCTGTTTACAGGAAGATTGCTATAAGTTTTTCATTATAATTCAATCTTCTCTAATATTTTTAAAACGAATCAAATTAGCGTGCTTTTAGATTCTGCGGTGTCTGAACGGTGGTTGGCTGGCGTAGCTTGCAGGGGGCAGAGCCCCGTAGTTTCATTATAAATACTTGATATTTTTTTCATATAAATGTTCGTTTATATTCAAATATATGCATTTTAAATTTAATATAATGTTATAATAGTGTTTTTTATAGTTTTATTAAATGTCAGATTTTAAATACCTTTTTAATTCTTTCCACCATAGTTGAAAAGTTTTTATGAATTAGGTTTGTCTGTCCTTCAGTCTTTTTGTCCGTGCTCTAACTCCCGGAAATATACTTGGATTGCCTTGTAATATATGTGCGTTATTGATAATTCACCATGGCATCTTCGGTAATGAAAATTAAGTGTGTACTTTTCTTAGATCATTTACAACAGAATGCACTCAAGAGCATTGTGTTAAATTATGGTCCATGGGGAAAAATTTTTTTGCGGTATATTTTAATACAGTTACACTATTTTAAATATAATAAAATTTATACAAATTATTGCAATACACTAGAAGATAGTTAATACAGACTATGTTATGTGAAGCACTTGCAGTAAGCGAACAGGTGAACTCGAAAATGTTCCATTATATTATGGTCTGTGAAGAAAAATCGTTTTCGACATATTTTAATGAGGTTACTCTCTTACAAACATAATTAAATATATATGGGGTGCACTAATGCATGCTTTATGTAGAATATGGAGTACAAAGAATATGGGGTACATCATTCATTTACATAGTCGCGCAAAATAGTTCGATTGAGGATAACTGTTTGTAGCGTATTTCAATAACTATTTCAAACAAGATGAAATTGATATTACTGAGGTTTAGTGCAAAATGCTTGTAGCAGAAAATTATGTGCATTTCAATTATCTTTCATTTACAGGAAAATACAAAATATTTCGGGGACAATACTGTGTCCGAAGTGTTTGATATTAAGGATGATTGCTGAAAGTGCGTTTTCAGATACGGTTAGAGTTTTTAAGTTTAACCAAATTTTTATATACTACATCCTGTCCGTAAATTCTATAGAATATATACAGGGCTACAAAGAATTCGTAAGCATTACTGAGAATGAGAGTGATTGCTTAAAGTTGTTTCTCAACTTTAGTTATGCAATTTCAAGTTGATTTTCACGCTCAACTAGATTTAATAAAATACTAAGAAATGTTTGTAGCATATAAATAATGTTTGAGGCATATACAGGGCTGTGCAAAGAACTGGATACATGGCCGTCTCTGAATGATAATTCCTAGAAGTGTATTTTCAGTAGTTTTATGCCTTTTTTTGCCTAAATTAATGGGCGTCAGGACACTAAAATCTTCAAAATTTAAATTTGTTTTATGTGTTATACTCCTATCTTTTTTGAACATTTTCCTTGATGCCCATAAATGTTTCCTTGAAATTTCCATTAGCAAAGAATTTATGGTTTTTTGAAGTATACCCGCTCAACAGCTGAAGAGTCGTTTCCGAAACTATGAAGTCATTTTACTCCAAACATCGTTTTTGGGCATAACGTGCAAGATATCTCAAAAACGTCTGAATATTTTTTCATGAAATTTTGGAAACGAATGTTTCATGTTAGTCTGTTTAAACGGAACATAAAATTTCATTTTTATTGTTCAAAAAATATTTTTGTAGGGGATTATACTGTTGAAATTTTCAAAATTTTGTATTAGCTAAATATAACTTTGTATTAAAAATATAAAAAAAGCTTTAATTGCAAATTTATTTAAGTTAAGTTTAATTATTACAATATGAGGTACAATTAAGCGCAAAAAATTTCATTCTAGATGCGAAATTTATTTTGTAATCCTGCGCGTAATCTGTTATTACAAATTTTCTGCTTGACAAATGTCTGACACTTTGGAGGCCCTTGAAAATACTAATTCTGCATCTTGTAATTTTTAAGATATATGAAATGAAAGAATATACTTATATCTTCCATCCCAACAAAAATTGTGTTTTTAAATCATATGCATTTTAAGGTATTAAATGCAGAACAAAGGTTTTTTTTTTTTTTTTTTTTTTTTTTTTTTTTTTTTTTTTTCATTTTTTCAAATTTTAAGAGTCCTGAGACCACTTAAATTTCATCATATTATGTGTCGTATATAAAAATCTGTAAAATCTATGTGTACAAAAGAATTCAATTACTTTTTCTTACTAAATTAATTCTTACTATACTATGTAGAATCTGGGTAAATGTATAGATCATGTACAGTCGTGGAAAAAAAAAAAGTAAACACCCCCTACTAACTCCTCAACAAATTATCGTAGAAGAAAGTTACTGGTACCGAACGATTGGAAATAAAGCCTACTTTTAAATGATGTATATAAAATTTGCTTAGGGGGCCACCTACATATTAAAACGAACCATAAATTTGTTTTTTTCAATAGCAGTACCCAATTCTGACAGCATAAATGAACTCTACACCCTTCAATTAGCCAAAAAACGAATTTTTATGCAATTCGTACCATAAGTTTCCGAGAAATTAATTATTTTAAAACGAGCGTATTTTAAGGCTGTATCCAAATTGAAGTTCCGTACTGGATTGTTAACCGAGAGAGCCGCTTCCTTGATCAAGGCACCTTAAGCGCCACTCAAGGAGCCAATGAAGCGTGTTAGATTACAGTACGGCAGAATAAATTTCAAAATGTCTACTCACTTCCATCATAGACGGCCCCTTAAACCATCATTTTGCCGTTTTTTAAGCATAATTTGAAAACTACTTTGGAAGAAAAATGTGAAATTTTTGAATTTCCATAAAGCAGGACTTAATAAATCTAAATCCATCAAAAAAATTGTAGGTTGCAATTCATAATTTTTTCGAATACTAATTTCATAGTTCATAATTCATATCATAAAATTATAAAAATTACAAATTCAGCTTATTTATGTTTGGGTATATTAGTATTATTACCACAAAAAAAAAAAAAAAAAAAAAAAAAAAAATTAGCACATTAGGAGCATAATTTCGGGAGATATAAATAAAAATATGAAAATATAATTTAACATTAGAAGCACTAAATTTTGAATGTTTATAATTCAAAAACTTATCATTCAAATGACTTGAAATTTGGTGTCTAGGCATAGTTTGAACCAAAGATTTGAAATATCTCGTTAAAATTGGGTATAGCCGTTGAAAAAAATGAAGTTAGGATTCGTTTTAATATGTAGATGACCCCCTAAGCAAATTTTATATACATCATTTAAAAGTAGACTTTATTTCCAATCGCTCGGTACCAGTAACTTTCTTCTATGATGATTTGTTGAGGAGTTAGTAGGGGGTGTTTACTTTTTTTTTTCCACGACTGTACGTTGCTGCAAAAAAAAAAAAAAAAAAAAAAAAAAAAAAAAAAAAAAAAAAAAATGGAGTGCTTTTACGGGTATGGACGGTAAATGTTGAAATCGGGTTTTTAAATGTGTTATACGTTTTCTAAAATGCTTGATTAGGTATTTTCTTTACCTTATTAAAATACAAAGTTTTGTTAAAGCTTCTTGAAGTGTTGGAAAGTGTTAAATAATCTTAACTTGATACATGACCTTTCTTTCAAATTTAATTTTAGAAAATGTAAAATAGAACTTTTGCTTATGAGTGACAATTTGTTTTTCTTTTGCACTATAATGTATTGAAAAAGGCATGAGATCAAGCAAATAATGTAGGAGATTTGTATGAATATTTAAAAAATAGTCCTTTTTCGGATAAATAAAATATCATCTGATGCATTATATTCTATGAAAATTCTTCTTTTACTTTGTGCTTTTTTGTTATTGAAACTGCTTTTTTGAAATTTCAAGGATGCTAATTTGAAATATTCATGTAGTGTGTTTCAAACGATAGATAACTGTGTTATTCAAATTTGTAAAATTTTTAAAATAAGCAAAAAAGGGTAAAATTAACAATAAAAATACTGTATTCATTTACTTCACTATTTGCATCTTATTCTTTTTATAATATGTTTCTTTACTCATTTTAATACATTTTCACAATGACATAAGACAGAATTTCCAAATCAAACATGGCAATTGAAAAAAATTACGGAGTGAGTCCACTCAACTTTCTGAACATAGATGTATTGTATATGTCATTAAAAAAAAGTAAAAAAAAAAAAAAAAAAAATCATTCACAGTGAAATGATCTCGATTCCAACATTGAACCTCTCGTTTGGAAACTGGCTGCGTTACCTCTGAGTTACTAATGCTCCATTACACCGCTGCAACATTTATACTTTATATTCAGTGAAACTTTCTTGGTGATTTTGAAATTAGAATTTGTTGCAAAATAGTTTAAAAATATAAAAATATTTTATATAACTAATCTGTCAGTATCTCTGCGGCCGAGTGGATAAGAGTGTTATGTTTCCACGGTGGTAGTCATGTGTTCAACTCCCGCCGGTTTCATTGCAAACACTAAGGCTCGGTTTACTCTTAACTTCAAATATTCTCCTTCAAGAGCATTAAATCCTTTTCTTCTCCGAAAGTTTGTGGTTATAAACAAAAGGACGGGGAGATTCAACAATAGAAAGATGCGGAGATGGATCTCAATGAAACACTTTTATCCTACAGAATGATGCTTCAAATTCTTCGAAAGCAAAAAAATACTAAAAGTCTCGCATACCACAATAAAAGGGCAGACAGTAGAATGAAACATCTATTCTGACCTTTAGTATAGAGTTCCCGCCTGCATTTTTGCTACCATATGGTTTATGTGTTTCGGTTGGAAGAAAAATAAATAAGATGTATGGAACGGGAAGAAAAAAAATGTACCAAGCCATGTATGTGTTCTGTGTTTCTATTAATAGAATGAATTATTCGAGACAAAGGCTAAGCTAACGAATCTGTCGATCAATTTTCAAGAAAAATTTTAAAGTTCCTGTGACAGTGTTCACCATATGGGATCGATTCGGAAGTACCATTTCTCAGTTCTCATGTTCACCACACAAGCAAATCATGATTATGATACATTCCTTGCACTATGTGTTCGGAGAGCAACAAGGGAATGAAATTTAGGTAACATTTTCTTGTTGATTGTACCCTGTAAAATGCGAACATATGTTTTTAGCTGATCTAAATATTTGCTTAAAATGGGCAAAAATATATTTTACTTGTAGAGGTTAAGAGCGAGTACAGCTCGCAGCCTATGTACTTTATAGCTTTAATACTTGATTGAATAACTTAAAATGGCTAAAATTACTTTTTACTTGCAGAGATTTAGACCAAGTAGTGCTGGCAGACTATGTAGTTTGTAGCTTTAATATTGCCTGAATAACTTGAAATGGGAAAAATTATTTGTTACTTGCAGAGAGTGAGACCAAGTACATCTGGAAGCCTATGTAGTTTATAGCTTAAATATTTGCTTGAATAACTCAAAATGGGCAATGTTATATTTTACATGTATATAGTTAGACCGAGTACTGCTCGCAGTCTATGTAGATTATAGCTTTAGCATTTGCTATAATAAGCTAAATTGGCTAAAATAATTTTTTACTTGTAGAGAATTAGACCAAGTAGAGCTGACAGCCTACATAGTTTATATCTTTTGTAGTTTGTAGATTTAATAGTTGCATGAATAAATTAAAATGGAGAAAAAATGCTTGCAGAGAGTGAGACCATGTACAGCTGGCAGCCTATGTAGTTAACAGCTTTTGTAGTTTATAGCTTTAATATTTGCTTGAATAACTTAAATTGGATACAGTTACTTTTTACTTCCGTTGAGTTAGACCAAGTTGAGCTGGCAGAATATGTAGTTTATAGCTTTAATACTTGCTTTTATAACTCAAAATTGGCAAAATTATATTTTACTTGTACAGAGTTAGACGAAGTACATCTGTCAGCCTATGTAGTTTATAGCTTTAATACTTGCTTGAATAACTTAAAATTGCTAAAATAATTTTTTACTTCCAGAGTTTCAGACCAATTAGAGCTGGCAGTCTATGTAGTTTATAGCTTTAATATTTGCTAGAATAACTTAAAATATGCAAAATATTATTAACCCCATAAGGAAGAGAACGATTTTTTTTTTTTTTTTTTTTTTTAACTGGATTAAATCTAATTCAAGGCTGGATTTGCATTGAAGTTTATTCCAACAGAGCGAAAAATGTTCAGACCAGGAATCTTACCAGTATACTTGGCGTGCCGTGCCAATGCTTTACGATTCCTGGTCTGGACATTTCTCGCTCAGTTGGAATAAATGTGAAACGAATGTCCTAATCCAGCCCTTGAATATATTTTTTACTTGTAGAGAGTTAGATTAAGTAGTTCTGGCAGGCTATGTAGTTTATAGCTTTCGTAGATTGTAGTTTAATATTTGAATGAATAACTTAAAATGGGAAAATAATTCTTTACTTCCAGAGACTGAAACCATGTACAGATGGCAGCCTGTGTATTTTGCAGCTTTTGAAGCATATAGCTTTAAAACTCGCTTGAAAATAACTCAAAAGAGAGTGAGACCAAGTAGAGCTGCCAGCCTGTGTAGTTTATAGCTTTAATAATTGCTAGAATAACTGAAAATGGTTAAAATTATTTTTTACTTGTAGAGAGTTACACTTAGTAGAGCTGGCAGCCTATGTACTTTATAGCTTTTGTATTTTATAGTTTTTGTAGCTTGCAGCTTTAATATTTCTCTGAATAACTTCATATGGGAAAAATTATTTTTTACTTGCAGAGTGTGAGACATAGTACAGCTGGCAGACTATGCAGTAATCTGCTATAAATAGCTTTTGTAGTTGATAGCTTTAATACTTGCTTGAATAACTCAAAATGGTCAAAATTATATTTTACTGTGATGAGTTCAACTCCCGTCGGTTTCATTGCAAACACTAAGGCTCTGTTTACTCTTAACTTCAAATATTCTACTTCAAGAGCATTAAATCTTTTTCTTCTCCGACCGTTTGGGGTTATAAATAAAAGGACAGGGAGATTCAACAGTAGAAAGATGCGGAGATAGATCTCAATGAAAAACTTTTATCCTACAGAATGATACTTCAAATTCTTCGAAAGCAAAAAAAATATTAAAAGTCTCGCATACCACAATAAAAAGGCAGACAGTAGAATGAAACATCTATTCTGACCTTTAGTATGGAGTTCCCGCCTGCATTTTTGTTACCCTATGGTTTATGTGTTTCGGTTGGAAGAAAAATAAATAAGATGTATGGAACGGGAAGAAAAAAAAATGTATCAAGTCATGTATGTGTTCTGTGTTTCTATTAATAGAATGAATGATTCGAGACAAAGGCAAAGTTAACGAATCTATCGATCAGTTTTTAAGAAAATTTTTAAAGTTCTTGTGACAGTGTTCACCATATGGGATCGATTCGGAAGTAACATTTCTCAGTTCTCATGTTCACCACACAAGCAAATCATGATTATGATACATTCCTTGCACTATTTGTTCGGAGAGCAACAAGGGAATGAAATTTTAGTAACATTTTCTTGTTGATTGTACCCTGTAAAATGCGAACATATGTTTTTAGCTGATATAAATATTTGCTTAAATACTTAAAATGGGCAAAAATATATTTTACTTGTAGAGGTTTAGACCGAGTACAGCTGGCAGCCTATGTAGTTTATAGCTTTAATACTTGATTGAATAACTTAAAATGGCTAAAATTATTTTTTACTTCCAGACAGTGAGACCAACTAGATTTGGCAGTCTATGTAGTTTATAGTTTTCGTAGTTTGTAGCTTTAATATTTGCCTGAATAGCTTAAAATGGGAAAAAGTTTTTTTTTATACTTGCTGAGTGTTAGACCAAGTAGAGCTGGCAGCCTATGTAGTGTATAGTTTTTGTAGTTTGTAGCTTTAATATTTGTCTGAATAACTTGAAATGGGAAAAAATATTTTTTACTTGTAGAGAGTGAGACCAAGTACAGATGGCAGACTATGTAGTTTATAGCTTTTGTAGTTTTTAGCTTTAATACTTGCTTTAATAACTCAAAATGGGCAAAATTATATTTTACTTGTAGAGAGATAGACCGAGTACAGCAGGCTGCTTATGTAGTTTATAGCTTTTTTAATTTATAGCCTTAATACTTGCTTGAATAACATAAAAGTGGTAAAATTATTTTTTACTTGCAGTGAGTGAGACCAAGTGGAACTGGTAGCCTATGTAGTTTATTGCTTTAATATTTGCTTGACTAAGTTAAAATGGGTAAATTTTTTTTTTGTTTGTTTGTTTGCAGTGTCAGAACGAGCAGATTACTAGCTTATGTAGTTTATAGCTTTTGTGCTCCACTGGTACTTATTAAAAAATAATTTTAAAAAGTTTACTTTATACTTAACGTATAAATACATTTTTTTTCCCTAGCAGTTTCTTCCAGTATTGCCTAGGATAAACTTGAAGTTTTATAAGTTACCATCGAATTCATCATGATAACAGCAGAAAACTATACTGAGCAAAGTTTAAATATTTTTTATTGATATCTTAATAGAATTAAAATATTTTGTCGCTGTTTAAATTATCTGAAAATAAATAAAAGTTTTTTCCAATTTTAAATTGATATTAAATATATTTTTCTTCTGTATTCTCTCTGAAAAAATATATTATGATTCCTGAATCGCATTATCAAAATTTGATGCAAAAAAATATAAAACAAAGTTTAGTAATTTTTCAAGTTTTCTATTATCATATTTGCTTTCTTTAAATTAGTAATCAAATATCAGGATTTTGATGTTACAGCAACTGATTTCTTAAAATATGTTTTAGAAAGAATTCGTTAATGAAAAATATTAGTTAAATGAATTAATATTTATTTTAGTTTGTTTTGACTCTTCTGAACAAATACGCATATCTTGTGAATTAAATTTCCTTTTATGTACAAAAAAATTGAAAATTAAATAAAGCTGAAAATTTAATTCGATTCCCTTAAATTATATGAAGTACATAAACATAGACTTTTAAACATTTAATTATAATATTCGAGAATTAAAAGCTATGAAGAATTTTAAATATTTTTTTCTAAAAATGTATACTAAAAATACCCTCAAAAATGGTTAAAAAAATCACTTTACATTCAAAACAAACAGAATTTTCCTGTTCATTTAAAATACGACATATTCCAACCGCTTTGGTAAAGAAAATATTTTTTTTTGTCTTTGCAAAAAACCATGTACTGTACAAACTATGTAAATTTCCAACTGGTACCAGGATTAATTTTCGGATCAGTATTCGAACCAGAGATCTCTTGCTTGAAGCCGGCAATGCTCAGCGATCTCAACATCCAGTTCCCAACAATTTTCGCCCAGTTAGAAATTTACATCTCATACGATTCATTTAACAATTACAGTAATTGTGTTAAAATTAATTTAGTGTAATTACGTATCCAGCGTTCTAGAGTTCCATTACCTACGATACACAAAAAATACTGGTTATTTGAATCACTATTTAATCACATTAGCAACTTTTATGAATCAAATCTAATAGTCTTCCAAAAAGAAAGATTATCTAATGGTTATTCGAAAAGAAAAAAAAAAAAGAAACAGTCTGTGTCTTTTGCATTTCAGTACAGTTAAAGGAGAAAGGATAGCGTAACCTTCGTGACTCCGGAGATAAGTGTGGGGCCGGGGTGCAAAAGAGCAAATAATGAGACAGGGTTGAGACGGTGGACTCCTTATCTCTGTTCGGTATTTTAATTTTTCACAGTCCCCTCTATTTTTCGGCTTTCAACTTTTCGGCTCTAAAGGAAGTCACGGTTCATTGTTATGCACATATAGTAAACTTAAGCAAGGAAACTGCATTTGCCAAAAATACGTTTGGAAATTTGAATTCCTTGCATAATTTTATTCGTGCCTCCACAAAAAGAAACTCAAACGTACAGTAATAGTGTTAAAATTAATTTAGTGTAATTACGTATCCAGCGTTCTGGAGTTTCATTACCTACGATTTTTTTCTGTTCAGTTGATTCAGATATCAGACAAGATGCTATAATCAATAAAATAATCTTGGTGAATTAGATCGTTTGGGATAGCTCAGATGACAGAACATTGGTAGCTTCAGCTTGAGACCCCTAGTTCGAATTCCCTGGTCCGGACATTTTTCGCCCAGTTAGAAATTTACCTAATAGGGGAGACCGGGGCTAGTTAGCTACAGGGGTAAGTAGGCGCAGTCCTCATAAATCGCCTTTTTATGCATACATTGCGCAACCAGTCACAGAGTACCTTACTTCTTGCTTTTTACAACCCTCATTGTAGTTTTACAGCGTTACCTACGTGCAGTGGATATTTATTACGATTTTTCTGTTTTTTGCACTCATAAGTAATTTTTTGTTGCTTCATTCTTTTTCTAATTTCTAATACTTATCTTAATAATTGCGATTTAACCTGTGCAGTTTTTCTTAGTGCATGATTAACCGTACCTACCCCATATGTGATTTACTTGGATTGTTTATGCTTAGATGGTTACGTGTCCCTTTTGTGAAGAAATTTATTATGGGGCTAGTAGGCGCATTGAGCACGTGGCAAGTTGGCTCGGTGTCTGGTGTGTGCTGGTAGCTTGAAAAACAACAAACACCGAGAAAAGTCGTCGCAATGCAAGAAATTGGGCACACGAGGATTGCTTAAACGGATACACTCGATTTTTTATTTGTGGCAACTGTAACTCTGATGATGATATCAAGTAGGATAGAAGTTACTCAATGTTAATATTTTATTCATTATTTTTATGTCTGTATAATTTAGAATTTACATTGCACAGCGATAACGTCTTTGTTTAAACTTACTGGCAATAATGAAATTGATTTCTCTTAACTGCGTGTCTTATTTGAGTTTCATTTAATTTTTTATAAAGCGTGTGCCAACTTACCCTATAGGTATAGGCAACTTGCCCTGCGACGGGGTAGGTTGGCGCACAATTTTCCTTATGCTTTAGGTTTCTGCTAAACATAAACTACAAAAGCTACAAACTCAAAGCGCCTGGTATTTATAGCCCAATGCCTGTTCTTTAATATGTTCATTCATGGTTAACTTATTCATTTCAGTACATATTATGTATTTATTTTGAGATTATTTTGATATTTAGGCATATTTTGAACTTAGTTTGTTTTTCTGTTGCCGAAGCACATGTAAAAGCATTGCGCTTTTGACATTTAAATCTTTTTACTAATATTTTACTACTTTTACTTTATTATATCACTTTAATAAGTTTTCATAAGTACTCACTTAGTATTTCCCTTTCTCTGGATATGTATATTATTGTTCTGCATATATTAATTACTTGTTAATAGTTCTTTTAAGTTTTCGGTGGGCATTTCTTTCTTCTGTATTTGCGTCGCCATTTTGAGCTCAATGTCGTGTTGAGTTGTTTTCCTGCCTATTAAGTTAGGCTTACTTGTTTTTCTTTGTGTTGAGCTGTCTTTAGGTTTTAGTTTAGTTTAGAGTTTTGTAAGATGGAGTTGTCCTGAGTTTCTTTTTTTTTTTCAGTGCTATTACGTCATAGTTTTAGTTGGGCTCTCTTTTGTTTTCTTGTTGTGTCCTAACCTGGCTTAGTCTGGGTCACGTGTCGTGGGAGAGTCGTTCTGAGTTTCTTTTTTTTTTCAGTGCTATTGCGTCATAGTTTTAGATGGGCTCTCTTTTGTTTTCTTGTGTTCTAGCCTGAGTTAGTCTGGGTCACGTGTCGTGGGAGTGCTTTAGTTTGTTTGTTTATGAGTTGACTTGGTATTGTTTTTGATTCAGGAGTTTATCAGCTGTCTATGACGTATTTCTTTACTGACCCGTTTATCCGGCGTTAGTATTGATCCATTTAAGCGGCGGTTGCCTAGTTACTTTTTTACTCTCTTTCTCTAGTTGCTTTCTGCTGTGTTTTTTTTTTTTTTTTTATCAGTTTTTGTTGCTATTTGGGTTAGAGACTAGCTCTACATATATAGTGAAAGTTAGTGCTGTTTGTAATCGGCTTCATATTCATCGACGGTGGGTTTTTTCTTTATGTGATTTTTTGATAGAGGGTCTCTGGCTCGGGTTTATCTGATTAATTTTTAGTTATTTTTGTAAAGTTTTGGTGGTCTTTTGGGGTCTATTCTGGCGGTTAAGTTGATTTTGATCATGGCGAAAGTGGATAAGTTTCTGGAGGGTTTAGCGGATGATGAGTTCCCGGAAGCTGTGCAAAAGGTTAACTCATATATGTATGAATTATTGGAGGGTCAACAGGCCAAGAGTAGCGGTGGTAAAGTAACCCGTGAAATTTTAAATACTATAAGGAAATGCTTGGATTATGTTAATCTAAGACTGGTAAAGGCACACACGGATTATGTTTCTAGTGAGAAGACATTACGGACGATGATTACGGATAGCAAGGCTTACGAGGCGTTGTTGATGAGAAAATCGGGTACATTGGACTCGACTCCGGTTTATAAACTGGTGGATCGTGCTGTTAAATCTAAGCCGTCAAGAGTGGATACAGGATTCTCGGTTTTGATAACACCCAGTGAAGGCACGGTGGATGATATCAGGGGAGAGCTGAGAAGGTTTTCCAAGCGGGATATGGAGTTTCCAAAGCTCTCGGATGTGGTAACAACAAAGAGTGGCCAGTTGGTGCTAAAGGTGAAATCTAAACAAGAGTCAGACAAGTTGATTAAGAAAATTGAGCCACTGGGAAATAAAGTGAAAATATCAGCGCCACAGAGACGAAGATCAAGATAGCTATTATTGAGTCTGGATCAGGAAATTGACGAGAGTATGGTTCTTGATTCTGTTAAGGAGGCATTGGTTTGTGAGGGGTTGGATCAGGACAGAGACATTGATGTGGTAAGAAAGATTGGTACTAGAATGGGTAAAGTGAACTGGGTACTGGATGTCGATAATGATGTGTTTGGATGTCTGATTGGAAGAAGACGTATTTGCATGGATTTTAATCGTTATAGAATCGTGGAATTTTTACAGATAATAAGATGTTTTAAATGTCAAGGATATGGTTATTTGGCATCCAAATGTCAGGGCGATCAGAAATGCTCGAGGTGTGCGGGTGACCATCGATTGAGTGATTGCACAGTTGAAACAGAGTCTTGTGTAAATTGTCAAAAAGAAGAGGATGTGGACACGGACACTGGACATCGTGCGGACAGTTCTGACTGTCCGACTTTTAAAGCCTACCGTGATGGTTTGATGGCGAGGAGATTATAACATAGGTCATGTCAAATGATTCACTATCTAGTGGTGTTGGAATCGTTCAGATTAATCTTAACCATTGTACCGATGCTTGTGAAGCTTTGTTTGACTATGCGGAGAGGGAGGGCGTTTTGTTTTTTCTTTGTCAGGATCCACATGCTTACGGTGGTAAAGTTTCTGGGATTTCACCAGACTGGTTAATATTTTCTTCTTTAAATAACACCTCCTCCATTCTGTGTACTAATAAAACCATGAATTGCACTATAAGCTTAATCACACCAAACAGTGTTTTTATTACGGTGACTTTTGAACAGACTTCACTGACTCTTGGCTCAGTCTACTCAGCCCCTTCGAGTAATATTGATTCTGACATGTCGTGTTGGATCAATTATTTTGAAGATTGCTCGTCACTTATTGTTGGTGGTGATTTCAATGTTTCTCTGATGACATTTGGTTATACCAGAGAAGACGATAGATCGGAAACATTTCAGGATTACTTGATGATGGGTAATCTCAGGATTCTGAATGATCCTAATGCTCCTCACACTTTTGTTCGTGGTGAATGTAAAGGCCGCCCGGATCTCACCTTGGCTGGTACGGACGTGGTGCAATACCTGAATTCTTGGCAAGTTGACGATAAAGATTTTTCTTTCTCGGACCATAGGTACATAAAGTTTGATATGAAATTGGTACCGTTAAATGTTACAAATCTGAGGTATAAAACTAAAAATAAGTCTATGAGGAAGTTCAACAAGTATTTTGGAAGAATGAACGACAGATTGCAAAGCACTCTTGAAAGAGTACAGGGAGTAGATGGATTGGAAGATTGGCTGGCCAACTTCGATGACTTTTTGCATTACGTTTTAGATAACTGCTTCAGAAAGGGTTCACTTAATCATAAGCCAACGGTTACATGGTACACAGATGCTCTTCGCATAGAGAGAAATAAAGTTAAAGCATTGTATAAAGGTATCATAAAAATTTGTCTAATATAGCATATAGGGATTGTTATATCTCTGCTCGTCGATCATATAAACGTCATCTTCGTCAGGCAAAACGCGCTGGGTGGATCAGCTTTTGTCAACGTACGGACAACGCTTACGGTAATCTGTACAAATATCGCTCAGGCAAGAAGACTTCACGGTCAGACATGGTTTTCATGACTCTAGAGAATTCTTCGATATTTGCGAGTTACGATGAAGTGGCTTCCCAACTTATGAACGAGCACTTTGGCATCACGAATACTCCAGCACAGATTCATAATTTTGCTAGTGATAAGGATTTTCTGGATCACCCTGATTATAAGCCTTTTACCCGACGTGAATTACGCTTTGCTCTACAGTGCCAGAACAACAATAAAGCTCCGGGAGCTGATGACGTTGATGCTCTAGTAGTAAAAAATATGTGCACAAAATATAGATTTCTTATGTTAATGTTATTTAATACTTGTCTGAGGTTTGGCCATTTCCCGGCGAATTGGAAGAAAGGCGTTATTATTTTTTTCAGGAAGAGAAACCGTTCACCGAATCTTCCGAAGTCATATAGGCCTATTAGTCTTCTGCCCATTTTGGGTAAAGTTTTCGAGCGTCTTTTGAAGATGCGAGTTCTAACTATGTTAGAATCTCTGAATTTTCTTGATAACAATCAACATGGCTTTCGTGAGACTAGGTCAACGCTAACAGCTTTAAGTTCTCTCAAGACTTTGGTTGCAGAAAAGCTTACGAAATTCAAGTACTGTTCTGCCATTTCATTTGATATTGCGGGGGCCTTCGATGTCCTGGACTGGTTGGTTGCTTCTCGGATTATTGATGACCTACCCATTTACAGCTATCTAAAGTATACTTTTAAGAGTTACATTTCTAATCGACAAATCGGTTTCCGTTTTCTGAGAGGCATCCGATGGTTCAGGATATTTGTGGGCTGCCCGCAAGGATCATGCCTCGGCCCTTTGATTTGGACGATAGTGGCTGACGAGATTTTGAAGAACGCACGTAAGGTGCATATGGATTTGATTTCATATGCAGATGACTCTGTTGTTGTTGATGGTGCAGATACAAGACAGTCGCTTGAAGACAAAATGAATAATCATGTGGTGGAAAATTTTAATAATATTTGTAATAATTTGAATCTCACCATTAATCCATCAAAGACTATTGCTATGATGTTTGGCACAAAAACGTTGAAGAAAAGAAGACCAATCTTTAATATTTTACATAACAGCATTCCTGTAAAGGATACAATGTTATACTTAGGTTTTACTTTGGATAACCTGTTTAACTGGCTCCCTCATTTGGAAGCTGTCAGATCTAAAGTAACAGATTTTTCCGGTAACACCAAGAAGTCGAGGATTCATGGCCGGGGTACTCCTCTTCAATATCTTAAATTGTGGTATCAAACAGTTCTTCTGAAACAAATAGGTTATGGCCATGAGATTTGGCTGGGGGACTTGAAGTATCACGGTATTAAGCGTTTATCCTCTTGTCAGCGAGTGGCTTTGTTCTCATTTATTCATGGCTATCGTACAACTTCTACAGATGCGCTTTGTGTATTAGCTGGTGTTCCTCCAATTTTTCTTCAGCTTTCGATCTCAGCCTTAAAATACAATGTGCTGAATGGCAGAACGTCTATTGAATTGAGTGGTTGTCGCATAGATTCGGATAAACTAGTAAGAAGGATACCAACTTTTGATTATCCGTATTTTTATTCTCCTCATAATGTTAATTTTATTCGTCCAATGATGAAATATAATGCATTTGCTGGTCACCCAGTTCTGTTTACTGACGGATCGAAGATGGATCAAGGGGTTGCAGCAGCTTATGTTGTGTTCAGGGGCCATCACTCTATATTTGAAAAAAGGATAAAACTTAAAAATTATAATTCGATCTATGAGGCAGAGCTGGTTGCAATTGCTGATGCAATAGATTGGTGCAGGTCATCACAGTTTTCAGTTTTCTATTTGTTTACGGATAGTTTTTCATCGTATTGCTCTCTCCAGTGTCTTTTTCCTAACGATGATCTTTTAATGAGAATTTACGATAATCTGAGATTAATGAGTGATAAAATTATTAACATAGGATGGGTTAAGGCCCATATTGGCATTTATGGAAATGAAAGAGCGGATTTCCTTGCTAAATCAGTGATTCTTAACGATGAGTATGATATTGAAGAAAACATTCCTATGCCGATCTGCATGTTAAAAGCCGGCCTGTCTAAAAAACGTATTTGTGATTGGCAAACTGATTGGAATAATAGTAAAAAAGGTCGTTTTACATATGACTTATTAAGTAAAGTTAATTTGGATTATATATGTTATTCTCAGATATGCGTTTATTTTTACACAGAGCATGATGCCTTTCCGGCATATCTTAAAAAAATGGGAAAAGAAGAGAGTGATAACTGCAGTTGTGGTACTAAGGGCGATGTTCGACATTTTTTATTTGACTCATGCCAAGTGTCTGCTGAGAAATTTGATTTTATTAGGAACCGTCCAGTGGCATGGAATATCAGAAGAGTTCTCGCCTGTCGTGGGAACTATAATAAGTTACGAAATATCTATAACAAGCTAAATAAGAATTTTTCATTTATTAAATATGTGTTTTGAACGTCCCCTTCTTGTGGTTTTTACTGCAAGCTGGTGAAAGTACTATAAAGCTGTGCCCTTATTGTGACATTAAAATACTTGGTCTGCTGGTCGGAACTATCTTTTTATCTTCGGTGCTAACAGTGATTGGCATGTTGTGCGGCTACATATGATGGTCTTTTAAAAACTTTTTAATAACATTATTATGTCTTTCTACGAACATTTCGGACTACTTTCAACAGACTTTGTGTTTCAGAGTGTATGTGGTGTCCTTCTTAGGAACTATGATACGAACAATTATTTTGTAGGACTTTGGCGATGGACTCGTTTATTTTAGTCTATTGCAATTTGTATATTTGCAGGTCAATTTAATTTATAATTTAGTTCAATGTGTGATTCCAGTTTTGTATAAGTTTTCAAGTCAGTGACTTGAACATCTGTGATTTTTTTTTTTTTGGTTCTGTTGGTGTTTAACGAGAGGTGTTCTCGTTCTTTGTTTAAATTTTATTTTGGTTTACAAATTATGTAACCTTATGTATGTAGATTTTATTTCTAGTGAGAGTCTCACTACTGAACGTTAGTCTATGTTTAATTATTTGCCGTCTGGTTTTTCTGGGCCTGTTTTCTTAGCGGTGGTTTTTCTTGGTGGTGCATAGGGTTTACCGCCGGAGCAATAGAACCTATGCCAAATTTGGTGGGTGCTCCGGTTGGGTGATTCTGCCTGTTCTTTAAAAGTACAGTTAAAGTTTCATAAAAAACTTAAACAAAAAATTAATAAAAATCAATAATTAAAAACTGCGCCTAGTAGCCCCGGTCTCCCCTATGATTTATTTACCAATTAGAATAACTGTGTTAAAATTAATCTAGATACATAACAATTGTAAAATAAAATATTTTTCTTATCTTTATTTATTTATTTATTACTTTACCACACACCATTTTCAAGAAACTGAATCAGTTTCCGTGACAATAAATTTACAGTCTTGATTTTAATTCCCCAACAGGATCAATTCACATAAACTCGGAATCCGCTTCCAATTCTCATAAAATGATCTCAGACTCACATTAATTCACTGAACTAAATACAACGATCATATAATAAAGCTGATATTTGATTAGCAAATCCTTCTATAAGGAATGAAATCCAATAGGTAGAAATAGTAGCCCTTTTATGAAGATAGAGGGAAATTCCACAATTCCTTTAATGTAATCGCACTTCATACAAATATCTATAGTAAGCGTTTCCAGACAGCGTATCGTAGTTAAGCGTGAACTAATCAGAGAATACACTAGCAATAATGCGCTATTTTAACGCAAAGCTGCATCGAATATAATTATTAGATGTACTTCATTATAAATGGGGTTATTTATAATAGTATTTTAACATACTAATAAATGTTATAAATTGGAATCTTTGAAAACGTAAGTAACGATTACTGTGAACTATTATATTTTTTTATATTTAAATGCTGTACACTTAACTTCATATAAAAAAAAAGAAAGCAAAAATAAAAACAATAAAAAAACGAATTAATTAAATGGGGGGGAAATTTACAGTCTACATAAATTGGTGTTGAAACAAAAATTTTAGAAATTATATCTATGTTTTCAAATCAACATAATCTTAAATTTATAACAAATTAACACCTTGTAATAATATACTAATTTTAATTGCTAAAAGGGGTATGAATAAAACATTAAAAACAGGTTTATTCGACTATTTATATGTTTGGACTCTACCCGAGTCATTTTTAAAACAAAATTGAAAGCTCGAAGCCGCTAAGTCCGTCCACACTTACCGGAACAATGGAACAATGTGAGCAGCTGAATGGATTGCCTAGTTTTTAGATGTCTTTAATTTAATGAATTTTTCTTTTAAATTTGTCCGGTGCTGTCTTTTAATTTTTTTTTCTTTTTTTAATTCCGGTTAAGGGGACCAGGAAAGTCCTATCTCCGCCATTTTAAATTCACCAATTTTATGTACCTTTTTCTCACAAATGGTGAAAGATGGATGTCTAGAATTTTTAGAGTAGTTAGAATAACATGCTTTACGTATTTTAACAGACCATTTTCTTTCTAAGTGAAACTCAAAATTAATTATTAATTATTTATTGAAGGTCATTTTTAAATTATCATTTTTGGTAAGATTTCTTTCCAAAATTAATTAAAGTAGTAAAAATTGCTTGTATCTTATCTTTAGCTGACCCGCCAGCTGCTGGATCGGCGCCTGAAGATAAGTTTAAATATGCTTAAAATCAATGTTGAATGGATTTATGTATTTAAACGGAAGCCTTTTCAAAATAAACTAATTGCTAGTAAAAATTGTTTCCTTCTCATCACTGGCCGAGATGTTCTGCTATTGAAGCGGATAGATGCGAGGTGCTGAGTTCGAACCATAGATATAGTAAAAATAACTTATTCATAAAACACATAGATAAAGTAAAAATAAGTTACTTTACTATATCTATGGTTCGAACCGAATCTCGCGTGTCGGCCTAATATTTCGGAGTTTTCCGTGGTTTTCTTCCAACCTTGGATTTCCTTGCGTTAATACGGATTAGGTTCCCTTAGTAAGACCCCCCGCGGAGGGTACCCCAGCTTTGGTCCTATATCCCTGGTGTTTATAATTGGTCATCATAAACACAACCTTCTCATCACTAGCTGACCCATCAGGCGTTGTATGGGACCTTAAACACACTTAAAATCAATGCTGAATGGATTTATGAACTTAAACGAAAATCTTTCCAAAATAAACTAAGTGCTTGTAAAAAAAAAAAAAAATCTCTTTTTTTCCCAGAAAATCCTCTTTGATTAAAAGATTTTACAATGTATCGCTTTACCTCTTAAACTATTCATTCAAATTCTTAAAACATCAAATTCCTTTTCAATGGATATTTTAAATTCTTTTTAATAAAATTTTTAATTTCTCTTCGATTATATCAGACAATTTAAAACACAAGTTTAAAAAATGAAACTGCCCACTTCATATTGATAAAAGCTTCATTTAAATGAGCGAATCTCTTTACTCCAGGCAAGAAGTTTTTTAATATATCATCAAATTCATTATTTTTAATTAAAAACTGTTACTTTTTTACTCAATTTTTTTTTCGATTTTAATATGTAACTAATCTTATTTGTTACTCTCTAAATTTTCTGACTTATTACAGCAGCTGTAATTTTTTTTTTCATGAGTACGTGATAAATATCAAAATCTGTCTTTAGATATCAGAGACATTTTTAGATTAGTGAAATTTGTTTCAAAAGATATTTATGCATTTAATAGAATGTTTTTATGCGATTCAAATTATTTTTTCTTATCAATAAAAAGAAAACTTATATAAAAAGCATTAAAAATTTAAAATTCCAATTTAAATATGATCTAAAAATAGTTTGTAATATCGATTTCTTCTTCGTTTCTTCAAAAATAGTTGAAATGTAAGACTGGTAAAAATGAAAAATTATTATATTTAATTTTGTTAAAAGTAAAAATATTAACTTTAAATTCTAAGTTTTGTGGAATCTACTATCGCTGTAGTATATTATTTGTAACATATTTATGAATAAAACGTTTTATTTTAGGATGTACAATTATTTTTAACACTATCGTACTGATTGGTAAACTCGCATTGAAAGTTGCCAACTGAGCAAAAAAATGCCCGAGCCGAATACGACTCGAACCCATGACTTACATTGCTAGTGCCGTATTCTTTAAGCTACCTAAGCTGGCAATCGGAGAGCGTATTTCGCTCACATAATTTTATTGGTATATAACATCTGGTCTACCATGTAGACAGTTCGACAGAATAAACCGCACGTAAATTAATCCATATAAACGACGGATACGTAGATATACTATTATTTATAACACATTCATACCAATTGGTAAACTTATCATACGAATTGAATTTTCCCAACTGAGCAAAAAAAAAAATGCCCGAGTCGGGACTCGAACACAAATCATTGGCTTGCATTGCCAGTGACTTACGGTTTAAGCTACCTGGGCTCTCAATCGGCGAGCATATTTCGCTCAGGTAACTTTATTAGTATATAACATCTGGTCTGCCATGTAGATAGTTCGACAGAATAAACCGCAGGTTAAGGAACTCCATATAAATGATCGATACGTAGGTATACTATTGTTTTTAACACAATGATACTGATTGTTAGCATTATCATACGAATTGAATTTTTTCCAGCTGAGCAAAAAAATGCCCGAGCCGGGACTCGAACTCAAATCATTGGCTTACATTGCCAGTGCCCTACTGTTTAAGCTACCTGGGCTGGCAATTGGCGAGTATATTTCGCTAAGGTTACTTTATTGGTATGTAGCATCTTGTCTGCCATGTAGATAGTTCGACAGAATAAACTGAAGGTTAAGGAACTCCATATAAGTGATGGATACTTCGATTCGTATTTTAGAATCGTTAATATTTGTTGCAATTTCTGAAATTATTTTAAAGTTGGTGCCCGATTCAGAACTATACACAAAAATAATTGATACGCTGCACTATTCAAATTTTATAACACTGGAATATTTAAAAATAATTATAACGTCATTTTAATACTTTATTACATAGCTAAAGTGTTCATGATTTCGGTTTTTCTGTATGCCATCTGTTTACATCTGAGCGTGCTCTTACTCTTGTGAAGATACTCCATTTACCCTGCACTTTCTATTTACTATGAAATGTTTTGTATTACAAATTAAGTATGATGCTTTTATAGCTCCTTTACATGGATAATCAAAAGAATTCAAATGTATTAAGGTATATGCGTGACATTTTTTTGAAATATATGGTAATGAAAAATCGTTTGCGATGTATTTTCATACTGTCGTATTATAAACACAAAGAAATTGATATAAATGCCTCAGGTACACTAAAGCATATTTGTTGTAGAATGCGGAGTGCAAAACATTTAGGATACATTTACAGAGTTATACAAAGTAATACAGTTACAAAATCGTATACGTGGGGGGGGGGGGGGGACAGTTTGCAGCGTATTTTAAACACTATTTGACATATAATAAAACTGATATACATTTCTCTGTTCATTACAAGAGGCTTTCTATATCATATGATGTGCATAGCATTTATAGCTCATTTAAAGGGACATACAAAATATTTCTGTTACAGTACTAACTTTTAGAGGTAATTTCTGGGAGCGAGTTTTCATTTAAGGTGTGGAATTTCAAGTTAAACTAAAATAAGCCATTAAAAAAATTTTTTTTTTCTACTGTTCAGTTAAATACATGTAAAAAATGAACCTTATGGAGGCATTAACCTCTGGTAAACCTAATATACACAAATTGTAGTTCTTATCCCCATACATTTCATTATTTACACCTGACATTTCAGACTTTGACATGGATAAACGACTGTATTAAAAAATTGTGGCTAAACGTATCAGAGACGCTACATTGATAAGCAATCTGTCTCGATTGAAAGAACCTTACAGAATCACAATGTTTTGAATCAGAACTATCAAACTCAAAATTGAACAAATATAATTATCATTTCATTTTGTTTAAACATAAGATAGTTATGTAATACAAAAATAGAAAACATGATGCAAATTTATTTTTGAAGCTAAAATATTGTAACAAATTATTAACAGGATAAATATAAATATACAGGGTGATTGAGCTCGTCGGTGACAAACTTTAAGGATCGATAGAGCACACCTAGACGAACATTTTTGAATAGGGAATGTAGGGTCCCTGACGCGATGGTAAGGCGCTAGGCGCTTTCGAAAATTTGGGTGCCGAAATTCGAAACGTCATAAAAACTAGGGAAATGGTTAGATTTTCTTGCTTGTTGCGTCGAAATGATTCTGTTTGTTTAGACTTTCTTCAGTACCAATTTGATAAGCGTATCTCTTAAAACATGGATAGGGGGCGCTGCAGACTTTGGAGAGCTAGAGAACAACTTTAAGCCCGTTATTTTGATAATTTAACACATGCTCGCCAAAGTTTATACTCTAACTTAAAGTTTGAACCCAAAAGTAGAGCCCTGCAAAAAGCGTAAGAGCCGGAATAAAATGTCAAAGTACAGGGTGGTCGAAACTCGAAGGCTCCTAAGAGATAAACAAACAGATTTCTTGACTTATGGCATGCATTTTCATGATTCTGTTTGCTGGGGCTCTCTGAAACTCAGTTGAACGGTACAAAAAGAAACATCGATAGGGGGCGCTTTGGGCAAAAAACATAATTCGTTGACATTTCGGACGCTAACTGGAAACGGGGCGCTACGATCAGTTAGTAATAATGAAAACACATTTTCTACCTCTGCTCAACACTTCTGAATAAATTTAGACCAAAAACATCAATGATACTGGAAATTTATTTACAAAAAATAACACTACAGAAGATGCTCGAAATTTCGACCTTGGGCCATGATGCAGGCTTCGCACCTCCGTCGCATTGAGGAGTGTGTGTTTCCAACAATGCCAGGAGTATCTCTGATCTGCCCTGCAGCTGCCACAATGCGCGCCACAAGTTCTTCAGCACTGCTGACAGGTGTATGGTATACCTCGGCCTTCAGGTAACCCCAAAGGAAGAAATCCAAGCAGGTGAGGTCTGGTGATCGGGCAGGCCAGTGAACTGGACCCCCACGCCCGATCCACCGCTGGCCATACCTTGCGTTTAGATGGAGACGCACGTCGTTCGTGTAATGGGCCGGAGCTCCATCGTGCTGGAACCACATCTGGCGACGCGAACCTTCGGGTACGTGCGCCTCATCCAGAAGCTGCGGCAGCACTTGATCCAGGAAAATCAGGTAATTTCCACCTGTCAGCCGTTCAGGTAACAAATAAGGGCCAATGAGGCAATCCCCCAGAATGCCGGCCCACACATTTACTGAGAAACGCTCCTGGGCTGCTCGGCTTCTGGTTTCATGTGGATTTTCATCACACCACACATGACTGTTGTGGGCGTTCCACATTCCCTCCCGGCTGAAGGTGGACTCGTCCGTAAACAAAATGCTGTTTACAAAACGGGGATCCCTGGATCTCATCGCCAAGTACCATCTTGAGAATTCCACTCGAGGGCCAAAATCCTGCTCTCTGAGCAACTGCACCCGCTGGATGTGGTAGGGGTGCAGATTCCGGGAACGTAAGATGCGCCACGCAGTTGCTTGCGAAATGCCAACATGTCTGGTGATATCTCTCGTGCTAAGACCTGGGTTGTCCTCAACCAGGTTAAGCACAGCCTCTTCGTTGTCGGGGGTGCTCACTGATCGCTCCCGTTCAGGCCTGCCTCCGTCGAAAGATCCCGTTGTGGACAACCTCTGGTGTACTCGAGCGAAGAAGGCATGGCAGGGGATTTGCCTGTTGGGGTAACGCTCGGCGTACAACCGCTGAGCGGCTCGTCCATTACAACCAGCAGCGCCATACGCCAAATGCATGTCAGCCAATTCAGAGTTTGTGTACCGTTCCATCCTACTACCGATCTGCAGACAAGTAACCCGAAGCTTAAGTAGGTACCGCACGTTCAAAAGACGTGTCTGCGCATACAACTACGTCATCTCGCGTTGTCGTCTACGCATTACGTATCTTTTGCATATCGATATGGTACGATATCTTTTGCATAAATCAGCAAAAAGCACCTTATGTAAATTTTATTGCGCGCATTGTGCATGATTGAAACCAGCTATGTTTGTTAAAAAAAACAAACAAACTGCAGTTTTAATAGCTTCTTATGATAAGTAAATTACTCTCTTGTTTTGTTTCTAACTGATCGTAGTGCCCCGTTTCCAGTTAGCGTCCGAAATGTCAACGAATTATGTTTTTTGCCCAAAGCGCCCCCTATCGATGTTTCTTTTTGTACCGTTCAACTGAGTTTCAGAGAGCCCCAGCAAACAGAATCATGAAAATGCATGCCATAAGTCAAGAAATCTGTTTGTTTATCTCCTAGGAGCCTTCGAGTTTCGACCACCCTGTACTTTGACATTTTATTCCGGCTCTTACGCTTTTTGCAGGGCTCTACTTTTGGGTTCAAACTTTAAGTTAGAGTATAAACTTTGGCGAGCATGTGTTAAATTATCAAAATAACGGGCTTAAAGTTGTTGTCTAGCTCTCCAAAGTCTGCAGCGCCCCCTATCCATGTTTTAAGAGATACGCTTATCAAATTGGTACTGAAGAAAGTCTAAACAAACAGAATCATTTCGACGCAACAAGCAAGAAAATCTAACCATTTCCCTAGTTTTTATGACGTTTCGAATTTCGGCACCCAAATTTTCGTAGCGCCTAGCGCCTTACCATCGCGTCAGGGACCCTACATTCCCTATTCAAAAATGTTCGTCTAGGTGTGCTCTATCGATCCTTAAAGTTTGTCACCGACGAGCTGAATCACCCTGTATATATATATATATATATATATATATATATATGAGGAAATAAATTAACTATTCAATGTGTATCAAAAAACTGCAAATTTGTTTTATTGAAAACTAGTTGGATGTGTCAATACCAAAACTTTCTTCTATCTCATGTCAATATTTCATTTTAATTTGTTTTATTAGTATTTTTATTACTATTTATTTATTATTTATTATTACTATTTTTATTACTACTTATTTATTTTTTATTAGTATTTTTGTTATTTATTTAGAATAAATTTATTCTCTTCTCTATTTTAAAATTGCTAAAATCCTTTCTCGTTTTAATTTTAAATTTATTTTCAAGCCTATGAACAAAATTAAATTCTCTTCTCTAAAAGATCTTATTCCTACTGAGAACTGGTAGGGTGTTATTTTATTCCTTGCTCTTGCAATTTAGGTTATATTAGTCAAACATAGAGAGCTTTAAAATTCAGATAAGCTGAGCATCAGAAGTATGTTGCAAATCAAGAAATGTCTAAATCTTCGATTGCTTCTCACTGTTGGTATTTCAGTCAGCGTTTCAATTTCTCCGTGGCCAAAATTATTTCTTCCCCTGCCTCTCCCACTTACTTGGATATTCATGAAGCAAATTTTATTTCTAAAAATTATGATAATCTTGTCAATGATCTCTCATCATCTCTCCAGCGTGGAAATTACTTTTGTAATTCTTTTCCCTCGTCTCTTGTTTCTTTTCTTTTTATTTTTGTTTTAAAAAAAAGTTCTTTTTGAGTTTTTTTCTTGTTTTATTCTTTTATATTTCTTTATTTATTACTATTATTTATATATATATACTTTTTAATTTTCTTCTTTTATTTAATTTTAATTTTATTTATATCTTTATTTCCATTTTTCAATTTCTCTTCTATCATTTTGGCAACGTCTTCTGCATGTGCTCCTTTCAGCTAGCACCATCTGTCGCATTCTTTGCAAATTCTACTCTCGACCTTTGAGTTCATTTTTGAACTTGTCTCCTTTTGGACACGTGTTTACTGTAGCTGATGACGAGCTGTTAATATTTTTAGCTCGAAACGCGTCCTATGTTTTGCTTTTATTTTATGGTGATTTTTTTTATAAAGATTTATTATTTTGTTTCCTATCGCCAGTTTTCGGTGCGGTTTCGCTACTGTAATATATTTAACTTTGAGGTTTTTTTTTTTTTTTTTTTTTTTAATAAAATATTTCTTTTGTTCTATAATACATTTAATAGATTTAATCCTTTAGTGCGCAGCTTTGACCTAATTCATACCAGAAAATTATTATAGAAATATTTGCTTTAAAATAACAGACATTCCGTTTTTAAATAAAGCGAAATTAACCATTGGAACTTTCTGGTGTAAAGTCAGATTCTCTGAACTACGTAATTTCTAGAACGTATTCAATCATCGGAATCAAAGGGTTAAAGTTTAATTTTTATAAAATAAATAATTATATAAAATAAGGTATTTGGAGACATACCTATTAAAATACTTACTAATTTGCAATATTTTAGTATAAAACAACTACACGACAGTAGTTTTTACTTCTATTGCAGATGTGCAACAGAAGAAAAGATTGACGTATTTATATGAAAAATGTATATCTGAATTTTTTCATTATTTTTCCTGTGTAATAAACCCTGCAGAGAATCATATATAATTTTTTCGAAACAAAATAAAAAATCGCGCATTTAAGGGGTAAAACGATAAATCACATATTCTAGAGTTCTAGTTCCAATAATATAAAGTTATTGTTATTAAAAAATGTACTCAGATTTAATGCTATTCGATACTAGATTAGATTATAATAAAAGCTATAGAAAGCATTTCAATCCTTCATGTAATCAAATTTAGGAAGGTTTAAATATTCATTTATTTTGTAAATAAACCTTAAACCTTCGAATGTTCATACATTCAAATAAATATAATACTTAAACATTGAAACTGTTTATTCATATAACTACGTCTCAATAATACAATCTAAAGCTTTGAAATAATATTATTTGTGATAAACTATGAAACGCGGTGAAACTTAGATACTATAAATATGGTACGATTTAAGCACATTTATAACTGATGATCATAACGTACACAAACAAAATCGATATTTAAAATTAGTTAAATAATTTGTATAACGGTAAAATATTATTATTTCATGCTGTGTTCCAATACAAAATGCTTGGCAAAACCGGCATACATACTTTTTTTTTTTTTTTTTTTTTTTTTTTTTCAGTTTCTTAACTCTTTATATACTGAATTATGAATTCATGAAAATTTTATCTTCTAAAGCATTTATCGTGAATTGTTTAAACTACATTAAAAGATTTACAAAAACATTTAATAAATTTTAGAAGGATTGAATGCTGTAACTGGATTAATTAAATTTGAATTTATTGGGATTTTGTGCAATATTTATAACCCCAATCAAATCTTTTATTTTAAATACTTTTCTTAGTATTTTGTAGAATTAGGAAATATACAAATATAATGTTCTTACAATAGAAATATAGAAATATTTCTGAATTGAAAAATCAGCCCCCCCCCCCCTCTCTCAACGCCAAGAAAGCTGAAAAGATCCAAAGGCAAAAGAAATCATCCTTTTAAAAATATTATGGTTTTGTGAAACCAATAATGGTTTTGAAACAAGATAAAGTAATGAATCTATAACTCATTCTAAACTGTATTATAACAAATCCATGTATTAAATGAATTTTATAACAAGTTATTTTAATGGTACTTATAAATACCGTCAGTAGATAAAGGGTTAAACAGAAAAAAATGACGATAATAAAATCATATGACATTTTTTAAATTCATTTGCCAATGAGCTACACAGTAATACTGAAAACATTTTAAAAATCCATCAGCAATAAAAATTCAAAGATTCTGTTAAAAACTGATTGAGATGCACAATTTTTTCTCATAGTACATTAACAGATATTTTATTTAAAAATAAATGCGTTTTACATTTGCAAGCAACAACAATAATATATGAAAAAAAATTGTCCTCACTCACGCTTATGTTTTGAAACCGAAATGATCGGTAAACTACATGTTGCACTATTTTCATATTAATAAAATTAAATACAATAAAAGGAATAAAAAAATAACAGGATCCAGAAATTTATCTCATGTTATTTGCTATGCGAAATAGTAAAATAGTTATTATCTATATATTTAAAAAATTAAATTCTAAATTAAATTTAAAAAATCAAAAAACCCGACTACGTAAAAAGCTAACCAATTCATTATTTTTGATGAATGTGAAACTATTTTTTTATATTACATGCCATTTTTTAATTTACTTGATGACGTTTAAGTTGCGTTTAATTGTTAGTTCCTATCTATAAACACTGTTTTGATTAGGCCTATAGAATATAGATGTCTATGATGGTTAGAGCTGCAGTAAATCTAGAGATATTACCTACACAACTTCCAGGTTGCGCAATATTTAAACGGAGCTTCTGACTGTAAAATAGTCAATAAAACATCGGCTTCATTTTGAAAGACCTATCCAATGATATGCCACTCAATAGGGTGCGTAAAAATATTTTTCTTCTCTACCGCCATTTTGTTTTTTACGGCCACCATTTTGAATTTATAAAACCTAGCCTATAACCATCGGAAAATTAAGACGAATTGATAGCGACCTCATTCATTAAAATCCATCCAGCTGTTGGGATGTTTCGAGGGTATAAAGAAATCCACATACCCAGATACGACTGAAACACATAACCCTTCTTTCCAGTCGGGTAACAAGGCTTATTTTTCAGTTATCTGCCATAAACTTTCTACTGAACGAATTGTACTAATTATCATTTTTTAAAGTTGTTCATCTGTAGATGCGCCTGCTCTTAGCTACATTTAAAAAAATTATATATTTATATTTTAAATTTAATTTAAAAAGTTTTATGAAATTTCTTCAAGAGGGTGGCAATCGGACTACTTTCATTGTTCCTGAGGTTTTATTTATTGGTTATATCTTTTATGATGACATTTTCTCATTACAAGTAAAAGCAACTTTTGAGAAAATGTGAACTGGAAATCATGTCATGCTTTAAAAACACATGCATTTTCCTGTTACATTTCAATACTATTTCATTCCGCCGATACTGAGTTTGAGACACTTTGGCAAATGCTTCAGTGAGTAAAAATGACGACATTATAAAAGAAAAAGATCATTTTGTTTTGATAAAAGTAAATACAGTCGAATCTCGCTGTAATGAACCCGGGATATTGTGAACACTCGGATGTAATGAACACTCGGATGTAGTGAACACTCGGATGTAGTGAACACTCGGATGTAGTGAACTTTTTTAGTGGCCCCGTCCGAACTCCCATTTAACTAATTTTATTTTATACGCTTATAGTGGACAGCTGAGAATTTGGTAGTTCGTTTATAGCGAACTCAAATTTTATTTTCCTTAATTTTGTTTCAGTTCTTCAACTTTATACTTGCACTAGTTGTGATCACAAAAGATGGCATTTATTTACATTGTGCCATATATCACTTTTTCACGCTCATCGCCTAAAACTATGGCGAACAAGTTCTTAAACTGCGCATGACTCTTCTTCCGCTCCCCCCCCCCCCATCCCGTTGCAGGAAAAAAACCTCTCTTCTTTGTCCTTCCTTAATTCAAGGAATAAGCATCATTTATTTATTGCTAACTCGGTTCTCCGCCTCTCGTTATAATTGGGATAGGCCAAGAATGTCCCTTGTTTTACAGTGTCTCTCTTCATTATTCTGATGATTGATTTGAGATAAGAAGACGTTTTTTCAAGAGCAGAGAAACATTTCGTGAAAATGGCGAATTCTGTAAATAAGAAAGTATTTTCGATTGAGGATAAGATTCGAATCATTAAACGTGTTGAAGATGGAACAATCAATCGGTACCGTACAAGGAATTTTCCTTGTCAAAATCTAAAGTTTCAAACATTTAAAAAAAGATCACAATGCGACTTTTGCTGCACACGAAAAAAATTTGGATTCTTCGAAAAACCTACGCCAGGCTGAAAGGAAAAACGTGGAAGGAGCTCGATTAAAGTGGTTCACCATTTTCAGCGGGATAGAAATCTCCATGTGTCCGAACCAATGCTTCAAATTACAGCGAATGAGATTGTCGAAAGAGTCGGATATAACGGTTTTGTGTGCTCTAATGGATGGCTGGATAGGTGAAATGATGGAACAATATTTCTTGTGGAAAGATTGTTGGTGAAGTAGCAAGTGTTTGTTCATCGGATGTGGGAAAGTGGAAAGCTCAAGTGTGGCCTAATGCAATCCAGGATTATGAAGAGAAGGATATCATTAATGCTGACGAAGCTGGATTGTTTTACAAAATGACTCCCGACCAGACTTTAAAATTTGTAGGAGAAAAGTGCACTAAAGGGAAGCTCTCAAAAGTGAAAATAACTGTTCTTGTATGTGCAAATATGAACGACTCAAAATAACAAAAATTAGTGGTTGAAGGTAAATCCCGTAAGCCAATGTGTTTTAAAAATGTTAAAAAAAACTGTCCGTCAACAACAAAGCCGATCAAAAATCCTGGATGACTTCCAATTTTTGAAGAACTTCGACAAAGGGACAATGATTTGTTGAAACTAAAACGTAAAATTGTTCTCCTTGTCGACAATTGCACAGATCATCCCCACTTAGAAAATCTGAAGTGCATTAAGCTCGTTTTTTGCCTCCAAATACGACTTCTGTGCTGCAGCATATGCGCCAGGGCGTTATTCGCAGCCTGAAGTCCCACTATAGGAAACAGCTAGTGATGCCTGTTTTAGAGAAATATGAAGGGACAACACGGAGAGAACAACACGGATTATAACATTTCTCTTTTGGAAGCAATCGTACTGTTGTAAAGGCATGGAAACAGGTAACGTCAGCAACAATCCGTAACTGTTGGAGATATGCAGCTCTTTCTAAGGATGTGATTTTGGAAGGAAAAGATTCTAACGTGGAGGATGAAGAAAACTTACCAATAGCTCTGTGACTGGAAATGCATAGTGTGAGCATTTTTCAAAGGGACGTTACTGACCACTTCGAATCTTGCGATGATGAAGTGTACACTTCTGGTACCCCTACAGATGATGACATTGTATCTGAAGTTAAACAAAAGAACGATGCTGAAGAAGACTTAGAAGATGGTGTTGAAGAAGAACTTAGAATTTATGTACTTTCTATCTCGGATGTGAAGTCGACAGCGAATATCCTGAACATTTTTTTTTTTTTTTTAATAGAAAATGTGGTGCAGAAAATATTGGATTATTTACTAATTTTTTATAAGAAAATTGATTAACTCTACTTAAAATCGAATTTTATTCAATCGAAAATCATTAATTTCTTTCATAGATTATAAAATAAAATGTAGTTTTACTAACTAATTTTCTTTTTAACAATTGATTTATTATGTATTTAATTAGTTAATAATTTGTAAGAAAATTACGTATTATTGCAATCACTATTTTTAACAATACTATATCATATGCTAAAAAATATTTTTTTCACGCCGGACATAGTGAACCATCGGTTATAGTGGACATATTTCTGGGTCCGCAGACGGTTCACTATTTGGGGTTCGACTGTATTTTACCACGAATGTGTGTAAAAGATCTGAATTTCGGTTATTTTTACTGACCGGTATTGAGAAACAAGAGTGCGAATGTTCACGTGTCAAGTTGTAGCCGTTGTAACTGACAAACGCCACTTCAAATTTAGAAAATTATTTATTAATAACCTATTGCGCGTTAAACTATTTTTTAAATGGTGAATACGGGTATGAGATGTGCGTATTTAAATTTGGAGACGGTGAAAATGACGTTAGGTTTAGATTTAATTGGGGGAAAATTCTATGATTGTGTGAAAGCAAAATGCAAGTTTTGCTGATTTTTAATTTTGTAATGCCAAGCATAAGAGCCTCGGTTGATAACTTCATCATAATTGCTGATCTTGATTGCTTGTTGCTATTACTTATACGAATAAAGATTAATTTTTTAATAGTATAAACAGTTGAGGCTTATGGAAAAAGTATTTTGGAGACTTTAGGTTAAAAATATATTTGTTTTAAGACCTATGTTAACTAACGTAAGATAGATTTTTAATTGTATTTAATTCTGTGGGTTTTTTATAAATCAATGTAGCAGTTTCTTTTGAAACATTTTCTTTCGTCGAAATTTGACGGGTTTCAACTCGTTTAAATTAACAAACTATGCACAATATTCAATAAACAACAGATATTATAGGATCAGATTAGATAATTTAAAACAAGTATCAAGAGTTTTAAGCAAAGGCTAAATTTTCTAAAGGAGCTCCCTCGTGTGATGGGTTCGCTCCGAATGGCGCACAAGTGGCGTTGCGAAAAATGCCAGAATGGAAGCATGACCAGAGCAATCCGCATTGAAAGACCTCCAAGAGGAAGAGGAAGGAATGCTGTATGGACTAGGCATCGCAGATTGATCGTAAGGCGCATCCCATACTGAGACGACAAGCGACATGTAGCGCAAAAACCGGTCGAAACAAAGAACGAAGTTGTTTCAAACCTGTTTTAAACCAGTTTTTCAAGCGAATTCAAGCGACATGTCTTATGTGTCGCCTTAGTGTGGGATGCACCAAAGTTGAGATTTTCATCGTTTTAACGTACTTGAAACGCGTTTTTATCAAAACGTTCTTTTTCAAACTTTCCTCCATCATATCTCGAGAACGGTTCGACCGATTCACTTGAAATTTGTAGAGTAAACTCGGCACATGTAAATGCACGGAGTTAACTGGTAGCATCCTAAAATTCCAAATATTTCTATTTTTTTCGTAACGAAAAAAAAAAATCATGAAATTTGAGTTTTTTTTTTTTTCAGAAGTCTGCCAAAAATCCAATTTTTAATATTTTCAAATATTTCTAGGTCATTCGATGCATTTAGGTTTAAAGATTAAAATGTCGTTTGTTTGTTTTCTTTCAGATAAGCGAATTAGCGAAAATCGTGGAGGAAGTTAGCGTCCTTTTTTCGGGAGGAAGGTGTCTTCAGAGTGGTGTAACTTACATTTTAATAAAGATTTTTGCTTAAAATTTGTTTTACATATTCTTGAAATAGCAATAAATGTATAATAAAAAAACTCAAAGTTCTATTTTTTCATATGTCGTCAAAAAAAAAAAAAAAAAAAAAAAAAAAAAAAAAAAAAAAAAATCCAAAAAATGCTTAAATTACAAGCCGGCATATGGGGAACCCCCTTAATTAAAACGTATCTATCCCTTATCTTGTTTAATCGTGCTATTATTTTATTCCTCTGAAATAATTTTTTGTGCCAATTAAAATATCTAGAGGTTATTTTGACGCAAATGGGATGCCGATTCCCACTACGCATTTTTTTTACATTGCCCCGGAGATTAAGCGGTGAATGTAAACAGCAGTATATATATATATTTTCAGTATGCTCAAAAGAAAAATCAATTGATGATACATGAATTTCAGATGGTAAAAAATTGTTTCATTTGCTCTAATTGCTTTAACATGATTTTTACTCATATCGTAATATTAAAATATTTATTTGCTTAAAAGACGCTATAAAAACACATTAAAAGTAAATTAAAAACTCTTTATTTACATGTTTCAACTCATTTTCTGAGTAGTCGTCAGAATGTATAATAGAAAATTACAAATGCATAATGACAAATGGAAAATGGAAAAAATCATCGAAAATAAACAAGTAATCAAGTAACGCGCCCTATATTTTCGCGATTGCTCGTGTTCTCTCTATGTCGCGATGCCGAAATTTATCTAAACATTCAACCCAAAAATTCGGGATACGAAAGGATAAAGTATCGTTACAAACTCCTGAACCTCTTAAATAAATTTCAATAGACTCTCTTATGAATAATTGTAAATAAAAATTAGACCTACAGATGATTTTACTCTCGTTAAAAAGTATGTTAATGTTCTCTATTTGATTTAGCCGGGATAAAGCAGTATTACCTCTGTTGTATTTTATGTCCGCTATATGTTCTTTACATCTGATATTGAATTTTCGTTGGGTTATACCTATATAATACTTGATACCTATACTTGATTACTTGTTTATTTTCGATGATTTTTTTCATTTTTCATTATGCATTTGTAATTTTCTATTATACATTCTGACGATGACTCAGAAAATGAGTTGAAACATGTAAATAAAGAGTTTTTAATTTACTTTTAATGTGTTTTTATAACGTCTTTTAAGCAAATAAATATTTTAATATTATGATATGATTAGAAATGGACGTAATTTTGACTTACTACTCGCACTTATTTACATTTGTATGATTTTTACTATTTCTCCATTTCTGAGGAATTATTCTTGCCAAAATTACGTTTTGAAAATGTAATTTAATATTTCCTGGACTATATAATTAAAGGAATTGAATTAATAGTTGCATATATTCTTTTATAGAAGAAAAATAATTATATCATGTCAAGGTAAGTCTATTATATATTTAGTAAGGTTTCTTTTAAGGGTTCTGTTGATACTTGAAAGTTCAAAATGGAAACATTACACCTGTTAATTTTAATATTAAAGTTATTAAAAATCTAAAACTACCCTGCTAATGTAAAAGATTAAACTGTTCCATTAAAGTTAACCATAAATTAATAGATACATATGCAGAACTTAGAGATCGCCTCAACAAATTGTTAACCCTCCATCATGCGTGCCTGTTTTTGCCACACGAACACTCGGGGTGTGTTGAAAACACCGCAAAACTTTGATCACAATTTTTAAAATTAAATTATTTATAATAATTTTGTAATTTACTCGTAATTAAAGTAGTTTAATTTAACTTATTCTAAATAAATACAATTCAGAAGTACAAGAAACATGTGATTTCATAAAAATTATATGAAAAAAGCTTGCATACATTACTACATTACAGTCAGAAATAGAATTGATTGCTTACATTACTTGTCCTCTAAAAATATTGTCTCAAGACTTTTTTTTGCTATATTACAACATAAATTTTGTTTAGGTATAACGATTTGATAATGTTATTTATTAAACAGACTAGTTTGGCATCAGAATCTTTCTCCCATAATTCATCAGCTTCTTGCTGTAATTCCGAATTGTGATTAGAACGTTCCTTAAAGTATTCGTCATCATCCTAAAGATTATCATCTGCAACCTTTGCCCCGTCACCTTCAGAATCTGATAAAAGAGAAGCGAAAAGATTCCGGAAACGCTGTGAATCCATTTTCCGTGGGGATCCCATCGACATTTTCTGAACAAAAAGCAAAAAATCGTTATAAATGACTCAAAATAAATATAAAAAAAAAAGTTATTCATAAATTGATTTATTTCTATGATAAAAATAAAATAACTCTGTAATATACATTATCCTTTTTTTTCAATGAAAATATATTCCATGACTAGAAAGATTAGACTATTCAAAAATGACGGAAAATAAGTTATAAAGATATATATACAAAATGTATGCAATAATATGAGTTTTTCTCACTTGTTCTGCCGTAATAGATGAAAACAACACATTTTAAAAACGAAACAACTTTATGAAAAACTATGTACAGTAGAAGGCCACTAATCAGCACAACTTGGTTCCAAGTGTTGTGCGGATTTGAGGTTTTTGCGGATTAAGTCATGTCTATTCAATCTCCGTTTGTATTTTTTAAAGTTCATACTTAAGACAATTCGGATTCTTAATTCTTAAAAATAAATAAATTATACACTTGAACATATAAGTAAGGTAAATTTATTAAAAGAAAAAAATATTTTTTTTAAACATGGCAGTAATGGTCTCTGTAAATACATTTGATTTTTATTGCTGAATTTTATCTTGCTCTCTACAAATAGTCATAAGTTCTTGTTTAGTTGCAAAACTTTGTTGCTCTAAAAAATTTATATATTTTTGGCCTTACACCAAATCTTCATCAAAAGGTATTTTAGCCTGTTAGATTCAGTGTCTGAATTTTCTTTAGTAGGGATAGAGAACTTTAGTGATTTGTTTATCACTAGATGTCTTGCATCAACATCTGTTATTATTAATTCATACTAAAGTTTTTATTTATATTTCAGGGTGTTATAAAAATAATTAAAAAATTACTATTATTATAAGTCTTAAAATCTTTTTAAATTTCTAATCATGATTTAATGGGGGGAGGAATTAAAATCCTTAGTAAATTATAAATGGAAGAATTTGGTAACTTCTGTTAACAAATGACAGGAAATTTTGAAAATAAAGGACTAATATCAGGAAAAAAACAAGTATTACACATGTGTACTAAAGGTTTTATTTTTATTTCAGGGTGTTATGAAAATAATCCTGATGTTATTGTTAATATAAGTCTTTAAAATGTTTATAGATTTCTAATCATGATTTAATGCAGGCGGGAGGAATTAAAATCATTAGCACGTTTGATGAAAGAATCTGCTAATTTTTGTTAACAAATGAACCAGAAAATTTATGAAAATGAAATACAAATGTCAGAAATAAGGAAAATTTTAATAAAAATAATAATAATATCTCGAAAACAATGAAAAAAAATTGCAGATTTTTATTATTTTAATTACCACTTTAAGACTATTTGCAGAATTACTTGGCAATAAATAGCGAAATTAGGAAGTTTTATGCTTATTTGTGGTAGGCCATCTATTGGTTAAAATCAGTAAGAGATGCTTTTTTAAGATCTCACAGCGTAATGTACAATTAAACAGCAACAATCATTGTTCAAATACAATAAATGTAATATTTTAAAATGTTTATTGCAATTTCATAATTAAGATTTAATCTAGAAACATGTATGATTAAATATATTATCAAAGTAAGCATCTTTCATTAAAAAAAAAAATAAATAAATACTTTTTCATCTCAAATTGTGTTTTTCAAATACTACTGCAGTAATACATTATTAAATAAAATAGTATACTAATTAAATGTACAATCATTTTAAACGATAAAGAAGAAACTATACACAGAGAGATTGAAAAGATTAAAATTTGTGAACAATTTTTTTCAATAATTTGCCGTCATTGAAACACTTTTCAAGAATTGAAGAGCTAAGTGGAAGAGCATGTTAAGTAACAAAAATTACATTTGAAGAATTTTGAAGTGAAAGTTTTTGCTGTACATTTTAATGATTTATTTTCTGTTTGATACCATGTGTTTAAAATATTAACAGGTATGGTACTAAACTCTCTCAGAAAAAAATTATTCATATTTAATTATCAAATATTAAAAATTATTAATATTATTGCCATTATTAAATATTAATGAATAATGGCTTAAATCTTCAAGACAAAATGGAATCTTAGTATTTTAGCTTCACCATGTGATAGGATGCCTCATAACGCTTTCATCGAAATGATAATTTTTTTTTTTTAAATATAGCATAACATGTTCATCCACTCAGCTCTTCAATTCAATCTATTTGTTTACATCCATAAATTGGTCGCGAATTAGAAGCCTCACTTTGCCGCGATCAATGAGGCGATCCAACCGGAATTGTAAGGTAGACACAGAGAGTTTGATTTTATATGAATAGATTACTCGCGGGAGATCTCAGCACCCCAGCTAAAATGTTTCACGTCCTCACTTCTTCGGGAAAAACGATAGAATTAATGTATTTTGTCCGTAGGCGTGGCCTCTAGGAGTGTGCAGCTACTACAACTATTTGACCTTGAACTTGAGTAGTTCTGTACATAGAGAGTGAAAATATTAAAATTGGTGAACAATTTTTTTCAAGATTTTGTCGTCATTGAAACATTTTTCAAGAATAAAAATTCAATCTATTTGTTTACATTCATAAATTGGTCGCGATTTAGAAGCCTCACTTTGCCGCGATCAATGAGGCGATCCAACCGGAATTGTAAGGCAGACACAGAGACTTTGATTTTATATAAATAGATTACTCGCAGGGGATCTCAGCACCCCAGCTAAAAAGTTTCACGTCCTCACTTCTTCGGGAAAAATGGTAAAATTAATATACTTTGTCAGTAAGCGTGGCATCTAGGAGTGTGCAGCTACTAAAATCATTTGACCTTGAGCTTTAGTAGTTCTGTGCTTATGCGCTTGTTTTTACTTGTAGGGTTTTCAGATCACACCACGCGAGTAATAGAGGGTTAAAAATTTAAAACAACCCTGCTAATGTAAAAGATCCCCAGGTTCTATTAACTTTTACCATAAATGTCGATACATATGCAGAATTTAGAGATCATCTCAACAAATTGCAAAAGGAAAACACCCGCATAGCAATGGAATTCCGATTATAAAAATACTTTTAAAAATTTAGAAATATTTTAAATGCTAAATCAAACCCGTCATACGTTTGTCGGCACTTCAAAGGTTGCAGCAGGTGCTGTGATAGAACAATCTGATGAATATAATTGTTTAGCCCTTATTGCTTATTATTCTACAGCTTTTAGAATTGCGCACGTATTGCTCAAATAATTCACCAAACGGCTACGAGATAAAAAACGACCAAAAAATTAAAATTTTCAATCAATGTATATTCATTAATAAGTGTAAGATTTCAAAGAAAATTAGATATTTGGATTCATCGTTAGAAAATACACACAGGTTTGTTAATTTCAAATGGATAAAAGCAATATTTAAAAATATATAACGTCCATTAAAAATTCCTAGTTTACTTTTAAATATAGAAACTTGGCGAACTACAAATTCCAGTAAATATCCCCCCCCCCCCCTCTTAAAGAAGAAATTAAGAAAGAATTTTCTTTGCCTCCCGATTAAAATCTATGATTTTTCCTTGGGCGAACCGCTAGCATCGAAGCGATTTCAAGGGGAGCGTGTTGATTGAACAGTCGTGCGCGACCTTCGCATCCGGAATCAATTCTAGTCAGCTTGTGGTTTTAAAGAAAGAAATGCTTTATTTAATTGGGCCGCTTGATGAGTTTTTAATTAATATTCCAGCTAATTCTTAGAAATTCAAAATTCTGAGTCTTAGGTGCATTAGGAAAGGCCTTGGACAATCTTCAGAAAAATTTTCAGCCTCGTAGTCGTAGATTTCGCTAGCCATCGCAGACGCACACACACATACACATAGACAGACAGACACACAGAGCGAAACTTTCTTTTATTAGTAAAGATTGGAATGTTTTGCTATTTGAGATACTTTATACAAATTCTACCAATATTTCCATGGATTAAAGTTTGCTATTAACATGCATCCATAGTTTGATTAAAGAATGTGGACATTCTTAGAGAAAGTTTATTCAGACGGTCTTTAAAAGTTATCCTGTCTGAATACGAGATTAAATATGAAAGGCATTCAACAAATATCGAAGCAAAACTATTCTCAGTAAATCTCGTATCTCAAATTATATGACCCGTGAAAAATTATAGAATGCAGAAATAGGGGAAAGTGTGTTGTACAAATTATAAAATATAAAATACAATTGTAGTCAAACAGTAAGAATTGGGAAAAGTAGTATCCCCCATATCGCTAGGAAAAAAAATATTATATCTTTTTTTTATGAAAATTTTCGGAACTATATACTACTCCGAAATGTTTAATATTAGTTTCCCTTATTATAATTGACCTAATATTATGGCGTTTTCTCGGGACAAATGGAAATCACATAGAAAAATTAGCAAACACATTTTTATATATTGCGTTGATTTTGCTAAAAAAGTTGTTATGAGTAACTTTAAATTTCAAAAATATTAAGATTTGTGTCTTTTACTGAGATAAATGCTGATAAAAAAAAAAAAAAATACAATATATTAATACGTTGTTTTAACAGATTATGTGAATTTGGATATAAATAAAAATATCAAAAACCTTAAAAAATTCTTCAAAACTGATCGATTTTTTTGTGTGCAATTATCCATTATAAATTTCCATTTCATCATTATTATGAGGGATCATAACGATATTAAACAAACAGGAAATTGCACGTCAAACGTGGCAAAAGTATAACAAGTATGTTCGTACTATAACTAGTTTTATAAATATTCAGATCCTCGTGCAATAGCTGTTGCATTCTTATGTAAAAAAATCATGAATACAGAATTTATTACGATTATATAGATTAAATTCAATAATGCGGAAGTAATATAAGATCATCTGAAATAAGACGTAATCATCCTGGCAACGTACAATCATTACCAATCATGAAATGTCATTGAATTAATTACGTCTGATAGGATTGAATAGAATAATACCCAAGGCAACATAGAATCATTACCTATCATGGGATATCATTTGATAAATTTCCCATGATAGGATTTTATAACATGAAGAAAACTTTTATTAATATCTTTTAAGTTTTAATTCGATTTTCATGAAATTTGAAATTACTCGATAAAATTCTTCAACGATTATATATATTAAATTTCAAATCATTAAGTTGGGTAGTTTTTGCGCTGTTATATGCGGAGAGATGGGCAGACAGACAGACGGACGGAACAGACTGTGTATTTATAGGTTCTGCGTATTTATTATATATATACTAGAAAGGTAGCCCGTCAAAAATGACGGAAATTTGGATATAAAGATATATACAACTCATGTGCAAAAATATAAGTTTTCTCGCTTGTTCCGCAGTGATCGATGAAAATAACACATTTTAAGAAAACACATTTATGAAAAACTGTGTACAGTAATCTGCACAGTTTGGTTCCAAGTGTTATGCAGATTTGAGGCTTTTTGCGGTTATGTCTATTCAATCTTTGTTTGCATTTTTTTTTAATTCATATATTGGACAATTTAGATTGTTGAGCCTTAAAAATAAATAAATAACACACTTGAAGTAACGTTAAAAACTATTAAATTATCGTATACGATTTCATGAAATGGTATTATATGGTATTATATGTGTGTGCTTCACGATCTTGATTACGACGGTGGCGAAATTGGCTGCAACTTGTCATAATCCTAATAGTGTGGGCCGCTATAACAAAAAAGTAACCAGTTTTTAGTAAAATTTCTGATATAAAGTAGCTTTCAAAAACTTGTGTAAAATTGCAGGCCGTTCTCGTGTTATGCCAGTCCTAGGAATAATATTTCTAACACTGAAGATTTTCCATGTATATATGGAATTTAGAAAAGCTTCTCCAAAAGAAAGGTCCTGAAATGACATTGTAATTCCTCTAACTTCAAAGTTTAATCGAGCCCTGATGTTGAGTACTGAAATGTAATAAATACAGTTATTTTGAATATTACAACAGAATTAAACAGTTAAACTTATTTAACTTAAACCCATTGTTACTTCCCGATGTTATTTTTCAGTATTAAGAAAGAAAATTATTTAAAATTTTCAAATCATGCATTTATGATTTTTTTCCGTCTTTAATAACTAAATAATGAAAAAATAGGCTTTTGTTCTGAGCTCATAAGTATGACAATAAAATAATGTAACTAAGAGACATTGCAAAATTAAATCTTTGTGATTACAAACCATAAACAAACGATACCGCCACCATTTTACCTACTATGACGTCATTAGAATATTGCCCATTGATTGTTGGAGAAGTTACTTTGTGAATGATTGCCTCAATGATTTAATATCTTTGACGTTTCACGATGAATGACTCACTTGTGTTTGTTTAGGTTTATAGAATGAGATATTAAGCTGTGAAACTAATTTCAATTGAAGTTATCCCAGGATATATGTATTTTTAATCGAAATTAAAAACAATGATTTGATCTCGAAATAAAAAGTTTTATTTTGTATAATTTGTTATTTCTGTTAATTATTTATTTAAGTACTTTTCCATTATAGCGCATTTTTAAAAAAAAGCTTGGCGCGATTCGGGCATCAGAAAGTGAGATATGTTGCGAAAATATATAAACAGCTATGAAAACAAATCTAATGAACTTTTATCTTTGTTTATATATGCACTTATATGCATAAAAAATCGTTTCTAAATATATATAATTTTTTTTTTTAATACAAATTACGGCACAGATTTCAGATATGAACCGGTATACCTAACTGGCGCCAAAATGTTGTTATTTTGCCTGCTATGGTAACCCGGCTATTGTTTTTTATTTATTAATAAATTGTTTATTTACTTTTATTTTCTGTCTTTTAATTATATAAACTGCTTTGTTTTATAGTTATTATTCAAACTTTTATTTATTTATAGTTATTTCCTTTTCAAAATGATAGCAAATAATTGAAAAATATATAAGTAACTGATATTCGAAAGCGAGATTTCTGCCAAATTGGCGTCATAGAAAAATCACGCCAACCCCCATGCGCATATGACATCTGTGCAAAAATTACTTCTGTTTCTTTATAAAAATGGGAAATAGCTTTTTTTATATTAAATTGTCGGCACAGATGTCATATACGCCCATATTGGCGAGATTTTTTTTTTTTTGACGCCGATGTCATATACACACCAGGTACTTAACTGGCGCCAAAGTGTCGTTATTTTGCTTGTAATGGTAACCCGAATGTTGTTTATGCTGTTGATGTTTTCGCAAATTGGCATCGGAAAAAATCGCGCCAATATGACATCTGTGCCAAATTGTATACATATGGAAAAAATTGCTTGTGAGTATGAAGCAATTTTTGCATCCAAGTTTTCCAGTGCATTGGAAAACTTCTTTCTCGCCAAGAAACTTTTCTCCGAAATATTGTACATAAGCAATAATTGCTAGAAATGCATTTTTAATTATGATATGTGCTTTTATGTTTCACTACATTTATGCATACTATACTGTGTGTATAAATGCTACAGTTCATATGCAGGGCTACACAAAAGAATTCGTAAGGGTTACTGAGTATGAGAGTAAATAGCTTAAAGGTGGTTTTTAAAGGAGTTTTGCATTTTTACGCTGAACTGCATTTAGTTTCCTAAGAAATGTTTGTGGAATATAGATAAAATGATACACATGGTTACGCAAAGAATTGGATACATAACCGTCTATGGATGATAATATCTGGAAATGTGATTTCAGTAGTTTTAAGAGTAGTTTAAATTAAATTTTAGCTAAATAGTGGCATGTAATAACGGTACTATTGGCTATGGACGGTAACTGCTGAAATCAATTTTTAAATTTTTTTATGCGTTTTCTAAAATGTTTACTTAGTTATCTTGGCACTTCTTAGTTATCCCGTCGACCACATTACTGTTGCCAAATTGTAAGATTAATTGCCAATAATGGTTGCCATTAATTAATTAATTAAATGCCAATAATGGCCAATAAAACCATTAATTAATTCGACGTTTTATTTGTATTTTTATTGATGTTTTACTATTGATTTGGCGATTTATATAATTTGGCGAAATTGGTCGACGGGATATCTAAGAAGTAACGTTATCTTATTTACCTTATTTCTCTAAATAACGAAGTTTTGTTAAAGCATTCAGGATGTGTTGGAAAGTGTTTCATATTCTATGCTTAACGCATGATTTTCCTTTCTTCTTTAGTCTTATTTTGCATTTATTTTATTCTTAATTATATTGCTTATACTGCTTTCTAGAAACTTATAGAAACCTTATAGAAAGTTTGGCACAGTTGTCATATACGTTATCATACATTGGTGCGATTTTTTCCGACGCCAATTTGACGAAAACATCAACAGCATAAACAACAACATACGGATTACCATATCAAGCAAAATTACGACACTTTGGCGCCAGTTAAGTACCCGTTGTGTATATGACATTGGCGTCAGAAAAAAATCGCGCCAATATGGGGCGTATATGACATCTTTGCCAAAACTTTAATATCTAATATTTAAACTCTTCGCTCCACTCCCCTTGCATAAAGTACAAACTATAACACGGATAGCGCAAAATAATAGACAGTTTGGTACTTTTCCACTGTAGGGCCTTTGGCATTTTTTTAAAAAAGCTTGGTTAATTTGGGGATCAGAAAAAAAATCGCGCCAATATGGGGCGTATATGGCACCTGTGCCGAAACTTTAATATCTAATGTTTAAACTCTTCGCTCGATTCCCCTTGCATATAGTACAAACTATAACACGGATAGCGCAAAATAATAGACAGTTTGGTACTTTTCCACTGTATGGCGTTTGGCATTTTTTTTTAAAAAGCTTGGTGTAATTTGGGCATCAGAAAGTGAGATTTGGGTACTTTTCCGTTATGCGGACACTTTTGTCGCCAAGCGTAATAGTTGGCGCAAAATCGTGAATTGAAGCATTTGAAAAATAAAAGAAAAACCATTGTCGATATAGTCCAAGAGCTATTAAACATTTTCGGGAAGGTATTTGAGGCACCCTGAAAATTTGTGCAACACTTCTTTTGTAATGGCTGAATACAAAATCGAATTTCTGGCTGAAGGATCGTGGCCCAAAAACTGTGCCACTGTGTCAAGTGCCATTTTTTGACTACCCCTCAAAAAAGGTATTGAGGCACGCTGAGATTGAGACAGAATAACATTTATGCTTAGAAAAAAATATTTTGAAAATGACAGACACTTTAGTCAGCACAAAAACTGTGCCAGACACGTGTCAAGTGCCAAATGGCACTTGACACGTGTCTGGCACAGTTTTTGGGCCACGATCCTACAGCCAGACATCCGATTTTGTATTCAGGCATTACAAAAGAAGTGTTGCACAAATTTTCAGGGTGCCTCAAATACCTACTCAAAAATGTTCAACAGCTCTCCTACTATACTAAAGTGAGCATTTAAAAAATATAACATTTGAAAATTCCAGACTTTTACAAACTATTTCATCAAATCACAAATATATACTTAAAATAAGTGAACAAATAACTGCTATAAAATAAAGCAATAAAATAAAACTCATATTAAACTGCTGGCATAAAATTACAAATATCTTTTAGCATTTTGAAATAATTGGCGCATTAGCATACATTTTGCCATGGTGTCCGTATAACGAAAAAAATATCGAGATTTGTTGTCAAATCATATAAACAGCTATGAAAACAAATTTGATGAGCGTTTTTGTTTGTTTTATATGTATATTATTGATGTTTTTATGTACAAATTACATCTGTTTTCTGTATAAAATTAGAGAAACGGCTTTTTTATGTTAAATAAATCGTATAAATATCGAAAAAAATGCGTGTGTATATAAAATGAAACAGTGAATAGGTTCCCGGAAAATATGTTACCAAATTTCCTTTTCGCCAAGGCACCTATACTGGAAAAGTACCTAAAGCACATTAAAATCGCGCAGTTAGGAGCTCACACAGTACACCGTTGTCTATTGGCGGTTATTTTATTAGTAGCATCGGGAGGAAGATAGGAAGATGTAAAGATGTACTTTAAATTCTCACTCATAGATTTCGAAAAAATATCTTAAAAGAGTGGAGTTTAAATTAAATTTCGGTGACCTCCATTATGAAAGATTAATGGTTTTAAATGGGAATTTCGCCAAATTAGCCAGCTATCGCCAAGTTGGAGAACATTTGGCGCTACTGTGGTAACCCTGCATTAATATTTTTCAACAATTACTCATTTCAATGAGGCGGTCCTACCGGAATAGTGAGGGACACACAGAGACTTGGATTTTATATAAATAGATATATATACCGGGTGTCCCAAAAAGGTCTGACTGATTTTAAAATTCAATAACTTCCAAACAGTGACAGATATTAAAAAAATTCTTGCAGGAGGGTTATGCATAAAGTCAAAAGTTTTTTTACAGTGATTTTCGATTTTAGTTCGAATTACAAACAATAGATGGCGCTGCGATCAATAGAGGCTAAATTCAGGCTCGATTTTTGGTACTTCGTGGCCCGGATAATACATTTCCATCTCCTTTTTCTGCATGGAACAACAGAAAGGACCAAAAATCGAGCCTGTATTTAGCGACTATTGCTTACAGCGCCATCTATTGTTTGTAATTCGAACTAAAATCGAAAATCACTGTAATAAAACTTTTGACTTTATGAATAACCCTCCTGCAAGAATTTTTTTAATATATGTCACCGTTTGGAAGTTATTGAATTTTAAAATCAGTCAGTCCTTTTTGGGACACCCGGTATAATAAATACATATATATGTATATATATGTTATATGTGAAACTTTATTATGTTTGTAATATTTTTTTTTCTTTTAAGAATATACTGAAGGAAAATATGACATAAAAATAACAGCAAATTGATTAAATTCGAACGAGAATATTTTTATTTCATGTTTCCTTATTGAAAATTTTCATTCTTATTTATTTAAACTAGGAAAATAAAACAAAACAAAACAAAAAAAAAAAAAAAAAAAAAAAAAAAGACGTTTTGTTGAAACCGCAAATGACATTACATTATGGATACCACGGGAAGATATATTTTTTGCTAAAGTAAATTGATTTCCCTTGAGTCATTGTATTTGTTTTCCGCTGAATATTTGAGGTGCTTTAAAATTTTGAACAGAAAAAAATCTTAAAATAAAATTTATAATGCAGTATATTGACAACAGAATTAGTAGAGAAAATAACTTTACAAATTAGTGATTAATGATCATATCTGAAAAATTAACTCCTTGTTTATTTGTATGCAGGAGTTGAGCGATTTTAATCTATGTATGAGTGATAAATGATGGACAATTTTTCAATAAATAGACATCCTAGTGAGGTACCATGACATTGTGAAAACTGGCTAACCTAATAATTAAAAGACAAATAATAATACAAAATTAAGAGCGGTCTTTTTATTGTGTTTGGAAAAAAATAGCTATTATGTTACATTAGAAGTATAAGTTTTGAAATTTTTCCAACGGAGTGAAAAAAATGTACAGGAGTCGAACCCAAGACTTTTTTCTTAAATTACCAACGCTCTGCCTATTGAGGTATCTGAACAGACACAATTCACTAAGACAATCGTTTTGGCAATAGCATCTGTTCTGACATGTAGACAGCTCAACAAAATATATCCAGAGGATAAAATTTCATTTAATGATAGAAATGTAGATATGTTTCATTATTTTAAACTCAATCAGGATAATTTGTTAAAATATAATACTATTTTTTTTTCTACTGAGTGAAACTTTTTCGAGGAAGGGAGTCTAACTCAAAAAATTAAGCTTAAATTTCCATTTCTGTGCATATAACTACCTGGGCCAAAAACTTGCCGAAACAATAGTTAGATCAGTAAGCCAAAAATCTCGTGTTCGGCTCTCGGACTGGACACATATTCACTGTGTAGGAAAAATTTTAAGTCGTATGATATTTTTAACAATCACCCTATAATATGAGAATTGATAGTATTAAGTATTAAAAGAACTTCTTAAAACACCATAAATTTTTTTTACATGCGCTAGGCCTTTCGAAAGATCTGAGTCTTTCTTCGTCAGGCGCAAAGAAGACGTGCTTCTACTATGAACTGATACTACTTAGAATTAATAGTATCTAAATAAATTAAATACCTATATAAACCGATTAATACACAATAAAAAAATTTCTAGGGGTCTCAGGACTCTTAAAATTGGAAAAAATGAAAAATAAGAACCCTTTTCAACATTTAATATCTTAAAAAGTATATGATTTAAAAACACAATTTTAATTTAGATGAATGATATAAGTATATTCTTTCATTTCATTTATTTAAAAGATTGCGAGATGCAAACTTAGTATTTATAAGACGCTCCAAACTGTCAGACATTAAAATAACAAAACTTTGTAAAAAATCACCATAAAATAAAAACAATATATAGGACGCGTTTCGAGCTAAAAATACTAACAGCTCGTCATCAGCTAAAGTAAACACGTGTCCGTAAGGGGACAAGGTCAGAAATAAACTGAAAGGTAGAGAGTAGCAGGGCTTAATTTCTAACACAAAAAGTACCGGAGCCCTAATATTCTGCAGTACTGACAACCGTAGCTTGCTCCCCCCCCCCCCCCGTCACTCCAATCCGCATATTTATATTTCATACTTTATTTTCAAAATTTAAAGCATTTTTTTTCTTTAGCAAAATAATTTTAAATATATCTATCAGCATACACTTATAATGCATAATTATTTAATATACTTAGCTGTCAACTAATCCACTTTTTAGTTATCACTCCTTCCGAAAAGAAATCTTTGCGTAATTTTAATGTTAATTAATTGTAGAATTCTGGGATTAAATATGGTAAGGATTATGATTCGGAAATAGCGCTAACGCAAAAAAGGAATAGTTCGCCAGTTATGCCTTTTCATGAAAAAGTGAATGAAATTTATAGAAATTAATATTTATATGTTGAAGAATGGAACAGCGTTTTTCAATTTCCTATAAAAGGTGCATATTCTAAACTACAATCGACTCCTTCCGCTTAACAATCTTTTGTGGTGAGTCCCTGAAAATGAGATTAAATTAAAAATTTGACACCGATATCGGAAATATTCAATACGTTTATACAAAAAAGGGGGAAACGCTACTCGATTGCTTTCTATCAGAATAACAATGCATGGTAATTATATCTACTTATAAATGAAAGTGACTTCGTAAATGTGCAGACAGAGCCTTAAAATGGGCAGCGTTCATAAAAAAAGGCGCTGTTGCTTTGGGCTCCGGAGCCCTGAATTTATGAGCTCCGGTGAATTCCGACCAATATTTAAATATTTACTGAAAACAGAGAAGTGCCGGAGCTCAGCTCCGGTGGGCTCCGGCGCAAATTAAGCCCTGGAGAGTAGAGCTTGCAAAGAAAGAGTAGAGTTTGCTTTTCTTTGTAAGCTCTACTCTCTACCGCCTCACCAGTGGCTGAGAGGTTCTGCTCTCGAAATCTGGTACACGGGAGGTGCTGGGTTCGATTCCAATCGCGCCCGTCGACCTAATCGTTCGGACTTTTCGTAGTTTTCTTCGAGCCATGGATTTCCATGCGTAAATACGGGTTAGGTTCCCTTAGAAAGACCCCCACGAAGGGCACTCCCCCCTCGGGCCTATATCCCTAGTGTACATAATCGGCAGTCAAAAATCAACCAACGAACCATCTACTCTCTACCTTACAGTTCATTTTTATCTTGTACTCTTACGGACACATGTTCACTTTAGCTGAACACGAACTGTTAATATTTTTAGCTCGAAACGCGACCTATGTATTGTTTTTAATTTATGGTGATTTTTTACAAGGTTTTATTATTTTAATTGTTGCATTTCGCCAGTTTTCGGTGCTGTTTCGCTGTCAGACATTTGTCGAAAAGAAAACTTGTATGGTAGATTACGCGCGCGATTACAAAATAAATTTCGCAACTGGAATGAAAATTTTTGTGCCTAATTATACTTCAGATTATAATAGTTGCCCTGAGCCAAAATAAATTTGTATTTAAAGGATTTTTATATTTTTAATACACAGTTGTATTTAGCTAATACAAAATTTTGAAAATTACAACAGTATAATCACCTAAAAAAATATTATTTTGAACAATAAAAACGAACTTTTAGGTTCAGTTTATACAGAATAACATGAAACATATGTTTTGAAAATTTCATGAAAAAATATTCAGATGTTTTTGAGATATTGTGCGCTACGCCCAAAAACATCATTTGGAGAAATATGACTTCAAAGTTTCGAAAATGCCGCTTCACCTATTGCGTGGGTATAATTCTAACAACCATAACTTCTGATCTAATGGGAATTTCAAGAAAATAATTACATCAAAATGTTCAGAAAAGATAAGTGGTTAACATCTAAAAAAATCATAATTTCGTAAATTTTGAAGCTTTAATAATCCTGAGACCGCTTAAGTGTCTTCGAAAGCCAGCGGCAGCAAAACAAATTTTGCTTTTATAAATGCTCTTTTAAATCCAAATTTTTAAAAAAAGCTTGGTTTCTTTAAATATTTTTTTTTTCTCGGGCTTTCGAAATATACAACGCTTTACGGAATCTTGGGTAGCTTGGAAAAGAGTATTGAGTTCTTACATTTTGCTTCTTGGTTATATTACTTTTCCTAAATTAAGAATCAATAGCTTTTTTTTACTTACCTCTACCTATAATAGAAGAAAGTATTGTAATCGAACATTTTTCAACTTCCGGTTTTCGACAAATTTACAAGTTTTTAGGGTTAGAGTTCCCGAAAAACATGTTTTACCGTTAAAATGTCTCTCCGTCCGTGTTTGTGTGTGTGTGTCTGTTTACATCATCAAAAAGTTTTTGAAATTATGCATAGAATTAAACAAAATTAAATATACATGGTGATTCAAAAAAAGTGTACAAAATGACATGGCAAATCAGGCATACAAGAAAGATGAAAAACCACATAAGAACATAGGGTCGCAAATCACTTATTGAGTCGCAAATACAGGGCGTTTCATTCTGACTGAATTTGGGTTGACGGAATTATCTTTCAGAAAACTGAAGTATATTATAATAAAACCTTTAACAGACTTTTCACCGTTGTAAATGTGATAACACCAAACAAAAGTGGTAGAAGTTTGCATTATACGCGCTAGCACTTGACGCTCCACATTTTGCACTGGGATTATCAATCCATGCATGATCATCCTTGAGCAACATTTTTTTTACAGATCTTTTCGCGATGTTATCGCATTTCACACAAAACAAGGTACATATCGTTGAATTTTCATTACAATGTTTTTATTTTTTTCGAAATTATTACCGTCAACCTGGGTTCAGTTAGAACGAAACACCTTGTATTAGCGACTAAATAAGCGGTTTGCGACCCTATGTTCGTATGTGATTTTTTATTCTTGCTTGCACTACAAATAAGGGCGTCTTAAATTCAGACGCATATGTGACTGAAAAAGTAATTCAAACACTTAAGTGTCTGAATATGGAATTTCAGACATCATAGGTGCCTAAAATTTAGACACTTAAGTGTCTTACTATATGATCATGGTATAAGCACTGTAATCTGAAATATCTGAAATTCAGACACATAAGTGTCTTAAACTGGAGTGTTCAATTTTCAGACATTTTAAAGTGTCTTAATTTTTAAGACACGTGTATGCGTCTGAATTTAAGACATTTCAAACGTCTGAATCGCATCCATTTTTGACCAATCTGGAAGTTCGTTAATAGGCTGTTAATTTTTCACTTTTTTTGTAAACTTTATACAATGTAAAAAAATATCCGTTAAAATATGGAAATTATACTGCCAATTTACGTATTTTAATGCAAATTTTCTTCCTTAAATTCCAGAAAATTTTCCATTTTTTGCATATTTTTTCTGTATTTAAAATTTTCCATTTAAAAGGTAATATATACTCTTTCAAGGACAAATCCACATATTTCGCAATCAGCATTTTCTAAACCCATGTATATTAGACCTGATTTATTTATTTATATTCAAACCAGTGCATTGCGCACCCACGGGGGGGGGGGAGCTACGAAGGCTGAATCCCCTCCCAGACTAGACTAGATATTATTTTTTTTTAATTATGAAAGAATATTATTATTTTTTTTAATAGGTTTAAAAAATCGGAATTTTTGAAAAGATATTAATTTTGTCACACAATTTTTTTCTCTTTTATAAATTTTATAATGAAATTCGAAATTATAGCACGTTTGAAATTTACTTAATTATAAATTTAAGGCCCAGTGTAACCTCTTGTTCACTTTAACCTTCATAATATTTTGCTAATTTAATAATAAAACTTTAAATTGTTTGATTACAAACACACTTTAAAATTATCCAAATACGGAAACACACCAAAAAAATCGCAAAAACTAAGATATATTTTAGTACAGTATTTCATTATTTAACATCTTAAAAACATTCAGAATTACACCCACTAAAACTTTCCAGAGCTTCCTCTGGCTTCTCTGGCTGGTTACGATTATCAGTGTTGAATTCAGGTGGTGGCCCGGGGGAGAGAAATTTACCCCCGGAGCAAAGAGATGTCCCTCCGGAAATTTTGAGGTTTTGTTATTTCAATGGTCAAAAAAAGCAATACCCCCCCCCCCCCCGGAGCCTCAGAAATCCCTCCCGGAGAAATGTGTCTGAATGCAACACTGACGACTTTGCTCGTCAGCAGAAAAATAAAAGTCAGGACCTGATCTGGCATGTCCCATCAAATCAAATGAAAGAAAGATCGGGCCAGATCTGAGTACATATACTCCTCTAAAATATGCCCCTCCAAATCGCAATCCTGGATAGAAAATGTCAAGTTTAATTACGGAAATTTCCCAAGATAAAAATGATTTAAATACACCAAAAGCAGTAGCGCCATCTAGTTTGAGTAGAACGTATTATTATTAGTCGAACATATTATTATTAGAACGTGTTATTGAGAAGTCGAACGTATTAATTTTTTTTTTTTTTTTTTTTTTTTTTTTGGATTTATGGAATATTTCTGAAAATTCTTACTATGTAACTTTTTAGCTAATGATTCAGTATCGATCTACTCCATGTATGATTTCACCGTGCAGGATTTCACCGTGAGAAAATTAGTTTCATCAAAAAATTTTACTCTGTATTTTGATCGGAGGAAAAAAGGAAGAAAACAAATTTGTGCGTAAACTAATGATTTTTATTATTTTTGCTGAAAAATTATACACAATATTTATAACTGAGAAATTTTGTTCAGAATATTTAGCATATAGGAGGAAGTAATGAGTCCAATTTCAAAAATTTTGCCATATATTCACCTGATCAAACGAAAAAAAAAAAGAAGAAATAATCAAAGAAAGCAGAACACTATATTCCTTCACACACTTTCATATACACATACCTTCGCATTAAAATTAAACACAGGCTTTTGGCAATAAGAAATGCGTTTATTTTTGAAAGAAAAATTGATTTTATTTTTAAAGGTTGTCCTCCCCCCACCCACACACACACAACTGAAACGGGACAATCCCGAATTAAATATATATATATAATATATACATACATACGCACTGTTAAAACATTTTAAATATTTTAATATTTCAAAAATAACGTGTCTTCTGTATAAACAATAATATTTGTGTTCTGAAAATTTCTTCGATAGAAGTAAAAAAAATTTCTACTGGTTCTACATCGCATGAAATTAAAAAGCAAAATATTCAAAATTCTAGAGAGAAGATATGTAAAATCTTTCAGAATTATAAGCAGATTGACAAAATATTTACCGTTTCCGTAAAATAAATTGTGAGTCAGAAATAACTAACAATATTTGAACTTCCTTGTGAAGGCGTGGCCGGAGGGATTATCGCCTAGTCTACAGACCATAAGGTCGCACGTTCGTATCCTGCGACGGGTAAGTATAATATTGTTAATGTTGTAAAATGAATTAGATGAGTAAATCATATAAAATCTCTGAGACCTTCTACTGAAATGTGGGTGAAATGTCCCTTCCTTGAAAGCATAATTTTTATTTTTTAAATATAGAAATTTCCAAAAAAAAATTAAATATTTCTGGAAATTAAAGAAAATTTCCACTAAAATACGTAAATTGTACTGGCGTTTTGATTGGCGGTACAGTTTTTATATTTTAAAGGATTTTTTTTTCCGTGTATTAAGGATTACCGAAAAAAAAAGGTGGAAAAATGCTTTTGCAGAGAAATTAAAGGTGGTCAAACATGGATGCAATTCAGACGTTTGAAGTGTCTTAAATTTAGACACATACAAGCGTCTAAAAAATTGAGACACTTTAAAATGTCTGAAAATTGAACACTCCGTTTCAGACACTTATGTGTCTGAATTTCTGACATTTCAGTTTACAGTGTGATGCCTGATTTGCCATGCCATTTTGTAAAAGTATTTTTGAATCACCCTGTATATGTTTTTGGCTATGACTTGCAGGTCTCAGTTGATTTGGAGGAAAAGGGTACACCATAATAGCGATTTTGTGCAATTTTCATTATTCCATTATTGAACTGTGTATGGTGGTATACATAGAATTGAACCAAGTTTCATATGTGTTTTTGGCTAAGGGCACTAGGACACAGATGAAATTTGGGGTTTATTCCGACGGAAGGGTGTACTATAGTAGCGATTTGTGTGCCAGTCTGATTATTATATCATCGAAATGTGTATGATGTTATGCATAGATTTGAACCAAATTTCATATATGTTTTTGACATGACTTTAGATCCCAGTTGAAAATAGGGATACTCCCTGGGAAGGGGACCCTCTGATAGCGATTTTTATGCGATTCTCTCAACGGGATAGCGATAGGCCTAGCTGTCGTGCTGTTGTAAACATGTTGCTCAGATTTTCGACGTATTCGCAAGAGCGGGATAAAAGGAAGCCGTGGACGCGTGAAGAGGAAAAGGTCAAAACAGAACGAATATTTTGATGAATTAACGGAATATAATCTACAGTAAATTTACATAATACGAGGGTGTATCATTATGTTTTTACTTTCAGATAGAAATAATTAAGTGAAATTTATGAAATTGCTACATTGTACTACTCCTTTTCTATACATAGAGTCACTGTGCACAGTAACACATTTCTGCAATCGGTATTTCAAAGAGAATGGGGTATATTCTAGGAGGCGCGATAGTAGACCCAAAGGGGGGATTTTTCTAACTTTTGCTGATCACCTCATGTCACATATTGTTGGAAAGGCCTGTGACCACTTATTCATGCTGTTTTATTCCCGAGTCCCCCCTCCCAAATTTGCCCTCCGAGAGGCACTTTTTTGGATTTTTGGGGGCATCATTCATGCCCCCAGGCGGGGAATCTTGGGGGAGTGGCTCGGGATTGCATAACTTGAATGAGTGGTCACAGGCCTTCCTAAAAATATGTCACATGTGGGGATCAGCAAAAGTTAGAAAAATACCCCCTTTGTGTCTACTATCGCGCCTCCTGCAATACATCTCCCGTCCCCCATCTTTGAAATATCATTTGCAGAAATATATTACTGTGCACGGTGACAAGGAAAAACGTATTGATACACCCTCTTATTTGACGGAATTGTTTTAGATTGTACTTGAACATGTCAAACAATGATGTTTTGCCATTTATCGTAAATAGAATTATACTAATATAGACTTTTAAGATTCAAAATAAATATAACTTTTAATGCTGACATAAAATTTTACTAACAAATATTTTCAATCCGTATCTCAAAGACTTTTTCAAATATTACTTTTTTTATTTCCTGATGTAAATTCGGATATTTGGCGATCCGCATAACTCAAATAAAGCTGATTGGAGTTCGTTTTGATTCAATTTACAGAGTAAATTACTATTATTGTCTTGTGATAATATTTTTACATGCATAAATATTATCGAAATATTGTGTTCAACAAAAAACTAAGTGAAAGAATACTAACACATAAAACGAATTTTATTATGAACCAAAATATAAATTCAATTTAACGAAACAATGCCTGTTAATTTCTACAGAACAAATTCTACTATATTCGGGACTTCAAATTCTCGGGTTTCAGTTATTTGAAGTAAAGAATAACAATTTGTATTGTTACCTAACATGATAATTTATTTTTATTAAATTAAATTTTGAATCTGGTAGAAAATACTTTTAAAGATTTTAATGATTAATGAAAATACTTTTAATGACAGTTCCTTCAATAGGGATTTGATTATTCGTTTTCTTAATTCCCGATAAATTTTTACTTAGAGAATAAATATTTATTTATTTTTTTCTTTTTTACCCGACAAAATGATTTTCTTATTTTATTTATATTTAATGTAATTCAAAGAATGTTTAATATATACACTACTAAGAATCTAGGGGGAATGACGGATATTTTTTATTTAAAAAAAATATATCTCTATTTTTTGGTAATAATAAGAAATAATAAGAATTTCAAGAAAATAACCATGATTAGATACCCAGCAAACTTTTCATTACAAGATTCATCGGTTGTTGCAAAACATTTATATAATTTAAATTTAAGCAGACCGTGGGCTTTCAAAATCACGAAATTTGAATAAAAAATCCGTATTTATTTTTTTTTAAGATTTATGAAAATAGATGCTCAGATTTATCTGATTCAAAAGGATTTTTCAATTCCGACGCGTCTTTGAACAGATAAAATCTTTTATCTCTGTAAAAACTGTATAAAATTATGCAGTTTTTTTTTTTTTTTTTTTTTTACTTAAAATGCTGATTTCTCAAAATGGAAAATGTTGCAAAATTTTAACTTTTGAAACCATCTATGCGCATTCATTAATTGTCAAATTCTTTTTAATCGTATGTCCGTATATCCGTTTATCCGTTAAAACCGTATAACTTTTATACAATACTAAAAAAAAGTTAGCATAAAAAGTAGCCTTTCAGAGGTATTTTAATGTTGAAATTTATATACATATAAAAATATATCGCTAATTTATTAGAAAAAACAAAGCATAGTTATAAAAATTATATTTTTTCTGCTTATGCATTCAGCGAACTTTTGCAATTCATGCCAACTTCCATTGTAATACATAATATGTATCTCAATATCAATAAATATTGTCATATTTTATGTAAAAGAAATGCGCCTGGGGCATTTTAAAATTTGTCAATAATTCGTTATTTAAATATATATATATATACATATTGAATAATTCAAAAACTTTTTATTATTTTAACACAAAATTTAGAATATAAATATTTGAGCTTACCGTTAATACGCCTTCCAATTTCCAAATGAATCCATTGAAAATTGAAGGATTTGATTTTTAATGCCCACTGTCCACTTAACACTGATATAGATAGAAATTACTTTTATGAAATTCTTAGACAGTGTTTCCATTACTACAAAATTAATATTATTTTCTTAAAATATTTTTTATGCATAAACATTACTAAAGTTGAATATTAAAGACGTGAATTATCACTTTGCTAACTAAGCGTAAACCGACAAAGTGAAAAATGTCCAAGCCGGGAATCGAACCCGGGCCCTGGAGCAGCGCTCCAGTGTTCTACCACTAAGCCAGGAGGACGATGCCCCGCTTGGCATCTCTCACTTGGCATCTTTTTCACTTTGTCGGTTTACGCTTAGTTAGCAAAGTGATAATTCAAGTCTTTAATATTCAACAATTTCAAGCGTAATTTCACTGTTGAAATGTAGTTGAAAAATTAATTAAAACATTACTAAAGTATTATGATTACTGAATAAAAAAATTCAAACGCATAAAATTTATTTATTATGAAATAAAATATAGACTCAATTTTATGAAAACAATGCTTGTTAATTTCTACGCTATAAATTGAACATTATTTGTGACTTCCAATTTCCGGCTCTCAGTTATTTGAAAATAAAAAAAGTAAATAGCTCCATTGCTACATAAAGCGGTAATTTATTTTATTTAAATTTAATTCTGAGGCTGTCAGAAAATATTTTTAAAGATTTCCGTTCGTTCGACAATGTTTTGATTATTCTATTTTTATTTCCCGATATATTTTTACTCAGAGAAGTTTATTTTAATTTTATTTTTAGTTAGGGAATGAAATATTTTTTTAACTCCAACTGTATGTAATAGAAAGAATGTTTATATAATACACTGCTAGGAGAATCTACAAGATATAGTAGACGATATTTATTTAAAATATAAATATATATCACTAATTTTTGGTAATAACAGAGTTTAAAGAAAATGAATCTGATTAGTTTGCTCGCATACTTGGAATAAAAGTTTTTTTTATTATTGTCACATACCGTCAGAATTTATGTATGTTAAATTTAACACCAAGATAGAATGTAAAATCCTTTTATGAATTTCTTAGACAATGCTTTGAGTAATACGTTAAGGATTGAAAGAATTAAAAAAAATGATTGAAGTATAAACTCAATAAATATACTGAATCTCCCTTATTGCAAAAACTCCCGTATAATTAAACAAGAAAGAAAAAAAAATCAAGCTTCAAGCATATATTATGAAACACTTTCCAAAGCATTCAGAATAATGTAAAAAAATCGCACAGTTAAAAAAAAATTAAATATTACACTAATTCAACTATATGGAAACGTATAACACATTTCAAAACCCAATTTCAGCTGTTCCCATGAGCAATCGGAAAATTTTCCGAATTTTTTTTCAGCAGCCCTGTATAGGATATATAGATTTGTAGCTACTAACGGCATGCATTCCAAAATTTAGTTCACTTAAGAAATACATATACTTCAGTTGAAAATTCCCCTTCAGCAATTTCCTCTAATATGGAGAATGGTACGTTAATACTTCTCTATTAAGTCTCTAACAATTCTCTAATAAGTATATCTCCAAAAGTATTCACGTACCGTTCTCTCTAATAAGGAGAATGGTAAGTGAATACTTTTGTGTAGCCCTGTATATGAGGTATAGAATTTATATATAGTGAGTAAAATGCAAAAATTTGATTAGATTTAAAGCGCATACCGAATTCAAAACCGTACACTCCAGCAATTATTACTCAAAGACAGTATTGTAACTGATTTCTTTTAGTACTGTAAAGGATTTTTTTTGTGTATCCCTGTAAATGAATAAAAAATGCTATGAATGCCCTGTTCTAACACGATCGTAGTGAAATTCAGTGATTTATATCAGTTTCAATAAATTTGAAATAGCGTAATGTCATTAAAATACTCTGCAAACGATTTTGCCTATATACCATAGTGCAATGGAATAGTTTTGAGCGGCCCTGTAAACGAACTATTAATCTTACATACTTCATATACAATACCAAACATGCTTTGGTGACTCTAAATAACATTTATCAATTGCATGAAAATCCGAGTATATTTACGGGAGTTAGAGCTTGGACAGACGGACAGACAAACCGAATGCATAAACACTTTTCAACTTTGCTGGAAAGTATATAAAACAAGTCTGTAAAAAATAGATCCAATACAACTAAATCCGTTATCAATTTTACCTGTAATACCCCTCACCAAAGAAGACGAAACAGGATAATTTTATATAGTAATGACAAACAGAAAGCTTAAAACTAGGATCAAAGAACATATAGCAGATATCAAATACAAAAAGTAAACTACAGCATCGGCCAGACTATATAACAATTGAACCTTTACAGATTGATTTTAAAAATATTAGAATAATTTATCCATCAAGATTTTATTTGCTATCCATTATCCGAGAATCAATAGAGATCCTTCTACCCAGTGAGAATATATGCAATGATACAGCTTCTATGGAATTACCTAAAATTTAGAAAGAGATGCTCTACAGAATAAGAAATAATAGTATAATATAATTGGCGTTCACAAATATAGACAGGAGAGGGGTAATTGTGACCACTTTTTACATTTTCAACATTGTTATTTTTTTTATTATTTCTGTTTGGAAAAGTGGTATTTTTAGTACATAGGAAGTAACTTTGATTCTTTAAGAACACCTTTTAAAAGTTTTAATTCTCACAGCTGTTTTTTTTAATTGAAATGATGGTTATAATTACCCCACCAAAAACTCACAATCACATAAGTTTGGGGTAATTAAGACCACTAGTGGGGAAATTATGACCACTATATCTTCTCTTTATACTTGCCAATACACATTTGTTTGGGGTAATTGTGACCACTTTGAACTCCAAAGTGACAAATCCGTTTATCAAAAATTTTATAGACTTAGTTTCAAATTGCTATTCGGACCTCAAAAAGGCTTCAGACTAGTAATAAAGAATATCTAAGATGAAATATACATTATGAGGTTAATATCTAAGCTTGAAGCAAAATTTTACCATACACAGTTTCCTCCAATATGTCGGTGGTCATAATCACCCCCTGGTCATAATTATCCCACGTAACCCTATCTATTTTTATTATTGCACTTGATTTCATTACACACGAGATCGCGCGATTTTTGTTTACAAGTTTCCAATTTTAAACAAAATTGCGAAAATATTTGTAACATTATAGATCTTGATAATGTTGCTGTCTGAGCGATGAAACATGTCGATCTGAATAAAAGTATTTATTTCAGTTGTAAGTGTACTTTTATCACGCAAGTATTCACTTAGTTTGATGATTCTAAGTGATTTTCATATACAATTGAATAACTTTAAGGACTGATTGAATTTTCCTCTTTAAACTTTTCATTCTTTTGGGATCGCTAAAATGAGTACCAAGCTTGCTTGGGAACTAAACACCGAGGGTCTAGCGTTAGGCTGACCACCTGGCCGGGACGCATGCTGCATATCACCTAGGGACCCAGGGTTAAGAAAACAGAGATGGACACTGTCGACCCAGATCTTTCATGGATTGTATTGCCACAGAGTTTAGTTTTTTAGGGTTTTTTTGTTTTTTTGTTACCTTTAATCACGGGACAAATTACTTGGTCTAAACACTATTACCGAATTGTAATTTGAATCTTATTTTATCACGGAATTACTGTCGATAAGAAGCGCGAATACTTCTCTTAAGAAAAATTAGTACTAAGAAAAAAACAACGTCAACAACAACAACAAAACAATCGGTAGAGTCAACAGCTGTGCTATTTCTATAAACTATATTAGTCGTTAATGTTTTATATATTTTTATTGTCTGATATATTTTTATCCTACCTTCATTTTATTATAGTTACAAAATAAGCAGTTTTGAATTTTATATACTTCAAGAACTATTTGATTTACACAATGCTAAAAACTTATCAGAAAAAATACATTTTATTGCGGTAAGCTTCGTATTTTTAAGAAAATAACCTTTTATTTTTGTGCCAACATATTTTAATGTTTAAAAAATTCTCAATTTATGCCTGATATCAGAATTTATGTTAGATTTTATTCAGACACGGCAAGTTCGTTTGACAGTGTTTTTATATTTATTTTAGATTGCCTGATATAATTTCTCACAGAAAAGTTTATCTTTTCGTTTTTTTTTTTTTTTAGCTACGAAATAAAATATATTTTTATTATTATTTCATAAATTTAAATAATGTATTATTTACATGTTGATAGGATCCTATGATATAGAGAAAGAATGATTTATTGCATATTTATTTTCGGGTACCATTAAATAATTTCCAATGATTGTAAGCTTAAACTATTTGAGAAATAACTACGAGGGCAAATTCGGTGTATTTTTAAGTGCAAAATTATTTTTCTTCTCATATAATGTTAACTTTTATTTATTTATGTTTAATTTAATTCCGACATCGGAAGTAGGTATTTAAAAAAAAAATGTTTGGATTAATATGTCTTTGCTGTTTACTGTATTTTTGACCAGAAAACACCATTTTCATTTTCATTTAGTTACAAAATAAAACAGTTTTATTTGTCACAATTTAACCCCGTATGTCCCTAATAATAAATAAAATATTTGCTCTTCTTCAATAATTAGCCTCCTTAATGTTTGAAGATATCCAAAGAAGCTTATATAATAACAATTTCATTTTTAGATAGTTTTTTTTAAATGAAAATGAAACTGATTTAATAAATTGGTCGTTAGAGTTTTTTTTATGGGAAATACTACGGGACTCTGCTCCTTATGAGCTACGCTCGGCAGCCCCCGTTCAGACACCGCAAACTCTAAAAGCACGTTAATTTGATCGGCTTTAAAAAAATTTCAGAAGAATGAATTATAATAATATAAAAAAAAACAGTGGCGATCTCTCTGTTAACGGGTTGTTTTCGTCATTGAATAAATCAGATCAGTGAAACATGTGAAAATAAACTAATATAAAATGAATTAAGCAAACAGAGTCTTTGTCTCCCAGTACTTTTTAGCAACGCTATAAGAATTTTTTTTCTTTTTTTAAATAAGACATTTTAAATGTATCGTTTTAAATCTGACGTAATTTTCACCAAAGTTTTCTTTCCCTTTTTAATATTCGCGTGAAAATACTTTTGTTGTTAGAAAGGAAATATTATTAGCACTGTCTTAGAATTCTCAAAAATAGTTTAAAAAGATTATCTCAAAATATGAAGTAAATGCCTCGCGCAAATATATTTTTAAATTTAAACTATTCAGCAGTACTATGGTTTGGCAATTTTAAATATGAAGTAATTTGCTCCATTTGCGACTTTTAACGCATGATAACGGATGTATTATTTTACATTTTTTTTTTCTCTTTTTAAATTCACCCGTAAACATAGTTTTATAACGTAATTATCAATATTTTCCTGCTTTTAATAAACGATCATTTAATTCGTATTTGAAAGTTTTTTTTCTGTTTATAATAGTCACGTGTAAATATATTTTTAATTTGAAGGAAATATTATTCTTTGCGATGTTTTTAAATTTTAAATTTGGCAACAATTTAAAATAATACCCTTTTCTAAAAGTTGTAAAAAAATATCTGTCCAAATGCTGAAAATTTGAATTTAAAATAGAAATAAAACCTCAAAAAATGAGTCAAATTAAAATAATAAATGCAGTCTGCACACACCGGGAACTTCTGATGTATAAAATGATCTGAAAAATGATTAAATTCCCAGGCATAGTTTTTGCTCTTATAAAACTTTTTTTTACTGAAACGATTTTGACCAACTTTAACATTAAATATCTCTTAAAATAATTCTTCGATTTGAAAACTGTCTGCTTCAGCGTGTTTATCAAACACTTTCCTGTAAGTAAGTAAGTAAGTAAGCACCCACCCTGGGAACTCGCTTTTGGCTTATGGTTAGGTGTAACCCCCAAGCCCAGGGCAGGGAAAAGTTTTTCTACCTGCGGAACTCCTTCAATGATTTTTTTTTTTTTCAGTTTAGGAGAAATAACAATGTTAGATATATGACAATTATTGACAGTGTGTGCAATAAATATTTACAGATGACCCCCTATAATCACATTTGAGAGAAATATTCATTATTATAACATATAAATATGCATATTTTTTAGAATTTGATATTAAACTTTTTTGATCACAATTACCTACATATTTACAACACTTTTATGTTATTTTCAGGATTCACAATACTAACATCAATCTAAGCCAAGTACAAATGTGATATTTGCAACACTTAAATCTATTTTCAAGGTATATGATGCAAAATTATTTTTAACTTTATACTAAAAATAAGTATTAAGGTACAAGATGCAAATAATAATTAATATTATGCACTATTATGAAAGTATAAGTAATTTTAGATAATAATTATTTACAAATTTACAATACAATGATACTATGTTTGAGTTATTATGTAAGATACATAATGCAAAAATTATTTTTAAATCTACACTAAAAATTTAATATTAAGATACAAGGTGCGAACAATAATTAATATTATGCACTATTATAAAAGTATAAGAAATTGTGTATAATAGTTATATCTAAATTTATAACACAATAATACTCCAATAATAATTAAGAATCTGTACTGGAATAATGAAAGTTGCTATTTACACTTTATACAAAAGAATTGGTATTTGAAGATGACTAAGTCGAAGAAAACTTTCCAGGGGTATAAATTAATTACATTTTAAAGCTCGTTTCAGCTGGAATTTATTTCCACCTTTTTTTCATTATTGGTTCCTTTACGCTGAAAACAAATTTTCAGTTCTGACTGCAATGATTTTGCCGGCAGGAGTATAATGGACATGTCAAATGATTTCCCCACCTTGATCTGCCCGCCATCACTTTTTTCTGTTAACCAGGCTTTAATGACAATGCCACGTCACTTCGAGACTCGAAACGCAGTATAAGTAACGTAATTAGAAGTAATAAAGTTTTGACCAAATTCAAACGAGCTGCATTAAGTGTGATGTAAACCATATAAATGTATGTAGTAACATTAAATTAATGCGTATTTACTTGATATTAGCATTTGTAATTATTTTTATTGTATGTTATTCTATTAACGATTTATTATGCTGTTAGTTAAATATACTGTCAATGGTTATTTTGACTTTTCATTACGCAATAAAAATTACAATTAGGATTCCCATTTAATCAAATACTCGCTTAATCCAATTTTTTCTGGAACCGTCAATATTCGTTTAAACGGGGTCGACTGTACTATATACTTTTATTAGTAGACGAATTAAATAAATTTTACCTTGCATTATTTAATGGGACATTATTTTATGATCCGACGGGGCTTTTAAAACCCCGTCGAATCATAAAGAGTTAAATAATAATTCATTTTCAAGTTCTACAAATTTAAAAGAAATATAAACAATAATTCGGGAAATATTTTTTTCTTTTACCATTAATAATTTTCGCTGAGTTCCAATAGAATATAACTTTATATATTTCCAATATATCTATTTGTACAGTACTACGAATCCATATGAAAGAAGCCGAAAATATTTCTTTCAGATAAATTTAATTAGTTTTTGATACCATGAAAAGATTTTTGGTGATAGTGGACAGTGATAACTGTGTTTATGTGTTTTTAAGTAAACAGTATAGAGATTTTAGAGTAAAAATTTATTTTTATTTTTAAGTAATTATATAATTTATGTTTTAAACATAATACCGACGAAGAAGGAGATATTCTTAAGGATTTCTCTTGTGATTCCTGTTTTAATTAATCTGTTTTTGCAGATTGCCATAATTTTACAAAAGAATCCTTATTTTTATTTTTATTTTGTTACAAAATAATGTGATTTGTTTTTTATATAGTTCAAATAATATTCCATTTTCTAGCTGCTAGGAATATTTAAGACAGTGGTCGTAGTGATTTTTTTTAGAATTAGGGATTTTTTTCAGTGATTAATTTAACATTTTACATGGTAAAATTAAAAAAAAAATTTTGAAGATACTAAACCTCGAAGTTTTAAGGAAGTAACTATGATATTTACAACCACATATTTATGAATCTTTTTGGCTACTTAGCAACTCATCTATTTTCTTTCAATTTTTTTATATTGCTACAATTAAACACATTTCCGCGTTTCCGAAAACGAAATAAATTTCATCTAGCAGTAAAATTAAGCAAATAAAACAAGGTTTTCGCTTTTCATGTAATTCATGAAATCACCAAATAGTTGGTACATATATGTTGGAGATTTATTTAAGTAAAAAGGAAATAGAAATAAAGAACATAAAAACGAATCAAGATTGCTCGTCACATATTATGAACACATTGAATGCGGGACACGTTAAAATGCGTTTTTCTGGGTTGAAGAAAGAAATTATTACTGGTATTAGATAATTTGTAAAGAAAAAAAAAACAAATGTGTAATCCAAGCATGTTTGCTTCTACTAGGTTGTGAGCAAGTTTTAATTAGCTTGTCATTTGTTAACGTAAATTTCGCGCCAATTTTTGAAAAATGGCCTGCATGTAAGGTGTTAATAGTACAATCTAAAAAAAAAAAATAAATAAATAAAATAAATAATCCTAGTCTACGAAAATAAAATATACCCCTGAAAGAAAAAAGTTTCATAACCATTTCCGAGTTACTCTGGATTCCAAAAGAAATGTTTATAAATCCGTGTCGGACAATTGCACCATCAAATCTACTTAAAAATTTTGTATTTATACTATATCTATACAACTTGCTTAATGGTACACAAAACAAATAAATGATATTACAAAAACATTAAATTCAATTAACATGTACGTTTCGAATCGCATCAGCGATCATCAACAGGATAAAATGTATTAAAACAGGTCTAAAATTTCAAAAAACTGAACTTTTTGGCTTGTTTAAACATATTTTATCTTGATGAGATTGCGGATGCGGTTCGAAACGTAGATTTTTATTTTTATTTTAATATTTTTGTAACTCATTTATATGTTTTGTGTATCATTAAGCCAGTTGTATATAAAGGGTGCTTTTTTTAGAAGTACGGTTTTGAAATTGGCAGCACGGTTTCTTGTCACAGTCCATTTTATCCATAATGAATAGACTTACACCAGAACAATGCTTGCAAATTGTGCAAAACAAAATCAGTTTATTGCGTTAGACATTCAGTGAGCACATAATTTCGCGCAATGGAGCAGTGGACTGGCCTCTACAGTCTTTTGATGTCACACCAATGGATTATTTTCTGTTGGGCTATCTGAAGTCGCTGGTCTAAGCCGATAAACCACAGATGTTCAGCTATTTCAAAGCAGCTTTATTGCTGATATACGACCCCAGCTGCTCGATAATTGGTCTGGAAACCAGAAGTGTCCGAATGTTCATATGTCCGAAATCTACAATTCCGAAATTTTAAACGATGATGGCATAAAATTATTTATTTAATAAAACCAATATCGTGGCTATTAAATGTTACTTATATGTGTTTTATTGCATTCTAAATTTGTATACCTCTAAAAGCACCCTTTAGATTCACCCCTTAATTCTCGTTCTCGTGATATCCACGGGCTGTGTCCTTTATTCAGATTGTTTGATTTCCACCAGTTTTATAAATTAGCGTAATTGACTTTATTAATATATCATTTTACCTGTCATTAAATAAGGTGAATATTTCGTTTTCAGAAAAGTTGTGCCAATAAGCAATTTGTATTTCTAAACCGTAATTTCATGCAACCGTTAAGGGTTTAAATAAAACAAGGTTTAAGCAGTCTTTATCTTTAGAAACCTCAGAAATCGATATGTTCGATATTTGAGCAATTTATTAAAAGAAACTCTTCTTTTGCTGCCAGTGATTTTTGGGAACGTTTCCGAGTAGTTTTGATAGCGGTTTTCTCTCCGGCTTCTTGTATTCTATGAATTCCCAAACAAAATTTTCCAGACAAACAATGATAAATTAAACACACTAAAATTAACATTAAAATTACATTTGTTTTGTTAGTCTTGCAAGTATAATTTCCGTTACTTAGATAAAAAAAATTAATTCAGAATTAATAGCATATTAAAAATATCTATAGTGGTTTGAGAAAATGGATTAATTCACTATAACACTATTCACAAAAGTTAAAAAAAATCAGTGGCAGCAAAATAAACTTTGATACTTTTCCGGTATAGGCACCTTGGTAAGAAAAGTAATTTTGTTAACATATTTTCTGACAACCTATTCAATGTTACATTTTTTCAATTCTTTGTACAGTTTATTTAAAATAAAGTAGCCTTTTATCTGTTTTTATATATAAACAGAAATAATTTGTATTTAAAGTTAATAAAATGCCTATATATATATATATATATATATATATACAGGGTGTCCGAGCGAAAAGTATCCAAAGGTTTTGGCTTATTATTATGAAACTACCCATTAGAATATAATAGACCGCTCCTCCTTAGATTGGAAACACCTCTGAGGTTTTTGGGTCCAGAGAGTTCAGACGCTCACTCGTATAATAGTCAGGAATCGGCATAAAGGTAAAAACCTGTTCCATGAGTTTCAATAGTAAAGATGTAGACGTCACTGCAAAAGGTGCAGTGCGTACTTCATTAAGTCCTTTGTGTATAAACAAAAAATTGAAACTATGTATGAATTGAAGAAGCGTATCATACAAAGAATTCGTTTAATAACTCCTGTTATGCTACGTAACACTTGGAGAGAACTATTTATTACCATTTAGACGTTTGTCGAGCTAGAAACGGTGCACACATCAAAATCTTTGATATTTAAACTTGGTGAGATGTTCTTTCCATTTAAATATGCATATTTTTCATTCTAATGGGCAGTTCCGTAAAAATAAGCCATAACTTTTGGATACTTTAACCCGGACACCTTGTTTATCAGAGCTGCTTATATCAGTTGGCACCAAATCTCACTTTCTGAAGCACGAATGCATTTTAAAAAATGCAAAGTCCGTATACTGAAAAAGTACCGAAACTTTTTTTCATAAATACTTCTTTAATCGGAAATACTATTCCTTTCTCATGTTCCTAATGATAAAGAAAAATTTTCGGAATCGCGAGTAACTCGGAAGAGGTTATTGTATGTTTTTGTTTGCAGTTATATTTTCCTAAATTAAGAAACAATTGTCTTTCTTTAACAGTGTAGTCGAAATGACAAAGTCTATATTATTTCAAAGTTTACAATTCACCCAGCATTATACTAATGATGAAAGAATCGATGCTTTTTGTATCAATTTTTATAACATCATGATACTGAAAACCGCTGAAAAAAACCTTTATTAAATTGAAAGTAATTAAAAGATAACCCCAAATAGTTTATAAACCTCAAAGTGATAAGAGTGAAATGTTTCACCAAATGATTATTGTGTGTCAGTTTATCAAGGAAGAGGACTGATAAATGGTGCAAGTGAGTAAATATATTATCTCAAAGGTTACATTTAAAATGATAAAATGATTTAACACTCTTAATGATCAGCTAAATACCTTACGATAAGATAAATTAAACATTTTTATGCCGGGCTTAAATATCTTTCATCGGGAAATCGATCATGTAAATATCAGGTTTAGTAATAATATTTATTCTGCTTTATGCATTGGCATATATCATATTTATTAGCAAATTTTTCGAGATTTTTTCTCCAATCCTTCGCGTCAACAGCTGGGGTTGAGAACAATATGTTTTTTAAAAAAAAGAAAAATACATGTGAAAAATACAATATTGCATTGCTATATTTTACAACTAAATGAGCTAAATTAATTAATTTTATCTGCTTAACACTCTGCAACTTTTTTATATTAATATATTTAAGTATTCAGTAAAAATAATGAAATTAAATTTTACCTTAATAGCTTGATAGAATTTTTTTTGTTTGTTTGTTTCCGAAGAACAAATTCTAATTTTTTGTCAAATGCAGCCATCTGACATTGGCAAAATAAGTGTTATTTCATTCTTTGGACTGTTCTTGATCAGGAATAGAGATCATATTGGCCAAATTCATGGCACATAATAAGAATTACAGTCTTTTTAGATATATGCCAGATGTGGCACTAGGTGCAGGTGCAGTGAAGAGTTAAATAAACAAGCGAGTACCCCATGTCGTCTACCTTCTTTACCAAGGACAACAGTGAGCTGGTTGTCATTGGCCTACACTACATGTTTGAAAACGTGATTTTCAATCCTGTTGACAGCAGTTGTAATGGCAGTTAACAGTTAAGAAGTATTCATATAATTCGTTTCTCCGATCTTTCTCTACAAATAACGACATACAAAGAAGTAGTATGGGTTAAAAAATAGGTAACTTAATACAGAGTGTATTCCTTCGTAGTTCTTACTGAACTCTTTAAAAACATCGGCTATATACATTGTGGTCTTACTCCAAACTGCAAAAACTAACCTTCATGAATCGAATCATAACCATTAAGAAATGTAATGAATGCGTACTCTAGACATTTTCTGTATTTTATTGAGTTTTCCGTCTCTTGGTTTAAAATTGGGACACCTTGCAGCGATATTGACCAGAAAGTTTCTTCAGATAGTGACTTCCGACTAAAGTGATTGCATAACCTTCTTTGACCCAACAGAGAAAACTTAAATTTGTTTGCTCTGGCAACAAGAATAAAATCTCCATGTATTAACAAGACACATGAATCATTAATACCAAACTATGAAGATCAGGCGATCTAATTTTGACTTACCTCACTCAAACATTGCACCATTTATAATGATTTCTTTAAACATTATCCTCCTCTCTATTCTGTAAAATATTTACATAAAAGAAAATTATAAGATTAATGATTAAGTGTAAACGCGGTATGTGTTTGTGTGGTCACATTGGCTAAGAAAACCAATCGCACGTAGAGGTCTGCTAATGTGGTTATGAATAGACAAAGACGGACCCCCAATGCACCTGAGACTCCGATATTTGATTTTGTGATGAATATATTCTTCGAATTGCATCATAATGGCTTACACGCATGCCACTTATAAAACGTGGAATTCCAAGCAGAAAGAAAGGAAAATATTTCTTTTTTTTTCAGAGTTATTTCAGTGCTATCGCCTGGGTTCCGTTGGACATACAAAAAAAAATCTGCGGATAGGCGGTAATATCGTAGTTCTATAGGTATCTTTCACTTAAGAAATATTAATATTTCTATTTCAAAAAAATATATGAACTTAAGTTCTTTCTTTTCTATTTCCTTCTCTTGCAAGCAACACACGTTCATGGATAAAATGATGTATCACGTGGGTCCATCGCTAAGCTGGTGAGGATTGATATTTTTTTAAATGTTAGCTCACATGACTTGAAAGAAGTAAAAAATCTGTTTTACTACCAGCCGTCTGAGTACGCGTAGCTTTAACCATAAAAAATATCATTGATTTTGAATTGCGACTCTAAAATATAAAAATTTACTAATTCCAAAACTAATTGACCACTTTGGAATTTTTTGACCATTTTTTTAATTTATTTACCAAGATAATTTTACTTTTACTATTTTATATAGGCACATTTACTGTAACCGTTATAGCGATAGTCGTTTTTAAGATCAAACCGTAAGATCCAATGCTACGGAGGCCCCCTACTACAAGGTTTGTTTGTCCATTAAATTTAAGATAATTTCAAATATATTTAAAGGGATCACGAGAAAAGCTTTGATTGTCTAGTACTATTTGACATGAAAATACACATGTTCGTAATGCCTAATCCAGTGATTAGATACAATGTAACACTGATTTAAAATTAGTTATTCACTGTCATATTGAACTACTTATGTCTCTGGAATCAGTTAATATGTTATTATGTTTGTAATCCCGTTTCTTTAAATATTCTTATATTATAACTTTCTTAATAATTAATTACGCACTACTGTAATTTGTATTGTTCATATAATTTATGACACCAAAGCAATGGCATCCGATCCACATTTTCTTGAAAATAAGCCCCAAGAGATTTATAATAAACATAAGTTACACTTCTCTTAGAATAAAAAATACCCAAGAGAATACTTTTATTTTACGCGTGTTCATTTTCTTTTTCTATTTCTTTACTTTACTTTATTCATGGTATATTTTTTATTCAAAACGAGTTGAAGCTGTTTGAATAAAAATGAGCTCATAAACTGACAGCAAAAGAAAATAAAATGAAATTACAAGAAAAATTCGAAATACAGGAAAACTATAAACGTAAATTTCTATGGCTTTACTTTAAAAACATACTAAACGCTTTTTGAATTGCAAAGTAGGTATGAAAGTCATTGGAATTGTTTTGAATATATTCAGTTCCTTATACTTACCATTCTTCTCCAGAACTGGTGTAACATTCTTTTCTTTATATTTTTGCCTGGAAAAATAGAAGAAAAAACATTCTACATGGAAGTTGTTTGAATCGAAATGCATGTAGTATATACAGAAAGAAAGACGGTTACTTTACATATAGCGAAGCATGAAAAATCAATACTCTAAGGAAGTACGTGCTTTACTATTTATATGACCCACGTTTCAAATGTTTGAATTTAAAGATTGGTTCTTTTTCGTTGGGGCATGATTGAAATACTATCATTAAAAATACTTAAGAAGACTCTATATCCTTTGAACTTTTTTTTTAATTATTAGTGTTTGTGTATTTTATAATACCACTTGCGCATATTAATTAGTGGGTTTTATGAAGGAAAATGATATAACCAATCACAAATGAAACTTATGTAAAAATATTTGAAACACCCCCTTTTTTAAAATTTTCAAACCCTTTTGAAAAGCATTTCTGAAATCTGTTTTTTTTGTCCATTTGTCTGTTTTTCCGTTCTAAAACTCGCGTAAATATACTCGGATTGCATTTTAATTTATATATGTTATTAATGTATGTTCATTATGGCATGTTCGGTATTGAAAATGAAGCTTGTAGCATTTGTACTTCAATCACATGGACACTCAAAAGAATTATGTTACATTCTGGTCTAAAGGGAAAAAAGATTGCAATGTATTTTAATGATGTTACTCTATTTTAAACATAATGAAACATATATGCATCACTCAGGGGCATTAAAATATTCTTACGTTGCGATACGCCTTTTTACATTTAACTAGATTTTTGCATATTGATACGATAAATTACATAGATCATATAGGGGGCTTCAAAAATAATTAGAATACATTTCTGTTTAATGACGGAAAGCTCTGGAAATGAAATTTTGAATGCTTTATGTGTTTCTTAACTAAACGAAATTTTAGCATACTGATCAATATATGTACAAATCTAGAGATAATATATAGGGAATCACAGAAGAATTTGAATGATTTTCCGTCTATGGATGATAGTAAATGCTGGAATTGGGTTTTCAAGTGTAGATATTTTTTTTCTAAATTGTTTTATTTATATATATATGTTTGCGTGAACAGGCATGAAAAGCATCATTCATAAGAAAAATATCAACTCAATAAAATATGACTGTCCACGGGCAGTTATAAATTCATGAGCGATTAGGAGTTTACAATTCACGAGTATGGAATTCGCAAGAATCGAGTTATATCAGTAGTAAAAGTCAATTGACTGAGATGGGTTGGTCAAAGGTGGAATGCACGGCTTAAAAGCTTGAGAAGTTTAGCTGCAGAAAAGAGAAGCAAAATAGTTCTCTCCATTTCTTATTTATTGCATAGGCAAAAAGCCACTAATATATTTTGATAATAACCTGTTTACGTAATAAACTCTTATTTGTATATTTTATGTCCATGAAATGTTTGTTTTCTCTTACATATTGATCATTCCTGTGGGAAAGTTAGCATCAATTATAACCTCACAACAATTTTGAGAGTTCTGCACAGATATGCAAAACAGAACATTTCATGCCGAAAACTAAAAGAGAAAATATTTATTGTAAGAACAAAAGCTATGAATTATAATTGAAAGTTTGGAATGTAAACTTTCATAGTCTAGTCTACTGGCAGGAGTATCGAACATTTGGAAATTTTTATTTTATTGCAAAATAACCAGGAGAAAGAATGCCAGGATTAATTGAGCAAGGTAAGTAGATTTGCTAACCTTATGCGACGATCTAGGAATAGTTGTTCCAGAGAATTTGAAAATTGCAGTCCTAATCGGGTTAGTTAGGAAATTGGGTGTTATGCTGAAGATTTGCTCAAAGACCATCTTAAAGTTATAAGTGCTGAGAGAAGCAAAAGGTTACGACAAGAAGAAAAATTCGAAAGATTGCGGAAAGAAGAAAGAGAAAAACTCAAGCAGAGAGAGAAGAAAAAAACCTTGAAGCAGATAGAGAATTTGAAAAAGAGAAATTTCAAACAGAAGAAAGAAAGCTCCAAGCGGAAAGAGGATTTGAATTGAAAAAGTTAGAACAGCAAGCGAAATTATGAGATTCAAATGTCGCTTCTTAGACATCAGCATCAGCTAAGAAATTTGATATCTTAAAATTCGTGACACATTTTGACAGTGGGAGTGATATAACAGTGGGAATTATATGGGAGTGATATGACAGTGGGATCACTCCCACTATCAAAATGTGTCACGAATTTTAAGAAATCAAATTTCTTACTTGATGCTGATGTCTAAGGAGCGACATTTGAATCTCATAATTTCGCTTGCTGTTCTAACTTTTTCAATTCAAATCCTCTTTCCGCTTGGAGCTTTCTTTTTTCTGTTTGAAGTTTTTCTTTTTCAAATTCTCTATTCGCTTCAAGGTTTTCCTCTTCCTTCTCTGCTTGTGTTTTTTTTTTATTCTTTCCGCAATCTTTCGAATCTTTCTTCTTGTCGTAACCATTCGCTTCCCTCAGCAGTTATAACTTTAGGATGGTTTTTGACCAAATCTTCAGCGTAATAAACAATTTCCTAACTAACTTAGCATTTTTTTTTTTTTTTTTTGCATTATTAGAAAAGCAAATTGCTAGGACGAATATCGTTAAGAAAGATTGAAAGTGATAGTTGCTGCTAAATGATATAAACAACTGTGTGATGTATAATGATATGTACTTTTATTATTGTTTCTATATGTTTTGAATGTCAGATTTTTGTGGACAAACTGTATAGAATGATGATTGCAATAGAAGGCATTTAGGCCCCCGGTAATAAACTTGATTTCTTAAAATTAATGACACGTTTTGACGGTGTGAGTGATATTGACGGTTTTCTGTACAGCTTATATATGTATTTATATATATATACATATATATATATATATATACATATATATATATATATATACATATATATATATATATATAAACATTTTATTGATATATATGTATAATTATTATTATTATTGTTACTATGTACAAATTACTTCTGCTTATATATTATAATTATATTATAATTATATTATATTAGTTATAATTATATTATAATTATATATGTTTATATATTAAAAATTCGGCATTCTGAAATCCGGTAACTTCAAAAATACGGAATTAAAGTCATTTCAACCCCCACCCTTTATTTTATACATCCAAGTTGCGAGAGAAAGAGAAACAGCAATTGTTTACAAATTTAAAACTTTAAGATTGAAAGAGGTGGATTAGTGACAGTGAGATCGCTGACGCACTGCTAAATAGAACCGCCGATAACACTGGTAGCTGCTCGAGGAACGAAGACGATGTTCTGGCAGAAAAAAGGAAAAAGATCACTGATAAAAATGCATAAATTTGACTGTAAAATTAATATCTGCTTTAGAGACTGTATCCCCGAAATCAATATGATTCATTTGTATAAAAATTAAGAAAATCTTGTTAAAGAACGGCCGAAAAAATTGAAAGAAATTAAATTGGTATTGCCGTTTTAGAAATTATACGAGAAGAGACTTCACTTTTCATAATATTTTCATTGTTTTTATAATGTAGAAGATAATTAAAGTAAGCTTATTTAGATTTAATTTTCTCTATTTCTAACATAAGTATCACTTGTCTATGAATTAAATTAAGAATAAAAGAGGCATCATGAATATTAAAAGTACTTTTGATATTCTTTCCAAAATACGGAATTTTCCAAAGCCCGGCTTCGTTTCCATCCCGGTGAAGCCAGATTTTCGAGGTTATACTGTATTCATATGAATAAATGGTTAAATTTGTGACATTTTGCGTTTTCCGATTTTCGACGGTTATATAATGCGATTTTATTAACGAACCCACGCATGACTGTCTGTGAGTTATGCACATTTAATTAGAAAATCTTTTAAATTGATGCCGATTAAATTTTGGCGTTTATAACCCATCTTGTTTTGATGCAATGCTGCAAATTTCACGATATGAGTGTTTGTTTGCTAGGTATCCTTTTTGTATGAATGATAAAAAAATAATAATAATATGTAAGATGCTTAATAAGCGAAGCTGTGTTGATCCAGTTTTGATCTATTTTGACGAATTCGGCGTTAGAAGAAGAATAGAGTTTAGTAATAGAACACCAGATTTAGAAATCCCGATAATAAGTACATAACACAATAACGAAAATAATACAATTGAATTAGTGTATTAAAATGAAATACATGAATTTTTTTCCGATGGCCAAAGCACACTAGTTTATTTCACAACCGGAATGATTACTTTGAGTCTAAATATTTTGTGGATCCCTACTAAAAATATCATTTAGTTCACCTTGTTTATTTTTTACAAAATGCTATTCATTATTTATGAATATTTAAAAAACTTCAGGAAAATCCTTATATATCATTATTGTTTTTCAGATCGTACAGATGTTCATTAAGTTAAATTTTGTACAGCCTAACTATTAGTCACATAAATATACTAATATACGTGAAATTTTTATGAAAAATTTTCTTTTGCGTAATTAAATATATTTTCATATATTTTCGTAATTCTAGTATGGTTTCAGGAAAATAACTAAAATTCGATTAATATTAAAAATTGAACATACGATTGTTCTTTATGATAATATTCTATAAACACATTCATATAAAATTTTGCAATAATTGTTTTAAAAATCTTAAAATTGTAAAATATCCCTGCTTTAAACAAAGATTGATGTCTTTATTTTTAGGCAATGTTTTATTATGAAATGTAATTTGTGTTAAATGCAAGCAACAGTAGACTAATAACATAATTTATTTTAACTCTTCATTATGATTTTTTAAGGAAGCTATAATAGATATCTAATCTATGTTTTATTTATAGGGATTAAAATTTTAACACCAAATTAGAGCAGTTTAAAGTATGCCGGAATCAATAATTTGTTTCAAGATATTTTTAACAATTGTAGTAGGAAGATGGCAGACTAGGAGAATATGAAATACTTATATAAGAAGGAAAACAGTGCAATTGAGGAAGGGGAACCGATCAAATATGTAAAACACAAGGAATAAAATATTGAAAAAACAACTAACGAGTGACACTTAATTAATTTTAACTAAACTAAACCCATTGGTAAAGATTCAATACGAACTGACATTTTTTGAAATGACGAAACAGTGTCCAAGTCGAGAGTCGAATCCAAGATTCATGGTTTAAACTGCCAACGCTCTCCGTATGGAGCTACCTCGACAGACAACCTGCAGGAGATCAGACAACATTTTTGGTAATAGCATCTGGTCTGCCATGTAGACAGCGCAATAGAATACAATGCAAGAAAACTGGAAATCTATTACCAATGGATGCATAGATAAACTTAATTTTTTTAAACTCGTTCAGACTGATTGTTAAAGATATTATACGAACGGACATTTATCGAATTCATTGAAAAATTACCTACGCCTGTAGTCGAACCCGACTCGTTAGTTTCATTCCCAACGCTCTGCCTATTGAATTACCTGGACGGAAAATCGGCCGACATAACTAACTCAGACAACATTATTAGGTAGATTTCGTATGAAATACTACCTATTACATTCTCCCCTGATTTGGAATTTCTGAAAAATTTTTGCAGATCTACACCGACCATGAACCCTAGAACCCAAAACCACCCTTAGTAAGAAACTCCATATCTATCTATCTATCTATCTATCTATCTATCTATCTATCTATCTATCTATCCATCTATATATATATATATCACTTTCTTCTGGACACGATAACTTCCCTAATACACGATAACTTCCCTAACAAATCTCTTCCAACCTGATATATAAAATCAAAGGGCATAAAATCTCGGTCAAGCTCGTAAATGGGCAAAATCGGACCAAGGGGATGGAAATAGGGAAGAGGTTGTGAAAACGGAAAAAAACCCATAACTCCTTAATTTTTGTACATACAAAATCGGTTTAAAGTGTTCTTTACTTCTAAAAATAGTGCCAAAAATTTATGTATCACAGATTTTCGATAAAATTAAAAATGGTCTCAAGGATCGCAAAAATAGGGTTTTGGGGAGAAATTTTTTGGGGAGAAAAGGGGTTTTGGGGAGGATGTTCATATTTTCGTCAAATCTCAAGATATCAAATCCAATTAAATTTATTATAAATCTTCTTAATATTATCTACAGCTTTTATACTGACAAGTTTTTGATAGGATCAATTCGTACCGTTAAAATATATATATATATAAAAAAATAAATAAAAACGAAAACAAAAAAGGGGAGTTGAAGAAGAAAAAATCCATAACTTCGTCTATTCACAAGATAACAAATCCCCATGAATTTATTATATATCTTCTTAATATTATCTACAACATTTACATTGACAAGTTTTTGATAAGACCAATTCTAACAGCAAAAACAAATTTAAAATACATAGTGATTGAAGAAAAAAATCATCGTATTAAGGGTGTATTCAAATCCAAACTGCTTATTTTCTGACTCATTTTTAAATTCATTTTTGCTCTCAAACGCATTCAATTGTTAGATTCTCTTATTCAGAGATCTCTATATAATGTACCGCAATGATCGATTTTTTGATAGAGGCAGAATATATTTAAAAAATGATCTCAAATTGGGCAATTTGGACCGAATTTCCCGAAACGATTGTGTTAGAAACGAAAAATATTGTCCTACTAAGAAAATAATTGTTCATAAATCAAGTTTTAATTAATTGAACGAAAAATAAAAACACAGGTCGCTTATAAATCTCTTCAAAAATCACGTCAGCAAGTTTCATATTTTTTCTAAAACAAATGAATCTGAAAATGTGCCAGAAAATTTCGAGTTGTTGAGCATGGAAAAGTATTTTTTTGAATACCGCCTTAACGTGATTATGATAAAACCAGCTCTTATTTAAAAATGAAATAAAAACTCGTCACAAGCGACCAGATAAAATTGTGAAATTGGGTTTATCTCTAATCATGATACTGTTTTTTGTTGGTGAAATTAGTATACTTAACTTCAAAATCTACCTCCGCCTGTAGGCCTGGCCGGCTGGGCTTTTTTGGCAATACTATTTGGTCTGCTATATAGACAACGCACAGAGTATGCAATAGGTAAAGTGGAACTCCTTTAAATGATTGAACCGTAGCTACACTTTATTATTTTAACAGTAATCAAACTGAATGGTAGATAGCAATTTAAGCTCAAGGGCTTGGGTTCGACTTCCGGCCTGGACATTTTTTCACTCAGTTTCAAAAATGTCAATTCGTATAACGAATGACGACGCATACCAACTGCCAGTAGCCATTTCATCCAGATTTTTAGCATTAAGCCCTATTAGGTATGATGCAGTTTGATCACAATATTGTGCTTTCAAATATTGTATAAAAGTAAAAATGAACTAACACGACTGGTCGTACCACGGTTTTTCCACGAAGCCTGTCAATATACTATATCTGGAGAGAAAAGCAAGAATGTGTCCTTCTATCCTTCTATATAAAAAAAAAGTTTTGATTTGGAAATGGACCAATGAACATCAGCGTAGATATTCCGGGTAGATCGGCATCCAATTTGAATGCTTAAGCATGGCCTTTCATCGTTAATATTAAAAAAACTGTTGCATACAAAAACATGAAAATCAGTGGTATTATAGAGAAATGTCTGATAAACACGCTGATGCAGACAGTTTTCAAATCGAAGAATTATTTTAAGAGATATTTAATGCTAAAGTTGAAAAAAATCGTTCCACTAAAAAAGTTTTATTGGAGCAAAAACTATACATAAGAATTTAATTATTTTTAGATCATTTTCATTTTATACTTTATAAGTTCCCGGTGTGCAGATTGTATTTATTTTTCTTATTTGACTCATTTTTTGAGGTTTTATTTCAATTTTAAATTCAAATTTTCAGCATTTCGAGAGATATTTTTTACAAATTTTAGAAAATGTTATTTATTTAAACTGTTGCTAGTTGTATAAACAGCGCAAACAATAATGTTTACTTCAAATTAAAAATTTATTTACACATGACTATTACAAACAGAAAAAAAGCTTTTAAATTAGAATTAAATGATTACATGTTAAAAGCAGAAAATTACGTCATAAGAACCATAGGCACAAATGTCATATACGTCATAACATATTGGCGCAATTTTTTTCCGACGCCAATTTGGCGAAAACATCAATAGCATAAACAACAACATCCGGGTTACCATATCAAGCAAAATAACAACACTTTAGCACCAGTTAAGTACCCGTTGCGTACATGAAATTGGCGTCAGAAAAAAATTGCGCCAATGCCTGTGTCGAACCATATTTACACAAAATCTTAAAATAAGAGAAACAAAATCTTAAAATAAAAAAAATTATTATTATGCGTTAAAACTTGTAATTTGAGGAAATTACGTCATATTTAAAATGGCAAAAAATATAGCAAAACAATTTAAATTGAAAAATATATTTGCGCGGGATATTTTGAGATAATCTTTTCAACTATTATCGTGAATTCGAAGACAGCGCCAATAATATTTCCTTCTAACAACGAAAGTATTTTCACGTGAATATTAATAAGAGAAATAAAACTTTGGTATAAATTACGTCAGATTTGAAATGATACATTTAAAATGAATTATTTAAAAGAACTATCTTATAGCGCTGTTAAAAAATACCGGGAAAAAATGACACTGTTTACTTAATTCATTTTACATTAGCTTATTTTCAAATGTTTAACTATTTTTTTTAAATTATACGAAAACGGCCATTGTATCTCTTAAAAGCAGCAGATTTGGCCTTAAAAATCCCCAATCCAGGGAAAACGAATGGAAACCCATTTACAGAGAGATCGCTACTATTGTTTTTTATTCAATATTTTAAAAGCCGATCAAATTAGCGTGCTTTTTGAATTTTGGTGTTCCTGAACGGGGGTTGGCGAGCGTAGCTCGTAGGGGGCAGAGCCCCCTAGTATATAAAAAAAAGTAATGCTTTGGAAATGAACCAATGAAAATCTGCGTAGATACTGCGAAACGCAGCTGATTGGTCAGTGCTTTTTGACGCTATACCAAGCGAAGGGTCCCGGCTCTGTCGCCAAACATCGTTAAGTTTGTCGCAACTTGGCGATATACCGCCAAATTTGGCAAACAAAATTAGTCGCCAAAAATGAAGCCAACTTGGCACTATTTTCAGTATTTCGCCAAATTTTCATAGACCCCCATTGAAATCCAATAGGATTTACTTGCTTGCAGAAAATCAACAAATTGAGATATTTCAATGCAACAAAAACTAGTATTGGCTTATGAATAGAGCTTAATTGATCTATGTAGCTTATTTTTAAGCACAAACGGTACTTATTTACAATATTCGTAACACTATATATATAATTTTTATTTAATTTTGTAATTATTCAAATCAATTATAAATTTTACCTTTTTTTAGTGATTTTATATTTAATAATTCTTTTTATTCTGAAGCTGTAAGCTCTAATGATTACGTGCTTGAAGATAAGGAAACAAAATCGTCAGGGGTTGGGGAGGAGCGCGTTTATACCAAGTGGAATCTAAAAATTGAATTCATAGAAAATGAGGAATCGCGAAGCGATCCAGAATGGAAACGCGAAATAATTTCTTCTGGAGTTGGCCAGAAAACGGGGTTTGCTTCGCGATACCGAACGGAATCGCGAAGCGATTGCGCGGGGAGTTGGTGAGCGTAGCGAGCAGGGGGGCTGAACCCCCCTAGTTTTGTAAAAGATAAACTAAAAAGTGGGCTATGCGGAAATTTCATATTATATTTTTAATATAAAATGGGTTAAAAGAGATAACTAATACATGTGGCATTTAAAAGGTTGCTTAAAATAAAGTGTAGAAATATGTAATATATGGTAATATCCTCTATCTAAGCCAAGTCACTAAAAATATAAAAATTACAAAGCCTAACACAATATGTTTTCCTTAACCATAAACTCACATGATCAGAAATTTTTTTAAACAAACACACAGTAAAACATTTCAGAAACATCTTCTATAATAATAAAGAAAGAAGTTTGTGTGTGAGTGAATGAGTGTGTGAGTGTGTCGACGGTGTTCTGAAGAGACCGCTGCACGTAGAGCAACAAAATTTGGGGAAAAGGTACGTCTATATATGAAGTTTTGCACCTCGAAGCCCGATTTTGGATTTTTTGATTAGATTTCTTTTTATTTAATTTTTATGCGATTTTTAGCACTTTTTTAAGTTTCGAGGCGATTTTTTCCATATAAGTGAGAAGAATATGGTTTCTTTCTTTTAACCCAATATAGTAAATTTTGTTCCCTTTTCAAAAAAGTTTATTCGGAATTCGTGCAGCGATTTTTGAACTTTTAGCGAATTTTTTATGCAATTATTGAACAGCATTTAATGCATATCCTTACCTATACGGAGGTTACTGTACAGGGACACAGTTCTGTCGCCAAATAACGCCAAGTTTGTCGCCAACTTGGCGGTGTATAGCCAAATTTGGCGACCAAAATGAGTCGCCAAAAGTGACGCCAACTTGGCGATATCTCTAATATTTCGCCAAATTCCCATAGACTTCCATTCTAAACCAATATGGATTACTTGCTTACAGAAAATCAACAAATTGAGATATTTTAATGCAACAAAACTAATATTTATAATACTAGGGGCTCTTCCCCCTACGAGCTACGCTCGCCAACCCCCGTTCAGGCACACCAAAATCCAAAAAGCACGCTAATTTGATCGGCTTTAAAAATATTCAATTTAAAGAAAAAAAAAAGTAGGAATTTCTTTGTAAACGGGTTTCCATTCGTTTACCTTGGATTGGGGATTTTTAAGACCAAATCTGCTGCTGTTAAGAGATACAATGGCTGTTTTCGTATTTAATTAAAAAAATTAGTTAAACATTTGAAAATAAGCTAATGTAAAATTAATTAGGTAAACAGTGTCATTGTCTCCAGGTATTTTTTAAAAGCGCTGTAAGATAGTTCTTTTAAATAATTCATTTTAAATGTGTCGTTTCAAATATGACGTAATTTACACCAAAGTTTTATTTCTCTTATTAATATTCATGTGAAAATACTTTTGTTGTTAGAAGGAAATATTATTTGCGCTGTCTTCGAATTCACGATAATAGTTGAAAAGATTATCTCGAAATACCTCGTGCAAATATATTTTTCAATTTAAATTGTTTTGCAATATTTTTTGGCCATTTCAAATATGACGTAATTTCCTCCATTTACAAGTTTTAACGCATAATACTGATTTTTTTATTTTAAGATTTTATTTCTCTTTTAAAATTCAATGTTCTTATGACGTAATTTTCCTCCTTTTAACATGTAATCATTTAATTATATTTTAAAAGTTTTTTTTTTCTGTTTGTAATTGTCACGTGTAAATAAATTTTTAATTTGAAGTAATCATTATTGTTTGCGCTGTTTGTACAATTGGCAACAGTTTAAATTAATAACAATTTCTAAAATTTGTAAAAAATATCTCTCGAAATGCTAAAAATTTGAATTTAAAATAGGAATAAAACCTTAAAAAATGAGTCAAATAAGAAAATTAAATGCAATCTGCACAACGGGAACTTATAACGTATAAAATGATCTAAAAATGATTAAAATCTCATGTATAGGTTTTGCTCCAATAAAACTTTTTTAATGGAACGATTTTGTCCAAATTTAGCTTTAAATATCTCTTAAAATAATTCTTCGATTTGAAAACTTTCTGCATCAGCGTGTTTATCAAACATTTCTGTATAATACCACCGATTTTCCTACTTTTGTATGCAACAGTTTTTTTAATATTAACGATGAAAGGCCATGTTTAAGAATTCAAATTGGATGCCGATCTACCCGGAATATCTACGCAGATTTTCATTGGTCCATTTCCAAATCAAAACTTTTTTTTATATATAGAAGGAAAACACTCATACTACAATATATATTAACTATTACATCGATCTACGATAAATATAAATAAAACACGCATACTACAATATATATTAAAATACACATACACACATAAATAACGCCTGCATTCAACAGTTAAAGGTATATATAAATATTATACAGACATACAAACAACAAATACAATAAACCCAACTGGAGTGAAAAATTAGCCAGAGCCAAGAATCGAAAACGGGACCAAAAACTAATATTAACTTAAGGGATTATACTAATTCTATTTTTCCACATTAGGAAAAATGCGGTTTCTTTCTTTTAACCCAATATAGTAAATTTTGTTCTCTTTACATAAAAGTTTATTTGGAATTTGTGCAGCGATTTTGGAATTTTTAGCGAATTATTTATGCATGTAATGCATGTCCATACATATAAGGAGGGTTACCGTAGGGGGGGATCCAGTTTTGTCACCAAATAACGCAAAGTTTGTCGCCAACTTGGCGATATATCGCCAAATTTGGAGATTAAAATGAGTCGCCAAAAGTGACGCCAACTTGGCGATATCTCTAATATTTCGCCAAATTCCGATAGACTTCCACTGTAAAACATGAAGGTTCACTTGCTTACAGAAAATCAACAAATTGAGATATTTTAAGGCAACAAAAACTAATTTTAACTTAAGGGATTATGTTAATTATATTTAAGGGAGTCCAAGTAAATTAATTATGAATAAAAGTAACATGATCTAATGCTTAGCATGATTTCCAAAACAGATCCAACTAGTTTTCTTAGTTGTAAAATTATTTCTAAAATAAAAGACTGATTAATTATTTTATCTCTCTATTCTAAAAAAAAAGTAACTACCGCTGTCACCGCCGCCCTCGCCGCCGCCGGTTTTGAATTTTTTGTGACCGGAGGTCTTTCTTCGTTAATATTAAGAAAAATAATGCATACAAAAATATGAAAATCGGTAGTATTATACAAAAATGTTTGATAAACACGCTGATGCAGGCAGTTTTAAGATAGAAGAATTATTTTAAGAGATATTTACTGCTAAATTTGGACAAAATCGTTCCACTAAAAAAGTTTTATAGGAGCAAAAACTGTTCATAGAAATTTTACCATTTTTAGATCATTTTATGCGTTAGAATTTGCCTGAGTGCAGATTGCATTAATTTTTTTATTTTGACTAATTTTTTGAGGTTTTATTTCTATTTTAAATTCAGATTTTCAGCATTTCTAGAGATATTTATAACAGATTTTAGAAAGTGATATTAATTTAAACTGTTGCCAACTGTATAAACAGCGGAAAAAATAATGTTTGCTTCAAAAAAAAAATATTTATACGCGTAAATAAATTAAAAATTTATTTACACGTGACTATTATCAACAGAAAAAAAGCATTTGGAATTAGAATTAAATAATTATGTACAAAAAGCAGGAGCTTATTAAAATTTACGTCATAAAAACTATAATTACATGTGAATTTTAAGAGAGAAAGGAATTTGTAAAACAATAAATTTATTAACATGCGTTAGAAGTCTTAAATAGGAGAAATTACGTCATATTTACGGCACATTACAGTTATTACATAAAACGAACACAAAATATTATTGCAAAACGGTTTAAATTTAGAAATTGCGATAGACATTTATTTGATATTTTAAGAGGATACTTTTCAACTATTTTTGTTAGGAAAGCGCAAATAATATTTCATTTCTAACACAAATATTTTCATGTGAATATTAAAAATTAAAAGAATAGTTTGGTCAAAATTACGTCAGATTAAAAACGATTAATTTAAAATGTCTCATTTAAAAGAACTTACTTTTCACTTTGTTAAAAAATACCAGGAGACAAAGACTCTGTTTACTTAATTCCTTTTATATTAGCTTATTTTGAAATGTTGTTACGCGTGTCTACGTCATCAAGTTATTTTTATTTCGACGTTTTATTTGTATTTTAATTAATGTTGTACTAATTTATTTGTTTTTTAGTTATTTAAAATAAAAATTATGTCAATTTGTATAATTTGGCGAGTGGTTTGGCGATTTATATAATTTGGCGAAATTGGTCGACGGGATAATCAAGTAGTACCGCAACAGATTTGGCGTTAAAATTCCCCAATCAAAGAGAAATGAATAGAAATCCGTTTATAGAGAGATCACCACTGTTTTTTAAATTATAATTCAATCTTTCGAAATCTTTTTAAAGCCGATCAAATTAGCGTTCATTTAGAGTCTACGGTGTCTGGACGGGGGTTGGCGAGGGTCGCTCGTAGGGGGCCGAGCCCCCTAGTGTGTTAAAAGTTCACAAGCCGTGAGTAAGACTTTAACGCTAAATAAATATATCATCATATCTATACTAATCTTATAAAGAGGTAAAAATTGTTTATTTGTAGGAGGTAAGCTCTGGAACTACCGAACCGATTCCAAAAGTAATGGTATCAAAATGATGGTGTTAGTCCAACTTAGAACATAGGTTATATTTTATGTCGGTGCCACTAACCCAAAGGGGGTACAGGAACAAAAAACGTTCTAAAAATGCAATTTTTGCGATACTGAAGGACCTAGAAATATGAAATTTGGAATATTAGTTACTTATAAGACATAAATGATGTCTAAGAACAGTTCTTAAACAATTCGAAATTCAAAATGGGTGAAAATGCACAAAAAGCGTTCTAAAAAACTTTCTAAATGGTAGTTTCTACACAATCTCAGGAAATGCCAAACCTATTTAAAAAATATTGGTGTCCAAATGATGGTGATAACGCTTGCTCTAAGGTAGGCTATGTTTTATGTTGGTGCCACTACCCCAAAGGGGATGCAGGTGCAAAAAACGTTCTAAAAATGCGATTTATGTGTTACTGAAGGGCCTAGAAATATGAAATTTGAAATATTAGCTACTTATTAGATATAAAGGATTTCTAAGAACGGTTCTTAAACAATTCGAAATTTAATAGGGGTGAAAATGCACAAAAAGCGTTCTAAAAAACTTTCTAAATGCAGGTTTCTACACAATCTCAGTAAATACCAAACCGATTTAAAAAATAATGGTGTCAAAATGACGGTGACAACCCTCTGCTCCAACATAGGCTATGTTTTATGTCGGTGCCACTACCCGAAAGGGGGTGCAGGAGCAAAAGACATTCTAAAAATGCGTTTTTTTTGCGTTACTGAAGGGCCTAGAAATATGAAATTTCAAGTACTAGCTACTTATTAGATATAAAGGATTTTTAAGAACAGTTATTATACAATTCAAAATTTAAAAGTTGTGAAAATGCGCGAAAAGCGTTCTAAAAAACTTTCTACATGATGGTTTCTACACAATCTCAGGAAATACCAAACCGATCTAAAACATAATGGCGTCAAAATGATGGTGACAACCCTTGCTCCAACATAGGTTATGTTTTATGTCGGTGCCACTACCCCAAAGGGGGTGAAGAGAAAAACGTTCTAAGTTGCGGTTTTTGCGTTACGGAAGGGCCTAGAATCGTGAAATTTGGAATGGTAGTTAGATATAAGATATCAATGATCTCTAAGGGCATTTCCTAAAAAAATCGAAATTTAAAAGGAGGTCAAAATGCGCAAAAGGCGTTGTAAAAAACGTTCTAAATTGCGATTTCTATGCAGTCTCAGAAAGTACTGAACCGATTTCAAATATAATAGGTTAAAACTGATGGTGACCGAATTGCTCTAAGATGCATTTTACATGCATTTTACATGCATTTTACATGTATTTTACAACAGGCTGTATTTTATATCTGTTTCCACTACCCCAGAGGAGATGCAGGAGCAAAATGCGCGAAAAGCGTTCTAAAAACGTTCTAAATGCCGAGTTGTCAGCAATATCTCAGGAAGAATCAAACTGATTTCAAACGTAATGGTAGGAAATTGATGCTTACAGCTTCTGCTCTAACATAGACGCTATTTTATGTCTTATCTCTATCACCTAGACGTTTTAGGAGGAAAAAAGCGTTCTAAATTTCTATTTTTGTGATCGGTAGGGGCTAGCAACTTAAAATTAGGCAGGGTACATATATATTAGATATAAATGATTTTTAAGAACGGTTTCGAAAAAATTGGAAATTTAAACAGGGGTGAAAATGCCCGAAAAGCATTCTAAAAACTTTCTTAATTGCGATTTCTACTCAATCTCAGGAAAAACCAAAACTATTTCAAAAGTAATGGTTGCAAGTCAATGGTGACAGTCCCTGCTATAACATAGGTTATATTTTATGTTGCTGTCACTACCATCTGAGGGTTGCAAAAGCAAAACATGTTCTAATTTGCGTTTTTTGCACAACTGATGGCTCTAACACTTTGACGTATGGCATGGTATTTACTTACAAGATGCAACTGCTTTCTAAGAACATTCGAAAGAAAATTCCGAATTTAAAAAGATGAAGTGAGCGAAAAGCGTTATGAATTACAATTTTTAAGCAGACTTATAAAATACCAAACCGATTAAAAAAATAATGATGACAAATTGTGTGTGATAGAACCTGATAAAACATAAGCAATATATTATGCTCAAACATAATATGCTTTTTATGCTCAAACATAAGCTATATTTGTCTGTGCCACTACCACCAGATGGTTGTAGAAGCTAAACACTTTCTAAATTGCGATTTCTGTGATAATGAAAAGTCTAGAAACTTTAAGTATTGAACGGTAGTTACTTATAAAATATAAATGCCCTCGAGGACTGTCGAAAATGAATTCGGATTAAAAAGGGGTGAAGCTTAGGGGAGGTGCGAAAAGCATTCTAAAAATTCCTAAATTACGATTTCTATGCAATTTCAGGGAATATAAACACATTATAAAAGTAATAGTTGCGAATCAATGGTAACAGTCTCTGATCCTACACAGGCTATATTTTTTGCCGCTGATTCTACCACCTGGTGTTCACAGGAACAACAAACGTTCTAAAAAAGGACTTTAAAATTTTCTAAACTAATTTTCAGTGGAATATTAGGAAATAACAAACCAATTTCAAAATTAATGTTGGCAAATTAATGGTGACAGTTCCTATTTCAACAAAGCCCTTTAAATTGAGAGAGGTGGTAGGACTTGGAATTTGACATGATGGTTAATTTTAAGATGTAAGAAAAGGGTTTCTAAAAAATTCAAAACTTCAAATGAATAGTGAAATGAGCGTATTAATTGAGCATAAAAGTTTCAAAATATTTTCTAAAATATCATTTATTTAGATTTATTTCGTTTTATTAATTTAAGTCTCATTTCTGCCTAATGCAGTGTAATAATGATGTTTAATCAAACTGTGTTTTAAATAGTAATTTTTGAATTATTCCTTAAAGTAATAAGTACCTTTTAATTAAAAAAAATATTACCTTTTAATAAAATAAAAATTTAGTCAGTACCTTTTAATAAAAATTAGACATATAAATATCACTTGGCATATTTCAAATTTTACGCGAGCAAAGCCGCGGGGTTTGCTAGTATATTATAAAGCATTAAGCTCTAAAAGTTCCGCTCGAGTGTTTTCAAAAACTACCGGTGGATTTTTTTTCCAAATTGTATCATTCGATAGGAAATATTCCCGGGGTGATTTATGAGAACATATACAGGGATAGCTACTAATTTGATAATAAATTTCGTATTTTACTGCTATTTTGAACAAAAAGGTTGCCAGTGATTATCTTTTGGCGAAAGGCTTGTTGATTAAAAAATTAAGATGGCTATTAGAAAATAATACAAACACCTCGCGAATAAATGAAAATAATACTGATATTTAAGTTAAAAAACAACAACAAAAAAGGTTTTAATAAGACATAATATTATAAAACGAAAATATTTAATTTAAACATGGAATAAATATTTGTAATGCTTAAAGCATAAATTATTGTGAAATTTTACAATTGGTACAACAATATTTGGCGAATTATCGCTTGCGATAGGTTAAAAAAATGAATCTAAAAATTTGATTTGACAATTTTGAATGGCAATGTTTTTTTTTTTTTTTTTTTTTTTTTTTTGTCAATTTAATTATTATTTTTATATAATTCTCCCATCATATGATTTACGGGAAAAACTAGAAGTATTTGTAAAATTGGCTGTATTAGTGATTTACACGCTATTTATGTATTACCTTTGTCGCCAAACAGTGCAATTTTCAGCCAAATAAGACAAAAGTGTGAAATAAGCCGAGAGAAGAGCATTTCGGAGTACATTTTTATATTCAAGTGTAAATTATGTAAAAAGCAGTTAAAATTATAATTATGTAGCCAATCATTTAAATTTTAGTGTAAATGTCTTCCATATACACACATGTTCTAAAATAATTTACTTTCAAAGATATAAAATATTTTTTACCATACTATGGAATACCATTACTATAGAAACATGCGTTTTGTTTTCCTCAAGCATGTGATTTTTATATCCTAGAAATCAGATCATTACTTATTAATTGAATATTGCATATTATGTTATTTTTTTAACATGCCGAACATATTGTCGATTTCACTTATAGGATTATTCACTTTTTTAAAAGTTAGGATATAAAAATATTCTTAAGAAGATTTCTGCAATTATACGTTATTACTATAAAAACATAAAATAAAAAAAATAAACATTTTGCAATAAATATTGCTTGCTAATTTGTCATTTCTTTTTAGCTTTTTCTGCATAACTTTCTTTTGCTTAACCATTGTTTAAAAAATGTTTTATTGAACATATTGGACTAATATTACGGAATCGTGTGACCCACCAATTAGCATATTGGATGGCGTATCAAAATTCAAAAGATTAGACAGATTTTGAAATTCGAGATTACTAAATGGTGGCAAATAAAATAATTCCCGTGGACTTATCATTTCAGCCTAAATAGGGTTAAATTACCTGGAAATTCGATCAGTATAAAGCGAGTTGTCCTGACGCACACTCTAGCAGCTAAACACACCAACAAATTAAGAGTTATTTTCATAATCTGTGTTATTTACGCAACAGACGGAAGATTAATTTACTCTTAAATATAAAGAAAATAGCAGGCTTTTTTGTTTGTCCGTGTTACCATGCTCTTCAGAAAAATGCAAAATAAATCTTCGGTTCAGATATTCACCAAAATGCATATTGCTAAAATTTTTGCATAACTAACTTTATTTATCATTGTCAGATCAAACCCTGGTACACGTGCAACTATATTGTTGCATCAGTTTTAATGTTTGACGTGAACCCTCACAATGACGTCGATTACGGATGATTATAAAGATTTTATTGGATGCATGAGGTTTATTTTTCTACAAGATTAAGTCGTCGAGTTTTTTCCCGAGTTAACGGTTACATGATTTAAGCTGGTCTACAAAATGAAAAGACAGGGAAAATGATATCATTTTCGATTTATCCAGGCAATTCATATTTAAAAACACACATTTTTATGTTTCACTTTTCTTTTAAATATGAAAGTTAAACAATTTTCTTTGTCTGCAAATGATTTATTACTTTTTTGACAGTATTTACTCTGCTAGATTCCAAAGAGGGAAAACAGTAGTAGCACAAGAAGATGTTTATTAAGAAATATAACCAACATCCAGTGAGATTGTATTTACGCTTCCAGAATCACATATTGCGCGAACTGGGAGGCCAGGAGATCAAGGAGAAACAAACGAAAATAAACCACCCGAACATTATTCAAGTTCAGTGGTAAATCTCTGCAATTATTGTAATGCATCTCTAATTTAATATTGTCAGATATGAGAACATTTTAATTCCTATTGTCATAACGGCCTCATTTCCATACCAAAAGTGCACAGTGAATAATCAACTAAAAGAACTGCTTCTTAATAGCTAAATTTTGTCCAACGCATAAGGTAATATAATATCGCAATGGCGTTCGCATCTTATCAGCAACGCGGAAGGACATTCAAGCCAAATCTCCATTAAAAAAAAAAAATACAAGTTCGAATTCACCATTTCGCTTAATTCAAGGTTTATTTGGAAATACTGACCAGCACAGCGGGCATAGCCTGCTAGTATATTATAAAGCAGTAAGCTCAAAAATTTCCGCCCGAGTGTTTTCAAAATATACCGGGTGGATTTTTTTTCCAAATTGTATCATTCGATAGGAAATATTCCCGGGGTGGTTTATGAGAAAATATACAGGGATAGCTATGATTTTTGATAACAAATTTCGTATTTTACTGCTATTTTGAACGAAAAGGTTGCCAGTGATTATCTTTTGGCGAAAGGTTTGTTGATTAAAGAATTAAGATGGCTATATCTGTTAGAAAATAATACAAACACCTCGCGAATAAATGAAAAAATACTGATATTTAATTTAAAAAACAACAACAAAAAAAAGTTTTAATAAGACATAATATTATAAAACGAAAATATTTAATTTTAACATGGAATAAATATTTGTAATGCTTAAAGTATAAATTATTGTGAAATTTTACAATTAGTACTTTATTTGGCGAATTATCGCTTGCGATAGGTTAAAAAAATGAATCTGAAAATTTAATTTGACAATTTTGAATGGAATTTTTTTTTCTTTTTAGCTCTTTTATCGCATGCGCCAGGTTAATAAAAACGTGTCTGAAAACTTGATGAAATAAAATCTAGGTTACAGTCTTTATTAGTCTTTTTTTTTGTCAATTTAATAATTAATTTTATATAATTCTCCCATCATATGATTTTCAGGAAAAACGAGAAGTAATATTAAAAATGGCTGTATTGAGTTACATGCAATTTATTTATTACCTTCGTCGCCAAACAATGTAATTTTAAGCCAAATAAGACAAAAGTGTGAAATAAGACGAGAGAAGAGCATTTCGGAGTACATTTTTATATTCAACCGCAAATTATATAAAAAACAGTTAAAATTATAATTATGTAGTCAATCATTTAAATTTTAGAGTAAATGTCTTCCATATACACACATATTCTAAAACAACTTGCTTTCAAAGATTTAATATATTTTTTACCATAGTATGGAATACCATTACTATGGAAACATGCGTTTTGTTTTGCTCAAGCATGTGATTTTTATATCCTCGAACTCAGATCATTACTTATTAATTGAATATTGTGTATTATGTTATTTTTTTAACTTGCCGAACATATTGCCGATTTCACTTATAGGAATATTCACTGCTTTAAAAGTTAGGATATAAGAATATTGTTAAGAAGATTTCTGCAATTGTACGTTATTACTGTAAAAAAAAATGCAATTTAACAAATTACGACGACCATTTGGTAAAAGATTTTTTCAAAGACTAAAATTTAAGACATAAACAGTCGCACGGAGTTGGTCATACATTACGTACGCCATGATTTACATTTTTCGGTACTGTAAATTTTTAAACTTCAACGAAGCTGGTCATACATTACGTACGCCATGGATTAAAGATTAATATTTATAGACCAATTTTAAATGAAATTTCATTCTTAAACTTCTAAACATCCCACAATATTACTTTTTACATAGTCGTATAGAGAAAAAAATGTACTTTTAAATGCAATTTTTTTTAAGCTGTATTTCAATTTGTTTCTGAGTTATTAATTTTTTTTTTTGTTGGAGTATCCATCTCTGTTGAAAGTAATGGGAAAATACAGATTACTGTATAGATCAATCAGAAAACAAATAAAATGCGGGATTCAACTAATAAAACGCTTCAGATATGCTTTTGATTTCCTACCCTGACCGAGGACAATAACCCTTTTTCCAAATGGTTAATAAATAAATAAATAAAATAAACATTTTTCAATAAATATTGCTTGCTAATATGTCATTTCTTTTTAGCTTTTTCTGCATAACTTTCTTTTGCTTAACCATTGTTTAAAAAATGTTTTATTCAACATATTGGACTAATCTTACGGAATCGTGTCACCTACTAACGAGCAAGTTGCATGGCGTATCAAAATTCAAAAGATTAGACAGGTTTTGAAATTAGCGATTACTAAATTATGGTTTTTCATAATGAAGCAAACAAACAAAAGAAGATTTATTATTATTTGTTTATTACCTCAAATTATTTTACTCTCATAAAAAAAACAATACTTTCAATGTAGGGGGAAAAAACCTTATGGTTCCAATGGTGGCAAATGGAATAATGCCCATGGACTTATCATTTCAGCCTAGATAGGATTAAATTACCTGGAATTTCGATCAGTATAAAGCGAATTGTACTGACGCACTCTCTAGCAGCTAAACACAGCAACAAATTAAGAGTTATTTTCATAATCTGGGTTATTTCCACAACAGACGGAAGGTTAATTTACTCTTAAATATAAAGAAAATAGCAGGCCTATTTGTTTGTCCGTGTTATTATGCTCTTTAGAAAAATGCTAAATAAATCTTCGGTTCAGGTATTCACCAAAATGCATATTGCTAAAATTTTTGTATAACTAACTTTATTTATCATTGTCACTTCTTAACCCTGGTACATATGCAACAATATTGTTGCATCAGTTTTAATGTTTGGCGTGAACTCTCACAATAACGTCGATTACGGATGATTATAAAGATTTTATTGGATGCATGAGGTTTATTTTTCTACAAGATTAAGTCATCGAGTTTTATCCCGGGTTAACGGTTACATGATTTCAACTGGTCTACAAAATGAAAAGACAGTGAAAATGACGTCATCTTATATTTATTCAGGCAATTCAGCTTTAAAACACACATTTTTATGTTTCACTTTTCTTTTAAATATGAAAGCTAAACAATCTTCTTTGCAAATTATTTATTACTTTTTTGTCAGCATTTACCCTGCTAGAATCCAAAGAGGGAAAAGAGTAGTAGCACAAGAGGTTATTTATTAAGAAATATAACTAACATCCAGTGAGATTGTATTTCAGCTACCAGAATCACATATTGCGAGAGCTCAGAGGCCAGGAGATCAAGGAGAAACAAACGAAAATAAACCACCCGAACATAATTCATGTTCAATGGTAAATCTCTGCAATCATTGTGATGTATCTCTAATTTAATATTGTTAGATATGAGAACATTTTAATTCCTATTGTCATAACGGCCTCATTTCTGTACCAAAAGTGCAATGTGAATAATCAACTAAAAGAACTGCTTCTTAATAGCTAAATTTTGTCCAACGCATAAGGTAATATAATATTGCAATGACGTTCGTATCTTTTCAGCAACGCGGAAGGGCATTCAAGCTAAAGGTCCATAAAAAAAAATATACAAGTTCGAATTCACCATTCTGCTTAATTCAAGGTTTATTTCGAAAAACTGACCAGCGAGGCGAGCATAGCCAGCTAGTAAGTATATAATTAAGTAAGTTTATAAGTATGCTTAAAAGTAAGTACATAATTAAAAAATAGTTTGGCAACTAAGACAGCAAGCGGCATCCTTTAAGTAGAGTACACAGAAAAAAGAAACTGTATATATTAATAGATATTGATAATAGATAAAGATATTTTCAAAATAATAATGCATTTCATGCCCGTAGGTTTAATATTACCGATGGAAATTGGGCAGACCGCTGATTAACAGTTTTAATGGTTTACGAGGGTGAAGAAAAATTTTCTGGAATTGTGGGTTAATGAGAGATTATACTGTTTTGATCGTTATGAGGAAACGTCTTTGCTTTTTGTCTTCTATTTTTAGTATGTGTACAATTGAAATCAATATCAAAATATTTTGTGAGAACTTAAATAGTATAAATCAATAACATTATATCACTAGAAATGTACATCTTCGCAAGAAAATTTTTGGATGAAAATATGTTATCATATTTAAATTGAAATTTTAGATGTGCATAAATATTACAGAGGTTTAATTTGGAATGTAAATGATTAAAAGATTAACACTCTGAACACCAAATCTTCTTTTCTGAGTGAAAGAAAAAAAAATAAAAACTAAGAAAGCAAGAGCCTTCCTTAAGAAGAGTATACAGAAAAAAGAAGATAGAAATATTAATTTTATAAGAAGGTTATTTTCAAAATAAAAATGTATTCACGCCCGTAGGTTTAACATTATAGAAAGAAATTGGACAGGTGCAGTGTTGCCAGATTAGACTTTTTTGTCCCCAGATTGTTAACTGTCACCGCTTTTTTGAAATATAAATATTCGACCTATTTAAAAATAGATTAAAAATTCTGAAAATAAGGCGAATTATACTATTTAAAAAAAGTAGTGACAGTCAAATAACCTGAATTAAAAAAGTCTCCAATCTGGTAACACTGGGCAGGTGGCTGATTAAAAATCGTATGTTTTACGAAGGGAATGAAAAGTTTTCTGGAATTGTGGGTTAAGGAAAGATTAAATTTTTTCTGGTTATGAGGAAATGACTTTACTTTCATATTTTTTTTTTGTTATTGTTGTTTAGGAACAATTTCAATCAATATCAAAATATTTTTGTGAGAAATTAAATACTATAAGCCTTTAACATTATATCACTAAAAATGTAAATAAAAATGTCCTCCTAAGAAAAGTTTTGGATGAAAAAGATGTTATCTTTTTTAAATTCAAAATTTAGATGCACATAAATATTACAGAGGTTTAATGTGGAATGTATGTTCCGACTTATAACAATATAAAGCTACGAAAGTAAATGATTAAAAGATCAACACTCAGAAAACCAAATCTTCTTTTTTTAGTGAAAGTGTAAAAAAAAAAAAAAAATGATTTTCTAAAAGCTAATTAGCTCTGTGTCAATAATTTCATTCATATGAAGTTTTTACGAATGCTCTTATATATTTTTTTATCCACCTGGAGGATTACATAAAAAAATGAAAACCCCATTTTCTAAATCATAAAACTTAATTAAATTCTTGCTTTTTTTATGGAAGCCTTTTGAAAATGTGATATTGGCAATTTCATACTCAAGTTCAACAAAAGAAAAAAAGATTATCGTTCGATATAAGATTATGTTTGAAAAAAAGAAAATTTATTTTTGCTGTACTGTCCAATTGAGGCTGAGAAAATTTAATTTTAAAACTTAACGTTTTTAAAGAGTTTCTTTTTCAGATATTAAAAGAATATTGCTTTGTGCTTTAATAAAATAACTGTGTAACTTACGCGAGTTAATTTATTTCATAATATCATGGGAATAATTTTTTTAAAGATACTGTTTGTTATTTTTTTTAAATAAAGCAATGAATTTCTGGCGCAAAGCAATTTAAAATAAATTTGAAAATATGATTGCGCGACAGCTCCTAATTCAAGGAATATTATTTAAATAAAAGTATTTTTTTTTCCTTTGGAAGAAATAATTAATTAGAAAAAGGTGTTCTCGTTTAAAAAGATGTAAGTATTTATATTCCTAATACATCTTTATAGACGACGCATTTTTCACATGTTTTTCATTTCATTTTACTTTATTTTTATTTGTTTTTTAATGTATTATTGCTCGCGTGAAAAGTAATAAATATCTGTTTATAATTGATTAAAAAAATATTTTATGTATATATTTTTTCTGAATGGAATAATTATTAAGAAAAAAATGCAGGTCATTTAAAACGGTGTAATTGTTTTAAATAATTTTTGTGCATCTTTATTCAGATAAAATGAGTACTGTGTATGCTTGGTAACTTAACACTGGGGATACTGTATCATGATGACCACTTGACTGCGTATGCTACATATAGTACTTGAAGGTCCTCTATCAAAAAAAAAAAAAAAAAAAAAAAAAAAAAAAAGTTGCGTGAAAAAAAGCGCACAGTTGGCCATGATCTTTTATGAGCTGCACCACCAGTTCCGTTTTTTATTTCCATTATTATTATTGCTATTATTATTATTATTATTATTATTATTATACCTCAGACCAGGCCCCCTAAATGCCGGGAATTATGCTTAGCTTAACGAGTTTTGTACCTTGGCCGCGGGGAGAAAGTCGCCTGATCGCCTAAAGCGGAGTTGTACCTGATAGTACTTTGGCTTTCATCGCTGTATCGTTATTTATTTTATCACTTTTACTACTGTGTTGGCCGGTTCTAGATTACTATTAATTATGCTGTTTGTATTTGTTTGTACCTTGTCGAAAATGGAAAGGGAAAAAAAGAAAAGTTTGTGTGTGTGTCTCACCACCAAAAAAAGGAGGCCATCGCTACTCAAATTTGATCTCGTAATCAGATGCCTTGAATCGCCTTGATCAGATGACAAGATCTGCACCTGACTAGCCACCTCAACATGTATAATCCATAGAGAACTTGGAGAACTTTACATCTACGACGGATTTTACATGCACCAGGTGTTTTTATCGTACATGGCGGATTTCTAGCCGGCGTTGAGCTTCGAATCCATGATCTTTCAGCTACGAGCACGACGCTTTGCTAACTGGGCCCGTATATGCCGACTTGTGTTGTTGCCATTCTTTGATGTTGTTGATTTTTGGTCCCGTTTATTACTTTGTTCTCACTAAAGTTTTTCTTTCACTTTTCTTGGTAGCAGGCTCTCTTGGGCCATGTCCAATTACAAATTATGGTGATGATTGTCATTTACCTTGTTGCCGTGTTTTCTTCTGTGGTCATAATCTGGTCTAGTTAACATTTTTATGAGATGACTTGTATATTAGTTTAACATATTTTGGTAGTTGGTGTCACCAATCATATTTGTTGTTGTTACAATCTGTTGTAGTGATAATTTTCTCTAGATACCTTGTTTAGTCGTTTGTTGTTGTTTTCTAAGTGCACTATGTGGTGGAGCCTGTAGTTTGGTCTTTAGTTCGTCTTTTCTTTTTAGCGATGTCTGTCACATAAGGTAACATTTACATTTTTAATTATGGACTTTTTTTTCCCAGTGATTTTAAGGTCGAGGGCTATCAGTTCACCAGTTTAATTTGTTATGATGGCTTTATTCACTAGATTTTTATTTTATTTTATGTTTCACAATATAACAATATTTGAACATATATTGTTGCTTTAAAAAAATATTATTTAACTAACCATTTTTAAAGTGTAACGCGTATTTGATGAATGTTTTCTCAGTTTTTACCTTTCTCTTGTGCTGCGTCTTTACAGTGTTTAGTTGATATTGAATGCTAATCAGAAAGTAGAACTCAGTTACCCATTCTATTTGTTTGGCATATTTATGATTGGTAAAAGTAATCATTTTTATATACATATATAAACTGAATTACCCTGAGCTAAAATCCATGTATGATTGTAGCATGTATTGCCCTATTGCACTTTTGGGACCATGATGGCTTGTTATGAGGCGTATCTCATGTATTGAATTTTGCGCAGATCTCTCGCAGTTTTTAGTTCTCCAAGCGCCCTTGGCACTTATTATACTGATAAAGAAGAGATGAGAGGCTAAATGAACTTTTCCTACATACAGAGTCGAACCTTTTGATAAATTTCAGTGAATGAAGAATTATATATAAAAAAGTAATTCATAAAAATATTGGCAATTACAATTGGAACTTTATTTGCTCACGGTTCTTTATTCTCTGTACTATCAGGCTCAAAAATACAACAAATGTTAAAAAAGCAAGTGTCATCAAAAAGTATTTTTGCGTTATGATGATTGTGCCTTCATTTACGCATTGCATCGTATAAAAAAAAGAAGAAAAGAAAACTGAAAATCCTGCTAGCGGCCTGATTTCCCTGTTTTCGTGTTGTGATCAATTGCATTTTTCCGAGTTAGTGCTACATTACCGATAGATATTTTCTCAGGACTGACAACATTTGCTTAGAATGATGTATTTGTGTATCTGCCGACATATGTGCGTTCGCTTCACTATATAACGTTAGCTTTGGATATTTTTTGCGTGAAATTTTATACATGATTGTAGTTTTCTAACATCGTGTAAAAATGTGTTGTAACACTTACGTAAGGGTTATTATAAAACAAGTTCGAAAGAAGTAAAACTTATCTTTCCAAAAGAAGAAAGATTGAAAAAAATCCCTGCCGGCCAGGCAGAGGTAGATTTCGAAGTTAAGTATACTAATTTCACCAGCAAAAACTAAATCATTATTAGATATAAATCCACTTTAACAGTTTTATCTATCTGCTTTTGACGAGTTTTTATTACCTTTTTATAAAATAGCCGGTTTGATCAGAATCATGTTAAGGCTATATTAAAAAAAATATTTTTCCATGCTCAACAACTCCAAATTTTCTGGCACATTTTCAGATTCATTAAAAAAAAAAAAAAAAAAAAAAAAAAAAAACATGCTGACGTGATTTTTGAAAAAATTTATAAGCGACCTGTGTTTTTATTTTTCCTTCAATTAATTAAAACGTGATTAATAAACAATTATTTTCTCAGTAGGGCAATATTTTTCGTTTCTAACACAATCGCTTCGTCAAATTCTGTTCAAAATTCCCACTTTGACATAATTTTTTGAAATATATTCTGCCTCTATCAAAAAAATCGATCATTACTGCACATTATATAATTTCTGAATAAGAGAATCTACCAGTTGGAAGCCTTTGAGAGCAAAAATGAATTATAAAATGAGTAAGTAAATAAGCAATTTGGATTTGAATGCACCCAGAATATTTTGTTCTTCAACCGCTATGTATTTTTAATTTGTTTTTTCTGTAAGAATTGACCCTATCAAAAACTTGTCTGTATAAATGTTGAAGACAATATTAAGAAGATATATGATAAATTCAGGGAGATTTTATATCTTGTGAATTGACGGAGTTATGAAAATTTTTCTTCTTCAAACCCCTTTTTTGTTTTCGTTTTTAATTTTTTTTTTCTCTTTGCGGTACGAATTGGTCCTATCAAAAATTTGTGAATATAAAAGTTGTAGATAATATTAAAGAGATATGTAATAAAATTAATTGGATTTGATATCTTGAGAAATGACGAAGTAAGGAATTTTTCTCCCCCAAAACCCTATTTTTTGCGCCCCTTGTGCCTATTTTTAATTTTATCAAAAATCTGTGATGCATGAATTTTTGGCGCTATTTTTTGAAGTAATAAAAACTTTAAACTGATTTGATATGTACAAAAATTAAGAAGTTATGGGTTTTTTTCTGTTTTCACAAAACCCCTTCCTATTTCCATCCCATTGGTCCGATTTTGTCCATTAATGAACTTGACCGAGATTTTATGTCCCTTGATTTTATGTTTCAGTTTGGAAGAGATTTATGCAGAATTGCGGAAGTTATCGTGTCCAGCAGAAAGTGATAACACAATTGCTTCGGGAAATTCCGTTCAAAATGCCCACTTTGACAACATTTTTTCTAATATATTCTGCCTCTATCAAAAAATAGGTCATTGCGGTACAATATATAGTTTCTGAATAAGCGAATCTACCAATTAATTGCGTTTGAGAGCAAAAATGAATTTAAAAATGAGTCAGAAAATAAACAGTTTGGATTTCAGTGCATCCTTAATGCAATGAGTTTTCCAACACAATCAGCTTCGGGAAATTCGGTTCAAAATGCCCAATTTAACAGCATTTTTTGTAATATATTCTGCCTCTATCAAAAAATCGACCATTACGGTACATTATATAGTTTCTGAATAAGCGAATCTACCGATTAAATGCGTTTGAGAGCAAAAATGAATTTAAAAATGAGTCAGAAAATAAGCAGTTTGGATTTGAGTGCATCCTTAATGCAATGAGTTTTCGAACACAATCCGCTTCGGGAAATTCGGTTCAAAATGCCCACTTTAACTGCATTTTTTAAAATATATTCTGCCTCTATCAAAAAATCGACCATTACGGTACATTATATAGTTTCTGAGTAAGAAAACTTACCAATTGGATATTGAGCCTTTGAGAGCAAAAATGAATTATAAAATGAGTCAGAAAATAAGCAGTTTGGATTTGAATACACCCTTAATAAGATTATTTTTTTTTCAACCGCTATGTATTTTTAATTTGTTTTTTGCGGTAAGAATTGGTCCTATCCAAAACTTGTCTGTTAGGGTGGGTCGAAAAAACCAAAATATTTACAATCGAAATGTAATAGATCTGAAAAGTTGCCTTTTGTAATAAATAATAAATTCGTAAAATATTATACCGATCGGTTAATGTCTTTTACCGCCGCAAAGGGGCCAAAGTTTCCAAAAATCGCAAAAAACATGTTTTTTTCAATATATTTTTTTAATTATCCATACTGACGAATACAATTTCTAATAGGACGCAATAGCTACATGAAGATACAAGAAATGTCCCGGTAAATGTTCATTATGATAAAATCATATCTTTTACTGCCGCAAAGGGGCCATATTTTTTTTTAAATGTAAACATTTCAGTTTTTCTAAATTTTCATAAATTTTATAATATGTCTAGAAGTAAATAAATTTTCCTTATATCTATTAATATGTCATAAATTTTGTTAACTATTTGTCAAAGATTGGAAAATGAAAACGATAATCATTCATTGTTCTTGACGATCGCTCCACCTACTGCTGTTTTGCTGCACATCAACAGTTCATATACCACAAATCACAAAAATGTTATAAAATGAACAAAATATTTTAACATTTTATTAATTAATATACAGAAATGTTTAATCTAAACGTATTGAATAAACCTAAAATGAAGAAGTAGTTATAGTAAATGAGTTTTATAATATGACTTGCTTTCAAATAAAGCCACTCTTACTCGGGAGACCGAAAATGATCATATGTGATCCTCAGTCTGTTCTGATACACAAATTTTACCAGCACTTCAGTGACTAATTTCACGCATCTTTCTACTGATTGAGTGGGACAAGGGAACCTATAATATCTGGTATATTTAATGGAACATTCTAAACTCACCAGCGTTGTTAGATCATCAGTCGATAGAATAACCGTAACAGGTGGCTTCGTTAGTTTACAATTTTACCTTTCGACTAAACCATACAATTTTAAGCTTCAAACTTCAAGTCTGAAATAACGAAATGACGGATGGTACTATTCGTGTCCACAGAACTTCGTGCTTTGGCAATTTTCCATTTTGGCAATCGGCTGATGCAGTACACTTTCAGGAGTACATCCTGAAATTGTACTGCATGAATTGGTTCACAATTAAAATGAATCCATCATGTTTTTCAGGTTTTGTGGACTATAATTAGTAACTTCCGTTACTTGCCATATCATCTACGAAAAATTGTAGTTCCCGTAATTTCACGAAGTACCTGTTTCGCAAATCATGAAAATCGTCTCATTGGAATGATAGCATATGAAGGAGAGGGCATCAGGCCCCAGCCATAAACAAAATTGCCAAAGCACGAAGTTCTGTGGGTACGAATAGTGCCTTCCGTCACTTCTTCATTCCAGACTTGAACTTTGTAGCTTAAAATTGTATGGATTTAACCGAGTTGCGAAACTGTAAACTAACGAAACCACCTGTTACGGTTTGTCTATCGACTGACGTTCTAACAACGCTGGTGAGTTTAGAATGTTCGATTAAAGATACCAGCTTTTATAATTTTCCTTGTCCCACTCAATCAGTAGAAAGATGCGTGAAATTAGTCTCTGAAGTGCCGGTAAAGTTTGTGGACCAGAACAGAGGGAGGATCACATATGATCAATTTCGGCCTCTCGAGAACAATGGCTTTATTTGGAAGCACGCCATATTATAAAATTCAATTACTTTAAATACTTCTTCATTTTAAGTATATTTAATCCGTTTCAGTTAAACATCTCTGTATTTTAATTAATAAAATAGTAAAATATTTTGCTCATTTTATATCCTTCTTTTGATTTTTGGTATATGAACTGCTGATATGCAGCAAAACAGCGGTAGATGAAGCGATCGTCAAGAAAAATGAATGATTACCGTTTTTATTTTCCAGTCTATTGCAAATTGTTAACAAAATTTACGACATATTAATAGATATGAAGTAAATTTATTTACTTCTAGACATATTATGGAAATTATAAAAATTTAGAAAAAAATGAAAATTTGAAATTTTTACATTCTTTTTAGAAATATGGTCCCTTTGCGTCAATAAAAGATATGACTTTTTCGTAATGAACATTTACCGGGACATTTCTTATATCTTCATGTAGCTATTCCGTTCTGTTAGAAATAGTATTCGTACGCTTGGATAATTAAAAAAATATATTGAAAAAAAAAAACATGTTTTTTGCGATTTTTGGAAACTTTAGCCCCTTTGCGGCGGTAAAAGATATTACCCGATCGATGGAATATTTTACGAATTTATTCTTTATTACAAAAGGCAACTTTTCCGCTCTATTACTTTTCGATTATAAATATTTCGGTTTTTTCGACCCACCCTATTGTTTATATAGATGTTGTAGACAATATTAAGAAGATATATGATAAATTCATGGGGATTTTATATCTTTTGAATTGACGGAGTTATGGATTTTTTACTTCTTCAAACCCCCTTTTTGTTTTCGTTTTTAATTTTTTTTTTTTTGCGGTACGAATTGGTCCCATCAAAAACTTGTGAATATAAAAGTTGTAGATAATATTAAGGAGATTTATAATAAAATTAATTGGAATTGATATCTTGAGAATTGACGAAGTTATAAATTTTTTTCTCCCAAAAACCATATTTTTTGGTCCCCTTGAGCCCATTTTTAACTTTATCAAAAATCTGTGATACATAAAATTTTGGTCCTATTTTTAGAAGTAATAAAAACTTTAAACTGATTTGATATGTATAAAAATTAAGAAGTTATGGGGGTGTTTCGGTTTTCACAAAACCCCTCCCTATTTCCATCCCCTTGGTCCGATTTTGTCCATTAACGAACTTGACGGAGATTTTATGCCCATTGATTTTATGTATCAGTTTGGAAGAGATTGGTGCAGAATTACGAAAGTTATCGTGTCCAGATGAAAGTGATATATATATATATATATATATAGTTAAAAAATTCCAATAGTTATTTCAAGCATTACCACAAACTGTAAACTTTAATTGAAGCACAAAATTAACTTAACCAAACCAAATAAGAACTATAATTTAACTTAATAAACAAACTTAAAGAAACACAACTTAACCAACTTTAACTTAAACAAAACAACCATAAGAAACAAGGCAAATAACTAATTAAACATGGAGACAGGTCTGTGTGGCTTATGACACACTAATGCAGGGTTAAAACTGTTTTTAAGCATGCAACATTCCCCAGATTTACCTGTCGAGACCATATTGAAAAAACAAATGAAACAAGATTAAAGCTAAATGAAACCGACCGACCGAAATCAATCCATATCAAAAGCGATCTGTTTCCACTACATTCCGTAAACCACACGCTTCGAGTAAAGGCATCAATTCACTTCTGTTCTTGCAAGTTCTAACATAATTATACGTCATATTTTTGACCAGACTCACAGGATAACCCTGTTTCACAGCAGTGACGTACCATTTCAGCATATCCTCATTCAAAATGACACTATCCGATGTCAATCGGTTTAATCTGTTTAAACCGTTAATATAAATGTTTCTGAATACCGATATATGGACATTTGAATTGAAATTCAATATTGCAATTGTTTTAAAGTTAAAATCGTCTCTTTTATCATAAACCGATGTAATTAAATTTCTGTTTTCTAATTTTAGATTTACATCTAAGTAATTTGTATTGCAACTATTATGACTACCGGAAAGTTCCAATTCTAAATTTTTAGGATAATATTTAAATTCATGGTTAATCTTTATTCCATTCAGCTCGACAATCAAAACGTCGTCGATATATCCGAAACTCATTATGTCCTTATGTAATTCACTTATATATATATATATATATATATATTTAGATAGATAGATAGATAGATAGATAGATAGATAAAGTTTTTTACTGAGGGTGGTTTTGGGTTCTAGGGGTCATGATCGGTGTAGATCTGCAAAAATTTTTCAGAAATTCCAACATAGGGACGATCCCAATAAGTAGTATTTCATACGAAATCTACCTAAAAATGGATATTGCTATAATGGATATTGCTATAATGGATATTGCTATAGCTGAAGGATTATGTTCCAGTCAAACTATCTCGGGTAAGTAATTTTTATTGATGATTTATGAGTATAAAATTTTCACGTTTGTTTTCCTAATAACATTTTTTAAAATTTAAACTGTCGATTGAATTAGGTAGAAAATTCGAAAATATCTGTGATATTTCTTAATGATATTCAGATGTAGAGATTAAAATTTAATTATTAAAAATGAACTTTTTGGCGGTATAAAAATTATTAGCTCCTTAAGATTGTTGTAAGATAATAAGAAATGATATATCATGAAAATTTTAGTTTTTATGCCTCAATTACTTAAGCTTGCATTTTTCTTTCCAAGGCTTTTGTTTATTTGCTTGTCATAAAATATAAATGATTGTATAAATGATTAACAAATCTATGTTCCCACTCATGTACCTGAGATGCATAAATCGCAATACTGATAATACCAATTATTAGAATGTTTAAATAATATCACACATACATAAAGTATTCAAACATATATGTTGAAATGAAAATCAGTTATAGAATGAGGTATTCCAATTTTAGTTTTTATGTTGCAAATGCTCTAAATTCTACTTTTCTTCCATGCTTTTTTTTGTCATGAAATGCCCCTGGTTTTCATTTTGAATATATATCTATCATTATCATATGAGACGAAATCGCTCAAATATAGTTTCGTATCTGGGCTTGTTTTAAATCAATTTAATAGACAATTTATACTTTACTCATTTATTGTACTGTGTAATGTTTGTGGACGATGTCGAGGAGCAGCTTCACATATAAGGAGAAAGCTATGTTGTATAGATTACCTTGTTATAACGTCTTCTTTCGGCAGGTTGTCCTACACTGTAAAAAAAAATCTGTAGTTCTACAGATGTAAAGTTAAATGCTTACTAAACTTTCACCTGTAACTGTACGAAAAAAGCTGCAAATCTACAAAACTAGTTTTTGTAAAGCTACAAAAATCTGTAACTTTACAAATGAATCTGCTAAAATTTCAGTAATCTTACTAAACTTTTATTTGTAACCCTGGCTGCAGTTACATGAAAAGTTCTCGGAATCCCAGTTTCCAAAAAAATTCTTAGTAACCTTACAGATTTTTTGATTTTCGGCGCAAAAGTGTGTCTGTTACATGAAATTTTGTTGTTGCCGTTACATGAAAAGTTCTAGGAATCCCAGTTTCCTAGAAAAACTTTAGTAACTTCACAGATTTTTTTTTACAGTGTACACTGTAAAAAGAAAAAAAAATCTGTAATTTTACAGATGTAAAGTTACACAAATCTCTATGCTTACTAAAATTTTATCTCTACACTGTACTGAAAAAGATGTAAATCTACAAATCTAGTTTTTGTAAAGCTGCAGAAATATGTAGCTTTACAAAAGAACATACTAAAATTTCAGTAATCTTACTATAATTTTATCTGCAACCCGAGTTGCAGTTACATAAAAAGTTCTAGGCATCCCAGTTTCCTAAAAATTCCTCAATAACCTTACAGATTTTTTGATTCACGGTGTAAAATTGTATCTCTTACATGAACCTTTGTTGTTGCCGTTACATAAAATGTTCTTTGAATCCCAGTTTCCTAGAAAAAATTTATTAACTTAACAGATTTTTTTTTTCACACAGTGTAGTCCTTTTTTTATTTTTGGTTTTTACATCCTACACTGTAAAAAAACCACTGTAAATTTGCCAGCACAAACTCGATCACAGTTGAATGTACTGTATCTTCTTTGGTTTCTTGACTATTTAAATATGAAAAATACAGTAGTTGCGTAAAATTAACAGTATAATGTACTGGTAATTTGGACGCCAGTAGTTTGTGCTGTCGTCCAAATTACCAGTACATTGTGCTGTTAATTTTACGCAACTACTGTATTTTCCATGTTTAAATCGTCAGGAAACCAAAGAAAGATACAGTACATTCAACTGTGATCGAGTTTGTGCACGAGATTAACGGTACTTTGTACTGTAAAAATGTCGTTTTTTTTTTTTTTTTTTTTTTTTTTTTTTTTTTTTTTTTTTTTTTTTTTACAGTGTACATGTATATCTTCAAATGCTAATTTACAAAATCGTAAATGTTAGGTCACACTGTAAAAAAAAATGGTAACTTTCCATGTAAAATCCAGGAACGTTTCGCCTTTTATCAGGTTTTCAGAATAATTTAGCTCTTTCCTGTGAAATTCTGGTTTTCTTATCTGAAACGTTCCTGAACAAAAGTTGGAAACAGCAAAACGCTGCTGCCGCCATTTATTATTTTTTTTCCGTATAATCCGTTGCTCGCGCGCGAGTGTCGAAAACGAATTCCTTAAATGAATGTAAAAAAAATCAATATGGAATGCAAATAAATCAATAGACGACATAATCCTTTACCTCTCTATTGTCAAGATAAGTCAGATGAAAATACAATACCTCTGTGACATCACTAAGAGATTATCTCTCGTACTTGTCTGTGAAATCTTTAACGAGCAGACTGTGTAAAAAAAAATACACCTATTACTTGGATCTGCATTAACCAGGGGACAATCAAATATGATTCTCACCTATTTTGATTAATTTAAAGTATGTTTTAGAGTTCTTATCTCTAATTATTCTTGTGAAAGGATTTCTTCAAATGGACCTTAGATTTTCAGAAATTAGATGCCGAGTTTTAGCATACGTTTCAAATACCCATTAGTTTGCAGCTCTCAACGTGTCTTTCGTGGTGTGGACGCAGAAAGCTTGCACGCCACCCGTACGGCCCGGGTTCGATGCTACCTCTTGACTTTTTTTTTTCTTTTTTAATTAATTTTATATTTTAACACTTTATTACAATTTGATTTAAATTTGACATATATTTGACACTTTGAATTGCTGCAAATTTGAATTTTTTTTTTATTTTCGGAAAAAATATACAATTACGTTTAGGTTTTTTTTTTCATGAAAATTTATATGTATTTTATCTAACTTGTAAACTAACATAATCACTGACGAAAATCCAAAATATTTTATGTCTAGATTTTTTTTCTAATTATTATTTACATTTATATATTTTTATATTTTAAGCAAAGTTCAGAAACAATATATCACATATATATTTACTTTATTGAATTTTAACTGAAAATTTATCTTTTCGTGTAAATTATAGATAATAATTTTGATGTCAATTTCAAAATATTTTTTCATTCTAACAAATAATGATAATAAAGCGAAAATTGTCAACTGGAAATGTAAAAATCGTCTGCGGATCCCGCATGCTGTGAAATGTCAGTAATGTCATAATTAAGGGAACGAACATCCAGAGTGAATTATGTCAGCCAGGTATCGGTCCGGATAGCCTAACAGGTAAGGCATTGGCACGGCACGCCAAGTATCCAGGTTCGATCCCTGGTCTGGACATTTTTCGCTCTTGTGCTACTCCAGCCTTGAATATGTCAGTAATGTTTTGCTGTCAACAGAAATATTCCTGGTATTTCGCAGGAAACTTACTGGCATTTCTGTAGAAAGTTTTTAACATATACAGTAAAGTACCAGTCATTTTCAAGAAATGTTTCTTGGAAATAATGGGCAACTCAGCTGCCCATTTTTTCCCAGGAACTTTGCGGAATTTTTTTTACAGTGCAACAGTAAAGACCTGGATTGGTGGTTGTAATCGGTCCAACATTGGTGTTGATCGGCCGATCTCCCGTGACGCCAAATCGCAGTCCGTATGCATTATGTATACACTGTAAAAAAAAAAATCTGTAAAGTTACTAAAATATTTCTAGGAAACTGGGATTCCAGGAACTTTTTATGTAACGGCAACAGCAAAAATTTCTGTAACAGCATCTGTTACAGGAATTTTTCTTGTTGCCGTTACATAAAAAGTTCTTGGAATCCCAGTTTCCTAGAAAAATTTTAGTAACTTTACAATTTTTTTTTTACAGTGTACGATACTGTTGGATAGAGATGGCTTAAGTTGATCTTTGGTGTAATTGATTTATATTAGGTGAAACCACGAAATCATTTTCTTGAATTTATTAGTTAGCAATTTTTTTTCAACATACACTGAGATATTGATGACCAATTATTATCGACCAATAATATGCAAGAGCAAATTTAACTTGAAAATTTCTCGCATGGCTGCCTTGCTTAAGTACGTTGAACAGTCGCAGAATGGCTTATTTGCAGCAACAAGTTGGATACGTCTGTTGATTACCTATGCACATTACGACATTACTCATCTATTCTATACTGCACTGTAAAAAAAAATCTGTGAAGTTACTAAAGTTTTTCTAGGAAACTGGGATTCCTAGAACTTTTCATGTAACGGCAACAACAAAATTTCATGTAACAGACACACTTTTGCGCCGAAAATCAAAAAATCTGTAAGGTTACTAAGAATTTTTTTGGAAACTGGGATTCCGAGAACTTTTCATGTAACTGCAGCCAGGGTTACAAATAAAAGTTTAGTAAGATTACTGAAATTTTAGCAGATTCATTTGTAAAGTTACAGATTTTTGTAGCTTTACAAAAACTAGTTTTGTAGATTTGCAGCTTTTTTCGTACAGTTACAGGTGAAAGTTTAGTAAGCATTTAACTTTACATCTGTAGAACTACAGATTTTTTTTTACAGTGTGGATTGATTTTTAGCACAGTTATTCATTTGGTAATGGTTTATGAATCTGGAGAATTGGCGAAAGAGCAATGGCGGCTTGAACCAAGACATCATTGGTTCGAAACCTGGCCCGGAAATATTTCACCCACTTGGAAATTTACAACTGCTATTGAACAATTGTGTTAATCTAATGTCTCATGCAGTGTTTACTACACTTCCAAAAATAACCTTCGATTTATTCGGTTGAGTTGATAAAGTTAAAGGTTAGTTGGGTGAATTAGTTAGTTGGGTGGTTAGTCCTCCAGATTCGTCCAGGATGGCTCAACTGGAGGAGGATTCAGCCCAGACATCCCTTGTTCGAATCCAGTTCTGGATTTTTTTCACCCACTTGGAAATTTACAACTGCTATGCTATACTGGTGAACACAGAAATAAATCTTTCATAACTGACGTACCTCCGTCAGTTATCATCTTGCAAACCGATTCTACTGTCATCTGTGAAGAGAACTGAAGTTTATTTTTTACTGGAGAATCTCAGAGGCCTAAACAATGCTAATAGTAGCTCAGTGGTTAGAGCAGCAGTCTTGTATACTGTGGTCCCGGGTTCGATTCCTGGCTCTGGCTAATTTTTCACTCCAGTTGGGTTTATTGTATTTATTGTATATATGTCTGTATAATATTTATATATACCTTTAACGGCTGAATGTAGGCGTTATTTATGTGTGTATGTGTATTTTAATATATATTGTAGTATGCGTGTTTTATTATATTTATCGTAGATCGATGTAATAGTAAAATATATATTCATCGTTGTCCGGTCATCCAAGGTTGTCGTATAGATGGCTGGTGACTTCCACAACAACGTTTATTAGTGAGAAATTGAAGACTCAGGCATCGACCGGAGTAGCTCAGTGGTTAGAGCAGCAGTCTTGTATACTGCGGTCCCGGGTTCGATTCCTGACTCTGGCTAATTTTTCACTCTATTTGGGTTTATAGTATTTATTGTATGCATGTCTGTATAATATTTATATATACCTTTAACGGTTGAATGCAGGCGTTATTTATGTGGGTATGTGTGTTTTAATATATATTGTAATATGTGAGTTTTATTAAATACTAATAATGTTTAACCCTCTGGACTCCGGCGTCTCTTACATAAATTTTATTCAGTCAGCGCCACTTTTTTAAAAGAAGTTTCTTTCAAGTACACAGTTTCAAAAATATTCTGATTAAATAAGGCAAATTTTATTTTCCTTTATTACTGGTGCCAAAAACAAATTTTGCAAAGAAAGATGATGTCACTGCAGCAGGAACAATGGAATGCAAATGGTTAAATTGTGCACTCGAGTAAAAAAAAGTACAAGATTTTGAGTATGTAATGCTCTTGTATTTAAAAAACTATAAATAAGTTGCATCGATATTATACATAATACTTGAGCTGCATTAAAATGACTTTCATAATTAAACTTAATACATAAGTAATTTTTTTTATTATTGTTGACTAAAATAAACGGTTCTAGACTAGAGTTGATGCATTTGTTCGGACCTTTTTTTTAATTATTTCATAGTTCATCGAGTCGTCTGAAGTTATTTCAATAATTTTAAAAGTAGAAAAATATTGAAAATTACGTCATAAAAATTGCATTTACGCGAATTTTTTGAATATTAAGAAACAAAGAAAACTTTAAAATCATAAATTCATTAATATGTGTTAAAGCAGTAAATGGGAAAAATTAGGTCATATTTAAAATGGCTAAATAATAACAAGGCCAAAAATTTTAAACTCAAAACTATATTTACATGTGACTTTTATTTAATATTTCGAGATGATCCTTTTAAGTATTGTTGCGAATTTTAATACAGCGCAAATAATATTTCATTTCTAAGAATTAAAATATTTTCACGTGAATATTAAACGGAAAAGGAAACCTTTCCTAAAAATTATATCAGATTTAAAACGATACATCTAAAATATCTTATTTAAGAATATTTTCTTAAATCTTATTTAAAACATTTTTTTTAAAACACAGGGAGGCACAGATTCTGTTTAGTTAGTTTATTTTACACAAGCTTATTTTCAAATGTTTAACTGAATTTAATTAAACACGAAAACAACCATTATGTCTTAACAGCAGCTGATTCGGCCTTAAAATTCCCCAGTAAAATTGTAATGAATGGAAACTCTTTTACAAAGGGATCTCCACGGCCTCAAATCTTCCGTAATATTTTTAAAGCCGATCAAATTAGCGTGTTTTTAGGGACTGCGGTGTCCGAAAGGGATTTGGCGAGCGTAGATCGTAGGAGGCAGAGCCCCCTAGTTCCAGAAAAATAAATTACACTGCTGTTGTCGCCGCTGTTGCCGCTGTTTAATTTATTATGACATTTTCACTTTAATGGATCATATTAAGAAGTCTATCGCATATGAAAATATGAAAACTACGGTAGTTTTATAGCAAAATGTGTGATAAACACACTGAAATAGACAGTTTTTTTAACCGAAGAATTATTTTAAGAGGTATTTAATTTTGAAAATAGTCAAAGTAATAATGTTAAATAAGTTTTATAGGATCAAACACTATGTATAACAATTTAACTGTCTTTTGAAAGCATATACGGCACTAGGTTATAGTGGTGTGTAATTTGTCTCTTTATATGGTTTTTTACATTTTTATCAAAATTTGAATTATGTTATTCCATTTTATTTCATATTATGAAATTGCATTTGTACCTATTGTTGTTAATTATAATAGGCAAATAATAATATTTAAAAACACTTTCAGTTGAAAAATCCTCTATAGAATTTATACACACCATGTAGTTTGCACAAATTCAGTTAAACTCAAAACACATACCGTAACTCTGGAAACGCATATTCATCAATCATCGCTAGTAACCATCGCTAGTAACCATCGCTAGTAATCATCGTAACATTAATTGCTAGTAAATGATACAGTATTGTATCCGAAATCGTTTATATATCCATGTAAATGAATGAAAAACCGATGCACATCTTAATCTATTGGAGCATTTTGCCGTAGTAATTTATATGAATTTCATCATGTTTGTAACATAGTAACATCAATAAAATACTTCGCAAAAGATTTTTCTTTATAGACCGTAACATATCAGAATACTTTTGAGTTCCCCTGTAAGCGTTGAGTAAGAGTTACACATAGCATATTCCATTATAACCATTTCTAGAGCACCTTAATAAGGTATATAAATTTCATTATATTTAAAATTGTGTAATGCTTTTTAAATACACAGCAAATGATTTTTTCTATACACCATACTGTAACGAAATACTTTTGAGTGCCCCTGTAAATGAACTATGAATGTTACACACTTCATTTCCAAACCGAACATGCTATGGCAAACCTCTATGACGTTGTAAATTATATCAATCGGAGTATATTTACTTGAGTTAGAACAGGGACAGACAGATGGCAGGTGGGAGAAAGACAAACCGAAATCATGAACACTTTTCAACTATGTTGGAATGTGTTAAAAACAACAATATCAACAAATGTCTTTTGTTGTTCTTGTTGTTTCTAAATAAGAAAGAAAAACCATGCGTAATCTATAAATTATGAAACACTTTCCAAGAGATTCTGATAATTCTTACAAAAATTCACTGTTTAATAGCCAAAGAAGTGAAGAAGAGGAGAGTTCCTAGAAAGGAGAATTCCAAGTAAACAATTTATGAAACGGATAACGCTTTTGAAATCCCAATTTCATCGATTTCAATCAATAGTTTGAATAATATCAGAATTCGGTACTTGGTAGTTATCCCGTTGACCAAATTACTGTCGCCAAATTGTAAGATTGAATGCCAATAATGGTTTATCGTAAATGTCACATTCACTTGACAACACGTGTTTACGTCATCAAGTGATTTTTATTTCGACGTTTTATTTGTATTTTTATTAATGTTATACTAATTTATTTGTTCTTTCGTTATTTAAAATAAACATTATGTCAATTTGTATAATTTGGCGGGTGGTTTTGCGTTTTATATAATTTGGCGAAATTGGTCGGCGGTATAACTAACAAGTACCCAGAATTCTTTTCTAAAGCCTTGCATATGGTCTATGTAATGATTTTTGTTATATATGACATAGTACGCAAAAATATAGTTCAGTTAGAAAAATCACAATACTGTTGAAAATTCCTCTTCAGCAATTTCCGTCAATGAACCGAAATGTACCCGAATTCTTTTCTGTAGACCCGTATAAGAGATTTAGAATTTATGCGCACCAAATAATATGTAAACGAATAATATGTAATGGAAAAACCATGCGTTACACATCGATTATGAAACACTTTCCAGCACTTCCAGAATACTTTAAGAAAACTTTGTTGTTTAGGTAAATATGGTAAGTAAGATACCTGAGTAAACCTTTTAGAAAACACATAAAACTTTTGAAAATCTGATTTCAGCAATACTATCCATAACCAAATAAGTATTCCAATTCTTTTGTACATACCTGTATTTGATATATAGGTTGGTATATATTCTATATAGTATGCGATGATTAAGTTCATCAAGAAAACGCAAAATAGGTTGAAACTTCACTTTCAGGAATTTATACAAATAGACAGAAACATACTTTAACACTTTTTTACAGCCTTGAATTTTAAAGACTACCTTTATATACGCAAAGTATTTAGATAAAATTTACTTCAGACTAAAACGCACTCAAAACTACTGAAATCACACTTCCAGATATTATCATCTATAGACGGCCATGTATCCAATATTTGGCGTGGCCCTGTGTATCAATTTATCAATATTCTACAAACATTTATTAGTATACTAAATTTAATTCAGCGACAAAATGCTTAACTCATTTAAAAACCATTTCTAAGCAACTTACGTTCATACTCAGTGACCCTCACTAACCCAATTCTTTTGAGTATCGCTGTATATGATCAATGGCATTTATGCACACCACATAGTATGCAAAGTTTAGTTAAACTTAAAAATACATATCGTCACTAAAAATGAACTTCCACCAATCATTGCTAATATACAGTATTTCGGATACAGTATAACATCTGAAATAGTTTGCGTGTCTCATAAATAATGTGAACTTCATATTATACAGGAAGTATCTTTTAGTAAACTTCAACAACATATATCAATTTCATTATATATGAAATAGTTTATTATAATTAAAATTCGACGCACATTTCTTTCTCCCTGTACCATTATGTAACGGAATTATTTTATGTTGTCCTGCAAATGAATAATAACTATTATTTGTACTGCACATTCTTTAGAATCCATATTTTAGTGCACTTCATAAATGAAAAACAATTTCATTATGTTTAAAAAGGTATAACATAATTAAAATGCACTTGAAACGATTTTTTCCCATTTGCCGTAATGTAACGGAATACTTTTGACTGTGCCTATATAAATGAATTATATATGCTACAGACTTCATTTTTGATAGGGATCGTGCTACAGTAAACGTCAATAACATACAGAAATTTCAGATCGATTCATGTACGAGAGTTAGAGCGCAGCCAGACGGTCAGACAAACTGAATTCAAAAACACTTTTCAACTATGTTGGAAAGTGTTAAAAATTAGTTACAATGAAAACGCACTTCCAGTAATTATTGCTCGTATATAGTATTTTAACTAAATTCTTTGTGTGTCCCTTTAAATGAATAATAAATGCTATGCAAATCACATTCTACAGTAATCATCTTGTAATGCATGTCAGTGATGTATATCAACATCAATGTATTTAAAATAGCGTAAAATATTTAAATTATACTATAAACAATTTCTTCCCACAGATCATAATGCGACGCATTTCTTTTGAGTGTCCCTGTGAACTTACTACAAATGCGACATACTTCATTTCAATGTCAAACATGCCATACTATACCTCAATAAACTATGTTAATTATATGGTGATCCGACTTTATTTTCGCGAGTTAGAGCAAGGAGAGACAGACAGAGAGACAGAATTACAGACAGACAGGCGACCAGACAAACCGATTTCATAAACATTTTCAACTACAGTGAAACCTCCCTGCGCGACAACCTCCATTAAGCGACCATCTCCATTAAGCGACTACCTCCCTTAAGAGACCACCTCCCTGAACGACTATTTTTTCATGGAACGAAATTTATTCCCATAGGCTCAATAGTAATTTTACCTCTATTCAGAGATCACCCCCAGGTGAACTCTCTCCATGAGCGACCCATTTCTTTGAAGAAAATGAAACAAATTCCGTTTTTTACTGGTCGCTTGAAGAATGTTTTATTAGAATAATAACTCCGGAGAGCGCATTATTCATCAAACTTCTAAACTAAGTTTAGAATTTTTATTTATTCCGGTAACTTTTAAACGTTTAAACCCCTTTGTGCCTTTTCAGGCAATGAATTTAACTCTGATGACACATTAACCCGGGAGAACTCGCTGCATGAGATTTTCTCTCACAGTCGAACTTTTTTAAGACTCTTATTTAAATCACTTTTCATTTTAATTAAAATTTCAAAATGTTTTACAATTATTTTACCTATTTTGTGAATAAAAGTACTAAGCCAACCCAAAAAGTTGATATTATATGAATGTAAAGTAAAAGAAAAGCAATTGGGCATTCTCACTAGCGAGTTCTCCAGGGTTAAGAATGACGGTCAATAAACACATCTCCCCTATTCTGTCAAGAATCTCTGAAAGAAATAGATAAATCAATGAAATCGTCATTATTTGTTCCCGTACAAAAAAAGAAAAAAAAATGCATTTATTTACTGAACTTCGAAACTACTTGTAAATAAAAGTTATAAAAGATAAAACCGTAAAATCAAATCAGACGTTAATGTATTCATTTTTATACTCTGCAGTAATTAACTTATGTAATTAACTTTTGTTTTGATACTTAAATTTTCATATTTTTTTCCTAATGTGAAAAATAAATTTTAGTAACATTAGTTGTTACCTTCCCGTAAGGCATGGTGACGTCACGGCGACGTCGTTGTGAAGTCACACTGTGATTTTGTGACCGTCGATGTGACGTCACGTGACGTCGATGTGACGTCATAGTGACTAGAATGCGAGGTCGTTATGGCCGTTTTAGAGGTCGTTTGTGACGTCACATTGTGACCACTCTGTGAAGTCACGGCGTGACAAATTTGTGAAAAGCGTGTCATTTGTGACTATTTTGGCATTAACTTTGTGACGAACCTGTGACGAAAGCGACAATGCTTTGACGTCACACTGTGACCAATTTGTGAAATATGTGTCATTTGTGACGAACTTGTCATAAACACTGTGACGATTTCAAATGAAAATCAAATTTTGAAATTAATTGCTTAAAAGGCACAAAGGCGAACATAGTGAAAAAGATTCCATGCTGGGTCTCGAACCCGGGCCATCAGCATAGCGCATTGACATTCTACGGACTAAACCACATGGAACGATACCCAGCCTGGAAATTTTCTCACTATTACATGTTGGCAAGGCTACAAACGCAGCACAAGATGGAATATTTATCGTGAACCACCGACATGGGGCAAACACGAAACTTAATTAAATCCAGCATCGATTGAAACTATATTAATACTTGGAAATTTTTCCAGAGAGAACCATTCGCCTTGCATACAATATTTCAAATGAAAATCAAATTTCAAATTAATTGCTTAAAAGGCAATTTTAATTTGAAATATTGTATGCAAGGCGAGTGTTTCTTCCTGGAAAAATTTCCAAGTATTAATATAGTTTCAATCGATGCTGGATTTAATTAAGTTTCGTGTTTACCCCATGTCAGTGGCTCAAGATAAATATTCCATCTTGTGCTGCGTTTGTAGCCTTGCCAACATGTAATAGTAAGAAATTTTACAGGCTGGGTGTCGTTCCATGTGGTTTAGTCGGTAGAATGTCAGTGTGCTATACTGACGGCCCGGTTTCGAGTCCCGGCATGGACTCTTTTTAACTATGTTGGCCTTTGCGCCTTTTAAGCAATTAATTTGAAATTTGATTTTCATTTGAAATATTGTATATAAAGCGAATCTTTCTCTCTGGAAAAATGTCTAAATATTAATATTGCGATGAATTTTAAAGTAAACTTTTGTTGTAAATATAAAATTTTATTTTTTACCGTACTTTTTAGCAAAATATCGCTATTTTGGAGCACTTTTCTTCTAAAACATTTTCAATTTCTCCACTTAAAAAAACAATGCTTATCAACTGACATATTTTTTTATTAAGTTCTAAACTTGATATTGAGTTCAAGCTTGATATTTAGAATGGGTAATTTTTTAATGTGTTGTGATTTTTTATTGTTTTATTAAATACGAACATGGAGTCTAACGGATATTAATATAACTATTATTTATATAACAGTATGATAAGCCATATTTATTTAAATTTTTTATTCCCGCGTACATTGTATTTTGTGAATATGAGCTAAATAGATTTGGTATGTTTTATAGGAAAAGACTGATCTCAGAAATAGAAAAAACAAGTAAGAAAAATCATGCGTTAAGCATAGATTATAAAATACTTTCCAACACTTCCTGAATGCTTTAACAAGATATCGTAATTTAGGGAAATAATGTAAAATAAGATAACTAAGTAAACATTTTAGAAAACGCATAAAACATTTGAAAAACTGGTTTCAGCAGTTACCATCCATAGCAAAATATGTTTTCCAATTCTTTTGAACAGCCCTGTATTTGATCTGTAGGTCGATACACTAAAAAAAATCAAGCACTCAAACATGAGTAAACCGATGTACTCATATCGAACTGAATATTTTTGGATCAAAAATGAACCTATGGTTTCTTTATTTTGAAACATCACATGTTATCAAACCGAAACAAACGAATTATTTTGTACCCTGTAATGGTTCATTTCATTTTGGCGGCATAAATGATGTTTATTAATGTAAATATTAAATTATGCACAGTATTTTAAAATAATTTAAAAGTGTTTGGAAATGTTGCTCTTGTCATAAAAATATTCGATTTGAGTATCTTGTTACGAATTTTGGTATTTTTCTTAATAAATAATGAATTAAGCGTTTCTTGTTAATAACTTTGAACGAGAAATAAATATCAGTACATTTTTACTTTAATTTTAGGGGGGGGGGGGAGGAGTGGGGGTCAGTACATAACCATTCATAATTGATCACAACCATGGAATAAAAAATTAGTACATGTGTTTCTCAACTTTGAGTACATTTGGATCGGAGCAATTTTGAGTATGTGACGCATTTAAAATTGTGTACTTTTTACTCAATTTTCAGTACCCATTTTTTTCAGTGTATATATACTATATAATAAGATAATTTAGTTTAGCAAGAAAACGCCTAACAGGTTGAAATTCTCTTTCAGCAATTTATACTAATACATGGAAACATACTTGAATACTTTTGTACAACCCTGTAGTTTACCTAGAACCTTTATTACACGCCACTATTTAGTTAAAATTTAATTCAAACTAAGACACTCTTAAAACTGCTAAAATCACATTTCCAGAAATTATAATTTATAGACGGCCATGTATCCAATTCTTTACGTGACCCTGTATATCATTTTATCTATATTCTACAAACATTTCTCAGTAAATTAAATGCAGTTTAGCGAAAAAAATCATAACTCATTTAAAAACCACCTTTAAGCGATTTGCGCCCATACCCGGTAACACTTACGAATACTTTTGTGTAGCCCTGTATAGGAATTATAGCACTTATATACACCATACACTATGCATAAATATAGTGAATCATAAAAGCGCATATCATAATTAAAAATGCATTTTCTGCCGTCATCGCTAATGTACAGTACTTCGGATACAATATAGTATCTGTAATATTTTATATAATGTGTTCCTGTAAATGCTATATACGTATTATTCGTATTATACATGAAATTATTTACAGTACATAAACCTCAGCGACGTATATCAATTTCATTATATATGAAACAGATTAACATAATTAAAGTACGCAGCAAACAATTCCCTCCATCCCTATATCATTATGTAATAGAATTCCTTTTTTAGCCCTGTAAATGAATAATAACTATTCTTTGCATCGCATAGTCAACAGAATGCATATTTTAGTGCGCTTCATAAATGCATATCAATTTTATTCTCTTTGAAAGCTTGCGTAAAATCCTTAAAAATCATTTGAAACGATTTTTTTCGCATAGGCCGTAATGTAACGGAATACTTTTGGCTGTCTTGTAAATGAACTAAACATGCTACAAACTTCATTACAAATAGGGACCGTGCTATGGTAAACGTCAATAATATCCAAAAATTTCAGGGCAATCCGAGTATATTTACGAGAGTTAGAGCGCAGACAGATTGCTAGACGTACATACGGAGAGACAAACCGAAGTCATAAGCCCTTTTCAACTTTGTATCCTCTATTATGTATCTTTTATTATATGAACTTAAAAAACATATATACTAAAGCAGTTTAATCTATAACTTCCTATCAGGCATGAAAAACACTTTATTTCAGTGCTTAAATATCATATTTTATTTTTTAGTGCCAATAATTACTTGTAGCATAAACGTAGAAAATGAGTTTATAATAGAAGAAAATTTAATAATCGATTCAAAATGTCTATAATTAAATGTTTGATTAAAATCACAAACAGAAAAAAAAATGCTTATATACAATTAAAAAAAATAAGTATACGAATTTGAAAAACACTAAAAATAATAATTAATATTTATAGTTGTACTGTTAAACAACAACAATCTACAATAGATGAATTAAATGCATTATTAGATTTAACAAATCTCAAAAATCTTTCCATATGTTATAAGGAATTCCTATTGTTTTATAATTTTGACAAATTGTAAATCTGAAAACATTGGTATGAAAATTTAGGATTTTAAAAAATAATTTAAAATATTATTAGCACTAAAAGAAAACTCTTTCAAAAGTTTCACTATATGTAAAAGTACATTTTCCCAGTATAATGCTAATTTCTAATCTGAAACAATTTCGTAATATCATAATAATCGAATATCTATATAATCTATGAGTGTTAGTAATTAGAAAACAGTAAGATGCCGAAAAAAAAAAACATCCAAATCATTGTCTCAACACATTTTCAATCTCAAGTAACTGAAAATTGATGTTTTCATTAATTTCCCTAATGAATGTAATCATAAATCAGTCTCTGCGCAGCTTTTTTTTTTTTTTTTTCAAGCGATGGCAGATTAAGATATTTTTATTCACCTTATAGAATAAGAAAATTTTGCTAGCTGAAAGCAATTCTAGATCAGTCTGTTATTAATATAACATAAAACTATTTAACTCATAACACATGAGGAATAAAATATTTAAATTAAATAAGACTTACGTTTATGTTTCTATAATAATATCCGTATATTCTAAAATGGCAGCTGTCATTCTCTTATCTTAAAAAAACTATTGTAGAAGTGCCGATGTTCTACACAGCGACGCAACTTCCTGGCTTCCCGCGTTTTCCCTTATTTATTTATTTATTTTTTTTCTGTGGTTATCTCGCGCAGACGATTTCGGCTCAATAGATTTGGAACTGAAATGCGCAATGAGAGTGTTTTTATTTAAAATTTTCTATTTGAAGAATTTTCCAATGTATTTTACCTTTTCTTTTTATCAGTACCCAAATATTTATGTTAAAATGCATTGTAAAGTTTCTTTTTTGTAAATAATAATAATAATAATAATAATATTCATAATTAGAGTTTATTAGATAAAACATTGTTTAAATTTTTAAAATGTGTAAAAATCAATTTAATGGTAATAATGAACCCCAAGCTCCCTCTTTTTAAAGTAAAGTTTGTTTCACACGTTTTCTGTAAAATAAAACAATTTGTAAAATAACTTTTTTTTTTTTTAAGTCATATCTCTAAAATACAAATTTGAAATGCGAATAATTAATTATATCATAGGTTTTGCATAAATTTTGTGTATTTCTTTTATTTTTGGAAAATGTTAATTTTATTTAAAAAGTCTGAAAGAAGTAGAATTTTTGAAAAAATAGTTACTTAAAATAGTTAAACACCAAACGGAAAAAATATGATTTGAATGCAAATTATAAAGCAAGAAATGCATATATGACTAAACTCTGAAGACTCTTTCTACGTGCTCATTAAAAGCTTCAGACTTAACTGTAATAGAAATTTTTTAGTTTGAAACCACAGAAGTGTTACGACTACCACTGGTTCGCAAAAAAATAAAATAAAAATTCCTCCCTACAAACTAGAAACTTTCCGAGAAACACTTTTATAATAATAACAATCAGTGAGGGATTATTATATTAAATTGCAATGCTAGATAAAATTGAAATCATGAAAAAAGTATACTTTCACTGTCTTAGATATCAAATTGATAAAATATAGCATGAAAATTTAGTTTATTAATGCTTGTATCGTGCACTTTATATATTATGCCCCCCCCCCCTTTCGTAACAGAATTTACCATTTGCTATACACTAATATATTTTCATTCCTTATGCCGCTGTAACTCGGGACTGTTTAAAATACTGTTTAAAATATTTCTCTTCATTTTCAAAGATTTTAAAAGTTCATATTTTTGTCGCACTACGACTTACAATATGGTGGTTTTTTTGTCACACATGTGACGTGACGTACGTTACATGCAATGACATAACAATGACGTCACAAATTTTTAACTGCTAGAAAAATATAATTTTGCAGTAAATAATATGTTTTGAAGAATTTTCGTAATATTTTAAAGTTTTCTAAGAAGTTCACATCTCAGTCACAATGTGACGTCACTGAGTGGTGGCATTTTGGTCACAGATGTGACGTGACCACAGTGACTTGCAGTGACGTCACAACGACGTCACCGTGACCATGCATGCTATGAGGGTTTTTTCAACAATTAAAATCTAGATTTAAACATGAGCTCCATTAGGACCATTTCTCGGAGCGACCAATTTTTATTGGAACGGAACGTGGTCGCTTTAGGGAGGTTTCACCGTATGTATAAAAGTGAAAACAGCTATTGAGCTTATGGAATCTCTCCGAATACGCGTAGCAACGATTTCGTCTCATTGGAGGTTTGATAGGCTAACATATTTCGCTATGAGCACTAAATTGGATGGACCACATAGCCATATATGCATTTCGAGGCTAAAATATTTACAGCTATTTGTATCGAATTTTGTAAAAATCAGATATATATTTAAAAATTCAAATATACTGTAAAGCACCGTTTATACGTTTCTCATTTATACGTCTTTTACATTTATACGTCGTTTCAGAGCTGTCCCAATTCATCCCTATGTATTTTAATGTTGTAATTTTTCGTTTATACAGCGCATAACTTCTGTTATACGTAGTTTCTTTTATGCAGTAACCGATTTTTACAGAATATTTTCTCCAAGCATTGTTCTTTTTTCTGTTCTACTAGTAATATTTGAGGAAAGATGAAATACAAAGGATATGTGTGACTGCTATAAGGGTTGTTTCATGTTCGTAGAAGTGTTCCACTGTGAATAGGGTGGGACGAAAAGAAAGGGCAGTGGGTGGACTGCATTGACATACACTGTTAAAATTTTGCAGCATTCTGTCAAGTCATTTGACCAATTTTATCAAAAGTAGTTACACAACCGTAATTTAAAACTATTCTGACCATAAAACGGCCAATAATATGGTCAGAATATAGTTAAATTACAGTTATGAAACTGTTTTTTCAAAAAACGGTCGAATGACTGGTCAGTTTGCTGCAAATTTTTAACAGTGTAGAACCTTTTTGTTTCTCACAACATTAGTGAGAAATCATTCCAGGAACTTAACTCCGTACATAACGCTTTGCTTAAGTCTCAAAGTAAATCGACACGTCAGACGACGATTATAGATCTGTTTAATTAAAATCTGTTTCTACACTGTTAAACATTTTGCAGCATTCTGGCAGATCATTCGACCGTTTTTTGAAAAAACGGTTTCATAACCATAATTTAACTATATTCTAACCATAAAATGGCCAATAATATGGTCAGAATAGTGTTAAAATTACGGTTGTGTAACCGTTTTCGGAAGAAACGGTCAAATGCCCTGCCAGAATGTTGCAAATTTTTAACAGTGGGGCGATAATGGAATAAAACAACTGTAATTCATGCTACACTGTTAAACATTTTGCAGCATTCTGGCAGGTCATTCGACCGTTTTTTGAAAAAACGGTTACATAACCATAATTTAACTATATTCGGACCATAAAATGGCCAATAATATGGTCAGAATAGTGTTAAAATTACGGTTGTGTAACCGTTTTCGGAAATAACGGTCAAATGACCTGCCAGAATGCTGCAAATTTTTAACAGTGTATGCAATGCGATTGATATTAGGTTAGATAATTCTCACTTTTATTTTTCAATTTCAGAAATGTTTATTTAATGATTTTTTTTTTCAATGTTTTAACTTTTTTCTCAATATATTTGCAACCAAAAATAGAAACAAAATTAAATTTGTATGTTTGCAGCATTATATTTCTACACATTGTTAAAAATTTGCAGCATTCTGGCAGGTCATTTGACCGTTTTTTTTTTCTTCCGAAAACGGTTATACAACCGTAATTTTAACACTATTCTGACCATATTATTGGCCATTTTATGGTCAGAATATAGTTAAATTATGGTTATGAAACCGTTTTTTCAAAAAACGGTCGAATGACCTGCGAGAATGCTGCAAAACGTTTAACAGTGCAGTCAAAGCTTTTACGCCTTAGTCGACTATAATTTCGATTCTAAGTCTTTCTCGGTTGTACGTTGTTTTAGAACGGCCCTGTGGAAGACGTATAATCGATGTTTTACTGTATTACAATTCATCAGACATACAAGTAAAAATTACATTAATTCGTATTCAATTAAAAATGCAAAGTTTCGGGCTAAGTTTTAGCCCCTCACCAGTGCAATAAGATTCAAATAACCAGAAAACTATATATCGTGTTTACAGTTAATAATTACTATCAGTTAAAATCAAAGAAAGTATATAGAAGCATAGCAAAGCGATGCTGTGTATTCAGATGGAACTGCACAGGATTCATTAATCGGCGTTTGCTTACGAGTGAACACACCTCCAAGAAAATCTCTACTTTTAACTTTTTATTGCAACTAGATCTGATAACTGTCATATTTGCGAAATCTGGGCTATGGTCGGTATCCAATGAATGCTGTAGAAGTTTAGACTGCCGGCTTCCAGATTTGTAGTCACGTTTATGCTCGGCAAGGCAAAGGTCGCATGTACGACCAGTTTTGCCAAGCGTTTGGGGATGTTGACATGAGAAATAATATGTATGATCGTACATAACCCAAAAGTATAAAGAAAATTCAGTATGCAAGGTCTGCAGGCAAAAAATCCTATCCAATGATACCTGAATCATCCTTGTATGCTACATGTTCTTTAAATTCAGTATGCAATGCCAGATGTGGGCAAAAAAGTCTATCCAATGATATTCCATTCATCGTTTGTACGATACATTTTAGTTGAGAAAAAAGATATGTTGACGGCAAAAATAATAAATTAGTATTATGGGATGTAATAAAATGAAATGTACAAAAATTATTTTTAAATAAATCCAATTTATTAACGTTAAAGCGATATAAACTTTAATTTCAGTAAAAGCAAATATAAAGTTAATTTTATTGAATTTAGTGCATTAAATAAAATATTTACAATTTTATTTTTTTTAATTCTAAGTGTATATTTAATGAATAACTGTATAAAAGAAAGAAATGAAAATTTACTTTGATAATAAGAAAAGCTTTTTTTTTTTTTTGCAAATGTATGCGGAATCTTCTCTTCAGTGTGGCTTTAAAGTCAATTAAAATTTATTTAAATACTTTACCAACTAAAAACATGATTTATTCAAAGTTAATTGCTTTGCAGTTCAATGTACACAGAAAAAAATTCCCTGTGTCAACATTGTGGAATTAAAGCTTTTAATTACTCATCTAACTAGATTACAAGACGCCTAGCCAAATACAACGGAACGACATTTTACAAAGAACAGTAAAAATTGAAATTCGAGAATATAATTACTTTGTCTTGTGCTTAAAAATGTTGAGCTGTCTTGGCTGATTAAAAAAGGGTGGAAAAAGAAACTCCGATTGTAATTACTTCTTAGGATGAGTAAAAGCAATTTTTCAAAATTAGTTTACTATGCAACGGACAAAAACAGTTAATTACCTTTAAAATAAAGTAAAAATTGGGTATATCAAATTACATTGCATAAAATTAGTAATACTTTCTAAATAATAATAACCTACAGAATAGAAAAACTGATTTTGACATATTAAAAACTGTTTGAAGAATGACTTTCTGATCTTTTATAAAGACGAAAGTGCAAACTTTAGATTTATTTTTTGTTGATACAATATGTTTTATTAATATTAGAAAAAGATACTTTAGAGTTGCTAATAAGAAGTTATCGTTTATAAGGCAAATTTAATAAAGAATGGAATGAACGATTCTCTATTTAATATATCTATTTTTAGCTCACAGGCTATCAAAGGCTGAGAATCTAATGTGCCCGCACGTTCTGTGTGTACGCATGTATGTATGTATGTACGTAACGCGATAACACTTGATGGGACTATCGGATTTGCTTCAAATTTTGTAAATAGGTTCATTCTGATAAGGCGCTTCCCTGATTAGTTTTGGGGTTTCATTGGTTAAGTATAAAGGGGGGGGGGGGGGGGTGTTGGGGCTAATCCCAACCCCTTAATTTAGGTAAATAGGTTTTTCAAGCAGAATTATCATTATTTAACGCTTCATTAATTTATTGCTTCAAATTTGGAATAGCGGTTTATTATAATAAAGCGCTTCCCTAATTAGATTTGGAGGTTCATTGGTTAGGTATAAAGGGGGAAAGGCGGCTAATCCCCCTAAATTTAGATAAATTGGTTTTTCATGCAGAATTATCTGATTTGGTTCAAATTTTGTATACAGATTCATTCTGATAAGGTGCTTCCCTGATTAGTTTTTGGGGTTCATTGGTTAAGGATAAATGAGGAAAAGGGGGCTACTCCCCCCCCCATAATTTATATAAATGGTTTTTTCATGCAGAATTATTCGATTTGCTTCAAATTTGGTATACCGGTTTATTCTGATAAGGCGCTTCCCTGATTAGATTTGGAGGCTCATTGGTTAAGAGTAAAGGGGAAGAACGGGGGCTAATCCCCCTTAAATAATTTATCTTTTTGATCAAAAAGGGTGAGTTATATCTCTATAATAATAGCCTAAGTCATGTGACTGACATCAACAGTTCCCGGCTGACCGCTTCTCTTTTTATATGCCAGGCAGATCAGAAAATTTATCAGAATTATATTTTGATCAGAATATTTATTAAAATCTCGAATAGTCGCGATGGAACACGCGACTTAACAGGATGGGAAGTTCCCGTCGATTCACGAGCCAATGGTGTACAATAAAACTACCAAAAATTAAGAAGATTACACAAAAATCACTATTACAGCGCCCCTTTTCAGCGGAATTTTTCCACATTCAGGTAGGACCTTCTTGCCATGGCCAAAAATATACACTAAAATTCTGGTTCAATTCTATGCATAACTTCATACACTTTTCGAAGGTACAATATTGAAAAGGGCAAAAAAATCGCTATTACAGTATCCCCTTCCGGCGGAATCCTTCTATATATAAAAAAAAGTTTTGATTTGGAAATGGACCAATAAAAAATCTGCGTAGATACCGTGAAATGCATCTGATTGGTCAGAGCTTTATGACGCTATAAGGGAGGTTACCAATGGGGGACCCGTCTCTCTGTCGCCAACTTGGCACTATTTCCAGTATTTCATCATAATTCAGGGTACTTTTCCGTTATACGGACAACATGCCAAAATGTATGCTAATGCACCAATTATTTCAGCCCTCATCGTGAAAGGATTTTTCTTGTAAACCATGCGAAACATTGTTTTGTACACCTTTTTAATTTGCTATTATTCGAAATAAAAATGATTTTTTTTATAAAAATTATAATTTACTTTTACTGCTGACGCTGAGACGGATTTTACTATTTGTCAATTACCAGATGATGAGAAAGTTGCGATAAAACTGTTTCAGGAATTTGGAATTCTGCATAATAAAAGGTTGTGTTCAAACAACAATGAAATGAAATTATGGATGACTTCTGGAAATCCGAAATGGAGACGCAGCTTACGATCATGCGAAGAAAGCGTAGGAATACGACAAAAAGCATGGTTTGAAGGATCGCGGTTGTCTTTTCTTAAAGCTTTGAGGTTTATATATTTATGGTGCCAAGAGTTGCCATCGATTGAGCTTTGTGAGCTGCAACTTGATATGAACCACAACACAACAGTGGACTGGAATAGCTATTTTAGAGAAGTTTGTGCAAATGCTTTATGTTCACGACCAAATAGAAAAATCTGTGGACCTAATAAAATTATAGAAGTAAATGAAAGTCTTTTTACCAGAAGAAAAAGCAACGTATGGCGTGTTTTTCCTCCTCAATGGCTGTTAGATGGTTTATGCCGTGAAACACGGGGATGTTTCCTTACTCCTATTTCCGATCGCACAGCTGAAACTTTAATGGCGGCAATAGAAAACAATGTAGCTGATGGAAGTATTATTTATAAAGATTACTAGAAATGATATAAAACAGATGAACTGCGAAGTGCTGGTTATGATCATTTCACAATAAATCACAAATACAATTTTGTAGAACCTAATACTGGATGTCATACTCAAAATGTTGAGAGATTATGGGGCATCGCAAAATGGCGCAACAAAAGACATCGTCGTACAGTTCGTCATCATTTAGAGTCGTATCTCATAGAGTTTATGTGGCGACGTCTTTATTCAAAAAATGAAATGTTTACTGGAATGCTAAAAGATATGGCACACATGTCATATTCGCCCCATATTGGCGCGATTTTTTCCTGACGCCAATGTCATATACGCAACGGTTACTTAACTGGCGCCAAAGTGTCGTTATTTTGCTTAATGTGGTAACTCGGATTATGTTGTGGCACATATGTCATATATTATTGGCGCGATTTTTTTCCGATGCCAATTTGGCGAAAATATCAACAGCATATTCAGCAACATCCGGGTTACCATATCAAGCAAAATAACGACACATTGGCGCCAGTTAAATACCGGTTGCGTATATGACATTGGCGTCAGAAAAAATCGCGGCTATATGGGGCGTATATGACATCTGTACCTATCTGGTTTATGCTGTTAATGTTTTCGCCAAATTGGCAACCAAAAAAAAAATCGCGCCAATATGGGGCGAATATGACATCTGTGCCAAAGAGATTTGTAATTTTAGGGCAGCAGATTAATATGATTTTTTTATTTTATTACTTTATTGTGTAACAGTTATTTGTTCCCTTATTTTAATTATATATTTGCGATTTAATAAAATAGTTCGTAAAATTCTGTAATTTTCAAATGTTATATTTTTAAAATACTCACTTTACTGTCGACAATGTTTTTCTTTTATTTTTCAAATGTTTTAATTCACGTGATTTTCATTTTGCGCCAACTATTGCGCTTGGCGACAATGCTGTCCGTATAACGGAAAAGTACCAAAAAGCATAGCCTACTATGATATATACGGCCCACTCATTTCACCGAAAACCGTCGAAAAAGTGAAGTCGGATTCAGCTTCAAACCCTGAACCAAAACATCACAACGTGTTCTTTTTTGTTTACATTTATACCCTGCCCAGATAGCAGCTTGTTTCTCATCGTCGAAGTTTCAGAATCATTGATCGTATTTTCAGAATAATAAATTAAATACTTATATTCTTCAATTTCCTTCGATTTAAAAGGATATTTTACACAGCTTGTAGTATTTTAGTGTCCACATACTTTTAAGATTAGCTAAATTACTTATTGTTTACTTGATCGTTTGGCTCATTGTGTTATTCTTTTCTGAATGTCCCGTATTTACATAAAAATAGCTTGTGTTTCATATACACGTTTTAAAATTAAAATATGGTTTTTATCAAACTACAGTTCTCATAACTGGCTTGAAGCAGTTATTTTTGACGAATTTATTGTTACCCGTAAAATGTTTCTGTTTGATATCGTCCGAACTAAATAATAATAATAATAGTAAAAAAAAAAAAAATACGATCTTCCTTAAACATTAAATATTCTTATTTTTAATCATAGAAAGAAATGGTGATCGCAAATTTAAATATCGTTGCAATATTTTATGTTATCCAATCAATTTTGATTAAATCATGTAAGTGTATTTGTTACTTAATAAATTATATTTATTAATTATTACAAGGAATTTTATGAGTACTTTAATATATTTAAAAGAAATTCCATTAGTTTTATTGTTTCAGCAGTGAAGATAGCAAATAAATTTGTGACATTGATGTTTTTAGACTATGCATGTTTTTAATGTTTTTATTTATTGGGGTGAATCGTAGAATACTCTACTTCTCCCCAACCTGGCGATAAATGCGCCAAAGTGGCAACCTTGGTATTTAGTATTAACTTGGTATTAAGTAGCAACCTTGGAAGTATTCTCCGGTCGCACCATTTATTATTCCGTTAATTGTTAAAATGATAATTTTTTTCTGATGATTAGAGTTAATATTTTTATTAAACTCTTTTGAATCATATCTATACGGGGAAAAAAATATGTAAACACATTGGAATTCTCCGAACCCTGCCCAGAGCGGTTTGATTGGTTCTCGTCGTTGAAGTTACGGTCAGAGTCAAATTTCTGTTTTGGGCAGCGTATCAGAGTCCTCTGTCGAGCAACTTCATACATTAAACGCAAATCAGTCTGCCGGTAGTAGTATCTAAGTATGCATTGCAAAAAGTAATGCTTTGGAAATGGAACAATGAAAATCTGTGTAGATACTGTGAAATGCAACTGATTGGTCAGAGCTTTATGACGCTATAAGGGAGGTTACCAAGGGGAGACAAAAGTGACGCCAACTTAGCGCTATTTCCAGTATTTCGCCAAATTTCCATAGACTCCCATTGAAATACAATAGGGTTTACTTGCATGCAGGAAATCAACAAATTGAGATATTTCAATGCAACAAAAACTAATATTTGCTTATGAATAGAGCTTAATTGAACTATTTACATTATTTTTAAGCACAAACAATAATCTGGGGTTGGCTAGAAAATAGGAAATTTCTTCGCTATACCGAATTGAATATTTAAGCGATTACGCGGGGGGTTGGTGAGGGTAGCGAGCAGGGGGGCGGTGCCCCCCTGCTCGTTACGCTCACCAATTATCCTCCACCAATTATCCAAATTACGCTCACCAGTATTTCAAAATTAAAGGAGGACCTACATTCCATGACCAAAAACATACACAAAAAATTTGGTTGAATTCTATGCATAACTTCATACCCTTTTCGATGATACAATACTCAAAATGGCACAAAAATCGCTATTACAGCGCTCTTTTAGGTGGATTTTTTCCAAATTAAGGAAGGGCCTGCTTGCCATAGTCGAGAACTTAAAAATATTTTTAGTTCAATTCTATGCATAACTTCATACTCTTTTCGATGATACAATATTCAAAATCGCACAAAACTCGCTATTACAGCGCCCCCTTCCGGCGGATTTTTTTTAAATAAAGGAAGGACCTGCTTGCCATAACCAAAAACTTAAAAAAAAAAAAAATTGGTTCAATTCTATGCATAACTTCATACACTTTTTGATAGTACAATGGTGACAGACACACGGACAAACGGACAGACGGGTATTTTCTATAAACATGTCTTTTGGGATCTCTGACTCCTAAAACGTGTAAATAACTCGAAAAAGATTTCAATTACAATACTTTCTTTTATTGAAGATAGGAGGAAGTAAAAATAGAAGTAGGCACACATATCAATAAATATAAATTCCTTGATGTATTTAGAGCGTCAAATGGGAGAAAACCCCTCCCCACCATTAAAAAGTATCGAAATCCTTTGAATGAAAAATCTCGGATGTTATGCTCTTTAATGATCTGGAATTATGTATATATATATATATATATATATATATTTACCTTAAATCGATAATGTGTCACCCAAATTAAAACAACTATCCTAATGTGAAAATCTAGGGTGTTTTGTTATTTTTAAGATATATTTTATATTCTAACATCTTATAAATTAATATATATAGATACTTCTGTAAGTGGTCACGTGCAGGACATTTTGGCCGTTTTTCATGGAATGGCTCAGAAATAACTTGCGGTTGACCTGCATTTGAACTTGCAAGTTTTTTATTTTGTTATTTTACGTGCCAAATACTGTAGCCATTCTTTCTTATCCAGAATGATACGCAGTGGTATTTCATTAACGGCCCAAGTTAGGTGTAGACCATTAATTAATACTGTCAATTATATTATATGTGAAAATCATAATTTCTAGATTAACTGATTATTAATAATATTCACACTTTTCACATTTATCTACTAATACACTGGTGTAAATTGATTTATGAAAACTCGGTTTTTTAACAAAAACTTCTATAACATTCATTAAAAATAAATGAAATTTTTCATGGATATACATTGTATGTATAACAAATGATCGCAAAAATATAATTTCATACATAATATTAAACATAAACAAAAAGTCAAAAATTAGATTTTCGTAATATGAAAACATAAAACTTGACTAATGAAATATCATATTTCATTGGTTATTCCGGAGCAGGGGCGGATCCAGAGAATCTTTTGGGGGGGGGGGGTGCGATACCAAGTTTCTTTCGCATTTTTTCGCAATCCTTTGACAAAATTCGCGTTTATTTCGTGGTCTTTTGACGAAATTGGCGGGTTTTTTTTTACTATCCTTTAACGAAATTAGTGTTTCATCCCCAATCCTGTGGCAAAATTCGCGTCTATACCACGATTCTGTGACAAATTTCGCGTTTTTCGCAATTATTTAACGAAATTCGAGTTTCTTTCTCGCGATCCTTTGCCGAAATTTGCATTTTTTCGGTATATATAATCAAAGTAAGGGTGATTCCGAGCGAAAAAAAATTACTGAAATTCACAGCATATTTTCTGAAACGTCACAACAGATGGGGAGGCATGGGGATTTTCTACCAGCTCTAATTATGTGGTTTTTCGAGGCCTTTTGCGATATTGTGTGTTTTCCGTATTTTTAACCAATCCTTTAATGAAATTTGAGTTTTTTTCGTGATCATTTGGCGAAATTCGCGTTTTCCGATAGCATTTAACGAAATTGGCGTTTTTCCGCGATCCTTTGACGAAATTCGCATTTTTTCGTGATTCTTTGGTGAAATTTGTGTTTATTTCGAGATTCTTTTGCAAAATTTGCGGGTTTTTCTATCCTTAAACGAAATGAGTATTTTATCCGCCATCCTGTGGCAAAACTCAATTTTTTTTGCAATTATCTGACGAAATTCGCGTTTTTTTCACGATCCTTTGACGAAATTCGCGCTCTTTGTGTATCCTTTGTTGAAATTCGCGTTTTTTCCGCGATCCTGTGACAAAATTTGCTGTCTTTTAGTGAAACCACGTTTTTTCGCGGTCCCTTGACGAAATTCGTGTTTTTTCGTGATCCATTGGCGAAATTCACGTTTTTACGATATCTATTTTTTTAGGGGGGGGGGAGGGAGGTGATCCCTTCCCCCACCGTAGATGACAAAACAAAATCCTTTTTTGTTCATAAATTACCGAAACGTCAGTGAGGCTTGCTGTTGACACCCGAAAACTTTTGGGCTTCCGTTTTTTTCCGCGGAAAATGCCATAAAAAATGTTTGATTTATATTTTTGTGGGGAGGGTGGGGCCGAATGCCCCGGTCTCTCCCCCCCCCCCCATGGATTCGCGCCTGTTCCGAAGTAATGCGACAAAAATTTGTATATAAAAAGGTAATGTGGCGTGCACAGCAAAATGTATTTATTTCGAGTAATTTAAAATTAAAAAGGGACTAAGAACTTTTACTTGGGTAGAAGGTGTCATATGAGAGCTATTGCCCCTCCCTTGAATTTGATTTAAATTTGATTTAATCTAAAGTATTTCTAAATTTTATTTTCAATGATTTTGATAAACATAGTAAAATTCTCTCTTTTTGAGTAAACTTAAAAGAGGAATTAAATAATTTTCTGTAAAGTTAGAGGGTTTATGTGAACCATTACCCCTACCCCAGATTTTAAATTTTAATTAATTAAAATTTCTTTTTCCCTTATTTTGAAAAACATAGTAAAATTTATTTTTTTCAAGCAACTTAAAATAAAGGAGGAACTCAGGAAGTTTCCGTTAATGAAAGAGGAGGGTGGGGAGCCCCATTGCCCCTTCCTGGATTTTGAAATTGAAATAATTAAATTTTTTTCTCTTATTTTGAAAAACATAGTAAAATGTATTTATTTCGTTTACCTTAAAATTAAAATGGAATTGAGAATTTTCTTTTAGGATGGGAGGGGAATAAATATACTAATTAAAATAAAAGTACTAATTTTTATATCCATAAAAAATTCATAATTTTTAGAAAATAGAATCTACAGATTTTTTTTTTTTTGCATAAAAAATGCACACTTTTCGCGAACACGGAATATTCATTTATTTTATGCAAAACATGTGCACAGTTTTTGACAAAATAGAATATACACTTTTTTGTACGTATAAAAAATACAGACAGTTTGCACACAAAGTGCATACTTTTCAAAGTGTTCAAAAAAGTTCCTTTTTATGCACAAATTGTGTACAATCTATACTTTTTTGCAAAAAAAGTGCAAACATTTTCTAGCTGGGCAGAACTGATATAAAAATCGTTATACATTGAAAGCAATACCTTTCAGTCATACTTTTTACTATAGGTAAACGAAATATGTTGTCTGAGGAAGAAAGCGCAAAAATCGATGCATATCCGGAATATGGAAAGTCTGTCCCGGAAATTAGTAAATTAAATAAGATATCAGTAGGTGTGATATATAACTGTAGAAAAGATCCAGCAAATTATGGCAAAAATTTTAACAAAAAAGGTAATACACGTTTAAGTAAGAGAGAGAAAAGGAGGATTCATTAACTTGTCGGTCACAGTTCAACACAGATTTGTACTGATCTATCCCTTTCTTTTACTTCTAGAAGAACTAGGCAAATTTTACATTCTCCTTGGAACTTGAGATGGTTGAAAATGATGTCTAGCCCAAAGTTACTTCTGCGTCACAAGCAGAAGTTTGCAGTATTGCGAGAAGTACAGGGCAACGGGTGATAATTGGAAGAAAGTCATTTTCTTTGACGAAAAATGACTTAATTTGGATGGCACGGATGGCTTGAAGTATTATTGGAGGGATCTGCGAAAAGAACTAAAATTTATATTCAGCAGAAATTTTGGTGGCGGAGTTTTGGGCAGCGATCGCTTATGATGGCAAAAGTGAAATTGTGTCTTTAAACGGTTGCCAGAATTCTTCTGATTACTATTTATTTTTCGAAAATTCACTTCTTCCATTTGCATGGCAATATTATGGTTTACATTACATCTTCATGCAAGACAATGCAAATATTCGCATTTCAAATGCAATGAAACTTTGGGTTGACGAACAGAATATTGTTCTTTTAGATCATCCACCTCTTAGACTTGATCAAAGCCCCATTGAAAACGTTTGGGGATAGCTTGCTTGAATGGTTTATGCAAATGGTATATAGTACACATCACTTGTAGAATTGAAAAGTTCAATCTATCAAAACCAGAAATTAATTGATTAGAAATACATTCAAAATCTTGTTTAATCAATGCCATCTGGAATAAAAGAAACTCTGATGAATAAAGGCGGCTTTACAAACTACTAATTTAAATTAAATGTGATATTTGATAAAACAGTTTCCATGTTTTTATTTTACTAAAATCTAATTTTTGACCTTATGTTTTAGTTTATTAATATGTATGAAATTTTATTTTATCTAAATTATTTGTTGTGCATAGCATATATAATGTATGAAATTTCATTCATTTTTAATGAATTTTATAGAAGTTTAAAAAAAAATTGTTTTCATAAATGAATTTTATAAGAGTATTTACGTCTTCGAATGTAACTTAAGCAAAAAATTATGCATATCAAGAACTGTTTCTTCATTCTGCGTTTTACCAAAATCAGCTGAATCTTTGCTGTTTAAATCCCAAAAGGAACTAAAACTTTCATCTTCTTCTCCCCTTTAACTTCGTTTTGTTTTTAAGCGTATTCACTAAATTGCATTGTTGTAACTGAACAACGAAAAATAAAAATCTCAATAACTCCCATACCAGGAGATATCATGTGTTTTAAAAACGTTAACTAGGAAAGGTATTACAACTAGCTTACAGCTTACGTAGGAAATTGCATCACTTGAGATTTCATAATAACAGATAATTCACGAGTCGTAGATTGCACTTCAACCGTGGCAAATGAGGAGCGTTTGTGCTATAACTAATCTTATAAATATTCAAATCTTGGAGCAATAGCTATTGTATCTTTATGCAAAAATACATGACTACAAAATTTATTACGAATTTATATATATTAGATTCACCAATACGGCAATAATATAACTCCATCTTAAATATATCGTAAACATCATGGCTACCTCGAATCATTACCTTTCATGACATATCATTGAATTAATTACGTATGATATGATTCAACAGAATAATCATCGTTACAACCTAGAATGTTTACACATCATGGGATATTACTGATTTAATTACGTATGATTTGATTTAATAGAATGGAGAACACTTTTATCAATATCTTTTTAAATTTTGATTCGATTTTCATAAAATTAGAAGTGACTCGTCAAAATTCAGCAACGATTATACATATTTAATTTCAAACCATCCGGTTGGGTAGTTTTTTTTTCGATGTTATAAGCGGACTGACGAACAGACAGACGAGCGGACAAGACGGCAGCTATAGGTGCTACGCATTTATATAATTACGAATCCAGCTAAAAAGGCCAAAATGATAAAAATTAACCAAAAAAAATCTATCGAAATTAATATTATAATTTTAATGTTTATTTCCTTTTGCCGAATAACAATTCTTTAAAGTGAAATTAGAATCTTTAAAGAACCTAATCTGGAGACACGTAATTTTAAGATATTCAAATGTCAAAAAATTCATCATGAAAATTGGGGATAGGTCATGATAGACAACTTAGGTACGCAGTTTCGGATTCAAACTTATTTTGGCATTTTAAGCAATGATAAATTCGTTGGACAATATAAAATATTAATATTTAAACTTTATACATTTTAAAGTAATGAAAGCTTTTCAAATCTTTGTTGAAAAAATTTGTCGCCTTGCACATATAATTTATAACTTTAATATTATTTATTTTTTTTCATATAAATCAAATTTATATAAAGAAAATTAAGTGCATTAAAAAAATAAAACCTTTTAGTATTCATAGAAATTTTTGATTAGCATTTTTATGAAAGCTTTGTATTTTAAATATCATTAAAATGTATTTTAAAACATTTACAGATTTGCTGATTTTTCTCTACAAGATAATAAATTCATAATATTGATTAATTATGAATAAGTTTCCCTTCACTTATGCATTATTTAATTTCATAACATGCTTAACTTCAGCATTTTCTTTAAATTTTGTATTTTTTTTCTAAATTTTTACAAAAAGTATTAAAAAAATACATATCTAAGAGCCTTCGGTATTTCTATATTTTATATAAAGCGAAAACAACAGTTTCAAACATTAGTAAGACTGATTTAATTGTAAAACATATAACGTAGAGTGTCGCTCTGCAATGATCGTCTTGGGGAAAGAGCATAGCAATGCAAGTTAGCATAGTTTATTACCTAGAAAATAGCGATCACCTACTTACATACACGTTATGTGTTACATAAGGCACAATAAATACAACTTGTATCATCCCCTATGAGCACTTCACAGTAATGCCATAAAAGAAGTGCAAAAATGTATGCATGCGCACGCTGTTTTCACTTTTATTAAACATTTCCCAAAAGTAATTTTATTTAACCTACTGTAGCTATGGTTCGAATAATCTAGAAAGAGATTAGAATTTCGAAAAAATGGATAATTATGTTTAGTTTTATTCATTATATTTCTTTGCGTATTTTTAATCTTTACCTTCATTATTTTTAGTTACATGCTTAATATAGTATACTTAATAATTTCATATCAAATTTAACACAATCCATATCTAGTTTTGAGTCGTATTTTTATACCTATTAAAAAGGTATGAAAAGGTATGCCTATTATTCATACCAAGGACGGAGTGCGTAGATCTGCTTAAATTTCACTACCACTATTTCAGAAGAGTGATATTCGCCGCTTTTAATAGCGAAATTTTTTAAATTAATAAGGCGAATATTGCTATTTTGAAAATATGCGTCTCTAATAATCCTGAAGGAGCCTGTTTTATCTGATTCATTACTTAAATGGCAAATAATGTGGCTGTTTATTTTTTATAATGACATTTCGTTTCCATTTTTACTCATTCCTGAATTTTTTAGAAATGTAATCTTCTGTACGAAGATAAGAATTCCCATACATATAGCAAATACTCTCGCAATACACAAAATTAAAAAAAATAATAACACTTACATATTAATATTGACAATTACTGATATATGACAGATGAAATCTCACTGTATGCCTGCAATGATCATTCACTCGTTCCAGAATAGAATTAGAATTAGGGTGAATGAGAAGTTTCAAGAATACGAAATATACGTAAGGTTCGAGAATGCCAGTAATAAATCACGAAATTTCAAAATTTAATTTGATATTGAAAATACGTATAAATGTTTTTTACATCTTCGTTGTGATTTGTATAATTTTGGCAACCCGGTAACTCTTTTGTTCGGAGAAAAGAAGCAAAAAAGGAAATAATGTGGGTTAACAGACGTTTATTTACTGCATCTTTATTAAAATTAAAATTAAAAAATTATGTTACTAATAATTTTAATAATAAGACTTTTCGCAAGGTCATCAAAGTTAATTAAGTATGTAAAATACCAGTCTTTTAAAAATAAGCATATAATTTAGCTCTTAGACTGGTAATACTTTTTTTATAAATGAATCGAAATGAAATAATTATTATTACACAAGCTTCGGAATTGGAGGTTAAGTCTTCGAAAAGCGAAATACCTCTGAATAATGACGAAAAATGATATTATTGGGTTTGTGCATTTAGATATGAAACGTTTTATTATAATTTCATCAAAATCAGACAATTTTGAAAATGTAATTTTTGTAATTTTCATGCAACGCATGTTGTAAAATTCTTTCCATTATGAGAAGAAAAAAATGATAGTTGCTTATAAATATACATTATGTTTGTTCGCTAACTTTTACTATAACATTGTTCGATTTAAAAATTTCTGCAATAGCTGGTGATTTTCTCTTCGAATATTTTATAATCCATTTTCAAGTACTATTTCCTGTAGTCCAGTTAAGGTACGTGTAAGAATGGGACAATACAATAAAACTATGTGCAAAACATTCAGAAAATTCAGATAAATTTTTGTGAGATTTTAGCGAGATGCTTTAAACGCCTATGAATGAAATATTAATCTTTATATGTTATTATTGTACCCCGAGTTAAAAGGGTTGATATTTGCTTTTCTAGTAAAAAAGGAAATACCACGCGATATATGAATTTTTGTTATAGTTTTTTTTTTTTTTTTTTTTTTTTTTTTTTGTCTTAACCCCTTGTGGATGAGCGTCTTTTACAGAATTTTTAAATTTATATCAATGGTTTTTCATAACAGAAATTTCGGGCTAATCAAGAAAATGCTCAGATTAAATAAGGCAAAATTTATAATAAAAAATAAGTGGTGGGAATAATGCAGGATTTTGAGTGCCTTATGCGTCACGTATACGTGTTGCTTGTTCAGGACAAGTTAATTTTGTGTCAAATGAATAGAAAAGAAATGATTTCTGCAAGCTTCGGAATTGGGCTAAATCTTTCAAAGTATAATCCCTTTTAAATAATGTCTCCTTTCAAAAATGACGTCATTGAATTCGAATGTTTAGATTAGAAATTAGTTTAGATAAGTGAATCATATCAATGTAATTAAATGAAAATCAAGTAATTTTCATCATGCAATTTTTGTAATTTTCATGCAACCTACGTCGTAAAATTATTTCCATCCTTGTTATAAGATATTTAATAAAATTGACTTTTCCTTCTTTCGATATATGTAACTTTTGCTTGCAAACTTTTATTATAAATTTCATTCGCTGAAAAAAAAAAGTCGTCTTCAGTAGCAAAACATTTTCACCTCAAATGTTTTATGTTGTATTTCAATATCTACTTCGTGAAGTAGAGTTAAATGACGTGTAAAGAATGTAGAACTAGAAAACAGGAATTCTGTTTTTTCAGAAGTTAGTGCCGCCCCCGATGAAAAGAAATATATATGTATATATATGTAATCATAAAAATTTTCACCTTTTATCTTAGTAAAACTATTCCAAATTCTTAATATTTTTCCTTTGTTACCTATCTTTAATAATATCTTAATATCTTTTGTTTTTTTTTATTTCATGCATTTAAACTTGCATATTCTTTTATTATTCTAAAAACCTTAATCCATTCGTCTAATCGTATAAAACCCATTAAATTATTTTTTCATTTTCTTCAAATACTAAATTCTTTTTCTTTCGAATGTTTTTTAATAGCATTTGTTCGATCATGTTCTTTACCCACAGTTCCATGCGCCCGCCAACATTTAATTGCGCTGTAAATCTGGCGCCTTATAAAGAGTTCATTATCGTCGTTATCTCCTTCCCATCGAATCGTAGCCTGTTTTCTGTGGCATTCCTCCCCATCTCTCTGCTGGCATTGGTTCTCCACTTTTCTGTATCCGTCCGCGTTACGGTTCTTGGAGTATATATATCGTTACATTGGCGAGGAGCGAGAGAATTTGCGTTTTTCCGGTTGTTTAAATAATCTATGTCGCTTGGGGTGAACGATTCTAATGTGTAGATCCTAATTTTGTAACATCTTAAGTTTTATGAAGTGGATGATCGATTATTGAGAGTTGATGAACAAGCTACTGGGAATGTTCGATATGTTTTTGTCAAATAAACCAGTTTAAAGCTACGATGATTCTAATCATTATGTGATGGTAAATGTCTCAATGTTTATGAAGCCTGTCTTTCTCGCCACCCCGACTGCAATCCGATATTTCCATGATAACGGATGGTTGGCCTTGATTACTCTACTACGTTTTACTTCGAGTTATACTAGTGTCGCCGGAATGTCTCAAATGTCGATAGCAAAATGTCGCAAAATATATGTACATATAGATAGTACAAAACATATTTCAGCTTTAAGAATTAAAACACATGCTTTTATTTTATACTAGCAAACCCCGCGGCTTTGCTCGCGTAATATTTGAAATATGACAAGTGGTATTTATATGTCTAATTTTTATTAAAAGGTACTAACTAAATTTTTATTTTATTAAAAGGTAATATTTTATTTTATTAAAAGGTACTTATTACTTTTAGGAATAATTAAAAAAATTACTATTTAAAACACAGTTTGATTAAACATCATTGTTACACTGCATAAAGCAGAAATGAGACTTAAATTAACAAAACGAAATAAAACTAAATAAATAATAATTTAGAAAATATTTTGAAACTCTTATGCTCAATTAATACGCCCATTTCAGTATTCATTCGAAGTTTTGAATTTTTTAGAAACCATCTTCTTACATCTTAAAATTAACCATCATGTCAAAATCCAAGTCCTACCACCTCCCTCAACATAAAGGGCTATGTTGAAAGAGGAACTGTCACCATTAATTTGCCAACATTAATTTTGAAATTGGTTTGTTATTTCCTAATATTCCACAGAAACGTAATTTAGAAAACTTTTAAAGGCCTTTTTTAAAGCGTTTGTTGTTCCTGTGAATCCCAGGTGGTAGAATCATCGGCATAAAATATAGCCTGTGTAGGATCAGAGACTGTTACCATTGATTCGCAACTATTGCTTTTATATTTGGTTTATATATCCTGAAATAGCGTAGAAATCGTAATTTAGGACTTTTTTAGAATGCTTTTCGCACCTCCCCGTCACCTCACCCCTTTTTAATTCGAATTTATTTTCGACAGTCCTTCGAGGGCATTTATATTTCATAAGTAACTACCATGCCATATTTAAAGTTTCTAGCCTTTTCAGTATCACAGAAATCGCAATTTAGAAAGTTTTTAGCTACTGCAACCCTCTGGTGGTAGTGGCACAGACATAAAATATAGCTTATGTTTGAGCAGGTTCTATCACCAACAATTTGTTATCATTATTTTTTTAATCGGTTTGATATTTGAAAAGATTACATAAAAATTGTAATTTATAACGCTTTTCGCTCACTTCATCTTTTTAAATTTGAAATTTTCTTTCGACAGTTCATAGAAAGCAGTTGCATCTTGCAAGTAAATAACATGCCATACTTCAAAGTGTTAGACCTTTCAGTTATGCAAAAAACGCAAATTAGAGCATGTTTTGCTTTTGCAACCTTCAGATGGTAGTGACAGCAACATAAAATATAACCTATGTTATAGCAGGGGCTGTCACCATTGATTGGCAACCATTTCTTTTGAAATAGCTTTGGAATTTCCTGAGATTGAGCAGAAATCGCAATTTAGAACGTTTTTAAACGCTTTTCGCGCATTTTCACCCCTTTTTAAATTTCCAATTTTTTCGAAACTGTTCTTAAAGATCATTTATATGTAATACATATGTACCTTGCCTAATTTTAAGTTGCTAGCCCCTACCGATCACAAAAATCGAAATTTGGAACGCTTTTTTGCTCCTGCAACGTCTAGGTGATAGTGATACCGACTTAAAATAGCGTCTATGTTAGAGCAGAGGCTGTCCGCATCAATTTCTTAACATTACTTTTGAAATCAGTTTGATTCTTCCTGAGATATTGGTGACAAATCGGCATTTAGAACGTTTTTAGAATGCTTTTCGCTCATTTTACTCCTGCATCTCCTTTGGGTTAGTGGAAACATATATAAAATATAGCCTATCTTGGAGCAAGATCTGTCACCATCATTTTAACACCATTATATTTGAAATCGGTTCAGTATTTCCTGAGATTGCATAAAAATTGCAATTTAGAACGTTTTTTACAACGCTTTTTGCGCATTTTGACCCCCCTTTTAAATTTCGATTTTTTTAGGAAATGTCCTTAGAGATCATTGATAACTTATAACTAACTACCATTCTAAATTTCACGATTCAAGGCCCTTCCGTCACGCAAAAACCACAATTTAGAACGTTTTTCTCCTGCAGCCCCTTTGGGGTAGTGGCACCGACATAAAGCATAGCCTATGTTGGAGCAAGTATTTTCACCATCATTTTGACACCATTATTTTTAAAATCGGTTTGGTATTTCCTGAGATTGTGTAGAAACTACCATTTAGAACGTTTTTTGAACGCATTTCGCGCATTTTCATCCCTTTTAAATTTCGAATTGTTTAAGAACTGTTCTTAGAAATCATTTATATCTAATAAGTAGCTGATACTTCAAATTTCATATTTCTAGGCCCATCAGTAACACATAAATCGCATTTTTAGAAGGTTTTTTGCTCCTACACCCCCTTTGGGGTAGTGGCACCGATATAAAACATAGCCTATCTTGGAGCAAACTTTGTCACTATCCTTTTGACACCAATATTTTTTAAATCGGTTTGGTATTTCCTGAGATTATGTAGAAGCTACCATTTAGAACGTTTTTTAGAACGCTTTTTGTGCATGTTCACCCCTTTTAAATTTCGAATTGTTTAAGAACTGTTCTTAGACGCCATTTATATCTTACTAGCAGCCTTCGCCCGCTACGCTGGTCAGTTTCTACGAACGAAACTTTAATCAAACTAAATATATCGCTGTATTTGATCTTGTGTTTTATAGCAATATATACATGTATCTCTAATGATATACCGCATTGCTGAAAACAATATGAACGCCATTATGGTTTTATATCTTCTAATGTCTCAGACAAAATTTGGACTGTTAAGAAGCAAATCCTTTAGTTGATTATTTACAATTGAATATGGAAAAGAACGGAAGAACAATATGTAGCATATTAAAATCATCCCTGGAAATTTAAAAATGCAAATCTCATCAAAATCCTTTCAGTAGAACTTTCTAATAAAACTAATTCTTTATAATCGGGTTCATCAGATTATAGAGCATTCACCTATAATTCAATGGCAAAGCAATGTAGAACAATATGTGTTATATTCTAAAACCTTTCCTGAAAAGTTATCTAACAACCAGTGCAAGTTTCATCGAACTCAACTCAGTAGAACCTTTTAAAAAGGCTAACCTTTCCAAATAGGGTTCACTGATTAAAGAACTCGTGCACATAATTCTATAACTAAGCAACGTAGAATGATATGTGTTATATACTAAACCCTTTCTTGAAAAGTTATCTTGCTTGCAATGCAAGTCTTCTCAAAATCCATTCAAAAGAACATAAGTTATAAGTGGTCGGACCGAAATTTCTTTTTGTATTTTATATGTGGAGTAGATAGTTAAATATATCTTTCATAATCGCGTTCACGTGATTGTAGAACTTTCAGGAATACACCGTAGGCTATACGCCGTAGACCTTCTGGATTTTTTTAGAAACTCTACACACCCTTCATAGCTATAACATATATACTCTCTAGTATATACCCTCTGCCTGTAGATTTTATCCTACTTTTTTTACAACTACACCACTGAGGACTTTCCTCATAGCTCCATAACTAAAAATGTAGGATGATATGTTAAATATTGAAACAATCACTGAAATATTACCTAATTGTGCAACTCCGATTAAAATACGCTCAGTGGAACTTTAAATAAAAGGTAATCTTTCGCAATTGGGTTCACCTAGTTTTGGAACTTTCTCTTGCAATCTGATTTGTTGCTAAGTTTGCGCTTCAGAAAAAACAATAACCCTGAAGAAAACTTCGCTACAGAAAAGTACCATACATGCAAGAAGTACTAATCATCCTCAAAAAATTATGTAACTAACTTTGGTAATTCCCATCAAAATACATCCAGCAAAACTCAAATTATAAACGGGTGGAAGGAAACACAAATTTGCATTTTATATAATTACAGTAGATGCATATTTAATAATTGCGTTCACCTTTCTCTGTAACTTTTCCAATAGCTCTATAACTAAGCAACATATAATGAAATGTTATATACTAAGGCCATTCCTGAAAAGTTGTGTAATAGTGCCACTTGGATCAAAATCTGTTCAATAGAATTTTTTTAAAAGGCTAACCTTTAATAATAAGGTTCACTTAATTTTTTAACTTTTTCTTTTATCTCTATAACTAAGCAAAGTAGAACACCGTGTATACACAAAACCCGTTCCAAAAACAATATAATAGTGGCGTATCCTATCAAAATATTATAAAAAATCGGAATAAAATTCAATTTTCCATTTTAAATATGTAGTAGATGATGATAATACGATTTTCTGTAATAGAATTCGTCGTGAAGTTTTCGTTTCATACGTAAACGATGCTTTCAACATTGTAGCTAATATACCGATTGGCGAGGCCTCCGATTACGGAAGATTAACCAGGAATACCATGAACAACTACTTAAAGAAAGGTGAATATATGGCTTTTGTGATAAGTTTGTTAGCCGGGCGCAAGTAATAAATCAACAAAAATTGCTTCCATACCTTATTCTTATTTTATTATTTTCATTCAAAATATAAACGTTTCACTCATTTCATTTAAAATACATGCCTTACGCTAAATTCATTGAAAAACTGAAAAGTAAAACAATAATAGGAAATAATGCCACAAATTAATTGTTTTTAATTTACATACGCGAAATGTAACTACTGCTATTGGCAATTTTAAAAATGCTAATGGCGCGATGCACACGGCTGACATAAAAATAACCATTTTTTTTTCTTCTTATCCAGGAGCAAACGATAAATCGCGATGTATTATTTCAATTCCAATTTCTTCCATTGAAAAAAAAATGGTACTTACATATAATCTGGACCATGAGATAGATCGCCAAAAATGGTTGACAATTGCCAATCTTGTTTATCGTTTGCCAATTATGTTCAAAACAGTAATTTAACGTTCTTAAGCACATAACCTTGTTAAAAAGGGCAAATTGTTTAAAGTAAATCAATAAATAAAATATATAACATAAAACTACATACCATAAACTATAATTTAAAAAAAACTGTAATAATAAAATAAATTTAAAACTATAATAAATAAACTATCAAATGGATGAAAAATAAGGGTTGCTGTAATTAGTGAAATTGTCTTGCATCTGACATGGCCCGGATGTAAGTAGCAAAATTTTTTTAAGTCGCACATACATTGCTTTCAATTTTTTAATATTTCGTTTTATAATGTTAATTTCTCAGTGGATCGCTTCCTTGTATTTTAAATAAAATCAATGTTTTTCTTCTGTTCTTCAAGGCTTTTTTTTTTTTTTTTTTTTTTTTTTTTTTTTTAAGTTTATATAGCCGTTTTAATTCTTTAATCAAAATAATTAACAAAAAGATTTAATTTGAATTTCTTCCGTTGCTACAGTAACGGATGTACAATATGAATGAATATGGATGAATTATCACTTGTAATGTTCGATATTTTGAAGTTTTGGCGCCAAAAACATCGCCAAATTAGAAAAATATTAAATATCTCACGAACTATTGGACTTAAAAGAATTTGGTTAGTACCATTCAATTCAGCATACAAAAATACACTAAAATATGTCATCAGTTGAAAAATAACTATAAAATCAGATTTTTAAGGAATTTTTTAAAAATTTGTTCTATTTTTTACCCCCCTAAGGGGTGGAATTTTAGAAAATCCTTTCTTAGCGGCACTCTATGTCATAAGAAGAATTTTTATCCCAAATTTCAAGACTTTAGGTTCAGTAGTTTGGGCTGCGCGTTGATTAATACAAAATTCAGACTTTCTTTTATATATATAGATATACATAAAAAATTATATAATATTATATAATCTTTTATATATATATACATAAAGGTAGATAGATAATAGATTATGTGTTATGAACTATCTCAAAGTTTAAAACAGATCGCATTGTTAGATTTCCTAATTTTAACAATATCGCGTTATGTTAGTTCCACATTCCACCACCAGGGAGCGCACTCTATTCTTAACGAAAGCGTATCTGAACGAAACTCCTTCATGCAACCTTTCCGTAGATACATGAATCGGGAGGGTGGCGGTCTTAACCAATAATTTAAGATAATTGCTGAAATTACTACGCAAAAATATTTTAAAGGGGCCGTACGCGGGCCCCTAATAGAGTTAGAGGAAATCGGAAGACGGCAAAATAATCGCGGGGAAAAGTTTGCTTTGGTGCTTCGGAGCTACTTTTGGCGCGAGATCTAAGCTCTGCGACCAATAGGATCCCAGATATTTAAGGAAATGTGAAGTAACAAAGTCCAAAATAATAGAATTTTCCGTAATAATTCTATAACTATTCTAGGTAGAATGATGCGTTATAGCTTAAAACCTTCCCTGGAACGATATCTATCAAACGGTATAAGTTCCGTCAAAATCCATGCGGTAGAACTCGAAATCTCGGCGTTCGGAACGAGATTTCCGTTTGGATTTTATATATATACTAGCAGGCTATGCCCGCTGCGCTGGTCAATATTTCCAAATGAACCTTGGATTAAACTAAATGGTGAATTTGAACTTGTATTTTAAACAATATGGATCTTCAGCTTGACCTTGCACATTACTGAAAACGATGCGAACGCCATTGCGATATAATGTTATCTTAAGCGTTGGACAAAATTTAGCAATTAAGAAGTAATTCTTTTAGTTGATTATAAACAGCGCACTTATGGTCGGGTAATGAGACCGTTATGACAACAGGAATTAATACCTCTGTAACTAATCAACATATAATGAAATCGCATGTACTAACAGCATTCCTAAAAGTCATGCAACAGGGCCACTTGTAACAAAATATGTTCTGTAGATTTTTTTAAAAAGGCTAAACTTTCATAATCAGGTTCACTTAATTTTTGAACTTTTACTGTTGCTCTATAACTAAGTACCCTTGAACAAAATGTATACACTAAAACCTTTCCAAAATTATTACCTAACTAATTGAGGTATATCCTACGAAAGTATTATAAACAATCGGAATGAAATACAAATTTTCGTTGTAAATATATAGTAGATGATGATGATGCGATTTTGTGTAATAGAATTCATAGTAAAGTTTTCGCTTCAAACAAAAACGATGCTTTCAACATTAAAGCTAATACACCAATATGTGAAGTATCCGATTACGGAAGGTTAACTTGAATTCTCATGAGCAACTACTCAAAGAAAAGTGAATATGTGGCTTTTGTGATACTTTTATGTTTGCCGGGCGCAAGTAATAAATCAATAAAGATTGTTTTCATAGCGTATTCTTATTTTATTATTTTCATTTAAAACACAGACCTTTCACTCATTTAATTTAAAATGCATGCCTTATACTAATTTCATTTAAAAAACTGAAAAGATAAACAATAACAGGAAATAATGCCATAATTAAAAGCAAAAAAATATTTTTAATTTATATACGCAAAATGTAACTACTGCTACTGGGAATTTTAAAGATGCTATCAGCGAGATGTGCGCACGGTTGTTATAAATGTACCCATTTTTTCTTCTTATCGAGGAGCAATTTATAAATCGCACAATATTATTCCAATTCCAATTTCTTTCATTGAGGAACCTATGACCGGAAAAAATGGAAAAAGACTCTTGTAGATTCTTCGGATGACGGCATCTGACGCCATAAACCGAGTTTATATATATGAAAATAATTTTTAAGTCGTTACAAACATTGCTTTCATACTTAAATATTTTCATTGGTACTACTTGTTATCCCGTCGACCAATTTCGCCAAATTATATAAATCGCCAAACCATTCGCCAAATTATATAAATTGACATAATCTTTATTTTAAATAACGAAATAACAAATAAATTAGTATAACATTAATAAAAATACAAATAAAACGTCGAAATTAAAATCACTTGATGACGTAAACACGTGTAGTTTGTTTAAATTCAAGTGAATTTGATATTTACGATCAACCATTATTGGCATTTAATCTTATAGTTTGACGATGGATTTTTGGTCGACGGAATATCTAAGTAGTACCTTTTCCATTTTTGTTTTGTAACGCTAAATTCTCAGTAATTTTTTCCCTTTTATTTTACATAAAATCACTATTTAAAAAACAAATTAAGATGCTTTCATTTTTATTTCAAACTCATAGAGCCGTTTTTATTTTTTAGCCAAAAGGGTTGATTTGAATTTTTTCCGTTGCTAGAGTAACGGATGTAATGATAGATATTTTGAGGTTTAGATGCCAAAGACACCGCCAAATTATAAAAATATGAAATGTGTCATGAACTGTTGGACTTATAAAAATTTATTTGGTAGCATTCGATTCAGCATACAAAACTACATTAAAATATGCTATCATTTGACGCATAATTTTGATATTCGATTTTTTCCCCTCCCCGTGCAAAAACCATTAGGGGTGACACTTTAGAAAATCCTTTCTTAGCAGAAGTTTATGTCATAAGAAGTATTTTTACCACGATTTTCAAGATTTTAGGTTCAGTAGTTTGCGCTGTGCGTTAATTAGTCCACTAATCCAGACTTTATTTTATATACTATATTAGATATGCGATTTTGCGGTGAATCGATGATCGAAAATTAGTCCAATATCATTTGAAATATTACATAACAGAGGAGAAAGTACGAAGAAATACGAAGAAGAAATGACGAATTACAAAAGACTTGTAATTTTTTTTTTCAAAATGTTGAATTTTTCCATAGTAATAACGTATTAAAACATAAATTTCCTTAAAAATTATCTTTATTTCCTAGATTTCGAATCTGAGAATTTTCCTATAAATGAAATTGGCGATATGACTTGAGAAAATAGATAATATTTGCTTAAATAAAATGGGTAATATTCGTTGATCTGAGTTCGAGTTTATAAATATCACATGCTTTCGGAATTACGGCGAAAAGCAAATGAAAAAGTATGAAATTATTTTACAATATGTATGTGTGGCAGAAATTCACACTGAAATTTAAGTATTCGATTCCATTTTTAAAATATTAACTGATATCTATATAAGTTACAATTGAATATGAAAATGTACTCAAAAAATGATCTCTTTCACCTAAAAAAACACCATTTGTGAGAACATCCTCAAGCTAATGTCACGCTTATGCATTTTTGGCTTAAAATCACATTGTTTGGCGACAAAAGAAAAATAAAAAATTGTAAAGAAACAAATAGTAATTACACATGTGACTCACAATTACATCTGCTTGTTTCTTCTATAAGTCACGTGATGGGACAATTAGATATAAAAAAAAAAAGAACAGAACAGAACAGAAAGAAAATGCCGTTAAAATTTCATCTAATCAAATTTTCAGATTCGTTTCCATATCTAACGCAAGCGATAAAGAGCCAAATATTGCGTATCAAGTGTAATATTTCTTATTAAATTAATTTTTAAGCATTACAAATATTTCTTTCAGGTTTTGATTGAATGTTTCCGTTTTTTAATATTATCACTCATTAAAACGGATTTTCTTCTTCTTTTTTTCTTTTTTTTTCATTTAAATAAAATTAGCAACAGTTTTTCTTTTATTTTTCGAGGTTTAATAGCCGTTTCAATTTTTTTTTTTTTTTTTTTTTTTTTTTTTTTTTTTTTTTTTATCAACGATGAATTTCGCCAAGAAATAAAGTGGTAACCTTATCGCCCAAAATAACAGAATTTTCCGTTATAATTCTAAAACTAATATAGGTAGAATAATGTGTTATAGATTAAAACCTTCCCCGAAACAATACCTATCTAACGGCATAGGTTCCGTAAAAATCCATGCAGTAGAACTCGAAATCTAGGCGTTCGGGACGAAATTTGCGTTTGGATTTTATATATATAATAGATAATAGAATAGATAATAGATTATATATATATATATAATAGAATAGATAATAGATTATATGTTATGAGTTTAAAACAGATCGCATTGTTAGATTTCCTAATTTTAACAATATCGCGTTATGTTAGTACCACATTCCACCACCAGGGAGCGCACTCTATTCTTAACGAAAGCGTATCTGAACGAAACTCCTTCATGCAACCTTTCCGTAGATACATGAATCGGGAGGGTGGCGGTCTTAACCAATAATTTAAGATAATTGCTGAAATTACTACGAAAAATATTTTAAAGGGGCTCTACACGGGCCCCTAATAGAGTTAGAGGAAATCGGAAGACGGCAAAATAATCGCGGGGAAAAGTTTGCTTGGGTGCCTTGGAGCTACTTTTGGCGCGAGATCTAAGCTCTACGACCAATAGGAGCCCAGATATTTAAGGAAATATGAAGTAACAAACTCCAAAATAACAGAATTTTCCGTAACAATTCTATAACTAATCTAGGTAGAATGATGTGTTATAGCTTAAAACCTTCCCTGGGACGATACCTATCTAACGGTGTAAGTTCCGTAAAAATCCATGCGGTAGAACTCGAAATCTCGGCGTTCGGAACGAAATTTCCGTTTGGATTTTATATATATAATAGACTAGCCGGCTATGCCCGCTGCGCTGGTCAATATTTCCAAATGAACCTTGGATTAAACTAAATGGTGAATTTGAACTTGTATTTTAAACAATATGGATCTTCAGCTTGACCTTGCACATTACTGAAAACGGTGCGAACGCCATTGCGATATAATGTTATCTTAAGCGTTGGACAAAATTTAGCAACTAAGAAGTAATTGTTTTAGTTGATTATAAACAGCGCACTTATGGCCGGGTAATGAGACCGTTATGACAACAGGAATTAATACCTCTGTAACTAATCAACATATAATGAAATCGCATGTACTAACAGCATTCCTAAAAGTCATGCAACAGGGCCACTTGTAACAAAATATGTTCTGTAGATTTTTTTAAAAAGGCTAAACTTTCATAATCAGGTTCACTTAATTTTTGAACTTTTACTGTTGCTCTATAACTAAGTACCCTTGAACAAAATGTATACACTAAAACCTTTCCAAAATTATTACCTAACTAATTGAGGTATATCCTACGAAAGTATTATAAACAATCGGAATGAAATACAAATTTTCGTTGTAAATATATAGTAGATGATGATGATGCGATTTTGTGTAATAGAATTCATAGTAAAGTTTTCGCTTCAAACAAAAACGATGCTTTCAACATTAAAGCTAATACACCAATATGTGAAGTATCCGATTACGGAAGGTTAACTTGAATTCTCATGAGCAACTACTCAAAGAAAAGTGAATATGTGGCTTTTGTGATACTTTTATGTTTGCCGGGCGCAAGTAATAAATCAATAAAGATTGTTTTCATAGCGTATTCTTATTTTATTATTTTCATTTAAAACACAGACCTTTCACTCATTTAATTTAAAATGCATGCCTTATACTAATTTCATTTAAAAAACTGAAAAGATAAACAATAACAGGAAATAATGCCATAATTAAAAGCAAAAAAATATTTTTAATTTATATACGCAAAATGTAACTACTGCTACTGGGAATTTTAAAGATGCTATCAGCGAGATGTGCGCACGGTTGTTATAAATGTACCCATTTTTTCTTCTTATCGAGGAGCAATTTATAAATCGCACAATATTATTCCAATTCCAATTTCTTTCATTGAGGAACCTATGACCGGAAAAAATGGAAAAAGACTCTTGTAGATTCTTCGGATGACGGCATCTGACGCCATAAACCGAGTTTATATATATGAAAATAATTTTTAAGTCGTTACAAACATTGCTTTCATACTTAAATATTTTCATTGGTACTACTTGTTATCCCGTCGACCAATTTCGCCAAATTATATAAATCGCCAAACCATTCGCCAAATTATATAAATTGACATAATCTTTATTTTAAATAACGAAATAACAAATAAATTAGTATAACATTAATAAAAATACAAATAAAACGTCGAAATTAAAATCACTTGATGACGTAAACACGTGTAGTTTGTTTAAATTCAAGTGAATTTGATATTTACGATCAACCATTATTGGCATTTAATCTTATAGTTTGACGATGGATTTTTGGTCGACGGAATATCTAAGTAGTACCTTTTCCATTTTTGTTTTGTAACGCTAAATTCTCAGTAATTTTTTCCCTTTTATTTTACATAAAATCACTATTTAAAAAACAAATTAAGATGCTTTCATTTTTATTTCAAACTCATAGAGCCGTTTTTATTTTTTAGCCAAAAGGGTTGATTTGAATTTTTTCCGTTGCTAGAGTAACGGATGTAATGATAGATATTTTGAGGTTTAGATGCCAAAGACACCGCCAAATTATAAAAATATGAAATGTGTCATGAACTGTTGGACTTATAAAAATTTATTTGGTAGCATTCGATTCAGCATACAAAACTACATTAAAATATGCTATCATTTGACGCATAATTTTGATATTCGATTTTTTCCCCTCCCCGTGCAAAAACCATTAGGGGTGACACTTTAGAAAATCCTTTCTTAGCAGAAGTTTATGTCATAAGAAGTATTTTTACCACGATTTTCAAGATTTTAGGTTCAGTAGTTTGCGCTGTGCGTTAATTAGTCCACTAATCCAGACTTTATTTTATATACTATATTAGATATGCGATTTTGCGGTGAATCGATGATCGAAAATTAGTCCAATATCATTTGAAATATTACATAACAGAGGAGAAAGTACGAAGAAATACGAAGAAGAAATGACGAATTACAAAAGACTTGTAATTTTTTTTTTCAAAATGTTGAATTTTTCCATAGTAATAACGTATTAAAACATAAATTTCCTTAAAAATTATCTTTATTTCCTAGATTTCGAATCTGAGAATTTTCCTATAAATGAAATTGGCGATATGACTTGAGAAAATAGATAATATTTGCTTAAATAAAATGGGTAATATTCGTTGATCTGAGTTCGAGTTTATAAATATCACATGCTTTCGGAATTACGGCGAAAAGCAAATGAAAAAGTATGAAATTATTTTACAATATGTATGTGTGGCAGAAATTCACACTGAAATTTAAGTATTCGATTCCATTTTTAAAATATTAACTGATATCTATATAAGTTACAATTGAATATGAAAATGTACTCAAAAAATGATCTCTTTCACCTAAAAAAACACCATTTGTGAGAACATCCTCAAGCTAATGTCACGCTTATGCATTTTTGGCTTAAAATCACATTGTTTGGCGACAAAAGAAAAATAAAAAATTGTAAAGAAACAAATAGTAATTACACATGTGACTCACAATTACATCTGCTTGTTTCTTCTATAAGTCACGTGATGGGACAATTAGATATAAAAAAAAAAAGAACAGAACAGAACAGAAAGAAAATGCCGTTAAAATTTCATCTAATCAAATTTTCAGATTCGTTTCCATATCTAACGCAAGCGATAAAGAGCCAAATATTGCGTATCAAGTGTAATATTTCTTATTAAATTAATTTTTAAGCATTACAAATATTTCTTTCAGGTTTTGATTGAATGTTTCCGTTTTTTAATATTATCACTCATTAAAACGGATTTTCTTCTTCTTTTTTTCTTTTTTTTTCATTTAAATAAAATTAGCAACAGTTTTTCTTTTATTTTTCGAGGTTTAATAGCCGTTTCAATTTTTTTTTTTTTTTTTTTTTTTTTTTTTTTTTTTTTTATCAACGATGAATTTCGCCAAGAAATAAAGTGGTAACCTTATCGCCCAAAATAACAGAATTTTCCGTTATAATTCTAAAACTAATATAGGTAGAATAATGTGTTATAGATTAAAACCTTCCCCGAAACAATACCTATCTAACGGCATAGGTTCCGTAAAAATCCATGCAGTAGAACTCGAAATCTAGGCGTTCGGGACGAAATTTGCGTTTGGATTTTATATATATAATAGATAATAGAATAGATAATAGATTATATATATATATATAATAGAATAGATAATAGATTATATGTTATGAGTTTAAAACAGATCGCATTGTTAGATTTCCTAATTTTAACAATATCGCGTTATGTTAGTACCACATTCCACCACCAGGGAGCGCACTCTATTCTTAACGAAAGCGTATCTGAACGAAACTCCTTCATGCAACCTTTCCGTAGATACATGAATCGGGAGGGTGGCGGTCTTAACCAATAATTTAAGATAATTGCTGAAATTACTACGAAAAATATTTTAAAGGGGCTCTACACGGGCCCCTAATAGAGTTAGAGGAAATCGGAAGACGGCAAAATAATCGCGGGGAAAAGTTTGCTTGGGTGCTTTGGAGCTACTTTTGGCGCGAGATCTAAGCTCTACGACCAATAGGAGCCCAGATATTTAAGGAAATATGAAGTAACAAACTCCAAAATAACAGAATTTTCCGTAACAATTCTATAACTAATCTAGGTAGAATGATGTGTTATAGCTTAAAACCTTCCCTGGGACGATACCTATCTAACGGTGTAAGTTCCGTAAAAATCCATGCGGTAGAACTCGAAATCTCGGCGTTCGGAACGAAATTTCCGTTTGGATTTTATATATATAATAGACTAGCCGGCTATGCCCGCTGCGCTGGTCAATATTTCCAAATGAACCTTGGATTAAACTAAATGGTGAATTTGAACTTGTATTTTAAACAATATGGATCTTCAGCTTGACCTTGCACATTACTGAAAACGGTGCGAACGCCATTGCGATATAATGTTATCTTAAGCGTTGGACAAAATTTAGCAACTAAGAAGTAATTGTTTTAGTTGATTATAAACAGCGCACTTATGGCCGGGTAATGAGACCGTTATGACAACAGGAATTAATACCTCAGTAACTAATCAACATATAATGAAATCGTATATACTAACACCATTCCTAAAAGTCATGCAACAGGGCCACTTGTAACAAAATATGTTCTGTAGATTTTTTTTTAAAAGGCTAAACTTTCATAATCAGGTTCACTTAATTTTTGAACTTTTACTGTTGCTCTATAACTAAGTACCATTGAACAATTTGCATACACTAAACCCTTTCCAAAATTATTACCTAACTAATTGTGGTATATCCTACGAAAGTATTATAAACAATCTGAATGAAATACAAATTTCCGTTGTAAATATATAGTAGATGATGATGATGCGATTTTGTGTAATAGAATTCATAGTAAAGTTTTCGCTTCAAACAAAAACGATGCTTTCAACATTAAATCTAATACACCAATATGTGAAGTATCCGATTACGGAAGGTTAACTTGAATTCTCATGAGCAACTACTCAAAGAAAAGTGAAAATGTGGCTTTTGTAATACTTTTATGTCAGCCGGGCGCAGGTAATAAATCAATAAAGATTGTTTTCATAGCATATTCTTATTTTATTATTTTCATTTAAAACACAAACCTTTCACTCATTTAATTTAAAATGCATGCCTTATACTAATTTCATTTAAAAAACTGAAAAGATAAACAATAACAGGAAATAATGCCATAATTAAAAGCAAAAAAAATATTTTTAATTTACATACGCAAAATGTAACTACTGCTACTGGGAATTTTAAAAATACTATCAACGAGATGTGCGCACGGTTGTAATAAATGTACCCATATTTTCTTCTTATCGAGGAGCAATTTATAAATCGCACAATATTATTCCAATTCCAATTTCTTTCATTGAGGAACCTATGACCGGAAAAAATGGAAAAAGACTCTTGTAGATTCTACGGATGACGGCATCTGACGCCATAAACCGAGTTTATATATATGAAAATAAATTTTAAGTCGATACAAACATTGCTTTCATACTTAAATATTTTCATTGGTACTACTTGTTATCCCATCGACCAATTTCGCCAAATTATATAAATCGCCAAACCATTCGCCAAATTATATAAATTGACATAATCTTTATTTTAAATAACGAAATAACAAATAAATTAGTATAACATTAATAAAAATACAAATAAAACGTCGAAATTAAAATCACTTGATGACGTAAACACGTGTAGCTTGTTTAAATTCAAGTGAATTTGATATTTACGATCAACCATTATTGGCATTTAATCTTATAGTTTGACGATAGATTTTTGGTCGACGGAATATCTAAGTAGTACATTTTCCATTTTTGTTTTATAACGCTAAATTCTCAGTAATTTTTTCCCTTTTATTTTACATAAAATCACTATTTTTAAAAAAAAATTAAGATGCTTGCATTTTTATTTCAAACTCATAGAGCCGTTTTTATTTTTTAGCCAAAAGGGTTGATTTGAATTTTTTCCGTTGCTAGAGTAACGGAAGTAATGATAGATATTTTGAGGTTTAGATGCAAAAGACACCGCCAAATTAGAAAAATATGAAATGTGTCATGAACTGTTGGAGTTATAAAAATTTATTTGGTAGCATTCGATTCAGCATACAAAACTACATTAAAATATGCTATCATTTGACGCATAATTTTGATATTCGATTTTTTCCCCTCCCCGTGCAAAAACCATTAGGGGTGACGCTTTAGAAAATCCTTTCTTAGCAGAAGTTTATGTCATAAGAAGTATTTTTACCACGATTTTCAAGATTTTAGGTTCAGTAGTTTGCGCTGTGCGTTAATTAGTCCCCTAATCCGCACTTTATTTTATATACTATATTAGATATGCGATTTTGCGGTGAATCGATGATCGAAAATTAGTCCAATATCATTTGAAATATTACATAACAGAGGAGAAAGTACGAAGAAAGACGAAGAAGAAATGACGAATTACAAAAGACTTGTAATTTTTTTTTTTAAATGTTGAATTTTTCCATAGTAATAACGTATTAAAACATAAATTTCCTTAAAAATTATCTTTATTTCCTAGATTTCGAATCTGTGAATTTTCCTATAAATGAAATTGGCGATATGACTTGAGAAAATACATTTGCTTAAATAAATTGATAATGATGATTAATTGATATTTGCTTAAATAAAATGGGTAATATTCGTTGATCTGAGTTCGAGTTTATAAATATCACATGCTTTCGCAATTACGGCAAAAAACATTTTAAAAAGTATGAAATTATTTTACAATATGTATGTGTGGCAGAAATTCACACTGAAATTTAAGTATTCGATTCCGTTTTTAAAATATTACCTGATATCTATATAAGTTACAATTGAATATGAAAATGTACTCAAAAAATGATCTCTTTCACTTAAAAAAACACCATTTGTGAGAACATCTTCAAGCTAATGTCACGCTTATGCATTTTTGGCTTAAAATCACATTGTTTGTCGACAAAAGAAAAATAGAAAATTGTAAAGAAACAAATAGTAATTACACATGTGACTCACAATTACATCTGCTTGTTTCTTCTATAAGTCACTTGATGGGACAATTAGATATAAAAATAAAAGAAAAGAAAAGAACAGAAAGAAAATGTCGTTAAAATTTCATCTAATCAAATTTTCAGATTCGTTTCCATATCTAACGCAAGCGATAAAGAGCCAAATATTGTGTATCAAGTGTAATATTTCTTATTAAATTAATTTTTAAGCATTACAAATATTTCTTTCAGGGTTTGATTAAATGTTTCCGTTTTTTAATATTATCACTCATTAAAACGGATTTTCTTCTTCTTTTTTTCTTTTTTTTTCATTTAAATAAAATTAGTAACAGTTTTTCTTTTATTTTTCGAGGTTTAATAGCCGTTTCAATTTTTTTTATCAACGATGAATTTCGCCAAGAAATAAAATGGTAACCTTATCGCCCAAAATAACAGAATTTTCCGTCATAATTCTAAAACTAATATAGGTAGAATAATGTGTTATAGATTAAAACCTTCTCTGAAACAATACCTATCTAACGGTATAGGTTCCGTAAAAATCCATGCAGTAGAACTCGAAATCTAGGCGTTCGGAACGAAATTTCCGTTTGGATTATATATATATATAATAGATAATAGAATAGATAATAGATTTTATATATATGTATAATAAAATAGATAATAGATTATGTGTTATGAACTGTCTCAAAGTTTAAAACAGATCGCATTGTTAGATTTCCTAATTTTAACAATATCGCGTTATGTTAGTTCCACATTCCACCACCAGGGAGCGCACTCTATTCTTAACGAAAGCGTATCTGAAAGAAACTCCTTCATGCAACCTTTCCGTAGATACATGAATCGGGAGGGTTGCGGTCTTAACCAATAATTTAAGATAATTGCTGAAATTACTACGATAAATATTTTAAAGGGGCTCTACGCGGGCCCCTAATAGAGTTAGAGGAAATCGGAAGACGGCAAAATAATCGCGGGGAAAAGTTTGCTTGGATGCTTCGGAGCTACTTTTGGCACGAGATCTAAGCTCTACGACCAATAGGAGCCCAGATATTTAAGGAAATATGAAGTAACAAAGTCCAAATTAATAGAATTTTCCGTAATAATTCTATAATTAATCTAGGTAGAATGGTGTGTTATAGCTTAAAACCTTCCCTGGAACGATACCTATCTAACGGTATAGGTTCCGTAAAAATCCATGCGGTAGAACTCGAAATCTCGGCGTTCGGAACGAAATTTCCGTTTGGATTATATATATATAATAGAATAGATAAGTAACTAATATTCCAAATTTCATATTTCTAGGCCCTTCAGTAACGCAAAAATCGCATTTTTAGAACGTTTTTTGCTCCTACACCCCCTTTGGGGTAGTGGCACCGACATAAGATATAGCCTATGTTCTAAGTTGGACTAACACCATCATTTTGATACTATTACTTTTGGAATCGGTTCGGTAGTTCCTGAGCTTATCTCCGACAAATAAACAATTTTTTCCTCTTTATAATATGACTAGCAAACCCCGCGGCTTTGCTCGCGTAATATTTGAAATATGCCAAGTGATATTTATATGTCTAATTTTTATTAAAAGGTACTAACTAAATTTTTATTTTATTAAAAGGTAATATTTTATTTTACTAAAAGGTACTTATTAATTTTAGGAATAATTTAAGAAAGTTACAATTTAAAACACAGTTTGATTAAACATGATTGTTACACTGCATAAGACAGAAATGAGACTTAAATTAATAAAACGAAATAAAACTAAATAAATAATAATTTAGAAAATATTTTGAAACTTATGCTCAATTAATACGCTCATTTCAGTATTCATTTGAAGTTTTGAATTTTTTAGAAACCATCTACTTACATCTTAAAATTAACCATCATGTCAAATTCCAAGTCCTACCACCTCTCTCAACATAAAGGGCTATGTTGAAATAGGAACTGTCACCATTAATTTTGAAATTGGTTTGTTATTTCCTAATATTCCACAGAAACGTAATTTAGAAAGCTTTTAAAGGCCTTTTTTAGAGCGTTTGTTGTTCCTGTAAATCCCAGGTGGTAGAATCATCGGCATAAAACATAGCCTGTGTAGGATCAGAGACTGTTACCATTGATTCGCAACTATTACTTTTATATTTGGTTTATATTTCCTGAAATAGCGTAGAAATCGTAATTTAGGAATTTTTTAGAATGCTTTTCGCACATCCCCTTCAATTCACCCCTTTTTAATTCGAATTTATTTTCGACAGTCCTTCGAAGGCATTTATATTTTATAAGTAACTACCATGCCATATTTAAAGTTTCTAGCCTTTTCAGTATCACAGTAATCGCAATTTAGAAAGTTTTTAGATACTGCAAGTCTCTGGTGATAGTGGCACAGATATAAAATATAGCTTAGGTTTGAGCAGGTTCTATCACCAACAATTTGTTATCATTATTTTTTTAATCGGTTTGGTATTTGAAAAGATTACATAGAAATTGTAATTTATAACGCTTTTCGCTCACTTCAACTTTTTAAATTTGAAATTTTCTTTCGACAGTTCATAGAAAGCAGTTGCATCTTGTAAATAAATAACATGCCATACTTCAAAGTGTTAAACCCTTCAGTTATGCAAAAAACGCAAATTAGAACATGTTTTGCTTTTGCAACCCTCAGATGGTAGTGACAGCAACATAAAATATAACCTATGTTATAGCAGGGACTGTCATCATTGATTTGCAACAATTACTTTTGAAATAGCTTTGGAATTTCCTGAGATTGAGTAGAAATCGTAATTTAGAACGTTTTTAGAACGCTTTTCGTGCATTTTCACCCCTTTTTAAATTTCCAATTTTTTTTTAAACTGTTCTTAAAGATCATTTATACGTAATACGTATGTACCTTGCCTAATTTTAAGTTGCTAGCCCCTACCGATCACAAAAATCGAAATTTGGAACGATTTTTTGCTCCTGCAACGTCTAGGTGATAGTGATACTGACTTAAAATAGCGTTTATGTTAGAGCAGAGGCTGTCAACATCAATTTCTTAACATTACTTTTGAAATCAGTTTGATTTTTCCTGAGATATTGGTGACAAATCGGCATTTAGAACGTTTTTAGAACGCTTTTCGCTCATTTTGCTCCTGCATCTCCTCTGGGTTAGTGGAAACATATATAAAATATGGCCTATCTTGGAGCAAGATCTGTCACTATCTTTTTAACAACATTATATTTGAAATCGGTTCAGTATTTCCTGAGATTACATAGAAATTGCAATTTAAAACGTTTTTTACAACGCCCCTTTTAACCACCCTTTTTTGACCCCCCTTTTAAATTTCGAATTTTTTAGGAAATGTCCTTAGATATCATTGATATCTTATAACTAACTACCATTCTAAATTTCACGATTCAAAGCACTTCCGTCACGCAAAAACCGCAATTTAGAACGTTTTTCTCCTGCACCCCCTTTGGGGTAGTGGCACTGACATAAAACATAGACTATGTTGGAGCAAGGATTTTCACCATCATTTTGGCGCCATTATTTTTTAAATCGGTTTGGTATTTCCTGAGATTGTGTAGAAACTACCATTTAGAACGTTTTTTAGAACGCTTTTCGCGCATTTTCACCCCTTTTAAATTTCGAATTGTTTAAGAACTGTTCTTAGAAATCCTTTATATCTAATAAGTAGCTGATACTTCAAATTTCATATTTCTAGGCCCTTCAGTAACACATAAATCGCATTTTTAGAACGTTTTTTGCTCCTACACCCACTTTGGGGTAGTGGCACCAACATAAAACATAGCCTATCTTGGAGCAAACGTTGTCACTATCATTTTGACACCAATATTTTTTAAATCGGTTTGGTATTTCCTGAGATTATGTAGAAAATACCATTTAGAAAGTTTTTTAGAACGCTTTTTGTGCATTTTCACCCCTTTTAAATTTCGAATTGTTTAAGAACTGTTCTTAGATACCATTTATATCTTATAAGTAACTAATATTCCAAATTTCATATATCTAGGCCCTTCAGTAACGCAAAAATCGCATTTTTAGAACGTTTTTTGCTCCTGCACCCCCTTTGGGGTAGTGGCACCGACATAAAATATAGCCTATGTTCTAAGTTGGACTAACATCATCATTTGGATACCATTACTTTTGAAATCGGTTTGGTATTTCCTGAGATTATGTAGAAACTACCATTTAGAACGTTTTTTAGAACGCTTTTTGTGCATTTTCACCCCTTTTAAATTTCGAATTATTTAAGAACTGTTCTTAGACATCATTTATATCTTATAAGTAACTAATGTTCCAAATTTCATATTTCTAGGCCTTTCAGTAACGCAAAAATCGCATTTTTAGAACGTTTTTTGCTCCTGCACCCCCTTTGGGGTAGTGGCACCGACATAAGATATAGCCTATGTTCTAAGTTGGGCGAACACCATCATTTTGATACCATTACTTTTGGAATCGGTTCGGTAGTTCCTGAGCTTATCTCCGACAAATAAACAATTTTTTCCTCTTTATAATATGAGTATAGACTAGCAAAACCCGCGGCTTTGCTCGCGTAATATTTGAAATATGCCAAGTGATATTTATATGTCTAATTTTTATTAAAAAGTACTAACTAAATTTTTATTTTATTAAAAGGTAATATTTTATTTTATTAAAAGGTTTTTTTTTATTAAAAGGTACTTATTACTTTTAGGAATAATTAAAAAATTACTATTTAAAACACAGTATGATTAAACATCATTATTACACTGCATTAGGCAGAAATGAGACTTAAATTAATTAAACGAAATAAAACTAAATAAATGATAATTTAGAAAATATTTTTAAACTTTTATGCTCAATTAATACGCTCCTTTCAGTATTCATTTGAAGTTTTAAATATTTTAGAAACCATCTTCTTACATCTTAAAATTAACCATCATGTCAAATTCCAAGTCCTACCACCTCTCTCAACATAAAGGGCTATGTTGAAACAGGAACTGTCACCATTAATTTGCCAACATTAATTTTGAAATTGGTTTGTTATTTCCTAATATTCCACAGAAACGTAGTTTAAAAAGCTTTTAAAGCCCTTTTTTAGAACTTTTGTTGTTCCTGTGAACCCCAGGTGGTAGAATCACCGGCATAAAATATAGCCTGTGTAGGATCAGAGACTGTTACCATTGATACGCAACTATTACTTTTATAATCGGTTTATATTCCCTGAAATTGCATAGAATCGTAATTTAGAACTTTTTTAGAATGCTTTTCGCACATCCCCTTCGCTTCACCCCTTTTTAATTCGAATTTATTTTCGACGTTACTTCGAGGGCATTTATACTTTATAAGTAACTACCATGTCATATTTAAAGTTTCTAGCCTTTTCAATATCACAGAATCGCAATTTAGAAAGTTTTTAGCTCCTGCAACCGTCTGGTGGTAGTGGAACAGACTTAAAATATAGCTTATGTTTAGCAGGTTCTATCACCAAAATTGGTCATCATTATTTTTTTAATCGGTTTGGTAATTTATAAGTTAGCTTAAAAATTGTAATTTATAACGCTTTTCACTCACTTCATTTTTTAAAATTTGGAATTTTCTTTCGACTGTTATTAGAAAGCAGTTGCATCTTGTAAGTAAATACCATGCCATACTTCAAAGTGTTAGACCCCTCAGTTGTGCAAAAAACGCAAATTAGAACATGTTTTGCTTTTGCAACCCTCAGATGGTAGTGACAGCAACATAAAATATAACCTATGTTATAGCAGGGACTGTCACCATTCATTTGCAACCATTACTTTTGAAATAGCTTTGATATTGCCTTAGATTGAGTAGAAATCGCAATTTAGAACGTTTTTAGAACGCTTTTCGCGCATTTTCATCCCTTTTTAAATTTCCAATTTTTTCGAAACTGTTCTTAAAGATCATTTATATCTAATAAATATGTACACTGCCTAATTTTAAGTTGCTAGCCCCTACCGATCACAAAAATCGAAATTTAGAACGCTTTTTTGCTCCTGCAACATCTTGGTGATAGTGATACCGACATAAAATAGCGTCTATGTTAGAGCAGAGGCTGTTAGCATCAATTTCCTACCATTACGTTTGAAATCAGATTCATTCTTTCTGAGATATTGCCGACAAATCGGCGTTTAGAACGTTTTTAGAGCGCTTTTCGCGCATTTTGCTCCTGCATCTCCTCTGGGTTAGTGGAAATAGATATAAAATATATTGGAGCAAGATCTGTCACCATCATTTTTACACTATTATATATCAAATCGGTTCAGTACTTCCTGAGATTGCATAGAAATCGCAATTTAGAAAGTTTTTTACAACGCTTTTTTGCGCATTTTGACCCCCTATTAAATTTCGATTTTTTTAGGAAATGTCCTTAGAGATCATTGATATCTTATAACTAACTACCATTCTAAATTTCACGATTCTAGGCCCTTCCATAACGCAAAAGCCGCAATTTAGAACGTTTTTCTCCTGCACCCCCTTTGGGGTAGTGGCACCGACATAAAACATCGTCTATGTTGGAGCAAGGGTTGTCACCACCATTTTGACGCCATTATTTTTTAGATCGGTTTGGTATTTCCTGAAATTATGTAGAAACCATCATTAGAACGTTTTTTAGAACGCTTTTCGCGCATTTTGACCCTCTATTAAATTTCGATTTTTTTAGGAAATGTCCTTAGAGATCATTGATATCTTATAACTAACTACCATTCTAAATTTCACGATTCTAGGCCCTTCCATAACGCAAAAGCCGCAATTTAGAACGTTTTTCTCCTGCACCCTCTTTGGGGTAGTGGCACCGACATAAAACATCGCCTATGTTGGAGCAAGGGTTGTCACCATCATTTTGACGCCATTATTTTTTAGATCGGTTTGGTATTTCCTGAGATTATGTAGAAACCACCATTAGAACGTTTTTTAGAACGATTTTCGCGCATTTTCAACCCTTTCAAATTTCGAATTGTTTAAGAACTGTTCTTAGAAATCCTTTATATCTAATAAGTAGCTAATATTTCAAATTTAATTTTTTTAGGCCCTTCAGTAACACATTAATCGCATTTTTAGAACGTTTTTGGCTCCTGCACCCGTTTGGGGTGTGACACCGACATAAAACATAGCTTATTTTGGAGCAAGCGTTATCACCATCATTTTGACACCAATATTTTTCAAATCGGTTTGGTATTTCTTGAGATTGTGTAGAAACTACCATTTAGAACGTTTTTTAGAACGCTTTTTGTACATTTTCACCCCTTTTAAATTTCGAATTGTTTAAGAACTGTTCTTAGACATCATTTACATCTTATAAGTAACTAATATTCAAAATTTCATATTTCTAAGCCCTTCAGTAACGCTAAAATCGTATTTTTAGAACGTTTTTTGCTCCTACACCCCCTTTGGGGTAGTGGCACCGACATAAAACATAGCCTATCTTGGAGCAAGCGTTGTCACCATCATTTTGACACCAAAAGTTTTTAAATCGGTTTGGTATTTCCTGAGATTGTGTAGAAACTACCCTTTAGAACGTTTTTTAGAACGCTTTTTGCGCATTTTCACCCCTTTTAAATTTTGAATTGTTTAAGAACTGTTCTTAGACATCATTTATATCTTATAAGTAACTAATATTCAAAATTTCATATTTCTAGGCCCTTCAGTAACGCTAAAAGCGCATTTTTAGAACGTTTTTTGCTCCTACACCCCCTTTGGGGTAGTGGAACCGACATGAGATATAGCCTATGTTCTAAGTTGGACTAACACCATCATTTTGATACCATTACTTTTGGAATCGGTTCGGTAGTTCCAGAGCTTACCTCCTACAAATAAACAATTTTTTCCTCTTTATAATAGGAGTATAGATGATGATGATGATGATGATGAAAGTAAGTATAGATAAAATGACGTCATCCGCATCCGTTGAAGAATTCTTCATTTACGATCCAGTCTTAACACATTGAATGCCAATACTATTTTGTCTGTCTTTCCGTTTGGGCCATGAAATACGACTCCCGTCGCAGAATCTATAACTGTCAGTCACCGATGACTGACGTGGCCTAAACCGAAAGATCAGTATCAGTCACCGGTGACTGAAGTGGCATTCAACGTGTTAAACAACATCTACAGTAAAATACGCATAGGATGTCACTACCGCTGAATAATACACAAATCCAAAAAAAGAGATGCCGTTATCCAAGAAAAAAAATCAAAAAATCTGTATCCAATTACTCACAGGCCTTCATTTGTTTGTAATAATAATATACATATTTAAAATTAAATTTGGTTTATAATAGCTCCATGTTCAATCAGAAATTAATCAATAACACATACTGTACAATTGCACCATAAAATATAATAAACAAAGACACAATCTTGCTTAATGGTACGCATAACCCGAACTTTAATAAGGTAAAAGTTAACTTCTACGTTTAGAGCTGTTTCTACAGCCATCTTCAGGAAAATATGATGGTAAAAAGGCTGAAAGTTCAGAGACGAAAGCTTCCTGTGCAAGAGATAATTAGTCGAAACTTGACCAATGATTTGACTGTAAAAATGTAGTGTTGCCATCTGGTTTTGTCCCTCATGTGTAGATGGAGTCACTCGTGGTTTCTTAAATCGACCTTTTTGATTCATTTGATATCAGCTCATTAATAATTATTTATTTTCACTAGATGGCAACACTACATTTTTGTATTCAAATCATTGGTCAAGTTTCGACTAATTATCTCTTGCACCGGAAGCTTTCCTCTCTGAACTTTCAGCCTTTTTACCATCATATTTTCCTGAAGACGGCTGTAGAAACAGCTCGAAAATTAGAAGTTAACTTTTAGCTTATTAAAGTTCGTGTTTTGTGTACCATTAAGCAAGATTGTGTCTTTATTTATTAGAAATTAATCATTTATATATTTTTAAAATAGCACGTATTTTAATTATTTTTTTAATTGTTATGGGAAAATGGCAACAAAAACATATAATTAATATTTTCCAACTATTTTTCCTTTACTTTCCACAGAAATGGAGTACTTATGTTGCCAACATTAAACAAATGGCGCTAAAAACTACAAAAAATAGTAATATCTCTGAAATAAATGGAGATGCAGTTTTTAAACACATTGCATTTAAAAGCACTTCTTCTTCCAATACGACGATATAAGAATTGAAAATGTGTGATGCTTATATGTTTAAAAAATCGTAGTAAAGTATTTAACTGTTCAATGATACATATGCTTCAACTGAACGTTATTTTTGGTGACGACATTTTAATAGTTGGGAGAAAGTATTAGTATACTGGGGGTTAAAAACTAGATAAAGTTTTAAGAAGTACCGATATTCCTATTTTAAACAGATATTGTGTTTATGTATTTGCATTGTCTGTCAGTCGGTCCGTCCCGCTGCCATCTGTTCGTTTTATAACTCGCGTAAATATACTCGGATTTTCATATAAATAATATATGGGAAAAATAAATTGGATGGAATTTAATGATGTTGCATTATTTCAAGCAGATTGAAATTTATATATATATATCAATGAGATGCACTACAAAATAATAATTACAGAATAGGGTGTGCATCGCACTCATTGTTCATTTACAGGGATACACCAAATGGTTCGTTTATAATACTGTTTATGAATAATAATTGCTGGAAGAACGTTTTCAGTTGTGGTAGGAATTTTTAAATATAACTAATTTTTTACATATTACTTTTGCTGTTTCATTTCTATCGATCATATACAGGGCGGCACAAAATATATTGAGTACAATTCCTTTTATTGACGGAAATAGTTGAAGGGGAATTTTGAACTGTGCTATGCGTTTCTTAACTGAACTAAATTTTAGCACATAAATGTATACAAATCTATAGGATATAAATAAGGCTGCACAAAAGAGAACATTTTTATCGGTTGTTGATGGTAATTGCTAATTTCGGTATTCAAATGTGTTATGCGTTTTCTAAACTATTTACTTAAACATCCTCTTTCACACTATTACACGGCGAAGTAAGTTAAAGTATTGTACCAATGTACCAATGCAGTGGTATTGAGTTCCTACAGGAGTCGTTATGCTTCTGTTTATCTCAATTGATGTTGATTAGTCGATTTGTCTGAATGCTTCGGTGATAAGCAAAAATGCAATTCCTTGCGAATTCCTGAGCATTGGAATGGTATAAAGTAAGACAGGGATCGTGGGGAAGGAGGAAAAGGCCCCAGAACCATACATTTTTTTTTCTTATATAAATTAGGTATATCAAAATAAACTAAGTTATGATTCGAAAAAGTTAATAAAAATAGAAGTTTACAGTTAAAATAACGACCTTGGCCTTGGAGGAACAAGTGACGCAGTACCTGGTGCCGAAGTCCCCACACCTGCAGTAGAATAATGAAAGCAGAAACAAAAAAACACAGAAAAATCTGGACTCACAGTAGTAAAACAGTATAAAAAAAAATAAAAAAATAAAAAATAAAATAACAAATTTTGAAAAGAAAACGGCAAAGATTTGACGGCTAACTTCATCAGCCAATGAGAAAGCGAAGCTCAACGAATCCAAACGATCGAGAAAGAGAAAGGATTGAAACTCCAGTAGAACTGGATGCCTCAGAAAGCTAAGAAAGTGTTCAGCCAATTAGCAAGTTCTGTGCATTACTACGTCAGAAACAGGTGGTGAGCGGGTGGGGATGGGACAATCTCTTTCGGATTTGACGGCAAACTTCAACAGCCAATGAGGAAGTGAAGTGCAACGAATCAAAATCTTTCGTCTAAAAAGAGAGAGAGAGAGTGGGGGGGGGGGAGGCTGAGGAGCATGAAATCATGAGAAATACATGAAAACAATATAATTTTGTTAGAAAGTGAATCTTTACCTGTGCCAAATGCTTAGGCAAGGAACGAAATCGAGGAAATAAATTGAAAAATATGAGAATAGAGTTGGAAATGTGTTGGAAATTGCTTCATAATCTATGTTTAGCACACGATTTCATATCTTGCGCTTATTTCTATACTTTTCTGGTTCATAAATGAAAATAAAAATATTGCACGATGTATGAATTTTGTTGTAGAGTTATAGTTATGTATTATTTCTCCCTTAATTTTATGTTAGTAAATGAATGAAATTACTTGAGTTGCGTTAAATAAATGAAATTAATGAATTAAATGTATTTGAAAATGAAAATGACTTGATGTGTTCGTTTTTATTGTAGATTATTTTTTTATTTAATCAAATATGCAGAATTTTAAATTAACTAATAATTATATATTTTAGAAAAAAAATTCTAAAACTTTGTCATAAATCTTTTTCAGATTTAAAAATAAATTCAATTTTTTATCACCTTTTTTATAATCTACATAAAGAACTTATGAAATGAAAATACAAATTGTTGGGTTATCACTGAGCTAGCAAAGTGTATCTTATGATGGGGATCTCTGCATTGTTAAACTCGTTTATTTAATTGAACCAGATTTTTGTTCCAAAGATGTAATGTTCCAATTGATTTTTAACCCCCTTCCATATATTCTAGAATTAACTAAATTATGCACAAATATATGTTTCCGAAGACAGTACAGCATTATAATATTTTTACATCTTAATTATAAATTAATACATTAATTTTAAAGCACTTTTAAATTGGATCACCACAGATAATAAATCACCAATTTATACCAAAGCGGTGTGAAACTGCAACACTGAAACATTTTAAAGACTTAAGAGTAGAAGATAAATTATAAAAAAAGGGGGGGGGATAATAAATATTTTTAAAAATATACGCTTTTATCAATGAATAGTTTAGTATTAATTCATTTACGATTATGTGACGCGATAACTACCATAATTATGCACTAATCTCTTCCGAACTTATACATAAATTGAAGCGACATAAAATCTCGGTCAATTTCTTTAAGTGATCTCAAGACTCTTAAATTTTCGGAATTTCAATTATTTTAGCTGTTAAACTGCTATCTTGTCTGAAAATTTTGGTATTATTGTTTCCTTTAAATTCCCATTAAAACAAAATTTATGGATATTATAATTATACACGCTCAATAGCTAAAGCGGCGTTTACGAAACTTTGAAGTCATTTTTCCCCAAATGGCGTTTTTGTGTGTAATGCGCAGAATATCGCAAAAAATTCCGTACATCGTTCTTTTTATGAAATTTTTAAAACATATGTTTCATGCTAGTCTGTATAAACTGAACCTAACATTTCATTCTTATTGTTCAAAAAAGTATTTTTGTATGGGATTATACTTTTGAAATTAAAAAAAATTTGTATCAGCTAAATACAACTCTGTATTAAAAATATGAAAATGCATTAAATACAAATTTATTTAGGTTCAGGGTAATTATTACAATCTGAAGTATAATTAGGCACAAAAAATTTCATTCTAGTTGCAAAATTTACTTTTTAATCCTGCAAGTAAGCTGTTATACCAATTTTCTTTTCGACAAATGTCTGACAGTTTGGAGCGCCCTATAAATACTAATTCTGTATCTTGCAATTTTTTAAATACATGAAATGAAAGAACACAGTTATAGGCTTTATTCCCAATGAAAATTGTGTTTTTAAATCATGCGCATTTTTAAGATATCAGATGTTGAAAATGGTCTCTTTTTTGTTCCAAGTCTAAGAGTCCTGAGACACCTTAATGGGCAAAATCGGACCAAGAGGGTGGGAATAGGGAGAGATGTTGTGAAAACCGAAAAAATCCCATAACTTTTTAATTAGAATATATATAAAACCTGTTTAAAGTTATTATTAGTTCTAGGAAAAAGGCCAAAAATTTATGTCTGACAGATTTTTGAGAAAATTAAAAATAGGCTAAAGGAAAAAAAAATGGAAGAAAATACAATCATAACTTCGCTAATTCTCAAGATATCAAATCCACTTAATTTTAATATAAATGTTCTTACTATTATCTAGACTTTAATATTGATAAGTTTTTTGATAGGACTAAATCTTACCGCAATAAACAATACAAAAAACGAAAAAAAAAAAAAACGTATGAGGGTTTGAAGACGAAAAAAATTCATAACTTCGTCAATTCACAAGGTATCAAATGCGCTTACATTTATTGTACATCCTAATATTATCTGCAACTTTTATATTGGCAAGTTTTCGATAGGAATAACTCTTACACCAAAAAATAAAAAATAAAATAAAATAAAATAAAATAAATAAATAAATAAAAATAAAATAAAATAAAATAAAATAAAAATAATAATAACATATAGGTTGAAGAAAGAAGTATCATATTAACATGATTCTGATAAAACCAGTTTTTACAGGAAAATGAAATTAAAAATTCGGCAAAAGCGGCCAGATAAAATTGTTAAACTGGCTTTATCTCTAATCTTGATCTAGTTTTTGTTAGTGAAATCAGTACTTTACTTCGAAATCTACTTTCGCCGGCAGTCTGAGTCGGTAAAGATATATATATATATATATATATATATATATATTATTTATTTTTATTTTTTTTTATGGTCATTGTATGCTTATAAAAGAATTTGTATTAGTTTGTGAGTATTATTATATAGCAAGGAAAGTAATTTTTTTTTTCAATTTCTACTTTCTTAACTATATAATAATACTCTTCAAACTAATGATTTATGATAATATTAAACGAAAAAATACATATCAATCTTTCTTTAATAGGTTCTTAATAAATTCTTTTTCCAAAAAATAGAATTGTTTCAGTCGAATAGGCATTGCAATGCATCTTACATGAATATATTAGAAATTCGAAATAATTTTTTTCTGTCAAATATCTAGATTTTTTTTTTAATTTATGCGTTGAAAGCTGTAAAACAAAGAACATTCCTTACTACAAGCTTCCGCAGTAATTAATCACGACGTATCTGATGATATCAAAAATATATTCATTTTAAGTTTTACTGTATAAATTTAAACACGGATACTAATGGATGTAAAAGGTTTTTAACAGTGCAAAACACCATTAACCTTGTGTATTATGTCTAATAGGTAATATGTTATTCCAGTTTGCATTGTAAAAGCGATTAATTTGCCTCTGGTAAGTTTTACATGGTCGAAAAATGTTTTCTGTTCTCCGTAGAAATTCCTTCAATGATCTTCATTGTCATTCATATTCATGTTATAATGTCCTTTTAAGTTTTTAAAGCAATTTATCAAAGAAGTTATCAACAACTTGGGTACCGTTAATCCGGAAATAGCGTTTTTATTTCGATATATTTGAATAAATATCCTTATAATTTCATATAGTAAGAAAATCTTTTTTGAATATATGTATTAACTGAAATAAAAGTGCTTTTCTAAAAAAAAAGAATGTAGTTTATATAAGGATAATATATTTTATGAGAATTTACTAATATATTAAGATAACTAAAACACAGTCAGTTTGGTAATAAAGAGTTACTCCTATGCATTAACTTACCTATTATATATTACCTACTCTATATTAATGCATATTATAATACATTACTTTACATTTACGTATATTATACTAAGAATTTTAGAAAATTAAAATATTTTATATCATACCATACGGATAAAAAATAATTAATATTAATAAAAGAATTGTAAATCGCCATTTTTCGCTTAAGTACATACACAAAACTGGTGTGTGAAAATCTAGAGTTTGTATAAATAGCGGTGTGAAACACTTCAGAATCCTTTAACATGAAGTTCAGCTAGGCTGAAATGCAGTGAACGAACTTTCATGTATGATACTAACAATTAAAGTCTTCTTAAGGCTCGGCTTATACTTAGAATATATCACTATTCTAAAAAAAAAAAAAAAAATAACTAACACTGTCTCCGTCGTTGTAAATGAATCTTTTGTGACCAAGGGTTTTTCTTCGGTAATATTAAGAAAACTGTTGCATGCAAAAATATGAAAATGGATAGTATTATAGAGAAATGTTTGTTAAATACACGGATGAAGACAGTTTTTAAATCGAATATTTATTTTAAGCGATATTTAATGCCAAAGTTGGTCAAAATTGTTCCATAAAAAAAGTTTCATGGGAACAAATATTATACATACCTAGGAATTTAATCATTTTTTTCTAAGGATAATACATTAGAGTCTACCGGTGTAGAGGCTAAATTTATTATTATTTTTTTTTATTTGACTAATTTTTGAAGGTTTATTTCTATTTTAAATTCAAATTTTCAGCATTTCGAGAGATATATTTTATATATTTTAGAAAAATAAATTATTTTAAATTGTTTTCAATTGTAAGAACAGCACAAAGAATAATATTTTCTTCAAATTAAAAATTTATTTCCACGTGACTATTATAAACAGAAAAAAACTTTCAAATTATAATTAAATGATTGCTTATTAAAAGGAGAAAAATTTTGAAAATTAGGTCATAAAAACTATATTTACACGTGAATTTTAAAAGAGAAATTTTTTTTAAAATAATAAATACATTAAAATACGTTAAAAGCTGTAAAGAGAGGAAATTACGTCCTATTTAAAATGGCCAAATAATAATATTGCCAATCGATTTAAATTTAAAAATATATCTACACGAAACATTTATTTCATATTCTAGATGATAATGTAAACTATTGTTGCCAATTCTAAGGCAGCGCGAATAAAAATATTTCCCTTGTAGCAACAAAAGTATTTTCCCGTGAATATTAAAAAGAGAAAGAAAATTTTAAAATAATAAATTTAATATGGTTTAAAAGCAGTCATATTTAAAATGACCAAATAGAAATATTGCAAATTAGATTAAAATTTAAAATATATTTACCTGGGACATTTATTTCATATTTTGAGATGATCTTTTTAACTATTGTTGTGAATCCTAAGACAGCGCAAATGATATTTCCTTTCTAACAACAAAATTATTTTCATGTGAATATTAAAAAGAGAAGAAAAATTTTGGCGAAAATCATGTCAGATTTACAATGATATATTTGTACTGTCTTACTTAAAACAACTTTCTTATAGCGTTGTTAAAAAATACCTGGAGACAAAGACTTTGTTTGTTGAATTCCTTTTCTCATTTTATATTAGCTTATTTTCAAATGTTTAACTGATCTTATTTAATCAAAGACGGAAACAGACATTGCATCTCTTAGCTGTAGCTGATTCAGCCTTAAAATTCCCCAATAAAAGGGAAATGAATGGAAATTCGTTTGCGGGGAGAGCACGGTTTTTAATTATAATTCAATCGTCCTTAATCTTTTTAAAGTCGATCAAATTAACGTATTTTTAGATTCTGTGGTGTCTGAATGGGAGGCGACTGTCGTAGCTCGTAGGGGGCAGAGCCCCCTAGTTTTAAAAGACATACTATTGAATCTACTAACGTATGTAATAAAGAATTCTAATAAATATATTTTTTCAAACATTGTGTATTCACAGTTAGTATGTTGAGGCGTTTGAAATTTTTTCGTAAAGGGCACGAATTTTGAAGTATTATTTGGGTGCAGCGCTCGAATTACAGCTTGGAAGGTTTGCGTAGTGTATATATTTTTTAATGAGGAGCTAAGGATATAATAGTAATCTGGAGTCTCTAATGAACCACATGTACATAACGTTAAAAGGGTTCTCTTATTCTCAAATTTAAAATTATTGAAAATATAATTTCCATAAAGGAATAAGTAAAAATTTTTCAATGGTAAAATAAGTTTCGTGTTGACATTTGGAAAATATTTTACTCATCTGTATCTGCACAAATCCCATATCTTATGTCAATCTGCCGAAAAATTCCTCTTTGAGTTATAAAGTAAATAATAAATATATAGATAATTAAGCATTTGTAATGGAAGTTTTTTTATTACTGTTTTTTCCACCAATGTGTTTTCCAAGTTATTTTCAAAATTACCTGCATTATTTCCATCTCACGACAGAAAAGTCATGGGTTTAATGTATTGTTTGCTATTGTTGCCAAGCTTGGCGCGATTGGTAACAAAATTTCGAAAAAGATATATTTACACGTATACAAATTCAAAAATTTAGTGTTGATGACTCATAGCAGTCGAATAATAGAAGAAACTTCACAAAACCAAATTGGTTGCTATTGTTGCCATGCTTGGCGCGATTGGTAACAAAATTTCGAAACAGATATATCTACATGCATACAAATTCAAAAATCCAATGTTGATGACTCATAGTAGTCTAATAATAGAAGAAACTTCACAAATCCAATGACAAAGACATAAGATTTTTTCATCAATGCAAGAACGTAAACTGGATATGCGAATATAGTGTAAGTGACTGGAGAATTAAACTGTTACCTGTAAAATTAGAAACTTAAGAAACGCATTTATTACTTTGTAGATACTTGTATATTTAGAAACTGGACTTTTAGTGTCGATAATTCTTCATGTACTGTATATTGTATTGATTTTCAGTAAATTTTATCATAAAATTTTATTACAATTTTTAATGTGTGTTTCTTCAAAATTCGTTGATTTTTAATGTTTTTTATTTTTATTTAAGCATGTTTTTTAACTATACTAAAAAAGGATTTCGTTACATATTCTCATAATATAAGAACGTGTTTTATAACATATGCATAAAGCATAATTCCACTTTCTTATCAACTTGAATACAAGTAAAACCGTTCCCATAATTTTTTATAAATCTTATTCCTTTAATAGATATAATTAGTTAATATTCTTTGAGATTCTTAATAATGCCCATTCAACATAAGTGACAAATTTTCAAGTTCTGTTATTTATGACATATCTTGAAATAGAGGAGTAATAAATTTTTCAATGCATTATTTTATAATTAACAATTGTATTTTGTAAGTTATGAATTTACATACTAATTATCTAACATATTGTGAAAATTAACACAATATCTTGAACTGAGTATAGAGCGGTTATTTGTGTGCCTATATTTAATACGAGAAATGAAGAAAAAACTTTCCTTGCTTCATTTTTGCGAGATTTTATCGACAAATGAATGAATCTTAATACTTCTAAAAATTGATAGAAAATATCTTAACTTTTTATAATAATCATATTACATTAATTAATCCAATTATCTTGAATCTCTAAATATAAAATTAACAGAAAAGTACAGTTTTTCATGTTACTAAGAATATGATTATTTTAGGCATTTTAATAATATAGCCTTTATAATAAATTTTATTTTCAATAGTATTGCCTAAAATTTAAAGTATTATTTCTCATTAAATCATAATTATATCCATAAATTTTGCTCATATTTTTACTTTCTTCTATCTTTAAAGAAGAAAGTTTTGATAAATTTTCGTAATTCCGTTTTTTTACAAAATGTCTGTCTGTCTCTCTCTGTGTGACACAAATTGTGTGGACGCTCGATCTCAAGAACTAATGAACGGAAATTTAATAAAACTTTAGATTCAGTTAGTCCTTGATATAAATTGGTGCTGATTACTTTTCCCTGTAAATTGCCCAGCAGGTGGCGCTGCTATGCTGCATTATTCATGATTTCTGAAATAGCTATATCTCAAGAACTAAAGCACGGATTTTCGGAAAACTTCAGATTCAGTTAGTCCTTGATATAATTTGGTACTGACAACTTTTTGGTGTTAGTCGTCCAATAGGTGGTGCTACTATGCTGCATTATTCATGATTATTGCAATAGCTCTATCTCAAGAACTAATGCACGAATTTGCATCAAACTTCATATTCAGTCCCTGATTTAAATTAGTGTTGTTTAGTTTTTGGTGTAAATCCCCCAACTGTTGGCCCTACTATGCTGCACTTTTCACGATTTCCGCAACAGCTGTATCTCAAGAACTAATGTGTAAATTTCCATTAAACTTTAGATTCAGTTAGTCTTTGATATAAATTGATCCTGATAAGTTTTTGGTGTAAATTGCCCAACAAGTGTCACTGCTATGCAGAACTTTTCACGATTTCCGCAGTAGCTCTATCTCAAAAACTGATACACGGATTTTCATCAAACTTCAAACTGAATTAGAGGTTAACATAAGTTGTTGCTGATTAGATTAGTGTAAATCACCTAACCGGTGCTACTGCTAAAATGCATTTTTCAAGAAGTGTTAACATTCATGAGATAGAATAAGGTTTTGGGATATCCGAATATTTTTATTTTATTTTATTAAAATATATGCAAATTGTTATTTTTGAAATAAGGAGAACTTTAATACAGTAGAACTTTTTTATCCGAAACTCTTTCAACCGAAACTCTCGTTTAACCGAAATCCATTTTTAAAGCTTTTCTTTTTTTACTACCTCATTCCTGGTGTGAAAATTCCATTTAAAAAGATTTTTTTAAGCTATCATATTCCTTGTGTGCAAGCAGTCCTTTTCAAACTACGAGTACATATAAATATTTTCGAACCCCTTTCTTAGAGTTCCTTTGAATTTAACTTGAGCTCCCGTAAGCTGCGGAATGGAACGAAGAAAACGAGCAAATTACCAATTGTGAAACTTTTAAAGCTTTTTTTTTTTTTTTTTTGCAACAGATTTGTTTCAGCTGGAGCAGCAGAAAGACTGATACTGGTGAACTAATAATATTAAAAAATTACGTGATAGAACTTCAAAGCAACGGTACTCGAAACTGCGACAAACAAAACATTTTTCCAACCCCTGTGATAAATGTAAAGCGTATTTAATTTCAAAATTAAAATTCAGGTAAATTTATTCTTGCTTCTATTTATCTATTGCTTTATTTTTTATTAAGCACTGGTTACCATAATAAGAAATATTGCATATATTGCTCCTTAATCTTAAAATTGAAACACTCTCGATTATCCAAAAATTTCTATTTTCCGAAAGAGGGTCGGTCACAATTACTTCAAATAATCGAGGTTCTACTGTAATTAAAAAAGTATCAATATGCAAAATTGCTGATGTAAATTATGAATAATCTATAGCAGTTATATATTGTAAATAAGAAACAGAGAGGATATCAAAAAGTTAAGTTTTCCTTTTAGACTTACATTATTCTAATAAAAATTTTATTAAATATTTTCAAATTCACCTACGTTGTTTATGTTATCGCATTAAACTTATTTATTAAGAAAACCAAAAAAATTACAATAAATTTAAATTTACTTTCCTTAGTGCTGGTCATGACTTTATTAGACCACAACCTATTTAATACTTAAAGAAAGTATATTATTTTTATGTTAAGCGTCGTTTAATTGCGCTTAGTAAGCTGAACTGTTTTTGCTGACAGGGTGTAAAAATCATACTTACACAAAAATATATTGAAACAGGATAAACATTTTTTATGGATCTTTATATAATATTTTGTGTTATTTTCTGCATAAGCAAACTAAATAACAATACTTACAACAAACTTAGTTTTGTTCATTGTTTAGCAACCTTAGCTTATGTATTAATATACTTTCTCTTGAATAATCATTCTGTGAACTAAACAATTTAAGACAAAAATGTCTTATCTTGTCAAAATTTTGTCCACATTCTTTATTCATTTTTGTTAATTTTAACTTATCGTGAAACTTTCAAATTTTAAATTACAAAACAAACTAAAACAAATCCTTAAAAATAAATTTCATTACTCTGAACAGCAGAGTTAACATTAGTTTTAAATCTACTGTAAGTGACAAATATTAATGATATCAAGAATGCATTTTTAACCATTTGGAAAAATGGTTATTGCCCTCGGTCAGGGTAGGAAATCAAAAACATATCTGAAACGTTTTATTAGTTGAATCCTGCATTTTATTCGTTTTTTGATTGGTCTATACAGTAATCTGTATTTTCCCTTTACTTTCAACAGAGATGGATACTTTTGTTGCCACTATGACAAAAAATTAATAAAAACTACAAAAAAAATTAATAACTCAGAAACAAATAGAGATACAGCTTTCAAACAAATCGCAATTAAAAATGCATTTTTTTCTCTATACGACGATATAAAAAGTAATATTATGGGATGTTTAGAACTTTAAGAATGAAATTTCATTTAAAATTGGTCCAGGAATATTAATGTTTAATCCATGGCGTACGTAATGTATGACCAGCTATGTAGAAGTTTAAAAATTTACAGTACCGAAAAATGTAATCCATGGCGTACGTAATGTATGATCAACTCTGTATGATCAACTCCGTGCGTTTTTTTATGTCTTAAATTTTATTCTTTGAAAAAATCCTTTTCCAAATGGTCGTTGTAATTTGTTAAATTGCGTTTTTTTTTTTTTTTTTTTTTTTTTAGTATTTGGAAAAATGGTTATTGTCCTCGTCAGGGTAGGTAATCAAAAGCATATCTGAAACTTTTTATTGGTTTACTCCGCATTTTATTCGTTTTCTGATTGGTCTATACAGTAACCTGTATTTTCCTGTACTTTCAACAGAGATGCATACTTCTGTTGCCACCATGACAAAAAAGCAATAAAAACTACAAAAAAAAAAATTAATAACTCAGAAACAAATTGAGATACAGCTTTCAAACAAATTGCATTAAAAAGTACATTTTTTCCCCTCTATACGACGGTGTAAAAAGTAATAGTGTGGGATGTTTAGAAGTTTAAGAATGAAATTTCATTTTAAATTTTTCGTCAGATTTCTTTGACGATGGAAAAGCCTTTTCCCGAACAGCCAAGGAAATGCTTAGATAATACGTAAGTTTCAGGTGGATAATACGTAAGTTTCAGGAAATTTGAGGAGTCGCAGGCGATTTTTGTCGCTTGCAATTTTTACGTGTAATAACACTATTAATGTTTAATTCATGGCGTACGTAATGTATGATCAACTCCGTGCGATTTTTTATGTCTTAAATTTTAGTCTTCGAAAAAATCATTTGTAATTTGTTAAATTGCTTTTTAGGTGCGTTCGTAATTATATAAATACGTAGCACCTATAGTCGTCGTTCAGTCCGTGTGTCTGTCCGTCCGTCTGTCTGTCTGTCCGTCCGCATATCACAGAGCAAAAACTACCCGACCGAATGGTCTGAAATTTTTAATATATAATTGCTGCAAAATTTTGTCGAGCCATTTCCAATTTTATGAAAATCGGATGTATAGTTTAATTACAGGGACACCCAAAAGTTTTCCGTTACATTACGGCCAAAGGGAAAAAATTATAGCAAATGCATTTTAATGATTTTACAGCCTTCCGAATGGTCTGAAATTTTAAATATATAATTGCTGCAAACTTTTGTCGAGCCATTTCAAATTTTATGAAAATCGAATGTATAGTTTAATTACAGGGACAGTCAAAAGTTTTCCGTTACATTACGGGGAATGGGGAAAATATTATTGTAAGTGCATTTTAATGATGTTACAGACTATGCACTTATGAAGCGCAAAAAAAAATATACATTCAGTACAATATGGGGTGCAAAAAATAATTATAAAACTAGTTATAGTACGAACGCACCTCATTTGCCACGTTTGACGAGCAATTTCCAACTTGTTTTTCTAATTTAGACTTAAATTACTTTAATAAAAATCTTATTAAAGCTCTTCAAAATCACAATTCTGTGCGTATTATATCATATCGATATGAATTATTAAGACACGCAAAAAATTACAACAAACTGAAGTTTACTTTCTTCAGTGCTGCTCAAAACTTCATTTTACCGCAACATATTAAATACATTGCGAAAGCATATTATATTCATGTTGAGCGTTGGGTAATTACGCTTAGTAAGCTGAATGTTGCTGACGGGGTGTAAAAATCATAGTTACAAAAAAATTAATTTCAACAGCGTAACCATTTTTTATTGTGTCTTTTATAACTTTTTGAAGTTATTTTCTTCATAAGCCAACTAAAAGAAAATAGTTCGAAATTTGTTTTGTACATTGTTTATCCATTTTAGCTGATACATATTGTAATTATGCTTCGTAAGTTGAATGTTTGTTGCTGAAGGGGGGGGGGGGGTAAAATCATAGCTACCAAACAAATGTATTGCAACAAAGTAAACATTTTCTATTGATCTTTATATAATTTTTTTTTTTAGATATTTTCTGCATAAATCAACTAAATGAAAATGCTTTGAATTTTATTTTGTACGTAGTTTTCCAATTTCAGCTGATATATAATATAATTACTCTTAGTATGTTCAACGGTTGTTGCTGTCGGGTCCTGAAAATCATAGTTACAAAAAAATATATGGCAACTGCGTAACCATTTTTTATTGATCCTTATATAAGTTTTCAGTTATTTTCACATAAACCAACTAATTGAAAATACTTCAAATTTTGTTTTGTTCAAAGTTTTGCCATTTCAGCTGGTATATAATATAATTACGTCTAGTAAGCTGAACGTTTGTTGCTGACATAATTAAAAAAAATTACATAATTAAAAAAATCATAATTAAAAAAATATATCGCAACATGACAAACATTTTTTATTGATCTCTATATATATTTTTGAATTATTTTCTGCATAAACCAACTGAATGAAAATACTTCAAATTTTGTTTTCTACATAGTCCAATTTAGCTCATATATAATATATTTTGTTTTCATCAATCGCAACTTGAAATAAGCAATTTAGGAACAAAATCTAATCCTGTCAAAATTTTGTTCACATTTTTATTCATTTTTCTGAATTTTAAATTATCAAAAACTTGAAAATTTTAAATTTTAAACAAACTAAAGAAGTGCATAAAAATAAATTTCATTACTGAAAACAGCTGAGTTAACATTAATATTGACTAACTGGCATATGCAGTAAGTAAAAAATATCAATGATATCAAAAAAGAATCTTTTGTTTCTGATTTAGACTTAAATTACTTCAATAAAAATCTCATTAAAGTTCTTCAAAATCACAATTCGGTGCTTGTGTTATTGTATGGATTATGATTTATTAAGACATGCAAAAAATTACAACAAATTGAAGTTTACTTTCATCAGTGCTGTTCAAGACTTTATTTGACCACAACACATTAAATACTCAACGAAAGTATATTATTTTTATGTTGAGAGTTGTTTAATTACGCTTAGTAAGCTGAACGTTTGTTGCTGACATGGTATAAAAAGCTTAGTTACAGAAAAATTATACAGCAACAGGGGAAAAAATCTTTATTGATCTTTAGATCATTTCTTCGTGTTATTTTCTGCATCGTCGAACTATGTTAATGCAAACACTCCAAAGGCTGATGAGGCGGAAAATTACGGTAATTTAATAATCGGAAGGAAATCGAAAAAGGTCATAATGGATTTTATCGGTAAATGTTGTATCATGCCTGAAGATAATAAGAAAAACCTGTAGCTATCTGAAGCTGCATTCTTTATGGATTCTTTAATGCTGCGCCAATCTAAACACAAAAGAAAGGAATCGTATTTAGTAAGAAATATTCAATATGCTGTGTGAGGTATAATTGAATGACTAGGGTGCAGAAAATATAGTGTGCAGAAAAATAGTTATTTTAGGAATAGAGATTCAAATTGACACAGCAGTTTTTATTATAGGTTAAAAAAATAAAATAAAATAGATTAAAGAACAGGATTATTTGCTGTAATAAAAAAAGTTGAAAATGGAGCATTTTTAATTCCCAACAACAGAAATTATTGAAACTTGGACATCGGTAAAAAATAACCTTAAAAAAAATAAATTTAAAAAAAATGTCGAATTATAATTCGACAATTTTTTTTAATTTATTTTTTGAAAAATTGAAATTTATGTGGTATACCACATAAATTTCAATTTTTAAACTAATCTTAAACACATAATGCCACTATTAATGTGATTTTAAAAAGAATCTTAAAGAATGTTATGCAAAAACAATTTAAATATCTTAAACAGTAATACCTGCCCAGATATTATCTTGAGTGACAGGAAAAAAATTATCCTTTTTAGACAGGTTTCTAAAACTGCTTGGTAATCCGATGAGGTGAAAATTACGGTAATTTAGAAGACAAGAAGGAAATCAAAAATATTCTCCCGGCTTATACTGGGAGTAAAAAGAAGGATTCTATTCCTCGTTTTTAAGAGTTCAGCTAATTTTACTCATTCATACAAAGCTAAAGTTCGAGAAACGCGATTGTAGAAGATTCCTAATTTTCGTCAATACTGAATTTGAAACGTAGTTTCGAAAAATTAGTCAAATATCGCCAAACTTCATGATTGAGACATGCTTTTATCACCCAATTTGGAAACATTTCGCCAAGTAACACCAAGTTTGGGATGAATTTGAGGCTAGCGGGTATGACTATGTAATTTTCGGCGTATGAGATTAGTAACAATGGTTACATATGTGAAAGTAAATTTGCGGGAAGCTATGTTTGCTAAAACTCATAAATTAACCTTGATTATTGAAAGGAAAATCCACTCTAATGTTTTAAAGTTAAAGCTACCTTAGATTTTAAAATTACTGTTTCGTTTCAAATGTTGTTTAAAATATAGGGGAAACAAAAAATGCTTTGGAATTTCTGAATCAACGCCTGATATATACGTATAAAATAAATTGGGATTGCGATTTTTTTTAAACATTTAAGGTAACTATTGTACAGATTGGTACAAATTGTAACCAATTTGAAACAAGCTGCTGGATCCAGCTGGCTAACGAACTTGGTCGAGTTTTTGGTAAGTCCATAAAATATGGTCTGTCACATCCAAGTTGGTTTATAAATAAGATCGCTATCATAGAACAAAAATCATATACATACATACATACATACATACATACATATATATAAATCAACATTTTGACGGGGGGTAGTTCGGGGATCTGGAGATCATGATCAGTGGCAATATACCAAACTATTGTGGAATTGCTTTGATTTCGACGGATACAACAGTTACCTTCTTACTTTTTGTAATTGAAGTTACGTAATATATTTTATCAATAAAGATAATATCATACCTGAATATAATTAGAAAAACAAGAAGAAGCTATTGAAATAGAATTTTTTATTGATTCTTTAATAGTATAGCAATTTGAAGAAAAGGGCCTTGAATTGTATTTTGCAAAAAAGGCTCAATGTTTTGTATAAGATATTGCGGAAGAGCTGACACATTTTATAGTGTATAGGAAAATATTTAACGTAATAAGAATTAACATGATGGAATAATCATTCAAAGAGATATAGAAATTTTACTACAGGATGGAAAAAATTAAATGAATTAAAGTGCAGAATTTATTGTTGTGATTGAAAATGTTTGAAGTGAAACACTTTTTAATTATTCGAAATAATATTAATTTCCCTAAAATTAAATATGTCTTTATGAGTAAATGTTTCTTTATGCCTGAAAATAATCAGAAAAAAATAGCTATCAAAAACTGCATTCTTTATGGATTGTTTGAGGCCATAGCAATGTAGAAATAATAGAAATAAAAATTGTTTACTAATTAACAACGTAAACAACTAAAACGATCTAAATAGTACAATTTTTTTTCAGTTAGCAAAAAAGTGAAAAACTTTATGTATCATTAAAGAATTTTACGAATTTATACTTTATCAAATATATATATATATATATATATATATACTTATATAGGGGTAAGCGGCAAGACAGCTAATGTTTACTAAACACGTGTTATGAGATTATTATATTGTGGTTATATGCTTGCTTTTAATGACATTCCTTTAATAGCCTTTTTTGAAAAGAAAAACTCTAATAAATAATATGTATATGTTAAAAACACATTAACGTGCTTAATTGTACACACAAACAAGAACATTTTTATAACTTGTACAAATAAAAGTAATGAATAAGCTGTAATGATAAAAATTCCGAATTAAGTAATTAGTATTTGATGTCCTGTCTTTTATTCCTTAATTATGATAAAGTATAAATATATAGCAGATATGAATGACACAAAAAAAATTCAGCTTTTCTAAGTCAATTTTTTTTTTCTAAATTTTAGTTAAATAAAAGTACGAGTTTATTTTTTTTTAAATTATATTATTTTCTTTTTTTATTATTATTCTGAAGAAGAATTCAAAAGAGATATAACAGATATTTTCTATCGGAAACATTTTATCATTCTTTTGCAAGAAGGAAAATTTTGAATTGAATTTGTATGTTTGAATATGATGCGTAAAGAAAATTTTCTTGTTTTGATACTTAAAATCATTTTCGATAAATATATACTTTTTTAGAAAAGGAAAACAAATTGTAGTCAAGATGCTTTATTTTCCACCAGCTTCAATATTAAAATAAAAATATCTATCATTTGATTTTTTTTATTTAAAAAAATGACCATAAAGTATTCTGAAAATTTTAGCAAAATGCGTTCGATGAAAGTGAGTTTTAAATGCATAATTATGCAATTTTCCCTCAGGGGTGATACTGAGGTAAACCTATAACGTAAAAGTTTTTACGAAAACATAAATTTCACCGTGACGATTTATTATGAAGATCTTCGTGAAATTCGCTACTGGGAAATAAATTCAGATTACGTTATTTTGAAACTTTCGGCCAGAGCTTTATAATAATAATAATAAAAACTATTATGAGGAATTTTCCATAAAAATATAGGTTGATCATGGTGGAAGAATATTTCAAAGAATTAAATGGATTCCTTATTTGGGAAGTGGGTTTAAATTGCATTGTTATACAATTTTTGACATAATCCGCTAAAAATTAAAAATCGTTTATCACATCAAAACTTCCATCTAAACATAAATTCGACCATTGCAAAAGCTTATGATGAACTTTTAAGAAAAACGACGCCAGTTTGATTTGCTTAATTATAAAACTTTCCATCAGGGGCTCTGCCAGCATAAAGGTGTTATAACGGGAAAATTTAGCCATAAAACTAACCATGACAGAAAATTATTTTGCATATTAGAGCAAAATTTGTTTGTTGGAAGAGAAGTGAAATTGCGTCTGAAGAATTACATAAAGACATAGTTATAAATTAACATACATGGAAGCATTATAAATGGGATAGAAGTTAGAGAATAAAAATGCATTTACAAAGGTATGACTATGTTACATGGGACATAGACGGGTTGAGGTATTTTAACATGTATAAAAAAATTGTAATAATCATTTAAACTGATGTATATTTAAAGGTTCTAAATGAATCATTAACTAATATTTTTGAAACAGTAAACACGATAACTTTTGAATAAATCAAAAGAAGTTTCATTCTCAAACATTTAATTCTAAATAAAAGTATGATAGATATTATGAGATAGATAGCCGCAAAATGGCTTAAAAGCCACACATGTTCGATTATTTTTTGTAAGTTATTTTCTTATATAACATTGTTAATAATATGATGTTAACATGCATATTGCATGTTTTTTAATGAATACTTTAATTTATTATATATTATTATAGTTTGGCAGAAAAATTTCTCAGTGCAACAAGAATAATTTATTAAAGACCAAACTGTTCCAAAGTATTTTCCATTTCGAACGATTTCTTAAAAAAAAAAAAACTAGACGGATGTACCAATCCGAAAACTTAAATCGATCTGATACATGTTAACACTTCAAAATTCGTTAGCACACTGCCGAAATTAAATGGCAATCTATGTCCCTCATGAGGTTTCTAAAGATATGGAATTCCGTGCATTAGTTTTTGAGATTCCTTGGATTAGTTCTTGAGATATGACTATCGCTGAAATCATATATATCCAGCAAAATACAGCCTAACATCGCCACCTATTGGGTGATTTATGCAAAAATCTAATCAGCAACATCTTCTGTCAACGTCTGACTGAATCTCATGTTTAGAGAAAATCCGTGCATTAGTTTTTGAGATAGAGCTATTGCAAAAATCGTGCAAATTGCAGCATAGCAGCACTACCTATTGGACATTCAATACAAAAAACCTAATCTGCAAAAACTGGTGTCAACATCTAACTAAATATAAAGTTTAGTGGAAATTCGTGCATTAGTTCTTGAGATACAGCTATTGCGGGAATCCTGAAAAAGGCAGCACAGCAGCGCCACATGTTGGGTGATTTACACCAACACGCAATCAGCACTAATTCATATCAAGGACTAACTGAATCTGAAGTTTTATGAAAATCCGTGCATTAGTTCTTGAGATAGAGCTATTGCGGAAATCGTGTAAATCCTGCAATATGCAATATAGCAGCGCCACCTATAGGCGATTTATGCCAAAAAGTTATCAGCACCAAATTATATCAAGGACTAACGGAATCTGAAGTTTTCTGAAATTCCGTGCGTTACTCCTTAAGATATAGCTATTGTGGAAATCATGAATAATGCAGCATAGCAGCGTCACCTTTCAGGCGATTTGCAAGAAACATTAATCAGCATCAGTTTATCAGCGACTAACTGAATATAATTTTTTATTAAATTCTGTGCATTAATTCTTAAGATAGAGCACCCACAAAATTTGTGTCACATACAGACAGAGTCACAGAGTCACAGATATACAGACTCACAGAGAGACATTTTCTACAAACAAGTTTTTCGGAATCTATGACCCCTAAAACGTGTAAATCAGTCGAAACCGGAATTTGAAAATTTTCACGAAACCAATACTTTCTTCTTGTACAGATAGAAGAAAGTAAAAATGAGCGAAAAAACCCCTATAAAATCATTATTTCGACTAAACAATTTTATGTAGAATTTCTAAAGAATATTTTTAAAAATATATAAAAAGGTTTTTATATTATTCATTCTATTCCTTAAATCATAAGTTTTAATTCTATGTCAATCATAAAAGTCATACACGTTAGTTAAAATTTTAAATACTAAATTAACATTTTTTTTAATTAAACATTTCAAGTGTAATTCCGAAAATTTATGTCCTACAATAACCTTACAAAAACAAGCTCTTTATTTGAAAAAATTCTATTTAACTTATCTTTGAAATACATGTGAAGAGAAATTTTTTGTAGGGATTTTCATTCACTTCCGCAAGTGCTAGAATTATAAAAAATATGTACAGTTGTACGTTATGGATGACACTACAATATTACATTTTCCTTCCCAGAATTTAACTAACAGTTAAGGTTAATTTAAATTACAGTTTTATTAAAAGTTGAGAAAATAATATAGAAATATACGATTGATTAAGTAATTTTCAGGAATTAATTTTTAAGATTCTACTAGCACATGACTCACCAATAAATATGTGTTTTTAACAATAATATGAAGTAACTAGCCGCCCTTGGCGACCAGTTTGGTCTCCCTTAAAACTTATGTTTGGTAAAGCATGCTATAACATAGATTGAAGACCGGGTTCTAAAAGCTAAAAAAAAAACTCCAACTATAAATTTACTGGAACTACTCTTTATTTAAAAACATCTTTTTAAAAGGTTGTTCAGTTAGAGAAAAACATGGGAGAGAGAGACCCCCATAATACATGGGACGCCGAAGCGCCTTTTCTTTTTAGACAACTTTACATCTCGAAAGCTGAAACAGAAGTGAAGTTTTTGCAAGAAGTCTAGAAATCTTGACGTTGCACAGAATCGCCAATTTACAAAGTTTTGGTGACTGCGCGAAAGTGAACAAAGGTTTTTGGCGATAAACATTACCGCAAAAATGTGGTGTCTCTCCTGGACGGGTGATGCCGAGAATGTAAGTAAGCGCTTTTAATTACGATGAGAATTGCCTCAGAAAAGGCGAAAATTGTTTATACAACAGATAGGCCTCTGCCCAACTAACTGTTTTCATAAAACTCTACAAAGCAGACCGCCGCCTGAGAAGAATGCCGAAAATCACAGGCATCTGGCTTTTAGCTCGACCACAAAACACGAAAAAATACATGCTTCTCATAAGATTCGTTCATTTTTACTTTTTGTTGCTAATACATATTCAACGTTCAAGTATTAGTAAAGATAAAAATTTCTTATCACAACGGCGGGAAAAAAATCCGATGCAAGTAAATGAAGACCTTGATACCAGCAGCTGTGCCATTTAATTTTTATTTATTTCTTTGAGCGGTAACGGACAAATAAGGAAAAAGGGAAAAAAAGAAATGAAACTTTGAGCGGCCTGAAATAAAGATCTTTTTAGAAAGAAAAAAACTTTAATAAAAATCTGGATGGTTTTGCGAAATGAATTTAATCACATATTTCAGTATAAGAACGAGGGGGGGGGGAGGATAATATGACCTAAAAGACATTTAATTCAGCCATAGATACTTCTAATTCTGGATGGCTATTGGCCTGTGACATTTTTCAAAAATGTTGAAAAAATGTAGCAGAAGAATAAATTAAAAAGTATAAAAGATGGCGCAATAATTTAAAATTTAGTTGCTGTATTTAAGAAAAACAGAAAGGAAAATAAAAATAAATTCTAACCAAATATTTTTTCTCCCTTTCTCTTTTTCCTTGCCTTCTTTTTTTTACTGACAGAGCAGATTAAAAGAGAAAAAAAAATGAGGAAGTTTTCAAAAAAATTATTTCTGTCTAATTTAAAAGTATGTACGCTATGGAATATTCATACAGTAAGAAAAATTTATAAACCCTCAGATATTATATAGAAAACAGCACAAAATCACTGCAACATCTTCCAATAATATGCATGCAAAAATAATATTCACTTGTAAATGCTGAGTAAAAGCAAAAAAATATATATCAATAACTATCAAATAATAGCCAAGAAAATTTTATAAGGCACCTTTGGAAACGGCGACAATAAATGTCAATATGCCTACCCTATCACAAACACATTTTAACTAAATGACATTTTATTTTCTGTATGGAAAATAATCACCTAAATATCAATATAAAATAAATATGCACTGAAATACTGAAACTAAAAAAAAACTTACCTTTCAAAATAAAGCAAGAAAAGAGAAGACAAAAATTATAAGTGCCAAATAAAAACATTTAAAATATACAGCTTCAATTTCGTTAACCTCTCTGTTCATGCAAACAAATTTAATGAATAATAAGATGTCATTATTTTTTTTTTTTTTTTTTTTTTTTTTTTTTTTTTTTTACAAAAACAGCATGAAAAGGGAAATTGATAAATCATAACGCATACCTACAGATAAAAATTGAAGCAAAGCAATAATAACTAATTTACTGAATTTAGTACAATTAAGGTTTAAAAGTAAAACTTGAATTTTCCGTGTTCATGCTTTTGCAATGAATATTAGTCACATTTTTTATATAATTTATATTCTTAGCCGTAGAATTTTTTGTTGTATTATATTCTGTCGAATTATATTATATGTATTATATTCTGTCTATATTATATATAATGTATTATATTCTGTCAATATTCTGTCGAAAGGAAAAGAAAAACGTCGACACACACACACAAGGCGAACCGCTGAAGTCACGTTTTTTTTTTTTTTCTTTACGATAAGTGACGATAAAAGATCAAATCGCCGACTGATTCCGATCATCTAGGGGAGGTGATGGTGAGCAGGAACGACGAAACAACCGCACCAACATCAGAGGGGCGAGGCACACAGGCGAAAAAGAGTGGCTCGAAGATGCCCAGCCGGTGAGCGAAGAAACACTAAAATGCGTTCCATCACTGTCCGTTGGAGAAAATCGCATCCATCCATCGAGCACAGGATGTTATGAGTGCAGGATATCACGGCACATCAGGAAGGCACACGGTCCGGAAATACACAGTCCAAGAATTTGAAGAACATTACTGCAAGCGTACATGAATGGGGTACTCGAATGATTTTAAGGGGGTGGGGGATTTCTCTCTCTAACGTGCATTTTTTTTTTAAACTAAGTTGGAGAAAAATATAGGCGATGCGCCAAAATATATAACATAGATTGAAGACCGGATTCTAAATGCTAAAAAAAACTCCAACTATAAATTTACTGGAACTACTCTTTATTTAAAAACATCTTTTTAAAAGGTGGTTCAGTTAGAGAAAAACATGGGAGAGAGAGACCCCCATAATACATGGGACCCCGAAGCGCCTTTTCTTTTTAGACAACTTTACATCTCGAAAGCTGAAACAGAAGTGAAGTTTTTGCAAGAAGTCTAGAAATCTTGGCGTTGCACAGAATCGCCATTTTACAAATTTTTGGTGACTGCGCGAAAGTGAACAAAGGTTTTTGGCGATAAACATTACCGCAAAAATGTGGTGTCGCTCCTGGACAGGTGACGCCGAGAATGCAAGTAAGCGCTTCTAATTACGATGAGAATTGGCTCAGAAAAAGCGAAAATTGTTTATACAACAGATAGGCCTTTGCCCAACTAACTGTTTTCATAAAACTCTACAAAGCAGACGCCGCCTGAGAAGAATGAGGAAAATCACAGGCATCTGGCTTTTAGCTCGACCACAAAACACGAAAAAATACATGCTTCCCATAAGATTCGTTCATTTTTACTTTTTATTGCTAATACATATTCAACGTTCAAGTATTAGTAGAGATAAAAATTTCTTATCACAGCGGCGGGAAAAAAATCCGATGCAAGTAAATGAAGACCTTGATACCAGCAGCTGTGCCATTTAATTCTTATTTATTTCTTTGCACTGGGAGCGGTAACGGACAGATAAGGAAAAAGGGAAAAAAAGAAATGAAACTTTGAGCGGACTGAAATAAAGATGTTTTTAGAAAGAAAAACACTTTAATAAAAATCTGGATAGTTTTGCGGAATGAATTTAATCACATATTTCAGTATAGGAACGAGGCGGGGGGGGGGGGGGGGGTGGAGGATATTATGACCTAAAAGTAAGAAAGTTATGTTTTAAATTAATTTTGAATAAAAATGATAGCTATGAGACAGAAACACTGTCACACATGCTAAGCATTGTATCATTCTACTTTTATTCATAATTTAATTTACTTGGACTCCCTTAAATATAATTAATATAATGCCTTAAGCTAATATTAGTTTTTGTCGCATTAAAATAACTCAATTTCTTGATTTTCTGTAAGGCAGTAATCCCTATTGATTTACAATGAAAGTCTGTGGGAATTTTTCGAAATTTTACATATCGCCAAGTTGGTGACAAATTTGGCGGGATTTGGCGATAGAACAAGATCCCCACCCTCCTTATAGGTATGGCGATACATTAAATGCTGTTCAATAACGAATGAGATGAGTTTTATTTGGCGTTGCCATTAATCAATTAACAAATAATCGCGATTTCTGTGCCACGTATAATAGCGCAATATGTATATAGGTATTTGAAATACTAATAATTTCCTTTTCTCTTGCCATATCTTAAAAAAGAAACTATTAAAAAAATTGATAGCGAACCATTAATAATGAACCGTATTTACATGATTTTTGCAAAGATATGCGATGTCATAAAAGAAACGTTAATTTTCATTTTTTTAAATAAGGAATTTTAAATCGGCGTATATTTATATTACTTTGGTCAATCGACTGAAAATACCTAAATTCAATGTTTATTTAATTTTACTTTTTATGTTTTTTTATATAAAATTTACTGAAAAAAACATAGAGGAGTTTGAATTAAAGAAAATACTTTTCAAAATACATTAAAAAAACAGATTCTCAGAAAATACAATATTTTTAGTGCGTTCAATGGGTTTTATTTTTACTTTTATGCAAATAGTGTTAATATCATATAAAAGTTCCCTGAAACTTTAGCAAATTTCTTTTTCCTAGAACTCCTTTCTCAAAAAATAAAATTTATGGTAAAACAAGAAAGAGCTTCTAAACATTTTTGGTAAGAAAAGACTTCGTAGTTCATTGAAAAACAGGGAAAATTCTTCAGAAGACTCAACAGAAATCCCCCTATAGGGATTAAACTTTAGTCGTATTTCACTGTTCCAATCACGTTACAGGTATGTGCCTTTAGTTAAGGCTCCTGTATTCTTTTTGTAGATGCAGTCTTAAAAACAGAAATAAATTTTTATCACTCCTCAAGAGATTCCTTTAAGTCAATTCTTTTTGGACTGACTTAAAATCCTTTACTATATTTCAATTAAAGACAATAAATAAGCTTAATTAAAAAAAAATGATATTTTTTTTTGTTTAAAATTTTGATATGATCCGAATAAAAAAATGTCGAACACATTTTTTTAAAAATTGATTAAATTTTCTAAAACAATTTATGGACTGTAACATCAGCAGGTGCAGGTGTCACACTGTAATATTCTTTCCTCGTGAATATGGTTCCCATGAAATTTTATCCTCTCATAAAAATCACATGCATAATAAAATACACATGCGTAATAAAATACACTAGTATTTATACTGATCAGGTGTCTCAACGTCGGTTGCTGGGTCCTACAATTCTCAGTTATATTATTTTATATTAGACTAACTACATGCAAGTTTTTCGTCGTTTTAGGAAACCTTGTTTTACGGATTGTTGTGTTAAATATAAATTCACGCATAGATATTATGTTTTCCCATTTAACCCTCATCAATTTTTTAACATAAAAATACCACAAATCAGGAGTAAAAGAATTCGCCCCGTTAAACGTCCCATTTTGTCCTTAATTTAAAATTTCTAGTTCGCAATATCTGAACAATTTATGGACTGTAACATCAGCAGTTGCAGGTGTCACACTGCAATATTCTTTCCTCGTGAATATGGTCCCCATGAAATTTTATCCTCTCATAAAAATCACATGGATCGACCTGTCATATTATATTGAGTACATTTGTAAAATAACCAGTGCTTTAAATTTTTATACTGGTTTTGACCACTGGTTTTTTTTTAAATATAATTCAATCTTCTGTATTTTTTTTAAAACCGATCAAAATAGCGTGCTATTAGAGTCTTCGGTATCTGAACGAGGGTTGGCGAACGTAGGCCTTCTAGTAAATATAAAGAAAAATCCAATTCATTAATGTTTCTCAATATTCATATATTTTATTTATTTGGTAAGATGTATACTCTTGTCTTACTACAGCACTTATTAATAAAAAAATTTAAAAACAATATGTATGATTATATTATATTTTAAAAATTCTTTAAAATTAATTTTAAGTTATTTTTAATGCATGCTTAATTTTTCTCATTTCAATTCCACTTCAATCAAGCAGGACGGTCCTTCTGCCAAGCCAAGCTGAAAAAAAAATTCTAACCTCTCCAAACAAACAAACGCCAAGAATAAAACGCAAGACACCGTAACTGCTTATTATACTGAAGACAGCTTCTCCATGTTAAATCGACCAAACATGCCACCGTAAAATTTCCCATATCAAAAGAACCAATCATCGCAGGAAAATAAAACTAAAACCAGAAGGATCTAATGGAAAATATCTTCAATTTGAGACCAAATGCATCCTCATAAATTAATTATAAACAGAGATATAGATTTTTAAAAATAACGTCGATATACTGAAAATGACAAATTTATTTTCTTCGTCACACCTTATGCTTCAATCGAGGTAGAGACTTAAATAATGGACATAAAAAAGTAAGGATTGCATTTTTGGACAGATAGTTACTCAATCTATGTGCTTTTATAAAATTCAGCTTTAAAAACACAAATTTCCTATTCTTAATTAGCGAAAAACTGTTAATTATTTCTAAAGTTTATAAATTATGCCAAACAGAGATAAACCCGCCAAACCATTTTAGAAGTCTTATACTATTCTTTTATATTATTCTTTTGCATTGATTTCATCGAAGAAAACTATGGCCTACAGTGCCTAGAAGACACAGTGTGGAAAACGGCTAAAAAATAGTGCTAAAAATTTGAATCCCATAAATGTACAACCATGCTGAATAACAAGATGTCGATCGTAGCGCCATCGTAGTGGTTTAAAAACGATAGTCATTCTAAAAGAGACTCTTTAACGTATTTCACGTCATTCTCTAACTAAATTAGCTTATAACAGACCAAAATATCTTATATTTATAGTTTCCGACTTTAACATTCGATAATTTTTGAAAACACAGTGTTTATATTGAAAAGAGTTACGAGATGGCGCTCGTATCAGCATATTGCCGCTGAGCATTGTTGGAGATTTATGGGATACAAGTTTTTAGCACTTTTTAAAGCATTATAGGAATAGCCGTTTTCCACACTGTATCTTCTAGGCGCTGTACTATGGCTGACATCCAGATAGATTTTTCGCTGTTAGCGAAATGAGTTTGACGAATCAGAAGCCAGAATGTTTGAGAATTTTTGCTGTTTCTGGATCCGGGCCTATGTCATAAAAGTTTTGAGTCATTTTCTTAGTGCCATGGATGAAGTGCAATGTTTACAGAAATCTAGGCTGGGATCCAGATAGATTTTTCGCTGTTAGCGAAACGAGATTCACCAATCAATAGCCTGCATTGCTGCAGACAGCGAAAAGTTCGCAAAAGTGCAAGCTTCTGATTTATGAATCTCGTTTCGCTAACAGCGAAAAATCTATCTAGATTGCGGCCAATTATGTTGAACACAATTTTGCATTTCCACATCCAGGAAGGGTATTGATGTCATAACAACAGTGCATATTCGAAACTATTTAAGGCATTGATTCTGAAATCCTTTGCTATACATTTCAATATTAAAGAAGTTGTTGTTTCAATAGTTTTAGTATTTTTCTCTATTGCTCGCTCTAAAACACAAATATCGAAATTTAACCAACAGCGCTCAGAAACTATAGCACCTAGAATATATAGTGTTGAAATCGGCTAACCATGTGATACTTAAAAAAGCACTAAAATATTGTATCCCTTAAATGTGCAATGATACTGCTGCAATATGCAGATCGCAGCGACATCTGCAGGATATTTTCTACAACTGCAAGAAATTGCTAGTCTATACAATGTAATAATAGTAATACGAAAATCCCGCAGATGTCACTGCGATCGACACTTGAAATTTTAGCAGTATCGTCGCACATTTAAGGGATACAAATTTTTAGAACTGTTTGGATAGCATATTTCCACACTAGGTATTCTAGGCGCTGTATCAGAAACAACACCATAACAGAGAGCCTTTATACATATGAGTGGTGATATATGCACAGGAGGCATGCTCATTTCAAATTTTTGTCGAAAGTACGGTAATCCGCTTTCTTGAATAGAGGATATTCAATCTACGTTATGATCACATGGTCAAGGCAAGAACGTCTAGCGTAAAGAAGGGAAGGCTCCGTCTACGTAATATAAATCCCCGCTAGACAATGAAACAGTTCATGGGAGAAAGCAGTAGTACACTGTTAAAAATATCGTCAAAAATTACCTCTGTTTTTAAAGGCTATCTGTATTATGACCAATGAGAACGCTTCATAGGCGTTTATATAGCGTTCTCATTGGTCAGAAAATAGAGAACCTTTAAGAACAGAGGTAATTTTTCACGATATTTTTAACAGTGTAGTTTCCTGATTCCCTTCTTATCAGTTAGAAATTCTTTGGGTAAATTACCGGTACCACGTGACTTTTTCAGCCTCGAACCCATATTTGGAATATCCTCTATTAGAAGATACGCGCATGGACGATCTCTATTAGACTAGGGAAATAATTCAACATGCATTAGCCTGACGATAATGGCATGCTCACAAAGAACTTTAACGATTTGTTTTTATCACTTTTACCAATAAACATTTATTGGCTGTAAGACGCTACTTCGTTATAGAGACACACTTGTTCCTAATTAGATCCCGGCCTTAATGTATCAAAATACGGAGTTTGCATTCTGTACTATTCCTGAGCTCCGTTATAGAGGCTAGAAATATAGGTCGGGATCCAGGTACATTTTTGCAAACAGTGAAAAGTTAGAAAAAATTCTGGCTTCTGATTGGTCAACTCGTTACGATAACAGAGAAATATCTACCTAGATCACGGTCATAGTGTGGAAACCGGCTATCCCAGTAATGCTTTAAAAAGTGCTAAAAATTGAATCCCATAAATATTGAAAAATACTGAATGACAAATGTCGATAGGAGCAACATTTTCTAGATCTTCTCTTAGCGAAACGTTTTTTTTTTTTTTTTTTTTTTAAATAGTTACGTTGGAATTACCACATGTCGCTGTAATCGACATTCATCGTTCAACCTCGCTCAACATTTATGGGATACAATTTTTTAGCACCTTTTTAATAAGTCGATTTTTAAACTATATCTTCTAGAAACTATAGCTCCGTTATAGCTTCTAGATTAGATGTTGTAGAAATCTACTATCCCAGCAACACTTAAAAAAGCGCGGAAGTATTGAATCCCTTAAATGTACAACGATGTCGAATACCAAACAGTCATTTGCATCGACATCTGCAAGATATTTTTTGAAGAAGAAAGAGACATGTGTAATTCACCGCTACAGCGTCTAGAATACATAATGTGGAAATTTGCTGTCCAAGAACCGCTAAGAAGTGTATTCCTTAAATGTGCACTGACGCTGAAATCCAGGGAGATGATTGCAGCGACTTCTGCGATATATTTTCAAATTTCAAAGTAAACATGGTATTATTACAGCGGGTTTGACGCCAAGCACACAGGCCAGATGTATGTTAATAAAACGTAAAAAAAAAAAAATATATATATATACAGGTTGTTATAATTAAAGTTCGCCTATTCAGAAGGCTCTAGAGCCGGTTCTATGGCTCCAAACGAAACAAAATTTCACTAGTACATAGTTGAAGAGATGCGCTCTGCGAAAATCGAAAAAAAATCAGTTAAAATTTTTGTCAATATGTGGCGCTGTGCCAATATTTAAGCCGATATTTGCAGATTGCTTTATTTTGTAGAAAACAAAATACAGGAAATTTTATTTCACAGTTGGCAAAAGTAAACTTTTTCAGATTCGTTATATCAATTTTGGTCAATCTACATGAAACACACAAAATCGCAAAATTTCACCCAACGCTTGAAAATTCAAATTTTATTCAAATTTTCGACGAACGACGTCAAAGTGACGTTGCAACTTCGAAAACTTGAAATACTCTTCTAACCACCTGACGATTTAAAACTTGCTGATAAAGTGTGTCTGTGATGTCTTTGACACTGGAACAGTTGATTGTTTCTGAAAAGCATCTGAATCTACGCTTTGTGGAGAATGGTAACTTTGAAAGAAAAGGCTCTTCTTGTAAAGTTATTTTATCAAAATAACAGCAACACAGCTGCAGCTCTTCGAGAATTCCGGAAACTAAAAGATGTTAGACGTGGACCAATAATGTCGGATCGTGGAGTTCACAAAATGATTAAAAAGTTCGAGGAAACAGGAAAACTCGACAATCTTCCTGGCAGAGGACGAAAAAAGGTAGACATTTCTAGCATTGAAGGTATTGCTATTGCTGCCGTGGATTTACCAAGCCAGTAATCATTTGGTAATGCAAGTGTGCCAGCTATTGTGAATGAAGTCAATATGCCGATTTCCACTGTGAAAAAAGTGATGCGTCAAATTTTGCACTACTATCCATACAAGATTCAGAAGGTGCAACAACTAATATAGGGTGATACCGAAAGTCAGCTATCATTTTCACTACAGTTTCTTGCACGAATGAATGTGGACAATTCTTGGCCCTGGAATATTCTATGGACTGATGAAGCGCATTTTTATTTAAACGGACAAGAGAACACACACAACTGTCGAATTTGGGCGAAAGAGAATCCTAATGTTGTCCAAGAAGTTGCATTGCATGCAGCTAAAGTGACGATATGGTGTGGTTTCATAGCTACGTTTATGATATATTACGTTTATGTTATGATATATTATTTTTTGAGGAACTAACATCCACAGGACCCATTACATGTTCCGTAAATGGGAGAAGGTATGTCAATATGTTGTCAAATTTTCTGATTCCTGAGCTGCAACAGCGAGGATGGCTTCAAAATATCGTGTTTATGCAAGACGGTGCAGTCACCGCACATTACTAGAACAGTTCGGACTTTCTTAACAAACCATTTTACAGAAGACCGCATCATAAGTCGTTATTTTCAAACAGTCTGGCCACCACGATCGCCTGATCTAACACCATGCGATTTTTGGTTGTGGAGATTTTTGAAAGATTCTGTATCTAAAGACAGATGTCAGACAATCTCTAATCTGAAAGAGAGTATTAGACTTCATATTCGCTCAATCTCACAGAGCAGTTTACGCAATGCTGTATAAAGCACAATTCTGAGAATGGAATGCGTTATTGAAAATGGTGGAGGATTCATTGAGCATGCGTAATGTTATTCTTCGTTATTGTCTCGTTGCCGAGGGACATGTTTTATTTTTGTTGGTGCAGCTTACATCACATGAAATTATATTAATTTTTCTGTATTGTTTGGAGTCATAACTCAGGCTCTAGAGATGTCTGATTAGGTGAACTTTAATTATAACAATTCGCAGTCCCCGAAGTTTGTTGAAACTTTTAAATTTGTGTGCTTCGTCTTGATTGACTGAAATTGATATAATGAATCTGCAAACATCGCCTTAAATATTGCCCCAGCGCCACCTATTGACAAAAATTTTAACTAATTTTTTTTCGAATTTCGCAGAGCGCATCTCTTCAACTACGTACTGGTGAAATTTTGTTTCGTTTGGATCCATAGAACCGGCTCTAGAGCCTTCTGAATAGGCGAACTTTAATTATAACAACCCTGTATATATATATGTTACAGCTTCTAGACCAAATTGTCTTGGAGTTTTGGGAAATATTCTGCAGATATCGCTGTGATCGACTGATTGGATTTCCACACTATATATTCTAGACGCTGTAGCACCGCGGTAGCATGTCTTTTTCGTTTGCCTCGAAGTAGATACAGATGACGTCATTTGAAGCTGTTTCTAAAGTGTGGCCAGCTCATCACGTCACACGGAGTTGATTATCTGTACACGGCAATGGACACACAAAAAAAATTGGCGCACCGCTTTGTACTAATCATCGTGCAAAGATGATCCAACTCCGTGTGACTTTTAAACTTCATGAACTGGCCTATTATGTCATTGGTCACGCTAGCACACTCCCCCTTGCGTCCGCCATATATAGCGGCATCTTGCACTGGAGACTGCTAAATGGGCTGCTATCGGTCAAAATCAAGAGAGAAAAGGGCAGAAGATGGGGAAAGAACTTTTTTTTTTTTTGGGTGTGTAGTTTTTTACAAGGTAAGATTGACATGTCTGCTCCGCTCCTTTCATATCTTCATGATGGTGAAATAAACCAACGCCCCCTAGATATTTGAGAAAGTCTTGACACGCGTCACGAAAACATCACACAAAGCAGGCAAAGCAAAGGAACAAAATCATTCATATGCTCGTGGATATGAACGAGCCAATGAATGATTTTTCTTCTTTGTTTTGCCTGCTTTGTGTGATATTTTCCTGACGCGTGTCAATGCTTTCTCGAATATTTAAAGGGCGTTGAATAGGCCGGGATCAAGAAATATTTTACGCTATTAGCGAGATGTGATTGATCAATCAGAAGCCTGGATTTTCTGAAAATTTTTTTATGTTTGCAGTAAACACCGAAAAGCCTGCAAGGATGGAGGCTACTGATTGGTCAATCTAATTTTACTAACAGAGAAAAATTTATCTGGATCCCGGACATTAACTTTGGTTGGTTGAGACGATTTTGAATAAAATCAAATCAGAAACCCAATGTTTTTTAACTTTTCTGGTTAGTTTAATCGAAATCTTCCACGTCTATTACTGAAAACTGAGTTACTGTACTTTGGACAAAAACTTGAATATGAGTACACGACACGACTTGTGCATATGTCACCACTCTTACATATAAATGTACTCTGTTATGAGCATAATTATAAGCGCAGCTGGTTAATTTGAGTATCTGGGTATTAGAGAAAGCAATTGTGGCCCACTGTGGCTGAGTGGATAAGACACCACGCCGCTAATCGCTTGAGAGCATAGGTGGGGGCGGGTTCAAATCCCGCCGTGATCCCCACGTGATCTGATATATATGTGTTCAATAAAACAAACAAACAAACAAACAAGCAATAGTGAAATGTACAGTTGCCATGGAAACAACGACTTCTTTAATTCGTATAGAAAATTAATGAATAGTTGTAAATGGCTTAAGTTTAAAATGTAGGCAAATGCTCTGAAAATACCAATGGCTCCCATCTAGTATTTTACAAAAGTAATTTAATATATTCACATGATGTATAAGTTGATGCAACTCTTAGCTAATGGAAATTCTGCAACAAGACTTATGTAGGTAGATCTTTTCAATGATTAATTCAGAATTCTAAGAACAAAACGAAGATCTTAAGCGCTCTTCCTCCCCCCTCCCTCCCTCAAAAAGAAATACGATAGAAAGATATGAGTATTTGGATAACTTCAGTATTTCTGTGATCTTTTGTCAGAGTTTAGAAAAGGAGTCTGGGTATTAAAAGAATCATAAAACAAATTTGACGAACGATAAGACTATAGATTTCGGGCAATTTTTAACTGGAAAAAATTTAATTCTAATGTTTATGCGGCTTTAATAATAGACTATTAAATAAAATCAATTTACGGGAATCTTTATACGAAATTATATTCTCACATTTATGCAAATAGGTATGGATAAACAGACTTGAATGAAATTACATATTTATTCTTTCTTCTCTATAACACGATCTAAATAAAGATGAAGTTACATGTACAGTTTATATCTTTAAATTTTTAGATTTTTTTATCAAAAATGTTTCATAATCATGTCTAGAATTGCTAGATTTACTTCTTTAGACAGATCTTCGAATTCTTTAGATGCCTGTGGGGCTGCATTCTTGGATTATCCGTAGGTATTTGTAAAGGTAAATTTATTTTGCAAAACCGTCAGCAAAAAAAAGTTAGAACAGAAAATTAACTAACTGTAAATATATATATATATATTTTATTCTATTTGATTTTTACTAAATTTTCATCCTTCATAGAAAATTTTAAGGAGATATAAATTGAGAAAGACTGATACTTTGAAAGAAGAAATTGACTTTCCTTACTTTTAAATTATTAATTACTCTAAAAAATGAATGATAGGTAAACAAAATGTATACTATTGTGATTGTTCCCTCCTGATAAAGGCTACACAAGGACTAATTTTAGCGAGTAGAATTATTTCAATTATATATAATCTGTTTAAAGAAAAAGGACTGATATCTACTAAAAATCAACTTTTCAAAAGTAAAAAAAAAAAAAAAAAAAAGAAAAAAAAGAAAAGAAAAAAGGGGAAAGTTGTGGCTGAAAAATAGTGTGATATCAAATTTCCAAGCTTATATCATGGTACTTATTTAACATTTTTTATTAAAAATTTACCATACGTAAGTCGAGTACCTAAGTATGCGTTGATAGAAAGCCTTTTCACCTTTAATAAATACATCATAACGTGTTTCTGAAAATTAATTTTTTTTTAATTATGCATGATGGGCTTGGCGGCCATCTTTCCATATTTTACACAAATTTCTAAGCAGACAAGCTCGTAATACGTTTGCATTATTAAGAATTTTGAACTTTTAGTTTTGGCTACAGACAGATAAATTAAGATTGTCTTTTATTTTGAAAAAAAAAATTGATTTTTACTGCTTTAACTAATTAATTAACCCCCTCCGAAAAAAAAGAATCATAAGATGAAACCTGAAGTTACTTCAACTTTATTTTAAGACACAAATTTCTAGGCACTCATTTCCATAAATTAAAAGCATAAAATGTTTGCTTTAGCAACAATTTCGAATTTCCGATCTTAACAATGTACTTGTGTGCTTAGAAATTTGTGTAAAATATGGAAAGATGGCCGCCAAGTCCATCATGCATAATTTAAAAAAAATTAATTTTCAGAAACACGTTATGGTGTATTTAGTAAAGGAGAAAAGGCTTTCTATCAACGCATACTTAGGTACTCGACTTACGTATGGTAAATTTTTAATAAAAAATGTTAAATAAGTACCATAATATAAGCTTGGAAATTTGATATCACACTATTTTTTAGCCACAAATTCCCCCCCCCCCTTTTTTTTTTTTTTTTTTTTTTTTTTTTACTTTTGAAAAGTTGTTTTTTAGTAGATAATAAAATAAACAGCGTTACTTGCATTATGCAGCATCTGTAATGATGAATAATATCATTGAATGTAATCTGGGAGCACGGCAGTGCGTCCGCCAAGTTCGCACAAGCCGTAAGCTACCTTTTCCTGAACCATTTCGGCATACTTTTCACCCCCTCATAACGTCGTTTTAGGGAGAGATATATAAATTTTTCTTTTATATACATGTTCGTATGGTCAAACTGAACTAAGGTTCCACGATTTCATGTTTCTATATTTAGTAGTTTTCGAAATATTAAATTCCGAAAAAGCGCTTTTTTGTCACTGACTCACTTCGCATCATCAAATAACTAAGGTACTTCTAAAAGTCGTAGAATCATGAAATTTCACAAGTAAGTCGGGTTTGTAGCACAATTAACCAGAAAAATCTGAAAACACAGAATTTCCGCCTCTAAACCCTTAATACAGGGGGTGTTCATTTGGCCGTAAACAGTTCCTACGCATTCAATTGCGCCAATGTTGGACGCCAAAACTCGATTACAGAGCTTTGACGGCGGTCACGTGATTTCAAGCCGAATAACATTTTATATATATGCTTTTACAAAGATGTTTGTTAAATAGAAAAAAAGAATATACCTAAAAATTTTAATCAGTACAGGTTATGATATATTTACGATATTAAAATAAATAATTTACAATAAAAAATTTACAATATTAAAGTACAATAAAATATTTAACAAAATATAATCGCAATTCGGTACGTTTCCTATATAGTAGCCTTGGCGAAATACAGAAAATAGCCTTGACGAGAAAAGAAATTTGATAATAACGTATTTCCTGGCAACCTATTTACTGTGTCATATACACAAGCAATTTTTTCAATATGTATACAATTTATTTAATGTAAGGACCCCGTTTTTTTATTTTTATATACCAACATAAATAATCTGTATATAAAAAATAATATTTTATACATGTATAAATAAAATATTTATGTGTATATAAATACATATAAATAACATAAAAGTTCATCATGTTTGTTTTCGTAGTTGTTTATATCATTTGGCAACATATCTCAGTTTCTGAAGTCCGAATTGCGCCAAGATTTTTAAAAAATGCCAAGATCCCTATAGTGGAAAAATATCCTAATTCCATATGAAAGTTTAAAAATCTCCTTTTAATTAAATGAAATGTGTAACTAATAAACTATCTTTAACGATGTGCGACAGATGTGGCGTCTGAAGTCCGCTGCTATCGTTATTATATTGTATTATTAGCCTACTTACTGTTAATTTATTGTTAATTTGAAATCTGTAAAAGAAAGATTATAGTTATAGATAAGATATGTTGGTCGCCAAAACCCGATTACAGAAAATTAGCTTGAGTTATAAAGGTGTTACATGATTTCAAGCTGAATGAATTTTTATATACTTTTACAAAAATCTTAATAAGGCAAATCTTTCAGTTTATCTGTCCATCTTTCTATCTTTTACTTCCTTAAAACAAATTTTATTAAAGACCGGGAGGCGTCTGCACAGATCATCACGTCATCGAGTTGGCGGCTGAAATTTTAGGATTAGTTAAAAATCCATTAGCGTATTGAAATGTAACTCGTCTGCCAAGTCATATATTTGTGGAAACTACCTACAGACCCGATTTTACGGGTTAATTGGTGGATTTTCCATTGTGTTTTCCTGCACCCATTCCTCCATGTTTCCAAACCTTTAGATGCAGGAAAATACAATAGTAAACCTATCAGTTAACCACTAAAATTAGGTCTTCGGGTGGTTTCTACCAAGATATGACTTAACAGAGCAGTTGCATTTAAATATGCTAATCTAGTTTTAACTAATTCTAAAATGTCAGCTGTAAACTCGATGAGGTGATGGTGTGTACAGACGTCTATTATAAATGTCGGTATTCTAATTTCAATAGCACTCTGGTCAATCTGGCAATTATCCCTACTATTTATGAAACACTATTCCTTTAAGTGCGTTTTAGTGATGTTAATGAACTTATGCATATGCATCATACATATTATACATATGCATATAATACGTAATACTTTTGCATCATACATATTATAGGTATGTGTATAATACATAATACATATGCATCATTATGACGTCAGAATAAACAAAACATTTTTTTGTCGCAAAATTTGAGAATTGACATGATATATTACCAAATTTGGCGAAACTTTGCTAAATGTCGCCAAGCTTGGCGAATATTTGACGCTAGTGGCTATTTTTCAATGAGTTAATTATTAATGCGAGCCATCTATTTTTATTTTTCCGCATATCATCTGAATAGTTAATGATATAACGTACTAATATTTCCAAAGTGCTAATAGTTTCGTCACTGCCCAAAACCTCTACTATTGTTATTATATTGTACTGTTATTATACTTACTGTGACTATGTTGTTAACCTTTACACCAATAAAACTTCTGTATTATATAAAGAGAATTTACGGAAACTATTAAAGCATTGAAACTGCCAGTTCTCCTTATGATTATTATAATTCTATAATATGTAACCTGTTAATCAATATGTACGTTAGAATGAATCTTCTATAATCCGGTTCCTCGCATTTTAGTTTTCGGGATTCGAGTAAAATTAGCTAAAACCTTAAAACCATGGCACATTGATTAATTCTTCAACACGATCAGATGAGAAGAATGATAGATTTTCTAATGGATCATGGCAGTGAGCCGGTAGACCTTCTATTCTTCCGTAATCGAGTCTATTGAAAAGGTTAACGTGAAACAAAAAGATATTAGCATCAATATGGTTTAATGCAAATACAGATATTGTCAAAGGATTTCATAAGAACCATTTCACTTGTACCCAGTCGTATCAGTTAAAATACAACAATTGGCAGTGAGCCCAATTAGAAAAGATTACTTAATAGGATTAAAAATTTCCGCATTAGAGAACGAATCGTAACTGCTAAGGAAGCATGCATAAGTGAGTTAAGAGATATTTGTCACGAAAGATGAAATGCATAACAACACAAAATATATGATGTGCTTCCATGATCGTAAAGAGTTCTTGGTTTCTCTATCAAAAGCTTCCGAATTGGCGAAAGAATGGGCAAGTAAATTAAATTATGAATCACAGTAACATGATGCAACGTTTAACATGGAAGTAATACGGTAAATACTGCTTGCTAGAGGTGGCTAGTACTTTAATATAAAAAGAAATAAAGTATAAATTTGTAAAGCTCAATAAAATAAATTTAGGTATTTTTATGTTAGCCGGGCGCAAGTGGCAAATCGCCAAATACTGTTCCCAACTCCATTGTTCATATTGCATTCATTTCATTTAAAGATATATACTTTTCAGTCATCTCATTTAAAATAGATGCATTTCCCTCATTTTATTTAATAGAATATTGAACATAGAAATAAATAAATAAATAAATAAGAAATAATAACATAAACCAAAATATTTTATTTGAAAATCAAAGCAATGTTTCTAATTTACACATGTGAAAATTGAAAACTGCTATTGGCGAAAAAACAAAAGGCTAATGAGGAGATTTGCTCCCGGCTAACATAAAAGTACCGAAATTTAAGTTTTTTCATATTTATATAGTTTAGAATAACAAACTTGAAAAAACATACAAAAAGTAGTGATATCCCAACAAAAAGTTTTCGGTAAAAAAAAAGTGCCAAGTTCTCCTTAATGCGTCGGCCAGAAAAAGTAGTGATATCTGATGTTCGCACAAGTTAAAAGCCAAACATCCCAAATCTTTCATTGAAAATGGCTTCCTGCGACTTGGCCGTTAATGCCTCCGTGAGAGTTTTTCAAATTTTAAAATATGTACAAATGAGCTACATGCCAACTACATTTTTTGATTATTTTAGGCATTTTGTGACACAGAAAACAGAAATAAAATACACATTTGAAAAAAGCATTTAAACAACTTCAGTCTATTTAAATGCTTAGAAGTTAAAAATAACAAAATACATGTATTCAGGAGATAATATCCCTAATTGCTAAAACATAATTAATATAAACTTGTAACAGTTTATAAATCGAATACTTCTTAATGTTTGCAAACAAACTATAATAAATGTTCAAACGAAAAAAATCTCTTTCGTCAATACACATGATTTCAATATTATACAATAAAATATAATGTAACATATTGTGAGATATGAAGTAAGTAAATTTTGTTTTATTTCTTGGGTTTTACGCTAATGACTTTAGCTTTAGACCGTACAAATTGGCAATTAAACCACAAGTGGACTAAATGATCTGTAATCAAAACTAATGTTTGTTGAAACTGAATGGTAGTTATCAGAAAAGAGTAGTTATCTTTTACTTATAATGTCTTTATGTTAATTTGCCTCTCTGCATTCTAATATTACTTTTAATATTTAAATAATTCATGAATGCGTAATTTCCAATCATTAATTTTGAAATGCTGTAGAAGGCATTAACGGCCAAGTCGCAGGAAGCCATTTTCAATGAAAGATTTGGGATGTTTGGCTTTTAACTTGTGCGAACATCAGATATCACTACTTTTTCTGGCCGACGCATTAAGGAGAACTTGGCACTTTTTTTTTTACCGAAAACTTTTTGTTGGGATATTTTTATTCCTTAACACAATGAAAAAAAAATGAATTATGAGTGCACAAAAGTATACAATTAAAATCTCTATCGATCAAACTTTATGCTACTGTAAAATAAAATAAAACTAGAAAACAGTAATTCTGCTTTTTCAGAATTTAGTGTCGCCCCCGACAAAATGTATATATATATTAGGAGGCCCCTGCAAGCTACGCCCGCCGACCCCCGTTCAGGCACTGCAGAATCTAAAAACACATTAATCTGTCCGGTTTTAAAAATATTAGAGAAGATTGAATTATACTGAAAAAACCAGTAGCGATCTCCCTGTAAACGGGTTTCCATTCAATTAACTTTGATTGCAAAATTTAAGGCAGAATCAGTTGCTGTTAAGAACTCCAATAGTTGTTTTCATGTTTGGTTAAAGAAGATCAGATAAACATTTGAAAAACAGCTAAAATAAGATGAATTAAGTAAACAGAGTCTTTGTCTCCCGGTACTTTTTAACAGCGTTATAAAATGATTGACATAATGTAATTTACTACAATTACTACAATTTGCTGTTTTAACCATTTTAAGTGCGGTGGATCATTTTTGGACGACTTAATTGTAATTCTTAAATGCCACATTGGCACCAGAATATTGGACAAAATTTTTCCTTTTGTTAAATAAGTTAACAAAATCATTTTTGTATTTCGAAATTTGTTTGTAAATTTCGGTGCCATTCACTGATTTTAAGATTTTACGAATAGAATTACTGTGCCCCTGAAAGGCTTAAACGCATATTAATGTATTTATTATTTTAAAATTTCCTTTCTCTTTTAAAATTCGCGTGTAAATACAATTTTCCAGACATAATTTTCAATATTTTCCTGCTTTTATTACGTATTCATATTTAATACTAATTTTAAAGTTCTTTTCTCTCTTTTTAATTGTCACGTGTAAATAAACTTTTAATCCTTAGAAAATATTATTGTTTGCGCTGTTTTTAGAATTGAAACCACCTCTATAATAATAGCCTAAGTCATGTGACTTTCATCAACAGTTCCGGCCGGAACCCTTCGCTTTTTATATTCCAAGCTGCCATTTTGGTACTTTAATGTTAGCCAGCAACAGGGGTGATAAGTCGCCAAATATTATTCTATCGCCATTATTTCATTTATATTATAATAGTCCAAGTCATGTAACTGCCATAAAGAAAACGGGCTGATCCCTTCGCTTTTCATAAGAAAGGTTTCCATTTTGATTAAAGAATCAAAATTATTTTTTCGAATAAAACTACATAAAAGTTGCCATGATAGTAAGGATTCCTGGTACTTTTATGTTAGCGGGGTGCAAATCTCGCCAATAGCTTTTTTTTTTTTTTTTTTAAACTCGCCAGTTAGCATTTTTTTTATTTTTCGAGTGGTAAATTAAAACTGTGCTACTTGGCTATCCCATCGACCAAAAATCTATCGCCAAACTATAAGATTAAATTCCAATACTGGTTGATCGTAAATGTCACATTCACTTGACTTTAAGTAAGTTACACGTGTTTACTCCATCAAGTGATTTTGTATTTCGACGTTTTATTTGTATTTTTATTAATGTTATACTAAATTATTTGTTCTTTCGTTTTTTTAAATAAAAAATATGTCAATTTATATAATTTGGCGAAATTGGCCAACGGGAGAAGTAGTACCATTAAGACTTTGCTTTGAAGTGGAAATTAAATATCATGATTTGTTGCATTGTCATATACGCACCGGGTTTGGCGTGAATTTTTTTTACGACAATTTGGGGAAAACCTTGTTTTTGAATACCAGTTACATATATATTTTAAAATTATTTTCTGTTATTTTTAAAATGAAATAACAATAAATTAAAAAAAATTAAGTAATAACTATAGAACAAAATAATTTATAACATTTTTTGTAAATAAAATGAAAATAAATTCAAATAAACATTTATTTAAATAAGCAACAATAGCCGGGTTACCAGTCAGGCAAAATAACGCCATTTTAGCGCCAATTAGGTCCTGTCGCGTATATGACATCTGCGCCTAATATTTTTCTTTTCGTTTCGTTTTCGTATTAAATAAAATGATAATGAAATACAAATTGAATTATGAATAAAAGTAACATGATGCATTTCTTACCATACATTTAAGGGAGGCCAAACTGGTCGCCAAATTAGTTTAAAATAACAACCTTTTCTAAAATATGAAAAAAAATCTGTTATGATTAAAATTTGAGAAACCATCATTAGAGAAAAGTATTAAAAATTAGAAAAAAAAAATACATCAGAAACTAATTCGAATTTAAAAATTCTAATACCAGTTTTGAGATCTGCGGATCAATACGGATTTTTGGTGTTAATTTCATCGCAAAGTATTCCATATTTTAGGAGAAATCGCCGTAACACATAATCAGTTGTTTAATCCGTCGTTTCATAGAATCGTTTAAAAAATTCATTAGATTTCAGTCGTTTCATAATATCCGTATCATAAATTCGTTTCATTAGGATTTTATATATATAGGATAGATATACACAGTGTGTCTACGTATAACCTATCTTTATTTTCGCAACCGTTGGTCCTAGATGCATACTTTCAATTACAAAAAAGATTTAAATAAGGTATAGAATTATTTTTAAAGCAATTTGTGTCAAGAAAAATATTTATTAAAAAATTACGAAATTTAAATTTTTATACGGTCTCCCGGCACTATATGTGGTATTTAATAAAAATTTAGTGTGACACTAACAAGTAAGACAAAAAAAGTCCCATTCTCTAACATTAAAATTGACCGAGTAATGAAACATTAAAATGCGTCACTTATACCACTTTTTTGCAGCTCAGAACAGATGATTTCTGCCATCCTTTCAAGGGTCGTATATAAAGTACTTAAACTTATTTCAAGGTATCTGCTCTTTGAAAGAAATCTTACAACGATTACGATTCAGTTAAATTTTATTAGTTAAGTTTCAGATTAATTAAAATAATTGTATTTTAACATATGTTTTATTTTGCAAGAATTTGTGGCTATGATTTCTTTTAACAAAAATTAGGTTATTTTCAAATGGTTTCATTTAAGTTGCAACGATCGACTTTCCAGTTTTAAATTTGTACTCGAACTTTAACTCACTTTCAAATGTCCGATCAAAGTTAAATTTTACATACTGACTTAAATCCAATGACAATGTAATATTATTATGATTTTCGACGCTTACCATCTTATACATACTTATATTAGGGGATAATACAAAAAAAAAAATCGGATAGATTACCGTCAACAAGTTTAAGAAAGAGTTTTAGATTAGATAACATAAACCTGCGATGGTTGTGTTTTTTAACTTTTATAATTACGTTTTATGTATTTTTTAACGCTGAATAAAAATAATACCTTCACTTTTAACCATCATGTCAGGATTTTTCGCAAATCGTAAATTTCAAGGTTAAAAAATAGCGAAAATATTATACTAATAAAATAGATGTAAGACTTTTTTATTCAGTTTAATTTTAATTACTTCAATAATTTATTCAATTTTTTGGCTTATCCGGGTTTCTTCCAGCTAAACAGCTTAGGTGTCCGATGAGGTTGGGAGGGGAAGGGGGATCAAATTTAACTTTGAGCTTTTTAACTTTGATATTTGCTTTTTGAGAAAAATCCTGATATGATGGTTTAAAATAAAGGTCATTATCTGATTCAGCACTAAAAAATACATTAAAAAAAAAATAAAATGCACAACCCAAAATTTGAAAGACAATGTAATCTAACAGCAATTTAAAATATGTATCATTTTATAAAGAATTGAGGCTGTTGTTTTCCATTTTAATTTAACAAAACATTCTGTTATTTGTATCCTCTTATATGTTCAGTACAAATTGTATAATTTGCAGTAATATATCAGAATGATTAAAGATTTCAAATTTATATTGAAATGTAAATTTTACTCTCAACTAGTTCTTTAATATATCCCACGAAGTTATATTTCTACTAAATTTGTGAATGACCCCTAATTTGCAGCAAAAAATTTGCTCCAACTTTAAACAGCGGTCAATTTTAGGAAAACGGTACTTTTTTTGCCTTAATTATCAGTGTAACAGGAAAATTTTACTAAATATAACTTATAGGACCGGGGGACCGTATAAACATTTAGATTCTGTAATTCTTCACTAAACTGTTTTAGGTAGATTTCGTAAGAAATACTACCTATTGCAGTCGTTACCATGGTGCGACTTTTGAAAAATTCTTTCATAGCTTTTCATTACAGGACCCCAGGTACCCAAAACCACCCCCACCTAAAAAGTTTATATATGTATGTATATATATGTATGTATGTACTAAATTTTGTCCGCAAGATAAAAGTCGCAATTATGCACGGATCGTCTTCAAACTCGCCAACAACTTTGAGATGGCTAATATCTCGGCGTGGATTGAAAATGGGCGAAATCGGCCCAAAGGAATGGAAATGGGCAGGGTTAAAAATTTTGAATGCCGTCTTAACAAGATTCTGATAAAACCAGCTCTTACACTACAATGATAGGAAAAAAAAATAAATATTTTTCGTCAACAATATAAAAAAGCTATAAAATTCTCACCACAACAATTGCTTTTCTATTGCAAGATTTTCACCTGAAAAAAAATTAAATAGTTGGACGAATTGAAAACAAATTGAATATTACGTCATATGTTTTCTAGAGCAAGATTTCAGCAGGAAAACTCAAAATGAAATAAATAGTTTGCGGAATTAAAAAAAATAATAATATTGCGTCATATTGGAAATATGCTGGATCTCAGCAGGTGAATATGTAACGTCATGTGAGTTTGAAGAACCGTTTTAAAACATGATAAATCCCGACTATGAAAATATTAACTTATTTTAACACTTTTAGGTTTTCTGAATTTGTTTTAGCCATTTTTAAACCTATTGCATATACATGCGTGTGTGTATTCGTGTATATTAGAATTTTCACAAAATGCTTAGCTCCCTAGAGCTCATTCTTAGTGAAGGAAATGGGTTTATCTCTAATTTTGATTTAAGTTTTGTTGGTGAATTTAGTACTTAACTTCGAAATCTACCTCCGCCTGTAGGCCCGAGACGGCAGGGATTTTTTTCGCTTCAAACATTCTTTATCTTAACTCTGCACCTAATTTTGACCACTTTTGTAATTGGAAGTATGCATCTAGGACCAACGGTTACGAAAATAAAGGTAGGTCAGGTTATACGAGGACACACTGTATATAGGTAGTACGAAACGAATTTCAGTTTTAAGACTTAAAACACACGCTTTCATTTTATATCGAGGCTAACGAAATAAATAGGCTACCGCGGTTCATTCCACATATCTTTTTTTACAGACCGCTGGAGTCACGTGATGGTTGAATAATTTCCAATGCAGTTGCACGAAAAGCATCACGTCACTCTAGTGGTCTGTAAAAAAAGATATGTGGAATGAACCGCGGTAGCCTGTCTCTTTCGTTAACCCTTTAGTGCCCAGTTTTGCATATATGCAAACAACACTGTTTTGAATTTAATAGTTTTTCTTTTTATTCGCATATACCTAATTCAGACCAGAAAATTAAAATAGCAATATTTGCTTTTATTAAAAAACAAACATTCCATATTTAAATAAAGCGAAAATAACCATTGAAACTTTCTGGTGTAAAGTCAGATTTTCTGGACTACATAATTTCCAAAAAGTATTCTATTATGGGAATTTAAGGGTTAAAATTTAAGTTTTATAAAATGAATAATTACATAAAATAAGGTATTTGGAGACATACTTATTAAAGCATTTACTAATCTGCATTACTTTAGTGTAAAACAGCCACACGACAGTAGTATTTACTTGTATTGCAGATGTGCAACCGAAGAAAAGATTGACGTTTTATATAAAAAATATAGCTCTTATTTTTTTCATTATTTTTCCTGTGTTAAAAACCTTTCAGAGTATCATATATATTTTTTTCGAAACAAAATAAAAAATAACGCATTTAAGGGTTAACCTCGTTTTATATTAAATGGCGTCATTCGCATCCGCAAAAGAATTCCACATTTACGATCCAGTCTTAAACAATATCTACAGTAACGCATGCATAGGACGCTGACAGCTATCGCTGAATTATACACAAATCCAAACAAAGAGATGTCAAGAAACTCGACAAAAAAAATCGGCTATCTAATAATTCATGTGCCTTCATCTTTTTGTAATATTAATATAGATACTTAAAAATAAATACAGTTTATAATAGCTCCATGTTTTATCAGAAATCATTCCTTTACATTTTTTTTCAAAAAAGCACGTATTTTAATTACATTTTTTTTCTATTATTATTGGAAAATGGCAGCAAAAAGATATAATTAGTATTTTCCAACTATTTCTCTTCTACAGAAATGGAGTACTTGAGTTGCCAAAATTAAACAAATGGCGCTAAAATCTACAAGAATAAAAATAAAATTTCAAAAATAAATTGAGATGCAGTTTCCAAACAGATTGCATTTAAACGTGTTTTTTTTTTTTTTTTTTTTTTTTTTTTTTGTAAATACGACGGTATACAAATTGAAAATAGGCGATACTTAGAAGTTTAAAAAAATGCAGCAGAGTATTTAACAGTACAATGATACATCTGCTTTGTTTTACGGCTGGCTTATAGAACAGAGCGTTATTTTTTGGAGATGACTCTTTAATTGCTGGGAGAAAGAACTATCATATCTGGGACCAAAAATCCAATTCGTTAAAACTTCCCTATCTTCGCATATATTTATTTTTTAACATTATTAACAAGGATCTTTATACAGACTTTCCTATAACGCTTACAAACAGTATAATTGTATTATTTTTACATTCGTTTATTTAACTCAACTTAGTTTTTGTATGTAAAGATGGAATTTCGTAACCTATTTTAAACTCACTTCTTGATATGCTAGAACTATGAAAAGTATGGGCACAAGTGTGTTTCCGATGATAGTTTACCATTTAAATTTATTATATCTTAGTAAAGAAATAAATTAATTTTCCATGCTTTCTTTCCTCTTGTCATATCTTGAAAAAGTTAAAAAATATATTGAGGAAGTTCGGATATTATGGAAAACCATTTGAATTTTGATTTTTATGTCAATAATAATAAAAAAATGACATACATTAAAAGCAAGTAAAATGCAATTTTTGTCTATTTCATAACACATTTTTAATGTGTTTACAGTGGGACAGTTAAAATATACAGTGAAACGTCCACCTCTATTAAGCAACCACCTCCCTCAACGACCATTTTTTCATGGAACGAAATTTATTCCCATAGGCTCAATACTAATTTTACCTCCATTCAGAGACCATTGCAGTTGAACTCCCTCCATGAGTGACGAATTTTTTTAATAAAAGAAACAAATTCCTTTTTTTCCTGTCTCTTGAAGAAGATTTTATTAGAAAAATAATTCCAGAGAGCGCATTATTCGCGAAACTTCCAAACTAAGTTTAGAATTTTTTTTTTTTTTTTATTCCGGTAACTTTTATGTGTTTAAACACCTTTGTGCCTATTTAGGCAATGAATTTAACTCTGATGACAAATTAAGAACGACGGACAATAAACTCTCCTGCCTATTCTGTTAGGAAACTCTCAAAGAAATATATAAATTAATGAAATCGTCATTATTTGTTCCCGTCCAAAAAAAAAAAAAGATTTGCATTTATTAACTGGATTTTGAAAGGACTTGGAAATAAAAGTTATAAAAGTTAAAACCGTAAAATCAAAGCAAACGTCAATGTATTCATTTTTTAAACTCTGCAGTAATTAACTTATATAATTAAGTTTTGTTTTTATACTTAAATTTTCATATTTTTTTGCTAATATGAAAAATAAAGGTACTTTTCGGTTATTCGGGCGCCAGTGTTATATATACATATATATGTATATATAAATGTATGTATATATACATATATATTTACATATATATATGTGTGTATATATACAATATGTGTGTATCTATATATATGTATATTTACATATATGTATGTATATAAATATGTATATATAACACTGGCGCCCGGCTAACCGAAAAGTACCAAAATAAATTTTAGTAGCATTAATTGTTACTTTTTTTTCAACAATTAAAATCTAGATTTAAACATGACCTCCATTGCGAGACCACCTCTCGGAGCGACCAATTTTTATTGGAACGGAACGTGGTCGCTTTAGGGAGGTTTTACTGTATATCAATATTTAGATTTAAAAAAAGTATTTCTCTGTTCGGTAATATGAACCTGTCGAGTAATGTGGAATATGTTTACAAGAATAACAAAGATTATTTAATTACTAGAAAGTAGCACATCACCCACAAATCATCACAATCTTTGGAAAAATGTTTTAAATTTTACACTTGTCTTTTATTTCGGCTCCTCCAGAGTTCACAGGGGACAACACTGCAGACATCACTCAATTTATCCACTTGTCCTCCCTTCCATCCTCTAAATATTTTCTATTCAAAACAGGCAGACTCCCTCTTCCTATTCTGATGTGCAAGCTAGTAAATCCTATCTAATATATAGGTTGGAGTGGATATAATCACTAGACTCGTCATCAAAGAGTTGTGTAAAGTGAATTCTATTGGGTCGATCGGAAAGTCGTGTCGTGTTTGCTTGTTTGTTTTATTGAACACATGCATCAGACTTGTGTGCTTGACATTAGGGCCCGCTTATAAGTCATCGTCGATATACAGGGACGAGATAGCACAAGGAAATTTACAACACCAGAGAATTACATCCGGGAGCTCCACAAAGAGTATGCAACGAAGTCGGCGGGATACGAACCCACCACCAACTACGCTCTCAAGCGATTAGGCGTGGTGCCTTATCCACTCAGCCACGCTGGGCCCCAGTCCTGTAATGTTAGGAAATTCAATTCGTACCGAAAAATTCTGCCCGGTAATTATTAGCCATTAGATGTCGGAATCAATGTCTAATAATTAAATGATAGAATTTTCCTGTAAGAATTGATTTTCCCAAAATTACAACGACTTTCCGATCGACCCTATATTTTACCCGGCACGCCCCCTTAAAAAATAACATCTTCACTCATCAACAAGTTAGCATAGAGGGAAACTAACTAACGCAGCATTAAATATAACTGTTCAACTTAATGCTGAATGTGGTTAATATCACCGATATAGAGGTCTTATTATTAATACGAATTTTATAACACTTACTTGGAAAAAAGTGCAACAAATGAGAATAAGATATGATTTCACTGCGTAACTTCAACAACGGGTATCCAAACCGAACTCAATGCAGTGCATCATGTGGGTACTAGGACGTCATTTGGTAGTTTTACTCTTGCTTTCAGCACCCTACGCGCGATGTATTGAAGTATTCTATATTGCCCGGCCATTCAAATAATATCCGAATTTTTCTATATATTTTAGTAAATTCACTAGTTTGCGCTTTCTACTGAGCGAATAAAAAACAGTACATTTTCCATAATCGAGTTCGGTTGTCACGCTAATTAATGTATTGTAACAAAAATTGAGAAAAACATGATTTACAGCTATGAAATTAATCGTGTTTATCAGGATAAACACTGAATAATTATAACAGAGTGTATTAAAAAAAGAACCCATTTTAACTTTTATACTTTTTTTTTTTAATTTATCTTGAAACTGCAATAAAAAAAGAGTAGTGCTCCCTGCATTAGGAAGCATCTATAATGATGATTAATATATTTGAATGTAATACTTTTACCAATTAATATAATATAAAATATAAGTGCATAAAATATAATAACATCAATTAAATTTTATATTGTTGTAAAGAAATATTTCAATAATTCCAAAATCCAATTCATTAATACTTCCCAATATTCACACATATTTAATTTGTAATGTTTTAGGAAATTACTGTATATTTATGCAGACATTCCTCAAGCGTTTACAAACAAGATGCATAATTATCTTTTTTTTTTTAATCTATTCTGGCCTTCTACATCACTAAAACATCAAAAAGTACTTCTTGTATTCAGTTGCATGCATAATGATGATTAACAGTTTTAAGAGGAACGCTTTTATCCATTCATATGTTGAAAAATAAGTGCTATGTAAGCCAAATCATAGGTAAAATTATTTCAATGACAAGTTTTTCAGGAGTGGATTTCTTTTCCTATCAGCAAAAAAGAAAGAATGGAAGATAGTTTTGCGCTTAGTTCAAACAAACCTTTCAACTTTTTTCTCTTCAAAGCCAGTGCGCTTCTGTATAGTAGAGAAGTACTTCATAATCTGCTCCAATATCTTGATAAAATCTTTTAAAATATGGTAATTTAAAGATCTGTTTCTGATAAAAAATAATTACATCTTTTAGATTATTGGAAAAATCTTTGTTGGCTGTGCATGACTATGTAACATCACGGAAAACTAAAGAGCTTTTGGAGTTTTTTTGCTAAAATGGCAAAAAAATAATAATATGTAACTGCAAATTAAAGAAGCTATGTTATCAAGTTTCCTTTTATTACTTATTATTTTGAAAAATGCAAATTTTATTTAATAAATTAAAAGTACCTTTTAAAAAATTCGGCTCCTTTCAGCGTCTTTCAAAAATATCCAAACAACAAAAATATCTCTTATGAATATCTCTTACCATGCCCTTATGGAAATACGATCTGAGATAAGACAGATCTATATGCTTGAATACTATGCCCGCTGTAAAAAAAAAATATATATATATATATATATATATAAATATATATATATATATATATATACACATATGTAAAGTTGCATAAAGCTATATGCTTACTAAAATTTCATTTGTATACTGTACAAAAAAAGATGTAAATCTACAAAACTAGTTTTTGTAAAGCTATAAAAATCTGTACCTTTACAAAAGAATGTACGAAAATTACAGTAATCTTACAAAATTTTATCTTTAAGCCGGGTTTCAGTAACATAAATAGTTTTAGGCATCCCCATTTTCCTAAAAAATTCTTAGTAACCTTACAGATTTTTTTTTAATTTACACTACAAACGTGTATCTTTTAATTGAACTTTCGTTTTTGCCGATACGTAAAATGTTCTAGGCATCCCAGTTTCCTAGAAAATTCTTAGAAACTGTACAGATTTTTTTTTTAAAGCGTACACGCTAACACAAAAAATGGCAGTCACCGTAAGAGAAGTTTTTACGGTGCCTAGAATTTTAAAATCCAAAATTTTTCAACTTAATTTTCGCCTTATTTTTCTAAATTAAATAAGGCAAACAATACATTGGGGAAATAAAAGAATTAAATTCAAGGGACCATACAAACACCCTAACAATTTTGTTCCCATTTTTGAATCAGCGCGTCAGGCCTATTATTCAGGAGGCGGTGTCAGTTTTCTCATAAGACTGCGTTCTGAAATGTGTTTATGATTTTTCTCCAATTCAGTGTCCTGCTATTGCATTAGCATGCTCAGACAAATAGGTTGCTATCTGAAATTAATATTGTGATATCTTTTTCAAATCTTTCAATAAATGGGAGTTTCAGTAAACATAATTAGCCAGGCAGGGCTTGTTGTGCTCAAGCCATTAGGTCGGCCTCCATACCTGGTCAGAACTTGAATTTCAAATTATTGAAAGGTACGTTTATATAAGTTATTCTGGTACACGTCATACCCTAAAAAAAAAAAAAAAAAAGTAACGGCCTTTTATGTAACGGCAACAACAAAAATTCATGTAATATATACACTTTTGCATCGAAAATCCAAAAATCTGTAAGGTTACTAAGAATTTTTTAGGAAACTGGGATGCCTAGAAGTTTTCATGTAACTGCCACCCGGGTTACAGATAAAATTTTAGTAAGATTACTCTAATTTTAGCGGATTCCTTTGTAAAGCTACAGATTGCTGCAGCTTTACAAAAACTAGTTTTGTAGATTTACAGCTTTTTTTGTACAGTTACAGATGAAAGTTTAGTAAGTATGTATGTAAGTTTACATGTGTAGAACCACAGATTTTTTTAAAAGTGTACCTATATTTGAAATTCATAACAGATCTATCATTAACGGTAAGCACAAAAGTACTCCAAGTTATCGCTACATGCGCTATGGATTTCGCTTTGATTGCACATATATTCTCTTCTAAATTACATTTTTCCTTTCTTCATCGAAAAAAATAAAAAATATATTTTCAAATAAAGTTTTTGAAATATATAACAAATTAGCGATTTTTGGTGATCTTTTAATATGCTTCGCTAAGGAAAAACAGAGTTAACGCAACCAACTCATAATCTAATCGAGGAGAGAGAAAATAATTAAAGAAAAAAAATTCTGTAATGAGATAGAAAATTAAATTTTTGACTGTATCTCAACATTTTTAAAATTTCTTTTCTATGTATTGACTTTGATTTTTTTTTTCACTATGATGCAAAATGTAATAAATAAAATTCTAAACAAATAAAAACTATTATGGTATTTTCCTTTTTTGTGAATTTTATTAATATAATAAAGAAAAAGTATTTTCTATAAAAGAAAAAAAAAACTTACATACATTGCGCTTAGAGAAGCATTTCTTAATCTTCATATTTTAAAACAAACATTTTAAATAAAGCTTTAAAATTATTTCTAAATAGCAGCCCTATCGTACCCTTTTATGTTTTTACTCTTTTTGAAACTGATGTAAAAAAAAAAAAAAAAAAAAAAAAAAAAAAAATTAATTTTTTAGCGCATTTTTTTTCTCATGAAAGAGAGCGGTGTTATTTATTGTATCAAAAGGAGTTAAGAAAAAGACAGCTCAGCACAATATATAATGTAAAAGAACAATATTTCGTTTAAAATATCCAGCAGTTCATGAAATAAAACAGCATAATGTTGTTATTTAAGGGTTGCTGAGTATCTTATGCTTATGACAGTAAAGCTGAATGATGGGTTTTGAAGCTCTGAGGTAAAGTATTTTACTTACGCTTATCACTCTCACGCTGAAAATAAATTACACTTAGAGTTTTATGTAGTGTGTTTTTGACAAATTATGAGCACTTTTTTTAGGCTTTGAAACTAAGACGGACGCATTGCGAAATGTGATAATAATGAAATATTAAATTCAAGACATACAATAAAACGAAGACAGATTATCGGAACATTACAGTGAACACTGGAATGTTTAAAGTATGTAGTAATGGGATACCACATTTATCACAAAAAAAAAAAAAAAAAAAAAAAAAAAAAAAAAATCTAAATAAATGCATTTTTGCAATGATATTTCTGAACATTCTGGACGTGTATGTTTCGTATATTATAAGGCAAGTTTTTAAAATGTAAACACGTGAGTTTTTCTTATCCCAGAAAATTTAGAACACATGAGCTGAGCTACTTCTTAAAACTCATTTGCGAAGGTATGCGGCCTATAGACATTTCATTTTCGCATTTAAAGTTAGAGTTTTACACTGTAAAAAAAAATGGTAACTTTCCATGTAAAATCCAGGAACGTTTCGCCTTTTATCAGGTTTTCAGAATAATTTAGCTCTTTCCTGTGAAATTCTGGTTTTCTTATCTGAAACGTTCCTGAACAAAAGTTGGAAACAGCAAAACGCTGCGGCCGCCATTTATTTATTTTTTTTCCTATAATCCGTTGCTCGCGCGCGAGTGTCGAAAACGAATTCCTTAAATGAATGTAAAAAAATCAATATGGAATGCAAATAAATCAATAGACGACATAATCCTTTACGTCTCTATTGTCAAGATAATTCAGATGAAAATACAATACCTCTGTGACATCACTAAGAGATTATCTCTCGTACTTGTCTGTGAAATCTTTAACGAGCAGACTGTGTAAAAAAAAATACACCTATTATTTGGATCTGCATTAACCAGGGGACAATCAAATATGATTCTCACCTATTTTGATTAATTTAAAGTATGTTTTAGAGTTCTTATCTCTAATTATTCTTGTGAAAGGATTTTTTCAAATGGGCCTTAGATTTTCAGAAATTAGATGCCGAGTTTTAGCATACGTTTCAAATACCCATTAGTTTGCAGCTCTCAACGTGTCTTTCGTGGTGTGGACGCAGAAAGCTTGCACGCCACCCGTACGGCCCGGGTTCGATGCTACCTCTTGACTTTTTTTTTCTTTTTTAATTAATTTTATATTTTAACACTTTATTACAATTTGATTTAAATTTGACATATGTATGACACTTTGAATTGCTGCAAATTTGATTTTTTTTTTTCGGAAAAAATATACAATTACGTTTAGGTTTTTTTTTTTTCATGAAAATTTATATGTATTTTATCTAACTTGTAAACTAACATAATCACTGACGAAAATCCAAAATATTTTATGTCTAGATTTTTTTCCTAATTATTATTTACATTTATATATTTTTAAATTTTAAGCAAAGTTCAGAAACAATATATCACATATATATTTACTTTATTGAATTTTAACTGAAAATTTATTTTTTCGTGTAAATTATAAATAATAATTTTGATGTCAATTTCAAAATATTTTTTCATTCTAACAAATAATGATAATAAAGCGAAAATTGTCAACTGGAAATGTAAAAATCCTCTGCGGAACCCGCATGCTGTGAAATGTCAGTAATGTCATAATGAAGGGAACGAACATCCAGAGTGAATTATGTCAGCCAGGTATCGGTCCGGATAGCCTAACAGGTAAGGCATTGGCACGGCACGCCAAGTATCCAGGTTCGATCCCTGGTCTGGACATTTTTCGCTCTTGTGCTACTCCAGCTTGAATATGTCAGTAATGTTTTGCTGTCAACAGAAATATTCCTGGTATTTCGCAGGAAACTTACTGGCATTTCTGTAGAAAGTTTTTAACATATACAGTAAAGTACCAGTCATTTTCAAGAAATGTTTCTTGGAAATAATGGGCAACTCAGCTGCCCATTTTTTCCCAGGAACGTTGCGGAATTTTTTTTACAGTGTATGCTGTGTGAATGTTTAATATACTAAGAACAAACATTTTGAAACTTCTAAATATATAGCGTACAGAAGCAATAGATAGAGCACAATATAACGTCTCTTATTGACGCTATATTTTGAAACTAAGACGAACGCATTGTGATATTTGATAATAATAAAAAATAAATTCAATGTTCAACGAAGACAGATAATCGGTACAATACAATAAAAACTGAAATGGTAAAAGCCTGTAATAATGGACTACTGCAATTATAACGCATTTATAACAAAAATTGACTTTTTCTTTTTTTATTGAAAAAATAATATTTTAAATTAAAAAGGATGAAAACAAATTTTATTACATAAATGCGAGAATAGGAAAATGTCATCAAAATTGAAAATAAATGCATTTATGCTGTGTGTATGATTGATGTACTATAAGAACACATATTTCAATCTTCTAAATATATAGCGTATAGAAGAAATGTACAGCGTTTATAGAACAGTATAATGTCTATTCTTGACGCTTTATTTTGAAATTAAGACGCATTGCGGAATTTGATAACAATTAAAAATGTATAATACAATGAAGACATATTAACGGTACATTACAGTAAAAACTGAAATGTTTAAAGCATCTAATAATGGGCTATTACATTTATCATTGCATTATTAAACATATTTTGTTTTACTGAAAAATTGATGTTTTTCTTGAAAAAGGAAGAAAACAAGTTTTATTTCATAGATGCAAGAATAGATGAATGTCATCAAAATTGAAAATAAATGCATTTGTTCTGTGTTTGTGATAGATATACTAAAAACGCATTTTTTCATAATTCTAAATATATACCCTAAATGAGAAATGTATAGTCCTTATAACACGGTATAACGTTGTTTCTAGAGGCTATATTTTGAAATTGAGGCGAACGCATTACGAAATTTCATAACTATAGAAAATAAACTCAATATATATAATACTACAATGAACACAAATTAAAGGTACATTACAGTAAAAACTGAAATATTTAAAGCATGTAATATTGGGCTACTGCATTTATCATTGCATTATTAAACTTTTTTTAAATGAAAAATTAATATTTTTTTGAAAAAGGAACAAAACAAATTTTATTACTTATATGCAAGAATAGAAAAATGTCATCAAAATTGAAAAGAAATTAATTTATTCTGTGTGTGTGCTTGATATACTAAGAAAACATTTTTTCGAACTTCTAAATATATAGCGTAAAGAAGAAATGTATAGCATCTATAGCACAGTATAAAATCTCTTATTGGCACTATGTTTTGAAACTAAGAAGAGCGCATCGCGGAATTTTACAACAATAAAAAATAAATTCAATACATATAATACAACGAAGACATATTATCGAAAAAACTGAAATGTTAAAAGCATGTAATAACGGACTACTAAATTTATCACTGCATTATTAAACATTTTTTTTTTTTACAAAAAAAAAATATATTTTCCTTAAAAATGAATGAAGTAAATTTTATTACATAGATATAGAAATAGAAAAATGTTGTCAAAATTGGAAATAACAGCATTTTTACAAAGTACATCCAAAACATTCTTAATCTGTAGGTTTTATGCATAACACTAGCTTGAAAAACTTGGGTTGTGTCATGTTTTTTAGCTTTTGATAATTGATTATTACGTATTTTGTAGTGCTGAATCCGAATATGACTTTCAGTTTTAACAATCACGTGAAGTTTTTCGCTAATCGTACATTTCGAGGATAAAAAGTAAAAAAATAGCGAAAATCTCATACTATAAAATAGATGTGCTGGTTGTGTTTTTTAGTTTTCTATTGTTGTATTGATTCTTATGTATTTTGCAGCGCTGAATCCAAAAATGACCTTCATTTTTAACGACCTCGTCAGGATATTTCGCAAATCACAAATTTTTAAAAAGTCAAAATATTATGAAAATCTAATACTATAAAATAGACGTAAAACTTCTTTTTCATAATAATATATCCATCCTTTGGCTCATACTATGCATTTCTACACCTAAAGATGTAAAATATTTTGAATTTAAAATCCTTACAATTTTATTCCATGTTCGAAGTTTTTTTCAACCGCTCATGTTCTGCCTGACGTTTTACCTTTAATATTCTCTGGATGTCCACTTTTATTTTGGCGGTCGATAAGGCTGTAAATTTGTTGCAGATGTATTTTAAACATTTGCCTTCTTTTGATAAGGCTTTGGCAAAGTGCTCTGTGATATTTTAGCTAATTTTTGACTTTTTAAAATTTATAATTTCCGAAAACAATGAAGGTCATTTTCGGATTCATCGCTAAAAAATACATATAAATCAATTATCAAAAATAGCAACACCCATCCATCGCAGGCTTGTGTAATTAGACACGTTAGTAAAATGTTAACAATATTATTAATTCTTGTAACAGATTTAAAAAAATCTAAGAGTGGTACGGAAAATTATTTACACATTAGAATTCAGAATTTAAAAATACGAGGTGAATCCCGTCGAATTTCGACGAAAGAAAATTTTTACAAAGGAACTGTTGCATCAAATTTATAATACATCGACAGCAATAATTACAATAAAAAATCCATCTTACACTTGTTAGTTTAACTCTACAAAGACATATTTTAACCTAAGATTAACAAAATACTTTTTTCATAAACTTCAACTGTCAAAATTATTGAAAAAATAAACTTTATTCATATACGTAATCAGTAACATATAATCAATATAAGTAATTTTGATTAAGTTATCAATTAACGCTTGGTATTACTGAATGAAAAATCCGCAAAAATGATTTCATCTTGACATAATCATAGAATTCCCTCCCCCCCCCCCCCTTTAAATCTAAACCGAATCAAATCATTTTCCACGTTTCACATCTATATTAACCATTAAAAAAAATTACCGCGCAATAGGTTATTTATAAATATATTTCCAAGCTTGAAGTCAGCTATTACAGCTTTCCATGGGGAAATTCTCACTCGTGATTTGAAGTCTTAGTATAATCTCTGTACCTGCGCTTAAAAATTCCGGAATTTTATAACTTTTAGGCGTATTAAAGGGGAAATATCTCGTTTCAGGAAATAAAATGATCATTTTCTTTTAACTATGACGGCATTTTCAGTCGCTGAAATATTTTGCCTATTGTCTCAAACTCAATATCAGTGGAATGAAACAATAGTGAAATATAACAGCATCATCAGGAAAATTGTGTGTTTTTTTAAAGCGTAACGTCATTTTCTGTTCAACTTTTTAAAAAAGATATTTTTAATTATAATGAGAAAATGGCATCAGTAAGAATATAATCAATAAAGGTAACTAAACCAATTTTAATAAAAATGAAACACTTCAGTTACCACAATTAGAAAATTGGTATTAAAAACTATAAAAAAAATTAATATCTCAAAAATTAATTGAGATACAGCTTTTAAGCAAATTGCATTTAAAAGAACATTTTTTTCTGTATAAGACGGTGTAAACATTTAAAATGTGGGATGTTTAGAAGTTGAAAAATTTGCAGTAGCGAAAATTTCAAAACCGAAATTTTATTTAAAATTTCAAAGTGTTGCCATTCGCAGAATGACGTATGCGTTACGCACAGATATGTTTGTCCTTTATAATATAGATATATTAGAATCAGGTATCTTACTTTACCTGCCAATAACTAGTGTGAAATTCTACCTAAAATATTAACAAAAAGATTGATTTTTTTTTCAACGTATTATGCGGACATTTTTTCCTGGTATGTTTATGTATTTCAACGCATTAATGCAGGCAGTTTAATGTAAAAGAACACAGAAAATCGATTACACTTAGAGTTTTATGTCGTATGAATTTGACAAATTATGGACTATTTTCAAACGATTTTTTTTTTTATTTAACTTAAACCATGTATAGTGCAAAAGCCCATATTTCGTCCCCCCAGTCACTTTTAGGTCCTAAATGTTGTTATTTTCAGTGAAAAACTACCAAATTTGGATTTTACATAGACTAACTACCCACGCACATAGAAACATAGGCAAATTTCGTACAAAAAAATTATTTTTTCAAAAGTATCTAAAAAATGCAAAAGAAAAAATTGACCTAATTTCATCCCCCCAAAAAATCCAACACGCCGACTTATAAGTAAATCAAAATTTATTTCTAAATGAGTAAGTAATTTAATTTACATTAAAGTAAGGCACAAAGAAGTGTTCTAATTATCAGTGGAAGAATAACATAACGAAACATTAGCCACCGAAACACGAGTAAAAAATTGAAAAAAATTGTCATGAAAAAGTATTCTTAATTTCGTTCCCGGTACAAAAATAAGAACGGCAAGAGGGACAAAATTGGTACCACGCTACTTCCCAATATGGCGGAGCTTGTGTTCCCATAAGATGAACTGCTCGTCCTAAAACTCACTGTATGCTACTGTCAGCATCTTACCTACGTAAAATACATGCAATGGATAAGAAATAAATAATTACAGTACAACAAATAACTTTCTACAAATGACGTAAGAAGAACTCAGGTCTTCTAAAAATAGGAAATTCGGCGTCCTTAATTTATGTATGCGTCTTGTCGAACGAAACTTTCAATATTGGCCCCTTTTGCCACCCGTCCCATGTGCCTTACGTTGCGCCACTTTAAGGGGGGCGAAATTAGGAAAAAGGACGCAATATGGGCACTTTACCCTATAAAGATGGAAAATTTAACTCATTGATTGATGTGCTAGAATTAAGAAAATATATATGTACACCGATAACAATACTATTATGATAACAGCGATGCGTTTTTGACAGCCATATAAAATTTTAATACTTTTATACATTAATTACACATTAATAAATTAAATTTCAGACATATTAACATTAGACTGAGGCAGGTGATAAATTGACAAACCTTCATCATTGTTGCAATTTTATACGCGCTTAACAACGATGGTGTTAGTTATGCGCCAAACCACGCTTGCAAAATAAGACATCAGGTTGTGGAAATTGCAACAATGGTATACTCCTATTTAAGTACTATGTCACCGTGAAAGACCGAAATTGGAGAATGCCGACTTTGACCGGTGAATGTCAACACATACCAAATACGTCGATGAAAGATCGAATATTTGATTATATTTGTGTGCATTCGGACCATCACCGGTGAATGTCGACAAGCACAGATATGCTCTGGTGGAGGCCGAAAAGAGAAACGGTGTTCTAGAGAGAGGCTACAGACTGTCACCGAATTCTTTCTTCTACTGCGAGTCAGTCAGCTTTGTCAGTTTCATGCAAGTTTTGATGGTGCGCGCAACGTTTTCTTAAATTTGATTTTTTTATTCAATATCCTAATTTACATTGAATGGATACTGCAGTGAGCCGTGATCTTTTTTTTTTTTTCCTTCGAAAAATTAAATAAACTAATTGAGAATAAACAAGAAAACATTTTTTTTTTTTTTTTTTTTTTTTTTTTTTTGAAGAACAGTACTCTAAAATACTTTCTGAAGTGATTTCTGCTAAAACTAAGAGTAGCATACCTTTGGATTACAAATTATTAAAACGTTTTTATGTTTTATAAATTAATGATCTCGCCGGAAATAAGCAGAAATAAATGCGAATTTCTGACATATTCAACACTCACCATTAGTGCATGGTGAATGTCGACATTTGCCAGTGTGAGCCAGAAATAAGGATATTTAGCAAATATTTCGGATATACACAAGGGACTATGTGAATGTTGACTTTCACCGGTGAAAGTTGACATTCTCCAGATTTCGGTCTTTCATGGTAACACACACACACACACACACACACATATATGTATATATATATATATATATATATATATATATATATATATATATATATATATATATATATATATATATATATAATTAAAAGTGAAGTTTTTTTTTAAATATTATCAATAATTAGTTTAATATTAATTATATTATGATTATAGGTAAAGAAAACAGTTTAGAATTCCAATGATAGTTTATCACTTATTATATTTTCGCTTTTAACCTACATATAAAAAACACAGCAAAAAAGATATATTTTTTAATATGTGCATTAGTTCGTGCTTTATACACTATATGGCCATTAATGAGCGACAATTTTCAAATTTAGACATTTTGTCTAATATTTAAAAATATACTTTTCAGATCTGTAATTTTAGGATTAAAAAGAACAGGTTTGACTTCATATTTATCAACGTCGATTTGATAAGGAGGACAATTAGTGAGCCAACAGAAAATTAAAGAATAAAAAATAATACCCTGTAAAATAAAATGCACAAAATGATCTATTGCTGAGGAGTATACATAAGCAAACATTGTAAAATATGAGTATTCATTTGTGTAAGAATAACATGTATATTAATAGAGACATAGCGATTTTTTAAAAAAATTAAAGAAATACTTGCATGTTTTTTGTTTATAACATGCAGGATGTTTAACCAAATTTAAGGCCAGTTTCAGGAAAATTGACAAATTGCAGTAGAAAGAAAATACTGCAATTGGAATATAAATATATTAAATATTTAAGGAAATATGGGCAGTTGTATAAAATAATTTTTATCTGCGCATGCGCGAAAGATAACAATTACCTTTTTTGCATAATATTAAATTCAACGCTATGGAGCAACTTTTTAAAAAAATTCAGTCAAATATCGTAAAAATTCAGAGAGATATTGGCGTTAGAGTGAGCTGTTTTTTAGTTTCTCGCTAAAACTCGATGAATGATAAGGGATTGTCCACAAATTGTTATTTTTAAGTTATCTGACAGCGTTAGGAGCAAGTTTTTTGAAAAAGATATTTAATTATAGTTTACGGTTATGTTTAGGAAGATCTTGACTCTAAACTACAATGAAAAGGAAAATATAGTTCATACATTGATTACATTTAGGTAAATTGAAGAGTTTATGGTAAAATTTTGTGAAATTTAGCCCAATACGCAAAACACTCTACAGTAAATTCTATGGCATATATATGTATTTTCTGGATAGATGTAATTTGTATGACAGTGGTGAAGACAATAAACTAAAATTTTAGATATATTGGACATTTTTCATGAATTATGAATCAATAACTTGCAATTTCATTTTTATAGTGATATTTCAGTAGCTTTTTGAGAAATCCCGTTTTGCGTATGGAATTTTCACTGAAATGTTTTCCAAAAAATACATTTTTTTAACTGAAACATTTACTTAACTATAATAAACTTTACTTAACATTTACTTAACAGTTATGTGAATTGAAAATTTCTGTATTTATCAATCAAGGTCTTTTTTTTTTTTTTTTTTTTTTTTTTTCTTTTCTTGTGCCGTTTATATCTAAAAGACAGTTTTGGCGGTTTATGTTCTAAGGGGAAAAAATTTAACGCTGAAACGTATGGCACTTCTGGTTTCATTCACAGATATCAAGTAGCTTTTAAATTTTGATAACTTAGATTTTTTTATAATACAACAAATATAAGCACATTTTTGACAGTTTAAAATGTGGCCTTTAATAAAATGTAATACAAAGAAAACGAAAATTTTAGACAAAAATCTCATTTTAAACGTAATCTGATATCCTAATTTGTATACTATTTTTTATTTTTTATTGATACTTTAGTTCAAAAAAGTTAACACAAAATATAAGACCTTGATCGATAAGTACAGTAAATTTCCAATTCACATAACTGTTAAGTAAATGTTAAATAAAGTTTTAAATAGTTATGTAAATGTTTCAGTTAAATAAATATATTTTATGGAAAATGCACTTTTCTGTGAAAATTCAATACGCAAAATGTAATTTCTTAAAAAGCTATTGAAATATCACTATAAAAATCAAATTGCAAGTTATTGACTCTTAACTCATAAAAATGTATAACTTAGATTTTAGTTTATAATCTTTACCACTGTCATACAAATTACATGTATACAGAAAATACATATATATGCGATATAGTTTACTGTAGAGTGTTTTGCGTATTGGGCTAAATTTCATAAAATTTTATCATAAACTCCTCAATTTATCTAAATGTAATCAATGTATGGACTATATTTTCCTTTTCATGGTAGTTTAGTGTCAAAACCTTCCTAAACATAACCGCGTAAACTATTAATAACTTTTTCAAAAAACTTGCTCCAAATGCTGTCTGATAACTTAAAAATAACAATTTGTGGACAATACCTTATCATTAAGCGAATTTTAATGAGAAACTAAAAAACAGCTCACTGTAAAGCCGATTACTCTCTGAATTTTTATAATATTTGATAGAATTTTTTTATAAGTTGCTCCGTAGAGTTTACTATTAAATTATGCAAAAAGTTCCTTGTTATCGTTCACGCATGCGCAGATAAAAATTATTTCATACAACTGCCCGTATTTCCTTAAATATTTAATATATTTATATTCCAATTACACTATATAGTTTCTACAGAATTTTGTTAATTTTTCTGAAACTGGCGTTAAATTTGGTTAAAAACCCTGCATGTTATAAGCAAAAAACATGCAAGATTTTTAAAAATATTTTTTAAAAATCGCTATATCTCTATTAATATACGCGCTATTCTTACACAAATGAATACACATATTGTACAATGTCTGCTTATGTATATTGCACAACGATAGATCATTTCGTGCATTTTATTTTACAGGGTGATCCAAACTATTATTTTTTTCTTTAATTTTTTGTTGGCTCCTAAATTGTCCTCCTTCTCAAATCGACATAGATAAATATGGAGTCCAACTTGTTCTTTTTAATACTAAAATTCCAGAAGAATCTGACAAGTGCATTTTTAAATATTCGACAAAATGTCTAAAATTGAAAGTTGTCGGTCATTAATGGCCATATAGTGTACATTTTTATACATTGCAAAAATGAAAACGGTGACTTTTCCATAATTGTAGTGAAGATTTTGTTATAAATATTATCATATTAATTATAGTCTGATTACACACAGATAAAACTATTTGAAATTCCCAAGCTAGTTTATCGCTTTTTTTATATTCCTAGTTGCTATATATATATAAAAAAAAGAGCAATAATTATATATTTTTAATCTATTCAATAATTCACGATTTATACAATGCAGAAGTCAAAGCTTGTATTGTACATAATGAAAGTGAAGTATTTTTTTAATTAAATAATATAAATAATTAGTGAAAAATTAATTATACACTGTAAAAAAAATACTGCCAGTTTTCCGGTAGGAATCGGAAAAAATAGTTGCCGTTATCGTACCGGAATAATTTCCGACGCACCTGGGAATAAAATAAAAACCTCGGTAAAAATAAGGAAATAGTCAGTAAAACGGTATTTTACGGATTTTATTCTGATTTTACGGATCTTATTCCGAGCTGGGATGGAAATTATTCCGGTATGATAAGGGCAACTGTTTTTCCGATTCCTACCGGAAAACTAGCATTATTTTTTTTTTTTTTACAGTGTATTATGATTACACGTAAATAAAACAACGTAGAATTACCAAGCTAGTTTTTCGCCTTTTTTTTATTATCATATATTAAAAAAGATAAAGACAAAAATTATATATTTTTTTAATCTATGCATTAGTTAGCGCCACTGTTGCCAGATTGGGGAATTTTTTTGTCCCCAGATTTTTTATTGTCACCACTTTTTTGAAATAGAAATGTTCGTCCTATTTAAAAATAGGTTAAAAATTCTGAAAAATAAGACGGATTATACTATTTTTAAAAAATGGTGACAGTCAAATTATCTGAATTTAAAAAATCCCCAATCTGGCAACACTGGTTGGCGCTTTATACCATGCGGAAATCAAAGAGCTGACATTTCCATAGTCGGAAAGAATTATTTTCTATAATTATTATCAATAGTTAATTTAATATAAACATTCGTTAGTTCGGGATTTAAAACATGCGGAAATTAAAGCAATAACTTTTCAATAATTACGGCCTACAGCAAATTAACGTATTGTATCTGACATTTTTTGGAACAATAATAATTGCAGTAATGAAATTATGCATAATTTTTAAGGTAAAGCTTGCCTACACATTTATATATTTCTAATAATATAGCTGATTATAATCCAATTTATCCTACATTGAATCAAAATTTAAATCGCAGAACAACACGTAACAAAAGTGGTAGATGTTCTTCATCAATTAATATTTCAAAAAATGATATTATTAAACAATTAAATAAACTTCATAATCAATATTTAATTGATTACAAATGGATTTTAGTTCGTAAATATATCTTTGCAATAAAAAAGAAAAAGCTTGCACAATATTTAAATATATTTCTCAGTAAAACTTTCTCAATTCATTTTTCAGATACATTTTTTGATCTTATTATGACTAGAATCAATCAATTTAACATTAATTTTCAAAAAAAAAAAAAAAAAAAAAAACCTAAACTTGTAAATACAAATACGCAAATTCTAATTGCTTATACAAATCAAATATACAATAAAATTAATGTTAATTCTATTGCAAATAACAAACACTGTAAATTTCCCATTAAAAATATCCAAATTTCTAGAACATTTAAATATCCAATTCCTTTAGGAAGAAAGATTTTTAATTATAACTCTTTTTCAAAAAATACATCTGCTACAAGTACGTTCCCTTGTAAATATAACGACCCCTCACTTAAGCAATACATTAATATAGATCATGGTCATAATATTACGGGTAATCTTAATATTATAAAAGATTTTACATTAAGAAAATTAATGGGATATGGTAGTAAATTTAGACTTCCATCCAAACTTAATTTAAATTCAATTCTAAAGCAGTTTACATATGATATTGATTTATTTATATATCAAATTTCTGTTTATTACAATAAACCTTTTGCTTATTTTAATCAGTGGAAAATACTGGTTATTGAAAAGTTTACTGATGCTCTTAAGACAAATGCATCAAATCTTGTTAAAATCAATACAAAACGCATTTTCCAACGGGTTAAATATATTCAAAAAGATTTTGTAATCACATATATTGATAAATTCCCTAATAATTATGCAATTATATGCAGATCATATTATCACCATCTTCTTACATCTTGTATTTCATCAAATAAGTCTTTCCAAAAAACTAATGATGATATTATTGTTAACAATCATAAGATTAGTGCTTTTTATAAACTACTAAATTTTACTCCTACTAATTTTAACTATCCATATTTAGTACTCATTCCTAAATTTCATAAAACACCACTTAAATTCAGAACAGTTACAATTGGATGAAATACTTATAATAATTATGCAAACAATATATTATTAAAAATTCTTAGTCAAATTTATAATGTAACAACAGAAATTGATAATAAACATTGCATAAAAAACAGTTATCAATTAGTAAATGTACTTAAAGATATTAAATATGTTAAAAATATTCGTACATGTGATTTCAAAGATCTTTTTAATAATATAAATCTTAAAGACTTGCATAATATAATTAATATACTATTTAAAACATATAAAAATAAATTAATTCTTCCTTCATATATGGATTTAAAATATTTTCGTACTCTTTCTAATTTTATAATTTATAATAACTATATATTACAAGATAATATTATTTATCTACGGGTAGAAAAAATTCCACAAGGCGGGTCAAAATCCAGTTTAATGTCTGATTTATACTTATATCAATATGAACGTAATTTCAGTGATGATAATGTACTACTATATCGATATATTGATGACATAATTTTGATTGACACTAAACAATCAAATATTACTCAATTTCCAGTTGATTATCCAACGAATTTAGAATTGACAGAAAATTTATTAACAAATAATACCATTAACTTTTTAGATCTAAAAATAATAATCGCGCAAAACAAAACTATTACTGATCTTTATGACAAACGTAAAGACTTTCAATTCAAAGTTAACACATTTACTCATTTTAAATCCTGTCTACATATTTCAATTTACCGTAATATTTTAATAAATCATTTATATAGAATCAAATGTTTATGTTCATCACATCTTATAAATAAAAACATTAAACAATTAATTTATGATGTATTAAATCATGGTTTTCCTAAGAAATTCATATATTCATTAATCTACAATTAATTGATGATCTATACATTGTTCAGTGGGACGGTTTCATGTATGTTAATATTAACATTATGCGTATCAAAAAAATATTTATATAAAAAAAATCTATAAAAAATAAAAATAAACAAAAAAATATTAAAAATACAAAATAAATATTTTTTTTTTTAAAAATAGGATGGCTGGGTGGGTAGATGTTAGACTACTGAGGAGGGAGGTGTTGTCTGGATAATTTATACGCAAATGTTGATTTAATATATACATTATATATAAAACTAAGAAAAAAAATAAAAATAAAAATAATAAAAATAATGGGAATGGTTCGATATTTCGTTGGTTTGTGTGTTTATGGTGGTCATCGTGAGCTTTGTTGACCTTGACACTGTACTGTGATATTTATATTATAATGATATGGAATTAAGTTACTTTTAGATTTTTACTTCAGAATAAATTTATTATGGTGTAAGTTATTATAGTTTGTTAATTATAATTAACAGTATGATGGAATGTTGTAATATGTTTTTACATACCCCCCCCAGATGGTGCTTTAATCTTTGAGATGTTTTTATTGGCAAATATTAACATTTAAAATGGTTATCTTTTGGAACGACAATACACTTTCATAGCAATGCTATAATTACTATCCTTTTGATAAAAACACTTTATCGTGTGCAATTTTCCATAAAAAATTTAAATTTTAGCTGGTAGGAAATTCTCTATTTATTCTATTATATGTGGCGGCATATGTTTTAATTTTCTTCAATTAAGATATTCAACCTATACTTCATAAGTATTTATTACATGGAAATTTTTTAATTTTTTTTTTCTCTCGAACTAAATTTTTCTTATTCTGAACTCATTTTATTGTTTTTCGCATTTTTTATTTTAGGCAAGTGGTACAATTTCTTGAATATAGCTAAATAATATGTAGTTTTATATTATTTGCTCTTATTCTGTTTGATCAGTGTGAAATAACATTTTAAATAGTGTGCGTTTGAAAGCATTAAATTATGTAGATGAGATGTTAGGCCACAGTTTTTGTAATGGTTCAATTCCGAGCAAAGTGGCCAGATGGCTACTTTGCCCGGAAACGACTTTTTATTCATTGTTGGGGCAAGAACAGGGTTTATTTAAATATCGAATCGTCTATATGAACTTTAGAGCTTTCATTTATATGTTTACTGCCGAAATATGCATGTTTTAGGTATAGTTAGATTAAAATTTAATTATATTCAACTTTAACTGATTGTTTTTTTACAGGACCGACTGGAATAACAACTGAAATTAAAAAATGAATTTAAAATTGTTTTTTTGTCGATTAATACGTTGCAACCAAAAATGTCAAAAAAAAAAAAAATAATAATAACTTCCTGCTAGACTATTCCTTTCAACAGAGAAAAAAATATATTAAACCTTTCAAGAACAATCCAGTTGATAAAATCATATTTAGTACTTGTTATAATTAATACCATTATAATCTGTCCTTCTTTTCATTATAAGAAAAAGCTATCCTTATTAATCTCTGTATAAGAAATATTGTTAAAATTGTAAAAAGTAAAGAAAACATAAAAGAATTAAATAACCGCAGTCGTATTTATTTAATATTTTCGAGTTTCCTTCTTTTGTCTATAATTTGTATTATAAAACATAATAGAGATATAACGCATCCTTAAAACCTTACTAAAAATAGGTTTAATCATCTTTAATCATAATAATTTTATGACATATCTGAGAATCTTGAATTCGTCTATCTATCTCTACTACAGTAAAAACATATACGAAGCGAGAGACAAAGAATGTTAGGATAAGGAAGAAGAAGATCAAAGAAGAATTTCAGTGTTGCTAATGTAGCGAGTTTTTTTTTTTATTCAAATGTCTACTACTATTGCCGATTAGTAATGTTCCCTTAATTAATATGTTATTAAATACAGTAAATATTACTATTCAGAAACAGATTTTTTTAATTTTTATTTATTTATTTTTTTAATATAAAAAATCCGCTAACTTGGCAGCCCCGGAGAAGGAACAAGAAATTCGCATCTCTATCAATGAATTCGCTTCTTAAGCGTGATTTTTTACCTCAAAAGATCGAAAATCGTTCGCGTATTAAACATGATATTTTCTCATTAGCCTTAAGGGCGATTTTCAAGGAATCGGAAAAATTTCACATACCTTGAACGTCTTAACTGGGTTCCACTGTACTTAACAGTAATGTGTGTTACTTTAGCTTACGTTGATTAAAAAATATATTCCATGAATCAATGTGAGTAAACTAGCAATTTAAATTAAAGTTATTATAGTTACTATAGGTACTTGTTTCTACAGCATTACTGATTAAAATAGTATTATGAAAATTCATCAAACCTTACCGTATCCACTTTACCCTTCTTTCCCTTACTGCAATTTTTATGACAACTGCAAGAATAAGCCTTAAAAATGTGTAATTTCCTACTGTAACGAATATCTTACATTTATAAATTATTAAACTAGGTGGCAGCACCAGCCGGCACGCCTCAATTTCCCGCCATTTCCTTCGGTTATTGTTTCTCTCTAGAGTTATTCTACGAGACGCGGGATAAAGAGGTTGTGATATGTACGCGTATCGCATTGTTATTTCCTCGCAGAGAGGTTCATGAGACGCGGAAAAAGGCAGAGTGGTGAAAAATGTACGTGTGTTGTTATGATTCCCCCGCAAATTTCTTCTGTCATTCCTTATTTTGTAAATATGTACATCCATCCTGTAAATAGAAATATGTCATGTAGTACAGAGGTTTCATTAAATATTCTTTTCTAATAAATTCGACAGTGGAATTTCCTTTTGAATCTATGAATCCATTATTTAAAAATGTGGCGCCTGCTTAGAGAAAGTGGCTGCTATACTATGAGTTTTTAAGGTATGGCTTTTTTTAAGGAAAACTTGCAAGAAAAACTCATTTTTAAAAAAATATTTCATTTATAAAGACATTTATTTATTTATTTATTTATTTATTTTTACATTATATATTTTATAATATATTTTTTAACTTTATTCATGAAAAATAAACTTATTTTCCCCACAAATATTTTTTATCTTATGTATTTCATATGCATTTGTTTTTGTTAATTTTCAAATATTTAAAACAGACTACGTAAAATTTCATTTTATTTATTTATTGTTTTAGATATGTACCAATGTGCACTAAAGTTGTACGAAATGATTTTTAAATTTATATCGAACATCATTTTAGATTACAATGTTTAAGCTAAAACAATTCCAATTTAACATGCTAATTTCTGTGTATATATATATATATATATATATATATATATATATATATATATATAAACCTCTAATTTTTCAAAAATCTTCCTATAAGTTTGTTACATTTTTATTCAAAATTTTATGACTCTTAAAAATATAAACTCTGAGAGTGTAAATACTAAAGGCATAGCAATTCAAAATTGTGGATAGTTCCTTTAAAACTTTGCAATATTTATAAAATAAAAAACTATCACATTTTCCCAAAATCAGCACAGATTCCCCAATGTCTGAAGGTTCGGATATGTGTTCTTAAATAAGAGTAGTATCATTTTAATATACAGCAGAAAAAATAAACCTTTTGTAGCATTTTGCAGTAAAGAAGATGGGGTCACCTTAGTTTAAAATAATAAATTATACATTGAATTCACTCTTTTTAATTTTAAATCTGTAAGTAATAAATTCAATATAGAAAATTCCATATATTATATGGATCCGTCATATTCACCTTAATCAACAAAATAAACAACGTAAATACATTGATTTAGAATTCATTTATTACTAATAATAATAATTCATTTATTATTCATTTATTATTTTATAAAAGTTTAAAAGCATTAAAACTATTCAAGATGTTAAAAACATACAAGTCAAATGAAGTCCAAATTTCCAGAGAACTTTTAGCTAAACATTTATCATCATCATAAGAGGAGTTAAAATGAGATATACTGTAGCTTCAGATATTTTTTGTTTTACCCTTTTCTACTTAACCAGTGTCTATCTTTGAAGATACAGTATTTTTTCATTTTAACCACCCTGATGATGGCTAATATTTAGCTGAATGCGCTCGGCAAATTTAGACATGATTTGACATCTATGTTTTAAACATCTTGAATAGTTTTAATGTTTTGAAACTTTTGTGTAATATATCTGCATCTATTTTAGTAATAAATTAATAGTGTATCAATGTATTCAAGTTGTTTATTCTAAAAACTAAAACTAAACCTGTGGCTGTACTATCCATGAAGGATCAGGGCCTACAGTGTCCAACTCTGTTTACTTGACCCTGGGCCCCAAAGGCTCTGCAGCATCTGATCCGGGCGGGTGGCCAACCTAACGCGAGTCCCTCGGTGTTTAGTTCCCAAGCAAGCTTGGTACTCGTTTTATCGACCCTGAAGGGATGATTGAACCTTGCCTAGCCGGGAGCGGAACTCGCGACTTTTAGCGTGGCAGACAGGTATGCTGACCATTACGCTACTGGGCTTCTAAGATGTTTATTCAGCAAATAGTAATTAGACTTTATTTTATAAAACACAAATTTTTAATAAAATCATACTGTTAAACCAATACAACTAAAATCCAAACTTTACTAAAATTTTCGAAAATATATACATGAAACTGCGTTTTTACACATTTTTTTTCCGTTTGTGTCATCGCTTAAAACTACGTGGAAGTAACAAAGTATGGCGATCCATCTTTCATGGTCAAAGGATATAAATTTTTTTTGAAATGCATGTCATATTTCAGGAATATAAATAGACAGATATAAATCTATTAAGTCATATATCACCTTCTAAATTTTAAACAATCTCGCATTATTAATCTTATATCAATGCACGGGCAATGCAAGAACAATTGTTCTTGTAAATCATTCATCATTATAATCTTCATTGACATTTGATTTCTACGTCTCAACTATTTTGAGGAAAAATTAATCGTCATTGAATGTATAACTTATCTTAGATTACAGTGGAATAGATTAAACTTACAGAATAGGAATTCATGTACCTTAATCTTCGGAAAGATTTTGGATTTTTATCTGAATTAAAGTATGGAATAGGCTTATTAAAATGACTGGCAGAAAAAAAGTTTGAGTTAAATAAACACTTCCTGCTTTGTTCATTATTCACAGCATCAAAATATTTCATGCAGAAATTACTGTTTTTAAATTTTGATTAATGTATCTTAATATATTTCGCCTCTTAAGATACCTTAAAGAAAATATCTCTACAAAAATATACTATTTATTCTGAGATGGTGCTTAACATTATTTAAAAAGAGATTCTTGAAAGAATTTTCGCATACAATCCAAATGAATTTTTGTTCCGCGATATAAAATAAAACAAGAAAGAAAAAATCATCCATCCAGCATAGATTATGAAACACTTTCCAACACATTCAGAATATTGTAACATAACTGCACAATTTAATAAGTTAAAACGTTATAGCTATTTCAACCATATATAAATACATAATACATTTGAAAACCTAATTTCAGCTGATCCCACCTACAATCGGAAAATTATCCGAATTTTTTCAGCAGACCTGTATACGATATATAGATTTGTATCTATTAAATACATGCATGCCTAAATTTAGTTCACTTAAGAAATACATGTACTGCAGTTGAAAATTATCCTTCAGCAACTTTTTCTAATGAGGAGACTGGTACGCGTTTACTTTTGTGCAGCCCTGAATATGAGTTTATATAATTTATATACAACGAATAACATGCAAAATATTAGTTAAATTGAAAAACGCATACCGAATTTTAAAACGCATACTCTAGCAATTATTACTCAAAGACAGTACTGTAATCAATTTCTTTTGTGTGTCCCTGTAAATTAATAAAAAATGCTCTGAATGCCCTGTTCTAACGTAATCGTTGTGAAATTTAGTGATTTATGTCTGTTTCAATATATTTGAAATAGCATAATCTCATTAAATACTCCGCAAACAATTTTTCCCCTTATACAGTAATGTAATGGAATTCCTTTAAGTGCCCCTGTAAATTAACTATTAATCCTACATATTTCATGTACAATACCAAACAATCTTTGGTGACCCTAGCGTGGACAGACGGACTGACGCACATTGGAGTATTTGACCCGAAATCCTGGTCAAAAATATTTTCCAATGTAAATATAGTCCGATTGTTTTGAAATTCTTGGATGTTATTGGGTATCACTATGGCATGTTTGGTTTTGTAAGTGAAGTCTATAGCCTTTACGGTTCATTTACAGAGACACTAAAAAGAATTCCCTTACATTATAATCACATGCCCATTGACTTAACATTACCGGAGGGAGTTCGGAAGTTAAGCGAATTGTAACCTTAACTATTTGCTGTTTTTAAGAGGAAAGTAATTGTTCATAGGTTTGTTTAGGCTGTTAGGTTGTTAGGTTGTTGTTAATTGGTGATAGATATCATTTTGCATTTACTATTAATGTTTAATGTGCAAAAGCTCTCCGGTAATATCCTGTGAGCTAAAAACATGCAATAGGACAGTAAATATATAGTTCTTTTCTCTTCAATTCAGTGGCCGCAAAACAGAGCATTTAAATAGTCATCCCAAATTTTAAAAAAAATGGCAACAATAGGAGGAAGATTTTTTTGAAGAAATTGACACTCAAGACTATAACTAATACGATTATAATTCAAACATGGCCGGGCAAAGCGCGGCACATATTTAAAAAGCTTTCGATAAGTGTAAATCTGAGTCAAAACCGCTTTAAAAATAACCTTTTTACACATTTAAGGTTTTTTATTACATTAAAAACGAAAGTATTTAAATTAACACACATTTTAACACTAAGCTCTGACCTTTGTTAAACACGTAAGCCCTGCTTAGTTTAAATTCATCAATTCATTGAGCCACAAAAAAATATATATTTAAACATAACAACAATGCTAAAAAGCAACAACAAACCACGTCTTCTCAGAAAGAAACTTCCTCTTCAGCTGAAGCCAGGAGCCACCGGATATAATTCTGTTTCCTAAAATAGACATAGATCAATGCACCAATTAGTTAGCTATTAAAAAATATGATTTTTACAATTGTTGACGAAACTTTTATTTTTGAATTTTTGGCCATGTTTACCAATTCTCCACTGTGTGACGAGCAGACGGCCTGACAAACCGAAGTCAATAACACTTTTCAAATTTGTTGGAAAGTGTTAAAAAGAATGTTAATATAATACACTGCTAGGAATCTACATGAAATAGCTGACGATATTTCAATAAATATATAAATAAATAAATAAATATATATATATATATATATATATCACAAATTTTTGGTGATAACAGACTTTAAACACTGGTCAACACTGGTCAGGGATTTTTGCAGAGCAATCGCTTATCATCTGCTGAGTATATAACACGTAAACATATCCATATGATTTATTTATTCATTTGCTGAATTCTGCTAGAATATGTTGTATTATTCCGTGTCTTCTGAAAAGTAATGCAGCATTAAATTGTTTTATTTTTCTGTTAATGAAGAATCCATTTGGGTTTATAATTAGTAATATTTATAAAATATCGGAGCGGTTAAAATCTCCGTCTACTTTTAGCAGTTACATGATAGATACTGGGGGTAAGAAGTGAGGTAAAAATCACAGAACATCTGCGGGTTAAAAACCCTTACAAAAATTTCTTATAGAATTCTATTAAAAATATTTATAGAAAAAGTACTATAGAATCCTATAGAATTATGCCCCTTTTTTCTATAAGCTAGTTTCGCCAAAAGCTATAGAAATTCAATAGAAATGTCTATAGAATTTCTATAAAATATTCGAATATATTCTATAAAATATTCTATAAAAATATTCGAATATATTCTTTAAAATAGCCTATAAAAATAGTCGAATATATTCTATAAAAATGATCGAACATATTCTATAAAAAACAGCGTCAGCAGGTGTTTCCATTTGGTTACCCACCGAAGTACTAACCATGCTCGATCCTGTTTGGCTTCTGTGATCGGAATTCAACATGTACACTCAGTCTACGGTTACTCGCACTATGCCAGCTCTCCTTACACTATTTTAAGTTTATTTCTTTTGTGATTTGCATTCCCAATCATTAAATTTGTATAGAAATTATTGTATTGTATAGAAATTATATATATGAAATTATATATATTTTATACGCTGATTAATTCTCAACTGTGTAAATTATTAAAACCGAAATCATTTGTAAATTAGAAAACCTGATTTAAGAAGGGAAAAAAATGTCAGTTAAAATAAAGAATTTATTTAATTATTTATTTTGTTGGTGGTAGTGGTGCTAAAAAAAGAGTGAGCTTTACATCTTAAATCGTGTTAAGATATCAATTGCAGATTTCTCATTTCAGTTAAAATTTATTAATATGACGGCATCGGACGCGAGTTGATAAAATAACTCGTATTTTAATATAGACTTGAAAAAATATTTAAAAGTCTAATAAATTATTATTTGTTAAACTTGAAACGTAATTGTTTAAATACTTTTATACTTCAGATTAAAATTTGTGAATAAAAATTACAATTAGTGAATAAAGTGTATTAATTATTAGATGAATTACCATTAGTGAATAAAGTTTATTAAAATATTTGAATGTTTTTTATGAAATTAACAGCAAATTAATAAATAATTATAAAATAAAACGATAAATTAATGAATCATTAACAAACATATTAATTAAACAATTTAAATCAGTGTAGTTCGATTGATATATTATTACATTAACAATTGAATAACAGTGTATTTGAATTACGCTTTTAAATTATAATGATATTAAGTAATGTATTACAAAATTAATTAATATTATTATTCAATATATATGTATAGATAAATTAGTACGCATAAATTTTAAAAGACCAAAAAATATTTTTTTTATATAAAAAAAAACAAATAAAATAAAATCTATTGAATCATTAGTCTATCGAACTTCTATAAGTTTTATATCGCTCTATAGAAAAACTGTTCTATAGAAAAAAATTCTAACGCATTCTACACAAACATTTTCTTTAGAAAAAGTATTCTATAGAACTCTTCAAAACTCTATAGAAACAGTGTTCTATAGAAGGGCTATTCTATAGAACTTGTAAAGAATTCTAAAGAGTTCTATACAGCCCTATGAACTATTTTCGTAAGGGGAAGTACATAATAAGGAAAGTACATAATAAGGTCTGTTTTTAATCATAAAAGTCATATGATTCGAAAGTTACAATGATGTTGTGCAATAGTTCGTCATTAAAGCGAGGAAGAAAAGATGCACTTCATTAAAATGTTTTTAATTTCATTAGAGTGTTATTAGGTTTGTAAAATAGGATCTGCTCGTTTTTAATTAGATGTTGAACTTATACTGCATCTGAGGAGGTCAGATTTCAAGACGACATTATTTTGTGGACCTTCTGTATCTATGCCTTTATGCATTGTGCATTTATGTATTATGATCTGTATTACACACTGATGCATATCAATAAACAACAATCAAGAATAAGAAAATAGATGGGACAATTTCTTATGCATATTATTTTCCAGATAAACTGACACTTACAATTAATTTATTGATTACTGATTTTTTGTATCTTTTGTTTAAGAACATAAGCAGAAAAGTTTAAATAAGGGAAATATTTAAGTTAAAATTTACAGCATACACGGAGTACTCTGCCCTTTTATATATATCAGTGGATCTTAGACTGTATAATCTGAACGTGATTATATTTATATAGATGTAACAAAAATAAGAAACGAAAGAAATTAAGGGTGAATCGTAGAACACTCTCCTTCTCCCAACCTGGCGATAAATGAGCCAAAGTGGCATCGTTGGTATTTAGTATTAACTTGGTATTAAGGGGCAACCTTGGATGTTATAAAAACGCGCCGATTTGGTGATTTTTTGAAATCGCGCAAAAGAAGTAGAGTATTTTCCGGTCGCACCGAAATTAAGAACTCATTTAAAAATAAAATGCTAAAATTTTTAAAGTAGAAATATATAATATTTGTTTTCTTTTGCTGTAGTTGTGAATTTCAAATGATGGTATTTTAGTTCTAGTAACATACATAAGGTATTTAATAATATGGAATAAAACAGACAGATTTATATGTGGATTAAAGTAAAAATGTACCCGATTTTAATTATTTTACACAACTGAAATTGTTTTATAATATTTGTGCTAAATTTTTAAAGATAGCATTTTGAGAAGCTTAACTATAACAAATTTCTTTATAACTTTAAAACACATAGCGAAAGTTTATATACAAAAATTTATATAACGTTAATATAATTTTAATAAATTGGATTATATATACAGGGTGACACATAAATACTGTGACGTGATGAAAAAGTCAATTTATTTTAATTTTTTTTTCATTTTTGTGATATACTATTGTTTTATTCGTGTTCCTCGTGTTTTTTGTTGTGTAATTGCTATTTCAGCTGTTATTAATTCATTGTTGTGAAGGAAAACTTATTGTGCAAAGAAGACCGGCTAGCCATCGCCATCGTTCCCCACCACAAGAGGGGAATGCCAATTCCTGCGATCACCAAATTGCTCCGGGAACAGGTCCATTGCACCATCAAACGTTTTAAAGAGACCGAAGGGATCAAAGACCGTCAACGAAGTGGAAGACCTCGAACAACGAGGACACCAGTGCCTTTAACACAGTCAAGAAGAAGATCCAGCGAAATACACAAAGAAACATGAGAATACGGCCAAGGAGCACAACGTCGATCGAGAATCCATGCGAAGACATGTCAAAGAAGATATGCAACTCATCCCGTACAAACTGGCGAAAGGACACCATATCACGGGCCAAATGAAGGCGTCAAGACTCGAAAAGTGTAATAAGATGAAGTCTCTGTGCCGCTGTGATGCACTGAATTGGATTTTCTTCATCGATGATTAGAGATTTATTGCCCAACGTTTCCAGAATTCACAGATGCAACGCGAGTTGCTACTCAAAGGGGCTCCGCATACCATGAATGTGAAAAAGTTTCTTTTCCCGAAGTCTGTGATGGTGTGGGCGGGAATTTCCGGATTGGAAAAGACAAAACACGTCTTCGTCACAAAAAGCGTCAAGATCGATGCAGAGACGTATCAGAAGCTAATGTCGACGTGACCGAAAAGAAAGCAAAGAACCTCGACTGGAGGTTTCAGCAGAACTGGCCAACTACCCACGGAGCGAAGAAGACGCTTGGAGGGGCGTGAGTAAAATCTCTCGTGATTTCAGATGAAGAGCGTTTGGCCCTAAAACTCTCCTGACTCGAACTCTATGGACTTTGCTGTTCGGGGGATCCTGAAGCAAAAAGCCTGTGCAATCAAGAAAAAGTCCACGAATTAATTTAAACGCGCTCTGGAAAAAGCCTGGGCCAAAATCACGCCGGAAACAGTCGCGGCCATCTTGATGAATTTACAGAAGCGTCTAGACGCCTGAATCACTACTGAGGAAACCATTTCGAATTACCTTGATTGTTTCTTGTACAGAATTTTCTCCCCTTTCGAATGGTGAATAAAACTTTTTTTTTTTTACTTGTTTTGCTCGTTCAGCGAAACGTTATTGTCTTTTGTTTACGTCACAGTATTTATGTGTCATCCTGTATTCCAAACTATGTATACCTATCAATTTTTATTGTTGCTACATGGTACAGTTTAAACAATGAAGGCAAACTGTCATATTCTTTCGTAAACTTTTTGTAATATACCTAATAACACAAATCATGTTAGAGCGAATGTGAAAAACATGAATGATGGCATTTGCATTTTGATAATCATTGCATTATAGATCGTTCATCTGTAGATATTCTCATTCGTTTTGAAAATGGCCGATTTGGTGAAGCCAAAACATGTAGAGCGTTCGTATATAAAAGTTTTTTTACTCTTTCATTTAACGCTATTTAGCAGTTAATGAACTATATTATATAATTCACATTTTTATTTCGTACTCCCCAGAAAAAAATTCTGTTTTGCATTAATATCGCTTATACTACTTTAAATTGTTCAAAGGTGTAAGATTAAAACTTTAAAAATAGTAAAAATAATTTTATTCGATTGTTTACATGTTTCGACTCTTCCCAAGTCATTTTCAAAACATATAACTAAAAGTATTAGATCCAAGCTATAATAATCCATAGAGATTCTAACTCGTAAAAATGCAATATGTAACAATGCCGCATAATGTAACTTATCAAAATTATGGCTCGAGTTACCCAATGACTACGAAAATAGAAATAAGCATCCAAGTAAAATCATTAAAATAACTTGTTTCATTTGAAAGAGTAAGTGAAAAATAAAATGATGGTGTTCTAAATCTTTACATCATAGACAGTGCATTTTTGTAAATTTTATTTTTTATTTGTCTTGAAAATGACTGCGATAGAATTTAAATTTAATTAAATTTAGTTAAAATCTTCAATCCGTATAATTTTGAAATATTGGTTAAAGGTGACCATTTCTCCTGAAATTGAAGGACTGATGGTCGCCCAATTTAAAGCATCAGTAGCCATTGTACGTCTTTATTTTAGGCTTTATAGTAAAGATTAGATTATATACGTGCCTTAAAAGTCCATATAGTAAAAAAATATATAAAACCTACGTACTGCGAAACATTCAGGTACCTAAGTAAAAAAAAATATTCAACCACTAAATTAAATAAACATTAAAATTACACGTACTTTTTATAATCGAAAAACACAACTGCACGTCGCAATGAATAAACTCGTTGAACTATTTTCTACGAACAAGTTTATGTTGCAATCTATCATCTAGTTTTGGAAATATTTAGACTGTTCATCTCTCCTGTATGGCCATCTATTCTAGAGTTACCCTAAACAAACTATTTTTACTCTTTTTAAAGTTTTAATCTTACACATTTTAGCAATTAGAAGTAGTGTATTATTACAAGGTGTTAATTTGTTATATATTTTGATCGCTTTTTTTATTACATATTAAAAATTTATTGTGTACTCGAAATTTAGGAATAGTATTTTTTAAATAAATACTACACGTTTATCCCTTATTTTTATCTTACGTTTTGCAAAAATATTAAAAATTTCTTTTAATTAATACTTGAGCCGATGCCAAAAACTTCTGCTTTAAATAAAGATAATAGAAATAAACAAATAATTTTAATTTTATACTAAGCATTGAGAATTTCAAATAACCCTAATTATATTCAAGTTCAGAATCTAGATAATTAAATGTGTAGAGTATACTATGTTTCATTTGCATAACAGCAGAATACTTTGTTTAAGATGAAAAAAAGCATTTTTATACAACAACTTTTGCCTTATGCAATCCGAAAGAAATTTTCTTTTAGATTCTCTTCATATAAACAAAATAAATGACTTTTGTGATAAATGATTGCAAAACATCTCACTGATTTGATTTTCTTTTTCTGTTACTAATACACATGTTAGACAAAATAGATTACTTTGGAAGAACCTATTGAAAAAACATCATTTATAACTTTTATCTTAATGTTGCAAGATTTATTATATGTTGTAGCAATCTGATATTTAGTTTATTTGCGCATTTTTGTAAAAATGATTTATCATATTTAAAGAACTTAATAAAATCATTTATTTACAGACGTGTAATAAAAGATTAATGGATTTAAGGTGATTTTACTTATTACCTTTGTACAAACTGTAGAATTTAAAATAAAATTGGAAGCACTGTGTGCTTAAAATTTTTATATTTGAAAAAGACAAAGGTTTTATTTTTTCCATTTTTACATCATGTTTACATAATGTACTGTAATTTTGTCTTTAGTACATGCAGTTGAATTATGCAATTACTGCATACTTTGTGTGAAATGAGAATGGTGCAAAAACTTTTCTGGTGTGATATCGTACCTTCGCCACACATTTTCGATGGAGAAAGCAACAGGCATTTCCGTGGAGAACAATGGTCTTTTGTGTAAAGGCATGCAGGGGAAATGCCTGGCATACTTCTGCCCTTGGGATCTGCTCAACAGGGTATTTCAACTTTTCCAAGAAATAGGGGTGGCTGGACAATGTGTGGGAATTCGTCCCTAAAGTGAAAGTAAAAAGAGACTCATGCAGAACCTAGTGTGGAGGCTGAGAGTAGACTGGGTGACACTGATGAAGTGAGGTTGTTTTTTTTACCAACGGAAGAGATGCGAGTAAAAATCGTTTTACTCATGTTGGCTATGAGAAGTATAGAACTGTTAATAAAAAGTGAGAGTGTCTACCTATGAATGGTAAAGTTTGTTATTTCATTTTTCAAATCTATTTTAGTTGTTCTAATAAAGAACCTTGGTAAGAAACATGCATTATTTTTCAACGATCATCTCACAAGAACTTAGTGAACCAAAAAGCTCTGGCCCACTACATCACAGCTATAGTATTATAAATGGTGGCAGCTTACGGATTAATTAGGTCTAGCATAAATTAGACTGGACCCACGTGAACATGATGTACAGAAGGAAATTGTGTTAGAAACAAGGACAGTCGGTGATGAAATCTTGTGTTTGACGAGAAAGATTTTCAAGTGTATCCGGTGAGGAACTGTGAAATCTGGAGTGTTGAATATGTTAGCTGGTATGTAACAAGGACTAAGGATTCGACGATATAGAAAATTTCTTCAGTAAACACCCAGTGCAGTGGATAGAAGACTATTCATCGATCGCCCTTAGGAATCCATGGAGACAGCTTGTGTGTAAATTTCCCGGCAGAAATCAAGTTAGATTCGGAGATACGACAGTACCTGAAAAAAAAGTGCAGGAAAGCCTTGGAGCAGTGTGGAGAAAGTCTACATTTGAAGGTAAGACCTTTTATGAAATTTTCCAGAGAGGTCTGTTAGGATTTAATATTGTATATGTATGTTCTTGGTAATTTGTATATGTTTAATAGATAAAAAGTCTAGGGTAGCTATTAATTTGGGTTCGAAATTTTTAGTTAGATTTTTTATATTAAACGGGTTTCTTAAAGTCTGTACGGTAATTCATTTGGTTTTGAAAATTTAATATTTATGTATTTCATAATTTAGGATAGTAAATTACGGTTGATTAATAAAAGAATATTAATCATTAAAATTAATCATAGTTGTGGATGTAACTTTTAGTTATAAAGTTGGGGCATATACAGCTTTTGTTTATTACAGCAATAAAGTTATTTGAAATTTTATGGGTATGCTGTACGAAAAAGCATGATTAGTTTATATATAAATTCTATTTATATAGTACTGTGAGTATCAAAATAATTTTGAGGATTTACTCAGTTTTAAAGGATATAACAAGTGCATGAAAATTTTCGGTAGGAAAATTGTATTATTGTTTTATTCATTGAAATATATCTAAAGGATAAAATCCTATTCCTTATTGTGTTATATATATATATATATATATTTTGGTTTGGTGTTTTACAAATTGTATATATTTGTGTATTTTTGTGATTAGTATATTTTGGGGGAAAATCATGGAAGAATTTCTAGGGAAATATACTAAAAATATCTTGCTTTTGCTGGCAGAGGAATTTAAGACCAACGTGTCGGCAACTGATAAGAAAAAAACTATAATTCAGGCTATTTTAGAAGCATCGGATTATAATGAGAGTTTTGCTAAGTCGAATTTGGAATGTATTCTTAAAGAGGATGCAGAACGTAAAGAAAACGAAGGACGTGAAAAAACAAGACAATTTGAGTTAGAAAAATTAAGAATTCAAAATTCTTCGGAAACTGTTAGTCTTTCGTCTAGTGATATGAATGTAGGTTCGCATAGGAATCCAAAAATTAATTTGAAAGAATTAGTTCCACGCTTTGATTCTAAATTAATTGACATCACTCTTTTCTTTATGATCTTTGAAAAACAAGCAGAAAAAGCTAAAATTTCGCAAGAGGATATGGTTAGCCAATTAATTCCCTTATTGCCATCAGATATCGCGGAAATTATAGTGAAACAACCAGCAGAATTAGGAGATGATTTTCAAAATGTAAAAAAAGGTTTATTAAATCGTTTTAGATTAGGAACAGGTGCTTTAAAACAGAAGTTTGAAAATCATCAAAGGAAACCTGGAGCGTTATGGGTAGACTTGGTATATGAATTAAGGGGTTATTTGGATAATTGGTTGGAATCATTAGAAATAAAGGATTTCGAGTCATTAAAAGAGCTCATGCTCACAGAGCAAGTAAAAAAACGCGTTCCTTTTGAAGTAAAAGAAAAATTTATGGATGAATGGGACGAAATGAAAGAAGCTTCGAAACTTGCTGATAAATGTGACAAATATGAGAGTATTAGAAGTAGTTTCAGGAAATCAGAAAAAAAATCTTGGGAAAAAAAACCTTATTCAGAGATGCAAAGAAGCAAATTAAATCCGAAAATTAGGGGTGAAGTAAAAGCTAAATCGGAGTTAGAGAATAAAACGGAAAATTTAAAAAATGATAAACTTAAACAAGACCAGGCTTTTGAGAGGAAAAGGCAGATTAGGTGTTTTTTTTGTAATCAACCAGGGCACATAAAACCAGATTGTGCCGAATGGTTAAAAAAGAAAAATCAGTTCAATACAGTTAATCATTTAGGTAATGATGTTGATTTAGGGGATTGTTTTAAACCTTATCTAAAAAAAGCTCTAATAAACGGGGTTGAAAGACACTATTTGAGGGACACAGGAGCAGGGATTGATCTATGCGATAGAAATTGGGTTAAAACAGAGGATTTTACTGGAGATATAACTTGGGTACGTCAACCTCTTGATAATGAATGTGAATGTTTACCATTAGCATGGGTGACTATAAAAGGGGATTTTGGTTGCATCACCACTAAGGCGGCGATTAAACCATCGGAGTCGGAGCAAGGTTACTATCTCTTAGGTAATAAAACTGCGGAGCTTATTGAGCAAAATAAAGGAAATGGTGTTCCTATAAATATGGTGGTTACCCGTAGTAAGACGAATTCTTTAAAAAAAGGAATGGAGCAACGGGATGTTGATAAGGAAATGTCGTTTGTTGATCAGGCAAAGTTAGAAGATCAACCAGGTAGGGTAGATAAAATTGGGGATTGCTCACAGAACAAAGAAACGCAGGTAGTTCAAATGGATGAGAATAGACAGGATGAAAGTCAAATCGAAGATCTTATGTTATTACCGAAATGGGAGGTGAAAGATAATGTGGGATTGAATAAAATTACAGCGAAAGATTTCAGCTTAGCTCAGAAACAGTGCTTATCTTTAAAAACATTATGGGAAAAGGCAAATAATGTAGAAGAAAAGGAATCTAAAATAATGGGAAATAAATTAGTAAGAGTTTCACATTCAAATAGTGGGGCTGAGAAATTACAATTATGTTTGCCATTAGAATTTAGAGAGAAAATAATGAAGATGTGTCATGAGGAAGTTGCGGGACATTTAGGGGCGACTAAAACAAAAGATAGGGTAATTAAATGCTATTTTTGGCCAAATTGTTACAAGGAAATTGAGGCATTTGTAAGAACTTGCGATCTGTGTCAAAAGGTTGGTAAAAATAGAGATAAAAAGAAAGCTCCCTTGAAGCTCGTGCCAATAATTTCAGAAGTTTTCTCCAGGATAAATATTGATGGTGTAGGCCCTTTGAGTTTAACCCGTTAATAGTCGCGCGTTGGTCTTTTCCCCGCCCGAAATTCGTTATCTTCCTGTAACTCATTTTCCGTTAAAGTTACGATAGCCACATTCCGTGTAGCTGACCTTGAGTGTTCACACTCTTGTGTAGTAAAATTGCAAGTCATTCCTGCTATTTCTTAGCATTTTATCGCATTCTTAAGTTTCAATCGGTCTAAATGACCGCGTTGCGACCACTTACGTTAGTTGAATTTTTCCCCCTCGTGTCCCCCTTTCCCGTTTCCGCTAAATCTGTGGGGAAGGTTTCTTCGAAGTACGGACTCTCTGTCTGTTGTTATTTCGTCTTTCTTTCCTTCTGCTATTTTATTCGTTCAAAGAGTACTTTTTTTACTTTTAGAATGTGACTTAAAATTGTTATATTAGTTGTGTAGTCAGTTCGCACAAAAAAATGATGAATGGTCACTTACATTTTTTTTCATTGTCAAATATTGCGGGAATAAATTCTCAAATCGATAATTATTTAAATATGGAAAAAAAGGGAAATTCATCATCATTATTTGAAAGAACTTGCTTTCCATTTATTACCCGAACATATAAATGAAAGAAAACAGACAATAACACTGCAAAACCATTAAAAAACAAAAAAGAGAAGAGAATTTTGTGGGAATCAGTAAAAAAAATTGCCGTATATCCAAAATCTGAAAAGTATCGTTTTTGTACAATAAAACAAATTCGAAAGATAAAACAATCTTCTCAGAAATATAGTGTGTATATTTGCGAAGAACATACATATAATTTATTTGTACAATAAGAAAAATAATGAGAATTTTATAATGTAGGTTAGAAATTACGCAAATAAAAATCTCTTTTGGATAATTCAGTGAATGTTTATACTATGATTTTAAAAAAATATTTTAAGTATTTTTATAAAATTTATCTATTTTTAAATTTTCATACTGTAAGTAAAAACACATTTTTTTTTTAACAATGCCGCAGAAATTATTATTGAAATCCAATAGAGGCTTGGGGACAGTATCTAACAAATTTAAATTTGTTGTCCTTCATCAATTGTTCAAACTATTTTTCAGAATAATGTTTTCCAGAATATGAGAGAAAATTCATTTAAATTAAATTATTTCTGCATATTTATAATTTCGGAGAAAATTTTCTTATTGTTCTTTTTTAATTTAATGAACGTTATTATAAAACAATAAATTATAACATTAATACCTTATTATGAAATGTACAATTGAATATTCATTTTAATTAAATAGTTTCTGTAAAATACATCCCTATTAAGATGAACCTTTCAGTGATTCTATTAATTAAAATAATTTATCCATCTTAGGATTTAAATTTACAATTGCAAATGTATTTAAATTAAATATATAATTTCAATAAGTTATTTATTATTTACTTTATATGAGCGAAATTCGTATCCAGAGTTTTTATTCAAGGCCGCTGCTCCCACCCTGAAATAAGTAGAAAAACTACAAATCGTGCATTTTCATTTGAAAAATGGATTTAATCACAAAATCTCGAGAGCCCCCTCCCTCCTCTCCCCCCTCATACACACACAGACACCCCACAAAATAAATAAATAAATAAAACATAGTTACAACATTTACATTTATAATTTCGAAGTTAAGTATTTTTACCTTTTTCTTTATTTTATATATATATATATATATATATATATAATTATACATTTTTAATAATATTTGGTTTATGTGGTATTTGTGATTTCATAATTATTGGTCATTTTCCTTATTTTTCAATGGTATTATTGTACAGAAAGTTTATATATATATACTTACAGCTTTAATTCATAATAATTGACGGTGGTAGGTTATGTTTAATTAATGGTCATATATATATATATATATATATATTGTCTTTAATTGTTTATGGGATCAAATTTGATGGTTTTTCATATGTTTTAAATGAATTAATCGTCCGCAATATGCTGGTGAATTAGTGGTATTGTATTTGATTTTCTGTTGCATGTCTTAGGTTCCATTTTTAGGTAGCTTTCTTTACAAAAAAGCTACCTATTGCAGCCGTTCGGAGGAAAGCGATTTCAAAAAATTTTGGTATATTTTCATCGATCATGACCCCCAGACCCCGAAACCACCCTCCGTTCAAAATTGATATATATATATATATATATATATATATATATATCTGACCTATGTCACACTGTAACTCCCGTAATTATGAACCGATTTCGATGTAATTCGGTGTGTACATAGTACATACCAATGTCTCGACCAATGTCTCGACCAATGAGTTCGTTGGCCAGCTTCATCCGCCGTTTTGTTTCAAAATGGCGGCCATTTAAAATTTTTAAAAAAATTTAAAACTTGAAATGTTGTACCAAAAAATTAAAAATGGAAAAATATTTTTTTCTTATGTATTTGACCTTTATACAAAGATTCTGGAGCAGTTTTTGTTTCGTCTATATCTTAAAAAATGGCTGAGTTATAGCATTTTGAATTTCTAGCGTGGCTGACATTTTGAAACGTCCTGAATTTTGTCACGCGATAAAAGGCGTATTTATGAACCGATTTGGATGTAATTCGGTGTGTACATAGTATATACCAATCTCTCGACCGAGTTCGTTGGCCAGCTTCATCCGCCATTTTGTTTCAAAATGGCGGCCATTTGAAATTTTTTTAAAAATTTAAAATTTGAAATGTGGTACCAAAAAATTGAAAATGGAAAAATATTTTTTTCTTATGTATCTGACCTTTATACAAAGATTTCGGAGCAGTTTTTGTTTTGTCTATATCTTAAAAAATGGCTGAGTTATAGCATTTTGAATTTCAAGCGTGGCTGACATTTTGAAACGTCCTGAATTTTGTCACGCGATAAAAGGCGTATTTATGAACCGACTTGGATGTAACTTCGTTTATACATAGTACATACCAATGTCTCGACCAGGTTCGTTGGCCAGCTTCACCCGCCATCTTGTTTAAAAATGGCGGCCATTTAAATTTTTAAGAAAAATTTAAATTTGAAATGTGGTACCAAAAATTGAAAATTGAAAAAATATTTTCTTCTTATGTGTTTAACCTTGATAAAAAGATTCGGGAGCAGTTTTTGTTTCGTCTATATCTTAAGAAATGGCTGAGTTATAGCATTTTGAATTTCTAGCGTGGCTGACATTTTGAAACTTCCTGATTTTTCTCACGTAATAACAGGCGTATTTATGAACCGACTTGGATGTACCTTGGTGTGTACATAGTACATACAAATATCTCGACCGAGTTCGTTGGCCATCTTCATCCGCCATCTTGTTTCAAAATGGCGGCCATTTAAAAAAATAAAAAAATAAAAAAATTTAAATGAGATACCAAAAAATTGGAAAATGAAAAAGATTTTTTTTTGTATGTGTTTGATCTTAATACAAAGATTCCGGAACAGTTTTTCTTTCTTCTATATCTAAAAAAAAAATGGCTGAGTAATAGCATTTTGAATTTCTCTTGTGGCTGACATTTTAAAACGACCTGATTTTTGTCACGCGATAACAGGCGTATTTATGAACCTATTTGGGTGTAACTTGGTCTGTTCATAGTACATACCAATGTCTCGACCGAGTTCGTTGGCCAGCTTCATTCGCCATCTTGTTTCAAAAGGGTTGCCATTTAAAAAAAATTAAATTTAAAATTCAAAATGAGGTATTAAAAAATTGGAAAATGAAAAAGATTTTTTTTATGTGTTTGGCCTTGATACAAAGATTCCGGAGCAGTTTTTGTTTCTGGAAATTTGTTCTTTTGTTGATATCTTAAAAAATGGTTGATTTATAGCACTTTGAATTTCTAGCATGGCTAACATTTTGAAACTATCTTGTATTTGTCACGCGATAACACACGTATTCGCCTATTTCGATGTAAGAAGGCATGTGGATAGTATACATCAACACCTCGACCAAGTTCGCTGGCCAGATTCATCAGCCATCTTGTTTCAAAATGGCGGCCATTAAATTAAAAAATATATATATATTTAAAGTGAGGTGCAAAAAAATTAGAAATTGAAAAAGGTTTCTATCTTAAGTATTTGATCTTGATATAAGGATTCAGGAGCATTTTTTGTTTGTCTTTACCTTAAAAAATGGCTCAGATATAGCAGTTTCAATTTCTATTGTGGGTGACATTTTGAAAAATCTGATTTTTTGCATGCGACAGCACTCCTATATATTAACCGATTCCGATGTGAGTGAGCATGTGCACAGCAATTACTAAGGTCTCGACCAAGTTCACTGCTTAGCCTCATCCACCATGTTGTCTTAAAATGACAGGCACTTTAAGAAATTGCCGAATTTGGCAGTCAAATATAAGATACTTTAAAGAAAAGCAGCTTGGATAAAGCTGACTAATTTCGCGAAATTCTCATTCATTATATTGATAAAAATTAGTATTGAATCTCCTATATTCGGTTTCCACTAAATTGAGCTTCGTGTGTTTGCATGATATAAGTTGGCTTTTTTTAAATAAGGATTATGAAAGCTACCTCTTCCTCCCGGCACTGGCCGGAAGGACTTTTTTATTTTCAGTTTAATTGTCCAATTTAATGTCAGTGTAATATATTGATGCTAAATTTATTACCTTTATTTTATTAAATGATATAGAGTGCCGGAGTATCAAAAAAATCTACCTGACTCTGATTCTGTCCTTTCAAAAAAATAAAAAATAAAGAAAAAATAAATAAAAATACCCCTATCATGAATTTAGATTCATATTAGTAAATGTTTTCCTACTAATTATTGATTCATAGTAACATCAGAAATTCAATCAAATCATTTACTATTTACTTTTAAGTATTTATGCAAAACGAAGAAAGAGTTATTAAAAACATTTATCTAGATGCCAACTGAATATATACTTAAGCGAAATAAATAATTGCTGTAAAAGGTCGTAAAATGAATAATTGCTGTAATCTTTTAAAGTTCAGTCAATATTTTCACCCTACGTTATCCGTTTTTGATCATCTGATAACACCGGCAAGTTTCCCCTTCGTTTTCGTCCTGCTGGTAACGGCGGCAAATGGACCGGACGCGACTACTAACGTTCTAAAAAATGTCGCGACTACTCTCGGGTTAAGCGAGAAAAATAATAGATACTTGATTACTTCAATTTGTGTTGCGTCAAAATATCCAGATGCGATTCCAGTAGAAGATTTAACTTCTCCGTCAGTGATTGAGGGGCTAATACAAATATTTTCTAGGACTGGTTATCCAAAACAGGTACAATGTGATTTGGGTAGGTCATTTACAAGTGAGTTGGCATCGGAATTTTTTGATAGGTTTGGTATTAAGGTTGTACATAGTTCAGTTTGCCACCCAGAATCGAATAGCGTTGAACGGATGCATGGTAGTTTAAAAAAGGTTATAAAGACATTATGTTTGGAGGCAGGAAAAGATTGGGAAACGGTCTTGCCAATGGCTTTATTTGCTTTGAGGACTGTAAGTCATGAAAGCACGGGATTTAGCCCTGCTGAGCTTGTACATGGTAAGAATTTACGAATGCCACATACTCTTGTATATGAAAATTGGATGGAAAAGGAAACGGTAAATCAGAATGTAGTGGACTATATTTTGAACTTAAGTAATAGATTGAAACATTGTCAACAATTAGCGTGTAAAAGAATGAAAGAGTGTCAGGAGAAACGAAAACAATGGTATGATAAGAATGCGGTGTATAGAAAATTTAATGTTGGAGACAAAGTGTTAGTTCTGACTACTTCGAAACCAAATAAAATGGCGGTTAATTGGACAGGACCGGGAACTACTACTAGCGTAATATCTCAAACTAATTATACTACCGATATTTCGGAAAAGAGAAATAAGTCTACTATTTATCATGTTAATTTAATTAAACCATATTATAGTAGACCTGAATTTGTAAATTTGTTGATTGATGAGGAGTGTGAGGAAATTGAGGATCAAACGGAAATTCCTTATCCCATTGCGGATCCCACTCAATTAGACTTTTGGGAATTAGTAAAAGAAAGTAATTTGGAAAAACGTGTTTCTACAGAGCAAATAGGAGATTTCAGGGCAATGATTGAGCGTCATATGAAAGTTTTTTCTACAGACCCTGGGAGTACCCCGTTAGTTAAAATGGACATTGTTTTAACGGATGATGTGCCGGTAAGATCAAAACCATATCGTATGTCGCCGAGGCAATTAGAGATTATGCGTGAAGAGATTCGGAGGCTTTTAGATTTGGTTGTGATTGAAGTCGGGCAATCAGATTATGCTTCGCCTATGATTTTAGTTGAGAGTGCGGGTAAAGACGCTCGCCCTTGTGTGGACTATAGGAAATTAAATGCAAAGACCAGAACTGAATTTTTCCCTTTGCCAAACATTGAAGAGGTTGTTGAGAAAGTGAGTACAGCGCCTTTTATTACTGTTATCGATCTGACGAAAGGTTATTTTCAGATTCCTCTCACGGAAGAAGCTCAGAGATATGCGGCTTTTGTAACACCATTCGGGACTTTTTTACCTAAAGTCATGATGTTTGGACTTTTAAATTCAGCATATTATTTTTGTAAATTGATTGCCATAGTTTTATATGGGTTAGAGTCATTTGCGGTTCCATATATCGATGATATAGCTATATTTTCTTTGACATGGGAACAGCATTTAAAAGATGTGGAAGCGGTTCTTAAGCGGTTAAAAGAAGCAAATCTAACGGTGAAACCATCCAAATGCCAATTCGCGCAAGATCACGTAAAATTTCTGGGACACGAAGTTGGGTCAGGAAAAAGGTCTCCTAGTGAAGCTAAATTGCAGGCTATTAAAGATTTTCAAATTCCGACGACGAAAACACAGCTAAGAGCATATCTGTGAATGGTAGGGTATTACGCGAGGTACATAAAGAATTATGCTACCATAGCAGTGCCGTTAACAGATGCTTTAAAAGGGAAAATAAAAAAATAAAAAATCATATGGGACGAGAAGTGTAATAATGCATTTGAAGAATTAAAGTTAAAATTAATGAAAAGTCCTGTGTTATATTATGATTTTAAGCAGAAATTCATTGTGCAAACAGATGCGAGTTTGTATGGGGCAGGAATTGTTTTATCTCAAATTATTGCAGGTAAAGAGCATCCAATTTTGTATCTTAGCAAAAAATTTTCTCGTGCGGAGAAAATTATAGCACGATAGAAAGAGAATTAGCGGCTATAGTATATAAATTAAAAAAGTTAAATTATTATTTGGATGGGCAAAAATTTGAAATACAAACCGATCATAATCCATTAGTGTACTTAAAGAAAATGGTTGGTACAAACTCTCGTTTGACACGTTGGGCTCTATTTTTGCAGCCATTAAATTTTGAAATTACACATAAGCCAGGAAAATTACATGGAAATGCAAATGTCTAAGTAGGAAGATTTAGAATCAGAGTTAGATTTTCTGTTTGGAATTTAGTGTTCAAAATTTTAATACTTGTAATTAGGGCGTTTTATTAAGATATTGTGCTGTATGTAAAAATTTAGTTACCCAGATTGTGTTATAGTGTTTTTTTCTTTTTTGAGCTAGTATTACATTCAAATATTTTAAATTTAAATTAATTGTTCTAGCATCAAAAATGTAAATTATTTTTATTCTTTTGATTAATTATGTGTAAGGAAAATTCTAAAAATTTCATATTTTGGTATGTCCTTTGAAACTGAGAGTGGGTATTCTTGAATTTAAGTAGAACTTTCATAATTGGGTCAAAAGTCTAAATGATATTTTATTGCTGATTTAATGGTGTGCTTGACCTCTCGGGAAATCTATTAAAATGGCTTATTATGTGAATTCATGCCAAATATTTCCTGTGGAAATCTTTTTGTGGGGAGGTGTTGTGATATCGTACCTTCGCCACACATTTTCGATGGAGAAAGCAACAGGCATTTCCGTGGAGAACAATGGTCTTTTGTGTAAAGGCATGCAGGGGAAATGCCTGGCATACTTCTGCCCTTGGGATCTGCTCAACAGGGTATTTCAACTTTTCCAAGAAATAGGGGTGGCTGGACAATGTGTGGGAATTCGTCCCTAAAGTGAAAGTAAAAAGAGACTCATGCAGAAGCTAGTGTGGAGGCTGAGAGTAGACTGGGTGACACTGATGAAGTGAGGTTGTTTTTTTTTGCCAACGGAAGAGATGCGAGTAAAAATCGTTTTACTCAGGTTGGCTATGAGGAGTATAGAACTGTTAATAAAAAGTGAGAGTGTCTACCTATGAATGGTAAAGTTTGTTATTTCATTTTTCAAATCTATTTTAGTTGTTCTAATAAAGAACTTTGGTAAGAAACATGCATTATTTTTCAACGATCATCTCACAAGAACTTAGTGAACCAAAAAGCTCTGGCCCACTACATCACACTGGCCTTCAAATAGTTGATTTTAGCCCCACGTTAACTATTTCTTTCTCCCAGCAAATGAAATGTCGTCTCCAAAATAACGTTCCGTTGTATAAATCAGCCGTAAAACGAAGCAGATGTATCATTGTACTGTTAGGTACTGTACGGAATTTTTTTAGCATCGCAAATTTTCAATTTTTGTACCGTCGTATTGGAAAAAAAGTACTTTTTAATGCAATTTGTCTGAAAACTGCATCTCAATTTAGTTTTGAGATATTATTTTTTTTGTAGTGTTTAGAGTCAGTTGTTTAATTTTGGCAACTCAAGTATTCTATTTCTTTAGAAAGTAAAGAAAAGGTAGTTGGAAAATAGTTATTATATCATTTTGTTGCCATTTTACTATAACTATAGAAAAAATGTAATTAAAATACGTGCTATTTTGGAAAAATATAAATGAATGATTTCTGATAAAACAATGGACTATTATAAACTATTTTTAATTTAATTATCTATATTACACTCAAATAAAGGCATAGGAATTATTAGATAGCAGATTTTTTTTCGAGTTTCTTGAGTGACATCTGTTTTTTTTTTTGTGTGTGTGTGTGTGTGTGCGTTATTCAACAATAGTGACGTAATAGCAGACCCATACAATGACTTTAGTGTAGATGTAGTTTAAGATTGGATCGTAAATGTTGAATTCTTCAGAGGATCCGAATGACATCATTTTATATAAAATAAAAGCGTGTGTTTTACGTCTTAAAACTGAAATACGTTTTGTATTATCTATATTTATATGCATTTTTTTTTCATCGGGGGCGGCACTAAATTCTGAAAAGCAGAATTCCTGTTTTCTAGTTTTTTATTTTAAGGTATCTATGTTGTGTGGTATTTCTGTATACCTTCGGAACGAATTTTTTTATTGTTTTTTTTTTTAATTTTAAGTTTACCATTGCGAATTATTATTAAAAATATCAGCAAAATACAACATAAACATACAAATACGTAAACATAAATATTTAAAAATGTATAGGCATAAGAAGACAAACTATTTAAAAAAAATATGAAAAAAGTGAGTAATTTAGAAAATACAACTGCGTAACTCATGTATTTTTCAATAAATAAGCCTAAGAATAGTATACTTAAAGGTATATAAGCAGTGTGTCTACAAGTTAGTTTCGTAAGTTAAGAACATCCAAAAAACTAAATGAAATGAACTAGTTGAAAGTCAGACTAGTAGTAATATTGCCGAAGTTTATTCATAGATGGCTTTAGGTGTCATAACTTACGCTATCGCTTAGCGAGCAGTAATCATTCTTGTTCGGCATTACGATAATGTAGACGTACAACGGTGCACATAAAAACGAAATGCTATCTTTAATTTCATGAAACTCATTCAGCTGTGCAAGGGCGAACCTAAAGCCATCTATGAATATACTTGGGCAATATTATTACTAGTCTGACTTTCAACTAGTTCATTTCGCTTACTATTTCGGAAGTACTTAACTTACGAAATTGCCCAACCAATTTGTAGACACCCTGTATTAAGACAGACTTGAATACAATTAATACAATAACACAACAGGAGTGAAAAATTAATCAGGGCCATGACTTTAACCACTCAGTATACTGTGCTGTTGCTTCAACCGCAAAGTTACACTGTCCGACATCCTAGCCCGACAATTTCTTATTAACAAACCATCTTGGGAACGACACCGCACGGCAAACAGACAGCACACGATAACGGGACATACGATGAATAAATTAACTTTTCATCGATCTACAATATATACAAAAGTACACATAAATAAACGTCTGTATTCATTTCATATTAAAAGTACATACATTAAGACTCATTTCAACACAATTAAAACAATAACTCAACATGTGTGAAAAATGAGCCGGGCCAGAATTCAAATCTGGGTCCACAGCGTACCGTGCTGTTGCTTTAAACTTTAAGCTACCCTGGCCGACATGCTAGTCCTACAATTTCTCACTAATAAACTATACTGGTGAATGCCTCCGCACGGCAATCCCACTGCACAGGATGAGAAAAAATACCATGAATATATTATCATTTCATCGATCCACAATATATACCAAAGCACACATAAATAAACGTCTGAATTCATTTTGTAATGAATGTACACATATTTAGACATATTTGAACACAATTAATACAATAACCTAGCAGGTGTGAAAAATTAGTCAGGACAAGAACAAACACCTGGGTCCACAGCGTACCGGGCTATTGCTTTAACCACTTTTCTACCCTGGGCGATGTGCTATCCCGGCAATTTCTCACTAATAAACTATATTGGGGAACTCCTCCGCCCGGCAATCCCACTGCACAGTTGACAAAAAATACGATGAATATATTATCATTTCATCGATTCACAATATATACCAAAGCACACGTAAATAAACGTCTGAATTCATTTTGTAATGAATGTACACATATTTAGACATATTTGAACACAATTAATACAATAACCTAGCAGGTGTGAAAAATTAGTCAAGGCCAGAACTCGAACCTGGGTCCACAGCGTACTGTGGTGTTGCTTTAACCACTATGCTACCCTGGGCGATGTGCTATCCCGGCAATTTCTCACTAATAAACCATGTTGAGGAACCTCACTGGCCGATAATCAGATAGCAAAGGCTAATTTGTTACATCTGTTGGGTTATTGTATTAATTGGGTTAAAGTCTGTATTAATAAATGTAACTTTAATAGAAAATGAATTCAGATGTTACTTTATGTGTGCTTTAATAGTTAAAAAAAAAAAAAAATTGAGAAAACAAAAAACAAAATTCAGCTTAGTTCCTTAAAGTTTGTAAGAAATATAAATGTTTAAAAAGTTACAGGATCACAACATTCTCCCTCCTTTTTTACTAATACAGTCAGTTTTTAAATTGATATTTTGTTTGAAATTGAGATTTTAAAGACATACACATACATTAATGTCTAATTTACATAATTCGGAATAATGTGCCTACACTACCATTATGCGACACTTTACACAAATGCTGTTTTGCATACGCTTTATAGCCGAAAAGTAACGGACACTTTCGAATTTTGAGGTTTTGTCTGATATCTGCCCAATTACTTGACGAATTCTTCTGAAATACGATAAATATATAGAAGATATCGGGCATTCTCACAATCTTTTGACTTTCATGTCCCTGAATAATAATTTTTATTTTAATACACTTTTTTGTGTTTTTTTTTCTATTTCATTTACTGAGGAACATCCCATTGCATGATTGCACAACAACATTAACGAGATAAATAAGTTTTGGACAATGTTGGGGTCCAAACACCTGGAAAACTCCTATACCATCCCGTGTCCGGGATGTTGATTTTTAAGTTTGAGGCTGTCTGGATAAAATTGTTTCAATAAAAAGAATTCGATGTAATTTTTTTCTGAAACTGGAACTATTGTTTTATATAAATATGTAGCTAAAAATTCCCTGGGTTTTAGATTCCTTACCATCCCTCTTCTAAAATTATACAGAAAATCATTTCAGATGCACCCACAAAATTTTTTTCAAGTTTTTCTCATGCAGAAGTATGCTTCAGAAATAATGTCGAAAATTCTTTGGCAGGAAATTTACTGTAAAATTTAAATCAGCATTTAAATATCAATTTCGAGCATCGTGGCTTTATTGGTAGTCTCATCGTTCCCAAGGTTTATTCCTGAACTTTTCGAGGTAAATAAAATAAATAAATAATTTAATCCAATGTTAACAACTGTTTCTAAAAATCAGTGAACATTGTGGCTATCACTTAATCTTAACATGATTTTCCTAAAAATAGGTGGTAATTTCCCTTACCGTTGCATCCTTACCGTCCCTTTTTTTACCATTTCGTACACTTTTTCCATTACCATCCCTTTTTTTTACCTTACCGTCCCTTCTTTAATACCCCTTTAAGGCAATGTTATAAGAAAATGTTATACAATTGTATTAAAAGTACTACATTGTTATTATTTCTTATTTGAATGTCCTGTGGGTACTAAGCAAATTCATTATAAGTAAAAATTTAGAAGAAAATAAAAAGTTATAGGGGTAAAATGGTAAGGAAAATTAAACTCGCAAGTTTAACTTAAACCTCAGTTAAACAAAACATTTTTCGTTGCTGACCATTTTTTCTTTATATTGAATCATTAAGGCATTCGTCTATCAGATTAAAAGGCTATTTTAACAAGATTAATTTTGTCAGATTTTTTTCCCCAAAAGTCAAAAGATTGTGAGAATGCCTCATATCTAATCTAGCCCTTTTACTTGCTTGTATCTTCAATAGAAGAAAGTATAGTAATCGAAATTTTTTTCGATTTCCGGTTTTCGACGGATTTACACGTTTTAGGGGTCAGAGATTCCCCAAAAACTGTTTATACAAAATTTCTGTCTGTCAGTCCGTGTGTCCGTCTGTCCGTATGTCCGTGTGTCACCATTGTACCATCAAAAATTATAGGAAGTTATACATAGAATTGAACCAATTTTTTTTTTAAGTTTTTGGCTATGGCAAGCAGGTCCTCCCTGAATTTGGAAAAAATCCGCCGGTAGGGAGCGCTGTAATAGCGATTTTTGTGCATTTTGAATATTGTACCATCGAAAAGTGTATGAATTTATGCATAGAATTGAACCAAAATTTTTGTGTATGTTTTTGGCCATAGCAAAAAGTTCGTCCCTGAATTTGGAAAAATTCAGCCGGTAGGGGGCGCTGTAATAGCAATTTTTGTGCAATTTTCAATATTGTACCATCGAAAAGTGTATGAAATTATGCCTAATTCTAATAAAAATACTAATAAAACTAATAAAAATGAATTATTGTTATTTGTAACAACATTTTGAAATTTTAATATACATGAGATAGAAGAAAGTTTTGCGATTACCACTTCCAACTAGTTTAAGCGAAGATTTGTTCACGTAAACAATAAAGAAAAGAACAACAAATTGCATAATTTTTTTCCGGTCATCCAGTCAATTGAAATATATAAAAATTGAGCTACAGTAGTAAAACATGACTAAGAGAGTCCTGTATAATTGTGTTGATTTTAATAAGAATAGCATGCCTATTCACGCTAAAATATTTCAACTATCTATGAAATTGAAGCACTGAAATATTTTAAACTCTAAAATATATAAAACGAAATAAAAATACAATGTAAATAGCACACTAATTTATTTAATGTACGCTTTAATAGTGTATTATTAAATAAATTAAGGTTATGCATTGAGAAATCTAAATAAATAGTTTATATAATGCACTTTTTCTTCCTTTTTTTTCATATCTTAAAAAAAAACAGTACAAATTTTACAATTTTGTAAATAAATTCAATAGTTTCCGCTTTCATTTACTTGTAAATCAAAGCGACAACTATTCAATAATCGGAGTGTAAGCAAAAATAACTTATCGTAACAGATATTTTATGGAAAAACATTAATCGCAGTCACAAATGAGGCTTGGACTTTCAACAAATTTCAGATTCGTGCACACCTTGATATGAATTACTGCTGTTTATGTTTTGGTGCAAATCGCACAACAGCTGGCGCTGCTAGACTGCATTTTTCAAAATTTCCTCTATAGCTCTACTTCAATGACGAATGCACGAATTTTCATCAAACTTCAGGTTCAGGTATACCTTGATATCAATTAGTGCTGTTTATGTTTTGGTGCAAATCGCTCAATGCTGCTATGCTGCTTTTTTCAGAATTTCCGCTATAGCTCTATCTCAATAACTAATGCACGAATTTTCATCAAACTTCAAATTAAGATATACTTTGATATCAATTGGCGCTAAATTAATGTAATTTCTTGTATTATTTAAATGATTTAATTGACGTGATTTATATAGAAGAAAGTTTGTGATGGCCACAACACACTACTTTATATCAGAGTTAATAGTTTCTTTTATTAATTTTAATTCTTCCTGTGACTAATTTCTGCAAATTTAGGTAAATTAGAAGATAAATAAATCTAAAGCGATAGTTTTTTTTTCTTTTTCTTTTGATATTTTCTGATCATGCTATGTGTATTGAAATTTTGTACTCTATCTCAATCAAAGTTTATTTCAAGTCTGCAAAGCAAACTTAAACTCTTACTAAACAAGAATATTGCGATAATTGTATATGATATTAAATAGTTTGTTTTAATTATTTACTTTACAATAATTGCATTAAGTTTAATTAAGTTTAATTTAATTTATCATTTCTCTGTAAAATTATAAAATTACTTGCGCAAAATCGTGTTTTATGAATGAAAATCTTCTCTAACAAAAGCATTTAAAAACTTGTAACATAAAAGAATTTCGAAACATCAACCTTAAGTTTACAATATTTTTAGGTGCAGAATGGAAAATGTGAATTACCCGCATGAAATAATCTTGTTACATTTTTACGACTTGATATCTTATTCTTGAAAGAACTTTAAAAATATTTAAGCCTTTGGAAAGCACATTACGTCGTCTATCCTCTTGAACATGATTAAAACTAAACAAACCCTATTTTCATTAAACGTCTTTTAAAATATTTCACCTTTTCTCAGTTAATGCTTATTTGAAATATTCAAAACTAAACTCTTATTAAACAAGAATAGTGCAAATATTTCACACTTCAATTGGTAGTTTGTATCAATCATTTACCCTACCAATAATTACATTAAATTTCGTTTTATTCAGTTTAATTTAATTTGTCATTTCTCAGTAAATTTATAAAATTTATTATGCAACTTAATGTTTTATTATTGAGAATTGTCTCTCACAAAAGCGTTTAACGACTTTTCACATAAAAGCATTTAGAATCATGAGCCCTAAGTTTACAACATTTTTGCATAAAAATGAAAAATGCGATTTACCCACACAGCAATATAGTATAATTTAATTTTTACGACTGAATGAATTTTTTCCAAAAAAAAAACAGAACTCTGAAATTGTTTAAGTGTTTGAAATGCGCATTACGGCGTCCATCATCTTGAACATGTTTAAAACTAAACAAACCTTATTTTCATTAAACATTTTTACAATTTCATGTTTTTTCTTAGTTAGTATTTATTTGAAGTGCACTTTTGGGGGTCTCAGGACTCTTAAAATGGGTAAAATGGAAAAAAAAAAAGACCGTTTTCAACATATAATATCATAAAATGCAAATGATTTTAAGACACAATTTTTATTGAGATGAAAGATACAAGTACGTTCTTTTATTTAATGTATATAAAAAATTGTAAGATGCAGAATTAACATTTACAGGGAGCTCCAAACTGTTAGATATTTAAGGAGCAGAAAATTGGTATAACGATTACGCGCACCATTAGAAAATGAATGTTGCAACTAAAATGAAAATTTTGGTACCTACATGTACTTCATATTGTAATAATTACCCTGAACTGAAATAAATTTGTATTTAAAGCATTTTTATATTTTTAACACAAAGCTCTATTTAGCAATAAATACAGCTATATACAGTACAATAATACAATAATACAGTATACAAAATTTTGAAATTTTTAAAAACATAATCACCTAACAGAAATATTCTTTTGAACAATAAAAAGGAAATTTTAGATTCGCTTTATACAGATTAACATGAAACGTATGTTGCGAAAATTATATGAAAAAATATTCAGAAGTTTTTGAAGTATCCTGCGCGTTCTGTCCAAAAACGTCATTTGAAGAAATATGACTTCAAAGTTTCGGTAACGCTGCTTCAGCTATTGAACGGGTATAATTCTAAAAGCCATAACTTCTGTTGTAACGAGAATGTCAAGGAAACAATTATATTAAAATGTTCAGAAAAGATAGTAGTTTGTTATCTAATACAATTAAAATTTCGAAAATTTTGAAGCTTAAGAGTTCTCTTAAGTAATTTGTTTTGAAATTTTACCCAATACCCATTTCTCTGTAAATTTTTAAAATTAACTGTGTAAATTCATATTTTATTATTGAGAATGTCTTTATCAATAGCATTTAAATACCTTTGACATAAAAGCATTTCGAAACATGACATCTAAATTTACAACATTGTTCGACAAAAAATGTAAAATTTGATTTACCCACAGGAATTAATATTATTAAATTACCCTTTTTCGGCTCAATGTATCTTTCTTAAAAGAGCTCTGAAATTGTTTAACCCTTTAAGGGGAAAGTAATTGTGTTTCTGTAAAGTCGAAATCATGCCAGAATCTACAAAAAGATTTATTGCAAAATAAGGAAGAGCAATTTTGGGACTTTTTTCCACCAAAGTTAGAAAAGTACAATTTAGTAAAAATTTTCTGGTGCAAATCTTCATTAATAGTAGGTGGGGAAAATATATTCCACGCCTCTCAAGGGGTTATGGGTTTGGAAAAAATATCACGGCGTCTATTTTCTTAAACATGATCAAAACTAAACAAACTGTACTTTTGTTAAAAGCCTTTGAAAATTTATTCTCTTTCTTAATTAACATTTATTTGAAGTATATACATACAAACCTGAACATTTATAAAAAAAAAAAAAAAAAAAAAAAGCTAAAAATACATATAAGTTTAAGTTGTTGGTTTTAATAATGTAGCTTAGAACAATTACATTATATTACTTTTAATACAGTTTGATTTAATTTACTATTTCTCTGTAAATTTATAAATTTAGTTGCGCAATTTTATGTCTTATAATTAAAATAAATGTATGACAAATGCATTTAAAGACCAACAACATAAAATCATTTCGAAACATGAGCCCAAAATTTACTATATTTTTAGGTAGAGAATGGAAAATGTGATTTACCCGCATCAAATAATCTTGTTTAGTTACATTTTTACGGCTCGATATCTCATTCTTGAAAGAGCTTTAAAAATGTTTAAGCGTTCTTAAAGAACATTACGGCGTCTATCTTCTTGAACAGGATTAATATTAAACGAACCGTATTTTCATTAAAAGTCTTCTGAAAATTTTCACTCCTTCTCAGTTAATACTTATTTAAAGTATGGAAAACTAAACTCTTATTAAAAAGGAACTATGCACAATTTTCACACCACTTTAAGTAGTACATACATACCTAAACCTTTATAAAACAAGAATTATGCAAACATTTCACATCACTTGAAGTAGTTTGTTTTAAAAATTTACCTAATAAAAATTACATTAAATTACGCTTAAATCAGTTTAACCTAATTTGTCTTTTCTCAGAAAAAAAAGCATTTAAAAACATTCGACATAAAAGCCTTCCGAAACTTGAGTTTTAAGTTCACAACATTGTTAGATAAAAATTAAAACGCGTTTTACCAACACAAATAATATTGTTTAATTACCCTTTTACGGACGAATATCGCTTTACTGAGAGAGCTCTGAAGTTGTTACAAACGGTATTTTCATTAAACGTTTTTTTACAATTTTTGCTCGTTCTTAGTTCATATTTGTTTGAAGTATAGAGAAACATAAACCCCTATTAAACAAGAATAATACAAACATTTCGTATCACTTTAAATAGTTTGTTTCAACAATTTATCGTACAGTAACTGCATTAAATTACGTTTCATTCAGTTAAATTTAATTTTTCATTTCTCAGTAAATTTATAAAATTACTTGCACAATTTCATGTTTTATAAATGAAAATCTTCTCTAACAAAAGCATTAAAACTCGTAACATAAAAGCATTTCGAAACATGCACCCTAAGTTTAATACAATTTTAGGTAGAGATTGGAAAATGTGATTTACCCGCATGAAATAATCTTGTTTAGTTACATTTTTACGGTTCGATATCTCATTCTTGAAAGAACTTTAAAAAACTTTTAAGTGTTGGAAAAACACATTACGTCATCGATTTTCTTGAACATGATTAAAACTAAACAAACCGAATTTTCATTATACGTCTTTTACAATTTACTCTTTCTCAGTTAATGCTTATTTGAAGTATAAAAAGCTCTTATTGATAAAAAATTATGCAGAAATTTCACACAACTTTAAGTACTTTGTATCAATAATTTACCTTGCAATTATTACATTAAATTACCTTTAATTCAGTTTAATTTTATTTGTAATTTCTCAGAAAATTTATAAATTTATTTCGCAACTTCATGTTTAATATTGAGAAGTATCTCTAACAAAAAGTTTTAAAAACTTTTGACATAAAATCATTTCGAAACTTGAGCCCTAAGTTTACAAACTTTTTGGGTGAAAATGAAAAACGCGATTTACCCACACAAATAATATTGTTTAATTACATTTTTACGGATGAATATCGCTTTCCTGAAAGGGCTCTGAAATTGTTTAAGTGTTTGCAAAACGCATTAGGGCGCCTATCTTCTTGAGCACGAATAAAACTAAACAAAACGTATTTTCATTAAACTTTTTTACAACATTACACTCTTTCTTAGTTAATATTTATTTGAAATATATACAAACCTAAACCCTTATTAAACAAGAACGTACGCATTCCCATGTTTTAGAAGCGAAATTAGCCTCTAACGAAAGCATTCAAAAACTTGTAACATGTAAGCATTTCGAAACATCAGTCCTAAACTTTACAACATTTTTAGGTAGAGAATGGAAAATGCGATTTACCCATATGAAATAATCTTGTTTAGTTACATTTTTACGGTTGGATAACTAATTCTTGAAAGAGCTTTGAAATTGTTTAAGTATTCGGAAAGCACATTACAGCATCTGTGTTCTTGAACATGAATAAAGCTAAAAAAAACCGTATTTTTATTAAACATTTTTTCAGTATCCTATACATATGATACAATTTTACTTTAAAAATGTAATCTGAAATTTCTCAGGACACTTCATAGTTTATTTTTTAAATGGACTTATATTAATTACATTTAATTACAAAAACCTTAATTTAATTTAATTTAAATTTACTAGATAAATTACAAAATATTTACGAAATTTTATGCTACATGAATGGAAATAACACTTAAGAGATGTATTGAAATCTTTTATTATAAATGATCTGAGTAAATGCTGGAAAGATAAGATGATCGGCAGCTGAATGATCGTATCAGACATAAACTAGACCGAATGCTTCCCACTTATTTACATGCCTGTTCCCTTGAGTAGCTATCATTAAAAGTGATCGTGTTGGCCTGTAAAAAAATTAAGAGTAATTAAATATATGAACTGCATAAAATAAGTGGTAACAGTGCCGCGATGTATGATTTTCGCAATTTTTAGGATTCCGTTCTTTAAAAGCAAAAGCGGAACCATTGCAATATTCCTCTTGTGCTTTCCTGTCCGTCTGTAAGAACCATTTTACTCCTAAACTATGGAACGTGGAATGTTCAAATTGGCTGAAGTAATAATGGCTATTGACCCACATATTTATAGATTATTGACCATTCACAAATATATTTAGTAAAAATGTAGAAGGGCTAATTAAATTACTTGAGAAAAAAATATTTTCTTTGAATATCGTGTGGAGCATCGTGAAACAGCTTTCGTAACGCCGGACTGAAAATACACATCTTTAAATTTTAGGTATTACATATTTACTGAGATATCGTCGAAAAAGTAATACAAAAACATGCCACCCCCCCCCCCTCTGTTTCCCAGTTTACTGGAACTAAAATTATGAAAAAAAGTAGGGGTAGTAGAAGTTAATTTAAACCTTGCAGGAAAACTATAACAATTACCCTAGGTCACATAACTTTTGAGAAAGTCACATTTTTCTGTTACACACGAATTTCGATTTGTGGATTTCAGCAATGAAGTTGAGAAGCACTAAAGGTACCTATCGTCGCAGAAGTGTAAAAGGGTTGTTGATAATGATTTTTGAAAAAAAAAAGTCCCTAATTAGCCGAGATATCAACCCTTAAACACACGGACGGTTAGGACATATATAAACATACGGGCTGCGTACTATATGCGCCATCGGCTTTTAAAACCTCGATAACAACTTTGTAATATTTGTGTAATGCAATGCCCAGTTACTAATTCATATATTTATTGTACGGAATCATCTGTACATGAGTAATACTCGCACTTGACCGGTTATTTATCTTATAGCCCGATAGTCAATGAAATTAATTGAACAATTAACCAAAATCATCCTAACACTAAATAAATCACTAAAGTCAGACTAAAGTAATTGATCTAATAATGCAATAAGAGCACATACACAAAACATAAACAAACAAAATTTATTTATTTACCAACAGTTACATAAAAAGAATAAAGAAAATAAAAAAGAAACTGGCATTATTTTCCTACAAAGTAGTTTTTAATTAGATCTTTAGATCTATGTATATGATTAATTTTCTTGACCCCCATTTTGGGAAAATTAATATTAAAATTATGTGTTACTTTGGTTTACAGAAATCCACATCTGATGGATGTTACTTTTAATTAACAAAAGCTTTATACGTTAATATTGATTACTATTAAATTCATTTAATTAAATATCAAGTCCCATGTTTAGTCTCTGTCCTATAAAAAAAATATAAAATATTTACGCAGAATAAGGTAATGTAATCCAGAGTCCTTATGAACGGGGGACAATGTAGCTGATAAGCCTCAGTAGAGACGATTTTGACATTAGTTACATTTCAAAAAAATACACGTAATGTTAGGCTACTTTCAGAAAGACAGAACTAAATGCTGAATGTATATTACTACTCTGAGACTGAATTTCCAGAGTGCGTAGTGAAGTCAAAGAATGAAGATTTTGCAATAATAAGGTTTGAGAAAATTACAAACATCTAGTTTTAAACTAGAGTAACTAATTTTAAACTAGAACCCTCTTTTTCACCCAAACTAAGAAAACCCTTACAGGACGCACTCTCCTTTAGGAGGACTGCCCCATGGCATTCACTAATCTGATTTCTAGCCCGATTGGTCGAAGAGATATGGTCAGTTGCAACCTGGGATCTTTGCACAATCCCCTTTCGGACCACAATTATCGTGACAACCCAAAACTTATCCTTGGCACATCGCATTTCATAGAGTCGTATAAACTTTATTCTAATGTGTTATTGGACATTAAGTCATCAGTCAAGTCATAAACACTGGAAAGCCGAAAACATTTTATACAGAAGTCCATGAGAGGCCATAAAAGTAATATTTAAAAATGCACAATAATTTTGAAAAATTCTGAAATTAATATTAGGTTGTAACGAAATATTTCCGCCAAATCACCATTACATAATACTAATTGAAATATATATAATTAACTATAATTTTATATATAACCACCATTCCGTCAAACCTTCACAGTATCATATGATACAATACTAGTACCTAAAGCTGAACACTTTATTCGGTGACATTCTGTAGCTGACTTTTTGCAATAGAACTGGAAGTAAATGATGGTTCTAATCTGTTAGTGTGATAGTTCCATTTCTGGCACCTTGTACTTAATGATAACGATATTTTTATAGAGATTTCGCAACAAACTATTATAAAGCAAGTCTCTTTCTTTCAAATGCCAAAAATCGTTTGAAAAAATATGATCAAACACGTCAATGCGAGCAGTTTGAACAGACCGTATTTAGCTGTGGCGGGAAACTTTTGTTACAACCCGATAATATAATATACAATTCAATTCGTCTTTTACAATATTAATAAACTTTCTTCGTAATTTGACAAACATAACTTCCCTTATTTGCTATTGAATACTGCTTTTTGAAGCTTTTTGAAGCTAAACAGAAAAAAAAAATGTTATTTCGAAAAAGAAAGGACAGTTATATAAGGCCAACAGTAAAATAAACAGTACTTTCAGAAAGAGGATGCAAGAGAATGCATTATGTTATTTAGTCACATTAAAGAATCTTATTAAAATCAGTTTCACTTTTACGACTGGTCAATTCGAACTTAAAAGCTTCAAAAGCGCTCAAGTCTCCACAAAGCGCTTTATGGGGCATACTGTTTAAAAACCTTTAAAACTAAACATGGAATATTTTTATTACAGAACATTTCTCTTATTCTTAAATATTTATGATGAAAATATATTTTAAGAGTTTTCTGAAATTAAGTTAAATGTTTCGTAGTTTGCTTTATTAATTTAGCTTTTTAATTATATTTTATGTAATTTACTATATCCTTAGTATATAAAATTATTTATGCGTTTCTGTTAAATAAATGAAAATAATCTCTAAAGAACCGGGTACCGGGAGAAAAGTATAGCTTCCCTATTCCTTGGTTTTAAGAATTCGGCAAAGTTAAAAATTATTAGAGTATTATTAATTTATATTTTTTGCAATTAAGTATTTAAAATATTTCCTTGTGGCAGTGTTACAGTGATTTGTCATATATTGGCGAGCTTAGGTTGGCGCATAATTAAATCCATTGTTAATATATCTCGTAAAAAGTTGAAAACACAAAGTGTATTTTATGATTAATCACCTGCGTCCGGCAAACGGAAAAAATGATTTATTAATTATTATTTAATGTCTGAAATTTTTAAAATGTTCTAGTATCATCGCAAAATGGACTGTGTACAATTTTTTTATAATTTTACTATATCAGGAATTTAGTTGAAAATCAAGTAAAAAATACTACATTCACATACAAAAACAAAGTGAGTTTAGGAAAAAAATACGTGTAACACAATTATAGAAAATTCTAAGTTTACGTGAAACAAAATATAAAAACGCTTTACCGTGTCTAATTATTTAAACATCTTTAAAACTAAACAAATCGTTAACCCTTTATGACCCGACTGTACTTTAAAATACCATTAAAAAACATGCTATAAAATTAATTTAATACACCTATTAGCATTATACAATTTATAATGAGTAGTAGATACATTACTTTATCATGTTTCAAAAGATTTATTTGCTGCACAAAACATTTTTTTATAGGGTGATTTCTCTTTCGTTTGCATCTGTGTTCAGACTTCTTCATCTTGGAAAATTGTAGGTGGAAAATTTCAGTTTTTAAATGTTTCTATATATTTCTATTGTAAGGACTTATATTCGTACATTTCCTAATTCTATAAAATACTTTTAAAAGGTTTTAGAAAAAAGAGTTGAGTGGAGTTGTAAATGTTCCATAAAATCCCTATAAAAATAAATATCTCGTTGGTCAATTTTAATTGGCAATAACCTTCTAAAATATTTTACTTGATTGTGTAAATCTTCAAATGAATTTTCAAAAATTCAGTAAAAATACTATAGAAGATGAAATTTTCATTATTTACTAATTTGGCACATAAAGGGTTAATAACTGAATGTTTCCTCACATTTAAGCAATTCTGATGTAACACGATTTAAAATTTTTATCTGAAATTTCGTTGAATGTTTTCGTTTTTTAATTTAATTTCTGAAATTTCATTGAATGTTTCAAAAGCGTTTTTTAATTTAACTTGTATTACAGTAAAATGCTTTTAATTTAATTTAATTATACATTATTAGGTAAATTTATAAATTAAATACTAAATTTTATGTTTTAATAATTGGAAATATCCACTCTCACAAAAGTACTTTGAACATAAATGAACTGTATAAGGAAAGATGGGCGCTATATTTTGGAAACTTTAGTGAAAGGATTAAATTTTGATTTAGATGTATCAAATAATCTTGTTAAAATCAGTTATAATTTTACGGCTCGATACCTCTTTCGTAAAAGAGCTCATGAAATGTTTAAGTATTTGTAAAACACTTCCCTAATTATTTAAACATATTTAAACAAATCTTTAATAAATGCCATTTTCCTTATATTTAAGCAATACTGCTGCAAACATGTTTAAAAATTTTTATCTGAAATTTCATTGAATGTTTCAAAAGTGTCTTTTTTTATTTAACTTGTATTACAGTAAAATGCATTTAATTTAAGTTAATTATACATTATTAGGTAAATTTATAAATTAAATTCAAACTTTTATTTTTAAATAAATGGAAATATCCACTCTCACAAAAGCACTTTGAACATAAATGAACTGTATAAGGAAAGATGGGCGCTATATTTTGGAAACTTTAATAAAAGGATGTAAATTGTGATTTAGATGCATCAAATAACCTTGTTAAATTCAGTTATAATTTTACGGCTAAATACCTCTTTCGTAAAAGAGCTCATGAAATGTTTAAATCTTTGTAAAATACTTCACTAATTACTTAAACATCTTTAAAACTAAACAAATCTTTAATAAATGCCTTTTACCTTACATTAAAGCAATACTGATGCAAACATGTTTTAAGCTTTTTATCTGAAATTTCATTGAATGTTTAAAAAGTGTTCTTTTATTTAACTTGTATTACAGTAAAATGCATTTAATTAAATTTAATTAACCATTATTCGATAAATTTTAAATTAAGTACAAACTTTTATGTTTAAATAAATGAAAATCGACTCTCTCACAAAAGCACTCTGAACATAAATAAACTATATAAGGAAAGATGGGCGCTATATTTTGGAAACTTTTAGTGGAAGGATATAATTGTGATTCAGCCGTATCAAATAACCTTGTTAAATTCACTTATAATTTTACGGCTCGATACCTACTTCGTAAAAGAGCACATGAAATCTTTAAGTGTTTCTAAAACGCTTCACTAATTATTTAAAAATCTTTAAAACTTAACAAATCTTTAATAAATGCCTTTTTCCATACATTTAAATAATATTGATGCAAACATGTTTTAAAATTTTATCTGAGGTTTCGTTGAATGATTTCGTTTTTTAATTTAACTTGTATTACAGTATAGTGCATTTAATTTAATTTAATAAATTATTAGATAAATTTATAAATTAAATACAAACTTTTATGTTTAAATAATTGGAAATCTCCTCACTCACAAAAGCACTTTGAGCATAAATTAACTGTATAAGGAAAGATGGGCGCTATATTTTGGAAACTTTGGTGAAAGGATGTAAATTGTGATTTCGACGCATCAAATAATCTTGTTAAATTCAGTTATAATTTTACGGCTCGACACCTCTTTCGTAAAATAGCTCATGAAATGTTTAAGTGTTTGAAAATACGTCACCAATTATTTAAACATCTTTACAACTAAACAAATCTTCAATAAATGCCTTTTTCCTTACATTTAATCAACACTGATGCAAACATGTTTTAAAATTTTTATCTGAAATTTCACTGAATGTTTCAAAATTGTTTTTTAATTTAATTTTTATTACAAAAATGCACTTAATTTAATTTAATTAACCATTATTCGATAAATTTTTAAATTAAGTACAAAGTTTTATGTTTAAATAAATCGAAATTGTCTCTCCCACAAAAGCACGTTGAACATAAGTAAACTATATAAGGAAAGATGGGCGCTATATTTTGGAAACTTTTAGTGGAAGGATATAATTGTGATTTAGCCGCATCAAATAATCTTGTTAAATTCTGTTATAATTTTACGGCTCGATACCTCTTTCGTAAAATAGCTCATGAAATCTTTAAGTGTTTCTAAATCACTTCACTAATTATTTAAACATCTTTACAACTAAACAAATCTTCAATAAATGCCTTTTTCCTTGCACTTAATTTAATTTAATTAACCATTATTCGATAAATTTTTAAATTAAGTACAAAGTTGTATGTTTAAATAAATCGAAATTGTCTCTCTCACAAAAGCACGTTGAACATAAGTAAACTATATAAGGAAAGATGGGCGCTATATTTTGGAAACTTTTAGTGGAAGGATATAATTGTGATTTAGCCGCATCAAATAATCTTGTTAAATTCTGTTATAATTTTACGGCTCGATACCTCTTTCGTAAAATAGCTCATGAAATCTTTAAGTGTTTCTAAAACACTTCACTAATTATTTAAACATCTTTACAACTAAACAAATCTTCAATAAATGCCTTTTTCCTTGCACTTAATTTAATTTAATTAACCATTATTCGATAAATTTTTAAATTAAGTACAAAGTTTTATGTTTAAATAAATCAAAATTGTCTCTCTCACAAAAGCACGTTGAACATAAGTAAACTATATAAGGAAAGATGGGCGCTATATTTTGGAAACTTTTAGTGGAAAGATATAATTGTGATTTAACCGCATCAAATAATCTATTAAATTCTGTTATGATTTTACGGCTCGATACCTCTTTCGTAAAATAGCTCATGAAATCTTTAATGTTTCTAAAACACTTCGCTAATTATTTAAACATCTTTAAAACTAAACAAAGCTTTAATAAATGCCTTTTTACATACATTTAAATAATATTGATGCAAACATGTTTTAAAATTTTATCTGAAGTTTTGTTGAATGATTTCGTTTTTTAATTTAACTTGTATTACAGTAAAGTGCATTTAATTTAATTTAATTAACCATTATTAGATAAATTTATAAATTAAATACAAACTTTTATGTTTAAATAAATGGAAATCTCCTCACTCACAAAAGCACTTTGAACATAAATGAACTGTATAAGAAAAGATGGGCGCTATATTTTGGAAACTTTAGTGAAAGGATGTAAATTGTAATTTAGCCGCATCAAATAATCTTGTTAAATTCAGTTATAATTTTACGGCTCGATACTTCTTCCCTAAAAGAGCTCATGAAATGTTTAAGTATTCGGAAAACACTTCACTAATTATTTGAATATCTTTAAAACTAAACAAGCCTTATTTCTAACAAATTCCGGCTTGCTTAAGAATCTCTGATATACGTAAATATTTAAGAATTTATTCTGAAATTTCATAGAATATTTCACAATGATTTCTATTCCTCTGTACATTTTTTTTTTTTTTTTTTACATTCTAAATAACAGTCTAAATTATTCAATGAAATTTAATTACTTAAATATTACCGAGTAATTTAAAAAGTGAATTATGTAGATTAAATAAATAAAAATCATCTCCGACAAATACATTTTGAAAATTGTTAACATTTGTTCAGATATAAATTTCCAACTGGGCAAAAAATGTACGGACCTAGATTCGAACCAGGGATTTCTTGGCCGAAGCCGCCAATCTGTAACATCTGAGCAATGCACTACAAATCTAGTGAATCTAATTCTTCCAGCTAACCTTATTAATTATAAGATCTAGCCTCATATCTGAATCAACTCAATAAAACAAATCGCAGGTAATGGAACTTCAGAAAACGCTGGATACGTAATTACTCTAGATTAATTTTAACACTATTATACTAATTAGTAAATAAATATTTAGTAATAAATGTAATATATCACATAATATGGGTAATAAATATTGTTTAATACTGATAATTCAAAAGACACTCTTACTCAAAAAAATCTCAATTCAATACACCATTGAATTTAATTTTATTCGCAAAACAAAAAGGCACCAACTCATTGCTACCTTTTGAAAACAAATCCATTTTACAACTGCGAAATAGAACATAAACGATAAAACACGTTGCCAAAACACAAGACATAAATATGACCGAACAATATTTGTGATGTGTTAATAAAAATCTGTGATATTTTACTCTATACATAAGTAAATAATGTAAATGTGACTTAGCACCAGATATTTTTTCATATTTTTATTCTGATTTGCAGATTAATTACATTTACTTGTATTCAATTAATTTAATTTAATTAATGGGTCGATTTATAAAATTATTTACGTATTTTTATGTTAAATAAATGGAAAATGTCTGAAAAGAAATTTAAAATTTTTATTATAAATAATTTGCATTAAAAATATAAGTACTATACTTACAACGCTTTTACGAAGCGGATGTGAATTGTGATTTAGGCGCATGAAACATTTTTTTTAACTCTTTAATAAATGAAATCCCAAAATGTTTCGGTGTTCGAACAACACATTACGATGCGCATTTAGTTTTTTTCTGTATATTTAAAATAGATAAACTATCAATAAATGTTGTTTTAGTTAATAGTTATGACTCTCTTATGTAACAATAATTTTAAAATATAATCCGAAATTTCGTAAACTATTTAATAATATTTTTCTTTAAACTTAATTTTCCTGCCTAAATAGTAGTCTAAATAATAATTTAAACAATTGTTCTGTTTTTTTAAGTTAACTTAAAGTATTTAATATAAGTGAATTGCCATTTAATATTACTTGATCAGTGTATAGGCTTAATTACACAAGTTCATGACATATAAATAAAAACCTTAAGGAAAAGGTGCCTATAAATTTTCCAATGAAAATTATATGGATTAAGAAAGATCAGTTCTAAGTTTGGAACACTTTTAGAAATAGGATGTAAAATGTGATTTATACACATTAAATAATCTTGTTCAATTCAGTTTCAATTTTACGTTTATAAACATCTTTACTAAAAATGGCTTGTTTCAAAGTTTGAATAACACTTTACGGCTACGAATTATTTGAATATCTTTAAAACTAATTATGTCGTGTATTTTAAATTCCGTTTTGCTCTTTTGCTTACATTTAAGAAATACGGATGTAACTATGTTTTGAATTCTTTTTAGATAGAGGATGTAACATGTGATTTGGCCATATTTAATAATCTTGTTAATCCCAGTTTAAATTTTATGTTATGATATATCTTTCTTCAAGAATCTCTTATAATGTTTCTAATCATAGAAACAATTTTAAGCTTTCTAATCATTATAACATCTTTAAAACTAATTAAGTCATATTTTTTAATAAATTCCACTTTGTTAACATTTAAGAAACACTAATGTAAACATGTTTATGACTTTAATCAAAGATCTATTTGAACATTTGTAATTTTGTTTCATTAATAAACCTATAATAAATATTGTAAGTTATATTGCATTTACATTAACTTACAAAAAAAAAAAAAAAAAAAAACTAGATAAATTTATAAAATTAATTTCATACCTTTATGTTTAAAATAATCTAAATCTTCTCTAATAAAATAACTTTTAACATAAATGTTCAGGAACAATAAACATGAGTGCTAAGTTTGCAAGACTTTTGAGGGGAGGCTGTAAACTGTGAATTAACCGTATGAACTAACCTTGTTAAATTGAGTTATAATTTTGTGCTCTACAATTGTTTACTGAAGAAATTGCGAAAGAGATTAACACTTTATCTACTGATGCTGCTTAAAAGTACCAGTAAAATAAATTGTTATAAAATTCATTTAATACATCGATTAGTAGTAATACACTTTAGAATGAGTTATAAATGCATTACTTTATTTTGTTCCAAAAGCGTTATTGGTTACATAAAACAAAAATATTTTTAAAAGGATGATTTCTTTTGCCTTTGCATCTTTTCAGCTTTCTTGGCGTTGCGGGGGGGGGGGGGGGGGGGGATTTTTCAATTTGGAAATATTTCTATATTTCTATTGGAAGAACTTTATATTTGTACATTTCCTAATTCTACAAAATACTAAGAAAAATATTTAAAATAAAGGATTTGAATGTGGTTATAAATATTGCATAAAATCCCTGTAAATTCTAACTCAATTAATTCTTCTAAATACTTCAATCCTTCTAAAATCCTTTTAAAATTTATTAAATGATTATGTACATCTTATAATGTAGTTCCGAAAATTCACGAAAAATGCTTTAGAAGATAAAAATTTCATGAATTCATAATTTAGTATATAAAGGGTTAAGTGTTCGAAAATCTTTACGAAGTGTAATTACTTTTTCATCCATAAACGTAAAGGAGGTACACTTTCAATATATGTTATTTTGTTATCATTTTAAATCTCTTATGTAACAATATTTTCAAAATTTAATCTGAAGATGTTTTTCTTATCTTTATAATACTATTCCTGTAAAACTAACAGTAGAAATAATTTGTTTATTATTTTAACTTAGAATAATTATATTTAATTTAATTTCTTTTAATATTACTTGATAGGTACATTAGTTTTAATTATGCTATTTTATCTTATATATATTTATAAAAATCAAACAAAAAATTACAGTAAAATATTTTAATATAAGTGATGTGGATTACGAAAGATGAGGGGTAAGTTTGCAACACTTTTAGAAATAGGATGTAAAATGGAATTTAACAACATTTAATAATATTGTTAAATTCAGTTTCCATTTTACGTTTCGATAGATCTTTCTTGAAGAATCTAACACAATATTCCTTTGATCGGAAAAAACTTTAAAGTATCTAATTATTTAAATATCTGTAAAACTAATAAAATCGTATTTTTAATAAATTCCCTTTTGCTTCTATTTAAGAAACACTGATGCAAACATCTTTTACGATTTTAGTCGAATATTTATTTGAACATTTCACATTTTATATCATTAGTAAACTTATATCAAATATTGTAAGTTACATTGCATTTAAATTAACTTACATAAAAATACTAGATAAATTTATAAAATTAATTACATAGTTCATTATATGCAAAACAAATTAAAAGATGAGACAATATAAAATAAAAACCGTTAAATTACTTTAATATCTTAGTACTTTCAACTATAAAAACATAGTCTTTATCAGAAAAATATAAGAAATACTACTTTTACTAGCGTCTAGTTTTTAATATTCACGTATATGTTGACGAAAGGAGTGAAATTGGAAGTCAATTTTTAGAACCGGAAAACATTGGGAAAATGAAACATGGATATAGCGAAATGGAATATAACTCGTTTTATGATTCTTTAAGCAAACTGATCCAAATTTTGGGTATGTCTTAGTATAAAACGTCATTACAAACAGCATTTTCTTTAGTAATAATTTCTATTGATTCGTGAATAATTAAATTATAATAATTTATTATTATTATTATTATGATTTTATGAATGATTATAAATGATTATGATTTAATTATCCGCGAATGAATAGAAATTATTACTAAAGAAAATACTGTTTGTAATGACGTTTCATCCTACAGCATACCCAGAATTTGGCTCAGTTTGCTTAAAGAATCATAAAACGAGTAATATTCCACTTCCCTACATCCATGTTTCATTTTCCCAAAGCTTTCCGGATCTAAAAATTGACTTCCACTTTCACACTTTTCGTCACCATCTACGTGAATTTTAAAAATTAGACATTAATAACAGTAGTATTTCTTATATTTCTCTGACGAAGACTACGTTTTTATAGTTGAAAGTACTAATATATAAAAGTAATTTAACATCTTTTTTTTTTTCTTTTTTTTAAGTAGTGCTGCACATAGTGTAAGTTTAAGTTTAACTTTTTAAAGATGAATTATGCATTTCTATTTATTTATTTACCGATACATAGTTCATGTTTACAAAAAAATCTAAATCTTTTCTAATAAAATAATTTTCAACATAAATATTGCGGATCAATAAATATGAGCGCCAAGTTTGCAAGACTTTTGAGGAGAGGCTGTAAATTGGGATTTAACCATATGGAATAACCTTGTTAAATTGAGTTATAATTTAGGGCACTACAATTGTTTGCTGAAGTAATACCGAAATACTTTAAGTGTTTGAAAAATGCTTTGAGAAGTGTAATTTCTTTCTCATATATAAACATAAAGGAGCTAAATTTTCAATAAATGTTGTTTTCCTTAAAATTATAAATATGTAACAATATTTTCAAAATTTAATCTGGAAATGTTTTCGTATCATTAGACTGCACTTCCTGTCTAAATAAAAGTCTAAATAATTTGTTTTATTATTTTAAAAGATTAATTATATTTAATTGGATTTCTTTTAATATTATTTGATAGGTACATAGATTTAATTATGCTATTCTATCTTATGTGTATATAATAATAAAAATTTTCGCCCTTTTATCTTAGTAAAACTATTCCAAATTATTAACAATTTTCCTTTTTTTACCTATCTTTAATACTATCTTAATATCTTTTGTCTTTTATTTCATGCATTTAAAACTGCGTATTCTTTTACTAGTCTAAAAAACTTAATCCATACGCCTCACCTCATAAAACCCATTAAATTATTTTTTTCATTTTATTCTAAAACTAAATTCTTTTTCTTTTGAATGTTTTTAATATCATTTGTTCTTTGGAGTTCTATTCCCATCATTCCTTGCAAATCCCGCCAACCATTGTTTGCGCAATAATTCTGACATTCTTTGAGGGAAATGCCCACAGATATCGGGTTGCATCATCAATGACTATATGAAGATATTTTTTAGTTGAATTATAGTAGTTGAATCCTCCCACAGTATCAACAGAAAGACATTCAAAAGTTTGAGCGGTGGTAGGCATAGCTTGTAATAAGCCAATTTTTTTCTGTCTAGGATTTTTGTTTTTCTGACAAATATCACAATGCTTTACAAAGTTAATTATATCTTGGGTCGTATTAGGCCAATAATAATTAGGGGAGATTAAATTTAACATATTTTGGATACCAGGGTGGCTAAATTTCTCATGAGCAATACCAAGCTACTTCCTTCTTAAGGACATGCTGACTAGTATTTTCCTAAATCCTTTCTTTATAACAATTATAATTCTATTTTCATTGAGATAGTTTTTATCACAGACATTATCTTTCCCCTGCATCTCTTTAATTTCCTGTACATCGAAAAGAAAAGTTAACGGTTGTAAAAAGTGCGAAACAGGGTTTCTTGGCATGTCAGCTTCGACATTTGTGGATCTCTTTTCGTACACTATATTGTAATCAAACATGCTTAACTTCAACGACCACCTAAATAATCTAGCTCTCAAATGCTTGACATTTTTTAACCAAACAAAATATGCATGATCAGTGTCTATGGTGAATTTTACACCATGGAAGTAGTGATAACATTTGTCTAATGTGTCAATGATGGAAAAACACTCTAATTCAGTTATAAATAATTCTTTTCATAACTTTCCAATCCTCTAGAATAGTAAGCAATTGGATGTAAAACCCCATTAGTATCTGGTTGTTTAAGAACTGCACCTACTGCCACCTGTGAGGCATCAACAAACATATGCAGGGGTTTTGCAGGGTCATAAATTCTTAAGACAGGTTTATTTATTAAGGCATCCTTTAATTTTTGAAAAGAATCTTGGCAATTTGAATTCCATTCCCATATAGAATTTTTCTTAAGTAATTTTTTATTTTTGCATAATTATCAATAAATTTATGGTAAACATTAATGGATCCCATAAATCTTTGAAGTTCTCCCAGCTAAAAATGAACTGCAGAAATTCTATAAAAAAAACCGCAGTTGGAAGACTGCGGTGATTTGGCCAATTCCACTACAGATTTTTTGCGGTCAATACAACCACAAAATTACTGCAGTTTATTAACCGCAGTAATTTCGCAGTTGTATTGACCACAAAAATTCTACAGAAAATTTATAGTTATATCAATATTAAAAATTCTGCAGAAATTTCGCAGTTACATTGACCGCAAAAATTCTGTAGTGGAATCGGCCAAATCAGCGCAGTTTTCCAACTGCAGATTTTTTATAGTTATATCGGCCTCAAAAATGTTGTAGTTTTTTTACTGAGCATCGTTTCAAATCTGGTTTCTATAACATTATATGCTCTGGAGTGAAAAATCTGTCGAAATAGAAAAGTCCTAAGTAAAAAATCTCAAACATTTGTAGAATGCTTTAAGTTTATTGTTTGGCATGTTTACTTTATGAAGGCAACTGCATGTCGTTGGAAATGTGTAAGTAGCAAGTTATCTGTCAAAAAGCACGCATTGCGATTGGGAGAAAGGGGAATTTTGAGGCTGTCGAATTCACAGTTGGCAAGTGTGGCTGCTTGATAGGGCTGGGCAATATGTCTAGAATAATATAAATCGGCATCTTTATATCATATCCTGATATATCGATTTAGGAAAGTGCCCTCAGGGAGGCAAAGTGGTGTGCGAGCAGCGGTAAGTGCATAAAATGATTAAGCAGTCAGAGGCGTTTCCAATGATATGTCACATGACGACGTGTCGACAAAATGTAGAAAAGTGCACCCCCCCGGTGGGGGAAGTAGTGAGCAGAGTACCAGAAATGCATAAAATGATTAAGCGGTCACAGGCCTTTCCAATGATATGTCACATGACGGGTGTTGGCGAAATATAGGAAAGTGCCCCCCAGGGGGGCAAGTAGTGGGCGGAGTACTGGAAATGCATAAAATGATTAAGCGGTCACAGCCCTTTGCAACGATATGTCACATGATGGGGTGCCGGCAAAATTTAGGAAATTGCCCCCCCCCCCCTGGGGGGCAAAGTGGTGGGCGGAGTACCGGTAGTGCGTAAAATGATTAAGCGGTCACAGGCCTTTCCAATGACATGTCACATGACGGGTGTCAGGAAAATGTAAGAAAGTGCCCCCCCAGGGGGCAAAGTGGTGGACGGAGTACTGGAAATGCATAAAATGATTAAGCAGTCACAGGCCTTTGCAACGATATGTCACATGATGGAGTGCTGGCAAAATTTAGGAAATTGCCCCCCCCCCTGGGGGGCAAAGTGGTGGGCGGAGTACCGGAAGTGCATAAAATGATTAAGCGGTCACAGGCCTTTCCAATGACATGTCACATTGCGGGTGTCAGCAAAATGTAAGAAAGTGCCCCAGGGGGGCAAAGTAGTGGGTGGAGCACTGGAAATGCATAAAATGATTAAGCGGTCACAGGCCTTTGCAACGATATTTTACATGATGGGGTGCTGGCAAAATTTAGGAAATTGCCCCCCCCCCCCCCGGGAGGGGGGGCAAAGTGGTGGGCAGAGTACCGGAAGTGCATAAAATGATTAAGCGGTTACAGTCCTTTCCAATGACATGTCACATGACGGGTGTCAGCAAAATGTAGGAAAGTGCCCCCCAGGGGGGCAAAGTAGTGGACAGAGCACCAGAAATGCATAAAATGATTAAGCGGTCACAGGCCTTTTTCAACGATATGTCACATGAGGGGTGACAAAATTTAGAAAAATGCCCCCCCCCCAGTTGTGGAAGTGGGGGAGATAGTCATTAGAGGTGCATAACATGAATAAGTAGTAAGAAATTTGCATATTACATGATCTATTGAGGAAATTCGCATATTTCGCACAATCTTTTGAAGAAATTCGCTCATTTTACACGATTCTTTGGCGAAAATCATGCATTTTACACGACCCTTTGGCGAAAATCGCACTTTTTCCACAACCTTTCAAAGAAATTCGCATATTACACGATCTTTCGCTGAAATTTGCGTATTTCGCACGAGCTTTTGAAGAAATTTGTATATTTTACACAATCTTTCGATGAAATTTGCATATTTCGCACAATTTTTTGATGAAATTCTTATACTTTACATGATCTTTTGGTGAAATTCACGTATTTTACACGATCTTTCAAAGAAATTCACATATTTTACAAGATTGTTTGACGAAATACAAATTCTTTCGCGATCATTTGACAAAAATCATATTTTATCACGATTCTTTGATAACATTCGTGCTTTTTCTACGACCTTTCAAAGAAATTCGCATATTACATGATTTTTCGGCGAAATTTGCACAATCTTTTGAAGTGATTTGCATACTTTACACGGCACTTTGGCAAAAATCTCCAATTTTCCACGATCTTTCGCCAAAAATCTCGCGTTTTCCATACTCTTTCGCCAAAATTCACTCATTTCCAACAATCTTTTAACAAAATTCACGTTTATTTCGCGACCATTTGACAAAAATCACATTTCTTTGCAATTCTTTAACGAAATTCGCAATCCTTTGACGAAATTCTCGTTTTTTCAATGACCTTTCAAAGATATTCGCATATTATTCGATCTTTCTATGAAATTCGCACGATCTTTCGAAGAAATTTGCATATTTTACACGAACGTTTGACAAAAAGCACATTTTTTTCGCGATTCTTTGACGAAATTCAAAATCCTTCGCTAAAATTCGCAGTCTTTCTACGACCTTTCAAAGAAATTTGCATATTACATGATCTTTTGATGAAATTCGTGTATTTCACACAATCTTTTGCAGAAATTCGAATATTTTACACGATCCTTTGGTTAAAATCATGTTTTTTTGCAATTCTGCGATGAAAATAGTGTCTTTTTCATGATCCTTTAACGAAAATCGCACTTTTACCGCAATCCTTTGCCAAAAATCGTGCATTTTCCATGATCTTTTGCCAAAAATCTGGCGTTTTCCACGATCTTTCGACAAAATTCGCTCATTTTCCACAATCTTTTAACAAAATTCACGTTTATTTCGCAATCATTCGACAAAAATCACATTTCTTTGCGATTCTTTAAAGAAATTCTCGTTTTTCCCACGACCTTTTAAAGAAGTTCGCATATTTTACAAGATCGTTTGACGAAATACGCACCTTTTTTCACGATCATTTGACAAAAATCACATTTTTTTCACGATTCTTTGATGAAATTCACAATTCTTCGCCGAAATTCGCAGTCTTTCCACGACCTTTCAAAGAAATTTGCATATTTCGCACAATCTTTTGCAGAAATTTGAATATTTTGCACGATTTTTTGGCAAAAATCATGTTTTTTTTCAATTCTGCGATGAAAATCGTGTCTTTTTCGTGATCCTTTAACAAAATCGCATTTTTCTCGCAATCCTTTGCCAAAAATTGTGCATTTTCCACGATCTTTTGCCAAAAATCTCACGTTTTCCACAATCTTTTAACAAAATTCACGTTTATTTCGCGACCATTTGACAAAAATCACATTTCTTTGCAATTCTTTAACGAAATTCGCAATCCTTCGACGAAATTCTCGTTTTTTCCACGACCTTTCAAAGATATTCGCATATTACACGATCTTTCTATGAAATTCACACGATCTTTCGAAGAAATTCGCATATTTTACACGAATGTTTGACAAAAAGCACATTTTTTTCGCGATTCTTTGACGAAATTCAAAATCCTTCGCTAAAATTCGCAGTCTTTCCACGACCTTTCAAAGAAATTTGCATATTACATGATCTTTTAATTAAATTCGTGTATTTCACACAATCTTTTGCAGAAATTCGAATATTTTACACGATCCTTTGGTGAAAATCATGTTTTTTTGCAATTCTGCGATGAAAATGGTGTCTTTTTCGTGATCCTTTAATGAAAATCGCACTTTTACCGCAATCCTTTGCCAAAAATCGTGCATTTTCCATGATCTTTTGCCAAAAATCTGGTGTTTTCCAGGATCTTTCGCCTAAATTCGCTCATTTTCCACAATCTTTTAACAAAATTCACGTTTATTTCGCGATCATTCGACAAAAATCACATTTCTTTGCGATTCTTTAATGAAATTCTAGTTTTTCCCACGACCTTTCAAAGAAGTTCGCATATTTTACAAGATCGTTTGACGAAATACGCACCTTTTTTCCCGATCATTTGACAAAAATCATTTTTTTCACGATTCTTTGATGAAATTCACAATTCCTCGCCGAAATTCGCAGTCTTTCCACGACCTTTCAAAGAAATTTGCATATTTCGCACAATCTTTTGCAGAAATTTGAATATTTTACACGATTGTTTGGCAAAAATCATGTTTTTTTTCAATTCTGCGATGAAAATCGTGTCTTTTTCGTGATCCTTTAACGAAAATCGCATTTTTCTCGCAATCCTTTGCCAAAAATTGTGCATTTTCCATGATCTTTTGCCAAAAATCTCGCATTTTCCACGATCTTTCGCCAAAAATCTCGCGTTTTCCACAATCTTTTAACAAAATTCACGTTTATTTCGCGACCATTTGACAAAAATCACATTTCTTTGCAATTCTTTAACGAAATTCGCAATCCTTCGACGAAATTCTCGTTTTTTCCACGACCTTTCAAAGATATTCGCATATTACACGATCTTTCTATGAAATTCACACGATCTTTCGAAGAAATTCGCATATTTTACACGAACGTTTGACAAAAAGCACATTTTTTTCGCGATTCTTTGACGAAATTCAAAATCCTTCGCTTAAAATTCGCAGTCTTTCCACGACCTTTCAAAGATATTTGCATATTACATGATCTTTTGATGAAATTCGTGTATTTCACACAATCTTTTGCAGAAATTCGAATATTTTAGACGATCCTTTGGTGAAAATCATGTTTTTTTGCAATTCTGCGATGAAAATAGTGTCTTTTTCGTGATCCTTTAATGAAAATCGCACTTTTACCGCAATCCTTTGCCAAAAATCGTGCATTTTCCATGATCTTTTGCCAAAAATCTGGCGTTTTCCACGATCTTCCGCCAAAATTCGCTCATTTTCCACAATCTTTTAACAAAATTCACGTTTATTTCGCGATCATTCGACAAAAATCACATTTCTTTGCGACTCTTTAACGAAATTCTGGTTTTTCCCACGACCTTTCAAAGAAGTTCGCATATTTTACAAGATCGTTTGACGAAATACACACCTTTTTTCACGATCATTTGACAAAAATCACATTTTTTCCGCGATTCTTTGATGAAATTCACAATTCTTCACCGAAATTCGCAGTCATTCCACGACCTTTCAAAGAAATTTGCATATTTCACACAATCTTTTGCAGAAATTTGAATATTTTACACGATTTTTTGGCAAAAATCATGTTTTTTTTCAATTCTGCGATGAAATTCGTGTCTTTTTCGTGATCCTTTAACGAAAATCGCATTTTTCTCGCAATCCTTTGCCAAAAATTGTGCACTTTCCATGATCTTTTGCCAAAAATCGCTGATCTTGCACGATATTTAGTAAAATTCACGTTTTTTTGCTACCATTGATAAAAACCACATTTTTTTGCGATTCTTTGACGAAATTCTTCTTTTTTCCACGACCTTTCAGACAAATTCGCATATTACACGATCGCATCATGTTTCATTTTTTCTCCAACATTTTTTAGAAAATATTTGTAAATTCCCTGACTTTTCCTAGATATTTTGAAATTTCCCTGACTGTCCATGACACTGGGAACACAGTAAATATAAAAAATATAATCATTGAAATAGCCCTTAGTCTCAGAACACAAAACAAAAGTAAAAACATTAAAAAAAAAATCAGAAATATTATGCAAATTACTTATAAATAAAAGAAATACTTCTTTGACAGGCATAAAGCAAACACCACCCATATGTACTATTTTAAGACATGTAAACAAAAGAAAATTACATAAAATAAAATTTATATGCACTTAGCAAAACACACCAAGCTGCTATGCTTTATTAAACAATTATCAACCAATTATGTTCTTAAAAAGAAAATAAATCACTTACCGGTGAAATGGTAATCCAACTTTAAATCAATAAGCTGTAATACGATAATAATAAGCGGTAAATGTAATATATCTTTATTTGGCACAGATGTCATATACACTCCATATTGGCACGATTTTTTTCTGACGCCAATGTCATATAAGCACCGGGTACTTAACTGGTGCCAAAGTGTCATTATTTTGCTTGATATGGTAAACCGGATATAGATGATATGGTAACGAGGTTTGGTTGGTGTTATGGTAACATCTGTGCCGAATATTTTTACGGGTGCAGTGACATGCTTTTTTTTTAAACTGCCAAAATGCACTCTTACCAGAGTTTCCTTAGGCAGTTTAGGGCGGGGTGGTGGGTGTACTGCACACCACCTGCCCTTTGGTTGATTTGATTTGATTATCGGAGCCTACGCTCGATTATGAGGTTTTCAGCTTCGCTTCACTTGGCGGCTTTTTACCTCTAATGATCCAAAATTGCTAATACAGTTCTCTATAAACAGCTCTTTCAGTAGACGTTACATTCACAGAAGAGAACTTGTTTTTATTGGGATTAAATTCCAGAAGAACTCCCCTTCATCAGAATTCATCGCACTGTCAGCAGACAGATCTAATCGCTGATAGAGTTGAGCTTGCTCTGTGCGAAACTTTCAGCATTCTAGAAGGTAGTGGTATGTGGTTTCCAAGACTTGACACTCTGAGCAGAGGTATGAATTCCATAGGTCAAAACAATGAAGTTGTGCCATGGTAGGCAACGAGCGCTTCTGTATGCCCTTTGGTTTAAAAAACAGCGTTCGAAATCCTTGGTGGCCCGCTGGTCAGAGACCACAAAAAATGCAATCGACCACTAATTTGAAAAATTTAGTGGTCTGCAGGACCAGTAACTTTTCCCCCCTTTCTCACAGGTAAACTTAACTTACCTGTCCCCTAGAAAACCACAACCAAACACAAATCACACAATAATTTTAAAAAATTGCATTAAATCTCAGTCATTTGAAATAAATAATCAGATAAATAAAACATCTAATTAATAATTTTATAGTTTTTCGTTATGCATACTGTTTATTTAATTTTTAGTAAATTATAATTTTACTATGCTGAAAATTTTGGATGGCTGTAAAGGAAGTTTGGTTTATATTCTAAGAGGGGGGGAAGGTCACTCAAGGGTTAAAGGGACTTAATAGAATTTTATGTAGCGGGCCAGTGATGATAACTGCAGACCAGTAAATTCTCATGCTTACTGGTCCTTGGGACCAGTGACTTTTTTTTATCAATTCTACCACTGTAAAATATCACCCTTCTTGTCCCACATCCAAAAAAATTTGCATGCACATTGTTTTAATTGTGGTTGCCATACACATTGTTTTAAATAAATTATATATCTAAGTTAAAAACATTTCATTGTTTAAAACCAGCAGCACTACTTGAAAATTTATATATATATATAAAAAAAAGAAAAAAAAAAGAACAATACACAAAAACTGCAACTAATCAATAAAAAACTTAAATTGATTCTGAATTACTCAACTAGCTTCTAGTTAACTAGAGAAAAAAAAAACTGCACCTCTATTATTCTTTTGAAAAAAGCAAATAATAATAATGATAATATCTTGAAACTACAAAATTCTCCTCCGAAATATTTGTATTGGTAATACTTCGTTTTATTTTCTATTGTTGTCTCTATTCGATTTGTTTTAAAAAAAGGGGCCTGTTTTTTGGAAGTATACGAGTCCTTTGCTAAAATCATGTACCGAGCTAGATCTCCCTTTTTGAATCTGCAGGCATGGTCTCAGAGTCCTTTCAAAGAGACAAATCTAGCTCGGTACATAATTTTAGCAATCTTGTGGTTATGGACATTCATTTAAAAAACAATAATTAACGCGGAAGTATTACAAGAGCAAAAAGGGCTATAAAAATTAAGAGGAACAATCAAGCGTAGCATAAGAAAAAGTGAGCGGGAATGGAGTCACATGTATTGTAAACAATCGCCGGATATCGACAGTTGAGTTGAGGAGTTCTTCTGCTGCCGGGATACAGATACATTTACGCTGTTAGCGAAATGAGATTGACCAATCAGAAAACTTGCTTCCTTAAAGCAGGGAAAAGTTCCCGAAATACAAGCTTCTGATTGGTCAATCTCGTTTCGCTAACAGCGCAAAATCTATCTGGATCCCGAAAAGAATTTAGAATAAAAAAAAATATTTAAATGATATTAATTTTATATAATATTAATAATTATTAATTATAAATATTTATTATTAATTATTTAAATTATATTATATTATTTATATTATGTAATATATAATTAATATTATATATTAATATTATATTATGTATTATTAATAATTATTAATTATAAATAATTATTATTAATTATTTAAATTATATTATATTATTTATATTACGTAATATAAAATTAATATTATATATTAAAATTATATGATTTATATGTTAATAAATATCAATAATTATTATTTATAAATATTATTATTAATTATTTTATTAATTATTATATTAATAATTTAAATAATAAATAATTATTTAGAGTCAGAAATGCAGCCTCAGCTGCATAAACAATAATCAAATGTTCCAATGTAAATTTAAAATAAAATATTTAATAAGAATTATTTTTTTTCATTCGTTTTTATAAAGTAGAAATAATTTTCATGCAAACTGGAAGTCATGTCTTTTCGGGGAGAAGGGCAAATTGAGCATTTAGTAAATCCGGGTCTGGATGTGCTATGAAAAAGAAGAAAGGGGGATGGGATGCCTTCTCCCTGGATTTTGAAATTAAAGTTTTAAAAAAAAATTCTTCTTTTGAAAAACATAGTAGAATTTATTCTTTTCAAGTAAGTAAAAAAAAAAAAAAAAGGAAGCGTTTTTCCGTTTAGGGGAGGAGGGTGACATAGGAGAGCAACTACCCCTGCCTAGATTTTCAATTCAGTAACTAGTTTTATTTTCTTATTTTGAAAAACATAATAAAATTAATTCTTCGCCAGTGGTTAAAAAAAAAAAAAAAAATCAGAAACCAATAACTTTCCGTTAGGAGGAGGGGGGGGGGGGCATGTCATATGACAGTCATTTGTTCCTCCCTGTATTTAAAAATATAAGTACCTAATTTTTTTTCACCGATTTTGAAATAGTGAAATTTTTTTTAATTCGAGTGATTTAAATTAAAAGAGGAATTAAAAAGTTTCAGTTGAGGGAGCGGTATAGGAAGCCCATTGCCCTTCCGTGGATTTTGAAATTGTACAAACTAAATTTCTTTTTTCGAGTAACTTAAAAAAAAAAGGAACCAAGAAATTTCAGTTTAGGGGAAGGTGGCACAGGAGACCAACTGCCCCTCCCTAGATATTTCAATTTAAGTAACCCAATTTTTTTTCTCCTGCTATGAAAAATCTAGTATAATTTATTCTTTGCGAGTAACTTAAAAATTAAGGTAACCAAAAATTTTTCGTTAGAAGGGGGGAGCCTAGGGGAGTGTCATTGCCGCTGGATTTTGAAATATATATATATAACTGAATTTTCTTTTTCTCCGATTTTGTATATAGTAAATTTTATTTATACGCAGAAACTTAAAATATATAATAGACGGACAGTATAGCAGAAATATCAGTTGCCTCGGGGTGGGGAGGGGGGATAAGAGAAAAGCCATTTCCCTTCCCTGGATTTTGAAATTTAAGTAATTAAATTTTCTTTTTTTCTTTCTTTTTTTTAAGAAATGCATAGTAAAATTCATTCTTTTTCAACATTTTAAAATAAAAGAAATAAAAAAATTCCGTTAAGGAGGTGGGGTGGGGGGGGGGGGGTGGAAGGACCATGCCAATCCCTGAAGTCTGAAATTTAATTAATGGAATTATATTATTTTCTCCGATTTTGAAAAATATAGTAAAATTTATTTATTCCGTATAGCTTAAAATTAAACAGAAACTAAGAATTTTTCTGTTGGGGGAGAGATTCACCCCCCCCCCCTATATCTCACTCTTAGTAGTTAATTTCGGTCGAGTTTTTTTTATGTTTATGTATTTAAACTTTATCATAAAGTCAGGTTAAAAACAGTGTAATTTTTTTTGTGTGTGTGGGGGGGGGGGGATGTAGCCCGAGGTTATCGGCATTCCCCTCCCGGATTTTGACATTTAGTTTTAACTAAATATTTTCTTTTTCTCTGATTAACACATAATAAAATTTATACTTTTCGGCCAAGTAAAATAATTAAACACTAAGAGAAAGACGGGAAACTGGTAAAATTAAAGAGATGAAATTACTTCAATACTGCTGTATTACTACAGACGCAAAATCTCATTATTTTAAAAGTTTATGATGACTTCACTTAAACTATAGTATTTTTGAGGTTAATAGCACAGAGAATTTTTGAAATAAAGGATCACAAAATTACGCCACATTAGCCGCAGAATTTCTAAAGTATTTTTATAGTCGAGATTGCACTACAGAAAATCTATAGTTGACTATAGAAAAACATCAAAAATACTCCACTTCTGTAGAAAAACTGCAGTTCATTTTTAGCTGGGCTTTTACATTATAAGGAGGTTTTAAATTTTTTATGACATCAATATTAGCGTTACCAAGAGTTAAGGTACCATTTTTGATTTCATATCCTAAGAAATTAACTTTATTTTGAACAAAATTGCATTTAGATAATTTAAGTTTAATATTTTCAAGTCTACATAATTCAAGTATTTGGTTTAGATGTTGCAGGTGTTCTTCTAAGGAGGAGGAAAAAACAATTATGCCATCAAAATAATAACAGGCAAAATTAATTTTATGTTTGGTGAGAATTCTTCTAAGAGTTCTATTGAAAATTGTAGGACCCACTTTGACACCGAATGGAAGAACATTCCACTCAAAAAGTCCAGAATTGGTAGCAAAAGCCAATTTTTCAGTATCTGCTTTAATAATTCTGACGCCGAAACTATATAGTTCGTGTCGTCGTCACCCGCGCTTCCCCCCTCCCCCCGGAGCTAGGTCCTATCGTATTATGTTCTCATCGCGTCCTTCCGGCTACTTTTTACATGTTTTATCATTTATCGTGTATTGTATTCATACGCATGCAATTTTCGCAAGTATATAACCCGTTGCATGGGCTAGGAGAGGTAGAATTTGACGATTATTGAGTTTCTTAATTAAACCACGCCACCTGGAGTGTTTGTTTTTCTGAATCTTCATCAGTTGTAGTACTTCATCACTTCATCACACATAAGTAACATCTAGTGGCATATTTTGCTACGTAGCGACTTCCTACACATGGATCACCTATAACTAATGGAATTTGGTGCACTATATGGTCGAAGGATTCGATTATTTATGCTTCGGGAAACATTCCAATGGACGACAGCCTGACCTTCCACTCTTCCATCACGATTGTTCGACTGCAAAAAACCATGATTTCTTCATTCAGTACATAATGTGGGTATGCTGGTACTTAAGATTTGTATGTTTATATGATACAAGTGAAATCGTTTCATAAGCATTACAGGATTTTACGCTCGTGTGAAAATTTAATAATAATTGGAGCCAATGACGTTCTCAGAATAAAATCAAAGAAATTCTGAATGAATGGGATTACGCAGTGTAATGTTCGACGATAATGTGCATCTTTAATCTCCTATACGTAAGTGTCGCCTACTATAATAAGTCTAATAAAAAATATCGCCTCTCGGTGTCATATTAAATCACTTGATGAAGACACCGACTATGATTTACATATCGTATAAGTGAGGAATGTGCAACTGAGTACTCTAAGAAAAAAAAATCTTTCTTTTTTATTAATAAATTTCTAGGTCAACATTGCTGGGATTTTCATATCTGTAAGTTCAAGTTTGTTCTATTATTTTTGTTACAATGTCTAAATCAAATTTATATACTGTTTTATTATTGTTGCAAGATTAAATTCATTATTTTAGGATATTGTTATTAGTATAAATTGATAGCAATGAATTATTTCATAGCTTATTTTATATTATTTATATCATAGAATGTATATTTACATTTGTTTGAGTTATTTTATCTGTATTTATTACGTTAAAGTTTATTCTTTTGAACTCGCAAGTAAATGAGTTATCCCTCTTTTATAGTGTTAAGAAATAGATCTGTAAAACGCCCTAGTGTAAAAATGAGTGAAAGCGAAGTAAATATAACCTCATAATAAACACACATACTACAATATATATTAAAACACACATTCACACATAGATAACACCTGCATTTAACAGTTAAAGGTATATATAAATACTTTACAGACATACATACAATAAATACAATAAATCCAACAGGAGTAAAAAATTAGTCAGAGCCAGGAATCGAACCCGGGACCATAGTATATAAGACTGCTGCTCTAACCACTGAGCTACTCCGGCCGATACCTGAGTCTGCAATTTCTCACTAATGAATCATGTTGTGGAAGTCACCAGCCCTCTATGCGACATCCTTGGATGACCGGACAACAATGAATAGATTTTACTATCGATCTACGAAATATAATAATAAACACACATACTACAATATATATTAAAACACACATTCACACATAGATAACGCCTGCATTCAACAGTTACAGGTATATATAAATATTTTACAGACATACATACAATAAATACAATAAATCCAACTGGAGTGAAAAATTAGCCAGAGCCAGGAATCGAATCCGGGACCACAGTATACAAGACTGCTGCTCTAACCACTGAGCTACTCCGGCCGATACCCGAATCTTCAATTTCTCACTAATAAACCATGTTGGGGAAGTCACCAGCCGTCTATGCGACAGCCTTGGATGACCGGACAACGATGAATAGATTTTACTATTACATCGATCTACGAAATATAATAATAAAGACACATACTGCAATATATATTAAAACACACATTCACACATAGATAACGCCTGCATTCAACAGTTAAAGGTATATCTAAATATTTTACAGACATACATACAATAAATACAATAAATCCAACTGGAGTGAAAAATTATTTGTATTTATTGGATTTATTGGATTTATTGTATGTATGTTTGTAAAATATTTCTATATACCTTCAACTGTTGAATGCAGGCGTTATCTATGTGTGAATGTGTGTTTTAATATATATTATAGTATGTGTATTTTTTATTATATTACGTAGATCGATGTAATAGTAAAATCTATTCATCGTTGTCCGGTCATCCAAGGCTGTCGCATAGACGGCTGGTGACTTCCTCAACATGGTTTATTAGTGAGAAATTGCCGACTCAGGTATCGGCCGGAGTAGCTTAGTGGTTAGAGCAGTAGTCTTGTATACTGTGGTCCCGGGTTCGATTACTGGCTCTGGCTAATTTTTCGCTCCAGTTGGATTTATTGTATTTATTGTATGTATGTCTGTAAAATATTTATATATACCTTTAAATATAATCTTCTTTGACCCTGGGTCGGGGATGAATATACAATCCTGGATGAAGCATTTTGATCAAGCATGCATTTCTGATAAAAACTTGAAAAATGGAAAATGCAAAATATCTCTAAATTTTTACAGGGAGAAACTTTAATGGTTTTCATTAATGAATGTCTAGAATGTACTACTATTAGTAATATTGTTGAAATCCTTTCTGAAAAATTTATTAAAGTAAATGTTCCCCTATTTTCTGATTTTGCTTCTATGAAGCCAAATCATCTTAATGAGTTAGAGAGTTATTTCAGAAAAAAGATTGAGATTAGTAGACAACTACATTTGTGTGAAACCATCATAGTCCAAGGTTTGACGGATGGTTTGAAGCCAGTGTATCAGAATTATATGATTATTAACCCTCCAGAGAGCACCATAGATGTATACAGAATGGCTAAACAACTAGTAGTCATCGCCACTTCTCATGTAAACAACCATAATGTTAGAAATAATTCTCAAAATCATGTAAATTTCCAGCATAATAACCAGGCTCCTGGACATTGGGTTCGGCAAACCAGAATTTTCAAAGAACAAATTCTAAATTTTCATCCACAAAACCCGCACAATGCTCAAAATTCTAGATTTGTTAGTCCTAGATTGCCTACTACTCATTTTCAAAATAAGTATCCCAGTCGACCATGTCGAATCTGTGTGAATATGGGTATACAGGATGCTTTCCACTGGGAGGGGACTTGTATTTTTAACCCCTTAACCTACAATGACGGGCATAGCCCGCGTACGATATCGAGCCAAATGTAAATTCTTTTTTCCACTAAAATTTCACAGTAAATATAGTTTAATTTAATCGTCGAAATTCCATGATTAAACAAGGCGAAAATCTCTATTAAATTTTAGTGGTAGCTATGGATTTCCCAAACCGTGGAGCTGTTAAAAGTAAATCGTAGGTTAAGGGGTTAATGTCGAACCTATGCAATCTTATGTGCCTCCTCCTAGTCAACAACAACAAATGGATATGCAAATACCAAGGATTTACCTTGTGTAATTGACTCTGGTTCTACAATATCAATTTTACCTTTTAAGTTTGTTAAATTATTAAATGCAAAAGTTATGAATACTCCACCTATTATTATTGGCCAAGCCAAGGGAACTGTTAAAATGTATCAATCTTGTAACTTGTTGTTTAAAATAGGTAAAGTGCAAAGATGTATTAAATTTCTATTATGTAAAACTGATTTAAATTATGCTATACTAGGATTGCCAGCCTGTTCTAAGCTTAACTTGATAATAGATTGTAATAAATGTGAAGTGTTGCAGGGAAACATTGTATTAAATCGATCTCAAAGCATATCCGATGATAATTTAAGGTTACTTCATTTTAATGTCAATGAAAACTACCAGAGTGTGCAACCCGATTATTAAAATGTCATAGTTCCGCAATCCTTTGATCAAATTAATGCTAATGTTTCTAAATTTCTTGGGGAGGTAAATGCTATAAAAAATAAAACATTAAGGGATAATATAAGGGATTATTTAGATATTTTTTGCAAATATAAATATGATGTTTGAAAAATTAATATTGAGCCGCAGCGCGTTTTTCTTAATTCTGACCTACCCATATATATGAGGCCTTATCGCACTTCTGCTGTGGATGAAAAAGAAATTTCAGACCAAGTTCAATCTCTATTAGCTGCTGATTTAATTAAAGAGTTATAGTCCTTATTCTACCCCTGTTACTTTAGTTATGAAACGCGATAAAGGTAAAAAAAAAAAAAAAAAAAAAAAAAAAACTAGAATGTGTGTAGATTACCGTAAATTAAATGCAATAATGAAAAATGATGCTGAACCTCTACCACGTATAGATGGAATTCTTGATAAATTAAGTCGTGTTCAGTATTTTTCCACTTTGGACTTAGACTCTGGTTACTGGCACATCCCCATTCACCCAGCAGATATTGAAAAATTGGCTTTTGCTACCAATTCTGGACTTTTTGAGTGGAATGTTCTTCCATTCGGTGTCAAAGTTGGTCCCCCAATTTTCAATAGAACTCTTAGAAGAATTCTCACCAAACATAAAATTAATTTTGCCTGTTATTATTTTGATGACATAATTGTTTTTTCCTCCTCCTTAGAAGAACACCTGCAACATCTAAACCAAATACTTGAATTATGCAGACTTGAAAATATTAAATTTAAATTATCTAAATGCAGTTTTGTTCAAAATAAAATTAATATCTTAGGATATGAAATCAAAAATGGTAACTTAACTCTTGGTAATGCTAATATTGATGTCATAAAAAATTTAAAACCTCCTTCTAATGTAAAAGAACTTCAAAGATTTTTGGGATCCATTAATGTTTACCATAAATTTATTGATAATTATGCAAAAATAAAAAATTACTTAAGAAAAATTCTATATGGGATTGGAATTCAAATTGCCAAGATTCTTTTCAAAAATTAAAGGATGCCTTAATAAATAAACCTGTCTTAAGAATTTATGACCCTGCAATACCCCTGCATACACCCCTGCAATACCTCTGTTTGTTGATGCCTCACAGGTGGCAGTAGGTGCAGTGCTTAAACAACCAGATACTAATGGGGTTTTACATCCAATTGCTTACTATTCTAGAGGATTGGAAAGTTATGAACAGAATTATTTATAACTGAACTAGAGTGTTTTTCCATCATTGACACATTAGACAAATGTTATCACTACTTCCATGGTGTAAAATTCACCATACACACTGATCATGCATATTTTGTTTGGTTAAAAAATGTCAAGCATTTGAGAGCTAGATTATTTAGGTGGTCGTTGAAGTTAAGCATGTTTGATTACAATATAGTGTACGAAAAGAAATCCACAAATGTCGAAGCTGACATGCCAAGAAACCCTGTTTCGCACTTTTCCAACCGTTAACTTTTCTTTTCGATGTACAGGAAATTAAAGAGATGCAGGGGAAAGATAGATAATGTCTGTGATAAAAACTATCTCAATGAAAATAGAATTATAATTGTTAGAAAGAAAGCATTTAGGAAAATAGTAGTCCCCATGTCCTTAAGAAGGAAGTTGCTTGGTATTGCTCATGAGATATTTGGCCACCCTGGTATCCAAAAAATGTTAAATTTAATCTCCCCTAATTATTATTGGCCTGATACGACCCAAGATATATTTAACTTTGTAAAGCATTGTGATATTTGTCAGAAAAACAAAAATCCTAGACAGAAAAAAATTGGCTTATTACAAGCTATGCCTACCACTGCTCAAACTTTTGAATGTCTTTCTGTTGATACTGTGGGAGGATTCAACTACTATAATTCAACTAAAAAATATCTTCATATAGTCTTTGATGATGCAACCCGATATCTGTGGGCATTTCCCTTAAAGAATATCAGAATTATTGCGCAAACAATGGTTGGCGGGAATTGCAAGGAATGATGGGAATAGAACACCAAAGAACAAATGATATTAAAAACTTTCCAAAGAAAAGAATTTAGTTTTAGAATAAAATGAAAAAATAATTTAATGGGTTTTATGAGATGAGGCGAATGGATTAAGGTTTTTAGACTGTTAAAAGAATATACAAATTTATATGCATGAAATAAAAGACGAAAGATATTAAGATATTATTAAAGATAGGTAAAAAAGGAAAAATGTTAAGAATTTGAAATAGTTTTACTAAGATAAAAGGGCGAAAATTTTTATGTTTGGTTGGTTGTATTTATGTCGGCCAATTATCAACACGTGGGATATGGGCCCTATGTGGGGAGGAGTGCCTTCCGTGGAGGTCTTTCTAAGGGAACCTAATCCGTATTAACGCTTGGAGAACCAAGGTTCGAAGAAAACCACGAAAACTCCGAACGATTAGGCCGACGGGCGCGATTGGGATCGAACCCAGCACCTCCCGTCTACCAGCTTCGAGAGCAGAACCTCTCGGCCACTGGTGGGGCGCGAAAATTTTTATTATTACATGTAAATATATATAAATCAAAGAAAGATTACTTGAAACATTTTTTAACATAAATGATGCGGATTAAGGAAGTTGAGGGCTAATACTGTAACACTTTTAGAAACAGGATATAAAATGGAATTTAAAAACATTTAATAATCTTGTTAAATTCAGTTTCAATTTTACGTTTCGATAGATGTTTCTTGAACGATCTCATATAATGTTTCTTTGATCTGCTGATCTGATCCGTAAAAACTTTAAGGTACCTAATTATTCGAATATCTTTCAAACTAATAAAATCATATTTTTAATAAATTCCCTTTTGCTTACATTTAAGAAACACTGATGTAAACATGTTTTACGATTTTAATCGAAGATTTATTTGAACATTTCACATTTTGTTTCGTTAATAAACTTATATTAAATATTGTAAGTTACATTGCATTTAAATTAACTTACATGAAAATACTAGATAAATTTATAAAATGAATTACATACTTTTATGTTTAGAAAACTATCTAAAATTTTTCTAATAAGATAATTTTTAACATAATGTTTCGGATCAATATGTATGAGTACCAAGTTTGCAAGGTTTTTGGGGAGAGGCTTATGATTTAGTCACATGAAATAACCTTGTTAAATTTAGTTATAAATTAGTGATCGACAATTGTTTACTGAAGCAATTCCGAAAAAGTGTAAGTGTTCAAAAAATACTTTACGAAGTGTAATTACTTTTTCGTTTGTAAACATAAAGAAGGTACACTTTCAATAAATGTTCTTTTGATTATCGTTAAGAATCTCTCAAAAAACAATATTTTAAGGATTTAATCTGAAGATGTTTTTATTATCTTCATAATACTATCTGTGTAACTAATAGTAAAAATAATTTGTTTTATTATTTAATCTTAAAAAAATTATATTAAATTGAATTTCTTTTAATGTTACTTGATAGATGCATATATTTAACTTCGCTATTGTATCTTATATATAAATCAAAGATAAAAATACTTTAAAATCTTTTAATATAAATGATGTGGATTAAGGAGGATGAAGGCTAAGATCGCAAAATTTCTAGAAACAGGATATAAAATGTAATTTAGCTAGATTTTATAATATTGTTAAATTCAGTTTTAATTTCGTGTTTCGATATATCTTTCTTGAAAAATATCCTATAATCTTTCTGTGATTGGGAAAAAATTTAATGTTCCTAATTATTTGAATATCTTTAAAAAAAATTACGACATCACAAAATACACAATATAAACTTTTAAAAGCTCACTGTTTTACTTAAAAGGCAAACAAATAAATAAAATAAATAAATAAAATAAAATATAAATGTTACAACTTAAAAATATACATTTTATTTAAATTTATTTGTACTTTCGGCCAGCAATCCCGCGGCCGTCGCCAGAGAATATTTTTATTACTAATAATAAAAATTAATAATTATTAATAGTTAAGTATTAATTAATTAGGATAATCAATTAATTAATTAATTATTAATAATTAATCCATTTATTAACTGTATTAAAATTCTTAATTAATAATTAAAATATTTTCTCACGATGGCCGCGGGATTGCGGGACGAATGTACTAAGAAATTTAAATAAAATATTTTTTTTATCTTTTACATCTATATTATTATTATTTTTGTTGCCTTATAAGCAAAACAAAGAGGTTTTTAAAGTTCACATTGTGTTTTCTGTGATTATATGAAGGGAAGTATTGCATTTCGTTTTCTGATTATATTAAATTAAGTCGTTTTTTAAATAAATTCTATTTTGTTTACATTTAAGAAACACAAACGTAAACATGCGTTACGATTTTAATCGAAGATGTATTTGAACATTTCACATTTTGTTTCCTCAATAAACTTACATTAAATATCGTAATTTACATCATATATAATTTAATTTACATAAAATATACCAGTAAAGTTTATAAAATTAATTAAATGTATAAAATTCATGTTAAAAAAATCTAAATCTTGTCTAATAAAATAACTTTAACATAAATGATCGTGAACAATAAATATGAACACAAATTTTGCAGGAGTTTTAGGGAGAAGCTGTAAAATGTGCTTTAACCATATGAAATAATCTTGTTAAATTCAGTTCCAATTTAAATATCGACACCTTTTCCCTAAAGGATCTTCGAAGATGCTTAAGTTTTCGGGAAGAACTTTACTTCGTCTAATTATTTGATAAAATCTTTAAAGCTAAACAAGCTGTACATTTAATAAATGTCGCATTGATTATCTTTAAGAAGCTCTGATGTAAATAAGTTTTCATAATATAATCTGAAATTTCGTTGAGCATTTCTTAATGTTTTACTGTTTTTGTACTATGATCTCTGTTAAATTAGTTGTTTCAATAGTTTTTTTTTTTAATTATTAATGCACTCATATTAATACATCTAATTTTCTTCACAATAACTTGATTCATAAATGTTTGAAACTAAATACATAATTTTTTGTTAAATAAATAGATATCATTTACAAGATATCTGCATTCATCTATATTCTGAAAACTTTTATCCCAAATGATCTGGATTAGGAACTATCCGGATGTGTTAATCCACAAACCTTCTTCTAATGTCTCATACATATTAATATTTCGAAAATTAGTTACACATGTTAATCCTTCAATACTTACTCCAATTTTGATTTTAATATTAAATTTCAAATTCATTTTATTTAATTTACCTAAAAAGTACATGATAACTTTATAAAATTAATTACATACTTTTAACTTAAACAAATCTAAATCTTCTCTAACAAATTAACTTTTAACATAAAAGTTCCGGATCAATAAATATGAGCATCAAATTTGCAGAACTTTTAGGGTGATGCTGTGAAATGTGCTTTAACTATTTTAAGATCTGAGGTAAAAAAGTTTTAAGAATATGGTGCGAAATTTCGTAGAGCATTTCATTATGTTTTACCGTTGTTGTACTGCTCTGTGTTAAATTAATTGTTTCAATATTTTTTTTAGCTCACAGGCTATCAAAGCCTGAGATCTAATGTGCCCGCAGGTTCCGTATATATGTACGTATGTATGTACGTAACGCGATAGCTCTTCATAGAAATATCTGATTTGTTTCAAATATTGTAAATAGATTCATTCTGATAAGGCGCTCCCCTGATTAGTTTTGGTGTTCATTGGTTAAATATAAACAGGGGGGGGTGGGGGGGGGCTAAATCTACCTTAATTTAGACAGATGAGTTTTTCACGCAGAATTATCCGATTTGCTTCAAAATTGGTATATCGGTTCATTCTGATAAGGCGCTTCTCTTATTAGTTTTGGGGTTCATTGGTTAAATATAAACGGGGGGGGGACAAATCCTCCCTTAATTTAGACAGATGAGTTTTCATGCAGAATTATCCGATTTGCTTAAAAATTGGTATATTGGTTTAATATGATAAGGCGCATCCCTGATTAGATTTGGAGGTCCATTGGTTAAGTATAAATGGAGCGAACGGGGCCTAATCCACCCTTAATTTAGATAAATGAGTTTTTCATACAGAGTTATTCAATTTGCTTCAAATTAGGTTTACCGGTTTATTCTGATAAGTCGCTTCTCTGTTTACTTGCCGTTTTGCTCGAAAAGTGTGAGTTCTATTTTAAGAATAACAGACATAAATAAAAGTATAAAATACAATTAGTGCACTGCAAATAAAGGCGTCTTAAATTAAGACACATATGAGAGTGAAAAAGAATTTCAGACACTTGTGCTTAAATCTGAAAATTCAGACATGATAGATGTCTACATTGAAGACAGAAAAATCTTTTACTATGATCATGGTATAAATGAACTGAGAAAGTGTCTAAAAATTCTGCAATCATCTAATTTTAAGACACTTTGCAACTCCATAATGCATTAACCACCAGGGTGTACTCTCATTTGCGAATGCGTTTTAGATGCACTTCGTTCGAATTTGATGTTCGTTTGTAATTCACCGAACATTTGTTATTATGTACGCGTACATTTTAACTAATTATTTATTTTGACTTGATTCTTTTTTTCGGAATGTGAAGTCCCGGGATTTAATCCGTATCGACGTAGTGGTATTTCGTATTAATTTATAGCAATAACAATAATATAGTGTTCTTCGTCTCGTCACAGCAAGTAAAGAGAACTGTTGTCTGGCGGGCTATATTTTGAGGATGAAACTTTTCCATTCTTTTAACAGAACTAGCCGGACGTGCAAAGCGATTTTCTTTTTAAAATATCAAAGTCTGCTTAACCCAAGGATACTAACGTAGCCTCCAATCCGGACGCCCCCTGCGCGGATGTGCTTTTGGAATAATCAGACCTTTTTCCAGATAAGTGGGGCTTTCACTATGTATTGAAAACTCTCTGAGAATGTTTTCTCTTTAAATGGAGACCTCACACGAGTCTATAGCTTTATTAATTCCTGAGTTATGCCAAAATTTGTTTAAATCATTTTGCTTATGGGATTTCCATGTTAAATTTTTTTCTTGCTAATATTTAAATTTATACTATTCAAATCATCTGCAAACATATTTCTGTATTATTTTCTATCCAATTTTATCCTTAAAATAAGTTTTGGCGAGTCTGCATGGTTTATTAGCGGTTACTGAATATATTGAGATACACCATCCTAAGCCTTAGTTCTCTGTATACTCGCACGCCATTACTTTAAAAATAGCAGTGACAGCACCTGTTGATTGGCTCATAATTTCTTAATTACCATCAAGACTATATTAACAGTGTTTTTTTAGTGTAATTATTACACCGGAGTACCTTTTATATGGGTTTTATTTATGAATACAATATTTTTATAAGCGTTTAATGCGACAGCATTTGTAACGCTCACATCGGTTTACATTTCAAATAGGTTTCGTATGTGGAATACTGGAATACACTGGAATATACTGGAATTCCCAACTCTTTATAGTAAAAATTCTTATTTAACTTTTATTTATTATGAATGCTTTTATATATTATGAATGTTTTTCATGTCTGATGACGTTTTCCTGCGTCTCATATTTTATACACCATGATAAATTTTAATTTATTTAAAAGAATATAGTTCGAACATCCTTCCATTCGCCCATATCATTAATTCCCACATACATACAGCGAATTATACGTCTTCATTTATTAATTTAAACTGCTTTGACTGATGAAACTAATTAATTCCGGTCATGGAATCTCTGTTTTTTCTTTCTACTATACTTTTGTAGTTTCCGAGCATTTTAGAACTATTTTATTTGCTATACTGAAAGTAGTCGACTTCTGATGTTTTCACTTTCAAGCCCGATGATTCAAACCACAATTTCAAGACTAATCAGAAATCGTCTGAAATCTGTAGACGTAGAAGCGGAGAAAGTTTTGTTGGCGTCGTCAATAAATTTTATTTAAATGATTTCGAAAATGTTTTCGCCTTATCTTTATATTAGTCATAATGATTATTTGGTAGATTCTTAAATTCATGTAATTATATTCTGTTAACCTAATTGTAAAAATACGGTAAATATATGCAGATATATTTCATTTAAAATCAATTATAATATTGATTTTTTGATTATTTTTAGTAAAAAATAAATTTGAATTTTAAAACGAATACCAGAAAAAGATCGAATTTTATACTATATTTAATTGCATAACTAGATTTTGCACTTAAAGCTGACATCTATATTTACCGAATCAGAATGCAGAGTTGGACTTTTCTAGAAGAAGGACTTGATTAAAGCACGGGCAAACTTTGACCCCCCCCCCACACCCACCGCCACCACCTACAATTTTAGGCGTCCCAAATTCGATATGCAAATTTTTTTAAGCTTATTAGTTAAATGTGTTTTGACACTGTACATTGGCTATAATTAGTATTTTAAGCTTAAAAAGTAGAATAAGATTAAAAGTTAAATACAAAAAATTTTAAATACACTAAAAATTCTTAATCGTGGGCACCTTCGGAACGCTGAACCTGTCTGCTATTCGTTTGTGTTAGCTTTTATGAGGTAAATATATATACAGTGAAACCTCCCTGTGCGACCACTTCCCTGAACGACCATTTTTTCATGGAATGAAATTTATTCCCATAGGCTCAATACTAATTTTACCTCTATTCAGAGACCACCCCAGTTGAACTTCCTCGTAACCTACCCATTTCTTTGAAGAAAATGAAGCAAATTCCGTTTTTTTGTCATAATTTGTTCCACTCAAAAAAAAAAAAAAAAAAAAAGCATTTATTTACTGAACTTTAAAAGGACATCGAAATAAAATTTATAGAAGATAAAACCATAAAATCAAAGCAAACGTCAATGTATTCATTTTTTAAACTCTGCAGTAATTAACTTAGGTAATTTACTTTTGTTTTGATACATAAAGTTTCATATTTTTTCTTAATTTGAAAAATATAGTTTTAGTAACATTAATTGTCACCTTCTTTCAACAATTAAAATCTAGATTTAAACATGACCTCCATTAAGAGACCACCTCTCGGAGCGACCAATTTTTATTGGAACTGAACGTGGTCGATTTAGGGAGATTTTACTGTATATTGAAAAAGGTGAATGTTCGCTAAAGACAACTGTACATATGAAGGCTTTGCAGTAAAATCTCCATAACGGACACTCCTAAATAGAGGACATCACTATTTAGGAAACACATTTTTTATTGAAAATATGCACAATTTTTATACACTTATACCTCAGAAAAGCAGACACCTCCGAACGTCGGACAAATTCCACGGTTCCGAGGTGCACGCTATTGAGAGGATTTACTGTATTAAGACAAATATTTTTTGTTTTTAACCTTATTCTACTCTATAAATTCATAATTATGGTTAATAATGAATATTGATTAATAAATATTACAATATAATATTCATATACTGCAAATATTGTGGAATCTAGTGTTAGATTTTATTTAACGCAGAAATAAAAATGCAAAAAATGCTTCAACTAATTCAGTGGGAATATCTTATTTAAATGGGAAAAAATTTCACAAGAAAGCAGGGATGGGATTCTTTCTGAAGGAGCGAATCAGTTTTTATAAATGTGAGTAATTTGTTACCATAAAGTAGAGCTGATTGCAGCATGGGCAAACTGGGCTGTTTCTATGGGCCTTTAGCTTTACGGGCCTAAATTTGGTATGAAATTTCCATAAAGTGGATATTTTAAATTTGGCTTGATCTTACACTTATTTTAATAAATATTTTGTACATTTGGAACACGATTAGGCTAAAGAAAATGATATATTTATCCAAATATGTATTTGACGGCATCGAATAGGCTTATTATTATTATTATTATTATTATTATTATTATTATTATTATTTGTAACAGTATACGAAGGCAGTGGGGAGGAGGGGGCGACTGAATACTAGGTCTTTGCACTAGAATTAATTTGAAGTTCTCCCTAAAAGTAATAAACATTTTTGATGCCGTAGGGCATATATGATAACACATAAATACGTATTTAGATGAATATATATATATATAGAGAGAGAGAGATAGATATTATCCTAATCTAAAACTACAAAATACTGATTACAATCCTCGTAAGGTCAAAACTGGTTTAAAATATCAGCTTTATGAAATTTCGTACTCAGTTTGGGGTACCCTAAAATCACGGAGTAGAGAAGCATCCCAGTTTTCCCACGCTGTAATCAGCTCTGCTTTATGGTAACAAATTATTCCCATTTATAAAAAATGATTCAATGTGGTCAAACATTGCTGCATATATGGCTTAGAAAGGAAAGTGCTCAAAGAGGGCTTCATATCGGCCAAAAAAAAAAAAAAAAAAAAAGGCTCAAAGATGGCCGCAATTAATACATTTGAAATGTTTGAAATTCAGACGTAAGAATTGTCTGAAAAATGTAAGACATTCTAAAAGTCTTAAAATTGAACACTCTTGTTACGTAAGAAGTTCTGAAAATTTTAAGACATTTTAAAACGTCTGAAAATTGAACACTGAGTTTCAGACACTTAAATGTCTGAATTTCAGACATTTCAGTTTACAGTGTGTGAATAGCCAGTGAGCTCAATGTCATCAGTTTAACTGGACACTTCTCTTTTTTATTTATTAATACAACTTACACTGGTTATCAAAAAATAAGGAAAAGTCACAAAATGCTAATTTTCAAGTACGCGAACACTCAAAAGGAAATAATATAATTCGAGTAATTACTATCTCTACAACACAGCTAGCCCATATAACATCTCATTCATGTCACACATGGTCAAAAGTGTCACAGTTACTACGGTGAAGCAAAAAATAGGAAATTCCATACATCTCATTATGAGTTTCAAATAATCACTATATGTGACTCCACTGAGAAGTCAATGTGACTTCTGCTTTGTGACGAGTCACCAGGTGACTTTTCAATGTAGTTAAATTGAGACTCTCATGTGACTGTCATGTTTAGACTCAATTTCATAGTCATCATGAACGTTGCATTATGATAAGTCACCAAATAATATCATATTATAGTCACATGGAGACTTTTCCCAAAAGAGCACAATGGTGACTTCACAGTAGTCTCTCTGTCAGTTGAAAGTCATCATGTGACTTTAATGTGACATTATTTGGTAACTTATCATAATGCAGCGTTCATGATGACTATGAAATTGAGTCTACAAATGACAGTCCATGAGAGTCACAATTCAACTACATTGTAAAGTCACATGGTGACTCGTCACAAAGCAGCAGTCACAGTGACGTCTCAGTGGAGTCTCATATAGTGATCATTTGAGACTCATAATGAGATGTATGGGATTTCCTTTTTTTTTTTTTGCTTCACCGTAGTGACTGTGACACTTGTGACCATGTGTGACATGAATGAGATGTTATATGGACTAGCTGTGTTGTAGAGATAGTAATTACTCGAATTATATTATTTCCTTTTGAGTGTTCACGTATTTGAAAATTAGCATTTTGTGACTTTTCCTTAATTTTTGCACATCAGTGTATATTAGAACATTTAATTTACTTTACAATAATCTGATTCCCTAAATTTTCAAAACTAATTACATAATTTTTTCTGAAGTAAATAGAAATCATCTGTAAGAAAATCATTCTGAAAACTTTTAACTCAAATAATCTGCATTAGGAACTAGATGTATGTGTCAATCCCAAAACCGTCTTCTACCTCATACATGTTAATATTTCGAAAAGATGTTACACCTGTTAATACTTCAATATTACACCAACTCTGATTTTAATCTTAAATTTCTTATTCATTTTATTAATAGGAGTAAAAACATTAACGGTCCAGCTGGATACGAAGTGACGTCGCTGAAAGAACAACTGATATTCAACAGAACCACAAAATTCGAGAAAATCGTACAAAATTTGCTATCACAGCGCTCCCTTCAGGGAAAATATTTCACTCTGCTCAGCTGGGACTAGAAGTCTATTGTCAAAAATGTATATATTAAGTTTGGTCAATTCTATTCATACTTTCGTACACATTCCGATGGTACAATATTGAAAATGGCACAGAAATAGCTATTATAGCGCACCTTCTAACAGAATATTCCAAAATTCAACTGGAATTTGCAGTCATAACCAAAATATACATGATATTTGGTCAAATTCCATGCAAAACTTTATACATGTTTCGTTAATACAAAGAGGACACGCACAAACACACACACATACACATGGACATACACATGGACAGACAGACATTTTGCAAAAACCTGTTTTCGGTGATATCTGGCCCCTGAAACGAGTAAATCCTTCAAAAACTGGAAGTCGGAAAATTTTTCGATTACAATACTTTCTTCTATTATAGATAGATAATAAGCGTTGACGTTTACAACACTTTTAGGATGAAGATATAAAATATGATTTAGGGACATGAAGTAATTTTGTTAAATTTAGTTTTATTTTTACGGAGTAAATGTGTCGTCTATTTGCAAAACTGGAAAACTCCTCAAAATTCGAAAATGTTTTTTTACAATTGTTTAAGTTCTAAGTAAACGTTTCTACCATCTGGAAACAATGAACCATGCCAAAGCTGGACAAATATATTGTCCTGATAGCTATAAAACTAAAGAGTTATGGTTCCAATCTTATTTTTGCTAAGCGTGGCAAAAAAATCAGCTTTCACCCAAAATTTTATTTTTTGGAGATGGCCGGTTTTGCAATTTGACGAAACAAGCTAATTATTATATTCGCACTGTAATTATATGTACGTTTAATTATATATATGTATGTTTGATATAATCTTTTTTTTAAGTTTATAAGTAGAGGAAAAATTATTTTGATAACTTTTTCTTTAATCCTTGTCACCATGGGAAAAAATAACAATATAAGATAAAACATTAAGAATCAGATTCTTTGAAATCTAGAATTTTTTAATGTTACATAAAATTTGTAAATGTCGGTGACAACTGAATGATGGCAATTTACGAACCGGTAGGTGATGCATACTGTGGAAACCGGGAAAATGTTTCGTAGCTATTTGTGTGTATGTTTGATAATTACCGCTGTAAAAAGCATCCGGCTAGTCTGTAATAACGTAGGTATGTTGGTGCAGTCTCAGAAATACTTTCGTCAAATCACTGAAATTGTACTGGTAGGAGCGCTGCCCTTCAAATTTCCGTTATTTTAAGAATCTCCGTTTCTTTTTTTTCCCTTATCGGAGGTAAAATATACATCAAATGTAGAAAGTGGCGACAAAAAAAGTCGCTTACATTGCACTCGAATCAGCTATCTTACTATTCTGAGCACAGTATCTTAACCATTCGGCAGTAAAATATTTTGAAGTATATATATGATAAAGGTATATATAAATGTTATACAGACATACAAACAATAAATACAATAAACCCAACTGGAGTGAAAAATTAGTCAGAGCCAGGAATCGAAACCGGGACCACGGTATACAAGACTGCTGCTCTAACCACTGAGCTACTCCAGCCGATGCCTGAGTCTGCAATTGCTCACTAATAAACCATGTTGGGGAAGTCACCAGCCATCTAGTAAGGCCGGAGTAGCTCAGTGGTTAGAGCAGCAGTTTTGTATACTGTGGTCCTGGGTTCGATTCCTGGCTCTGGCTAATTTTTCACTCCAGTTGGGTTTATTGTATTTATTGTTTGTATGTCTGTATAATATTTATACCGGGTGTCCCAAAAAGGACTGACTGATTTTAAAATTTAATAACTTCCAAACGGGGACAGATATTAAAAAAATTCTTGCAGGAGGTTTATGCATAAAGTCAAAAGTTTTATTACAGTGATTTTCGATTTTAGTTCGAATTACAAACAATAGATGGCGGTGTAAGCAATAGTCGCTAAATACAGGCTCTATTTTTGGTCCTCTCTGTTGTTCCATGCAGAAAATGGAGATGGAAATGTATTATCCGGGCCACGAAGTACCAAAAATCGAGCCTGAATTTAGCCTCTATTGATCGCAGCGCCATCTATTGTTTGTAATTCGAACTAAAATCAAAAATCACTGTAAAAAAACTTTTGACTTTATGCATAACCCTCCTGCAAGAATTTTTTTAATATCTATCACCGTTTGGAAGTTATTGAATTTTAAAATCAGTCAGTCCTTTTTGGGACACCCGGTATATACCTTTAATTGTTGAATGCATGCGTTATTTATGTGTGTTTGTGTGTTTTAATATGTATTGTAGTATGAGTGTTTTATTATATATATTAGATATTTGCTTCAATGGGTATACCTTTAGTAATTTATTTAGAAAGCTAGTAATTTTGAAGTTAATTTCGGAAAGATTTTGTCGTTAATAAGATTGTAGCTGTGGTTTTAACATTTAGAATTAATATAGAATAAAAATATTAATTATAAATATTTTTAAGTAGATTGTTAGGTGTAAAATAAGAATATTGTATTTTTATTCGAAAAGAAACTTTTTTTTTTTTTTTTTTTTGAGCAAAATCAATATTTTAATATTTTTATTTTAATTAATATATTTATAATAAAGGTGTTCATTTAGAATATATTTTAAATGCAAATATTTGTTTATAACTTTGAAAGATAAATTGTTAAATGAACAAGAGAATTGTTAATTATTTTAAAATCGGAAAACTTTTTATTGTTTGTTTGTTCGTTTTTTCTTAAAGTAAATTAGAAATTTTAATTTATAGAATTTTTTGTTTTTCATTTGAAAAATACATTCGAACTTTAGAATAAATGGGGCTAATAGGCATGCGTGCTGGAAATGAACGAAATCCCCCCCCCCCCTCTCTTTTTCAGAATTTCAGGAACAATTCATGAATAAAACATGTTTTCTAGGACTGCGGAAATCACATGTTAAAAAATCAGGAATAACTTAGTGTGTAAGGACTAGGTTTTCTGACAAGGAACCAACAATACAAGGAACCAACATGATATGTTACAGACCGGGCGGCGGTCGACCAGATACTCACCACATCAAGCTGGAAGCTTAAATTACAGGATTAGACAGAACTAGATTAACATATTAACATGCAACTGGTCTGCCAAGCCATATCTTGGTCTAAACGATATCCTGACGCGATTTTAGTGGTTTGCTCATGGGTTTATCATTGTGTTTTCCTGCACCCAAAGATATGAAAATAGGGAATACTACTGGAAGTATAGGAAAACACAATAGTAAAAAATGGAAAAAAAATGGTCTTTTCACACTGCCAAATTAACTCAAACTTTTACGGATAAAACATACCCCGATTTTTCGCGATGTAGAAAATAAAATATTTCTCTGTCCTCTTCGGTTTGTTCACTAGTGATCTATATTAAACAGGATTTCTGAGTGGGCTTTCTGTCAGTTTAAATTCTGCCATCACACATAAAATCTATAATTTCTTTATAATTAACGATACACCTTTAAAATTTCACCAGAATATTTTTAAAGATTTTATTTTTAAGCCAATTAAGCCTATTAAACCAATAATTTAAAAAGTCAATATTTTGACGATTTTCTAGTTACTCTGTCTCCTTACACCTTTAATTTTCTTACAGATTGATTTAACCCTGGATAAAATTATTTTATCTATTTGAAATGAAAATTAATCTTAATATAAAATAATTAACTTAGTCTGAAATGATATACCTTTCAAAGGTGCAACGAATATTTATTTCTAAATTTTCATGTAAACCTTTATTTGAAAACCAGAATTCCATAAGGTTAGTAATATTCCTATGTTTGTTTATTGAATACTGAACGATTACTTAATTTTTAATAAATGAAAATTATTTCAAGAGACAAGAAGGCTGAAAAGTTTAAACATGAGTAGCGTAGATTAACACGAGCGTTAAATGATGTAAACAGATAAATTAGAAGCATAGATAAATTAGGGCATAAAATGATCTTTTAAATTCAGTTCCAGTTTTACGTTGTTTAATAAATATTTTTCAAATGCTTAAGCATCCTAAGAAACACTATTATGCGTCTAGTTAGCTGAATATTTTGCATATTATAATGCTATATTTTCAATAATGTAATGTCGGTAATCGTACAAAGAAGAAAAAAATTTCTGGATTTTAATCCTGAACTGTTGCGACAAAAATTGCTGTGTAGATATCGTGTACGGTCCCTGAGACCGCTTGATCGAAGGATGAATAAACGACTCGATTATCCCATAGGATACTGTTTCAGAAATCTCAGAGCTGAAGTCTCTTATTAAGAAGTCTCTAGTGAGACTACCAGTGCTTTAAACAAAACTAAGTTTTCCTAATATCTATACTTAAACATAATTACAAGTCAAACTGTGAAAACTGAAAAAATCAGTGTTCTGTTAGACCGTTAACCTCATTTAAACCGGTAAAATGTATTTAACTAAGTTATATGGAGTTATATAAGTCCTTCCGGTACGTTCCAGAATGAAAAATTATCTCCCATCTTTAGTCTGTCAAAGAAGTTTCACACTTTATTCTCAGTTCAAATAATATATTGTTATAATTTAACCTATGATAACAGATTAACACTTAACTGTTAGTAATGTTGTAACAGACAGCTGATTTTTTTCAGTGTCCCAATTTTCCCGGTTTACTTTTAATTTTCAGTGTAACTGTTTCTAAGAGTGAAATTATTATTAATATGATGTCCTACAACTAACACTTTCTAAAGAGTTCTAAATATATGATTTTTAATTAAAATATTACGAACACAATGTTAAGTACAAGAACAGTATCGTAAGAGTTTAGCAAACCCTTTTTTTTGAACTTTTGATCAAATAGTCTTAGAGACTACTCACAGCATCCATGCGACAATTTCGGTCACAATTAAATTGTAAAATATTAGGTAGGACGAGACGTCTTAACAGACAGTACAAGTGTTCTAGCTGCTTACGGGCTTTTTCGTTAATATTAATGGTATTAACTGTGAAATGTGCTTTGATAGTTTGGAGTAATAATTGCTACTGAATATTTAATACGTGATTTATCACGTTGCTAACTAAGCGTGGAACCTACAGAGTGAAAAATGTCCAAGCCGGGAATTGAACCCGGAACCCTTGGAATAGCGCTCCAAGTACACTACCATTTAAGCTACGAGGACGATAGCTTAGAATCTCTCACTCATATATATGTTGGTAAGTCTGTAACTGCAGCACAAGGTAGAATAATCTTCATGAGTACACAATCTTGCGGCGAGCGCTATTCCAAGTGTTCCGGGTTCGATTCCCGGCTTGGACATTTTTCACTCTGTTGGTTCTACGCTTAGTTAACAATGAGATAAATCACGTATTAAATATTCAATAATTTCGAGCGTAATTTCACAGCTGAAAATTAATTGAAAAATTAATTAAAATATATAATTGCTACTGTTTGCTTTTTTGCAGTGAGTACTGTATTATGCAAACATAGGGAAAATTTCTTTATTGTACTCTGATGATAACTAGATAAAACAACGCCTTACCTTGGTTATATTCTTTTAAATACGCATAGATATCATATTTTTACTGTAAAATATGCAAAAATACTGATTTGACAAAAAACTGGCTTGAACTGCTAAAACCGCACACCTAAGAATTAATTCCTCACATATTTGAAATTAGATTGCTGGCAGCATCACACATAGATCACCCACCTAAGAAATAGTGGCAGCTCTCACATACTGGACACCTCACATACTAGATTGCTGACAGCGTTGCACATATTTGGCTCTAATCTCTGCCGATATATCAAAAACTCATATGAAGTGATTTGTGCAAATGTCCTGAGAGATAATTTATAAAAGGCAATAATTTAATTAATTTAAACTACAGCTGATTAAAATTATGTGTATAAATTTAAAACCATAAATAAATTTTCAGTTTTCTCAATATGTTTATTTAATCCTTTATTCCAAAATGTAGTGTGAATTAACATGAACGTTGAAGTATGTGAACCTTCTCTGGAAAAGAAGATAAACTAAAAGTTAGAACATAAAATAATCTTGTTGCAATTTTACGTCTCAGCACATCCTTGCACAGAATTTTTCAAAATGTTTAACCCGAGAGTGGTCGCGTATTTATTTTTTTAGGGTTCCGTACTTAAAAAGTAAAAACGGAACAATTATAAGATCACTCCTGTGTCTGTCTGTCACAGCCATTTTACTCGTTAACTATCGAACGTGGCAAGTTCAAATTCGGGGAAGTAATAAAGGCCATTGACCCACACATTTTCAGATTAATAAACATTCGTAAATATATTTAGTAGAAATGTAGAGGGGCTAATTATGCTAGTTGAAAAAAAAATTATTTTCTTTGTATATCATGTGAGGTATCCTGTGAAAGCTTTCGTAACGCTAGACTCAAAAATACATTTCTTTTAATTTTAGGTATTATATTTTCAAAGATATTGTCGAAAATGTAGCGCAAAAATATGTCCCCCCCCCCCCCCATCTAATTCCGAATCTACTGAAACTAAAATTCTGAAAACATTAAAGGTAGTAGACGATAATATAAACCTTGCCGGAAAATTATAGCGATTACCTTAGGACACATAGTTTTTGAGAAATTAGCATTTTTCTATTATACACAAATTTCGATTTACGGTCATTCGGAAAAATTGTTGAGCATCGCTGGATATACCTACCGTTGCAGAAGTACAAAAGCACTGTTGATAATGATTTTCGAAAAAAATCATCAGTAATCAGTCAAGATATTAACCCTTAAAGATACGGCCAGTTTGGACATACACAAGGACAGGGCGCAGTACACTATGACTAGTTAACAACTTTTAATGATATATATGTGTAATGTAATGTCCAGTAACAGTATAAAAGCAATAAACGTCAAATTGATACAAAACATACTAATTTAAGAGGCCTCAGGATTCTAAAAATTGGAAAACAGGGGAAAAAAATACTATTTTCAACATTCAATGTCTTAACAATAGAACTCCCGGAAGGAGTAGATCAGACTCCGACCATATGATTAAATGTCAACTGGGACCAGAAACTCTTTCATAAAATAAGTTAAATTTAAACAGCGCAGATTTACATTAAATAAATCATTCAAATAATTGTAAATAAAAATTCTCGTGTCAAATATTTTTATGAAACTTGAGCAAGATTTCCGGGCGTTCTAGTCTTAAAATTTATATGATTTTAAAACACAATTTAAATTGGGATGAAAGATAAGTATGTTCTTTCATTTCATGTATTTAAAAAAGTCCTTCCGGCCAGTGCCGGGAGGAAGAGGTAGCTTTCATAATCCTTATTGAAAAAAAGCCAACTTATAGCATGCAAACACACGAAGCTCAATTTAGTGGAAACCGAATATAGGAGATTCAATACTAATTTTTATCAATATAATGAATGAGAATTTCGCGAAATTAGTCAGCTTTATACAAGCTGCTTTTCTTTAAAGTAACTTATATTTGGCTGCCAAATTCGGCAATTTCTTAAAGTGCCTGTCATTTTAAGACAACATGGTGGATGAGGCTAAGCAGTGAACTTGGTCGAGACCTTAGTCATTGGTGTGCACATGCTCACTCACATCGGAATCGGTTAATATATAGGAGTGCTGTCGCATGCAAAAAATCAGATTTTTCAAAATGTCACCCACAATAGAAATTGAAACTGCTATATCTGAGCCATTTTTTAAGGTAAAGACAAACAAAAAATGCTCCTGAATCCTTATATCAAGATCAAATACTTAAGAAAGAAACCTTTTTCATTTTCTAATTTTTTTGCACCTCACATTAAATATGTATATATTTTTTAATTTAATGGCCGCCATTTTGAAACAAGATGGCTGATGAATCTGGCCAGCGAACTTGGTCGAGGTGTTGATGTATACTATCCACATGCCTTCTTACATCGAAATAGGCGAATACGTGTGTTATCGCGTGAGAAATACAAGATCGTTTCAAAATGTTAGCCATGCTAGAAATTCAAAGTGCTATAAATCAACCATTTTTTAAGATATCAACAAAAGAACAAATTTTCAGAAACAAAAACTGCTCCGGAATCTTTGTATCAAGGCCAAACACATAAAAAAAATCTTTTTCATTTTCCAATTTTTTAATACCTCATTTTGAATTTTAAATTTAATTTTTTTTAAATGGCAACCATTTGAAACAAGATGGCGAATGAAGCTGGCCAACGAACTCGGTCGAGACATTGGTATGTACTATGTACAGACCAAGTTACATCCAAATAGGTTCATAAATACGCCTGTTATCGCGTGACAAAAATCAGGTCGTTTTAAAATGTCAGCCACAAGAGAAATTCAAAATGCTATTACACAGCCATTTTTTTTTAGATATAGACGAAAGAAAAACTGTTCCGGAATCTTTGTATTAAGGTCAAACTCATACAAAAAAAATCTTTTTCATTTTCCAATTTTTTGGTATCTCATTTAATTTTCTTTATTTTTTAATTTTTTTAAATGGCCGCCATTTTGAAACAAAATGGCGGATGAAGCTGGCCAACGAACTCGGTCGAGATATTTGTATGTACTATGTACACACCAAGGTACATCCAAGTCGGTTCATAAATACACCTGTTATTACGTGAGAAAAATCAGGACGTTTCAAAATGTCAGCCACGCTAGAAATTCAAAATGCTATAACTCAGCCATTTCTTAAGATATAGACGAAACAAAAACTGCTCCCGAATCTTTTTATCAAGGTCAAACACATAAGAAGAAAATATTTTTTCAATTTTCAATTTTTGGTACCACATTTCAAATTTAAATTTTTCTTAAAAATTTAAATGGCCGCCATTTTTAAACAAGATGGCGGGTGAAGCTGGCCAACGAACCCGGTCGAGACATTGGTATGTACTATGTATAAACTAAGTTACATCCAAATCGGTTCATAAATACGCCTTTTATCGCGTGACAAAATTCAGGACGTTTCAAAATGTCAGCCACGCTAGAAATTCAAAATGCTATAACTCAGCCATTTTTTAAGATATAGACGAAACAAAAACTGCTTCGAAATCTTTGTATAAAGATCAAATACATAAGAAAAAAATATTTTTCCATTTTCAATTTTTTGGTACCACATTTCAAATTTTAAATTAAAAAAAAATTTGAAATGGCCGCCATTTTGAAACAAAATGGCGGATGAAGCTGGCCAAAGAACTCGGTCGAGAGATTGGTATGTACTATGTACACACCGAATTACATCCAAATCGGTTCATAAATACGCCTTTATTGCGTGACAAATTTCAGGACGTTTCAAAATGTCAGCCACGCTAGAAATTCAAAATGCTATAACTCAGCCATTTTTTAAGATATAGACGAAAAAAAAACTGCTCCGGAATCTTTGTATAAAGGTCAAATACATAAGAAAAAAATATTTTTCAATTTTTAATTTTTTGGTACCACATTTCAAGTTTTAAATTTTTTAAAAAATTTTAAATGGCCGCCATTTTGAAACAAAACGGCGAATGAAGCTGGCCAACGAACTCGGTCGAGACATTGGTATGTACTATGTACATACCGAATTACATCGAAATCGGTTCATAATTACGGGAGTTACAGTGTGACATAGGCCAGATATATATATATATATATATATATATATATATATATATATATATATATATATATATCAATTTTGAACGGAGGGTGGTTTCGGGGTCTGGGGGTCATGATCGATGAAAATATACCAAAATTTTTTGAAATCGCTTTCCTCCGAACGGCTGCAATAGGTAGCTTTTTTGTAAAGAAAGCTACCTAAAATTGCAAGATGCAGAATTGATATTTATAGGGAGCTCGAAACTGTTAGACATTTGTCGAACAAAAAATTGGCATAACAGTTTATTATTATTATTATAAATATATATACGCAGAATTACAAAATAAATATTGCAACTAGAATGAAAATTTTGGTGCTTACTTATACTTCAGATTGTAATAATTTCCATGAACTTAAATAAATTTGTATTTAAAAAAAATTATATTTTTAATGCAATGTTGCGACCACTTAATTCTTTCTAGCGCGGAGTAATTCTATTTATAAACTTGTGAAATAATGGACTGACACCAGAATTTATAAAATAATTTATTAGAAAATGTGAACTTGCTTATTTTCACGTACATGATAAAAGGAAAATTTTAATTAAGTATTCTTGGTGCCGTTTGTCTGTTTTGGAAATAAAATTAGATGTCCTTTTTTTTAAGGGCACCGCTCTCGAAAGGTTTAATTAGAATGAATCGCATAAATACTGTGGGATTCGCGATAGATTGCGTTGAGTGTATCTCTCAATACGCCTCAAGTGACATTAAAAGTTAATTAAAAACCTATCTGGAAAAACGCGGCACTGACCAAGGGGGCATTGCAATTTTGAGACCTCCATTCGAAGTGCGCTAAGCACAATGCCAAATTTAAACTTTGAACAGAGGTTTTGTTTTAGCTACACTGTAGAAATAAAGGTTATTACTACGCTAAATTTAGTTTTTTGAAATGTCAAATGAAGTTTAAATATGCACTGCTTTTATTATCAGTACCGAATTAAGTTTATCATAAACAGATTAGGATAATATTAAAACAAGTGGGTAAGTGGGATCATACATCGCACAAGGGGTTTCGTTTAATATTCCTTTCAAAACACTTTCTTTCAAAACATCCAGTACATTTATCGCCATGGAATACCTTCTAAATTTTGACAAACACATCCTAAACTATGTTAAAGTTTCAAACATATTCGCCTTGTTATATTTCCTAATTTTGTTCGCCCCCCCCCCCAGAATGCTACGATATATCAAATGACGGGTATCTGCCAAATTTAGAAAAGTGCCCCCCTTGGGGGGGAGTGGGCAGATGGTCACCATGATTTTTGACGCGGCCTGATTTTAAAAATTTATGTTATGTTTTATAAGCCATATTAAAGTTTCAAACAGATCGTCCTGTTATATTTCCTAATTTTGTTCGCGCACCTCTCTTAACCCCCCCACCCCACCCCCTCCTCGAAATGCGACGCGCCCTTCTTCTTTATAATTTGTTATCGTGTGTTATAAAGTATCTTAAAGTTTAAAACAGATTGAATTGTTAGATTTCCTACTTTAAATGAAATCGCGGTCTGTTAATTCCACATTCCACCACCAGGGAGCGCACTGTATTCTTAACAAAAGCGTATCTGAACGAAACTCCTTTACACAACTCATTAGTAGATATGTTACTCGAGGGGGTGGCGGTCTTCAGCAAGAATTTAAGATAATTGTTGAAATTACTATTCGGAAATAGTGGTAATTTAACTTTTGACATATTTATATTTAATAAGTATAAGTAGCATGTATCTGAGGACTTCATCAAAAAACGCACCTGAAACGGTATGAAACAAAAAAGAAAGATTTTGCCCCTCCCCCTCTCCCCACCTTCCCGAAATTTCACGCGCCATTTTTTATAAACTTTTTCTAATGTGTTATAAACTATCGTAAAATTTCAAACAGATCGCCTTGTTATATTTCCTAATTTTAACAAAAATGTTAGTTCCACATTCCACCACCAGGGAGCGCACTCTATTCTTAACAAAACTGTATCGGAAGGAAACTCCGTTAAACAACCTATAAGTAGATATGCTACTCGAGGTGGTGGCGGTCTTAATAAGAAATTAAGATATTTGCTGAAATTACTATTAGGAAATAGTGGTAACTAAACTTTAGACAATTTTATATTAAATAAGTAGCATATATCTCAGGACTCCCTCAAAAAGTCACCTAAAGCGGTCAGAAACGCTAATTTTTTAAATAGAAATCTAGCGCCCCCCCCCCCTCCCCGGAATTTCGCGTGTCATTCTTTCTTACACTTTATCTTATGTGTTATAAAATATCTTAAAGTTTCAAACAGATCGACTTGTTAGACTTCCTAATTTTAACAAAATCGCGTTATGTTAGTTCCACATTCCATTACCAGGGAATGCACTCTATTCTTAACAAAAGCATATCTGAACGAAACTCCTTTACGCAATCTTTCCGTAGATAGATGGGTCGGGATGGTGGCGGTCTTAAACAAGAATTCAAAATATTTGCTGCGGTAACAAACGCTAAGATTTTAAAAATAATTCTAGTTTAACAAAAATGTTAGTTCCACATTCCACCACCAGGGAGCGCACTCTATTCTTAACAAAACTGTATCGGAAGGAAACTCCGTTAAACAACCTATAAGTAGATATGTTACTCGAGGTGGTGGCGGTCTTAATAAGAAATTAAGATATTTGCTGAAATTACTATTAGGAAATAGTGGTAACTAAACTTTAGACAATTTTATGTTAAATAAGTAGTATATATCTCAGGACTCCCTCAAAGAGTCACCTAAAGCGGTCAGAAACGCTAATTTTTTAAATAGAAATCTAGCGCCCCCTCCCCGGAATTTTGCGTGTCATTCTTTCTTACACTTTATCTTATGTGTTATAAAATATCTTAAAGTTTCAAACAGATCGACTTGTTAGACTTCCTAATTTTAACAAAATCGCGTTATGTTAGTTCCATATTCCACCACCAGGGAATGCACTCTATTCTTAACAAAAGCATATCTGAACGAAACTCCTTTACGCAGTCTTTCCGTAGATAGATGGGTCGGGATGGTGGCGGTCTTAAACAAGAATTTAAAATATTTGCTGCGGTAACAAACGCTAAGATTTTAAAAATAATTATAGCTCCCCCCCCCCCTCTTCGAAATATCACACTCCATTCTTTTTTACACTTTTTTCTATGTGTTATAAACTATCTTAAAGTTTCAAACAGACTGAGTGGCGGTCTTAACCAATAATTCAAAATATTTCCTGAAATTACTATTAGAAAATAGTGGTATGAAATAAACTTTCTGATGATGAATGAGTTATACTTATCTCATATCGCTGTTCAAAAAGCCCAGGCAAATTATTAGATTTCCTAATTTAAGTTAATTCGTGGTTAAATAAGCGTCTCTTCATTTTAATCGATGCATTTGATAGGAATAAACCGATTAATTAAATAATAATTAATATTTCAGCTTGTAATTAAGATAGGACTTAAATATGGGTATCAATGAAATCAGCGAGAAATTTGACACCGGGATGCCAAAAATTTAATCAAAAAATTTAATATTTAAAAAGTTAAAATTTCGTATTAAAATATGCTATTATGGAAAACCGCAGCGTCGTCATGTCTACCTGCTTTCCCGCCGAATTGAAATCTTTTTATTTCCTTGTCTTTCCAATTAAAGAAATTAAATTTTTATCGATCGATTTTTAGTGGATATTTTAACTTATACAGATCGCAGAAATGTGAACTTTATACCAAATGAAAGTAGATTTTTTTCTGCGTCTGTCTATTCCATTTACAAATTTCTCGCACCAATATTTTCTGATATACGATTTCGCTTTAAAATCTCCACTTCATTTTTCGGCTTAATTTCCTCCGTGGTAACCGTGCATTCGGCTGATTTTACTGGCAACCCTTAGGAGAAACACGGATGATTTCGAGAAAATCCGTTTGAATTTGCGTTAAAAAGGTGGATTGGTTAATTTTAGAAGTTAATTAGCCCGTAATTCGGTTAATTACCAACTTTTTCAAAATTTCATGATTTGTAGTTTGATGTGAGGTGTTCAGCTATAAGTAACCAAAATTTCAAGTCTCTAACATGTATAGTTTCTGAGAACGGGCTTTGTGACGGACAGACGGACAGACAGACAGACAGACAGACAGAGGAGCGAGACGAATAGAGTTTCGTGAGATGAACGAAACCCTAAAAAGAGTTATACGAATAGTTATATTTGATATTATTTAGGTTCTATATCTCTTTGAAATTTCATGGTATATCCATTTACACTTTTCTAATATATACAGTAATACCCAACCCTACATTGTATAGTTTTTTACAAAGTCTTAGTATTCTTTTAGCAACCTTTTTTTTATCTATATATATATATTTTAGGTAATTGGAATTTAAGTATCAGTTCACCTTCTTTATACTACCATATGTTTTTTATTTCCTGTTCATTTTATAATTATCTTATATATAATAGTTTTTATTAAAGATTTTTATATTTTTAATAATTATTTATATTAATTATTAATGAATTTATTTTGTTTTATAGCATATAGCTATATGCTATATATTATCGATGTTCTAGAATTATTTAAATTCTTAGTGTAGTTTAAATAAATTTGCTAATAGAATATTTTGTATGCTTTTTAAATTTTATTAACAATAGTTTTTTTTTTTTTTAAATACATTGTGTGGTTTATATTCAGTTTATAATTATCTATATATAAGGATATGCTTGGTTTTGCTGTTAATAAAACAATTGTTACATTCAGTTGCTTACAACTGAAGCAAGTCTTTTGACAATTAAATCATAAAAGTAATACTAGATGGCAGCACCACAATTTGTGTTTTTTTCTTTCGATAAGTTCTAGATTTACTTATTCCAGCTACATTTCAGTTATAATTTACTACACCAGGGGGAATTTTTAGCTAAATTTTGACGATATTGTTTAACGGTTTTTAATTAATTTAATAGTGCATTTTAATTATGTAATTACTTTCTATTTATATTATTTTATATTATATTAAAAGTTATTTAACATTTATTTCAATATGTATTAACTGCATCCTATGGTATCAATTACTGTGATTTCTTAACTGTTTTATTAACCTTAATCTTTACGATATGGGTGCCATGTGCGCGTGGATTTATTCTAAAATATTAATCGGTATGGTGTTATTTATTCTAAAATATTAATCGGTATGGTGTTTATTATTTCATTTTATATCCTATAAATATTTATATAGGTTTTATTGTTTTTTCCATTTCATATTATTTGTTTCTATTCTGTTTTCATTTTTAATCAATTCACTTGATTTTAATGGTTGTTTGGGCACAGGGGAAAATAACTTTTAGCTTTAGCTTATTTTTCCCACAGAAAACACCATTTTGCTTATATCATTGAATTCTGTGCCCTTGAAAAATGATTCAATATATAAGCATTTCCATTATTTGTCGGTGTCCACTTTCTTATTTTTCTTCCATAATAATTCTTATAAATAATTTAATCTTATTTTTTTTTTTTTTTTTTTTTTTTTTTTATATATATATATATATACTTACAGCTTTAATTCATTATATTACGGTTTTTGATGGTGGTAGGTTATGTTTAATTATTGGTTATATATTAGCATTCAAATTACTATGATGCATTTGCGCAAGTAATTATGAATGTATGCTTTTTACGATGTTTTTAAATATCTTTTCATTTTGAATGTCAATAATTCATTTTGAAGTATTTTTTCCTTTTGGTATCTTATATATATTCATATATATTCCCAGGTCGCTAAATGATTTAGCAATCTTTTAAATATTATACGCTTAGATAATTGCTGCAATAGCGCACTGTCTATGTGTATTATCAATATGATTTCTACTATGTAGTTATCTGATACCTTTTTTAGGATTCCATTAATTTTTTCATTCCTATCATTGCATTGTTTTATTTAATGTTATTTAATTTTCTAGTTATGATTTTATCTGTATTTTCTTGTGGTTAGTATAAGATATTGTCCTATATATTCTCTCTATATATTCTCTATTTATGCTATAGCTTTACATAATTCTGAAGAGAGATCATTTTATATCTTTACATCAATATGGTAGTAATAATTATTTCTGTTCATAGATTTAATGTTAATATGCTTTAGAAGTTTAAATTCATATGACTTTGATCTGAGAAATTAATTGGGAATGCGTTTTGGATGTCTTTGCAAGGTTAATGTTGTTCTGGGATTTGATGTTAGATGCGGATCTTTTTTTGCCTTACTTGTTATCAATGTGTCCAGTGGTATCTTGCTTTTTTAGTCTACGAAATAAGGGTTATCATTATTTGGTTATGGTAAATTTGAAGATTGTTTTTATGTTCTGCTTCTATTATTGTAAATATTGTATATATTATTCTTACTCAAGATTTATTATTTATTCAAGACTAATTTAATTAAATAATTAATTTTTATTTTATTAAATTTTCTTTTTTATGGCAATTATTGCATTTTCCAAACATTATTTTTATATGGCAGTTCTTAGTAAACATCTCGATCCTGGCAAGATACACTTAGCATCTATGCAGTGTAGTGCCCGGTACAGGAACAATAATTGGGTTGTTCCTGGATCGTCATCCAGCAACCATTTATACTCTCCCCCTCGTCCTTTATTTTTTCGTAAGTGTTATGATGCTCGGTGCAAGACATGTCCATACGCTTCTCAGACACAAATTATCTCAGATCCTAATTATTCAAGCTTTTGTAAAGCATTTAATGTGATTTATAGTATAAAGTACAACTTATGTAATATGAAATATATTGGTGAAACATCAGGTCCAATTCATAAACGCATCAATCATCATCGTTCAGACTCTAATAATAACAAAGCAAAAAATATACAATCTACAGCTGAAATTCAACATTTTCATATACATCAATTTAAAAATACGACAATTGAAATTCTTCAAATTCTAAAAAATAAATCAGAACGTCTTTATATGGAATCATCATTTATGAAATATTACAACACAATTTATCCTTATGGACTTAACAGTGAAGTATTTAACAGACCTGTCAAAGTCTTCACATCTATAAATAACAATATTGATTATTCTCCAATTTATGCTACTCTTAATCATAATTTAAATAGTAAAACAACACGTAATAAACGAGGAAAGGGTTCATCATCAGTTGTAGTTTCCAAAAAATCTATCACTAAACATATAAATGATCTTCAAAGAAAATATTTAGAGAATTATAACTGGTTGTTAATTCGAAAACACATTTTGCTATTAAAAAGAAACAGATTGTACAACATTTAAATGTATTTCTAAGTAAATATTTCTCTAAACATTTCTCAGATATTTATTTTGACCTCATTATGTCTAGGGTTAATCTTTTAAATATTAATTTACAAAAAAAACATAAAATTCAAAACATGAATACTCAAATGTTAATTACTTTTTCAAATCACATATTTAATAAAATTAATATCAATTCTATAATTAATGATAAAAATTGTTTTTTTCCTATTAATAATCTTCATATCTCAAAAACCTTTAAATATCCTAATACAATTGGTAGAAAGATTTTTAAATACAATACATTTTCAAAAAATACATCTGCTGCAAGTAATTTTCCGTGTAAATGCAATGACCCCACTCTAAAAAAATACATAAACAATGATCATGGACATATAATCACTGGAAATCTTGATATTGTTAATGATTTTAAATTGAAACAACTAATGGGTTATGGTACTAAATATAGACTTCCATCTAAATTTAATGTTAAATCTATTATCAAACAGTTTACACATGATATTGATATTTTTATTTATAAAATTTCTATCTCTTATAATAAGCCTATTGAATATTTTAATCAGTGGAAAATATTAGTAATTGAAAAATTAACTATGGCTTTAAAAAATAATATGGCTGATTTGGTTTCTATTAATACACAGCATATTTTCCAACAAATTACTAAATTACAAAAAAACTACGTTATTACATATGTAGACAAATCTCCTAATAATTATGCTATTATTTGTAAATCTTATTATCACCAACTTCTTACAAATTGTATTTCTTCTAATAAGTCATTTAAAAAAACTAATGAAAATGTAATTGTAAATAATCGTAAAATTCGAAGTTATTATAAACTATTAAATATTTTATCTACTAACTTTAATTATCCATATTTAGTTCTTATTCCCAAATTTCATAAAACTCCAATTAAATTTTGGACTGTAACTATTGGTTGCAATACATATAATAATAAAGCCAATAAACTTCTCTTAAAAATTCTTAATCAATTATATGTACTTACTACAAACAATGATAATACACATTGTATAAAAAATAGCTATCAACTTGTCAACATTTTAAAAAATCTTCATTGTGTATATAATATAACAACATATGACTTCAAAGATCTTTTTAATAATATAGACCTATTAGATTTACATAAAATTATAAATGCATTATTTAAAAAGTATTATAAAAAACTGGAATTACCATCTAATATTGATATTGCATATTTTAAATCTTTAACTAACTTCATTATCTATAATAATTATATCTTGCAAGATAACACTTTATATTTACAGCATGTCGGTATACCACAAGGCGGTTGTACATCCAGTTTACTCTCAGACTTATAATTATATCATTATGAACGTAATTTTACTAATAATAATCTACATTTATATCGTTATATTGATGACATAATTTTAATTGATACTGATCATTCTGCAATTACTCCATTTCCAGTAGATAATCCCACTAATTTGGAATTAACGGAAAACCTTTTATCTAACAATACAATTAACTTCTTAGATCTTAAAATTACAATAAAAGACAACAAAACAATCACAGATTTATATGACAAACGTAAAGAATTTAAATTCAAAGTTAATACATTTACAAATTTTAAATCTTGTCTACATCATTCTGTATTTCGAAATATATTACTTAATCATTTATATAGAATAAAATGTTTATGTTATTCTCCTCTAATTAACAATAATATTAAAAAACTAATTTATGATGCATTAAATCATGGTTTTCCAAAAAAATTCATATATTCATTAATATACAATTAGTATTTTTCTTACATGATCTTTTAAAACAAATTAACACATGCGTAAACAAAATTACAAAAAAATTATAAAATAAAAAAATCTCTATAAAAAAATAAAAATTGTAAAATAACATAAAAAAATTATTATAGGTTGGATGGGTGGGTAGATGTTAGAGTACGGAGGAGGGTGGTGTTGTCTGGATAATACGCAATGGTTAATTTATTTAAAAAAAAATGGGGCTTTTGTATTATTACTATATTTTTGATACGTATTTTATAAGGATGTTGATTTGATATTTTATATGTAATTGGTGAATTTCATTAATTATTAGCTTTATTATTGTTTAATCTTATTTACAATCATTTGTTATAAATTTTAATTTAATAAGGACAATATCATATTAATTACTAATAGTATGCCATTTTTATAGTGATTAATATACATATAAGTATATTTAATATAAACAAAGTTATACTGTATGGATTAAAATTGGGTAATTATATTTATTATTATTCCTCTATTCTTATTAATATTTTAATATTTATTTATTTTCACTTAGTGTTATATAATTTATTATCGGTTTATTGTTTTTGAATGTCCCACATTCATACTTTTAGGATTTTTATGGATGTATAAAATAATCCACACACTATATTTGTGCTTTTTAGGTAATTGGAATTTAAGTATCTGTTCACATTCTTTATACTACCATATGTTTTTTATTTCCTGTTCAATTTATAATTATCTTATATATAATAGTTTTTATTAAAGATTTTTATATTTTTAATAATTATTTATATTAATTATTAATGAATTTATTTTGTTTTATAGCATATAGCTATATGCTATATATTATCGATGTTCTAGAATTATTTAAATTCTTAGTGTAGTTTAAATAAATTTGCTAATAGAATATTTTGTATGCTTTTTAAATTTTATTAACAATAGTTTTTTTTTTTAAATACATTGTGTGGTTTATATTCAGTTTATAATTATCTATATATAAGGATATGTTTGGTTTTGCTGTTAATAAAACAATTGTTACATTCAATTGCTTACAACTGAAGCAAGTCTTTTGACAATTAAATCATAAAAGTAATACTAGATGGCAGCACCACAATTTGTGTTTTTTTTTTCGATAAGTTCTAGATTTACTTATTCCAGCTACATTTCAGTTATAATTTACTACACCAGGGGGAATTTTTAGCTAAATTTTGACGATATTGTTTAGCGGTTTTTAATTAATTTAATAGTGCATTTTAATTATGTAATTACTTTCTATTTATATTATTTTATATTATATTAAAAGTTATTTAACATTTATTTCAATATGTATTAACTGCATCCTATGTTATCAATTACTGTGATTTCTTAACTGTTTTATTAACCTTAATCTTTACGATATGGGTGCCATGTGCGCGTGGATTTATTCTAAAATATTAATCGGTATGGTGTTTATTATTTCATTTTATATCCTATAAATATTTATATAGGTTTTATTGTTTTTTCCATTTCATATTATTTGTTTCTATTCTGTTTTCATTTTTAATCAATTCACTTGATTTTAATGGTTGTTTGGGCACAGGGGAAAATAACTTTTAGCTTTAGCTTATTTTTCCCACAGAAAACAACCATTTTGCTTATATCATTGAATTCTGTGCCCTTGAAAACGTAATTCAATATATAAGCATTTCCATTATTTGTCGGTGTCCACTTTCTTATTTTTCTTCCATAATATTTCTTATAAATAATTTAATCTTTTTTTTTTTTTTTTTTTTTTTTTTTTTTTAATACTTACAGCTTTAATTCATAATATTACGGTTTTTGATGGTGGTAGGTTATGTTTAATTATTGGTTGTATATATATATATATATATATATATATATATAATACAATTACAAATTCATATATTTATTCTACGGAACCCTCTGTACGCGAGTAATACTCGCACTTGACCGTTTATTTTTTTTAACATTACTAATCGCGTTCAATCACTTTGACGCCGATGTCCGTTAGTAGAAAATTTAAAATAGGGAAAACATATTTAAAATTCAAAATGTATTTTTGAACAAAATTATATAATTGTAGGGAAGATTGAAAACTATTGGCGCTTCCTGTATTAGTGGACTTATCAGCGAATCTCTATTTTGCTTGTAAATATAAATCTAAAACAACGCTGAAATGTTTTATAATTTTGCTGTGCTTGAAAAGAAAATTTTAAGATCAGCTACATGGAAAATCCCAATTGCATGTTTAAGAAAAAATAGGTTTGCGGAAGATAACTGATATGGGCTTCAAAAGACCAGCACGCGACTTCTGCTCTGTTAATTCCTTGGGGACGAGCGACCGGTATTCGTGCCGAGTAAGGTGCTCAGAATCGGGGATTATTCTCCCCAGTATATTTCTATTGTAAATATTGCCTTATTTAAGCCGATCATTTTCCCGATTCAGTTAGGCAAAAATTTCTGTTTTAAAAAACCGGTGATTAAAGATCGTCCCGAAGGAATTAAGCATAAAGAGAAATGAAGTTGAATATTTTCCATATGAATTAAACAGATTTTGAAGAAAGTATAATTTTCCATCATGGTACACAAAAAGAAAATTTCTAAAAAAAAAATTAAGAAAAAAAGAAATATCTTAAAAAAAAAAAATAAATAAAAAAAAAAAAAAAAAAAAAAAAAAATGTTAAAACGAAAACTAATCGGGTGTATCAATCCCAAAAATTTCTGCCATTTCATACATGTTAACATTTAAAAATTCGCTATCACAGTCAAAATATAATGTCAATCTATGTTCATCACGAGGATTCGAAACAGATGAAATTTAGTGCATTAGTTCTTGAGATATAACTTTGCTGAAATCGTGTAAATCCAGAGGGGAAAATCCGTTCATTAGTTTTTGAGATAAAGCTATTGCAAAAATCGTTAAAAATCCAGCATGGCAGCGCCACCTATTGGAAGATTGATACCAATACGTAATTAGCATAAACTTGTGTCAACGTCTAACTGAATCTGAAGTTAGATCAGAATTCGTGCATTATTTCTTGAGATACAGCTATTGCAGAAATCGGAAAAAATGCTGTATGGTAGCGCCACCTGTTGAGCAATTTACACCAAAAACTAATCAGAATCAACTTATATCTGGGACTGCCTGAATATAAATTTTTATTGAATGCCGTGCATTAGTTCTTGATTTAGAACGGCCGCAAAATTTATTTCACATACAGACATATAGACTCACATTTTCTAAAAACATGTTTATTTGAAACTCTGTTACCTAAAACGTGTAAATCCGTCAAAAACCGGAATTCTAAAATTTTTATGAATCCAATACTTTCTTCTTGTAAAGATAGAACAAAGTGAAAATAGAAATAAATAATAAGTTATGAAATTATAAAAAGCTATACATTTTATTGAGCGTCTGAAAAAATGCAGAATATTAAATTAACAATCAGCGTTTTCACAGACCGCTGCTCTTTCCAACTTTCACAGTTTAACGTTATTTTCAGATTACATATTGATAATAGTGAAATTTCATTTTGTTTGGAGCACTAGTACTATTTCTAGAAACTTCTGAATAGTTGAATTTAATTTATAATAGCCCTGTACATAAAGTTTAGTACAGTAAAAGTATCCTATGCGTCAATTGAGCTTTTTATTCATCTATCGAACAAGCAGTCTCAGAGACAACTTATAAATCTAAATGTGACGGCCACTAAATGTGACAACGTTCTATTACCTAAAATCTTATCTTAAGAATCGTATATAAATGCTATATAATCAAACATCCGATCTTCTGGAACAAAACATTTATCTGTATTTAAAACTTTTTCTTTAAAAGAATTTTCCATTACAATACACATCGTTCATTATAAAAATCCCATTCCCTAAATGCGACGAAAATACACGAAAATTCTTTCACGGTTTTTGTTTTTATCTTTAATGTTATGGATGCCAAGGGCTAGAACGTCTGTTTCATCCACCTGAAATGTAAGGTCAGGAAAAACTACAAAATTTTAAATCACGCTCCTTAAACATTGTACGTATTTTGATGACTGGTTTTCTGCAGAGACCTATTAGCAACGTACTGAAAGCTCTAAATGCAGAGGGACCGTTATTAATTTAACTTAGATAATTTTATATGGTACTTTCATATATTGTATTGGAATGAAGCTTAAAGTAGTTGTTGTGTTTAATTACGCTATATGTGTTTCAAATGATAAAAAAAAATGCGTCGATTTAAAATGTTTAATTAAAAAAAAAATTAGCAATTTTACCACTTAATCGGTGTGCTGTTCCAGAGTCATCTTTCCGATCCCAATATCATTCATCGCTATAAGAAATTACAAAACGATAAATATGAATTAAATAAATTAAATATTATTAAATCAGTCATGTCAACCAATTACTTGGCTGATAACTATTTACCTGTAAACAATGATTTTTCCACCAACCTGTTTCCTTCCAATATATCAATTTTTGCTGATGATTTTCATGTTAACCAATGAAATATTAAAAATATTTTTTTACTAAATATGGTCCTGATTTTAAAATTAGAGATGTTCTAATGAAGATGGTTAACGAGGGTTTAAGAACTAATGCTGTTTGTTATACAAGTTCAACTTTTCAAACAACTTTTTAACTTTGAACAACATGATGAAGATAATAATACAGCTTCTCCAATAGTTTTTGACGTATCTGTTCAAAATAATTTAACACTGTATAGAGATATAAGTCATGATGATTTTAACTTTTGCTATCAATGAATGCATATTTTAAAATACTAACGTGCAAAACCAGATCAAATTCTATTCAAGAACAGCCTGGAGTGCAACCAGAACTACATTTGCAAATAACGCCTTCTGAAGCTAATCTCTCTGATGCTTCTGAAAACTGTTTCACCAACAAATCAAAATCCAATCAAAAAGTAGGATCAAACTTTGCTGAATGTTCAACAACTAGAACATATATGAAAAAATTAATAAATAAAAGAGGACAACAAAGTGACAAAATAAAAAAAAAAGGAAAAAACAAACTTTAAAAATACAAAAGCAGCAATTGAAAAACAGAATTCGGAAAAAACTGGATCTCAGTTGTTAAAAACAATCTAGAAGTAAAGGTGCAGCAGAAACAGAAGTTAAGAAGAAACAAACTTTAAAACTTATCTAGATCCATACCATTCCGAAACCAAAAGAAAAGGTGACCTACATGGAAGATGAAAAGCAAAAATGAGTTAAAAGCAAACCAAAAGCTAGAGGGTTGTTAAAACTTGTTATATCAGTCATCCATTAGTATTTACTTCATGTTTTTTCCATGGTCATTATTTTTTTATTATTTAAGTTAATATTAAATAAAGTTACTAGTATATTAAGCCGTTCAATAATAAGCTAATCAACTTTCAATTTTACGGGATTTAACTATTTATTAAGTAATTAAAAAAATTATAGAAATTAAATGAATATTTTACGACGAATTGACATGTACAAAACGCATTGTCGCATTTAGGACCCTGGATGTCTCATTTATGTTTTAACTATCGTAAATGGGACAAAAATGACATAAATGGGACAATCGCATATTGTTGGCTTATATTACAGATAAGGATTCAATTTCTACAAAATATGTTAGTTTTGAACTAGAGGCACAATATTCAATAATTATCTGCTTAACAAAATGTATACTGTGAATGCGACAAAGCTATGAGGAATTGAGTCATATTTAGACACAATTACCTTATGTGATTTTTATAATAAAAAATCACTTATTTAGAAATATCTAACGAATGTATTTGGGATAAAAAGGGACAAAAATTCACTTTCATCTGTAGTTAAGATGACATTAGAAGTTAAACTGCAAAAATTTTAAACAACAATCATCTCTGAGACCGCTAACAACAGTTAAGTGTTAAAAAAACTTTTTGGCTACGTTTAACTTTTTATGTTAAGACATTTAATGTATGACAAAACGCAAATGATTAATTGTTCATAAAAAAAAAATTAGCTTGGATTTTTCTTCAAATGAAATTAGATTTTAATTTTGTAGCCATATTTATAATGCTCGATATATTCGAATCCCTTTCGAATATATTAAGTATTCGAAATGATTCTAATTTTATTTATAATATTAAAAACCGCACTGGAACCAAAACTTCCAAGTTTTCATGTAAATTTTTTAGTTGATTGTATTTGGTTTCGTAAGATTTGTGAAATTGGTAATTTCTCAAAAAATAAGAGAAAGAGATAAACTGGTTTATTCAATATTGAACGTATACTTAATTTTAAACAAATGGAAATTGTTTTATGAAACAAGATTGATGAAAACTTTAAACATGAGTAGCATGGATTAACAGGAGCGTTAAAGGATGTAAACCTTCTCTGGAGTAGCAGATAAACTAGATTCTAGAACATGGAATAATCTTGTTAAATGCAGTTGCAATTTTACGGCTCAGCACTTTCTTATACAAAGATTTTTCAAGCTATTTAAGCAACATGAGAAACAAGGTTCTGTGTCTAAGTAGTTAGATATTTTTCATATTAAATTGACATATTTAGAATATGGCACATTATATTCATGTAAACAAGAAATAAAATTTTAAATGTGTGTTTAAAATCTTTATATAATTTTTATAATGTCTTGGTTTTTCTATTACAAAATTTTATGATAAATAAAAAGAAGGGAATTGGTTTCTTATTTTCTAATAAAATAGTAAAATCATATTAGAATGTCCATGAGATATTAATACACTATTACTTATTTGTTTTAAATAAAAATGCGAGTTTTTATTTAATGGTAATTTTCGCTCTATTATTTATCAATAACCTAAAAAAAATTGAAATTTAGAAGGATGTACTAAAAGACGAAGAAATTTACATAGGATGATTATAAAATTGATTGCATTTTCTAGTAACATTTACGACTCATATTTACTTTATACATTTCACACAGTTTACATTTATTATCTGTTACTAAACAATGTTAGACAAATAAAATGGATTTGCCTTTAATATTTCATTTTTCTAACGAAACAAAATGTTCAAATGAAAAAAGAATAATATAAAGTGTATAGAGGCAGTTTTCCAATTGAATAAATATACTTTCTGTGCAAAAAATGTGCATTGCAATGTAACAAATTACAGTAAACAAAAACAGGTTGCGATTAGAAATCTTCAAGCTTTATAGTTAAAAATAAATTGCAAGTTGTGTTTCATATACCAATTAAATGAAATTTGCTGTTTTTTAAAATCTCTTAATTTATTAGGGTTCCGTACTTAAAAAGTTAAAAGGGAACCATTATAAGATCACTCCTGTGTCTGTCCGTCTGTCTGTCTTTCTGTCACAGGCATTTTACTCGTAAACTATGGAGCGTGGAAATTTCAAATTCAGGGAAGTAATAAAGACAATTGACCCACATATTTTCAGATCATTAAACATTCATAAATATATTTAGTAAAAATGTATAGGGGTTAATTAAGCTACTTGATAAAAAAAAAAAACTTTTTTCTTTTTATATCATGTGGGGTATCGTGCAAAAGTTTTCGTACCGCTGAACTCAAAAATACATTTCTTTTAATTTTAGGTATTATATTTTCAAAGATATCGTCCAAAATGTAGCGCAAAAATATGTCCCCCCCATCTACTGAAACTAAAATTATGAAAAAATTAGAGGTAGTAGACGCTAACTTAAACCTTGAAGGAAAATTATAGCGATTACCCTAAATCACATAGTTTTTGAGAAGATCGCATTTTTCTGTTACACACAAATTTCGATTTACTGGCATTCAGAAAAATTGTTGAGCAGTGCTGAAGGTACCTATCGCAGCAGAAATATAAAAGCATTGTTGATATAGATTTTTGAAAAATATTGTCAGTAATTAGCCGAGATATTAATCCTTAAAGATACGGATACTTTGGATACAATCTATGGCATAATCTATGCCTAGTTAACAACTTTTAATGATATATAAATGTAATTTAATGTCCAGTAGTAGTATAAAAGCAATAAAAGGCGTCTCGGCACTCTTAAAATTGGAAAAAAAGAAAAAAAAGACCATTTGCAACATTTAATGTCTTAAAATGCATATGATTTAAAAACACAATTTTTGTTGTGAAGAAAGATATAAATACGTTCTTTCATTTCATGTATTTAAAAAATTGTAAGATGCAGATTTAATATTTATAGAGGGCTCGAAACTGTTGGACATCGGTCGAGCAGAAAATTGGCATAAGATGTTCCGCGCAGAATTACAAAATAAATATTGCAACTAGAATAAACATTTTGGTGCCTACTTATACTTCAGATTGTAATTATTACCCTGAACTTAAATACATTTGTATTTAAAACTTTTTTATACTTTTAATGCAAAATTGTAGTTAGCTAATAAAAGATTTTGAAAGCTTCAACAGTATAATGACCTAAAAAAATATTTTTTTGAACAATAAAAAGTAAATTTTAGGTTCAGTTTATACAAACTAACATGACATATATGTTTCGAAAATTTCATGAAAAAGTATTCAGAAGTTTTTGAGGTACCCTGCGCGTCATGCCCAAAAACTTGTTTTGCAGAAAATTGGCTTTAAAGTTTCGGAAACGCCGCTTCAGCTAGTGAGCGGGTATAATTCTAAAAGCCATAACATCTGTTCTAATGGTAATTTCAAGGAAATAATTATATAAAAATGTTCAGTAAAGATAGGAGTTTAACATCTAATAAAATTTAATTTTCAAATATTTTGAAGAGTTCTGAGACCACTTAATTAGAATGAATCACATAAATACTATAGGATTCGCGACTAGTTTGCATTGAGTGCATCTCGCAATACGTCTCAAGTGACTTTAAAAGTTGATTAAAAACCTATCTGGAAAAACGCGGCACGGACCAAGGCGCCCTTGAAACTTTGCGACCTCCTTTTGAAGCGCGCTTAGCACAATGCCAAATTTAAACTTTGAGCAAAGATTTTGTTTTAGCTACATTGTAGAAAGAAAAGTTTAGTCATAGTAGAAAGAAAAGCTTTTATTGTCAGTGCCGAATTAAGCTCATGATAAGCAGATTAGGATAATATTAAAAAATGAGTTGCACAAAATAGTTATATTCGATATTATTTAGATTCCATATCTCTTTGAACTTTCATGGTACTAGTATATACAGTTATACCCAACACTACGTTGTATAGTTTTTTACAAAGTCTTCTTTTAACAACAATTAAAAATTCATATATTTATTCTACGGAACCCTCTGCGAGCGAGTAATACTCGCACTTGGCTGTTTATTTTTTATTTGTTGCATAGACATATGAGTGGTTTATTTCACATTAGAATAAGAAACAACAGTAACACATGGGTATAAAAGGACTTCCATGGGTATAAAAGGACAAAAGTGTGCGAGGATAAAAGTTCCGGCAGTTTATGTAAAATCTAAGAAAACAAAGGATTCGTAATCTTATATCTTGAACGAAAGAAAGGGCTATTTATTGAAAGTAAATCTTTATTGCTAAGAAAAATTCATGGATAAAAATGTGCTTATCAGAAACTGTGGAGGTGCTAAAATACTGGCCTCTCAGCAGTTTCAAGATAAACTAATCAGTTACATCGCAGAAAATTCGTCGTATCCTGCTTATAGATCGTCTTCCCTATTTCAGCTGAAAGAATAAATCTTTGCCCCTTATTTTCGAAATCAAATTCAGACCCATTTGATAATTGAAGAACTATTTACACCAAATTAAATTCTAACTAAACCAAAATTCACTCATGGAAAAATTCAAAATGCTGTTTAAAAAAAAATAAATAAATAAGAATAAGGCCTCTAGTCCGATCATAATATTATAGGGGCATTATAAATTTCAAATACTAATCTGCTCCATTCAATGTACCATAAAGTATTTTTTCTAAACCATTTCCCCGACGTTTGGAAGGAGGGCGAACTCATTTAATTTCGAAAAAAGGCAAACCAGGGGGCCCGTAGAACTCATGCAGACTTATTAATCTTCTCCCCATATTTGGCAAAAACTATTAAGAATTTTTTCCCAGAAGAATAAATACACTGATTATATTTTATCAAGAAACCAGCATGGTTTTTCAGATTAAAAATATACAAAATCTGCTCTCTACAGAGATCTTTACTAAATTGATTACAACAAACCAATTATAAACTTTCTTTACTACTCTTTCATTTCTTTAGATTTCAGAGATATTTCGATAATTTATTTTGGATTTTTTTTTTTTTTTTTTTTTTTTTTTTTTTTTTTTACAATTATTCTGGACTTTAAATCTCCCCCTCCAATTTAAAAATATTACTACATGTTTCTGTGCAGAAAACGTGATCTGATCAGTTGTCTTTTTTGGGTAGACGACGATCCATAAGTTTATTTTTAAGAGGAACAAATTGTTACCAAGATTATTTTAATACACTGGCCTCCAAAAGTTAAGGTACAGGGACTGGATGCTTTCGGTTGCACACGTTTTGTGGAATATCTACCAACATTATTGGCAAATTGTTCTTGAACTTCTAGGATGTAAAGAACATGTTTGATTCAATATTTCTCGGTGAAGATTTATCGGGGGGTACAATTAGGGGGCTAATAATACATTTAATAATAAAATAATATTCGCGATCACCTATGTAACAAAAAAGGCTGGAAATGGTTTCTCACCGTGGTAAATGACTATTTAAGTCCTGTTCAACGTTTGTATCCATTTGTGTAAGCATAGCACTCATATTCGTGAAGACGTTAACGTTTTTGTGAAAAATTCAAAAGTTTTTTGTTTATAGCATACATAGTTTTCAACCAAATTTAACACAACTTTCCAAAAACCTGACAAAGAATATAAGCAACAGTATACTGCAATTAAAACATGAATATATTGAATATTTGATGAGATATGAGCATTTGTATGAAATAATTTTTAACTGCGCATGCGTGGAAGATCCTAAAATTTTTATTATATAATTTCATAGCCAGATATTTAGAGAAACTTATATTAAAAGTTACTCATAAGTTATAATATTTACCTCATTTGAAACGTTTTTGTAACTGGAACTATATGTCTTCGACCAATGATTGAGAAAGTAAAGGTCGGCGACAGATAACACAATGCACCTTGTATAGTTAAAATTAATGCTTTTGATTCATTTTCGTCTGTTTAATTCTTAATTTAATCGGATTTATTTTAGGAATACAAAATTTTTTTGAAAAATTTCCCTCAATTTTAAAATACGAGTAAATGAAAAATTTGTTACAAAGATTATCACAGTCATGACTGAAGTTACACTGGCCTCCAAAAGTTAAGGTACAGGGACTGGATGCTTTCGATTGTACACGGTTTTTCGAGTATCTATCAGCATTATTGGCGAATTGTTCTTGAACTTCTCGGATGTAAAAAATATGTTTGATTTCATATTTCTCGATGAAGATTTATCGGGGTACAATTAGGGGCTACTAATAAATTTAACAATAAAATAATATTTACGATCACCTATGTAACAGAAAAGGCTGGAAATCATTTGTCACTGTGGTAAATGACTATTTGGGTCCTGTTCAACGTTTGTATGCATTTGTGTAAGCATAGCACATATATTCGTGAAGATGTTAACTTTTTGTGAAAAATTCAAAAGCTTTTCGTTTATAGCATACAGAGTTTTCAACCAAATTTAACACAGCTTTCCAAAAACCTCACAAATAACAGTAGAAACAGTATACTGCAATTAAAACGTGAATATATTGAATATTTGATGAGATATGGGCACTTGTATGAAATAATTTTTAACCGCGCATGCGTATAAGATTTAAAATTTTTTATTTCATAATTTGGTAGCCAGCTATTTTGGGTAACTTTTGTAAAAAGACCAGTCAAATATTGTGAAAACTCAGAAAGATATAGTGAGTTGATTGAAAAGTTGTGGAAAAACCTTTTAAGCTAATTTTAGACAGCAACTCCCTATATCGCCCCTATTTTTGTGAAATTTCTCGATATTCTACTGGACATTTTTTCCTAAATAGCTGACTAGCAAATTATGAAATAAAAATTTTGAAATCTTCCATGCATGCGCAGTTAAAAATTATTTCATATAAGTGCCCATATCTCATCAAATATTCAATATATTCATGTTTTAATTGAAGGTACTGATGTTACTGTTCTTTGTCAGGTTTTCGGAAAGTTGTGTTAAATTTGATTGAAAATTCTGCATGCTATAAACAAAATATTTTTGAATTTTTCACAAAAACGTTAACATCTTTACGAATATGAGTGATATGCTTACACAAATTCACACAAACGTTGAACAGGAACCAACTAGTCATTTTCCACAGTGTCAAACCATTTCCAGCATTTTCTGCTACATATGTGATCGCAAATATTATTTTATTATTAAATTTATTGTTAGCCTCCTAATTGTAGCCCCCGATAAATCTTCACCGAGAAATATAAAATCAAACATGTTTTTACATCCTAGAAGTTCAAGAACAATTCGCCAATAACGTTTGTAGATATTCGACAAAACGTGTGCACTCGAAAGCATCCAGTCCCTGTACCTTAACTTTTATCTTGGTGATAACCAAACTGGTTTTTCTTTTTTCAGTATAGCCTACCCAAATTATCACTGAACCATCACTTTGTACACGTCTTGAAAGCAGATATGGGTCTCTTCGTAAATAATGCCAGTAATATCTTCTAATAACCCTCTGGTCCATCAAGTTTGGAATTTTTTGCATTTTAAGGTGTCTCAGGACTCTTAAAATTGGAAAAAAAAGAAAAAAAAGAGCCATTTTCAACATTTAATATTTCAAAATGTATTTGATTTTAAGATACAATTTCAATTGGAATAAAATATATAAGTATGTTCTTAAATTTCATGTGTTTAAAAAATTATAAGATGCAGAATTAGCATTTACAGGGGGCTCCAAACTGTTAGACATTTTTCGAGCAAAAAATCGGCATAACAGCTTACACGCAGGATTACAAAATAAGTGTTGCAACTAGAATGAAAATTTTGATACCTAATTATGCTTCAGATTCTAATAATTACCCTGAACCTAAATAAATTTGTATTTAAAGCTTTTTTATATTTTTAATACAAAGTTGTATTTAGCTAATGCAAAATTAAGAAAATTTCAACAGTATAATCACCTAAAAAAATATTATTTTGAACAATAAAAATGAAATTTTAGGTTCGGTTTATGCAGACTAACACGAAACACATGTTTTGAAAATTTCATAAAAATATATTCATAAGTTTTTGAGATATCCTTCGCGTTATGCCCAAAAACGTCATTTGGTGAAAAATGGCTTCAAAGTTTCCGAAACGACGCTTCAGCTATTGAACGCGTATAAATGTAAAAGCCATAACTTCACTTCTAATAGGAATTTCAAGGAAACAATTATATCAAGATGTTCAGAAAAAAAAGAGTTTAACATCTAAAAAAATTAAAATTTCGATAATTTTAAAGCTTTAAGAGTCCTGAGACCCCTTAAGACATTGTATGATGCTAATTTTTGTCTTGCATCAATCTGACATATTTGTAGATTTTTGCTTGCTTTAAATTTAGCATATTAGCATTCAGAACTTTTAAACACTTTTCTAACAGTTCTGGAGATTGCTGAATGTTCTAGAGCAGATTTTATAGTATAAGAATAGACACAATCTGGAACTGCCATTCTAATAATGTTCCGTTTACACAGGACTGAGATTTTTGAAGACCGTGCGCTTCTGTTATTTCTTCCAGAGTTCATTGAGTCAGAAAGAAAATTGTGTCCAAAAGTTTTATATTTATTTATTTTTAGCGCCATTCACTCAGCCATTCCATTCACTCAGCCAGCAATCTGAAAAACTCAGTAATTTTACATTTTCTTCTTCTGTCAATGATTTTCCGTGATCCATGCATAGCACTAGCATATTCCAAAACCTGAAATCTCAAATTATATGCCGCATAAAATCTACAATAATTACGTCATCTCATTATGCTCGATTTAAAAGAAGCTACTGGACCTAAATATATTTTGTCTTGGTACTATTACAAGATTTTAACACTTGTCGATAAAAATACTTTTTTTTTTACATTTACAGTTGAATTAACTTCACACATTATATCAGATATATGTATCTAAATTCACGATATATAACTTTTTCGGAATTTTAGAAAAAAAAAACAATAAAATTAGCATGTTGTTTTAAACTTTCTTCCATCACTACTTACCACCTACAGATTTTTATAAACGAGGCATATTTTGTCAGATTCTTAATAGAAGAGAATGGGTAAAACGTGAATTTTTGGTACAATTTTTGTCTCGCTCTAACAGCATTTTTATGATACAAAACACAGCATGATAATTTACAATTCATCCAAAGGTTTCTGACGGATATCAGGATATCCTTTAAGAACATGTGTTGACGCGGTATATCGGAAGTACCTGTATCTCATATGTCTATGAACGACAGATTTCAATTTTTAATGCAGAAAACAAATATGCTGCTAGTTTCGAATCCAAAGAAGACCGTTTAAGTTCTACAGAATTCGAATTATAGAATTTTTAGCACCGAAAGCGTACTTGAAGTATAAATAAATTCTTTACAATATGTAATTATTAAATATTGGTTATATAGCTCTGTAAAAGAGATAATAACTTACATTGCAAACTATGATGGAAAAATGGTAAAACGAACTCTAAATTATTTCTTAATAATACATAAATAATAACGCATAAATACTATTTCAAAGATTGTGTCAGATTTAAATGTTATTTAAAGATAAGGGAAAAAAATCAAAAATGTAATTTCATCAAAACTTTTATGAAGGACTGTAAATAACTTAATTAAAAATAACTATTTAAATAAGATATTGTACTTTACAACACACATATAAATTAGGGAAAGTCAGAATAAGAATCTAGTTTTAAATTGGAATGAGATTGTACAGTTATGACAAAATAAGTTGGTTGAAACGTACATTCTATGGCGAAAATAGGTAAAATTCAAATTTAAAGAGCCGGTGACAAAAAATTAGAAATTTAAAGTTTTCCTCCCTTATGCTGGAATTTATGAAAAATATTTTCAGATGTACGCAAAACATTATATCTAGAACCCAAAACCACCCACAGTTCAAAACTTTATGTATCTATTTATCTACCTATCTATCTATCTATCTATCTATCTATCTATCTATCTCTCTCTATATATGTAGCATTTTCCTACCGACTTTCAGATATTTAGGCGATACCAGTACACCTCGACATAAAATGTAGTAGAGTAATGAAAACCATCCATCCGTTATATTGAAAATACCGGATTGCAGTCAGGGTGGCGAGAAAGACAGGCTCGAAACACATTGATAATTTTCCTTACGTAATGAATATAGAGAGTCATCGTCACTTTTTAAACTGGTTTTATTGACAAAACATAGTAAACACTTCCAGTAGTTATTCCATTCACTCACAAAAATCGATCATCACTTCATAAGACTTTAGATGTTATAAGAACGAGGTGGAACCCGTCGAATTTCAACGAAAGAAATTGTTTACAAAGGAACTGTTGCATCAAATTTATAATACATCGACAACAATAATTACAATAAAAAATTAGTTATTTTATTAGTTAGTTTAACTCTCCAAAGACATATTTTAACCTAAGATTAACAAAATACTTTTTTCATAAACTTCAGCTGTTAAAATTATTGAAAAATTAAACTTTATTTATATGCGCAATCAGTAACATATAAGCAAGATAAGTAATTTTGATTAAGTTATCAATTCATGCTTGGTATTACGGAATGAAAAATAAACAAAAATGATTTCAACTTGACATAATCATAGAATTTTCCCCCTTTAAATCTAAACCGAATCAAGTCATTTTCCACGTTTCACATCCATATTAACCATTTAAAAATATTTTAACGCGCAATATTTTATTAATAAATATATTTTCAAGCTTGAAGTCATGTTTGTCAACTATTACAACTTTCCATGTTAAAATTTCCACTCGTGATTTGAGGTCTTAGTATAATCTCTGTACCTGCGCGTAAAAATTCCAGAAATTTATAACTTTTAGACGTATTCCAGGGGAAATATCTCGTTTTATCAAATAAAATTTTCGTTTTCTTTTAAATATGATGTCATTTTCAGTCGCTGAAATATTTTGCCTATTGTATCAAACTTAATATTAGCGAAATGAAAAAGTAATGGAATATAACAGCATCATCAGTGAAATTGTGTCTTTTTTAAAGCGTAACGTCATTTTCTGTTCAAAATTTTAAAAAAAGATATTTTTAATTGTAATGAGAAAATGGCATCAGTAAGCATACAATCAATAAAGATAACTAAACCACTTTTAACAGAAAAAATGAAGAACTTCAGTTGCCACGATTAAAAAATTGGTATTAAAAACTATAAAAAAATTAATATCTCAAAAATAAATTGAGATACAGCTTTCAAACAAATTGCATTTAAAAGTGCATTTTTTCCTGCATACGACGGTGTAAACATTTAAAATGTGGGATGTTTAGAATTTTAAATATTTGCAGTAACGAAAACTGCAAAACCGAAATTTCATTTCAAATTTCAAAGTGTGGCCATTCGCAGAATGACGTATGCGTTACACACAGATATGTTTGTCCTTTATAATATAGATAGGATCTACACATTCGAACGTTCACTCCAAGCGACGCAGCTTAATTAGACAACTAGAAAAACGTAAAATCTTCTCTCCATCGCCGATGTAACGATATTTGTACCCCGGCGCGGACGGTTACAGAACAGTAAAAGACCAATCTAGAAGAGAGGTGGGGGAGAATGGGACATAGAACAAATTACGATTCGATGGGAAAGGATGACGTCGATAAAGAACTCTTTATACGGCGTCAGAATAAAAGTGCAAATAGCACTGGCGGACGCATGGAATTGTGGGTAATAGAACACGAAAGAATAAATGATATTAAAACATTCGAAAGAAAGAGAATTTAGTTTTAGAATAAAATGAAAAAATAATTTAATGTGTTTTATAAGATTAGGCGAATGGATTAAGGTTTTTTAAATAATAAAAGAATACGCAACTTTACATGCATGAAATAAAAGACAAAATATATTAAAATATTATTGAAGATAGGTAAAAAAGGAAAAATATTAAGAATTTGGAATAGTTTTACTAAGAAAAAGAGGCGAAAATTTTTATTATTACACACACACACATATATATATATATATATATATATATATATCACTTTTTTATGGACACGATAACTTTCATTGTCATAATTTGCATGATTTTAATCTAAAATTTTAAAGGATTATTCTTTTATATAAATCATTATTTATTTCACAAACACAAAATAGCCACCTCTCTTCATAGATGACACTATTAGAACGGCAACAAATAAAGTCGAAAACTACTTATAAATTAAAGAAGAAGTGCGTGCCGAAAAACCATGGGTGCAACACACGCCCACCTTTTGATTGTTTCTTTTGATTCTAGGACATTACAATCAAAACTCGCATCGCTCAACAATATCATAAAATTCAAATACATATACTTACATATCAAAGATAAATATACTTGAAGTTGAAAAATACAACGCTAAAAATTAATGTTCAACTAAATAAAGTTCCCATACTGTCCTGTCAAAATCTTGAAGGTAATTTGACAGTTCTACCACTTCTAGTAGTAACATTTTTGTTTTCTTAAAAAAAAATCTGGAATTAAGGAATGTTCTGGTTTTGGTGCATGATCAGTGAGCCAATCTCAATCAGAAGTAGGAACATTCAGAAAATGTTGCACGATTGGCAAATCTGGAACTGAGGTAAAAGTGTCGCTAGATTGTTCATCTGAAGCTTGTGAACCACATTCAATCTCTGATGGATATAGTTTACGAATAGGTCGAATTATCTCTCCCGATGAAGTTTTCAATCTTGCAACAAGTATGTTGCCATATTTGCCTGTATAAAGTTCAAGAACTTTTGCCAGCGCCAGAAAGTTCATTTTCTTGAATCACTCTGAACAAGTACTATATCATCAACGTGAATTTGCAAGTGTTGTCTACCACGTTTGTGCTGCAGCAGTTGCCCAAAATATTCCAAGCAAAAACGCTTTCTCAGATTCTCTCTCAGCGTTTGGAGGTATCTCCATCGTTTCTTTAAATCGTGCTTATCAACATGTTTACATCCGCGACATCAAATGTCTGAATATTTTGTAAAAACATAGATGGCGTTATAGGAATTAATGCATCCGGATCTTCAGAAATGTAAGTCAGAGGTCTTGAATTAACAACAGCTTCACATTCACAAAGAACACTCATTAATTCTTCATAATTCAATGAAGCTCTTCCTAAAACACGTCTTAAGAGAGTCTTCATTATTCCAATAAGACGTTCCCAAAATCCCCCACAACAAGCCGCGGAAGGAGTACTGAACTTCCACTGTATTCTTTTAAGCGTTGCTTCTTGTTCTACAGCAGACCAATCAATAGATTGCAAAAAAATTGCAGTTCCAATGAAATTCAAGCCATTATCACTATAGATGATATTCGGACGACCACTTGAGAGATAAATCTTCTAAAACTCCGAAAGGAAAGCTTTCGTTGACAAACATGTTATTAACTCTAGATGTATAGCGCGATATTTACCGCAAGTGTATAACACAATTCATGCCTTTCCTTCTCATTTCAGCATCAAAGGGCCAGCTAGATCAATTTCCACTACTTCAAACGTCAAATCATCCTTTATTCGATCTCCTGGTAAAGGAGCTGGTGGAGTTTCTGGAGGTTTTGAATTATGTCTTTTACATCTCACGTATCTATTGATTATTTGTCAAACAGATCTTCTACCATTTATAATCCAAAATTTCTCTCTCAAGCAAGATAACAAAATTTGTATTCCGGCATGCATCATTTATAAATGTGCCTCTCTGATGAGAAGCTCTGTTATTCGATGCTTTCCAGGAAGAATAATAGGAAACCCGAAATCATGTGTGTCATTCCGTTCAGTTAGTTTGGCCTTGATTCTAAAAATACCTTCTCATATTTTAAAATATTCAATGACTTTAAACTTTTAACATATTCTTCCTTTAAGGTTTAATTCTGAATAATTTTGATAATTCTCATCTCTGCTTCATTTATTTCATTAACTGTTAGATTAGCGGTTCTCTGATTCTTTTCATACTATGAGTTGAAGAGAAATCTTAGTATCCAGCCTGTCATTCTAACGATTTTCGTATAACGTGAAAAATAAGGTAAAATGTTATCACTTGCCAGTGTTTCGTTTACAACCAAGGTAGTGCATTTCCTCTTTTCCTTTGAAACTGCATCTTCGCTAAAGGTTGCTTCAGACTTGGGCAAATCCTATTCAGGAAGTCGCTGCCATGTGGGTCCCTCCCACCATCTCGAAGAAAGAAGTTTTGAAGCTGAGCATCCTCTCGAAAGTAAATCAGCCGGATTGTATTGGCCAGGGATATGCCTCCAGTCTTTTTTTTTTTTTAGTTAACTTACGAATTTCACCCCCTCGTCACTCCCATCCTCGTAAGTCAAATTTGACTTCTGCCATAACTTTTGCTGAAATATCTATAAATTGTTTCAATTCGTCTTTAGTTTTGACTGAACTGACACAATTATCGATATAAAAAGACGTACTGGGCTGAAAGAGGAACATACTTTTTCTAAATGAAAACGTAAAACTGCATTTAGCAGGAATGGACTGGAATTCAAGCCGAAAACGACTCTACAATGTTGAAACACTTTTACCTTTCCTTCGTTACTGTACCATATAAACTTCAAATATTTACGATCTGGTTTGGCTACTGTAATTTGAAGGAAGGCCTTATTTATATCAGACGTTACTCCGATTTCTTCTTGGCGAAATTTCATAAGCACTGAAGGAATTTCTTCCAAAAAATTGGGCCCTTTCAACAAGCAGTCGCTTAAAGACAGATTCCTTTTGGTTTGCTTGAAGGATGCATCAAATGCAGGACGAGTTTTTGTGCTAGAATTTTCTTTAAATACTTCACGAGGAGGGAGGTAAATAGTGGCCTGAACCTTCTCTACTTTCTTCTATAATACCATTCGCCTGCCATTCTTTGAGTACTTCATCATAGGCATTTAATTTACCATCTCTTCTCAGCTTGGAAGTGATGGATCTCAACCGTCTTTCAGCACTTTCTGTATTACTTGGAAGGTCCACTTCACTTTCTACCCAAGGAAGACTAACTTCATATCTTCCATTATCACTAATATGGACTGTCTTTCTGAAATGACGCAATGCAGCTTCTTCTAACTCTTCCTGATTTTTACGTTCACAAGGATCAGTAATACCTATAGCTTTCAGATTCCATAAATTAGCGATATCATCACATTGAGCTAACAGAGATGCGACACAATTATTGACGTACTTTACAACTGGTTTACCCATTACCATTCAACCTAAATGTGTCTTCATAGGGTCGAGACCACATTTCAATAGAAACGTCAATCCAGACAATAATTGTCCAGCGTAATTAGCCCCTATTAAGGTCTCTATTTGAGGAGAAGTCGCTCCCACATCGTGTAGCTGAATACCCCTTTCTTGAAGTTCTTTTAAACAAACACCCTTTTTCATTCTAGGAACACTACCACAAATTACCGGTTGATCTAACACTTGTATAGTGCAAGAATAATTGCCTCTGTATTGATTAATTTTCAACGTATAACATTTATGTTTTCTTCTATTAGTGCTTTTTCCAAACATTTTATGGAGCAAAACTTCAGACTGCATTGGTTTTTAGCCAAGCCTTTCTGCTGTTGAATTTAGAGAGTAACACCGTTGATAACCAGTATCAATAAGAGCTTTGACCCTCGATTGTTTTCCATTTACTTCTACGTTAACCAATAATGTCTGTAGTAAAACTTCAGAGGAACCACTATAATTGGACAGCGTGGAATCTGAATTAAATTTTCGACCATCTTCTGTTGGAGCTTTAAAATTATGTTTCAACTCACAACACATAATGGGCCAAAGTTTTTTTACCGCAAACGACACATTTTACATAAGTTTTACAAATTTTCGATAAATGACCTGCCTTAAGACATGAAAAACAGCTTTTATTACGTTTTAAAATACTTTGCTTCTCTTCTAACGGAAGATTTTGTCCCATAAAAATATCCTTAGTCTCATGACATTATCATAAAATAAACAACGTATAGCAGTTCCTTTCCTTACGTTAGAAAGTAAATCATTAGCAGTAGGACTCGACTCAACTACTCTATATTTTTGTTTTCTCAAAGATATATCATTTTGATTGATTCCTGTTTTTGCCATTGAAACTCGTTCTTCACCTTCAACTTCGGTGCGAAGAAATAACAACAACTGTGATAATTTATCCCCATAGGAATTCTCACTTGTATTCAACACTGGGTTCCTAAGCCAAAATCTAAGAAATTCTTCAGGAATACAAGATTCACAAAAAGAAACAACATAGCCGAATATTTATCAGACGTCATACCAATGGATTTAAGAGATCGCAAATAAGACTCTAATTTGTTATAAAGGTGAACTATGTTGCTATTTACACTGGTCATCAAAATTAAAGGATAATGAAAAAAAAATATGCTCACTAAGTTAATGTTGCAACCAATGCCCAATGTTGCAATTATTTATGTTAATTATATACTATTGAACTCAAAATTGCAATTCCGCACATGCGTTAGCGTCGGAAATATGCTAATTAGATGATTGACAATGTGGTGCGCAATGGACGTATGTTGGAATGCTGGTCTGTAGTGATGTTTAAAGTGAATGTGAAGTCTGAATGTGATCAGTATTCATTAGCTATGGCTCAAAGGCATAATTTATGTTAAGTTCAAAAGTGGTGAATAATTAATAGAATCGAGGAAGGTTAAAAACTAATAGAGGTCGCCCAAGATTTGAATATTCCTTAAAGTGTCATATCAAGAGTTTCTAGCCGCTTTTTAAACACTGGACCGTTGATAGACAGCCTGGTCAAGGGAGATCAAGAGCAACAACTGCATCCGAAGACCGTTTTCTGTCATTAAAGCTCGAAGAAACAGCGAAGCGACTACAAGAGATTTGGTTTGAGGCATTCAGGCTGCCACATGATTCGAATTAGCCGTTATTAGCCATTCTACTGCTGCACAAAGGCTTAAAAAGGTTTGAATGTATGCGATAAAACAAATAAATGCTGTCCCTCTCACTCCAACTTCCAAAGGGGCCCGTTTAAACTGTTGTCCTCGTCAAGTTCAATGGAGGCAAGAAGACTGGGCTCAAGTATTGTTTAATGACGTGTCCAAATATAGTCTGAACACTGATTCTAGACGTGCTTTGATCTCAAGAGATGAAGAAAGACGCAACTTGCACTTCGCTTGCTCGTGAAATATCCCGTTCTTCCCCAGTCTTCTTGGATCCATTGAAAATGACGACAGCAACAGCTTAAACGGGCCCCTTGGCAAGCTAGAGTGAGTAGGATATAAACGTTTGGTTTTCTCGCATACAGTCCACCCTCGTTAAGCCTTCATGCAGCAGTAGAACGGCTAATACGAGATTTGTGGCAGCCTGAAGATCTGAAACCAAATCTCTTGTAGTCGCTTCGCGGGTTCTTCGAGCCATAATGGCAAAAAACGGTCTTCGGATGTAGTTGCTGCTTTTGGTCTCCCTTGACCAGGTTGTCTATCAACAGATCCAATGCTTAAAAAGCGGCTAGAAACTCTTGATATGACACTTTGAGGTATATTCAAATCTTGGGCGACCTCCATTTGTTTTTGACCTATCTCGATTCTACCAATTATTCGCCACTTTTAACATCAACTTAAATGATGTCTTTGAGCCATAACTAATGAATACTGATCAGACTCAGACACCCCATGCACTTTAAACAACACTACAGATCAGAATTCCAACATGCGTCCATTAAGCACCACATTCTCAATCTTCTAATTTGCATATTTCCGACGCTAATATATGCGCGAAAATGCAATTTTGAGTTCAATAGTATTTAATTAACATAAATAATTGCAGAATTGGGCATTGGTTGCAACATTAACTTAGTGAGCATATTTTTCCGCATTATCCTTTAATTTTGATGACCAGTTTATTTTGTGCTCTTAGCGTTTTTTTACAACTAGACTTAAAAGTTCACGTACATAAAATTCTACAAGAAATTACTCTCGTCCGAATCTTGCCTTTAAGCTTTCAATAGATTTGCTATAATTTTCTGAGGATGGAGGGTAACTATCAATAATTTCTTTTGCTCTACTACCAGGAGACATACACTGTATTAAATAGTGGAATTTATCTACATTCTCTAATGATCTATCTTCGTGAATTCTGCTAAATTGACTCCAAAATGTGAGCCAATCTCTTACTTCTCCTCCAAATTGAATAAGCTGAACGTTCGGAAGCTTTAAATTAGTCTTAGCAATGGCATCTTGTTGTTCGAAAGCAGAATTCTGAGTTAAAAGCTTAACGCAAGTTTTATTTTCATCGAATTTTTCTCTGTAATTTTCTACAATTTCAAACTCGTCTGCCTATTTTGCATCAGAAACAGGTTTGAGTAATAACCCTAATATTTCGTTCACAAGATCCGTTAAATGGCAAAATATTATCTCTAAAAATGAAAATTTCACTTCAATATTTTCAATTACATCATTATTTTCTAATATAGTTTTTAAACATTGGTAAAGTTTTGTAAAATTAGCCCTAACTGGAGCTATCTTTTAAATCAAAATATCCATTTCAGATCTCTAACAGAATTCGAAACTTACTATTTTTCAAACTTGAAAATAATAAATAAAAATGGAAACTGACCTATAAAAATTCATTACGTACGGTTTCACCACTTTGTCATAGATTGCGTGTTATTAATCTAAAACTTTAAAGGATTATATTTTATATAAAAACATTATTTATATCACAAACACAAAATAGCCACCTCTCCTCATGGATGACTCTATTAGAACAACAACAAATAAAGTCGGTTGTCATGCAACGAAAACAACTTATAAATTGAAGAAGACGTGCGTGCTGATAAACCATGGATGTAACACATTCATAATTCTGCACAAATCTCTTTCAAACTGACACATAAAATCAAGTAGCACAAAATCTCGGTCAAGCTCGTAATGGGCAAAACCAAGGGGGTGGAAATAGGGAGGGGCTTTGTGAAAACCGAAAACTCTCCATAAATTCTTAGTTAAAACACATATCAAATCAGTTTAAATTTATTATTACTTCTGAGAAAATCGCCAAAAATTTATGTATCACGGATTTTTGATGAGATTAATAAATTGGAAATCGCTCGTCAAACGTGACAAATGAGGTGCGTTCGTTTTATAACTAGTTTTATAAATATTTTTTACACTGCATATTGAACTGAATGTATATTTTAGTGCACTTCATAAGTGCATATCAATTTCATGCTGTTCAAAGGGCTGTAACATCATTAAAATGCACTTGCAATAATTTTTCCCATTGACCATAATGTAACAGAAAACTTTTGACTATCTCTGTAATTAAACTATACATCCGATTTTCATAAGATTTGAAATGACTCGATAAAATTTTGCAACAATTATATATTTAAATTTTCAGACCATTCGGTTGGGTGGTTTTTGCTCTGTTATATGCGGACAGATGGAAAGACGGATGGACGGACGGACGGACAGACAGAGAGACGGGCCGAACGACGACTGTAGGTGCAACGTATTTATATAATTACGAACGCATCTAAAAATGGGCTTAACGCGCGAAGAAATAGGGTTTTAGAGAGGAAAAAATTCATAACTTCATCAATCTTCAGGATATCAAATTCACTTACACTTATTATAAAACTCCTTAATACTACCTACAACTTTTATATCGACAAATTTTTGACAAGAACAACTCTTACCGCAAAAACAATTAAAAACTAAAAAAAAAATGAGGGGTGGGAATTGAAGTAGAAAAAATTATCATAACTTCGTCAATTCACAAGATATCTAATCCACTTATCTCTATCATACATCTTCTAAATATTATCTACAACTTTCGTATTGACAAGTTTTTAATAAGACCAAACCTTACAAAAAAAAAAAAAAAAACTTTAACAAAAATATCGGTTGACGAAAAAATGATCTTATTAAGGGTATACTCAAATCCAAACTGCTTATTTTCTGATGCATTTTTAAATTCATTTTTGCTCTCAAACGTACCTAATTGGCAGGTTCTCTTATTCAGAAACCATATAATGTCTATTTCAAAAAATGCTGTCCAAATGTGTAGTTTAAACCGAATTTCCCGAAGGGATAGTGCTGGAAATGAAAAAAAAAATGTCGTGCTGAAAAAAATAATTGTTTATAAATCAAGTTCTAATTAACTGATTGAGAAATAAAAACCAAGGTCGCTTATAAATCTCTTTAAAAAAATCACGTCAGCAAATTTCATGTTTTTACTTTTAAAAAGGAGTCTTGGAAATGCGTCAAAAATTTTTAGTTGTTGAGCGTAAAAAAATATTTTTTTTTAATACCGCCTTAACATGAATTTTCTAAAACCAGCTCTTACAAAAAAATGAAATAAAAAATTCGCCAAAAGCTGCCTGATAATATTAAACATATTGTTAAACTGGGTTAATCTCTTATCTTGATTTAGTTTTTGCTGGTGAAATTAGTACTTAACTTCGAATTCTACCTCCGCCTGTAAGCCTAGCAGGCAGGGATTTTTTTTCTTTTACAAATATCTTAAAAAATGTTTGAAATTCTAGAGTGGCTGAAATTTTGAAACAAGACAAAAGTTTAAAGTTCTAAACCATGTTCTTTAGCCATCTTAATACTCCATCTGTTTTCAAAGTGGTGCCACATTTAAATATTCGGCTTAATATAAATGTTCCGGGGCATTATTTGCTTTGCCTTTATCGCAAAAAAAATTGGCTGAGATAGAACAATTTGAAATTCTAGGGTGGCTGACATTTTGAAACAAAATAACAGCTCGCCATGCTGTAAAACTTGCATTTATGAACCGATTCGGATGTTATTGAGATGGATTACCCAGGTATCGACCGAGATCGTTGGACAGTTTCATCAACAATTTTGTTTTAAAATGGCGGCCACTTAAGATTTTGAAAAAAAAAAAAATGTACATAAAAATGTAAAAATTAGAAAGCTCTTTCTTTACGTAAGAAGTCCAAAGCAATTTTTGTTTTTACCGCTTTCATTAAAAAGATATAGCAGTTGAGATATAGCAGTTTAAATTTCTACGGTGGATGACATAAAACAAGAGAACGAACTCGGTTGAAACCATAGTAAGTTCTGTACACATACTCAGTCACTTTGAAATCGGTTCATATGAACGAGTGCCAAGAAATTCGAGTGCAAGACAAACTGATATACTATTTATTTATTTATTTATACATATTAGTGTTTGACCAAAAGGTGGTTTAAGGATCGGGATCGGTCAACGTACAGCAAACTTTTCTGGAATTATGTTGGCGCAGCATGTCCCCTAAGGGATTTTGCACCATAAAACCTTATACAACCAACCTTTCTGGAATTATCAAATATCGCCAACATTTGCTACAAAAATAGGTCTTCGTAAATAAAGTCAAAATCACCTGACAAATTTTTAGAAATTCCCATACACGTTCAATATTGAGAAAAACTGCGAATCTTCTATAATCGATAAATTGTAGATCATGTGTTTGAGTAAAATTATCTGATTTGTTAAAATAAGGAATAGCCATGCTATCTTTTCCGCTTGATACAGGTGGGGAATTTTCTGTATTTTTTCATACTGGTGTTCTATTTTAGACAGTTTAATAAATAAATAAATATATATATATATATATACAGGACATTCGTTGTGAATTAAATGAAGTCATAGAAAATCAATATGTACAATGTTCTATGTAGTTTTCAACAGGAAAAATGACAGAATTTTATATTAACCACCATTTAAAATCAAATAGATATTAAATATTCCATTTTTAAATTCATTAAATTAATAAAAAAACATCTCAATTGAAAATTTAGAGAAAATGCAAATTTAAAGCAAGAAGATTAAAGAATGATATTCAATTTTCAAACTTAAAAGTTTTAAAAGTATAAATCATCATTCTTTATTGACTTATCATTGTAATCAAAGTCAAAAAGAATAATTCAAATGATGAAAAGAATGAAATGATAAAAGGATTTATTTGTTAATCTGTAACTATTTTTACATAAATATAAATTAATACATAAAATCTAATTATTAGAAAATAAACTGCATACAACATGTTTATTACTAATAAAAAATTTGCTTTAATAAATTAAGAATGCTTGGATCTGTATGTATTAAATTCGAGGCTACCAAAAGTAAGCATGTGCAGAACATAACACTTCCTAATTAGTCAAATATAATCAGTAAATTACAAACTTAAAATTATTCAGTTAATTATTCTGCTTAGGCAATTTTACGGCTCAGCATTCCTTTGCAGTTGACGTACTGTGGCTTTTCAAGCATGGTGCAGACATATTTTACTATCTAATTAGTTCAGATTTTAAAGTCGCTCTCTTTCAATTAAGTAAAGAGAACCAACATTTTTCCATTTTAAATATTTTAATTATTTACTTATAAATATACCATGTCTTATGAGGGTAATAATTTACTATGTATTTTCATCATTATTTGTTATAATTTTTTATTAAAGGAACAAGTAATTAGTACAACTATATTGTTGCAACAGTTTGTTTAGAGATTAAGAATTTTGGAATTTCAAATTAATTACAAAACTGTGTGCAGGAATAGATATGTAAAGCATAGATAAAAGTAATTTTGTAATATTTAAAAAAATTAACGATTTATTTTTTTTCATAGATTTGGGATTATATTTGTGGATAAAATAATTACTCTTATTCTAAAAATAGCTATTAAGAATTACTAATTCAAGAATTATTTGAAATTATATATCTATTGTTAACAAGTCTCAGCACTCTTAAAGCACAAAATTTTCGAAATTTTATTTTTTGTAGAAGTTAAACTGCTATCTTTTTTTAACATTTTATATAATTGTTTGCTTGAAATTGTGATTAGGAAAGCAGTTATGGCTTTTAGAATTATACCCGCTCGAAAGCTGAAGCGGCATTTTCGAAATTTTGAAGTCATTTTTCTCCAAATCACGTTTTTCGGGATAACGCGCAGGACATCGCAAAAACTTCTGAATATTTTTTCAATAAATTTGTAAAACATACGTTTCATGTTGATCTCTATAAACGGAACTTAAAATTTTCTTTTTTATTGTTCAAAAAGATATGTTTTTCGGTTATTATGTTGTTCAAATTTTCAAAATTTTCCATTAGCTAAATACAGCTTTGCATTAAAAATATAAAAATGCTTTAAATACAAATTTATTTACGTTCAGGATAATTATTAGAATCAGAAGTATGTATAAGCACCAAAAGTTTTGTTATAGTTGCAATAATTATTTTCTAATCATGCGCGCAAGCTGTTATACAAATTTTCTGCTCGTCAAATATCGACAGTTTGGAGCGCCCTGTAGATGCTAATTCTGCATCTTGCAATTTTTTAAATGCATAAAATGAAATAAAGTACTTACGTCTTTCATCTAAAATAGATCTTTTAAAATTATATACATTTTAAGATATTAAATGTTGAAAATGGGTTCTTTTTCTTTTTTTTTCAAATTTTAAGGGTTCTCAGACACCTTAAGAAGGTTTTGAATTAAGTGCCGAAGAAATACAAATAATTATCACAAACTCTCCAAATTTGTTTATTTGCATTATACCACCGTTTAAAGATTATTTCAGTAATTATACCAGACACGGTTTAAAGACTAGTTTTACGAACGCGACAACAGTTTCGAAATATTTTCTACCATTAATATTTCTTTCTCTAAAACAAACTACTCAAGGAATTTTAATGTTTTTATTTAACTTTTCGATAGTAGTTAGACTATTAATGGATCGTTTGACAAGGAATAAAAAATATGAGCAATAATTACACAATTTAGCGAAACAAATGTAACATGTAAAACAACAGAGATTGATATACATTTTTCTACGGAAATATTAAAGAGATTTACATATTTTTCAATCGGTTTCCTAAAAGTTAAACTGTAATGAAGAACTGAGTGGAAGAACATCTTAAGTAACAAAAATTACATTTCAAGATATTTGAGGTGAAAGTTTTTGCTGTAAATTTTAATGATTTATTTTCTGTTTGATACCATGTGTTTAAAATATCAACAGGTATGGTACTAAAATATGTCAGAAAAACTTATTCATATTTAATATTCAAATATTAAAAATTATTAATATTATTGACATTATTAAATATTCAAATATTAAATATTAATGAATAATGTCTTAAATCTTCAAGACTAAATAGAATCTTAATATTTTAGCTTCACATATGATAGAATACCTCATAACGCTTTCATCCAAAAGATTAAAAAAAAATTAGAAAAAGTAGCATAACATGTTCATCTACTCAGCTCTTCAATTGATCTTTCTCAAAGTACAGAAATAACAATTAGAACAACCACACTATTTTTTATATAAATCATGGAAACAAACAAATCACAGTTTTTTTTTTTAATTAGTAAGTATTAAATTTTTTTCTTTAGTTATTGTTTAAACTAAAAATTAGTTTATCGTCTGTTAAACTACTAAAAACAGTATTGAAATCCTTTTAGTAGCGCACCAGAAAAAAGAAATACACAAACGTCATCTATACTAATATTATAAAGATGTAAAAATTGTTTGTTTGTGGGAGGTAATCTCTGGAACTACCGAACCGATTTCAAAAGTAGTGGTATCAAAATAACGGTGTTAGTCCCTTCTCGAACATAGTCTATATCTTATGTCCATGCCACTAACCCAAATGGGGTGCAGAAGCGAAATATGTTCTAAGAATGCTCTTTTTGTGTTACTGAAGGGCCTAGAAACATGAAATTGGAATGGTAGTTACTTATAACATATAAATGATCTCTAAGAACATTTCTTAGAACATTCGAAATTTAAAGGGGGATAAAATGCGCAAAAAGCGTTTTAAAAAACGTTATAAATGGCTATTTCTACTCAATCTTAGGAAGTACCGATAATTGCTTCAACATAGGTTATATTTTATGTTGGTACCACTACCCCAAAGGGGGTGCCCAAGCGAATAACTTTCTAAAAATACGATTTTTGTGTTACTGAAGGGTTTAGAATCATGAAATTTGGAATGGTAGTTACTAATAAGATATAAATGATCTAAAAGAACATTTCTTAAAACATTCGAATTTTAAAGGGGGTGAAAATGAACAAAAAGCGTACTGAATCGCGATTTCTACGCAATCCGAAGAAGTAACGAACCGATTTAAAAAATAATGGTGTCAAAATGATTGTGACAGTCTTTGCTCCAATAAAGCCTATATTTTATATCCGTGCCATTACCCCAAAGGGGGTGCAGGAGCAAGATATGTTCTAAAAATGCGATTTTTGTGCTACTGAGGGGCCTAGAAACATGAAATGTGTATGGTAGTTATAAGACATAAATGATCTTTAATAACACTTCTTAAAAGAATCGAAATTTAGTAAGGGTAATAGTACGAGAAAAGCGTTCTAAAAACGTTCTAAATGGCGATTTCTACACAAACTCAGAAAGTATCAAACCGATTTCAAAAGTAGTGGTTGGAAATTAATGGTGACAGCCTTTGCTTCAACATAGGGTCTATTTCATGTTGGTGCCACTGCCACTTGGGTGTTGCAGGAGCTAAAAGAGGCTCTAAATTGCGATTTCTGTGATACTGAAGACGCTAGCAACTTTAATATGACATGATTGTTACTTATAAAATATAAATGCCCTCTAAGAACTGCCAAAAATAAATTCGAAATTTAAAAGAGGTGAAGAGAAGTGAAGGGGCAAAAAGCGTACTAAAAAAGGTCCCAAATTACGATTTCTATGAAATCTCAGGAAATAGTGCACCGATTACAAAAGTAATGGTAGCGAATCAATGGTGGCAGTTTCTGATTCCACAGAGGTTATATTTCATGCCTTTGCTTCCACCCACATCGGGTTGGCAGGAGGAACAAACCTTTAAGGAAACCTTTAAAAACTTTCTGAATTACCATTTCTGCGGAATATTAAGAAATACCAAACCGATTTCAAAATTAATGTTGGCAAATTAATGGTGACAGTTTCTGTTTCAACATAGGCATTTTATGTTAGTGCCACTACCACCTGAGAGGTGGTAGACCGATAGACAAGAAGCTTCGAATTTGAGATGCTGGTTAATTTTTAGATGCAAATGCGTACTACTAACGGTTTATTCAAAACTTTTAATGAATACTGAAATGAGCGTATGAAATGAAGTTATTATTTATTTAGTTTTAGTTCATTTTATTAATTTAAGTCTCATTTCTGCCTAAGCAAGTGTAATTATGAGGTATAGTCAAACTGTGTTTTAAATAGTAATTTTTGATTTATTCCTAAAAGTATAATTTCTTTTAATAAAAATTAGAGATATGAATATCACTTTGCATATTTCAACTGTTACGCGAGCAAAGCCGCGGGGTTTGCTCGTCTGCTATACATGAGACTTTTTTTTGCTCGAAAATTTGCATAACTATTGTATTTTTTTTTTCATATATATCTATTTAAAAGACCAATTAATTGTTTAACTGCTAAATAAATTGTAAAAAATTTAGGAGTCCCTTCATTAGTATACAAATAAAAGAGATATAAAAGGTTGGCTGTTTTACATGTGACTTCAAAACTGTTGTCGACCTCTTAAAAGTTACTTTTACGAAGGCCTGGAAACTTGAAAATATGTGACATGTTAGAATATATACAGGGTGCAATATGTTATCTATCGTGGGCTTTTAATTTCTCAACCGTTGGTCGCAGACATATAGTTCCAATCACAAAAACGTTTCACATAAATTAAATATTCATGTTGTGGAATTATTTAAAGTAAAAAATCAATTTTATAAAAATTACAAAATCTAACTTTTTACGCGGTCCCCCAGCCCCTATAGTTATATTTAGTAAACGTTTACACATATCATAACAGATGTAACACAAAAAGTTTGACATCTATACTACAAAAATTGACACAGTTATTAAATTTCAAAGTTTGTGATTTTTGCACATGATTTTGTCTTGCATTGAGAGATCAGTTAAAAGATGAATTAAAGTAGTTCGAGATCAAAGTCAGGTTACAATGACTTTTTCACGGCAAAACCACCTTTACCAGTATCGCCAAATCGGGGTATCACCAAAGAGGGTTATTTCATCTAAAAATTTTAGCTGACTTTTAGGGGTCGTATACAAACCGAAGAATTAAATATTGAAATTAAACAGAAAAATAGATATGAATATATTATAATATCAGAAAACGGTGTACTATAAAAATGAATACATCAAATGCTGGAATCTACTAGAGATACTGTTCAAAGTGTTCTCCATTGGTATCAATGCACGATTGAATGCGTGGCAGTACTACGTCCCGGACACGTTAGCAGAGGGTGGACACGCAAATGTGCAAACTGTGTGGCAATCAAGGATGATGCGCTGCTGCAGATAAACCAGAGAATTGGTCTCAGTAACATAGACCATAGTAGATTCCGGCGTTTGATGTATTGATATTTTATAGTACACCGTTTTCTGATATTATAATAAATTTATATTTATTTTGTTTAATTTCAATATTTTATTTTTCGCTTTGCATACGACCCCTGAAAGTCAGCTCAAATTTTTAGATGAAGTAACCCTCTTTGGTGATACCCCGATTTGGCGATACCAACTGAAGGTGGTTTCGCCGTAAAAAGGGAATTGCACCCTAAATTTGATCTCGAATTACTTTAATTCATCTTTTAACTGATCCCTCAATGAAAGACAAAATCATGTGCAAAAATCTCAAACTTTGAAATTTAATAGCTGTGTCAATTTTTGTAGTACAGATGTCAAACTTTTTGTGTTATATATGTTATGATATGTGTAAACTTTTACTAAATATAACTATAGGGACTGGGGGGCCTTATAAAAAGTTAGATTTCGTAATTTTTATAAAATTGATTTTTTTCTTTAAATAATGCCACAACATGAATATTTACCTCATTTGAAACGTTTTTGTAATTGGAACTATATGTCTACGACCAACGGTTGAGAAATTAAAGGTTGGCGATAGATAACATACTGCACCCTGTATATCTCAATGAGTGACAATTATGAATTGGAAACCCTCAAAGCAATTTTAATAAGATTAATATTATTCATATCAAATTATGTAATTATATAATTATCTCTATTTTAAAAAGATCGATAGCAGATAAATAGAGCGTCTGTAGCAGGCACATGATTTTCTACAGTTGATTTTCTATGAAATAAAACCTGTAAATATTAATTATTTTTAGGGAGATGATTTTATCTGTAGAGGACTGCGCGCTCACACTCTTCAATCAATCTAAAAACTACTGAATTAACCCATACAAGTTCTACGTTCTCTTAAGCCTTTCCGACGCAGTGTGTCCGGGTCGGGATACCTAATTTTAATTCAAAACTTACATGCGGCACAAAGAATATTTTAATAAAATTTTGCATTAACAAAGAAAGTAAAAGTAACAGGTTTTCAATTTCTAAAAAAGTCGTATGTAAATTCCGGTGTCAGTCGAAGATTTCCTCATTTTACAACAAGATTTGCCTGTGCCGGAAAGGGTTAAATCAAAGTTGCCGAAAATAACATGTTGCTTTATCTACCCTATATATATATAATCCTAATGAAACGAATTTATGAAACGAATATATGAAACGGCTGAAATGTATCGATTCTTTGAATCGACTAATTAAATAACTGATTTTGTTTCACGGTGATTTCTCCTAAAATATGGGATACATTGCGATGAAATTAACACCAAAAATCCGTGTTGACCCACAGATATCAAAACTGGTATCAGAATTTTAAAATTCGAATGAGTTTTCGAAATTTTATTTTTTTTTTAAATTTTAAATACATTTTTTCTAATGATGGCAAATCAAATTTTAATCATAACAGAATTTTTTTTTTCATAATTTAGAAAAGGTTACAATTTTAAATTAATTTGGCGACCAGTTTGGCCTACTTTAAATATATGCTAAGAACAATGCTTTTTTTATATTTCGTTATCATTTTATTAAATACAAACCTTTCATTTAAAAATGAAACATTTAAATTGATGGCTTACTACTTTTTTTTTTTTCAAAAAATAAAACGAAAAGAAAAATATTAAGCACAGATGTCATATACGCACCGGGGTACCTAATTGGCGCACAAATCACATTATTTTGATTGACATGGTAACCCGGCTATTGTTGTTTATTTAATAATAAATGTTTAATTACTTTTATTTCTTTTTTAAATTTATATAAATTATTTTGTTCTATAGTTATTAATTATTTTTTTTGCTGTTTCCTTTTGAAAATAATAGAAAATAATTAAAAGATACGGTACAATGTAGTAGTTATTCCGTCAACTAATTTCGCAAATTATATAAATCGCCAAATCACTCGCCAAATTGTACAGATTGACAAAATTTTTATTTTAAATAACAAAAGAACAAATAAATTGGTATAACATTAATAAATATAAAAATAAAACGCCGAAATAAAAATCCCTTGATGATGTAAACACGTATAACTTGCTAAAAGTCAAGTGAATGTGACATTTACGATCAAGCATCACTCTCAGAAATAAAACTCTCCCTTTTGACGATTCAGAAATCCTCGAGCTTTTTTTCGTCGTTTTTGACGATCATTTCCTATTAACATCACGGGACTTTTAACGAAACGTAAACCCTCAAATATTTGACGAAAGGTTTGCCTCAATCACGGTCAGACTCAATGCATTTTAAGGAAACATTTCCCCAAATCCTCCTCAAATCCTACGATTTTAGCAAACAGATATTTTCTTGTTTATGTTAGTCCTGTAATAATTTATTTTAAAACAGCACTTAGTGCTTTTCAGAAAATACTGAAATATAGGTAGTTATTGTTTCTTCATTAGTTATTTTTTTAGTTGTTAGAATTTTTAGGAATGCTTATTAATATTATTATTATTTTATTTATATGTTGTCGTTCGTTATGTTTTAATTCGAAAAGAATAAATTTCCTGTGTTTTTCAAAACCATTCAATAAGAAAATTATGTCAATAAAATTTCAAACTTCTAGGATATTTTTTTTTTTTAAAAGAAGTATATTATGTTTTCAATCAAATTAAAAATAAACATTATTGATCCCTCTCCTCTTTATAAACAGTAAAGTGTTAAAATCTTATCCTCCTACTCAAAGTGATAAAATCTCACGCAATATGCACTTCACAATTCATTATTTGTGAGCAACAAATTAACCAGACCATATTCTAATTATCCATTGATCAAAGAAAATTTCAGTTGTAAATTATTTAATCAAGCCATATTATAATCATTCATTGATACGAGAAAACCATAAAAATAAATTAGCTTTCCTTAAAACTTTCAGAAAATATAGCAGCCCGATAAAATTGCAATCTACGTTATAAAAATAAAACACGAAGTAGAATTCTTTATATCAGTCTAAAAGCAGATCCTTCCAAGTCCCCAGCAGCCAGGTTGGCATAACAACGACCTCCCATACGAAAGGTCGTGAGTTCGAATCACGCCGGGGAAAGAGAGAGGTAATTTTTTTCCTTCCCCGTGTCAATTACTGGAGCTTCCAAACTGATTGATAGATGGCGCCACCAGCCCTCTTTTGACGAAACTATTGACGAAATTTATATCGTCAAGCAAGTGAAGAAACTAATTTCATCAATTTGACGAAATGTTCGCTCGGAGCATTTTCCAGGAAACTATTTCGTCAAAAACAAAGAAAATTTCGTGCAATCTGAGTATTCATTTCTGAGAGTGATTATGGGCATTTAATCTTATAGTTCGCGACAGATTTTTGGTCGACGGGATAACTAAGTAGTACCAAAAATACATATGTAACTGGTATTCAAAAACAAAGTTTTCACCAAATTTTCGTAAATATATATATATATATATATATATATATATATATATATATATATATATATATATCTTGCAAAACATGCGATGCGTATATGACATCTGGCGAAATATTAAATTATGTAACAAACCATGAAATTTAATTTGAACTTCAAATCAATGTTTTAATTTACAATTCGAACAATAAAAAAATGCTAACTGGCGAGTTGAAAAAGAGATATTGGCGAGATTTGCAACCGCCTTTTTTTCTTTCGGCACAGATGTCGTATACGGCCCGATATTGGCACGATTTTTTTCTGACGCCAATGTCATATACGCAACGGGTACTTAACTGGCGCCACAATATTGTTATTTTGCTTGATATGGTAAGCCGGATGATGTTGTTTATGCTGTTGATGCGTTCCCCAAATTGGCGTTGGATAAAAATCGCGCCAATATGGGGCGTATATGACATTTGTTCCGAACCTTCATATGAAAGGCGAAGGGATGAGATCGTATTTGTTTATGGCATTTGATTACTTGAACTATTATAATATAGATGAAATGATGGGGACAGAATAATATTTGGCGACTTATCACCTGTGTCTGGATAACATTAAAGTATCAAAATGGCACCTAGAGTATAAAAAGCAAAGTGTTCCGCCCGGAACAGTTAATGATAGTCACATGATTTAGGCTATTGCTATAGAGTTTGTTTTAAAATATCGGTTGACAAAGACTCTGAATACTTAATTCATTTTATTTTAGCTTCTTTTCAAATGTTTAACTGACCCTCTTTAATCAACAAAGAAAACAACCATCGGATGTCTTAACAGAAACTTATTCTCCGTTAAATTTTTGCAATCAAAGGGAATTGAATGGAAACCCGTTTACAGGGAGATCTGCAAACCTTTACAGTATAATTTAATCTTCTCTAATATTTTTAAAACCCATCAGATTAGCATGTTTTTAAATTTTTAGATTCTGCGGTGTCTGAACGGGGATTGGCGAGCGTAGCTCTCAGGGGGCAGAGCCCCTTAGTTTTAATATAAACATACAATTGTCCCATAAATGTATTACATAATTATTAGGCCTTTTTATGGCAGGGTTTTCTAGTAGACGTTTCACTACACTGTTTAAATAAAAAAAAAATATGTAACAAACGATAGCGAGGACTAAAACCACGCTAAACTGTGTTGAGTATAATATCTGATTTGAGTATTCAGGAGATTTTTCATTCGTTACAGTGATTCTTACGACTATTTGTTATTCCTTTGATATACAAAACATACAGGGTTTCCCTAAAAACGTGCTTTGATTATAAAATGCTATAATGCATTAAAAAAAAAAAAACCTGATTTTGACGGTTGATGATTTTGATACATCATCTGTATTGTCTAGAATTCGTGAATCAGAACTCGTAACATGTGTGCCAACGTGACACCTAATATCTCAAATCGGTACTTTGTCTTACGCTATACATGAATTAACATAGCAGTCATTACGCATTTCGTAGTTTCTGTGTTCTGAGACTACAGCATGGTAGTATCTTCATTTGGATGCATACACGTTTATTTTAGCGTATATCCAAACGAAAAAGTCCCGGGACGTGAACTGAGGTAAACGGACCAATAAAATTCAACTGATTGATCTTTCTCGCACAAAGCAACTTCTACGTAACGTTACTTTCGCCAATTAAAATAATGTTAAATACTGCAGAATATTTAACAAAAAAAAACAACAACAACAACAAAAAACCACCATTTATATCAAATACTTAATTAGTTACATAAATTGCAGACGATATTTCAAAGTAGGTTTTGAGTTATGTTGAAATAATGATCGCATGTCAGTCTTTTTTTTTTCAGTTATTAAAAAGGAATAGGGTAACTTTAGGACAGATGGCTATAGAGGAGAGATGGCCAGTCTAAATATTTCCAAAACTTGATCATAGATTGCAACATAAACTTTGTATGAAATAGTTCAACGAGATTATTTATAGCGACGCGCAGATGTGTTTATCGATTATAAAAAGTAAGTGTAATTTTAATGTTTATTTAATTTAGTGGTTGAATATTTTGTTGACTTAGATATCTGAATGTTTTGCAATACGTACATTATATATAAATTTTACTATATGGACATTTAAGGCACGTATATAGTCTAATCAATACTTCTAAGGGTAAAACAGAGACGTACAATGAATATTGACGCTTTAAATCGGAAGACCAATTTCAGGAGAGATGGCCACATGAAATCTAGGAGTGATGGCCGCGTTTAATCAATATTTCAAAATTATGCGGAGTGATGATTTTAACTAAATATAATTAAATTTAAAATAAATACATGACTTTTATGTTTATACTAGGGGGGTCTGCCCCTGCAAGCTACGCTCGTCAACCCCCGTTCAGACACTGTAGAATCTAAAAGCACGCTAATCTGATCTATTTTGAAAAAGATTAGAGAAAATTGAATTAATCTGAAAAACCTTTAGCGATGTCCCTGTAAACGGGTTTTCATTCAATTCCGTTTGATTGCAAAAATTTAAGGTAGAATCAGTTGCTGTTAAGACATCCAATGGTTGTTTTCGTGTTTGGTTAAAGAAGATCAGTTAAACATTTGAAAAGAAGCTAAAATAAAATGAATTAAGTAAACAGATTCTTTGTCTCTCGGTATTTTTAACAGCGTTATAAAACGATTGACATAGTACAATTTACTATAATTACTAAAATTTGCTGCTTTAACCCCTTCAAGGGCGGTGGTTCATTTTTGGACCACTTAATTTTAATTCTTAAATGCCACATTGGCATCAGAATATTGGGATGAATATTTCCCTTTTATTAAGTAAGTGAACAAATCCTTATGTGTATGAGGGAACAGTTTCTGGAATCTCGCCAGATTGGTTGTGTTTCTCTTCTTTTTCTAACTCTGCTGCAATCTTGTGTACTAACAAAGCCATGTCATGTGTTGTAAGTTTTAGATCTGAAAATAGTATTTTTATTTCGATAACATTGCTACAAGGTCCTATGATAATTGGATCAGTATACAGTGCTCCATCTGGTAATATTGATAGAGACATGTCTCCCTGGATTAATTATTATACGAACTGTTCACGACTGTTAATTGGCGGTGATTTTAATGCTCCCTTGAATTATCTGGGGTACACTAGAGAAAATGATCGAACAGAGACATTTTATGACTATATTATGATTGGTAATCTGAGAATTTTAAACGACCCAGATGCATCCCATTCATACGTTCAGGGCGAGAGAAAGGGTCGTCCGGACCTAACGCTGGCTGGTTCTGATATTGTTCCGCTATTGGATAACTGGCAGGTTATTGATAGAATTTTCTCATTCTCCGATCATAGGTATATTTCCTTTGACCTTAAATCGGAAGTTCTTTATAGTCACATAATGAGATATAAAACTAAAAATAAATCTTTTGCAAAGTTCAATAGACTTTTTAGACAGAAGAGTAATCTATTGCATGATACACTAAAAAGAGTTCATAATATTGCTGCTTTGGAAGATTGGTTAATTAATTTTAATGATTATATTCAACATATCATGCTAAGAAGATTTAAATTAGGTAAATTATCTCATAAGCCAAGAACGAGTTGGTATACAAAACAGTTGAAGGTTGAGAGAAATAGAGTGAATGCACTTTACAAAAGACATCGGAAAAATCTAGATATGGAAGAATACAGGGATACATATGTCTTGGCTCGTCGGCAATACAAGAGGAATCTGCGACGTGCGAAGAAGGTTGGTTGGACAAATTTCTGTAGAAGAACGGAGGATGCTTACGGAAACCTATATAAATATGTCTCTGGCAAATCTATTATATATGCCGATTTGGCTTTTACAACTCTTGAGAATGCTTCAGTTTTTGATAGTTATGATGAGGTTGCAGCTACATTGATGCAAGAGCACTTTAAGATTAATGATATACCGCCTTCCATTCATAATTTTATAAATGATGTTGATTATACAGATCACCCAGATTTGGTGTTGTTTACAACCCGTGAATTAAATTTTGCTTTAAAAAAGCAAAGAAATAATAAGGCACCAGGTGAGGACAATATAGATGCCTTAGTTGTGAAAAATCTCTGCAAAAATTTTAGATTTTTGATGCTCAGCATATTTAATACCTACCTAAGGCTCGCTCATTTTCCAACATGTTGGAAAAGGGGTCTGATAGTATTCTTCAGGAAGAGAAACAGACCTCCTGCTTTACCGCGCTCCTATAGACCTATAACATTGCTACCTGTGTTGGGAAAGGTTTATGAAAGACTGTTGAAAACTAGAATAATTTCGATGCTGGAAAATACAAGCTATCTTGATGATAACCAACATGGGTTTCGCGAAGCAAAGAGTACATTGACAGCAATGGCTTCTTTAAGGAATTTGATAAGGGAAAAGTTGGCAACATACAAATACTGTGCTTCCGTTTCCTTCGATATCTCGGGGGCCTTTGATGTCCTGGAGTGGTCGATCGCCTCGGAGATTATTGATAAGTTACCAATCTTTGTTTACTTGAAGAGCATTTTTAAAAATTATATTTTTTCAAGGCAGATTGGGTTTCGATTTCTCCGAGGTGTTCGATGGTTCAGGATTTTCTTTGGCTGCCCGCAAGGCTCTTGTTTAGGGCCATTGATCTGGTCAATTGTAGCAGATGAAATATTGAAGCAGAGTAGATATAATTTAATGGATATGATTTCATACGCAGACGATTCAATTGTTACATATGGTGCAAATACAAGAGCGTCACTGGAGTACAAGATGAATAACCATGTGGCAAATTTTGTTACTGCCTGTGCTCGTTTGAATCTTTCAATTAATCCAGATAAAACTGTGGCCATGCTTTTTGGTACAAACACACTAAAGAAAAGAAGACCGATTTTTAAACTAATGAATAGAAGTATTCCTGTAAAAGAAAACATTATGTATCTTGGTTTTATGTTAGACAGCACATTTAACTGGTTAGAACATTTGGACATGGTCAGAACAAAAATTACCGGATTTACATGTAATGTAAGAAAGACTCGGATAAGGGATCAAGGTCTTTCTATTGAATTTACCAAGATTTGGTACTTGAACGTTCTTAAGAAACAAATTAGTTATGGCCACGAAGTCTGGTATAATGATTTGAAGTGTCATGGTCTACAAAGATTATCATCTTGCCAACGAATGTGTTTACTTTCAATAATAAGATCTTATCGTACAACATCAACGGATGCACTTTGTGTGTTAGCAGGCACGCCTCCTTTGCATCTGGAACTCTCGGCTTCTTCACTAAAATATAATGTGATACACGGTAATTCTTCCATGGAAATTAATGATATCTTGGTGAATTCTAGTAAGTTGATGAACAAAATTAAGTCATATGATTATCCGTATTTTTGTTATTCACATCATATCAATTTTGTAAGACCAGTGATTGACTCGGTTCCTATCTATAACCATCCAGTAATTTTCACTGATGGGTCAAAGATGAATGAGGGTGTTGCGGCTGCCTTTACCGTTTATTATCATGAAGCTTTTATATTTGATTTCAGAGTTAAACTTGGGTCATTTAATTCAGTTTATCAAGCCGAATTGGTGGCAATTTCAGAAGCAATTGACTGGTGCAGATCTACATCTTTTAAAGTTTTCCATCTATACACTGATAGCTTATCATCTTACAGCGCTCTTCAGAGATTATTTCCTACAGATTCCTTGTTGTTGAAAATTTTTACCAACTTACGTTTATTGAATAAAAAAGTTATCCATATAGGCTGGGTGAAGGCCCATGTTGGTATACAGGGGAATGAAAGAGCAGACTACCTGGCAAAATCTGTGATTATGGATGGAATTTTTGATAAGGAAGAAGACATACCTATACCTATAAGTTACCTTAATTCGGCTTTGACAAGGAAGATTATTTCTGGCTGGCAGCATCATTGGGATAATAGTAACAAGGGTAGGGACGCCTTCAGTTTATTAAGACATGTAAATACAGATTATCTTTGCTATTCACAAATCTGTGCATACTTTTATTCTTCTCACGGTGCATTCCCAACCTATTTATATAAGATAGGACATACACTGTAAAAAAAAATTTGTAAAGTTACTAAAATTTTTCTAGGAAACTGGGATTCCAGGAACTTTTTATGTAACGGCAACAAGAAAAATTTCTGTAACAGATGCTGTTACAGAAATTTTTGCTGTTGCCGTTACATAAATAGTTCCTGGAATCCCAGTTTCCGAGAAATATGTTAGTAACTTTACAGATTTTTTTTTACAGTGTAGGGATACAGACAGATGTCTTTGTCATAGAAGGGGTGATGTACGTCATTATCTTTTTGATAGTTGCCAGGTCTCAGATACTCATTTTTATTTCCATCGAAACAGATCGGTTGAATGGAACATTTGCAACAGTCTCAATTCGAGATCCAATTATGGTAAACTTAAAAAGATTTACAATATCTTAAACAAGGCATTTTCATTCATAAAGTATTCTTTTTGATTTACAGCTCATTCATTTTTTATATATTTTTAAAGTGTTGCTCCTCTGGTTACAGCTTGATTTGTGGCTATAGTGTTTTTTTTTTTGTTTGTTTGTTTTTCAAATTAGTGCTCAAGCTTGGGTGCTTAAGTTTAGTAATCTCTAAACTACTGTGTTTAACAAAACTATTGAATCTTGTCATGAACAATGTTAAAACTGGACATTTCTCTTTTAATGGACAATCAATTTTAAAGACTTTTTTAATAAACTTTTGTTTTTACGGGACATTTCTTTTTTATGGACATTTCTCATTCAAGGACATTTCTTTCTTATGGACTTGTGTTTTTAATCCTCATCAAGTTTCCTCAAGTTTTCCGGATTGATGTTCTACAGATTATTAGTGCTGGTAGAGAATTTTACTATTTATTTTGGTTAGTCAACAGGATCAACAGTTTGGATTCAATAGACTAGGATTTTGTTTCTTAAAATATATATTTATAGTTTGTAGCCCTTACATACGGTGGTAGATGTTTCCAAAGGATGAATTTTTCTGTCTCCGGTGGTGCATATTTGTCGTTTTGCCATGTATGTGTTAGTTCACAGTTAAAGTAACTGACTTTTTAGGTGCGTTCGTAATTATATAAATACGTAGCACCTATAGTCGTCGTTCAGTCCGTCCGTCCGTCCGTCCGTCCGTCTGTCTGTCTGTCCGCATATAACAGAGCGAAAACTACCCAACCGAATGGTCTGAAATTTTTAATGTATGATTGTTTCAAAATTTTGTCGAGCCATTTGAAATTTTATGAAAATCGGATGCATAGTTTAATTACAGGGACAGTCAAAAGTTTTTCTTTACATTACGGCCAATGGGAAAAATTATGGCAAGCAAATGCATTTTAATGATGTTACAGCTTTCCGAATGGTCTGAAATTTTAAATATATAATTGTTTCAAAATTTTGTCGAGCCATTTGAAATTTTATGAAAATCGGATGCATAGTTTAATTACAGGGACAGTCAAAAGTTTTTCTTTACATTACGGCCAATGGGAAAAATTATTGCAAATGCATTTTAATGATGTTACAGCCTTCCGAATGGTCTGAAATTTTAAATATATAATTGTTTCAAAATTTTGTCGAGCCATTTGAAATTTTATGAAAATCGGATGCATAGTTTAATTACAGGGACAGTCAAAAGTTTTTCTTTACATTACGGCCAATGGGAAAAATTATTGCAAATGCATTTTAATGATGTTACAGCCTTCCGAATTGTCTGAAATTTTAAATATATAATTGTTTCAAAATTTTGTTGAGCCATTTCAAATTTTATGAAAATCGGATGCATAGTTTAATTACAGGGACAGTCAAAAGTTTTTCTTTACATTACGGCCAATGGGAAAAAAAATATTGCAAGTGCGTTTTAATGATGTTACAGCCTTCCAAATGGTCTGAAAATTTAAATATATAATTGTTGCAAAATTTTGTCGAGCCATTTCAAATTTTATGAAAATCGGATGTATAGTTTAATTACAGGGACAGTCAAAAGTTTTCCGTTACATTACGGGGAATGGGAAAAAAATTATTGCAAGTGCATTTTAATGATGTTATAGACTATGCACTTATGAAATTAAAAAATATATATATTGAGTACAATATGGGGTACAAAAAATAATTATAAAACTAGTTATAGTACGAACGCACCTCATTTGCCACGTTTGACGAGCAATTTCCGACTTTTTTATTTCGTTATTACTTTTTACGAACTTGTGGACTTTACTAGAATCAAGAATTTTTTATCTGTTATATATAGAATGTCGTCAAGCCGAAACTTCGTTTGTGAAGTTCGTCTGTTAACTTGTCTTGTAATTTTTTCATTTGGTGGTGGAGGGGATTCTCCTCCGGAGCATATGGCCTATGCCAAATTTGGTGGGCGCTCCGGTTGGGTGATCAAGTCCCTGATCAAGTAAGTGAACAAAAGCATTTTTGTATTTCGAAATTTGTTTGTAAATTCTGGTGCCATTCACTGATTTCAAGGTTTTACGAATAGAAGTGCCTTGTCCGTGAAAGGGTTAAACGCATATTAATGTATTTATTATTTTAAAGTTTCCTTTCCTTTTTAATATTCACGTGTAAATACAATTTTCAAGACATAATTTTCAATATTTTCCTGCCTTTAACCCATACTCATTTAATAGTAATTTTAAAGTTTTTTTTTCTGTTTTTAATAGTCACGTGAAAATAAATATTTAATCGTTAGGAAATATTATACTTTGCGCTGTTTTTAAAATTGAAAACAATCTCTATAATAATAGCCTAAGGCATGTGACTATCATCAACAGCTCCAGGCGGATCCCGTCGCTTTTTATATCCCAGGCGGCCATTTTGGTACTTTAATGTTAGCCAGCCACAGGTGTGATAAGTCGCCGAATATTATTCTATCCCCATTATTTCGTTTATATTATAATAGTCCAAGTCATGTAACTGCCATAAACAACAGGCTGATTCCTTCGCTTTTCATAAGAAAGGTTTCCATTTTGATTAAAGAAACAAAAATTTTTTTTTTCGAATAAAACTACATAAAAGTTACCATGATCACAAAGCATTCCTGGTACTTTTGTGTTAGCCGGGTGAAAATCTCGCCAATTCTTTTTTTTTAACTCGCCAGTTAGCTTTTTTTTATTTTTCGAGTGGTAAATTAAAACGGTGCTACTTGGTTATCCTATCGACCAAAAATCTGTCGCCAAGCTATAAGATTAAATGCCACTAATGGTTGATCGTAAATCTCACATTCACTTGACATTAAGGAAGTTACAGATGTTCACGCCATCAAGTGATTTTTATTTCGACGTTTTATTTGTATTTTTATTAATGTTATACTAATTTATTTGTTCTTTTGTTATTTAAAAAAAAATATGTCAATTTGTATAATTTGGCTATTTATTATAATTTGGCGAAATTGGTCGACGGGAGAAGTAATGACATTAAAACGTTGCTTTGAAGTGAAAATTAAATCTCATGATTTGTTGCATTGTCATATTCGCACCGGGTTTGGCGTGATTTTTTTTTTTTTTTTTTTTTTTTTTTTTTTTTTACGACAATTTGGCGAAAACCTTGTTTTCAAATACCTGTTACATTTGTATTTTTAAATTATTTTCTGCTATTTTTAAAATGAAATAACACTAAATAAAAAACAATTAATTAATAACTATAGAACAAAACAATTTATAAATTTTTTTGTATATAAAAAGAAAATAAATTCAAATAAACATTTATTAATAAATAAGCAACAATAGCCGGGTTATCATGTCAGGCAAAATAACGCCATTCTGGCGCTAATTAGGTACCCCGTTGCGTATATGACATCTGTGTCTAATATTTTCTTTTCGTTTCGCTTAAAAAAAATAATGAAGTAAAAGCCATTTATTTTAAAGGTTTCAATTTTAAATGAAAGTTTTGTATTAAATAAAATGATAATGAAATATCAATTGAATTCTGAATAAAAGTAACATGATGCATTTCTTAGCATACATTTAAGGGAGGCCAAACTCGTCGCCAAATTAATTTAAAATAACCTTTTCTAATATATGAAAACAAATATCTGTTATGATTAAAATTTGAGTTGCCATCATTAGAAAAAAAGTATTTAAAATTAGAAAATATTATTATTTCTAAAACTAATTCTAATTTTAAAATTCTAATACCAGTTCTAGATCTGTGGATTAATACGGATTTTTAGTGTAAACTTCATCGCAAAGTATTCCATATTTTAGGAGAAATCGCCGTGAAACGTAATCAGTTGTTTAATCAGTCGTTTCATAGAATCGTTACATAAGTTCGTTTCAAATCGATTCATTAGGATTTTATATATATAAGGTAGAAATATATTAATTGATATAATTATTTAAATTTTAACTAATGTAAATATTTTAATAATAATAATAATAATAATAATGTAATAAGGCCTAACAATTCATTTGTTTCAGAAAATACTGAAAAAGTCGGAAACTTTCATAACAGAAACTGATAAAGTTGATAAATAAACTAAATTAACGTAATAAGCCTAAAATTAACGCGAGAAAAAAAATAAAAAAACTTTTCCAGTAGCGAAAAAAAAAACGAAATACATTTAAATTATCAGATTCTACAGATTCCGAGTTATTAGAATTGTATTAGGATCACTGTGTTGGTTGTGCAAAACAATATAATATCACATCGAAAAAGGATGTCTGGATACAATGCATAAGTTACCTGAAGTGGTTCCATGAAATGTGTACAAATTATCAAGACCAAATTATCAAGATTTTACGAAAAGTGAAGTATTGAAATTATACTTCAAATTTTGTTTATTTGAGTTTTATTCACTCATTTTCTATCATATAACTGCATCTTTACTAACTGCTATATATTTTTCATCATTAACTATAGGAAATCTGTTATTTTTTTGCTATTTAACTTCACTTTTTACTTTCTTCTATCTTTGCAAGAAGAAAGTATTGGATTCGTGAAAATTTTTGACTTCCGGTATCCGACGGATTTATACGTTTTAGAATGCCCAGAACACGATTTGATTATTTTTAGAAAATGTCTGTCTGTGAGTCTGTCTGTCACTCTGTCACTCTGTGAGTCTGTATGTGACAAAATTTTTTTGGGCGCTCTATCTCAAGAAGTATATGCACGGAATTTCACAAAACATCATATTTAGTTAGACCTTGATATAAACTGTACCTGATTAGTTTTTGGTGAAAATCGACCAACAGGTGGCTCTGCTGTGCGGCATTTTTCACGATTTCTGCAATAGCTATATCTCAAGAACTACTGCACAGATTTTTATAAAACTTCAGATTCAATTAGACCAGGATATAGTTTAGTGCTGATTACTTTTTTGTGAAAATCGCCCAACAGGTGGCGCTGCAATGCTGCATTAGTCATAATTATCGCAATAGCTCTAACTCAAGAAAAAAATGCACGAATTTTCATCAAACTTCAGATTCAGTTAGTCCCTGATATAAATTAGTGCTTTTTAATTTTTTGGTGTAAATCGCCCAACAGGTGGCGCTGCTGTGCTGCATTTTCACGATTTCCGCAAGAGCTGTATCTCAAGAACTAACGCTTAGATTTTCAACAAACTTCAGATTCAGGTATACCTTGATATAATTTAGTGCTGTTTGTTTTTATCGTAAATCGCTCAACAGGTGGCGCTGCTATGCTACATTTTTCACAATTTCCGCTATAGCTCTATCTCAAGAACTAATGCACGAATTTTCATCCAACTTCAAATTCAGATATACTTTGATATGAATTGGTGCTAAATTCATGTAATTTCTTGTACTATTTAAATGATTTAATTGACGTGATTTATATAGAAGAAAATTTTGTGATGGCCACAACATACTAGTTCTGTCTTGTATTGGATGGCCATCTCTCCTCGGCTTTAAGGAGAGATAGCCATCTGCTCCTTTAATTTCAATGTTGTTTAACACTTTTTGTTTTCAATATTTATTTATTTTTTTTTGCATAAAATAGTATGAGTATATGTATAAGAATTTTAAATATGCATAAATATTTCTTGTATTTGCATTCTAAGAATTTTTATTTCAATCTTTAAAAACTATGGTCATCTGTTCTACAGTTACCCTATATCATTAAGTTTTCTATTATTACATGAGTATAATTCCTATACTTAACCATTTACTTACTGTTTAGCATCCAATGATACATTTTGCATTTATGGTGTAAAAGTTGGGTGTTCGTATAGAAAGTATTTCAAAGTCAGTTACAGTTTCAGTATGTAGATGAGCCTGTAACCTTATTTTTTTTAAATATAAATTAACAGAAATCATTATTTACAATTGAATAGTTATTTTCGTTCTCTGTGACAATTTGGCAAAGAACATACTTGTGTTTTACCTTTTCTTACAGTTACTGTACTTACACAATAACATGGATTTATATAAAACAAGTAGGAAATTGCTCGTCAAACGTGGCAAATGTGGTGCGTTTGTACTGTAATTAGTTTTATAAATATTTTTTTGCACCCCATATTGTACTGAAAGTATATTTTTTTGCACATCATAAGTGCATAGTCTGTAACATCATTAAAATGCACTTGTAATAATTTTTTCCCTATTGCCCGTAATGTAAGGGAAAAATTTTGACTGTCCCTGTAATTAAACTATACATCCAATTTTCATGAAATCTGAAATGGCTCGACAAAATTTTTCAACAATTATATATTTAAAATTTCAGACCATTCGGAAGACTGTAACATCATTAAAATGCACTTGCAATATTTTTTTTCCCATTGACCGTAATGTAAAGAAAAACTTTTGAATGTCCCTGTAATTAAACTATACATCCGATTTTCATAAAATTTGAAATGGCTCGACAAAATTTTGCAACAATCATATAATTAAAATTTCAGACCATTCGGTTGGGTAGTTTTTGCTCTGTAAATGCGGATGGACAGACGGACTGAACGACGACTAATGTGCTACGTATTTATATAATTACGAACGCACCTAAAAAGGAAACAAAAGGTATAATTTTGTAATATTCAGCGTTCGTTTAACTGTCTTGTTTTGACTTTTGTCTTGAATCTATCTAGCGTTCATAAAGTTTTCCTATATTTTATTAATAAGATGTAATAAATAATAAAAGCATTTAAAGCGGTGGGTCGTTTCAGTATTCTCTGACAGCCAATTCCGCATTAGTGGGAAATAAAATGTGCCTCAAAAGTTCAGGTTCACATTTAATACTCAAAATTAAGTTTGAAAACAAAATCATAAATGTTAAAGTTGTAACTGATGTGTTTTATTGAATAAATAAAGGCTTTTTTTTTTACAGTCATAACATAAGTAATGTACAGTCGTGGGAAAAAAAAAAGTCAACATCTCCTGCTAACTCTGCAACAAATTATCGTAGAAGAAAGTTACAGGTACCAAACGATTGAAAATAAAGTCTACTTTTAAATGATGTATAAAAAATTTGCTTAGGGGAGCATCTACATATCAAAACAAACCCAAACTTTGTATTTTTCAATAGCAATGCAATTCTTACGATTAGTTTCCGAGTAATTAATTATTTAAAAACGAGCATGTTTTAGGGACTGTATCCAAATTGAAGTCCGGTACTCGATTGTTAAAGTGCTTCAGAATGACTGAGTCCCTTTTATTAATGTGTTATTTCTTGCCAATATGACCATTTCACTGGCTTTATATATTTCCACTACTGCAGCACAAATATTTCAATAAAATGAGTAAAATATAGTTTTTCAAATTATGCTTTTCTGCACATCATAGACGGCCCCTTAAACCATTATTTTGAAGTGTTTTAAGGATATTTCAAAAACTACATGAAAGAAAAATTCGAAATTGAGAATTCGCATAAAGCATGAGTAATAAATATAAATCTATCAAAAAATTTTAGGTTGCAATTCATTTTTTTCGAATATTAATTTCGTAATTCATATTACAAATTTTTTAATTTACAATTTCAAAGTATTTATGTTTGGGTTTTTTAGTATTATAACCCCACACAAAATTATCATATTAAGATTATAATTTCAGGAGATATTAATGAAAATGCAATGTAACATTAAAAGATCTAAATTTGAATGTGCATAAGTCAAAACTTATCATTCAAAAGACTAGAAATTTCGTTTCTAGGCATAGTTTGAGTCGAACATATAAAATATATTGTAAAAATTGGGTGTTACTACTGAAAAAACAATGTTTCGTCTGGTTTTGATTTCTAGATGGCCCCCTAAGCAAATTTTATATACACCATTTAAAAGTAGACTTTATTTCCAATCGATTGGTACCAGTAAATTTTTTCTATTATAATTAGTTACAGTGTTAGAATGGGGTGTTTACTTTTTTCCGCGACTGTATTAACGAAAAAAATAAATAATTAAAAAGCACTTTTAAATAATTTTGAACATATTATCCTATGAAGAAAACTTATCAGTAATGTAAATCTGTTGTCATTTTCAGAAATTATTTCGTTTACACTAAAATCTCTATTATACTATTGTGTCTCATTTAGTATTTTATGTTTAGTCCTCTCTTGCACTTTGTTTTTCACTTATTTCAATACTACCATTGCTAAAATTCTCAAATGATTTCTCTTTAATATAATTTTTGCATATATTAATAAAACTGAGTTTAGTAATCTTAAGGATACTATGTAGATGCTATAAGGATCCTATCCTCTTATTTCTGGGGAATTTACAGCATTAGTTGTCAATAGCTGTCAATGGGTTGTAACCTATGCCATCAAAATGAAACGTGCATTAATCTCTCTATTCTAAAAAAAAGTAATCACCGCCGCCGCTGGTTTTGAATTTTTTGTGACCGGAGGTCTTTTTTCGTGAATATTAAGCAAAATATTGCATACAAAAATATGAAAATCGGTGGTATTATAGAGAAATGTTTGATAAACACGCTGATGCAGACAGTTTTCAAATCGAAGAATTATTTTAAGATATATTTAATGCTAAATTTGGACAAAATCGTTCCATTAAAAAAGTTTTATAGGAGCAAAAACTGTACATGGGAATTTAATCATTTTTAGATCCTTTTATGAGTCAGAATTTCAAGGTGCGCAGACTGCATTTAGTTTTTTAATTTGACTCATTTTTTGAGGTTTTATTTCTATTTTAAATTAAAATTTTCAACATTTCGAGAGGTATTTTTTTACATATTTTAGAAAATGGTATTAATTTAAACTGTTGCCAACTGTATAAACAGCGCAAACAATAATGTTTGCTTCAAATTAAAAATTTATTTTACACGTGACTATTATAAACAGAAAATATAAAACGCAGGAACTCATTGAAAATTATGTCATAAAAACTATAGTTACACGTGAATTTTAAATGAGAAAGAATATTGTAAAATAATAAATTCAGCAACATGCGTTAGAAGTCCTAAATAGGAGAATTTACGCCACATTTACGTCACATTACACTTATCACGTAAAATGAACAAAAAATAATATTGCAAAACAGTTTAAATTTAAAAATTGCGCGAGACATTTATTTGATATATTGATATTTGATATTTGATAGATGATCTTTTCAACTATTTTATTAGGACAGCGCAAATAATACTTTCTTTCTAACAAAAGTATTTCCACGTGAATATTAAAAAGAGAAAGAAAAGTTTGGTGAAAATTACGTCAGATTAAAAAATCCCTGCCGGCTCGGGCCTACAGGCGGAGGTAGATTTCGATGTTAAGTACTAAATTCTCCAACAAAACTTAAATCAAGATTAGAGATAAAACCCAATTTCTTCAGAAAGAGTGAGCTGTAGGGAGCTAAACTTTTTGAGAAAATTATAATATACACGAATACACACACACATGTATATGGGATAGGTTTAAAAAATGGCTACAAAAAATTCAGAGGACCTTAAATTGTTAAAATATGTTAATATTTCCATAGTCGGGTTTTTATCATGTTTTAATACGTTTCTTCAAACTCACATGACGTTACATATTCACCTGCTGAGGTCCATTATATTTCCAATACTATGACGCAATATACATATTTTTTAATTCGTCAACCTATTTATTTTATTTTGAGTTTTCATGCTAAAATCTTGCTCTAGAAAACTTATGACGTAATATTCAATTTGTTTTCAACTTGTCAAAATATTTAATTTTACACGTGAAAATTTTGCAAAAGAAAAGTAATTGTTGTGGTGAAAATTTTATTGTTTTTTTTTTAATTGTTGGCAACTGGTATAACGAAAAACTTTCATTTTTTTCCTGCCATTGTTGTGTAAGAGCTGGTTTTATCAGATTCATGTTAAGACAGTATTCAAAATTTTGAACCCTCCCCATTTCCACCCTCTTGGGCCGATTTCGCCCATTTTCAATCCCCGCCGAGATATTAACCATATCAAAGTTGTTGGCGAGTTTGAGGACAATCCGTGCATAATTGCGACTTTTATCGTGCGGACAAAATTTAGTACATACATACATACATATATATATATATATATATATATATATATATATATATATATATAAACTTTTTAGGTGGGGGTGGTTTTGGGTTCCTGGGGTCCTATAATGAAAAGTTATGAAGGAATTTTTCAACAGTCGCACCATGGTAACGACTGTTGGTAGTATTTTTTACGGAATCTACCTAAAACGGTACATTTAAAGTGTCTTATTTAAAAAAAAAAAAAAAACTTTATTTTCGCTTTGCTAAAAAATACCGGGAAACACAGACTCTGTTTATTTAATTCATTTTATATTAGCTTATTTTGAAATGTTTAACTGATTTTATTTAATCAAAGACGGAAACAGCCATCGTATCTTTTAACAGCAGCTGATTTCGCCTTAAAATTCCCCAATCAAAGATAAATGAATAGAAACCCGTTTATATGGAGATCGCCACTGTTTTTTAACTTATAATTCAATCAATCTTCCGAAATCTTTTTAAAGCCGATCAAATTAGCGTGCTTTTAGAGTCTGCGGTGTCTGAACGGGGGTTGGTGAGCGTAGCTCGTAGGGGGCAGCGCCCTCTAGTTGTTTAAATTAAAGAAACAAAGAACTCAGTCTTTACTAAAGAATGCTTGGGTGATAGATAAATACAGTCAAATCCCGTTATACCGCCATTACCCGTTCAAGAAATTCTCGGCGCTATAACGAGTTTGGCGGTATATCGAATTAGAATACAATAAAAATTAATTTTGGTACTATTATACTATTATTATTATTATTATGAAAATAAATATAATAATGTCATTTTATTAAATTATCCAATAGTATATACAGTATATATAATTAATATAATATAATTAATACTGCATGATTTAAAATAATCTAATTAATTTATGAAATTAACATGCACTTACCTCTTTATATAATCAATTTTAGATAAAGTAGATAATTATGGACATAACAGACACACACATACATTAAATCTCACACTGAATTTATTTTACTTTAATTATCTTTTACAGGGAAATATTTTAAAATGCTAGTTTTTCTACAACTAAAAGATTGTTCACCATTTTTTTTATCAGTTGTATGTTTTTCTAAAAAAATTCTTATTTTTCTTATGCAATTTTTAACTTCATCAGATGTAATATGATACGTTTCAGCTTCTCCAGATTCGCTGTTAGATGAATTTGAATTTTGATTTTGATTAGCAACAATTTCTCCGTTTGTCTAATCTTCAAATTTTGAAACGCTTTTGACTATATTAATGTACTCAATTACCGATAGAGGATGCTCAGTATCTGTTAATTTGTGTATTTCGTCTTATAGTTATAGAAGTGCTGTACTGTTTTGTTTTTTAGTACATCCTTCAGATTTAATCAATCTAGCATGTTTCCAGCAGTTAACAACAGTTTTTGATGAAATTTCAACCCATGCTTTTTTTTCTTAATCATGCAAATAGCATCATGTAAAAGGATTGGAGAAAAATTATATAAGCTATTTTTTCAATTGTAAGGCACACGTGATACTTTCGATAACGAACTTTGATTGAGTTTATTATACCCACATCGAAAGTTTGTAAAAATCCAGTGGAGTCAGGAGGTAAAAATTCAATTCGAATGTTGCTCATTGGGTATTCTATGTGACAAGGGGTATTATCCAAAATCATTAAAATATGGCGTTTGCTTCTTTTCATTTTAAGTTGAAATTTACAAACCATTTTTGAAATAAGTCTGCAGTCATCCAAGCTTTCTTGTTATTCTGATAATCTACATAAAGAGTAGGATTAAAATTTTTAAAACATCTTGGCTTAGCTGATTTTCCAATCACTGTCATAGTTCTTTTATCAGATCAATTGCTATTCATACAGAACACAAGAGACACATGATTTTATTTATTTATTTATTTATTTTACATCCTTTAGCAGGCTCACTCTAAATTGTTTTATCTGGCTGCAAGCGGTAAGAAAGGTTACTTTCGTCTATATTCCAAACGTCCTGTGGTTTATATTCAAGAATCAGCGTACTAAGATTTACGACCATTACAATATCTTCATCAACACCTCCAATCTCATCGCATCGTATGCTCTTAGAGAATCCTTGTCGCTTTTTAAATCTCTTCAACTAGACTCTACGGTAATCGAAATCTGTGATATACATTGCTGGCCAAGGAATTTTGCTTGCTCTCTGATGATGTCTCCGCTTATGGTAGCATTTTTAGCACTCATTTGTTGTATCCATGTACAAAGGTCATCCTCAATGTCTTCATGTTTTGTTGTTTTCAGTATTTTTACATTTGACTGCCGATCGTGGGTCTGAATCCATTTTTCTGTATTCATCAAAATGTCTCCGATGCAGCGTCTCATAACAGGCATTTTCCAGAGTGTAGAAAAATGATTGCAGATGTGGTGCTGCGATATATTCACATTTCTTTTTTTATATCGACAAATTTACCGCTTTTCCGAAATTGATAAAACTGCTCTTTTCTCCATAAAGAGTTAAAATAAAGAGGCAGGATATTTTACAAATTTAGCTGGTGAATTCTTGGATGTTGCAATCAATGTCCGACCAAAACTTCGAATGAGAGATTTTCCATTGCACGCCGGTTTTTCTAGAAGTCGACATAAATTGAGCGGATAAGTTATTTTCTGCATTGTTCTCACCTGAGAGAGGAGAGACTCTTTTGGCCAATGAGTTGTCATGCTTTCTTCCCTCCCCCTCCCGCTCCAGTAGCGCATCGGGTCACGTGACTCGCAAGTCGGAATCAGAACCTTCATTTGCTCGGCAGCTCAGCAGGCGGTATTTTTCTTCTCCCAATGGCAGGCAGAATGGGTGGTAGGTGTTCAGAACAATCGAATCCTTTGCTATTTATTAAAGTTTGAATTGAGCTTGGAAACATCTATACGCAGGAAAAGGAGGTTCCCTTTGAAATTCTAACAAAAATTTTAAAAAGAAAGATATGCAAAGAAAGTACAGTAATTTCTAGCTTTTGTTTGGTGGTATATCGAGTTGGCGCTTTAACGGATGCATTACATTGAAATTTCTATTTGTCAGATTTGTCCATAGACACAATTGGCAGTTAAAAGGAATTGGCGCTATTTCGAGATGGCACTAAATTGGGGTTTGACTGTAATCATAAATTGGAGTTATTAACAGCCAAAATATTTTGTAAACTTCCACTGCTACAGGATTTTTTTTTAATCATATCATATTTATAAAAACTTCAATATTGTTGCTATTATTGAATTTGGAATCTCTCTACCTCTGACTTTTGGAAATTCTATATGAAATATTTTGTAATTGCTGTGTTTTTCTTTTTATCGTTCACTTGCCATGTCTTCTTAATTTTCAATTGACTAGTTTTCACAGACTAATTTCGTATTGACCAGCTCATACATGCTATTTTTTTTCGGGTGGATTCATCGAGATTACCATGACTGTATGTCTATTAAAAAGAGACTGGCACCAAATCCATCCTTTAAACTAACGGCGTAATGTATTACGCTGTTCAAACTAGTTTACGATTATGCGAATAATTTTGGTGTTTCAGATGTTGTTTTTATTATTATTACAGTGCATTCCACAATGAAAGTTCCTTAATGAAAAATCTAATTAACTGCTGAGAAATATAGAAACTTTGTATGCGAACAAATCCTAGACGTTTTCTTGTTTAACATTTCTGACAGCAATAAAGACTAATAGTTTTACAAATCATTTGAATAATTAAAAAGCCATTTTTTATACTTTTTAGGTTTTACAAAAAAGATAGTTCCCCTTTCGAATTTTATAAATTTAATAAATATTTTCAAAATATAATTTTTGAATTTTATTATTTTTGCATAACTGAATGTGGCTATTCAGAATTATTTTTAAATAGTGTTCATTCGTGACTCTTGGGCATTCAAGCGAAATTCAGCATGTGGCGTTACATTACTTCTCATTACTGAAAATTGAATTTTACACCACGGATTTTATATCATCGATGTGATTGTGAAAATGAAAAATGGAAAACTGCAGATTTCAAGGAAAGTGGCAAATCCCAATAAAGAAAGAGCACGAATTCTAAATTTATCATATAATGAAGTACATAAGCTAAAACCGTTAACAACGTTTTAGCACACAAATACGTACAAACATGACACAAAAATTCACATAAGGCCATTTCGGGGATTCTTGGAAGCCTTTCCTCAGTGCGAAAAGAAAAATAAAAGATTAAAATGGGTTAAAAAAAAACTTTCGGTTATAGCCCCGAGTACTGTCTAATGAATTTATTTAGGCGAAAGCAACAGTTTATATATTTTAAAGAAATGACGTAATTGACCGGAACTAACAGAAAGAAACGAGTCACTGCGCGGGATCTCTCCACACTAGCGAGGAAAAGGGGGTGCTGGTCATATCTTTCACTAAAGAGGAAGTATATTTATGAATATAGTAAGCTTCGTAAAAGTCCAGATCCAAAACTGAATTACAATTTCGATTAATTTTAGCCTCTGGATTATTAAACTGGTGGTTGGAATTCCAATAATGTTTAGCAATTGTAGATTTCTCACATTCCTGTCTTCTAATTTAATTCTGGCGTTCTTTCAGCCTAATTCTAAGAGCATGTTTCGTCTACTGAATGTAAGTGAGGCCACACTTCCAAATGTTTCGTTAAATGACCCAGGTATTGTGGTTGTTAATTGGATCGTTAAGATTGAGGAAAGAAACTTTATTGGTTTGAAAGAAGATAACTTTGAAACTAAACCTATTGTGAATACGAAATATTTCTCTACTGATTTTAGAAAAATAAGGTAAGACAAGAAGATTTTTAAATTCTTTATTTGATGGAACAGAATCAGTGATTCTCGGAGATTTAGATATAAAACGGTTAATGATATTCGAGCTAAATCCGCGATCGATGGCGACCGCTTTAATATAGTTCATTTCACTATTTAATAACGCAGAATATGAACAAGTTTTACGTGCACTGTAAAAAAAAAACATCATTTTTACAGTACAAAGTACTGTTCATCTCGCGCACAAACTCGATCACAGTGAATGTGCTGTATCTTTGTTTGGTTTCCTGACTATATTAACATGGAAAATACAGTAGTTGCGTAAAATTAACAGCACAATGTGCTGGCAATTTGAACGCCAGCAGTTTGTGCTGTAAAAAAAAAAACGCCAGCACGTTGTGCTGTTAATTTTACGCAACTACTGTATTTTCCATGTTAATATAGTCAGGAAACCAAAGAAAGATACGGCACATTCACTGTGATCGAGTTTGTTCTGGCCAATTTACAGTGGTTTTTTTACAGTGTGCACGGAAAATAAGAGTATTGAAAGCAGCAAGTTTTTGATGTGGGGTACAATTGTATCTGTAATGAGGGGGCAAACTTACAGCAAAAGGTTTACTGTAAACTGTCGACAAAAACTCACAATCATTACGAATTACCAGGACATTCAGAAAGCTAGACGTTGTTGAGTTTTAATTTCAAAGGTAAACTAGACACATGGATCAATTGAATTAAATAAATCAAGTACAGCGTTTGTTTTATGTTTAGACAAATCAAGTAAAGCAAAGGAATCATCTACACAACGCGTATAAAATGGAAATTGTATTAATTTAAATAATTTAACTTCAAAATAATGCATATATGCATCACTTAAAACAGGGCTACTAGGGTTACCTATAACACTTCCGACATTTTTAAAACTTTCCATTTTATAAAACATATAATGTAGTGAAAAATTTTTTGCAATTATAAAGTTATTCGAGGTGCTTAGGAAATTATCTGGAAAGACAAACTATTGGTTAAGCGAGGGCGATGTTAAGAAGGCCAATTCTAGTAAATAACTTTGGGATCTTTAATAAAGAGAAAAGATACCCCAGTTATTATGTCTGCATTGTCTAGCAATTAAAAAAATATATTTAAAAAATATATAAATAGAAGAAAGAAGTTTTTAAAAATACAAAAAAATATATATCAAAATTTTCACAAGAAGTATTATCTTCAAAAGAAGTTTAAAAAAGAGTAACATTTATTGATGAAAATAAGTTTAAAGGTTCTAGAAGTATTGCAATTTTATTGGCATAACTTCCAAAGGAAAAAAAAAAAACTTTTTTTTTTTCAAATTAACAAGGAGGACGTTATTCTTTAACCGTTTCGGTAGGTTTGGGTGGCAAGATAAAGTTAATATATTATAGTTGATATATTCATCCATTGGATCAATTGTGTGCGCTTAAGCGTGCAATATGCGGATATTATCAGCAAATTTCAGTTTTTTAAGATATTTTTGTTACCGAAAAATGTAACTGCAAATACATATTTATTTTACAAAGCTATCGTAATCTCAATCACTGTTTAAAGTTGTTATCAAAATGTCCTTAATGACCGCTTGTTACTAGTCTTTTGAAGTGATTGGACTTGTATAATTTACCAACTTACTGATGCAATCGCAAAAAACAATTTATGAAGTACTTCCGGAAATTCCTATCTTGATAATAAGTATTTCACCCATTGGATCAATGGTGTGCGCTTAAGCGTGCAATATGCGGATATTATCAGAAAATTTCAGTTTTTTAAGATATTTTTGTTACCGAAAAATGTAACTGCAAATACATATATATCTTACAAAGCTATCGTAATCTCAATCACTGTTTAAAGTTTAATGCACAAATAGATTACATTTTTATATAAACTTATCATAGTTGGCAGTACAAAAGTTTTTTTAAGGAACTAAATTAGGCGTTTATTTGAAATTTAATGCTATTACATAATATTCAAACTTTGAAAAAATTATAAAATAAACATAAAAAAGTTAATATGAAAAATATGAAATTTATTTCTATATTCTCTGATGGCAAATACTCAAATACTACATAAAGTTATAATGCATTACAATAAGCTTTAAATATTCAATAAAAAAGAAGACAGCATTGTATTTACAATACGATTTTACAGCCATCAAAACTATAAATAACCATTTAATATAATACGTTACATCGCATTACCACAATGAACAATGAGCTCATTCTTCACATGAATTAATTTATGGGATTTAAAGCTGAATAGTTCGTATTTCCTTTTCGCTTGAAAGGTTTCATTTTTCTTAATTCAATGTAAAGAGGATACATACAAAATTTGTCTCCGTCTGTCTATTTTGATCTCAAGTAATCTTATAAATATGTCATGCATTTGAATTTGATCTTCTTTTTCTTAATGAAGGAACACGTTTTATTCTCAAGCTATTCACAACAATAGAGTTTTATTGAATGAACAATTGAAAATTCTAAATTAAAACATTAGATTTTTATTAGATTTAATTAACTTAAAGTTCTTTAATCATTAATGTAAATAATAATCGTGAAAAGTACTGTATGATTTAGATGTTATATGCATGAAATATCATATGCATATTTTTATCATAGTTTTAAATTAAAATCTATTAAAAAATTTCGTCCGTTATACTCAATACTGAATGGCAGCTAACTATAAGTGCATTGACATTAGACCAAGACAAAATGAATTAAAAATCGCCTTAATATTGAGTAGTTATAAACAATCGATTATAAAAAGGAATTTGAGGCAAAACATGCTAAAGTATTTTAGTTCTAAGCTTTTTACCAATGTTTAATTAAATGTGGATAAAAGCTTTTAAACGATGGATATGTAGTTTGTAACACATTTCGTAAGGTTATTTTTAATTCGAATACACATGAGACAACTAAATATTAATTATCCTGTTTCCATATTTTATTAATATTGGATGTTAGGGGTAAATTTCATAAAATAACATTTTCTAATAGGGTTATTCAGGGTTGATTACCAATTTATTTTTTAAATCATCACACATTCCTAAATGTACATTTAGATTTAATGTTATCAAGCTAGAGATTATCAACCGGGAGAATATAAAGCTGCACGTTTAATTTTAGATTCGAGACTTTTCTTTTGTGTGTGTGTGTGTGTGTGTGGAAAGGGAGGGTAGAGGAGAGTGCTATGGTCTCTGGCAGCAAATTAAAGCTGGATAAACATCAGTATAAAGTTAATTCCGTTTTACTACAATCATACAGCCGGAATTAAATTAAAGGAAAAAATTAGTTCCGGCCTTCTGTCATCTTTTAAATGTTATTTCTTGGGACCACAGTGAGCGACATCTTATTACAATTTTTAATAAAACAATTGCTGTTTTAGTGTTCATACAAACAATTACATAAGAAGCAGTTAAACAAATACTCAATAACCCAATGTAATTTAAAGAAGCTATTCAAAAGATTTTTCTAATATATAAATCTTTTAAATTTACATCAGTATTTTCTATTTTATTTATATTTTTTCAGAATTAAATTTCTAAGTATTTCTTGCACTATAATGGACAGATTTTGGCTGCATGTTTTTATTTAAAGGGAGCTGCAATGAATACACAGTTCTAACGCTGGATTTAATGCATAAGTGAAAATGGTATATTTTTTAACCATTTGGGAAAATGGTTATTGTCCTCGTCAGGTTAGGAAATCAAAAGCATATCTGAAGCTTTTTATTGGTCGAATCCGCGTTTTATTCGTTTTCTGATTGGTCTATACAGTAATCTGTATTTCCCTTTTCTTTCAACAGATATGGATTCTTCTGTTGCCACTATGACAGAAAAGTAATAAAAACTACAAAAATAATAATAACTCAGAAACAAATTGAGATACAACTTTCAAACAAATTGCATTTAAAAGTACATTTTTTTCTCTATACAACGGTGTAAAAAGTAATATTGTGGGATGTTTAGAAGTTTAAGAATGAAATTTCATTTAAAATTGGTCGTCAGATTTCTTGGACGATGGAAAAGCCTTTTCCCGAACAGCCAGTGAAATGCTTGGATAATACGTGAGTTTCAGGTGGATAATACGTAAGTTTCAGGAAATCTGACGAGTAGCAGGCGATTTTTGTCGCTTGCAATTTTTACGTGTAATAACACTATTAATATTTAATTCATGGCGTACGTAATGTATAATCAACTCCGTGCGATTATTGTCTTAAATTTTAGTCTTTGAAAAAATCATTTTCCAAATGGTCGTTGTAATCTGTTAAATTGCTTTTGTAAAATTGTTTAAAGAATGTATTTGAAAATATTAAAAAAAAGCTTTGAAACTAACTATTGAAAGCACGGTAATGTGTCAGATAAACTATAAAAATGTTTTAAAAGGAAGATGCGACGAGAAATGTGCGACAAGAAAAGGAGTTAAAATAATTCCGAGAATCAAAATTAAAGGAATCACTTCCCATTATAGGGTTTTATATAGATTTTTTAGCTAAAAAATCTAATTCAGATTGATACATACTGTAAAAATGCTCGTAATATCATATCGTAGGAAATATTTCGGCCTTAATTGGGTTTTCAAGAAGAAAATGGGCGAAAACACATTGTGCTATAGTTTACTTTTCGTAAATTCGTCATTGACAAATTTGTTCCACACTGTAAAAAAAAAACGACATTTTTACAGTACACATTACTGTGATCGAGTTTGTTCTGGCAAATCTACAGTGGTTTTTTTACAGTGCAGTTTGCAGCTTTTACGAGAGACATTGAATTCCACCAATTGCTCTAAAAAAGTTGTTCTTCTGATTTATTCTTCCGAATCTTACTGTTGTAATATTAATACTCGATTTGTTAATTTTGATGAACAAGGATATTATTAAAACACCAAATAAAATAAACTAAGACAGACTTGAGCACAGTTAAAAAATAAAATTTATAAAGAATATACTTAAAAACAATTAAAAATACAATATGTAAACGTTTCGCCAAGCGACACGCAAGGCATCATCTGTACAAAAAATATCCATTGCATTTCAAACGACAGAACAAATCAAGAACAGTTAAAGCTAGTTATTTTAAAAACAAACAATATTCACTAGGGACAGAACGAGCATCATTCAAAGCCTACGATCGCAATTCAGTGAACACAGTGAATTGAACACGCAATTCAGTGAACTGCGATCGCAACTCAAGGAGCAACCTACCATGGTAGTTGTTGCAACCCGATTTCAAAATACTGGCGTTCGCAATGAGCGGAATGTGATTCGTTTGAAGTGAATGCTGGACAATTTTTGAATTCAGATTACGCTTTTTAAAGCACCAGTATGTTCTTTTAGGCGAATTTCCGATGATCTACCAGTTTCACCAATATAAACACTATTGCAATCTTTACAAGGAATAATATAAACAACACCGAGTAATTTAGACTTATCATATTGAAATTTATGCTTATTGAAAAAGGAACTCAATTTATTAATAGGTTTAGAAGAAACCCCAATATTGAATGATTTTAGATGCCAGAAATTTTTTCAGAAATGTTCTTATAATAAGGGACACAGATAAAAAAGCTTGGTTTTCCTACGTTGAAAAGGGGGGAGTAGAATTTACAAAATTTAAAGTATTTTTAAAGATTTTTTTAATAAGACCAATAGGATAGCTATTATTAACCAAATCAACCAAATTGGTGAAAATGGTAGATCATTGGAAATTTGCCTAAAAGAACATACTGGTTAATTTGAATTCAAAAATTGTCCAGCATTCACTTCAAACGAATCACATTTCGCTCATTGCGAACGCCAGTATTTTGAAATCGGGTTGCAACAACTACCATGGTCGGTTGCCCCTTGAGGCTTGGTTCAATGAATTGAGATCAGTGAACCAAGTACTTTTAAATTCAGACGTTAAATGTGTATGTACTGTAAAGGATATTATTGTTTGTTTTAGTACATGGGTATTTATATTGTAATTCAGCTTTTTTTTTCTTTTTCAAATTGATAATTATTGTGTCACTCCTTATTAACCATTATTTTACTAATAGAATTTGTGTCAGATTATGGAAAATCTTACATCAAGACCTATATGAAACTTTCAATTTCGTTCGCCCAGCGGTAGGCAAGATTGGGCAGGCAGTACATGTTGTTTACATTATTGTATATATACCTTCAAATACGGTTCGTGGTCCGGTGGGTGGCGCACTATTTGATACTATACTTCACTATTGGCTGTCCACGAGTGAGATATTTCAGTAAATTTCTATCTGTCTGTCCACCTGTCAGTACTTGCTCTAACTCGCGTAAATACAGTCACATTGTGATGCAATTGATATATGTTATTGATATTTACTGTTGCTTGTTTGCTATTGCAAATGATGTGCGCAGTATCCATAGTTCGTTTACAGGGACACAAAAAAATTCTGCTGCATAAATGGTATATGAGGAAAAATCTTTGCAATGTATTTTATTGTCAATAGGCTATTTCAAACATATTTAAATTATGTACATCACTGAAGGGAACAACAAAATGCTTAACGGCATATATAGCAGTTATAATTCACATACGTACACACAAATTTCTTATGTTATAATCCACTTTATCTATACTAATATTATAAAGAGGTAAAAATTGTTTATTTGTAAGAGGTAAGCTCTGGAACTACCGAACCGATTTCAAAAGTTAAGGTGTCAAAATGATGGTGTTAGCCCAACATAGAACATATGCTATATTTTATGTCGGTGCCACTAACCTAAAGGGGGTGTAGAAGCAAAAAACGTTTTAAAAATGCAATTTTTGTGTTATGGAAGGGCCTAGAATCGTGAAATTTGGAATGGTAGTTACTTATAAGATATAAATAATATCTAAGAACATTTTCTAAACAATTCGAAATTTAAAAGGGGTGAAAATGCACAAAAAGCGTTCTAAAAACGTTCGAAATGGTGGTTTCTACACAATCTCAGGAAATACCAAACCGATTTAAAAAATAATGGTGTCAAAATGATGGTGATAACCCTTGCTCCAAGATAGGCTATATTTTATGTCGGTGCCACTACCCCAAAGGGAGTGCAGGAGCGAAAAACTTTCTAAATTACGGTTTTTGCGTGACTGAAGGGCCTATAAATATAAAATTTGAAATATTAGTTACTTATTAGATATAAAGGATTTCTAAGAACAGTTCTTTAAAAATTCGAAATTAAAAAGGGGTGAAATTGTGAGAAAAGCGTTCTATAAAAAGTTCTAACTGGGATTTTTTCACAATCTCAGGAAATACAAAACCGATTAAAAAATTAATGGCGTCAAAATGATGGTGACAACCCTTGCTCCAAGATAGGCTATGTTTTATGTCGGTGCCACTACCCCAAAGGGGGTGCAGGAGCAAAAAACGTTCTAAATTACGGTTTTTGCGTTACTGAAGGGCGTAGAAATATGAAATTTGAAATGTTAGTTACTTATTAGATATAAAGGATTTCTAAGAACAGTTCTTAAAAAAATCGAAGTTTAAAAGGGGTGAAAATGCACAAAAAAGCGTTCTAAAAAACGTTCTAAATTCTGGTTTCTGCACAATCTCAGGAAATACCAAACTCATTTAAAAACTAATGGTGTCAAAATGATGGTGACAACCTTTGCTCCAAGATACGCTATATTTCATATCGGTGCCACTACCCCAAAGGGGGTGCAAGAGCAAAAAACGTTCTAAAAATGCAATTTTTGCGTTACTGAAGGGCCTAGAAATATGAAATTTGAAATATTAGTTACTTATTAGATATAAGGATTTCTAAGAACTGTTCTTAAAAAATTCTAAATTTAAAAGGGGTGATAATGAGTGAAGAACGTTCTAAAAAATATTCTAAATGGTGATTTATACTCAATTTTGGGAAGTATCAAATCGATTTCAAAAGTAATGGTTGCAAACTGATGGTGACAGACCTTGCTCTAACATGGCTCTGTTTTATGTTTGTATCAATACCACTTGGGGGGAAAAAAAAGTTCTAAATTGCGGTTTTGTGTTACGGAAAGGACTAGAATCATCATGAAATTTGGAATGGTAGTTACTTATAAGATATCAATGATCTCTAAGAACATTTCCTAAAAGAAAATCGAAATTTAAAAATGGTAAAAATGCGCGAAAAGCGTTGAAAAACATTCTAAATTGCGATTTCTATACAACCTCACGAAGTAATGAACAGATTTCAAATATAACGGTGTAAAATGATTGTGACAGCTCTTGCTCCAAGTCTTATGTCTGTTTCCACTACCCCGGGAGGAGATGCAGGAACTAAAAACGTTCTAAAAATGCGATTTTTGAATTATGGAAGGATCTAGATTCATGAAATTTTGCATGGTATATATTTATTACACATAAATGATCTATCGTATAAAATGCGTTCTAAATGCCGATTTGTGAGCAATCTCAGGAAGAATCAAACTGATTTTAAAAGTAATGGTAAGCAAATTGATGTTGACAGCCTCTGCTGTAACATAGACGCTATTTCATGTCGGTGTCACTATTTTTTACAGCATTCCGAAATCAGTGTTGGAATTAAGAATTGTTGTTTTAGCATTCTGTGTTGGAGAGTGTTTCATAATCAATGTCTGACACGGGATTTTTATTTCTGGTTTAATTACGTTTTCAAAATTATATATGATTGTTAATATTTCATTATTCGTGAATTTCAATGCATCACAAATACACATAAAAAAAAAACTTTAAATAAGGCTGAAAGAAAGAAAAAAAATGCTAAAAGAATATATGAGTGTCCATATCATAATGTATTGGATAGAAATGCAATTGTTATATGCAATATAAGATTTTGCATTATTTTATGGTGTCTCGGGACTCTTTAAGCTTAAAAATTTTCGAAATTTTAATTTTTTGTATGTTAAATTTCTATATTTTTTGAAGATTTTGGTATGATTGTTTCCTTGAAATTCCAATTAAGACAGAAGTTATGACTTTTAGAATTATGCCCGCTTAATAGCGGAAGCGGCATTTCCGAAATTTTGAAGTAATTTTTCTGCAAATAACGTTTTTTGGTATAATGCGCAGGATATCTCTAAAACTTCTTAATATGTTTCAGGGAAATTTTCCAAACATATGCTTTATGTCAGTCTGTATAAACTGAATCTAAATATTCCTTTTTATTGTTCAAAAATATATATTTTTTAGGTGATTATACTGTTGAAATTTTCAAAATTTTGTATTAGTTAAATATAACTTTGCATTAAAAAGATAAAAATGCTTTAAGTACAAATTTATTTAAGTTTATGGTAAATATTACAATTTGAAGTATAATTAGGCACAAAAAATTTCATTTTAGTTGCAAAATGTATTTTGTAATCCTCCGCGTAAACTGTTATACCAATTTTCTGTTCATCAAATTCTTGACAGCTGGGAGCCCGCTGTAAATGCTTATTCTGCATCTTGAATTTTTTTAAATACATGAAATGACAGAAAATACTTATATCTTTTAATCCCGAATAAACACTGAGTTTTTAAATCACATACGTTTTAACATATTAAATGTTGAAAATTTTCTTTTTTCTTAATTTGTTCCAATTTTAAGAGACCTGTAACCCCTTAAATATGAACTAATTACAATTCATTTAAAGCACAAATAAAACGTTATAAAATTGGTTTTAGGATCACACGTATAATACAAAATTACTTAAAATACATTAAAATAACTTAAAAATACAAACTTAACTTAAAGAAATCAAATTAAATTCCCAAACCTTTTTGACCAAATTCACACGGTCATCGTCAGTGTTTATTTAAATGTTGTTATTTCTCTTTGCACTTGTTCGTCAATAAAGACAAGTGTTATTTAAGGGTGGTATTGCACATAAGTTGAGAGGAAAATGTATTCAAATCATCTACTATTCAGAAGATCTTCCGAGACTCCATGAATGTTATATGGGTCAATATTTAAAAATTGGACAATTTTCGTCCACTGCCAATAACAGTTCATTAATTATACTAAAATCAAAAATTGGAAGACGTAATATATTGTAACATTTGTTATAACAATTACCAATGACAAATGGACATATAATGATGTATTAATATTTAATTTTAAGCTTTAAACAAACAAAATCTTCATTTCAGTCCCTGTCCCCAGGTACAAATATCCAATATTAAATGTATGTTATTAAAATTTCTATGAATTCTATTAACTTTTGTTATTATATATTTATACCTATGTATATACAGTATGGAAAAAATAATTCTCCTTTATTAATATAGATTCTATAGCAAAATATTGCAGTAAATATATTTGTACATCAGTTTAATCACCATCTTAGTCCCTTTAAACACGCATCTAGTTAATCAGATTCTAGGTAGTGCTGGCAGAATTATTTCCATTGCAACAACAACTAAATTTCAACTAGCCACTATGGATGAAGGAAAGTTGTTCTTCTCTTTGATTAATATTTAGAAATATTTACTTTTTGTTTTGAATAGGGAAGATTTTATTTTTTATAGCATCATTCATGTCCCTATTTGTCATGTCAATATTTATATATAAAAAAAAGCTTATTACAACTTTATTTATATAACATGCAAATGTCACATGGCATATTTATTAATTTATATGTGTACAAAATGATTCAACAAAATGGTTGTGCAGTTGTTAAAGCAAAAACATCACCTCAGTCTCAATTATTAGACACTGATTATGATGTTAACAGACACTTTCTCCCATAAAAGTTAATCCTACGTATAAAATATACATCCTTGATCTCAAAACACTACCGCATTTAAATGTCAAAACATGTATCATAGTATATAAAAGTATGTGGTAGTTGGTACATTTATTTAAAATAATTAAAATTTTGGAATGAAATTGCCTGGTTTTCAGGTATTGACCTATATAGCAATGTATTGTTACATACTGTATCTTTATTTGAAATTATTTCGAGGGACTCTCTTATAATTGCTTCCTGGTAATTATTTCTACGAAAGATAATTTTGAATTTATTGAAATCTACATTTATAGGCTAAATTTGAGCTAATCTTGTTAACGCAGTATGGGTTCTATTTAACTAAGATCTGCTTCATGTTCTTTTATTCCATCTCGAAATTTCCTCATTGTCATGCTTATGTAAAGAAAAAATATATCTTTTTTGAAAGGTATAATATATACCCCTGATCTATTGATAGCTTGGACTGGATCAATGTTTGTATTTAACAGATCTTTTAATTTTGGAGGAAGAATTGCAATTAATTTTAACACTCCATTATTTAAATAGGAAGTTAAACATTTCAGTAAAAAGAAGTGTTTCTTTATCTGTGTATCAAAATCAATATGTATATATATATATATATATATATATATATATATATATATGTGTGTGTACTGTTATTTATAGCTTTATAGAGAAAATATTCTATTAAACGCAGCTGCTGAATACTAAAAGAAATTGCGAAGAAATTTAATCTTTTGAATTAGCGCATATTGTACAATTAAATAAAAGCTTTTTTTTTTTAAGTTTTTGTTATCTAGTGATCAATCTGCAATTGATGTTGCTAGATTAGAGGATTATTTATTCAAAATGTCTATCGACAAATACTACTCTTTAGAAAAAATGGTAAACCTTTTGAATAAAAAAAGCCCCGCTAATTTGGAAACCCTGTTTGCAATGTGTTTTAAAACATTACCGATATATTTATCCGTCTAAAGCTCAATCTTCTTATGATAATACCGCCAAGGATTTGTGCGTAATCGTATAACATATTGGATTATCCTTCCAAGTTGTTTTCTTTTATAGTTAAAGATTGTGGAGTAACATATGGAGTAAATATGAAATGACATTTTCAAGAGTTCGAAAATGCAATTGATTAGTATTTTAACCACATACAGACATTTAACATAGTCATACTTTTAAACAAATCTGAACTATAATATCATATACTAGCAAACCCCGCGACTTTGCTCGCGTAATATTTGAAATATGCCAAGTGATATTTATATGTCTAATTTTTATTAAACGAAAGATTGATAAGATTTGTAGCAGTAAAGAATTTTTGAGTTCGCAGACTTTTAAATTTACTGCTAATTTTTTTTACAACAATTTATTTCCATATCAGTTTATTTTTCATTATGCAAATCAGCTTACATTTTTTTTCTGAACTGACAACAGCTAAGCGGCCAAACACTGTAAGGGATGCCGTGGAAACTGCTTGAGTATATGAAGAGCGTGGACTAAAGTCTTTTTAAGAACGTCTGCATTTTGATGAATTTCAAGTTGGAACTGAGGTGAACTGGAATGGAATTTATGAATATAAAAATGACGGAAAGACAAGTGTAGTTGATGCTGGTCTAACTGGGATTATGGCCTTGCAATTCCTGCTGTTGGAAAGATGATGTGTAGTGTAGTGGATATTTTAAAGGTATCAGTTTTTCAAGTCTTCGCGGGTCAAGGTGGGGATATGGCCTTCTCACATTTTCAATGTTTTTAGTTATTTAATGATTTAGTTATATAAGAATTTTTATTTGATTATGTATTATAAGTTAAATTCAGTTCTACTGATTTTGAATTGGTTGCTTGTTTATGTGTTTAAAGAAGTTTTGTTTTGTAAGTTTTTAAAAGTTTAAGTTTTTTTTATGATTTTTTACACTTTTGGAGTATGGTGGTTTGCCATATCTTGCGAAACCTTTGAGGATTCAATTTCTATTTCTGTTACCTATTTTTTGACTCCTCCCACTTTCAGGAGTTGTTTGTTTATTGTTTTTTAATTATAAATGTTCATTGGTCTTATTGTTACGTTTTGCACATTCTTTTTCATAAATTTCATAATTCATGTACTTTTGATAGATCTATATTTACTTAGTGCATATAAGAAGCTGCGTTGCGCCTGATGCACTGGGTTGTTTTTATTATACCTTTTTTAAAAGCGTTATATATATATATATATATATACATATATAAACTTTTTAGATGGGGGTGGTTTGGGATTCCTGAGGTTAGATAATGAAAAGTTATGAAGGAATTTTTCAAAAGTCGCACCATGGTAACGACTGCAATAGGTAATATTTCTTACGAAAACTACCTAAAAATGAAATTAAAAGAGGTGCAGGAGAGAAAACGTTCTAAATTTTAATGTATGTGAAATAGTTGGGGCTAGAAGACTGTAATTAGGCTTGATGGTCACTTTAAGATGTAAACGTTCCCCTCCACCTTATTAGTTAACTGTGTTTTAATTTTTATGGTGATTTAAGTCGAACTAACACTGGAAAAAAAAATTGTTTGCTTGATGAAAACAGCTTCTGAAGAGATTAAAATTTTTCTTCACTGTATAGTCCAGGCAATAGGGAATTTTACCTAGCAAAATTAATGGTAGTTCTGGAAATCGGCTTACTTTATGTTTTTTGGGTTGCTGAATCCGAATTTGTAACTTCCCACCAAAATTTCCCCCGGCAACCCCCCCAAATTTTGGTAAAAATCCCCTAATAAGTTTTTTTTTTAAATCAAATTTTTTATTGTTTTAGGGGAAAAGTATCTATAAATTCAGAAAGTAGACAAAATTTGCAACAAATTAGATATATGACATTATGACTTAGGATGAAGGGGAAGGGGGAATCTGCCTCGGAACATGCGCGCGGTGCTGCATGTACTAAGTTGCGCAATTCCACTTAACCACTCACTCGTTTACATACGCCCTCCCATCCCCCCTCCGAACTTTCCTTATAAGGTTTACTTTAATATTTTTGGGTCGCTAAATCCGAATTTTTAACTTACCCCCGAAAACCCCCAAAATAGTTGTTATTAACTTAAATTTCTTACTGTTTTAGGGGGAAAGCATTACGACATTCAGAAACTCGACAAAATTTGCAACAAATAGGATATATGACATTATGACGTAGGATAAACGGGAAGAGAGGGGGCTGCCTCAGAACATTCCCCGCGAGCTTTTCTCAAAAAACAAACGACCCAAAAAACATAAAGTGAGTCGAAATCCAGAACTAGTATTAATTTTTCCAGGTAAAATCCCCTATTGCCTGTACTTCATAACTTAGTGCACGTAGCGCCGCAGTGCATGTTCAGAGGCAGCCCTCTCCCTCCCCGTTCACCCTACGTCATAATGTCATATATCCTATTTGTTGCAAATCATTATCAAATCGTCCTTGTGGTTTAGTGGTAGAGCAGTGGAGATCTATTCCAGGGACCCGGGTTCGATTCCCGGCTTGGACATTTTTCACTAAGTTGGTTTACGCTTTGTTAGCAATGTGATAATTCACGTCATTAATATTCAATAATTTCAAGCGTAATTTCACTGCTGAAATGTAGTTGAAAAATTAATAAAAAAATTGTATATTCACCGATGCTGGGTTTGTTTGCGTCTCATGTTACGCCGCTAGGAATGTGTGCTCATGAAGACTTCTCCATCTTGTGCTGCGGTTGCAGCCTTACCGACTTATATAAGTGAGAAATGGCAGTCTGGACATCGTCCTTATGGTTTAGTGGTAGAGCACTGGAGATCTATTCCAGGGACCCGGGTTCGATTCCCGGCTTGGACATTTTTCACTAAGTTGGTTTACGCTTTGTTAGCAATGTGATAATTCACGTCATTAATATTCAATAATTTCAAGCGTAATTTCACTGCTGAAATGTAGTTGAAAAATTAATTAAAAAATTGTATATTCACCGATGCTGGGTTTGTTTGCGTCTCATGTTACGCCGCTAGGAATGTGTACTCACGAAGACTTCTCCATCTTGTGCTGCGGTTGCAGCCTTACCGACTTATATAAGTGAGAAATGCCAGGCTGGACATCGTCCTTGTGGTTTAGTGGTAGAGCACTGGAGATCTATTCCAGGGACCCGGGTTCGATTCCCGGCTTGGACATTTTTCACTAAGTTGGTTTACGCTTTGTTAGCAATGTGATAATTCACGAAATACTTTATATTAGCGATGATTGCTGGAAGCGTATTTTTAGTTGTGATATGTTTTTTTAAGTTTAACTAAATTTTGCATGTTAACTTGTGATTATAAATGCTGTAGATCATATGCAGGGGTAGGCAAAAGAATTCGTTATGGTTGTTACTGGGTATGAACGAAAATAGCTTAAAGGTGGCTTTAAAATGAGATATGCATTCTTACGCTGATTTACATTTAGGGTAACCAAGATATGTTTGTAGAATACAGATAAAACGATATACAGGACCACGCAAAAAATTGAATACACGGCCGTCTATAGATAATATTATTGCACTAGTTTTAAGTGTGTTTCAGTCTTAATTAAATTTTAAATAAATATTGGCATGCATATAAAGATAGTAGATAAAATATAGGGCTGTTTAAAAGTATTCAAGTATATTTCCGTCTATTGTTATAAATTTCTGAAAGTCAAATTTAAACCTATTATGCGTTTTTAACCCTTTTTCAACATAGTTGAAAGTATTTATGAATCAATTTGTCTGTCCAGACAGTAACTAGCGTTATTATTGTTGGATTGCTCTGTAGGGGAGAGTAGCCATATTTGGACAGCCACTTTAAATGGACCGCTGCAACTCTGCCTTTAATGGAGGATATTTCAAATATGGGTTCGAGGCTGAAAAAAGTCACGTGATACCGGTAATTTACCCAAGGAACTTCTAATTGATAAGAAGGGAAGATACTACTGCTTTGCCTCATGAACAGTTTCATTGGCTAGCGGGGATTTACATTACACATCTATGGAGCCTCCCCTTCTTTACGCTAGAAATTTTTACCTTGACCACGTGATCAAAACGGGGATGGAATAACCTCCATTACAGAAAGAGACACCATCTACCGCTGAAATCCTACTCATCAGAATGACGTAATTTATAATTAGAAGGAGCACCCGTCTTTCACTTGCTGTTTTCAGACAATTTAAAAAAACCTAAAATTAGCTGTTTTGATCCATTTTTTCTTACTAAACGTAAGAGAATACTTTAAAACTAATTTAAGTTATTATGTTTTCATATACATATCGAAATTCGTGTGTTTATTACGCATATTTTTCACGCGGGATTTTTTGCTTTCGTTTTTGTTCTTAGTCTTGACATTGTCTGTTTTAAAAAGTGGTGCCGTTGCATTAATTGGACCAATTTGAGTTGCTTAAATTGAACCAAATACCCGAGCCACAGAATTATTACAAATGTTATCTCCATTGCCAAAATCAATTAAACCTTTAAGGCCTAACCTAGACAATTGTGCAGGTGATCCTACTGAAAAAGAAAAAAATAATTTTCTCTTTTTCTGTGATTTAAAGCCGAGCCTGCCCGAGGCAAATGTTTGGATCCTCCCCTTGACTTAGCCTGGCACGAAACTATTTTAAAGTATTTTTTTCAGTCAAATATAATCTTATTAATTAGGGTGAAAAACGAAAATTTTTAATTTCTACCAAAACTCTTCAGTTATTAAAGGAAGTCAAAGTACAGAGAAATTAAAATTTCGCCTAATAGACGCAATGTTAAAGTAAAAATGGACACCCCCAGGTGGGTAATTCATCGATTTTCACATTTTAATTTTTTATTGTATTCCTTAGTTTTATAGTGTAAACGAACTTCGCACCGAATTTGAAGTCTGTAGTTGCAGTAGATATATGAGATATTTTTGATGAGTGAGTCAATCAGTCAGTCAGTGATAAAATTATCGGTTATCAGACATTTTCAAATGTCATTATCTCGGAAACTAATTATGCGTTATTAATAAAATTTTGGATTCTAGGTAATTAGGGTGGCCTTACTACACATTTCGTATAACAAGTACGTAGGTCTCTAGATTTTCAGTAGTAGAGCAATGAAATTTGACGAAAACAGCTCGAAATGGTTCGTGTAAATAACACACGGCTATGTCAGGCGAACTTGGCTGACACACTGCCGTGCGTCTAGATACCACGCAAATAAAAGTGGTAGAAATTTCCGTTATACGCGCTATCAGTATGCATTGCACACTGCACATTTTGGACTGTGATTATCAGTTCACACGGTATCATCGATTGTGTGAGCACCCTGTTTTTACAGAACGTTTTGTGGTGTTATCACATTTCATACAAAACAAGGTACATACCGATGCATTTTTATTACAATATTGTTATTTCTCGCAAAATTATTACCAACAAGCCGACTTCAGTTAGGGTGAAAAACCTTGTATTTGTAACTCAATAAGTAGTTTGAGACCTCATTTTCTATGGTAATTATTACTCTTCTGGATGGGTACTATCACCCCTCTTATTTTGTAAAAACAATTTAGAATCACACTGTAGATTTTCAAACAAATTTACCTTCGTTGAAATTGCTTAACGACCTTAATTATGATTTTTGTAAGTGAAATTCTTTCACATCAAAATTTTCAACACTGCCAGCCACAAAAATACATTCAAAAATAAATCCCTGTGAGAAAATTATGTAAGTCAGTACTTTTATATTAGAAAACTTTTTAAAAATAAATATATGTATTTTTTAGATCATACTATTATTATTAATCATTTATCTATCCATTACTCTAATATACAAAGATAAATTAAAGAACATTAGATTAAAAATTTCCCATATACTTTATTTTAAATTCATTACAAACATGTAATTATCTCGCAATTTTAAATCATTTGAAATTCAGTAAATCTAGTTTATATATGAATGCAATGTTTTATTTTCTTAAGTATTAATACTAATTATGTGTTACTATTTTTCAAAATTCAAAGCAATTCTTAATTATAACTCTCCACCCCCCCGTCGCGTCGTTCATTATTCAAATAAAATAAAGTAGTGCTTCTCAAAGTTATATGTAAATTTCTTTAAAAGCAAAAAAAGACCTTTTGGTAATATATAGTATTTGAATTTAGTTAAACCTATTATTTTAATAATATATATACGCAAATCTTATGTTTATGAATTCTCAGTTTGTTTTTTATTAAAGAAAATATCCCTTTAAAGTTTCAGAACGTAAAAATTAACCTTTCTTTAAATGATAACTGCTTTTGAACAAATGTTTATATTTCTCGAAATAATTAAATTAAAACAGTAACTAAAATAATTACTAAAACAAATCTTTTTGTGCACCAGATAAGAAAATATTCTTTTCCATAAAACGCCAAAACATTTCTAAAACTTTTTAAATTTTGAAAATCCGCCACCATTTCTTTTAAACAAAACCAATTCCGTACATTTAATTATTATCAGCAAATGAATAAACCATTTTTATATCTTTCCTTTTAACACTTGTTAAAAAAAAATAAGTATGTAGATTAGCAAAGTCTTTTTACGTGCAAAACTTTACAATGACCAAAAGAACTTTTCAATAACGAAAAGAACTTACTCGTAATTTAGCTCTTTCAAGTCTTCTTTGAATATTTCGGAAGTTCTCTCTCGCATCGGTAATTTTATTCTCATAATTACACCCTCGAAAAGGCACTTGTTAGTATTGCCTGAGTGAACTGTTCCCCATCCGTAGTAATTTTACAAACTTAGTCACCTATTTTAATTTTGATTTCCAGCTTTAATTTTTCGCTATAAAACGAAAAGTTTAGTTTTCTTTAGTTAATTCCGTTTTTCCCTTCATTAGGAAACTAAAGCAGAAAGTTTTATTCGGTGATGAATTTTAAATATTATTAATGAGTTAAAGATTGTTTCAGAAAAAAAAATGTCGGAATCCGTTTAGAGTTTTTGGAAAACATTCTCAATATATTACATGTGTATTTCGTTAAGAAAATCATTTTTTCAGAAACTCTAAGTACAAATGTTTTATATTATGATAATAGAAACTGCAAAATCGGAAAACCTTATTTTTTTAATTGAGTACATAGCGTAAATGCAAAAAAAAAAAAAAAAAAAAAAAAAAAAAAAAAGAAATACAAGCTTTGTGAAATTGTTCATATTTTTGATTAAATAAACATGAACAGTTAGAAATAGGTTCAACGGTGTGCATAATGCTGCTTTGTACGCTTCAAGTCTAAAGTTTGTCTCTTCGGATTTTGGCAAGATTTACTAAGACAGCTGTTAGATGACACCTACTACAACAAGTTGGGAATTGTACGTTAAACGTGGAAAATGAGGTGCTTTGGTACTATAACTAGGTTTATAAATATTTTTCTGATGCACTCTTATTCAAAAATGCGTGAATACAAAATTTATAAAGATTATATAATATAAATTCAGTAATACTGAAACAATATGACTCTATCTTAAATACGGCGTAATCACCATGGCAATCTAGAATCATTGCCTATCATGGGATATCATTAAATGAATTGCGTATCATAGGATATAATAGAATGAAGAAATATTTTATTAAAATCTTTTTAAGGTTTGATTCGATTCTCATAAAATTTGAAATGACTCGACAAAATTCTGCAAAGGTTACATTGAATTTCAAACCATTCGGTTGGATAGATTTTTCACTGTGATATGCTGACAGGTGGACAGACAGACAGACGGACGGACCAGACAACAACTCTAGGTGCTACGAATTTATATAATTACGAATGTACCTAAAAAAATAATTATTTCCCTGCCATCCTTTTCCAAAGGCTCAGAGTTGACCAGCAAAAGAAAGAAAAGTCTCTATAAAATAAAGGAGCGGAAATAAGGAATTCCCTTTCACGGATTTCTTTTTTCGGATACGCTACAGAAGACTGACTACATCAAACATAGTTACAAAAAGGCCGCTGTAGTTGCTTGCAGTCCGTTTGCAGCTTAAGCCTATCATCATTTGGGGTCAAACAAATTAGTATAAACTATGGGGCTCTGCCCCCTGCTCACTAACGTTCACCAACTCCCGGGAATTGCGACACAATTGACATTGGAGCCGCTACGCGCTCCCAGCTCGCTTTGCTTGCTCGACACTTTTTGCAGCAACTTCAGTCAAAATTAGTACTATCATAAATCCTTTTAACTTATAAAATTAAAAAAAAAGAGGTAAAAGAAACAGTAATTGAAAACTTATTGCGCATAATATTGTACAGTACGACTTAAATTTCTTTCGAAAAACTCTTGGAAAAATACTACCTGATACCAATATAGTTCAATATAAATCAACAAACGCTATCTAAAGCTCGTTGTACGTGAAAAATATAATCTCTCATACACTTGTCAAGTTAACAAAACGTAAAGAACACGTTTTTTGATGTGTCTAGAAGAAAGGTTTGATAAAAAAGCTGATTTTCGGAATGCATCACGTGACTTTAAAACTAACGAATGCCCATTGCAATTGCTACATCTTCCAAAAGATCGTAATGTGTTTAAAAAGAGCTCCTGCTCTGAATTTTAATTTGCTGAATTAGATGTAAATTACAGTGAATATGACGACATATTGACAAAATCCTACTAAAATATTTCCGTTTTATATATACTCTAAAGCTATGACGTCATTGATAGTTCCTAACAAACCGTTGTTGTGCATTTCCTGTCTTTTCTGCGCTTTTATTCCGGGAAGTAACTCCTTCACTCTATGGAAAACTTTCCCAAAAATGTTTGTTGGTTTGAAACAATTCTACCAATTCTACCATGATATTTTTGCAGTCCATATGAGAATGTATTCTTTCTTTCAAATATTTCATCATTTTCACCATCAGAATAATTCATCTCTTCCGAGATTAAAGCGTCATTTTCTACAATTGTTTTAAAATTCCCAAGTTTCATTAAATATTCCTTTTAATTAATTGGCAATTTCGTAATATTCAGAAATATTTTATTTTGTGTCTGTATACCAATGATTTTTTAATAAATAGCAAGAATCCATTCTATTTATTTGTAGGACAGGAATATGACGTCATCACTGACACAGTTATAGTCTTTTGTTTACTGAACGACGTCATTATCTTCATCGAAAATATTTCGTTTTCCGTATTGCTTACTGTGAAAGATTATCTACTGACATTTTATTTGTACAGATTACTTAATATTATTTCTCAATAAATAAGCTATGTTCTGCTCTTACGCGATTAGTGCTTAATTAATCGGAATCTTTTTAACATGTTTATATTTTATGGAAACCATTAAAATTTTTATTTTAAATATGACGCGAGTATTATTGAAATCACGATTCTGATTGGTGGTATATGGAATGTAATAAGGCAAATTAATTATGTTACTGAGGTTGTTGCCAAACATCAAGCTACAAATCCAGCCCTATTTTAGCGCCACGTAAAATAAATATATACATAGATTTTTGGAACCAAACAATGGAGATGTTTTCAATTCTGGCTGACGACCTCATCAAAAATATGCTACTCTTACATTACTATATAATTGGAAATATAATATTTAGTACTCTTAGTTTTACTTACAAAACTTTAAGATTCATTTTGAAAAAAGCGGAATTTATACGTAAGAAACTGTAGAACCGCGGAATTAAGTTTAAACACGGAATATACAGTTGTATTTCGTGAGATTCATTGTAAATTGAATTTTTATGGTTGAAAATTTCCCAACCGGCTATCTACCTATTAAAAAGGAACTAACGATTTAAGTTTCAATGATAAAATTAACATTTTACTCCATGATTTGAGAATATTGTTTTTAGGTTTTCTTTGAATGTTTCGGAAGTTCTCTCTCGGAACAGTAATTTCATTCTTAGAATTACACCCTTGAAAAGACACTTGTTAGTATTGGCTGAGTGAGTTGTTCCCCATCCATTGCCTGGGTGAACTGGTCCCTATACGTAATAATTTTTGTAACTTAGTCACTTATTTTAATTATGAATTCTAGCTTTAATATTTCGCTTTAAAACGAAAAGTTTTTTTCGGGGGGGGGGGGGGAGGGTAATTCCGTTTTTCTCTTCAGTGATGAATATTAAATATTATTAATGAATGAAACTCTTTTTTTCATGAAAGTTTTTTCATACAAAAAGTATTTTTGAAATCCGTTTATAGTTCTTGAAGAAGGTTGTAAATATCGACAATGATATTTTGTTATAATATACTACACCAGCATCACTCAGGTCGAAATTTTGGAGCAATGAGTTTTAGAAACTTAAACGATAACTTTTTAATATAAAAAGAAATCTTATTTTTATGTATACAGTTTAAAATTATAATTGTAAGTTTGCAATGAAAGCTGTTGAATCTTCATTTTTACATGTTAATTCAGTCGTCAGTTACATCATGTAATACTTAAACGCTAATCTATCAGGAGATGCCCTCATTAACTTAATTTGGCGAAGTCCATCGTTTGTTAAAGGCACTTTAATGAGAATATCCTTTAAAGGACGATCTCTACTAAAAAATACAAACTTTGCTCTAAGTAACAACATCTTTGAACCTAGGCTCAGAGCAATTTTAACAGCTGTGATCATGCACAAATCCCGGAGTTAAACACCGGGATTTGTGTATGATCACAGCTGTTAAACTCAAGTGAGTTCATGAGCATTAGGCATTTTTTTCATTCCAAGATTTAGAAATAGGTGTGACAGGAAAAATTCTTTCAGTTAGATATAGCCTTTAGTAGACATGAAATTCGACCATTATAGGAAATGGTGAGTTTGGAGGGCAACGTCCTGAACAGTAGCTAATATCATTTCCATTCTAAGTGCACCGTTTACCAATACTTCCTCTTCAGATTGGTTAGAAATATAACTCTGCATCCATTTGCTAAGAACAGTTCGTCTTGAAGTTTAAATAAACATAAAATATCATCAATCCATCTTGTTATTTCATTATTGTAATTTTCTAGTATCCTTGCTACAGCCCACTGGCTATTTTGTAAAAATAATAAACAAAGAAAAATGTAATCGGTTCATATATAAAAATTTTTGTAATATCTTTTTCATTTTGGATTATCTAGACTAAAAAAACTAGCATGGTGTGCCCATCACAAAGCTTTCTTCTATATAAATCACGTCAATTAAATCATTTAAATTACATCAATATAGCACCAATACATATCAAATTATATCTGAATTTGAAGTTTCATGGAAATTCATGCATTAATTCTTGAGATGGAACTATACCGAAAATTCTGAAAAATGTAGCATAACAGCGCCCCTCTTGAATGATTTACACCAAAACATAAACAGCACTAACTGATATCAAGGTATACCTGAATCTGAAGTTTGATGAAATTTCGTGCATTAGTTATTCAGATAGAGCTATAGTGGAGATTCTAAAAAATGCAGCATAGCAACGCCAACTGTTGAGCGATTTGCACCAAAACATAAACACGGATGGGTGACCTTGATATTAAAAAACTAAATTCCTGCACGTCTTTTAAAATTTAAAGTCAGAGCCCTTATTTCAGAAAAATAAAATAATTTGCTGCGGAAAATTAAGTCATTAAATTGCGTTTTGATTAATAAATCTGCACCATTTTAAAACGATTCATTCTAATTTTCATGATTTTCACTGCTTTTTCCTTAAATTCAGACGACAGATTACTTACTTACTAAATAATCCGTTGCCCGAATTGTTACAGATATTAAGACACTTTACAGAAAAAATCATTTCCGAGTATTTTGTTAAATAGTTTTTCATGAAAAAAAAAAATTGCAGCCATAAAAATTTGCTGAATTTTCGTAAAAAAAATTTTTTATGACTTTATTTTAGTATTTCAGTAAGAAATCTAAAAACGTAAGGATATTCTAATATGCACGCATGCACGCATATATGCATATGAGATAGATACATTTTAAATTAGCAAAAACTGGTTCACAAAAGCTAAAAATGTTAAAATATGTCAATATTTTATGCCAAACTTTTATAAAAAATATTGGGGATTTTCATTGATACGGAAAGCGCAGGGGGCATTTTAAAAATTTCTAAGATAACGCGAAAATTCCCTTTTTTTTTCTTTTTTTTTTTCGTGATAAATGCTGTCATAATGCATGTCCCTTGAATAATAAAATTAATTCTATTTTTTGGAGAATTTTTAGCCCCGGACCTCTTTAAATTTTCAAAAGGTCCATCAGCCTATTTAATTGAAGTAAAGCTTAAAATTTAAATATTAACAATGATATTTTATTACACGATTACCGATAATAATTTTGCTTTCGTAAGTCCTTCGACTTTTCGGAAATTCTCTTTAGTATCAGTAATTTTATTGTGATGTTATTTCTTTCTAAAGAAGGTACTTGTTAGTACTATATCAATGAACTGCTCTCCATCATTAGTGATTTTACAAACTTCCTCACGCATTTAAATTATTATTTCCAGCTTCAATTCTTCGCTATAAAACAAGTATATACCACATATAGTTTATTTTATTAGATTAGCAGTGACGTATTCTGCTACTCAGTCAGGACATGCTCATCCCCAAATGTGTTTCCAAATAGTTTTCATTGTATTATTTAATCGTAACCTCACCGTAGAAAAGTAAAAAAACAAAAACAAAACTAGAAACTACTGGTTTGAAAGCGCAAGCTCGGTATAATAGGAGTTTTCGCCATATAGAAAAGGTTCATTTTGTGAAAACTTTCAGCACAAATTTCATCTATGGTAAAAATTTAAAAACTTCATTTTCCAGATATGAACCGAATGATTATATAGAAAAATCGAAACACAAGTTGAAACTTCTTTTACATCTTCGAGAAGTGAAAATAAAAGTGTACATTTAAGAGAATTGGTTTTAACATAAACTTGTATGATTTAAATTTTGAAACGGGCTTTCTGCCTACAAAAAGAAACTATAGATTAAAATTTCAATGGAAATAATAATTATTTCTTGTTGATTTTCAATTCGAAGTCAGCTATTTTAGCTCTCCTTTGAGTATTTCGGAAGCTCTTTTTAAATTTTCAGAGGAGGGTTCTTACATATTAAACCTGAAATAAAAATGCAGACTTAAATAACAACAACAACGTTTATATTGTAGGATTATTGATGCAAAGTTTATTTTTTAAATTACGTATGAATATTTCAGAAGTCTTCACTTGTATCGGTAATTAATTCTCATAAAACTTGAAAAGACACTTGTTGCGAGTTAAGATTCCCTCCGTAGTAATTTTACAAATTTAGTCATCTATTTTGATTTTATTTTCCTGTTTTATTTTTTTTAATAAAAAAAAACACAAAAAGTACTTTCCTTTATTTATTTTGTTTTTTCTCTTCTTCAGGAAACTAAAGCAGTAAATTTTATTCGCCGATGAAAGTTAAGTATCATTGATGAGTTACAGATTATCTCAGAAAAAACAAGTCGGAAATTGTACGTCAAACGTCGCAAATAACGTGCGTTAGTACTTACTATATATAGTTTCATAAATATTCAGATCTTAGTACAACAGCTGTTGCACCCTTATGCAAAAGTTCCTTAATACAAAATTTATTACGATTATATATATTAAATTCAGTAATACGGAAATAACGTGAATCCAGCTTAAATAGGACATAATCACCATAGCAACCTAGAATTGTTACGTATCATGGGATATCATTGAAATAATTACGTATGATAGGATTTAATAGAATGAAAAAATACTTATTAATATTTTTTCAAGTTTTGATTCAATTTTCATAAAATTTGACATGACTCGATACAATCCTGAAACTATAATGTATATTAAATTTCCAACCATATGGTTGGGTAGTTTTTGCGCTGCTATATGCGGACAGATGGAAAGACAGACAGACGGACGGATCAAAAGACGAGTAGAGGTCCAACGTATTTATATAACTACAAATGCAAATAAAAAGGATTATTGAAATTGGTATAAACTTTATGAAACCGTGTGTTATATTTTTGTTGTTCATGTTAGAAAACATATGTTAGAATATTTCCAAAATGTTTAGAGCAAATTTTATTGCTTAACATAAAAATTCAAAAAAGTTTAATTTTTCAAATATGTACAAAGAATATTATTCGTTTACAGACGAGCGTTTTAAGTATCGACAATGAGTCCTTATAAGAATTTAAAGAAAAAAATCTCCATTACAGTCTAGATTTACTTTTCTTTTTAGCTCACAGGCTATCAAAGCTACACGTATATACTTATGTGTGTATGTAAGTATGCACATATCTATATATTTACGTATATATGTATGTATACGTAACGCGATAACTCTTTATAGAAATATCCGATTTGCTTCAAACATACTTTCTAGGTTCATTCTGATAAGGCGCTTCCCTCATTAGTTTTGGAGGTTCATTGGTTAAGTATAAAGGGGGGAACGGGGGGCTATTCCCCATAACATTGATAATTCGGTTTTTCATACAGAATCATTCGATTTTCTTCAAATTTGGTATACCGGTTAATTCTGATAAGGCGCTTCACTGATTAGATTTTAAAGTTCATTGTTTAAGTCAAAAGGAGGGAACGTGGTATAATGCCCCCCGTAATTTAGATAAATGTGTTTTCCTATCCGATATGCTTCAATTTTGGTATACCAGTTTATTCTGATAAGGCGCTTCCCTGATTAGATTTGGAAGTTCATTGGTTAAACATAAAGGCGGTACGGTAGGCTAACACCCCCTTAATTTAAATAAATGGAATTTGCTATCCGATTTCTTCAAATCCGGTATACCGGTTAATTTCGATAAGGCGCTTCCCTTATGATATTTCAAGGCTCATTGGTTAAGTATAGAGAGAGGAAAGGGATCATATTCTCCCCCCTTAATTTATTTTTCAAGTGGCATTTAAAAAAAAAGAGTTATATACTATTAGTGCGAATAGTTTTTGAGATCAATGCCATCAGTTTAACTGGGCATTTTCTTTTTATTTTCTACAATTATTGTTAGTCATACCTTCGCAAACCACATGTTAACTATAACTCTATGGAAAAGAAACACTTTTAAGACTTTATGATTATTACCTTCTTTTATGAAAGGGTGTTTTCTGCCTGATATAGCTAGACAACAGGATTTTTTTTGTTGTTGTTTATTTGTTTAACTGGCTTGTAAATGGGTGCATTTAAGAAATTTTAGTGTGCCGCATTCAGTGTAATAATCATAATCTCTCAATCACGACACATTTATTAGATACAGGGTAGTTGCTTAAAGATAAAAGTTAAATGTTTACTGAGCTTCACAATAGCACGGAATGCAAACTTCCTATTCTGATACATTGAATACAGTGGTCTGCCCATGAATACAATGTCAAAGTTTTTCCGAGGAAAATTTTTGGGAAAACACAGATTACTTCCAGAATCCAACAGTTTCTTCTTGAAAAGATAGAAGTAAGTAAAAATGGGTTACTGAAAATTAAATTTAAAAAAGGATTTTTTTTTTTCAAAAATGTTATGTGTCTGTTTAAAAAAATATATCTATGAAAAGCATACAGATTACCCAGATTTTATATTAAATAATAAGATAAGATAAAAAAGTAATAGTTTGAAATCATAAATTATTATCGAAAGCCATAGATAATGTTATTAATCAACATTATTTACTAACGAAAATTTCATGATGAACTTAAACTTTGACATTATACAATGAAATTCATCAGTCTTTAAAAAGTCAATCGAGTAGCATGCACGCGTTTAAAAGATCAAGCATAACATTAGTTATTCAGAATTATAGAATTAGTAAATGTTCTGGTCATATCATTATTCTCTAGATTTTGTAGCAAAAATTTAAAATAACATTTAGTTATTTTTTAGATATTTAGTTATTTAATAATTATTTATTTAGTTATTTAACATTGTGAAGAGGTTTGTTTCGCCATAAAACGGTGGTTCCGGGTTCGAAAATAAAAAGGAAAAAACTCCAGTAATACGTGCCGACATAGATGTTTTTTATTTAGATAGAAGCAAGAAAACAATCACAATGAAGAACACAGTTATATCTAGTTGTATATATATAAACATGGAAGCTATGAGGAGAGGTGCTCCGTAACTTCAAAAAGAATAAACAGCGGCTCTTTTATCGGGAAATTACAGCAACAGAGGGAGAAAGCCAACTGAACTTTTTGAGTACTGATTCACATGACTTGGCTTAGTACATTATCGTCAATTTACAAAGTGTTTGACGCTGGAATAAAAGAGACAAAGCATTGGCGCGAGGTTTAACAGAAAATAATGTGGCAGCCCCCGTCAGCACAAACTCACACATTTCATGAGTAAGAGGGACATAAAGACTGGGTTAAATTTTCATTTTAAGTTTTTGGATATGGCAGGTGGGTCCTCCCTGAATTTGGAAGAAAATCGCCGGTAGGGGGGCGCTGTAATAGCGATTTTTGTGCGATTTTGGATATTGTACCATCCAAAAGTATATGAAGATATGCATAGAATTGAACCAAATTTTCATTTTAAGTGTTTGGATATGGCAGGTGGGTCCTCCCTGAATTTGGAAAAAAATCGCCGGTAGGGTGCGCTGTAATTGCGATTTTTGTGCGATTTTGCATATTGTACCATCGAAAAGTGTATGAAGTTATGCATAGAATTGAACCAAATTTTTATTTTAAGTTCTTGGCTATGGCAAGCAGGTCCTTCCTTAATTTGGAAAAAATTCGCCGGTAGGGGGCGCTTTAATAGTGATTATTTTTGTGCCATTTTGAATATTGTACCATTGAAAAGTGTATGAAGTTATGCATAGAATTGAGCCACATTTTTTGTTTCTTTTTGGTCATGGCATGAATGTCCTCCCTGAATTTGGAAAGATTCCGCAGAAAGGGGGCGCTATAATTACGATATCTGTACCATTTTCTTTATTGTACAATCGAAAACTGTATAAAATTATGCATACAATTGAACCAAATTTTTTGTGCATGTTTTTGGCTTTGGCCAACAGGTCCTCCTTGAATTTGGAAATATCGCGCGGTAAAGGGGCTCTGTGATTGCGATTTTTGTATACTTTTCTTGATTTTTCGTAGTTCTATTGTTAATCGGCGGCTCATGCAAAGGCGGGAACTCACTTCCTGCTAAGCCAGCTATTCGCAAACATCTGATAACAGAATAAGGAAAAACTATTAATTTTAACAAATATCATGATATAGATTAACTCGTTTTTAGTTCATTTAATTGACTGAAGCAGGAATTTAAGATCAAAATCAAAGTTGGTATAGTAATGAACTAATAATATTGAAGTATTAACATGTGTAACTAGTTTTTGAAATATTAAGATGCTTAAGATAGAAGAAAGTTTTGGGATTGGCACATCCAACTAGCTTTTTTTTTTTTTTCTATATACCGCCGTTTTTGAATTTTTATGCCACTGAATAGAGAAAAAAAGTACTTTCAAACGCAATTTGTTGGAAAACTACATCAGAATTTACTCAATTTTTAATGTTTTCAAACATGATTTTTCTTCAAATCTATCTCTATCGCGTGCAGATGATTAGGAAATATGAGTACGTTTGCACTTAAATTTATATAAGTAGTTCACCAGTTCAATAGTTGTTTCCGACTTAAGTTTCATAACGAAATTAAAACATTCTTCAGTCAATAAATAAAACTATAAAATATGAATAAATCACCAATTTAACAGATGTAATCGAACCGTACGACCTTAAACCACTGAAATGAATAGAATCAAAGGGGCTGAATTTTTTTGTCTATTATCTCCTGGTACTAGGTCAATATTAATAAGTTTCAAAATTTTATTTGAACGCATTATTGCTATTTGTCATATAAATGTGATTTTTAGTATAGTATATTAATGGACATTCTAAGAAAATGTATGTATCATGTAAAAATCTATTAAACTTATCATTAAAAAAAATTATAAACTCGCGCGAAACTTTCTCGCTGCAATTTTTGATATTTTCTGATACGTTTAATAATTAATTTTTGATAAATTACATTATTTTAAATCAAACAACGTGTTTTACTGTCTGAAAGAACCTTTCGAAAAATACCTCATTCATCGCTGTGCCTTTAGTATGTTCAGAGGAAAAATGATGTTAACAACAGAAAAACATATATTATGGTTTTCACCCATATTCTGTAACCCGGTTAGCCCGGATTTATACGTTTGCTGTACAGAAAAAGCGTAAAAGGAATTTTCAATATAAGTGAACAATCGCGGAACATTTTTTTTTTTTTTTTTTTTTTTTGAAAGAGTTAAAATTATTTTTTTTCTAACGGATTGCATTGTCAGAAAGTTTACATACAAATGCCCTAGCCTTTTTCATTTTCAAGTATTTTGGACTATTAACACAATACGGTTTACCAGAAACGGGGCGTGGGGAAACACGCAAAACGACGGTTTGAAAATATTTATTTTGAAAGGTTTAACATCGATAATATTTTAAACAGATTTCATAATGGTTAAATTAAGATTTTTAAGCATGTATTCTTTGTTTTATCCTGTTTTGTATTTTGTCACAGCAGACCTTTCAATACAATACAATTACAGTAACAATGTTCTACAATAACAGTACATATAACAATAGATATGGGAGACTAGTGAGGGTTGACCCACTTTTACAAAAAGATTTTTTTATTTATTAAATATTGAACGTAGAATAAAGTTTTATATATCATTTGATTCGTTATACAACAATCAGTTATCAAAATGAAATTGTTACATAAGTGTAATATATAAGAAATTTGAAAAAGGATTGATTTTAACCATGAAAAAATAATGGGAAAAAATAATAGCCCCACATATGGGAGAGTTGACCCACTATATGGGAGTCTTGACCCACTTTATTTTATATTGCACTATTTGTGAAGAGAAATAAAATCAATTTAAAAAAAGCAAAATAACTTTATTGCACATGCTTTAATTATTATAAAAAAAAATATATTTTTTTTTTAAATATGAGGCTTAAACAACCCTATTAAGACGCGATCGCAAATCAGAGGAGAAAATTTTTGTTTTAAACAGGATTTTGATCAGGTATAACTGTACAGCAGGAAAAATGAAATTTTAACATTTAAGGCAGTGTTTTGTTAGATAGAGGTTCCGTTTTCATAGTGTTTCATGTTATTATGTCCGGATTTAGGAGCCACTCTCCGGAGTTTTTTATCTGTTTGTTCTATTTTTTGTGACACTCGTTCTGACAACTCTAGTTGTCACATAGTTTGGCTTAATGTCATTGTATTCACCCCGGTGAAAATTTTCTACATACCTTCCTAAAGTTTTTCGATCGAACCTATGTTCTTTTGCAACCGCATGAGCACTTATCATTAATATGATGTAAACCTTTAAGGCACAAAGTACTTTCAGTACTAAAATGTTGAAATAAATGACTGGCACCGAAATTTATGAAAAAATTTATATCGAAGTAAGAAAAAGGCTATATTTCACATACATATTAAATGAAAAGATTTTAGAAAAATTCTAGTTACTGTGATGATTCGTAATTAAAATTAAGTGGTTTTATAAACATACCACTGCCCCTCAAAGGGTTAAGACTGCTGCTTTCATCTTTTCTAGTCTTTCTCACTGTATCTATATTTACCTATTGCAAAAAATATTTAAATGGAAAAAAGTTCCCATCAACTTTCCCCTTTTCTAGAAATTTTTCACATTTTTCTATAATCAGTTTAAAAATTTTCTTTTCCATCACACAATTTTACTGAAGCTTTACACAATAAATTTACATTCTTTTATGTATATACTATTAACTTTTCATTATGCACAGTGTATAATAAAAAGATTTCCAAAACCACTTAATTGAGGGAACCTTGAGCATCTGGTCAACCCTCCCTCACATTGACCGGGTCAAGCCTCCCTACATAGACCTTTTACCATATTGTTATGTTAAGCCTAACTTACTGTACAGTCTTTATGCCTGGAATGAAAGCTCGGTATTTTTGCATTACTTTAAACCTACTTACTTAAATTTCTATGATATAATTTATTTCAAAAAAGCTTACAAAATATTTCTATAAAACACAATTTTTATTTTGAAAACGCCTCACAATTGATTTTTTCCACACCTATTTCGATTATCTCTATGAAACGAAGACTGCTGTTTGAGGCATCAAGTAGCTTTGATTGAGATCTATTGATAAATCTCTGAAATTCTTTTAAATATGAAAATTGATGGGTGGGTCAATCCTCCCGTATGGTCAACCGTCCCTAGTCTCCCCTATATTAGTAGAGGAGAAGGTCTTGAAACGACTACAAGTGTAAATATGAGAACCTCTCCCGAAGTGGCCATTGGAGGTGGTAAAGACTGGCGGCCAGAATTGTACATGATGCCACTTGAAGATATAAGATAATAGAGAGCAGTTTGAGACATTTTTTCAAATAGTGTGAATACAGCGTGAGTTATTGTGCGAATTGGTGTTTGTACGGGACTGCAAACATTTGTCAGGTATCTAAAATCGTTTTATTTTCATGTCCTTATAGTTAGTTTAAAATAATTTCAGAGTTATATCGGGAAAGTGAAGTTCCTAAGCTACTTTCAGAAGTGCGACTTTAGTCATTCACGTCTTTAGGTTACATGTGAAAGTAGCCATCTTCCTTAGTTGAGGTTGGTGTAAATATGGGCACTCATTCTTTGCGTCAATATGGGCACCCTTTTTTGGTGTAAATATGGGCCCCCTCTTTTTTCAAATTACCTTGATATACAAGCGCATTAAACTCTAGCTATGCTAATTGGTGAGGCTGTTGTAACACCGACATGTTCCCCGGGAACTTTAAATGTAGTTTCTTCGGTCGTTTCTTCTTCCAACATGAAGAAAACAGCCACTACTCGTGGACTGAAAGCGACAAGGTTCAGCATCATCACTGTATCACAATGCAAGGATCAGTTGACCAAGTCGCTTAACAAAAATGCTCTCGGAGGACATCCTTGAGCTTTCCCGGAGTATGAGGCCGGTCAGGGAGCAAGGGTGGGAAAACCAAAGGCCTTAAAATTATTGTTCCTCGAGATGATACGATTTATCCTCGAACTCATTACTGACCCTCCCCTTGTAGACAATGATACTGATATCAAGCTGGATATAAACGATGGGACTAAACCATTCTCAAGAGATGTGACTCGCATCTTTTGTGATTTAAAGTTCTATGAAGACACTCGCAGAGAAGCGTGGGTTAAATGTGCTATGTGCCAAATGTAGGCGCACTTATATTGTGCCGGGCTGAAAGAGCTAGTTATGGTTTCAATTTCTGAAAATATTTTTTTCTGTAATAAATAAATTCTCTACCATTTCGTATTGTTTTATCATGTTTTAAAACATCTTAAACTAATCTGTGTTACCTTTTTGGAGATATTTGCATCTCTTTTTTTTTTCTGGTGCTTTTTTCAAAACATTTTGTAAATGTTCGTTTTTGAAGTGTAACAATTGATATTAATCATTGTTTTGCATCCTCTCATTTAGTAAACTTGTTGTAGTTATTGATGAAGGTAAAAAATCTAAGAATTTTTAAAATTAAAGTTATTTTATGTCAAAAACAAAAGAGGTTGTCCATATTTATACCTTTTCCTCTATATTGTTGTATAATAAAAGCATGTGCGTTCTTTAAGGATTAAATTATTAAGAAACAGTATATATGTATGTAATTTTAAATATTAAAAAAAGCTCTTTTGTGACAACTGGGTTAATTAAAAAATTAATAAGTAAAAGTATACGTAAATTTTATAAGTAAAACTGAATGGTTTTTTTCTCTTATTTTATTACGATTTTTAAATCGGTAAACGTTTTTCTTTTAGCCTCAATTCGAGCGCAAGAAAGATTATTAACACTGTTGGAGTCTCTAAACTTGCGTGATAATGTAATATAAACCGAGGTGAAAAACTAAGCAATCGCTTAAATATTTTATTTATATCTATACTCAAAATATTAGGATAGCCGTGGTTCAAAACCACCAGAGACAAATGCTAAGTGATAGAATATGTTTTATGTCAGCTATATATATATATAAAAAAAAAAAAAAAACCAAACAGGAATACTACTATTTACAAAGCTATTTTGTTCAAAAAAACTAGATGACTTGTAATTAGGAATGTTTTTAAAGTTTTCGCTTTGAAAATGAATGTAATTTTCAAATTTTAGTCTGAATTTTGTCTAATTTATAGTTATGAAGCGGCAGTTAAGATGAAAAATGAGCATGCTTCATTTGAGCTAAGGAAAAAAAATTAAACTTGCGTGTTTTCTGACTATTAACTTTTGTACATGAGAAAACCTTTTTTGGAGTTAGAATGAATCATTTTACACATTATTATTAGAGTCATAAATACTAGAATCAGGTTTCATTTATGTTGTTATAATTGTGAAGACATTAAGTTGCATTTATTTTAGTTCATTTAAATTGCAACAATTTTATTTCCCGAAATTTTGTCTAATATAGTTTCTAATATTCATGCACATACCTATTCATATAAGTAAATACATGAATATACATATTGTGATGTATTAAAAATTATATCCATGAATATATAAATAAAGCAACCGTATAATTGACAGAAACTCGTATTCCAAAAAGTCTTACACGATTGCTTCTAATAAAAACATTTTCTAAATAAATTTCAAATTAATAAATTCTATGTATTTTTTAAATGTAAGTTTAATTAAATTGTTTTTTTGTTTTAAACGTTAGTTATGATTATTTCACACATAGATGAAAAATCATATACAATCATCAGGACTTACTAGATATTACAATACCTTTAAAAAGGGAACATTTCGTATTATTCTATAAAAAGTTTAGATTTTTATCATATGGATAATTTTACAAGCAATATAACACACAAATTAAAATCCTAAGAACTGAATTAAAATAATTCTTAAAACAGTATGTAGGCTTTATTCAGATACTTACAACTAAATAAAATAACTATTAAAACTATATGGCTACGTTATTAAAATGCTCACAAATACAGTCTAATTTGTCAAACTGCCATTTACATTTTAAAATAATGTTATGCATTTTTTCATTTAAATTTAATTTGAATGCTCCCAAGAATGATTCAGACAAACGATGCACTCTTTTGTTACTTCAAGTATAACAAAAGTAATCAAAGAGATTATATATATATATATATATATATATATATATATATAATGTTCACTACGGCGAAAAATAAACTTGTGATAATTTATGAAAATTCAAAAAAGAAAAGCGTACAGAACATGTTTACACATATTGGAAACGATTTTGATGTTAAATTAAAAAACAACGGTAAGCAACAGGGGAGAAAAATCTGGCAATATATAATAACGTAATAACTGAAATCATAGAGTAAAGAGAAAGAATAGAGATGAACTATAGCGTCTGACGTGACGCCTAAAATATAACCTTAAATTCCGTACATTCATCCCAAACATAACCACGTTCTTTGAAGTCTCTGTCAATTCAAACATGTATTTCTTTGCTTCTGCTTTTACTGTTGCAAATTATTATTCATTATCCGCGTGTTGACCGTAGGTATGATTAAAATTTCGATTAAAAATAAGATTATGTGCAGTATATAGGATGCAGTAACTTGTTCATTGTTCCACGTTCTTATCTTGTTTGGGGCGAATGAAGACATTTAAATTTGAGCGATAACTGCCTTCATATTGAAAACCGTTTTTACGGCATACTGCATCTTATCCCGTTACTCCATGAAGTAAAATATTGGCTACTATGCAAAACTGTCGTCTGCTACTGAAATGGCATGCCCAAGAAGGGAGTGGCTTAAGGGGATTCTTCACGCACTTGAAAACACCCGCCCCGTACACTGTAAAAAAATACGACCAGTTTTCCTGTAGGAATTGGAAAAATAGTTGCCCTTATCGTACCGGAAAAATTTTCGACCCAGCTCGGAATAAAATCAGTAAAAAAAAAAAAGGAAATAGTCAATAAAACGGTATTTTATGGATTTTATTCCGATTTTACGGATTTTATTTTGAGCTGGGTCGGAAAATTTTCCGGTACGATAAGGACAACTATTTTTCAGATTCCTACATGAAAACTGGTCGTATTTTTTTACAGTTTAATGTTAATCCTATGGGCAGGTTATTTTCGAATTTCTCGTTTCAATTTGAATATTTTTAAACGATTTTTAGGGTTCCGTACTTATAAATTAAAAACGAAACCATTATAAGATCACTCCTGTGTCTGTCTGTCTGTCACAGCCATTTTACTCGTAAACTATGGAACGTGGAAAGTTCAAACTCCGGGAAGTAATAAAGACTATTCAGATTCTTAGATTAATAAACATTCATAAATATAATTAGTAAAAAATAGAGGGGCTAATTATGCTAGTTGAAAAAAGAAGCTTTTCTTTCAATATCATGTGGGGTATCCTCTGAATGCTGTCGTAACGCTGAACTCAAAAATACATTTCTTTTAATTTTAGGTATTATATTTTCAAAGATATTGTTGAAAATGTAGCGCAAAAATATGTTCCCTCCCATCTAATTCCGAATCTACTGAAACTAAAATTATGAAAAAATTAGAGGTAGTAGACGTTAATGTAAACCTTGCCGGAAAATTATAGCAATTACCCTAGGTCACATAGTTTTTGAATAATTACCATTTTTCTGTTATACACAGATTTCGATTTACGGGCATTCAGAAAAATTGTTGAGCATCGCTGAATATACCTATCGTTGCAGAAGAACAAAAGCATTGTTGATAATGATTTTCGAAAAAACTCATCGGTAATTAGCCGAGATATTAACTCTTAAAGGTACGGTCAGTTTGGACATACACAAGGAGAGGGGCGGCGTACTCTATGCCTAGTTAACAACTTTTAATGATATATACGTGTAATGTAATGTCCAGTAACAGTATAAAAGCAATAAACGTCAAATTGTTAAAAAAATACTAATTTAAGGGGTCTCGGGACTCTAAAAAGTGGAAAAAATGAAAAAAAGACCATTTTCAACATTTAATTTCTTAAAATGTATATGATTTTAAAACACAATTTTAATTGGGATAAAAAATTGCAAGATACAGAATTAGTATTTATAGGGGGCTCGAAACTGTTAGACATTTGTCGAACAAAAAATTGGCATAACAGTTTACGCGCAGGATTACAAAATAAATATTGCAACTAGAATGAAAATTTTGGTGCTTACTTATACTTCAGATTGCAATAATTTCCCTGAACTTAAATAAATTTGTATTTCAAGCATTTTTACGTTTTTAATGTAATATTGCATTTAGCTAACACAAAATTTTGAAAATTTCAACAGTAAAATCACCTAAAAAAATATTTTTTTGAACAATAAAAAGGAAATTTTAGGTTCAGTTTATGCAGACTAACATGAAATATATGCTTTGAAAATTTCATGAAAAAATATTCAGAAGTTTTTAAAGTATCCTGCGCGTTATGCCCAAAAAACGCCATTTGGAAAATAATGACTTTAAAGTTTCGGAAACGCCGCTTCAGCTATTGAGCTAGTATAATTCTAAAAGCCAAAACTTTTGTTCTAATGGGAATTTCAAGGAAACAATTATATCAAAATATTCAGAAAAGATAGGAGTTTAACATCTAAGAAGATTAAAATTTCTTAAATTTTGAAGCTTTAAGAGTCCTGCGACCATTTAATCGTTTCCGACACGGAGTAATTCTATGTATAAACTTATGAAAAAATTAACTGACACCAGAATTTATAAACGAATTTATTAGAAAATGCGAACTTGCTTATTTTCACGTACGTGAGGAAAGGAAAATTTTAATTAAATATTCTTGGTGCCGTTTGTCTGTTTTGGAATTAAAATTAGGTGTCCGTTTTTTGTGGGCATCGCCCTCGAAAGATTTAATTAGAATGAATCGCATAAATTCTGTGGGATTCGCGACAGTTTGCATTGATTGTATCTCTCAATACGCCTCGAGTGACTTTAAAAGTTAATTAAACACCTATCTGGAAAAACGCGGCACTGACCAAGGCGGCGTTGCAACTTTGAGACCTCAATTCGAAGCGCGCTTAGCACAATGCCAAATTTAAACTTTGAACAAAGGTTTTGTTTTAGCTACACTGTAGAAATAAAGGTTATTACTTCGCTGAATTTTGTTTCATGAAATGCCAAAGGAAGTTTAACTATGCACTGCTTTTATTGTCAGTACCGAATTAAGTTCAACATAAACAGATTTTGATAATATTAAAAGAAGAGTTATACGAATAGCTATATTTGATATTATTTAGGTTGCATATCTCTTTGAACTTTCATGGTATAACCATTTACACTTTTCCAATATATATAGTTATACCCAACCCTACGTTGTATAGTTTTTTACAAAGTCTTAGTATTCTTTTAGCAACTTTTTATTATTATTATTATTATTTTTAATAATACAATTACAAATTCATATATTTATTCTACGGAACCCTCTGTGCGTGAGTAATGCTCGCACTTGACCGTTTATTTTGCATAGGATAGCTTAGCTCAATCTTTAATAAGACTCTTTTTTACTTTTTCGATTTTGGTTACAGATTTTTTTAAAAAGGTACTTTCAGATTCGAAACCGGTTTGGAAACTTAAAGAACCTTTTTTAAAAAAAAATCTGTAACCAAAATCGAAAAAGTGAAACAGAGTCATATTAAAGATCGACTTCATCTAGCCTATGCAAAAAAAAAAAAAAAAAAAAGTTTAAAAATATTCAAATTGAAACGAAAAATTCGAAAATAACCTGTCCATAGAATTAACATTACGGAGCGGGTGTTTTCAAGTGCGCGAAGAATCCCCTTAAAGGTTTCCGAACAGAATTATTATTAAATCTGTATGAAAATCATTTAGAAGATGTATGGGAAACAATTGTCACAATTGATGAAACGTGGATTTATCTAAATGACTGTAATAAAAAAAAGAGCGATTTATTACCGGAAAAGAGGTCAATAAGACTTACCACTTTGGTTCAAACATTGCAAAGAAAGCTTCTCTAAAGGATTTGTGGTGGTTGCTGGATTCTTTTACAACGGAAAATTAAAGGTTAGAAAATTTGAGAAAAATGACAAAATTTACTCTACTGATGATCAAAATAATGATTATCAAATTCCTATTTTTGGAGAAGAAATTCCAAAACTCTATCCTACGGACGTTGAAAGTGTTGAGTTCTACCAGGATAATACGAACAGTCATACATCAAAAAGTACACTCGTATTTCTCGAAAAATTGACAAGAGAAACTGGAATAAAGTATATACCGTTTAATATTATTCGAATAAAAAAATTCAGATGTTTCACCAATGGATTACTGTGCCTTTGAACTATTAACCTTTTGCACTCCAAGCTTTTATTCCCTGGCGAAACTACCAACTTGCGAAACTACCAACTAAACATTTTTAAAGAAAATAAAATATGGTCTTATATAGTTAAAGTGAAAATAATTTTTTTATTTGAATGTTTTATATATTTTTACATGTTAGAAATATAATATTTAAATCTTATCCTCTATAGTTCTGTTGGGTGTGATGTTTTATAAAGCACTTACCAAGTTGCATTGCAGGCTTTTCGGGACAAGTCTCACAAAAGTATGCCGTTTGATGGGTCTTACCTTTTCCTGTTCTGTGAGAGCAGACTCGACAATCTTTGACTTTACCTGTTAGCATTACAGGGAGCCCTCTATTTAATTGAACCCTTGTGTGAGTATCAGTGGATGATGAAGCCCCACGGCTTTCTTGAAAATCTCCTTTCAACTGATTAATCAATCGTTGCATGTATTTTAAATTGCTGAGTGGACGCTCATTTCTCTGGTGTTTTACAAGTTTATACTCAACAAAGATAATTATTATTCTATTCACAAAACTATGTCGCCTCGTATTTTTTCTTAAAACAAAATTTATTAATTAATCAGTTCGTTCTAATGCCAAGACAATATTATACTGAGTGAGAAACAGTTTTATATCTACCCTATATATATAAAATCCTAATGAAACGAATTTATGAAACGGATATATGAAACGACTGAAATATAACGAATTTATGAAACGATTCTTTGAAACGACTGATTAAACAACTGATTACGTTTCACGGCGATTTCTCCTAAAATATGGAATACTTTGCAATGAAATTAACACCAAAAATCCGTAATGATCCGTAGATCTCAAAACTGGTATTAGAATTTTTAAATCCGAATTAGTTTTCGAAATATTAATTGTTTTCTAATTTTAAATAGTTTTTTCTAATGATGGCAACTCAAATTTTAATCATAACAGATATATATTTTTCATATCTTAGAAAAGGTTATTATTTTAAACTAATTTGGCGAACAATTTGGCCTCCTTAAATGTATGCTAAGGACAATGTTTTTTGCATTTCATTATCATTTTATTAAATACAAAACTTTCATTTAAAACTGAAAAATTTAAAATCAATGGTTTTCACTTCTTTCTTTTTTTTTAAGGAAACGAAACGAAAAATATTGCAGATGTCATATACGCACCGGGGTACATAAATAGTGCCAAAAGGGCGTTATTTTACCTGACATGGTAACTCGGCTATTGTTGCTTATTTATTAATAAATGTCTATTTACATTTTATTTTCTTTTTTATTTAAAAATATGTTATAAATTGTTTTGTTCTATAGTTATTAATTAATTTTGTTTTATTTATTGTTATTTCATTTTAAAAATAATAGAAAATAATTTAAAAATACATATGTAACTGGTATTCGAAAACGAGGTTTTCGCCAAATTGTCGTAAAAAAAAAAAAAAAAAAAAAAAAAAATCACGCCGAACCCGATTAAATATTGCAACAAATCCTGACATTTAATTTCCAATTCAAAGCAATGTTTTAATGATACTACTTAGTTATCCTGTCAACCAATTTCGCTAAATTATATAAATCACCAAAGCACTCACCAAATTATACAAATTGACGTAATTTTTATTTTAAATTACGAAAGAACACATAAAGGCACAGATGTCATATACGCCTCATATTGGCGCGATTTTTTTCTGACGCCAATGTCGTATACGCAACAGGTACTTAACTGGCGCAAAGTATCGTTATTTTGCTTGGTATGGTAATCCGGATGTTGTTGTTTATGCTACTGATGTTTTCGCAAAAATGGCGTCGGAAAAAAATCGTGCCAATATGGGGCATACATAACATCTGTGCCCAAATAAATTAGTATAGCATTAATAAAAATAAAAATAAAAAGTCGAAATAAAAATCACTTGATGGCGTAAACACGTGTAACTTCCTTACAGTCAAGTGAGGGTGACATTTACGATCAACCATTATTGCCATTTAATCTTACAATTTGGCGATAGATTTTTGGTCGATGGGATAACCAAGTTGTACCGTTTTATTTTACCACTCGAAAAATAAAAAAAATGCTAACTGGCGATTTAAAAAGAAAGCTATTGGCGAGATTTGACCCCGCTAACATAAAAATACCAAGAATTATTTGCGATCATGGCATCATTTATGTAGTTTTATTCGAAAAATTAACTTTGTTTCTTTAATCAAAATGGAAACCTGTCTTACGAAAAGCGAAGGGATGTAATTGTTTATGGCAGTTACATGACTTGACTATTATAAGTTAAATGATGGCGGTAGAATAATATTTGGCGACTTATCGCCAGTGGCTGGCTAACATTAAAGCACCAAAATGGCCACCTGGAATATAAAAAGCGGAGGGATCCGCCCGGAACTGTTGATAATAGTCACATAACTTAGGCTATTATTATAGAGATTGTTTTCAATTCTAAAAACAGCGCAAAGTATAATATCTCCTAATGACTAAAAATTTATTTACATGTGACTATTAAAAACAGGAAAAAAAACCTTGAAATTACTGTTAAATGAGTAAGTATTAAAAGAAGGAAAAAAAAAATTGAAAATTATGTCTTGAAAATTATATTTACACGTGAATATTAAGAGAAAGAAATTTTTAAATAATAAATACATTAATACGCGTTTAACACTTTCGGGGACAAGGTATTCTATTCGTAAAATATTGTAATCAGTGAATGGCACTAGAATTTACAAATTTCGAAATACGAAAATGCTTTTGTTCACTTACTTAATAAACGGAAAATTTTTCATTCCAATATTCTGGTGCAAATGCGGCATTTAAGAATTAAAATTAAGTGCTCCAAAAATGAACCATCGCCCTTGAAGGGGTTAAAGCGGTAAATTGTAGTAATTCTAATAAATTGTATTATATCAACCGCTTTATAATGCTGTTAAAAAATACCGGGAGGCAAAGACTCTGTTTAATTAATTCATTTTATTTTATCTTCCTTAAAAGTGTTTAACTGGTCTTCTTTAATCAAAGACTAAAACAACCATTGGATGTCTTAACAACAACTGATTCTGCCTTAAATTTTCGCAATCAAAGGAAATTGAATGGAAACCCGTTTACAGCAAGATCGCTATAGGTTTTTTCATTATAATTCAATCTTCTCTAATGTTTTTAAAACTGATCAAACCAGCGTACTTTTAGATTCTGCGGTGTCTGAACGGGGGTTGGCGAGCGTAGCTTGCAGGGGGCAGAGCCCCCTAGTTTCTTATATTGTTATAACATTACTTTTTCAAAACAGAGCAAGCACATCGGATAACAGTGGCGTTTTTTGTAATGCTAAATTTTGTTTATGATACATATCAATCAGTTTTATCTTCAATAAAAAACTATTATAAAATACATTTTTTATACTTCCTTTTATCACATCTGTGCAGACTCTAATTAGATCACTTCATAAATGTAAATAATAGAATAGTAAGTAAGAACCAAGGTTGGAATTAATGTAAATTGTTCCTGTAAATTAAGATGGTGAATGAGACTCGCCGTTAGAATGCATGTAAATAATATCATACTGAGTGAGACTCACCGTTGGAGTTGATGTAAAGAATAGTGTGGTGATTGCGACTCACCGTTGGAGTGCAAAGGGTTAAAACAAGTTCTTGCGAAACGCCGATCAACTGCGTTGAGTGAATTCTTTAAATATGTGGCGGAGGAATTCCACTTCCAGTCACACAAAAAGCCCTACTATCTTGGAAATCCTGCTGCAATATGATAGTCCACAACAAGGCCTACCAGATAGAATATATTAAAAATAATTGTTTTAATTTATGTATTTTATTTATTTCTTGTCAAAATAGTTCTCTGTATATGTAAACACCCTCTATAATCTTTTCTAATAATAATTCATGGGTTATTTTCCATTGTGCTAATTTCAAATTTCCAGAGGGTTTTGATTTGAAATTGGTCTGTGATGAAATGAGTAGTGTCATAATATTAAAATATTTATTTGTTTATAAGACGTTATAAAAACACATTAAAATAAATTAAAAACTTTTTATTTACATGTTTCAACTCATTTTCTGAGTCGTCGTCAGAATGTATAATAGAAAATTACAAATGCATAATGAAAAATGGAAAAAATCATCGAAAATAAACATGTAATCATGTAACGCGCCCTATATTTTCGTGATTGCTCGTGTTCCCTTATATGTCGCGATGCCGTAATTTATCCAACCATTCAACCCATAAATTCGGGATACGAAAAGATAATGTATCGTTACAAACTCCTGAACCTCATAAATAAATTTCAATGGACTCTATTATGAAGGTTCAGGAGTTTGTAATGATACATTATCTTTTCGTATCCCGAATTTATGGGTTGAATGGTTGGATAAATTACGGCATCGCGACATATAGGGAACACGAGCAATCGCGAAAATATAGGGCGCGTTACATGATTACATGTTTATTTTCGATGATTTTTTCCATTTTTCATTATGCATTTGTAATTTTCTATTATACATTCTGACGACGACTCAGATAATGAGTTGAAACATGTAAATAAAAAGTTTTTAATTTATTTTAATGTGTTTTTATAACGTCTTTTAAGCAAATAAATATTTTAATATTATGATATGATAAGAAATGGACGTAATTTTGACTTACTACTCGCACTTATTTACATTTGAAATGAGTAATTTCAAAAAACTTTAACACTTTATGTACTGAATTATGAATTTATGAAAATTTTATCTCCTAAAGCATCTTTCATGATTTTTTGTAACTACATTGGCAGATTTACATTATCATTTAATAAATTTTAGAAGGATTATTTTAATTTGAATTTATAGGGATTTTGTACGATATTTATAACCCCACTCAATTTTTTTATTTTAAACATTTTTTTTTAGTATTTTGTTGAATTATAAAATGTACAAATATAATGTTCTGACAATAGAAATATCTAAATATTTCCGAATTGAAAAATTCCCTCACCCCACTCCCAACGCCAAGAAAGCTGAAAAGATCCAAAGGTAAAAGAAATCATCCTTTTAAAAATGTTTTTGATTTGTGTAACCAATAAAGCTTTTGAAACAAGATAATGTAATGCATCTATAACTCATTCTGTACTGTATTACTACTAATCGATGTATTAAATGAATTTTACTACAAGTTAATTTAAATGGTACTTATAAATACCGTCAGTAGATAAAGGGGTAAGGGGTCTCAGGACTGAAAAAAAAGAAAAAAAAAATGAGAGACCATTTTCAACATTTAAGGGGGTTCCCCCATGTGATGGGTTTAAAAAATCGATTCTTTTTTTCTGCATAAATTGGCTTCTTAACACGTCTAGAATACGACTAAAATTTTCTAAAATTTTAAAGAATCAGATGTTTGGAGCTCTGAGTTAAGTGGTTTACACGGGTATAGAATGACGTTTCTAGAGTCACTTAAATTGTCAAATAGGTTAGCTTATTTTAGTCAATCTTGAAGAACGCAGAAACGCAAAACAATAATGAATCTTTAAATTCCTTGATTTGGAATTTCTCTCCAAAACATATGCACTCTGGCACCAAAATCGTTGAGATTACAACGTATATTGCTGTTATTATAATCAACGAAGGTTTCCAGTGAGTATTAAAAATAATGGTAATCATGGGATGCCCCAATGTCCGCAAAGCGCATAATTGTGTACAAAACCGTGATGAAGCACGCTTCGCGCGCTCCCAACGGTGCACAAGTGACGTTGCAAAAAATGCCAGAATGGAAGCAAGATCAGAGCAATCCGCATTGAAAGATCTCCAAGAGGAAGAGGTAGGAATGCTGTATGGACCAGGCATCGTAGATTGATGATAAGTTGAGATTTTCATCGCTTTAACCTGACTTGAAACTTTAAACGCGTTTTTATCAAAACGTTGTTTTTCAAACTGTCCTCCATCATATCTCGAAAACTTTTAGGCCGATTCACTTGAAATTTATTGAGTAGACTCAGCATATATACACACACTGTAAACTAGGATCATCCGAAAATTCTGTATATTTCTATTTTTGTCGTAACGAAACAAAAATCATGAAATTTGAAACAATTTTCAAAAGTCTTCCAAAAACACAATTTTCAATATTTTCAAATGATTCTAGCTCATTCGATGCATTTAGGCTTACCGATTAAAATTTAGTTTGTTTTTTGTTTTCAAATAAGCCAATCAGCCAAAATCATGGAGGAAGTGAGCGTCCTTTTTTTTTTTTTTTTTTTTTTTTTTTTGGAGGCAGGTGTCTTCAGAGTAGTGTAACTTACGTTCTAATAAAGATTTTTGCTTGAAATTTATTTTACGTATTCTGGAAATAGCAATAAATGTATAATAAAAAACTCAAAGTTCTATTTCTACTTTCTTCTGTCTTTACAAGAACAAAGTATTGGATTCGTGAAAATTTTCGACTCCCGGTTTTCAACGAATTTACACGTTTTAGGGTCAGAGATTCCATAAACATGTTTTTACAAAATGTCCGTCAGTGAGTCTGTTTAATAAAAAATTGTATTTAGGTAGTCCCTGATATATATTGGTGCTGATTAGGTTTTGGTGTAAATCGTCCAACAGGTAGCGCTGCTATGCTGCCTTTTGCAGGATTTTTGAAATAGCACTATCTCAAGAACTAATGCACGGCTTTTTATAAACTTCAGATTCTGTTCGTCCTTGATATGAGTTCGTGCTGTTTACCTTTTGGTGCAAATCGCCCAACAGGGGGCGATGTTATGCTACATTTTGCAGGATTTGCACGATTTCCTCAATAGCTCTATCTCAAGAACTAATGCACGAATTTTCATCAAACTTCAGATTCAAGCATACCTTAATTAATATTGCTGCTGTTCATGTGGTGGTGTAAATCGCTCAACAGGTGGCACTGCTACGCTGCATTTGTCATGATTTGCGCAATAGCTCTATCTCAAGAACTAATGCACGAATTTTTCCCAAACTTCATATTCAGTTGGACGTTCACATAAGTTGATGATGATTAGATTTTGGTGTAAATCACCCTATAGGTGTCGTGCTATGCTGCATTTTTCTGTATTTATACGATTTCAGCTATAGTCATATCTCAATAACTAAATGCACGGGATTTCATCTTTTTAGAATCCTCATGATTGTCATAGATTGTCATTTAATTTTGGCACTGTGATAACGAATTTTGAGGTATTGACATGTATGATATTGAAGAAAGTTTTGGGATTGGTACATCCGACTAGCTTCATTTGTCGCCAAAGAAAAAATTCCCAAAAAATGTTCAAAGTACAGGCCGTCACACGGGGAACCCCATTAATATCTCAAAATGTATTTGATTTTAATACACAATTTTAATTGAAATGAAAGAGATAAGTATGTTGTTTCTCATGTATTTAAAGAATCGCTAGATGCAGAATTAGCAATTAAGGAGGCTTCGAACTGTCAGGCATTTGACGAGCAGAAAATCGGCATAACAGCTTACGCGCAAGATTACAAAATAAATTTTGCAATTGGAATGAAATTTTTGGTACTTCAGATTGTAATAGTTATTCTGAACCTAAATAAATTTGTATTTAAAGCATTTTTATATTTTAATACAAAGTTGTATTTAGCTAATGCAAAATTTAGAAATTTTCAACGATATAATCACTTAAAAAATATTTTTTTTTGAACAAGAAACAGGAAATTTTGGATTCAGTTTATACAGACTAACATGAAACATGTGTTTTGAAAATTTCATGAAATAATATGCAAAACTTTTTGAGATATAGTGCGCGTCGTTTGGAGAAAAATGTCTTCAAAATTTCTGAAACGCCGCTTCAGCTATTGAACGGGTATAATTCCAAAAACCATAACTTCTGTTCTAATGCGAATTTCAAGGAAATCATTATAACAGAATTTTCGAAAATGCAGGAGTTTAACATCTAAAATATTAAAATTTCGAAATTTTTAAAGCTTTAAGAATCCTGATCCCTCTTAAGTAATTTCTCTTTTTTTTTTTTTTTTTTTTTTTTTTTTTTTTTTTTTTTTTTGCTGAAAATCCATAATGTACTGTAATCTCTTGGGACATAAGCAGATAAAATGAATTTAGTACGGACTTCTCGAAATGTGATATTTGTTTTACTTCAGTTACTATGTTTTCCTGCCCATTACTATATCCGTATACGATATTAATTAGTACTCTGAATGGCTATGTTAAAAATTTTAAAGTAAATTTGAAGATATTTTAGTAGGAATTTTTACTTCTTTCTATCTTTACAAGAAGAAAGTATTGGATTTGTAAAAATTTTCGAAATTCGGTTTTCGAAGGATTTACACGTTTTAGGGTTAAGAGATCCCGAAAACATGTTTTTACAAAATGTCTGTATGCGAGTCTGTGAGTCTGTCTGTCTGTCTGTGACTCAAATTTTGTGGGCACTCTATCTCAAGAAAGAATGAACGGAATTCAATAAAACTACAGATTCAGTTCGCCCCTAATATAAATTGGTGCTGATTACGTTTTGGTGTAAATCGACCAGCACGTGGCGCTGCTATGCTGCATTATTCTTATTTTCCACAATAGCTATATCTCAAGAACTAAAGCACGGATTTTCAAAAAACTTCAGATTCAGTTAATCCTTGATATAATTTGGTGCTGATAACGTTTTGGTGTAAATCACCTTATAGATGGCGCTGCTATGCTGCATTATTTATGATTATCGCAATAGCTATATCTCACGAACTAGTGCACGAATTTACATAAAACTTCAGATTCTGTTTGTCCCTGATATAAATTAGAGTTATTTAGTTTTTGGTGTAAATTGTCCAACTGGTGGCGCTACAAGGCTGTATTTTTCACGATTTCCGCAATAACCGTATCTCAAGCACTAATGCATGAATTTTCATCAAACTTTAGATTCAGTTATTTCCTGATACAAATCGATCCTGTTAAGTTCTTGGTGTAAATTGCCCAGCAGTTGCCACTGCTATGCAGACCTTTTCACGATTTCCCCAAAACCTTTATTTCAAAAACAAATGCACGGATTTTTGTCAAACTTCAAATTCAATTAGAAGTTGACATAAGTTGTTGCTGGTTAGATTTTAGTGTAAATCACCTAACCGGTGCTGCTGTTATAATGCATTTTTCAGGAAGTATTAACGTGCATGACACAGAAAAAAGTTTTGGAATGGCCACATCCGACTTGTTTATTATGGAGTTCTAACAGGTGACTTTAATAAACAGAATCAACTAAAAATTGACGAATGTGAAAATAGCAAAGCAAGAATAAAAAATACAGACAAATTGTTCAAATATCGATAAAATATTAAAATGTCATAATAATAATAAATGCTAATAAAAAGGGCATTTTTCCCGCCATTATGAATATAATTTAGCCGTTAATTAATTTCTAAGAAAATATTTATTTATCAATTCTCCTTAAGATTAAAATATAAAATATATCATTCCATGCTATTTCTTCTATTTCCATGGAAGATAAAATTTGCTTTATTTGCACAAATGCGACAAAATGAAGAATACTTACAGTCATCTAACTCAGAGTTTAACCAAAATCAAATTGCATAAAATTCAATAAGATCGCAAAAACATTTATGTTTAGTCTGAAACTCTGAGTTATTTTAGAATTATTGAACATTACAGCTCATAAAAAGTCACTATATCTTATTGAAAAAATATATAAGCTTAATTTACTTCTAATTGTTTTTATCAACACTCTCAGAAATACTTTCTTCAGTCATATTTGCTGGCAGCAGTGCCACCAGGATTTTTCCGTTTTAATATACGAATAATCCGTTTCTTTTTTTCTCTGTTACAAGAGGTAAGATATACGTTAATTGAAGAAAATGGGGATAATATAAAATTTGCGTACCTTGGGATCGAACCAACTACCTTAGTGTTACGAAACCAGTACTCTAGCCACTCTGCTAAAGATGTACAGTAAAGAGTCAGTTTAAAGTTAATATTTCTTCTTCAAATGGGCATGATTTGATTGACATTACGGCTGGGGTTTTAATACTTTAGTATTAAAATATAAAAGTACTTTAATAGAAAAAATATGAAATATAAATATTTTTATGTGGATTGCTAGATTTAAAATATGAATATTACATTTTTATGCGAGAATTATTATTATTTTTTTTTGAGTAAAATCGATTTTTTCCATTTAATATTTTAATTAAAATATCTATTTTAAATACGTTCATTTGAAATGTATTTTAAACGCGAATATTTTTTTGTATAACTTTAAAAAATATATATATATTTTTTTTAAATTTTGAAGTTAATTTCGGAAAGATTTCGTCTTTAATGATGTTGTAGCTAGGGTTTTAACACTTCAGTATTAAAATATTATAGTACTTTAGTATAAAAAATATGAAATATATATATTTTTATGTAGATTCCTATATTTAAAATAAGAATATTATATTTTTATGGGAGAATTATTTTTTGAGTAAAATGTATTTTTTTTCTATTTAATATTTTAATTAAAATATCTATTTTAAATATGTTCATTAAAAATATATTTTAAATGCGGATATTTTTTTGTATAATTTAAAAAATAAATTGTGAAAATTTTAAATGAATGAGAAAATTAATTGTTATTTATTTTTAAATTAAAGCATTTCTTTTTTTTTTCTGTTGGGTTATTTTACTTAAGCTTTTTAATTAAGTTAGGATTCTTAATTTATAAAATTTTCGGTTTTTCTTTTTTTAATGAATTCTGATTTCAGAATTAACGGAGACAATATGCATGCATGCTAGGAATGAACGGAATTTCTCCCTCTTTTTCCTACTTTAGGGAAGAATTTATGGATAAAACATGTTTTCTAGGAGTACAGAAATTATTTGTAAAAAAATGAGGAATAATTTAGTGTATATAGACGAGTTTTTCTGACAGTCAATAACAGAGAGGAGCACCAGTGTACAATGACATGTAATTAAAAACATATGTGTGCATGTGCATGTTCATCTAATGTATATTTGATTGATAAAAATAAAGACAATGATAAGAACAATACACTCTCCCAATTCTTCAAATATTTTCAAAGGAATTCAATAGAAGGAAAATAATGTTTACTATTTCGAAAAAAAAAAAAAATACTTGTGATAAATAAGGAAAAAATAAGTCTAATATTTTGAAATAATAACTTGAGATAATGAATCTCCAATACAATGTACAAAGGCTTTTGATTCGACAATACTGTTAGATAAAAAAAGTAATTTTAACAAACTTTGAGCATCTTCTCTTTTTTTCAGAATTCCATAACGTGTTTCATTGTCTTGAGTCATTATATGGATAAAACGTATTTAGTATCTTCTCAAAATGTGGTATTTGTTTTACTTCCGTTACTTTGTTTTCAAGTCCATTAGTACATTCTTAAACATATTAATTAATAATTAAAAGTGGCTGTGTTAAAATGTGCTAAGATACGCTTAAATATATTTCTCAAAGTATTTTTCCTTTTAGAATAATAACGTGACTTTAAGAAAAAATCTTCGTCGTGCTTATAGCTTGAAATGTTCTTTTGATGATAATACACCATAAAGTTGAATATAACATGTATTTCTGTGTAAATTAATTTAAGTGCGTTTTCATGTTTTGTGTAGCAAAGTATATATTAAAAGAGTTTTCTTAAAATAATATATATTTCTAACAATTAGAGGTAGGGTGTTATGATAAAAATGTATCTAAGAAACAGCCCTTTTAAATGTAATTAAATAATAAAACTTTGTAGAAATTACCATAAAAAACATAAAAGCACACAGGACGCGTTTCGAAATAGAAATTTTAACAGCCCATCATCAAGCAAAGTAAACACGTGTCCGTAAGGCGACGAGGTCACAAATAAACTGAAAGGCGGAGAATACAGCTTACAAAGAATGCGACAGGTGGCGCTAGTTGAAAGGTAAACACCAATCAGAGAGGAGAACATGCAGAAGAGGAAAGTGTAGCTAAAATGACAGGAAAAAATAAGATATAAACAAATTAAAATAAAATGAAGTAAATAAAAAAAATAATTTATTTTTATTTACTTCTTTTATTTTATTTTTATTTATTTATTCCTTTTAAGTTATTTTTATTTACTTATTTATTTATTTATTTTAAATTTTTCTATCATTCTGGCAACACTTTTCTCTTCTGCATGAACTCTACTGCGATTGGTGTTTATCTTTCGACTAGAGGCACCTGTCGCATTCTTTGTAAGCTCAATTCTCTACCTTTCAGCTCAATTGTGACCTTGTCCCCTTACGGACACGTGCTTATTTCGGTTGATGAGGAGCTGTTAAAATTCCCAGCTCGAAACGCGTCCTGTGCGCTTTTATAGTTTTATAGTGATTTATACAAAGTATGCTTTATTTAGTTATGATTTATGGCCAGTTTTTTGGGCGCTGTTTCATTTTAAATGCACTGTATAAAAAAAGTGCTGTTGGTTCACTGATGTGTAATGTTATTACGAATATTTGTTGAATTTTGCACTTCCAAGAATATGAGGAGGAAATATTTATATAATGTAATAATTCTCTGTATTTCACTCTACTATTTAGAATTTCTACATATGGTCAAATATTAGCAAATTTACGTACTTCATAAATAAAATTACATTGTCTTTCTCAACTAAAAATTATCACTGTAAAACAACATTGTTTCTATACACAGTCACAAGAACACTCGTATTCACTTCCAACATAAGCTGTCGGTTGACTTGGAAAACTTGGCAAAAACATAAATGGTATTCGCGATTAATCTGATTGGACTAATCAAGTCAAATATGTTTAATACCGAAAACCATTTGAGTGTTCGACGGATATTTTCGCAATAAACCGGTGGATGAGGTGGATGGTCAATACGAGTATAAAGAAATACAATATTATGCATGATTCTTCCATACTTTTTTAAACAAAGTTGAATGTTAAATTCTCCCACCCACACCCACACCAAAATGTGCATTCACATAAGAAGAGAAGTATAAGATATACGAGTTTAACTATGTTTTCGTCATTTTAATACGTAAATTTATATTCTAAAAAAAAAAAAAAAAAAAAAAAAAGTCAAAAATATTGCCCAATTGCCCATACCGCGCAATCTTTTTCTTTTTAATTCTTACGCAGCTATTTTTAAGATTTTGCTATATAAAAGAAAATTAATTAATTTGAGTTGATAAAACAACATCAATTTTTTTCAAAATGTGGCCACAGTTTCGACAAAATCTTAAATAAATAAGTAACAAAAATACTTTGAATTTCGAAACGTGAAAATCCGACATCACTACTATGAAACATAGGCGAAATTTTAAGGCATCTGACATCTTCAAACTCGCTTGGATTGCTGAGCTTACCCTTGGCAGACATAAATACATAGAGAGATACATACATTATCCCACAGCATCTCCCGATAATAACACTATTATCGAGCGTAACATGCAGTATTATTTATGGAGAGATTAATTATATGTTAAAATATTATTTGCAATTCGCATTTCCATACAATGTGAGTGAAAATAATAAATATGTTATGAGTCTAAACAAACAGTGTCATCATGTTGAACGTAGTGGTTTTGTTTCGACAAATCATGTAGCATGAAAGTATAGTTTTAAAAAAGTGTATGAGTGCACATATTTATGCATGCATCTTTTAGAATGCTAAGGAAGATCTTATCGGCATGGAATACAGTCTTTATTTAAAGTCGTATTACTTTATTGCGTATAAACATATTACTTGTATTTCTCCATTCCTGTCTTTTCAAAATATACGTTCAGGAAAACCTGAAATGAACTCGGATATTTTGAAACTCTTTGTTCAACATATAAATCCGGAAAATCATGGGGAGTGAATATTTTATTAAAAGTAGCTAATTAAAATCCACTAAGCTGAAAAATGTTAGATTTTATTGTTGTTCATTGCAATAAAAACCTTTATCAAACCTTTTACGTGTGTTAATATTTTATTTATAGCCAAAGTTACATCTAAAAATATTTATATATGTCAGTTTTGTTATTTTTCATTATAAAATGATATGTTAATACTTTATAAATCATTTTATCTGTAATTTGCAAGATGAAGTAATGATGTTAAATCCTTTAAATGTCACGTAGTATACAATGGCATAATCTCAGAAACTTTATTCTTGCAGTTTTATTACATCTTTAACATTACAGAGTTACGTCGAACACTAAAACTATGTTGCCTAAAAAACAGTGTAATATGGTGGACATTTGTCATGTGTGAAGACGACATTTTACATGGAAGTATAGCTTAAAAAATGTATGCTACTATAAATATTCGTGTATGTATTCTATTTAATTTAGGAAAGTATTCAATCAGAAATCACTGACAATGTCTTTGAATTCTCAAAATAACTATACATAAAAAACCACAACTTCTAGGCAAACGAAAAAACAGATGCACAGAGAAAAGTGTCTAAAAATCATGCTTTTAACTTATATTTCATGACTTGTATCACAACACGCAACATGTTTTACGGAAGTTAAGTATGCACATAAACATAAATATTTGACGTTAAAGTGTCATTTGTTTACTTATTCGTAATATGACATGTTTAAAATCTTGACTTTGGTGATGCCTATCTGATTTATTCCGAAACTTTCTCCCCCATATCTATTTTTAAATATGTTTAAAATTATCTCATTAAAGCAATTTTAATATTTCTCGCTTATGTTATTACATAAAACTACTATTTACAACTCTTCAAAAACCTGGATGTAACGTAGCTCGGATTACAAAGAGTAAGACACTTTTTATTTTTAATATAAATTTTTTTAACTCATTTCCAAATTCAATTTAAAAGAAAAGTAGTATATTTTTATAATTTAAAACGTTTTCACATCTTTAATGATTAAAATCTGGCGGCAATTTACGAATAAGTGTATGACATGTCACGGACAAAATGTCCTGCATGTGAAACTTACATAAATATCTATATCTATTAACTAATAAGTTGTTAGAATATAAACTATGCATTAAAAAAAATACAAACGCGTAGAATTTCATATTATCATAGTTGTTTTGATTTGAGGATACAATAGCATTGTTAAAATACCAATAACATGTAAAAAAGCTGTCTAACACGCGATATGAAATTACCCTTTAATAGGTTTACAAATATCCACATTTTAAACCATAGACCTAAGTAATCTGCCCTTTTACGGGGCCATCTCGTGAAAAACATATAAAAAGTCCTGCGCGTGACACTTACATAAACACCTATATCTATTCACTTATAAGTTGTTAGAATATAAACTATACATTAAAAATAATAAAATTCCCCGTATTTTCATATTAGCATAGTTGTTTTAATTTGAGGATATAATAACGTTGTTAAAACAGCAGTAATATGTAGAAAAGCTGTCCCACACGTGACATAGATTGGCCCTTAAGATCTTTCTTATGATTTTGCCAATATTCATTAATACGGTAAAATGCCCATATTTCATCCCTCCAGTTGCTTTTGGGTCCTAAATATTGCAATTTTCAGTGAAAACCTACCAATTGCATTTTACATAGACTAACTACCCACGCACATAGAAACATAAGCAAATATCGTACAAAAGATTTTTAACAATGCGAAAAATTGTTTTTTCAAAAGTATAAAAAAAAAAAAAAAAAAAAAAAAAAAAAATGGTTCCGATTTCGTTCCCCTAAAAATTTTAATACGCTGAGACTGAACTTATAACTAAATCAAAATTTATTTCTAAATGAGTAAGTAATTTAATTTCTATTAAAGTAAGGCACAAAGAAATTTACTAATTATCCGTGGAATAATAACATAACGAAACATTAGCTATCCAAACATGAAGAGAAAATTGAAAAAATTGTCATGGAAAAAGCATTCCTAATTTCGCCGCCGGGACGAAAATAAGAACTGCAAGGAGGATGATCGTCTTAAAACTAACTGTATTCTACTGTCAGCATCTTACTTACGTAAAATACTTGCAATGAATAAGAAATAAATACTTAGAGTACAGTAAATAACGTTCTACAAAAGACGTAATAAGAATTCAGGTGTTCAAAAATAGGAAATTCGCCGTCTTTAATTTATGTATGCATCTTGGCGAACGAAACTTTCAATACTGACCCCTTTTACCTTCCGTACCATGTGCCTTGCTTCAGAAGTTGCGCCACTTTCGCAGAAGCGGAGATGTTAAGGGAGACGATATTAGGAAAGGGGACGAAATATGGGCACTTTACTCTACTACATGTACAGCTAATGTTTTCTTTTTAAATAAAGAAAATGGTTTATATTTTATGTTAGGTATTGTATGCATGCTTTTAAAGTTGATGCTGTTATTGATATCTGACATGATAATTGCCTAATATAGATTTTATAGCATTTTATTCTAGACATTAATGTAATTGAATTCTTGTTAATAAACATGTAATTAAATAAATACATAATATATACATGGTGTTGCCGAATTCGATAGACAAATTAAGGGGGGAGGGGGGTGAAAGTAGGCATCAAGAGGTTGAAAAATTATCATAGAACATGGGGTCGCAAACCACGTATTTAATCAAAAATACAAGTTGTTCTACCCTAATTCAGTTTGATATGACTGTAATAATTTTCAAAAAACTGAAGTATATTATAATATAATTTTAAGAGACATTCTCACCTTTGTTGTAAATGTCATAATACAAAAAAGGTAGAAGTTTCCATTATATGCGCTCGATTAGTTCATACTAGTTTATACGGTATGATTGATTGCTTGAGCACCCTGTTTTTCCAGAATTTTTCTTGATGTTATAACATTTCACACAAAAAAGATACATATCGTTAAATTTTTATTCCAATGTTTTCATTTTACTCGAAATTATTACCGTCAGTTCAGTTAGGATGAAATACCCTATATTTGTGAGTAAATAAGTGGTTTCCGAACTTCATGTTCGGAAACCACCCAGCAATTCTTCATCCTCTTGATGTCTATCACCTCTCTGAATTTGTCGGTCGAATTCGGCAGCACCCTGTATTTCGTTAGAATTTATTAGTGGAATATAAAAAGGGAATAGAAACGTATTATTAAAATTTTCACAAAACGTTTATTAAGTTACAAAATATGATGCCAGGAAGTGGAAGTTATGCACCATAATTTAAGTATTTACGTATTCAAAAGGGGATACATGATCATTCAAATTTATCTTAATAATAATGAAATTCAACAACAGGTATAGGGTAATTAATCATCCTTTGCAACTCTTTCCATCGAGTTGTTGTCGACACTCGTAGCGTAACACGCAAGGCTCAGAGCAACTTATCATATGCGTTTAAGATTACCGTATTTCTCTGCTGTTTTGGGTATGTTAGTTTAGAGAGTGATAAATGCATTTTATAGTCATTTCCGTTTAATCTTACATTTTTTATAAAGGAAACAAAGAGGAAACCTATCAGTTTTATGTCTATGCGTGACATAAAACTCAAACTTTTGTGAAATGATGCATGCTAAGAGCAAATTACCTGTCGTTTTGCAGATATTATTATGAAATAACTAGTTATTACTCATTGCTTTTTCCATGTTAGATTAAAGTTATTATGCTACCTAATTCCCACTATATATATATATATTACAAAATTTAAATTTTTCGCCAAAACTAAAAGTATCCTACATAAATTCCCCTTTTTAGTAATATTCCATATTTTATACCAGTTTATTAAGTTGAAACCAGAGTCTTAATTTCCATAAGATCCTTTTCATATAATAATATTTATTCCAAATTGTGTAAATCTAAAAATGGCTCTTAATATATACATATATCTCTTATTAAAACACCTTTTATTATTTAAATCCCTATTAAAATTCCCTATTAAATCTCGGTATGTCAAATTCCGCTAAATTCTTTATTTAATTGTTCAAATATTATAATTCATAATTTATCCCGTCTAAAAAACCTATTTCTTTTAAAGTCATTCTTTTATTAAAAATTATCCAGGTGTCAACTAGAATATTTCAATGCTTTAAAACTTACGTGGAAATAAATTCATTTTTCTTTTTGTTAAAGATCGTTTGGAGAGGAGAAAAAGCAATTTTTAGATGCAGTCACGACAGCAGAGATTTAATTTTATTTACACCTAGTACGCTGGATCTACAGCTTTACGAAAGTTCTAGAATAATCTTTGCACACGGAAATTTAATCCCTTCCAAATTAATCCGACCGGAAATGTAAATAAACCTTCAAAAAAGCCATTGTGATTGGGAAAAAAGGATCAGCAGACTTAATTCGTAATCTTGAACCGGGATAGTATAAATACAATAACATAGTCAGATACGGAGAGATTTTTTCTGAGGAGAGAAATGAAGTGTAGCTGGGCTGAATAGTGAGATCTGGGGAAATACGGCGAAGTGCAGAGAGAAAATGCAGATACATGCGCCATGCAGAACAGCGGGCATTTCAATGTGCGGCGTGCAGATAGTGGTTAGAATAGTGTACGTGTATCGACGTATGTAAAAGATGTGGTGTAGAGAGAATGAATGTGGGAGGACCGAATTTAGATGGAATGTTTTGTAAGAGTTCGAAAGAAGACGTAAAATTCTTTTTCTCTTTAAAAATTACAATTACTACCTTGAAGTATGTCATATGTTTAGCATCGAGTGAAATGAGAATTTCCCTACAAAGGCTGTTCTTTAATATCCTAATTAAAAGTGGAATTTAGCTCAGATGACTGTTCTCCATTATTTATTTTCATCTATTTTCGTCATTATTACACAATCGGCCAACACGCTTGTGCGAATTAAATGGAACCCCAACAAAACATGAGTATCATCATTTTCTACTGTCGTTACATCACAAACACACATATATATGTTGCAAGTTGCTGTCGACTTTTATGACAGTACGGAGATACTCGTATATATCGAAGTAAATGTAGGATCGTAATCAAGGCCAACCCTCCGTTATCATGAGACAACGGAAGTGCTGTCGTGGTGGCGAATTAGGAGACAGGCTCCATAAACTTTGAAAGAATTTCCCATGGATTAATTAATTGAGAGGCATCGTAATTTAAACGTTGTTTATTTTGCAGACACATATAGTAACATTCCCGGTAGCTTATGCATCAACTCTCGAATAATCGCTGATCCACTTCATAATAAACTTAAGATGTTAATATTAGAATCTACACATTAAAAGTCATTCACCCCAAGTGACGTGTATTTATTAAACAACCAAAATACGTAAAAATCTCTCGCTCCTCTTCGATGCAACAGTATAAGTACTCAAAGAAACAGAACGCGGACGGATACATTACAAGTTAAAGAACAAATTCCGTAAAAGTAGCCGGAAGGACGCGATGAGATTCCGAATGCGATAGGACTTAGCTACGGGAGAAGGGGAGAAAGCACGCGTGACGACGATGTGAACTCTTTAGCCTCGGCGTCAGAATCATTACGCTAACAAATGTTCGCGGGAGGCTGTCCATGGAATTATGGGGGGAAAAATATCAGAGAACAAATGCTATTAAAACATTCGAAACAAAAAAGTATTTAGTTTTAGAATAAAATGAAAAAAGTAATTTAACGGGTTTTATAAGATTAGACGAATGGATTAAGGTTTTTAGAATAATAAAAGAATATGCATTCAAAGCATGGAAAAAAGATAAAAGATATTTAAGATATTATTAAAGCTAAGTAAAAAAGGGGTAAATATTAAGAATTTGGAAAAGTTTTACAACGATAAAACGTCGAAAATTCTTACATATATATATATATATATATATATATATATATATATATATATATATATAGAATTAAAATGAAAACGCATATGCGAAAATCAATGTTACTATAAAAGTAAAAAAGACATTAAACGAGAAGGTGGAAATACATAATTAAAAACTTTTAATGTGATATATGTATATATATATATAGATACACACATATATGAGGGGCTCACAACCATAGTAGACCAAGACTACTTTGAAACAAAATGAGATAGTCCATTTAGAATGTGCATAAAATTCTGTTTTATTCAGTCGCACAGTGAAGAAAGACAGTAAACAGATTCCGTATATGAGAAATTATGTAAAAACAGGTAAAATTCTGTTTTATTCTGTCGCACAGTGAACAAAGACAGTACACAAATTCCATATATGAGAAATTATGTAAAAACAGGCTTAGCTCACTGTTGGACTCTGCAAAATAGACTTTATGCACCTGCTAAATGGACTATCTCATTTTCTTTTTACTTTCTTCTTTCTTTAAAAAAAGAAAGTATTGGATTCGTGAAAATTTTCGACTTTCGGTTTTCGACGGATTTACACTTTTTAGGGGTCAGAGATTCCGGAAAGCATGTTTTACAAAATGTCTGTCTGTGAGTCTCTGACTCTGTCTGTCTGTATGTCTGTCTGTATGTATGTGATACAAATTTTGTGGGCGCTCTATCTCAAGAACTAATGCACGGAATTTAATAAAAAAAAATTTCTGTTAGACCCTGATATAAATTAGTCCTGATTAGTTTTTGGTGTAAATAGCTCAACAGGTGGCGCTTTTATGCAGCCTTTTTCACGATTTCCTCAATAGCTCAATCTCCAGAACTAATGCACGGATTTTCATCAAACTCCAGATTCAGTTAGTCCGTGACAGGAATAGCCGTTTTATACATTTTGGTGTAAATCGCTCAACAGATGCCGCCGCTGTGCTACATTTTTTTGCGATTCCCGCAATAGCTCTATCTCAAGAACTAATGTTTGGATTTTCAACAAACTTCAGATTCAGGTATATCTTGATATGAATTAGTGCTGTTTATGTTTTGGTACAAATCGCTCAAAAGGTGGCGCTGTTACGCTGCATTTTTCAGAATTTCTTCTATAGCTCTATCTTAATAACTAATGCACGAATTTTCATCAAACGTCCGATTCATGTATACCTGGATATGAATTAGAGCTGTTTATGTTTTAGTGTAAATCGCTCAACAGGTGGCGTTGCTATGCTACATTTTTCAGAATTTCGGCTACAGCTCTATCTCAAGTACAACTGTACGAATTTTCACCAAACTTCAAATTCAGATATACTTTGATATGAATTGGTGCTAAATTGATGTACTATTCGTGTACTATTTAAGTTATTTAATTGACGTGATTTATGTAGACGAAATTTTAGTGATGGGCACAACATGCTAGTTTCAAAATGGACTTGGTCTACTATGGTTGTGATCCCCTCCTCTGTGAGGACGTGAGTTTCAAAACTCGCCTTATCCAGAAAATTAGATTTTGGGAAATCACGGAAAACCCCTAACCGCGCCCATTGGTTTTAATTGCAAACTAAGATTTTACAATAGCAGAAATACTGAATAAATTTTTTTACTACATTTTTTTTTTTTTTTATTCTGAATTTTTTTGCAGATTGATGTGTTTTCCCGTTGCAGGTTTACAAACATATTAGGTTGATAGAGAAAATACGAGATTTTTAATCTTGGATAAGGCGAGTTTTGAACTCGCATCTTCATATGTATATATATATATATATATATATATATATATATATATATATATATATATATATAACCATTAATTAAGCATTACTGACCACCATCAATAATTGTGATAGTATGAATGAATTTACAACAATACAGTGTCCCCAAACACTTTGAATGGATACCAAATACATAATAAACAAGCTACTATGTATAAAATAAAATCCCTTGTACTATATAACAAGAATTAATAATAAAGAAAAAAAGAAGAATAGGGATTTCGATAATTAATAATTGAAAAGCTTACATATTGAATTACGTTATCAAGAGTACAGAATTAAATTATATAAGCAAAATCAGTCGTTATCTGTGAGAAAAAAGCAAAAAGCTGATTTTTTTTTCTCCTGTACTCTAACGACCAATATAACCAAAAGAATAGTTTCAAACTTAAAACAGAATGAAATTAAATGCTATGAAATGGAAAAAGCATTACAACCTTTTAAATAATTAATTAATAGCAAGGAAAAATAGTAATATTACACAAAAAACCTAATAAAATCTCAGTTATTTTATCCAAATACACATCAGCACATGGTATCCAAAATCATGATAAATTTAAGGTTATTTTTACAGTTAAGTTAACACAGATTTTAAAACCTAATGTATACAGTTAATCTAATTTGAAATACCGTGATAAATGCAATAAAAATAATATAAATAGAAAATAATTACATAATAAATAAATAACCTCTTAACACTTTTGTTTTCTTAAGTTTCTTAACTAAAGTAAAAAATACCATAACTATAAGTTTACAAAATCGCAAATAGCGAATATTAAGCTCCACCATGTGGTAAAAATTGATGCAGAGAATGCAGAAGAGAATGCAGAAGGTGCATTTTTACACTTATATTACAGCCTAACTTCTTGAAATTTTCCAGCATTGTTTCAATAATATTCCTGCACTTTGGATCTTTCTTATTCATGATTTATAGAAAGTTTCCGGTAACACATTCAAAGGCGGTCCATGCGTCTTTTTCTGTCTCCCATTGTCTGTCATTCATCGTTTTTTCAATATCTTTGTCCTTCATAAGTTTTTTGATTTGAGGATCAACGAAAATCCCAGCTTTTAATTTTTTGTGCTTGATGAAGGGAAATTTACGTTATGTATGACTACCACACAATTCTTGTTCTCAGCGATGAATCTTCGAAAACAACTCGGGTCGATTGCAATCAAATCATACGTGATGCAACAAAACTAAAAATAGTTTTGTAATCAGCATAAAAAAAGTGCATTAAAGGCAATCATTGGATTTTACTCATATGATATCATGCAAACTAGTGTATTTTTACCAGAATTTTCTCAATTGTTTTATCTGTTGATTTTAATGTTAATTATGTGATTTAAACTCTTAAATATTTGGCAAAATCTTGACCTTAAAATAAAGCCTAAATAAAGAGGCATAATATCTCTCTATTATTAAAAAAAAAAAAAAAAAAAAAAAAAAAAAGTAACTAACGCTGTCACCGCCGCCGCCGCCAGTTTTGAATTTTTTGTGATCTGAAGTCTTTCTTCTTAAATATTAAGAAAAATATTGCACAGAAAAATATGAAAATTGGTGGTATTATAGAGACATGTTTGATAAACACGCTGATGCAGACAGTTTTCAAATCGAAGAATTATTTTAAGAGATATTTAATGCTAAAGTTGGACAAAATCGTTCCATTAAAAAAGTTTTATAGGAGCAAAAACTATACATGGGAATTTAATCATTTTAGATCATATTATGCATTAGAATTTCCCGGTGTGCAGACTGCATTTTTTTCTTTAATTTGACTCATTTTTTGAGGTTTTATTTCTATTTTAAATTCAAATTTTCAGCATTTCGAGAGATATTTTTTACATATTTTAGAAAATGGTATTAATTAAAACTGTTGCCAACTGTATAAACAGCGCAAACAATAATGTTTGCTTCAAATTAAAAATTTATTTACACGTGACTATTATAAACAGAAAATATAAAAAGCAGGAACTCATTGAAAATTGCGTCATAAAAACTATATTTACATGTGAATTTTAAAAGAGAAAGAATATTGTAAAATAATAAATTCATTAACATGCGTTAGAATTCTTAAATAGGATAAATTACGCCACAGTCACGTCACATTACACTAATTACGTAAAATTAAAAAAAAAATAATATTGCAAAACAGTTTAAATTTAAAAATTGCGCGTGACATTTATTTGATATATTGAGATGATCTTTTCGACTATTTTTGTTAGGACAGAGCAAGTAATTTTTCATTTCTAACAAAAGTATTTTCACTTGAATATTATAAAGAGAAAAAAAAAGGTTTGGTGAAAATTACGTCAGATTAAAAACGATACATTAAAATGGCTTATTTAAAAAAATTCTTTTCGCTTTGTTAAAAAATACCAGGAGACAAAGACTCTGTTTAAGTAATTGATTTTATATTAACTTATTTTAAAATGTTTAACTGATTTTATTTCATCAAGGACGGAAACAGTCATTGTAACTTTAAATAGCATCTGATTTGGCCTTAAAATTTCCCCAGTCAAAGAGAAATGAATAGAAACCCGTTTAAAGTGAGATCGCCACTGCTTTATGAATTATAATTCAATCTTCTGAAATATTTTTAAAGCTGGTCAAATTAGCATGCTTTTAGAGTCTGCGGTGTCTGAACGGGGGTTGGCGAGCGTAGCTCGTAGGTTGCAGAACCCCCTAGTGTACTAAATAAACACTTTCTTGGCTCTAAAACAGTTATTTCAGTAGTGAATTAAAAATTTCTGGTTTTAGGAATAAAGTCATTATTTAAACGGTCCAGTCATGATTTTCAATTTATTTCCTAAATGCACAATCTTACTTTAATTAATATCTTTTCTGTATTATTTGATAACAAAATTTTTAATATAGAAAAGTATTGCGTTGTCATCGTAAACAGACAACTGTTTACAATTTTGAGAACGCTATGGAATCAGGAAATGGTTGTAAAATGAATTACAAAACAAGTCTTATAATACAGAAAAACAACAACAACAAAAAAAAAAAAAACCCGAAAAAAAACGAGATGAACAAAAAAAATGTCCCTGAAAAGACTTTTCGAGACCTAGTTTCAAGGGGACTCTGGATATTTCCCTTCTTTGGCACGCAACGCAAAATTCCCTGTAATTTTTCATATGCAGGTTCGTATCACATGGTCATCGTTTCCTTGTAAAACATCACTTTTTTTTCTGCCTTCTAGATTTGGATTTATATATACAAATAAGGAAAATCCGGCAAGGGAAAAAAACAACAACTAGAGAACAGGAACTCTGCTTTTTCAGAATTTAGTGTCGCCCCCGACATTTCCATTACTTCATTTTCTTCTGATGGACTGCTGGCTTCTATTATAATGAAACAACCATTATAAATGAAGCGTTAGGTCAAGATGAAAGAGCAGTCGTAAAAAGTTAGAACTTTTATTGCGTGGTCAGAATGGAAATAAAAAATGGCCATAATTTTTTTTTTTTAATTACTCGGTTAAGCGGGACTCTACTGCAGTACAAAACATATTTCAATTTTAAGACTTAAAGCACACGTTTTATTTTATGTAAAATGACGTCATTCGCATCCGATTAAGAATTCCACATTTACGTACTACTCTTAAGCATCTACAGTAAAGCGTGCATAGCACATCACTATCGCGAAATAATGCACAAATGCAACAAAAAGATGCCGTCATTCAAGAAAATAGACAAAACAAAAAAAAAGGGCTATCTAATGATTTATATATACTTAAACATTATATATATAGTTAAAAATATATATATATATTGAATATAGTTTATAATAGCTCCATTGTTTTAACAAAAATCATTCGTTTATATTTTTTTTCAAAATAGTACGTATTTTAATTAAATTTCCTTTCGGTTGTTATGAGAAAATGAGAACAAAGGTATATAATTACTATTTTACAACTATTTTTCCTTTTCTTTCTACACAAATGGAGTACTTCTGTTGCCAATATTAAGCAAATGACTCTAAAAACTACAAAAAAAAAAAAAAAAAAAAAAAAAAAAAAAATTCAAAAATAAATCGAGATGCATTTTTCAAACAAAATGCATTTAAAAGAACTTTTTTTTTCAATACGACGGTATAAAAATCGAAAATGTGCGATGATGCTTAGAAGTTTAAAAAATTTCTATAGAGTATTCAGTCGTACTGTTTTGTTTTACGGCTGGCTTTTGTAAGGTAACATTATTTTTTGGAATACACAAAATAAGCTGAAAGAAAGAAATAGAATGCCGTACCGGGGGCTAATAACGTTTTTACGCACATGTTTAAGTATGAAAGTAAACATATATATATATATATATTTAATACGCTTTTTTGTAATAATTTCATCTTTAAAATCCCGCTGCAATTTTTGACTTCAGATCTTGTTTTTTAATAAAAATTTCCATTGCAATATATTAATTTAGCGAACTCGCCAATGAAAATTTCACTGATTCTTTTACTCTTGGTAGAAAGCGTAAACAAATAAATTTATAAAAAAATGTGCAATTTTTCCTCTGTTTTTCTTTAAATAGGGCAACACAAATAAAGTGGAACAATACTTAAATTATATTTTAAGGACTTTTAAATTACTTTTTTTAACGCATAATTGTAAATTATTTTAACCTGAGCTATTAATTGTTAAAACCGTATTTATTATTATAATCTTTTTTTTCTTTATTTATAATTTATTTTCTACTTCTTGGCAGTTAAATTGTTTTACTGTTGAATTTTCTGAGCTATATGGCATATTTTGGCGACGGTTCACTGCCGCATAATTACATCCTTTGTTGTTTCAACTAATGTACAATTGTACAAGTTACAGGGAATATCTTGTCATTTATCATCTGTGGTAAACAGTGAAATATTTATGTTGATGCCTTTATGTCCCAAATTATTAATTAATGAAAATTTCATCATCTAAAGCAGTTTTCGTGAATTTTTGAGACTACACTAGAAGATTGACTCAATCATATTTCATAAATTTTAGAGGGATGTGCCAATTAAATTTACTTAATTTGATTTGAATTTATAAAGATTTTCCGCAATATTTATAATTTCACTCAAATCTTTTATTTAAGGCTGTTCTTAACTGCTCTGATCAACAAGCGCAAAACGTTTTGACACATTTACAAATTAATTTTTTAACGGAAAGGTATAAAATTGGAAAGCGTGGACATGGAAGCGATTTAGAATTGAACTGTTTTTTTTTTCATTTTTTGATCAATCAGTTACCTATTTAGTTATGAGCGAATTCGATCATGTGAGAAACACATTTTTCGCCCGCTCTTGAGTGCTTTTTCTTCCTTCGCGCTGAAATTCGGTTCAAAACGCCCACTTTGACACTATTTTCTGAAAAATCTATTGCCTTTGCAAAAAACGAAAAGAAAAAAAAACAGTTCAATTACATAGTTTGGGAACAACGACACCAGCTAGTTTCATGCATTTTCGAACAAAAATTAAATTAAAACTTATGTCAGAAAGTTGCCCTTTTAGATTTGAGAACACCTTTAAAATATTTTTTTAGTATTTTGTAGAATTAGGAAATGTATAGATAGAATGTTCCTACAATAGAAATATTGAAATATTTCCGAACTGAATCTTTTCGCCTCCAATCATCTAAAGTCAAGAAAGCTGAAAAGATGCAAAGGAAAAAGAAATTATCCTTTTAAATATATTTTTCTTTTATGCAACCAATATTGCTTTTGGCATAAGATAAAGCAAAGTATCAATAACGCATTCTAAACTGTATTACTACTTTAAAATAGCAATTAAAGCCTTTGTGCAGGAATATTAAAATGCAGAAAACCAACGTTTAAAATGCACAAATAATGCGTGAAAAGCAGCAAACAGCTGTTTCGAATCTAATCATTTTACTCAGCCTTGCTTTATCTAGCACGCTGTTTCTTTTCCCTATCTTGCACTGAAGAAGAATCTCGCTATAGATTCGAAACAGCTGTTTGCTGCTTTTCACGCATTATTTGTGCATTTTAAACGTTGGTTTTCTGCTTTTTAATGTATTACTACTATTCGATGTATTAAATTAATTTTATAATAAGTTATTTTATTGGTACTTTAATGTACCGTTGGGTCATAAAGGGTTACATTTAACGTATTAATTTATAATTAAATACTGAAAATATGAAAATATTGTACTATTATCGGAAACCCATCTGTGGAAGTAATTTGCATATTTCTAGCATATCAGAAAAGGCGTTAAAAGTTGATTAGAAAATTACATCTTTGCGTATAAAAGCCAGGTTGAGTGTAACAAAATAGTATAAAAAAGTTAAGTTAAAGATTTAAAGCGTTAAAAAATATGTATTTTTTATTAATACTTGGAAATTTTTCCTGAGAGAAACATTCGCCTTTCATTCAATATTTCAAATGAAAATTGAATTTCAAATTAATTGCTTAAAAGGCGCAAAGGCCAACCTAGTGAAAAAGATTCCATCCCGGAACTCGAACCCGGACCATCAGTATAGCGCACTGACATTTTACCGACTAAAGCAGATGGAACGATACCCAGCCTGGAACTTCTCACTATTACAGGTTGGCAAGGCTTCAAAAGTAACACAAGGTGAAATAGTTTTTCTTGAGCCACCGACATGGTGCAAACACGAAACTTAATTAGATCCACGTTCGTTACATGATTCGTTCAATGGAGGGTATCATTCCATGTGGTTTAGTCGGTAGAATGTCAGTGCGCTATACTGATGGCCCGGGTTCGAGTCCTGGCATGGAATCTTTTTCACTAGGTTGGCCTTTGCGCCTTTTAAGCAATTAATTTGAAATTTATTTTCATTTGAAAATATTGTATGCAAGGCGAAGATTTTTCTCTGGAAAAAATACCAAGTATTAATATAGTTACAATCGATGCTGGATCTAATTAAGTTTCGTGTTTGGCCCATGTCGGTGGCTCAAGGAAAAATATTCCACCTTGTGCTACGTTTGTAGCCTTGCTAACCTGTAATTGTGAGAAGTTCCTGGCTGGTTATCGTTCCATGTGGTTTAGTCCGTAGACTGTCAGTGGACTATATTGATGGCCCGAGTTAAAGTCCCGGCGTGGAATCTTTTTCACTTGGTTGGCCATTGCACCTTTTAAGCAATTAATTTGAAATATATATTTTTTGTTTAAGAATATTTATGAACATAATTTAAAAATGCCTGTGATGCATATTAGTGTACATTGGTTTACATAACATTTTTATTAACATAAAAAAATGTGTATCTAAAGAAAACAATAATAAATATATCATTACATTTCTCTGACTGCATTATCTTTATTAAGTTACTATATACACTACATTGTGCCTAGATATTTACGTTTTGAACGGTTATTTATGTATTTACGCATTCAAGTAAGACATGTGATTATTGAAATTTATCTCGATAATAAAGAAATTCTACAACAGGCTAACGGAAAATAATCACTATTCGTAACTCCTTTCTTTCAAGTTTTTGTTTACAATTCTGCATTCCAGGCACGCGAGATCCAAACTAACGTATAACATGCATGTAAGATTACAATATCTGTCTACTGCTTTGCCTGTGTTACTTTAGAGAATAATAAATGCCTTACGTAACTAAAACCGTTTAATCTTCTATTTTCCCGTAAAGAATGTAAAGTGGTAACGCTATCAGTTTTATGTATATGCGTGATCCAGTCTGAAATTTCCAGTCAAAAAGAAATGTTAAGAGCACATTACCAGTATTTCACAGATCCTTTTATATAATAATGTGTAGGTCACATGAAATTTTTCAATTAGAATGTTTTACTGCTTTTTTCCTTCTTAGAAAATTGAAAATGTAGACAATCATGTATAGTCGTGGAAAAAAAAAAGTAAACACCCCCAACTACCTTCTCAACAAATTAACGTAAAAGAAAGTTACTGATACGATTGGAAATAAAGTCTACTTTTAAGTGATGCATTTAAAATTTGTTTAAGGGGCCATCTACATATTAAAACGAACCATAACTTTGGATTTTTTTCAATAGCAGAACACAATTCTGACAGCATAAATGAACTCTACACCTTTCGATTAGCCTATAAACAAATTTTTATGCAATTCGTGCCATAAGTTTCCGAGAAATTAATTATTTTAAAACGAGCGTATTTTAAGGGCTGTATCCAAATTGAAGTTCCGAACTCCAATGTTACCCGAGAGAGCCGCCTTCTTGATCAAGGCACGTTTAAGCGTCAATGAAACCTGTTTGATTACAGGATAGCAGAATAAATTTCAAAAATTTAATCACTTCTATCATAGAAAACCATCATTTAAACCATCATTTTGCCATTTTTTAAGCATAATTTGAAAACTACTTGGAAGAAAAATGTGAAATTTTGGATTTCCATAAAGCAGAACTTAATAAATCAAAATCCATCAAAAAAATTGTATGTTGCAATTCATAATTTTTTCGAATTTTAATTTCATAATTCATATCATAAAATTATAAAAATTTCAAATTCAACGTATTTATGTTTGGGTATATTAGTATTATTGCTGCACAAAAAATTAGCTCATTAGGAGCATAATTTCAGGAGATATAAATAAAAATATGAAAATGTAATTTAACATTAGAAGTACTAAATTTTGAATGTCTATAATTCAAAAAGTTATCATTCGAATGACTTGAAATTTGGTTTCTAGGCATATTTTGAACCGAAGATTTGAAATATCTTGTTAAATGTGGGGACTGTCATTGAAAAAAATGAAGTTTGGATTCGTTTTAATATGTATATGGCCCCCTAAGCAAATTTTCTACACACCCTTTAAAAGTAGACTTTATTTCTAATCGTCCGGTACCAGTAATTTTCGTCTACGATAATTTGTTGAGGAGTTAGTAGGGGGTGTTTACTTTTTTTTTTTTCCACGACTGTACATTCTATTAAAAGCATAATTGTATTTTTTATACATAAAATACATGCGTCTTTTATTTTAAGTAATGTAGGTTAGCTGTAGTAAATTTTTTCGGTTCTGAAAAAACACATTTGTATTCTTTCAGAAATTAAACGTTCTTTTCACTATACATAAAATGTCTTAAGTCTTTCTTCCCTTCTTAGAAAATTAAAAATATAGACAAACATGTATATTCTATTAATAGAATACTTTTGTTTTTTTTTTATACGTAAAAAAACACATGTTTTTTTTATTTTAAGTTCGTGTAGCTTTGCCGCTGCATTTTTCTTCGGCTCTAGAAAAACACAATCGTATGACGCTTTGATTGCTTCCGGAACTCAATCATTCTTTTCACTATAACCAAAAATGTCGTATTTTAAGTCTTTCTTTCCTTCTAAGAAAATTGAAAATGTAGACAAACATGTACATTCTCTTAAAAGTATTCTTTTATTTATTTTTTTTATACGTAAAAAAAGCATGCGCCTTTTATATTAAATTAATGAAGCTTTGCTGAAGCATTTTTTTTCAGTTCTGAAAAAACACTTTTCTTTGACGCTTTGATTGCTTTTAGAAATCAATCATTATTTTCACTTACATAAAAATGTCTTATATTAAGTCTAGAATTGGAAATGTAGACAAAAATGCACGTTATATTAAAAGTATTTATTTATTTATTTATTAAAAAAACGTGCGCCATTTATTTTAAGTGAATAAAGCTTTGCAGAATAATTTTGTTCGATTTTGGAAAAACACATTTGTATGACGCTATGATTGCTTTTATAAATCTATCATTTTTTACATTATACACAAAAATGCCCTATTTTAGGTCTTTCTTCAATTATTAGAAAATTGAAAACGTAGACAAGCATGTATATTCTATTCAAAATGTATATATATTTTTTATACTTTTAAAAATACATGCGTCTTTTATTTTAATTTAATATAGCTTTGCTAAAGCATTTTTTCTGTTCTAGAAAAGCACATTTGTATAACGCTTTTATTGCTTTCAGAAATTAATCGTTCTCTTCACTGTACAAAAAAGTTTAGAATTTATATGAAAAAAAGTCCTTCCGGCCAGTGCCGGGAGGAAGAGATAGCTTTCATATTCCTTATTTTAAAAAAGCCAACTTATATTATTCAAACACACGAAGCTCAATTTAGTGGAAACCGAATATAAGAGATTCAATACTAATTTTTATCAATACTAAATCATTATTAATGTGAATTTCGCGAAATTAGTCAGCTTTATCCAAGCTGCTTTTATTTAAAGTAACTTATATTTGGCTGCCAAATTCGGCGATTTCTTAAAGTGCCTGCCATTTTAAGACAACAGGGTGGATGAGGCTAACCAGTGAACTTGGTCGAGACCTTAGTAATTGCTGCGCACATGCTCACTCACATCGGAATCGGTTGATATATATAAGTGCTGCCGCAGGCAAAAAATCAGATTTTTCAAAATGTCACCCACATTAGAAATTGAAACTGCTATATCTGAGCCATTTTTTAAGATAAAGACAAACAAAAAATGCTCCTGAATCCTTATATCAAGGTCAAATACTTAAGAAAGAAACATTTTTCAATTTCTAATTTTTTTGCCCCTCACTTTAAATATAATTTTTTTTATTTATTTAATGGCCGCCATTTTGAAACAAGATGGCTGATGAAGCTGGCCAGCGAACTTGGTCGAGATATTGATGTATACTATCCATATGCCTTCTTACATCGAAATAGGCGAATACGTGTGTTATCGCGTGACAAATACAAGATCCTTTCAAAATGTTAGCCATGCTAGAAATTCAAAGTGCTATAATTCAACCATTTTTTAAGATATAAACAAAAGAACAAATTTTCAGAAACAAAAACTGCTCCGGAATCTTTGTATTAAAGCCAAACACATAAAAGAAAATATTTTTCATTTTCCAATTTTTTATTACCTCATTTTAAATTTTAAATTTATTTTTTTTAATGGCAACCCTTTTGAAACAAGATGGCGGATGAAGCTGGCCAACGAACTCGGTCGAGACATTGTTATGTACTATGTACAGACGAAGCTACATCCAAATCGGTTCATAAATACGCCTGTTATCGCGTGACAAAAATCAGGTCGTTTTAAAATGTCAGCCACAATAGAAATTCAAAATGCTATAACTCAGCCATTTTTTTAGATATAGACGAAACAAAAACTGTTCCGGAATCTTTGTATTAAGGACAAACACATACAAAAAAATCTTTTTCATTTTAAAATATTTTGGTATCTCATTTTAAATTTTAAATTTTTTAAAAATGTTTAAATGGCCGCCATATTTATACAAGATGGCGGATGAAGCTGGCCGACGAACTCGATCGAGATATTTGTATGTACCATGTACACACCAAGGTACATCCAAATTGGTTCATAAATACGCCTGTTATCACGTGACAAAAATCAGGACATTTCAAAATGTCAGCCACGCTAGAAATTCAATATGCTATAACTCAGCCACTTTTTAAGATATAGAAGAAACAAAAACTGCTCCCGAATCTTTTTATCAAGGTCAAACACATAAGAACAAAATATTTTTCAATTTTCAATTTTTTGGTACCACATTTCAAATTTAAATTTTTCTTTAAAATTTAAATGGCCGCCATTTTGAAAGCTGGCCAACGAACTCTGTCGAGACATTGGTATGTACTATGTACACACCGAATTGCATCCAAATCGGTTCATAAATACGAGAGTTACAGTGTGACAAATGTCAGATATATATATATATATATATGTTCTACCATGTAGTTATCTGATACCTATTTTAGGATTCCATTAAATTTTTTCATTCCTATCATTGCAAAGATTTATTTAATGTTATTTAATTTTCTAGTTATAATTTTATATGTATTTTCTTGTTGTTAGTGTATGATATTGCCCTATATATTCTCTATTTATCTTTGCTATAGCTTTACATAATTTATTCTGTAGAGATAATCATTTTATATATATACATCAATATGGTAGCAATAATTATTTCTATTCATAGATTTAATGTTAATATGCTTTAGCAGTTTAAATTCATATTACTTTGATCTGAGAAGTTAATTGGGAAAGCGTTTTGGTTGTCTTTGCAAGGTTATAGTTCATCTAGGTTTTGGATGTTAGATGCGGTTATTTTTGACTTATTTGTTATCAAAAAGTCCAGTGGTTTCTTGCTTTTTTTAGTCTACGTAATTAGGGTTATCATTATTTGGTTATGGAAATTTTGAAGATCGTTTTTGAGTTCTGCTTCTATTATTGTAAACATTGTATATATTTTTTTCATACTCAAGATTTATTATTTAATCAAGACTAATTTAATTAAATTATTAATTTTTATATTATTAAATTTTCTTATTCCTTTTTTGCAATTATTGCATTTTCCAAACATAATTTTTATATGGCAGTTCTTAGTAAACATCTCGATCCTGGCAAGATACACTTAGCATCTATGCAGTGTAGTGCCCGGTACAGGAACAATAATTGGGTTGTTCCTGGATCGTCATCCAGCGACCATTTATACTCTCCCTCTCGTCCTTTATTTTTTCGTAAGTGTTATGATGCTCGGTGCAAGACATGTCCATACGCTTCTCAGACACAAATTGTCTCAGATCCTAATTATTCAAGTTTTTGTAAAGCATTTAATGTTATATATTGTATAAATTGCAACATATGTAACATGAAATATATTGGTGAAACATCAGGTCCAATTCATAAACGTATCAATCATCATCGTTCAGATTCTAATAATAACAAAGCAAAAAATATACAATCTACTGCTGAAATTCAACATTTTTATAAACATCAATTTAAAAATACGACAATTGAAATCCTTCAAATTCTAAAAAATAAATCAGAGCGTCTTTATATGGAATCATCATATATGAAATATTACAACACAATTTATCCTTATTGACTTAACAGTGAAGTATTTAACAGACCTGTCAAAGTCTTCACATCTATAAATAACAATATTGATTATTCTCCAATTTATCCTACTCTTAATCATAATTTAAATTGTAAAACAACACGTAACAAACGTGGAAAGAGTTCATCATCAGTTGTAGTTTCCAAAAAATCTATCTCTAAACAAATAAATGATCTTCAAAGTAAATATTTAGAGAATTATAACTGGTTGTTAATTCGAAAAAACATCTTTGCTATTAAAAAGAAACAGATTGTACAACATTTAAATGCACTTCTAAGTAAATCTTTCTCTAAACATTTCTCTGATATATATTTTGACCTCATTATGACTAGGGTTAATCTTTTAAATATTAATTTACAAAAAAAAAAAAAAAAAAACATAAAATTCAAAACATGAATACTCAAATGATAATTACTTTTTCAAATCACATATTTAATAAAATTAATATCAACTCTATAATTAATGATAAAAATTGTTTTTTTCCCATTAATAATCTTCATATATCAAAAACCTTTAAATATCCGAATACAATTGGTAGAAAGATTTTTAACTACAATACATTTTCAAAAAATACATCTGCTGCAAGTACTTTTCCGTGTAAATGCAATGACCCCACTCTAAAAAAATACATAAACAATGATCATGGGCATATAATCACTGGAAATCTTGTTATTGTTAATGATTTTAAATTGAAACAACTAATGGGTTATGGTACTAAATATAGACTTCCATCTAAATTTAATGTTAAATCTATTATCAAAGAGTTTACATATGATATTGATATTTTTATTTATAAAATTTCAATCTCTTATAATAAGCCTATTGAATATTTTAATCAATGGAAAATATTAGTAACTGAAAAATTAACTATGGCTTTAAAAAATAATATTGCTGATTTGGTTTCTATTAATACAAAGCATTTTTTCCAACAAATTACTAAATTACAAAAAAACTACGTTATTACATATTTAGACAAATCTCCTAATAATTATGCTATTATATGTAAATCTTATTATCACCAACTTCTTACAAATTGTATTTCTTCTAATAAGTCATTTCAAAAAAACTAATGAAAATGTAATTGTAAATAATCGTAAAATTCGAAGTTATTATAAACTATTAAATATTTTATCTACTAACTTTAATTATCCATATTTAGTTCTTATTCCCAAATTTCATAAAACTCCAATTAAATTTAGGACTGTAACTGTTAGTTGCAATACATATAATAATAAAGCCAATAAACTTTTCTTAAAAATTCTTAATCACTTATATATACTTACTACAAACAATGATAATACACATTGTATAAAAAATAGCTATCCACTTGTCAATATTTTAAAAAATCTTCATTGTGTATATAATATAACGACATATGATTTCAAAGATCTTTTTAATAATATAGACCTATTAGATTTTCATAAAATTATAAATGCATTATTTAAAAAGTATTATAAAAAAACTGGAATTACCATCTAATATAGATATTGCATATTTTAAATCTTTAACAAACTTCATTATCTATAATAATTATATATTGCAAGATAACACTTTATATTTACAGCATGTCGGTATACGACAAGGCGGTTGTACATCCAGTTTACTATCAGTCTTATATCATTATGAACGTACTTTTACTAATAATAATCTACATTTATATCGTTATATTGATGACATAATTTTAATTGAAACTGATCAATCTGTTATTACTCAATTTCCAGTAGATTATCCCACTAATTTGAAATTAACGGAAAACCTTTTATCTAACAATACAATTAACTTTTTAGATCTTAAAATTACAATAAAAGATAACAAAACAATCACAGATTTATATGACAAACGTAAAGAATTTAAATTCAAAGTTAATACATTTACAAATTTTAAATCTTGTCTACATCATTCTGTATCTCGAAATACAATACTTAATCATTTATATAGAATAAAATGTTTATGTTCTTCTCCTCTAATTAACAATAACATTAAAAAACTAATTTATGATACATTAAATCAGGGTTTTCCAAAAAAATTCATATATTCATTAATATACAATTAGTACTTTACTTACATGATCTTTTAAAACAAATTAACACATGCGTAAAGAAAATTACAATATATATATATATAATAAAAAAATATTTATAAAAAATTAAAAATTGCAAAATAATATAAAAAAAATTATTATAGGTTGGATGGGTGGGTACTGTTAGAGTACGGAGGAGGGTGGTGTTGTCTGGACAATACGCAATGGTTAATTTTTAAAAAAAATGGGACTTTTGTATTATTACTACATTTTTTATACGTATTTTATAAGGATGTTGATTTGATATTTTATATGTAATTGGTGACTTTCATTAATATTATTATTTAGCTTAATTAAAGTTTTATCTTATTTACAATCATTTGTTATTAAATTTTAATTTACTAAGGACAATATCATATTAATTACTAATAGTATGCCATTTTTATAGTGATTAATATACATATAAGTATATTTAATATAAATAAAGTTATACTGTATGTATTAAAATTGGGTAATTATTTTTATTATTATTCCTATATTCTTTTTAATATTGATCTATTTTCACTTTGTGTTATAAAATTTATTATCGGTTTTATGTGTTTGAATGTCCCACATTCATACTTTTAGGATTTTTATGGCTGTATGAAAATAATCCACACACTATATTTGAGATTTTTAGGTAATGGGAATTTAAGTATCTGATAATCTTCTATATACTTCCATATATTTTTTTTCCTGTTCATTTTATAATTATCTTATATATAATAGTTATTATTAACGATTTTTATATTATTTTTAATATATATTTATATTAATTAATATTGAATTTATTTTATTTTATAGCATATAGCTATATGCTATATATTATCAATGTTATAGAATTATTTAAATTCTTAGTGTAGTTTAATTGAGTAAGATAATATAATATTTTGAATGCTTTTTTTTTAAATTTTAGTAACAATAGTTTTTTAAAAAATATATAGTGTGGTATATATTAGGTTTATATCTATATATAAGGATTTGTTTGGTTTTGCTGTTAATAAAATTTTTTACATTCTATGGCTTCCAATTGTTCATCTTATGACATTTGAATAATAAAAATACTACAAGATGGCAGCACCAAAATTTGTCTTTTGACGATAAGTTATAAATTTTGTTTTTTGCAACTCCTTTTCAATTATAATTTCCTACACCAGGTGGGATTTTTTAGCCAAATTTTGACGACATTGTTTAATAGTAATTAATTAATTTAATAGTGCATTTTAGTTATTTTAAATAATGTAATTACTTTCTATTTATTTTATTTTATATTATATTAATTCAATTTATCATGGTATTTCAAAATGTATTAACTGCATCCTTTGGTATCAATTACTGTGATTTCTTAACTGTTTTATTCACCTTAATCTTTACGATATTTTGGTAGCCATCTGACAGTGGATATATTGAAAAATACTGAAATATTAATCGGTATGTTGTGTATTATTTCTATTTTATATCCTAAAAATATTTAAACAGGTTTTATTGATTTTTCCATTTCATATTATTTGTTTCTATTCTGTTTTCATTTTTAATCTATTCACTTGATTATAATGGTTGTTCGGGCACAGAGAAAAATAATTTTTAGCTTTAGCTTATTTTTCTCACAGAAAAAGAACATATTGCTTATATCATTGAATTCTGTGCCCTTGAAAACGTAATTCAATATATAAGCTTTTCCATTATTTGTCGGTGTCCACTTTCTTATTTTTTCTTCCATAATAATTCTTATAATAAATTATTTGCCACTTTTTTTATACTTACAGCTTTAATTCATAATATTACGGTTTTTGATGGTGGTAGGTTATGTTTAATTAATGGTTATATATATATATATATATATATATATCAATTTTGAACGGAGGTTGGTTTCGGGAAATCGCTTTCCTCCGAACGGCTGCAATAGGTAGCTTTTTGTAATGAAAGCTACCTAATATAATAATTGTAGAAACGTTGATTTAGCATGATTTTATATAGAATATTCATGAGAAATACTGCCTAATGCAATCGTTACCATGGTGCGACTGTTGAAAAATTCCTTCATAACTTTTCGTTACATGACCTCAGGAACCCCAAAACAACCCCACCTAAAAAGTTTGTATATGTATGTACTAAATTTTGTCCGCACGATAAAAGTCACAATTATGTACGGATCGTCTTCAATCTCGCCAAACACAGTGAGATGGCTAAAATCTCGGCGGGGATTTCAAATGCGCAAAATCGGAAGGCTGTAGAAATGGGGAGGGTTAAAATTTTTCAATACCGCCTTAATATGATTCTGATAAATCCAGCTCTTACAGAACAATGACAGAAAAAAATATACATTTTTCGTTATAGCGGTTGCCAACAATTGAAAAAAAAACACACAATAAAATTCTCACCACAACAATTACTTTTCTATTGCAAGATTTCCACGTCGAAAATGAAATAAATAGTTTGACGAAGTGGAAAAAAAATTAATATTACGTCATAAGTTTTTTAGAGCAAGATTTCATATTGGAAATATAATGTATGTCACAGGTGAATATGTAACGCCACGCAAGTTTGAAAAAACGTATTGAAGTATGATAAAAATTCTTCATGAAAATATTGGCATATTTTAAAATTTTGAGGTTATCTGAATTTGCTTTCGCCATTTTTAAATATATTCCATATATGAGTATATACGTGTGTGTATATGTGCATATTAGAAAAATGAAATTAAAAACTTGTCAAAAACGGCCAGATATAATTGTTAAACCGTGTTTATCTCTAATCTTGATTTAGTTTTTGTAGGCGAAATTAATAATTAACTTGAAATTTACCTCCGCCTGTAGGCTGAGCCGGCAGCGATTTTTTCCCTTTGAATTTAACATTAGCCTGGGTTTGATGTACTTTCTCAGCCAATTGTGAACGTAATACTTTAACACTTTGCAGTCAGCACCGAGTCTGACTCGGGATCTTCTTTCTTCGCAAAATTGGTTTTTGACAATCGTAATAAAGAAAAATAAAATTTGCCTCATTTAATTAGAACATTTTCGAAATTGTGTAATTGAAGGTAACTTAAAAAAAAAAAGTGGCGCCAACCAAATAAAATTTGTGTAAGAGTCACGGGACCGGAAAGGGTTAAAACTAGATAGGCACAACAATGTAATTAATGAGTATTTAATGTTTCAATTTTCGAAAGAACTAATCATCGGGATCATCTTTCTTCTCAAAATTGGCTTTTGGCACCAGTAATAACGGAAAATAAAATTTGCCTTAATTAATTAGAGCATTTTCGAAATTGTATAATTGAAGATAACTTTTTACAAAAAAGAAGTGCCAACCAAATGCAATTTGTGTAAGAGTCACGGGACCGGAAAGGGTTAAAACTAGATAATCACAACAATGTAATTAATGAGTATTTAATGTTTCAATTTTCGAAAGAACTAATCATCGGGATCATCTTTCTTCTCAAAATTGGCTTTTGGCACCAGTAATAACGGAAAATAAAATTTGCCTTAATTAATTAGAGCATTTTCGAAATTGTATAATTGAAGATAACTTTTTACAAAAAAGAAGTGCCAACCAAATGCAATTTGTGTAAGAGTCACGGGACCGGAAAGGGTTAAAACTAGATAATCACAACAATGTAATTAATGAGTATTTAATGTTTCAATTTTCGAAAGAACTAATCATCGGGATCATCTTTCTTCTCAAAATTGGCTTTTGGCACCAGTAACTACGGAAAATAAAATTTGCCTTAATTAATTAGAGCATTTTCGAAATTGTGTAATTGAATATAACTTTTTACAAAAAAGTGATGCCAACCAAATGAAATTTGTGTAAGAGTCACGGGACCGGAAAGGGTTAAAACTAGATAAACACAACAATGTAATTAATGAGTGTTTAATGTTTTAATTTTTGAAAGAACTAATCAAATATTCTAGTTACTCTACTTATTATTTACAACACTGCTTTTAAGTAGTTATATCATTTATTTAGTTTACACCAGTTTCAGCTGCGCAATTAGTATTTGTATTATTCCTTTTAAAAGTCATTAAATAGGAAAGAATATACTGCAATTTAATATTATCTGTTGCAACGCTGATTAAATATAAATTTTTATTAACTTTACAAATGGGAAATATTTCTTAAGTAATATCACTTGTATGCAAATATTAACAGGCATATTTAGTTTATACTGTAATCATTTTCAAAGTTAACTGCAAATATATTAATTATTGATAAATTAAAGGAGCAGCGACATTGACAGTTCAACGAAATATTTCCATATCTAACGAAGTTCTTTTACATTAAATATATATTAGTGTATCAAAGTGAAGCACTATTTAGCCCCCGATACGGTATGCTATTTCTATCTCCCAGCTTATTTTGCGTATTCCAAAAAATAACGTTACCTTACGGAAGTCAGCCGTAAAACAAAGCAGTACGATTAAATACTCTATAGCAATTTTTTTTTAACTTCTAAGCATCGCACATTTTGAATTTTTACACAGTCGTATTGGAAATAAAAAGTTCTTTTAAATGAATTTTGTTTGAAAACTGTATCTCCATTTTTTTTTTTTTTTTTTTTTTTTTGAGATATTAATTTTTTTGTAGTTTTTAGAAACATTTGCTTAATATTGGAAACGGAAGAACGAAAGTGAAAGAAAAATATCTTTTTGTTGCCATTTTCCCATACAAACTGAAAAAAAAAAATTAATTAAAATAAGTGCTATTTTGAAAAAAATATAAATGAAGGATTTCTGATAAAACATGGAGCTATTAGAAACTAAATTTAATTTTAAATATCTGTATTAATAATACAAACAAATGAAGGCCTGTGAATCTTTAGATAGCCGATTTTTTGGTCGAGTTTTTTGAATGACGAAATCTCTTTTTTTTTGGATTTGTGTATTATTCAGCGATAGTGACGTCCTAAGCGTACTTTACTGTAGATGTTGTTTAACACTGGATCTCAAATGATGAATCCTTCAGCGTATGTGGATGACGTCACTGTATGTAAAATAAAATCTCGTGTTATAAGTCTTAAAACTGAACTACAGTAGAGTCCCGATCATCGGAGTTTCCGTTTCACCGAGTTATTTTCTTCTGATGGACGGCTTCCATTATTATGAAACAGTCTTTATAAATGAAGTGTTAGGTGAAGATGAAAGAGCAGCCGTAAAAAGTTAGAACTCTAATTTTCTGGTCAAAATGGGGAAAAAATGGCCATATTTTTTTTTTTTTTTTCAAAAGAAAATGATCCATTCCAAAGGTATAAGTTCGATTAACTCGGATAATTGGAACTCTATTGTATCTCTATTGTTATATATATATATATATTTTTTTGTCATCGGGGGTGACAATAAATTCTGAAAAAGCAGAATTCCTGTTGTCTAGTTTTTAATTGACGGTGGTCATAAATCAAAATAATAAAAAAATGTAGTTTTTTTTTTAAATAAACTGATATTTTAAAATAAATGCTATTTGCTGTGTTGGATTAAAAAATGCTTTACTCTATTCGATTCAACCGATAAATTAATAACTTTTGCAAGATAGAAAAATAAAGTACGAACAACACTGAACAGAAATATTCGCAGTTCAAAGAAATAATTCCAGTTTTTTAGAGATGAGTTCGAGCTCACTTTTTGGAGCAACGATTTTAAATCCGAGCCCGGCCGAGCTCGAAACATTTTGTATCATCAGAGGACGAGTCCGAAACATTTGTATCATCAGAGGCCGGGCCCGCCTGAGCCCCATACTGAAAGTATGCAAAATAATAATAAGAATAATAATATTTAAAGAGTTTTAAAATCATTTTTTAACAATTTCTTACATTGAAACAATTGTCAATCCCCAGAAAATAATTCATTTTAGGAAATTTACATTAAATATATGATAAAATATTGTTATATTTAAAATTCGTACCACTCGTGAATTATAAACAATTGAAATACAAGTGAAAGTCAATAAGTAGGTCACAAAGCGATATTAGAGGTCGGAAATGAATACAGTGGAACCTCGTTATCCAGACACTCTAATAGCCAGAAAAAAGTGTCGTTATCAGCGGAATGTCGAGGTAACCGGAGTTGAAGAAAAGTATGTTTATAAAAAGCTGTATTTTTAATTAATTTAAGACTATTTTAAATTCATAACTGTTCTTGCAATTTTAAGCAGTAAAACATTATTATTAAACAATATAAACACAAAAACAAAATTGAAAAGAATAAAAATCAGATCAATGATGACTTGTTTTTTTTACTGTTACATGAAATATTGATGTTAAGGTTTGCGTATTCCTAGATGTGTTTCCTACAATTCTTTTGTCAATATTATACAATGAATTCTAATTAATATTCGTTGTTTCAGAAATGGATTTTAGATAATTTCTGATCGTTTCAATGCAATGCAATGCATCGGTTTTAGTCGAATGAAAAAAAAGAAAAAAAACGTGTAACCACAAGAAAGCTCCTCCTGACCAAAACAAAAAGACCGCAAGTAGACTGATACATCAATCTGAAGCTTAAGTGGGGATAGTTTACAGTGTGTGGCTTTATGTATTCAGATAAAGGATTGAAGTAAAATTTCGCATTTATCTCAATGGGTATTTTAAACACTTTTGTGAAAAGTTTGGCTAATTTATTAGTAGTATTTGGATAGTTTGGAAAGATATTTGTTACCGCTTAATTTAAGAGCTTATAAGATGGATTATGAAAAATGGACAATTTTCTTAAACCATCAATATATCGAAGTGGTAAATTCTTTAATGACGTAAAATCCGGAGTTTATTTACATTAAAATCATATACAGAAAATAAGGGCTTTGAAAAACTGACGCGATAAGCGGCTAGACGTGAAAACCGGGTGTCGGGATAACGAGGTCCCAATGTAGCAAATTGTTTCTAAATATTCCGATAGGGTGCAGCATTATTCAACTATAAGATGTCAATTTCGAATTTATGAGACAAAAGTTCTACAAGATGAGCAAGGGCGTTCAAAAGTTGTCGACGAAGAACGAATTGGTTATCCTGTTCAGATTGCGACAGTCGAAACAGTGCGGAAGGTTCAGGAAGTAGTTAGAGCTGATAGGTGAACAAAAATAGACAGCATTAGCAACTTCAACAGGGTGTTCGCATGGTTTAGCCTACAGCCGACTGATGCAGACGTTGAATATGAGGTACACAAATGGCTGAGAGTGCAGTCCAAAGACTTTTATGCAGCAGGTATTAGAACACTCATAAAGAGATGGGACAAATGTATCAAGTTAAATGACGATTATATAGAGGAATAAACACGACTCTTATGTATGTATCTTGGTTTCCCCTTTTTATTGGCTTTTGTGACCTACCTACTGATTTGGTACAAATGTATCAATTTAAATGACGATTATATAGAGAAATAAACACGCTTTTTAAGCAGTGTTGGGCAGAATCTGATTACAAAGTAATGAAATTACAGATTAAAATATATTATAATCTCCTCACAATGCAATGGATTAACATGTAATGCATTATAAAGTAATTTCAATTACAGTTTTGAAATGTATAGTCTGATTACCGTGTAATAGATTACAAATCAATTCTCATTTTATCCTTTAAAATTTAATTAGATTAATTTGTAATGGATTACAAGATGATTCAGATTATATTTTTAATTGTATAATTCAATTGACCTGTAATCGATTACAGGAGGATTCAGATTCGATTTCTAATTATATAATCCAATTAACCTGTAATCTATTTATAAGATGATTCCGATTACTTTTTCAATTACAGAATCCAGTTAACTTGTAATGGATTATAGGTCAATTATAGGTCAATGAATTATAGTTAATTTCAATTATGTTCGTTCAGAATCCAGTTTGGTTAACGTGTAATGTAATACAACTGAATCTAAATTGCATTCTATAAAATGTATTTAAATTAAATTGCAATCAATTACGAGCGAATTCTAATTGCATTTTTAAAAATATAATTTAGATTAAATTCTAATGTATTACAAGTTAATGTCAATTACGTTTGTTCAGAATACAATTTGTTTAACGTTTAATGTATTATAACAAAATCTAAATTACATTCTATGAAATTTATTTAAATTGAATTGCAATCTATTACGAGCTAATTCGAATTGCATTTTTAAAATTGATATGAAAATTACGTGTAATTCATTGCAAGTTAATCCCAGTTACGTTTATAAGAATGCAACTAAATTATAAGTAACTAATTATGTGTCAGTAAGTATTAATTTATAATGTTATAAAAACATAATAGAATTTTTTAAATAGAATTGCATGTTTACTAATTATCTAGTTATTTTTACGTAATTACTTGTTTTCTAGAAAAATGTTTTTTTTTCTGTTTTTTTACTTTTTCAATTCAGACCCGAAAAACGCGCTATACAGAGTCTGATGGACTGATTTTAGCGTGCTCGTTATTGTGCATACATCATAATTTTACAAAACGATAAGGTTTTTTTTTAAAGTTTTATACCCAGAAAAAAGGTCAATATATAAGGTTTAAATTATTGTGAAATGTAAAAAACTGTTTATCGCTCTCGAAGGGACAATTTCCCGTTATTTTTAACCTACAGATCTTAAATATTTATGTGGTATAAGTTATTATATATAATGTATTTAAAATTTTGTAGATAATCTGACACATTCGGTTCCAGTGCCATTTCAGTTCCTAGTTATTTCGGTCCAACAAAGTGACGTTTTACAGAAGACATGATTATCTTTTTTGTTGTTGTTGTTTTAACCAAAACCACATGAATTTTACAACGCGAATATAAGGGCCCGATATCCACAAACAAATATAACTCAAATCTAAATTGTCGACACACGTTTCATATGATAAAGTAACAGTTTTAAACGGGGGGGGGGGAGGCTCTGTATATATTTTTTATAAAAGCCCTACCATGTTTTAGTATATCAAAAATATAAGAGGCTGACAAATTAAAATAATTACAACTCAAGCAATAATTATCCTAAAACAAGTATACTTTGTATGGTGAGCGCAATCTTTATAATGGGAAGAGGGACATTGTCGGTGTTTTTAAAACAAGTCCCAAACTTTCACTATAGCACAAATATAAGGGCCCGTTAAACAAAGACACTTATAACTCGGATCTAAATTGTCAAAGAACATACAAATTTCATATGATAAACGTAATTATTTTAAAAGAGGAGAGGGAGTTTTTTGTCCTGTTTGCAATTGAGAACCTTTTCTTGAAATTCATTCCGTTTTTATAGTTGTAAAAGAAAAAGAAAAAATTCTATATTTAAAATTCAAATTCATCGAATTTCAGTTTACATTTTTATGAATTAGTTTCATGGAAAATTAATTTTTCATCAGAACAATGCATTGGCATATAAATTGAAATTTGATAAATTTGAATTTTAATTATTAAACTTTAAACCGACAGTGAACTTTAAACTGAGAAATAATAATAATAATAAAGATAATGTCTCCTCTTTCTAAAGATTATGTTTACTTCACAAAATATGAGTGCTCTACAATAATTACAGCTCCAGATATAACTGTTTTATGTTGTCAGCATCTTATACACTAAAATATGGAGGAACTGCTATAGGAAATAAACCCCTTCTTAAAACGATTAGATTGCATAAGAAATTTGTGTGAGATGCGATGCGACAAGTTGAATTAGAGTTATACGTATTTGTCGTTATCGAGACCTAATATTCGTGCTGTACTAAAATTTAGAAATCTGCTGTTAAAAACGCCCACAATGTTCCCCCTTTGTAAAGATTAAGTTTACCTTACAAAATTTGAGAGTTCCACAATATTAACAGTTCGCGTTATAACTGTTTTAAGTTCTCAGCAACTTGTATTTATAACATGCTAAAATATGGTGGGCTTCTATAAGAAATCGACAGACCCCTTACTCTTTAAAATGATTTCCTTTACCACACCGAATTTGCCTAAGTTACGACAATTTATATCAGAGTTACAAGAACTTTTTGGTTATTAGGCTCTTATATTTGCGCTATACTAAAGTTTACTGACCTCCGTTAAAAAAATGTCCCTCCCCCCTCCTTCATAAAAATTACTTTTACCATAAAATATATGAGTGTCCTACGATATTTACAGTTTGAATTATAAGTATTTTAAGTTACCAGCCCCTTTTATTTATGATACACTAAAATATTTGGGGGGCGGGGGGGAGGAGCTTCAGTAAAAAAATTGGTAGATTATCCTAGTTTGAAAATTTTCCATTAGCATTAAAATAATAACTGTAACGTATAACATCAAATATCATACTCATTTTAATGTCATTGTAACTGAAATTTCCTAATTCTCATCAAAAGAATATGATCATAAATAAGTACAGTCTCAAGTATAGTTGGAATAAAATCTAATTAGAAATTTTACTGTTTCCATTACACGTAATTGTAAGTAAAATTTCTTAGTTACCATTACAACAACGTAATGATAATTATAATCATATCAAGTACATTTGAAATCAAATCAATATTATAAATTTACCATTCACAGCACACGTAATTGTAACTAAACTTTTACAGTTGCAGCATTACCGCACCATAATGAAAAGCATAACCTTCTGTATTACAGCTACATCATATCTTAAAAAAGGAATTGCCATTGAAATTACACGTAATCGTAATTATAAGTTCTCAATTATAATTACAATTATACAATGATAATCATAGCATTTATAGTTACGATTACAATGCTAATTGAATTTCAAATTCAGATTAAAATTACACGTAATCGTAATTATAATTTTCTCATTTATAATTACAATTATATATAATGATAATCATAGCATTTATAGTTACGATTACAATGCTAATTGAATTTCAAATTCAGATTAAAATTACACGTAATCGTAATTATAATTTTCTCATTTATAATTACAATTATATATAATGATAATCATAGCATTTATAGTTACAATTGCAATGCTAATTGAATTTCAAATTAAGATTAAAATTACACGTTATCATAATTATAGTTTTCTCAATTGTAATTAGAATTATATAACGATAATCATATTATTTATCGTTACGATTACAATGCTAATTGAAATTTAAATTAAAATTTTAATTACAGATAATCTTAATTATATTTTTCTCAATTATAATTGCAATTATATAATGATAATCATAGCATTAATAGTTACAATTACAATGCTAATTGAATCTCAAATTCAGGTTATAATTAACATGTAATTGAAGTTATAATCCCTTTCATGTCATTACATTGTAATGAGATTACAAATTAATCAGATTGCGAATTTGCCCAACTCTGTTTTTAAGTATGTATCTTGGCTTCCCCTTTTTATTGTTTTTTGTGACCTACTTACTGATTTGCCCTCGTGCTTTTTATTTAATCCCTAAATAGGCTAAAAGTTGTGATGAAAGACAAACTATTTATCATAAGAATTATTAATTTTATTATATTTTACTATTAGAATGATTTGGGCAAGTAAGTATAGTTTCCTACATAAATTATAGAAGAAAGTGGGTATAAAAAGTAATATATATATAGATATACAGGGTGTCCACTCTCAACGTTGTCAAATGGTTAATTCCTAAACCGTCAGTCACAGACATATAGTACCAATTACAAAAATGTTTTAAATGGGGTAAAGAAATATTTTAAAAGCGATTTGGGTCCATAAAAGCATTTCTTAAAAATTACGAAATTTAAATTTTTATACTGTCTCTCGGTCCTATAAGTTATATTTCGTAAAAATTTTCCTATTACACTGGCAAGTAAGACAAAAAAAAAAATTCCATTCTTATAACACAAAAATTGACCGAGTTACGAAACTTTAAAAATGTAGGACTTATTCCACTTTTCTGCATCCGAACACAAATGAGTTCGGCCACGCTTTGGCGGGTTATATACTAAGTGCTTAAAGTATTCGAAGAAATTATCTTTTGTGTATCTGCGCCTTTAGAAAAATCGAACAAGTATTACAATTGAGTTAACTTTTATAAAGGTTCAGATTGCCTAAAATAATTATATTTTAACATATGTTTTATTTTGTAAGGATTTGAGACTGTTTCTTTTCAGGATTTCTTTCAACAAAAATTATGTTATTTTTTATAAGTTCTTATTTAACTTCAACGATCTTATGTATGTTTTTCCAGTTACAAATTTGTACTCGAACTTTAACTCGCTTTCAAATATTCCATCGTGATTAAATTTTAAATACTGACTTAAATCCGATGACAATCTAATATTTTTATGATTTTCGGTGATTACAATTTATACTTATTTTACAGGATAACGCAAAATATTTCGGATAAATTATCGTCAAGAAATTTAAGAAAAAGTTTTAGATTAGATAACACAAGATTGCGGTGGTTGTATTTTTTAACTTTAGTGTATTTTTTAGCACAAAATCCGAAAATTACCTTAATTTTTAACCATCATGTCAGGATTTTTCGCAAATCATAAACTGTCAAAGTTAAAAAATAACAAAAATCGAATACTATAAAATTGAGGAGATGACTGTGTTTTTTTTTAACTTTTGATAAATACATTTTATGTACTTTTTAGTACTGAATCTGAAAATGACCTTTATTATTAACCATCACGTTAGAAGTTTTTTTGCAAATCGTAAATGTCAACATTAAAATACAACAAAAAAATCTGTTATTATGAAACGGATGTAACACTTTTTTAATTTAATTTAATTTAATAATTTATTCAGTTTTTTGCCTGTACTGGGATCATTACAGCTAAACAGCTGAGGAGTCCGATGAGAGGAGGGAGGATGTTCAAATTTAACTTTTAACTTTTTAACTTTGAAATTTACAATTTGCGAAAAATTGTGCAGTGATGGTTAAATATGAAGGTCATTTTCGGATTCAGCGGTAAATCTATATCTATAAAAGCCGTTCTCTGTGTGTATGTCCTTTATACAAATCTTCAATTTTAGACCGAATTACACGAAACTTGCTGTATATACGATTTAGAACGTGGAAAAGATCCCTGTCTACTTTAAAAAATCATCAGACCAATATTTATCCCTTTTTTCTACGACCTTTCATAATTTAACGTTATAGAAATATCTCTTTTTAAACATTAAAATTCAATTTTCTTTCCTGTTGCCACACATAAAAAAACAGCTCAATAATTTAAAAAAAAAATTTATAACTCGAGTACTTTGTTTTATAAGTCAATAAAAATTCGGATTGTCTCACTATATTTTTGCTGTTTTTGAAATTGACGTCATTCAAATAAGAAAATGCACATTTTTCATATATTTATGTAAAAACTTTAACTAAGCATGTTTTAAAATGACCTTAGTAGTACTTTAGTTGAATGTTAAAAAATCTATTTTAATGAAGTCGTTTCAATATGAAGAAATCAATTAAGGAAAAAGATAATAGTAAAAAAAGAATCGTTTGCTAGATATGACATCAATTTCGTTAGTATAATTTCAAACTGGTTCTATAAACTGGATGCTATAATTTATTCCATATTTCTTTGTAATCTTTAATTATATCATTTAGATAAATGTTTTAATACCTGAAATGCAGTGACAACATTCTACGATTTGAATCGAATACGGTTATACAAAATGTGATTTTTCTACGATTTATATTAAACAGAAATTATAGCTACTATTTCTTAGGGTAAGCTTTTTTTCTTTTTTAAACAAAATTTCATGACTGACAGACTTTTCTGTTAGATGTTGAAATAATGGGATGCATGATGTTTATAGATCAAATTGCATTAAAAACGTAATTTATGGTATGGTTAGGTTGTTGCCACCAACAATATGGTGCTAGGCGTTACTCATAGATATGTCTTTTCTTCATAATATTGCATTAATAGCAAACGGATATATCTTTCTTAATTGGGTTACAGGTATATTTAAAAATATCTCCGTGATTGAAAATTAATTTAAAATGGATAAACAATCCGTAAATTGAGATAAGCTTTTCAAACAAATATTACTGAAAGTACTTTTTGTACTCTATTAGATGTTGGAATAATCAAATGTGCGATGTTTAAAGGTCAAATTGCAGCAAAAGTTAAATTTATGGTTGAGTTCTGTTGTTGCCACCAACAATATGATGCTAGAGATATTCATAGTTCATCAATGTCTTTACTTTATAATATTGCATTAAGAGCAAACAGGTATATATTTCGTAATTGGGCTCCATGTAAGGATGAGATTTCCACGTTTTTGCACACCGGTATATTCTTAAAGAAAATGTTGTTCTGTTAAATCAAGAGAGTGTTCCGATTAAATGAAATATCATTTTCTCTAACAAAATACTGGTGTGAAAAAACGTGGAATTCTTATCCCTGGCTGCATGCAAATCAAAAAATATCCATGATTGAAAATTGCTTTAAAATCCATTCACATGAAAAAAATTGAGATTAAAATTTTCAAATAAATTTCATTTCACAGAAACTTTTTCTATTCGACAGTATGAAAAACGAAATTGTAGCAAAATTTATGGGTTAGGTCATTGCCATCATCAGTATAATGTCACAATTGGCATTGTGTTTGTAGGTTTTTTTTTTTTTTTGTATATTCTGAAGATGACTCAATGAAAGAGTCGAAATATGTACATTTTATATATATATATATATATATATTTTTTTTTTTGAAATGACGTTTTTTAAGCAAATAATTGTACTTTAATATATGTTATGACATTTGTTTGGAATATATATTATTATGGTATAGTTAATAGTAGACGCAATTAAGACTATTTTACTTATATTTCTTATCGGTCTTTTTAATGATTCGTGGACGGGAATGCACCAATCTCAGTTATTGTCATTGCCGTATTATTTCATTTTAACGTATTTTACCCGGCAGGACCCTTATTATTGACACGAGCGAAGCCGGGTAGATCTGCTAGCAATACATAAAAATCAATTATCAAAAGTTAAAAAACATGACATAACCCAACTTTTGCAGGCTAGTATAATCTAATAACATTTTAAAATATGTGTCATTGTGTAAAGAATTGTGGCTGTTAATTCTAATCATTTTATTTAACAAAAATTCTGCTTTTTTTTTCTTGTTATATGTTTATTACAAATTGTTTATTTTCCATTAATATGTCAGAATGATTAAAGATTTCAAATTTATATTTTAATGTTAATTTTACTCTCAAATATTTTTTTAATATATCTGACGAAATTATATTTCTGCTAAGTTTGTGAATGAACCTAATTTGCAGCAAAAATATGCTCCAACTGTAAACAGCTATTATTCGGTCATTTTTAATCGTAGAATAACGGGACTTTTTTTGTCTTACTTGTCAGTGTAACAGGAAAATTTTACTAAATATAACTTACAGGACCGAAGGACCGTATAAAAATTTAAATTTCTTAATTTTTTAAGAAATGTTCTTATTATCTCAAATCACTTTTAATATACTTCTTTATCTCGTTTAAAACATTTTTGTAATTGGAACGATATGTCTATGACTAACGGTTTAGGAATTAGCGATTGGACACCATTGAGAATAGACACCCTGTATAAAGTTAGCGTAATAGAGGTACTTAAAGCGTTCAATTAAATGTCTAGACATAAGATTAATGTCTATAAATGCATTAAAGAAAAGTCTTTTTGTTTAAATTATAACTATATAGTTTTGAATATTTTCTTTTATAATACACTTTGAAGGAATGATTTATATTGTAGCGGAGACCGGGGCTAGTAGGCGCAGTTTTTAGTTATTAGTTTTTATTAATTTTTTGTTTAAGTTTTTTATGAAACTTTAACTGTACTTTTAAAGAACAGGCATTGGGCTATAAACACCTGGAGTTTTGAGTTTGTAGCTTTTGTAGTTTATGTTTAGCGGAAGCATAAAGTAAAAGAAAAATTGTGCGCCAATATACCCCGTCACGGGGCAAGTTGCCTATACCTATGGGGTAAGTTGGCACACACTTTATAAAAATTTAAATAAAACACGCAGTTAAGAGAAATCAATTTCATTAATACCAGTAAGTTTAAACAAAGGCGTTATCGCCGTTCAATGTAAATTCTAAATTATACAGACATAAAAATAATGAATAAAACATTAACAATGAGTAACTTCTATCCTACACGATATCATCATCAGAGTTACAGTTGTCACAAATAAAAAATCGAGTTTCTCCGTTTGGGCAAGCCTCGTGTACCCAAAATCTTGCATTGCAACCACGTTTCTCGGTGTTTTCTGTTTTTCAAGCTACCAGCACACACCAGACACCGAGCCAACTTGCCCCGTCTTCAATGTGCCTACTAGCCCCATAATGAATTTCTTCACAAAAGGGACGCGTAACCATCTAAGCAAAAATAATCCTAATAAATCACATATGGGGTAAGTACAGTTAATCTTACACTAAGAGAAACTGTACAAGTTAAATCGCAATTATTAAGATAAGTATTAGAAAATAGAAAAAGAATGAAGCAACAAAAAATTACTTATGAGTGCAAAAAACAGAAAAATCGTAATAAATGTCCACTACACGTAGGTTACGCTTCAAAACTACAATGAGGATTGTAAAAAGCAAGAAAAAAGGTACTCTGTGACTGGGTGCGCAATCTATCCACAAACAGCCGATTTATGAGGACTGCGCCTACTTACCCCTGTAGCCAACTAGCCCCGGTCTCCCCTAATATGTATTTGTCTCTTTTGCATCAATACTTTAAAACCACTAAGTAATGAACATTACTTAAGAGTTTAAAAAATAGTGATACACTTTGGAAAAAAATCCCAAATGCTTATTACTATTTTCTATAAAACATAAAACATTTTTGTCAAGAATAATGCAAAATTTTCTGTAAAAAAGACACGAAAGATAAATCATGCGTCAAATATATATTATGAAAAACTTTCTAACATTTCCAGAATTCTTTAATAATATTTAATATGACAAATAAGATACCCAAGGAATCGTTTTAGAAAACGCATAACATATTTCAACAAGAAAGAAAAATTTATGCTTCAATCATATTTTATGAAACACTTTCCAACTCATTGAGAATAATGATGGTCAATGCCATCATAACTCACTTAACACTTGATAATCGAATTTTATTTTCAAAACTGTGTACAAAATTTACTAATAAAGCTAGAATATTTTTTTATTTAAAATAGTTCTTACTAAGGAATCAATATCCAAATACCTGCAGATTATTTAAATCTCTGTTTAGTCCCACAAATTGCAATTCAAAATTCTTTAACTGATGTAACATAAAATAGACAAACATTATTTCTGCTTCCAATGAAGTGTTGAAATTATCAAAACTATCCCGTTAAAAAAAGTGATTTAATGTTCTGAACAACACTAATTAATGAAAAATTATAACAGTAACTTGTTTAATTAATTTCTGAATAATAACAAAGAAAATATTGCATTTACACATGTAACTGCCGTAACTTTTATTGTGTACCTGACGTAAAATTATGACTTTGCAAAGACAATAATGGTACTTAACTTAGTTTGTAAACAGTAGTTTACAGTGCTTTTTTATTAGGATTTTATTATAGAACATAAAAATATCAAGCTTTCCAATCATATCCTTAAATTAAATATATTATTAATTTTACCCCCCCCCCCCCCAAAAAAAAAAGATAATTTTCTGTGGAATTACCCTGATACAAAACTGCACTGTTTAATAAGTTAAATTATTATGTCTAATTCAACCATATGGAAACACATATTTGACGTATTTGAAAACCCAATTTCAGCTGTTCCCATCTACAATCGAGAAATTATCCGAATTCTTTGATCAGCTCTGTATATACAGTATTGCCCTATTGTATATGACCTTCTTGTAGTTAAATTCAGTGATTTATATCAATTTCAATACATTTCAAACAGTGTAATGTCATTAAAATACACTACAAACGAATTTTCCCCATTGACTATAATGTAACGGAATTCTTTTGAGTGTCACTGTAAATGAACTATTAATCCCAAATACTTCATATACAATACTAAACATTCCTTTGTGACCCTAAATAATGTTTATCAGTTTCATCAAAAAATCCGAGTATATTTACGTTAGTTAGAGCGTAGACAGACGAACGGAATGACAACCGAATGCATAAACACTTTTTAAGTTTGTTGGAAAGAGTTTAAAACATGATTCAGCAATTATCGTACATAACAGAAAAAGTACTTCAATACTGTTATAGAAAAATAATGAATTCTTTTGTAGAAACCTGTATATTACACACGGATTTTTATTCACGCCACGTATTAAGGTAAATTTAATTCAAGCATGAAGAAAATATGATTAAAATTACAGAAATCACACTTAAAAATCATCATCCATAACTTACCATTTATCAAGCTCCTTGCATATGATTTTATTCATATTCTACAAACATCTCTTAGTATGCTAAATACAGTTAAATTTGAAAAATCATAACTCAATTAAAAACCACCTTACAAAATTCACCCTCGCATTCAGTAAAACATACGAATAATTTTGTGTAACCCTGTATATGATCTGTGGCATTTATACATATCCCGTACTGTCCAAAATTTAGTTAAACTCAAAAACGCACATCATAACTAAAAACGCATTTCCAGCAATTATCCCTAAATAGGCAGTGCTTCAGATACAGTACGGATATAAAACATTTTGTGTGCCCCATTAAATGAATGATAAATGACATTCCCACTAAGGTAAAATGCACATCATATTCTACAAAAAGTGTTTTGCCGTAGTAAACCTCAGAAATATATGTCGATTTCAGTATATTTTAAAAAGTGTAACATAATTAAATTACGCTGCAAAGAGTTTGATTCCGTTGACCATTATGTAATCAAACATTTTTGTGTGCTTCGTAAATATGTAATAAATGCTTTGCATACGATATTTAACAAATTTCATGTCTTAGTGCACTTCATAAATGCATATGAATTTTATTAAGTTTGAAATAGTGTAACGTCATTAAAATACATTCGAAAAGAATTTTTCCGTGAACCGTAATACAACGGAATGAATTTGATTATCCCAGTAAATGAACCACAAATGCTGCAGTCTTCATTTTCAATAGGAAGTATCCTATGCACTCTAAATTAAAATGTCTGAAATTCAGACACTTAAGTGTCTGAAATGGAGTGTTCGATTTTCAGACATTTTAAAATGTCTGAATTTTTTCAGACACTTTTTGCGTCTGAATTTCAGACACTTCAAACGTCTGAATCGCATCCATTTTTTTGTAAGCATCATACGTAGCCATGTTTGACCACGTTGAATCCTGGAAAAATATTTGGCTGTGGTCCTGCCCCTCCCCCCCCCCCAATACAGCCTGATTTTTTTGGTGCTCTCAGTTTTGGTATACAATTTTCGTTACGTTGATAATTTAAATCTTTTACGACATTGTACTGATTATAATCAATATCTTGAACTTCAGGAGTAGAACAAGATTAAAAAACAAAAAATATTTATCTAAATATTAGATTTTTTTAAATTTATTTTGTTTTTAACCTTATTTTACTTTAAAAGTTCAAAATATTGATTATAATCAGTACAATTTCGAAACAGATTTAAAATATAAGCTTTACAAATATTGCACATCAAATTTGGGGGCACTACAGTCGTAGGGGGACGGGGCACTTCCCAGTTTGCCCTTCCTTTAATCAAGAAGTACTTTTGCAAAAAACGCAACCCTGCATTATAGTTGTCTAAATTGAGATGTCCGGTATTCGGGAGTATCCGTTGTGGAGGTTAATGGACATTCTCGAATAGCGAACACCTCTATTTAACGAATACTTTTTTAATCAGCAGACATACATATTTGTATATTTTTACCTCAAAAAAGTAGACATCTCCAATTATCGGACAAATTCCGCGGTCCCGAAGTGTTCGCTATTAAGGGCTTTTAAGGTACATAGATAAATATATATATGTATATTTTATAATCTTGTCCTACTCTAAAAGTTCAAAATATTTATTATACTCGGTTGAATGTGGAAAAAGATTTAAAATATCAGATGTACGAAAATTGCAAAAATCCCCCCCACCCCCCAAAAAAATGAAAATATAAAAAAATATATTGCCACATAGGCAATTTTACATATACATCACTTGATAATCACAACAGCCATTTAACTATGAATAATGAAAATAAATAAATAAATATTCTACTTTAATAACATTGGGGAAAAAATGACTTTGGTATTTTGTTAAATATATTTGCGTTTTTAAACTTGTCCTACTCTAAAAGTTCAAAACTTTCATTATAATCAGTGCAAGATTTAAGATATCAGCTTTACAAAAATTCATGCAAAATCCCCCCCCCCAAAAAAAAAAAAAAAAAAATGAAAATACTTATTTAAAAATTATGTTTTTAAAAAATTTATATTTCCACATGGGCAAGTTTTTATGTAGATCGGAGGGTACTCACAAAAGCTATTCAACTATCAATAAAAACAAATAAGTACATATTCTATATTAAAAACATGAGGAAAAAATAACTTATGATTTCCAAACTTCTTTCGTCTTAAATATATACAGTAACATCTGTCATTTTTTTATTTTTCGTATAAGTGCATATAAATAAAGTTACCACAATTTTAAATACGAAATCTAGTTCTAGAGGTTTTTACTTTTTCCCATTATAAATTTCAAATTACTTTTTTATTAAAAATAATAAAAAAATCAGTATTAGAGTTGATTGCAAATCAAATACATATGTATATTTTTACAGGCAGCTTCATATAATAGACCAGTCTCATTTACTTTATTTATCTTTTTTTAATCTGCGGTTTTATGCCAGGAAGTAAGAAAGCATTAGGTCATCTTTCAAAGTTTTTTTTTTTCTTTACTTCCTTGTGGCCGTCATTTACTGCGAGATAAAAATTATCCATTGAAACTAAGAACTGACATTGAATATATAATTCGTAATAAAAAAGAACGTCATAAGTTTAAAAATATATACTTCTAGAATTAGTGGGGTTTTTTGCGAACAGATTCAAAACTAATTAAATTTCATGCAGGATTTTGTTTAGTACAATAAATAAAATCATAAAATACACTAATTTTACTACTATAAAGAAACTTACTTGAGTTGCTGCAAGAGGTAAGAAATATTCCTCGATTTGAAATTTTAAAAACTACCACAACCACAGTGAGGGAGAAAGACTTTCATCAGTTTAAAAGGTAATCCCATAATACATCCGACTAGCCATATTTAAAGAATGAGATGTTTCATCCTAAAAACAGGACCCGCCAGACAAAAGTTTCTTTTTTTTTTGCCAGCTTCGACAGGACGAAGATGAATAACACAATATTATTGATATAAATTGATACGAGTTAACACTAAGCCCATTGCACACGCTTTGTAGAATTTCCGGGTGTAATCTTCAACCGTCGTCTACTTCTGTTCTGTGTCTATCCCGCCCTTGTATCGACGACAGCTTCTAAGAGACATTTGATGTCGAGCACACACGTCAGATGTATGTATTCAATAAATAAATACTCCAAGTTAATACGAATTAAAATCACAGTACTTCACATTTCGCAAAAAACGAATTAAAATACACGCGTACATAAAAACAAACTTTGTTTGAATTACAACGTATACCACTTCGAACGAAGACATCTAAAACGCATGCGCAACTGGGAGTGCTAGTGCCCCCTGGTGGTTATAGCGTCGGAAGAATCAAAACGTCTTAAATTAAGACACGTTTAAAGCAATGAAGTGTCTTAAAATAAGACGTTTGCGGATATTTTAGACATTATTCTCAGTTCGTTTACACCATGGTCATAGTAAGACGCTTATGTATCTTAAATTAAGACATCTATAGTGTCTTAATTTTCAGATTAAGACACTTAAGTGTCTAAAATTCTTTTTCAGTCACATATGTGTCTAAATTTAAGACGCTTCTATTTGCAGTGTGGTAAATGTAAATAATATAGTAAAATTACAGAGCAATCAGAGTATATTTATGGGAGTTAGAGCACGAACTGCTGGACAGCCAGACAGACGGACAGGCAAACCTAAGTCATAAATACTTTTCGAGTATGTTGAAAACTGTTAAAAAATGTAAACCCTGTCAATCATGAAATTAGGCAAGATTTTCAATATAAACATTGATTGCTTATTAAAAAAAAGTATATTTTTACTTTTATACTTACTTTTTAGTCTCTTTTTCTCATGCAGCTTTGAGCCAGCTACGTTTTTTATAGCACTTGTCTTAATTTTCAATCTCACATTTTGAAAAAAAAAATTAGTGTTAGATAATTAGTGTTAGTGAACTCATATTACAGGAAAACATCAAAACCACCAAAAGTGATAAGAAATTTTTTTTCAAAAGCCTGTATCTTTTCCTTATAAAACGCTTAATCTAAAAATAAAATAAAATAAATATATCTTTACTCGGTGAACAATATTTGACTACATAGCATATAGAAAACAAAATGTGTGAATTAATTGAATTCTATACCAAAATATTATATGCCAAGATCTATACGTAAAGATTAAAAATATTTCAGGTTGATGGATAAAGGATATACACGTAACATAAAATATTAAAGTAATAATATTTAAACTCCACACTAAAAAATATCATTACATTTTACAGCAAGTTCGAATAAAAAAAAAAAAAATCATTAACTAAAATATGCATAATTTCATGAATTAAGGGAAATTTTCTTTAAAATTTTATTGTTTCTTTAAATATAATTAAGTTTGGTTAATAATTACTATTTGAGGTACATATTTGAATACATGACATATAGAAAACAAAATTTGTTAATTAAATTCTTTACGAAAATACATTAAACCAAGATAAAGAGCTATACGCAACAGCAAATTTGATTAAGAAAAAAAATCGTTAACTAAAATATGCACAAGTTTATCAATTAAGGGATATTTTCTTTGAAGATTTCTTTGTTTCTTTAAAATTAATTAAGTTTGGTTAATAATTACAATTCCAGGTACATTCCAAAAATCACATTTCTTCAAAAGTCGTTAAGGTGATATTATCAAAAGGCGTTGCAGGAAATTTTATTATGATTCCAAGCCTGATTGATACTTTCTGTTGCACATTCTTTTAAAATAGCACGTATTACAATTTTTTTTCAGCTGTTCTGAGAAAATAGCAACAAAAATATATAGTAATCTACTGTTTTCCTACTATTTTGCCTGTCATTTCTGCAGAAATAGATTATCTCAATTGCACTATTACAAAAATGACATTAAAACTGAAAAAAAAAATCTCAAAAATAAATTGAGATGCAATTTGTTTTCAAATTGCAGTTAAAAGTACTTTTTTCCCCTATACGAACGTGTAAAAATTGAAAATGTGCGATGCTTAGAGATTTTAAAAATTGCATAACAGATTATAAATATTTAACCATACAAATATACACCTGTTTCATTTTGCGGCTGGCTTATGTAACGCAACGTTATTTTTTAGTGACGAAATTTTATTTGTTGCCAGAAAGAAATAGCATATCGGGTTTAAAAATATATCTAAAGTCGGTAAACAATTTTTGAATACATAACATATAGAAAAGAAAATGTGTTAATTAATTAAATTCGTAACGAAAATATTATATGCCAAGACAAAATACTTTTGGTAAAGATTAATAATATTTCACGTTGATGGATAAAGGGTATGCCAGTAACATAAAATATTAAATTAATAATATTTAAATTCCACACTCAAAAACATCATTATATTTTACTGCAAATTTGAGTTAGGAAAAAAAATCATTAACTAAAATATGCATAAGTTCATCAATTAAGGAATATTTTCTATAAAGTTTTCTTTGTTTCTTTAAAATTAATTAAGTTTGGTTAATAATTACAATTCCAGGTACATTCCAAAAATCACATCCCTTCAAAAGTCGTTAAGGTGATATTATCAAAAGACGTTGCAGGGAAAACTCATTATGCTTTCAAGCCCCAATGATACTTTCTGCTGCACATTCTTTTAATTAATTAACTTCAGAAATTTAAGCTTTCCGAAACTTATTGAAGAATATTTAAACTTTGCTCTTAAATTTTGTTTGTGAAAATATTTAAGACACTCTAGTTTGATTAATAGCTTTAAACTGTAGTTTAGAAATTTCTCGACATTTTAAAGACTTTTCAAAAGCAATAATATTTTTCAATTTTAAAATATTAGAGTGCTAAATGTCTTACTTTTTACTTAATGTTGTATGGTGTTTGGTTATGCATGTTTATTTGGGAAGTTTTAGATTTTTGTAATTTACAAAAAAAGTAATTAATGATTTTAAAACACAAAATGCTTTTTTGAAAATACATATACTCGTAAATAGAAGTAAATAGTTTCTAAACCAGTGTTTTTAACATAATTTTCTCTATTTTTCTCAGTATTCTGATTTAAATTTATTTGATTATTTTCCTAAGGATAACTATTTTCAATATGGATTAGTTAAATCCCTAATATTACTAGGAATTTTATAACAATAAGTAGTAAGTTTTATATTTAGATGAATACTTTACCTATCTATATTAGACGCATCTGTGCGTAAAGCTGACGTCATTTTTCGAATGGCAACAGCAGACGATCAAAATGAACCTTTATTTGCTTTTATTGCGAATTTTCAAATTTCTAAATATCGCACATTTTCAATTTTTAGACCATCAAATAAAGAAAAAAATTTACTTTCAAATACAATTTGTTTGAAAATTATATCGCAAATTGTTTGAAAACTGTAACGCAATTTACTCAAATTTCATATACTAATTTTCAAACATGATTTTTTTAAAATCTATTTCTGTCACTTGTAGACAGACGATTACGAAAGATAAATACGTTTGCAAACAAATTAATATATATAAAATAGTCCAGCATTTGTTTCCAACTTATATTCCATAATGAAATTTAAACTTTGTAAAACCATGAAATAATAATAATAATAATAATAATAAAACGGAAATTTAAGATATGTCAAGGAACCTCGCTTATAACACTGAACTTATCAGAATAAAAGTGACTAGCAATCTTTGGCGATTTTTTCGATTGTTAATTCCTGGCACGAGGCCAATACGAAAGTGTCACTTTTATTAAATATCAGAATTTTATTTGAATACATAATTCATAGCATGTAAAAATGATTGTTGGTATTGTTAGTGAAAAATCTAAAATGAACAAATTAAACGTAAAAAATATATTAGTTTTCAAAAAAAAAAAAAAAACATGTATATGGTTTTTATCTGTATTCTGTAACACGGGGAACCTGGGTTGGAACTCCTTGTATCAATCATTTCTGAAGAATCATAATATTCTTGGACGATTCAGAAAATATATCCGCACTGACAAAAATGAGTAAATCGATGTACTCATATAGAATTAAGCATATTTGGATCAAAAATGAATCTGTGCTTTCTCAATTTTGAAACATCACATGTTATCAAACGATAATTCTGTACTCTGTACTCAACGATAATTTTGTACTCTTTAATGATTTATTTCATTCCTGGCGGTATAAAATACTTATATTAAAGTAAATATTAAATTATGCACAATATTTATAAATAATTTAAAAGTTCTTACAAATAATTCTCTTGTCATAAAAATATTCAGTTTCGGTATCTTGATAATAATTTTGCTATTTTTCTTAATAAATGATCAATTAAACGTTTCTTCTTAATAATTTTGAGCGGAAAATAAATGTCACTACATTTTTACTTTAACCTGTAGTTTCAGAGTGGCGGTACATGACGATTCATATTTGAACACCACCCTGGAATCAAAAGTGAATACATGTGATTCTCAATTTTGAGTACATTTGGATCGGAGCAATTTTGAGTATCTGAAGTATTCAAAATTGAGTAACTTTTACTCAATTTTGAGAACCCATTTTTTTTAAGTGTGTCATTTTACATGTTGTCATTTTATTTATTTTTTTTAAGGTATCAGCCTACATTAAAATGGCCATTTTCGTGGAAATTTAAAACTTTATTATTATAAAAATATGTATGCTAATCCCTTATAATGAAACAAAGCTAAAAGAAATGCTAACAAGGAAGGTCTCCTTACAGAGCATACTCAGAATATGTTGAAAAAAATGCTAGTGAAGCTACTCATGTAATAAGGTATCAGCCAAATTTAACGGCGGAATTTCAGTAGAAAGTCTGTAAAAAAATAAAATAGTGCTTTCGAATATTTGGCGCGAAAATACGAAAGTGTTACGCGATTTGGCGAGCAGGATTTTTCCTCGCCAAAAGCAAACGATTTTAATGCATCTGAAAATTGTTTGTTAATTGTTTTTTAGAATGCATGGTTTTTAATGAATTTAATCTTAATCAATGAAAGAGGTTATTATATATTTTTATATTACATATATATGTTGCTTGTTACTGTACTTATTTAATTTTATCACTGTAAAAATATTTTCTATGCTTTGCAAGTTGCAAATATCTAATTTAAGTTATAGTCAGCTGACATTTGATTGCCATAATACATTTCCATATCGAAGACGAAGTCGTTTCCATAGCAACAAAATCAAATCGACAGTGTTCTATCTGCCTTATTTTTTAGCTTGAAATAATTTAAATCAATTTAAATTTTGTTTTAAATCGTAAAATATGATATTTAAATTTTATTATAAATACATATAAATATATATGACAAACTATAGTTAAAACAAACTAAATATGACAAACTATAGTTAAAACAAACTAAATATGACAAACTATAGTTTAAAAAAAAAAATGACAAAACTAAAGTCATTTAAATTAAACTTATATAAACAAATTAAACATAAAAAAAATTTTTGCTATATAAAAGCGTATTTTTTTTTCATCGTCAACCGGTGAAAAATTGCCAAATAAATGAAAATTTCGTTATTTTTTTACAGACGCTGTATCGAGGTTCCGCCAAAAAAAATTATTCTAAAGATATATATCCATATGAGAAGAACATTCTGTAATTTTTTCAGATTTTTCTGAGTATGCCCGTATTGAGACCTTCCTTGTAAGAAGCAATAAAATACCTTTATATAGATTAACGCCCGTTTCATCGCACAAACGGCGACATTTTCAAAATCATTCATGATAGAAATGTTTTTCCAAAACATTTTTAAAAACAATAAGGAATATATATATCAGGAGTTATCAATATTATCAGGAGTATGTGAAATACCTTTCACCAACGAAGATGGAGCAAAGGAGTTTAATATAGGTATGACAGGCAGAAAACTTAAACCTAGAAACAAAGAACATACAGCAGACATCAAATACAAGAAGAAAACCACAGCTTTGGTCAGATTAAGCATCAAAGTACCTTTACAGATAGATTTTTAAAACAGCAGAGTAACTTATCCGGCAAGATTTTATCTACCATCCATTATCCAGGAATCAAAAGAAATAATTTTACGGAACGAGACTATTTGCAATGATCCAGTGTCCCTTGAGTTACCTAAAATTTGGAAAGAGATGCTATGCTGTTTTAATAACATTAGTAAAAATTAATATATGCTCACAAATATCCAATTTCATTTTATTTTATGTTTACATGAATTTTCATTATGCATGAAGTGTCGTGACATTATTTACAAAGTTATTATTTTTTTAATTTGTTTGCCAAAAATATTTCTATCATGAATGATTCCGTTTGTTCGATGAAACGAGCTTTAATCTAAATGAAGATACTATATGGGGCATTCTCACAATCTTTTGGGGAAAGTCTTTTGGGGAAAAAAATCTTGCGAAATAAAACTTGCTAAAATAACATTTTAATCTGATAGACAAATGCCTTAATGATTCAAAGTAAAGAAAAAATGGTCAGCAGCAAAACAAATTTTATTTAACTGAAGTTTAAGTTAAACTTGCGAGTTTAATTTTCCTTACCATTTTACCACTATAACTTTTTATTTTCTTCTAAATTTTTACTTATAGTGAATTTGTACAGCACAAACAGTACATTCAGATCAGAAATAATGACAATGTAGTATTTTTAGTACAAAATTTTGGTATAACATTGTCTTAAAGGGGTGTTAAAAAAGGGACGGTAATGTAAAAAAAGGGGATGGTATAGGGGAAAATGGAACGAAATGGGAACAAAAAAGGGACGGTATGGATGGAACAGCAAGGAGAATTACCACCAATTTTAGGCAGATCATGTTAAGATGTTAAGACTAAGTGGTAGCAAAAATGTTCATTGATTTTTAGAAACAGTTATTTACATTGGATTAAATTTAAAAAAAAATTAAATTACCTCGAATAGTGCAGGAATAAATTTTAGGGACGGTGACATACTTCAAGCATGAGAAAAAAACTTGAAAAAATTTCTGTGGCTACATCTGAAGTGATTTTCTGTATATTTTTAGAAGAGGGATGGTAAAAAATCTAAAACCTAGGGACAGAGTTAAAAAAATAATAACAACCCTAAAAATGTGTGCAGGATAATTTTAGCTGCTTATTTATATAAAACAATAGTTCCAGTTTCAGAAAAAGATTACATCGAATTATTTTTATTGAAGCAATTTTATCCAGACAGCTCCAAACTTATAAATCAGCATCAAGGACACGGGACGGTATAGGTGTTTTATATTTCCAGGTGTTTGGACCCCCAACATCGTCCAAAACTTATTTATCTCGTTAATATTGTTGTTCAATCATGCAATGGGATGTTCCCAAGTATATGAAATAAAAAAACACAAAAAAGTGTATTAAAATAAAAATTATTATTCAGGGACATGAAAGTCAAAAGATTGTGAGAATGCCCCATATCACTTTTATAGAATTTTAAAGTTTATTATTGTATTATTTGAAAGAGCAATCTGTTACGATTCCTAATATGTTTTATTTTTTTAAATTTTTTTAATAAAATTAATGGAAGAGGAGTTATGGAAAATTTATTAAACTGGAAGTAGCGTCTCAAATACCAGAAGTGGGCGTAGGAATGCCAGGAGAAACATAAACTATGTTTCTATGCAATATTTTCTTATGTTTTTTTTACATAATAAACTTAAATGGACAGTCCTAGATACATTTTATAGATAAGAAACAACGTAGATAAGAAATCTTGAAATGCAAATTCTGAAAAATAAAATTTTCCGTTACCTCTCTGTTCTGCAAAAAATGTTTTAAACATATTTTAAGGAATTTGTTAGAGTTTTTTTTTCATATTACTCACTATGTTCTGAACTAGAATTTATTCTCTATGAAATAATATAGTTATTTGATAGGTACTCGAATATAAAAAAAAATCGAAATTTTTAATAAATAATATGTATTTTTTGGCATACTTTGAAATACTGCAGTTAATTTTAAAGCTATTGTAAAACTTCTAGTTCTGTGCACAGGTAAGTGTAATAGTAATATGTAGTATGAAGAAAATTAAAATATATTTAGTTGAATATAATGCACGCTGTCTGGCGTAAGCATCAAATTTTGCTAAAAAATGGCAAAAAACCCCAATTATTTAAAAGGTTATAAAAATATTTCTAGAACTTTATGTGTTAATCTCTCTGTATTACAAATGAACTAAAAATATATGTAATAAAACACACATACTACAATATATATTAAAACACACATACACAGATAAATAACGCCTGCATTCAACAGTTAAAGTTATATATAAATATTATACAGACATACATACAATAAATACAATAAACCCAACTGGAGTGAAAAATTAGCCAGAGCCAGGAATCGAACCCGAGACCACAGTACCCAAGACTGCTGCTCTAACCACTGAGCTACTCCGGCCGATACCTGAATCTGCAATTTCTCACTAATAAATGTCGGGGAAGCCACCAGCCATATATACGGCAGCCTTTGATGGCCGGACAACGATGAATAGATTTTATTATTACATCGATGTACGATAAATATAATAAAACACACATACTACAATATATATTAAAACACACATACACACATAAATAACGCCTGCATTCAACAGTAAAGTTATGTATAAATATAGGTCCCGGGTTTGATTCCTGGCTCTGGCTAATTTTTCACTCCAGTTGGGTTTATTGTATTTATTGTATGCATGTCTGTATAATATTTATATATAACTTTAACTGTTGAATGCAGGCGTTATTTATGTATGTATGTGTGTTTTAATATATATTGTAGTATGTGTGTTTATTATTATATTTCGTAGATCGATGTAATAGTAAAATCTATTCATCGTTGTCCAGTCATCCAAGGTTGTCGTATAGATGGCTGGTGACTTCCCAACATGGTTTATTAGTGAGAATTTGCAGACTCAAGCATCGGCCGGAGTAGCGCAGTGGTTAGAGCAGCAGTCTTGTATACTGTGGTCCTGGGTTCTATTCCTGGCTCTGGCTAATTTTTCACTCCAATTAGGTTTATTGTATTTATTGTATGCGTGTTTGTATAATATTTATATATAATTTTAAAAATATGTGTGTTTATTCAACATTGTACTTTTTTTATACCGGGTGTCCCAAAATTCACTAATGGATTTTAAAATTCAATAACTTGCAAACGGTGACAGATATATAAAAAATCTTGCAGGAGTTTTATGTAAGATGTCAGGAGTTTTTACGCTTCGATTATTAGTTTTAGTTGCAAATAGCATCGATAGATGGTGCTGCAAGCAATAACCGCTAAATTCAGGTTCGATTTTTTTACCTCTATCTTCTTCCATGCTAAAAAAGGGAGATTAAAGTGTATTGAATAAATCCCGAAGCACAAAATATCGGGTCTGAACTGAGCACTTATTCCTTTCAATGTCTCATCTATTGTTTGACATTCGAACTAAAATCAAAAATCACTGTAAAAAACTTCTGACATCATACATAACCCTCTTGCAAGAATTTTTTAAATATCTGTCACCGTTTGCAAGTTATTGAAATTTGAAATTCATCTGTCATTTTTGGGACACCCAGTATATAAAAAACGCTTCCAATTTAGGCAACCCTAAAAATAAATCATATTATATTATTGGCCAGATAATGTATACTATATGACAGTACCCTTTACTAGCAAATTGTGTTAATTGCTGTAGTAAAAATTTTAAAAATGAAAATTGCAGGAGTTGCGTAATAATTTTAAAAATGAAAATTGCAGGAGTTGCGTAAGTTGCTTTTTCTTAACAATCTTTTCTAAGCATTCCATATTTATCTTGGAAATAGTGCCTAATGTCATGACTACAATTCATGATTTTTTTTCAAACAATTTCCGTTCCATTGCGTCTTTTTTTTTTTTTTTTTTTTTTTTTTTTTTTTTTTTTTTTTTTTTTTTGCGTAGGCACCGAACTTGATTATGGAAAATTAACGGCTTTTTTACGCTTCAAAGAAAGTGCGAGCTAGTGAATTTATTAAAAATATATGTAATTTTTGCTCTCTTTCTTTTTTAAGATATGCGAACTGGAAAGAAAAAAGCATTATTTATACGATCTTTTTTTTTTCTAAATTAATTTCTTATCGTATTATCATAATTTATTTAAAATGAAACAATTAACGATAAAACGTATTTTTATATAAAATATGTTACGCTTTTTATTTTGTATTTATATACATATTTTTCATAAATAAAAAGATTTCGTTGTGGCATTAAAGCCAGTTGGCATATTTTGGCGATCATTGTGCAGCGCATTATTATATCTATTGTTGCTGTAACTCGTATACAATTGTAAACATAAAGAATATTTGTGGATTTAATTTAATTACCCTGTGGTGGGGTAACAAAAAAAAACACCTTAAAATTAATCCATTAATTTTTAATCATTTTTTTTAAATATTAAAATGTTGTATTGTCGTCGGAAACAAACCTGTGAACATTTTTTTTAATAGTTGTGACATAACAGAAAGCGAATGAAAATTCGACCGGTCTTCGCAAACAAAACCCAAGTTGAGTTAACTGAAAGCATGTAAAAAGTAATATTTTTATTAATTATCTTATTGAACTTGTGAAGTTCATTGTACAGTCTCGAGAAGATTAGGAAGATTAATGCTGATAATTTCAGCTTTTATGAAGCTTCAATCCATGTATAACATATTTCTATAGCATTTTTTTATTGGTTTGATAAAAGAGGGAAACTACAGTTGAATCTCTATTTAACGAACATCTATTTTGCGAATTTCCCTTGGAACCATGAACATTTTGCAAATTTCTTCGTAAATTAACCTCCAAATGGCGAAATGCATTCTCTGTTTAACGAACTTTTTCTTGTGATCTATTTTTTTTTCTCCTTATTTTTCAAAACATTTTTGGACATTTCAAACTTATTCTCTCTTTTAACACATTTATGACGGCTAATAGCCTTCATCTGGTTTTACAGGGAGCCTTTTTTGTGAGAAATGAAAATTCGTCAAGTAGGGAGGACGAAGATGATATTCCCTTAGAAAATCTTCAAAAAATATGTGGATGAAGTTGAGAAAAAGAAGAAATTAACGATAATGAGCTGATTGATGATTTTCTTTCACTTGATTCCGAAATTGAGATCTCGGAAACAATAACTGAATTGGATATTTCGGACAATGTGAAACTTTAAAACAATACATCAATGAATTGCGAAGATGATGAAGATAGAAATTATCATAATCATGGTGCAGAAATTAATAAACTTTTCTAAATGAAATGCTAAAATCATTTGAAACAATCCTACGCGGATTAAAGTTTTGAGAAAATACGCATGAAGGGATTTGGGGTGCTTTGCATAGATACGAGTCGTATTATGAGAGAAAACATTTCCAAAGAAAAAACTCAGACAAAATTAACAAAGTTTTACCGTAATTAAATTTAAGGACGCATGTAATAACGTACGGTTAAAATTACTTTTTATAATAACGATAATGTCGTTAAAATTCGTTAATTTTAATACAAAATAGTTAATTGTTATTTTAAACTGAAAATACAGTATATTTCCGGACAATGTTTTGTTTTATTCTTGTTTTCCTTGTAAATTTCTAACTTTTAAGCACATGGAAAAAATGAATTGATGATGGACTTTGATTGATAAAATAAAACAAATAGATGTAATTTATATAAAAATGTGTGATTAATTACTTTTTAAAATAATATTTAGAGTTTATGAATTTAAAATCTGTTTTATGTAGTTTAAAATATTTTAAAAGTGAATATCTATATAACGAATTTTCCATATAACGAACATTTTTCGGGATTTAGCGACTTCGTTAAACAGAGGTTCGTCTGTATTCTACAGATAGAGAGCTAGGTTTATGTTTATTTGAATATCTTAAGCAGTTTTCCCCCAAAGTAAGTCATTTTACAATATTGAAACATGTTGTAATTTTCTCATCTGAGCGAAAATGCGTCCAGGCTATGACGCGAACGCAGAACTCTATTCGTTAATTGTCAATGCTCTGCCGTTTGAGCTGCCAAGAAATATTAATTAGTGTGCAATTACTCATCCATAATTTTTTGGTGCTCGTTTACCGACTTTTAATTCTGTCGTGCTGTTTCAAATAACAGACCAGATGTTATGACCAAATGGTTGATCTGAGCGTTATTGTGTTTGCTGAGTCCAGATAGCTCAAATGATAGAGCATTGGCAATTAAAGTCAGGGGTTCTGAGTTTTCATTCCTCCCTCTGCACATTTTCGCTCAGATGGAGAAATTACAACTCGGTTGAATTATATACCAATCAGGCGATTGTGTTAAAAATTAATTAATTAATGTGTTATTACTTATCCATAGTTTGTTGGTGTTCCTTTATCGACTGTTAATTCTGTCGTGCTGTTTCAAATAACAGCCCAAATGTCATGACCAAATGGTTGATCTGAGCGTTATTGTGTTTGCTGAGTCCAGATAGCTCAAATGATAGAGCATTCATTGGCAATTAAAGTCAGGGGTTCTGAGTTTGTAATCCTCCCTCTACACATTTTTGCTCAGATGGGGAAATTACAACTCGATTGAATATACCAATCTGGTGATTGTGTTAAAAATTAATTAATTAATGTGTAATTACTTATCCATAGTTTGTTGGTGTTCCTTTATCGACTGTTAATTCTGTCGTGCTGTTTCAAATAACAGCCCGGATGTCATGACCAAATGGTTGGTCTGAGCGTTATTGTGTTTGCTGAGTCCAGATAGCTCAAATGATAGAGCATTCATTGACAATTAAAGTCAGGGGTTCTGAGTTTGTAATCCTCCCTCTACACATTTTTGCTCAGATGGGGAAATTACAACTCGGTTGAATATACCAATCAGGTGATTGTGTTAAAAATTAATTAATTAATGTGTAATTACTTATCCATAGTTTGTTGGTGTTCCTTTATCGACTGTTAATTCTGTCGTGCTGTTTCAAATAACAGCCCAAATGTCATGACCAAATGGTTGGTCTGAGCGTTATTGTGTTTGCTGAGTCCAGATAGCTCAAATGATAGAGCATTCATTGGCAATTAAAGTCAGGGGTTCTGAGTTTGTAATCCTCCCTCTACACATTTTTGCTCAGATGGGGAAATTACAACTCGGTTGAATATACCAATCAGGTGATTGTGTTAAAAATTAATTAATTAATGTGTAATTACTTATCCATAGTTTGTTGGTGTTCCTTTATCGACTGTTAATTCTGTCGTGCTGTTTCAAATAACAGCCCAAATGTCATGACCAAATGGTTGGTCTGAGCGTTATTGTGTTTGCTGAGTCCAGATAGCTCAAATGATAGAGCATTCATTGGCAATTAAAGTCAGGGGTTCTGAGTTTGTAATCCTCCCTCTACACATTTTTGCTCAGATGGGGAAATTACAACTCGGTTGAATATACCAATCAGGTGATTGTGTTAAAAATTAATTAATTAATGTGTAATTACTTATCCATAGTTTGTTGGTGTTCCTTTACCGGTGGTTAATTCTGACGTGCTGTTTCAAATAACAGCCCGGATGTCATGACCAAATTGTTGATCTGAGCGAATATTTTGTTTGCTAGGGTGTCGTCCATATAGATCGAACGACAGAGTATAGAAAATAAAAGCCAAGTGTTCTGGGTTCGAGTCCCAGCCTGGACGACACATTTTCGCTCAGAATGGAAAATTAAAACTCATTTAAATTATTCACCTATCAGATTATTGTGTTTAAATAAAATAATAATTAATACTTTTTGTAATATTTTCGGATATTACTAGCGTACAGAAAACCAACATACATATATATACTGTGTATCTATAATCTTGTCTGTCTTGTCTATCTTATCTATCTTAATTCTCATTTTAATTTACAAGTCAATGATCAAAAATTTATAACTAATTCATGGTACATGTTGTTATGATTCATGATAGTGTATTCAATATATATTGCACACTGGCCAACCTTCAAATTTTTTTATTTTCAATTCAACTAAAAAGGTTATTTAATAAAATGTATCTTCTATTATATAATAATTCTTTGATTTCATTTAAAAAGTAAAATTTCTGGTTATTTTTCTTTTTACGGAAATACAAATGCTAATATTGATATTGTTGTAAAGACATCGTACCAAAATGTGGACGTTTGCACAGATCATCAATGGCAGAATTTTTTCAAAATGACGCTAGGAAATAAAACTGGAATCTTACCAAATGATTGCTTTTCGGGGAGTTTTTATTTTTTTTACATAAGAATTAATAAAAGCAATTGTATAGAGAATAAAAAAATTCATGTGCACTGCATTTTGTATTGGAACAAAGAACCTACATTGATAATTTTGATATCGATATCAATCTGATTTTGTTAATAAATGCTAAAAAAAAATTATATTGTTATATAAAAAACGTACTAAACTGTACCTTGGCAGTTTAGAATTCTGTGGAAAATGAGTAATATTTCTTATGATCTTACTTATAATCTCTAAAATATAGGAGAAGCTCCAATAATCGATAGTATAGGATTTTAATGGAGAAGAATTTCACCCTAAAATGCTATTATATTTTTATGTAGTACTAATAAATAATTGTATTATTTTACAAATACAGCTTATGTCGTATTATATTGTGAATTATACTCCAATTATATTGCAAATTATACTGCATTATATAGTAAGATTACTTCAATACTTTTATTTTCACTTTTATCAAAATGCAATGTTTAAATGTCACATAAAACTTGAAAATAGTTTTTACTAATTCAATATTCGTATTTCAGTGCATTTTGCTTCTTACATTCTTATTGTAACCACGTACAATTTTCGAAAACCTAAAAATTTCTTGCAAAACGAATGTGTTTTACTTTCTTGAAGCCACCAGACTATCACAGAGTTTTCATTATGTGTTATTTAAACAAGTTAATCTAGAGATCGTGGACCTCAGCATCAGGTTTTGCAAGACATTTTATTTTGTATTTCACTTTGCACATTATTTAACATTCTGCATTTGCAATTTAATAATGTTGGATTATACGTACATTTCTAAGCATGTAGGTTTTTCCAAAGATTCCGAAAACTGACATTTTAGACATGTTATATTATACACGATTTCATACACATAATCTTCATATTATTGGAACTTTTTAGAATATGGTCAATAAATTTATGTGATAAGCCAAAGTGATAAGATGGCAAGTCACAATGTTAAGATATATCAAAAGTCACAATGAATGAATTATTTTATTTTATTTCTTTTCTAGCATGTTATGAAAGAGATTTTGTGGGCAACTGGTAAATTAAAACAGCTAAAGAAAAAAATATTACTTACGTTAACACAAATATGAAATTGAAAATTTTAATCGATTTATATTTTTTGAACACATGCTAAAATTTCTTCAAAAAATATGTCAAACTGCCATATGTATTGGTAAAATTTCAAAATAATCGGAATAATTATTACCCGCATTGACGAATTTTAGCATCCATTATTTAACATTTAAATTAATTATCCATTTGCGTCATTTTATTTTCAACAAATGGTAAAATTTAAAAAATGTTTGAATTCACAAATAAAAGCATTATTACTAAACAAAAAGTATTCTACATTTTTCGAATAAACTAACCAAAATATATGAAAAAAATATACAGATAACTCCGATTGTCTCACCTACATGTCTACAAAATATCAAGCTAATTGGACTATTTTTGCGTCAGTTTTCGCGGGACATACGCACATATAAAGAAATGGACACCAAAAGAATTTCGTCTTTACTCTACAGTAAGACTTTACTTGACTTTTCAGCAATTGACATCTTAAGGCATGGAATTTCATTCTAGGTTTCATCAAATTTCGCAACATTTGGAGAATATTGTTGCAGAAACTATATTGCATAAACATTTTTTCGGATAAATCATTGCTCACAATGACCTTTTAAAACAAATTACCATGTGCACCATATTTTTCCACAAGAAATTTTCCTTTAATTATAAAATTTAATATTTAACAAAAATGAATGTGATATATTTCTGTTGGCAATACAATATTCTGTAAAAATTTCCTCCACCACTACATGTGTCCGCTAACGGGTACATAAATGTCATCACGTATATAATCCAGCGTTACTAGTGGGCTACTTTTTTCAAATTCAGATTTCTTGATTGGCAAAATTTTTCTGCTATCGTAAAATTCAACCTTGTTTTCGCTTTAATTAATATATTATGTGATTAAATTAATTTTACTATTTAAAAAAAGTGGTGCCAATCAAGAAATCTGTATTTGAAAAAAAGTAGCCCACTCGAAACACTGTTGTAATCCCGAAAATATCGTTGATTGATTCACAAATAAGATGATTTACTTTTCAGTTAACCGTGTCATAGCTGGTAACGGTCTTTCGGCGCAAGGGTAAATGGATGTGGGTTTGATCCTCATGAGGACGTCGATCGTTGTTTTTACCTGCCAGGAAAATGGATTTAAAATTACGAATCCATGTTATTTATAAGAAAAAACGCTATAAATATAACTCGAAATTCAAATTATTTCCTTTCATTTTGTTTTTCTTTTTAGTACATTATAATAAAAGTTAAAGTCTAGTTGTCTTCAAAACTTTTTTTCTCCTTACAATTTATAGTCATTAAGTAAAGCACCATTAAGATAAATCGTCCTTAGATCATTCAAAGTTGATGCTTACAGTTCAAATATGTTGGCCGGCAATGGTAACAGGGCAACACATTTGTTGAATCTTTGCAATATATATGTGGAGCAAACATGCAAACCATGCTTTCTCCTTTAGATACAAATTTTCAAAAAAACACAAAAAACTAATAAATAAGAAAATAACTTGTATTTAATTCTCATTTTTATTACTGTTTATTAGAAAGAATTGCAAGCATACCTAAGATATTAAACATAAAACAAATTAATACAATGCATTTAATATTTGGAGAAATCACGTTTTGACCGAATTTAGAGGAGGAAACATGTTTTAATTGTATGACAAGTAGATAAAACGCTTTTTGAATGAAATACGTTCTAACTCACAAATAATACAATAGCATTATTTTATTTGAATAAATACCGAGTTTCAGTTGATTATTGTTAAAATAAAATGACAGATTATGGTACCTAGTAGTATTCATTAAATATTTACTAAATAAATACTCGTTTGCCAGAAATCCACTTCAAATTTTAAAACCAATATCTTCATCTAGACAGTTATACACATCCCCCTCTTCTTTATTGCAGGCTTATCAATCATGGATAATGTGGTTGTATCATTTGAATATATCATCAGGATGATTTTGCCACTGTTCACTATACATTACCTTCAAAAGTTTTTTAACATCTTTGTTCTTTTCAACTGATATGGCTTGGCTAAGAGGAAGATATTCTAAAACAACCCTTTGAACAAGGCAACAGTAACTCCCTTTTTAAGAAGATTTACATCATATTCTTCATTTAGATCTTGAAATCTATAATTCTGGAAGCCTTTAACTTTAACAGTTCTCTTATTTTTTTCTAAAATAATCCGTTTCAATTGTGATATGTATGGTAGGTTTCGAAAGTACACATTAAGTGACAACTGTGATTGGCAGACTGGAGAAATCACTGCTTGATTGAATGCAGGTTTTGGAGGAAACACTCTTTGATTGAAACGTCAAGTTTTAAAATTAATTTATAATCGGAGAAAAAATTTTTTTTGTAAAAAATACCATTTATTTCTGTGCAATTTAACACAGAGTTCATAAAAATAACAATAACTCATTTTTTATTTTTTTGTGAGAAAACACGGTTTGAATGTTTGCTCCACATATATGAAAGTATTAGACCCCGATATGCTATTTCTTTCGGACAACAATTAAAGTGTCGTCTCTAAAAAAATAACGTTCAGTCACAGAAGCCAGCCTTAAAATAAAGCAGATGTATCATTGCACTGTTGAATACTGATAATCTCTATCGCAATTTTTTTAACTTCTAAGCATCGCATATTGCTTTTTTTATACCGCCCTATAGGGAAAATAAAGTACTTTTAAATGCAATTTGTTTGAAAAGGGCATCTCAATTTATTTTTGAGATTATTTTTTTGTAGTTTTTAGAGTTATTTCTTTAATTTTGACAACCTCCATTTTTGTAAAACGCAAAGGAAAAATAGTTGAAAAATAGTAATTATATCTTTTTGTTGTCATTTACCCATAACAACTGAAAAAAAAAAGTAAAATGCGTGCTATTTTTAAAACATATGAATCAATGATTTCTAATGAAACATGGAGCTATTATAAACTATACTTAATTTCAAGTATCTATCTTAATATTACATACAAATGAAGGCATGCAAATCATTAGATAGCCGATATTTTGTGTCGAGTTTCTGGTATGACGATAACGGTTTTTACTGGATTTGTGTGTTATTCAGAGATAGTGACGCCATATACATACTTTTCAGTAGATGTTGTTTAAAGACTGGATCGTAAATGTGGAATTCTACAGCGGATGCGAATGACGTCATTTTATATATAATAAAAGCGTGTATTTTAAGTCTTAAAATGAAATATTTTTTGTGCTATCTATATTTATATGCATATATATATCATTATTTCGTCCGGGGCAACACTAAATTCTGAAAAAGCAGACTTCCCGTTTTCTAGTATTTCAATTAAGCTCTACTTTAGTTTCATAAAGGAAATTTTTTAGATAAGTTTTCTCAAAAAAAAAAAAAAAAAAAAATACTGAATATATTTCCGAAATATTCCGAAATAATAATAATAATTACAGTTCGTTAAATAATTATTTTTTGAAATTAAAGTATCAGATAAATTACAAATTTTGGCAGCATTACATATTAAGGAGACAAGGGACTTTAAAACTCATTTTTTTTATTATTTTTTTAATTGCACTTTGAATACAATTCAAGGGCACACTACGCATTATGGCATATATTTATCACACAAGATATTAAGAAAATGTATTTCGAGAAAAATAAGAAAATTTTCTGAGTATTTTAATCTTTATGAAGAACTTTTCAAAATGCCTCACGCAAGTTCCATATCAATTAAAATTCCCAATATTTTTTATGCGAGTTTATTTTGTGTATGAAAAAGAAAAAATATTGTGAATATTAATTAAAATGGAATACACATGGGCATTTTGAAAAGTTCTTCATCACGCTTAAAATATTCAGGGAAATTCCTTATTTTTCTCAAGAACAATTTTAATTTCTTGTGTGATAAATATATGCCATCAAAATGCATTGAGTGTGCCCTTGAAAAGTATTTAAAGTTAAATTAAAAACATATTTAAAAATATGAGTTTGAAGGTCCCTTATTCCTTTAAGGGGACCGTGGACCTTTATTTGAACAAAAATAAACCCCAAAATCGACTCTTAATTTTGTGTGTATTATTATTCTCTAATTCTTACTACGTCATTCGTGGAAAACCGTATGTAGATACAATTATTTTACGCAAAGTCACAAGTGATTTAATTTTGCTCACAAACATTTTTTTTTGGCATTTTAATATATTTAAATCTCTTTTTTTTCAATACTGATTTTTCAGCTTTTTATTTTATTTTTGGAATGATCCTTGCTACTTAATTTTTTATCAAAATTCATGAAACTGATAAGGAAGAATTCTGATATTACTTAAAAAGGAACTGTGTAATTGGGATTATAAAGGAACTGTGTACATTTTAACCCTTAAATGCCTGGTTTTTCAAAAATCATTTCAATAATGTTTTTCGGATTTCATTTTTTAAATAAATCATGGGAAAAATACTTAAAAAAATCATATTTTGTTTTAAGTATGGTTTACGGCAAAAAAAAAAAAAAAAAAAAAAAAAAAAAAGTTACTAATCGGCAATACTGGTTTTAAATTGGAAAAATACTTTTCCTTGAAAAAATTCTATAATTTTAAACACACAAGAATTTTAGGAACTATAATAAGAAATAAATTTTACTTGCTCACTGCAGAAAAAATAGGGTATTTCGCAAGCTTCCAAACAAAATAAAAAGAACACGTAGGTTTTTTGTTTTTGTTTGTGTTTATGACGGCCAATTATCAACACGTGGGATATAGGCCCTGGGGGGGGGGGGGGGTGCCCTTCGTGGGGGGTCTTTCTAAGGGAACCTAACCCTTATTTACGCATGGAAATCCACGGTTTCGAAGAAAACCACGAAAACTCCGAAACGGTTAGGCCGACGGGCGCGATTGGGTTCGAACCCAGCACCCCCCGTCTACCAGCTTCGAGAGCAGAACCTCTCAGCCACTGGTGGCGCAAAAGAACACGTAGGAACAATTGAAAAAATAAATCTATCTTTATTCTTAAACAGCACAAGTGTTGCCATCTACATGTTAAAATTCGATTTAATAATATTTTCAGAATGTATTTTATTGGCAACATTAGGCATTAAAGCTTCAATATTATTCTAATAATATTTTAGAAACCTAAATTGGGTATGTTGCCAAAAAGCAACGTTCGGCATTTAAGGGTTAAAACTCGGCGTCATTAAGACAATAAAATTTGATTTAAAACTTATTATAAGGCAGAATTTTGATTAAAATCTATATGGAATTCAGAAAAATATCTCTAAAAATTAACTATTTAAGGGATTAAAAAAATCTATACACAGATTTGTTTGTAATACAGTTTTACGTTATTAAAATGCAAAATCGAGGAAATATCTAAAAAATTAAAACGGATGGAGCATTTTAAAATTTCGTTTTAAAATTTTAATTTTTTTAAATATATGAAAATTAGAATTGGGTTGGAAATTTCTTTTATGGTGTTCTATATGCGTGTGATGAAATGTATATTTGCACAAAATTTCAAATCTCTGGTATGGAAATTAAAGGAAATGTTTATAAACGTCCACCGTTCCCTTAAAAGAGCTGAATTTAAAAGGGAATTAGGATTTGGAAATCTATTTAAAAAACTATTAAAATATTAACACAGAAGCAAATTTAGAATATAAGAAATATTTTCTTTTATAAAAATATTAAAGGACTACCAAAATTTTCTACTCTAAGAATGAACGAAAAATATTCTTTGTAAAAGTCATATGTTCTTCAATTTTCTTCTTTTAAAAATATTTGTCATGAAGCAGAAAACTTATGAGCAAACATGAAATAGCTTTTAGGAGTGACTACTTCAGGGGAAGATAGTGTGAATTTGAGACACAGAGTTATGAGTTTCGCTGAGGTTTGACAGTAAGCTTCTTTTACGTAATGCCTTTTGTCGTATTTTACAGTACTTGATTTCTGGCTAATGTAAGGAAAGAAAATATCTTTAGGTCACCAATAAATTCTTTTAGCACAAAAGGGTATTCTCTGCTTTGAAATTTATGCTGTCTCATTTTTTCTTCTTTACTTTTTTCTGGAAGTGTTATAAAGAAAAAAAAGTTGCAATGGTTCATAAATCAAACATAAATATGAATAGAAGCCAAAATAAAGAGAACATTTAGTACTTAAAAAAAAAATTTGCCACATTTTTCAAAATAATGAATATTATTTTGGAGAAATATTTTTAACGAAAAAAAAGAGTTATTAAATTATGGGTTAGTTCGAGAATAATCTCGAAAGTTTGAAAAGGGAATTACTTAATAAATCATTCCCTGTAAAATGTCACATAAATAAAATTACTTTGGAACCTATTTATAATTTAACATGCAAATGTTCTTAAACATTCTTTGCATGAAATACAATAATAATAAATATAATAATAATTATTATAAATAGTTGATGTTATCAAATCCTGAAATGAAAAATACTTCCTTTAAAGATTTTTTTTTTAATTAAAAGTTATTTAATTACCACATGGAGATAAAATAACATATCATGTTTAAATGCATCTGTAATTAACACAAGTAAACTCATTCATATCAATATGTATTTAAAATGCACCCCAAGGTATCCCGAGTAATAAACTATAGAAATATAAAGAGAAGATATGGTACGGGGAAAAGGATAGGAGTAAAATTGGGCCATTTAAAAAGGCCAAATGTTCATTTTAAACTTTTGGAAGTTTGGTATAGTTTATAAACAACGGCCCAGATAATTATGTTAAAAAATAAATTAAAATATTTCAGAAATCATTTCAATAGCTGTTATTACAGAAGAATTATCTGCTATATTTACAAAGTATCATTAAACTATATAAATATCATTTAGACTTGGAAGATGAGAAAAAGTAAAGAACAATATTACATATTTAGCATGTACTTCACTGCTCAACGATATAGTTATCCATATTGATCCAAACACTTGTGAATGAATTCGTAAAATTGCTATAAGTTATGAAACATTCTAAAAAATGGAAGAAAGTTTTAAATTCTTTCCATTTTTTTTTTAAATCTACAACGATCAAAAACATCCCATTAAGAAAAATGACATTATCTCTACTATGTTTTTGCAGAGTTTTGTAAAGATATGGGGCATTCTCACAATCTTTTGACTTTCATGTCCCTAAATAATAATTTTTATTTTAATACAATGTTTTGTGTTTTTTTTATTTCATATACTGGAGAACATCCCATTGCATGATTGCACAACAATATTAATGAGATAAATAAATTTTGGACGATGTTGGGGGTCCAAACACCTGGAAAACTCCTATACCGTCCCGTGTCCCTGATGCTGATTTTTAAGTTTGGAACTCTCTGGATAAAATTGTTTCAATAAAAATAATTCAATGTAATTATTTTCTTAAACTGAAACTATTGTTTTATACAAATATGTAGCTAAAAATTAACCTGCATAAATTTTTAGGGTTGTTATTATTTTTTAAACTCTGTCCCTGGGTTTTAGATTCCTTACCATCCCTCTTCTAAAATTATACAGAAAATCGTTTCAGATGCAGCCACAGAAATTTTATCAAGTTTTTTCTCATGCAGAAGCATGCTAGAGAAATAATGTCTAAAATTCTTTGGCAGGAAATTTACTGTAGAATTTAAATCAGCATTTAAATATCAATTTCAAGCATCGTGGCTTTATTGGTAGTCTCACCGTCCCCAAGGTTTATTCCTGCACTTTTCGAGGTAAATTAAAGAAAAAAATTAATTTAATCCAATGTTAACAACTGTTTCTGAAAATCAATGAACATTGTGGCTATCACTTAGTCTTAACATGATTTTCCTAAAAAAAGTTGGTAATTTTCTTTACCGTTCCATCCTTACCGTCCCATTTTTCCAATACCACCCCCTTTTTTTTTTATCTTACCGTCCCTTCTTTAACACTCCTTTAAGACAATGTTATACAAAAATTCTGTATTAAAAGCACTACATTGTTACTATTTCTTATCTGAATGTCCTGTGGGTACTATGCAAATTCATTATAAGTAAAAATTTAGAAGAAAATGAAAAGTTATAAGGGTAAAATTGTAAGGAAATTTAAACTCGCAAGTTTAACTTAAACCTCAGTTAAATAAAAAAAATTTCGTTGCTGACCATTTTTTCTTTATTTTGAATCATTAGGGCATTCGTCTGTCAGATTAAAATGTTATTTTAGCAAGTTTAACTTTGTCAATTTTTTTTTTTCCCAAAAGTCAAAAGATTGTGAGAATGCCCCATATAAGACCTGAATTGTTTAGTCAACACATTGTAAAAAAAATTATGTAACGTCACTCCATAAAATTGGAGGCAGCTTGAGTAATTTAACCGATGTAACTGGCATTACGATACATTAATGTGTAATATTATACCTATTATATGAGTTTAAATTACACCATTACATAAACTAAATAAAATTGAAGGCGTCATGTTTCCACAAATTTTATGGAGTAATATTACATATATGTTTTACAGTGCATTTACGAACACAGAATTCAGTGGAATTTGAACTACCCGAAGCAGTTCGGAATGAATCATTCATTTTTTCATTTTATGAATTGTCGCTTCACAACTATATTCACAGTAGGTTGTGGTATTTTTACCATATTTCTGATATGTCGTCTGCAATCTCCTCCATTACTAGAAAAGATTACAAATTTTTTCAACGTTTCAAAATACTCTCGATCTAGTTTGCTATAAAGATAGCGTATGCACAATAAGTTCCTGGATTTAGCAGCATTCCAAGCGTTAATTATTTGAAAGGATTTATAATGCGAGATATAATATATATTATTTGTTATTTTAATACAATCGTAGTGATTAATGAAGAAATCATACTAGTCGAATTTTATCCCCCAAATGAATGCAAAATCTACTACGTGTATGATATATTTACTAATCACCAATGATTGTGTTAACGTAATTAAGTGTAATTACATATTTAACGTTTATTGGAGTTCCTTTGCCTCGGTTCATTTTGTAGAGCTGTTTCAAATAATAGACGTGTCTTTGCCAAATGGTTGTCAGGCTGATAGATTATTGGTAGCTTAAGATAAGGTACTGATTCAATACCCAGACTAGGCACTTTTTTACCTAGTTATAAATATAACATACCATATAATGGATATTGCATTCGACTGATTCTACTAAGTGTTCGAGCGCGAAGCATATCCACGTTTCGTACACTCTTTATTATTAAAATAACACATTACAACACTTTGTCCCTTCTTTGAAGAAAAAGTTATGCACTGAGTAGAAAAAAATAATCGAAAAATTTTATTTTTTCGACCTAAGTATTAAAAGGGAAGCACTATGTAACCTGGTTCTCCGATAATCAGACGCAAATTTGAATATAGCATATTATAAACCTAGATTTAAATATCCTGTAATTATTAGCAAAAATAACACAAAAACTACTTTCATATGCGACTGTTGCTTTTAATGTTTTATTACGGAAAGTAATTTTCAGCTTTCTTTGGAAACATGCTTCTATGATCTGCCGTATATAATTTGCTTAAATTCTATGCATTATTTTTACCTAAACATGAGTCTGAACGGCTTTCACTAGCGCGTTTTTCATATGTTAAATAAAGACATTCTTGAAATATAACCTACTTTTCAAAGTAGGTCATATTTGAAAGATATTTATACTAATACAACTTATTTATACTAATAAGGAACTATTAAGTAATAATCTTTTGTAATGAAGTTCATAAATAAGCATGTATATTTCTAGTTCATAATTGAAGTTCATAATTAAGTAATTCATATTGCATGAATTTATGATTAAATTTGTCTTTCAGGTTCTTTTAAAAAATGAACCAGTGTTTCAGTGAACCACATTTCTGGTGATATTAGTGGTTAACTGCAGGAAAGTGCTTATTTCCCAGAACATATATGTATAGTCAAATATTGTGTAATTTACAGGTTATTTATAAAGCGTCACTACATTTTTACTTAAACGGTGCTTAATATTTAGATGAATACGCAAAAAATGCAACACAAAAGTAACATACTATGATGTTCCCGATGCCACTTCTCAAGTATCTATGCACAGATATTATACAGTATGTATTAGATTTCCAATGCACATGTTTCAGTGAATACCTACACCAATATCGCTAGTTAATTTTAGGATCTGTAGCAGTACTTCATTGCTTTAACTGTTTAATGCTGCCACTCTCAAAATGATATCCGTTGAATTTTACAAAAACCTCAGATTTGAAGGTCTAAGCAAGTTAGACTGGTGTGTGGAACCAAAATTAAAGGAGAGCCAAGAATAATCCACTTGGAAGAGGTGCTCGATTTTTAACACTTTCCAACAAAGTTGAAAAGTGTTTATGATTTCGGTTTGTCTATTCCGTCTGTCCGCGCTCCAACTCTCGTAAATATAATCTCGGTATGCCCTGGAATTTTTGGATGTTATTAAGGTTCACCATAGCACGATCACTATTTCAAATGATGTTTGTAGCAAATTTAGTTCGCTTACAGGGACAGTCAAAAGTATTCTGTTACATTACGACCAATGGGAAAAAATAGTTTCAAATGATTTTTAATGATGTTACACGCTTTCAAGCATAAAATAATTGATATTAATTTATGAAATTTACTAAAATAAGCATTCTGAAGAGTATGCGGGGCAAAGAATACTTATTACTCATTTACAGGCCGCACAAAAGAATTCCGTTGCATAATGATATGGGTGTATGTGTGTGGGGGGGGGGGGGGAGGTTTGTTTACGGCGTATTTTAATTATGTTAAACTGTTTCATATATCAAGATTGATATACGTCACTGAGGTTTACTATAAGTTGTTTCATAGATAATAAGAAGTGCATAGCATTTACAGGGACACACAAAATATTTCAGATACTATATTGTGTGCGAAGTACTGTACATAAGCAATGATAGCTGGAAATGCATTTTTAATTATGATATGCGCTTTAATGTTTCACTATATTTATGGATACTATACAGCGTGTAAAAATGCTATAGTTCATATACAGGGCTACACAAAAGAGTTCATAATAGTTACTGAGTATGAGCGTAAATTTCTTAAAGTGGTTTTTAAAGGATTTATGCTATTTTACGCTGAAGTACATTTAGTTTACTATCAAATGTTTGTATAATATAGATAAAATGATATACAGGGTCACGCAAAGAATTGAATACATAACCGCCTATGGATGATAATATCTAGAAATTTGATTTCAGTAGTTTTAAGAGTGTTTCAGTTTAAATTAAATTTTAGCTAAATAGTGGTGTGTAATAAAGGTACTATTGGATATGGACGGTAACTGCTGAAATCAATTTTTAAAACGTTTTATGCGTTTCCTGAAATGTTTACTTACTTATCTTATTTACTTTTTTTCCCCTGAATAACGAAGTTTTGTTAAAGCGTTCATTAAGCGTTGGAAAGTGTTTCATAATTTACGCTTAACGCATTATTTTTCTTTCTTGTTGTAATTGCAGACACTAACGGAGCAGTGAGAAGGTTCCCCATCTTGTTGGTAGAAAACAGTCACTATAAGTGCATCAGATAGAACTCATGGCTCAAAATACTCGTATTACTGCAACATCATGTGGTAGATTTATCTTGTTATGTTATTTTCTTGGGGTGAGGATGTGACATGATATTTCCGTGCAGCTTTGATTTTGCTACACGAACAGATGCATGCAGTTGAGATTTTTTTTTTTTTTGCATGGTGTTGCCCTTAAGGAAAAATTCTAAAAATTATTCCTATTTTTACGGCCGCATGTAGAATGTGGCTTCCTCGGTGACGACAACAAACTTCATTAAACCTTAAGTGCTGCGACAGGAACTGTCGCATAACTACTGTTAGCGGTCTGTAAGACCGCGTGATTGAAAGATAAATAAAAGTCTAAATTAACTCACAGGATACTGTTGCTGTATTAAACTATAAGTACAGCTCTGTTATAATTAAAATTCACCTACTCAGAAATCACTAGAAATAGTACTAGGGCTCCAAATGAAGCAAAATGTATCTGGTATTCATACTTAAAATAGAAATTACGAGTTAAACTGTGAAAATTGAAAAGTGCATTAGTCTGTGAGACTGCTAACAGCACTTAAGGGAGAAGTCTGTACAGCTTCTAGTTAACAGTAAAATATAACTTACCGTGCTGCATAGTCCTTAGCTTTAGACAAATGCTTAATTTCAATGCGGTACACATGTTTTTAAAAATGATAAAACACAGTTTCCCTATTAGTACAATGCAGAACAGTGAGTCTCTGACTGAACCTTCGATCCAAAGCCCTGGTGAATTGCGTAATTCCTTTTTGCATTATTTGCACATCTAGTCTTATCACACATATGCCCTTACCACTATCAGTTTTGAAGTTTACAAATTGTTATAATTTCTTTTACAATGGCTATACTGCTAGGACCTGGTTTTCTAAAATATGGTTGAAGTTTTCGTACCACTGTTTATATGTTAATTCACGTGGATGACAATTAAAAATGGATATTCTCTATTTTGCTGAAAGCTTGCAATGAGAATACCTACAAAGAAGCTGGATTTATATCCTATTTTTCAAAATGTATATTAAACATCTCGTATTACTTTTATATACGTGCTAGTTGATCCACCCGACGCTGCCCGCGCCCGTGATAATAGCCTTAAAGGAATCTTATATTTGTATGTAATTGCATCGTGGCCTCAAATTCCTATGAAAATTTTCAAAAAACAAACCTGCCAACGGCACCGTATAGCAAGCGTGCTGCGCAAGCTCTGCAAAATATGTTTTTCCACTTTCCACCATCAGGGGAGCAATCCGTTCTAAACAAACCTCTTTCTGAACAAAACTCCGTTATAAAACCGGTCCGTGACCATATTTATTCGAGGGAGTAGAAAGATTCAAATAAGAATTTCAGAAATTTTCTGAAATTACTATTCGGAAATAATGGTAACCACTACTCATAAACTAAGGGCTCAATATGCTCGGTACTTGAACAACACGGGTCCACTGCATACACAAGCAGAAAGACATTATTTTCATCGTATAGATAAAATTGTAATGGATCAATTTTATCTGTAAGCTTTACATTATTATGAACCTAAATAGCACTGAAATATCATGCATTTATAATGCAAAGTTTTTGCATTTCTCATATTTTATTATGTAATTTATTAACATGAAAATTAATCACATTAAAAAATTACGTTTATTACTTTGTTTGCAATTGATATATTTTAAATTTCTCTAATGCAAACAAATGCAATATTATAAAAAAGCATAGTTTTAGCTATAGTGATTAAATTAAGTATCACATCGATTCTACAAAGCGATATTTTGTTGATTTTTTAATCTTAAAATACTTACAAACTATTTTCTTTGTGATAGAACGTTCCTTAAATTTTTATTTAGGAAATCAAAGATATTTGCAATCTGAAAAAGGATCTTCTTTTGTTCTAATTTACTTTTAACAATATTTTTACATAAAATATTAATTAAAATATTTCTTACAAAGAAATAGATTTAATTAAGAACCTGTAGATAAAACAATTCGCGTACTTTTTCGCTAATTAGCGTAATACTTTTTCTTATTAAAAGGCAAAAGTACAATATGAGCATCATCATAACAAAATGTTAATTTTATTCTTCTTTGTGAGTAATAATGCTCATTTTTAAATACCCTTTCTTAAAAGAAGAACATGTTATTTAAAATATATCTTCAAAAAGTTAAATTCTCCTTAAACAAACACTATATGCTGAAAAACGCATATCATCAAATAAAAGCTCTCTTTGAGCTAATCTTGAAGAACAAAACTGACAAAGAAAGAACGGAATTCGCTAAAAACATCAATTTATTTTCTTTAAAAATTCCCTTATTGTTTTTCAAAGACGGAATGAAAGAAAATTTTTGCGGTGAGCTTGCGTGTTCTCTTTGGTGTATAAACCTCAAGAGATTTAACAGTGCAAAGAAAGGTTTTTCTCTTTTTGGAACAACAAAATAAAAATGCTGGGAACAAGGTCGTTCAGTTCATAAAATTTGAATTCTGGTATAACGCTTGAAAATTAAAATATTCCGAAGCTAAGTTCAAACAGAAAAAATAGAGAATACAATAAATGCGTTTTCGTACACAATTTTAATAATTCTTCAATAATTATGTAATCGGATACACACACACGCGCATTTACAGACACGCAGGCGCAAATAATGCAATTGTTTTTTTCAATTCCTACTATTAGTTCACACTCTCCCTATATTTATATATATATATATATTTATTTATTTATACTAGGGGGCTCTGCCCAGTACGAGCTACGATCGCCAACCCCCATTCAGGCACACCAAAATCCAAAAAGCACGCTAATTTGATCGGCTTTAAAAATATTGAATTAAAATTTAAAAACAACAAAAAACAGTAGTGATTTCTCTGTACACTCTCAAAATATCTCGTGCAAATATATTTTTCAATTTAAATTGTTTTGCTATATTTTTTGCCATTTTAAATATGACGTAATTTCCTCACCTTACAAGTTTTAACGCATAATAATGATTTTTTTTATTTTAAGATTTTGTTTTTCTTTTAAAATTCAAGTGTAAATATGGTTCGACACAGATGTCATTGGCGCAATTTTTTTTTCTGACGTGAATTTCATATACGAAACGGGTACTTAACTGGTGCTAAAGTGTCGTTATTTTTCTTGATATGGTAGCCCGGATGTTGTTGTTTATGCTATTGACGTTTTCGCCAAATTGGCGTCGGAAAAAAATTGCGCTAATATGGGGGCGTATAAGACATCTGTGCCTATGGTTCTTATGACGTAATTTTCCTGCTTTTAACATGTAATAATTTAATTCTAATTTTAAAGGGTTTTTTTTTTTCTGTTTGTAATAGTCATGTGTAAATAAATTTTTAATTTGAAGTAAACATTATTGCTTACGCTCTTTATACAACTTACTAAAATTTGTAAAAAATATCTCTCGGAATGCTGAAAATTTGAATTTAGAATTGAAATAAAACCTCAAAAAATGAGTCAAATAAGAAAAACAAATGCAATCTGCACACCGGGAACTTATAACGTATAAAATGATCTAAAAATGTTTTAATTCCCATGTATAGTTTTTGCTCCAATAAAACTTTTTTAATAAAACAATTTTGTCCAACTTTAGCATTAAATATCTCTTAAAATAATTCTTCGATTTGAAAACTGTCTGCATCAGCGTGTTTTTCAAGCATTTCTTTATAATACCACCGATTTTCATGTTTTTGTACGCAACAGGTTTTTTTAATATTAAGGATGAAAGGCCATGTTTAAGCATTCAAATTGGATGCCGATCTTCCCGGAATATCTACGCAGATTTTCATTGGTCCATTTCCAAATCAAAACTTTTTTTTATATATAGAAGGATATCTTGTTCAAATTTTCAATCGTTAATAAAATACTTATTATTCATCCTATCAAGTTGAAATATTTTTTTTTAAACTTGTACTGGATTGATTGATGTTAATGCAGTTTTTTCAAATTTTAATTCATTAATTAAATTTTAATTAATTAATTATAGTGTAACATGGGAGACGAAATGGCGGCCATTGGTTATTGAAGCATTTAATGCATCTTCATATCTATAAGGGGTTTACCATAGGGGGGACCCTGTTCTGTCGCCAAATACAGTCAAGCTTGTCGCCAACTTGGCGATATATCGCCAAGGTTGGTGACCAAAATGAGTTGCCAAAAGTGTCCCAACTTGGCGATATCTCTAATATTTTGCCAAATTCCCATAGACTTCCATTGTAAACCTACTTGCCTATAGAAAATCAACAAATTGAGATATTTTAATGCATCAAAAACTAATATTAGCTTAAGGGATTACATTAAATTTTTCTTTGATGACCTAAGTAGGAATTGACTTTAAAAACAAAATTTTTATATTACTTGTTTTCTTCTTTTTTTACTTTTTTATTGCAGCTGCTGCTTTTGCATCAAGAATTTTTTAAGTCCAACGCTCCGAATTGGGAACATCAATTGAAAAATCATTTTAAATTTTTTTTTTTTTCAATATTGAACATATTGGCAGATATAATGGAACAGATGCTGTATATTCCCGCGCTGCCATCTAGGACTTTTTCTTGGCGTGAATACCCCTTTTCCGCCAAGTAGTAAATGTCGCCAAGCAGCGATTTATGTGCATGTTAGGCCTAACGAAAATAAAATGCTGCCTTATCGATAAAGATCGCCAACAAATAATCGCCGAGAAATCCAAGATGGTGGCCGCGGGAATGTACAGAATCTAAGCCAATGTAATAAAAAAAGACTTGCTTTTTAAAAATATAAACCGTATTTCAACAATAAAAGTGAAGAAAATGTACAGAAAATCATAAAAAATAATCTATTTTGAAAATTTTTCACAGAACATAACTTAAAAATTCATAAAAATGTGAAAAACAATCGAATGATTTTAAAAGTCTTTTGGCGTACTTAAAATAGTTCACATTAGTAACAAAAAATAAAATATAATACTAAAATTAAATGCACTTTATGTAATTCGTTAAACTTTCTGCGTACCAATCGAGAACACTGGCACTTTCCATACGGCGATATTTCCTTAAAAGGGGAGGGGGGGGGAATAGGAATCCCTATTTGAAGGTAAGGAAAATAAAATTTCATAATTCTTTGAGAGCGTAATCTCCTTTTGTAGGAAAGAAAAGCGAAATTCCCTAATTTTGTGAATAAAAACTCCAATTCTTTTAGAAATCTAGAGCATACGCTTCTCAGATTTTGTGGTGAAAGGTGTTAAATTTTAAATATTATTTTATTCGTAAATTATAATAGCGTGAAGAAACATTTCAAATTTCTAGAAGCAGCAATTGACTTTTTGATAACTGTTAAAGATTCTGAAGGAAAGCTTGAAAAATTTCATCTTCCTCCTCATGAAAATGATCGCCTCACAAAAGGAGAGGATATTGATAACATTATTCTTCGTCCTGTTTTTGCAAGCAGATGTTTATGGGCACCTTAGCATTTCAACCAATAAAATGCCAAAAAGCGAAAATTTTTCTATATGGTGAAAATTTACCGAACACTTTTGTGTTTTAACATTGTCCCGAATATCTAGAGAAATAATTGACTAATTCTTCTGAACCATGAATATAAATAATATGTTACACATCGTATTTTTCACCAAAGATTTAATCACAAAGACAATTAAGGAACTTCAAAGTAATTAAACAAAAAACCTTTACTACTTATTTATCCCGTCAACCAATTTCGCCAAATTATACAAATTGACATAATTTTTATAGTAAATAACGAAAGAACAAATAAATTAGAATAATTTTAATAAAAATACAAATAAAACGTCAAAATAAAAAATCACTTGATGATGTAAACAGGTGTAACTTGCTTAAAGTGAAGTGAATGTGACATTTATGATCCACCCTTATTGGCATTTAATCTCATAGTTTGGCGAAAGATTTTAGGTCGACGGGATAGTCAAGTAGTACAAAAATAAAAAACAGCTGCGACCATCCTGAAAAATAAAATATTCGAAATGTCCTATTTCATGTGTCTACCTGTACCGACAATTGTGTTCATTTGAGTATGAATAGTATAAATATTTATCACGATGTAATTATTTTCTAAAAAAAATCTTGAAATGTACGCATGTTTTAGGTAGCTTTCATTATAAAAAGTAAAATGCTACCTATTGCAGCCTTCCGGAGGAAAGCACTTCCGAAAAATTTTTGTATATTTTCACCGATTATGACCCCCCAAAGAACCACCCTCCGTTAAAATGTAACTTACATATATATATATATATACATACACACACACACACACACATATATATGCATATATAATCAGAATCATCAGAATACCAGCTAAAAATCAGATATATATATATCTGATTTTTTATCATGCAATAACTCTCGTATTTATAAACTGATTTGGATGAGATTTATTGTATGCATAGTACATACAAATGTCTCGGCCGAGTTCGCTGGCCAATTTCATCCGCAACCTTGTTTCGAAATGGCGGCTATTTAAATATTTAAAACTAAAAAAATAATCACAAAAAATTTAGAAATCCAAAGTTATTTTATGTTTAAGTGTCAGGCCTTGATACGAGGATTTCGGAGTATTTTTTGTTTTGTCTCTAACTTAAAGAATGGTTGAAATATAGCAGTTTCAAATTCTAGGGTGGTTGACATTTTGAAACCAAACGACACTTAAAGAAAATCAGGTATTAACCTTTTGCACTCGATAGGTGACTCCCACTCACCACTAGTGTTATCACATGTCCTTCATAAATCGAGACGCCAAATGCTTTGAACACCACTAATATCTTTCGGATTATTTCGCCATCTTTTATCACAGATTATTCAGCCATTAGATAAAGCGAAGATAATTCGTTTAAAATAGTGGTGTCCAGAGCACTTGGAGCACCCATTTATGCTTGACACTAGTGGTCAGTGAGAATCACCTCTCGAGTGCAAAGGACGACAGTGTGTTCGTGAACGTTAGCTTCAAATTCTCACGAAACTTGGAGATACTTGGCGAAATGTCGTGAAATTTGCCGACCAAAACTAAGCAACTATAATTGATGCGAATTTGGCTATAGCTTACTAATTTGGCGCAGTTCTCATTCAAATTCTGTGTTGACTAATATTCTTTTATCGGCTTCGTCGCATTTTAACTTCTTAAAATGTGAGTAAAATTTGCAAAATTTTAAAACCAAGAAAAAAGGATTTTTTACGAATCATCTAATCCAGTTCTACTAATTTTAACTTCGTGTGTTTTGAATAAAAAAAGCTATATTTAAGAAAAGAAGGATTATGAAAGCTCCCTTTTCTTTTCGTTGCATACTGAAAAGACTTTTTTGTTTTTCCGTAAGAAAGTTTTCAACCAAAGTTAAGACCACTTTTAGGAAATATATGATAGTACAGTAGAAATAGTATACTACAATTTAAAAAAACATAATAAATATTTGATGTAATATGAGTGTTTGAAGGAAATAATTTTTAAATAAAACAAATTACTGGTTTCCCTTTTTATCTAACTTTCTTAAAAACTTTTGTATTCACTGAAATGTTACATAAAAGCGAATAAGCAAAAAAGTTAAAATATTTCCCAGGTAAAAAAGTCAGCAAGAAACCTTAAAAAAAAATCTTCAGGGAAACTGAAGGTATTTGGAACTAAAATTACCTTCAGCTTACCTTTAGGTAAAAAACATGTATTTTCCCTTAACCTTCTGAGTTCCAAATACCTGCTGTTTTCCTTCAGGTAAAAAACCTGTTATTTCCCTTCACCGATTTTGGCAGAAATATCTGCAGTTTTCCTTTAGGTATAAAAGCTGTATCTTCTCTTTACATTATATCGTTGCACCTGCATGCGGACAGCCTTCTGTGCAAATTCGCATCAGATCAATACATAATAATGATTACATATCCAGTTCGACATTGATTTGATACATATTAATAAACTAAACATATTAATAAAAAAACTAAGGGGGGAAAGCATCGGAGGTGCGTAACATGAATAAGTGGTAACAGGACTTTCGAACGATATGTCACATGATGTGTCAGCAAAATTTAGAAAAGTGCCCCCCGGGGGGGCAAAGTAGGGAGCAGGGGCATTAGAGGTGCATAACATGAATAAGTGGTCAAAGGCCTTTTGAACGATATGTCACATGACGGGTGGCAAAATTTAGAAAAATGCCCCCGAGGGGGGCAAAGTGGGGGGAGGGGCAATAGAGGTGCATAACATGAATAAGTGGTCACAGGTCTTTCCAACAATATGTGACATGAGGGGTGTCAGCAAAATTTAGAAAAGTGCCCCCCCCCCCGGGGGGGGGCAAAGTGGGTGGAGGGTCATAACATGAATAAGAGGTCATAGGCCTTTTGAACGATATGTCACATCAGGGATGTCAGTAAAATTTAGAAAAGTGCCCCCCCGGGGGGCAAAGTGGGGGGGGAGCATTAGAGGTGCATAACATGAATAAGGGGTCACAGACCTTTTGAACGATATGTCACATGACGGGTGTCGGCAAAATTTAGAAAAGTGCCCCCGAGGGGGGGGGGCAAAGTGGGGGGAGGGGCATTAGAGGTGCATAACATGAATATGTGGTCATAGGCCTTTTGAACGATATGTCACATCAGGGATGTCAGTAAAATTTAGAAAAGTGCCCCCCCGGGGGGCAAAGTGGGGGGGGGGGAGCATTAGAGGTGCATAACATGATTAAGGGGTCACAGACCTTTTGAACGATATGTCACATGACGGGTGTCGGCAAAATTTAGAAAAGTGCCCCCGAGGGGGGGGCAAAGTGGGGGGAGGGGCATTAGAGGTGCATAACATGAATAAGTGGTCATAGGCCTTTCCAACAATATGTGACATGAGGGGTGTCAGCAAAATTTTGAAAAGTGCCCCCCCCCCCCCGGTGGGGCAAAGTGGGGGGAGGGGCATAACATGAATAAGTGGTCACAGACCTTTTGAACGATATGTCACATGAGAGGTGCCGGCAAAATTTAGAAAAGTGCCCCTCCCAGGGGGGAGCAAAGTGGCAGCATGGATATCGGATGTGTATAACATGAATAAGTGGTCACAGGCCGTTCCAACTGTATGTTACACGATAGGGACAGGCGTTGGTAAAAGTTAGAAAAGTGCTTCACTTTGGGCTTTAGTATTGTGCCCCCCCCCCCCCACCCTTTGAAATTTTTATATATTATAAATAATATTTATCAGAAACCTCCGATGAAAATGCTGCAATTTCAAAAAAAGTCCGAAAAGTAAGAGATAATGAAATCCCCCAAAGCAGAATATGCTTATAAATGCGACGTACATCGCAGAACAACGGATTTCACTGCAGAACATTTCAAATTTTCATTTTCAAGAAAATTCACCATTCAATGTAGGAAAAATCGCAAAATTTGTCACTCATTGGTTAGAAAAAAAATCACCAAATTCTTTAATCGTTCATTTAAAAAGTAAAGATGAAAATAAGCAATCGCCAGTCGCCACTCAACGAGTAAATGTGAAAAACTGACGATTAAAAATATGGAAAGTACCAGCCAAACGCAAGATTTTCCAAAAGGAATTTCGTAAAAGAATTGGGAAAGAAAAAAATGTGAATTTTGTCAAAAGATCGCGAAAAAACACACATTTCGTCAGAGGATTACGAAAAAAAAAATGTAAATTTCATGAAACGATCACCAAAAAAGCGAATTGTATCAAAGAATCGCAAAAAAGCGAGAATTTTGTCAAAAAATCACAATAAAAACAGCACATTTCGTCAAAGGATCGTGGAAAAACCCGAATTTCATCAAAGGATCGCAAAGAATCCGAAATTTCGTCAAAGGATTCTGGAATAAATGCAAATATGGTCAGTGGATTGCGGAAAAAAAACACAAATATCGTCAATACATCGCAGAAAAAAAAAAAACCAATTTCGTCAAAGAATCGCAAAAAACCCACACATTTCATCAAACGATCTCTGAAAATCCAAAATTTCGTCAAAGAATCGCGAAAATACGCAAATATCATCAATAGAGCAAAGAAAAAACACAAATATCGTCAATGGATCATGGCAAAAACACAAAATTCGTCAATAGATCGTCAAAAAACACAAATTTAGTTAAAGGATCGCCGGGGGGGGGGGGGATGAGAATTTCGAAAAAAAAAAAAAACCCGAGAATTTTGCCAAAGAATTGCGAAAACGAATGTGAATTTTGTCAAAAGATCGTGAAAAAAACGCACATTTTGTCAAAGGAACGCCAAAGAAACGAAAACATTGCCAATAGATCTGGAAAAAGCGTGAATTTCTTCAAAGTATCTGGAAAAAATGCATAATTAGTACCAGGAGGGATCCCCTACTAACCCTCCCTTTACATTTCAGAAAATTTGCTGCAAATTTCAGATTTTTTAAACCTATTTTTTCAATTTTGAATCATACCTGCTACTCAGTGGATAAACATACCTAAAATATACCCATAAATTAAATATTCACTGACATAAATGTACTTACTGGCTACTAAAGAAATTATTCTCACTCGCTAGTAACTGCCTACTAAATAAAGTCAACCTACCCGCCAGTGGCTACTAAGCAAAATTCCTTATTTTCATCTTTATTAAAAAGATTGTGAAATTCATCAATGGGTCACGAGAAAAACTCGTACAGTTCATCAGTCATGGAGAACAAACCATGAAATTCTTCAGCCTGTTGTGGAAAAACATACAAAATTCGACGAACAGTTGCGAGAAAAAATCCATGATTTTTGCTAATCAGTTGCAGGTAAAAAACTTCGTCAGTGCACCGCCAGAAAAAACCCACGATCTTCTCTAATCGGTCGCAAGAAAAAGTCTCAAAATTCACCTATGTTAAAAGAAAAAATCCAGAAAATTGCAAATCGGTCGTGGCTAAAAAAAAATCGCGGAATTCGTCAGTAGATCGACGGAAGAAACTGCAAAATTCGTACATCAGTAGCGGAAAAAAACTCTCTCCAATCGGCCTCAAGATATACTTACTGGTTCAAGAGAAATATAGCAAAATTTAAAAATCAGTCACCGGTAAAAAAAAAAAAAGCGAAATTCGTCAGTAGATCAGAGAAAAAATGGAAATTCGTCGATCAGCCATGCTAAAAAAAACCCTCGAGATTTGGCCAATCAGTTGAAAAAAAGACACAGTTTATCATTCGACTGTGAAAAAATATCACAATTTTCACTGATCTGTCACGAGTAGAATGCGAAATTCGTCGATCGGTAGCAGAAAAAAATATTATCGTTCGCAAAAAAGAGAGAAAAAATTTGCTGTCAGAAGTGGAGGGTATACAGAGGTAAATGTCGTATACCTTCTGGTTCTTTTTCAGTAACACTGCTTAACTTCCGTTTCTCAAAAAAGTTATTGTATATACACTCTAAGGTATACCAGAGTTTCCCGTAGACAGTGTCAGGAGGGTGCTGCACCCTGCCTGCCCTTAGGTTTACAAAACAGCAGCCCTCTTATCCCTGATGGAAAACATTAGCACCCTTGTTGCCCCCAGCTGAAAAAAGTGCCTTTACTCCTTTCTTTATTAAAAAATTTACTTGCATAGTAAAAATTGCCTCATTGCTGTCTTTAAAATAGCGTCCTGTCTATTAAATATTAAAAGTAATTTTAAAAATCAAAAGGATGCCTTTAAAAATTAAAAAAAGTGTCCTTAAAAATCCAAAACATGCCTTTCGGAATCCAAAAGTGCCCTTTTCCTACAAGAAGCACCCTGCCCTTTTTTAAACATGGGAGAAACTCTGAATATACACTCTGTTTTTTTTTTTTTTTACGTTTACATCGCTGCATACGAGTGCCCTTTTTTCTAGAAGTTTACTGTAGAAAAAACGGGTCAGTGCCCATCAGGCACAGATTTTTTTTAATAAAGGACACACTTGTACCTTGTAAAGAAACAGAAAAAAAAAAAAAACAATATTTGGAACTGGCTTGTTTAATGTTCCCATTTCTCAACAGAATTTTTTGATATTTTCCCACGACTGATTGAAATTTGTCAATTGTCCTCTCAAGCAACAGACGAATGTCACAATTTCTTTCTCCCGTAATCAAATGAAGAATTTTGCTAATTTTTAAACATTAAGTTTCATCATTAGGTCAGGGGGAAGCATCATAAACTTGTCAACTGGTCATATGAAAAAGAAAAAACCCCAAGAAATTTATCAGTCAGTAAAGGGTTAAAAAAAATCACACAGTTCTTTGATTGTCATGGGGGGAAAAAATTATATAATTCATCCATTGATCGCATGAAAAAAAAATGTTTTGTTAGTAAGTTGTGGGGGGAAAATATGGAAATTTATCAACTTTTTATCAGAAAAAACGAGATCTGTTGATCAGCTTAGGTAAGGGAGGGGGGGGGGGATCGACAAAATTCATAAACTGACTGTTATGTATATATATATTCAGTTCCGCTAGTTGCTCGCAAGAAAAAATGCAATATTTGCCAATCAGTACAAGTAAAATACCCCAAAATTCGTCAATTGGTTACAAGAAAAAATTGCAAAATTCTTCATTCAGTCATCAGGGGGAAAAAAAAAAAATCTGAGAAATTCACCAGTAATCATTGGGCCCGGTAGCAGAAAGTTCCTGACGGGTGACGTGCGCCGCAGATTTTCTTTTCCCTTTTGCAGATATTTTTTTCCATTGGATCTTTTTCCAACTTTATATTATGTTTAGTTCTTTATTATTTATTACTAAAACTTAAGTTTATTATTAATAAAAATGAGTAAAATGCTTAAAAACATTAAAAGTAAATGATTAATTAATTAAAGGTTCATTTGTAACATTTTACCTGCAGATTATTTTCAGTCCCTGAAAGATCTGTCACAGACACTTGGAGAATTTTCTGCTATTGGGTCATTGGGGAAAAAAAAAAAAAAAAAAAAGAAATTCTTCAGTGTGTTGCTTTAAAATATTGTGAAATTTGTCAATCTGCTATGGAAAAAATAATGAAACGTAGCGGACAATCAATCGTGAGAAAAAAATCATGAGATTCTTCATTCGGTTGCAAAAAAAAATGGAATGCAGAAAATTAGCGAAAAATCGCTAAATTAATCACATTAAGTGACAATTGAATATTATCGTTGAATAATAATTATTGAACATCAATGTAAACAAAAAAGAATGCATAATTATATAAATTCACCAGTCAGTTACGATGAAAAAATCACATTCTTCTTCAGTTGTAGCAGGGAAAAAATTGCTTAATTCACCCAGCGATCACATGAAAAAAAAAAAAAAAAATAAGAAAAAGAAAAACCTCACAAGTTTACCAATTGGGTGCAAGAAAAAATGCAACATTTAAATGCAAATTGGTAGAAATAAAATATTGCAAAATTCATCAGTTGGTTGCGGGAAAAAATTGCAAAAATTCTGCACTCATCTGAAAAAAATATTGCTTTAAATTTGTAACTGTTTTTTCATGAAAAAATTACTTTATTTAAAATAATTATACACATGTAAAATTATTTTTGGTTAGCCGGGCACCAGTGTTATATATACATATATATTGTAATATATAACACTAGCGCCCGGCTAATCGAAAAGTACCTTATTTTTTCCATATTTCATATTCTACATAATAAATTAATCTACAATATATAAAAATTCTTTTAATTATTTGGTACTTTTCGGTTAGCTGGGCGCCAGTGTTATATATACATATATATGTGTATATATATGTACACATATATGCAATATATGTATGTATATATAACACTGGCAAACAGCTAACCGAAAAGTACCAATTATTTTTATGAGTCGAATATTGCAGCCAAAGATATTGAGCCCTGCTAAATGATTTGCAAGAGACATTACACCTTCACTGTGCATTAATCAAGCAGTTATGTTCCTAAAAAGATTATAGCTGCTCAATTTATAAAGGAAACTAAATCAGGTACTTACTAGTAAAATTTGTATTCCAATACATGGATCTATTAACTTGGGTCCTTTAAAGGACCCTTCACAAAATTTTATCACCTCAAAACAAGGAACCTTCATCAAACTTTTCACCTGCAAACAAGATCCTTCACAAAATTTTCCCACCTCCAAACTGAACTTTTTACAAGTTTAATTATTTAGGAGTAAAATCAGTCTTTCACTTTTAAACATAATGGAAATATATGAATATATTTTTCGCTATTATTTAAAAAAATAGTGAAATTTATCTTTAGTTGTACACGAAAATTTCTTATAAAAAGTTTTCCCCATACCACAGCATTTCTAAATTAATGTGGCGATATTTTTTACCGAACATGATTCTTGTCGAATGCGTAGCGAATACAAAGTGCCGAATATCAATATTAATATTAAAAAGAAGTGTAATACAGCCCTCTTACGCTATATATATATATATCAACTTAAAAATTAGTTAAAATTCGACTACTATACTGTTGAAAAACTCCCTGCAAAAAGAAAAAAATACAATAACAACATGACAACGTGACGATTAGTCCCGCTAATTTTCCGAATGGCGGTTAAAACGTAAACACACGGTCTCAGAGTTGAGTTGGGTACTTCCTTCTCATTCTCCCGTGACATGGAGTCAGAAATAGAGCGGCGTAATCAAAAATCAAATGTTCCAACGAAAATTTGAAATAAATAAATTAATACGAATTATACATTTTTCATTTGTTTTTGAAGAAGTAATTTTTATAAAAACTGGAAGTCACGCCTGATAGAGAATAAGGGCAAATTATGCATGCAATAACCCCACCTATATTTTTCAGCTTTTATCGTGGACGCCACCAAAATGAGGAGAGGGGGGGGGGAATCTCTTCCCCTCCATTGATTTTGAAATTTAAGTGACTACAGTGAAACCTCCCTGTGTGACCACCTCCATTAACCAACCACCTCTCAGAACGACTATTTTTTTTCATGGAACGAAATTTATTCCTATAGGCTCAATACTAATTTTACCCCCATTCAGAGACCATCCCAGTTGAACTCCCTTCATGAGCGACCAATTTGTTTGAAGAAAATGAAACAAATTCCGTTTTCTCCTGGTCGCTTGAAGAGGGTTTTATTAGAAAAATAATTCCGGAGAGCGCATTATTCATCAAACTTCTAAACTAAATTTAGATTTTTTTTTATTATTATTCCGGTAACTTTTAAGTGTTTAAACCCCTTTATGCCTTTTTTAGGCAATGAATTTAATTCTGATGACAAATTAAGAATGACGGTCAATAAACTCCCTTGCCCTATTCTGTCAGGAAACTCTCAAAGAAATAGATAATAATAGATACAAATTAATGAAATCTTCATTATTTATTGCTCCCCCCCCCAAAAAAAAAAGCATTTATTTACTGAACTTCGAAAGGACTCTGTTGGATAAGTTATAAAAGATAAAACCGTATTCATTTTTTTAACTTTGTAGTAATTAACTTATGTTTTGATACTTAAATTTTTATATTTTTTCTTAATGTGAAAGATAAATGTTAGTAACATTGTTATCTTTTTTCAACAATTAAAATCTAGATTTAAACATAACCTCCATTAAGAGACCACCTCTCGGAGTGACCAATTTTTATTGGATCGGAACGTGGTCGCTTTAAGGAGGTTTTACTGTAATTAGCTTTTGTTTTGATACTTAAATTTTTATATTTTTTCTTAATGTGAAAGATAAATGTTAGTAACATTGTTATCTTTTTTCAACAATTAAAATCTAGATTTAAACATAACCTCCATTAAGAGACCACCTCTCAGAGCGACCAATTTTTATTGGAACGGAACGTGGTCGCTTTAGGGAGGTTTTACTGGACATATTTTTTTATGTTTTCAAAAACAATATAAAATTTATTATTAACGAGTAACTAAATTAAAAGAGCCTCTTTTATTTTAGCAAATATATGTAGATAGTGTAGTAGATGTAATATAGATTGTATGTGCAAAATTCTTAGTTCCTCTTTTTTAAAGAGCTGTTGTTGGTGTGTTTTATGACGGTCAATTACCTACACTTGGGATATGGGCCCAAAGGGGAGGGGAGGGGGTGCTCTGGCGTCTTTCTAAGAGAAAGCAAGGAAATCCAAAATTCGAAGAAAACCACGGAAAACTCCGAACGATTAGGCCGACGGGCGTGATTGGAATCGAAACCAGCACCTCTCGTCTACTAGCTTTGAGAGCAGAACCTCTCGGCCACTGGTGGGGCGGTTTTAAAGAGGAACTATGACTGTCGCGCTTGGACGAAAGAGCGGCATGGTGGGAGGGGTGAGTGCCATTGTCCCTTCTGTATTTTGAAATTTAATTAACTAAAATTTCTTTTTTTTTGACAGATTTAGAAAAACACAGTAAAATTTATTCTTTTAGGAAAACTTAAAATGAAAAACTAAATAAGACATTTACAGAAAGGGGGTGGGGGAAATTGGGGCCCCATTGTCCATCGTTAGATACTAAAATTTAACTAAAATATATTTTTGTGCGTGTTTGAATACATTTTAAATATTAATGAAAGGGGTTTTGAAATAATTTGGAGATTTTTTTTTAGGGGACAATTTTTGTTGATTGAAATTTTTGTATGCGTTAGAGTTTGAGGGAATATTTTTACTAGTGGGAATTTAAGAGAAATTTATGAAAAATTTTAGGATAAAAAGGAGACTTTGAAATAATTTCGTGATTATTATTTTATTTATAGAGGGGGATATTCTGAGATTGAAATTTTTGAGCGTGTTAGAGTTGAGGTGATATTGTTCCTGGTTATAATTTTAGAAAAAATTGTGACAAATTTAAGGTCAAAAAGGGCTTCGAAATAACTTTGTGATTTGTTTTTCTTTTTAGGGGGAATTTTCTGAGATTAAAATTTTTGAGCGTGTTAGAGGTAATGTTACTTGTAATAATTTCAGAAGTTAAAAATTTTTGATTGTACGGATGGAAGACTTGTCATTGACTTAATGATTTCCGTGTATTATCTAAAATATTAATTTAGAAATTTATTAAAATTATTAATGAGGAAACACAGGCATATCAAAATCTTAGATACCATAATGTGCAATAATAAAACTTTCAAGTAAAACCTTCATATTACCTGCATGAGAAACAGTTTTCATTTTCCCTGAAAATATCTCAAGCGATTTCACGAAAATTTTCTAAGTCATTGAAGATAATTTGGAGGTGATAACTTACAGAAATAAACCTGTATGAAATCTTTTAAAAAGCGGTATACTTCTCTTAAGAGAACCTTTAGTTTTCATTTTCCTTAAAGATACCCGCTGAAACCTTCAAAATGGCTGCAACATCTCAAAAATTTTAAAGGTTTGTGTCTGATTTTTTTACCTGGGTTTCACCATAATTGGGAAGTATTTGTAAGTCTCTCTTTGTCTTTTTTATCAGAATAATCTATCATAATGTAATCTTTCGATTTTCTGTAAAACATCGAATATATATACGATGTATGTCTATTTAATAACGATACTAATGCTTCTACAGAAGAACTGCGTATTCGCCAAATTCGATACGACCAATTGCTGTGTAGTGTAAAGCCTCCTCTATCGATTATCGCCTCTAAATTGGCTGTATTCTAATTAGTTTGGTCGTGACATTCATTTGTTCTGTACCCTGTTTTAATGTTTTGAAAAATGTTGATTGTTTTAAAAGAGCAACAAATTAATGTAAAATTTATTTTTTAACTTGCACAATCCGCTATTGAAACTCATCATTTGTTAAGAGAAGTGTAAGGCAATGAATGTTTATTAAGTACGAGGGTTTTTGGGTGGTGTAAGAGTTTCCAAGATGGCCGAGAAGACATTGAACACTGTGATCGCCCGGATCACCCTTCCATACCAAAAACGGGGGAAATTTTCGATATTCATGGGATTGTGTGGCTTCACCGGGTTCCTGAAGGTCAAACAATTAATCAACATTGCTACCTTGAGGTCCGTGAAAAAATACGAAAACAATGACCCGAATTGGGAAATAACAATCCATGGTTGTTTAAAAGCATTAAACAATTTTGACAATACAAACTATTTAATACTAAAAATTCTTCAACAATTACAAACAACAGTAAAAGACATATACTTCAATTGGACAAAAGGATATTCAGGTATTGAGGGCAATGAGGCAGCTGACCAACTGGCAAAATCGGCAGTAACGGATGAAACACTAATACATACATTTTTACCATATCCAGCTTCTTCACTAAAATCACAGACAAAGCAGAATCTGTTAAAAAATTGGCAAAAACGCTGGACGGATTCAGACACAGGCCGATATACGAAGGAATTCTTGCCATTGGTTGACCACAAGTATTTCGTAAACAACAGACACTTACACATATTTTTAACAAATCACGGCCCCTTTCAGGAACACTTATACAAAATTAACAAAAGAGACTCCCCACTATGCATTTGTGGCTTGCCGTCAACATTGTTACACTATGTATTATACTGTACATCAACATCGCATTATCATCGCAAAAAACACACACGTATGAATTTAGCAAGTTGGTGGCGGGATGTAAAAGAGAAACCACAACTACTCAACAAGATCATACAATGCATGAGGTTTATAGAAACAAACGAGTACATCTTTTCAAATCCAGAGCCATTCTAGTCCGACTCCATCACTAGGGTGTAGCATGGAGGGAGAAACGGGTTATTAGCGGGTGCCAGAAACTTCTATCACTTTTGAATTTTTATCTTGTGCATCTCTCCAAACTCTTGTATGCGCAAATTGTAAATAGTAGGTGTGTTGTAATGTGTTTCTAATTGTGATGTTCAATATAGTGTGTTTAATGTACTGTGAAATCCCTGTAAATCCATGAAAAATGTAAATAATTATGCAATCACATTCAAATGATCCTCATGTAATCACTACACACAGTCATGTAAATAGTAGGTGTTTGATATTGTGTTGTAATGTGTTTCTAATTGTCATGTTAAATATTGTGTGTTAAATGTACTGTGACGTATATATATCCAAGAAAATTGTAAACAATAATGCAATCACATTAGGTAAAATGATCCTCATGTAATCACTACATACAGTCATATATCTCGATGTGAAATCTTCGGTTCGCCCAGAAAAATTGGGTAACCAATTGTGATTGTAATTGTAAATCTCACAGTAACCGAAATAAATCTCAGCAGCTTGATCAGGGACCCGACGCTCCCTCTCAGACTCTGGTTGAGAGTCGGGAGGAGTGGATGTGGTCTACCCCTCGGGATTGCACTAACACTGTAAAGCGAAAGCTGAGTTCCCGAGGTGGTCATCGCTGCTTAGTAAGGACAATGAACCAGCTCTCTCTGCATTGTCTGTCAAGACGTTTCTAGCCAAGTATAACATCCCAGCGTTGGGCTATCCACTTTATTCGCCTGACCTGGCACCATGTGTCTTTTATCTGTTCCCTAAGTTCATATCTGCATTAAAAGGAACGAGATTTCATACTGTTGAAGCTTTGAAAGAAAAAGTGGCAATCATCATGAAAGAGCTCACAAAAGAACGCTACCAGCTATGTTTTTCAAACAATGGAAAATTCGCAAAGAGCTTTGTAGGAATAAAAGGAAGGGTGCATATTGAAGGGGATAATAACAATATATGTATGAATTTAAAATTTTAAAAAATTACAGCTTTAGTTTCTTTATTTAATAGCCACACCTCGAATATACTTGTTTTTAATATCAAATAATACTAATGCAAAAGAAAATTCGTTTTTATTATACAAAATGCATTGTTAAATGGCTTGAAATTTCAAATTAGTTTAAAAAAACAGAATTTTTTTTTTAGTTTAACATAAAAGCTTTTGCAATGAGAATAAATAACTTATTTTTAACACTTTGCAACGTAGATGAAAAGTATCTATAAATTCAGTTACACTGGATGTTTGTTCGTGCTCTAACTCGCGTAAAGAAAGCCGAATTACCATGTAATTTATGTAGTGTTGAAGTTTACCATCACATGTTTGGTACTGACAATTAACTGTGTGGCGCTTATACTTTACAGGGAGACTATTACTGGGAGACTCAGAAGAATACCATTACATTATCATCCTTGATAAAAATAGTTTTCTATGTATTTTAACGATGTTACAATAATTATATATGTGTTATTATTTGATAATGATGTTACAATAATGTTACTATATTTTAAACATTTTGAAGTTTATATACAGCGCTAAGGTGTACTACAAGATGCATTATGTGGAATATGGTGAGAACAAGATACGGAAACGATATAAATCGATTGCAGTACTAAGTGCGTTTTCGGTAAAGACATGTTTTTTAAATATAACTCACTTTTTGCATATTACGTGGGGTCTGTAAATTCTGTACATAATTAGTTCTGTTCAATAATTAATTGTTAATTAAATCTGTTCATAAACCCGGTGCAGAAAAGAATTCGAGTACCTTTTCCCTTATTGACGAAAATTGCTGAAGAAGAATTTTCAAATGTGTTATACGTTTCCTATTTGAATTAATTTAGCATATTATGTAGTATAGGGGAGAGTAGTACGCAGTGAGAGATGGTACACAGTGAGACAGCAGCCATTTTGACATATATTTGTAACTTTTTCCCCAAGCTGTCACACAAACATAACGACCTCATCTTATGCAACACGTCTATGTAGTTTCGGCACTTCAGTTACTCGTCCGACAAAATAGTGAATAATTTTTTTATTTTTTAGTGGTTAAAAATACATAAACGTCTATTTTAGAGTTTATTTCTTTCAGTATGACATATATTTACGTAACCAAACCTAGCTATATCTAATAATAGACCATTTCGTCAAATCGACATAAACTTTTTAAAGCGATTAAATTGATGTAACAGATGTGGCATCCATTTTGTTACAACGTAACGAAAGTAAACTGTGAGACACACAGTTGGGACACAGTAAAACGTGCCTCACTGTGTACCGAATATGCGTTTATGATGTAAAAAAAAGTTTTTTATTAATAAAAAAATTCTCTCTCTGTCTCTCTTTCTGAGTGTGTGTGAGGGCGTGCGATGGCTAGGGAAATCTACTAAACGTAAGAGGCTGAAAATTAGCATGAAGGTAGCCCAAGGTCTGCCATTGTCCGACCGAGGTTCATACTTTTAAATTTTGAAAATCTAGATACATTAATTAGAAATTATAAACCGCAGAAAATTATTGATAGAGTGTAAAAATGTATGTTTTATGAAAATATATACATTTTCTCATTGTGTACCAGTTGTGGTATATAGTGAGACAATTTTCGATACTTTGTTATGCTGCTTCTGTGCTTTTATAAATAACTTTTTTAAAACCATTTATACATTTATGTGTAGCGTATTTGTGTAGCTTAAAAATGTAGCAAAATATTTTCAAAAGAATAAAAATCGTCACTATCCGTTAAGTAATAATAATTTTCGTCTCACTGTGTACTACCCACCCCTATATACAAATCTAAAGATCATATACATGGCCGCACAAAAGAATTCGGATTATATTCTGTCTATATATGGTAAATGACGAAATTGGCTTTTCGAATGCGTTATCCGAATTCCAATTAGGTAGCTTTCATTACAAAAAGCTACCTATTGCAGCCGTTCGGAGGAAAGCGATTTAAAAAAAATTGGTATATTTTCATAGATCATGAACCCCAGACCCCGAAACCACCCTCCGTTCAAAATTGATATATATATATATATATCCATATCATCATCATCATCATCAACCGTTTACAATCCACTGCTGGATGTAGGTCTCCCCCAGATTTTTCCAATGTTTTCTGTCTAGTTCTTTAGTCATCCAATTTCCACCGACTACTTTTCTGATTTCACCACTCCATCTTACTTGAGGTCGTCTTCTTGGCCGTTTTACATCTCTGGGATACCACTCTAGGGTGTTTGTGCTCCATCTATTGCCTTGTCTTCTTGCAATGTGCCCAGCCCATTTCCATTTTAGCCGTTTAATTCTTTCAATGATGTCAAAAACTTTCGTCTGACTTCTTATCCAGGTTATTCTTTCTCTGTCTCTTCTAGTTATACCTAGCATACACCTTTCCATACTTTTCTGTGTTGTTTGTAATCTTTGTACCATCCGTTTTGTTAGCGTCCATATTTCTGCTCCATAAGTTAGTACAGGCAAAACACATTGGTTAAATACCTTTCTTTTCAAACAAAGGGGCATGCTACTTCAGAATAATATTGTTCTTCCCAAAAGCACTCCATCCATTTCTTATTCGTCTATTGATTTCATTCATGATACTATTATCCGATGATATTTCTTGCCCAAGGTACACATAACTTTTCACTTCTTTAATTTCAGTGTTGTTGTAGACAATTTTCTTTTCTGATGCAAATGAATTGAACATCACCTTAGTCTTTTCCAAGTTTATTTTTAATCCCACATTAATGCTAGTTTCTGCCAAATCCTTTAGCATATTTTCCAATTCTTCAGGACTGTTACTGAAAATTAAAATGTCGTCAGCGAATCGGAGATGACTTAAATATTCCCCATTTATTCTAATCCCTTTTTTTTCCCAATCCAGCTTCTTGAAAATATTTTCTAAGACAGCCGTAAAAAGCTTAGGCGAAATGGTGTCTCCTTGTCTTACCCCTCTACCAAGCTTGATCTTTGCTTTTCTTTTGTCCAAGAGGATGGTTGCTGTTGCTTTCTTGTAAATCTTCTTTATAATATTGATGTAAGGTTTGTCTATACCAATGTCCTCCAGAGATTATACTACTGCTGATGTTTAGGCTGAAGCAAATGCTTTTTCATAATCAATAAAGGCAAGGCAAAGAGGTAAATTATATTCCTTATGTTTTTCAATGAGTTCCCTTACCGTTTGGATAAGATCCATTGTGCTGAATCCACTTCGGAATCCTGCTTGTTCTCTAGGTTGAGCTGAGTCCATAGCTGATTCAAATCTTGTCGTTAAAACTTTGGTGAAAATTTTATAAATCACTGATAGTAAGCTGATCGGACGGTAGTTTTTAATGTTTTCCTTGTCTTCTTTCTTGTAAAGTAGCACCATCACAGCATTATTCCAATCTTCTGGTACATCTGACTTCTTGAGACATTTGGAAAACAGTAAGGATAGCATTTTTTTTGCGAATTCTTCTCCTGCTTCTTTGATAAGGTCGATTATAATTCCATCTTCTCCGGGGCATTTACCTTTTTTCATAAATTTAATGGCTTGTAAAACTTCGTCTGTCATCACTGGGATTATGGCTTCGGTTTCTGTTAAGTTTTCTCGTGGATCGTATAGGTTGATTTCCCTTTGATCTTCACATTTATATAAATCGTTATAGAATTTTTCGACAATGTGTACTATTTCTTTATTGATTTTGGTGATTGTTCCATCTGCCCTCTTTAGTGAAAAAATACCTTTTCATCCAACACAAAGCTTGTCCCGAGCTGATTTTAAACTTTTGTTATCATCTAGAATTTTCTAACAAGATCAGAGTTAAATTTCCTGATATCTTCTGCAACACATTTTCTTACCGTTTTACATAATTCAGCATATACAACTCTTGATTTAGGATCGTTTTTCTTCATTTTAAATTATCTGCATTTCTTCATCAATCTTCTTGTTTCTTCTGTTATTTTCTTTGTCTGCTTTAGTTGTGCATCGCCGGCTATCTTCTTTGCAATATATTGTAGAGTATTGGTTAGTTTCTTGTTCACTACTGTAACATCTTGCTCTTCTTCTAAAATTAATTGAAGTACTTGGAAACGGTTTTTAAGTTCCAAATGGAATTCTTCTTTATATTTCTGGAAATTTATTATATCGATTGATTTCTTCGAGTGTTGAAAAAGCTTAATTCTTTCCACTTTAGTATTTAACAGCAGTTTGCATCTAACCAACCTGTGATCACTTCCTGTATTGAAGTTATTGAGATCGCTGCAATCCTGAATAAGATGCTTTTAGTTTGTTAAGATGTAGTCAATTTCACTTGTTGTGCCATTTGCACAACGCCATGTCCATTTTTTGTGGCCTTTTTCTTGAAAAATGAATTCATGATATACAACTGTTCACATTCTGCAAACTCAATCAATCTGTTTCCTCTTTCATTTCGCACCCCATATCCATGATTTCCTACTGATAACTCGCCTTTCTCTTTTTCCCCAATTCTAGCATTCCAGTCTCCCACTATTAATTTTATGTAGCATTTTCCCTTTTGATGCATTGAAGCTACTTCTTCATAGAAATCCTCAACTTCTTCATCAGTATAGCTTACTGTTGGTCGATAAACTTGGGTAATTTGCAGCTTGTATCTTCTGGATACCTGTATTACTAACCTTGCAACTCTATCTGACGCACTATCATATTCTACGATGTGATTCTTCAACTTTTATGAATCAGAAATCCTACACCGTTGTTCTTCCATCTTCTGTTCCTCTGTAGTATAATACATGTCCGCTGGCAAGATCTATCTTCTCTTCTCCTTTTCTTCTTACTTCACATAATCCTAGGATGTCCCAGTTGATTCTAATTCTTCTTAAGTTCCTGTAAACGATTTTCCGAAAATAGGGATCGTCCGTTATACGTAGCCAAGGTCATCAACTTATGTCAGCCTAGCCGAGCCCGGTTATTCTTAGCACTTTCTGTCTTCATGTCTTTCTGATCGCTGCCGTAACCAGGAACATTCAGACCGCCGGGAATTAAGGGCCGTGATTTATTTTGTGAATTCATGGTAAAATAAGGGGGTAGGTGGCCAAATTCCTCCACGCTGGCCAAGCGGGTTGGAGGAAGCCCATCCGCGTTCGATCCCCATGCACTAGGCAAGAGTACTAACAGGCTGCACCGGTGGAAGGTGCGGATTGAACATTAAGTCTCCGCTCCCAGTCGATTCCTTTAAGTCCTCCTCGAAGGCAATTAAAGGATCTTCTCCTGATCAATTAGCAGAGGCTAATTAAACAGCCCAATATCATATATATATATCTGACCTTTGTCACACTGTAACTCTCGTATTTATGAACCGATTTGTATGTAATTCGGTGTGTACAGAGTACATACCAATGTCTCGGCCGAGTTAGTTGGGCAGCTTCATCCGCCATTTTGTTTCAAAATGGCGGCCATTTAAATTAAAAACAAATTAAGTTTGAAAAGTGGTACCAAAAAATTTAAAATGGAAAAATATTTTTTTCTTATGTATTTCACCTTTATACAAAGATTCCGGAGCAGTTTTTGTTTCGTCTATATCTTAACAAATGGCTGAGTTATAGCATTTTGAATTTCTAGCGTGGCTGACATTTTGAAACGTCCTGAATTTTGTCACGCGATAAAAGGCGTATTTATGAACCGATTTGGATGTAACTTCGTTTATACATAGTACATACCAATGTCTCGACCGAGTTCGTTGGCCAGCTTCATCCGCCATCTTGTTTAAAAATGGCGGCCATTTAAATTTTTAAGAAAAATTTAAATTTGAAATGTGGTACCAAATATTGAAAATTGAAAAAATATATTTTTTTTATGTTTTTGACCTTGATAAAAAGATTCGGGAGCAGTTTTTGTTTCGTCTATATCTTAAAAAATGGCTGAGTTATAGCATTTTGAATTTCTAGCGTGGCTGACATTTTGAAAAGTCCTGATTTTTGTCACGTGATAACAGGCGTATTTATGAACCGATTTGGATGTACCTTGGTGTGTACATAGTACATACAAATATCTCGACCGAGTTCGTTGGCCAACTTCATCCGCCATCTTGTTTCGAAATGGCGGCCATTTAAAAAATTTTAAAAATTTTAAATTTAAAATGAGATACCAAAAAATTGGAAAATGAAAAAGATTTTTTTTGTATATGTTTGACCTTAATACAAAGATTCCGGAACAGTTTTTGTTTCGTCTATATCTAAAACAATGACTGTGTTATAGCATTTTGAATTTCTATTATGGCTGACATTTTAAAACGACCTGATTTTTGTCACGCGATAACAGGCGTATTTATGAACCGATTTGGATGTAACTTCATCTGTACATAGTACATACCAATGTCTCGACCGAGTTCGTTGGTCAGCTTCATCCGCCAGCTTGTTTCAAAAGGGCCGCCATTAAAAAAATTAAATTTAAAATTTAAAATGAGGTATTAAAAAATTGGAAAATGGAAAAGATTTTTTTTATTTGTTTGGCCTTGATACAAAGATTCCGGAGCAGTTTTTGTTTCTGAAAATTTGTTCTTTTGTTTATATCTTAAAAAATTGTTGAATTATAGCACTTTGAATTTCTAGAATGGCTAACATTTTGAAAAGATCTTGTATTTGTCACGCGATAACACACTTATTCGCCTATTTCGATGTAAGAAGGCATGTGGATAGTAAACATCAATATCTCGACCAAGTTCGCTGGCCAGCTTCATCAGCCATCTTGTTTCAAAATGGTGGCCTTTAATTTAAAAAATATTATATTTAAAGTGAGGTGCAAAAAAATTAGAAATTGAAAAAGGTTACTTTCTTAAGTATTTGACCTTGATATAAGGATTCAGGAGCATTTTTTGTTTGTCTTTATCTTAAAAAATGGCTCAGATATAGCAGTTTCAATTTCTAATGTGGGTGACATTTTGAAAAATCTGATTTTTTGCATGCGACAGCACTCGTATATATCAACCGATTCCGATGTGAGTGAGCATGTGCACAGCAATTACTAATTTCTCGACCAAGTTCATTGGTTAGCCTCATCCACCATGTTGTCTTAAAATGGCAGGCACTTTAAGAAATCGCCGAATTTAGCAGCCAAATATAAGTTACTTTAAATATAAGCAGCTTGGATAAAGCTGACTAATTTCGCGAAATTCTCATTCATAATGATTTAGTATTGATACAAATTAGTGTTGAATCTCCTATATTCGGTTTCCACTAAATTGAGCTTCGTGTGTTTGAATTATATAAGTTGGTTTTTTTTAAATAAGGAACATGAAAGCTACCTCTTCCTCCCGGCACTGTCCGGAAGGACTTTTTTTTTTTTTTTTTTTTTTTTTTTTTTTTTTTGTCTAAACATCATCTTTCACCTAAGCGTTGAAGTTTTGTTACATTATTCTGCATGTGTTAGAAAGTGTTTTATAATCTATGCTTGAATCATGATTTTTCTCTCTTATTTCTGAATAATATTTTTGATAGAGAAATTATATTTTTCTCTCAATAAAGACCCTTACATTCCTCTCTAGAAAAAAAAAAAATCCCTTCGCCAGTTCAAAAATCGCTAATTAGAATTCTGAAGCTATTCGAAAAACTGTTTATTAAGTTACAGGAATTCTTTATCAGATATTTTTTCTCTTGGGAACTTTTTTAAACTTTGGATTTTAGGATAAACTTTTTTTATATATTTTAATTATAAAAGCTATATTGCTTAGGTGTGTTTAGATAATGTAAATATTAAAGGTACACGCTTTGGATTCAATAGAATTCAATAATTTTACACTGTTAAAAATAATAATTTCTTTTAAAAAACAGTTTTAAAAGAATATTTTAGTTATTAATTAGAATAGTATTTAATGTATAATCTAAAATATTTTTGTTTCCATAATTAAAAAAAGAAATCTGAATGCTGATGTTAATTTTTAATATCTGATGTATTTTTAATCAAAATTAATATAATGTAATATTTATTCAAAAGTGTAAATTAACTAACTATAGCAAGATAACTCTTTTTTTCGGAAGGGAGGTGGGTAAATATCAACGTTTGAAAATAATAATGATAATGACTTGGATTTAGATCATGAAATACAGCCTGTATGCCCAAAATCCCTTGAGACTACAAGAGATAATTGGGTAAATATTAAATTCAAAATCAATGTTTAAAAAATCTGAAACAAGTTTTGTAAATATCTCAGAAGTATGCTTCAAATCTGTCTCTCCACGAAAACTAAAATTCTAATATTGTAAATTCCCCTGTGTTAGAAGACAGAAAAATATCACTTAAATGTTAAGCATACAAAATAGTATAAAATCTAAAAGTTGCTTCTTTCAAAAATTTTATCTTTATTGAGGAGTTTTTTTTTTTTAATGATTGTTAATAAAAACTGATATTCTGCTATATCTATGTAAAATAATAAAATGTAATATGTTTCACAAACTACCCTTTTAAAGTATTTCCGGGTTTAAATCTTAATATGTGGAAAAAAAAAAAAAAAAAAAAAAAAAAACTAAAGCAACCGAGTGAATTGACTTACAAATAAACCGAAATGTGTAAAACTTCCTGATAAAATTCTGCAAATAATGGATTCAAAATTTATTTTTAAAATATAAATCTAATTTATTATTATCATTCATATATGCTTCCCAATCTGTCATTCCCGTGAGACTAAAATGTCACTAATTCGAATTTCATAGCTTGCACGTTTCCGTTTCGGTGTTTTACTGATTAATTTCAGGCGTACATTTCCCCCCTTTTATTTTGAATCTTAATTTACACTTTTTTTTTCTTATGTTCCGTGTAAATATCGTTTAAGTTATGTTACATTTTTATATTTTAAGAAGCGCAAATTTACCATGATAAACATGATTTAAGAAATCTTCTAACGAACTGGCTTTCGAAGAAAAAATATAATATAGTCTTTTTTTTTTTTTTTTTTTTTTTTAATTTAATGAAATATGCTTAAAGAAGTTCCTTTTTAATAAATATTCTTAATCAAAATTGATACCACGTAAATTTATTCAAAAGACTAAATTTTAAATAAAAAGCAATATCTTTCATGAACTATATTTTACCAAGTTTTTATTGTACAAAATCTCAATGTTTTCAAAAGAAATCATAAAAAAATTTGAAGGAAGTTAATGGTTTAGAGTTATAGCTTAAATAGAGCTTGTAAGCCGCAGATTGCTGGAAATTTTTAAATATTTAAGATGTTATTCATTAAAGCACGTTCTTTTTTTTTTTTTTTTTTTTTTTTTTTTAACGCAATCTAAATTAATATAGAATTATCTAAAAATCAAAATGTAATATCTGTATCCTGTTTCATTCATTAAGAATCTGAAAAATTGTATTCATTAAAAATAGTAATTTTATCAATTAAAAAGTTTCACATTTCTGTCATCTCCATTGTTCTTTGTAAAAGCGAAAATATTGATTATTATGATATTTTTTTTTACATTAGCTACTTTTATCCAACTAGTATAACTGGATTTTTGAATGTTGAAATGTTAGAATTTCAAAGTTAATTTAGATTTAATTGTACTTTTAGCTCTATTGCTAGCAATAGTTATAAAAAGAAGAATTTTTAAGTGGTTTTTTGCATTGTAATATTTAAGATTATTTGCAGATATGCTTTTCAAAAACTTTATATAAACGGAATTTTTAATCGAGCAACGTGTTTTATTGGAACATGAGTACACTATGTCAAAAGCAAGGGAAAGACCTTTCGTATCATACGCCATTCATCATTGTGCGTTATGTATGTATATAAAAATAAGATGTTGACAGTTCATCTTTTATATGCATAGAAAAGGGGACTGTTTACACCAGAAAGAATATATAAAATTTTCTTTCACTATGTTAAAAGAGTGTAGAAAACCTTTCTTTTGATAGCTCATTTATCATTGTTCATCTTTCATGTTCATAGAAAAAGGGACTGTTTACAATCAGACAGAATATATAAAATTTTCTGGCACTATGTTAACAGAGTGTCTAAAAACCTTTCTTTTGATAGCTCATTTAACATTGCTCATCTTTCATCTGCATAGAAAAAGGGACTGTTTACAATCAGGAAGAATATGTAAAATTTTCTTGCACTATGTTGAAAGAGTGTTGAAAAACCTTTCTTTTGATAGCTCATTTATCATTGCTCATCTTTCATGTGCATAGAAAGTGGTGTTTACACCAGAAAGAATATATAAAATTTTCTTTTTATAATTTCTACTCAACCCTTCTACACCATATTTACAGCAGAAATGTTGTGTATAGTTTACGAAATTTAGCTCCGAATCTTTCTGCATCAAAGCTATGTTTTACCAAGATCGATACACATATTTAATACTATTCTATATTTAAATAGTATTATTTAGGGGGGGGGGGGATCTTTATATCTTTTATTTTAATAGATATCAATTCTGCATGACAGACGTTTTGGAAATAAAAGATTTTTCCTCAAAATTTGTCTATCAAAAAGTCTGAAAACTAAAACATTGTTTTTTCCATTATCTATTAAAGAAATAATTCTGTATTAAAAAAATCCTATTTATTAACATAAAATCCTTTAATGAAATCGGATATCAAGTATTAATTATTCAAAAGAGTGAAATTGCAAATAGATAGAATTTTATTTTATGAACTATTCTTTTATTAGGTTTTTTGTTTTAAATCTCAACATTCGCTAAAAATAACGAAAATACCTGAAAGAAGTTGGAAGTGGTTTAGATTTACATCTTAAATAGAGCCTGCAAGCCGCAGACCTCTAGAGAATTCTAGATGTATAAGATGTTGTTTTCAAAGACCTGTGTTTCCTGTCTTATCTTATTCTAAAAGAATACAGAATCCCCTAAAGACGAAGGTGTATTATCTCTGTCCTGTTAGATTCATTAAGGATCTTAAAAATTATATTCATTAAAAACGTATCATTTTACTGATTAAAAAGTTCCACATTTCTTCTTTTTTCATTGTTCTTTCAAAAAGAGAAAATACTTAAAAATAAGACTGACTGAATGTTTAGATGTTCAAATGTTAGAAGTTGAAAATTGATATATTTTAAGTTGTATTTTAGGCTCTATTAGTAGCAAACGTTTTAAAGAGAAGTAACTTTAAGATAACACTAAATTTTGTAAACAGTGTTTAAAGTTTTATTTCCGGAAACCCAGTAGATTTAGTTTTTTAAATAATAGAAATAAAATGTTGTAAATATATTTAAATTTAACCTTTTCTCCTCAATATGACCGCAGCATATCCAGCGCAAATGTTTTATGTATTAAATACCAAATATCGCAGTTCTGCGCCCTTCCACATCGAAGTCGTATTTTCTTCAAACAAGAAACACATTTTTCAAATACTGTGATTAAATAAATAAAAACATTTTTTTCTTACTCCTTTTATGTTCACAGATATTAATTCTGCTTAATTCACTACAAATTTAGATGTCTGAAAATCAGACATTTATGTGTCTGAAATAAAATTTTTTTATCCTCAAAAACATAAGCCGCGGTACAAAAGTTCTGTTAACCAAGCTTTGACAAGGTAAAATTAATATGAATTAACACTAACGTGATACGACTTACAATCACAGATCTGTCAATTCCGTAAAAAATAATCAAATGAAAATAAATTATTAAATAATAAATAAATTAAATTAAATAAATTATTAATAAATTAAATTAAATAAATAATTAATTAAATAAATAAATAAATAAATTATTAATAAATTATTAATTAAAATCTATGCAGAGAACTTACATATAAAAACAAACTTTCAGATTGAATTACAACAACTATAAAGTTCGAAGGAAACACATCTGAAACGCGTTCGCAACTTAAGATAGCGCTTTTTTTTGGGCTGCACCGGAAATATTAAAATGTCTAAATTTTTGAAACATCGTCATTTTTCAGAAATGTTTCTCAGTTCGTTTATATCATGATCATAGAAAAATACTTGTGTCTGAAATTAAGACATCTTTTATGTCTGAAGTTTCACAACCAGACACTTTAGTGACTTATTTAGTTTTACGAACACATTTTTGTCTTTATTTAAGACTCATCTATTTGTAACGTAGACTTTTAAAAAAACATAATTTGTATACTAATTAATCTGAAAACTATAATATTTTTTGTCATAATTTTAATGAATGATCCTGTTAGAAAAATTCTTTATAATAACCTATAATTCATTAATGAAGATTAATTTAAAGGAAAATATATTTTAAAACAAAATACAGAACAATACCTTTCATGATTATACTTTTACTATCTTTTTTCGAGAACGTTATTTCAAAAATATAATGAAAACATCTAAAAGAATATAGGCACTTACAAGGGAACCACTTTTGGTGTTGCTCGCACCTAGCATTGAGACCTGGTGCATTTTAAAGCCCTATATTATAAAGTTTGAGAATCGATAAAATTTTTCTGTTAAAATAATATTTCTTGATTATACAGCAGCATAACTTTCTGAAAATGCAATTTTCGAGACCACTTATCGAACTATTAACATTGATTTTTTTAAAAGAAAAACATTTAAAAATAAAAATTAGTTAATAATGAGCATAAAATATTGAAAAAAGTTTGAAAATTCCTTCAAAAACCCACGAATTTGATTGCAGCTGCATATTCATATTTTTGGCGGGGAAACAGTTGGCGTTTATTTTCAAAAGTAGAGCTTTCCGGCAACCCTCGCCAAATGTCATAGCTGAATTTGTAATAGCTAGGAATTACAATGTCCGACCTATTTCGCCACAGTAATTTTTCTAAATTGTGTAAAAATATTAATTTACTTTATGATTACTTTTACCGTAGGACTATTTAATACAGCAACATTTCATTTTACATTCAAAACTTTATTTCATTCGTTGTTTTCGACAAGAAAATAGTTTGCTTATTTTGTATTTCACTAAAAAATAGTTTCCAATGATCTTCGAAACTTTTATAGAATTTTATTTATTACTTATATATTTATCGTCTGCATAGAAAAAAAAAATAAAAAGCTAATATTTCTTTCTTGTGATATCAATTATAAAAAAAAATCGCTATCTGATATAATTCTAGTTATATGTTTCTGTACATTTTCTCTTTGGATAAAGCGGGCGGAAAAATTGTAGCGCCATATTTGGCGACTTAACTCACTTTTGGCGTGAAATAAACAAATAAATATGTAATAATAAAAAAATAAAAAGTATAAAAAAGTATATAAAATATTATTTTAACAGAGAAATTTTTTCGGTTCTCTAACTTTTATGTATAGGGCTACAAGACGCACGAGGTCTCGATGCTAGGTGCGAGCAACACCAAAAGTGGTTCCCTTGTTAGTTTTAGATATTATATAAAGCCAGCAAACTGTAGTGGGGGGAGGGGATATTTCTAAAATTCCAGATATTTTAGAAGCTATTTTTTAAAGAACTCCCTAGCCGTTTTGAACCACATCTATGCCAGTCAATGTCAATAAGTAAGTACAGTATACTTTGGGTTAACTAGGACTTTTTTTTTTAAGTTGATGATGAATTGGGTTTCTTCACTGAAAAGAGTGATACACACGTTTCACAGTTTGTCGATAGGAAATCCCTTAAACCCCCAAAAATTGTCTACTATCCACCTCTGATTAATAATAACAATGCCAGTAAAATTTATAATTTGTTTTGGTTGTTTCAGAATTTTGAGTTGTTAACGATTTATGATGAATTTTTATATTTTACACGTATTTCATTATTTTTATTGAAACTCCCCTTGACCCATAAAATACCCTCATACAACGTAGGAATCTTTCAGTTCTGACTAACAATCTTCTTCGTTTCGGACTTTAAGGAGCCTCGGATTCACTGGTAGTTAGGCATAATAGTTTTTAGATCTTAAATTTACCCATGTTTAGCACATTAAAAACAATCAATAAATGTTAAGCAAATAAAATTTTCAGATCAAAATAACTAGGGCTTATATTTAAGTCCTGATTTTATTTATTATGTCATAAAAAATTCACTATGCAAATAATACACTTATAAAGAATGAATTGATTGATAAAAATAACACTAGAAATTCAATTAAATCTCGTATTTTGCATGATAATTCAAATTAAAAGTAAAATATTATTTTTCCTATTCGAGTGCATTGAATAGCTTTTTTTTTTTTTTTTTTTTTTTTTTTTTTTTTTTTTTTTCTTTAATCTGGTTTTTACACAATCACAATTGACTGAATAATGTATATTTAATATCTATTTTTATCGTTGAACAAAGGACTTATTTTTCCATATATTCTATTTTATACTCAGATTTAAATCTAGCACGTGACGGAATAATGCTTCAAACACATTTCACCGTTGATTGAAGAAAGATGCAAAATCACAGACACTGTATTTGTTGATGCTTTATCGAGGATAGCAAGTATTTTTGTTTAGTAAATCGAAGAATTTTACCTAACATTTGTATCCTTTATTGAACTTTGCACACGCCGACGATTGGATAGGAAGTTATTTTAAAATAGTTACCGATGCGTTGATTACGATTATAGAAATAGCTGGGTGAAAATATCGATGAATTTCTTCCCGATACACTGTTGCTGCATATAAGTACAACACCGCACGCAAATAATTTATACAGGAAATTTTTGTAAAAAAAAAAAAAAAAAAAAAAAAAAAAAAAAAAAAAAAAATGCTTATTTTCTGACCATTATCTATCAGTAAAAAAAATCTCAACTGAGGAAGCAACCGGACTATTGGTACGATGCTTCTTATTGCAACTCCCAAACTGGTCTCTACATCGCAAAAATGTCATTTCAGCTTGCCAAAACCAAGTGAAAAGATCGATTCGAACAGGCGTAGAAACTATCACCGCGCCACCGAAAGAGTCGGTGAGAAAGAGGTAAAATCCTTATTAATTTATAACGCCTGCTATTAAGAAGTGTGAAGAAGCAATTTTAAATGAAATTTGGTAACTCCTTTTATGCGCAGGGAGTGCTATAAATGCAAAAGAAAATTAACTTGAATCAGCATTACCTATTTTCATCTTGACATCTTGACTACGATCGTCATTCAGTAAAAAACTTTTATTTAAATTTATGTATTTCTCGCTAAGGATAATTATCGACGTAATAAAAAGTTAAGTTATTTACCGGATGTAATTTTAATTTGGAGTATCTTTGCTACATGAGAAAACATAAAACAAATCCTTTTTTAAATTTTAGTTACACAATTTTCAACAGTGATACTACCAGCGTATAAAAAAACTATAGAGAGGCATTTATTATTAAAACTTGAGAATGGCGGAAGCTTTTTCTGAAGGTTTAAACAAAATCCAGTAGTATGAAGTGAGCTTAAAATGCGTTCGAAAAAGTAGTTGAGGACACAGTTATACACATAGAAATACATGAAGCCTTATAAGTTAAATAAATATATTATACACTGTTAAAAATTTTGCAGCATTCTGGCAGGTCAGTCGACCGTTTTTTGAAAAAACGGTTTCATAACCATAATTTAACTATATTCTGACCATAAAATGGCCAATAATATGGTCGGAATAATGTTAAAATTACGGTTGTGTAACCGTTTTCTGAAAAAACGGTCAAATGACCTGCCAGAATGCTGCAAATTTTTAACAGTGTAATATAGCTCTCCCAACGTTAGTTAGAGATAAAGTGTGACGTATCGGAATTCTTTTCAGCTGTGAAAGATTTATAATCGTTACACCCTATACACTGTAAATTAAAATGTCTGAAATTCAAACACTTAAGTGTCTGAAACGGAGTGTTCAGTTTTCAGACATTTTAAAATGTCTGAATTTTTTCAGACACTTTTCGTGTCTGAATTTCAGACACTTCAAACGTCTTAATAGCATCCATTTTTTTTGTAAGCATCATACGTAGCCATGTTTGACCACGTTGAATCCTGGAAAAATATTTGGCTGGGGTCCTGCCCCCCCCCCCCCTACAACCTGATTTTTCTGGTGCTCCCAATTTTGGTACGCAATTTTTGTTAAACTGATAATTTAAATCTTTTACGACATTTTACTGATTATAATCAATATTTTAAACTTCAGGAGTAGAACAAGATTAAAACAAAAAATGTTTATCTAAATATTAGATTTTTTTAATTTGTTTTATTTTTAATCTTATTTTACTTTAAAAGTTCAAAATATTGATTATAATCAGTGGAATTTCGAAACAGATTTAAAATATAAACTTAACAAATATTGCACATCAAATTTGTGGGCACTAAAATCGTAGGGGGGCGGGGCACGGCCCAGTATGCCCATTCTTTAATCAAGAAGTTCTTTTGCAAAAAAATGCAACCCTGCATTATTGTTATCTTAATTGAGATGTCCGGTATTCGGGAGTATCCGTTGTGGAGGTTAATGGGCATTCCCGAATAGCTATTCTGAAACATCTATTTAGCGAATACTTTTTTAATCCGCATGGCATACATATTTGTATATTTTTACCTCACAAAAGCAGACATCTCCGATTATCGGACAAATTCAGTGGCAAGGGCTATTGAGGGCTTTTAAAGTACATGGATAAATATATATATTTCTTATAATCTTGTCCTACTCTACTTCATATAATTTAAAAATAGATTTTTTAAAAATTTATATTGCCACATAGGCAATTTTACATATATATCAGATGATAATCACAACAGCTATTTAACTATGAATAAATAAATAAATATTCTACTTTACCCTTTGCACTCGAGGGCTCTGGAGCGGAGCCATTTAAAATTTGTCTTCAAACTCGAGGGCTCCGCTACGGAGACAATGCAAATAATTTTGTGATACCTGTCTAGAAAAGCCAAGATTACATGGTATCACAAAATTATTTGCATTGTCTCCGTGGCGGAGACCTCGAGTTTGAAGACAAATTTTAAATGCCTCCGCTCCGGAGTCCTCGAGTGCAAAGGGATTGAGAAAAAAATTACTTCGGTATTTTGTTTATTTATATTTTGTGTTTTTTAATCTTGTCCTACTCTAAAAGTTCAAAACTTTCATTATAATCAGTGCAAGATTTAAGGTATCAACTTTACGAACATTTCATACAAAATCCCCCCCCCCCTCCCCGAAAAAAAATAAAAATCCTTATCATTTAAAAATTAGATTTTTTTAAAATTTATATTGCCACATGGGCTTATTGTTATCATTCCTATGAGGTACTAAACAAGACATATTTAAAGCAAAATAAAGCCAAAAAAAAAAAAAGTTAGCACATGATATCACTATGATACAAACTTGCGATGCTTATCAGTAAAGTCTAATTGGAAAATGACCTTCGAATCCACGCATGCAGCGAAATCTAAATAAACAAATGATTTCCTTTTTGATGATTGGCTTACTTCTATGTTTCCAAATCAAAAGTTTTCACACATTAAAAGATTTAATAGCTTTAGAAATATATCTAAGAAATACTTGAGATAAACATTCATTTTCAATTATATATAAATTTCATGAAAATCAATTGATTTTTTTTTCCAAAAGCGAAAGTTTATAAATATATTTTTTAATTTCAGCTGAATATTGTTCAATGGGGAAAAAAAAGGCAATCTCGAAAAACCCGGAATTTTCCAGTAAAAATTCCGGGATTTTCGGGGTTAAAATTAAAGCGGGATCCCGGGATCTCAATCCGGGATTGTAATCCCTAGCTAGGAAGTAAGAAAACTTTAGGAGATCTTTCAAAGTTTTTTTTTTCTATTTCCTTGTGGTCGAGTATGAGATAAGCATTAGCCATTGAAATTGAAACTAAGAACTGCCATATTGAAAACAAAACAAAACAAGAGAATGAACTTAACTTTTAAATATGTCTGTTTTTTAGTGATGTTATTACTTTAAATTTGAGAAAAAAGATGAGAATAAATAATACATAATTTGTAATAAAAGACAACGTCATAAATTTAAAAATATATACTTCTAGAATTAGTGTTTTTTTTTTTTTTTTTTTTTTTTGCAAAAAGATTCAAAACTAATTAAATTTCATGTAAGATTTTGTTTAGTACAATAAATAAAATCATAAAAGACAATAATTTTAGTACTATAAAGATATTATAACACTTACTTCAACCGCTGTTTGCAAGAGGTAAGAAATATTCCTCGATTTGAAATTTTAAAAACTACCACAACCACAGTGAGGGAGAAAGACTTTCATCAGTTTAAAAGGTAATCCCATAATACATCCGACTAGCCATATTTAAAGAATGAGATGTTTCATCCTAAAAACAGGACCCGCCAGACAAAAGTTTCCTTTTTTTTGCCAGCTTCGACAGGACGAAGATGAATAACACAATATTATTGATATAAATTGATACGAGTTAACACTAAGCCCATTGCACACGCTTTGTAGAATTTCCGGGTGTAATCTTCAACCGTCGTCTACTTCTGTTCTGTGTCTATCCCGCCCTTGTATCGACGACAGCTTCTAAGAGACATTTGATGTCGAGCACACACGTCAGATGTATGTATTCAATAAATAAATAATTCAAGTTAATACGAATTAAAATCACAGTACTTCACATTTCGCAAAAAACGAATTAAAATACACGCGTACATAAAAACAAACTTTGTTTAAATTACAACGTATACCACTTCGAACGAAGACATCTAAAACGCATGCGCAACTGGGAGTGCTAGTGCCCCCTGGTGGTTATTGCGTCGGAAGAATCAAAACGTCTTAAATTAAGACACGTTTAAAGCAATGAAGTGTCTTAAAATAAGACGTTTGCGGATATTTTAGACATTATTCTCAGTTCGTTTACACCATGGTCATAGTAAGACACTTATGTATCTTAAATTAAGACATCTATAATGTCTGAATTTTCAGATTAAGACACTTAAGTGTCTAAAATTCTTTTTCAGTCACATATGTGTCTAAATTTAAGACGCTTCTATTTGCAGTGTACTGTCAACAGAGAACATACCGGATTAAGCCTTAGTAATGCATAAAAATTTCATAGAGTTTCATGTAACTTAATGGCACTAAAATGCTTTTTAAGTTATTAATGTCTAGTGACGGTTGTGTAATCGAGTTCTTTTCTGCGGCCGTGTACCGTAACTTTAAAGGCTATATATATTCTGCTCAACAAAAAGCATGTTGTGGGTGACTGTAATAACATACTAAAATTTCGTTACTGTCAGAGTTCTAGAAACCCGCATTTAATCGTTTAGAAAAGTAAAGAACCTCATAAATTCGTTTCATAAATTTGTTTCTTAAAATCGTTTCATAAAATCGTTTCATAGAATCATTTCATAAAGTTTTTACATAAATTCTGTTCATAAAATCTTTTCAGAAATTTGTTTCATATAATTGTTACATTATGATTAAATATATGCAGGGTGTCCCAGAAGTAATGGGACAAACTTTAAGGGGAGGTAGGGGACATCACAAGGTTTCAGATTTGTAGGCAGCCCAGAGTCGGAAACGCTTTCCTGGCACGGTAGTGACGACACAAGACACAAGAAAGACAGGACACGAACAGGGAGATAAAACATGTTTATTATTCTTAGTGCTGCAAAAATGCCGGGATAATGCTGGAAAGTGTTGAGGAACTTGTTGCACGCTTCGTGGCAGCTGCTGGGGAAGTCCGGGGCACTCCTAGTATTTTCGAGAACATCAGATCTTCCATACGCCGGAGATGCGCTTCCATGCATCACGGGGTCGTAATTTCGAACACCTACTTTGATGATGATCGTTGTCTTTTAATGTTCTATCTTCTTAGTTTTTTGATGTACTAAGAATAATAAACATGTTTTTTCCTCTTATTTGTATCTGTCTTTCTTGTGTTTTGTGTCGTCACTACCGCGCCAGTAAAGCGTTTCCGACCCTGGGTTGCTATGCAAATCTGAATCCTTGTGATGTCCCCTACCTCCCATTAAAGTTTGTCCCATTACTTCTGGGACACCCTGTATATATATATAAGTCGTTTCCATAAGCCAAGCTCTAAAGAAATAAACTAAAAATAATAATAATAATAAGTATTTGAAATTTTTTCAAGAATTATCGTAAATTTCCATTTATAATGCAATAAAAATACCTGATGCTATAAACACTCTTGTGAGTCTATAATCATTCCTTATAAAAGAACAATGATGAAGTAAAAATACGTTTTTTTTAATTGGTAAAATGACACTCTTCAAATGAATGTGTTTTTCCTGGTCCGTATTGAGTGAAACGGGATATAAATAATGCACCTTCGCTTTTAGAGATTTCTATATTATTTTGGACGGCGTTACAAAATAATCCAAAGTTCTTTAATAAAAAAAAGTTTTAGTATGTAGAAATCTATGGAGATCTGTTTTTTAGAGTCTCTCTTTTAGCATTTAAGCTTTTAAAAAAAAATTTCATAATTTAGTTTCACAAACTGTATTTTTGTTATATAAATTCGTTTCATAAAATAGTTTAATAGATCCACTTTATAAAACCTTTACATAAATTCGTTTCATAACCTCATTAAAGAAATTTGTTACATCAAATACTTACACTATGGTTTTATAACTACATGATTAATATATATACAGGGTGTTGCAAAATTCGACCGACAAAATCAGAAGGGTGATGGTAGGCATCAAGTGGAGCAAAAATTGTAAAGGAACATGGCGTCGTAAACGAAAATACAGGATGTTCTACCTTAACTTAATAACTTGGGTAGACGGTAATAACTTTTAGAAAACTGGAGTCTATTATAATAAAACTTTTGATAGACGTTATAAATGTGATAACATAAAAAAAGTGGTGGAAGTTCCCATAATGCAATCTAGGAGTATGCACTTGACCCTTCACATTTTGGACAGCGATTTCCAGTTAATACTGTATCATCGATTGCGTGAGGAAATTATTTTTCCAGAACATTTCGTGATGTTATCGCAATTCAATTTCATACCAAACGAAGTACATAACTTTACATTTTAGTTGCAGTATTTTTATTTTTCTTAAAATTATTACCGTCAACCCGAGTTCTGTTAGGGTGAAACACCCTGCATTTGTGACCAAATAAGTCGTTTGCAACCCGATATTCTATGTTGAATTTTCATCCTCTTGATGCCAACTATCACCCCTCTGAAATTGTCGGTCAAATTCTGCAACACTTTGTATAAGTAACGTTACTTTGATAAGTAGAGTACCAAGCAAAACAACCGAAAAGAATTATAACCAAAAAAGATATATATATATATATACACTGGTGTCCAAAATAAAAGACGAATCACAAAATGCTAATTTTCAAGTACGCGAATACTCAAAAGGAAATAACATAATTCGAATAATTACTTTCTCTACAGCACAACTAGTCCATATAACATCTCAATCATGTCACACATGGTCACAAGTGTCACAGTCACTACGGTGAAGCAAAAAATTAATAAATTCCATACATCTCATTATGAGTCTCAAATGTTCACTATATGTAAGTCCACTGCGAAGTCACTGTGACTGCTGCTTTGTGACGAGTCACAATGAGACTTTGCAATGTAGTTAGATAGTGAATCTGAAGTGACTGTCACCTGTAGACGCAATTTCAAAGACATCGTGAACGCTGCAGTGTGATAAGTTACCAAAAAATTCCACATTAAAGTCACATGATGACTTTCAGGTGGCAGAGAGACTACTGGGAAGTCACCATTGTTCTCTTTTGTGAAAAGTCACCATGTGACAATAATGTGATATTATTTGAGGACTTATCAGAATGCAACGTTCATGATGACTTTGAAATTGAGTCTAAAAATGACAGTCACATGAGAGTCACAATGTAACTACATTGTAAAGTCACATGGTGACTAGTCACAAAGCAGTAATCACATTGACGTCTCAGTGGAGTCACATATAGTGATCATTTGAGACACATAATGAGACGTGTGAAATGTCCTATTTTTTGTTTCACCATAGTGACTGTGACACTTATGACCATGTGTGACATGAATGAGATGCTATATGGACTAGCTTTGCAGTAGGGGTAGTAATTATTTGAATTATATTACTTCCTTTTGAGTATTCGCTTACTTAAAAATTAGCATTTTGTGACTTGTCCTTAATTTTGGACACCAGTGTATATAAGTATGTGAAAAATGTTTAAAGAATTATCATAATTATCTATGGTTAATGCAAGAAAAAAATTGCTGATGATTATAAAACAAACTTATTAGTCAATAAGCATTCATTAGAAAAGAAAAATCAGGAATTAAGAAAAATAACATTTTTATTGTTAAAATGATATATATATTTTTTAATGAATATATTTTACTGTTCCTTAATGAGTGAAACATGATATAGACAAGGTAACTTGTTCTATGTTAAATTTTATATTATTTTAGACACAAAGTACGAAGAACACATAAAGTACTTTGGTCTACTGGGAATTCTATATTATTTTACACAGAGATAAAAATAAAGCAAAGTTCTTTGAAAAATAACGTTTTAGTATCAAGGAATGTATATAGATCTGTTTCTTACAGGCACTCCTTCAGATCTATAACTCTAAACCACTAAATTCTTTTTGGGGATTTTTGTTATTTGTTTGGAATCATTGAGATTTACAACCCCACCCCTCCAAAGATGAAAAAGAATGTGAAGGTATAGTTCCTGAACGATATTAATTTTTGTTTGCAATTTTCTGTATTATTAAATGTTAAGTGTTACCAATTTTAATTAAGGTATTATACGTTATTAAAAAGTAATTTATTAATTCAAGAAATAAAAATTTTAGCGTAAATTACCGAACAAAAAAAAGTTTAGTTCCAACATAAATTAGTATGCAAATAATAGAGAAAAATATTTTAATTTTAACATTTTTATCACGCGAAAATAATGTGTACTAACATAACTAAAAACTATAGAATAGTATTTATTTACATTTAATAATAGTAATTTAAAAAAAGTATATCGATCTTGGAAAAAAATATTACTTTGGTGAGGAAAGACGTAGAACTGCGGAATTTTATTTAGTTTCTTAAACCTGATTCTACTGGATTTTCCGGAAATAAAATTCCTGACATTGTTTACTAAATTTAGTATTCTTATAGAATTACTTCTGTTTACTATTAATTTGATCTAAACTCAAACTAAGCTATTTTCCCGTTTCCAACATTTTAACGTACAAAATTTAACATTCACATCTAAAAACAAGCTGAAGATATAAAGGAATCCTATTAATCGATATATTCCCTTTTTCAAAAATAATCCAAAAAGATATCCTCGAACATTTTTAATTGGTAAAATAATACTTTTTTAATGAATATAATTTTTGAGATTCTTAATGAAAAATCAGGAGGCAGATAATACTCTTTGGTCTTTAAGGAATTCTATACTATTTTAGAAAAAGGCAGTTCTATAAAAAACAAAGTCTTAACCTCTATAATTCTCTAGAGATCTGCAGCTTAGAGGGTATATTTAAGATCTAACTCTAAACAAATTTCAGATGTTTTCGTTACTTTTTTTTTTCCAAAAGTTGATATTTAACCCCTCAAAAAACCTGGTAAAGTATTAATCGTGGAAAAATATATGTTTTTTTTTATTTGAAATTTTATTATTTTGAGTAAATATTACGTGTTATCAGTTTTGCGTAGAAGTACATATTAAAAATGCAGTTCTTAACAAAGAAAATGCCAACAAAATGCGGACAAAGCAATATTTTTTTTCTACGAAATTTTAAATTGATATAATTCATACAAATCTCTACAAAATAATTTTCCTTTTTTGTTTATGACACTAACAGTATACTCAAAGAGTTTTGCAGTGGTAATGAAAATGTGAGCACTTCATAAGCATAATATTAGGTAGCTTTCATTACAAAAAGCTACCTATTGCAGCCGTTCGGAGGAAAGCGATTTCAAAAAATTTTTGGTATATTTTCATCGATCATGACCCACAGACCCCGAAACCACCCTCCGTTCAAAATTGATATATATATATATATATATATATATATATATATCCATATATATATATATATATATATATATATATATATATATATATATATATATATCCATATATATATATATATATATATATATATATATATATATATATATATATATATATATATCCATATATATATATATATCTGACCTATGTCACACTGTAACTCTCGTATTTATGAACCGATTTGGATGTAATTCGGTGTGTACATAGTACATACCAATGTCTCGACCGAGTTCGTTGGCCAGCTTCATCCGCCATTTTGTTTCAAAATGGCGGCCATTTAAAATTTTTAAAGAAATTTAAAATTTGAAATATGGTACCAAGAAATTGAAAATGGAAAAATATTTTTTTCTTATGTATTTGACCTTTATACAAAGATTCCGGAGCAGTTTTTGTTTCGTCTATATCTTAAAACATGGCTGAGTTATAGCATTTTGAATTTCTAGCGTGGCTGGCATTTTGAAACGTCCTGAATTTTGTCACGCGATAAAAGGCGTATTTATGAACCGATTTGGATGTAACTTCGTTTATACATAGTACATACCAATGTCTGGACCGAGTTCGTTGGCCAGCTTCAGCCGCCATCTTGTTTCAAAATGGTGGCCATTTAAATTTTTAAGAAAAATTTAAATTTGAAATTTGGTACAAAAAAATTAAAATTTGAAAACATATTTTTTTCTTATGTGTTTGATCTTGATAAAAAGATTCGGAAGCAGTTTTTATTTTGTCTATATCTTAAAAAATGGCTGAGTTATAGCATTTTGAATTTCTAGCGTGGCTGACATTTTGAAACGTCCTGAATTTTGTCACGTGATAACAGACGTATTTATAAACCGATTTGGATGTACCTTGGTGTGTACATAGTACATACAAATATCTCGACCGAGTTCGTTGGCCAGCTTCATCCGCCATCTTGTATAAAAATGGCGGCCATTTAAACATTTTTTAAAAATTTAAAATTTAAAATGAGATACCAAAAAATTGGAAAATGAAAAAGATTTTTTTGTATGTGTTTGATCTTAATACAAAGATTCCGGAACAGGTTTTGTTTCGTCTATATCTAAAAAAATGGCTGAGTTATAGCATTTTGAATTTCTATTGCCGCTGACATTTAAAAACGACCTGATTTTTGTCATGTGATAACAGGCGTATTTATGAACCGATTTGGATGTAATTTGGTCTGTACATAGTACATACCAATGTCTCGACCGAGTTCGTTGGCCAGCTTCATTAGCAATCTTGTTTCAAAAGGGTTCCCATTTTAAAAAAATGTAATTTAAAATTTAAAATGAAGTATTAAAAAATTGGAAAATGAAAAAGAATTTTATGTGTTTGGCCTTGATAGAAAGATTCAGGAGCAGTTTTTGTTTCTGAAAATTTGTTCTTTTGTTTATATCTTAAAAAATGGTTGAATTATAGCACTTTGAATTTCTAGCATGGCTAACATTTTGAAACGATCTTGTATTTGTCACGCGATAACACACGTATTCGCCTATTTCGATGGAAGAAGGCATGTGGATAGTATAAGCAATACCTCGACCAAGTTCGCTGGTCAGCTTCATCAGCCATCTTGTTTCAAAATGGCGGCCATTAAATTAAAAATATATATATTTAAAGTGAGGTGCAAAAAAATTAGAAACTGAAAAAGATTTCTTTCTTAAGTATTTGACCTTGATATAAGGATTCAGGAGCATTTTTTGTTTGTCTTTATCTTAAAAAATGGCTCAGATATAGCAGTTTCAATTTCTAATGTGGGTGACATTTTGAAAAATCTGATTTTTTGCATGCGACAGCACTCGTATATATCAACCGATTCCGATGTGAGTGAGCATGTGCACAGCAATTACTAAGGTCTCGACCAAGTTGACTGGTTAGCCTCATCCATCATGTTGTCTTAAAATGGCAGGGACTTTATGAAATCGCCGAATTTTGCAGCCAAATATAAGTTACTTTAAATAAAAGCAGCTTGGATAAAGCTGACTAATTTCGCGAAATTCTCATTCATTATGATTTAGTATTGATAAAAATTAGTATTGCATCTCCTATATTCGGTTTCCACAAAATTCAGCTTCGTGTGTTTGAATAATATAAGTTGGCTTTTTTAAAATAAGGAATATGAAAGCTACCTATTCCTCCCGGCACTGGCCGGAAGGACTTTTTTATATGCAGATGGCTTCCTATGCTTTATTGTTTTATAAACAACTAGCAAACCCCGCGGCTTTTCTCGCGTAATATTTGAAATATGCCAAGTGATATTTATAAGTTTAGTTTTTATATAAAAAAAAAAATGCAACCATATTTAACGATTAAATTTCTTCATGCACAAGAATACACGCAATACGTGGGTATATATAAAAGCAGGCGTGAATCAACTAATGGTTTTCGTAAAATGAGTTCTGTTATTCAAATACTTCTCACGACAACAAAAACTCGTGTTGTTTTCTTTTTGGAAAATAAGTTATCTATATGCATGCTGTTTACGGTATTTTAGCCATAATTGGAAATTGCTCAATATTAACGCTCATTCTCGTTTTGAAAATACCGGATGTCCTAAAAAGGACTGACTGATTTTAAAATTCAATAAGTTGCAAACGGTGGCAGATATTTAAAAAATTCTTGCAGGAGGGTTATGCATAAGGTCAAAAGTTTTTTTACGGTGATTTTCGATTTTAGTTCGAATAACAAACAATAGATGGCGCTGTAAGCAGTAGGCACTAAATCCAGGCTCGATTTTTTTTTTTTTTTTTTTACTTTTTTCTTCTTCCATGCGGGAAAAAAAGAGATTAAAATGTATTGAGTGTGTCCCGAAGTACCAAAAATTGAGTCTGAATTTAGCGCCTATTGCTTACAGCGCCATCTATTGTTTGTTATTCGAACTAAAATCGAAAATCACTGTAAAAAAACTTTTGACCTCATGCATAACCCTCCTGCAAGAATTTTTTAAATATCTGTCACCGTTTGCAAGTTATTGAATTTTAAAATCAATCAGTCCTTTTTAGGACACCCAGTATATAGTGACTGGCGTTACATAAATCAGTTACTGTTTCTTTTTAAATCTAACTTTCATAAAAACATTTTTATTCGTTGAAATGTTACATAAAAGCGAATAAATAAGAATGTTAAAACATTTTCGCCGTAATTCGAAAGCATTTCTAAGTCTGTCTGCGTGATTTTTTTTTTCTCAGAATAATTTATCACCGTGTAATTTTTCGATTTTCTGCAAAACATAGAATATATATGAGGACGTGAATTTCAGAGTTCACCTTATCCAGAAAATAATGTTTGGGGAAATCTCGTAAAACTTCTGACGGCGTCCATTGGTTTCCATTGTAAAGCAAGATTTCACGATGACAAAAACACAGAATAAAACCAGTGTTGGGGCTCAAAAAAAAAAAAAAAAAAAAAAAAAAAAAAAACGAACTAGTTCAAATTTAAATTCAATTTCTAAAAAATGACTTAAGTTCACGCTCATATTCAAAAATTTTCAAACGAACTCGCTCAACTCAAACTCCTTTATGAAAGTGAACGAAGTTCACTAAAACTCGTTTAAAAAAAAAAAACTCGTTTCGTTAAAAACACGTTCGTTTATCAAAAAGTGAGTTAAGTTCATTTCAACGTTTACAGAAATAGAACTAAATTTGCGAGTTGCCGTTCAAGAGTGCGTTCATACCCAACACTGAATGAATCTAGTTTTTTTTTAGATTGTAGTGTTTTTTTTTATGCAGTGTCAGCAATAGATTAGATTGATACATAAAACTCGATCTTTTTAAATTTTGGATAAGGCTAGTTTTGAAACTCATGTCCTCATATATGCTTGTCTTTAATGAATCAGTACAAACACAAAAAGAAAGTTCGTTTTTCTTATACAACATGCATTGTTAAATGATTTGAAATTTCAAATTAGTTTGAACAAATAGTAATTTTTTTTTTAAGTTTGACATAAAAGCTTTTTCCAATGAGCATACATAACCTCTTTTTAACACTTTCGAACATAGATAAAGAGTGTTTATGAATTCAGTTTTCTTGGCTATCTGTCCGTGCTCTAACTCGCGTAATGTAAGACGAATTACTGCGTAATTTATGTGTTGTTGAATTTTACCATGACATGTTTGGCATTAAAAATGAAGTGGGTAGCGTTTATAGTTTATTTACAAGGACACTCAGAAGAATACCATTACACTATCCTTCTTGAGAAAAATTGTATTATGTGTACTTTAATGATGCTACAATAGTTTAAACATGTTGAAGTTGATATACAACACTAGGGTACACTACAAGATGTATTGTGTAGTATATGGTGAGGATAACGTATAGGGAAACGATATAAATCGATTATAGTACTTAGAGCATCTTCAATTATGGCATGTTTTTTAAATATAACTCATTTTTGCATAGTACGTGACGTGTATCAATTCTGTAGATAATTAGTTCTGTTCAATAATTCATTGTTAATTAAATTTGTTCATATACAAGGCGCAGAAAAGAATTCGAATACATTTTCCCTTTTTGACGTATATTGCTGAAGAGGAATTTTCAAATGTGTTATAAGTTTCCTATCTGAATTAAATTTTAGCATATTATGTAGTATATATACAAATCTAAATATCATATACGGGCCGCACAAAAGAATTCGGATTATATTCTTTCAATTTAGGGTAATTGATGAAATTGTCTTTTCGAATGCGTCATCCGATTTCCAAATTGTATGTTTAGACATCTCATATAAATCATACGCTACTTGCCAACCCAGTCGTTTCCACTGCTTCTCTCTCATTGGGTGTTTTTGGCGCCTTCGCTACCCGCTTAGGGTATATAAGCCTCTGTCTATGATTTTACTCAGCCTTGCTTTTCTAGCACGCTGCTCCTTTTTCCCTATCTTGCACTGAAGAAGAATCTCGCTAGTAGATTTGAAACAGCCGTTTGCTGCTTTTCATTTATTATTTGTGCATTTTAAACGTTGGTTTTCTACTTTTTAACATACCTTGTATTGTTTAATAGCAGGCTCAGACAACTGGGTTGCTATGGGAAATTAACAGTGTGATATATTTTTCAAATCTTTCAATAAACGGGAGTCTTAGTAAACATACTTAGCCAGGCAGGTCTTGCTGTGCTCAAGCCAGCAGATAGGCCACCCTGCCTGGTCAGAACTTGAGCTTGTTTGTGTAGATATCACATCATCTTTCACCAAAACGATGAAGTTATGTTAAACCGTTCTTAATGTGTTAGAAAGTGTTTAATAAACTATGCTTGACGCATGGTTTTTCACTGTTACTTCTGAATAATATTATTAATATGTAAATTGTATTTAGGTCTTAATAAAGACTCTTACCTCCCTCCGTAGAAAAAAGGAAATATCTTCTCTAGTTCGAAAATCGCTAATTAGAATTCTGAAACGATTAAAAAAACTGCTTATTAAGTTCCAGAAATTCTTTTTCATGCATTTTTCTCGTGAGATTTTTTTAAATCTTTGGATGTTAGGAGAAACAAATTTAATTTCAAATTTGCATTATAAAAGCTATATTGCTTACGTGTGTTTGCATAATGCAAACATTCAAGGTACAAATTTTTAATTCAATAAAATTCAATAATGTTAAAGTTTTAGATAAAAGAATTTATTATAAAAAACGGATTAAGAATAAAAATATTCTGTTTAATATTTGGAATGTAATTAATGTTTAATCTAAAATATTCTTATTCCTATAATTAAAAAAAAAAACAAATCTGAATACAGGAGCTCATTTTTATTAACTGAGATATTTTTAATGAAAATTAATATTGTGTAATATTTATTCAAAAGTATAAATTAACGAATTAAAGTAAGATAACTCTTTTTTTTGGGGGGGGGGGGGGGAGTGTGATAAATTTCAACGTTTAAAAAGAAGAAAAAACTAAATAATAGTTAAGAACTTAGAGTTAGATCATGAAATACAGGCTTTATGCCCGAAATCTCTTGAGGCTGCTAGAGAGAATTTGGTAAATATTAAATTCAACATTAACATAAAAAAAATCTGAGTCACTTTTTGTAAATATATCTGCGGTATGCTTCAAACCTATCTCTCTACGAAAGCTAAAATGTCAATATTCTAAATTTTTCTGTGTTAGAAAATAGAAAAATATTGCTTAAATATTAAGCATACAAAATAATTTATAACCTATAATTTCCCTCTTTCAAAAATTTAATAACTCTCTATTAATGACGTCCTTTTTTAAAGGATTGTTAATAAAATTTGATATTCTGTGATATTTATATAAAATAATGAAAGGTAATATATTTCATGAATTGCACTTTTAAAGTATTTTCGGGATTAAATTTAAATATTTGAAAAAAAAAATAATTAAAGCAATTGAATGATTTAACTCATAAATAAACCCCTAAACCCGATATGTGTAACAGTTTCTAGATAAAATTCTGTAAATAATGGATTCAAAATTATTTTTTAAAAATCTAAACCATATTTACAAATCTTACCTTTCATATATGCTTCCAAATCTGTCTCTCCCTTGAGACTAAAATGTCACTAATCTGAATTTTGCAGAACTGCGAGGTTCTGATTCGGTGTTTTGTTATTTAATTTCAGGCTTATATTTTCCCCTTTTATTAGAATCTCTATTTACACTTTATTTTTCTTATGTTCTGTGTTAAATATCTTTTAATTTACTTGTTTATCAAACTAATTTAATACTTGCTTAAAGTGATAAAAATACATTTAAAAGGCAAAAAATACCTTTATTTACTCAGACCTGGCATGTTTCATTGCTCTGACGGCAACATTCTCAAGAATAAAAATGATGCAAATATTTTCGCAAAATATTTTTTTTATTAAAAACTGGTAAACAAAAATCAAGCGAAATGTTTCATGAAATAAAATTGCAGTATTAAAAATGGGTATTTGTGAACGTGTATTATTTTATATCATTGTTTCATTATTCTGTAGAGCATCTCTTTCCAAATTTTAGGAACTTTTTTATATTTTAAGAAGCGTAAATTTACCATGATAAATATGATAAAAAAAATCTTCTGAAGAATTGGAGTAAAAAAAAAAATTATAATATACTCTAAGGCATTCTAATTTTATATAATTTAATGAAATCTGTTTAAAGAAGTTCCTTTTTAATAAATATCCTTCATCAACATTGATGTCACGTAAATTAATTCAAAAGGATAAAACTTCGAATAAAATCAATATATTTCATGAACTATAATTTTACCAGGTTTTCATCGCACAAAATCTCAATATTTGTAAAAGAAATAAGGAAAACATCTGAAAGAAGTTAATGTTTTAGAGTTAGAGCTTAAATAGTGCCTGTAAGTTGCAGATATCTAGAGAATTTTAAATATTTAAGACGTTATTTTTTAAAGAACGCTCTTCCCTCTTTATTTAGCGCCGTCTGAAATAATATAGAATTACCTAAATACCAGAGTGCACTGTCTATATCCTGTTTCATTCATTAAGAATCTGAAAACTTTAAATTCATTAAAAAAGAATAATTTTACCACTTAAAATTTTTTCCCATCTGTTTCATTTCCATTGTTCTTTGTAAAAGTGAAAATATTCATAAATATGATTGTTTTAAAGTCAGCTACATTTATCGGACTATTGTAATTTGATTTTTGAATCCTGAAATGTTAGAATTGAAAGTTAATGTAGATTTAGTTGTATTGAAGGGTCTCAGAACTCTTAAAGCTTTAAAATTTTCGAAATTTTAATTTTTTTAGTTGTTAAACTCCTATCTTTTTTTAACATTTTGATATAATTGTTTCCTTGAAATTCCTATTAGAACTGAAGTTATGGCTTTTACATTTATATAAGTTCAATAGCTGAAGCGTCGTTTCGGAAACTATGAAGCCATTTTTCTCCAAAGGACGTTTTTGGGCATAACGCGCACGATATCTGAAAAACTTATGAATATTTTTTTCAAGAAATTTTCAAAACATATAGTCTGTATAAACTGAACCTAAAATTTCCTTTTTTTTGTTCAAAACAATATTTTTTTAGGTGATTATACTGTTGAAATTTTCTTAAATTTGCATTAGCTAAATACAACTTTGTATTAAAAATATAAAAAAGCTTAAAATACAAATTTATTTAGGTTCAGGGCAACTATTATAATCTGAAGTATAATTAGGCCCAAAAATTTTCATTCCAGTTGCGAAATTTATTTTGTAATCGCGCGCGTAATCTACCATACAAGTTTTCTGTTCGACAAATGTCTGACAGCTAAACAGCACCGAAAACTGGCGAAATGCAACAATTAAAATATTAAAACCTTGTAAAAAATCACCATAAATTAAAAACAATACATAGGTCGCGTTTCGAGCTAAAAATATTAACAGTTCGTGTTCAGCTAAAGTGAACACGTGTCCGTAAGAGTACAAGGTAAAAATGAACTGAAAGGTAGAGAGTAGATTGTTGGTTGGTAGATTTTTGACGGCCGATTATAATTGGAAGTATAAGTAGGCACCAAAATTTTCATTCTAGTTGCAATACTTATTTTGTAATCGTGCGCGTAAGCTGTTATGCCGATTTTTCGCTCATCAAATGTCTAACAGTTTGGAGCCCCCTGTAAATGCTAATTCTGCATCTTATAATTTTTTAAATACATGAAATGAAAAAAACATACTTATATATTTCATTCCAATTAAAATTATATCTTAAAATCAAATACATTTTAAGGTATTAAATGTTGAAAATGGTCTTTTTTTTTTTTCATTTTTTCCAATTTTAAGAGTCCTGAGACCCCTTAAGAAAGATTGAAGGACGTTACATAGCACAAATGAATGTGTACAAATAATGCATAAAGCTTTTTCGAGACTTTTAAATCTCCAATATCACTGCGAAACTAAAATATTAAAGACTAAAACATAGCGACCATGAAAGGCACCTCTCAGATCAACCGTCCAAGGCTAAAAAATCGGCGAGCTTCTCAAAACAGCGGAGTCAAGCTATCACGCGCATACGAGGAGACCAATCAGCAGTGCTGAGCCATTCTGGACGAGTTTAATTAGAAAGGACAAAAAGGGGAAAAGGAAAGGGAGCGATTTAAAGAGATGTAAGTCACACGTTTGAAAAATTTGGTGTATTGGTCAAATCGGTAACTAAACTGTTAAAATTCTTTCATTTCTGATAACTTTCCCAAAAATCTAGGTCGTAGATTCATGAGCATTTCTGTATTATAAAGCCTTCGAAACTTTAAAAATTGTGATTGCTAGACCAGCAGTGGTTAGCAATAGAGGACCGTTTAATGTCACAGTTTTTAACACAAGTTTCATGCTTCCCCAAGCGAACCTTAAAAGATCGTTTCCTTTGACCAATGTACATTTCATCGCATTAGCATGTTTCTTAATATGTTGGCGCATAGTACAATTCCTCCCTCTTTTTTGTAACATTTAAGTATTTCTAGCTCTATTGCTAGCAAAAATTGTGAAAAAGAAGAAATTTTTAAGTGAACATGAATTTTAGTAAATAATCTTAGGAATTGCATTTTAGGAAAATCCAGAAGAAACAAATTTACGAAAATCTAAGTATAATTTCGTATATATAATACGTGATTTATCACATTGCTAACGAAGCGTAGAATCAACAATCTGAAAAATGTCCAAGCGGGGAATCGAACATGGAACCCTTGGAATAGCGCTCCAAGTGCTCTACCATTTAAGCTACTAGGATGATGCCCAGCTTAGCATTTCCCACACATGTTGGTAAGGCTGCAACTGCAGCACAAGATGGAATAGTCTTCATAAGCACGCAATCCTGCGGCTAACTTTATTAGCAATGTGATAAATTACGTATTATATATTCAACAATTTCGAGCGTAATTTCACTGCTGAAAATTGATTGAAAAATTAATTAAAATTATATGTGTTCACCGATGATAGGTTTGTGTGTCTCATGTTTCGCCGGAAGATTACGTGCTCATGAAGACTATTCGATCTTGTGCTGCAGTTACCGCCTTACCAACATATGTGGGAACTGCTAAGCTGGACATTGCCCTCGTAGCTAAAATTGCAGAGAACTTGGAGCGCTATTCCAAGGGTTCCGGCTTCGATTCCCGACTTGGACATTTTTCACATTATTGATTCAACGCTTCGTTAGCAATGTTATAAATCATGTATTATACATTCAATAATTTCGAGCATAATTTCACTGCTGAAAATTGATGAAAAAATTAATTAAAATTATATATAATTTTGAAATTACCACTGGATCCGTTAGGGGCTTTTACACTGCAATTTTTGAGATTATTTGCTGACAGGATTTTCCTTAATTTTATATAAGTGTGATTTTTAATCGAGTAAGGTGTTTCATCGAAACATGAGTGCACTATGCTAAAAGCACTTTTAGAGATCTTTCGTATCATACGCCATTCATCGTTGGACACTATGTATGTATATAAAATGTATATGATGTACCTATAAAGTATAGCATATGCCGTTGATCTATGCCAGATTTTCGCATTACAATATTTGAGATTATTTGTTGATACGTTTTTAATTAATTAACAATACATAAAATTTTCTTTTTATAATTTCTACTCGACAACTCAACACCATATTACAGCAGAACAGTTATATATGATTTACGAAATTTAGTTCCGAGACTTTCTGCATCAAACTTTATTTTATTAAGATCTATACACATTATTTAAATACTATTATCATGAACAAAAATCTTTATTTCTTTTATTTTAATAGAAATCAATATTTTTAATAGATATCAATATCACAGATATTAATTATTTTAATAGATATCAGGACAGACATTTTGGCAATAAAATTATATTTCCTGAAAATCTGTCTATTAAAATGTCTGAAAACTAAAATATTATTTTTTCCATTATCTGTTAAAGAATTTTGTATTAAAAAATTCCTATTTAATAACATAAAATCCCTTAATGAAATCGGATATCAAATATTAATTATTCAAAAGAATGAAATTGTAAATAAATAGAATTTTATTTCATGAATTATATCTTTATTAGGTTTTTTGTTTTAAATCTCAACATTCTCTAAAAATAACGAAAACATCTGAAATAAGTTAGAAGTGGTTTAGAATTAGGTCTTAAATAGAGCCTGTAAGCCGCAGACCTCTAGAGAATTTTAGATGTTTAAGATGTTGTTTTTCAAAGACCTCTGTTTCCTTTCCTATCTTTTTCTAAAAGAATACTGAATCCCCTAAAGACCAAGGTGTATTATCTCTGTCCTGTTTGATTCATTAAGGTTCTTAAAAATTATAATCATTAAAAACGTATCATTTTACTGATTAAAAAGTTTCACGTTTCTTTGTTTTTCATTGTTCTTTGAAAAAGAGAAAATATCGAAAAATAATATAGTTTTATGTCATCAGCTACTTTTATTGAACTAAACTGACTATATTTTTAGACATTGAAATGTTAGAAGTTGGAACTTAATATATTTTGAGTTGTATATTTGGCTCTGTTAATAGCAAACATTTTAAAGTTAAATAATTTTAAGAGAACACTAAATTTTGTAAACAATGTTTGGAATTTTATTTCCAGAAAATCAAGTTCATTTAGTTTTAAAAAATTCGAAATAAAATGCTGTAAATATATATACGTTTCATCATTTCTTCTCATCATGACCACAACATGTCCAGCTCAAACGTGTTATGTATTGAATACAAAATTTGGCCGTTCTGCGTCCTTCCACATCAAAGTCATTTTTTTTTTTCAAACTAAAACACATTTTTCAAAAACTATGATTAAATAAAGGGATTTTTTTAATTAACTCCTTTTATGTTCACAGATATTAACTCTGCATAATACACTATAAATTGAAATGTCTAAAATTCAGGCACTTATGTCTGAAAAAAAATACCCTTAAAACATAACCCGCGGTACAAACTTTCTATGTTCCAAGCTTTGACGGGATAAAATTTATACGAACGAGCACTAAGGTGATACGAATTAAAATCACAGAGCTGTCAATTACGCAAAAATTAATAAAGTCAAAATAAATTATTTATTAAAATCCAATAAAAACAAACATTCAAATTGAATTACAATGACTGCAAAGTTCGAAGGAAACACGTCTAAAACGCATGCAGAACTTAACATAGCGAGCTCTGTCGGCTGCATCGAAAATATAAAATTATCAAAATTTTAGGCACATCGTATCGTCTTTGTTTCGAAATTTATTTCAGTCCATTCATACCATGGTCACAGTAACACATTTAAGCATCTTAAATTAAGACGATTAAGATTTAAAGACGCAACTTTAAATTCAGCGCGTGACCGAATATTTTTTTAAACACAGCTCACCATTGATTCAAGCAAAATGCACTATTACCCACACTGTATTTAGTTGATACTTTCTCAAGAATAACAGTTTTAATTGTTCACTAATTCGATGATTCTTACTTAGTATTTGTACCATTTATTAAACTTTGCATATTTCGATGAATGAATAAGAAATTACTTTAAAATAGTTACCTATATGTCGATCACTATTACGGAAATAGCTGGGTTATAATATCGATGAATTTTCTTTCAGAGTACAGGTATAACACGGCATACAAATAGTTTTTACAAAATATTTTCGTAAGAAATACTTATTTTCTGACAATTATCTATTAGTGAGGGAAAAAATCCCAACTGAGGAATAGGCCAGCCTATTGCTGCTATACGTCTTATTCCAGTTCTTAAATGTTTCTCTACTTCTCAAAAATGTCATTTCAGGTCGCCAACAGCAAATTGATTCGAACCGGCGGCGTAGGAAGTATCACTGCGCCACCTCAATTATCGGGTGAATGCAGAAAATTCCTTATACATTTACAACGCCTGCTATTAAAATGTGTCATCGAAAATATACATTTGACTGGGGAAGCGTTTGTTTAACTGGTTACCGTATGAGAAAATATAAAGTTTTAATTATGCAATTTTTCAAGCGCGCTATCAGCGTAAAAAACCTATCACGTGAAATTTTTTACCAAAACACAAATTTGACCGTTTTCAGAAACCTTTAGGGAAGATTTATAAAAAAAAATCTAGTTACTATTACTACCCTATTTCTTGCCACGGGTTACTATATCTACAAAAGTAACTGGTGTTGAATGTGTGCCACCAATTTTTACCTATCATTATTATACACAGTGTAGGTATTAAGAATTTGACTGTGATTTGGGTCTCCGCAGCCTAAAACACGATCACTTTTATTTGGTAAAAAGACACTTTTTAAATGAATATGTTTTCCTTGATCCGTATTGGATGAAACAGTATAAAGATAATGCACCTTGGTCTTTAGAGTTTTCTATAACCTTTTAGACGGAGATAACCCTTTAAGACCGGACTCGCACGATCGTGCAGGTTAGGCAATAACTAAAATTCTATCTTCCTGGGTTATCTATTGTATAAATGCCGGAATCGAGTGATTGTGCAGGTTAACAGAACCTATATTATATGAATTTTATCAATAGATAGTGAATTATCAGTTACAAATTTCAGTTACATCATTGTTAAAAAAAAAAAAAAAAAAAAAAAAAAAAAAAAAAAAAAAAAAACAACCCTCAAAAAGCTGCACGGTCTTGAAGAGTTAAAAAATAAAACATTTTTTTTTTTCAATAATGTTTCAGTAACTAGAAATTTATAGAACTCCATTTCTTACAGGCTCTCTATTTCCATTTAAGCGTTTAAAAAAAGTTTCATATATTAGTTTCATAATATTGAATGTTACATAAATTTGTTTCAGAAAATCGTTTAATACAACATAATATCGTTTTATAAAATCTTTGCCTTAAATTTGTTTCATAAAATCGTTACACAAATTTGTTTAATCAAATCCTTACATTATGATTTTGTATTTATATGGTTGATACGTATATAAGTAAAGGGATTTCAATAGGTCGAGTTCCAAAAAAACATCCAAAAAGAATTACAAAAAAAAAAAAAAAAAATTGTTTTAAGACTCATCATAATTATCGATGAGTAATGCAACGAAAATAGCTGATGATTGCACTGAAATCTTATTAATCAATAAGCATTCCTAAAAAAAAAAAAATGATGAAATAAGAAACAAGAAAATTTTTATTGTTAAAATGACATTTTTGTAATGAATATCTTTTTCTGTCCCTTAATGAGTGAAAAATGATACATATAATGTATCTTGGTCTGTAGGGAATTCTATATTTCATTTTAAACAAAGTTCAAAAATAAAACAACTCTGTTTGAATTACAACGTTTTAGTATCTAGAAATCTATGTGATATCTAGAGATATGTTTCTTACAGGCTCTCTTTTAGCGTTTGCGCGTTTCAAGGGAAAAAAAAAATCATAAATTAGTTTCATTAACTTGTTACATAAATTCTTTTCGTAAAATCGTTTAATAGAATCATTTTATAAAATCTTTACATAAATTATTTTAATAAAACCGTTACACAGATTTGTTTCATCAAACCTTGAAATTATGTTTTTATATCTATAGGGTGATTATATATATATATATATATATATATATATATATATATATATATGTGTGTATAAGTAAAGCGATTCTAAAAAGTTGAGTTCTAACGAAAAACAACCGAAAACAATCAAATACAAATAAAATAAGTATGAGAAAAATGTTTAAAGTGATATCATAATTATCGATGGGTAGTGCAAGGAAAATAGCTGATAATTATAAAACAATTTTATTGATGAATGGGTTAGGTTGTATTTATGACGGCCAATTACCTGCACGAGGGATATAGGCCCAGACGGGAAGAGTGCCCTTCGTGGGGGGTCTTTATAAGGGAACCTAACCCGTATTAACGTTTGGAAATCCAAGGTTCGAAGAAAACCACGAAAACTCCGAACGATTAGGCCGACGGGCGCAATTGGGTTCGAACCCAGCACCTCCCGTCTTATTGATCAATGAGCTGTCTTTAGAAAAGAGCTATGATGAAGTAAAGAAATAAGCATTTTTATTGGTAAAATGGTAGTTCTTTTATGAATATATTTTTCTGTTTCTTAATGAGTGAAACATGAAATATAATGTACTTTAGTCTATAGGGAATTCTATATTATTTTACACAGAGTTAAAAATAAAAGAAAATTATTTTATCTAGAACTCCGTAGAGATCTTAATCTTACAGGCACTCTTTCAGATCAAACTCTAAACCACTAGCTTCTTGTTTGGATTTAACATATTGTTTGGAAACGGTGAGATTTAACATACAACCCTCCCCACCTAACTAAACTTCCCCCCACCCCCCAAAAAAAGATGGCAAAGGTATAATTCCTGAAAGATATTACTTATTATTTGCAGTTTTTTGTATTATTAAATGTTAAGTGTTACCAATTATTATTATGGTATTATACGTGTATATTATTAAAAAAATAATTTATTAATACAAGAAATCAGAATTATAACGCAAATTATGGAACAAAACAAAGTTTAATGCCTACGTAATTTAGTATGCAAAGAATGGATACAAATATTTAAATTTTAAAATTTTTATCATGCGAAAATAATATGTATTAAAATAACAAAAAAAAAATAGAATAATGTTTATTTGTATTTAATAATAGTAATTTAAAAAATATTTATTTTGATATTGGGAAAAAATATGACTTTCATGAGGAAAAACGCAGAACAACGGAATTTTATTTAGTTTCTTAAACCTCTTTCTATTGGATTTTCCGGGAATAAAATTCCACACAATTTTAAATAAATTTGGTGTTCTTATAGAGTTACTTCTGTGCAAAGAGTTTTAATTAATCGATCTAAACTGAAACTAAATTATTTTTCCATTTCCAACATTTTAACATACAAATTTTAACATTCACATCCAAAAAACAGCTGATTATATAAAACAGTCTTAATAATCGATATGTTATTTTTTTTAAACAATAAAAAAGGAGAATCTCGAACATTTTTAATTGGTAAAATGATACTTTTTTTAATTAATATAATTTTCCAGATCCTTAATGATAAATCAGTTTGCAAATAATACTCTTTAGTTTTTAAGGAATTCTGTACTATTTTAGAAAAAGAGAGTTCTTTAACCTCTGTAATTCTCTACAGATCAGCAGGTTATAGTGTATATTTAAGATCTAACTTTAAACAACTTTTAGATGTTTTCGCTATTTCTTTTTTTTTTTTAGAAAAGTTATTTAACCCTTCAAAAAACCTGATAAAGTACTAATCGTGAAAATATTTTTTTTTTTTATTTGCAGTTTTATTATTTTGAATAAATGTGACATGATATCAGTTTTGCGTAGAAATACTTATTAAAAGTAGACATCTTAACAATGAAAATATCCTCAAAATGCAGAAAAAACAATATTTTTTTTCCTCTTCGAAATTTACATTGATATAATTCATAGAAATCTCTACAGAATAATTTATATTTCTTGTTTATTACATTAACTTGTACAAGGATTAAAATATAATCAAAATGTTCTTAGGGCTAACATAAACTTAAGCACTTCGTAATCTTAATATTTTTCTATCCAGATAGTTTAGATAATTGATAGTCCAGATAGTCCTAAATTAGATAGTCTAGATAATCGTTTCATAAACAATTATAGAATAACAACAGTTGCATTCGAATGACATATTTTGCATTGTTCTGTGAGAATTTAACGTCTAAAATCCATGCAGTGCCTTTCGGATACGAAGAGAAGAATCGATTGTATATCATTTTTCTCGATTATTTTATTTCTTTATGGATTGATATTGTTATGTGCACTAGGGTGGTGCGAAAAAAGTGAAGTTGATATGTCCGAGTCGCTATAGTGCGGAAAAGTTGCGATTGGTAAATACAAGAAAAACAAAAAAAAATTAAAAAAATTCTTCAAATTGGACTTTATCTTCCGGTCCCGCAAACCGCCTAAAAATTAAAAAAAATTAAAAAAATTCGATTTTTTCAGAATTAATTTTTTTTTACGTTTATATATTTTTTATCGCTATAGTGAAAAATATCTGCAGATTGTACTGTTTAATAATAATAATTAAAAAAGTTGTGGTTAGAGAATATCTTCCGATTGCGCAAGCTCAATAAAAATCGGCAAAAATTCCATTTTGAGTGATTTTCATGCATTGAGAATATAATCAACTGGGGTCAGTTTGCGGTCTGAGGTTAAGATTTAAATGTTAATTGATACTATTGAGCATATTAGGTCATTTTTAAACAACATTGACCTTACCACGAAGAGTTCGTTCCAGGTCTGAAAACTTTAGTAGTTCACCCAACTGCCGCTAGCCACGTTGCAAAATAGCGCTGAAGTCGGGTACGCGCTCCCACCCAATCTCACCTAACTCCATAAAATTTACAGCAAAAGTCATCTGGATTCAGATGAAGTTACATGGTATATATTTTGACAGAAGAAAGGACGATACCCTAGTTATAGAAAGGTTTGGATCAAAACAGTTTCGTCGAACTATTAAAGAGGGACACTACTCTATCATAAAAGAACGTGGCTGAGTTTATTTAGGCCACGTGTCTCTAAACTCCAGATCTACTAAAGATATTGTAGCTTTCATAGTATCATGTCTTACTAAACAAGGGATTTCAAGAGAATACTTAGATTTGGTAGGCTGTGATGCTACAAATACCAATATTAGATGGAAAGGTGCTGCTATGAAACAGCTTGAGGTGCATCTCGGACGACCACTTCAGAGGGTTGTTTGTTTATTCCATTTTGTTTAATTACCTTTCCGCCATCTTTTTCAACATTTGGATGGTGAAACAACTGGTCCAAGATCATTTAGTAGGCCGATTGGGTAGAATTTCATAGTTGTGAAAAGCTCTCGGGGATAAAGTTTCAATTGACTGATTGTGAAATTCCAGAAGTTGACAGACAATTATTGAGCAAGGGCCAAAGATATCTTTTTGACGTAAGTTAAGCAATTAAAATTGGCAACTTTCAAAATGGTTTATCAAACTGTGACCCCGTCCGAATTTCACATAACAGATGGCTCATTTGTGCAATTAGTCTTTCGACTTTACATGAGCGTGGAAAACCCAACAAATGCCTTAAAAGCCATATTGACATCTATTTTAAAATGTTACATGCCAGTTTGGTTAAAAAAAAATGCATTAAGTACATTACAGACGGGCCTATACATCTGTACAGACCAATAGAAACATCTAGATACTTGCGTGACAATCTGAAAAATTGTCTAGTCCCTGTAAATGAAAGAAATTCGTTCTTTTCTCACCCGGAAAACCTACTGATGGTAATAGTCTTTGATAAGAGGAGGCACATAAAAGAGCTAGGGCTAAGAAGAGTGTTAAAAGCCAGGCATACTGTTTCAAAAGGTAAAAACATCAAAATCTTTATCACTCCTACTTTAAACTTCGCTGCAGCAGACTATACAAAATTAATTGATTGGAATGTAGCAAAATTATCATTTCCTCCTCTTTTTTGGAGACTAACCAATGATGAAATACATTTCTTCGTTCAATCATGTGATATCTCAGGCTGGTATGATAAAAAGTTTCCCTGCTACACGCAAGCTGTCAAGCGGTGCGTCAAATTGGTAACAGAAGCATCGTTTAAGGTATGTGGGCCCCAATCAAGAGATGGATTCATCAGGGCCACACTGTTACCATAAAATTGCAGTACAAAGTTGCATCTAAAAGTCAGACTTAAACAGAGGAAATAACAAATTTATATCTTATTCTGTCACGACACTAGATTTTTAATACAGTGTTTTGACTCTATTATAACAAATAATGTATTTAAGTAGTGTAAATAGCAAACACCCTCATTAATTGGATGAAAGGAAGGGTGTGGGTTGAACTCAAAGTGCAACTACCTTCCCGTGGTCAGTTCTGGGTTGTTTAAATATTATTAAATATCTAAACAAGCAAAGAGCTGTACAATTGATATGCAAATTCAACACTGGACCGCAAACTGACTTCAGGTGATTATTTTCTTTATTCATCAAACTCAGTGAAAATAGAATTTTTCCCGATTTTTATTGAGCTTGCGCAATCGGAAGATATTCTTTAAACGCAATTGTTTATTATTATTATTATTAAACATTACAATCTGCAAATATTTTTCACTATAGTGATAAAAAATATGTATATGTAATTTTTTTTTAATTCTGGAAAAAATCGGAATTTTTCAATTTTTTTGAATTTTTAGACGGTTTGCGGGATCGGAAGATAAAGTCCGATTTAAAGATTTTTTTTTTTTTTTTTTTGTTTTTCTTGTATTGACTAATCGCAACTTTTTCCGCACTATAGCAACCCGGAAATATCAACTTGACTTTTTTCGCACCACCCTAATGTGCACCACCCTGTACTAAAGAGATATAAGATGCAGTTATTTCTTATATGTTTAAAAATTCATGCTGCGAAGGTAATTCTATGTACCATCAAAGAAAATTTAATATAAAATTAATTTAATCTTTTTTAAATAAAAATAGATTTTACATTTCATAGAAAGTTCTTTGCTCCACCGCATGTCAAAAGCATGTAGCGAAACATCCAAAGTTAAATATATTTTTAAGTGTTTATTTTCAAAACCAATTTACGTAGGCTTATCTTTTTACTTAAAAAAATGTATATGGAAAAATTGCATTTAGAAAAAACATTTCATTCGCAATTAGGATCACAATACAATTATTTTCATGATTTTTATATGGAGTGGGAGATTTCCATAAAATTAGTTTTCGTTAATTAATCAAATTTACTATTGTATATATTTTCAGAAATACCTATAACCATCAATCCATTAAATCAATTTTTAAGGAGCTCTATCTAAATTTTGTATTATTATGACATAATTTTTATTTATTGTACCTTCGCACATTAAAATAAACGTAAAGTGCGAGCATTACTGGCACTCTGAGGGTTCTGTACAATAAATATATGAATTATTAACTTTATTATTAAAAAAACGTTGTTAAACAAATAATAAGAGTTTGTAAAAAACTATACAACGTAGGTTTGTGTATAGTTGTATATACTAGAAAACTATCAATAGGTATGCCATAAAAGTTCAAAAAGATATGCAGCCTAAATAATATCAAATATTGCTATTCTGTATAACTATTTTTTTAACCTTATCCTAATCTATTTATGGTGAATTTAATTAATATAAAAATTAATATAGCATTTCATAAAAATAAATTCAGAGTAGTAATAATCTTTTCTTTCTCACAGTGTAGCTAAAACAAAACCCTTGTTCAAAGGTTTATCTTGGTACTGTGCTAAGCGCGCTTCGAAACGAAGTCGCAAAGTTGCAACGCACACTTGGTCCATGCCGCGTTTTTCTAGATCGGTTTTTAATTAACCTTTAAAGTCACTCGAGACGTATTGAGAGATCCACTCAATATATTCTCAATATACTCAATATACTCAATCACTTATAGTGCTATGGGACACATTATTAAATGCATTACACAAATATATCATTAAAGGTATCACCCAAAGGTATGAAAAAAGGTGGAAGACTGGGAGCAGGAAAACACAACGGTAAACCTGCGAGTCAACGATTAAAATCGGATTTTCAGGTGTTTTCCACCAAGATATGACTCGGTAGACCGATTGCGTTTTAATATGCGAATCGAGTTTAAACTAATTCTGGAATTTTACCCATGAACACGATGAAGTGATTGTCTGTATTGCCGCCTCCCGGTCTAATAACATTGTCAAACATTGAATTAGAACAAATTAGTTGAAACTACAGCGCCTAGAATACCTAGTGTGAAAATATGCTATCCAAACAGTGCTAAAAATTTGTATACCTTAAATGTGTGACGATACTGCTAAAATTTCAAGTGTCGATCGCCGCGACATCTGCGGGATTTTCGTATTACTAGTATTAAATTGTATAAACTAGCAATTTCTTGCAGTTGTAGAAAATATCCTGCAGATGTCGCTGCGATCTGCATATTGCAGCAGTATCATTGCACATTTAAGGGATACAATATTTTAGCGCTTTTTTAAGTATTACAGGGATAGCCGATTTCCACACTATACAGTGTGTCCATGTATAACCGGACCGACCTTTATTTCCGCAACCGTTGGTCCTAGATGCATACTTCCAATTACAAAAGTGGTCAAAATTAGGTGCAGAGTTAAGATTAAAAAAGTTTGAAGAGAAAAAAACAATTTAACGAAGAATTACAGAATCTAAATTTTTATACGGTCCCCCGGTCCTATAACTTATATTTAGTAAAATTTAACTGTTACACTGACAAGTAAGGCAAAAAAAAGTCCCGTTATTCTACGATTAAAATTGACCGAGTAATAGCTGTTTAAAGTTGGGGCATATTTTTTGCTGAAATTTAGGGATCATTCACAAATTTAGTAGAAATATAATTTCGTCAGATATATTAAAGTAATGGTTGTGAGTAAAATTAGCATTGCAATATAAATTTGACATCTTTACTCCTTGTGATATATTACTGCAAAGTACTGAACATATAAGAGGATAAAAATAACAAAATTTTTGTTAAATAAAAGTATGAAAAACAACAGCCTCAATTCTTTACAAAAATGATACACATTTTTAAATGCTGTTAGATTACACCGTCTTTCAAATTTTGAGTTGTGCCATGTTTTTTAGCTTTTGAAAATTGATTCCCGTGTATTTTTTAACTCTAAATCTGAAAATGACATTCATTTTAAACCATCACGTCAGGATTTTTCTCAAATCGCAAATTTCAAAGTTGAAAAGCTCAAAGTTAAAATTGATCCCCCTTCCCCTCTCAATCGCATCAGACCGATGAGCTGTTTAGCTGTAAGAAACTCAGTATAAGCCATAAAATTTAATAAATTATTGAATTAAAATTAAACTGAATAAAAATGTCTTACATCTATTTTGTAGTATCATATTTTTCGCTATTTTTTACCCTTGAAACTTACAATTTGCGAAAAACCCTGACACGATAGTTAAAAGTGAAGGTAATTCTTTTGTTTAGCGTTTAAAAAAAAAAAAAAAAAAAAAAAAAACATAAAACTTAATTGTAAAAGTTAGAAAACACAACCATCGCAGGTTAATTTTATCTAATCTAAAACCATTTCTTAAACTTTTTGACGGTAATCTATCGGAATTGTTTTGTGTTATCCTCGAATATAAGTATTTATAAGATGCTAAGCATCAAAAATCATCATAATATTACATTGTAATCGGATTTAAGTCAGTATGTAAAATTTTAACTTCGATCGGACATTTGAAAGTCAGTTAAAGTACGAGTACGAATTTTAAACTGGAAAGACGATCGTTGCAAGTTAAATAAAACCTTATGAAAATAACATAATTTTTGTTAAAAAAAAATCATAGCCTCAAATCCTTACAAAATACAACATATGTTAAAATACAATTATTTTAACTAATCTGAAACTTAACTAATAAAGTTAACTCAATCGTAATAGTGGTACGATTTCTTTCAAACCTCAGATACCTTGAAATAAGTTTAAGTACTTTATATACGACCCCTGAAAGCACGGTCGAAATCATCTGTTTTGTTATGCAAAAATGTGGTGTAAGTCATGCATTTCAAAGTTTTATAACTCGGTCAATTTTAATGTTAGATGAATGGGACTTTTTCTGTATTACTTGTTAGTGTCACAGTAAATTTTTACTAAATATCACTTATAGGATCGTGGGACCGTATAAAAACTTAAATTTCGGAATTTTTTAATAAATGTGTTTCTTGACCCAAATCGCTTTAAAAATAATTCTTCACATTATTTAAACCATTTTTGTAACTGAAAGTATGCATCTAGGACCAACGGTTGCGAAAATAAAGGTCGGCCAGGTTATACGTGGACACGCTGTATATTCTAGGCGCTATAGTTGAAACTGTTATTATTCCTTTTAAAATTATATGCAAAAATATATACTGTTACAAGATTCAAATACGACAGTTTTCTTTGATTTCATAATCTGTTTATAAGTATATATTGCATTATATTATTTGCTTACTTAAATTTGTGCAATTATGAAGCAAAAAGTTATTAAAAATTTCGAAAGTTTCAACTTATTAAATAATTACATCAGTAAATATTATTTATTTTTGCAGAATAAAACAATACACATATGCATGAAACATTTACATATGCGTACGGAAGAATCAGATTTTTTCAACTTTTTTTTTTTTTTTTTTTTTTTTGATAAAGTGCTTGTTGCATGTATAAATCTTGGCTTAAATAAAATCATAAACAATAAAAATACTATACGTAAATATTAAGTAATTTTACTTAAAACGAATAACCATGAGAAAGCACATTGCTGTGGTTATATAAGCAAATATCAAAAAAAAAAAAAATGCATACTTTCCCAATATCTTTATTTTTTATCTAATGTAACTTTAAATTTCCTCCCAGCCTAAATGAATTACCATTCATTGTCATTTTCTCCGCTGTTTATTTCGATTTAAGTAAAGTATTCGATAAAAATATAAAAAATGGTGGCATACATTCATTTGTTTTTTATCAGATTAAATTTTGTTTGGGAACAGGGAAGAACACTTAACTGCCACGGACGTGGGAAGAGCAGCCGATTTCGTAGATGCGGAATTCCTATTTCTCCTTATAAACATACTAAAGTGTTCTTCGGGGAATTAGTCTTGTCGCTTTACTCTCTCTTTTTCTTGAAATGCTAAAACAGTAAAAGTTGGGGGGAATTTCGAATTTCATTAAAAACATCGATACTGAGTCGTTATTTGTTAAAGTACTCCGGCCGTATTTTTTTTCGACAAAATAGTGCTTTTAGCATGTACATAACTTTGATAAGAATTTTATTAAGGGTATCAGTACAACACTTATTATATTTTGTAGATTAAAAAATCTTTGAAAAATTAGATATATTTAAAAAAGCTATGTTAGATTTTTTATATCTATAAAGAATATACAGTGATATGGACTGTATTTTCTTTCTTGATATATACATTTTTTCATGTAATTATTTAGCTGAATGATTTTACTTGAATATAATTTTTTAACCGTTCAGTATAAATTATTTGCATTAGAATTATTATAAAGTGTATTATTTACTTCTGCACAACAGTATAAATCTTTTTATAGAGATAAAAAAATCTTTTTTTCAACTTTCAAACATTAAAACAGTAAAAGTTGGGGGAAAATTTCGAATTTCATTAAAAACATCGATACTGAGTCATTTGTTAAAGTTCTCCATGCGTAATTTTTTTTTTTCGACAAAATAGTGCATTTAGTATGTAAATAGCTTTGATAAGAATTTTATTAACGGTATCAGTACGATACTTATTATATTTTGTAGATTAAAAAATATTTGAAGAATTAGATATATTTAAGAAAGGCATGATAGATTTTTTTATATCTAGAAATAATACAGTGGCATGTATTGTATTTCCTTACTTGATATATACATATTTTGAAGCAATTATTCAGCGAAAAGATTTTACTTGAATATGATATTTTAAGCGTTCAGTATAAATTATTTGCATAAGAATTATTATAAAATGCATTATTTACTTCTACACAACAGTATAAATCTTTACACAGAGATATAAAAAATGGTTTTATCAATTTTTATTCAACTTTCAAATGCTATAACAGTAAAAGTTGGGGGAAATTTTTGAATTTCATTAAAAACATCGATACTGAGTCATTATTTGTTAAATTTCTCTGGACGTAATTTTTTTTTCGAAAAAATAATGTTTTTAGTGTGTAAATTGCTTTGCCAAGAATTTTATAAACGGCATCAGTACAATACTTATTATATTTCGTATATTTAAAAATATTTGAAAAGTTAGATATATTTAAGGGGTCTCAGGGATCTCTTAAAAATGGAAAAAAAAAATGAAAAGGCAAAACCATTCACAACATTTAATATCTTAAAATGTATAGGATTTAAAAACACAATTTTTATTGTGATGAAAGTTATAAGCATGTTCTTTAGTTTCATATATTTAAAAAAATGAAAGATGCAGATATAGTAATTAATGGGCGTTCCAAACTGTCCGAAGTTTGACAAGAAGAAAATTGGTATAACTGATTAAGCGCAGGATTACAAAATAAATTTCGCAACATGAATGATTTTTTTTTTGCCTAATTGTATTTCAGACCGTAATAATTACCCTGAAGTTAAATTAATTTGTATTTAAAGCATATTTATATTTTTAATACAAAGTTGTATTTATCTAATGCAAAATTTTGAAAATTTCAACAGTATAATAACCTAAAAAATATATATCTTTTTAACAATAAAAATGAAATTTTAGATTAAATTTTTGCAGACTAATATGAAATAAATGTTTTGAAAATTACATGAAAAAATATTCAGAAGTTTTGGAGATATCCTGCCCGTTATGCCTAAAAACGTCATTTGGAGAAAAATGACTTCGAAGTTTCGGAGACGCCGCTTCAGCTATTGAGCGTGTATAATTCTAAAAGACATAACTTCTGTTCTAATAGGAATTCCAAAGAAACAATTATATCAAAATGTTCAGAAAATATAGAAGTTTAACATCGAAAAAAAATTTTAATTTCGAAAATTTTGAAGCTTTAAGCGTTCTGAGACATCCTATTAGATTTCTTTATATCTATAAATAATTCAGTGATATTCATTAAATTTTCTTACTTGATATATACATATTTTCAGGTTTATATACATAATTCAGCGAAACGATTTTACTTGAATATAATTTTTTAAGTGTTCAGTATAAATTATTTGCATAAGAATTATTATAAAATGCATTATTTACTTCTGCACAACAGTATTATCTCAAAAATACTGGTCGTAGAGGTTTTTCGCTGCGCCAAATTCAACTGCAAACCACCTAAGTGAACCCCCCCCCCCCCCGTCTTTTCCACTATTTCGTTTAGCTCTAGCTCAATTAGGGGCCTGTAGGGGACGGGTTTTTTGGGGCGCTACTTTTCTATTGCTTTTATCTTAGTCTTTGTCACATTTACTGTCACATTTTCATTTCTTCTTTTATCCTAACTTTTGTCACAATCTTCTGCTCCACTTTTTGTCCCCCTCCCTTAACTATAACATTGGCTACTTTTTTGCTATTTGAGCTAGAGACTTGGATTTTTCTATTTTTTAGTCATTTTTGACTTTCTAACCAATCCCATTCCATATTTCACACTATTTCCCAGTTGTTAAGGATTTTCCTTAACAATGGAAACTTTTTCAATTATTAAGATAATTTTCTGGTTTTTTCTTGAATATGCTGGAGGTTGCCGTCAGTTTTGATCCCACTTAATTTTTTTTTTTACCTTGCTCGTATATTATTATTATTTCGTATTATCGTATATTATTAGGCTCGTAACGCGCCTAACATTGACATCTTTTTTATTTTTTAAATTATTCTCCTGTTTTTTTTTTTTTTTTACTGGGATATCTCGTATTAATTACTTTCTTGATCCCACTTAACATTTTTACATTTAGCATACATTATCAACTTTTTCAATTATCAAGATATTTCTTGAATATGCTAGAGGTTGCCGACAGTTTTGATCCCACTTAAATTTTTGACCTTGCTCGTAATTCATTGCCTAACATTGACAACTTTTTTATTATTTGAGTTATTCACCTGCTTTTTTTTCAATGGGATATCTCGTATTACTCTTATCCTTGATCCCACTTAAAATTTTTACATTCAGCACACATTATCCTTAACAATAGCATCTTTTTTCTTTCTTGGGTTAATTTTTGGTTTCTTCTCGCACTTATTGGTTGGTCCCTGCACTGATTTTTGGCGCATTTACATCATAATTATTCATCTACACTTTTGTGTACCATATTTCTTTTCAGGCAAGTGCGGCAGGACCTTAGTAGCGTCGGGTGAGTACTGTTAACTTTCATACTTTAGTGTAATATTTAACATTCTTTTTATTTTTCTGGTCCACCCATTCAGCCCTTACAATGTCTGTTCCTTATTTTGTCCAAGTGTGGGAAATCGGGATTGGATAGGCAATATACATGCTGCAGCAATGTTGTTGTAATTGTCTACATCAGTTCTACATTGAGAGTGTAAATATGTAAATTTGTTCTCTATTTCATTTTATTATTTTATTATTCATAACACACTATTATTCCTGTATCATATCAGATGAATTAAACTAGGGGACCATTTTTGATCACAGACACAGTAATAATCTTCACATACTGAAATTTGTTGTTACTTGTAAAAAATTATGATTGTGATTGTCGGAATTACAAAGTTGGACAGGGTATGGTGTTATTGGGAGAATTGTACAATTGATTTATATCTCTTTTTGAGTGTATGGTTTTTGTGGTACGGGGGCAAATGCACATACTTTTCCCTTTTCTTTGTTTTGGTATAGTAAACTTTTACTATCATTATTTTATTTTATTTTTATTTCATTTATTATTCAAAATTTTCCCCTTATTAGGCTCTTAATTTTTATCTTAGTCATTTTCGGTGGTCACGACTACCGGTTTTTGCTTTTTTCTATCTATATCCCTTTCTTTCAAAGATATGTGGTGCGGGTCTAGTGGACCCCCCCATTTATGTGTTTATCTTCAACTTTTAATATAACTCAAACGTATTATATCTTTAAATTGCTTGGCTGGCATATCATGATAGAAAGTAATATCTAAAATCATTTTAATAGTATCTTCGATCATTCTTAATAATATCTCTCTTAAAGTATTGCATAATTACTAATTGAAATTAGTTAACTAAAATAATCCCAAGTATTGATAAGCAGTCTTGTTAAAGTGGACTTAAAGTAATGTCAAGATACATAATGAATCAAAAAGGAATCAATCCAACAGTCAACTTGACAAGATTGGATATGGACACAGTAGTGAAAACAAGTACAATAAATAGAGAGGCATCTAATAATGAATTGGCTGACGTCCAATCATCTGGAGTTATTCCGGCGACAGAACCAGCGCTAATTACGAGTCATGTTGTTCAACAGTTGATAAATAAGGTCGAGGCGGTTTATCCACAACGTTATGAAGAATTTAAGGTCCTATTAACAAATCAATTAGGACATATCAAGGCTGTGGAGAAGGGAGAATTTTCAAAGAGCCCATACTATGGCATATATAACATACAAAGTTATAATGTTGTAAATAATATATATCAACCAGAAAAATATCGTATGAAGACAGCAAAGGGTGATAGAGCTGCCCAATTAAGAAAAAATGCACTATTTTTGGAATTTGAGTTACAACACATCAGAGCAATACATTATAAAGAATACAACAAAATACCATATTATCAAGCAAATAATACTGAACTAATAAACCTGCATCGGGAAATGAAAAGTGAAGAAATAATTAGCATAAGAAACAGAATTATAGAACTAAATCATAAAGAAAACAGAAGACCATATGTGACTAGTTGTCCGTTCTTCAATCATCTGCAGCTTCTGATCCTACTAAAGGAAGAGAATGATCCCATACCACAACCAGAAAAACTAAAATCAAAAACTATCAGTACCAAGAATACCCAACAAAGAAAGCAGTCTAATTTGGAAACTGCAATATCACTAGCAGAAGAAATTAATGAGGCTCGATTAAAAAACAAAGAAAAAATTATACAAAATGCATTAGGTGGATCACCACTTCCATTAAAAATACCACCATCCATAAACCAGCTAGAGTCACTATCAATCCAACAGCTCATTCAAGAATACAATATACTATTAAATAACAGATCTAATAGTAGCTCAGAAGAAGCTAAAAAATATCTCGAAACAATCTTTTCTAAAGCAATAAGAGATGAGAAACTTCTTATACAACACTCCAACGAAATAAATAAGGATTCTCCTGAAAAGATGAAAAAATTACGACATAAATTGGATATCCTGCAAACACAGAATGATGAATTGTCATTAAAGCTCAAAGAAAGTACAAAAGTGGAAATTAAACTTGAGAAATATTTGGAAGAACTGAAGCAAGAGAATAAACAATTAAAAATCTCCTTAACTGAGGTAGAACATAGTAAAGAACAAATAAAAGAAAGTTTTAAAGAAGAAATAGATAAAATAAAAAGTCAACAGAGGCAACTTAAGAAAAAAACTATAGACAAATTTTCACAAACAGTAAATAAATTAAAAACAACAACAACTCAAACAATAATGGAAAAAAGATCAAATGCAGAAGTAAAGATTGAAAATAAATTGGAAGAATTGAAACAAGAAAATAAACAATTAAAAGACTCTTTGGTCAAGGAAGAACAAAATAAAGAACAGATTAATGCAAATATTGTAACCCTTCAAGAAGAAATTAATAAATTAAAACGACAACAGAAGCAATTAAAATCACAAACTAGAGAAAAAATCATACAAACAGAAGTTAAGTTAAAAACAATAGCAACTCAAACAATAATGGCAAATAACGAAAATGAGAGAATAGAAGAAAATGGTGAAGGAGGGTTCATTCAATTATCCAACAGACTACAGAAAATTGAGGAGTTGGTGACGCGAAACCTGGAGTACTCTAGTGGGGGCTGTCAAGGAGTGAAATGCGGTGATGGCACAAAAACGGGCGTTCCCCCTGCTTTGCCGAACTCTAATTCTGCAATATTAATTAGAACAACCGCTAAACACATAAGGATTCCAAAACTCAAAGCATTACTTAACGAACACTTTAATAAAGTAAAGGAAGTTCCAATAATATACTGCAGAAATGCCAGAAATCCAGATACAATAATTATACAATCTAATACAGATGACAATACAGAACATTTGTTAAAAATGATAGAAAACACTCCTGACATTACAAAGTTAACAGAAATCACATATAAGTTGACTAATTACAAAAGAGTAATAATCACCGGTATTCCATCCTCAGTACCTACAAATGAAATAATATCATATCTTGAAGAAAATTTATCTGATAAAAACATCACCTTATTGAAAATAATAAAGAGGGATAATTCTACACTACATCACATCATATTGCAATTAGAAACAAAAGCATCACAAGAACTATTAGAAAAAAAATTTATACAGGTGGGTCTCAACAAGTGCTATATTCGTTCTTTTCGCCCAATAATTAGATGCGGCAATTGCCAGCTGTATGGACATCAGACATCTTACTGCAGGAGACAGCCAATTTGCGCCAAATGTTCGAGAGGTCACTGCACTTCGGAGTGCCCTTTTGCGGGAGTTCCCTCGCAATATAGATGCACAAATTGTTTCCACTTACCTAATTATAGGAAACATTCAGCGGATTCCACTGCGTGTCCGCTTTATCAATCACACTTGGCAAATAGAAGATGTGTTCAGTAGGACCATATGGCCATATTGTCAAATATTAAATAACTCAAAAGAATTTGTAATAGTGCATAATATTAATTATTGTTCGCATATTGTACCTTAATACTAAATTTTCAGTGTAGATTTAAAAATAATTTTTGCATCATGTATCCTACATAATATCTCAAACACAGTATCATTGTACTGTAAATTTGTAGGTAATTATTATCTACAATTACTTATACTTTCATAATAGTGCATAATATTAATTATTGTTCGCATCTTGTACCTTAATACTTATTTTTAGTATAGAGTTAAAAATAATTTTGCATCATATATCTTGAAAATAGCTTTAAGTGTTGCAAATATCACATCTGTACATGGTTTAAATTGATGTTATGGTTTAAATTATGTGTGAATCCTGAAAATATAAAAGTGTATCAAATTCTAAAAACTATGCATATTTATATGTTGTAATAATGAATATTTCTCTCAAATGTAATTATAGGGGTCATCTGTAAATATTTATTGCAAACACTGTCAATAATTGTCATATATCTAACATTGTTATTTCTCCTAAACTGTAAACAAAAAAAAAAAAAAAAAAAAAAAAAAAAAAAAAAAAAAAATCAAGGAGTTTCGCAGGTAGTAAAACTTTTCCCTGCCCTGGGCTTGGGGGTTACACCTAACCATAAGCCAAAAGCGGGTTCCCAGGGTGGGTGCTTACTTACTTACTTACAACAGTATAAATCATTACACAGAGATATAAAAAATGCTTTTATCAATTTTTATTCAACTTTAAAATGCTAAACAGTAAAAGTTGGGGGGAAATTTCGAATTTCATTAAAAACATCGATACTGAATCATTAAAATAGTGTTTTTAGTATGTAAATAACTTGGAAAAGAATTTTATTAACGGTATCAGTATAATACTTATTATATTTTGGAGATTAAAAAATATTTGAAAATTTAGATATATTTAAGAAAGCTATGTTAATTTTTTTATATCTATAAATAATACAGTGATATGTCTTGTATTTTCTTACTTGATATATACATATTTTCATCTAATTATTCAGTAAAAAGATTTTACTTCAATATCATTTTTTAAGCGTTCAGTATAAATTATTTGCATAAGAATTATTATAAAATGTATTATTTACTTATGCATAATACTATAAATCTTTACACAGGGATACAAAAAATCTTTTTTTTCAACTTTCAAATGCTACAACAGTAAAAGTTGGGGGAAATTTCGAATTTCATTAAAAACATCGATACTAAGTCATTATTTGTGAGAGTTCTCCTGCCGTAATATTTTTCGACAAAATAGTGTTTTTAGTATGTAAATAGCTTTGCTAAGAATTTTATTAACGGTATCAGTACAATACTTATTATATTTTGTAGATTTAAAAATGTTTGAAAATTTAGATATATTTAAGGAAACTATGTTATTTTTTTATATCTATAAATAATACAGTGATATGTATTGTATTTCTCCCCGATTGTGTTTCTGCCTTGCCGGGGCGGTGGAGCTTGTGTGCACCAATGACCCGGAGAACTAAGTCGGCCGTAGCGTAGCTACTGGCAGGGTCATCCAAGCAGGACAGGTCGAAGGACAGGTGCCAGGCGAAAAGAAGCACCCTGGTCCTCCTGGTTGGGGATTTTGCGTAACGTTTTTTTGTACCCTCACCATGTAAAACTCTCACTACTCGTAAACCCCAAATGAACAATCACTCGGCAGCTAAAAATGGTCTAAACGATGTAGGAAAGAAATTGGCTAAGAGATTTGGAACTGCGGATTTGTTGATAATTGATACTTGGAATATAAGAGGTCTAAATGCAAAGGAAACGGAACTCATGAAACTTATAAAAGCAAAAGAGATTGCTATAGCGGTGATTACAGAAACAAAGAAAAGCTTAAGGGATCAAAGGATATAGAGAGCTACATTATGATTTGTAGCGTAGAACAACATCAGAGAGCCGCATATGGAGTAGCTATTATTATAAATAATAAATGTAAAAAGAGATTAGAGTATACATGTGGATAAACAAGAGAACTATCTCTCTAAGATTTAAAATAAGTAGAGGATTTCTAACCGTCGTAGGATTTTATGCACCAGAAGAAGGAAGGAAGAATGAAACTATCGAATTCCATGAACAACTTCAAAAGACAATCGATAAATATCCAAATGACCATTTGATTATAGCAGGGGATCTATATACTGGAGTGGGAACTCAGCCCATTACCAAAATTATAGGAACGCAGGGAGACATATGTTGGAATGAAAATGTACGAGAGTTGAGAGACTTTGCAACCTTTAACAGTTTAAAGATAACAAACATTTTTTTTTTCGTAAAAAAAGATATAAATAAATATACATGGAATGCCAGAGGATCAAGATCACTAATTGGTTATATCATAGTAAATGAAAAACTGTCATCATAGGTGTTAGACGCACACGTATTTAGAGGATACGATATGTACACTGAGCATTATGTGGTGATCTGTAAGATTGAAATATGGACTAGATGGAGGACACATCAGACACAAAGGACGAGAAAGCTAGAACAAATATACAAGGTAATGAAAACAAGGTATGAAACATATCTATTAGAAAACGAGAGTATAAGAGCATTATACAGAGAAAGATAAAAAAATATAGATCAAGGAACAATGGAGGGGGTAGATATAGAGAAGGAATGGAATAATATTAAACGTATTATATACAACGCAGCAGATGAAGCCTTTGGAAAAAGAAAAAAAGCGAAAAAGAAAAGAGGATTGAAAATTTGGAATGAAGAGACCGAGGCCGAGGTAGACCTACGCTCCGATGGATTGATCAATGGAGCCGCAACAGACTGATTTAGCCTAACCCATACTGAAGAAGAAGAAGAAGATGATGATGTATTGTATTTTTTTACTTGATACATACATATTTTCATGTAATTATTCAGCGAAAATATTTTACTTGAAAATGATTTTTTAAGCTTTCAGTAAAAATTATTTGCATAAAAATTATTATAAAATGTATTATTTACTTCAGCACAACAGTATAAATCTTTACACAGAGATTAAAAAATGGTTTTATCAACTTTTATTTCTGGGTTTCAATAATTTCTGTTCCTAATAGTTTGATTAAATATTTTTATTTTAATTACATAAATAACGTTAAAGGTCTATGTGAAATTTTATTATCATAAAATTAAGGGGATCCGGGACACAAAAATCTTCAAATTTGCTAAAAAAAAAAACTTTTATTGCATTAAAAAGTCTCTTTTTCCCGCTTAAAATGACGTTTAAATCATGTTTCTATCTTAAATAGAACAGAAAATATTACTTTTTTCATTTTGGTTTGCTTTCAAAATCTAGCTTTCAAGCAGTTGTCATGGAAACGAATTCTTGTGAAAATGAGTTTTATTTTTCATGATAGCTTTTTTAAGCATTTCTTGCATTTAAATTGTTATAAGTCAAAAACCGTTAAAGATAAATGGTTCAAACTTGAAACATGTCTTTTTCAATTGTTTTGCTTTAATTTTGATTTAGCAAATGAATAAAAAATAATACTTTTGAAAATATGATTTTTGAAAAAAATTGTTACATTCATTTTTTTCTATGTTTACTTTAAATATTTTAAATATTCTTAATTTAATATTTTTAAAATGCTAAATCAAAATTAAAACTTATATTTTTCGGTTTATTTAAATGAAAAAAATTTAAATTCTACAAATAAGATTTTGTTTACAAATGATATGGTTAAACATAAAAAAAAAAAAATAATATTTTCATTCAATGAATAAATATTGTTTTAAAATGTGTCCCGGACTCTCTTAAGCAAAGTAACTTAACGTAAACACATTGACAAAAATATATAAACCGTTCAAAAATAAAAATAGGAAAATGCAAGAAAAAAACTTTGCGAATACTATCTAAAATCTTTCATTTCTATTTATTGCAATTTTGAATTTCTTCCTAGTGTAAATGCATTTACAATAGTATTCTATGGAATACTATTCATTGTTATTTTCTCCGTTGTTTACTTGAACTGGAGTGAAACAATCGATGAAAATAAAAGGAAAATATGATGTTCATTCATTTGTTTTTTATCAGGTTAAGGACACAGAAGTACACTTAACTAGCACATTCATCGGAAGAGCAGGCGACATCTTAGATTTGGTATTCCTATATTTCCTTATAAACATATAGAAATATGCTTTAGGGAATTTACCTTATCACACTCCTGTCCTTTATCTTCTTCAAATGTTTAAACACTTGAAGTCGGAAAAATGTCGAATCCAATTAAAAACATAGATACTAAGACATTACCAGTTAAAGTTCTCCGGAAATATTTATTTTGACTACACACGAAAAACACCATTTGCTTGGCTATAGAATGATAGTGTTTTTACTGAAATATTATTTAAACTAAGAAGCTTAAAATGTATATCTATATACATTATTTTTTATATTTTAAAAAGTTGAAAATAACGAAAATATAAGACAGATTTAAGAAGCTGTATATATTATTGAAGGAAGGATATATGTATTATTTTATTTATTTGCATAATTTTACTGAGTTATTTAAGCAAAACTATTATTTAAAGGCGAAATTTTAAACCTTTTGAATAAATTATTTGCCTAAAAGATGTTTGAGCAAAAACATTTTACCTATGCGCATTTATTATTACGCCATTTATGCATAAATATGTGTGTAACGTGATTTAATGACTTTGCCAGTTATTCATTATAGTATCGCATGTTTTGTTTTGCTAGAATTACACTTACATATATATTATTTTATTTTCATAAATGATATAAAATAATCTGTAAAAATCTTCATTAATTTACATTAAAATTAAACATAGTAATTTTCAGTAAACACATTGTGGATATTAAACAAGAAAGTGTCAAAACAAAATGTGAATAGTGTCCGTCATCTATATTCTCTACGTCTCTAATTAATCTAACATTGAATTTCTCTAAATGTAAAAGAATTACAATTCATTGTCATTTTCTTACTGTGCTTATTTGGACTTGAGAGGCTACACTAGTCAGGGAAGAAACGCAACGCTCAAGAGCTGATGTTAATTCTACAGGAGTATTGTTTACAGATTTCTTGCTCGCATTTTAATAATATATATATATTTTTTGGCTTAGAATACCTGCGCTTGATATCTTTTATTGTGCTTTTGTACTTATTCAATTTTAGCTACGGTTTTTTTATATGCAGATACTTTCACTTTTGGAACCTGTTAGAATCGGTTCTGAAAATGAAACTATCCTCATATATACAAAACTCTAACGCAATCGAAAGAGTACAAAAGCATCTGAGGCATCGACCTCAGATATCATATTCAATGCATATATTACTATGAGAGACCGAAATTGGAGAATGTTGACTGTCACCGGTGAATGTCAACCCATACCAAATATGTCGGATAAAGACCGAATATTTTATTATATTTTTCAACATTCGAACCATCACCGATGTATGCCGACAAGCACAGATATGCTTTGGTGGAGGTCGAAAAGAGAAGCCGAGATCAACAGAGAGACTACTGTCTGCCTCCAAATTCTTTGTTCTGCTGCGAGTCACTCTTTTTCAGTCTTATGCAAAGTTTGTTGGTGGGCGTAGAGTTTTCTTTTCTTTTTTTTTTCGAGACCGTTATTTATATTAAATATTGCAGTAAATAGCGATCTTTTTTTTTTTTTTTTTTTTTTGAAAAGTTAAATGCTTTAATTGCGAGTAAACGAGGAGACAATTGTTGTCATTTTTCTCAAGAAAAGTACTCTAAAATACTTTCTGAAGTGATTTCTTCTAAAACTAAGTGCAGCACACCTTTTGATTATAGACAATTAAAGCGTTTTGATGTTTTAAAAATTAATGATGAAGATGATTGATGATTAATCGTAAAATAAAAACCAGGAGAAACGAATATATAGTATTATGTTACCAAACATGAATTGTTCAGTATACTATTTGATACTCTCACCGGAATAGGTTATGCAGGAAGAACACGTATGCTTAAAGATTTGCAAGTTAAATACAAAAATATTGCATGTGAAGTTGTAATGTTGTCTTTAAATGTTTTCATACAACGTCAAACGAATAATTGTTTACCGAAGAAAGGTATTGTTGTTAAACCAATGGTCAGTTCTGAGTTAAACTAAAATAAGACCATAAGAATGATATTTAAATATATATTATTCTTTATATTTAATATATTGAAAAATGATTGCAAAATCATATATATTTCACAAAACTGTGAGAAAATCGATTACTTAAAGGTGAATGTTTGGAGTGAACTATCTGTTTAAGAATTATTTGAGAAAATAATATTTACTTTCTCAGATGTATATTTATATAAATATATAAAAATAGATTCTGTCAAGTTTTTACTCTTAAAAATAAATTTATTTTTTATGTCTAAATAATTTATTTTATTTTCATAAGTAAAATGCAAAAATTAGATAAATATTAATCTATTTATTCAAAAATTGAACATTTTGTCATAACATTAAATACATTGTAAATTTTAAGCAAAGAAATGTTAAAACCACTTTTAGAATACTTTACAAAATCTTTTTTTTTTCTATTTAATTTAACTTTAAATTTCGTCGAAGAGAAAATGAATTACTATCCATTGTCATTTTCTGCATTGTTTACTCAGACTTATTAAACTCAGACAAATTAATTGGTATAAATGACAAGAAATGGTGACATACATTCTTTTATTTTTCAGATTAAACGTTCTTTGAAAACAGAGAAGAGCACTTAACTGCACATAAATGGGGAGCGCAACGAATTTCAAATTTGTGGATTTCCTATTTTTTTTTTTTCATAAACATACTGAAGTGCGCTTCAGGAAGTTCGTTTTGAAACACCCCTCTCACTTTATGTTCTGCAAATGCTTGACAAATTAAAGTCGGAATATGTCGAAGCTAATTAAATCATTGATATTGAATCAACTTCGAAAAAAGTTCACAAGAAGTGTATACTTTGATAACCTACAGCAAAATATAGTTACTTATACTATTTATGATCAAAGTGTTTTTACTAAGAAAATAGCTTGGCTAATAGACGTAACAATGTCATCAATGTAATAGGTCATATTTTACGTATTTAACAAATAAAAATCAGTTAAGTTAAAAAAGGTTTGTTGGCTTGGTTACATGAATTAACACAAAAGATTTATGTACTATTTACTGACATTCAACGAATGATGTTATATAATACGTTTATATATTTATATACCGTGTGTCTTAAAAACGACTGACTGATTTTAAAATTCAATAACTCGTAAACGGTGACTTATATTTAAAAACTTTTGGCAGGAGTGTTATGTATGATGTCAGAAGTTTTTTTTTTTTTAACCGATACAATTAAGTGGCGTGTACGTATTGTAGGTTTGAATGGTTGTATATTTTGTAAAAACCTCTGCTAGTACGGACAAATAAAACAAAACGTCTTCAGTGGGCTAAAGAGCATCAAACTTGGACACTGAGAGAATGGGAAAAGGTTTTTTGGACTTATGAATCCAAGTTTGAATTGTCGGAACAAAAAGACTTCAGTAATTCAACGAATGGTCGGAGAGCGTGCACTCGAAAATGTTTTGAATCACAAGGTAAAACACGGAAGCGGTACCGTCATGATTTTGAGTGGTTTTGGAAAAGGAAAAGCTGTATATTTAGTACAAGTTAAATCGACATTGGATATGAGAGTCTATCATGATATCGTATTATATCATGCAGATCCACCTGCTACTCTGAATATTGGTAAATGATTCACTTTTCAGCAAGCCTATAACCCAAAACACACATCTTTAATCCTGTTTCAGTTATTTGAAAACGAAGGAGAAGCAACAAACTCTCAAAATTGTGTCGTCTAGTTGTAAAACCGACCATCTCCCAAATATAAGATTTTTGGGGAAAGCTGATTTTTTTGCCACACTTAGATAAAAAAAATTGGAACCAAAACTTTTTAGTTTTATTGTCATTAGGAAAGTATATTTGACCAGCTTTTGCATGGCTAACTGTTTTCAGATGGTAGAAGCGTTTACTCAGAACTTAAACAACTGAAAAAAACACATTTGCAGATACTGAGGGGTCAGCCAGTTTTGCAACTTGACGACACAATTATGATATGCTCCCCAAAATCGCTTTATCTCAGTTCTATTGAGAAATTATGGAATGAAATGGACAGAAAAGTTTATTCGATGGCTCCAACAACTCTTCGTAGTCTTTGCGAATGCTTGCAGTATTCCTGGAGAAACATAAGCCACGAAGCACATGAAAAATGCGTGTCTCGAATGTCAGTGTTATGCAAAGCTGTAATACGAACTATAGAATGTCACATTGATAAAATTAACATATGACTTCAGTTATATTTTATACATTAAATAAATAATATTTTAATATATATTTTGTTATTACATTATGTAAAACATCATTCTACGTTAAAAATGTTACTATTTCGAAATACTGTGTTCTTTATTCTTAATTTATACATTTGACAAAAGAAATTTGCACGTTAGTGTATGTAAGTGAAAAAAAATTTAAAATAAGCCTTAGACGTGAAAGAATATAAATCTAACAAATTTCAATTTCTCGTGACTTTAAATTCGTCATTTAGACTTTCCTATTGGAAACGATATTGGGTATGGTAACGATCTCACAAATACTGAGATTAATGTGACATAAACAGGTATTTAGATATATAAAGTAATTTTAGACAGAGAAATGATAATTATACTGTTAGATTACAACAGTTTCTTTATCTGAAAATCTTCAGAATAGTTATTACAAGAGGTGATTATTATAATATACTTGTACCTTGTTTGGTCCACATAAAACCTTTTCTGGTACATTCATTATCAAAATTAAAATAAGAGAGTAGAAAGGGTAGTAAAAACATTTTGGATCAATTAAAATTAAAACAGCGTTGATTTGCAATCAGCCACTTTTTTAAATTTAATCTTTCCAAATCATTAGAAAGTCGATTTGTTCTTCCAAGAGCTCTATCGCAAAATCTTCTGTAATATAAGATAGATTTTTAAAGAAATGTGTAGTGTAATCGTGAAAATAATGTAAAATATGAGAATTTTAAAAAACTGGAAATAAAATATTGTACATTCTAACGTGTAACGTGCACTTTTGTGGTTGGAAAATTGATCGAAATTTACACGGTCACATTAAATGTCTAAAAAATTTACAGATGAGGAAAGAGATGATTATAAGAAATGAAAATTTCACATTTAAAAATATCTATTTATTTATAAATAACTGTTTATAAATTTATAAATAATTTCGGTTTATACGGAGAAAATACGCCAAAATTGAAAATTATAATGTTAATATTTAAGTATGCATTATACACAGAGGAGTGTTATACTTCGGAATATACAGAATTTCTATTGGGATGATGTTAACACATGAAATATTGCGGAAATTTATGTAATATATGAAGCAAAAATTAAATGAGAAGCTCAAAGTTTTTGTTTCGTGTTTCATGTTTCAGAGGAAAACAGAAAAAAATTATAATTTCTAGAAATTAAATGATCCCGGCATACACCCAAACTCGTAGAAATGAATGAAAAAACGATTGTGATATAAACACTGTACAGTAATAAAAACTATTTCGTTTTTATCTTTGTGTGTTTAGGCATGCATATGTATATTTTACTTTACTTTTGTTTCTGAAAAAATTGTATTGAGCATGCAAAAGTTAAAAAGAATACAAAAGAAATATTAAAAAAATAATAATAATAATATTTAAAATTTTATTTTTAATCTAGTGAATTTCAATCTTGAACGATGGAAGCATTTTTTATCTTAACGAGAAAAAAAATAATGCTGAATTAAAAAAATGTAAAAATTCACCAAAATCTTTCATCAATTATCGTCTAGTTACATACATAAAAATGGATTCATAAAAGAAAGATTTTTGAAATACAAAAATTTCAAAACATCAAAGAGAATGAAAACTAAAATTTACTAGCCTTAAACGTAAAAGTTTAAAACAAAGCTTTCACGGCTAAAAGTTTAAAAATATCTCTAATTTTTTGAAACCAAAAAGGAGGAAGCGAAATGTTTTAGAAGTATAAAGTAAAGCTAAAATGATCTTGTGGAGTCCTTTGTCTTTAGGGAATAGAATTTTTTACAAATGAAGAATTTTAAAGAGCATGGTAGTTTTCCATCGAGTGAAAGGAACTACATAAATGTATAAGAGTCTCTGGAGAGATCGGACTGAAAGGCTCCATTTAGAGGCAACATATAAACCGGTAAATTTTCTTTGGAATGCCGTTTGTGTGAAGAAAAAAACTCTATAAAAGAACTTTCATCTCTTTTCAAGAACTTTTATACCAGTTTTCTTATTCGCTACCTTGAGACTATTACTTTGTTTTAGAAATAGTAATCGGTATCTTTATAGTTACTTTGATAACACTGATGGAGAACGTTTCATCTGATTTCTATGCTAAAATATGCTGAATTTAAATTTAGAGGCATGAACTGTTTGAGAAACATTTTACATATTTTCCCATCAGACTGTTTTTTAACTCTCCAAATATTTTTTAAAAAGAATTGTTGAAAAAGAAATATACTTAACTATTTCTTAAATTTCCACGTACAAATACTACTTTTTGTTTATTCAGTATCGCTATAAATAAATTTATTTAAAATAAAAAGAAAAGTGCCCAGTTAAATTGATTGCATTGAGCTCATAGGCTGGTCACACTAATTGTATATCATACTCTTATTTCAAAGAATAATATTCCTCGAAAAATAAAGAAATATAAAAAAAAAAACATATAGGTAAATTAAGGGGGTGGAGATGAGGTCCCCCTTTATCTAAATTAAGGAGAATTAGCTCCCCCCTTTATACTTAACCAATGAACCTCCAAATCTACCCAGGGAAGTGCCTTATCAGAATAAACTGGTATACCAAACTTGAAGCAAATCGGTTAATTCTGCATGAAAAACCCATTTATCTAAATTAAGGGGGGATTAGCTTCCGTTACCCCACTTTATACTTAACGAATGAACAACCAAAACTTATCAGAAACCACGCCTTATCAGAATGAACCTATACACAAAAATTGAAGCGAATCTGATATTTCTATCAGGAGCTATAGCGTTACGTACATACATACGTACATACAGAATCTGCAGGCACATTAGCTCTCAGGCTTTGATAGCCTGTGAACTAAAAAAGTGTACTTTCTTCTAAAACTGAAGAAATTATTGAAATAATTTAGGAATAATTCTGTTTTAGTTCAATGCACAAAATATATGTTAGATTAAAGAAAAGAAAACCCGCGTAGTTCAAAATAGACTTATTTAATTATATAGTTTCCCAATGCACTATCATATGGATTACTACCACAAACACTTTAAGAATTGGTATTTTATTATCAAACAAACAGTTTTTATATAGAAAACGACGATTGCAACTCATTTATTCGTTCTAAAATACAAATTGTCTCCGTAAATACTGTATTTGGGTGTTTGCCAATGGTTTCAACTCTAAAGAAAATATTTTAAGTTAAATTTTTACTGTATGTTTTAACCTTTCATGAAAACTAACGAATGTTATCAAGTGAATGAAGTGACCGCCATCCGCGTTGAAATAGCTTGGAACTAAACGTTCCATACTTCGGAATAGATATTTCAAATTAAATGCATTGTCTCTTTCTAAATTACTGTGCACTGGCAGACCTACTCTCATGTCCAAAACTTAACACGCTTTCGATTTTACATGCTTTGTTAAATGTCTATTGAAATTCTTGTCGAAATGTTCTTGAACTTCATTGTGTAAAGACTTCATACTTCTCAGTGAAGATTTAGTAAGGAGTATAATTAGGAGGCTAATAATAATTTAACAACAAAATAATATTTGCGATAACCTATCTAACAGAAAATACTGAAAATGATCTGCCACTGTGTTAAATGACTATTTAGATACTGTTCAACGTTTTTGTTGATTTATGGAGGAATAGCACACATATTCCTTAAGATGTTAATGTGTCTGAGAAAAAAATCAAAAGTTTTTCGTTTTTAGCAAATAGAGTTTTTAATCAAAGATAACACAGCCTACTGAAAACCGGGCAAAGAACAGTAGAAACAGTATACTGCAATTAAAACATGAACATATTAAATATTTGATGAGGTATGGTTATTTGTATAAAATAATTTTTAACTGAGCATTGTGGAAGATTCCAAAATTTTTATTTCAGAATGCGGTTGTTAGATATTTTAGGCAAATTATATAAGAAATCCAATCAAATATTGTGAAAACTCAGAAACATGCAGGGGGCTGATTAAAAATCGTGGAAAGTCCCTCATCATAAAGATACTTTTAGAAGGCAACTCGCTTTCAGAATTTTTGCAATATTTTACTGGAATTCTTACATAAGTTGCCCTAAATTGCTGACTACCAAATTACTGTTTACCAAATATTTATTTACTATGCTTGCACCAATGTTCACAAACGCTTAACAGGACGCAAATAGTACAGTGACAGACCATTTTCAGCATTTTTTTCCCCACAAAGGCGACGCAAACATTATTTTATTATTAAACTTATTATAATCCCCTTAATTGTCCTGCCTACTTAATCTCCATTGAGAAATATGAAGTCAAACATGTTGTTTATATCCTTGAAGAATTCGTAAGAATTTCATTAGATATTCGACAAAACATGTAAAATCGAAAGCTTCCGGTCACTTAACCTTAATTTTGGGAAATGAGTGTATTTCACACAAAGGAAGGTAACTCTCTGAAAAATTTTGCTACAATATCTTTCTTATGGCACTTTTCCAGTTTAGTGTCCTTGGCGGTTTTGTTTTATGTTTGGCGCAATTCGGGATCAAAAAGTGAAAAATGTTGCCTAATGATATAAACAGCTATGAAAACAAGTTTGATGAACTTTTATGAATGTTTAAAAATAATATATAAAAATTTGATTTATATATATTGTTATTATTGTCTTTGATATATTATTTACTTCTGTTTGCATATCAAAATAGATAAATGACTTGTTTATATAAAAAACAAATATATAAATATTGAAAAAAATTCTTGTGTGATTGAAACAGACAATAGGTTATCAATAAAATATGCATTAAAATTTTTCTTGTCTCGCCAAGCCTATTTCTGCTTACTCGCTAACACCTCCGTACTCGAAAAGTACTTTGATAATGTTAACATTTTCTTCCATTCTTAGAGTTTAGATTGGATTAAAATACCTTGTAGTTTTTATTGCAAGATGCCAGATGTATAGTGTGTAGTTCTTAGAGAATATAATTTATTTCAAATGAAGAATTTTAAAGAGCATGTTAGTTTTTGATCGAATAGAATGAACAGCATAAATATATAAAAGTTTCTAAAGAACACGGATTCAAAGTCTCCATTTAGAGACTACAACTAAACTGGTAATTTTTTTTTTGGAATGTCGTTTTGTGTGAACGCTAAATTTATAAAACACCGTTCATCTCTTTTTATAACTACTATACCATTTTTCTTGTTCGATACTTTAAGACTATAGATTGCTTTTACAAATAGTAATCGACATGTTTTTGGTTATTTTGAAACACTTAAGACCAATGTTTCAAACACATTTCACTCTAAAATACCAGAAATTAAGTACAAAGTTTTTAGTGTAAACTCTTAAAAATATTTTAAATACTTTAACATAATATGCTTTTGTAAAATTTTTAAAATCTTTCTTTAAAAAAAATGTTGAAAAAACATATATTTAGTTAAAATAAAAATATTCTAAATATTTCTATTACAAATTCAAGAATATATGAAGAGTAAAGTGTAATATATTGTAATTAAGGCAAAAAATATATAATTTCAATAAATTTATAAAAATACAAGAAATTTAATGTAATAAATAATGAAGACCAAATGTAATATATGTAAGATAATAAATGAAAAGGTCTAAAATATAATAATTTTTTTGAGAAACATAAAGTATTGTTTATGTAATTTATGAAAAATCTGGTATTCGCAAAATGCAAAAAACATACTATGAAAAAAAAAACACATTGTTCATAAGAGAGGTTTTTATACTAATCGTTTTGGATAATTTATGGGCACTATCCGATATATACTCTGGTCTGGCAGAGATTTCGATTTCATATGCGTATTGAATCCATCCGAAAGTGCGTTTAAATATCTGTATTAAATAAAAAACTATTCTAGCATTATTATGTTGATATTCACAAGTTTCACACACACACAGTTACATGTATAGGAAAAGCAAAAAGTATTCGAACTGTTAGACAAGATGGTTACGAATGTCCAAATGCATCATGCTGTGTATGAGATATTTTCTGTGATTGTGTTTGACAGATGTCAGTCTTGTCCGAAATACCCACTGGCGCCATTGAAAGATTTCTACAGAAAATATGCTACAGAAAACTATTTGAGAACATTTTAAGAGATTGTTTATTTCAACACTCGGGAAAGTTAGACATAAATGTTGACATATGTTAGAGACTTCATATTGTGTAGAATTCAGAATATAAAATAAAATCATACACGTTATTTTAAATTTACTGAATGCATTTTACAAACGTGATTATTCGTACTTCTACAATTGTCTATATGCAGGTTGGCTATAGTTACAGTTTAAGTGTTTAGAGCTCAATTATAAAGGCTGTATGGGTGAAAATGCAACAGCATTGCATATACATTTTGTATAGACCATACGGAATCTGAAATAATAAAAAAAGAGTTTGCATTTTCTACATCAGTGACAAAAGTGGCACTGCAGGCCGCTTCTTGGGAATAAAAAAGCAGTTTCGTAGTGTTAGTGGGGGGTTGGAAATTTTACTATCAGTATTATTGTATTGTATGCTAAATTTAGCTTTGTTTAATTGTGTAACGTTCAGTGATTAAATAAACGCAGATTGTCTATATAATAATGCTGGCAGTAAAATGATCGAACCCACTCTAAAGCTACGCCACTGAAAATTTTCATAAAAACTGGGAAAATGATCATTTAATGTGATTGATAAACATTTAGCGGACTAAAAATTTTGTTTATGCTTACTTTTTGGCCAAAAATCAGCCTACAACACCAATTACAAATGTGGATTACATTTTTCTTTGTAAATAAATTTATGATAGTCTAAATAGTGCATAGTAGTGTTGCGTTTGCATCAGTACATTCTTTATAATTGAGTTCTAAACACGTATGCTTTAATTATGGTCATCCTGTATATTGTTTATGTAAATATCAACATACATATACGCTTAAACACAAAACATATACACTCAGAGCAAAAAGTGTAAGATGATAAATGTACGCCGTAATTTATTTTCCTTATTCCGCAATGTATTTTCATTGCAATAATTATGGGTTTTAAAAGAAATGGTATCAAAATTTGAGTAACGGAGTGACGCTTTGATGGGACTTTAAATGTTTTGTTTTAAAAGTGAATTATAGTAATTTTTGGTTTGCCTTTTAAAGTATATTTAAGTATTCAACCAGTACTTTTAATTTCCTCATACACTGGTAAATATATCTAATTTTCACTAAGCCTATATTATGCATTGATATGTAATAACTTCAGTAAAATATCTTTTGAACCATGCTATCCAAAACTGCACGAAAAAATTGTGTGAACGTTTACTCTGTTTTATACTATCTAAACTAAGTGATATATATGCAAATTGACAGTATGACGCAAAGAAAAGATTTAGTTAGATTTTACTTGCGATTATGGATAGCGAGGCTCAAAAGATACATCATTTTATTGAAATAAATACTCATAAATGCATAATGAAGCTCGGTGAAAGCGTGGTATATTTATCCCTTTACCTACTGCCGTTAATTATAAGTACCATTAAAATAACTTGTTATAAAATTCATTTAATACATCGATTAGTAGTAAACAGTTTAGAATGAGTTATAGATTCATTACTTTATCTTGTTCCAAAAGCATTACTGGTTACACGAAACAAAAATATTTTTAAAAGGATGATTTATTTTGCCTTTGCATATTTTCAGCATTCTGGGAGTTGGGAGAGGGGGGATTTTTCAATTCGGAAATATTTCTATATTTCTATTTTAAGAACATTATATTTGTCCTAATTCTACAAAATACTAAGAAAAATATTTAAAATATAAGATTTGGGGTTATAAATACCGCACAAAATCCTTATAAATTCAAATTTAATTAATCCTTCTAAATCCTTCAATCCTTCTAAAATCCATCTAAAATCCTTCTAAAATTTATTAAATGATTATGTAAATCTTCTAATTTAATTTTAAAAATTCACGTTTAATGCTTTAGAAGATAAAATTTTCATGAATTCATAATTCAGTACGTAAAGGGTTAACAGTGAATGGGAAAATTCAAAGTATTGTTGAAATGTATAAATACACTTTAAAAGACAAACCAAAAATAATGATAATTTCATTTTAAACCAAAACATTTAAAGTCACATTAAGGCGTCACTCCTCCACTCGAATTTTGATAACTTTTCTTTTAAAACCCATATTTTGAATTTATGAGAGATTTGAATTAAAAAGCATCATCGGATAAATTTTACATATCTTTTCATGTTGAAAATAATGCTTGCACCTGTGAATATAAATAGAACAAAAAAGAAAAAAGACGAAGTAAAGAAATATATATATATATATATATATATATATATATATTTCAATTACTAGAATAGCATCACCCAAAATTTAATATCATTATTTTTAATATACCTACATTTAAAACTCTTAGAATCATAAGTTAAAGTGCTGCGTCACATACTTTTAATCATTAAAAAGTTTTTGTACTGATTAGGTTTAAAGGTAAATTATAAATTATCAAAAATTATTGGAGACTAAAATTACAAAGCATAAAAAGTATTACACGAGTGTTTACAAAATGTATTTCGTAATTACAACTTAAAGTACACTCGAAATCCATTCTCAATTTGTGAAGAACTTTTTTCATTTTTAAATATTTTACATAAAATTGCTACTTTAAAGAAAAAAAATTCTTTTAAACTGCTATAATCACTTAATCTTTCTCTTTCATAAAATATTTTATTATTTTGAAGCGCCGAGAAAATAAATGCAGCTACATTTAAAGGCCTCGGGACATTTTTTCACATAAAATGCGTATCTCCCATATTTTTAAATTTAATCCAAAGACTCGAAATAAAGTAGAAACGATCCACGGCAAAAGTATTTTAGAACGCTAACGAAATGGCCAAGTCATTACGCAGACAAACATTTCTAGAGATAAGGACCGTGGAGTGCGACAAGAAGAATTCCCTGAAGTGCAATTTAAAATGTTCATGAGAACAAATTGGTATTCCAGTTTTACAGATGAAATGTCTTCGCGTGCTCTAGTTAATTAAATGCGCAAATTTATTTTAAAGGACAAACTTTTCTCTTCGAAAATATAAACAAATAGATGATTTTTATTGTCTGTTTTAGGAGAACATATTAAATTATAGTTAATGCATTATTTTCTAGTTAGTAACATTGTTTCTTTACTCTCGCACAGCATTATAAAGTGTTGTTCTCAGTCAGAAGATTAAGTGGAAGTAAAAAATCTTTCCGCAATATACACTGTTAAAAGTTTAAGGCAAACAGCCCAGTCATTCGACCGTTTCTATTGGAAACGGTTTCAAAATGATAATTTAAATTTTATCTGACCATAATATGGTCAATAATATGGTCATACGCGCTTAATAATATGCTCAAGTAACCGTTATCTTGAAAAACTGTCAAATGTTTGGATTATTCAAATTAGATTTAATTCGTTAGATTAGTCAAATAATATTTAATGCGTTATTTTCTCGGTATAGTTGTAATATTAGTTCTGTAAAAAATACTGTGGCACAGCATTATACAGTGTTGTTCTCAGACAGTAAAGAATGTAGAAGCAAAAAAATCTATCTGCGATATACACTGTTAAACATTTTGCAGCACACTGTTAAAATTTTTGCAGCATTCTGGCAGGTCATTCGACCGTTTTTTGAAAAAACGGTTTCATAATCATACTTTAACTATTTTCTGAAAATAAAATGGCCAATAATATGGTCAAAATAGTCTTAAAATTACGGTTGTGTAACTGTTTTCGGAAAAAACGGTCAAATGATCTGCCAGATGCTGCAAATTTTTAACAGTGCATTCTGGCAGGTCATTCGACCGTTTTTTGAAAAAAAAGGTTTCATAACCATAATTTAACTATATTCTGACCATAATATGGCCAATAATATGGTCAGAATAGTGTTAAATTACGGTTGTGTAACCGTTTTCGGAAAAAAACGGTCAAATGACCTGCCAGAATGCTGCAAATTTTTAACAATGTACACTGTTAAAAATTTGCAGCAAAATGTCTAGTCATTCGATCGTTTCTATTGAAAACGGTTACATAATGGTAATTTAACTTTTATCTGACAGTAATATAGTCAATAATATGGTCAAACAGACTTAATAAAATGCTCAAGTAACCGTTATCTTGAAAAACTGTCAAATGTTTTGATTATTCAAATAAGATTTAATTCGTTGGATTAGTCAAATAATATTTAATGCATTGTTTTCTAGGTATGGATATAACATTATTCCCTTAAAAAAACTCTGGCGCAGTATGATAAAGTGTTGTCCTTAGTCAGTAGAGAATGTAGAAGTAAAAAATTCTACCTGCGATATACACTGTTTAAAATTTGCAGCAAACTGTCCTGTTATTCGACTGTTTCTATTGAAAACGTTACATAATGGTAAATTAACTTTTATCTGACTGTAACATGGTCAATAATATGTCCCGATAGACTCACTAATATGTTCAAGTAACCGATATCTTGAAAAACTGTCAAATGATTGGATTAGTCAAATAATAACGCATTATTTTCTAGGTATGGTTGTAACATTTTTTCTTTAAAAAAAACTCTGGCACAGCTTTATAAAGTGTTGTTGTCAGTCAGTAGAGAATGTAGAAGTAAAGAATCTGTCAGCGATATACATTGTTAAAAATTTGCAGCCAATTGTCCAGTCATTCGTCTTTTCTATTGAAAACGGTTACATATAACAGCTATTTAACTTTTATCTGACAGTAACATGGTCAATAATATTGTCAGATAGACTTAATAATACGCTCAAGTAACCGTTATCTTGAAAACTGTCAAATGATTGGATTATTCAAATTAGATTTAATTTAATGAATTAGTCAAATAATATTTAATGTGCAATTTTCTATGTATGATTGTAAAATTATTTCATTAAAAAACTCTGGCAAAGCATTATAAAGTGTTGTTCTCAGGCAGTAGAGAATGCGAAAGTAAAAAATCTGCCTGTGATATACACTATTAAAAATTTGCAGCAAATTGTCCAGTAATTCAAACGTTTCTATTGAAAACTTTTACATAACTGTAATTAACTTTTATTCAACCATAAAAGGGTCAATAATACGTTCAGATACACTTAATAATATGCTCAAGTAACCATTATCTTGAAAAATTGTAGATGCACAGTTAAAATGTTCCCCGGAACAAATTGGTATTGCTGTTTTACTAATGTTATATCTACGCGAGATATAGTTAATAAGATATGCAAACATGTTTTATAAAATAAACTTTCCTGTCCAAAAATATATAAACAAATGGGCAATTGTTATTGTCTGTTTTACGAAAAAATGTTAAATTATATTGATGAATGGTTTTATAAGTACAACACTACAACACTGACATTAAACTTTTAAAACTATCTAACAGAACATTATGAAGTGTTGCATTTTAAATTAAGTAGATAACTGTCTAATATATATTCCTTACATCCATTCGTGCGTACTGCGTATCCACTTTTTATAGCTCAATACTTCTTCAAGAAAGAAACTGTTAGTTTCCTAAAACTCTGGCGCAATCGATAGAGAATTTATAAAATTATTTAACAATTATTATTGCTATTACATAATCGGTCTTGCATGTTTTTGCTAACCTTAGGATATCGCTTAAAATTTATCACTTCGAAAATATAAATAAATAGTTTGCATTGTCTATTTTATTAAATGGTGTTAAATTTAGGGAATTATAATCAAGGTGCGATGCATGAGATTCGTTATACATGTTTGTTACTTCTCTTAATTCTACGTTTCTCTGTATTTTTATTTTTTTTATTTTATTATTTTATTCGTTAATTAAAATAATGATTTCTTCATTTAACGTTGACGCTGTGAAATTAAACAATAATAAGTATTGAAAAAATATTGCAATGCATTGTAATGTACAAAAGTCCAGTTTCAACTGGTGGTACATTTTTGTATTGGACGTTAAACCATGGCGAGTAGTATCGCGATATATATATTTTTTTAATGACTAGGGGGCTCTGCCCCCTATGAGCTACGCTCGCCAAACCCGTTCCGTCACCCCAGATTCCAAAAACCAGCCTAATTGCATTGGCTTTAAAAAGATTGAAATATATTATAAAAAAACAGTGGTGATCTCCCTGTAAACGGGTTTTTATTCACATTCCTTTGATTGCAGATTTTTAAGGCGAAATTAGTGTTTGTTAAGAGATGTTGTCTGTTTTCGTCTTTGATTAAAAAAAAGTTAAAAATTTGAAAATAAGCTAATGTAAAATGAATTAAATAAACAGAGTCTTTGTCTCTCGGTTTTTTAACAGTTCTACTAGAAACTTATTTTAAATAACACATTTGAAATGTATTGTTTTATATCTGACGTAATTTTCATCAAAGTTTTCTTTCTCTTTTTAAAATTCACGTGAAAATACTTTTGTTGTTAGAAATGAAATATTATTTGCGCTGTTTTAGAATTCACGATAATAGTTGAAAAGATTATCTGAAAATATAAAATAAATGTCTCTCGCAAATATATTTTTTAATTTAAACTGTTTTGCCAACTATCAATTATTTGGCCTTTTTAAATATGACGTAAATTTTCCCCACTTGCGACTTTTAACGCATAATAATAAATTTATTATTTAAAAATGTTTTTCTCTCTTAAAATTCATGTGTAACTATACACTGTTAAAAATCTGCAGTATTCTGGCAGGTCATTTGACCTTTTTTTTCCGAAAACGGTTACACAACCGCTATTTTAACACTATTCTAACCATATTATTGGCCATTTTATGGTCAGAATATAATTAAATCATGGTTATGAAACCGTTTTTTCAAAAAATGGTCGGATGACCTGCCAGAATGCTGCAAAATTTTTAACAGTGTAGTTTTTATGACGTAATTTGCAATATTTTCCTAATTTTTAACACGTAATCACTTAATTCTCATTTGAAAGTTTTTTCCTGATTATAATAGCCACGTGTAAATAAATTTTTAATTTGAAGGAAATATTATTTGCGCTGTTTTTTAAATTGGCAACCGTTTTAAACCGTATCCTTTTCTAAAATATGTAAAAAATATCGCTCGAAATGTTGAAAATTTGAATTTAAAATGGAGATAAATCCTCCAAAAATGGGTCAAATAAAAAAAAAAAAATTGAATGCAGTCTACACACCGGTAATTTCTAATGTATTAAATGATGTAAAATTGTTTAAATTCCTATGTATTGTTTTTGCTCATATAATTTTTTTTAATGAAACGATTTTGACCATTATTAACATTAAATATTTCTTAAAATAATTATTCGATTTAAAAAATGTCTGCATCCGCGTATTTATCAAACATTTCTCTATAATAGCACCAATTTTCATATTTTTGTATGCAATATTTTTCTTAATATTAACGAAAAAAGACTCCTGGTCACAAAAAATATGAATGCCGATCTAGGAGTGTACCGGGAAGATCTACGCAGATTTTTATTGGTCCACTTCCAAATCGTTACATTTTTTTTATATATATAGAAGGGAAAGTGGTTGACGGAATAATGGAGTACCTTAAATTGTTTGTGCCTTTATGTTACTGCAAACTATCCTTGTCTTTAAAGGTTAAGTATAATTTTCATTTCATTTTAGGATAACTACTGTTTTTAACACTTTCTAACAAAGTTGAAAAGTGTTCATCAATTCGGTTTTTCTGTCTGACCGTCAGGGCTATAACTCGCGTAAATATAGCCCGATTGCCATAAAATTGACAGATGTTGTTTGATATTGCAAATGAAGTGTATAGAATTTACGATTCATTTACAGAAATACTCAAAATAAAATTACGCTAGATTACAGTCTATGGGGAAAAAACATTTGCGGTATATTTTATTGGTATTACGCTATTTTAAACATTACTGAAATTATATATATCCTTGAGGTGTACTGCGGCGCTTACTGTAGAATACTGTGCATATAAAATATACCGTTCATTTACAGAGACACACGAAAGAATTTGGCTACAGAAGAAATTTAAAAAATGATATCTATGAACATTAATTGCTGGAAGTGCGTTTTCAGTTGTGGTACTCGTTTTTAAATTGAACTATTTTTTTACTTGATAATATATATAGATAGTTGTGCATAATATCTATAGATAATATCTATAAAGTCTTAGAAATGTTATGATAAACATCCGGTTATTGGCGGAAATTGATGAGTGGAAATTCTCAACTGTGCTATGCGTTTAACTGAACTAACATTTAGCATACTATGTAGTATATAGTAAAGCGAGGAGAGTTCGCGCAGTAGGAGAGATTGCGCACAAAGAGATTCGACGGGAAGGAGTAGTGTGCGCGCCCAGCGACTCCAGGTAGTTGTACAGCAGCACTAGTGCAGTGTCTACATGAATGTGCATATTGATTGTTCCAAGCGTCTTATATAAAGCAGTGCTATTTTGTTTTGTTTTTTTCCAAAGTAAGTGCTTGAATTTTCATATCTGTTCGTCAGAATTTTTATAGAGCGTCAATAATACAAAATATTTTGAACTTAAACGATTTCTTATAAACTACTAACCTGGACTAAGTATGCAAACACCAGAAATTCATTTTAGAAGTGGCCGTATTTAAATAAAAGACCGCGCAATCTCTCCTACCAAAATAGGAGAGTTTGCGCATCTGCTACTTAGGAGAGATGGCGCATTTCCTCATAAGTTTAAGTGCTAGGAGAGATAACACAGCTTATTGATAAAGTTGTAAGAATTGCAAATTACGCGTAAAACATGTGAATGAATCAATTTTGAAATAATTTCGGAAAAACACATAATTATCAAAACTAAATTTGGCAATAAATTAATTTGCAAAAAAAAAAAAAAAAAAAAAAAAAAAAAAAAAAAAAAAAAAACTTTTGCAGATAAAAATTTTATTAATAAATTAATAATACAGTTGTTATTAAATAAATTTTATGTAATTATTTTTGTTAATAATTTAATTAAATATATATATATATATAATTTATGAGCAATTAATTTGCTAATAAATTAATTTTGTTAACTAAAATAAATGTTCTAATACAATGTTTTGGAAAAGCTTTCACCCATTCCAAGTAGTGTAATGCCATCGAAATCTAAAAGAAACAGAGTGCAACTAATGTTACTGATCCACAAAATATACATGAAAAAAGACTTAAGAAGGATGCCGCTACAAAAAAACAGCTGAAGATAAGGTGCTTCCGCAAAAAGTGGGATAAAAAATCTCAAGGAAAAGAACCGAAGGTCAATGAGGATGAGTGCACTGAATGTCTGTAACCGTACCAGGAGACAACTTCGAGAACTGACTGGATTCAATGTATTGCTTGTTGCAAGTGATTGCATGAAAGATGCACTATTTACAACAATAAGTGCATCGATTGTGGACGACGACAACTTCGGTTCGTAAACAAAATACAATGAAACTGTGGAAATGGAAATGAAGTAATTTTCAAGTTAAACATGTTATCAACTAAATTAATGTTATTTTGTAATCTTAGTAGGGCTTGCTTTTTCTGATATTTTTATCTTCTTAAATTAAAATTTTTAACAATATTTACTCACAAAAACCTTTCAACAATGTCGATTAAGTGTAATTATTATTGTTAAGAATTTAATTTTAGTTATTATTAATAACAATCTCTTCTACCTATGTGCGCAATCTCTCCTACCCATGTGCGCGTTCTCTCCTACCCTGTAAGGAGAGATTGCGCAAAATAGTTTTCTTGGTTTTATTACTGCTGTTCTATTAAATTACAATAGAACAACAAAATAACAATGGAAATGCATAAAAAACAAATGAAGTCAAAATTATTCATGCATAGTTTAGCAAAATATTAATATTTAGATTTTTTATTATTATTCTTTTGAAAGGTGCGCAAACTCTCCTCGCTTTACTATACCTGTACACAATTATTTGTAGATCATATATAAGGTGAACTTTTATTATAGTAGTTTGAATGTGTTGGAAAGTGTTTCGTATTCTATGCTGTACGCATGAATTTTAATTCTTTTTAACACTTTCTAACAAAGTTGAAAAGTGTTTATGCATTCGGTTTGTCTGCCCGTCTGTCCACTCTCTAACTCCCATAAATATACTCGGATTTTCATGCATTTGATAAAGGTTATTTAGGGTCACCAAAGCTTGCATGTAATTGTATATAAAGTATGTACGATTAATAGTTCATTTACAGGGGTACTCAAAATAATTTCATTACATTATGGTACATGGGGAAAAATCGTTTGCAGAGTGTTTAATGAGTTTATGCTATTTCAAATCTTTTGAAACTGATATAAATTACTGAATTTCACTATGATTACGTTAGAACAGGGCATTCATAGCATTTTTTATTCATTTACAGAGACACACAAAAGAAATCGGTTGCAGTACTGTCTTTGAGTGTGCGTTTTAAAATTTTGTATCCTCTTTTCAATTTAACTAATTTTTTGCATGTTACTCGTTATATATAAATTCTGTAAACTCATATACAGGGCTGCGCAAAAGTAATCACGTACCAGTGTCTTCATTTGAGGAAGTTGCTGAAGGGTAATTTTCAACTGAGGTATATATATTTCTTAATTAAACTAGATTTTGGCATGTATGTAGTTAATAAATACAAATCTATATATCCTATACAGGGCTGCTGAAAAAAAAAATCGGATAATTTTCCGATTGTAGATGGAAACAACGGAAATTGAGTTTTCGATGTGTTATGCGTTTCCATGTGGTTGAAATAGACATAACGTTTTAACTTATTAAACGGTGCCGTTTTGTTACATTATTCTGAATGCGTTGGAAAGGTTTATGATCTATGTTTGACGCACGATTTTTTTTTCTTCTTGTTTAGTATTGTAGTTTGTTTCTCTAAAATTAGTATAGATACTAAAATTTTCTTTTGATTTATTTTCTTTTTAAAAATGACTGTTACGAACAGAGGATTAGAATTAAAAACATTCAAGTTATAATTCTTCTTTATACTTATTCCTCAAGCATAATCATTTTTATCGCAAGAAAAAATTATTTTTGTAAATAGTGTCTTGGGATAGTAAAGCAGTTCCATAATAAATGATTAGGAAAACTAAGAGCTGATTTACATTTCGTAATGATTTATATCCATCCAGGAACTTTTAAAGACGCCAAATAAAACAAAGGCGTAATAAAATAGGGTTGTGATGACTCTAGGGATTAAGCTCCAAATCGATTCACATGCAAGTCGTAACTCAGTATACTATTTTTATATACTTTACTAAAGGGGGTCTTCACTTACTAAAAGGTATTTCATGTTTTCTCATAAATTTTAGATTTTCTTTCAAATATGGAAAAGGCAAAAATCTTTTAAAATCTTTTTATGGAAAAGGTTACTCGCAAAAAAAAAAAAAAAAAAAAAAAAAAAAAATATCTGCGATGTATTTCACAGTAATATATCCTAAAAAATGAACATTTTTGATATAATTTATTATTTTATTTTAACTAGGGGATTCAACTCGAGCTTCATGAGCTAGATAATATAGGTGAAAGCCATTTTTTTAGTGATATTCTATTTGAAATAAATGTTTATTTTTTATATTGTCACTAAAAACACTAAAAAGTATTTTATATTAAAAATATCAACAATGTATTTAAAAAGAAGTTTCGAAATTTATTAAAACTTATAGTTATGTATTTTACGGAAGCCAGATGCTGATAGTATATATTTCGTTACTTATAGCAGACTTTTTTATTTTCATAATTTCAGTCGTATAACGACATCGTTCCATTAAATTTTTGTTTTATTCCTTTTATTTTATTTATTTATCATTGATGTTTCATATTCGTTATAGAATATTAGCCAGATTCAATGCTGAACTCTTTATCTTGTTTTAAGTGAAAATCGGTTAACAATTTGTAATCGGCCTACATGCTGTAGGGTTTAGTACAAAAATAAACACATGCTTAAATTTTTTTAAAGACCGTAAAAAAATCAAAAAATTAAAATACAATTTTCAAACAAATTGCATTTAAAAGATCGTTTTTTCCCTTTTCGACGTTGTAAAAAAAAAAAAAAAAAAAAAAAAAAAGAAATGGTGCGAGATTTTGAAATTAAATGAATTGCATTAAAAGAGAAATTTCAAATGAATATAGATAGAAAAACGCTGAAATTATATCAACAACCACAAAAAAAATCAGTAAATTAAAATACAATTTTCAAACAAATTGCATTTAAAAGAGCATTTTTTTTTTCACTTTTCGATGACGTAAAAAAAGAAATGATGCGATATTTAGAAATTAAATGGATTTTATTATAAGAGAAATTTCAAAAGATTATAGATAGAAAAAAGCTGAAAATATATCTTCAACCACAAAAAATCAGTAAATTAAGATACAATTTTCAAACAAATTGCATTTAAAAGAACATTTTTTCCCTTTTCGACTGTGTAAAAAGAGAAGTGGTGCAATATTTAGAAATTAAATGAATTGGATTAAAAGAGAAATTTCAAATAAAAATAGATAGAAAAATGCTGTAATTATATCTACATTCATCTTCAAGTTTAAATAAAAATCATATTTAACTTTAAAATTTCAAAGACATTTACTAAAGAAAATTGAAAAAAACATAAAAATCCTTCGATATCTGTAGTAAACATCAACTTGCCGGCATCATTCTACAAAGATAATGAAATGCTATGTCAGAATATAAATATTCAGATCCCTAAAAGAATACATAATGATGATTTACTAATTCTTTCAGCAAATAAAATTTTTCTCATCCAAAACAGAAAAAAAAGCCAATATTGGTGTGAAAATTTTTATAACAACAGAGAAGTTTATGTACATATGACACTAGTTTAAATTTTTTTTAAAGTACCTAGTTACGCAATAATCCATATTATTTCCGTTTACTTTAACATTATTTTTCTTTCTTTCAGAATTAAATATATTTTATAAAAGATTGAACAACAATGGAATGCTACATAAGAATAAAAATATTCAGATGGCTAAAAGCATGCATAATGACGAGGTTACTAATTCTTTCAGCAAATAAAATATTTCTGATCGAAAAAATGAAAAGAAATAGTCAATATTGCTATCAAAAATTTTGTAACAGCAGAGAAGTTTATATACACATGACATTCGGTTTAAAAAATTAAAGTGCCTAGTTACGCAATAATCCATACTATTTCTCGTTACTTAATCATAACTTTTTTTTAGAATTAAATATATTTAATGACAGATCGAAGAACAAACAAACGCTACATCAAAATTTGCTAAAAAGCTTAAAAATTACATAATAATGGGTTACTAATTCTTTCAGAAAAAAAAAAAAGTATTTCTAATCAAAAAATGAAAAGAAATAGTCAATATTGCTATCAAAAACTTTATAACAACAGAAAAGTTTATGTAGATATGACATTCGTTTAAAAAATTAAAAAAGTCTCTAGTTACGCAATAATCCATATTATTTCCGGTTACTTTAACATTATTTTTTTAAAGAATTAAATATATTTAACCCCTTAACGGCCGCATTAAATTACGGTTTAAAAATTCAAATTGTTTATTGATACCACTTTTTTGAAAAGAAATATTCTTCTTATTTAATGACAGGTAAAATGATACCATAATAAAGCCAATTACATAGTTTTATAAAATTGATGAATAAATATTATAAAAAAGAATAAAATGAACAAAAGACACAGCCCGTGAATATCACGGGAGTGAGAATTAAGGGGTTAATAACAGATCAAACAATAAACAAACGCTACATCAGAATTGGCTAAAACGCTAAAATCATACATAATAATGGATTACTAAGTCTTTTAGCAAATAAAATATTTCTCATGGAAAACCGAAAAGAATTACTCAATATTGCTATATATATATATTTTACAACAGACAAGTTTCTGTAAATATGGCATTCGTTAAAAAAAATAAAAAAGTATTTAGTTACGCAATAATCCATTTTATTTACGGTTACTTTAACATTATTATTATTTTTTAAAGAATTAAATGTATTTAATAACAGAAGGAAAAACAAACAAACAAAAATAATTCGCGAGAATGAATTGATACTTTCCTCCCATCTTTGGATAGCGAGGGTAAAAATAATCAGATTAAAGATTTCGCATATCAGAAATGTTACTCTAGTTCAAAAAAGAAAGAACATTGTGAATGAGGACAAAAAGAAAATAAATCGCCTGTCTCTTTTCGTGTTATCTTATGTCCACAGTGAGTTGCTGAACTGTGAAATTGTGATTCCATGCAGCCTGATAACGACGCCCGTTATTTACGGCAACATTAAAACAGACAAAACGCCTTCAGGCTGTTACTTAGATAAATTCACAGTAAGATTTTATTTTAAATCTAGAGTATTCTAATCGTTTTCTTAGAAGCGTAGAAAATTATAGTGTGTTACGGAAAACTTATGCGTGTTTTTGAAAAAAAATCTACAATATAGCAATTCTTGGGAAAGTTGGAAGGATTTAATGGGGGGATAAATAATATGTTTTTTTTTTTTTGATAAAATCTCTTGTATTTAAATATACAATACATAATAATTTTTTTTTTAGGACGAGGTCGTAGTTGGGGTTCGTTTTTCTGCAAATTGCAAAGCATAGGAAATTAACTATTTCGTTGTATCATGTATATTTTTACTGAGGAAGATGATTGGGGCAGTCGCTTTTGTGCAAATCGCAGATTGCAAGAGATTGACTATTTCATTGAATCATGTGCGTTTTTAATGAGGAACGTGTGTTGGGCGAGGTCAATTTCTAGAAATTTCAGCTTATAAGAAATTAACTATTTCATTGTATCATGTAAATTTTTACTGAGGAATGTGTGTTGGAGGAGGTCAATTTCTGCATCTTGCAGCTTATGAGAAATTAACTATTTCATTGTATCATGTACATTTTTATTGAAGAAGGTGTGTTGGGGGAGATCGATTTCTGCAAATCGCAGCTTATAAGAGATTAACTATTTCATTGTATTATTTACGTTTTTACTGAGGAGGATGAGGGTAGGGGTACTGTTTTTCTGTAAATTGTAGTAAATGACAGACTAACTATTCCATTGTATAATATACGTTTTAACTGAGCAGAAATCGGAGGTTTTTTTTACTGCTAATTGCAGCTAATAAGATATTAAGTATCTCATTGTATGATGTGCGATTTTACTACGAAGGATAGCAATGTATAGTAGCTCAACTATTTCATTGTATCATATACGCGTTCAATGAGGAGAATGGTGCGGACGAGTATCGATTTCCTCAAATTGCAGCGAATAACAGATTAACTATATCAATGTATTACATAGGTTTTTGCTGAGCAGGATTGAGGGTTATTGTTTTACTGCCAATTGCAACGAGTAAGATATTAACTATATCATTGTATGATGTATGATTTGACTCAGGAGGATTGGTGGGTATCGTATTACTGCTAATTGTAACGAATAAGAGCTTCAGTATTTCTTTGTATCATATATGTGTTCAATGAGGAAAATGGTGAGGGGCAAGTAACATTTTTTCTCCATATTGCAGAAAATAAGAAATGAACTATTTCATCGTATCATATACGTTTTTACTTGAACCATGACTTTCCTGTTTAAAGATTCCTGATATACTGACCATGCGCCGCACGTAGCTGAAAATCCGTTTTAATTGAAAACTCTAAAGAATTTTTCACATTTAGTATATTTTCATAGATTGTCCACCAACTGAACAAAAAAGCATTTTTGGTGCTTTCGTATTATTCAAATGCCAGCAGTTAATCACGAATGATTTCTGTATTTATAGCAGCCTTTTTGATTGTGATAGTTTCGGAATTTAAGAACGTGGTTTTATAACATATCTGTTAACTGTGTGTTTTATTTTATTTATTTATTTATGAAGTTTTAATTTTTTAGCAATTTATTTATTACATAGAAAGAAAAAAATAGTGAATTATTCACATAGTTGTAAGTGCAAACGGATTAATCTTACGTAACTGAGTTGAACGTAAACTTTTCGGACAACTTAAAAATAAAAAATTCATGCTTGAAAAATGTTCAAAAACCATAAAAAAAAAAAAAAAACAGTAAATCCAGATGATACAGTTTTTTAATAAATCGCATTTGAATATTCATTATTCTTTCTATTCGACGGTGTAAAAATTAAATGTCTGCAATATTTAGAAGTTATACAATAAAATAAAATTGATATTTCAAGTCGTTCCTACGTTCGATATGATGTCACTGTTACTCAAGGACATGTTTTCCTTTATAATATATATATAACCATAAATATATTTAACAATAGAAATTTAATAGGTAGCATATATAAAGAATCTCCAAAATTTAAAAACAAGTGTAATTATAGTAATCAAAAATTAAATCGAGATTTTTTCTTTTAGGTATATAATAATGAAGCTGAAAGTTAAAAAACAGAGTTAAAAATAACATAAAATTGTAAGAGGACACGGAAAATCTGTTATATAAAAATGTCGTGGTCTGCTTTCAAACGCGCAATGCTTTTTTACCACCTGATGAAGATCAATCTTATAAGATATTCCAGAAACGAATTCATTTTGTTTTTTATTATTTTAGAGTAATTATAACAATTTATTTTTAGTTTTATTATTACTTTTCCCCCTCAATAATCAAGCTGCTTTCAAACATTACTTTAAATATTTTAGTTAAAAGGTCACATTATTTTTTAATTAAAGAAAATGTCAAATGTGCTTCGGAAAGTTATAAGCGGTTTTAAAACTCTCCACATTTATAATAATTAAATGAAAAATAGATTCTTTATAATCGAATGTCATATAGTGTAGAAAACTTAATTATTAACTTCTATGTAATTGAAATATTTTTTTCATTTAACTCTATACTATATTCTATTTATTGAATAAAATATTTAAATTTAAATTATACTCCGAGCTTACAGCATAATTTTGTTAATTTATTAATAACCAAATTAGCACATTTTTATAAGCATTTAGAAAGCAATAGATTTAGGATTTTTTTTTTTTTTTTTTTTTTTTTTTTTTTTTTTTTTACTTATTTGGAAATTTAATAATAAAAGGCTTATAAGAATTTACCTTATTTTCAGACGTTTTCCTTATCACTTTGTATAAAATATTAGTTATTTAATGAAAGGGGGCTTTCAATGTTGTGAAGGAAATTAATATTAAAACGTAAAACCCTTTTTCTTGGAACTATAAATGAGATTAATGGTTGACTATTATTGAATTTATAATGAATATATTAAAATAAATTTTCCCGAATAAACCGCAAAGAAATAGAGGAATGCTTAATCAAGAAATACGTTATCTTAATGAAACTATTGTTAGAAAACGTATTTAATTAAACGCTGTTCAAAATATATTTACAGTAAAGTGATGTGTTACCGAGAAAGATTAACTATTAAAAATATCTCATGTTTATTATTCATTTATTCTCATGATATATTTTTAAGTAAAATTTGAAAATAAAATACACAGTTTCGTTTTGCTTTGAAAAATTAATCAGATTATTTTGTAGATTTGTAGAACATCAAAAGAGAGTAAAAAATAAACATAAACACATTTGACTTGTTTTTACTCTTTTTATTTAACTCGACCTGGTTTTTAACACTTTCCAACATAGTTGAAACGTTTTTATGACATCTGTCTGCGACAGTTCTGCCTCTCGTAAATGTACTCGAATCGCCATAAAGTATTTGTACAAGCCACGCATGAATTTTTCATCATATTATGCATTTTCTTATTAAGCAAAGTTTATCGTACTATGTAGAAAGGATACAAATCTGTAGATTAAATACAGGGTTGCATAAAAGAATTGGTCTACTTTTTAGTCTATGCCCGGTGATTGCAGAAATCTAGTTTTCAAGTGTGTTATGCCTTTTCTAAAATGTTTACTTAGATTTTTTTTTTTTTTTTTTACCTTATTAAACAGCCTTATTAGCTCCCGGTTAGGTATGCTATTTCTTTCTCCCAGCTTATTTTGTGTATTCCAAAAATAATAACGTTATCTTGCTGAAGCCAGCCGTAAAACAAAGTAGTGCGATTAAACACTCTATAGAAATTTTTTAAACTTCTAAGCATCGCACAGTTTCGATTTTTATACCGTCGTATTGGGAAAAAAAGTTCTTTTAAATGCATTTTGTTTGAAAACCGTATCTCCATTTATTTTTGAAATATTAATTTTTTTTTGTAGTTTTTAGAGCCATTTCCTTAATATTGGCAACGGAAGTACTCCATTTCTGCAGAAAGTAAAGGAAAAATAGTCCTAAAATAGTAATTATATATTTTTGTTGCCATTTTCTCATAACAACAAAAATAAAATGTAATTAAAATTCGCGCTATTTTGAAAAAAATATATAAACGAATTATTTCTGTAAAACAATCGAGCTATTATAAACTATATTTAATTGTAAGTATCTATGAATCATTAGATAGCCGTTTTTTTTGTCGATTTTCTTGAATGACGTCATCTTTTTGCTGCATTTGTGCATTATTTCGCTATAGTGATGTGCTATGTATGCTTTACTGCAGATTTTTAAGAGTAGACCGTAAATGTGGAATTCTTAAGCATATGCGAATGACGTCATTTTACATAAAATAAAACGTGTGATTTAATTCTTAAAATTGAAATACATTTTGTGCTGCAGTAGAGTCCCGCTTAACCGAATTATTTTCTTCTGATGGACTGGTGACTTCTATTATTATGAAACAGCCATTATAAATGAAGTGTTAGGTGAAGATGAAAGAGCAGCCGTAAAAAGTTAGAGCTCTGATTTTCTGGTCAGAATTGGGGTGGGGGGAATGGCCATAATTTTAAAAAAATTATGCCCCCCTTTTTTCCCCCATCAGTACATCAGAAGAAATTGAAGTAATGGAAATGCCGGGGGCGACACTAAATTCTGAAAAAGCAGAATTCCTGTTCTCTAGTTTTACCTTATTTTTAGAACCTTATTAAACAGCGAAGTTTTGGTTAAGAATTTGGGAAATGTTAGAAAGTGCGGGAAGTGCTTGAGGCATGATTTTTTTTTTCTTGTTTTCTTTTCTATCATCGGTATATGTTTCTCACTTATACCGGTTTTGTTATCATGGTTGTGATTCATGGTGTTGTAATTGCGTTAGTTGAGTGTATATGAAAAGTGTATATGTCCAAAAGAGGAAAAACATATAAGATTTTTAGTCAATTTCCAAAAACACCTAAAAAAAAAAAAAAAAAAAAAAAACAGCAACAATCCGAAAATTTGCACTTTGTATATCATATGAATTTTAATCTACGTACTATACTGAACACATGTAACCTCTATAATAATGAAAATAAATGGATATAACGGAAGGAAATACATCTTAGATCTAACAATTTTAAGACGTGTTGCGTATTATAAACGGCTATAGTTATTTGTTGTTGAGGTTTTGATGCCCAGTACCGCGGTGGTCAGCACGCCTGACTGCCACGTTGCATGTCAACAGTTCGACAACCGTATGGGCAAGGGTCACTCAAAACTTTATCCATTTGGTACTAACTTTAGAATTAGTACTAACTTTACATAGGAACTAAACAGAGAGTGTCCCGGTTTAGGTTGAACACCTGAATGGGACATATGCTGTATAGTACCTCGGGCAACATGGTCAAGAAAACTGGGATGGACATTTTAGGCCCTGATACTTCATGCATATTATGGTTCCAAGTTAGTTGTTTTTAAATGCTTACTATAAGCCTTACTATATATATGCTTACTACATATACGCTTGCTATTGAAAATGAACTGCGTTGCATTTATAGTTCATTGACTGGGACGATCAAAAATATTCCGTTACATTACGGTCAATGGGAAAAAATCATTTCATAAAAAAAAAAAAAAAAAAAAAAAACATTAAACCATTTCAAGCATGTTGAAATTGATATGAATTTATGAAGTGTACTAAAACATGTATTCTGTAGAATATGGAGTGCAAAGCCTTTACTATTCCTTTACAGGGTCACACAAAATAATTTCGTTACATAATTGTCTAAGGGGGAAAAATGTTTCTAGCGTATTTTAGTTTTGTTACACTATTTAAAATATAATGAAATTGATATACATTATTGAGTTTTACTAGAAGATACTTGCTGTATAACATGAAGTGTATAGCATTTATCATTCATTTAAAGGTTCGCGTAAGATTCGCATACAACATTGTAGCTGAAGAACTGTTTATTAGCGAAATTCCCTGGAATTGCGATTTCTTGTATGATATGCGTGTTTAAGTCTAAATTTTTGCTTACTATGTGATAATTATAAATGTTATAGATCATATACAGGGCTACACAAAAGAATTTGTAAGCACTGCGCAGCATCATGGATGGATTAAATGCTACTTTTAATTGGGTTATGAACTTTAAAGGTGAACGATATTTTGTATACTAAAAGTTTTATTTTTTAAATATAAATAAATCATATACAGAGCAATGCAAATAATTAGATACATAACCTCCTAGTGATGATAGTTTCTGTAAGTGTGATTTCGGTAGTTTAACGGTGTTTTAGGCTGAATTAAATTTTAGCTTAATATGTGGCGCACACACAAATCTTTTGTTAATATACAGCGCTGTACAAAAGAATTCAAGTATGTCTTCGTTTATTGGTAAAAATTGCTGAACGCGCATTTTCTTACTAAACTAAGTTTATCGTACTATGTAGAATGGATAAAATACAAGTAGATTAAAAGATCTGTAGATTAAATACAAGTTTGCACAAAATATTTGGACTATTTTTTAGACTATGACCGGTGATTGCAGAAATTTGGGTTTCAAGTGAGTTATGCCTTTTCTAAAATGTTTAATTAGATTTTATTTTTAACCTATTAAACAGCGATGTTTTGGTAAAGAATTCGGGAAATGTTTGAAAGGGTTTCATATTCTATGTTTGAGGTATGATTTTTTTCTTGTTTGATTTTAAATCATCTGTGTATGTTTCTCACTTCTACCGGTTTTGTGATCTTGGTTATGTTGCAGTTGCTTTAGTTGAGTGTATATGTCCAAAAGAAGAAACGTATATAAGATTTTTATTCAATTTCCAAAAACACCAAAGAAAAAGTTAAAAAAAAAAAAAAAAACAGCAACAATCCAAAAATTTGCATTTTGTATATCGTATAAATTTTAATCTACGTACTATTCTGAATACGTGTAACCTCTATAAGAATGAAAACATTTAAATTACTTAGCAATAATTTTTAAAATTATATAAATCTCTAAATGGATATTACGGAAGGAAATGTCTTAGTTCTGACAATTTTAAGACGTGTTGCGTATTATAACGGCTATATTTATTTATAATAAATACAAACGATAGCCGACGTGATGTGATTTAATTTTTGAAAGCATATACAGGCAAAATATTTTATAAATCATTTCCTGAAAGATTAAAATTTTAATTTTAGTGTAATAAATCATGTTCACCTAATTCGAAATTTACCAGTATTTCATTTTTCCTAATATTATGCTTTAAAAACATATCAAATATTTAATTTGGATTACCGATCAGTATGATTTTAATAAAACACTGAAATTTAATATGCATACTTAATAAGCGTATTTTAAATTAAATATTGTATTTTTTGGCAGACACCCGTGACACTTTAGTTCTTTAAAGGTCATTTATAAATTCTGCGGCAGTTATACCGATGTGACGCTTGAGATTGCGTCATTTTTTTATCATAATTAATTTGCTACATGATTAATAGAGATTAAAAATTAATTAATTTACATTAATTATTAAACAAAATTTAGTTATTATTTTATTCAATACCGACGTTCAACTTCACTGCCATTTCATGTTTTCTGAGTGTACCTTGCACAAATTGGAATGTGTAGATTTTCGACAGCCAGTCAATGATGCAACTTTAAGGTAACTCCGGTGGCAAATAACACGAGAACCAAAGATTTAGCGTATCAGAATAAAAAACAATAAAGAAAAATAACTAAAGTAAATTATAATAAGAGTGGGACTCAAAATTACCGAAATTTCTTTAAAAAATCTGCATTTATTTATATACTTAATCATTTTTTTTTTTTTTTTACAAAAAAATATTCAAACCTCTAATTTACTCTCAATTTATCTTTATATATTTGCCTAATCGATGATTCCCTTTTTGAAAACATTTTTCAAACTCGTCTGTCTGTATGGCTTTAAGCACCCGTCTCGTTTTTTTCCTTCATCTCTTCCACGTCGTTAGATTTAAATGTCATTTGATGCCCCTCTTCGTCTTCACGCCTTGAAACAAAAAAAGTCGCACGGAGTATGGTCAGGGGAAGGAGGGTGTTGGGAAAATTAATCATGCTGTTTTTAGCCGCCAGGAACTCGCAAACTGCTAAGGCTGAGTGAGAAGGTGCATTGTTATGGTTGAAGAACTTGTCTTCTACAAATCGGGACATATAACTCCAAAATAACTTCAGTGGTTAGTACTTAGTCATGAAGCACAATTGCACGAATTTTCTCAACATTTTCCTCTGATTTAAGAACGTCAAGAACGAAGTTTGTCACCGATAGGCATTTAGTATTTTATGAAAAGAGAAAACCGCTCGTATACTTGAGTTTTTCCCATAGCTTCATGTTTTTAAGCAGTTACCAACGTCGAAACTGTTTTTGAAGCAATTTTAGTCGAGCAGGAAGAAAAATTTTTTAGCCGCAAGCTGTTCACTTAAGTTCGCCATTACAAAATACAAGGAAGAAGAAAAAAAGTTTTCACAAAACATTCTCTATAACCAAGCACAAATGTCCCAGGCGACACCACTTACTATACTGAATGTAGTACGACTTGCGTGAAGCGCACCTAATGGTATGAATGTCTGGAGGGGTTTACAACGCAATCCCCACCAACAGCCCTGCCATTCAGGTTAATTTTGGTTCTACCCGCGTATCTTCAATCTCTAAATTTAAGCAACAACCACATAGATGTAAATATTGTTGCACTTTTTTAATGGATATGAACGAAATTTTCCATATACATTCGTATGGATACAGTACACCATATACAGAAATGTTAAGGAAATGAACGGAAAACTCTTTAGATTATGAATGTTGTAATATGTGATATTCAAAATGTTCAATGTGGACCTATTGTAGGCAGTCCGACCAGTAAATGAACGCTTAAGCACATTTAAAAAAAGAAAATGATTCATTATATTTTAATAAACAGTACCTATTGGTGCTTGACAGTGCAAATACATTTCTTGGTTTACAAATGATTAAAATATAACAAAAGAAATTTTATATTTTATTTGTTTGGGATGCTAAGAATGTCTTAATAGAAATCGTTACAAAAACAAAGTAAATGAACAGTTGTTACCAGTGTATGAACGCAAAATTTTCCTGTGAATGCACATTAAGCAATCTGAAAACACTGACATTTCATACTTCTTTTTTATTGTACATCTTTTACAATTAACTTCTAACATGTTTTTAGTAAATTACTGGTTTTTTAAACACAGAGTGATGATTTATTAGCTTGAAAAATTGTCACATTTAAATCTTAATCATAAATTACAGATTAAAAAAGAAAAAGAAAAAAAACCGATTCTATTTCCTGAAAATTTTTAACCTGTATTTCTCTATTCCAGTAATAAGGTAAACACCAGATGAACGGGAGGATGTTTCAGAAATAAGTTCTGGTGCTTTTATTATGCCTTTCATATAATCCTTAAAATACCAAATCTTATGCTTTACTGCAGGCCACTTCAAATTTCACCACTTGCGGACCTGTTGTCTACATATTGTCATGTTCCTTACTTCATATTTCCAAACTTGGATGTTTTTTTGGAAAAAGAGTCATCCATTTCTCCCTTTGATGTTTGTCTATAAATGGATTTTTCATCCTGCTTGTTTTATTACATTGTAAATATCATCTTTTACTTCATCCTCATGCATTGCAAGTCCAATTTTCTCTTTCCAAACTATCCAATCTTTAAGTAGCTTTTCTTCTTCAACGGACAACACAGGCAATGTCCCATACACTTAATTTCAATTGTTTCCCATCGCAATTTCATAGGCAACGTTGCTTTTGGAATATTAAAATGAAGAGATGCCTTCTTCAAACTTAGCTGACTTGACCTCATGAGGAATGTTCTTGGTCATCAGAAAGAATATTTCTATTAGTCATCTAAACACACAGAAAAAATAAGATTTGAAACACATCAATAATTATTACTTTTAAAATTATGTATGTATATGTTCTTTTGGTACGTTTTTATATCTGTTAAATTTCGTTTGTTACCATTGTTAAAAAATCACGTTACTCAAAATACAGGCTATAAAAGAAACCACATAAACATAAATTCCAAACAGTTCATTCACTAGGAAAAGGAGCCTAATGTATTTCTTCCAGCGAATGATCACTTACGTTCAGCCATAGGTTAGAGACTGTTTTCTGTTAATTCATTGAATTTGTTGAATATATAATGAATAAAAAAAAAAGGAAATAAGTACTTTGCTTTGATTTTCTGCAACACAGACAAATTCCAATAAATGTACAGCTGTTCATTTATTGGATTTTTAACATTTGCTTAACCAGTTATTAAACCCCCCTATTCAAAATTGTACACATTCTACAATGGTTAAAACAATTATAAATATAGCTATAATATGTATATTTAATGTATGTACAATAAAATTTGTGCATAATTCAAATAAAATCAATAAATTCTTATCAAATATATGAAATGACATAGCACTTACCTTATTATTTCAGCATAGAAACAATGTGTTCCTCAGACATGAAAAAGACAACATGCTCTCAAAGTAAAGTAATGTGACTTCAGTAACCAATCAGAAATGGGGTAGCTTCCTATTGAATAGAATTAAGGCAACGTTGTAATCCCATCTAGTGGGGAGGTTTACAATCTCTGTTCTATTAGAATATTTACTAATTGTTTATTCACTGGGGGCTGTTCACTTACTGCTCGGGCTACCCTATAACTATATATCTGTCAGTGTGTACTGTGATACCTCCTAGTTGAATTTAATTCAGCTAGAATGTGGCTCCTCTTAGAAAGTAATTGAAGTCACACTCTAGGTTCTACAATCCATCACCCATACACGTTATGGTAGATTCATAAGTAGTTATATTGATAGTCCTTAATTATACAGAAAGATTTCAAGCTGGATGTATCTCTTAACCTATCGATCACTATGTAGTTTAGTATTATCGTCCACAAAAATTATATATGTACACATTGCATCAATTAATAATCAAACAATAAGGTATAGAATTTCGTTGCAATACCTGATAGAATTTCTAAACGACTAGGAAAAAATACGCAGGCGAGTTAGGTCAATCGTTGATGATGTTGATCGCACTAGTAACCTTCCTGAAAGATAAAGTGAAAATAGAACAAATAAAATTCTGATTGTTGATTTTTATTCTTGATCTTGTCACGTTGCATATTCGTATCTTAATATATCGTCACAAAGTCAATACTTTCACTTAAACGCCTCCTTTTTAATAGTCATTTTTTTCTCCGATATTTGCCGTACGGTATCTATTCGATTCACAAGAAGCAAATGTTCTTTACAATAGCTCTTTATATTACCACCTGGTGTCATATTGAGATTAAATTAAAATTATATTATACACGTATCAAAATTCAACCTACGTTAGTTTGTGCGGTTTAATCTGAAATAATACAGCCTTAATTGAATATATTGTATTTCCGAATTTTTTTCTCTATTCCTTTCTGCATGTGGTCCAAATATCGCTAGACTCAGGGAAGTTTTTCACTGTCCTCCCGATAGGAAGTATACATACAACTTTTTATTCCTTTGGAAAGAACTCTAGATTTAGAGATATGTTGGAGGACCAGATATCTCATCGTGATTTTACAGAGGTATATTTATGGTTTCACACAATCATTACTTTGCAACACAGCGTTTTTGTTCTAAAACCCGCACTTGTATTAAAACTTCAACCATTTGTTAAATCTGGAACTAATATCTCAGGCAGTTAAAATCTCAGAAATGTCTCTGCATAATATAAACATTTATTTTTAACAATATGCTTCTATAAATCAGCAGCAAATGAGAAACACAAAGATATTTAAATGTCCACCATTTGACTTCTATTAAAGACAAAGGTATCCTAAGCAGAATAAAATAGTTGAGTCAATGTTCGCTAATTGTTAGCAAACTGCTATGCCACGTTGCTCTACAGTAAGCAATATCCCCTTTAAGCCATTTGCCAACAAAGGCTCAACAGTGGTACAACCATTAGATGATCAGAATCTTGCTCATATAAGGTCTAAATTAAAGGGACCACTGCTCTGACCATTTTCCAAAAATTTCCCAACGGTTTCAACTAATTGCCAACAATAGAAGAACAATCTGTGATACTTGGAGCAAATATCTTTGTGAAGTTTTTAATGGTGGTTCATGTTTATAATACCGTATTATGAGAATTCTCAGTGGCTTAATGAAAGTCTATTAATCTTTGGAGAACTGAATTTACACGTTCATGCCGGCGCGGTGGGTCCCACTCGACTGTCTCGGAGTAGTCAAGTCTCCGGCTTTTTGCACACCACTGTTATTTTAGAGAAAATGTTGTTCCTTTAAATCGCCCAATTGTTCTAATTAAATAAAACAACATTTTCTGTACTAAAATACTGGTGTCCAAAAGGACGGAGACTTGCTAGCTGTGAGACAGTCGAGTGTGACCCACCGCGCCGGCGTGAACGTGTTAAATGATCATTTAATCGAGATATAATAGGAAGATTATAGAAGTGAATGAGTGAAAATCTGCAAAATTATAATCATATTGAAAAATGTAAAAGAAATGTCTGCGATAATATTGAGATGAATTCCAGAAGCATACAATACTGTGCAAGTTTAAACTCTAATATCGGCTTTTCAAACAGAAGAAATGCTTAAAACAGAAGTAATGAAAAATTGAATCATCTGACTAAATCATATAAACATTAAAAAATTAAAATTATCTTTTAATAGAATCTATTTAGATGTAATTACAAATGACATTGAAATTTCTTATAATGAAAATTATATATGAATAACTGTATTCTGATCAGCATTCGTATTAATTAAATGTTATTAAGGTAAATTTTAAAGTTGTATTTAATCATTTTATGTGTATTCAAGATTTTTATGAATACTTAAAATATTTAGGGGTGTGCTGAGCACGCTGATGTCGTACTGCTGTTGAATATCGATTTTTTTTGTAATTTTTGAGTGGTGTGGCGCATACACTGATGTGGTGCTTATACCGAATAGTAAGGTACAGTCATTTAGGGTAACTTTGATCCGCATTTTCTCTATTTTCATATGTCACACTCTTATTTTAAGAATATTGTTGCAACTAAAGGCATAAAAGAGAAGAAACGATCCTAAATTATTGTCTGACTATCAAAAATTAAAGAATAATAAGGATATAAAAGCAATAAAAAATGAATTTTTAACCTGGTTCAAAGTTACACAGCCATTTAGGGTAACTTTGCACCGTATGATAAATATTATCTAAAATAATTCATTATAAAAAAAAAAGTATTATAGTTAGGACCACTTTAAACCCCCAAAAATGTTTTCAGATATGTAAAGACTCCGAATTTACATTTCCCAAAATCACAAGATTTCACACAATTATTCTAATTGGTAAACAAATCATATTAGATGTAAATTTCCAACTGGGCGAAAAATGTCCGGACCAGGATTCGAACCCGGGATCTCCTGGCTGAAGCCGCCAGTGCTCTGCCATCTGAGCTATCCCGGACGATTCTGGTCAAAATTTTTCACCTAGCTAACCTTGATGATTACAGCATCTGGTCTGAAACCTGGTTCAGCTCAACAGAATAAATAATTTCGTATCCAGCGATTTCTGGAATTCCATTACCTGAGATTTATTCTGTTGAGCTGAACCAGGTTTCAGACCAGATGCTGTAATCATAAAGGTTAGCTGGGTGAAAAAGTTCGACCAGAATCGTCCGGGATAGCTCAGATGGCAGAGCACTGGCGGCTTCAGCCAGGAGGTCACGGGTTCGAATCCTGGTACGGACATTTTTCGCCCAGTTGGAAATTTACATCTAATATCACAAGATTTGTATAATTTATGATATTACAACAAATATCAGGCATAAGAAAAGTGGAAGAAGATAACCATGAACATTTAGAAATTAAAAAAAACCCTGTTTATTCTTCATATAAAACATAAAAATGCAGTGGAAAACAATTTTTAATGTTTTATCTCAATAATATATCCATAGTTACAGTAATACATACTAGTACTAGTATTATTCAAACAAGAATAAAAAATGTTGAATGTGTGAAATGTCAAATTTGACTAGCTGCGCCCCGAAAAACGCCTTTAAATGAATTGTATGTATTTTACAAATATTGCTGAAAATACTTATATGTTATATCTAATGTTCACTTTCGGCATTTATATAAAATATACGTGCAAATATGGGGAATTTTTGGCAGTAGCACCTATAATCAGTAAAATATAAACATCAGTATAACTTTGAGCCGGCTCAAAGTTACCCTGAATATGTGATAAAATGTTAGTGCCTTCTTATTTTGCATTTTATTAACTATTAATAAATAAATAATCACTAAAATTAACACATTTACAACATTTATAAAATAATATGTCTTATAAATGAGTATATTGTTACTTACTATGAAAATTTAATTGGAATACAACAACTTCAAAACAACATTCAAAATTAACTTGAAAACAGTACTTCACAAAAATAGTTAGACGATGCAATTAATTGCGCATAATGTTGCTCATTTATTTTCTAAAAAATAAGAGTAGTAATCCCAGTTTAGAACCTTGCCAACAGAGCACGGTTCTGGAGGTTATTTAGTCTTTGGAGTCAAAAATATCGAAAAATAGGAGGTGGTGAAAAGTTACACCCCATGGTTCAAAGTTACCCTGAATGACTTAAGTGATCTAAAACAAAAATCCCTTTAAACGAAGACTTATAGAAATGTATTTAAATAAAAATAAATGTACATATTTATTATTTTAAACTAAATAAATGATCTAATACGTTAATGCTTTACTAATTCAAAAAAAAATATTTAGAAAATACGAAACAAAATAATAAAAATGACGATTAATTTATATGTATAATATTTATTTACTTTCTTAATATTTCTAATGCCGATATTTCTTAAAATGTTTTTCGAAATTATAACTTAAGAAAGTTTGACATTCTGCAAACTATTGTAGTTCAAAAGATATTAATTCGCATAATAAATAAGAATAAAAACGTATCCATATTCACCATTCAATTCAAAAATGACAAAGTTCCGTCGAAACTAGGAAAACTTTATCCACAAAACAACAAAGTAAAGCCATTTGAATTCCCCATTTCAGTTAAGTACAAAAGTTCGAAGGTAAATTGCGCCATTCCAGGCATTTTAAGCATTGGGGTAGTGAAATGAAGTAATACATTTTATTTAAAATCAAATTCAAAAAGGACGAAAGTTTGCTGGAAATGTATTTTTCTAAATTATGTCATACTAAACTTTCTCCCCACGAAAAATAAATAAATATTTATAAGAAGATATTCCTTTCCTTATTGATAAATTGTATTAATGTAATATATGGCTCTGAGACTTGAGACTTCGTAGTTCTGTATGCTTTCTTTCTTCTTGTTTTCAGCTGTAGACATATAAAAATTATTTGTTTGCATGTATTTAAATGTTCTTTGTGTCCTTGTAGATTATTTTGGCTTAAATGAAATGCTAATATTGTAATGAAAAATAAATTGAAATAAATGTTTTTATTTTTTTTATTATGAAATACATTACGTCTCACTATGCTTATAATTTATGTTAATGTTAATAAACAATTACTAATATTTTTTTGCAAATTTCCTGATTGTGACTTGCAGTTTTAAACTTTTCTTGACTGACCTACGACGTACTCTACATGACTAGCACCATTATATGCAACGTTACTTCTCGAAAGGTTAGTATAATATGTCGGTGATACTTTTTAGTATATTAAGCATACGAAAAAGTTTAAAATATATAATAGGTCATAATCTTTTAATTGCGATTACAGTATAAATAATTTACATTCCCATACATATAAAAAAAGAATCGTACATAAACTTGTTTCGCAAGTTGACTACATTGCTTTAATTTAGAATACTTGTTTTTAATAACCCATTAGCCGCATCTAACTTTTGTCATCATCTTTGTCATACTTTTTTATTTCTCATTTGCATAAAGAAAAGCATTATGTATAGGGGCTTTTTTTTAAATTTATTTTAGGTTCAATTTAAAACGTCAATACATATAATATATACTGTAATACATGCAATCTTGTGATAAAGTTCAGTGTGATTATAAATAAAGAAGAAGCAGTAAAAAAAGAAACACTGGCCAGATATTTCATCTGAAAAGTTTCGGAGCATATAGGAAAATTTTATTGTTCGTACCAGTATCTTTTATCAATAATCTTCAAGAGACATTTTTATAAGATATGCAATAGCAATTTATCATGAGAATTATTTATAAAAGATACTGGTAAGATTAATAGAATTTGTCCTATATGCTCCAACTCCTGATCTCAGTGTACGTGAAGCAAGGGGAATTTATCTTGTGAAAAGAAACAAAAGTTCAAATGTTGACCGATAGAAGTCTCTGTACTCGTCATAAAATGCTAATTAAAAGACATGCCATGCTATTGTAGCACTCTTTGTTCAAAGCCCATCCCCCAGGACATGGTGGTGCCACAGAGGATAGGAAAAAATGTTTTTTTAATTTTCTCTAGGACAAAAAACCATAGAAAAAGCAGAAAGTAAATCGGTTTCCCATTGTCCCTAGGCCAAAAACTGTTGAAAAAACAAAAACAGGAGAAATAATCAAGAAAAGGAACTCGTCTACGATTTACTTAAGAAATGTTCAATATGCTGTTCACCGTTTTCACCTACGTGCTGAAAATGCAAAACAGCATGCTCCACAACAGATCGGAGTGCTTCAGGGGTGATATTGTGAATGTGTTGCGTAATGCGTGTTTTGAATTCACCTATGTTCGCAATTGGACCCCCCATACACAACATGTTTTAGGTAACCCCACAGCCAGAAGTCGCAAGATTTCAAGTCAGGTGATAGATGCGTCCAGCCTGTTAGGAAATAGCGACTTATAATTCTGTCATTTCCAAAATACACACTCAACAGCTGCTTCACTAGTGTTGCAGTTTGCAGAGGAGCGCCATCTTGCTAAAAAATTGTGCTACCAACACATCCGCGCTGAATCAGTGCTGGAGTGAGGTTGTCGCACAAAAGAGATTCATAACCCAGTGTCCCATAGACTGTAGAGATGACAATACAAGAAGGACCAATCTTCTCGAAAAAGAAATGGTTAACTATAAATAAATCCTTTGTAATAAAGCCGTAAACCCGCACCACACATATTGACTTTTGCAGAAGGAAAGGGCAATGCTTCATTTTGGAACGGATTCTCACTTGACCATATTCTTCAATTTTGAGTATTGACAGAACCTTCGGGATGGAAATGGGCTTCGTCTGTCCACAAAATGTTTCATGGTCATCCGTTGTCCACTTCTATTCGAAGAACAAATTCCAAGGCGAAAGCTTCTCGTTTTGACAGGTGAGCATGAAGCAACTCCAGAACATTCGTAATTTTCTAATGACAGCATTGCTGGATGTTTCGAGAAATTTTACGAACCGCTTTTACAGGCATGTCTAACTTTCAGGAATTCCCCGTGCACTGCAAATTCCTGATGCACTGAATAAAACTTTCTGCAATGCTGAAGACACATCCTCCACTGCCGTCGAAGCAATTGCTTTCCTCCCTCTGACACATTTCACGTCAAATAAATTTGTCTTTTCGAATTAATCAATAATTTGCATCGGACCAGAGTCGCTTCTTAAACCCTTTAATGTCCGTGATTTCTTCACTGCAATTGCTGCGCAGTCACCGTTCTTTTAAAAAAGGTTCACAAGTGGAGCCCGATCCTTCAATGATAGAGTCATGACTACCTTCTCAGACGCAGAATAACAGGAGTGCATGTTCCAAACCTTTTTATCATAACTGTAATTTGCGGTGCGCATGACACATCTTTTAATTAGCATCTTATGACGAGTTTAGCGTCATCTAACAGTCAACTTTTGAACTTTTTCCCAGATGAAATATCAGGTCATGCTGAAGAATGGTTCTTTTTTTACAGACATTTGAAAGGGCAACTTTCATTTTAATCGCCTTGTGTATTTCTCTAAGTTCTTTCGTTTAATTCTGCATTCTATGTTATCATTATTGTCGTACCTATACTTTTCAAATTCTCTGCTTTTATTTTAAGAATGCTTTTAAAATAAATTTCATTTGTATTATTACACTAGAATGAATGGTAAACGATTGAAAATATTTTAACATTTAAATATGCAGATTTTATGATTAGATTTAATTTTTATGACTACATATATGATATAAATAGTAATTCATTGAATACTGATATTGAAGTAGGAGTAATTACAATTTTTAAAAAGTTAAAAATTCTTATAACATATAGGAATAATTTAATATTTCTTCATTTATTGATCACCGCAGCATTTGTAAATCGCGATGAGTAATATTCTAATTAGTATTTAAATAATATTCAACATAGAAATATTTAGAATAAGATAATTTAAAGCAAAAAACGAATTATTTTCTTCTTTCTTGAGTTACACAAAATAACTAAAACTTGCACACAAACTTATATAAGTAATATTGATATAGATGCATATACACTGATACGTATACAAATGGACAATCTCCTTATTTGTGTTTTTCAAAGGATTAGCTCCATTTTCCCTTGTAACAATATTTCATAACGATAGTAACACTCTGAATCTCACAGATCGCACTAATATCTGAAATTTCATAGAATTGGACTTTCGTGTCCTCCCCCTCCCCTGACTTTTGAATTTGGTGCATAAAGTGCCGCAGATGATGGTAGCACCGTAACAAATGTCTTTCACGTATAGCATTTTAACGTTTATCTTACTCATTAATATTTATGATTTGACAAATATTTTTATTGATGTATTTAGATTTTCAATATACCATTGCATTGTAGGCCGCAAACATTGAAATTTAACTAGGTTATTCAGAAAATATTTTAGACATTGTTAATTTTTCAATCACTTTTAAGCAGATCTGAAAAAAGATAGTACTACCTATAATATTGAAAGAAAAAAAAAAGCATTTGTTTGGCCACAGAATTTTTGTTTTGTAAATTAAGGGAAATAATAGTTTATTGCTCTAATGCTTTAAGGCTCCTGTCACTGCCGGCGAAGGCACTCACGAGCTAATGCTAATCCTATGGGGAGGAATTTTTCTAATATCTGTTTGCATTTCGACATTTTAAATAATTTTTTTTGCATTGGACAGCCGAGACCCGTACATCTCGTAGCTCTACATCGCACCGTTTTTACTTTTTCGATTTTGGTTGCAGATAATTTTTAGAATGGCACTTTCATTTCCAGAACCGGTTTTGAAAGTAAAAGTAATTTTATAAAAAATAACTAATCGAAAACCAAAGCGACCAAAATCGAAAAAGTAAAAAAGGTGTGATGTAGTGACGGATCTCGGCTATCCAATGAAAAAGAATATATATATATATATATATATATAAATGTCGAAATGCAAGCAAGATATTAGATAATTCCCTCCTCATAGGATTAGCATTATCTCGTGAGTGTCTCCGCCGCAGGGACAGAAACCTTAAATAAAATGCTAAGCTGAACTGAAAAAAAAAAGATAAATTATTGAAATCATATGAAAATTATTCATGTAAAATGTGATGGGTCAAGTTTATTTTATGCATATTTTTTAAGTAGAAATGTTTGTAAGATATAATACCAATTTACTTCCTTTTATTTAACTCGATGCACAAGCTTTAATAAGCAAAAATTACTACTTGAGGAATTTTTATACTTGGCATGATTTTTAGATTTAATATTGAATTAAGGGTAATCTTAAAAAACATCTTCAAAAATAAAACCGTAATAAGAGCTTCAAACACCTTTTCCATATTTATTAAAATTTTATCATGCATAGAAGAGTATTTTATTTGTATAGTTAAAACATAATAAGAAAGTTTAAAAAAAAATTACAAAGGTTCGTTTATATAGATAATATTACACATTCTCTTGTTGTTTTATTGTAATATATTAAGTTTATATACTTCCTTTGTCTTTTTATATAAATAAAGAGCTCTGATAAAGGATAAAATTTTCATCTGAATCTTAACATTTATTATTATGTTATATATTGAGTAAAAATCAAAGCCCCTATAGTGCAAAAGTACCAAATAAACGTTGTACTTTTAAAAGGTTGTCTGTTTGCAGTTAAACGATTTTAAATGAAAATGACAAAAACATGGAAACTGTCACTCAACATGCTTAACACTCGAATCCTTCTTACATATATAGTAAACTAGATAAAAGTATGTATGTAATATTATGTATATAAGGTGTTAACTGTGAAAAATACTTAAATCTGATATGTTCTTGAAGTAATCGCCTCTTATTAAGTTTATTAACGTGAATAATTAGGGGAAACTAGGGATACTTGACCCAGTTGTTAGTTTTTGATTGTTAATTATTTTTTTACGTTACTTATGGGTGTGTAAATGCAGTCTATATATACTTAATGAAGTATTACACAATATTAATCATTATTTTTCCGAAGTATTAATTATAAAAGGTAGAAAAATATGAATATTCAAAACTTTCAATTTGGGTCAAGTATCCCAATGTATAGGGATACTTGACCCACCCATTAGGGATACTTGACCCAAGTCATAGATTTGGGTGTATGATTAAAAATAATAAACAAAACACTTTTACATAAGAACACAATTAATATTAAGGTTAATAATTTTTTATTTTTATCAAATAAAATTAATACTTTTAATTTTTAGTACATAGGCCTAACATTAATATACCCAATTAAACTTTTACTGCAGAAAGTTCAAAATATTAGCAGTCTGAAAGTTCATTCTGTGCCTAAACAGATTCCAGAATAAGAAAATAACAATTTATTCAACTTCAAATGTAAAATCATATTTAAACACAAGACTTGTAATTCTATCATTTGTGTCGAAAACTCAAGTGGATGAAGAATAGTTTCTATTTGGTCAGGATGAACTTACGATATATCATTCATTTCAAGCCATTTAAATCGCGTGAGATCCATTCTTCTTGCAAACTGAATAGTAAGCCTGTGAGAATTGATTTCAAGAGCCTTTCCAACAAATCTTCTTGTATTCCGTTTTCCACAATATTTGACAAGAACTAAGTCATTTACTTATAATATTTATATTATTTACTTATAATACTTATATTTATATGTTTATAATATTTAATATTATAATATTTTTAATTCATAAATTAAACATGCTAAATGCATTTGAATAATACTAATCCCAATCTTTGGTCAAGTATCCCTAAGTGAGCTGGGTCAAGTATCCCTAGTTGCACATTTACTACATAACCCTAAAATGCAGCCATTTACTAATGAGTAGATTTACATGTTACTGTAGATAAAAACATGTATAAAACAAATTACCAATTAAAAAAGTCTTACCTTTAAACAGAAAAAATTAAAACATCGGAGTTTACAGAACAAAAAAAAAAACTTTTGGAGCATGAAAATGTATTTTGTTTGATAGTTTAAAAACTTACAGAATGATTCAGTTATTATTTTCAACATATGGTCAGCTAACTGAAAGAAAGAAAGTGTTGCCACTTCCAACTTACAAAACTTTCCCAATTCTGAGAAAAAGGCCTTTGGTCAAGTATCCCTATGGGTCAAGTATCCCAAGTTCCCCTATATTTATTTTGTTATTTATATAACCTCTTTTCACTAAGCATTATCGTGAAAAATAATTTGAAAAAAGTCATAATAATAGAGGTGATGATAATAGCTTTTTTCAAATAGATAATTCCATATACATTTACCATTTTGAAACACTTACCAGGAAAAAAAAAATTATTTTTGAAAATAAAACTCGAATTGGAGATCGAAACAGTTCGATAAAATACATATTTACTGTTTTTCTTCTAAATATATGTTTTTTCTAAAATAAACTAAATGTAAGCGAAATAATAGGCTTAATCAATGATAAAAAAAAAAAAAAAAAATCACTTAAAATTTTCAGAATTTTATTACATAGTTAAGAATGCATTTATGTTTTAACTTTCTTTCTTTAGATTTAGCCATTACCTTCAAATCTCATACGGGTTATACTAATGAGGATTTTTTTCCCTTTTAGCGATAGCGATAAACCTTAAGTCAAATCCTTCCCGAAACTTATAGAGGATTGCTAGGATAACAGTAAATAAATTGGTAGGATAAGATTGAAGTAATTGGTCTGGATAGAGTAAAATTAATCAATGACATAAGGAAATCGGAAGGATATAGTGTAACATTATCATTAGCAATTTAAGGATTTCCTTGAGTAATAAAAGTCGCCTTCGAACACTTTCAAATAAAATATTGAAAATAAAATATATATAATTTTAAATCTTTCTTCGTGAATTTCGCCATACAACAAATATAATACAAATAAACAAGATAATGAATGTAATGAATATAAAATGTATGTATCTATATTAATAATAGTTATGTATCAAAAGATAGATATTTGATGAAATACATATGGAATGTAGAAAGGCATATGCAGTAGGTTGAATTAATTAATTAGTTCGGGTTTCTTTCGCAAATTACTATTTCACATTTATGAAAATTTGTATTGCGCACTTTTAATCAGCTCAATTTATATTTATATTGAATAAAAAAAATATTTATGGCTGTGCAATAACTATAGTGATGACGGCAGTGTAGGTTGGTTGGTTGTATTTATGACGGCCAATTATCTGCACGAGGGATATAGGCCCAGAGGGGAGTGCCCTTCGTGGGGGTCTTTCTAAGGGAACCTAACCCGTATTAACGCTTGGAAATCCAAGGCTCAAAGAAAACCACGAAAACTCCGAAAGATTAGGCCGACGGGCGCGAATGGGTTCGAACCCAGCACCTCCCGTCTACCAGCTTCGAGAGCAGAACCTCTCAACCACTGGTGGGGCCGATGACGGCAGTGTAAGTGGAGGTTTAATTTATTATGTAGAACGGCGTACATATATCTGTTGTACTTCGAAACCCGATATTTTAATTTAAGGGGTTTTCATTAGATTTTCTTTTTCATATTTAATGCATTTCCAACACGTTCGCTTTTCCAAACTATGAAGCGACTCTCATAAATGTGATCTCATTTGCGAGTTCAGCATCTTATATAGCACATTTGCCCCTCTTTTCTATAAACTTGTAAACTGTTTAACTATTTTTGAATGTATATTTTCTACATAACCCTATATGCTTAAAAAAATAACATATTAAATTTTTAACACGCAAACATAAGAAAAGTGCTTTCAGAAAAAAAAAAAAAGTAAGGTTTCCGAGTTTTTGCGTCAATGTAACGTTTATGAAAAGGTGAACTAGCAAATAATTTCTTAATTATATATTTATATTCTTTTCAAATATTAATTTTTTTTAATAGCGTTGCCTTTAAATGTATATACAAATATTATACAGACATACAAACAATAAATACAATAAACAAATATTATACAGACATACATACAATAAATACAATAAACCCAATTGGAGTGAAACATTAGTCAGAGAAAGGAATAGAATCTGGGACCACAGCGTACTAGGCTGTTGCTCTAGCTACTAAGCCATTCCAGCCGATGCCTGGGTTTGCAATTCCTAATAAACCATGTTGGGAAAGTCACCAGCCATCTATCACTTTGCCTTGGATGACGGGACAACGATTGTAGCGAACGGGACAACGATATTTATTGTATGTCTATATGGTCAAAGGTGACCGGTTACTTGCAATTTTAGACGTTTTGTTAAATATCTAGAAAAATACAGGAGGAATTAACTTGAAACTGCAGGTGTGTAAACAATATAGTTTAGATCATATATTTCCGCGAAGAATTTTACCCTAAACCCCATAGGGAACCGTCAACATATTGAAAAAGAACTAATATCTTTTGGATAACCCTGTAAAAAGTAATGTAGCAAAAGCATTCAAACTCGAAATTATTAATAGTGGCTTATTGTAATATAAGGTGTTCATTTTTATGAGGATAGCATGTATACTGTAGAGAAATTAAGGTTTTTATGAAAACTGTCCGAAATTTTGCCAAGATTTTTCCTTATCATTTGCAGAGTTCTTTATATAAGAAAAAATTCTTTTCAGAAAATATGACGAATAAGATTGTACACAATACTCTGTAATAAGAATTGAAAAATAATAAAAAATGCATGAAAAATGAGCAGGTTTACTAAAAAAAATGTTTCACTCCGCATGCGCGAATGCAATCAAAATATAATGTGCATAATGTGTTAACGAAATGTATAGAGCAACTTCTGTAAAAGTCTCAAAAACATAGTTTGAAATATTTCACAAATATATATTCTAAAAACACTCAAAATATATATTAAACATTTAATTGCTAAAAAGGACGTCAAATGTTAATAAAATACATTAAAAGATCTTAATAATTTGACATTTTTCAATTGAATTTACTCAATCATCATCAGAAAACAAATAAACACTAAGATGGAAAATGACAATAAACTATTACAATGAAATTTAAAAATAAATAAATAAAAATAAAAATCACGCGCGTAATATTTTAACATGTTTCACGTTGCCCTATTTTATTTTCAAATTATCTAACAATTCAATCCAAATATTTGGGATTTGAAATGACAAGGAATCATTGCAGACCATTGAGTTTCTGACGTAAATTTCAATAGATTCCCTAATAAAAAGTTGCAAATAAAAATCTGACCTATAAATTAATCTACTTTCATTAAACAAAATATTTATGTTTTCTATTTTATTTAGCCTAGATAATGATGTTTAGATATTGCTTGGCAGGGGGAAGTTGATAAATTGTTATTTTTTATTCAACAGTTAAATGATTTAGATAATAAGATTAAATTTACTTTTGAACTTGAAACCGATAAGAAATTACCTTTTTTAGATTTTGAATTAAAAAGAGAAAATAATAAACTAATTCGTTCAATATATCGTAAGCCAATAACTAACTTAAATGTTATACCATTTGATGCTTGCATTCCATATTCTTATAAATTATCTACCTTTAGATTTCTTATTAACAGAGCTTTTAGAATTTGTTCCCCTGAAAATATAAATGATGAATTAGATAAAATTAAAACAATAGCTATTAACAACGTATATCAAGTTAAAATAGTTAATAAATTAATTAAAAAGTTTATTAACAAAATGAACGATGCAGTTTTTGAGAATAAAACCGACAGAGAAAATAACATGAAAAGGGTGGTTATAAATTATTATCCAAATTTCTTCGAATCCGCTAAAACTCAACTAAAAAAGTTTTATTTCAATTTAATTGCTAGACCCCCTCCAAAATTAAAATCAATTTTAACCACTAGAATTGACCCTATTGATAAATTTGACCTTTCCGGTGTTTATATCATTCTTTTTCTTAAACAAGGTGGTTATAGAAATTATTATATTGGCATGACTCAGAGAAAATTCAAAGTGAGATGTAAAGAACACATTGCTGACATAAAATTTAATAGAGGTAAAACCGTATTATCTAGGCTAAATAAAATAGAAAACATAAATATTTTGTTTAATGAAAGTAGATTAATTTATAGGTCAGATTTTTATTTGCAATTTTTTATTAGAGAATCTATTGAAAATTACGTCAGAAATTCAATGGTCTGCAATGATTCCTTGTCATTTCAAATCCCAAATATTTGGATTGAATTGTTAGATAATTTGAAAATAAAATAGGGCAACGTGAAACATGTTAAAATATTACGCGCGTGATTTTTATTTTTATTTATTTATTTTTAAATTTCATTTGTAATAGTTTATTGTCATTTTCCATCTTAGTGTTTATTTGTTTTCTGATGATGATTGAGTAAATTCAATCAAAACATGTCAAATTATTAAGATCTTTTAATGTATTTTATTAACATTTGACGTCCTTTTTAGCAATTAAATGTTTAATATATATTTTGAGTGTGTTTTTAGAATATATATTTGTGAAATATTTTTAATGGACGTATAAGAGAACTTCTGTTTATAATTTAATATAGTTTGAAATGTCTGATAATAATCGTTTATAGAATAAGCTCAAAATCCGTTGTTCCCAAAATGAAGCAAAAAGACGAGGGGTTTCATCCATATATCATTGATTAGTGCCAATATAGCATACACAATATTGCACGTACTGCTGTATTTGGATACAGCCCCTCATCTGTTTGCTTACTTTTGGGAATAACGGATTTTGAGTTATTCTATAAACGATTATTATCACACTTTTCAAACTATGATTTTGACACTTTCACAAAAGTTGCTCTATACATTTAGCTAACACATTATGCACATTATATTTTGATTGCATTCGCGCATGCGCAGTGAAACATTTTTTATTAAACCTGCTCATTTTTTTTTCCAATTTTTATTATTTTTTCATTTTTATTGCAGAGTATAGTGTACAATGTTGTTCGTCATATTTTTTGAAAAGAACTTTTTTTTTTAATATTAAGAAATGTGCAAATTATAAGCAAAAAACTTGGCGAAATTTGGGACTGTTTTTAAAAAATCCTTAATTTCTCTACAACTATACATGCTATCCTCATAAAAATGAGCACAGTATATTATAGTAAGCAACTTATTAATAATCTCGAGTTTGAACGTTTTTGCTACATCAGTTTTTACAGGGTTATCCAAAAGATATTCGTTCTTTTTCAATATGTGGACAGTCCCTCTGAAAAAATCTTCTCGGAAATATATGTCTTATACTATACTGTTTACACACATGCAGTTTCAGATTAATTTCTCATGTATTTTTCTAGATATTTGACAAAACGTCTAAAATTGCAAGTGGCCGGTCACCTTTGGTCATAGAGTGTATGAACCTTTAAGTGCTGAATGCAGGCGTTACATGTGCATGAGTGTTTTAACGTTGCCGTTCTTAAAAATATACAAATGATAAAAAATATTAATAATGGGTAGTCTATTGTAAAGAAAATGTGCTCTACATTACAACGGAAAACTTTCTTTGCTTACTTAAAACTTAAGCTACAATCACTGATCTTTTGGTAAAATTACTCTACTCCGTCTAATGTTCTATTTATTAGATACAAAGATTAAGAATTAAACGTATGCAACCAATTCCAGTTATGATATTATACACACGCTTTTAGTTCGTAGAGGGAAAAAATATTTCTTATTCGAAGATAGTGTAATATAACCACACGACTAATTGCAATATAAACTTTTTTTCCATTCCACACAATTCCGAAAAGCATTCTTTATCATTAGATACCACAGAAACTTGTATACTTTCGAGATTTAAAGAAGAATATATAAAAACGACTTTTATTTTGCTTCAACTTATTTTCAGAAAATTTCTTTTTGATTAGTTTTTAACGTGTATTAGAATATAGGATTTTCGTTTGCTATCAATTCTCAAGTAAAAATTTTCATGTTCAGAAAATATATTTTACAAACAAACATGATAAATTAACAGCAGTACGTTAACTATAAGATTATGATTTTTCATTGCTCTTGCATGAATAAATTCAGTTGTTCTTATAAACTATATTGATGAAAATATATTGGTTTCTTTCTGACGTTGGTCTAACGTTTTGCTGGGTTTTCTAAAAACAAAGACAGCATTTCGTAATCGTGGGTAGCTCGAATTAGTTTATTGTACATTTTCGTTCGTCCTTATATTATACTTTAGTGGATTAATAAATATTTCTCTTTTTTAACACTTCCATACCAACATAGTAAAAAAATAGTTATGAATTCGGTTTGCCTGTTTGTCTGTCCGACCGGCCGTGCTCTAATTAGCATAAATATAGTCAGATGGAAATGAAATTGATATATCTTACTGATGTTTACTGTGGCATGTTCGAAATTGAAAATGAAGTGTGTAGCATTAACGGTTAATTTACAGGGACACTCCAAAGAATTCCGTAACATTACGGAATATGAAGGAAAATCGTTTGCGGTGAATTATAATGATATGATGCAATTTTAAATATACTGAAATTTGTATATATCACTGAGCTATACTACAAAACGCCTACTGTAGAATCTGGTTGTATTTAATTTATCGTTCATTTACAGGGACACACAAAAGAATGTGGCTGCAGTATCGCCTATGAAGAATAAATTCTGGAAGTGCATTTTCAGCTGTGGTAAGGCTTTTAAACTGTAACTACTTTTTTGCATATTCCTTATTGCGAATAAATTATCTAGACCATATAAATTGCGGAAAAAATGTCTCAAGTACATAACAACATGTGTAATAATCACTTATAAACAGATAAAGTTAATGCTATAAAAAGTGATAAAATATCTTTATTAATATTGACGATCGTTTCATTACACAAACAGCGACATTTTCAAAATCATTCACGATAGAAAATATTTCCACATAATTTAAATTAATTAACATAAAAAATTACAAGCAGAAATCTTGAAACTAGAATCAAAGAACATATAGCAGACATCAAATACAACAGACGAACCACAGCTTTGGCAATATTATGCAGAGAAGAACCTTTATAAATCAATTTTAAAAATAGAAAGTTGATTTATCCATCAAGATTTTATTTACCATCCATAATCCCGGAATCAATAGAGATATTTTTACGCAACGAAAATACTTGCAATGAATCAGTGTCAATTGATTTACCTAAAATTTGGAAACAGATGCTACATAATTTTAGTAACAATAGTAAAAATTAATCCACGCTCGCAAATAGCCAAGTTAATTTTAATTTTATTTTATGTCTTGCAATGTTTTTTCATTATGCTAATGTCTCGTGACATTGTTTAACATGTTATTGCTTTTTTAAATTATGAAATTAATCCACGCTCGCAAATAGCTAATTTAATTTTAATTTAATTTTATGTTTGCAATGTTTTTCATTATGCATCATGTATCGTGACATTGTTCACTATTGTTATTGTCTTTAAATTATGTTATAATATTTTCTATCGTGACTGATTTTGAAAATGTCGCCGTTTGTGAGATGATACGATCATCAGTCTTAATAAAGATATTTTATCACTTTTTATAGCATTATTTAGCTTTCTCTGTCTCAAGTACATTTCCGTTTATTGACGGAAATTGGTGAATGAGAAATTTTAACATGCGTAATTTTAATATGCGTTTAATTGAACTAACATTTAGCATACTATGAATCCATGGATAATTTGTAAGTCTGCACAAAACAATTCGGATACTTCATGGTAATTGAACAAATTGGATTTTCAAATTTGTTATGTATTTTCTAAATTGTTTATTTAGACATCTTTCGTCTTAATAAATTGTAAAGTTTTGTTACATTATTCTGAGCGTGTTGGAAAGTGTTTCATAATCTATGCTGGATGCATGATTTTTCGATCTAGTTTTTAATGTGCATTTAAATTTAGTTTTTTTTTTTTTTTAGAATTTTATTTATTTTTTTATTAAATCTTTGGAACAAGTTTGGGGAAATACAAGGTGGCCACAATTAAACTGGCGGTACTCAGAGTGTAGCACGATCTAATTGCGAGAATGACGCCAAATTTTGTAGGAAGATTAAACAAGACGGGTTACGAAGGATCCCGCGAAAAAAAAATTAGTTCCAAAAATCACCGCCAAGGGAATATGTGGCGGTGAATATTCTCGGTGATTTCGAAATTATGGTGAATATTCTGTGGCGGTGAGTTTTCGAAAAAGAGAGTTTCAAAAAAGAAGAATCAATACCGAATTAAAATTACCGTTTATTTAGCACATCCAACCCAGGTTCGATGTGGCCAATATATTTTTAACCATTTGTAAAAATGGTTATTGTCCTCGTCAGGGCAGGAAATCAAAAAAGCATATATGACGCTTTTTATTGGTCGAAACCGCATTTTATTCGTTTTCTGTTTGGTCTATATAGTAATCTGTATTTCCCTTTACTTTCAACGGAGGTGGATACTCCCGTTACCACTATGACAAATAAGTAATAAAAACTCCAAAAAATAAATTAATAACTCAGAAACAAATTGAAATACAGCTTTCAAACAGATTGCATTTAAAAGTGCATTTTTTTTCTCTATACGATGGTGTAAAAAGTAATATTGTGGGATGTTTAGTAGGGTGGTGCGAAAAAAGTGAAGTTGATATTTCCGGGTCGCTATAGTGCGGAAAAGTTGCGATTGGTAAATACAAGAAAAACAAAACATAAAATCTTCAAATCGGACTTTATCTTCCGATCCCGCAATCCGCCTAAAAATTCAAAAAAATTTTGAAATTCCGATTTTTTCAGAATAACTTTTTCTTTTTACGTTTATGTATTTTTTATCGTTTATATATTTTTATAGTGAAAAATATTTGTAGATTGTACTGTTTAATAATAATTAGAATAAAAATTGTGTTAAGAGACTATCTTCAGATCGCGCAAGCTCAATAAAAATCGGCAAAAATTCAATTTTGAGTGATTTTTATGCGTTAAGAATATAATCAACTGAGGTCACTTTGCTGTTTCAGGTTAAGTTTTAAATGTTAATTGATACTACTGAGCATATTAGGTCATTTTAGTCGGCACCCAACTGCCGCTAGCCACGTTGCAAAACCGCGCTGACGTCAACGTACGCGGTCCCACCTAATCTCACCTAACTCCATAAAATTTACAGGAAAGTCAACTGGATTCAGATGAACTACATGGCATATATTTTGACGGAATAAAGGATGATACCTTAGTTATAGAAAGGATTGGATCTAAACAGGTTCGTCCAACTATTAAAGAGGAACACTATTCTATCGTATAAGAACGTAGCTCAGTTTATTTAGCCATGTGTCTCCAAACTCCGGATCTGCTAAGGACATTGTACCTTTCATAGTATCATGTCTTACTGAGCAAGGGGTTTCACTAGAATACTTAGATTTGGTAGGATGTGATGGTACAAATACCAATACTGGATGGAAAGTTGGTGCTATCAGGCAGCTTGAAGTGCATCTCGGACGACCACTGCAGTGGGTTATTTGTTTATTCCTTTTTGTTGAATTACCTTTCCGCCATCTTTTTCAATATTTGGATGGTGAAACAATTGGCCCAAGAATATTTAGTATACCAATTGAGCAGAATCCCATTGTTGTGAAAAGCTCTGGCTGATAAATTTTCAATTGACTGATTGTGCAATTCCAGAAGTGGACAAACAACTGTTGAGAAAGGACCAAAGCTATCTCTTTGACGTAAGTCAGGCAATTATTAGTGGCAACTTTCCAAATGACTACTTGAAATGGGACTCTGGTCCAAATTCACATGCCAGATGGCTCATTTGTGCAAATACAATCTTTCGATTTACACTTAACGCGAGCGTGGAAAACCCATCGAATGCCTTAAAAGACAAAGTGACATTTATTTCAAAATCTTACATGCCAGATCGGTTTGAAATAAAATGCAGTAAATACATTACAGACAAGCCTATTCATCTGTACAGAGCATTAGAAACATCTCGATACTTGCGTGACAACCTGAAAAAAGTGTAGTCCCTGAAATTGAACGAAACTCGTTCTTTGCTCATTCGGAAAACCTACTAATGGTAACCGTCTATGATAAGCGAACTAGGGCTAAGAAGAGTGTTAAAAGCCAGGTAGAGTGTTTCAAAAGGTAAACGCATCAGAATCTTTATCACTCTTACTTTAAACTTCGATTCGGCAGACTATACAGAATTAATTGATTGGAATGTAACAAAATTATAATTTCCACCTCTTTTTTTGGAGAATAACCAATGATGAAATACATTTCTTCGTTCAATCAGGTGATATCTCAGGCTGGGATGATAGAAAATTTCCCTGCCACAAGCATTCTGTCATGCGGTGCGTCAAATTGGTACGGAAGCATCGTTTAAGGTATGTGAGCCCCAGTCAAGAGATGGGTTCATCAGGGCCACACTGAAATCAATGTCCATGATACTAGACATTACCACCAAATCGCAGTACAGTGTTGCGCATTACAGTCAGACTTTAAACAGATGAAATAACAAATTGTATATCTTATACTGTCCAACACTAGCTTTTTAATACAGTGTTTTGACTCTATTGTAACAAATTATGTATTTAAGTAATGTAAATAGCTAACACCCTCATTAGTTGGATGAAGGGAAGGGTGTGGGTTGAACTCGAAGTGGAGCTATCTTCCCGTGGTTATTTCTGGGTTGTTTAAATATTATCATATATCTAAACATGAAAAAAGCTGTACAATTTATATGCAAATGTTAACACTGGAACGCAAACTGACCTCAGGTGATCCTTTTCTTAATTCATCAAAATCACTGAAAATTGAATTTTTCCCAATTTTTATTGAGCTTGCATGATCGGAAGATATTATTTAATTGCAATTGTTTATTCTTATTTTTATTAAACATTACAATCTGCAAATATTTTTCACTGTAGAGATAAAAAATATATGTACGTTTTTTTAAAAAATAAAATTCTGAAAAAAACGGAAAATTTCAATTTTTTTGAATTTTTAGGCGGCTTGCGGGATCGGAAGATAAAGTTCGATTTAAAGAATTTTTTTGTTTGTTTGTTTTTCTTGTATTTACCAATCGCAACTTTTCCGCACTATAGCGACTCGGAAATATCAACTTGACTTTTTTCGCACCACCCTAATGTTTAGAAATTTAAGAATGAAATTTCATTTAAAATGGGTCGTCAGATTTCTACGAAGGAAAAGCCTTTTCCCGAACAGCCAATGAAATGCTTGCATAATACGTAAGTTTCAAGAAATCTGACGAGTCGCAGGCGATTTCTGTCGCTTGCAATTTTTACGTGTAATAACACTATTAATGTTTAATTCATGACGTACGTAATGTATGATCAACTTCGTGCGATTTTTTATGTCTTAAATTTTAGTCTTTGAGAAAATCATTTACCAAATGGTCGTTGTAATTTGTTAAATTGCTTTTTTATTATTATTGTGTTTAAATTTAAAAATTTAGTTCCACATATTCCTCTGGCGGTGATTTTTGGAACTACTTTTTTCCCGCGGAATCCTTCGTCCCCCGTCTTGTTTAATCTTCCTACAAAAATTGTCGCCATTCTCGCAATTTGATCGCGCTACAGAACACTCTGCGTACCGTCAGTTTAATTATGGCCACCTTGTATAATAGTAGAATAAGTTCAGACGCGTTAGTCTATAAAATATTGGCCATTTACAGTTAAAAAAGAACAGACAGAGGAAGAAAAAAAATGAAAACTAGAAAACAGGAATTCTGCTTTTTCAGAATTTAGTGTCGCCCCCAATGAAAAAAAATAAATGATACTACTTAGTTATCCTGTCGACCAGTTTCGTCAAATTACATAAATCGCAAAACCACTCACCAAATTATACAAATTGACGTAATTTCTATTTTAAATAATGAAAGAACAAATAAATTAAAATAACATTAATACAAATAAAACGTCGAAATAAAAATCACTTGATGACGTAAACACGTGTAACTTGCTTAATGTCAAGTGAGTGTGGCATTTACGATCAACCATTATTGTCATTTAATCTTATAGTTTGGAGATAGATTTTTCTTAATACAATAGCTTTTATTTTATATAAAATCACGTCATCCGCATCCGCTGAAGAATTCGTCATTTACGATCTAGTATTAAACAACATCTACAGTAAAGTACGCATAGGACGTCACTATCGCTGAATAACACACAAATCCAAAAAAAAAAAAAAAAAAGAGAGATCTCGTCATTCAAGAAACTCGACAAAAAAATCTCCTATCTAATAATTCTTATGTCTTCATTTGTTTGTAATATTAATATAGATACTTAAAATTAAATTTAGTTTATAATAGCACCATGTTTTATCAAAATCATTCATTTATTATTTTTTTCAAAGTAGCACGTATTTTAAGTACATTTTTTTTATTCAGTTTTTATGGGAAAATGGCAACAAACAGATATAATTGCTACTTTCCAACTATTTTTCCTTTACTTTCTATAGAAATGGAATACTTGTGTTCTCAAAATTAAACAAATGACGCTAAAAACTACAAAAAAATTAATATCTCAAAAATAAATGGAGATGCCGTTTTCAAAAAAATTGCATTTAAAAGTACTTATTTTCCCCAATACGATTGTATAAAATTTGAAAATGTGCGATGCTTAGAAGTTAAAAATTGCAGTAAAGTATTTAACAGTGCAATGATTCATCTGCTATGTTTTACGGATGTCTTATACAACGGAATGTCATTTTTTGTAGACGATATTTTATTTGCTGGGAGAAAGAAATAGCATACCGGTGGCAAAAAATTGAAAAGAAATAAATAAAGCTAAAATAAAAGCATGTATAAAAAATAAATAATCGTATAATCTATAGAAATCTATAACAACAAAATCCATAAATTTCATTTTAAAACTGTTTACAAGAATCATTTAAACTACAATAGTGCAAAAAACGCAACGGCATGCAAAACGTTTTCAACTCGTTACAAATTTATAAAATACACATTATATTTTTAAAAATCTATCAATTATCCTTATAACGTTCAAACAACTATATCATTATTTTTCATGTAATAAGATACAAATATGATAAAACAGACGCTTTACATTACGAGATAAAAAGAGGAAAAATAATTTCATTTAACGGTATAAAAATTTAAAAACAAACAAAATGTCACGTACACAATTTTACTGAAAATGTAATCCAACTCCATTTCTCCCACTGAACTTATAAAAGTTTAATTCCTTTAGGAGAAGTATTTTCGGGAAAAAGAAATTTCAACATTAATTCTATCATTATTTTTCCTCTATTTAGGAATTTTGTCACGTTCTTTTAAAAGAAAAGAAATTCTTTGCACCATTTTGTTAAATAAATTTAATTTTTTTTCGGACTTTTTGACTTTATTACTAGAAAAATGTTTTAGAGAAAACAATCGATTTGTACACCTTACAACACGTTCAATAAATGATGTAACATATTAAAGTATACGTTTATTAAATTCTAAACAAATTGAAGAATTCTGAAATTAATTTGCGATGATCTTTCACTTATAAAATAATGGAATTTGCTATTGATGGATAAATATTTGATTTTCAGTAAATTATCATTATTGGAACAGGAAATTGGAAATATTAAATTATTTAAAAGATAAATTAATCTTTTGGAAATTCTTTCACGCTAATGCATTCAAAGTAAAACTGTAAAAATATCAATATACACCGATTATTACACTCATATCCAAGATTTAAGGAAAAGTTAGTGGACGCTTTCGATATTACACGTTTTGTCGAATACAAACTGAAATTCTTTCCGAATTGCTCTTGAACTTCTAAGATGTAAAGAACATGCTTGACTTGACATTTTCAGTGAAGACTTAGTCGGAAGGACAATTAGGAGCTAATAATAAATTTATTAATAAAATAATATTTGCAATCACCTATATAACAAAAAATTCTAAAAATGGCCTATATCTGTGTTAAAGACCAATTGGGTCCTGCTCATCATTTGTGTGCATTAGTGTAAGCATAGTACTGATATTCGTGAAGATGTTAACGTTTCCTTGAAAAGTTCAAAAGTTTTTTTTTTTTTTTTTTTTTTTTAGAATTTAGAGTTTTCAAGGAAATTTAACTGAACTTTGCGAAAATATGACAAAGAGCAGTATAAAAAGTATATTGAAATTATGAATATATTGAAGATTTCATGAGATATGGGCATTTGTATGAAATATTTTTTAACAGCGCATGCGATGAAGATGCCAAAGTTTTTATTTCATAATTTGGTATTCAGCTATTTAGGAAAACTTATATAAAAAGTCCAGTCAAATACAAGAAAAATTCAGAACGATAGGAACGAGAGAGTGAGTTGATTTCTAAAAGTAGCTTTATTAGTAGAGAATTTACACATTTTTTTCAATCAGCTCACTATATCTTTCCGAGTTTCCACAATATTTTTATGGACTTTTGAATTTTCCACAGAAACGTTAACATCTTCACGAAGATGTGTTCAGTGCTTACACAAATCCACACAAACGTTGAGCAGGATCCAAATAAGTCATTTAACACAAACAATTTTCAGAATTTTCTGTTACATAACTGATCGCAAATATTATTTTATTATTACATTTATTTTTAGCCCCCTGATTGTCCTCTCGACTTCAGTGAGAAATACGAAGTCAAACATGTTCTTTAAATCCTAGAAGTTCAACAAAAATGCGTCAAAATTTTCAGTGGTATTCGAAAAAACGTGTAAAATCGAAAGCACCCGGTCAGTTATCCTTAAGATTTGAACAAGAATGTATTATTGAAAAGCCCCGATTATACGAACATGTTGGTACCGAACACAGTTAGAAAAGTAAGACACATGATGTAAGTAACTTTATGTCGTTATATTAATTTCACTCCACACGTCAACCGGATTTAAAAGTAGTAGTTTAAAATATTATCACGCTTATTTTTAAAAAACAAATCTTTGCTATCCGTTTTTCTTAATTTAATTTTAGTTTAAGGAGAAAAATGTAAGATATTATCGGTTGAAAACTTACTCATTTGTGAAACTCTTCGTTTAGACGACATAAAAAGAGACAATCTTGAGAAACCTGTATTTCAACTTAGAGACATCCCATTTATTTTAATTTTAAAGATTTTATATTAACGTAACTTTTATTAAAAGAAGGAAAAGTATGATATTTATTTCCCTGATAGACTCATAGGGAAACGAAACGGGTTCAGAAATAGAAACATTTTAGTAAGTCAGATTTTTATTCTTTGGTGCGCATTGCTGCAAACTTGTAATATGCGACTTCGTGTAGTTCTAATCGATCAATGTCGATTACAAAACTTGCTTCATCGCGTGTCAGTTCTAATAATAGAAATTTGTTTTTAAGTTATTCAAATTAGCCCCAATAAAAAAAAAAAAATACCCCAGATTATTGTAGTCATCCTATGATATTGAATTACACTATAACTTGTATCAAGACGCTATACAATCCTAATTTATTTCTAGTTGAAGATTGCTATATATTTCTCAGTCCCTTAGCCCATTCTGTCTAAAAATTGCACGGTCTGTGCTAAGCGTTCTAACAATCCGAATTTCACTTGCTAGTTTACGAGAAGGGAAGAAGAAGGAGGATTGTGTATGGTTCAGAAGAGGAAAGGGATAGATTAGTAACATGCAGATTTAAAAATGTAATTGAAATGTAGTTACAATTTACTTTTTCGGTAATCGCAATATAACGAGAAATTTTAATTATAATCTAACTATAATTGTAATCCAAAATCTAAAAATTTCTAATAAAAATCATAAATTAGCATATAAGGTATGCCATGTACGTAATTATAATATGTACCTCAAAATTTAAAGTAATTATAATTGCAACCAATTACAGTCTTCTGTCATTGACTCTAAGTTTTCTTTAATGTATATGTAAAAACAATCATACACCCAGTCTCACTTAATAGCTGTGTTAATCATATTACTTTTACACTAGATTAATATTAACACAATTATTCTAATTGGTAAACAAATCATATTAGATGTAAATTTCCAACTGGGCGAAAAATTTCCGGACCAGGATTCGAACCCGGGACCTCCTGACTGAAGCCGTCAGTTCTCTGCCATCTGAGCTATCCCAGAAGATTCTGGTCGAACTTTTTCACCCAGCTAACCTTGATGATTACAGCATCTGGTCTGAAACCTGGTTTAGCTCAACAGAATAAATCTCAGGTAATGGAACTCCAGAAATCGCTGGATACGAATAGCTGGGTGAAAATTTTCGACCAGAATCGTCCGGGATAGCTCAGATGGCAGAGCACTGGCGGTTCCAGCCAGGAGGTCCCGGGTTCGAATCCTGTTCCGGACAATTTTCGCCCAGTTGGAAATTTACATCTAACATATTACTTTTGTTTCGAAGATTTGTTGCATTAAAGCAACGTTCATAGATAGCGATAAAATGTATAAAATAATAATTAAAAATGACTTTTTAATGTCTATGTTACATTATTCTAAGCTGGTGTAAACGATGTCAAAAAACAAGTGGAATATTATTCTCTATCAAGCGATGAATCTGCATCATCACCAATCACTCATCACCAATTTGATGAATCCCCAATTTGCAATCGAAAATAGCAGGTCACAGTGGAAGGTCATGTTGTGAATGCATTTGGAATTTTCCCTTAAATAGAAAAGAAGCAACATTTATCATCAATGAATTTGTTATACTTCAAATAGCACCGAACAATTCCACCGAGTGTCCAGTTCTTTACCATCATCGAGGCCGTGTTACATCTTACAGAATATAATTAAGATGTTAACTTATTACATACACATCGAATATTGAAGAAAAACTCCTCCCGGTGACGTGGATTTATTAAGCAAGTCAAAAAATCTACTAATTCTGCTCTCTATGTAACCAGTTAAAATAGCAATAAATCGTCCAAGGATATACTGACATGCTTTACGGAAGCGCCAACGAAACTCAAGTTTGGAGGAAGCTAGGTGAGGTCAGGGGAGTGGCGCGCTAATGACTGGTTGAAAACTATGAGTAAGGAGGTCAAATCAAGACGTATTGTCGGCACTCTTTATCGACAGCGGAGAGCGAAAAAAGTGAATATATTGACGCGGGAATTCCTTGCAAAGTAATCTGGGATATCGAAGAATAATTTTAATAAAATATAAAAAATGGTATTAAGAAACATCCCAAAGAAATAAAAATTTAATTTCTCAAAATATGAAGAAATAAAATAGGTTAGGTTTTTTTTTTTTTTTTTTTTTTTTTTTTACCAAAAGTGTTGCTTTTAACAGATTAAGGTTTTTACAATAAGAAATAAAAGAATGTGCTGATTTAAAGGCATGGGGATAAATTTAAATTGATATTTAAGGTATTATTAAAAGAAAGGGGGACAAAGGTATTTTAAGAATTTGGAATAATTTAATTTACATAGAAAGGGTAAATTTTTTTATTATTACATATATTTGTAATAAAAAGTCATTTATTATTATTATATATATATATATATATATATATTGTAACGAGAAATCAATTCATATTTGTTTACCAAAACATTTAATTTACTAAATATATTTCCTTTTTGTATTGTATGTTTATTTGTTACCCTGATACTTCAATATGAATTACCGAAGATGTAGCCTTGATAAAAATACATTAAATAATAGAAAAAAATTACATCTTATTCTATATATAGTGTTTAATTTTACACGCTAATTTTAATATCGAATTCATATTAACTTTGCTAACAACTTCCATTTAATAAGTATATTTTCATTTCGTTTTGTAAATTTGTCTATTGTCTTGATTGTTCAGCATGAATTAAAATAAATCTACCCTCGATTGACAATAATTTCCAAATAATCTCTAAGTAAATAGAGCTAATTTTCTTTCTATATAAACTGGATCATACCCACGTAAGAACACTCTAATCGTGATGGAAATATTGTTTTAATATTTTGTAAGTGAATATTAATTACATACTCGCTGATTTTCACATAGATAAAAATAACCTTTTCAGAGGGTTAACTTTTGAAAAAATGACCTTTAAAAATCTTTTTTTTTAAAGTGACTTTTTAAAAATGACCTTATAAAATGAGCTTTTAAAAAGTGACCTTTACAAAAATTACCTTAAAAAAATTATGTTTTAATTTATGACCTTTAAAATCACCTTTTAAAAACCTTTTTTTAAAAAAGACTTTTTTTAAATGACATTTTAAAAATTACCTTTTAAAATTACCTTTAAATGACTACCTATTTAAAAAAGGCCCTTTTAATCCATATATTTTAATTTTAAACGCTAATTTTCTATTTCATACGCTATCTAATAAATATTAACTTTACCAACAATTTTCATTTACAAAGTAAATTTAATTTTCTCTTGTAAATTTCTGTAAGAACACTGTAATCATGATGGTAATATTGTTTTAATATTCAGTAAGTTAATAGAAATTACATGCTCGCGGATTGCCACCTATATAAAAATGGCCTTTTAAAAGATTAAATCTTAAAAAATGATCTTAAATAAATGATCTTTTCAAAAATTACTTTTACAAAAATTGCCTTTTCAAAAATCACCTTCAATTGATTACCTTTTAAAATGATCTTTTAATTTTTGACCTTTAAAAAAAATCACCTTTTAAAAACTAAAAAAAAAAAGACTTTTAAAAAAGACCTTTTAAAAATTAATCTTTTAAAAACCTTTTTAAAAAAATACTTTTTTTAAATGACATTTTAAAAATTACCTTTTAATGACTACCTATTTAAAAAAAAGACCTTTTAATTCATATATTTTTAATTTTAAACGCTAATTTTCTATTTCATACGCTATCTAATAAATATTAACTTTACCAACAATTTTCCTTTACAAAGTAAATTTAATTTTCTCTTGTAAATTTCTGTATGAACACTGTAATCATGCTGGTAATATTGTTTTAATATTCAGTAAGTTAATAGAAATTACATGCTCGCGGATTGCCACCTATATAAAAATGGCCTTTTAAAAGATTAAATCTTAAAAAATGATCTTAAATAAATGATCTTTTCAAAAATTACTTTTACAAAAATTGCCTTTTCAAAAATCACCTTCAATTGATTACCTTTTAAAATGATCTTTTAATTTTTGACCTTTAAAAAAAATCACCTTTTAAAAACTAAAAAAAAAAAGACTTTTAAAAAAGACCTTTTAAAAATTAATCTTTTAAAAACCTTTTTAAAAAAATACTTTTTTTAAATGACATTTTAAAAATTACCTTTTAGTGACTACCTATTTAAAAAAAAGACCTTTTAATTCATATATTTTTAATTTTAAACGCTAATTTTCTATTTCATACGCTATCTAATAAATATTAACTTTACCAACAATTTTCCTTTACAAAGTAAATTTAATTTTCTCTTGTAAATTTCTGTATGAACACTGTAATCATGCTGGTAATATTGTTTTAATATTCAGTAAGTTAATAGAAATTACATGCTCGCGGATTGCCACCTATATAAAAATGGCCTTTTAAAAGATTAAATCTTAAAAAATGATCTTAAATAAATGATCTTTTCAAAAATTACTTTTACAAAAATTGCCTTTTCAAAAATCACCTTCAATTGATTACCTTTTAAAATGATCTTTTAATTTTTGACCTTTAAAAAAAATCACCTTTCAAAAACTTAAAAAAAAGACTTTTAAAAAAGACCTTTTAAAAATTAATCTTTTAAAAACCTTTTTAAAAAAAGACTTTTTTTAAATGACATTTTAAAAATTACCTTTTAATGACTACCTATTTAAAAAAAAGACCTTTTAATTCATATATTTTTAATTTTAAACACTAATTTCTATTTCATACGCTATCTAATAAATATTAACTTTACCAACAATTTTCATTTACAAAGTAAATTTAATTTTCTCTTGTAAATTTCTGTAAGAACACTGTAATCATGATGGTAATATTGTTTTAATATTCAGTAAGTTAATAGAAATTACATACTCGCGGATTGCCACCTATATAAAAATTTCCTTTTAAAAAGACTCAATGTTTAGAAAAAATTATCTTCAATAAATAACCTTTTAAAAAATGATATTTTAGAAATGACAATTTAAAATGACATATTCAAAAATTACTTTCACAAAAATTAGCTTTAATTGATTACCTTTTTGAAGTGATCTTTTTAAAAAGACTTTTTAAAAATTAACCTTTTAAAAATGTCCTTTAAAAAATTAACTTTTTAAAAATGTCCTTTTAAAAATTACCTTTAAATAATCTATCTAATACATATCCACTTTACTAACAATTTTCATTTACAAAGTAAATTTCATTTCCTCTTGTAAATTTCTGAATTGCCTTGATTGTTCGACATGAATTACCACAGATGTAGAGATAATAATTTCCAGATAACCTCTAAGTAAATAGAGCTATTTTTCTTTGTATATAATTTGGATCATACCCACGTAAGAACAATCTAATCATGATGGTAATATTGTTTTAATATTCTGTAAGTGAACAGTGGCGCCCATCCCAAAATTACATACTCGGATTGCCACCTAGAATAAGAAAGAAGAGTATACCCGAAGGTGAATAACACCATTTCGATTTCTCTTTGACACATTCACTGGGCACTAAATTATTGATAAGCGAAAAGAGCTAGAAAAGGTATTAGCTACGGTATAACAAATGACTCACTCCCTTTAGCAAACAGAAAACCTTTTTTATTCATTATAATGTTATCATTTATGAAACATTTTCGAGCGTAGACTATCTGCTTAGCGTTATTGATATTTATAAATATTTATACGTTTAAATATGCTCAAAATCAATCAATGTAACTCATATCATTAACCTTTCTTGTATTATTAATATTTGATTTTTATATATCAGGACGTGAGTTTAAAAACTCACCTTATCCAAAAGATCAGAAATTGGGAAATCGCGAAAAGCCTCTGACTACGTCCTTTGGTTTTAATTGTAAACGAAGATATTACAATACCAAAAATACACCATAATTTTTTTTTCTTTTCTTTCTTTTTTTTTTTTTTAGATTGTAGTGTTTTTTCAATGCAGGTACTCCTATAGAATATATTGATACTGAAAACTCAATTTTTTTAATTTTAAATAAGGCAAGTTTTAAAAGTGACGTCCTCATATGCATTTTTTACAGGTGTATATTACATTATTAAACATAATTTATACTTTCATGAATATTTAAGGTGGGTCACAAAATCCTGTCTAGAAAGCGAACTTTGAAAATTAAGGATCAGAAATACGATAAGTGGGTAAACATTTAATTTACATAGAAACTGTGTTCAAAGTGTTTATTTGCATAATGGAGGGTATTTTTATCAACTTCTGAAAATATACGTAAATTACATTACTTCTTCTTAAATAAGATATATAACGATACATTTTGGGCGTGCTGGTTTGTCGTGTGGGTAAAATTTTATTTACATACTGTGTTCAAAGTTTTTATTTGCATAATGGAGGGTATTTTTATCAACTTCTGAAAATATACGTAAATTACGTTACTTCTTCTTAAATAAGATATATAACGATACATTTTGGGCGTGCTGGTTTGTCGTGTGGGTAAACATTTAATTTACATAGAAACTGTGTTCAAAGTTTTTATTTGCATAATGGAGGGTATTTTTATCAACTGCTGAAAATATACTTAAACTACATTACTTCTTCTAAAATAAGATATATAACAATACATTTTGGGCGTGCTGGTTTGTCGTGTGGGTAAACTTTTTATTTATATAGAAACTGTGTTCAATGTTTTTATTTGCATAATGGAGGGTATTTTTATCAACTGCTGAAAATATACGTAAATTACATTACTTCTTCTTAAATAAGATATATAACGATACATTTTGGGCGTGCTGATTTGTCGTGTGGATAAACTTTTTATTTACATAGAAACTGTGTTCAAAGTTTTTATTTGCATAATGGAGGGTATTTTTATCAACTGCTAAAAATATACGTAAATTACATTACTTCTTCTTAAATAAGATATATAACGATACATTTTGGGCGTGCTGTTTTGTCGTGTGGGTAAACTTTTTATATACATAGAAACTGTGTTCAAAGTTTTTATTTGCATAATGGAGGGTATTTTTATCAACTGCTGAAAATATACTTAAACTACATTACTTCTTCTAAAATAAGATATATAACAATACATTTTGGGCGTGCTGGTTTGTCGTGTGGGTAAACTTTTTATTTATATAGAAACTGTGTTCAATGTTTTTATTTGCATAATGGAGGGTATTTTTATCAACTGCTGAAAATATACGTAAATTACATTACTTCTTCTTAAATAAGATATATAACGATACATTTTGGGCGTGCTGATTTGTCGTGTGGATAAACTTTTTATTTACATAGAAACTGTGTTCAAAGTTTTTATTTGCATAATGGAGGGTATTTTTATCAACTGCTAAAAATATACGTAAATTACATTACTTCTTCTTAAATAAGATATATAACGATACATTTTGGGCGTGCTGTTTTGTCGTGTGGGTAAACTTTTTATATACATACAAACTGTGTTCAAAGTTTTTATTTGCATAATGGAGGGTATTTTTATCAACTGCTGAAAATATACGTAAATTACATTACTTCTTCTTAAATAAGATATATAACGATACATTTCGGGCGTGCTGGTTTGTCGTATCCCCCCCCCCACACACACACACAGACACACCCACCCACGTAATATCAAATAAATAGTTCATAAAAACAAATATCTATATTATAAAGGACAAACAAATCTGTGCGTAACGCATACGTCATTTTGCGAATGGCAACACTTTGAAATTTAAAATAAAATTTTGGCTTTACAATTTTCTGTACTGCAAATTTTTAAACTTCTAAACATCGCACATTTTAAATTTTTACACCGTAGTATAAGAAAAAAAAATGCGCAATTTATTTGAAAGCTGTATCTCAATTTATTTTTGAGATATTAATTTTTTTGTAGTTTTTAATACCATTTTTCTCATCGTGGCAACAAAAGTACCCCATATCTATTGAAAATAAACGGAAAATAGTCGAAAATAGGAGATACTGTATCTTTTTGCTGCCATTTTCTCATAAAACCTTAAAAAAAATTCGGCTATGTCAAGAATATTGTCTGTTATTCCGTGATAATGACGTCATAAGCATACTTTTCTATAGACGAAGTTTAAGACTGTATTGTAAAAGTGGATTGCTTTAGTGGATGCCAATGACGTCATTTTATAAAAAAGCGTGTATTTTAATTCTTAAACCTGAATTATGTTTTGTAGAAATGCGTCATTTTTACAGCCGACTTCTTTGAAATTCTTCACTTTTGAGAATAATGTAATCGAAATCACACACTGATAAAACGCAATGTTTTACAAAAATTTAGTGTTCCTTTATAAAAGAGAGGTAAAATGCAAATAATAGCGATTTATATTACGGAAATTGCTGATTCTCGCCTGGGTGGATTTGCTTCGCCGAGTTAGACAAGCAAACAAATAATTCGTGGTTTAAAATAATATCATGTTCCTGAAGTTTTTGACCGAAATTCTCTCGAATAATAAAATGCTATTCTTTAGGACATTCTACTATAATTTTATCAAAATAACATAATTTGCTTAATTTAATTTTTCCTAATTTTATATAATCTATATATTTAAAACACAAGTGTGTCTTTTAGTCATCTGCCATGACCTTTCTGCCGAACCAATTTTACTAATTTTTTTTTTTTTTTTTTTTTTTTTTTTTTACAAAAAGCTTTTTATTTGTAGATGTGATCGCAATATCTGTTTTTTTTTAATATCCCCAATTTTATATTTTAATTTTAAAAGCATTTTATGAAATTTCTTCAAAATGGTGAAAATTGGATAGCTTTCATTATTGCAGACAAGGGAGAAACAGTAAGGTATTTTTATCTTTATTCATGCTATTTTCTGATAAAAGTGCAAAATTGTTGTATAGGGTTGAGTGGCGCAAAATCCCATTAAGAGCAGAATATTATATTAGGGGCATAATAACGGAAAATGACATACTGCTTTTGAAAAAACGGATTTTTCCTAATAAATTTTCTATATTGCTTTTCCTTCTGCATGTGTACTGATACTTAGTTTCAGACACTAGGCGAAATGCTTATTTAAGTGAAAATGAAGTCTTCATTTTCTCAAATAAAACTAAACATTTTAATACAAATGCGTCTAAGAACATAAATTACGGAAATTTTTACTCTCCGGAATTGAGATTAGAATCTCAAGTAAAACGTGCGTCTGCTCACATAAAAGTTGTTGCTGACAATCGTGACTTCAAGTTTTGAGTTAAAATTATTTTTAAATGATCAAGCAAAATACAAATTTTTAAAAAATGATGAATATGGTTATGAGAAGTGCTTATGCAAATTTTGAGAAGGTGAAAATTGCTTCCGGAATATCAAGCATAAGAGCCTCAATTAATAACCACATCCTAATAACTGATCTTTATTATATTTTACTAATTAAGTATCTATATTATTAAGAACAAACGTATCTGCGTAAAGCTGACGTCATTATGCGAATGGCAGCACTTCACGATAAAATTTCGGTCTTGAAATTTTCGCTACTGCAATTTTTTAATCTTTTGACCAGCGTATATTTTCAATTTTCGTCACAAAGGGAAAAAATTTACTTTCACATGCAATTTGTTTAAAAACTGTGTCTTAATTGACTGATGTATTATATTTTCTAAAATAATTTTTAAGCATGATTTTTTTAAAGTTTATCTTATCACGTGCCGGGTTCAATACATAATAATAATAAAAATTTTGCACATAAAGCAACAAAAATTTTTCAGCATTTGTTTCTGACTGATTTTGCATAACGAAATTAATACTTCCTTTATAAACAAATAAAAGAATAATATTAAAAAACCCACCAATCTGACATATTTGTGAAAGACAAATTATCGAAATTAGTACTTATTTTATTAACAAATAAAAGAATAATGGAAAACATAAATCTAACATATTTGTAATCGTACAATTTAAATTTTTAGAACACCAAATAGGATTTTTTTTTTCAAATGGAATTTGTTTGCAAAGTTCATGTCAGCTTACTGATTGTCTATGGTTAAAGCGGGAAATATTTTTTTATTTATCTATATCGCGCGGAGCTCGATTACGAAAGATTAATCAGTTTGCCTTTAAAACAAAACAAGGAGTTGATCATTTTCTGATGGCTAATATCCATTAAAAAACATCCCTATGAATAAATAAATAAAATAATATAAATAAAACACAAATTTAACAGACATGTATAAGCTCTGAAATTATCAGAATATAAAAGGATGCCGTAAGGAGCAAATCCTTGGTCAAATAACTCTGAGCATGCGGCTAATAAGAAAATATCGCTTTTGAAAATTTCAAAAATGTATTTGATTGTATAATTCGTATTGAAAAATGCTTAATGTAAGTGGGCAATCTAAAAAAAATTATTGCATATAAAAAATTATTAGTTTTCAATTAAAAAAATGCTTTCACCTATATTCTTTAACCCGGGAAGCCCGGATACGATCCCCTAGTTATAATAAAGGAAGATTAATAATGAGTACTCTTTTATTTGCTTAAATGTATGCTTATTTTTCATTCCAGTAAACATTTCATATATTTACTTGATCCTTTCGAAAGAATAAAGTATTGAAATCGACATTTTTTTTTCGACTGCCGGTTTTGGACGGATTTACACGTTTCAGGGGTAAGAGAAATATATGTTCATAGAAAATGTTTGTTTACGCTCGTGTGTCCATGAGTCCGTGTGTGTGTCCTCTTTGTATCATCGAAAAGTGTATGAAGTTATGCATACAATTGAACCAAATTTCATATGTATGTTTTTGTATGTCCAGTAGATCTCACGTGAATTTGAGAACATTCTGCCCGAAGAATGCCTGTAATAGCGATTTTTCCTCCATTTGTGTTATTGTATTATCGCAAAATGTACGAATTTATGCGAAGAATTGAAGCAAATTTCATATGTTTATTTTTGGCTACAAGCAGCATGTCGCAATTGAATTTCGGGTTATTCCCCAAGAAGGGAGCTCCGCAATAGTGATTTTTTCTCGCTTTTTCGTAGTTCTCTTGTACAGCGTCTGTTTCCCTTCTTTCTTTCTAACCGATGACCAGGCCCCTACCTGCCGGTTCACCCCAGTTGAACGGGTTTGATACCTGGTATCGCGGCGATGACCGACTTATCGTCACGTAGCGGCAATGAATCTGCCGAGCGCCTAGATCTGCATCCTATCGGCTGTGCCTACTGCTTAGTTGTGAACTTTGTTAATCCGTTTACTTAACATTTTGATCTTGTTGTTTGGTGCCTGCGCTTTGCTACTCAAGTTGACCACGTAATTTAGAACCTTGATCCGGTGACGAGGTACAGCGGCTGTTCGTGCAGCGACAAGCAATTCGCTTCCAACTCGGCGATTCTCAAGCGGCTCATGTACAAATGCATAACGAAAAATATTGATTTTATTAAATATTCTGATCGACATTAATTCATGCTTACTCCGATTAGTAAAGTGAAGCTGAAACTTAAGTTGAAAAACAAAGTTTATGTAGCATTGAATTAATAACACTTACGTTTTAAGATGTGTAACACCTTTTTGAAAAAAAAATTTATGTATTAAAAAGAAGAAAGTTTGGGATTGGCACATCCGACTAGTTATGTAATATGTATGTTAGTGAATGCTTTTCCGTCCATTATATTATTGAATATGCTTAAAAAAAACTTTACATGATGTTCTAAATGATCCATACATCCATCTTCTACATTTATATTTTATTTCAAGCAATTTTATTTTACAAGGTTTCTTAAATTTATCAATTTTTTGTTCTCTGGATATTTAACAAAGTTTGTGTAGTATTGAATTAATAACACTTACGTATTAACATGTGTAACACCTTTTTGAAAAAAATTTATGTATTAAAAAGAAGAAAGTTTGGGATTGGCACATCCGACTAGTTATGTAATATGTATGTAAGTGAATGCTTTTCCGTCCATTATATTATTGGATATGCTTAAAAAAAACTTTACATGATGTTCTAAATGATCCATACATCCATCTTCTACATTTATATTTTATTTCAAGCAATTTTATTTTACAAAGTTTCTTAAATTTATCAATTTTTTGTTCTCTGGATATTTTTGTTCAGTTAGTGTCATTTTTAATAAATTCATTCGCACGTTCTTTGAATAGTCATTTTTACACTGATTTGTTTTCTTAACGTGATTATTAAATAAACACATGGAAATCAAATAATTATGATTAAAAAATTTAATGTCTCACATATAATTATTTTACTTTCAAGCCTATTAAAATTTTATTTATTTAACCATTCATTATTGGGATGTGGTATGCCCTAGCGAACTAGTTAAAATGAATTATTCTTCTGAAGATCATGATTCGAAATGGACAAGTTTAAAGTGAACGACATGCCGCTGTCCTGGACAACCTTTTCATTTCACTGTTTCTCTTTCTGCTATTAGGAATGAGTCACGCGTTATAAAATATTTCTAAATGACATGTTTCAGCAAAAGATATGATTCGAACAAGTTTAAATGACATGGATCTACAATTAATTTTAGAAATTTTTTTTAGAATTTTAGCGCATAGAGGAAAAATATGAAGGAGTTTTTTTAAAAATAGATCTCTTGCCATCCTTTTCCAGGGGATTAGGGATTTGATACGAGTTTATAGATAAAACTTTTTAGATGCTGACTCTCAAAATATGGGCATGAGGCAGGGAGTTTTGTTTCTAATTCGGTCCCGTGCTCTCCAGGAAGCAAAATTATATCTCATAAATGTATAAGAGCCAGACTGATGAAATTTTGCTGATGGGCAAATTTCATAACATAGGAATGGAATACCTAAGAGTTTTTACAAGAGTTTTACAATATCAAGGACTCAAATTATTGGCATTTGTTTGCAGATCCGGAACAGATTTTTTTATCGATTCGGTACCACCTGCCCTTCAACCAAGAAACAAAATTCTGTCTTAACTCTGTCCAATCCTCTCAGATGAAATATTTCTGGTTGGTGAATTTCATAATATAAGTACGAAAACAGATTTTTGTTTTCACAATCAGTGCCATGAAACCACTTCCCCGTAGCAGACGACAAAATAGTACTTCAGGACCTGTAACACGGTGTTACAGGTGACATGTTCTGGGATAGAGAGTTTGAAATAATAGAGTTTGGGTAAAGAGTTTTTCATTCTCATCCAAAACACGCACAAGGGACAAAGTCGTTGCTCATGAATATTTTGCGAATCTACCCCTTTGATATTTTATTGGGGATACGTCAAAATAAAGAAACAGATAAAAGTTTCCAATATAGTGAGTTTTAAAATAATAGCGTGGAATACGGACATTTTTAATTCAAACACTTGTCTGCCAGATACAAATCTATATCACATATATCATCTAGGGATTACAGATAAAATTCGGATGTTTGTGTTGTGTCAGAAGGCTTTTATCCGGTGGGGAGCTGAGGGCAAACTGATGGTTGCACTTTCGCTCTGTTTTAAAAAGCGTTTTTCCCGGTGTGGATAGGGAAAGCCAATCATCGTTCTTTTATGCAGTGTCTGTTTGCCGAGGGGTGCCGTTGAATAGCAAATGATCGCATGTTCGCGTCGTGTACTGAGATTTTTCGATGGGGTACTGGGTGAAAGCCGATAAGATGTTCACGCCGTGTTTTTTTTTCTTTCTTTGTAGCAGCCTCGGAGAAACTGGTGATTGCACGTTCGGAGCTTCTCGAGAGGCTTTTTTCCTGTAGGAAGCTAAGGGTAATTCGAAGATTGCACATTTGAGTAATGCCATGAGGCTTTTTTACTGTGTGGAACAGGGGTAAATCGCACGTTCATGGTGTGTCGGGAGGCTTATTTTCTGTGTGGAAGGGGAACACCGATGATCGCACTTTTGCGACTTATCTTTTTACGGCGGGGAGCCAGAGAGCTGCAAAAGACCAAACGTTATAGCTGTGATGGTAGTTTTTCGGTGAGAAATTGGTGGAAAGTGATCGCACGTTCGCGCCGTGCCTTTCTTCGAGAGAGCAGTCTGAAAGAAACCGATGATCGCACATTCGCGCCATGTCGGAAAGATTTTCTCTCTGGGAACTAAAAAAAAAGCGAATCACAGGTTCGCGCATTGTCTTTTGTACCTTGCGAAGCCGGTTAAACGCCAAGACAGCATGTTGCACCCTGTCTTTTTTCCGGTGTGCAGCCGGTGTGATGATCGCACATTCGCGCCTTTTCGGAAGGCTTTTTTTTGTTGTTGTTGGGGAGACAGGGAAAACCCGGAGATCGTACGTTGTCACCATTTAAGATAGCATTTTTTCTTACAAGCGGTATACAAACCGAAGTTATAAAAATTTTTCAACTATGTAGGACATTGTTAAAAATATATTAAATATAACTTATGTTAAATATAAGTTTATATTGTAAATCTCTAAAAAAGTACTATCTTAAAGATAAATATATTTTACTTTTTTTATAGAATACAGTAATAGTATTATGAAAAGGTTTTTTTCGAAAATATGTATTTCTATGTTTCAAGAAATTACTTTTCTTTGTGGTTTTTATCATTACTTTAAGTAATGAAATAAGTAAACATAATTACAGAAATTAAAGACAGAAATTAAAACAGAAATTAAAAATTTCTGGCAATTTTAATCATTAAGATTAGCAGTAAAAAAAATAAAATATGTCGATTTTCTAAGATATATTTAAAAAATGGAAACGATAATTATCCTTACTACCCTTCTAAAATATTTATCTTCAGCAGAATTTATTCTTAATAAAAGCTCTGTTATTGAAACAATAAAATACACACAGCTTTTGTAATCCAAACCTCTAGCTGTTTAATTATGTAGCAGATTTTTCTCGTCAATACCATTGCAGAATAACTATATCTAGGCACGTTTCGAGGTCAACTTACGTGACTAAGAAACACTCTGATTATGTTAATACCATGATCTGTCTTTTTTGTTTCATTTTCGGCTTCATAAACGATCTTTTTCCTAGTATCTAAAAGAAAAGATAACCGTACTTTTGTTTATATGTATATCCTGACCACAGATAATTTATGTATTTTTTTTTCTTTATGGGAAACGCACCAGTTAATCAGTTATGTGAAGTTATGCCCTATTTTGTATGTGCATGTCTACAAAGAAGCAGTAAAAGGATATCAGAGGTCTCACATTTATTAATTTATAAACTATTATAGATGTAAAGAGAAATTAAGTTTCAATGTATTTCTCCAAAATTATTTAAAATAATCAGAGTTTTTCTGACAGATGGAGATGAGGCGTAATCCAACAAACTTTTTAGAAACCTAGATAAAAAGTCAGTCTCTTTCTTCTATGTTCTATTTAACTAACAATTTTAATACAAAAATTTGCATTTACATTTTTTTAAATGAATTTGAGTAATAATACAGGCATAGATATCGTAGTACCATCTTTTGACGTAATTATATAAGGGGCAGTATACAGGGTGTTTCAGCACAACGGTAACAAAGTTTCAGGAGAGATTTGTACACGTAGACGATAAAAAATCACGTAGCAATGTTGGTCGGAAACGCTTTCCTGGCGCGGTAGTAACGACACAAAGCGCAAGAAGGAAGGACATAAACAGGGTGAGAAAACCGGTTTATTATTTTTAGTAGAGCAAAAAACTAAGAAATTACAACAAAAAGAGAGTCAACGATCGTCATCAAAGATGGTGTTCGAAATTATGCATGCCTCACATCTCCGGAGCATGGAAGATCTGATGTTCTCGGAAATACCTGGCGTGTCCTGGACTTCCCAGCAGCTGCCATGATGCGTGCAACAAGTTCCTGCGCTCTTTCTAGCATTGTCCCGGCATTTTTGAAATATTAAGAATAATAAACATATTTTCTCAACCCGTTCGTGTCCTTTCTTTCTTGTGTTTTGTATCATCACTACCGCACCAGGAAAGCGTCTCAAACCATGCATTGCTATTTGATTTCCCATTGTATAGATGTACTCTATATCTCCTGAAACTCTGTAACCGATGTGAGGAAACGCCTTATATCTACTATACTCATAATTCGAAAGAAGATTGGTAGGACATTAAAATGAGGTAATGCTTTAATACCGAGCAATAAATATCTGACAAAACTTATAAAATACCTGCAATATACTACGAGGAAAAAAAGTTAATCAATTTGCACCATAATGTAATATTCATTATTCAGAATATTCAAAAACAATTATGAAATCGTTTTGAATATTTCATCAATCGACATCATGAAGCACCTTTTTAAAATTATTTTTATTAGTGTTCTGTTCATTGACGCATAAATGTTTCCTGATGCATATAACGAATATATATAAATTAATAAATTGTTTATTTTGGAATGAATTAATATAATTTTTTCTCCATATGGTGAGTCTATACCATACTTTGTAATGACTGTTATTTTTCCTATGTATTTGAAAGTAAAAAACTGCCGAATTTCGCAAAAGAGAAAATTCCTGTTATGTCTATAACGGTACACCTATCTATAATTAAGAACTTCCGAAATTTTCTATTTCTGAAAATTCTTGAGATTATTTTTTAATTCCGTTTTTTTTATTTTAATTTGTTTAATTTTAATTTTCAAGATGCACAATTTGTATTTCACACCGGTTGCATTTTCGAATTAGCCTACCATAACTTCTTAACCTAACTATTTATCCTAACCAGAATCTTATTTCAAACTGAAAATATGATTAAACAATGTAGTGTGCAGCATTTAAAAATTAACTAAGTTTAATTGTTATAACTGTTTATTTTCTACATTTCTTTCTTTTTTTTCCAATTTTGCATATATTTTTTTATTTTATTTGTCTCTCTGTTTTGTTTGACTCGATCCATACTTCTTTTTCTCCAGTCAATTTCTGATTGGATGATGTTTTTTTTTTCCCCCTCTGGCTGCTTTGCTCCGTCTGTTCATTTTAACCTGTCTCCTGCATGCAAAACGACGTCTTTTTGAAACTGATGAAGAAAAGCTATATTCATGTTACATTTGATTTATTTTATGGTGTTTAAAAAGTTTTTTTTAGACCCATTTATGTACTTTTTTTCTCTAAGAACAATTATTCGCAGTGGACGTATGTATTACAAAGAAAAATTACCTAATAAGAAGTACAAAAATATATTCTTTTGACAATTAATTGACTGTTGGTTAAGGGGACAAGGGACCTAAAAAATCAGTTTTTTTTTTTTTTTTTTTTTTTTTTGTAAATTTCACTTTAAATATTATTGGAAGGTACATTATATGCATTATGGCATGCATTTATCACAATAAAAAAAATAAAATTTCTTTTATTTTTGAGAAAAAAAGAATGGAGTTTTACGCGTCGTCTTAGAAATCTTTGAAATGCCCCTTGCGCATTCCATATCAATGAAAATCCCCAATATATTTATTTTTTTTAATAAAAGTTTGGTTTCTATAAGTTAATGCTAGGAGAGTCTGCGCACATTTCAAAAGAATAATAATAAAAAATCTAAATATTAATTCTTTGCTAAACTATGCACGAATATTTTTGACTTCATTTGTTTTTCATGCATTTCCATTGTTATTTTGTTGTTATGCTGTAATTTAACAGAACAGCAGTAATTAAACCAATGAAACTATCTTGCGCAATCTCTCCTTACAGGAAAGGAGAGATCGCACACATGGGTAGGAGAGATTGCGCACATGGGTAGAAGAGATTGTTATTAATAATAAATACAATTAATTTGTTACCAATAATAATTACCCTTAAATGGCATTGTTGTAAGGTTTTTGTGAGTAAGTATTATTGTATTAGGAGTGACTATTTCAACCTAATGTTTAAATAATTAAAAAAAAAGAAAAAATTTAACAACCGTCAAGAAATTTTAATTTAAAAAGAAGACTTAAATATCAGTAAAAGCAAGCCCTACTAAGATTACAAAATAACATTAATCTACTTGATACCATGTAAACTTGAAACTATGTTTCACTTGAAATCATTTTCATTTCTACAGTTTCAATTATTTTGTTTGCTAACCGAAGTTGCCGTCGTCCACAATTTATGCACTTATTGTTGTAATCAAGCAGCTTTCGTACAATCACCTGCCAGAAGCAATACATTGAATCTAGCGTGGTCGAAGTTGTCTCCTGGTACAGTTTCAGACATTCAATGCACTCATCCTCATTAACCTTCGTTTTTTCCATTTAGTTTCTTTTATCCCACTTTTTCTAGAAGCACTTTATCTTCAGCTGTTCTTTTTGCGGTGGCATCCTTCTTAAGTCTTTTTTCATGTATAATTTGTGGATCAGTAACATTAGTTGCACTCTGTTTCCTTTAGATTTCGATGGCACTAAACTATTTGGAATGGGTGAAAGCTTTTCCAAAACATTGTAGATGCTATTAGAAAATTTATTTTAGTTAACAAAATTAATTTATTTGCAAATTAATTGTTTATAAATTAAAAAATATACATAAATATTTCATTAATTAATTAACAAATATATTATTAATTTATTCACATAAATAATTACATAAAATTAATTTAATAACAACTGTATTATTAATTTATTAATAAAATTTTTATTTGCAAAAGCATTTTTCTGCAAATTAATTGCCAAATTTAGTTTCGATAATTATGTGCTTTTTCTGAAATTATTTTAAAATTAATTCATTCACATGTTTTACACGTTATTTGCCATTCCTGCAAATTTATCAATAAGCTGCGTAATTTCTCCTAGCACTTAATGTTAAGAGGAAATGCGCCATCTCTCCTGAGTGGCAGATGCGCAAACTCTCCTATTTTGGTAGCAGAGATTGCGCAGCCTTTTATTTAAACATGGCCACATCTTAAATGCATTGTTGGTGTTCTCATCCTTAGTCTAGGTTATTAGTTTATAAGGAATCGTTTAAGTTCAAAATATTACTGCTGACATTCTATAAAAATTCTGACGAATAGTTATGAAAATTGAAGCACTTATTTTGGAAAAACAAAACAAAATAGCAATGCTTTATCCAAGACGCTTGGAACAATCAATGTGGACATTCATGTAGGCACTGTACTAATGCTGCTGTACAACTACTTGGAGTCGCTGCGCGCGCACGCTACTCTTTCCCGTCGAATCTCTTTGTGCGCGATCTTATGTGCGCGATCTTTGTGCATCGAATTTTATATATTTGAATATAAAAGTAAAAAAAAATATCTTTTTTTTTCTGTAAATTTCCCTTTAAATATTACTCAAGGGTTCATTATATGCATTATGACATGCATTTATCACAAAAAAATTAAAAAAAAAAAAAATGTTTTTGAGAAAAAAAATGGAATTTTACACATCGTCTTAGTAATCCTCGAAATGCCCTCTGCGCGTTCCATATCAATGAAAATCCCCAATATTTTTTATGAAAGTCTGGTTTATATGTGTAAAAAAACTGTGCATTGAATTTTATATATTTGAATATAAAGTTAAAGAAATTGAAAAAATTTGAAAAATTTTCAAAAACTTTTGAATTTTTTTTTTTACTTTTATATTTAGATATATAAAATTCGATGCACAGTATTATTTATATATATAAACGAAACTTTTATGAAAAATATTGGGGATTTTCATTGATATGGAACGCGCAATGGGTATTTCAAAGATTTCTAAGACGACGCGTAAAATTCCATTTTTTTCTCAAAAATAATTTTTTTTTGTGATAAATGCATGCCATAATGCATATAATGTATCATTGAATAATATTTAAAGTGAAATTTACAAAAAATAAAAAATTGATTTTTAAGGTTTTTACGGTCCCTTGTTCCCTTAGGATTCCTAAAGGTCATTTTACATCAAATTATTGTTTTAAGTGTCCTTTTTAATAGAATTACATCAGAGCCGATATTTGTATATATATATAGATGTGACGAGAACCTTTCCTGATTTAATAAATGCTTCTAACTTAGCTTTATTTCAGTAACATGAAATTTACATATTTCCAATAGAGAGCTTATATCTTCTACATATTTCTGATTTTCCTACACTATTTCACATATGGATATCATTTCTCTGATGAATAATCTCTCTGTAGATTAATAGATAAGTACTCTTCCAGCTGTTTCCAAATGTCTAAAATGTAAATCAGATACATTCCTATGTCATTTCATATATACATTCATCTTCGTCAGAAAATTACAAATAGTTAAATGCATATGTTGTCATAAAAATTTTGATTTACGCCGAAATAGTTCGCACACGCAATTTATACCAATTTAGCGTGTAATGTTTTAGCCTAATTTCAAAACAGATAAAATCTGATATTTCACTTTATTATAAAATTTAAATATAAAAAGAATAATATTTAAATTTTAAAGTTGTTTTCCGTACATGCATTCTCTTTTTATACTTTTTATTGTTTAAAAAAATAATTATTGTAAAGAAAATGCATTAGGGAAAAGAATTTTGAGAGTTTTTTGGGATTTTCTGATGGTTATTTTGACAGTCGCTAACATTCTTTTTGTACATTAGTATGTTTATTTTAATTGTACATTATAAAGGCAAAAATACAAAATTCATGCATGATTAATTGAACTGATATTGACATTATTCATTTTCTTAATTATAACTATTTTAAATTAATAAAGAAATATGCTTTTTTTAATGAATTATTTCACTTTAATCGGATGGTAAAATAAACAAGCAATCGAATTGGGTAAAAATTCACAATAAACTTTCCATCAATAAAAGAAGTCCGTTGGCATAAAACACAACCTTTATTAACATATTTTCATACCATTAGGACAGGCACTGGGGGCTAAAATGCACTGTTATTAAATAGATGTTTCTGATAGTACACGCAGTTCGATACGAATCGACATCACCATTTCTATTTAAAAAAATTAAAAAAATTAAAATTCAACCTGATGACTGTCATAAAATTTTCAAGCAACTATAAACACGATTTTTTTTTTTTTTTTTTTTTTTATTCCGATATGTTTCAGATTGTTTTATGTGTAAGGTTACAGAAAAAAGTGTGAACGGGATTTCCAGCATATCAGCTAACCCAAAGGCTCTACGTAGCCGCGCTTAAAAAAAATAAAAAAAAGTGTAAAGTAACCTGTAAAGTGGGGGGATGTTTTCAAATACCTCCCAGAAAAAAAAAAAAAAATAGGCTTATGAAAAAAAAGACAGATTCTAAATGGTACGATTTTATTAGAGAAAGTTATGACGCGTAGAATAAAGAAATTTTGAAATGGGAAATATTTTAAAAGTATTTTAATCTGCAAATAATTAAAAAAAAAAACGGAAAAATATGTGGAAATTGAAAATATAATTTAATAATCACCCCGCTTCCAAATGAAAAGACAAATTAGACTTGTAGACTTTACGGACTATAGGTTCAAATCATATTCCACAATATTGGCATCATGATTAAGTCATATTGTAACGGTATATATAAATAATTAAAGATTATTACGTTTTGTGGTAGTACTAACCCGCATTCTCATCATTCCCCGTCATGAAATGCTGTCATAGTTTTGAGCGTGGGAGTTCTTCATGAGAAGCAGGATGAACAGTTTGTGAAAAGTATGCATGTTGTTTTTCCCCAGGTAGATTTTTTCTACTATTAAATAAATTTGTAAGTATGTTCATTTTGTAAATAGATATGTGTCGTGTAGTACAGAAGTACATATTAAACGTTTTTTTCTAAGAAAATCCCAGAGTGGCGATTTTATGTTCAAGTAATGTGTCCATTATTTAAATTGTGAAGTTTACTTTTCGAAAGAGGCGGCCAATATGACATTAGCAAAAACTTTGTTTTTGTCACTCCTTTCACTCCTTACTCCTAACTCTTTACTGTTTAATATCAAATAGAACCTCATTTCTAATCTCTTAGTGAAAATATGTAACACTATTAATAAATAGTAAAAGTAAAAGCAATGTAATTAACAACAATAAATAGTTATAATAAAAGCAAATAATTAACGATCCAACGATGGCAATAACAAATAATGATACAGCTAACAAATAGCAATAATAAATACTAATGAAATAATACTAAGGCATTTTTATTATATCATAACAACAAAATCATAATTATTTTCTCCTACTAAAGATGAGTTAATATAAAGATTATCCTATTAATCTCTTTTGTGATAATAAGTAATGTGCGTTGTTATTTAGATGCTATTTCATATAGTTTGTATAATGGTCTTATTTTCTTTTTTGTGACCAATTCTATTTTATATTTACTTTACACTATACTTCATATGTCAGTATTTACTCTTATTTCAGAAAGTTTCTTAATCATAAATATTCTTAATTTCCAGTAATCTTTTGAAACTTATTATTATAACAACAGCAATAATAATAAATTAGATTTTGTGCTCAGTTTGTGTGAATTCTGTCTTGAAAAATTACAGGAAAAGAATATAGGAAATGATTTGATATATTTTAGGAAAAGCTATTTAAGTGTCGAGTAATGAGGGAAAAAAAAACAACAGAAAAATGTTTAAGATGGAAATGTGTAAATTAAATAAAATATATATATATAAAATTAACAAATAAATTGAAACTAAAAAGCAATTTACATGTATATTTGCAGAAATAATTATTTATGAATTTTTTAAGCTGTATATTGTAGATTTGACGTAGAGGTATTTTTATTAATTTCCGTAAGCTATACTTTTATTCTTTCCATGATATTCTTTTATAGATGAAACACTCAGAAATGAATTCCTTTATCCCTGGAGATGACAGTTTTTCTTTGATATTGTGGTCTAAAAGGGATCATTTATCTTTTGTGGTTGATTACCCATAATTGCGTAACTATAATATCAAACTATATTTTTGGGCTTTAGTGGTGATGCGACATAGAGAAATAAAACCTGTATTACTTATGTATCTACACATTTTACTTATGTAATCCTTTTACTTATGTATCTACATCAACAATATTTTTTCAAAAATCCATTTTTGAAAATATTTTTTAATGAAAAATTAAGAATAATATAATTAATAACGAAATTTCATAAAAGAAATTTATCTTCGTCTTAAGTTGAGTTTCCCTGTATCTTTCACCGAACAATATGAATTTTTAACAATATTAAACTAGCTGCTTATTCCAGAACTGATGGATATGTAATTTTCTTAAATTTCGTAACCGATGTTTTTCTTCGCTTTATTATATTTTATTATAGATGAAACACTCAGAAATAAATTCCTTTATCACTGGAGATGACAGTGCTTTTTTGATGTTCTGGTCCACAAGGGGTCATTCACCTTTTGTGGTTGATTACCCATCATTGCGTAACTGTAATATCAAACAATATATATTTTTTGTTAGTGATTAGATGACATAGATAAATAACATCTACAACATTTTACTAATTGACCTACATAAACTATATTTTAATAAAAATCGAATTTAGAAAGATTCCTGTTTATTGTTAAACTAATTTTCCATTTATGATATACAACCTGTTAGAACTGACGGCAATAATATTGAAAGTAAATTATTTTTTTAAATATATTATGATTGCCAAGTAATATTGCTTTTGAATGTAACGTCTACCCAGATACTCGTAATTAAGAAAATAATTTTGTATTAAATCAGGAAAAAAAATCATGCGTTAAGCATAGATTATGAAACATTTTCAGCAGTTCCAGAATACTTTAACGAAACTTCGTTATTAGGGAAATAAGTTATATAAGATACCCAAGTACACATTTTACAAAACGTATAAAATATTTGAAAAAATGTATTCAGGTGTTACCGTCCTTAGCCAAATATATATTCCAATTATTTTGTTCAGCCCTGTATTTGATTTGTAAGATAGTAAATACTATATAATGCGAAAATTTAGTTTAGCAAGAAAACGCATAACATGTTGAAATTTCTCTTTCAGCAATTCCTACGGAAACATACTTGAATACTTTTGTACATACCTGTATTTTACCGACTTCCTTTATTGCACGTCACTATTTAGCTAAAATTTTATTCAAACTGAAACACTGCTAAAAACTACTAAAATCCATCTTCCAGAAATTATCTCGCATAGATAGCCATTTATCGAATTCTTTGCGTGGCCCCGTAAATGATTTTACCTATATTCTACAAACATCTCTTAGCAAACTAAATCTAGTTCAGCGTAAAAATGCATAACTCGTTTGAAAACCACCTTTAAGCAATTTATGCTCATACTGAGTAACCCTTATGAATTCTTTTTTTTTTGCAGCCCTGTATATGAACTATAGCATTTATACACACCACATAGTATACATAAATTTAGTAAAGCTTAAACATGCATATCATAATAAAAAATGCATCTCCTGTATTCATCGCTAAACATAGTCAAACAAATAGTCAAACAAAAAATATTTAGTATCACTTTTTAAATTACGGAGTCAAATCTGATAAAATCGTAATGTATACAATACATATCTAACGATAATCTACAAAAATCAGTTGCAGATTTTTTTTTTTTTTTTTTTTTTTTTTTTTTTTTACTGTGATATGGATAAAACTACAAAATGTCGTAAAAAATATGTCATTATGGCAAAAATATACAAAACAATATGATTGTGATAATTCTTGATTTGAAAAAAAAAGTGAAAAATTTAGAAGATAAAGTAGGAAATTTAAAATAAATAATAATGTGTCTTTTTCGAAATTAATAAAATGTCTTGCCTCATAGCATTAAATCATATCTTCGTATCTTTTTTTAAAATAAATTATCTTATTGTTTTGTGATTAATAAATACTAGTTACTTTCTATTAACGTAAATTTCTTTATCTGTTTCTCTGCTTGTAAATAATAATAAAAATGTATTTCCTCAATTGATTTGTATATTTGCTTTTCCTACGTATCTCTTTTATTGCTATTACGAAATATGTTGCATTTCTAATATAATAACTAAACAAATAGCTCGTGACGTACAAAGTATGACGGACGTATTGTTGCCAAATTGTCCCGCGTAAATTGCGGCTCCAAATGCTCTGCACACCAGTATTTTCTTCAGTCATTTCCTTTGCCTTATCTAATGACAGAATTGCAAGGGTTTAACGAGAGCGAATAAACTGTAAGGAATTGGTGGTGTCCAGGGCATTTGGAACTCTGCTTTACGCGGGACATTTGGCAATATTAGACGGGCACCTGCTGACAGGTTAGACCTTTTACGTCTCATACCATTAATGAGTTATAAAATAAAATTGATTCCGGTTTTTAAATTGATCGCCTGAAAGTGAATGGGGTCAAGAAAAAGTAATTCGGATTACATGCCTCCATGATTCCAACTCAAAGTATACATTTCTTTTATCACACTTTTCAGCATAGTTGAAAAGTGTTTATGAATTCGGTTTGTCTGTCCTTCTGTCCGCCTGTCTGTTGACGCTCTAAATCTTGTAAATATACTGGGATTTAAATTCAATTGATATATGTTAATTATGTTTAACAAGGCATGTTCGGAATTGAATATAAAGTTTGTAGCATTAATAGTTCATTTACAGGAGCACTCGAAAAAGTCCATTATATTATATTCAATGGGGGAAAATCGTTTTCAGTGTATTTTAATGACATTACGCTATTTCAAATGTATGGAAATTAATATAAATCATTGAATTTTACTACAAGGTGATCACTATAGAATATTGCATACATAGCATTAATCGTTCATTTACAGAAGCACAAAAAATAAATCGGTTACTGTTTTTGTGCAATAACTATTGGAAGTGCATTTTCGATTTGGGTATGCACTTTTAAATTTAACTAACTTTTTGCATGTTATTCCTTGTGTATAAATTCTACCATCTCGTATACAGGGCCGCACAAAATATTCACGTACCATTCTCCTTATTAGCGGAAATTGCTGAAGAGGAAATTTCAACTGTGTTATGTAATTCGCAACTAATTTTTTTTAGTTAGCATAAATACAAATCTATATGTCATATACAGATCTGCTAAAAGAATGCGGATAATTTTGCGACAGTATATGGGAATTGCGGAAATTGGATTTTCAAACGCGTTTTGCGTTTACAAATGGTTCAATTAGACATTATATTTCAACTTATTAAACAGTGAAGTTGTGTTACATTATTCTGAATGAGTTGAAAGTGTTTGACAATCTTTGCTTGCCGCGTGATTTTTTTCGTTCTAGTTTTTTCTGGATTGTAGATCTTCACTTGTAAATACAACACAGTAAACCCAGCTAAAGTTCTATGTTACAAACGACATTTTTCATGTAGCTTATGTTTTGCTTGTAAAATAAATTTAAAGTAAATAAGTTTTTAAAACATAGTACATATGAAATTATATGTACAGTCGTGGGGAGAAAAAAAAAAGTAAATACCCCCTACTAACTCCTCAACAAATTATCGTAGAAGAACGTTACTGGTACCGAACGATTGGAAATAAAGTATAACTTTGAATGATGTATAAAAAATTTTCTTAAGGGGCCATCTACATAATAAAACGAATCGAAACTTATTCAATGGCAAAAGCCAAGTTTAACAAGATATTTGAAATCGTCGGTTCAAGCCTTGACCCCAAATTTGAAGTCATTTGAATGATAAGTTTTTGTATTATAAACATTCAAAATTTAGTTCTTCTAATGTTAAATTACATTTTCATATTTTTATTTATATCTCCTGAAAATCTGCTCCTAATGTGCTATCTTTTATGTAGCAACAATACTAATATACTCAAACATAAATTAAACAAAAACATAATTTGAAGAACAAATTAAAAAAAAAAACAAAATTTATTTCCTACATTGTTTAAGCCCGAGAAGGGATAGATATTAAGTTATTTCATTCAATTATTTCTACATTTAATGTCAAATTTTTGTAACAAATTAGTTAAGCCAATTGAAGATTGAAAAATAAAAATAAAATTCATACAATTTGATACTTAAAACATCCTAAAAACTTAGATTCCGTTCAAATGAAATCGAAATAAATCTTAGACTTCTTCCATTTTTAATTGAAAATATTTGTATTGCAAATTTAGTATTATGTTTATGAAAATTGTGCATAAAATGATAAGATGCATGCAAAATGCAAAACTTTGAAAAAAGTCTAAGATTTATTTCGATTTCATTTGAACGGAATCTAAGTTTTTAGGATGTTTTAAGTATCAAATTGTATGAATTTTATTTTTATTTTTTAATCTTCAATTGGCTTAACTAATTTGTTACAAAAATTTAACATTAAATGTAGAAATAATTGAATGAAATAACTTAATATCTGTCCCTTCTCGGGCTTAAACAATGTAGGAAATAAATTTTGTTTTTTTTTAATTTGTTCTTCAAATTATGTTTTTGTTTAATATGTCAAGTTTTTTAATGACTACAGCACTCAGACGAACGCATTTCAAAATTAATACAGAGTATCATCATCAGGCTTTGATGTACCCTATTTCCCACTCAGGAAAGCTATGAATGTAAATGTAAATTCTGTTGAATCCTTACTGCTAATATTTAACAATATTATAGCTGTGATACAGTAAAAAATAAAAAAATAAAGGTTTTACTTGAATTTTTAAACCCTGTTCTCTCCCAAAGGGTGATGTAAACACATCAGAAAATTATTACCTAACTTGGGGTATAAATAGTTCTCATCTCGAAAAAAAAATACATTTTAAAATTTAAATTATGTAATTCCCCAATGAGTTCGCTACCTGCGTAAAAATAGCTATCCATTAGAAACTTTTTACTAAAATATAAACTTGACCGAAGCAAAAACGTATTCTGAAAATATCCTTTTTATTTCCACTATGACGCCATATTCACCTTTTTAATTTAAAAAAAAAAAAAAAAAAAAAAAAAAAAAACTATTTCAATTAAAATTTTTCACGTGGGAATCTTTCAACTAAAAAACAAATAAATAATTATTACGGCTTTTGAAATTTTTGCAACAATGAAGAAAAAATGTTGCATTTGCTATTAAAAATGTCCGTTGATTCTCAATGAAAAAAGGGAAATTTGGAATTATTAAGAAAAATATTTGAATAATATACAAAAAAATTGGCCCTTATTTCTCTCTGGGTTATAATTCACCCATTGCAAAGGTATTTTGCCATTCGTTTTGACCCTGACGTCAGGCAAACGTTTTTAAGCTTTAAATTAATAATATCATTAGAATTTGTAAAGAATAAAAAATGAGTGGCATCAGGGACAAAAAGGTGGGAAGAGAAAATGAAATAGTTATCATCTCCATAGGCTTTTCTATGTTAAATTAACATTGAGAAGTGACACTGGAAATAAATAAGTATTGCGCTGCCGCGCAATACTTAAATACGCTGAATTTGCAATTTTTATAATTTACCAAATCTCGCCAATAGCTTTTTTTAACTCGCCAGTTAGCATTTTTTTTATTTTTCGAGTGGTAAATTAAAACGGTACTACTTAGTTATCCCATCGACCAAAAATCTATCGCAAGACTATAAGATTAAATGCCAATAATGGTTGATTGTAAATGTCACATTCACTTGACTGTAAGGAAGTTACACCTTTTTACGCCATCAAGTGATTTTCCTTTCGACGTTTTATTTTTATCTTTATTAATGTTATACTAATTTATTATTTCTTTCGTTATTTAAAATAAAAATTACGTCATTTTGTACACTTTGGTGAGTGGTTTGACGATTTATATAATTTGGCGAAAATGGTCGACAGGAGAACTAAATAGTACCATTAAAACATTGCTTTGAAGTTGACATTAAATGTCAGGATTTGTTCCGTTATTTAATCTGGTTTGGCGTGATTTTTTTTTTTTTTTTTTTTTTTTTTTTTTTTACGACATTTTGGCGAAAACCTCGTTTTCGAATACCAGTTACATATTAAGATTAAGTTAAATAATGCTATAAAAAGTGATAAAATATCTTTATTAAGATTGACGATCTTTTCGTCGCAAAAACGGCGACATTTTCAAAATCATTCAACGATAGAAAATATTTTCAAATAATTTAAAAACAATAAACATAGTAAACAATGTCAGGAGACATGATGCATAATGAAAAACATTGCAAGCATAAAATTAAATAAAAATTAAATTTTTATATAAATTGTTTCTATACCAGTTACATTTTAAAATTATTTTTTATTATTTTTAAAATGAAATAACAATAATAAAAAAATAATAATAACTACAGAGGAAACTATAGAGCAATTTATAACATTTTTTTTTAAATAAAAAGAAAATAAATGTAAATAAACATTTATTAATAAATAAGCAGCCATAGCCGGGTTACCGTGTCAGGCAAAATAACGCCATTTTGGCGCCATTAAGTATCCCGGTGCATATATGACATCTGCGCCCAATATTTTTCTTTTCGTTTTGTTTAAAGAAAAGAAAGAAGTGAAAGCCATTAATTTTAAACTTTTCAGTTTTAAATGAAAGTTTTGTATTAAATAAAATGGTAATGAAATACAAAAAAAAAAAAAAAAAGCATTGTTTTTAGCATACATTTAAGGGAGGCCAAACTGGTCGCGAAATTAATTTAAAATAATAACTATAACGACTATCTCGTTATATATGCTTGCGTTCTATCCCCCCCCCCCCCCCCAGCAACTTCAATTAAAATTCGGTTTAATAATTTACTTATTTTAGTGCACTATATTCAAACAGTGCAGCCCCTAAATTAAATTCAACATTTAAAAACTAAAGCGGTTGTATTAATGGCCCTGCACATTTAAATTAAATTATTCTAGTTACTCATCTCTTTAATAAAATAAAATCAGTGATTCAGTCTCCATTTTTACTTTGTGAGTCTCTCACACATACGATTTAACCTTGTAGATAATCGTTACTGCTGTCTCTTAGAAACAAAAGCATTTTAGCTTCGGGGATTTCCTTATTTGGGCATGAATATAACTCATCATTTAAAATCACTTAACATGCAATCTATTCATTAGAATTATCTTCGGAATACACTTTAACATTCACACCCTTTTGTTCATATGTATGTCAATTCTGCATTTTTGTGGTAATGCACGTTACATTCTCATGCCCTTTTCGCCTAACGAATTCGGTCTGTTACTATACCTTATCCAGAAACATTTTTTATTTTTTTTTTACACTTAACCGCAGCTCAGTGGCGTGGCGTCCGGTCATCGCTGGATGCGGCGATGACCAAGCAATATTTTAAAACTCTTAAAAAGCTTTTAAAACTCTGCGATCCAGTTTTAGCAGAACATTTGGAGTTCATGTATAAGTGAAGGTAAGATTTAAAGTTTCTTTTTTGAACATTCAACCATTGAATTTTAGAGTTAATAATTTTTCACCACAAACTTAAATAATTGCGATGACTACCGAAAATTTTCACGCCACGCCACTGCCGCAGCTGTATCAATGTACAGATTAGACTGCGCCTATCATGATTCAGGAATGTTGGCAGCCCACAATCTGGCGCCCCTACACAATTAATGTATGGTAGAAGCCTACCGTATGTATTTGGCGAATCCATACCAGCTAATGTTTTTCTCCGCCTCTTGTGCATGGCGCAAAATATTTGTAGATTGGCGATATTGTAGTCCGCGAAGCAAGAAAGTTGTAACTGTTTATTCAACGCACTCCTGCTCTGTCTCTAGCCTCGTGATGTCGCTTTTTTAAGAGGAGGCTCTTATCGCTTCCCCCTTGTACCTCTCCTTGCTACCTTTTCATCATGGAATAAAAAGGTCTTCGTTTACCAAATTGGAGTTTTTTTTTTAGTAAGTCCTGGTGTTCTAAATCTCTATTCGTTGTCAACAAAACGGCCATCTCTGTATGTAACGGAATCGTCTTCACAATAACTTTTATTAAAATATGAAAAAAAGATTTGTTATGATTAAAATTTGAGCTGCCATCATTAGAAAAAAATATTTAAAATTAGAAAAAAAATAATATTTCGAAAACTATTTCGAATTTAAAAATTCTAATACCAGTTTTGAGATCTGCGGATCAATTCCGATTTTTGGTGTTAATTTCATCGCAAAGTATTCCATATTTTAGGAGAAATCGCCGCGAAACATAATCAATTGTTTAATTAGTCGTTTCATAAAATCGTTTCAAAAATTCGTTGGATTTCGGTCGTTTCACATATCCGTTTCATAAATTTGTTTCATTAGGATTTATATATATAGGGTAGATATATTATTATCATGCGCAATATACAATGTTTAAATCTCACTAATATTTTTAATAAGAGAATTTAGTATATATCTATTATATATATTTTAATAAGTTTCTAATTTTTCTATGAATTTTGAACACATGACGACGCATTAATGTTGCATAAATTGCTAAAAGTATTTTTCGTAAAGCACCTTTAATTATGTTTGATGTTTCAGAACTTAATGTTTAACTCCAAGAAAAACATTTTTTAATTAAAATAGCATTATAATTTCTATGGAGTATCTTTATCTAGGAAGAAAAATCTACACTACCTTTCTCCTGAAATGAAAGGAGGAAAATGCAATATTAAACTTATGTGATTTCTATATATTAATATGCTCTGATAGGAGATTACATAAAAAATTCTAAAGCGGGAATAATTATTTACTAATCTTTTTTTTTTTTTTTTTTCAAAAACGTAGAAGTCATTGAATAAAAATTAACTTCTGATTTGTATACCTGACTTTAATTTCCAAAGTGACCGCGTTTTTTTATTATTTTTTAAAACATTTTGAAAATTATGGAAAGCTAAGCAACGTATCTTTGGGAGAATTTTATTGTTTGTTTTCTAAGATGATGATGGGTTGACTATGAGATGCATCGTATTCTATCTAAGAAATATTAATGTTAGATAAGAAAAAAAAAGTCACTACTCTTAAAAAACGCCCACAGATTTCTACTAGCATTCTATATATTTTTGACAAGAGTTTTAATTTTTTTTGTAAAGTACTTGTTAAACATATGTCAAAAGTAATGCGTATGACACTTTGACTGCAAGAAGTCATTTTAACATTCTTTAAATAAATCATATGCAATTTTTTTTTATTATTATTTATTTTTTTTTACCGAAAGAAAACTTAACTTTATATAAAATCTACTGCATACGTATTGTAAGCGGTGTCTAAAAACGCTAGATCGAAGGGTGAATAAACAATTCGATTAAACAATTGGATACTGTTTCTTTAGTAAACGTTATGTACAGGACTATTATAATTAACATTCATCTATTCAGAAGAATTTAGTGATAGTACACAGTGCTTTGAAAAAGTTCCAGGACGGATCGAAAATAGACCATAAAACACAGAGATCATACTTACATTTAATATTAAACTTCTGCGTATTCTCCTCCCATTTCCATACAATGATTGAAACAAGTGTACATACAGGTCAATGAACAACTTCTGGAGCGCTTCAACCCGAACACTATTAAGTTCTGATGTCACAGCCGCTTCAATGCCATCTTAGGCACTTACCGCTGCACCTTTATTTTCAATTTCAACTTGGGGAATAAAAAGCAGTCCGGGATGGACATATCTTGTTGAGTACGGTCGGTGGTCTATCACACAATCTGCTTTCTCGCCAAAAGTTTCTGCGCAAAAAATGGACTTTGTGAGCTGGTGCGTTGTCGTGCAAGAAGCTCGAATTCCCTCTGTCAGTAAATCGGGCGTAACATGTCGCATACTTTTCTAAAGGCGATGTAACATATATTTAAGAAATTCAACTCACAGTGGTTTGATGTCATCAACCATTGTACATGCTAAACATATTGCTCAGTTTGACTTGAACATGGACGAGTTTATCTCCCATCTTCTTGGGTATACTCGTTTCCAACTATAAACCTCGAAAACTACTCAAATACTCGCGGACAACACATAGCATCATCTCAATACGCAGATTTAATCATTTTCTTCCTTTCTGTGGTCGATTCCCCTCCACTCTTCCCCAAAAATGGCATTCTTTCGTTGTTTCATTTTTTTCGATGACAATGAAGCAAGCACACGCTTTACGGAGATAGACGCTACCATGACGCAAGTTCACAGAAATGAATGCAACCCCTTTATACGCATGAATGAAGGTCGTCAATAGGTCATCCCGCCTGTTTTCTAGAGACAGCGTCATCTGTGTTTTTTAGGGCGGGAGTCCTGGAGCTTTTTGAATGCACTGTGTACTATGGTTCCTTCACTTTCGTCTATAGTTAAACTAATATTACAATTTAAATTGCAAAAAAATAGCAGCCGCTTGAGAGATGCTAACCGGAATTATGAGCTATGAAGCAGTGGCGTGGCGTGAAAATTTTCGGTGGTCATCGCAATTATTTAAGTTTGTGGTGAAAAATTATTAACTCTAAAATTCAATGGTTGAATGTTTAAAAAAGAAACTTTAAATCTTACCTTCACTTATACATGAACTCCAAATGTTCTGCTAAAACTGGATCGTAGAGTTTTAAAAGCTTTTTAAGAGTTTTAAAATATTGCTTGGTCATCGCCGCATCCAGCGATGACCGGACGCCACGCCACTGCTATGAAGCATTTTAATTTTATTGAATAAGTACCAGTATTTCAGAAAAATTGTTTTTCCACAACTCATTTTTTTCCATCTACTATTATTAATATGCATAGGCTGATATTTGAAGTGTTTTAATGGTAACAAACAAGTAATATCTAAGAAAATGTTTTAAAAATATTAACTTAATGGCTTATTTATTTGTGTTATATATTTTCTGAAGCTGCTCAGAGATGTTTTAATAAGCTTTCAATTATTTATTGTTGATGTTTATTTATTAATAGGAAAAACATTGAAGTCGAAAAACTAGGAAAATTTTACTGCTTGATAAAACTCATAAAATATTTATGAAGGTATTGTAACAACAAAACTAGTTATAAATATTTTAGAACAGGGAGGGACATCAATAAAAGAAAAAAGGATATGATTTATCTAGTAGCGTTGTAGAGAAAATATGTAATGTATTTGCTTCAGAAATTGGTAGAAAATAACTTCAAATTAAAAATTAAATATATGTTGTGTAGATAATTTTCTATCTGCTATTCACAAATATTATTGGTTCTTATTAATATTTCTATTACTTCGTGAATATAGAACAATTAAATGCAAAATTTTGTGACTTTTCAAGCATAGCATTACCAGCTAAATTTTAGCTAGCACGCTCGCAACTTTCTGTGTATCAGAATATTTACAAAGGAAATGCTCAAACTTATGGAGGTTTAATGTTGCCTGTAATATTGTAGTTAATCCACATAGGTATTGCGTTCACAACATTTAGATATGGATGAATAAGCTATGATTTTTACCAGTCCAAGTTCGCCCGTAAATATAATTATTAACTGGGACATCGAGGTGAGGAAGCGAGGAGACACATATCTTTCAGAGGCGGTAGCAAAGGGACGAGTGACACATACAACGCATGTTTCTCCTTAATTACATTCTCTCCAAATCAATTGTCAAAAGGTTACAATTCTCGGCGGTGATTTTCTGAGAAGGAGATTTACATATAATAAATTGGCAGGTTCATCGCCTTTAGCCTTGAATTCATTTCAAAATCCCATAAGGTTTTTAGAACGTTGTACACAGGCAATACAAAGAAGGCTCATGAAGATAATTTTGGAATTTGTGATCGCAAACTTGGGAGCCAAATAAGGATATGATTATATTTTCCTTAGCTAGCACACGATCCAGATAAAGCGGTCCATTATCCATAACCATATATGGTCATGAAAGGGTTTAGATAAAATGAATCGAAACGCAGACCTGGTAGGTGGTTGTATAACAGCTAACTTAGAAGGGGTTTTATGTCTATTGCGAATATTAAAAGTATGGATTGTATTTAAATAAACGTGGTTATGCTAAAGGCTTATTTAGATACGTGTACATGACTTTGGATGGAGTTGCATTTTAAATTAAATGAAAAGGGAAGATTTTAGGGTATATTAAAGGATAGGGAAGATTGTTTTAATATATGATTTTGATATGACATTGCATTTTTATGGGGGGTTTTTATGTGAAAGTGTTTAGCACCAAAATAATTGCATTTCATTTATTGAACTTCATGTACTCGGTTACTGTTTATGGAATACTGTAAAACAGCCCTGCTTTAGCTGTTTTAATTATAGGTCCTTCCGGGTAAAATTAGTTGTTATACGTCCTGCATGATAAAATTATCGTTATGGAATTTTGTCGAGCCATTTCAAATTTTAAGAAAATCTAATCAAAACTTAATATTAATAAAAGTTTTCTGCATTTCCTTAAATCCTACCATACGTAATTAATTCAATGATAACTAATGATTGGTAATGATTCTAGATTGCCATGTTGATTACTTCATATTTATATTGTAGTCATATTACTTCCGTATTATTGAATTTAATATATATAATCGTAATTAATTAGTATTCGTGCATTTATGCATAAGAGTGCAATAGCTATTGCACCAACATGTTGTTATTTGTAAAACTAGTTATACTACGGACGCACCTCATTTGCCACGTTTGATGTACAATTTCCGACTTGTTACTTTTTTTAATCTATGGAAAATCGTTTAGCACCAAATAATTGCATTTCGTTTATGGTACATCATGTACTCGGTTATTTTTTATGGAATACCGGTAGAACCATCCTGCTGTAGCTCTTTTAATTATGGTTCCTTCCGGGTTAAAATTAATAATGCGACAATCACAAAGATGGAGTTTTGGGTATTTCCACCCATAAATCGTTGAAAAGACAGACAAAAAAACTTTGTCGTTACTTTGACGGTACCATTGTAAATTTCGAACAATTTGTAAATAAAAATATGCGTTTCCTTTTGCGAGTGCACCACCAGTGGCCGAGAGGTTCTGCTCTCGAAGTTAGTAGACGGGAGGTGCTGGGTTAGAACCCAATCGCGCCCGTCGGCCTAATCGTTTGGAGTTTTGCGTGGTTTTCTTCGAAACTTGGATTTCTTTGTGTAAATACGTGTTAGGTTCCGTAAGAAAGACCTGCACGGAGGCATCGCCCCCTTAGGGCCCATATCCCTCGTGTTGATAATAAGCCGTCATAAACACAAGCAACCAACCTTTTGCGAATATAGCGGAAAAATATACGATTTTCCTGACAACACAGAAAATGAAATCTTACAAATGGCGCAGCATTTTCTGAAATTCTCTTTGGTATGGAATTTATCTATATTTATAAATCAAAAATATGTTTTTGAGTAACCCTGATAACATATGGGCATTCGGAATAAACTGATCAATAAATTTCAAGTTGTATTTTAAGAAGTACTCTATAAATTTCACCCAGAAGTTCTTTTAACTTCCAAACATCGCACATTCAATTTTTACTCCGTCGAATAGAAAACAAAAGGTATTTTAAATATCTTTATTTTTTAAGTCCATGTCAATTTACTAATTTTTTTAATAGATTTTAAACCAAATTTCAAACATGAATATTTTAAAATCTGCATGCAATTCAGTTACGAAAGGTTAATCAGTTTGTTTTTAATACAACGCATGTAGTTCCGAATTTTTGTGTTTACCTTTAATATCTCATAACTAAATTTCCGAACTAAATTAAAACTTCACGAAACAAAAATGAATAAAACGCGTAAACACATTAATAGATGTGTAATCGAATTATGCGCTTAAAAGGAAATAATCAGAATAACAATGCTATAAATAATAAAATATTTCACAAGTAAACTCTCGCTAATACGAAAGTATGAACAATACATTTTGCTGTAACTGGTGGGCAATCGAAAAAATAAACAAAATCTAAAAAAATCTGTTAGTGCTATAAAATAAGAACGAGAGAATTCTGAACCGAAAAATACCAGTACTAAAAAATATGATGCATTCAGATAAGAAACTATTAAGTCACCAACAGCGAAAGAACCTGACAACAAAATGTGTATATACTTCATGTTGCTGTGTCTGAACCTCTTCTGAAAATATAACTTTTAATATATCTTTGTATATACTTTTCCTTATATTTTAGAAATCACAAAGAAATTTGTTGGAAATTTAGGAAAACCTAAAACTTTTTACTCAAATTTTATGCTTTACCAAGATAGTAACTAGCTGTTCTTGCGACTATCTAAATTTACTAATTTTAAATGGATTGTATAAATAGTGAAAATAATTTCAATGATTTTATTGACGTTGATACAAAAATATGTGTTTGAGAAACAAAAGCCATTTTTAGCCCCGGTACGGTATGCTATTTCTTTCTCCCAGCTTATTTTGTGTCTCCAAAAAATAACGTTACCTTACAGAAGCCAACAATAAACAAAGCAGATGTATCGATTGTACGATTAAATGCTCTATAACAATTTTTTTAAATGTCTAAGCATCGCACATTTTCAATTTTTATACCGTCGTATTGGAAAAAAAAAAAGTACTTTTAAATGGAATTTGTTTGAAAACAGTATCTCTATTTATTTTAGAAATATTCATTTTGATGTAGTTTTTAGCACCATTTGTTTAATTTTGGCAATTCAAGTACTCCGTTTATGTATGAAGTAAAGGGGAGATAGTTGAAAAATAGCAATTTATATCATTTTATTGCCATTTTCTCATAACAACCGAAAGAAAATGTCATCAAAATACGTGCTATTTTGAAAAAAAATTATAAACGAATGATTTCTGTTAAAACATGGAGCTATTATAAACTATATTAATTTTAAGTATCTACAGACGCTTTCAGTGTGACGTCAGTCATGACGTTTTGGTTGGAAACTGACTCCAAACAAACGGTTGCTATGCGTCATTTCTTATTAAATATAAATCGTTTAAAATGTTACCAGTACATATCAAGCATTAAAACACTTAGATGTTAGATATAGATATAAGATATAGCTGCAACACACAAACAAAATGGAAAATACAACATAGCAACCGTTTGTTTGGAGTCAGTTTGCAACCAAAACGCCACGACTGAAATCGTCTATATTAATGTTACAAACAAATGAAAGCCTATGAATCATTAGACAGCCTTTTTTTGTCGAGTTTCTTTAATGACGGCATCTTTTTGCTGCATTTGTGTATTATTTTGCGATAGTGGCATCCTATGCATGCTTTTGTAGATGTTTAAGAGTGGATCGTAAATGTGAAATTCTTAAGCGGGCGATAATGACGTCATTTTACATAAAATAAAAGTGCGTGCTTTAACCCTTAATTGCATGAATTATTCTTTTAGAATTGTGCTTTTTATTTTCATATTAAGGATTAGACACCAGAAATCTTAAGATAGATTTTTAACTTTATTTAGTAGCATATTTTTGTCATTTTTAGAGGATTAATATTTCTATATAAATATAGTGGTTGTAAGAAATTAATTTATGTATTAAAAATTAAATAAAAAGGTGATAGAAATTTCAATCACTATGCAATTACGGGTTAAGTCTTACAATTGAAATATGTTTTGTACTATTTATATATACATATATTTTTTTCATCGGTGGCAACACTAAATTCTGAAAAAACAGAATTCCTGTTTTCTGGTATTTTAAACATTATTTAGCATAAAAATAAATAAATCATCCTTTGTATGTAAACAATAAGTAACAATGTAAATATCCCGATGTGTCTAAAAATCAATATATCATTATTTTCTGAATTTACATATTTTTGAAAAGATAAATTAAAAAAAAATCGATTTATATGAGCTTTACAAATTTTTACTGTAACCATTATATATATATATATATATATATATATATATATACCGGGTGTCCTAAAAAGGACTGACTGATTTTAAAATTCAATAACTTCCAAACGGTGACAGATATTAAAAAAATTCTTGCAGGAGGGTTATGCATAAAGTCAAAAGTTTTTTTTTACAGTGATTTTCGATTTTAGTTCGAATTACAAACAATAGATGGTGCTGCGATCAGTAGAGGCTAAATTCAGGCTCGATTTTTGGTACTTCGTGACCCGGATAATACATTTTCATCTCCTTTTTCTGCATGGAACAACAGAAAGGACCAAAAATCGAGCCTGTATTTGGCGACTATTGCTTACAGCGCCATCTATTGTTTGTAATTCGAACTAAAATAGAAAATCACTGTAATAAAACTTTTGACTTTATGCATAACCCTCCTGCAAGAATATTTTTAATATCTGTCACCGTTTGGAAGTTATTGAATTTTAAAATCAGTCAGTCCTTTTTGGGACACCCGGTATATATATATATATGTAAATATTTTAGTTGAGCATGTAACTGATTATTTTTATATTGTTTAATTTTTAGCTAAACAACAACATTAAAATTTTACATAAAAATATATAAATCATTCCGTGTATTAAAACAATAACTAACAATGTAAATATACCTATGTATCGAAAAATCGATGTATCATTGTTTTTTGTCCCACATTTTTCGAATTCTCATGTTTTTAAAACGATAAATCAAAAATATAGATTTATATAAGCTTTCAAAATTATTACTGTTAATATATATAAATATTTTAGGTGAGCATGTAAATGATTATTTTCCTGTACATGTTTGTCAGTGATACTAGAAAAACGTTACAGTAAGAAAAGATTTTCTTTTTCATAATTTTCTTTAAACTAAAAAAATTGTTTCTTATAATTTTACTAATTTTTTAGGGTAAGGATTGTTACCTCTATGTACTTTAGCGTGAAACTATTTGCAGCACAGCTGAATACCATATCTTTAATGAGGAAAGTTTTGCATACTTTTTGAAACTAATGACAGAATTAATGTGTGTTTAATCTGCATATAATGATTTCATTTAATCCTTCTGCTCTTGAGCAAATGATTTTTAAATACAAAAGTGTGATAATATTTTGAGCGATTTCTTTATTCAATTTAAACTTTTATTTTTAATGCATACTGAAATCGACATTTCCTTGGTGAAAAACAGTTAAATAAAATAAACTCTTTCTTACTGTGTCTTATTATCGTTGTCGCATTTTTATTATTAAATTTTTGAGAAGTAACGTACAAAATGTGATTTCTTCAACAAAAGATTCTCTCTACATTTCGGCTTCTAATGTGCATTTATGTAAACGTATGGTATTTGGTCTTTAATTAGTAGAATAAAAAAAAAGTAACTACTTTATAATTTTTTTTTGCAGTAAAATTTTACGATTTTATGTTTTCGACCCCATTTCTTATTTTTCAGGAGATTCTATTATTTTTTTCATTAAAGACCTTCAAGCCTTTTGCCCCTACGGTGGCTGAGAGATTCTGCTCTGGTGGACGGTGGGTACTGGATTCGAAACCAATCGTACCCGTCGGCCTAATCGTTCGGAGTTTTCCTTGCTTTTCTTCGAACTTTGGGTAAACATGGGTTAAGTTTCCTTAGAAAGACACCCTCGGAGGGCACCCCCCCCCCCCTCGTACCAATATTCATCGCTCAGATAATCGTCCGTCATAAACAACAACACACCTTTAAGCTTTTAGCTCTTTATTGGTTTAATTTAATAGCTTATACGCATTTAAATTTAATCTTATGTAATATTTCAATGAAAAACGAAATATTTTATACGTAATGAAAAGAAAAATAAGTTAAATCACCGCACAGTCAGGCTTTTTTAATTACTCGTATTAATGAAATAAAATAATTTCAATAGACACATTTTGCCTTCTCCGTTATTCACCGAAATAAAAAGAAAGAAAAATGAGTCAAGGATGGATTATGAAACATTTTCCGATTTGATATCTTTTTTGATACCTTAGGCGCCCAATGTTATATTTTATGTCCCCTTCACGTATGGAAAAAATCATCTAAAATTTTTTAATGAAATAAAAATATATTAACGATCTAAGCACAAATTTATACGAGATCAAGAGAAATGAAATTTTTGACGATTGCATAGAAGATACAAAGAGATGTCTCTCAGTTGGGTTTCCTATAATAACACGTTTATCACTATAACTTCTTGCTATCATGACGAACATCCTTGAGAAAATAAAACTCAAAATATTTTCTCTTTTTTCATGTTTTTTATTGATTGGACATTTTAATGAAATATGCGCTTTTTAACGAAATAATATTTTTTCACGTTTAGTAATTTTTAACAATTTATCGGGCACGAACATAATTTTCAGGTTTGTTTTATTTAATTCTGTGTTATTGTTACTGCGTACGGTAAATTGTCTGTACGGGTCCGGCATGACCTGCAGGTAAAACCTGAGTGGCCCGCTGATTTATCTCTAGGGATTTCCTGTAATTATACAGGAGTCAGCTCCAGCCAAGATCCGGCCATACTTTTTCTTGCAGGCTGAGACAGACTGACTACAAGCAACAACGACGCCCCGTTAAGTGGACCAGGAAAGTCCTACTCCGCCATGTTAAATCCAAAAAGTTTATGTACCTTTTTCTCAGAAATGGTAAAAGATAGAGGTTTGGATTTTTTAGATTAGTTAGAATAGCATGCTTTACGCATTTTATCAGACCGTTTTCTGTCTATGTGAAACTCTTGTGTATTTCTTGAAAGTCACTTTTTAATTAGCATTTTTGGTAAGATTTCACTGCCTAAAATAAGTAATTCTCAACAAATCATTAAATCCCTGAGTTAAAGTATACAATATAACATAATATAAGTATTTAAAAAAAGGAGTTCTTAAGTTTAATAGATATTGAAAAAAAGGAACACAAACATGAAAAATCCAAGTTTTGAGAAAAAGTCAATCAAAGATTTAAATGGCCATTAAGCTGTGAAGTTCTCTTAGAAAGAATGAATAATTCCAACAATTCTTTTTTTAATATATAAACATGTGTGACACATCGTTGGAAAAGTAAAAGTTTAAATATTAAATGATATAAAAAAGTAAAAATCAATTTTTTCCCAAATTTTGCTTACCTGGTCCCCTTAAACTGTTATTTTCCATGCATAGTGAAATCGACATTTTCTTGGTGAAAAACAGTTAGGTAAAATAAACTCACTCTTATTGTGTTTTATTGTGCTTGTAGTATTTTTATTAACAAATTTTTGGGAAGTACAGGATAAAATTCGATTTCTCCGACAAAAGATGTTCTCTCTATTTCATCTTTAATTGTGCCTTTATGTGAACATATGGAATTTGGCATTTAACACTTTATGTACTGAATTATGAATTCATCAAAATTTTATCTTCTAAAGCATTTTTCGTGAACGTTTGAAACAACATTAGAAGATTTACTTAATCATTTAATAAATTTTAGGAAGATTTTAGAAGGATTGAAGGATTTAGAAGGATTAATAAAATTTAAATTTATAGGGATTTTGTGCAATATTTATAACCCCACTAAAATCGTTTATTTTAAATATTTTTCTTAGTATTTTGTAGAATTGGGAAATGTACAAATATAATGTTCTTACAATAGAAATTTAGAAAGATTACCGAATTGAAAAATCGCCCCCCCCCCCCCCTCCCAACGCCAAGTAAGTTGAAAAGATGCAAAATCAAAAAAAGAAATCATACTGTTAAAAATATTTTTGTTATGTGTAACCAATAATGCTTTTGGAACAAGATAAAGTAATGCATCTATAACTCATTCTAAATTGTATTACTACTAATCGATGTATTAAATGAATATTTTAACAAGCTATTTTAATGGTACTCATAAGTACCGTCAATAGGTAAAGGATTAATAAGTGTAAGAAAACGAAAAGAATAACTTACTTAAAAAAATTTTTTTACAGCAAAATTTTACAATTCCATGTTTAAGACGCCATTTCCTATTACAACAGATTGTGTTAATTTTTTCATTAAATACATTTAAGCTTTTTGCTCCACCATTGACTGAGAGGTTCTGCTCTTAAAACTGGTAGTCGGGGTGCTGGGATCAAACCCAATCGCCACTGCCAGCGTAAAGTCGTCATCGAGTTTTCCGTAATTTTATTCGAACCCTGTGTAAGTGCGGGTTAGGTTCCCTAAAAAAAAAACACCACGGTGGGCACCTACCCCCTCGGGCTTATATCCCTCGCGCAGATAATCGGCCGTCGAAAACAACACCACACCTTTAAGCTGTTAGCTCTTTATTTGTTTAATTTACTAGCTTATACTCCCATAAATTTAATTATATTTATTAAATAAGTAACTATATCTTACGTAATATTTCAAATAAAAAGACATATTTTATTCGTAATCAAAAGAAAAATAAGTTAACTCACCTCACAGTCAGGCTCTTTTAATTATTAAAGAAATAAAATAATTTCGACCGACCAATTTTGCCTTCTGCTTCTCTTTCATCCATCGAAAAAAAAAAAAAAAAAAAAAAAAAAACAAGAAAGAAAAAAATGCGCCAAGCAAGGATTATGATACAATTTACAATTTGATATGTGTTTGATGCCTTAAGGATCAAATGTTATACCTCATGTCCCCGCCACGTATCAAAAAATTCATCGAGAATTGTTATAGGGAATTTAAAAAATATTAACAATCTAATTGTGCACAAATTTATAAGACATTAACAGAAGATGAAAATTTTTACGATTGCATTGAAGATCCAACGATACTTCTCCCCGTTAGTTTTTGGGCTATGATTATATAATTTTATAATTTTAGGGAGGAGGAGGGTCTGGCACATGATATCGTAAGATATCTCTAGTGGTGGTGGGGGGGATTTGACTTTTGATATATTTATAATTTTTGATCCAACCAAAATTTTCCCTTTTTATTGTTAACTTGGCCTTTACATCAAAATAGTGTGTTATCTTTTTAGTTTGTTATTTATTTGTATGAAAATACGTAGTTATAATTAAAATCATTAAATGATTATAAAATTATTTTATTCGAAAACATGGAATACCCCAAGGTTTGGAATTCCTATCCTTCTGTCATACGTGTGTGCATATATATTCTGCTGTTCGACAAACCATATGTGAAGTATGTTTGAAATGATACTTTTGTTTAATAGTAAATAAAAGAGAAAGAATGTTGATCACTTGTTCTGTTTGCCCCGCCCCTTACGGAGGCAAGTGCAAGAAGACATTATTACGGTTCAATGCATTATGTAACAAAAAGCTGATATTTTATTGACTTCTCTTCATTTTAATCAATAAAAATAGTATGCGAAATATAAATGTATCTATTGTATACTTAGTAACTAATTAATAATAATTAACACAACTCTAAATTAGGATGTAGCTCGTAGACATATAAACATTTAATATTCATTTAACAAACAAACACATCACTTACAATACGTCACTTGACCTAAAACTGGAAAAGAACTTATCTCTGATATTTATTCCTAATGAATTGTGAGGAGGAAAACTTTGATGTTACCATCTAGACTTAATAAATTGAAACACAAACATGACAGTAACCATATTTGTATGATTCAGTGGCTTTAGAGCCAAAAAGATCATTAGGCTTGGCAGGTGGCAGGTAGACGACACGCCTCTTCTTCAGAATTTGGAGAAAGCAAAAGCAACGCCATTTTGTTGCTTTATATACTTTCTCTACGACTTAGGTTTTGTCAACGGAAATAGCTCATTTACAGAATGATCGATTACTCCTTTGAAAAGCACGCGATTTCTCTAGGTCGTTTACTTTTTCATTAAAGGGACGGCCCCTCAAGACAACTTGTCAACATCTGGAAACCATATGTTGACAAAGGTTTTACGTTCAGTTTAAGGTGATTCTGAAAAAAATACTTTTCCCCGTTCAACAACTCGAAACTTTTTGGAACTTTTTTTGTTTCATTTTTAAGTGTAAAAGCGATTTAAACGCAATTTGAATTATTGAAGTTATTTGTCATCGAATAGTTTTCTTCACAATTTTCAGAAGCATAATTTTAGTTATGAATAATAAGCATATTTTTAAAGCGGTTCCCCCCCCAAAAAATTACATCATTGAGCGGGGAAAAAATATACTTTTGTATATTTTTTCCCCGCTCAATGATGTAATTTTTTTTTTTTTTTAGTTAAAAAAAAGTAACAACTTTATATAATTTTTGTAATATTTGAAAAACTTTGATGCTAATTAATAAAACAGGTCTTCTACTAAATTAAAATTACTTATAGAATAATTTATCTGTATAGATATGTAATAATATAATTCATATACATTTTAGCTAAAATAGGAGCCCATTATACGTACTTTATAAATTTAGTTTTTTTTTTCCCTTTCACATCAAGATGGTATGTTATTTCCATTAAAATGTAAAGAATATTCTTCATTCTACTATCCATTCATATTTTAATCCTTCCTTACAATAAAATTTTCTTTCCCACATGATCAATGAGATGTCTCCTAAAATACGCATCGTCAAATAAAATTTGTTGCAGGGAGTTAGTGTGTTAAAAAATCACTCTCACTTTAAAACAAGAAATGCGGTATGTATACTCGTATTATGCGTTTTATCAATTAAAGTTACAATGCCTCTTTAAATACGTAATGCAAAACTGAAGCAAAAAAAAAAACTTTTACTTATGTTACATCATTATTTGCACTTATTTCATACTTAATCAAACTAACAATGCGACTTATATACGATTTAAAATTGAAGTAGTATTAAGAAATTACTTAATATACTAAATTATTATTCTGCAACATTTTGAATTAAATATATATTTAAGGCTGTTCTTTTTTTTTTATTATTAATAATAATACAGCTGAACAGTGTGAATCTTCTTGGCACATTAACAAAGTATTTTTTATAAGTTCATGAAATTTGCACACACTGTTCGTAATCGTATTAAAATTCTTTAGAATTGCACAGTATTTTTTATTTTATTGTAAATGTATTTCATCTGTAATCAGTTGTTTACCAATACTTTTGTTTTTAACATCATTCAGAATCTACAACTTTGGCACCATTTTCTAAAACTTTCTTAGCCTTTAACGAAAACAGATAAAGGCTATTCGACTTCTTATTACATAAACAAATATACCTGCAAATGCTTTGCATTTAATCATCATTTGAATGCATCAAAAAATATCAAGTTTTGATCTGAGATTTAAATATAAAAAAAAAAAAAAAAAAAAAAAAAAAAAAAAAAAAAAACGAAAGAAAAAGCTGTAAATCCAAGATCCAAAAATCTTTATTCACAAATCCATTCGGTTAAACATCCAAAGTATCCAGCAAACCAAATATTAGTCAAAAGGGCCAAATATCGAATCGTGGTCAAATATTCGTAGAATCACTCTGTCAAAAATGTCAGTTTTGGAGGTTTATGGCTGTATTTTTCATTATTTTTTAATTTTAGGGGTAGCGATATTACTTGTAATGATCAAATTAAATGGATCAAAATTTTTTTCCAGTTTTTCAAACTATTACATAAAAACATATGCTCCCTTCATTATACATAATTGTGTTGGTCTTTTATACTTCATTTATATCTGGGCCTTTTTTTTTTATTTGCAGTTTTCTTAGCCCATTCTTTCGCCTTCGAGAAAAATGACTAGTATATAAAGGAAAACTTTGTGTGGAGCATGTATAAAGAAACACTCTTTTTTATCAATTGTTATGAACTTACATATACTATATACATTTGCAATATACCATCGAAACTCGTTTAGATGAACATAGAATATATTCATATAAGTATTAAGCTTAACGCAAAATACTTTTAACATAAACTGTGTCCATATGCCCTGTCAAAATTACACAAGGATTTAATTACTGATAATGTGAACAACTTACATCATAAACAAAATTTTAATCCGCCCGTCAGATTAATGTTAACAAAATTCAGCTATATTTGTATATAAAAAACAAAACTTGCTAAAATTGAATAAAAAGGATTCCTTTTAGAAGGACTTCCGTCTTAGCAGATAAACGTATTCCATCTTTTATGGAATAAAAATTGTTATGGCGGAATCACTATAGGTATTCAAATAATTTTCCATTTTACCAGATATAATTGTTACATATTATGTTCAAGGTTGGAAATAGGCCAATTGAGGTTTACTCTAACAGAGCGAAAAATGTCCGGACCAGTACACAAACCTGGATACCTTAGCTTATTGTGCTATTGCTCAACCTATTGAGCTATCCGGACGATACCTGGTTGATATTTTTCACTCTTATTTGTTGGACATGAAAAATTCCTGCATTATATTAGGTATTATTTCGCCTTTATCATGAAATATTTCTATTTAAGGCCGTTTTCACTGTATAATTCACTGTATAACGAACGGTGTTCCTGCTAAGACGTAAAAGACTTTGAAAAGCATCTTTTCTTATCCCTTGTGATTTTGTGTTAGCGAGTTACACTCCACTCGGATGAAAATGCTATACTTTTAGCATACACGTATGTGAAACTTATATATATATTAATTTTATAAATTATTGGTATTTAAATTCAAAAAATTACAAATCACAGTATTTGTGTTTGATTTCTTTGTAATAATCCGTGGAAAGATTTATAACGAAACTATGTAAAGGGTATTTATTATAAAGGACTGAAAAAATTTGAAATATTTATAACTCTGAAACCACTCGGCGAAGGAAATCGGAACTTCTGTCTAAAACAACTTTTACCTTAGAATGCATTACATTTTATTGAGATTCCCAAATGCAAACTACCTACTTTCTGACACATTTTTTATTTCGTTTTTGCTTTGAAATGCATGATTATTATGCAGGTGTTATTCTTATTCAGGAACTATGTAATCAAACCGTTTTTTTTCCTTTTTCATAAAGGTAGACGACTTTCAGTAAATTTTGTCAAAGTTGGCTATTTGATTCTGACGCGACAGTAGAAGAAAGTAAAAAAATCTACCGCTGCAGGTGATTTACCGATTCTAGCTGGCCAAAATTATTTTTGGCGTCATGCATCTCCATGAAATTGAAAAATGGTATAGATATTCCTAACGGTATGTTTGGTATTGCAAAATGAACGAGTAGCAGTCATGTTCGTTACAGGAACATTCATAAGAATTTCATTACAATACGGCCTATAAGGGAAAATCGTTTGCGGTGGTTTTTAATGATGTTTCATAATTTCAAACACACTAAAATTTATATACATATTTATGAAGTGCACTACAAAATGCTTGCTATAGAATATGGTATGGATAGCATTTATCGATCATTTACAATTTACAGGGACACTAAAAAGAATTACGGTTACATTATGGTCTATGGAGAAAAATCGTTTGTAGTGTATTTTGTTTATGTTACACTATTTCATGCATATTTAAATTGATATATATCTCCAAGGTGTTCTGTAAAATGCTTACTATTGAATTTGACATGCATTGAATTCATCTTTCATATACAGAGGTCAAAAAATTAATCAGTTAGATTTCTCTCTAAGAACAATAATTGCTGGAAGTGCGTTTTCAGTTGTGGAACGTGTTTCTAATTTTTTTTAATTGCATACTATTGTGTATATATTCAATAGATATACAGGGATCCACAAAAAATTTCAAGTACATTTCTGTTTATTGACGGAAATTGCTGAAAAAGAATTTTCAACTGTGCTATGCGTTCCCTAACCGTTCTAAGTTTTAGCATATTATGCATTATATGATACATCTATACAGGGATAAATTCATATACAGGGATGTACAAAATTTTCAGTTATTTTTCGCCTGAAGCGGAAATTTTGTTTTCAAACGTGTTTTGCGTTTTAATAATTATTAATATGCATCGTTTTTCACGTTATTAAACTATAAAGTTTTATTATAGTAGTCTGAATGCGCTGAAAAATGTTTCATAATCTGCTTAACGCAGGATTTTACGTTCTTGTTGATAATTTTAATGATACTTTCTTAACGATATAGAAGCTAAAGGCTAATTCTACGAAAACTTGCCATGTCTGTCACACAGCTGAAAATCGCTATGCTTGTTGTCCACCGTTATTTTCGAAAAGTTTGCGTCGCGTTATTCAATTGATGAGATATATCCGATAAAATAAGTCACATTTTTCCGTTCTAAAATACTGGTAGCCAAAAATCGTAATATGTGACAGACATGACAAGTTTTCATGGAATTAGCCTGAAGTGATAAAACTATTTTTGTATTAATTATAATAGCAAATCATAAAAATTATTTTTTTTTCTAAAATTCTATTAAAATTTGAGATACGAAACAAACATTTGATACGTAGGCGTAACTTGGGCTCTATGGCTAGGGGGGGGGGTGAGTTTTGAGGCCCTTTTCTACAAATCTATAACCCCCCCCCCTCCCACCACCACCACCACCTTACCAGGAGGGATCCGTCCAGACTTTTCTCTCAAGGTCCTGTTTTTGTGAAATTGTGAAGAGCTTTTTTACATTTGTGAAAATTCTAGTCCTAATTCTGAGAATTTGAAACGAACGTTGTACTCAAGGTTCTTTTTGTAAATTTTGTGAAAGGTCCTTTTTTAAGATGAAAAGTTTTGTGAAGGGTCCTGTTTTGAGATGAAAAAAATTATGAAGGGTCCTGTTTTGAAATGAAAAATTTTGTGAAGGATCCTTTAAAGTAGGGGTGCACAACCGTTTAAAGAGAAGAGTCACTTACAAAAATGTTTGGGTTGTCGAGGGCCACATCAGTAACACAGCGATCATTCTATTTCGGGGAGGTGGGGAGATCTGTGGCCTATAAAAAACAAGATTTTAGAGAAGGGGCAGTTTTACCCCTTTAGGTTTGCCTACCCACTACATACCATACCCAATTCAGCAGACAAGGATATATCAGCAGCTTATGTTTGTATATATAACAGAGATATAGCAAAAATTATTTTCAAAGAGTGAAAATATTCCTTGTCTTTATTCGGGGGGATTAAATTTTGCTTTATTAAAAGTGGCAAAAAATAAACATATGCATGACAGTGCCAAAAAAAGGTGAACTTTACGATCGAAGTTAAATTGACGAAACTCTCAATTTTTCTGCAGCCGATCAACAAAATTTTACATTTTCCCGCGCCTGATCGACAAAATTCGCGATTTTTCCACACCTTATCAACGGAATTTGCGAATTTTCCGCGCCCAGTCAACGAAATTCGCAATTGTTAACTGACTGACGAAATTAAAAAAATTTTCCCGTACGAATTGTCGAAATACACAACTTTTTCTCGCGGTTTTACCTTAGCTAATCGAAGAAATTTGCAATTTTTTCGCACTTAATCGAAAAAATTCACGATTTTTTCTCTGCTCGATCAACGATATTTGCGATTTTTCCGCACCCGATCGACAAATTTCGCAATTTTTCCGCGCTTTTTATAGAAAAAATTCGCAATTTTTCCGCGCCCTATCGACAAAATTCGAAAATTTTCTGCGCCCGATCGACAGAACTCGCGATTTTTTCGTGCCCGATCGACGAAACTCGGGATTTTTCCGCGCCCAGTAAACTAAATTTGTAATTTTTCCATGCCCATTCTTAACTGATTGATGAAAATTGAAATTTTTCCCTCGACAAATTGCCGAAATTCACAACTTTTTCTCGCAATAAACTAACGAAACTCGCGATTTTTCCGCAGCCGATCAATAAAATTTGCATTTATTCCATGCCCTATAACTCGCGATTTTTCCGCGCCCGATCGACGAAACTTGGGATTTTTCCGCGCCCAGTAAACTAAATTTGTAATTTTTCCATGCCCAATCCACAAAACTCACGATTTTTCCGCACCCGATCAATGAAAATTGCAATTTTTCCGAGCCCAATCGGTGAAATTATCATATCTTAAATGACTGACGAAAATTGCAATTTTCCCGCGGCAAATTGGCGAAATTCGCTGTTTTTTCCAACGATAAACTGACGAAACCAGTGACATTTCCGCGCCCGGTCGACGAAATGCTCGACTTTTCTGCGCACGAACAACAAAACGCGCGATTTTTCAGTGGCCGATCGAAGATACTCATGATTTTTTTCATGCCTAATCAACGAAACTCTTGATTTTACCCCACCCGATCGAAGAAACTCGCGATTTTTTCGCGCCCAATCGACGAAACTCGATTTTTCCGCTCAGTCAACGAAATTCGTAATTCCTGATTGACTGATGAAATTCGCAATTTTCCCGCGTTAAATTGGCGAAATTCACGACTTTTTCTCCAGATAAACTGACGAAACTCGCGATTTTCCCGTGCACGATCAACAAAATTCGCGACTTTTACGTGCGTGATCGATGAAATGCGATTTTTCCGCGCCCAATCTATGAAATTCGAGGTATTTTTCAACTAGCGACTGACGAAATTAGAAACTTGGGAATTTCCTATATTGATACAAATGTTATCGGCCGAGCGATTAATGAAATTCGCGATTTTTAACTGACTGACGAAATTTGCAATTGTTTTCCGGGGCAAATTGACGAAAGTCACGATTTTTTCCTGCAATCTATGGTAAAAAATCTCAATTTTTGCCAATTATAAATTGACGAAATTCGCGGGCCACTTGTTAACCCGTCGCGGGCCACTTTTGGCCCACGGGCCACAGGTTGTGCATCCCTACTTTAAAGGACCCAATTTCTTCTTAAACAGATCCATGCTTACCCATTACACACACCTAAATTAAATACTTAAAAACTTTAATATTTAAACAATAAAATTCAAATGTTCAACGAAAACGTAGAGTAAGATCAGAAATTAAACATTTTATTTATATAAAGCATAAAATGTTTTTAATTTTACACCTTTTTAAAATGAACTTCCCTTAAAGACCTAAATAATAATATTCAGTTTTATGTTATCCTAACTAACCCGGGGAGTCTTGCCGGGTCCGTAAAAAATAGCATGAACGCGAGAAAACACTAAAAATCGCAAAAAATAGCGGCACGAATTTCATACCATTTCATATAACATTTACTGAAAAGATAACAAAATGCACTATATTGCATTAGAAGACTGAAACCTGATTAATCTCACTGATGTGATAAAACGCAGCAAATTATGAAAAAATGCTAACATTTAAAAAAATCGCAGAGGAAAAAAAATACCATTGGGCTAAAATATTAAAACAGAATTTCTTTTATGAATGTGAAAAAAAAATTGCAGTAGAACGCGAAATATCTGTGAAATAGCATAAAAATTTTCAAAAATGACTGTAAGAATTACGAACAAATATTACTCAAAACAAGAAAGAATTTATTATATTGGGCTGAAAGATTAAATTCGGATTGCTTTTACTAATGTCAAAAAATAGCCGCAAATTGTCAGTAAAACCAGAAAATAATCGCATTAAAAATCTGTAAGAATTCAAAAATCGCAAATAGCAAAATTTTCTGCAGTAAGCTAAAATATTGTAAATCGAAATTCGTACACGAATGTCAAAATATCGTCGAGAAATGCAAAAAAGCTATAAAAAACGTATTAAAAATCGTGGAGGACAAAATTTACTATATAAGGCTAAAAGTTTGAAACCAAATTAGTTTTCAAATGTCAAAAGAAAAAAAAAATACACAAGAAAAGAAAAAAAAGATGCAATAAATTTTATTAAAAATCGCTAAATATTCAAAAAGCGTGAAGAATAATTAGTATATTAGGCTAAAAGCTTGAAATCAAATTCTTCTTAAGAATGTCAAATATCACTACGGAACGCAAAAAAAAAAAAAAAATGCTAAAAAATCAAAAATCACACAGGACAAAATTTACTATATTAGGCTAAAACTTTAAAACAAAAATTCCATTAAGAAATCTTTTTAAAAATCACTGTGGGGCGCGATAAACTTCTAAATACCGCATTGAAAATAGCACTGAAATTTAGTAATTCTAAATAAATTAGTAAAAATTCAAAAATCGTGGAGGACAAAATAGACTTTATAAGGCTAAAAGTTCGAAACCGAATTCTTTTTCAGAATGTCAAAAAATCGCGGGAAATGCAAACAAATGCTAAAAGTAGTTAAAAAATGCATTGAAAGCAGCATTAAAAATCACAGAGAATAATATTTTATATTAGGCTGAAAGTTTAAAACATAATTCCTTTCCCTTATGTCAAAAAATCATCAAGGAGCGCGAACAAAACAAATGCTAAAAACTGCATTAAACACACACACACACAAAAAAAAGCAATTTAATAAATTACAACGACCATTTGGAAAATTATTTTTTCAAAGACTAAAATTTAAGACATAAAAAATCGCACGAAGTTGATCATACATTACGTACGCCATGAATTAAACATTAATAGTGTTATTACACGCAAAAATTGTAAGCGACAAAAATCGCCGGCGACTTGTCAGATTTCCAGAAACTTACGTATTATCCACCTGAAACTTATGTATTATCCAAGCATTTCATTGGCTGTTGGGGAAAAGGCTTTTCCATCGTCAGATTTCTTGGAAATCTGACGACCAATTTTAAAGGAAATTTCATTTTTAAACTTCTAAACATCCCATAATATTACTTTTTACATCGTCCTATAGAGAAAAAAATGTACTTTTAAATGCAATTTGTTTGAAAGCTGTATCTCAATTTGTTTCTGAGTTATTAATTTTTATTTTTTTGTAGTTCCTATTACTTTTTTGTCATAGTGGCAACAGAAGAATCCATCTCTGTTGAAAGTAAAGGAAATACTGATTACTGTATAGACCCATCAGAAAACGAGTAAAATGCGGATTCCATTCAACCAATAAAAAGCTTCAGATATGTTTTTGATTTCCTACCCTGACGAGGACAATAACCATTTTTCCAAATGGTTAAAAAAGAAAAAGGAGGACTAAACATTTATTCAAATGAAGTGGCAGAAATTAAATCAAGTGGCAGAAAATTTCGGTCAAGTTCGTTAATGCGCAAAATCGGACCACGGGTATGGAAATAGGGAGGGGTTTTGTGTGGAAAAAAAAACCCCATAACGTCTTAATTATAATATATATCCAATCAGTTTAAAGTTATTATTATTTCTAAGAAAAGGGCCAAAAATTTATGTATCACTGATTTTTGATAAAATTTAAAATGTGTGAAGGGGCGCAAAAAATAGGGTTTTAGGGAGAAAAATATTCATAACTTCGTCAATTAACAAGATATCAAATTCACTTAAATATATTATAGATCTTAATAACTTTTATACTGACAAGTTTTGATAGGACCAACTCTTAGCAGAAAAAAAGGGGGGGGGGGGGGTTAAGAAGAAAAAAAAATCATTACTTCATTTTATTCACAAGATATCCAATCCGCTTAAATTTATTTACACCTTCTTAATATTATCTACCACTTTTATATTGACATGTTTTTGATAGGACCAACTCTTACAGCAAAAAGAAATTAAACAAAAATAGGGTTTGACGAAAAAATTATCGTATTAAGGTTGTACTCAAATCCAAACTCCTTATTTTCTGACTCATTTTTAAATTCATTTTTCTCTCAAACGCATCCAATGGGCAGGTTCTCTTATTCAGAAATTATAAATGGGCCGTATTGATCGGTTTTAGGATAAAAGGTAGAATATATTTCAAAAAATGCTGTCAAAATGGGCATTTTAAACCGAATATCCCTAAGCGATAGTGCTGAAAACGGAAAAAAAATGGTCGTACTGAGAAAATAATTGTTTATAAACCAAGTTCTGATAATTTGAATGAAAAATAAAATACAGGTCGCTTATAAATCTCTTCAAAAAATCACGTCCGCAAGTTTCATGTTTTTACTTTTAAAAATGAGCCTAAAAATGTGTCAGAAAATTTCGAATTGTGGAGCGTGGAAAAATATTTCTTTTATACCACGTTAACATGATTCTGATAAAATCAGCTCTTACCTAAAAATGAAACTAAAAACTTTCAAAAATGGCCAGATAAAATTATTAAACTGGGTTTATTTTTCATCTTGATTTTACTTTTGTTGGTGAAATTAGTACTTAACTTCGAAATCTACCCTGCCTGTAGGCCGAGCCGGCAGGGATTTTTTTTTTTTTTTGGTTAGTATAATCAGTTTCTCAGTCAAAGTTCGGTTCAAGGGGATAGGTGGGAGGTAAGTTGTTGACAGTTAGTCCAGTGGTCACCGTATATTTAAGTCATTGTTTAATTGAATCAGTATTTTTAATGAATGCAATCATGACCTCATCTCGTCTCAACAAATTAATTTTCCCCCTTATCTACCCTTTGCACTGTTATTTAAAAGAAAATCATTGTCGCTAAAACCTATCAGGAACTTTCCCACCCCCATTCCTCCTCAAAAATATATCCTGTCTATGAAGTAGAATTTTTAACAGTGATTTGAAACAATCTGATTCTTTATGTAGCTTAAGGTTATTCGCGACAATGCGACCGCTATCCTTTTTTGAAACTGTTGAACAAGTTTCACTTAACCCATATATCTACTATGTGTTTCTTCATTTTTAAATATAACAATAGCCGTTTAAATGAAATATTTTCGTTAAATGGAATATGATTCAAGAAAGTGGTAAATTTCGATTAATCTAAAAACACTAACACTTGATTTTGATTCATAAAAGTGGCTAATACGATTAATTAGTGATTCAAAAAACCAGCCATTATTGCATTTTTTAGGTCTGGGATGGGTTTTAAACCCGACCCCCCCCCCCCCCCCCCCCCCTTCACACACACACCATTCGCCTCACTATTGATAAATACGAAATTTAATGAGTAATTTTTACGAGTTGTTCTCAAATCCATTTTCTGGCACAATTTTTAAAATCATTTTTGTTCGGAAATGTAAGAAATTAGCAAGCTTGTAATAATTGCTAAGAAACTATATAATACAATGGTTTTTCTCGTTTTTCGGTAAAAAAATTTTTTTTCAAGAAGTGCTGTCAAAAGTGTCATTTTATACGAATGTCCGGACACGACAGGGCAGGAAAGGGAAATAACCGCCGTTCTGAAACAATAGTCGCTTATAACTGAAGAACGCAATTAATTTATTGAAGAATGAAAATATTGAATTACAAATCACTTCAGTAATCATGCCTGCAAGTATCACTTCATGTTTAAAAAACATATCAATGTTTCGCGTTCTTCAATAGAGAAAAATATTTTTTTTAAACCTCTTTCTAGTAAATTTTTCTAACACTTCCTAACACTAAAAATTTGACTTTCTACAAGTAAAAACTAGTACTTTAATTTAAAACATTTTATTCATTCGGCCTTAAATTACTTAAAATTGCATAGCTGGAAATTAAAGTACATAGTAAATCAGATATTTAATCAAATATTATACATTTATTTACGAAGGAAAAAAAAAGAGAGCCGATTAATCATAAGATCAGAGCACTCATTAGATATAGCACTTTGGCATTAAAGTGAAATTTGTCACAAAAACCCAGATTTTCATTCTATGATGAACATAAAATTATTATGAAGCTAATTTGAATTAGTTCAAATATGTTGCATCAGAATATGCTCTGAATTATATATACATATATGTACATATACACTATATAGCCATTAATGACTGGCGACGGCAACTTTCAATTTTAGACATTTTGTCGAATATTTATAAATATACTTGGCAGATTCTTCTGGAATTTCAGGATAAAAAATAATAGGTATGACCTCATATTTAGCAATGTCGATTTGTTAAGGGGGGGGGGGGCAATTAGGGGGCTAACAAAAAATCAAAGAAAAAAATAATACTTGGGATCACCCTGTAAAATAAAATGCACGAAATGATCTACCGCTATCGAATATAAATAAACAGACATTCTGTAATATGTGTATTATTTTGTGTAGGAATAGCACGTACATTAACAGAGATATAGCGATTTATTTAAAATAATTAAAAAATTCTTGCATGTTTTTTGCTTATTACATGCAGGGTTTTCAACCAAATTTAACACCGATTTCAGAAAAATTGACAAAATACAGTAGAAATAATATAGTGCAATTGGAATATAAATATATTAAATATTTTAAGAAATATGAGCAGTTGTATGAAATAATTTTTATCTGCGCATGCGCGAACGATAACAAGGATCATTTTACATAATTTAATAGTCAACTCTATCGAGCAACACTAAAAAAATCTAGTCAAATATCGTAAAAATTCGGAAAGATGATCAATCCTGAAATTCCAGAAGAATCTGTCAAGTATATTTCTAAATATTCGACAAAATGTCTAAAATTGAAAGTTGCCGGTCAATAATGGCAATATGGTGTATATGTGTGCGTGTGTGTTTGTATTTTTAAGTTCGACAATGTATGCCAATTAATAAGAGGGAAGCGATTCCAGACCATAAGAAACGAACAACCAATCAGAATTATGGAAAGGAAATGAACTATACAAAGAATGAAAACATTAAAAAACTGGCTCATCTACAGATATTCAATTATCATTGTTAAAAATGTATACATTTTTATATAAACATTGATTAGCTTAAAATAATGGTTACGCTCCGGACAATATGAATTTCAGACGTGGGATTATTAGATAGGACATTTTAAAAATCTTTTATGTCGTCGAATTTTGACAGGGAATTTTGACCTAGTGGTTAATAATGTTTCAAAATGTTTAGTAAAATATAAATGCTTTCTAAACTTTGACGTAAAAAGCAAAACATCAGTAAACATGATAATTGAAGTGATCTAGATTCAAACAGATTTTTCATTTTTCGATAACTGAATTATATTTTAAGTGATATGCGATTTTTGTGACGCTGAATTTCGTTTCAAAACACTAGCTTTGACAGCCTTTTCTAAAAAATCGCAAGCCTTTATTGAAAAAGGAAAAAAAACAATATTCGATTTCATAGCTTCTGAACAGAAATACACCTGTCAGTCTCATGATTTTACAATCAGAAAACGATTAGCTTCTGAATAGCGTACCTATCGTGTGTACCTGTATTAACACGTACGACATTTACATTAATGTAAAAAAATGCTGTTAGATTCTTTAGCAACCTTATGGAAACATCTGAACAATTCAAGAATGTAGCTGAAGCTGAGTACCTATCAGTCCAGCTTTAACAATTCAAAATGGATTTAGGAATTATGCCAGAAATTAGGCAGTTTAGCTTTGAAAACAAGCTTAAATGTCATCTCAGATAGCTACTTTCTAACGCATTCGTGATTTCTAAACTATACTGAATACTGTCACATATTATTTCTAATGTCAACATCCACTTTTATAAGCACATACAAAACACAGACGATGGATAAGATATTATTAAAAAAAAATTGTCAACAGAGACTTTAAAGAGTACATTCACATATCGTTGTTTTCTTTAAAATTTCTGTTAACCCATTCGCTGCCAAAACTATAAAGTAAAAAAATTCAAATTTCTTGTTGAAAGTCGTATGCCACCACGAATTCAGAAATGTAAATTTCGCTTTACTAATACAGTAAAATTTCTGCCAATAAATAAAGCAATTTTTTAATTCTAAAATAGTGGTGACAAAGTAATAAATAAATTAAAGCCACGAGTATACTCGCGGTTGGCAGCGAATAGGTTAATTAAAATTGAATGAAAAGACGTATCCGCAAAAAATCTCAATGATTACAGTGAAAAAAAATTCGCAAGTTTTCATACATTCTTATTAAAATTCTAAATTTTAGTTATTATTTTTTCCATTTTTCTATAAAAACACAACGCCTTTTAGAAAATAAATTTGATTTTTTAAAAGATTTTTGAGGCAGGAAAATAACTTAAAACTATTCATCAGGTAACAATCGAATGCAAACAACATTTACATTAATGTAAAAAAATGCTTTTAGATTCTTTAGCCACCTTATGGAAATATCTGAAGAATTGAAGAATGTAGGTAAGAAATTAATTGCCTAATTATATTTGAAATATTTATGTAGGGGAAAACGAAAATATCTTTATCGAAATAAGAAAGTAAAAAGTACGGAATCTTTGCAATTAAAATTTTAAAATGAAACAAAACCCACTTCAGACATAATTGACTAAAATAAGAAAAATAATGTTTTAAATGATTAAAAAAAAAAAGAAATTACGACCGAAATATAATTACACTTATTCACTCTTAAATACATTTAAAAATTAATTTTCTTGCACAAAATGTATATAGTTTACTCATAATTTCTCATATATTTATTTCCCAAGTTGCCAATTATTTTTTCTGAAAATTCATCTGAACTTTAACTTTCGATTTCAAAGATATACTCATGCAGCGGCGAATAACATAAGTGATTTTTTTCTTGTTTTTTCATATAGAATTTTCACTTCAAAATTTTATTAATAATTCAAATTAATTGTAATGTTGATAAAACCTGGCGATGAATAAAATGATTTTTTAAAAACACGATTCTTGAAGTCAGTAGATAGGTTGTATAAACAAACATTAATGTATAAAGTAAGTTATGTAGACAAGCCATTTTCAGTTTTCAATTTTTCTTCTAATAGATCATTATTACATCCCTAATTTTGTTCTATGGAAATCTAATATTTATTAGAAGATTGCTCCAATTATCATGAAATTCAAATATATTATTTGTGAGATACAGATACTCTTGGTCTTGTTGACAAACAAAAATTTTCAAGAAATATAACTTTTTGCTTTCTTTTGTGTAATGTTATTGAGTTAGCTCAGCTCCCCAATAGTAAATAATTATTATTATTATTTAAAATGTAAAAAATGATTTTAGTAGGGTTTTGATTATTCATGTGAACTGGAAAACATTCTAAATTTTAAGCTTACTATCTGAATGCAATCACATTACATTACGCAACACATGTGCTTATACTACGTAAAAAATAAATATTTTTTTTCACATTTTAAAAATATCCTAGCCGGCGTAGTCATCCGATTTGTTGCATTTTCCATAGCATGCTATCTTTCTCTCTCTCTCTCTCTCTCTTTTTTTTCTTTTTGAATGAGGAGGGGGGGGGGGGAGGGGGAATTTAATTCAATTCTACATTTAAAAAAGGTTCAAAATGTTAATTTGGATAAATATTTCAATATAATCTAGTAGTCATGCTTAGAATTTACAATATAGATTATATGAAAATTACGGAAATTATATCTTGCAAGTTACCTAATTTTGATGCAATAATAGTACAATGCCTTTATAGTAAAAGGGTATACGGGTAGTAAAATTCGATCGATCTAGATAATTTTGGATAAAAATTTAGAGAGCTTGCCACTATTGTCAAGTTAATGTTTGTTTATTTGCCTGATTCATTTAAGACTTTTCTGAAATGCAAACTTGATAGTTTCTGATACATTTTCTAATTCATTTTTGTTTGCAAACGTGTCAAATTGGCAGGTGTACTTATTTAGAAACAACGCAATCGAACAGTTTTCCTTTTTCACAAAGAAAGAGGAATTTTTAAGATATGCAGTTAAATTTGGTGTTTTGATTCGAATTTCTAGACATGACAGAGCAGGAAAGGGAAAAAATTGTCGTTCTGAGATGATAATAGCTTCGGCCATCTGACTGTGGTCAAGTTCTATATGTGACTAATCTTCTGCTTATGTTTTAGACAAATCTTTTATTATATACCCTGTACGTATGTTCAATCCATGCTCAAAATTTCATGTTATTTATATGGCCATGATATTTACTGTTTTACATGTTATTTACATTTTAAAGAAATTCAGAAAATATTATTTCATACAGATGAATAATATGAAAAATTTTCAGCTTTTTGATAAAATCTTTAATAAATGTAGAAATCATATTATCATGCTTTAAATAACTTTTTTAAGAAAACGTAAACTAAAAGCCATTAAATCGATTTATTTAAACAAAACAAAAATAATATTTTTTTTATCATTTCGGATAGCATTATTTTCCCCTTTCCCTCCACAAAAATGAAGTATTTTACTTGTGTTTCTGAGAAACTCAGTTAAAGTTATAATGCAAAATGTAGTTAATATTTTGAACACTATTTAAAAATTTAAAGTCCTGAGAGTCATTAAGACATTCCCGGATTCATGCGAATAATTGGTGTTAATTTCATCGCGCTGCTTTTCACATTCTCTAGGAATTGTGAAACAAACAAACAGGCAAATTTTTATATAAAAGGGTATAAAAAATAGTTTTTAGAAATATTTCTATAAATGCTGAAATACTAAATGAAATTCATAAGTCATACTTATCATTAACGAAAACGTGAAATTTGTTACAATTTTTATACTTTTTAAACATTATTTTATTTCAGCTCTCCAATAATAAGATAAATAACTCTATTAAAAATTATCTTGGGTCAATCTTAAGATGACTAATATACTGTTTAATAGTTTAATAAATATTAATTTTAAAGAAAAATAACCATATTATAACCGTATTATGGCATACAAGTATGCACCAAATGTTACACGATGGTATGCTAAAAATATTCACTTTTTTTTTAATTTCCAGCATCTTGTTCTGAACAATCTTTAAAAATAGGATAAGGAAGGTATGTGGCCATGGTCAGGGGGTATATATCAAGTTATTTTTCGTTGCGCCGAAAATCTCAATTAGCAGAAGTCCTAATGGTTTTTTCACGGTGGGGAGTGACTCGTATTTGGAGGGAGAAATTTTGCTCCGTATGTGAATGTCCATCTGATAACGACGTAGTAGGAAGGGAATACCTGTATTTGTATATCACTCCAAACAAAAGAAAAAAAGAATTCCAAAAATGAAAAGCATTTTAAGACATTGGTAATGATATTATTACGGGGAGTGTGTGTGTGTGGGGGGGGGGGGGGTCGAGTGATGACAACGTATGATATCGTAAAGGCGGAGAGGGAGTCAAAAATTTCCAAAAAGTTGATAGCGTTATATATATACAGCCCCTTTCCTATAATAACACTTTTATCACTATAAATTCTTGCGATCACGACGAACATCCTTGAGAAGACAGAACGCAAGATATTATTTTTTCATATTTTATTGATCAATGTTTTCTTCTGGACAATTCGCGAATAAGCGCAAAGAAAATAATAACAACATTTAAAGCCCACTGCTGAAGGCTTCGTAACGGCTGAAAAGATTCTGGGTACTTCTAATGTATTTTAAGATATTTTTAACGTATTTTAAATATATTTATATTATACGCTTTCACGTGAAAGCAATTAGGTAGATTTCGTATGAAATACTACCTATTGGGATCGTTCCTATGTTGGAATTTCTGAAAAATTTTGCAGATCTACACCGATCATGACCCCTAGAACCCAAAACCACCCTCAGTAAAAAACTTTATCTATCTATCTATCTATCTATCTGTCTATCTATATATATCACTTTCCTCTGGAAACGATAACGTTCGTAATTCTGCACATATCTCTTACAAACTGATACATAAAATCAATGGGCATAAAATCTCGGTCAAGTTCGTTAATGGGCAAAATCGGACCAAGAGGATGGAAATAGGGAGGGGTTTTGTGAAAACCGAAAACCCCCCATAACTTCTTAATTTCTGTACATATCAAATCAGTTTAAAGATTTTATTACTTCTAAAAATAAGGCCAAAATTTTATGTATCACAGATTTTTGATAAAGTTAAAAATGGGCTCAAGGGGCGCAAAAATAGGCTTTTTCGGGAAAAAAAATTCATAACTTCGTCAATTCTAAAGATATCAATTCCAATTAATTTTATCATCAATCCCCTTAATATTACCTACAACTTTTTTATTCACAAGTTTTTGATAGGACCAATTCGTACCACAAAAAAAAAATTAACAACGAAAACAAAAAGAGGGTTTGAAGAAGTAAAAAATCCTTAACTCCGTCAATTTAAAAGATATAAAATCCCCATGAATTTATCATATATCTTCTTAATATTGTCTACAACATCTATATAGACAAGTCCAAAAAAATGAAAATTGAAAAAATATTTTTTTCTTATGTGTTTGACCTTGATAAATAGATTCGGGAACAGTTTTTGTTTCGTCTATATCTTAAAAAGTGGCTGAGTTATAGCATTTTGAATTTCTAGCGTGGCTGACATTTTGAAACGTCCGTAATTTTGTCACTTGATAACAGGCGTATTTATGAACCGATTTGGATGTACCTTGGTGTGTACATAGTACATACAAATATCTCGACCGAGTTCGTTGGCCAGCTTCATCCGCCATCTTGTTTCAAAATGGCGGCCATTTAAAAAAATTTAAAGATTTAAAATTTAAAATGAGATACCAAAAAATTGAAAAATGAAAAATATTTATTTTTGTATGTGTTTGACCTTAATACAAAGATTCCGGAACAGTTTTTGTTTCGTCTATATCTAAAAAAATTGCTGAGTTATAGCATTTTGAATTTCTATTGTGGCTGACATTTTAAAACGACCTGATTTTTGTCACGCGATAACAGGCGTATTTATGAACCGATTTGGATGTAACTTGGTCTGTACATAGTATATACAAATGTCTCGACCGAGTTCGTTGGCCAGCTTCATTCGCCATCTTGTTTCAAAAGGGTTGCCAATAAAAAAAATTAAATTTAAAATTTAAAATTTGATATTAAAAAACTGGAAAATGAAAAAGATTTTTTTATGTGTTTGGCCTTGATACAAAGATTCCGGAGCAGTTTTTGTTTCTGAAAATTTGTTCTTTTGTTTATTTCTTAAAAATGATGGTTGAATTATAGCACTTTGAATTTCTAGCATGGCTAACATTTTGAAACGATCTTTTATTTGTCACGCAATAACACACGTATTCGCCTATTTCGATGTAAGAAGGCATGTGGATAGTATATATCAATATCTCGACCAAGTTCGCTGGTCAGCTTCATCAGCCATCTTGTTTCAAAATGGCGGTCATTAAATTAAAAAAAATTATATTTAAAGTGAGGTGCAAAAAAATTAGAAATTGAAAAAGGTTTCTTTCTTAAGTATTTGACCTTGATATAAGGATTCAGGAGCATTTTTTGTTTGTCTATATCTTAAAAAATGGCTCAGATATAGCAGTTTCAATTTCTAATGTGGGTGACATTTTGAAAAAACTGATTTTTTGCCTGCGACAGCACTTGTATATATCAACCGATTCCGATGTAAGGGATCATGTGCACAGCAATTACTAAGGTCTCGACCAAGTTCACTGGTTAGCCTTATCCACCATATTGTCTTAAAATGGCAGGCACTTTAAGAAATCGCCGAATTTGGCAGCGAAATATAAGTTACTTTAAATAAAAGCAGCTTGGATAAAGCTGACAAATTTCGTGAAATTCTCATTCATAATGATTTAGTATTGATAAAAATTAGTATTGAATCTCCTATATTCGGTTTCCACTAAATTGAGCTTCGTGTGTTTGAATAATATAAGTTGGTTTTTTTTAAATAAGGAATATGAAAGCTACCTCTTCCTCCCGGCACCGGCCGGAAGGACTTTTTTTTTATATACTGTATAAATAATAATAATAAGAAGAATAAGTAAAATTTGATAATATGTCTGGTATAAAAAAATGATTGAAATGTTAATAGATCATGATTTTTGAAACTGTATCAAGGTGATACAAAAGAAAATTTATGAGTCGTACTACGAAGTAGTAGTACAATATTTACATATAAAAAAATAAAATAAGATTGTTGTTTCTGTAGTAAAAGACAGATATTTTTCTGTTAAATGAAATTATGCTGTTTTTATATATACGTGTATTATAAACATTTTAGGGTTATTTATGTGTGTAAAAGAATAATCTACAAAACAACTTCATCTCCTAAGAAATTTTTTTAAATTTTAGTGCTGTTGTTTTTATGTATTTATGCAATTTAGAATATTTTCATACATATGTTGTAATATAGATAAAATAGTATTAGATGCAAAATATTCTTTTAAGAGGTATAGGATCTATTTTGAATTGATATTTTGAAAAAGTATAGATTGATTACTAATATTTGTTAAAAATGACTCAGACGCTGGATATAGATACACGTATTAAGTTAGTGTCACCATTTGACAATAAAAAGAACAAAAACATTATATTTTTCTTAGAGGAATTTGATAATATTTTGAATTCGAAAGATATACAGGAAGAAACTAAATTATTAATTTTAAAGGCTAAAATTACTGGGGACGCAAAACATATTTTAAGTAAACAGATTGAAAAATATAACGAGACCAATTATAATTTATTTAAAAATTATTTGGTGGAGTTATTTGGTACAAAACTAATATTCCTTAATGCTCAGAGCAATTTCCTAAATTTAAAACAGGCCGCACGTCAAACGATAGAGGATTTCATTTTGGAGTTTAAAAAGGGTGTAAAATCTTATATCGAAAGTGCAGGCGAAAATGTGGATAATAAGGAAGAGAATGTTATCGAAATCTTAAAAATGTCGAATATTTTAAATGCAATTAGACAGGATATTGCACTAGATATTCGTAAAAATGCGCCCAGTTCCTTCAAAGAGGCATACGAAAAAGTAAAGGATTTAAATTTGGGTCAAACAGTATGTATTGGAAAACCAGGCGCATTAGAGCCAAAATTTCAAGGACCCTACGAAGTTACTAAAAAGTTTAGAAACTTTAATTATTTATTACAATATGTTCCAGATAAATCAATAGAGCCGATCAAACGACATATGGATCAGCTGTACGCTCCGAAATATGCAACAGGTCATACAGAGGCGGAAATTACGAATTTACAGGGGTCTCAGAAAAAAATTAAGGGTGATAAAAATTACAAAAATAAGTGGCATTTGTCAGAGAAAATCGCACTTAACTGAAAATTGTTGGTTTGAATTGAACAAAAATACGAGTCAAAAGGGTGACAAGGTTACTAAAAAGTATTATAAAACAAAAAATAAATATTCTGAGAATGCAGACCCATATTTAAAGTATCAAACAGATTATTATGATAAAAATATGTCGTTATATGGTTATACACCATATACAAACTTATACGGGGATGTTATACAAGATCATTACCCTTTCCCCCCTCCCCAGTATTATCCATGGGATATGAATTGGTATTAAAAATAAATCAAAATACATAATTAATCGAATTTCAAAATTTCAAAATTTTCAAAATTTAAAAATAAATTTTTCTCTTTTAGGTAAAAAAAATTGAAACAAAATTAATAACTTGCCTTTTTAAAATTCAAAATAATAATAAGAAAGGATAGGAACATGGGAACGCCAATTTGTCTCAGGGTTACAATATTGAGCAAATGTGCAGGGCGCACCCGAAAACATACTTATAAAATTATGAAATGTGCTTCACAAAACTTCACTGGAGCAGTGAAATATTTCTCTCCAGGCAAAAGTTATATATCTTTTTTTTCTTTTCGAATATGAATTAGAAAATATAAAATCTTAACAAAGCCAAATAACATTAAAACTTAATTAATTTAATAGTGAATAATGTTGGAATAATTTTCAAAAAAAAAAAAAGAGAGAGAATTTTTTCTGTCTTTTATAAGGGTAGCTTTTGCTAATAAGCCTTACAATTTAGATGACAGAATTTCAGAATTACTCTTTAAAATAAGTAGGTGTAAGCTATTAGGTTCAGGGTAGTTAGAACAGCTTTATAGCATACTCATATATATATTTTTTTCTCTTATATAAAAATATGGTTGACAAGGAATAAATTATTAGTGCACTCTATATTAGGATAGCGGTCAGCTATAAGCCTAAATATAATAAAATATACAAAAAGTGCTAAGATTTATTCCGGTAGTTCAAGTACAACTTATATGCTAAAGTCTAGAATTTAGACAGCAAGGATAAGTTTTATGAACAAAAGTGTTTTAAAAAAAATAATAATAAAAAAAAAAAAAAAAAAAAAAAAGGATTTTGGTGTAGCACATTGGTTTTTAAAAAACATATATATATATGACAATGGACAAGGCAAGTTATTTCAATATGATTGCACACAAAATTATACTAAACAAATACATAAATAATTAATTGAAGCAAAATTAAAATTTTCTCACCAAAGGCTTTCTGTATAGGGTGCAATTTTGGCCTACGGCTGGGTATGCACCAACACCAACAAAATATTTGTAGAAAACTTATTCATCAAGGTAAATCAAGGTCATCACTTAGTTATAAACTTCAGGATTCTTGGCTGAAAAAGGAATCGAAGAAAAAATTAAGTATGGTATAATTACTAGATGTTATGCTCAGAAACAATAAAATTAGTAATATTATATTATAAAAAGCAGCATTTTGAGTTTTATTTAGGAAAACTTTTGATTTTTAGGTTTTACACATTTATGGAGTGTCTAGCTTAGTGTATAGTTCCTAGATTTAATAAAAAAATAATAAAAAAAATATAAGTTCGTGTTGTTTTCAAAATAAATAACAAAAGGTAGAGCAATTAGTATTTACAGTTAAAATTTATGGAATTTTCAGCAAAATTAACATTAGACAAACATAGTTTATATTATATTTAACTTGATAAGCTAATTTACTTTTATTAACGGTATTCAATTAGAATTAAAGTAGGCTTAAATCCAAGTTAAATTAATTAATAACATGGTTGTAGTGTAAAATTTTATGTAAGACTATTATATTTTTATTGTATATATAAAAATATGCGGATTTAATAATTAATAAAATGTATTAGCAAAATTATTTAATATAAATATTAAATGACATCTTGCTGAAATCAGCTAGAAATTAGATTTTTTTTTTAATAAAATATTTTATAAATTTATATTAGTTTAGAATTTAAGCATTTTTTTCTTTTTCTTTACTTTCCCTTAGAATTAAACGCAAACACATATAAATATACATAGGATTGATAAATTTGAGTGTGTGAGTTCATAAAATTTTTTTTATATAATTTGGCCAATTTAACATAAGGAAACAAAAGAAATAAATAAATATATTTATATATATTGGCCTTATTTTTATTAAAATATGTAGTATGGCTTAATAAATTTATTTACTTAATTTTTTTATAGTACGTACAGTAATTATTTTAAAAGCTTGATCTATAAAAAAATTGGATGTGGTTGTTTGTGAGTATACAAAGATTTTTTCTGCTGGCAGAAGTTCTTTGGTCCGGCCGGGTACTCATAGATGGCTGCATACGATTTTACGTAGTAATTATCATTTGCTTTTGGATTTTTTAAAATTATACAAGTGTATTAATTACATTTTTTTTATAATTAAATAATAATTATTAATGTTTGATTAATAATAATAATTTATTATCTTTTATTTTTAAACATATCATTAAATTTTAGACAGTAGAATTCACATACGGAATGTTAATGATAAATAAATTTTTGAATAAATAAATTTTTATTTCATTCAGTAAATAAATAAATATAAAAAATTAACAATCTTTTAAGATAGAATTGTTGGCTAAATAAATAATAATTAAAGACAAAAAAATTGTTCTCTTCTTCGTCAATGGCATATTCTGACAACACTATTTAATAGTATTAAATGAAGGTGCATTTTTAAGGTCAGCGTAATGCATATTTTGCATTTTGAGAGGCTGTAGAAGTCATATTTCCGTGTTGTTTACATTTTAATAGTAAACAATATCATGAATCAAAATTTGTGTTTGTTAGAAAGGTCTAAAAATATATAATGTAATCAGTTAAAGAAAATTATATGCATTTTTTCTTAAATCCTGAAAGGCAATTTTGTTTAGATTTGAACCTGACAGCATAAATGCGCGCTCGCTTCAGTTGCAGTATGAGGCAGGAGAATTCAAATGCTAGAATCGCCATTTTCCACTGCAAAATAATAAAAAAAGCAGAAGGTTTACATGAGATATGATACAAATACATACACTGTTTATGCATAGATTATGTTAAAAATTACATACAGGCATGCACAGTTAGTTAAGAAGAAAGTATATCAAGAAATTATACTAATTAATAAAGTAATTACAAGCATGAAATGGTTTTAAATACATACTTTTGGAAGTCGTAAAATTTTGTCACAGCACAAATCACCTCGCAGAAAGTGATTAGTAGCTTGACCAACCCCTCGTTTCGGGAGGATGGTGCACGGTCAAAAACTGGTTTTATTCTCTTCTCCTTCTTCTTTTTTTTTCTACCCTGTTTTGATTCTCGTATCGGGTAAAGAGGGAGAGCATTAAGTAATGATATATTAAAGGAGATGAGATAGCTTGTATATTTTGACATATCATACATGTTAAAAGTAACAAATAAATAAATAAAATAATGTAACCAGTTTGTATACAATATTTTTCTGATTATAATTTGAATACATCAGATTAATTATGTGAAAATATAACATGTCATACGACAAGCATTGTATTTACTTTTATTCAGTATAAAATGTGTTTTAAATGAAACACTGTGTCATAAGGTTATATGTGATGAAATAATATGTCAAATGTGTATGCCATTATTTTTCTTGTAATTAGGTTTATTTCGGCATATTAGTTTCATACAAAAGTATAGCTTTGAATGTATTTTGGGCACTTAAACTGTAAAGTTACAAAATTATTAAACATGTGTGTGGTAAAGAAAAAAGGCTTCGAGAAAGATGTCAGATTTTAAGTACAGATGTCTTCTATAAATGTGAATGTCAACAGACAACTATGCTATCATGTGTTGAACTTTCTGTTATGAAAAATAGAAGAACTTCTTATAAAATATACCAGAACCATTGATAATTGAACTTTACAGACTTAGCTCAAAAACTGTGTAGATACACAGTCATATGGACACGTACATTCTTTTATGCTTTACAAAAAAAAAAAAAAAAAAAAAAAAAAAAACAGCAATCAGATTTTTTTTTTTTTTTTCTGACGACCGGGAGAGATGCTGGGCAACATATAACAATGATATGTTCCCGCACCATGTTGGTTAAATCAAAGTAAAATTGCGTAATTTGTTATTTCTGTTTGTATAAATATTTTTTATAAAATATAATTATGAGTGTAAAATTATAATGTTTATATATTTAAGTAAAATAGGAGTGTAAGTTCATACAAAAATTATTAAGTTGATTTTAAATATTAAATATATATTTTTAAAAAATTGTTGTATTGTAAAATGAATGTATAATGTTGAATAGAGTTCGGATCTCAGATAACAACAATAGCCAGACGCCATGGTGTCGTTTTATGACAAGCCAATGGAAAGTGGTGTATAATTAGAAATCGTAAAATAATAAAAATGTTGGAATAAATTTATGGCCTTAATAAAAGTGTTGGGATAAATTTATGGCTTTTCAGACCACCCAAACTTTAAGGCATATAATAATATTAAAGTATATGTAAGGGGCCATTTGCAGACTGTTAGCTAATAGGCCTATCGAAGAATAATGCAAAATCTTCTCACATCCAATAAGGGTGTACTAGACAAATGGTTCCACCCACTGCAAGAGTTGGTGTGCCAGAAGAATAAGGTTTGAAAAAGAGAGTCTGAAAAAAGATGTAGAGGACGCAGGAGCTATCCTGAAAGCCCGCGCAATGAATCCAGAAAGCCCTAGTAATGCCCAGGCGAGATGGACGTATCGGAGTGAGCCTAAGCCAGCCTAATTGAGGATGTCTTCCTGATGTTAAAATAAAGTGGATTGTTCTACAGAGGTCCGTAGCTATGCATCCTGCCATCCCGATATCGCCGCTCTGATAAGAAGCGAATTCCTGATGACATATGGATATGATCCTTAGCAACGCGACAACTCTGAATTTGATGAATAAAGGCCATCATCCCGTAGATGAAATAAGGTACTACCTTAAACTTTTTCTTTTACCACTTGAAATCATATGAGAAATTATAAATATCCTTTTCTGATATTTTATGGTAGAGTGCAATCTGAGATCCGACAAAACCAATAATTAAATATAATTAAGATAATTTAAAAATGAAAGAGAATTATTCTTTTAGCAAAAAGAAAAATATATAATAATAAGAGTAAATGAAAATATTGTCTTTTTTCTTTAAAGATTAAATATACATAAAATAATGAGAAGCAAACAAAAGTGTTGCTTTCTTTTTTTTGAATTAATATTATGTATTTCTGTATATAGTTGTGTTCAATGTAAATAAAATATTTAACCAAGTTTTAAAAAGTTTCTGTAATTATTTAATTGATAATGTTTAAGGTGTGTCAATTTATTTTACAGCTTAAATTTTAGTTTAATTCATAAGTGGAAGAGTTCGTCTATACAATTCACAACGCAAACTCTTAATTTTATTCGTATATAATTAAATTTAATAATTACATTTTGACGCGAATTATAATTTAATTTTATTAATTATTCGCGTTGCTCTTCTACTAGAATTACGTAATTACGATCACTTATGTTATTTGAATTTATCTAAGGTATATAAAAGTATATACCAATTTACTATGAGGTTGCTTGGATGATTTGGACCAATTAATAATTTTGGATGTAAATTAAATAGAAAATAAACAGGTGTAATTATCTGTCCAGCACCTATTTTTTGCGCTCCTTGAGCCTATTTTAAATTTTATCAAAAATCTGTGATGCATGAATTTTTGGCGCTATTTTTAGAAGTAATAAAAACTTTAAACTGATTTGATATGTACAAAAATTAAGAAGTTATGGGGTATTTTTTGTTTTCACAAAACCCTTCCCTATTTCCATCCCCTTTGTCCGCTTTTGCCCATTAACGAACTTGAGCGAGATTTTATGTCCCTTGATTTTATGTATCAGTTTGAAAGAGATTTGTGCAGAATTGCGGAAGTTATCGTGTCCAGAAGAAAGTGATAACACAATTGCTTCGGGAAATTCCGTTCAAAATGCCGATTTTGACATCATTTTTTGAAATATATTCTGCCTCTATCAAAAAATCGATCATTACTTTACATTATATAGTTTCTGAATAAGAGAATCTAGTAATTGGATGCGTTTGAGAGCAAAAATGAATTTAAAAATGAGTAACAAAATAAGCAGTTTAGATTTGAGTGCATCCTTAATGCAATGATTTTTCCAACAGAATCCGCTTCGTGAAATTCGGTTCAAAATGCCCACTTTAACAGCATTTTTTTAAATATATTCTGCCTCTATCAAAAAATCGACCATTTCGGGACATTATATTGTTTCTGAGTACGAAAACGTAACAATTGGAAGCCTTTGAGAGCAAAAATGAATTGTAAAATGAGTCAGAAAATACGCAGTTTGGATTTGAATACATCCTTACTTAGATGATTTTTTTCTTCAACCGCTATGTATTTTTAATTTTTTTTTTGCTGTAAGAATTGGTCCTATCCAAAACTTGTCTATACAAATGTTGTAGGCAATATTAAGAAGATATATGATAATTTCATGGGGATTTTATATCTTTTAAATTGACGGAGTTATGGATTTTTTACTTCTTCAAAACCAGTTTTTGTTTTCGTTTTTATTTTTTTTGCGGTACGAATTGGTCCTATCAAAAACTTGTGAATATAAAAGTTGTAGATAATATTAAGGAGATTTATAATAAAATTAATTGGAATTGATATCTTAAGAATTGACGAAGTTATGAATTTTTTTCTTCCAAAAACCCAATTTTTGCGCCCCTTGAGCCCATTTTTAACTTTATCAAAAATCTGTGATACATAAAATTTTGGCCCTATTTTTAGAAGTAATAAAAACTTTAAACTGATTTGATATGTATAAAAATTAAGAAGTTATGGGGGGTTTTCGGTTTTCGCAAAACCCCTCCCTATTTCCATCCCCTTGGTCCGATTTTGCCCATTAACGAACTTGACCGAGATTTTATGCTCATTGATTTTATGTATCAGTTTGGAAGAGATTGGTGCAGAATTACGAAAGTTATCGTGTCTAGAAGAAAGTGATATATATATATATATAGATAGATAGATAGATAGATAGATAGATAAAGTTTTTTACTGAGGGTGGTTTTGGGTTCTAGGGGTCATGATCGGTGTAGATCTGCAAAAATTTTTCAGAAATTCCAACATGGGAACGATCCCAATAGGTAGTATTTCATACGAAATCTACCTAATATTTCATACGAAATCTACCTAAAAGGGGGGTTGAAGAAGAAAAATTTTCATAACTTCGTCAATTCACAAGATATAAAATCTCCATGAATTTATCATATATCTTCTTAATATTGTCTTCAACATTTATATAGACAAGTTTTTGATAGGGCCAATTTTTACAGCAAAAACAAATTAAAAATATATAGCGGTTGAAGAAAAAATCATCTTATTAAATGTGCATTCAAATCCAAACTGCTTATTTTCTTGCTCATTTTTAAATTCATTTTTGCTCTCAAATGCATCCAATTGCTAGATTCTCTTATTCAGAAACTATATAATGTACAGGAATAATCGATTTTTTGATAGAGGCCGAATATATTTCAAAAAATGATGTCAAAGTGGGCATTTTGAACGGAATTTCCCGAAGCAATTGTGTTATCACTTTCTTCTGGACACGATAACTTCCGCAATTCTGCACAAATCTCTTCCAAACTGATACATAAAATCAAGGGACATAAAATCTCGGTCAAGTTCGTTAATGGGCAAAAGCGGACAAAGGGGATGGAAATAGGGAGGGGTTTTGTGAAAACCGAAAAAAACCCACAACTTCTTACTTTTTGTACATATCAAATCAGTTTAAATTTTAATTACTTCTAAAAGTAGCGCCAAAAATTCATGCATTACAGATTTTCGATAAAATTAAAAATTGGCTCAAAGGGCGCAAATAATAGGGTTTTTGGGGAAAAAAAATTCCTTACTTCGTCAATTCTCAAGATATCAAATCCAATTAATTTTATTATACATCTATTTAATATTATCTACAACTTTTATATTCGCATGTTTTTGATAGGACCAATTCATACCAAAAAAAAAAGAAAAGAAAGAAAAAAAAGGGGGGGGGGGGGGTTGAAGAAGAAAATATTTCATAACTCCGTCAATTCACTAGACATAAAATCTCCATGAATTTATCATATATCTTCTTAATATTGTCTTGAACATTTATATTGACAAGTTTTTGATAGGGAAAATTCTTACAGCAAAAACAAATTAAAAATACATAACGGGTGAAGAAAAAAACATCTTATTAAGGGTGCATTCATATCCAAGCTGTCTATTTTCTTACTCATCTTTAAATTCATTTTTGCTCTCAAACGCATCTAATTCCTAGATTCTCTTATTCAGAAACTATATAATGTACAGTAATGATCGATTTTTTGATAGAGGCAGAATATATTTCAAAAAATGGTGTCAAAGTGGGCATATTGAACAGAATTTCCCGAAGCGATTATGCTAGAAACGAAAAATATTGCCCTACTGAGAAAATAATTGTTTATTAATCAAGTTTTAATTAATTGAAAGAAAAATAAAAACACGGGTCGCTTATAAATATTTTCAAAAATCACGTCAGCATGTTTCATATTTTTTTTTAATTTAAAAATAAATCTGAAAATGTGCCAGAAAATTTCGAGTTGTTGAGCATGGAAAAATATTTTTTTTTAACATCGCCTTAACATGATTCTGATAAAACCAGCTATTTTATAAAAATGAAATACAAACTCGTCAAAAGCAGACAGATAAAACTGTTAAAGTGGATTTATATCTAATAATGATTTAGTTTTTGTTGGTGAAATTAGTATACTTAACTTCGAAATCTACCTCTGCTTGTAGGCCGGACCGGCTGGGATTTTTTTAAAACAATTTTTTGTTCTGTTTTATATCTATGTTAATTATTTAACTCAAGGTGCATATAGCATGAGAATTTTGACTGTCATTTATAAGCTCAAAATTTAATGTAATTATCTAGAAACAGAAAAATCTCATCTAATCGCAGGGGTCTTCCATCAGCTTGATGCCTTTATATTATACGCATTTTGACTAGTTCACCCCCACCTTGCCACCTTTATAGTATGAGACATAAGTTAGATTATTACCGGGTGTCCTAAAATGGTCTGAGACTTTTTAAAACCCAATAACTACAAATAGTAAGTACTATTAAAATAAAGCTTGCAGGAGAGTTATTTATGAAAACAGGAGTTTTTTTTTTTTTTTTTTTTTTTTACCCATTTGGAAAAATGGTTATTGTTCTCGTCACGGTAGGAAATCAAAAGCATATCTGAACGTTTTCATTGGTTTAATCCACAATTTATTCGTTATCTGATTGGTATATACAGTAATCTGTATTTCCCTTTGGTTTCAACAACGATGGACAACAGAGTGTTGCCACTATGACAAAAAAGAAATAAAAATTACAAAAAAATTTAATAAATCAGAAACAAATTGAGATACAGCTTTCAAACAAATTGCATTTAAAAGTACATTTTTTTTCTATCCGACGGTATAAAAAGTAATATTGTCGGATGTTTAGAAGTTTAAGAATGAAATTTTATTTAAAATTGGTCGTGAGATTTTTCGGAAATCTGATGATAGAAAAGCCTTTTCCGGAACAGCCAATGAAATGCTTGGCTATTACGTAAGTTTCATAGGAAATCTGACGAGTCGCAGGCGATTTCTCTTGCTTGCAATTTTTACGTGTAATAACACTATTAATCTTTAATTCATGGCGTACGTAATATATGACCAGCTCCGTAGAAGTTTAAAAATGTACAGTACCGAAAATTGTAAAACTGAAATTTCTTTTAAAATTTGTTTATGATGGGGTCCAGGAATGTTATCGTTTAATCCATGGCGTACGTAATGTAGGATCAACTCAGTGCGATTTTTTTAAATCTAAAATTTTAGTCTTTGAAAAAATCATTTTCTAAATGGTCGTTGTAATTTGTTAAATTGCTTTTTACTGTTGTTCTTGATTTCTCTTCCAAATAGCAGCGATAGATGGCGCAACAAGTAATAGACGATCAATGGAGGCCAAAACTAAAGCATCTCCCAGCATTTTTGTGAAGGAAGGAGGTTGAATATATATAGTGGGCTGTTAGAAAAAGATTGTATTGGCGAATGAGACCGACTCCATATATTTAACTCTCTTCCTTGTAATCAATATTGGTTGATTTCGGTTTAGGCCTTGATTAACCGCCTATTGATTACATTGCTATCTACCGCTGTTATTTGGAACTAAAAGAAGTACTGCAGTAATTTCTTTTAATAGCTGCCACCATTTGCAAGCTGAAGAATTGTAAAAACAGTCAGTCCATTGTAGGACACTCGGTATGTAACTTTTGTGTAATTATAGTATTAAAAAAAATCTTGGGATTATGCAGTAAGAAACTGTCAGATAAAAAACTAGTAAAGCACTATTTATTTTGCGTCTGATAACTGAATTTATTCTAAACCTTTCTACCACTATAACCGATTTGACCCATAAAAGAAATGGTTTATAGATATTTTCCTTAAGATGAAAAAAACATTTTTAGTGTCATTTTAACGGACAGTTTTTTCTAGTAAAATCAACAGAATTTTATTTTATTATCGCAGTGCATATTCAAAATAGTATATACTTTATTATATATTTTTTAATACATATTGGCAAGATAAATTGGCAACAGTAACACATTGGCAAAGTTAATAGTAAAGTGTAACACTATTTCGATATTTATACATATCTAAGCGCTCTCCAACTAATGTTAAGAATTGCGGTCAACAGTACAAATTGACAACATATGCAAAAAGGGTTCAAATAATATACAACAGCTATTATCGATTCTTAAAAAAATTATAGGGTCTTGCCGAACTCGACCTAAAAATTCAGAGAGGTGATAGTAGACATCAGTGAATGTGGATGTAAATTTTCCATAGAACATTGGGTCGAAAATCACTTACTTAATCACAAATACAGGGTAATTCTGTCTAGCTGAACTCGGCTTGGCGGTAATGATTTTGCAAAAAATAGAAATATTTGAATAAAAATGTAACGATATGCATCTTGTATTGTATGACATGTGATATCTTCACAAAAAATTCTGGAAAAATTGGGTGCTCAATGTTCACGCAATCGATGATACCATATGAACTGATAATCACAATCCAAAATATGGAGAGTCAAGTGTATACTACTGGCACGTAAAATGCAAATTTCTACCAGTTTTTTTTTTTTTTTTTTTTTTTTTTTTTTGTTATTATATTTACAACAAATGTCAGCATATGTATTAAAAGTTTTATCATAAAATACTTCGGTTTCCTGAAAATTATTACTGTCAGCCAAAGTTCGGTTAGGGTGCAACACACTTTATTTTTTGATAAAATGTGTGGTTTGCTACCCCATGTTCTATGGTGATTTTTCATCCTCTTGATACCTACTGTTATCCCTCTGAATTTGTCGGTCGAATTTGGCAACACTCTGTATATCTTTCATTATAAAAAGAAACAAAGTAAATTATTTTTTAAAAAGGCATTCAAAAATAGATACTAATTTCCTGGTAAAGCACAACTATAAACATTAGGTTTTGTCCAGAAAATTTTAATTTTTTGTCTGTTTAACCCAATTTCTCATTCCTAAAATACCATGCAAAATATATAATTTCCCAGCTGCCTTTAAAAAGTGTCACTTCTTATTCTGCTTCTAATTTATTCCATAAGTTGAAGCGCATTTAATAAACTCGGTAAATTGCAGAATTAACTAAGTCTCTGCTTTTCGTATTATTTAGTCTCCAGTGCTTACTATGGGAAAAGCGTAAATGTCACAATAAATTTTAAGAAACATGAGGATGCTTTTAAAGTAAACTTGTTCCGTTTCATGGCTTTACAACAAAAATATATAGCGAGGAGTGCTTTTTAAGTGGTAGATATAAAACCCTGTTTTACTAACGAAGTAGCTTTAAAAGGTGTATCTATTTGGATAAAGAAAATTTCAATATATATACATACCTCAGGTTTTTGTCAGGGTATTAAAACTTTTCTTAATGTTAAAATATAATTTAGGTTTTGAAAATGTTTAGAAATTTTTCAAAGAGCAATTCAATCATCTCTGGCAAGTAATAAAATATCACATTATTTGTTTATACCTCAGTTTAAGTAAATCATATATGTTTTTATTCCAAAATAATAATAATAAAAAAAATTGTTCTTCGTAAAAATAAATATCATAGCATTGTACAGTACAACTTGAAGTGATGATTATTTTTTTGTTTTCTGTCCGTTTGTCCGTGCTCTAATTCTTTAAATATACTTATTTTAACTTATTACGTCATTTGTTATTTTCCCGAGGTTAAAAAAAAAAAAAAAAATGTATCTATCATTATTACTGTCTCGGTGTAGACCAAAGAAAAAGCGTAATGGTTTACTGTTTCACATTAAAAAAATTTTGAGATCAACGTATTTAATAAAATCTGTTAAATTATTTTACAGTTTTGAGATAAATATTATCTGGAAGAATATATTTTGCTCTATTATGTGAATGGTAAACAAAAAATAAAGAAAAATCCAGTAAAAATCTCTTGAAACTTATGTTTTAATAACTCTAAATTGAATAAAAAAAAATATATATCTTCGAAGAGTTTTCTGGTGGATACCGCCTAGTGTATCTGCGTGACGAAAATCGTATCCATCGACCTTATTCCTCACAGCGGAAAAGTATACGCAAACCGACAGGCAAACGCACAAACTCTTTTTTTAAATATGGAATCTAACTATTTAGTAACATCTAATGTATCTATTTAAAAACTGAAAAAAACAAGTTGGATGTACTAATCCCGAAACTTTCTTCTATCTCATGTATTTTAATATTTCAAAATGCTGTTACAGATGTCAGTATTTCATTTTTATTAGTTCAATACTATATAAACTTTGACTGTCATCTTAAATTTCTGCTTCAGTCAATTAATCGCAGTAAAAACGAGTTAATCTCGATCATAATATTTATTAAATTCACGAATAGTCGCGAACAGTCGACTTATCAGGATAGGAATTTCCCGTCGATTCACGAGTTACTGGTGTACAATAGAATTACGAAAAATTAAGAAGATTACACAAAAATCGCTATTACAGTGCCCCCTTCCGGCGGAATTTTTCCATATTCAGGGAGGACCTTCTTGCCATGGCCAAAAACATAAAAAAAAATTGTTCAATTCTATTCAATTCTTCATACACTTTCCAGAGGTACAATATTCAAAATGGCACAAAAATCGCTATTAGAGTGCCTCCTACCGACGGATTTTTTCCAAATTAAGGAAGGACCTTCTTGCCATGGCCAAAAACATACACAAAATATTGGTTTAATTATATGCATAACTTCATAAATTTTTCAATGGTACAATATTAAAAAACGCACAAAAATCGCTATTACAGCAACCTCTTCCGGCGGAATTTTTCCAAATTCACGAAGGACCCTCTTGCCATGGCCAAAAGCATACACAAAATATTGGTTTAATTATATGCACAACTTCATACATTTTTCGATGGTACAATATTAAAAAACGCACAAAAATCGCTATTACAGCAACCTCTTCCGGCGGAATTTTTGCAAATTCAGGAAGGACCTTCTTATGGCCAAAAACATATATAAAAAATGTGGTTTAATTCTATGCATAACTTTATACACTTTTCGATGGTACAATATTCAAAATCCCACGAAAATCGCTAATACAGCGCCCTTTTCCGGCGGCTTTTTTCCAAATAAACAAAGGACCTGCTTGCCATAGCCAAATACATACACAAAAAATTTGGTTCAATTCTACTTCATACACTTTTTAATGGTAGAATGGCGACAGACACACAGACATTTTCTATAAACATGTTTTTCGGGATCTCTGGCCCCTAAAACGTGCAAATCCGTCGAAAACTGGAAGTTGAAAAAAATTTCAATTACAATACTTTCTTCTATTGAAGATAGAAGAAATTAAAAATGAAGTAGTCTGATATTAATTATATTTGTACAAGTTTCAATTATTAGACCAACCTAAAACCTTGTTGGCCTTACTTTACCTCCCACAAAAACGTCAGTGCGTCTGAGTATGTATTCTCTGAGTATCTCGCATGTGTCTGGAACAATAAGTGCCAAATGTCAAGTCAAAGGATTCGCATAAATTAAACAACGGTGAACTAGAAATAGCATTTTTCATCACATGACATTCAACAGATGTTTAATTGAATTGAAATCTGGAAAATTAAGAAAGTAAAGTGGAAAAAGGAACACATGTGTCATACTCTAGAAACTATGTGGACTTATCCAGGCTTTGTGAGGGGTGGAATTGTAATGTTGGAACAGTCTATGAACATTTCGGAAAACAGATGTCATGAGCGAATGTAACTGGTCAGCATTGATGTTCTCGTTATCTACTGCTTCCTTGGTAATGTCGGCATCCTTACAGCGTCTAGTTCTGACTACGTAAACATCTTCCAAAGCATAATAAATCCGCCAACAGCCTGAGCTGCATCCACCATACATTGGTCCTAAAGTTGTCTCTCGCCCAACTGATGAATTTTCTGCTATAGATAATAAAGGATATCTGGATTTGATAAAATCTATTACCATCTTTCAATATGTGGTTAAAATTGAGTGGACCGGATTTCAAAACAGTTCGCAAAATGAGTATTGTAATAGATTGTACAAAAGATAGCCCGTTATAGTTTCAGCTTTTTATGCTTTTTTAGATAGCTTCGGAGTTATTCCGTTATCTATTGGAAATATTTTGAAATAAGTTTTGCATAAACTAAAATCTCGATCACGGTATGCATTTTTGTTGAAACTACGCTCTCACACGTCAAATACTTTATTATTTTCTTTTATCTTTACAAGAAAAAAATATTGGATTCTTGAAAATTTTCGACTTTCGGTTTTCGACGGATTTACATGTTTTAGGGGTCAGAGATTACGAAAAACGTGTTTTTACGAAATGTCTGTCTGTGAGTCTGTCTCTGTCTGTCTGTATGTGACACAAATTTTGTGGGCTCAAGTATATCTCACGTGTGTGTATCTCAAGAACTAATGCGCGAAAATTAATAAAAATTTATATTCAGTTATTCCGTGATAAAAATTGGTGCTAATTAGTTTTTGGTGTAAATCGCTCAATAGGTGGCGCTTCTATGCAGCATTTTTCGCGATTTCCGCAATAGTTCAATCTCCAGAACTAATGCATGGATTATCAACAAACTCCAGATTCAGTTAGTGCATGACATGAATTGACGTTTTATACATTTTGGTGTAAACCGCTCAAGAGCTGGTGCTGCTATGCTGCATTTTTTGCGATTTTCGCAATAGCTTTATCTCAAAAACTAATGTTTCGATTTTCAACAAATTTCAAATTCATGTATACCATGATATGAATTAGTTCTGTTTTTTTTTTTTTCTTATTGCGAATCACTCTACAGGTGGTGCTGCTATGCTGCATTTTTCAGAATTTCCACTATAGCTCTATCTCAAGAACTAATGACGAATTTCCCGCAAATTTGAGATTCAGGTAATAACTTGATATCAATTAGTGATGTTTATGTGATTTATATCAAAGAATGTTTTGTGATGGCCACAACATACTAGTTACTTATTTTCTATCTTCAATAGAAGAAAGTATTGTAATCGAATTTTTTTCGACTTCCGGTTTTCGACGGATTTCCACGTTTTGGGGGTCAGAGATCCCAAAAAACATGTTTATAGAAAATGTCTGTCAGTCCGTGTGTCCGTCTGTCTGTCGCCATTGTACCATCAAAAAGTGTATGAAGTTATGCATAGAATTGAACCAAATTTTTATTTTAAGTTTTTGGCTATGGCAAGCAGATCCTCCCTGAATTTTGAAAAAAATTCGCCAGTAGGGGACGCTGTAATAGCGATTTTTGTGCGATTTTGAATATTGTACCATCCAAAAGTGTATGAAGTTATGCATAAAACTGACCCAAATTTTTATTTTAAGTTTTTGGCTATAGCAAGCAGATCCTCCCAGAATTTTGAAAAAAATTCGCCAGTAGGGGACGCTGTAATAGCGATTTTTGTGCGATTTTGAATATTGTACCATCCAAAAGTGTATGAAGTTATGCATAAAACTGACCCAAATTTTTATTTTAAGTTTTTGGCTATAGCAAGCAGATCCTCCCTGAATTTGGAAAAAATTCGCCGGTAGGGACGATATAATAGCGATTTTTGTGCGATTTTGAGTATTGTACCATCAAAAAAATCATGAAGTTATGCATAGAATTCAACCAAATTTTTATTTTAAGTTTTTGGCTATGGCAAGCAGATCCTCCCCGAATTTGAAAAAAGTTGTCGGTAGGGGGCACTGTAATAGCGATTTTTGTGCAATTTTCAATATTGTACGATCGAAAAGTGTATGAAGTTATGCATAGAATTAAGCCAAATTTTTATTTTACGTTTTTGGCTATGGCAAGCAGGTCGTCCCAGAATTTGGAAAAAAATCGCCGGTAGGGGACGCTGTAATAGCGATTTATGTGCGATTTTGAATATTGTACCATCGAAAAGTGCGTGACGTTATACATAGAATTGAGCCAAATATTTTGTGTTTGTTTTTGGTCATGGCACGAAGGTCCTCCCTGGATTTGGAAAAAATTCGCTTGAAGGGGGCGTTATAATTGCGATGTCTGAAACATTTTCATTATTGTACCATCGAAAATTGTATGAAGTTATGCATTGAATTGAACGAAGTTTTTTGTGTACATTTCTGGCTATGGCAAACAAGTCCTCCCTGAATTTGAAAAAAAATCTGCTGGGAGGGGGCGTTGTAATAGCGATGTTTGTGCCATTTTCTTTAATTTACCATCGAAAAGTGTATAAAATTATGCATACAATTGAACCAAATTTTTTCGTGCATGTTTTTTGTTTTGACCAACAGGTCTTCCTTGAATTTGGAAATATTGCGCGGTAAAGGGGCTCTGTGATAGCGATTTTTGTATTCTTTTCTTGATTTTTTGTAGTTCCGTTGTCCATCGGCGGCTCGTGTAGAGGCGGGAATTCGCTTTTTTCTAAGCCGGCTATTCGCAAACATCTGATAACAACAGAATAAAAAAAAAGACTATTAATTTTAACACATATCAGGAAACTGATTACCTCGTTTTTAGTCCGTTTAATTGACTGAAGAAGAAATTTAAGATGAAAATCAAAGTTGGTATAGTATTTAACTAAAAATATTGAAGTATTAACATGTGTAACTAGTTTTTAAATATTATGTATAAGTTAGAAGAAAGTTTTGGGATTGGCACATCCAACTAGTTTTTTATTGAATTTCAAAATGTGTCCAGGATATCTGGTGCACACTGTAGGGCTTGCGCAACAGTGTTTTATACAATCAATCTTTAGTAAAACATAAATACTATTAATATATTACGTATCAAATGAACAATTGTTACGAAAATAAATCTTTATAACTACGGGTATGAAATAAATCCCAGTTGCCAAATAGGAAAGAGATTTAATGGATAAAAGTAAAAATCATGACCTCCCGATAAATGTCATCACACATAGTTCTTAGAAAATGTATTAAAACAGTTTATTTCTAAGCTTCTGTGAGAGTTTTGCCAAAGCAAATGTCTACTCTCTTGAGAGCAAAGGTCGTAAAAATATTTACTTATTATGAGTTACAGGGTTGCTAGGTTCTTATCTAGAATTGTTTTTTACGATGTTTGGTAAAATTTAAAGATAAGCATTTAAGTAAAATTAAAGATATTTCTTTTTCTATATATTTCAGAAAAGGAAAATCGGCATAATTTTTAAATTATAGGTATATATTAATAGATTCATTCAATTAGTAAAATCTCTGTTTATTGGAATTTAATAACTTAAAAAAATACTGTTTTGGAAAAAAAAAAATACCGGTTAAACAAAAAATTCTTCACAATTTGGAAAAGTGTCAAGAATTTTTTTATTAAATTTTTTTAAATAACAACCAGTAATTGTCGTAGGAGAGTGTGGTTTAGACGACAATTACTCTTCCGGTTGAAAGTTTAATAAAAGCTAATGCAAGCAAATATTGTTTAAAAAAATCCCCACATTTAGGTCTACAGCTTTAAATCTGAAAAGAAAGATAAAAATAAACTTTCAAAATAGGTTCTTAGAAACCATTTTTTGAAGAATCTAGTACTATATTACAACGCGTAATATAAAATTCAGTATTGAAAACTTTTTGTTGAAAACGATTTTACCAATTACTAAAAATTTACTGAAAAAGCAAAAAGCAGTAGCATCAAACTCTGCAGAATACTTAATAAAGAAAGCATATATCGCTCACCCACAAGAAAAGTGATACATCTCGACAAAACTAAATTTGTATAATTTTACTATAAAACGAAATTGTAGCACTCAGCTCTGCATGCAGTGCTAAAAACGTGCACAAAAGTATAAAACCCTTAAGAATGAAGATGTATGATAAGGTTTGGATGGTTGTGTAATTTTACCTGCTCACACAATCGACCCTCTTCTGAGGTCATGAATGAGCATATATCGTAATAAAGGGATTTTCCGTATAATTAAGCTTATGAAACTGTTTGTTTTGAAAGACACACCTATGACAGACCAATTAGTGGAAAAAAACGCAAAATGAATTTTTGCGAGAATTTTCTTGCGGGTGAGCGATATGGAAAAATGTTTTGAACTGATTAAAGTTACAAAAAGGTCCAGAAAATAAATATTGTAATATTTTGTACAAAATAAATTTTTTGTAAAAGCTATTTTTGAAAGTATAGCGTCATCTATGGACAATGTTTTGAATTAAAGTTCTATATTAAGCAAAATTTCGATAATGAGAAGCATTTTCATTCAAAACACTTACTTGATGTTTTATGGAATTTGAAACTGTGTCATGGAAACTAGTACACCACTTTTTTCTAGCACAACAGCTTGTTATCCAATCATGTTTTTAAATTAAAACAATAAAGATTATTAATAGAGTTTCCATATAACAACAACAAATTTACGGAGAAAAAACCCTTATACTATTGGTAAGAATTAAATCCCAGTTGCCAAATTAAAAAAAAATATATTTAATGGGAAAAGTGAAAATCATGACCTGCCAATAAATATCATCACACAAATATCTTAGAAATTGTATTAAAGAGTTTATTTCTTAGCTTCTGCAAAAGTTTCGCCAAAGCAAATGGCCATTCTCCTTAGAGCAAAGGTCGTAAAAATCTTTATTTTTTATGAGTTAGAGGGTTTCTGGGTTTATATATACAGCTGATTTTTCATTATGTACTAGAATCTTATGATAAAATGAAAGGTACGCTATTACGAACATTTTAAGATCCTCCTTATTTCATATATTTCAAAAAAAGAAACTGGGTAAAATTTATTATTGGTACAGGGTGTTTCACAGGGTGTCGGGAAAAAAACATTAAATAACTTTTGAACGGAAAAATATTATTATTTCTAATTTTAACATGTTGAATGCCACGTCAGTCACCGGTGACTGGCACTGATCTTTCCGTTTAGGCCGCAAGAGTCACCAATGACTGACAGTCATAGGTTCTGTAATGGGAGTCTTATTTCGTGGCCTAAACGGAAAGACAGACAAAATAGACTTGTCATTTAACATATTAATGATTTACACATCAGAATAAAGGACATTAAAAGATGATTTTCTTAAAATGTTGGCCGTCTGAGGAGACAAAGTAATGAAGCCACAGCTCGAAATTCGCGATATGCTACTTGAGATGATATTCTGAAATCTACATTATTACACTTGTTATCGCTATTTTCGAAACTTTTATAGTTCTTATCTCTGAAGACTTGACATTTACTACAGCCCAATAAAAAGAATTGTAGTGGTGATAAGTCTGGGCGATAGCGGACTAAAAATTCCATAACCAAACTGAGTCGGGAAACCTCTTACGATGACACGAGTGTCATGGTGGCTTCTGGGGAATCCAGGGTGTTTATGGGTGTGGATGAATTCCATTTGCTGAAACCACATGTCTTGGATCCAGTGTTCAATCAAACTTGGCAGTTAACTCTCTTAACATGATTGAAGATGACTGGTTTATTTTTAAAGGCACTAGACAACATCAAGAGTGTTTACGCTGGTCTCTGGTCACAATGACAAAACGTTTTGACTAAAAACACGCTCTTCTACTGAATATCAGAATATTTTGGCGATAACAAAATATTCCTCGACAGTAAGCAGAGTAGGGAATTATGTTTTCTTTGAGTCCCTGCGCATGCGTGCACAATTTCACGTCACTAGCTCCACCTGTTGAAGAATTATGCAACTAATATTCTAGTGTAATTGTTTTTAGTGTCTTACTTTATTTTTTGAAGTGCTGAACACGAATCTGAAATTGTCCTACAAAATATTTCTCGGCAAATATGAAAAATCATGAAAAAACTATTAAAAATCGCAGATTTTTTCGGTTTTTGGCTTGTAACTTGCAAAGAAAGCTTTTAACGCAAAATATAACCCTATATTAAAATAAAGACGAGAAAATTACCTGAAATTCATGTTCTTATCATTTTGTTTTGTACGACATATGGCTTCCGCAGAGGCGTTGAAAAAACGGCGAAAACTAGTGATTTTGAAAAATCGCAAAAAAGATATTCTTCTACACCCTTTCCGTTCATAACACTAAAAGTAACCATTTCACTGTAAACATTTGCTAATATACCCAGTTATTATTAGGTTATATATTATTATGACGTTGGCATACAGTATGACCTCGAAAATTCGGGATTCAGAAATCCACCAGATTAAAAAATCTGCCATCAAAATCATCTACTTTTCCTTTCTTTCCCTTTAAACTTACTGGAGAAATAAAAATAGCATTTTTTTACGAATTAAAAACCGGAATAAAAAACGATGCATTAGCGGATAGCGAAATAAATCCGGGATTCAGAGATCCACAAGCTTAAAAAATTTGCCATCAAAATCTTCTACTTTTCCTTTCTTTCCCTTTCAACTTACTGGAGAAATAAAAATAGCATTTTTTTTACGATTTAAAAACTGAGATAAAAAACGATGCATTAGAGGATTGCGTGATCGCTGACGCTGTGCTAAATAGAACCCTGGATAATACTCGTATCAGCTCAGAGAAACGAAAACGAATACCTTGCAAAAGAAAAGATCTTATTGGAAAAATAACATGCAAAGTAAGCTTTATTCACAAAAGGTTACCCTGTATTAAAATGCAAACGAAAACATTGCCTACAATTCATGTTCTTCTTATTTTTTTTTATGACATATGGTTTCCGTACAAACGTTGCAAAATCCACGAAAACCAGTAATTTTGGAAAATCTCAAAAAACACATTCTTTTACACCCTTTTTGTTCATAACACTAAAAGTGAGCCTTTCACTATATCTTATGCTTTGAAAAAGCATATAAATTTCTCTACAATTTATGTGTAAGCCGTTTTTTTCGGACCTTGAATAGTTATGAGAAAAACAACGACAATTTGCATGTAGTCAGATGATCCCTTATTGAAAACATACAACTTAAATGACTGATTATACGTCTGCACAAATAGGTAAAACGTTAACACTAAGTTATATACTTATGAAAAAAAGATAAACAGTGATTAATGATCGGTTAGTATGAAGACTATTTAATGTTATACAATAGAATAAAATATATAGTTTTCTTTATACAGCACTTATTATTAAATGATTATTGACTTGAAATGAGACTTGTCAGTGAAACCGAACACTCTTGGATAAAAGTTGCATGATTGGAGGCATACGTTCCCCTTCTTCTACTCCTAAAAAAAAAAAAAAAAAAAAAAAAAAGAAAGTTAAATATAATATTTATTGACGCATCCGGGCGCTAAGGAGCCGTTTTCCTCGCGAGGGAGAATATCGCAGCCTGAGCCGTAGGCAAAAGTTGCAAGCACCCAAGGGTCAAAGCTTAGGATCCTGAGTAGCCCTTCTGCGCATAATATTTTTTTAAATGGTGGATTTAATTGTACTTAATTAAGTAACGATCCATATAACGCTTTGTCATATCATGATTTTTACATCTTATATCGTTAGTCCTATTTTACAACTTAAGTCATAATCTTTTTTTTTTTTTTTACCTCAATTTAGGAAGCATATTAGCCTATTATATTAGAAACCTCAGTTAAAAAAATAATTTATGATTTAGTTCTAATTGTTTGTAAATTGAATAGTTGTACACTCTGTATTAGGAGAGATATTTTGAGCACAGAAATAAAAAAAGTTAGTGAAAAAATAAAGGTGAAATGGAATTATTTATACATAGTTACAAGCAAGTAATTAAGGGAATTCCGAATCATCCTCATCTACTTCAATTTCAGTAAAAGGCTTGATTTTGCAACTGCTTTCGCAGTTCACACATATATTGAAGTATTTGAGGCCTGCTTTTTTGCATCCGTAATTTTTTTGCCAGGTGTTCTTGCATTTGCAAGAAATAAGTGTAAAAACAGCTTGAGGTGCTGGTGACTGTAGCGTGGTTACTGGGGCTAGAACATCTTTCGTTTTCTTCTAACCCCATTGTGCAGGATCTTTTTCATTCCCAAGCCATGTTGAACTCGAAAATACACCCTCGAGGAATGTTGGTTAGCTGCAGACTCGGTAGAAGACAAGGACTCCAAATGGATTGATGTCTTATATGCAGAACAAAGATAAAATAAATACCCCAGTTTGTTCAATGACGTGGCTTCCTTGTCACCTAATTTATACAACGAATTCAAAAAAAGATTGCGAGCTTCAATAACTGCATTGGTATTTTAAAAATCTCAATGGTCTTACTTAATGCAGGGTTTTTCTTCAGAGTCTAACCCTCCGAGCGTCCTGAGGTCTTTCCTGCATTTTCATATACATGCTTATCAAAATAATCTTAATGTACATTTTCTTTCCCTCTTTGTTTCTAAAATACACTTCATACCTCTTTATTTGATATTACATTTTAAAATACAATTATCTTTAAAATATTTTTTTTCTACAACAGATTTAAGTTGCTTTTGGGAAATGGAAAAATACGTCCAAACCGTCAGAGAGCTAAAGAAACTCCAAGGCACGCAAAAATAATGTGTTGTTCAAGCTTTATGTGTTGAAGCAATCAAGTGATCAAGCTTTCAGAATGATTGGTGAAATTCTCCCCTTGCTTCGTTTTAGAAAGTATACATTTGAATGTACATCCCTACAGTGACAAATCATGCAACTAGCAAATCTAAGTCTTCACCCATGATAACTACAGAGTTATGTTGCTGTGCAAGGTCCCTTGCTGTGGTGACAATAAGTTTATCCGGGTTGGAGTGGTTGGATTTTTTACAAGTGATGAATATCGATTTTGGAAATACTGTATTATTTCTCTAAAGATGACATTAATTGCCCAGTCAAATTTATGTATTTTTTAGTGAGATCTTTTCTTTTTCCAAGTGCTTGTCTCGTTTTCTAAGCTGCTACCTGTATTATCCAGGGTTCTATTTAGCACAGCGTCAGCCATCTCGCTGTCAGCTAATGCATCATTTATATTTATCTCAGTTTTTAATTCGTGAACAATTGCTATTTTTATTTCTCCAGTAAATAGGAAGTGGATAAAGGGAGAGTAGATGACTTTGATGGCAGATTTTTTAAGTTGCTGGATCTCTGAATGCCGAATTTTCGAGATTACACTGTATGCCTAATAATAATTATTACCTATATCCTAATAATAAGTAGGTACGTTAGCAAATATTTACAGTGAAATGCTTTCTTTTAGTGTCATGAACAGAAAGGGTGTAAAATAATATATTTTCTGCGATTTTTCAAAATTTTTCAACGGCTCTACGAAAGTCATATGCTTTACAAAAAAAATGATAAGAACGTGAATTGTAGGTAACTTTTGCGTCTGTATTTTAATATAGTGTTACATTTTGCGTAAAAAGCTTACTTTGCAAGTTATAAGCCGAAAAAGCCAAAAAATCTGCAATTTCTAGTAGTTTTTTTCATGATTTTTAATATTTGCCGAGACGAATTTTTTAGGATAACCTCAGATTTGTGTTTAGTACCCTCGAAAAAATAAAGTAAGACACTAAAAACAATTACACAAGAATTTTCCTTTTTAAGCTCTATTTTAACTAAAAATAAATTGTTTACTAAAAAGGTGCATAAAAATTTATTAAAATATACCGTTACAAAATGAATGAACTGATCTTTAAAACTTAAAAACCATTGATGTTAAAATCATAATGAAACAGAAAAATTGGATTCCTGAGATCTTTCGATCGCTAACGCGATCATTTTCAAAGGATACTTTCACTGGAATGTTGCATTCACTGAGCTATTTATACACCAGTCTGGGAAAAAGGATCAGTCTATTATTTGTTGGGGTGTCTATGAAGTTGTTTCGTTCCAATGCTGAAGTGTTAGATATTTTCAAAATGTTAACGATGTTTCATAAACAAATGTTTATGAATTCGGTTTCTCTGTCCGTATGTCTGTCCACACAATAACTCGCGTAAATATACTCAGATTTTTACGCAATATATATACTGTTTGTTTTCGAAAGTCGCGCCCAGCACTCTTGGACGTTTCTACTATCCAAAGGGGTGTTACGCTGAGCTGGATATTTTACGAAGTTATTTAGTTGTTATGATTGTCACTAAGACTGGCGTTCAGCCAAACGCTGCTGAACGAACAACGCCCTATTTTGATAATATCAAAGAACACCTAAAGCATGAACAAAAGCACGAAGTGTTCTACTATCAGAAAACATACAGTATGTGAATGATATGTTCATGGCATGTTTGGTATGGAACATGAGATGTGTGGCATTGATAGTTCATTTACAGGGGCACTCAAAAGAATTCCATTACTTTATGGTCAATGAAGAAAAATCGTTTGCACTGCATTTTAACGACATTGCGCTATTTCATATGTATTGAAAGTGATATAAATCTCTGACTTTGTTACTTGTTGTTTATAAATACTATACCTCATGTACAGGGTTGCACAAAAGAATTTACGTATCATTCTATTAGCGAAAATTGCTGAAGCGGAATTTTCAACTGCATTATGTATTTTATAACTGAACTGAGTTTTTGCATGCATGTTGTTTATATATCAAATCTATATAGCATATATGCGGCTGCTCAAAGCATTCGAATAATATTCAGACTGAAGATAGGAATTGCTGAAATTGAGTTTTCAAATACGTTATGCGTTTCCTAATGGTTAAATTTTTAGGAAAACATATGCCTAACAGTTCTTGGCGCCAGTTCGCACGCTCCTCAATTAATTATATTCTATGAACTTAAATAGCACTCTGCTTCAGTACAGCAAAAAAGAGGAATAAGTAATTCGCTTACCTTTTTACAGATATCCGTATCGTTCACCGGATATCCAGGGACATAATGAATTATCGTGGAGACGCAATATCATTCTCAACAATTGTGTATCCATTGTCAGTTTTTCTCGTGCTTAATCGTCTTATATCATTGTGTAGTGTGTATCGAGCTATCGTTAGAAATTATCAGCTTTTGTGAGAAAATAAAGTAGGGAGTTTAATTAGACATATTAAAAATGAATAGTCTTAACATTTTCGACTCTTTTAGTCGAGAACAGAAAGGAAAGTGATTTTTAAAACACATTTACATCGCGTAGCTTACATTATTAATTATTACATGTATATATATATTTTCTGCACTTTGTTGCAATCCTTCAATTATGCATGGCTATTTATATTAAAGTCAAAAGGAAATAAATGTTTGGTGAAAAAGTTCAGTGTATAAGTCAATTATAATGTTTGTAATTTCGTATGCAAGCCAGAAGGAAATACGCGCGAGCATGTGGTAAAGCAATACATATTTCACATGATACGAAAAGCGAAGAAATACAGACTTTCTGGTTTTTTATCTGTCAGCTGCGAAGTGTTCTTCCAATTCTTTCACTTTTAACGATGTTATTTTCTGTAGCGGATTAGGGAAAAGGGTTTCGGATCTTGATTAGGTGATTATGGATTGAAATATCTTCCTTCACAAATTAGACATCCTATTTCAACCTATTGAATGGTGAAGTTTTGTTATATTATTCTGAATGTGCTGGAAAGTGATAATATATGCTAGACGCATGATTTTTCCATTATTGTTACGAGGTGGACCCCGTCGAATTTCGACGAAAGAAAATGTTTACAAAGGAACTGTTGCATCAAATTTATAATATATCGACAATAATTGTTACAATAAAAAATCCATCCCAAACACATATTTTAACCTAAGATTAACAAAATACTTTTTCATAAACTTCAACTGTTAAAATTATTGAAAAATTAAACTTTATTCATATACGTAATCAGTAACATATAATCAAGATATGTAATTTTGATTAAGTTATCAATTAATGCTTGGCATTACGGAATGAAAAATCACAAAAATGATTTCATTTTGACATAATCATAGAATCATAGAATTCCCCCCCCCCCCTTTAAATCTAAACCGAATTAAGTCATTTTCCACGTTTCACATCCATATTAACCATTTAAAAACATATTAACGCGCAATAGGTTATTAATAAATATATTTTCAAGCTTGAAGTCACGTTTGCCAATTATTACAAATTTCCATGTGAAAATTCCCACTCGTGATTTGAGGACTTAGTATAATCTATGTACCTGCGCGTAAAAATTTCAGAATTTTATAACTTTTAGGCGTATTCAACGGGAAATATCTCGTTTTATCAAATAAAATTATCGGTTTCTTTTAAATATGACGTCATTTTCAGTCGCTGAAATATTTTGCCTATTGTCTCAAACCCAGTATCAGCTGAATGAAAAAATAGCGAAATATAACAGCATCATAAAGGAAATTGTGTCTTTATTAAAGCGTAACGTCATTTTCTGTTCAAACTTTTAAAAAAGATATTTTTAATTGTAATGAGAAAATGGCATCAGTAAGAATATAAAAAGATAACTAAACCACTTTTAATACAAACGAAGTACTTCAGTTGCCATAATTAGAAAATTGGTATTAAAAACTATAAAAAACTAATATCTCAAAAATAAATTGAGATACAGCTTTCAAATAAATTGTATTTAAAAGTAATTTTTTTCTGCATAAGACGGTGTAAAAATTTAAAATGTGGGATGTTTAGAAGTTTAAAAATTTGCAGTACCGAGTAACGAATATTGCAAAACCGAAATTTCATTTAAAATTTCAAAGTGTTGCCTTTCGCAGAATGACGTATGCGTTACGCACATATATGTTTGTCCTTTATAATATAGATATACAGTCTACTACCGTATTTTAAAGTGTAGCATGAAATTTTGTACCATTTAGATGTGATTTGAAAACAAAATAAATATCGTAGTAGATTTGAATGGTCTGTAAATGTTTCGGGCAGATTTCTGCATTAAAACATTATAAAGGAAAGGGGAATGAACTGTCGTTAGTTGAAGGACTTAAACAAATATGTCCTCCTCCGAAGTCCTGATACACAGACTGGTGAGACAAAGTTTTGTATCGTATGTTACGGTTTGACCTATCCAACTAATTACCGCAATTTTAAGTAAAGAAAAATACATAATAATTTTTTTTAATTAATTTTTAAACCGAAGAAAGAAATAATACAAAATTTTAATAAAAAAATTAATAGTGAAAATACAGACTATATGGATATCGCAGACTAGATGGATAAAACTTAAAAGGTGAAGTGGGTAACTGTAATAGCGTTTTCTTTTGTTGTGGATGCTTTACTTTCTTAAAAATTTCGGATGCGAATAAGTAGCTAGATGGAAATGCCTTTTGCATTATTCAAGTAAAATTGAATATTTCCGTGATGAAGTACAAATGTGCGTACAAAACAATGAAACAGGTCCAGAAGATTCAAAAATAATACTTGTAGCTTGAATAAAACCTTTAATGAAGATTTGAAAAGACACACAGGTGTCTTGGGACCCCGCTGAAACACAAAAATCAAATTTGATATTTACATCATGAAGAGAAAGCAAAGAGTGATAGAGTTCACCATTTTTATTCGTAAAGTTTTGGCGATAGGTAGATATTGGGTAACGCACAGATCTTGCCAAGGGATGACCGTTAGATTGGAATAAACGGGGAAGTTTAAATTTACATGAAAAGCCTAACAGGCGACAATTAGCCAAGTGTTACTACGTGAGAAAGTAAGAAATAATTCGCAGTCTGCCGATAGCATTGGAACGAGTGCGGCAAAATAAAAGGCGACATAAGTTTAGAAGTACATCTGGATATTATTATCTAATCGCTGGTTTAACCAAAGTTTTCACTATCTCTTAGCAAAGCATCGAATTAAAAATCTGACAGAAAAATTGTATAGGAAGATGCAACTCGAAAAGAATCTATCTTTTGCAATAAAATGGCTGTGAATGTATTCCTTTTTTTTTCTTTTTTTTCATAGAGATGAGCAGAGGGAGTTTTCTGGGAACGTTAAAATAATATGTAAAACGGATGTAGATTAATTTAAAACTTAGATATACAAAACGAAATAGAACGGCGCATATTTATCTTGACAGTTAATATTAAATTTTAACTATATAGGGATCATATCAATTACCTATAAAGAATAATATACACTACTAAAAAAAATTAGGGGAGCAAGCAAAAAAGTGAAGAGAACGGTGCAACACAGCCATGTATGGGCATAAAATGAATAGTACACGTATGCGCAATACAGAAAAAAAAACGCAAAAAGAATTGTAAGGGAGCTTTTATTCTTTGAAAAGATGAAAAGAACATGAAAATATGGAGGAAAACAATTTGGTTTCATGTAAATGATGAAAAAAAGTATTATTTAGAAATGATGCAAGATTTTTAATATGGCGTGTTTTCTTCTCGAACAGCTAAGACTGCTGCACACCTGTTTTCCATGGATGCGATGGGGTTATCGATAAGAATTTGGGGAATACTGTTCCACTGCTCAAGAATTGCAGCCTCCATATCCCGGACAGTAAAAGGAGGCCTCGGTCTCTCAGCAATGCGTCGTCTGAGTATGTCCCAAACATGCTCCATCGGATTAAGGTCAGTGAGAGCATGCTGTTCATTCCATACGCTGTATTATTTTAACTTCAAGCATGTTTTCCACAAGATGAACTGTATGAAGTCAGGCATTATTATGCATGGAAAAAAAGAAATCACTAATTGTTGCAACATAAAATACGACATGAGGTCTCAGTATTTCGTGTGCACAACTTCGGACCGTCAAAGTGCCATTCCGAATGATATGCAGGGCCGTACATCAACCTATGCTGATTCCAGCCCATAGCATCAACCCACCTAGTCTGTAATGTGATCTTTCACGAACGAATGTGGGATTATTTTGAGTGCCTCTTTCTCTCCATGCCAAAACACATCAGATGTCACATCCAGACTCAATCGGGACTCGTCTGTAAACAGAATTTGACTCCAACAACGTTGCCTCCAAATTCGATGTTCATTTCCACACCTTCTTTGGGCCCCACAGTGGCTTGAGGACAATGGAATACAGACCATTGGCTTACGTGCACAGAGACCACCCTGATGAAGCCTATTTCGGACTGTTTGGCTGGACACCCTTCGTCCTGTGGCCAAGAACAACTGTATTTGCAGCTGAGTAGCATTGCCCGTTCCGTCTCGACGAGCTGTTAACAGGTTATATCGGTCATCAGTTTCTGTGTTAGCACATTTTCGACCGTGCACTTGTCGATGACTACAATTACATGTGTCTTGGAATCGATTCCACAGCCTTTCATGGACACTTCTTGCGACTCCAACAGCGTCCACTACACTTCATTGTGTTTCCCCAAATTCAACTGTCTCGATAACACGCCAAGCCATGGATTGCGGTAAATCATGTTCTCGTGACATTTACAAGCCACCTTTTCTCAAAACACAAGCTGAGCAATTGAATTTTACAACTGAGGCAGTAAAAAAGACGTTTCTGCAAAATCCCAATTTCTGAACTTATCTCCTTTTTCTAGTTTTTGAAGTCATAAACTTTAATTTTCCTGTGAAGTTTTCTTTCTCTGTTTCTGCATCACTTTAAATTATGGATGTTTTATTTTACGTTACTTATCGGTGTAAATATTTGCGTAATTTCATTAAAACCATGTGCTCCCCTAATTGTTTTGAGCAGTGTATGTGATATCAAACGATATCACAGTAACATTTTGCAATATATACAAAAACTTAAATTAAATAAAATAAATACAAAGTCAAGAACCTGAAAAATCGCGCATAAGCAAGTTCACAGTGATATGAAGAGGAAACGAGAATACGCTTAAAAATTTAATTTTAAATTATTTGTTTTAAAAAAAAATGTTCTTGATTCATACATAATTACACCGTAACTACTTGACCAGAGAACGGTTAGAGAAACTGCATTATTCGCTTGGAGTTAAACTCCTTTCGTAGAGACAGGACAAAAGACAGAATTCCAAGGTCGGACAGAAGAAAATGTTCTCCAAAATTTTCGAGGTGGAGCAAATACTGGGTTCACCCGGCCACATGAAAGTGAACTGGAGTGAAAGCAGTGCTTTCAGTGTTTCGGACAGCAAGACGTTGGTTGTTCTTCCAGGGAGCTCCGGTCCGGCCGAGTTAGTTTTTCAGCTGGTTCCAAGTAGTGGAACATCATGCTATGCTAAAGCCAGACGATTGGCTTGTTGTGTTCTTGTGTAGAAAATTGCTTGTAATCAACTATACTTCACATAATTAACAATTAGTGCAATGAGTTGCATTATAAATTTAAATTTATACATTCCATATCGCAATAATTCCAAATAAAAATAAACTGCTTGAGTTTTTTAATATTTTTTATCTAGCTTTAAATGCATAACATCATCAAGAGAAAATTTTGTTGATAAAATGTTTGCTTAATAAGTAGCATTTTCGTTTGAACAGCACTCTCGTACATCAATTGCTAAATTTTTAGTGGCGTTCATAATTATATAAATACATAGCAACTGTAGTCGTCGTTCGGTCCGTCCGTCCACATATAACAATTCAAAAACTACCCAACCAAATGGTTTGAAACTTATAATTGTAGCAAAATTTTATAGAGTCATTACAAATTTTATGAAAATCGGATGCATAGTTTAATTACATGGACAGTCAAAAATTTTCCGTTATATTACGACCGATGGAAAAAAATATTTCAAGTGCATTTTAATGATGTTAGAGCCTTTCGAACAAAATGAAATTGATATGACGCACTTATGAAACGCACTAAAATTTACATTCAGTAAAACATGCGGTGCAAAAAAATATTTATAAAACTAGTTATAGTACGAACGCACCTCATTTACCACGTTTGACGTGCAATGTCGAACTTGTTTAAAATGTGTCAAGGATTTCTGCCTTATTCTGCAGTACTTATACTAAAGCTTCCTATCCAATCGAATTTCATTAAAATATAATAATGAATTTGCATTAAAATATATTGTTAAAATTCATAAAAAAATTCTTAATATGTATTATTAAAATTCTTATTAATAAAATTAGCATTAAAATAAATTTTTTACGAAAAAAATATCTTTAGCAAAAATTGGCAGGATATAAATCCCAGTGGCCAAAGAGAAAATAGATTTAATACATAAAAGTGAAAAAAAAATGACCTCTCAATAAATGTCATCACACATAGTTCTTATAAATTGTATTAAAATAGTTTATTTCTAAGCTTCTGCGTTTTGCTGAACCAAATGTCTACGCCCTTCAGCTAGAAGGTCGTAAAAATCTTTACTTTTTATGTGTTACAGAGATGCTGGGTTCTTATCTACAGTTGGTTTTTATGATATTTCTTTAGGGAAAATGAAATATACGCAGTTAAGTAGAATTAAGGATTTTTTCAGTTTCTTATATTTCGGAAAGGGAAAATCGGTATACTAAGTAATTTATATGTATTAAATATTTATTTATTACACGAAACGAGTTCTTAACAAAAGTTCTCACCCCCCCCCCCCCCCCTCTTGAACCGGGATAGTTTTAAGACATATTTGAAACAATTCAATGTAAAAATTAAAATAGATCTAAAAAAGGACTACTGTGCAGGGAATTCAAAGGGCCCCCACCCCCAACAGACACATACACATCTTCCCAAAAATTATTATTTCATCTATTACCGTTTAATTAAAATTGACAGATAAAAATACATTCTGCTATTATTTTTCAAAATCATCAGAGAAAAGAAAATTTAGGTAATTAAATTTCAAAATGTAGGGACAGCGCCCATCCCCCTCACATACACACACATACTTTCGTTTCCCTAATTGGTAACAACAGTGCGTTGCATCGACTGTTTTTCAATTGTACAATGAGCTAATAAGAAAATATCTTAAATAACATGCATTGCAAAAATATTCTAATTTTCAAAAGAATAATACAAATAATTTACGAAGAAAAAATTTATAAATCTTGATTATTATCCAATTAATATATTTGCAAATTTAATTTCATTCTAATGTGAGAAATGTACTTACAGCGATTACTTTTAAGGATTTTCCACGGTTCAGTCTAAAATTGCAAACCCTACCTATAATTTTTTAACCAAATTTGAAAACATTACAGTACATTAAAATTAACATTTAAAGAAATTTTCAGCATTAATGTGTGTGTGTGCGCGCACTTTTGTACTATATTGTCATAATTATTCATTATCTTCCACTATTGCTTTCTTCTTCCCCCCCCCTCCCCTTAAAATAAATCATTCCCAGAGTCTGATTTATTTTGCAATGCAATATAAAATTTAATATATTATATTCAAAAACACCATAATTCAGTATGTTTATATATATTATCAGAAGTGTTAATTTCGTGAATTGTATAGGTACAACGGTGGAGGGGAAGGCAGAGCGAGTTCTCACCTGTCCGTAATAAGGCTGTTACACTGTCTATAGTAAGCAATGTTAAAGGGTGAAAAGTTGTTTCACACGAAAATAAAACTATGTGTTACACTTTTAATGCAATACTAATAAACAGTAGAGTACTTTAAAATAAAATTATCATGCAACGAAATTGCAACTGTGCAATATCAATCCGATCCATAGACAGCCTTTTAACATTTATATTTTCAAAGTGCTTTTTAAAAATTCTTACTTTTTTCAAAGGTTTAGAGCCCACCCTCCCCCTTGAACATGCCCATGTTTCTATTAAAAATGACTCGTTGTTGCCATCAGAAAGGTGCATGTTACTGTGAATTATTTTTTTTATTTACAATCTCAGCACTGTAACGAACCCCCTATCCGCTTATTTTATTTTACATTTATTTTGTTTGAAATGTTTTATTGCCATGTTTGGCAAGTATTTTAGATAAAATTTCTCGAAAAGTACGAATCCACAAATATTGATTCTCTATTTTAAATAGTTAATGTATGTATATTACAAATTTAAAACCACAATCTTCAAGTAATTATCTCGAACTTAGCGGAAAGGATGGGGACGTTATAGTAAGTAGGTTTCAGACCTATGTGTGACACCTGTTTACTATCGCCAAAATATCGCCAAGGCGAATAAAGACAAGGCGAATTACAGAATTAATATAAATATATAATAACAGTGTCTTAGACTGTTAGACAAATGTTAAGGACCAAGAAGAAATGTACACGTAAATGAGAATCTACGTCAGTTTGTGAGTCAAGAAGCAAACAATAGTACTAACAGACTGTTACACACGATTTAATATGAAAATATTTTTGAAAGGATGTATACGAGGTATTACCAGAGGTTCTTTTCTGAAACATGAATATTGTCCGAAAACATGATTATGCAAAGAAAGCAAAATACTCACAATTAATAATCGTTAGTGCCATATCAATAAAGAATGTGGCCACCGTGTAATGCGAGACAACTTTTAACTGGGCTTTGCATACTCAGAACAACATGATTCAGCAGCTGTAGAGGCAAGTTGCCCCATTCCTCTTACATGGCATGTATGAGGTTTTCCTTGTTAGTGGGAGGAAATTGTCGCGCACTTCTTCTCGTGATGTATAATGTTCATAGTATATACTATACTGTCAATCTGCTCGTTCTCCAAGTATAATTACATTCTAAAATGTTGGCCTACATATTTTTTTTTACAAGCCTTTGACATATAAATCTCATCCGTAACAAAAGTGACACATCTCCGTAGCAAAAGTAAGTTTCACAGGAGAAGCGAAGAAAAAATTGCATGGCTCTACTATAAAATGAAATTATAGCTCTTAGAATGCAGGAATAAAAGCGTGCATGCAAGCATAAAACCCTTAAGAATGAAGTCGCAAGTTTTGGTTTGGAGGGTTGGGTAATTTTACTTTACCACACAACCCACCTTTATTTGTAGTCACGAATTGACATACAGCTTAATAAGCTGGTTCTCCGTATCACTATGCTTATGAAACTTTTTGTGTAGCAAGATATACCTATAATAGACCTATTAGTGGAATACAACGCAAAATGAAATTTTCAGAGATGTGTCACTTTTCTTTAGTGTGAGCGATAATACATTTTATATCAGCAGTTTTTAAAAAGTCTATTGCAAATGAATTATCTATTATAAATTTATTTCGTAGCATGTTATACCAGGATATATATTTTAAATGTATTTGTCCATACCAAAATTCATAATTTAATATAGTTTTGTTCTAAATATATTAAAAAACTGAATCACTCGTTACGAAAACTTTACCATTTACATTTCATACTAAACGTATACTCATATCACTGTTATAAAATAAATAAAATTTCATTAGTTTATTTGCAGATAACAAATTTAACTGGACGTATACATCAAAAGGAAGAAAAGCTTTATTCTAACACAGCCCAGTGACTAAGCTTTCGACTATTATAATAAAGCCACTTAGGTCATTTCCTTTCTGCACTGAAAATTCGGAACCTAATTTTATGCAGCCATTAGTCTCTATCTAATCAGGCTTCATAAATTCATTTGACATTTTGTCTCGCATTTTGAAATCTAATCTGCAACTCGGAATTTGCCCCGAAGTAATGAGAATTTTTCAGTTTTATTATTACTTTACTGATGAAATAATGCAGATAAACCTCAAGGTATTTAATTGTATTTTCTTTAGCTGAATAAATAAAAACAAAGTAAAGTAATTATTTTGTTTTTCAAAATAAATTAAGCATTTTCAGGCATTTCCAAATCAAAATTTAATATATAAAGAGCAATGTCATTAACGTCTGAGACTGTTATTTCTGAAATAAAAGTCACGAGTTCACGAATTTATATTATCTTTTTTTATATATAAATGATTTTTTGTATACTTTTAAGTAAGGTTATAATTTTCTCTAAACATTTATTGATAATAAAAAACTAAATGAATGATTTCAAAATGTATTGAATGCTAGTAACGTTCTGCATTAAACAGTGATGATGTGCAATGACCTGTGCAATGATTAGAACATAATAAAACGCGAACAAAATGTCATGCGTACAGCATAGCTTATGAAACACTTTCCAACACATTCAGAATACAATAAAAAGACCTCACAGTTTACAAAGACGATGAATAAATGAGCTATTTGGAAAATGCACAATGCATTTGAAATACCAATTTCTGCTGTTACTATGAATAGTCTATAAAATGTACGATTTTTCGTGAATCCCTGTATTTATCTACAGATACGAATGTATACTACATAGTATGCTAAATGTTAGTTCAGTTAAACGCATAGCATAGTTGAAAATTTCCATTTAGCAATTTCTGTCAATAAGCCGATGTTGTAGAAAACTTTTGTGTAGCCCTGTATATGATCCATAGAATTTATGCACACAAAGTAACGCATACCACAACTGAAAACGCACTTCCAGCAATTATTGTTCGTAGCTTTCAATAGTTTAATTATTTTTCATTTTCTTCTGTAGCCAAATACTTTTATGTGAACGTGTAAATGAACTAAAATCCATGCTCACAACGTTCTATATTAAGTACTCCTGAGTGACAACTACCAATTTCAGTATGTTTAAAGTTGTGTACTATAATTAAAATTCACCTCAAATTATTTCTCCCCATAGACCTTAATGCAACGGAATTCTTTTGAGTGTGCCTGCACATGATTTGCAAATGCTACATATTAAATTTTCATTATCAAAAATGCCACAGTAAACTCAAATGACATAATATCAATTTCACGGCAATCGGAATATTTATGGGAAATAGAGATCGGACAGACAACCTGAATTCATAAACACTTTTCAACTTTGTTGGAAACTTTTGTTATATTTGCTCTTTTTTGATGTAGATTAAAATTCCATTATCCAATCGAGAAGACAAGGGTATAAAATGGAATATTATTCATTAAGACTATGAAATAAAAAGCGAAATACAATAATTGAAAAAGATACAAACCCTGGACAGACCACCCTGAAATAAATTTATAGTCTTGGAAATAAATATATGGGCTGGAAAATAAATGGTAAGACAACAATTTAGGACAGTGCGCCAACAGAAGATGAGTTTTACAAGATATGCACTTCACAATAAAATAAAATAAAATAAGCACAGCCTGTAAGGCGACATGATTTTCAGAGGAGGGGAGCCACATACTCCAATCACTGCCATTAAAATTATCTGATCCTGCATAATTTCGGGACATCCACTAAAAGCCAAGTTGAGAAAATAGCGGGGGACTGTTCCGAGTGGTCAGAAACAAAAAGCAGTAAAAACACTTAGAAATATATTATCTATAAAAAAAATGTTAGAATATTTTCTCTTGCCTGAAAAGTCAATATGTAAAAAAAAAAAAAAAAAAAAAATGCTGATACTGTATAGTTGACTCTCTTGAGTCGATTATTTTTGTTTCTGCCCCAGTGAATGAGTGCATTCTTCAAAATGTGGATTTTACCAAAAAAAAAAAAAAAAAAAAAAAAAAAAAAAAAAAAAACATCTCTAGCGATGCTCCTGAGGTTTCTTCTTCGATATTTGAAAAAGGTATAACTTTGTATATTCCGCAATCTGCCTTTTTTAACTTAGAAAATGTATTGATTACTTTAAGACCCTTGCATATCAATGGATCGAGTTACATACTTATTTTGTATATGTGTAAAAGGAGATTAATTAAGTAAAATATGTTGATTAGCATAGAAAGGAAAAGCAATTGAAAGAAAAAAATATTTGTAAAATAAGAAATGCAGCAACTTGTATTTGCCATCAAAACTAATTAGCCTCGAGCTAAATATTTATGTATGATATATCGATCGATTTTGTTTTTGTGCTATTTTATATGTGTTTGTAAATAAACTCTACTTTGTAATTTAATCTGAAGAATGGTGTAATCAATGGCATTATATGTCATGCTATTTTAATTGTAGCAATAAAGGGCATTTATAGGTTAACAGCTTTATAAGGAATCTTGATGAGCCAAAATACACAGCGCAAAATTATAAATGTTTAAATCACAAAAGTTTGCTAATTAAACTATCTTTTAAACAGTTATAAAAAAAGGGTTAGTTCAGGTGAGTATTTAGATGTTAATTGAGGATTTATTTCTCCAATCCAAGTTTCCTGGAAGGAAGATACGATCAGAAATCAGTATTAAGTAATTTAGTTTTATTCATGGTTAACTCTATTGATGTACAAAGGTATCGGCGGGTTGAGATAGACAAAAGGATTTATGAGAGCATACACTGGTGTGCAAAAATTAAGGATGTTCCGTACCTGTAACTAACATTGTAATTTCGCCTTTGGCAACGTGACACCACCCTTGTATCTGTGCCAATTGGCAATCCTTTAATGTAAACCTTTCGTTGAACCCGGATCACGGGTTGAGTACGCAGCAGTGTAATAGTAACAAACTCTGTGGCAAAAAGCCGCAATTAGCTTTCATTAAAATTTTTATGTCTACAGTCCGCTAATTTCCTTTTTAATTTAGAACACCTCCGTTCATTTTGGTTCGTCGAACCGGATGTAAGACCAGCACTAACAAATTTAATTTAATTTATTTCAATTTTGTCAACAAGACGAAAAGATTTCAGACTCTGTTATCACAGCTCTAAATCGTCCGCGTAGTAACATCAAGGCCCAGCTAACAAAGATCGTAAACGCCACCAAAGGCAAGATCTTTACAATTGCAGAAACCAAAGCTCAACTACAGAACCTTCACAAAATTGAGGGTAAATTCAAAGTGATCAAACAGGAATATTTTAAAATTATAGACGAAGAAAAGTTTGAGGAAACGGAAGAACAACTCTCGCAATTGGATGAGGAGATACAGAAATTAGAGGTAAGCCTTAAATCATCTATTCATAAATAACATGAAGAAAAAATAATAAAATAGACAGCACGTCTGAATCAAAATCACATGTTAATAATCAAAGTAATGCCAGAGGGGTCAGCATAAATCTCCCTAAAATTACACTCCCGATTTTTAGTGGCAAATTTGAAGAGTGGTCTACATTTAAGACCACCTTCAACGAATTTATCAATAATAGCCCAGATTTAAAAGATAACGAAAAACTGTTTTATCTCCGAGGAGTATTTAAGGGTGAACCAAAAAGTCTACAAACTTCCGACGACACTTTTAGCTCACATTTTAAGAGCGTGAACAACGTTATGAAAATAAAAGAATTATTCTGGATTGCCACATAAAAGACATTTTAAATCTGTATGCGATGAAACAAGAATCGGCTAAAGAACTTCGAAACCTACTAGATCAGGTGAAAAAGAATTTGAGAGCGTTAAATATCTTGGAATTCGATAGAGACATCTTTTCAAACGCTATTTTGATAAACATAATATTAGAAAAAATAGATCGAGAAACTCGTAAGCAATTTGAGTTAACACTAAAGGATAAAGAAGTGCCCAATTTTGATGAATTTTTAGAATTTTTAGAACGTAGATGCCAAATTTTAAGAAGTTTTACTTCTATTAATGCTTCAAAACCCACTAATAAATCGTTATTTATCCATACCACCAAACCACAGAATAAAATGTGCATTTTATGTAAAACAGAAAGTCACCTCATATATCATTGCGAGAAGTATAAAAGTATGAAACTAAGCGATCGTTTATTTAAACATTGTAAAGAAAAACAAACTATGCTTTAATTGCCTTAGTTTTTTTCATATGATTCATCAATGTAATTCAAAAAGCAGATGTCTCGTTTGCAGCTCCAAACACCATACCTCGTTTCATAATTATTCATCACCAGACGTTCGAATTTACGAGCCATCAAAATCTATAAAGAATTCGACTGCGGAAGAGGCAATTAATAGAAAATTAACTTCCGAAGATTCAGAGCAAAATGAAACTGCAGTTCATTCATTTTTTCCTAGGAAAAGAGCCATAAATCTGTCTTAACAAATACTGCGATTGTTTATATAGCAGACATTAATGGAATAAATCAACCTTTTCGTATTATCCTGGATAGTGCCTCACAGAGCAATTTTGTAAGTTTAAGAGCAGTTGAAACTTTAGGTTTGAAAAAACAATCCATTAACATTCCCGTAACATGTCTTAATAACTCACTGCTGTCTTTGAAATTTAAAGTGAAGGCGTGTGTCTCTAATAGTAAAAGGGGCGACTTGCAATGGAAATTGGACTTGTTGATCATCCCTAAAATCACAGATTTCACTCTTGGAAGGGAAACAAATATAGAGAAATTAAATATTCCTTCCAACATCTGTTTAGCTGACCACAGTTTTTTATTCCAAATAAGGTCGACGTTTTATTAGGAGCTGAAGTATTCTTTGAATTCTTAAAGTCACACAAAATAAATTTGAGAAACCACAAGCAAGCGTATTTGGGTATTTAATTTCAGGCTGTGTATTTAACAATGCAGTAAACAATACGAAAAAATATTGTTTCTTAACGAAAAATTTAGAGGCTTTAGATAATACATTAAGATCTTTCTGGGAGATAGAAGAGGTGGGAAATTTAAAACCACGTGTTAGTAAAGAGTTAGAATATTGCAACAGACACTTCGATAAAACGCATTTTAGAAATTCGAATGGCAGATACGTCGTAGAAATGCCTTTCAAACCAGAATTTTGTGACACCAATTTAGGAAATTCAAAAATCGTTGCATTGAAAAGATTAAATTATCTATGGCAACGTCTAGATCGTGGCCCTATAATGCGAAATTTATACACACAATTTCTTAATGAATATCAGTTTCTTAATCACATGCATGAAATAAAGGAAACTAATGAATTTGAGGACGGCTATTATTTACCCCATCACGGAATTTTACGACCATCCAGCGCGACAACTAAATTGCGCGTCGTATATGACGAAAGTTCAAAAGTAGTAATGGATATTCATTGAAAGGTTTATTATGTAAGGGTGGTGTGCTACAGGATGATTTTTTTTCGTTTTTTCGTGCATTTACCGCCGACATCAAACAATGTTTAGAATGATAGAGATAATTCCGGCCAAATACAAATTCCTAAAAATTCTATGGAAAGACACCGCATCCTCCTTCGTTCAGGTCTTTCAATTATCAACGGTCGCATATGGTACAGCTTGCGCCCCATTTTTGGCCACGAAAGTCTTGCAACAACTCGCCTTAGATGAGCAAAGGCCTTTTCCATTAGCTTCTAATATTGTGCTGAAAGATTTCTATATGGATGATTGCTTGTCGGGATCATCCAATTTAGAGGAATTTAATTTAATGCAAGCAAAATTAACACAACTCCTTCAGAGAGGGGTAATGAGTTTGCAGAAATGGTGTATAAATAAGATCCAATCTACTGACAATCAGATATTTCTCTTGGATAGAAATTCAGAAGAAATAACTGTTAAAACATTGGGTATGCTATGGAACAGTTTTAGCGATACATTTTCATAGCAAGTCAACGTTACAGTAACAAGTACTTTCACCAAACGAGAGGTGCTATCGCAAATTGCCCGTCTTTATGACCGACCCTCTTGGTCTCTTAGAGCCTGTGATTTCAAAGGCAAAGATATTCATGCAACAATTGTGGTTGCTTAAATTACAATGGAATGATACTTTACCTTCGCAAATTTCCAAACAATGGGAGAACCTTATTGCGACATTGCCAGAGCTCGAGTCCATCAAGGTACCGAGAGGCTTCTCAAATGTGCACGTCCAATCAGTGGTACTGAATGGCTTTGCAGATGCTTCTTCAAAGGCATACTGTGCAATTATTTATGTGCAAACTATATCTAGTTCCTTACAAACCTATATCTCGATTAGTCACCTTCTTTGTAGCAAGTCACGAGTGGCCTCTACAAAGATGATAACCGTAACCAGCTTGGAATTATCAGCGTGTCTTCTGCTTTCAAAATTAACCTGTAAGGTCTTAGATGCTTTAAACCTACAGGTGAATGCTGTGCGACTATTTTCAGACTCGACTATTGCCTTAGCTTGGATGGACACTGCTCCACATTTACTTAAAACATTTTGTCGGCAATCGTGAAGTGCAAATAAAGGCCATTTCAAGGAACATTCCATGACACCATATACCATCGAAGCATAACCCAGCAGACCTGATATCCAAAGGGATGGATGTGAAAACCTTGCCTCCTGTGAACTATGGTAGAATGGGCCTCCACTTCAAATTCTTAATGAATCAGTAGAGAAAACTACTTCTAGTCTTACTGAGTGCTCGAACAGTTATTATTCTAATGAACTTAAAGCCAGGAGACAATTGACTTTAATGAATAATATGGACATTCATTTCTTTGATAATTTGTTGACTTTAACAAATAATTTTCTTAAATTAATTCGAATTGTAGCATATATTTTTAGGTTTTCATTAAAGTGTAAAAAGGTAGCAACTGCAAAAGGCCCTCTGTTACTGGAGGTATTAATACAGGGCCGAAGTGTGCTTGATTAAGCATGTGCAGGTAATTTATTTTTCCAAGGAAATGTCTGCCCTGAAAGGGGGATCTTCGGTGCATAGTTCAAGTAAGTTAAAATTTTTGAATCCCTTTATTGATTCGAATGGCTTGATAAGGATGGGGGGTAGATTGGCTAAATCTAACTTACCCTTTGATCACAAATTTCCTATAGTGCTACCAGCGAGCTGCCGCTTAACGAGATTAATATTCAACCATTATCATGTACGAGATTATCATGTCGGGTGCCAGGCTCTTTTGAACACTGTGCGCCAAAAATATTGGCCTCTTAGCGGCAGAAACACAGCTCAAAAGATAGTGCATGAATGTGTGTAATGTTTTAAAATCAAGCCTATACTGGCTAATCAAGTAATGGGAGATCTCCCTCCTGAGAGAATAACACCCAGTTCACCATTTTCAAGAGTAGCATTAGATCTGTGTGGCCCTTTTGAAATAAAATAATAAGGGCCAGAGAAAGGGTACCTTGCAAAAAATCTACGTTGCTATTTTCGTGTGTATGGCCTCTAAAGCTGTACACTTGGATTTTGTCTACGACTTGACATCCAAGGTGATAATAGCGACGTTAAAGAGATTCTTCGCTCGTCGTGGGAGGAGCTCGGTAATTTTTAGAGATAACGCCGCAGATTTTGTTGGGGCTTCAGCAGAACTGATGCGTTTCCGTAAACTTGTAGCCGGTGATGAAGTTTGTAACTTTTTAGTTTCGGAAGGCATTAACTGGAAATTTCCCCTCCTAGAGCACTCAACTTTGGTGGCCTTTGTGAGGCAGGAGTTAAGGCCTTCAAATACTACTTAAAAACAGCAGTAGGTTCAGCTCTCACGAACAAAGAATTTCTAAACGTAATAACGCAGATCGAAGCGATTTTAAATTCGCGACCGCTTTGTCGCTTGTCCACAGATGTTGACGACTATCAGGTGTTGACTCCAGCCACTTTCTCATAGGCAAGCATCTTAATTTAATTCCTGAACTTTATTTGATGGAGGTAGAGGATAACTTGCTTAACAAGTGGCAAAGGAGTTAAAAATTAACCCAAACGATTTGGAAACGCTGGCAAAATAATTATCTCAGTAATTTACTGGAGAGAAGCAAATGGATGTTTAAAAAACCAAATATTCTGCCAGGCATGTTGGTCTTATTAAAGGACACTCAACTCCCACTTTGCACCTGGTCTCTAGGTCGCATTACTTAGGTAATCCCAGGTGCTGATGGAATGGTCAGAGTAGTAGAACTACGCACGGCTAAAGGCATTCTTAAACGGTCTCTTAATGAAATAAGTATATTACCTATAAATGACAATAATTGACAACAATCTGAACTGTAATTGTGTTTCATTTTGTATTAATTGTGTTTCATTTTGTATTAATTGTGTTTCATTTTGTATTAATTGTGTTTAATTTTTGGCCTATAACCTGCACTATGTTGTGTTTTTTTATTATCTGTATTGCATTTTATACATATTGAAATATCATATTTCAACGCCGGGCGGGATACTCCGTACCTGTAACTAACATTGTAATTTCGCCTTTGGCGACGGAACACCACGCCCGCATCTATGCTAATTGGCAATCCTTTAATGTAACCCTTTCGTTGAACCCGGATCACGGGCTGAGTGAGTACGCAGCAGTGTAAGAGTAACAAACTCAGCGGCAACAAGCCGCCATTAGCTTTCATTAAACTTTTTATGTATACAGTCCGCTAATTTCTCTTTTAATTTAGAACACATCCGTTCAAAGAACGAGAGGGTTTTCCGAATATAACGTCGGGCAGAAGTTTTTCACATCGACCGAAATCCTACCATAAGATCTCCAAGATGTGAAAATATGGACAAGTGATAAAAACCATCTGAACAAGGAATCAAAAGCATACAAAGGCACTTTATTGAAAATGTCACTTGGAGCACAACTGCAGAGAAGACAGAAACGTCCATCTTACAGACACATGGCAGGAAACAATCAGTCTCTAATAGGGGATATATTCACCCATGAGTGCCATGCAGGACTTACAACGTCTTCCCATTCTGAAGAAGAGTTTGACAAGAAGCTGGTGTGGCAACGATCCCCATTCCACTTGTAACGTCAATTGCAGCTGCGGATTCATTGCTGGCGCCTGGTCACGTGCTACCAAGCATCTTCTGAGAATGTCTCACATGTGTTCTATGGGATTTAGGTCCAGTGACTTAGCAGGCCAATCCATGCGTTGAATATTCCCACTCTGCAAGAGCTCTTTGACAGCCGCTTTATTATGAGGGGGGCCATTTTCATCCATGAAGAGGAAGTCCGGACCCATAACATCTCTAAACAGCCGCATGTGAGGCATCAGAATCTCAGCACAATAGCGGACACCAGAGACAGAACTTCCATGGAAGATGTGGAGTTTCGTACGGCTACCAAGCATTATACCGCTCCAAACAATAACTCCGGCAACTCCAAAACGGCCCCTTTCCATAATGTTGGAGGGAAAATTACGTGTTTCCTGCTCTCTTTAAATGTGTATACGTCCAAAATCGCTAGTCAGACTGAATCGGATCTCATTTGTAAACTGTACTATACCCCACTCCTGTTATGTCCAGTTCTTGTGTTCCTGGCAGCACACCAACTTTCTGATGAGCAGGCATTGATGGTACACACCGTACTGGTCGTCGTGTGTATAGACCATATTTGTGCAGCCTACTAGTCACGGTAAAACGTGATATCCGATGCCCAGTAGTCTGCTCCATCTACCTTGCGATATCTCCAGCTGTCTGCCGCCTGTTTCTTTTCGCCTGTAGGACAATATAACGCTCTTCCACTATTGTTGTTGATCACGGGAGACCACTGCTGAATGCTCGGATAACTGCTCCCATCATTTGAAATGCACTCCAGGCTCGAAAAACTATGCTGTGAGCGATCCCAAACTCTCTGCCACACTTGTCACTCTTCGACCTTTATTCAACCTTCCATTGATGCCACCTCGTGTAAGGTCATCCAGATGACATCTACTGGATTGCCTCTTGGCCATATCACACAATAGTAGAAAAAAACAGTTGTTGAAATCACTGTACATCGTGCAATAGATTTCACCGAATTGCTGAACGTCCACCGCCTTTGCACTTTATCCTCTTAGGACTTTCTCCTTTTACGTCATATGCCATATATGCGCAAGTCCTACTGGATCAGTTCCAGTTCTATCTCCTAATTGGTCTTTCATTTCGTTCTGTTTCCTTTTTCGCCTTTTATGCTAATTTATCTGCTCCGAACTTAATTTTTGCACACAAGTGTATGATGTATTTACGTTTTGTTGAGTGCAAAAACCTTTCCATCACTTAAAAAAAAAAAAAGAAGGAAAAGTTTCAAATACGAAGAAAACACATTGAGAAACGATATTTTTTACATGTGGTACAATGACATTATTTTTCTGCTTTAAATAACACTACGCACCGTAGTTGAAAATTCCATCTATATATCTGTTGAACGTATTGTAAATATTGTGCTCGTGTATTTTGGACTCTGATAAATTTTGTTCGTTTTGCAAATGTTTCATATATTGGTCTGTATTTGATATTGTTACACATTTTATTGAATTTCAAAATTACTCCAGCACTCATAGAGGATGATTACTAGAAATTCCCTCAGAGGGATTAGTCTGAGCGATATTGCTGAGAACATTGGTTTAATAATAACATGTGGAAGCAAAGAAAATGAGATATGTCGATATACTGCGATAAATTGAAATGATGAAAATAAACGAATCGTAGAATTAAAAATCTTACATATAAATTCGTATACACTGTTTAAAAAATGGGAAAGCAAACCATGAGAGATAGCCATGAATGGATATAAAATTAAAAGTACGCAATATATTAAAAGTAAAATAGAAAATGAAAGACTAAATTATCTTATATCGAAATTTTAACTGTATAAAATGATGTCAAGAGCATAATCAGACGCTCCGCACCAATTTGAGTAACTTTAAATGACAAATATATGATGTTTAAAAAGAATGGACTATACTTTATATGGTGTGTGCTCCCCCGTAATAGTTAATATTGTACAATATATGTTTTCCACGAATACAATGAGGTTGTCGATAAGAGATAAGGAATTTTCTTCATAATCTGATATAGTATTAAAGTACTTAACACATCAACAGTGGCATGCAATGCGTCGTTAGAGTGTGTTTTAGATATGCTCGACCGGATTTAAATGATGAGTGTATGCTGGCCACTACATATGCTGTATTGTTTTGTTTTCAAACATATTCTGCACAATTTGAGCTGTATTTAGCATGTATTAAATAAAAGAAATCGGCAATGATTGCAACATAAAGTATGACACAAGATCTGAATATATCATCTGCATAACCTTTGAGCTGTCAAAGTGCCTTTTGAAGTAATTTACAAATCCATACATATTTTTTCAGCAAATCATGCAAGCTAAAACACGCCAATATGAACCCGATTATGAAATTTCACCAGAATAAGTTAATATATAAAAAATCTACTAATGACAATTGAGAATATGACCTTATGATAAAATGTCTAGAAAAATGAATCAGAAAAAAAAAAATCATATCACATTTAAAACGCCACTTCTCTCTGTTAGTGGCCTTGGCGAGAGAGAGAAAAGCCTAGAGAAGAAACACTTTAACAAGTACTTTCGGGCAACCTACTCACTGTTACATACAGGTCTTTATTCAATATTTACACAATTTATTTAATGCTAGGTGGGTAACTATCCGTTTTGTTGCATTTAAATAGCATGTTTTGTGGAGGAAATGCAGCATTATAAAATATTTCAAGTTGCTATACCTAATAATTCCAAATTAATGGTAATTTAGATCGCTTTCCGTTCATTTCATCTTTTTTAATTTTAAATTTTTTAGAAACCATTCATAAAGAAAATTTTATATTTTAAAACTAACCCGGAGCATAATTTCAAGTTTTTGGGCTCAGCAGTAACACAGAAATAGAAAATTTTCGAAAGTTTTTTGTTTCTGCAGTGTTTTATATAGCGACATTTTTAGAAATTGTTCTATTGCGAGAATTTACGTCATGATAAATACAGCCATGTCAATTTTCATGTTTATATTCCTAACAATCCCATGCACTTTGTTATTTAGATGATCTTTAGATCCTTTTCCGCTTTGTTTAGTCTTTCGAATTTTTTGAATTCGTTCTAAACAAGCATTTACATCTTATAAATTACTGCCATGCCAAAGTTCTAGTTTCTAACCCCAACAGTATCCCAGAAATTTCAGTATTCCAAATAAATCATAATTTAGAACCTTTCTAGAAATTTTTACGTTTATCTGTCAAATTGAATTTTCGAACCTTTTAGAGAGCGTTCATAACGAGCATTTACATCTTAAAAGTAACCACCACAACGAATTTAAAGTTTCTAACCCAATCAATGTCACAGAAATCGCAATTTTAGAAATTTTTTGCTCCAGCAGCCATGTAGGTTGTTGCACTGACATAAAATGCAGTCTTTTTTTCGGAGCAGAGATGGCCACCAACATCTTTTTAAGTTGGCTATTTAGTTTCAGAGATAATACCTCACAAACGTACAAACATTAATAATATTCTACACTTTATAATATAATAACGCTTTATAATATTAGCATTAGATATACAGATACAAAAGCCATTTATCTGTTACAAATTAAAGTGCTCGGCGTTGCCCAGAATTTGAAGCATGTTTGTTCTGAAAAATCAATTTCAAAATTTAACATACAACATAAAACAAATATTAAATAAGCAGTCGAATTGTTGTACACATAAATCAAATGAAAACACAATATAAAAATGTATAAATGTATATAACAGATGCAAAAGAATACAGCTATACATGAACTTATTCCAATTTATAATTGGAGCATTTATCTTAAAATACGCCAATATTTCCATAATCGAGTTTTTATCATGCTTCAATACATTTTTTCACACTCATATGACGTTATACTATATTCACCACGTCCTTTATATTTCCAATATGACGTAATATTTTCCTCTTCACGTGGAAACCTTGAAATAGAAAAGTTATGAAGTTATATTCACTTTCATTTAAATTCGTCAAACTATTTATTTCATTTTCATTTTTCATGTGAATAGCTTGCATTAGAAAAGTTATGACGTAATATTCACCTTTTTTAAAATTTGGCAAACTATTTATTTCATTTTCATTTTTCACGTGGAAATCTTGCAGCAGAAAATTAATTGTTGTAGTAAGAATTTTATTGTGCATTTTAATTGTTGGCAACTGCTATAACGAAAAATGTTTAAATTTGATAAGAAATTGCTGTTAAATTGGTGGTTTTTTATTAATTAAAAATTAACTATAAATTAATTTGATTCCGGATTACTTTAGTTGCATCGGCCGTGTTTTTTTACACAATGTACGTATCTTTTCACAATTTTGGCTTCCAAACTGTCGATTTGTATAGAATTACAAACAGACTGATAGACAAATTTTCATTTTAATGTATTAGATTATATACAAACATAAATAACTTATCTAATACGTGTTAGCAGATGCATTTTTAAATATAGATTATAAACCCTTATAATACTCATTCTGTTTTGTTTTCATAGTCATTTGGCAAAAAATCTCACTTTCTTAACCCCGTATTGCGTGCTTCTTACAAAAGTGTCAAAGTCCATATAACAGCGAAGTACCATGAAAAGCATTAAATGCACAGTAACAAGGTACTTAAAATGCGACATTTACGATCAACCATTATTGCCATTCAAGCTTACAGTTTGGCGATAGAATTTTGGTCGACGGGATAACTAACAAGGAAGGTCTCCATACTGGGCATACTAAAAAAAATTTGAAAAAAATACTAATTAAACTACTTATGTATGTAATAAAGGATCAGTCAAATTTAGCGTCTGACTTACAGTAGAAAGTATGTAAAAAAGTAAAATACTTTCGAGTATTTGGCGCGAAAAGGCGAAAGCGTCAAGCTATTTGACTAGCAATACTTTTCCTCGCCAAAAGGAAACGATTTTAGTGCACTTGAAAATTTATTGTTAATTGATTTTTAGAATGCGTGTAAATAGTATTTAATGAATTTAAACTTAAACAATGAATTTTATAAATGCATTTTTTCGTATTACATATTTATGTTGCTTGTTATTTACTTTTATTACTTTAAAAACATACATAAAATATAAAAACATACATAAAAAATACTTTCATATATTTAAGCGTATTCCAAAATAAAGGCAAGATTCATTTACCAGTTATTCATTTTAAAGAATTCGTCGTTTCCATAGCAACAGAATTGAATCTACAGTGCTCAATTGAACTTAATTTTGAGACATTGAAACAATTTTAATTTATTTTAATTTTGTTTTAATTCATAAAATTTGATATTTAACTTTCATTATAAATATATATATGACAAAATTATAGTTAAATCAATCTAAAACTGACAAAACTAAAGTCATTTACATTCAATTTATTTAAACAAGTTCAACATGAAACATTTTTATCTTAAAGAGTAATCGGCATAAAAAAAGTATTTTTCGAAATTTCATTTCATCGCCAACCGATGATAAATCGCCAAATAAACGAAATTTTCATTATTTTTTTACGAACGTTCAATCGCGGTTCCGCCAAAATTTTTTTTATAAACATACATATATACACATGAGACGAACACTCTGTAATTTTTTCAGATTTTTCTGAATATGCCCGTATGGAGACCTTCCTTGTAAGTAGTACCAAATACTGAACTGCAATTTAATTTCAATTTAACTTAATCTTCTCTATTCTACTATTTTAAGATTTTTAACTTCTAAACATCGCACATTTTCAATTTTTATACCGTCGTATTGGGGAGAAAAAATACTTTTAAGTGCAATTTGCTTGAAAACTGCATCACAATTTATTTTTAAAATATTATTTTTTTTGTAGTTTTTAGCGCCATTTGTTTAATTTGGCAACTCAAGTACTCCATTTATGTAGAAAGTAGGGGGAAAATAGTTGGAAAATAATAATTATCCTTTTTGTTGCCTTTTTCCCTTAAGAACTTTAAAAAAATGTAATTAAAATGCGTGCTATTTTGAAAAAATATAAATGAATGATTTCTTTTTCAAAATTTAATTTTAAGTATCTATATTATTATTACAAACAGATGAGGACAAATGAATCATGAGATAGACGATTTTTTTTGTAGAGTTTCTTGAATGACGACATCTTTTGTTTTTTGGATTTGTGTATTATTCAGCGATAGTGACGTCCTATGCGTACTTTATACTGTAGAAGTTGTTTAAGACTTTATCGTAAATGAGGAATTCTTCAGCGGATGCGGATAACGTTATTCTGTACAAAATAAAAGCGTGTGTTTTAAGTCTTAAAACTGAAATATGTTTTGTACTATACATATTTATATATTTTATTTTCATGGAGGTTGACACTAAATTCTGAAAAAACAAACTTCACGTTTTCTAGTTTTTTTTTTTTTTTTTTTTTTTTTTTTTTTTTTTCAATCTTTGTGCAGTTGCGCCTCAAAAAGTGAGATTTATTGCAAAAAGATATAAATAGCAATGAAAGCAAACCTGATGAACGTTTATGCTTATTTTTACAAGTAAAAATGTCACAGATGTCAAATATGCACCGAGGTACCTAATTGACGCTAAAGTGGCTTACTTTGCCTGACATGGTAACCAGTGGCGGCTCGTAACTGTCATATTTTGGTGCACTAAATGCATGGTGGACATTATTCTTTTCTTACCATTATTTTTTGAAAGTAAAAGATTACCTTGTTTAATGGTCGAATATTCTGCCAACAAATATGGCAATGATTTCTTTTAAAGCAATAGAGGCAAGAGAAGAATAGATTTGGCAGCTATGGATTTAGTGCCCCCAAAATGCCAGTCACGAGCCACCACTGATGTAACCATATATAACGCTATCATAAATTGTTTTGTTCTATAATTATATCATTTATTGATTGTTATTTCCTTTTAAAAATAAGGGAAAATCTTTTGTTTATCACTTTATTTTGTTTTCATATTGAAATAAAAAATAACGTACTATTATAGCACACTATATATAACTGGTATTCGAAAACTACGTTTTCGCCAAATTTGCATAAAAAAATCACGCCAAACCGGTGCGTTTATGGCATCTGTGCTATAAATATAAACATTTTATTTATATATATAATATCATTGCTTTTTATATACAATTTACTTTTGTTTGTATATAAAAATAGGTAAGTGGCTTGTTAGCACAAAATAAATTGCAGAATTGTTTTATATGAAACAATGAATAAGTTGTACGAAAATACGCATAAAAAGCTTACTTGTCTCGCCAAACCCATTTTCTCTACCTCGCTAAGGCCCTTATACAGGAAAAGTACTAATTTCATTTTTAAAGACTCAAAAGAAATTAATATAAATGGAAATTGTTTTTTTTTTTTTTTTAAATCATGCTTCATTAAAATTCACAAAAATTTAGAAAATATATGTTTTTTAAATACACTAAATATTAGAAAAGTCTTGAAAAAAACCTTAAATGCACGGAGATTAAATTTAATTAGGTGAGTTCAATTATGGAAGATAAATGGATTTAAATGGGAATTTTGCCAAGTTAGCCAGCTATCTCCAAGTTGGCTTCATATATAGAAACTTTTTTGTCTTCAAATTTGGTGATATTTAGCCCCGTTGGCCAAAGTTTGGCGATATCGTGGTAACCCTGCCATTAGTACTTTTCAACAAATACTCATTGTTGAAGCTAACGCTGATTTCTCTATAGAAAATCAAACGTAACCATTAAGTAATTCACCCCCCCCCCCCCCCACCGTTGCCACCTTAGGGATAGAATATAAAAAATCAATGCACAATTCATATATTGCCCCCAGAATACATATATATATACGGAATTTCAAAGCTCTATGTCAACAGGAAGTGGATGAAAATGAATCACAAGATTTGAGTGTCGCAGACAAATATAATTGTAAGTTAAAAGAAAGCATGTAAAAAAAAAAAAAAGAAAAAAAAAAAAAAAAAAGAAAGAAAGTAAGAAGAAATGATGCTGTAAAGCAAAATATTTTATGACATATCATATAGTTGTTTTTAATTATCACACGCAAAATATAAAATATGCTTTTGGCGATTAAAATGTGCTATTGAGAGATTATCGCAAAATCTCAAATCAAAGTTTTTATGCCTTTTTTTCTTTTAAGAGTCATTGCACGAGCATATCAGGCAGGGGGTTTCCATCACCATCTCAGAATTTCTTTATTTTTATTTCTTGTGTTGCCTTGCCCAAGGAATGAACAAATCTCAAACATTTTTGTTATATCTCTTTTAGTTTTGGAGTTAGGGGGTGTCAAAGTTACCTAGACGAGGGGCGTAGGAAAATTTTGTGTCATTTTTGCCACATTATTTTCTCAACTGTGACTGGCTCTGATGTGCTTCAGGGATTTTTTGTATTCTAACTGATACTATAGCTTGAACATTAACATCTCAAATTGAAAATTCATTTGAAGATGGTCAGAGTCCCCAAATAGGGCACCCTCAAATACCCCTAATTTCGTAAAAAATCAGTTTTTAAGAATGCTTTAAATCTTGGCTCTAATGTGATACAGAGAAAATTTTTGCACAATGTAGTTAGACATTGTCATACAAAGTGAATTTAACGTTAATATTTTTTGAAGGTCCCCAGAGCCATTCGGTATGGGGGCCCAAACACGGACCTGAACGCTAAGTTATGTAATTTCAAAGCATTGGTGTAGCTGGCTCTGACCTCCTACATGAAAACTTTTTGCATGGAGTTGTACCATCAACATAGTAGTTTCACATTATGAAAAAAAATATTTTGAAGGTACCGCCATTTTCAAGAAAAATCCATTTAAGTACACAGGTTTTAGTGCGGTAAGTATAAGTTAGTTATATATATATATATTTTTTTTAAAGAGCTTCTATCAAGTATTAGCTTAGTATTAAAAAAGTACTTTTAAATGTTATTTGTTTGAAAATTACAATTTATGTTTGAGATATTAATTTTTTTGTAGTTTTAATGCCATTTCTGTAATGCTGGCAACTGATAATATAAGCTCAATATCAGCAACTACGTACTGTTTTTCACCAGTCTGTGAAGAAAATTACATTTTTAAAAAAGCTGAAAACAATGTAAAATATAAAAATGTTAAAACATTTTTTTTAAATATCAGAACATACTAAAATATAGATTACCTCTATATGTTGGCAATGAGCATAAAAATCATCTCTTAGGGCTGAAAAAGCACATTCTTCACCATCTTCCTCCTCAGATTTCTCATCTTTATTTTTTTTAAGCTTTACAGTGACTAAAGCATGCCACTATTCTTTCCTGAGTCAAGTATTCATCTGGACCAAAAAATTTCCTATTCTGTATGCCCTTTGTTCCCATCAGCTTGTGTACAGAATCTGCTGTTAACGTGCTCCCAGTCTTCTCACTAATGTCATAGCATTCTTGAAGGAAGGTATTTTTGTTTTTCAGTAAGTCGAATTGGTTTTTTCCTCTTTTTAATGGCCCATCTGTTGCTATAAGTGTTTGTTTTGGAAGAAATGTGCTGCAGATTGGTTTGTTCTTGCCTTAAAATTTCACCTAGTTTTGGAGCAACAAATGTTGTTTTCAAGCGTTTTACATAAGCATGCTTTATTTTATCAAGTCCTGTAATTGGAGTAATTAGTGTATGGGTTCCACTAACAAGATGTCATTGCAAATCTTGTTCATCATCAAAGACACATGTACAGCTATCTTCAGGACAGAGAAGTTGGACTCGTACTGCTTTTTTCTTTTTAGCTTTAGTAGTAATGGGAACAGCGCCTTCTTCGAAATCAGATATTATCACGAGACCAGATCGAAAAGACGGATATTTGTATTGTACTTCATGCTCTTTTCCTATTTCATATTACCTCTAAACAGTCATATGGTTTTTATGATATTCAACGCTGTGGATGTTGTTAATCGCTGGTATAGATATACCAGCTAAAATCAAATATTATATGCATTCTTTAAGCTTTTTAATTGGAATTAAGTAAATGCAGACAAAATAAGTCACACAAATGTTCTTTAAAATACATTTTTATAGCAGACGATAATCTTGGCATAGCATGTACCGGGTGTCCCAAAAAGGACTGACTGATTTTAAAATTCAATAACTTGCAAACGGTGACAGATATTAAAAAAATTCTTGCAGGAGGGTTATGCATAAGGTCAAAAGTTTTATTACAGTGATTTTCAATTTTAGTTCGATTTACAAACAATAGATGGCGCTGTAAGCAATAGTCGCTAAATACAGGCTCGATTTTTGGTCCTTTATCTTTTTCCATGCAGAAAAAGGAGATGGAAATGTATTATCCGGGCCACGAAGTACCAAAAATCGAGCCTGAATTTAGCGACTATTGCTTACAGCGCCATCTATTGTGTGTGATTCGAACTAAAATTGAAAATCACTGTAATAAAACTTTTGACCTTATGCATAACCCTCCTGCAAGAATTTTTTAAATATCTGTCACCGTTTGCAAGTTATTGAATTTTAAAATCAGTCAGTCCTTTTTGGGACACCCGGTATATTAATCATTTTTTTTTAGCTATGAGAAAAAGATATAGTAATCTACTATTTTCCCTTTACTTTCTACAGAAATGGAGTGCATCAGTTGCCAGCATTACAGAAATGGCATTCAAAACTGCAAAAAAATTTATATCTCAAAAATAAATTGATGTAATTTTCAAGCAAATTGCATTTAAAAGTACAATTTTCTTTACAGACTGGTGAAAAACAGTATGTAGTTGCTCATATTTAACTTGTATTATCAGTTGCTAGCATTATAGAAATGGCATTAAAACTACAAAAAATATTAATATCTCAAATATAAATTGTAATTTTCAAAAAAAATAGCATTTAAAAGTACTTTTTTAATACTAAGCTAATACTTGATAGTTATATATATATATTTTAAAAGAGCTTCTAACTCATAATTACTGCACCAAAACCTGTGTACTTAAATGGATTTTTCTTGAAAATGGCGGTACCTTCAAAATATTTTTTTTTCATAATGTGAAACTACTATGTTGATGCTACAACTCCATGCAAAAAGTTTTCATGTAGGAGGTCAGAGCCAGCTACGCCAATGCTTTGAAATCACATAACATAGCGTTCAGGTCCGTGTTTTGGCCCCCATACCGAATGGCTCTGGGGACCTTCAAAAATATTAACGTTAAATTCAATTTGTATGACAATGTCTAACTACATTGTGCAAAAATTTTCTCTGTATCACATCAGAGCCAAGATTTAAAGCATTCTTAAAAACTGATTTTTTACGAAATTAGGGGTATTTGGGGGTGCCCTATTTGGGGGCTCTGACCATCTTCAAATGAATTTTCAATTTGAGATGTTAATGTTCAAGGTATAGTATCAGTTAGAAAACAAAAAATCTCTGAAGCACATCAGAGCCAGTCACAGTTGAGAAAATAATGTGGCAAAAATGACACAAAATTTTCCTACGCCCCTCGTCTAGGGAACTTTGACACCCCCTAACTCCAAAACTAAAAGAGATATAACAAAAATGTTTGAGATTTGTTCATTCCTTGGGCAAGGCAACACAAGAAATAAAAATAAAGAAATTCTGAGATGGTGATGGAAACTTTTTTCTTTTTTTGCCTGATTCGCTCATGCAATGCCTCTTAAATTGAAAAACAAACAGATTTATTTTCCTGTTTGATTAAATTTAAATATGTTTTATGGCACTTCAATATTACTGCGTGCATGTTTTTTATTTGCTCCATGTGTTCAAACCAGTTGTCTACGAAAACATCAACCAGTGAAAGTGACGCACACCATATTTCTGTGACGTATGCAGATAAATTGTGCTTTTATATCAGTTTTTTCTACATAATTTTTAAACGGTTTGGAACTTATTTTTCATAGTAGGTGCATTCAGTAGGCGACCCTCATAGGTACCTTCTGATGCAATCAGAAACGAAATCCGACGAATACTTTTTGAGTTATGCTTGACGAAAGGTTTTTATTACGCTTTTTATTTAGTAGGACATGGCGTTAATATCCATCGTAGCTGTATGTATCACTGAGTATTAGCCTTCGCTTCGCTCAGACAATTAATTATATTTTTACTTATACATGTTATGTTTATTATTACTTATGGACTTTTTCCTGACGATTCCTTCTAAGTATCTGGAATAAAGTCTGGAAAATGGATATTACTATTTGTAAACTGAAAGCTTGTAAAAATTTTAATATGTAGACGATTCCTGAAGTGTAACTCATGCTTAACGATAAATTTTTAGACTCTGTTACCAATCGATTGATTGTTTTTGCATCTCTCTGCGTTAATTTGTCAAAAAAAGGCTATGGTGCATAGCGATTTTTTAAAATATTTTTTTTTGCAGAAGAATTAACAAAGTGTAATATTTTTTAGGGTTTCGTTCATCTGACGAAACCATATTCGTCTCACTCCTCTGTTTGTCTGTCTGCCCGTCACAGCGCCCGTTCTCAGAAACTCTGTATGTTGGAGACTGGAAATTTTGGATTCTTATAGCTGAAAACCTCACATCAAAAGACAAATCATAAAATTTTGGAAAAGTCTTATATTTACCCTTCTGGTCTCTAACTTGTGTATTTTAAGCAATTTTTCTAACTCAGCCCATAATTAAGTTGGAGATGTGAAATCTTGCATACTTACAGCAGAACACTTGCGATCAGACGAAAAATCATAAAATTTTCAAAAAGTCTTATATTATTTACCCCTCCGGGCTCTAACTTCTGTATTTTAGCAATTTTTCTAATCTCCACCATTTTTCCTCGGGGTGCGCTTTTAGGTAGATTTCGTAAGAAATACTACCTATTGCAATCGTTACCATGGTGCGACTTTTGAAAAATTCCTTCATAACTTTTCATTATAGGACCCCAGGAACCCAAAACCACCCCCACCTAAAAAGTTTATATATATATATATATATATATATATATATGTATGTATGTATGTACTAAATTTTGTCCGCACGATAAAAGTCGCAATTATGCACGAATCATCTTCAAACTCGCTAACAACTTTGAGATGGCTAATATCTCGGCGGGGATTGAAAATGGGCGAAATCGGCCCAAGAGGGTGGAAATGGGGAGGGTTCAAAATTTTGAATACTGTCTTAACATGATTCTGATAAAACCAGCTCTTACACAACAATGGCAGGAAAAAAATAAAAGTTTTTCATTATAGCTGTTGCCAACAATTAAAAAAAACAAATAATAAAATTCTCACCACAACAATTACTTTTCTTTTGCAAAATTTTCACGTGTAAAATTAAATAGTTTGACAAATTGAAAACAAATTGAATATTACGTCATAAGTTTCCTAGAGCAAGATTTCAGCATGAAAACTCAAAATAAATAGTTTGACGAATTAAAAAAATATGTATATTGCGTCATATTGGAAATATAATGGACCTCAGCAGGTGAATATGTAACGCCATGTAAGTTTGAAGAAACGTATTAAAACATGATAAAAACCCGACTATGGAAATATTAACATATTTTAACACTTTAAGGTTCTCTGAATTTTTCGTAGCCATTTTTTAAACCTATTCCATATATATGTGTGTGTGTATTCGTGTATATTACAATTTTCACAAAAAGTTTAGCTCCCTACAGCTCGCTCTTTGTGAAGAAACTGGGTTTTATCTCTAATCTTGATTTAAGTTTTGTTGGAGAATTTAGTACTTAACATCGAAATCTACCTCCGCCTGTAGGCCCGAGCCGGCAGGGATTTTTTTTTTTATATTTCCTTTAACTACTCTTTCATATTATGCATTATAGCAGTACATATTTTAGTTCCATTTTTTACCGGCAGGGGCGCCTACCTATATCGGGTGCTATGGGCTTGATTCCCTCGACTAATATATCTACGGATAGTTTGTAAAACTGAGTTTCGTTCGGATAGAGGTTTGTTTAGAATAGAGTACGCCCCATGATTTCGAAATGTGGAACTATCGGATTTTGCAAAAGGACAAAGTGTTTTGAAGAGAATATTAAACGAACCATCTGTGCGATCTGTGATCACACTTATCCACTTATTTATTTTATTTCAGTTTATTCCAGAGCTGAACATACTAATTTTATAGTTTATATGGCAGGATTCGTAGAGGTTCCTTTAGAGCACCACTATTTCGGAATATTAATATCTTATTTATTTATTATCAGAGTTTTATAATTAATTAATCTGAAGATAACTATTTTGAAAAAGTGATACACAGCCGCTACGCAGCCTACATACTTCAACGCAGCGGTATGATATTTTGTATACTAAATACAAAACTTATACATTTATATAAAATTGTTTAAATTAAAATTATTAATTAATACTAAAACGTAAAATGTATAACACTATTTTATATTTTTATTAGGTTTATTAGATTCACCACAGTCAAAAACCTTTGACAATAATGTTTCATAAAAACTCTGGCATTAATTTTCAATCCATGACCAAATTTGAAGACATCACACCTTTAAATTCCTTGTTTAAGAGATCAAAATTGACACTTCATTTCCGTACATCCACTCCGATATGTTTATGCATTTCTAACTCGGTACTTTTACCATAATTAAATAAATAACTGTCTTAATATGAATGTAACATCAGAATTGTATATATTCTTTACGCTTGATATTTTAAAGTATTAAAACGGCAAGCGCGGTTGTTATATTAAGTAATTTTCAGACAAGCGCAAATTCGTAATTATATAATATTAATGCGTATTATTTTCCCATTAGGTGTGTATTTTTATTTATTTATTTATTTTATTGATGACTTTTTCTTAATTTAAAACTTTGATTGCAATTGATTAAATATTAAGATATATTTTATAAAATAGTACTAGGTGTAACTACTTGAAAATAATTGTCTGAGCGAAGCGAAGGCTAATACTCAGCGAAATATTACTGTCCGGACACTTTACTACTACGATGGATATTAACGCCATGTCCTACTAAAAAAAAAGCCTAATAAAAACCTTTCGTCAAGCATAACTCAAAAAATATTTGTCGGATTTCGTTTCTGATTGCACCAGAAGGTACCTATGAGGGTCGCCTACTGAACGCACCTACTATGAAAAATAAGTTCCAAACCGTTTAAAAATTATATAGAAAAAACTCTTAAAAAAGCACAATTTATCTGCATACGTCAGAGAAATTTGGTGTGCGTCACTTTCACCGGTTGATGTTTTCGTAGACAACTGGTTTGAACACATGGAGCAAATAAAAAAAAAAAAAAAAAAACGCACGCAGTAATATTGAATAGATCAGTTTCAACCACGTGATCACAAACCTTGCAACAACCCGTGGCAACCAGTTTTGGTGGGCAAACAAATAATAATACAGTATTCCGTACCACGGTGACCGTGTTTAGCCTGTTGTATAAAATCAGGCATGTTGTATGACATACAATTGTGGATGATTAAAACAAAAGACATGAATGAGTGTTTATTGATCCGGGAGGTTATCTTTCTCTGTATGTCTGTCTATCATACAGCACGCAATTTTCTTGTAAAGGATGATATTATTATGCAGTAAAACCTCCATAACGGACACACCCGATTAGTGGACACCTCTATTTAGCGGGCATTTTTTCGATTACCAACCCTTAAATAACTGTACATTTTTTACTCTCAGTAGCGGACACCTCCATATAGAGGACAAATTCTGCCCTCCCGAGGTGTTCGCTATTCAGAAGTTTCACTGGTAAAACCTCCATAGCGGACACACCCGATTAGCGGATACCTCTATTTAGCGGACATTTTTTCGATTACCAACTCTTAAATAACTGTACATGTTTTACTCTCAGTAGCGGTCACCTCTAAATAGAGGACAAATTCTGCATTCTCGGGGTGTCCGCTATTCAGAGGTTTTACTGTATATAATATTGATAATTATTTTACAGAGCCGCACAAAAGAATAAGAATATATGAAACGAATATAAACTAAATACGGGATTGGTAGATCGCTGATGGTAATGTAATTTTAGGATGTTGTTACAGTCATCCGCAGCATGTTTTTAGAGTTTCGTTCATCTAACGAAACCCTACTTGTCTCACTCCTTTGTCTGTCTGTTTGTCCGTCTGTTACAGAGCCCGTTCTCAGAAACTATATATGTCGGAGACTTGAAAATTTGGATATTTATAGCTGAACACCACACATCAAACGGCAAATAATAAAATTTTGAAAAAGTCTAATATTTAACCCTCTGGGCTCTAACTTGTGTATTTTAAGCAATTTTTCTAACTCAGCCCCTAATTTAATTAAGTTGGAGACATGAAATTTTGCATTCTTATAGCTGAACATCTCACATCAAACGACAAATAATAAAATTTTGAAAAAGGCTTAATATTTAACCCTTTGGGCTCTAACTTGTCTATTTAAAGCAATTTTTCTAACTCAGCCCCTAATTAAGTTGGAAACATGAAAGTTTTCATACTTATAGATGAACACTTGCGATAACACGATAAATCATAAAATTTTGAAAAAGTCATATTTAACCCTCCGGTCTCTAGCTTCTGTATTTTAAGCAATTTTTCTAACTCAGCCCCTAATTAAGTTGGAGACATGACATTTTGCATACTTATAGCTGAACACCTCACATCAAACGACAAATAATAAAATTTTAAAAAAGTCTAATATTTAACCCTCTGGTCTCTAACTTATGTATTTTAAACAATTTTTCTAACTCAGTCCCTAATTAAGTTGGAGACATGAAATTTCACATACTTATAGCTGAAATCCTCACATCAAACGACAAATAATAAAATTTTGAAAAAGCTTTAATATTTAACCCTCTGGGCTCTAACTTGTGTATTTTAAGCAATTTTTCTAACTCAGTCCCTAATTAAGTTGGAGACATGAAAGTTTGCATACTTATAGCTGAACACTTGCGATAACACGATAAATCATAAAATTTTGAAAAAGTCATATTTAACCCTCCGGTCTCTAACTTGTGTATTTTAAGCAATTTTTCTAACTCAGCCCCTAATTAAGTTGGAGACATGAAATTTTGCATACTTATAGCTGAACACCTCACATCAAACAGCAAATAATAAAATTTTGAAAAAGTCTAATATTTAACCCTCTGGGCTCTAACTTGTGTATTTAAAGCAATTTTTCTAACTCAGCCCCTAATTATGTTGGAAACATGAAAGTTTGCATACTTATAGCTGAACACCTCACATCAAACGACAAATAATAAAATTTTGAAAAAATCTAATATTTAACCTCTAATATTTAACCTCTAATATTTTGTCTCGCGCAATTTTTAAATTTAAACTGTTTTGCAATACTATTTTTTGTTCATTTTGCATAATAAGTGTAATGTGACGTAATTTGTTCTATTTCAGATTTCTAACGCATGTTAATGAATTTATTTTACAATATCCTTTCTGTTTTAAAATTCACATGTAAATATAGTTTTTGTGGCGTAATTTCCAATAAGTGCCTGCTTTTTATACCTAATTATTTAATTCTAATTTGAAGGTTTTTTTCTGTTTATAATAGTAACGTGTAAATATTTTTTTTATTTGAAGCAAACTTTATTGTTTGCGCTGTTTATACAGTTGGCAACAGTTTAAATTAATACCATTTTCTAAAATATGTAAAAAATATCTGTCAAAATGCTGAATATTTGAATTTAAAATAGAAATAAAACCTAAAAAAATGAGTCAAATTAAAAAAAATTAATGAAATCTGCAGACCGGGATCTTCTATTGAATAAAATGATCTAAAAATGATTAAATTCCCATGTATAGCTTTTGCTCTTATAAATTTTTTTTAATGGAACTATTTTGTCCAACTTTAGCATTAAATATCTCTTAAAATAATTCTTCGATTTGAAAACTGTATGCATTAGTGTGTTGATCAAACATTTCGCTATAATACCACCGATTTTCATATATTTGTATGCAATAGTTTTCTTAATATTAACGAAGAAAGACCTCCGGTCACAAAAAATTCAAAACCGGCGGCGGCGGCTGCGGTGACAGCGTTAGTTACTTTTTATAGAATAGAGAGATATATAAAAATGAAAACTTGTCTATCTGTCTGTTTGTAATTCTATAAAAAAATCCACAATTTGGAAACCAAAATTGTGAAGAGATACGTACATGTGTATTAAAACATGGCCGAGACAACTAAAGTAAACCGGAATCGAAATAACATATAGCTAATTTTTAATTAATAAAAAACCACCAATTTAACAACAATTTCTTATCAAATTTAAAAATTTTTCTTTATAGCAGTTGCCAACAATTAAAAAACACAATAAAATTATTACTACAACAATTAATTTTCTACTGCAAGATTTCCACGTGAAAAATGAAAATGAAATAAATAGTTTGCCGAATTTAAAAAAAAGGTGAATATTACGTCATAACTTTTCTATTGCAAGATATTCACGTGAAATATGAAAATGAAATAAATGATTTGACGAATTTAAATGAAAGTGCATATAACTTCATAACTTTTCTATTTCAAGTTTTCCACGTGAAAGAGGAAAATATTACGTCATATTGGAAATGTAAAGGACGTGGTGGATATAGTATAACGTCATATGAGTGTGAAAAATGTATTGAAGCATGATAAAAACCCGATTAAGGAAATATTGGCGTATTTTAACATTATTGCTTCAATTATAAATTGAAATAAGTTCATTTATAGCTGTATTCTTTTGCGTCTGTTATATACATTTATACATTTTTATGTAGCGTTTTCACATTATTCATTCATATAACATTTCGGCTGCTATTATTAATGTTTGTTTTGTGTTGTATGTTAAATTTTGAAATTGATTTTTCAGAACAAACATCCTTCAAATTCTGGGCAACGCCGGGCACTTTAGTTTGTAACAGATAAATGGCTTTTGTATCTCTACATCTAATGCTAATATTATAAAGCGTTATAATATTATAAAGTGTATAATATCATTAATGCTTGTACGTTTGTGAGGTGTTATCGCTGAAACTACATAGCCAACTTAAAAAAAATGTTGGTGGCCACCTCTGCTCCAAAAAAAAGACTGTATTTTATGTCAGTGCAAGAACCTACATCGCTGCAGAAGCAAAAAAGCTCTAAAATTGCGATTTCTGCGATATTGATTGGGTTAGAAACTTTAAATTTGGTGGGGTAGTTACTTTTAAGATGTAAATTACTCGTAATGAACGCTCTCTAAAAGGTTCAATTTGACGGATAAACGTAAAAATTTCTAGAAAGGTTCTAAACTATGATTTATTTGGAATATTGAAATTTTTGGGATACTGTTGGGGTTAGAAACTAGAACTTTATCATGGCAGTAATTTATAAGATGTAAATGCTCGTTGTAGAACGAATTCTAAAAATTGGAAAGACTAAACAAAGCGGAAAATGATTTAAGTAACGAAATACATGGAATTGTTAGGAATATAAACATGAAAATTGACATGGCTGTATTTATCATGACGTAAATTCTCGCAATAGAACAATTTCTAAAAATGTCGCTATATAAAAAAGTGCAGAAACAAAAAACTTTCGAAAATTTTCTATTTCTGTGTTACTGCTGAGCCCAAAATGTTGAAATTTTGCTTCGGGTTAGTTTTAAAATATACATTTGTCTCTATGAATGGTTTCTAAAAAATTTAAAATTTAAAAAGATGAAATTAACAGAAGGCGATCTCAATTACCATTAATTTGGAATTATTAGGTATAGCAACTTTAAATATTTCATAATGCTGCATTTCCTACACAAAACATGCAATTTAAATGCAACAAAACTGATAGATACCTACCTAGCATTAAATAAATTGTGTAAATATTGAATAAAGACCTGTATGGAACAGTGAGTAGGTAGCCCGAAATTACTTGTTAAAGTGTTCCTTCTCTAGGCTTTTCTCTCTCTCGTCAAGGCCAATAACAGAGGGAAGTGCCGTTTTAAATGTGATATGAATTTTTTATCTGATTCATTTTTCTAGACAATTTATCATAAGGTCATATTCTCAATTATCATATTAGATTTTTTAGATATTAACTTATTCTGGTGAAATTTCATAATCGGGTTCATATTGGCGTATGTTAGCTTGCAAGATTTGCTGAATAAATATGTATGGATTTGTAAATTACTTCAAATGACACTTTGACAGCTCAAAAGTTATGCAGAAGATATATTCAGATCTTGTGTCATACTTTATGTTGTAATCATTGCCGATTTCTTTTATTTAATACATGCTAAATACAGCTCAACTTGTGCAGAATATGTTTGAAAACAAAACAATACAGCGTATGTAGTGGCCAGCATACATTCATCATTTAAATCCGATCGAGCATATCTAAAACACACTCTAACGAAGCATTGAATGCCACTTTTGATGTATTAGATACTTTGATATACTATATTAGATTTTGAAGAGAGAATTCCTTAACTGTTATCGACAACCTCATTGCATCCGTGGAAAACAGATATTGTACAATATTAACTGTTCCGGGGGATCACACACCATATAAAGTATAGTCCATTCTTTTTAAACATCATATATTTGCCATTTAAAGTTACTCAAATTGGTGAGGGGCGTCTGATTATGCTCTTGACATCATTTTATACAGTTAAAATTCCGATATAAGATAATTTAGTGTTTCATTTTCTATTTTACTTTTAATATATTGCGTACTTTCACTTTTATATCCATGCATGGCTGTCTTGCATGGTTTGATTTCCCACTTTTTTAAACAGTGTCTACGAATTTATATATAATATTTTGTAATTCTACGATTCGTTTATTTTCATCATTTCAATTTATCGCAGTATGTGGACAATTAAAGATAACATCTCATTTTCTTTACTTCCACATGTTATTATTAAATCTATGTTCTCAGCAATATCGCTCAGACTAATCCCTCTGAGGGAAGTCCTAGTTTAATAGAAATAACTTTCGATATTCTTCTTTGCACGTGCCTTTGACGTTAATCAACAGAAACTAGCTGTGTGGCAACACGGTGTGGTGCGCTTGCATTGAATGAGCACTGAAAAAAAAATCAAGTACTCAAAAGTGAATAAATCGATGCACTCGTATTGAATTGAGTATGTTTGGATCAAAAATGAACCTATGCTTTCTCAATTTTGATACATCGCATATTATCAAACCCAAACGAAACGGTAATTTTGTACTTTGTAATGGATTATGTCATTCATGGCGGCTTAAAACATGTTCTTTAATAATAAAAAAAAAAAAGAATACACTTACATTGAATGAGCACTGAAAAAAAAATGAAGTACTCAAAAATGAGTAAATCGATACAGACGTATTGAATTGAGTATGTTTGGATCAAACATTAACCTATGCTTTCTGAATTTTGATACATCACATGTTATTAAACCCAAACGAAACGGTAATTTTGTACTTTGTAGTGGATTATTTTATTCATGGCGGCTTAAAACATGTTCTTTAATAGGAAAAGAAGGCACTTACATTGAATGAGCTCTGAAAAAAAATAATGAAGTACTCAAAACTGAGTAAATCGATGTACTCGTATTGAATTGAGTATGTTTGGATCAAAAATGAACCTATGCTTTCTCAATTATGATACATTACATGTTATCAAACTCAAATGAAACGGTAATTTTGCAATTTGTAGTGGAATATTTCATTCATGGTGGCTTAAAAATGTTTTTTTAATAGGAAAAGAATATAATATACCATGCGATTTGTAGGTATAATATTATATTTTTATTCTTCGGAAGGAACTATATCCTGTTCTTCCATTATAATGTGTAAGGTTACATTGCGATGTTGTTTATCAGTGCTTTATATATTCGGTCTGGTCTGTGTGCTACGTGAGATGAATTTTCTCGTGAAAACAAAAAATAGAATAAAAGGATTTTGAATGACAACTTTGAAAGTAAGTGCTCTCCGGGCGATACTTGGCTGACATAATTCACTCTTATTTGTCCAGCAAATAAGAGTGAATTATGCCAGCCAGGTATCGTCCGGATAGCTTAACAGGTAAAGCATTTGCACGGCACGTCAAGTATCCTGGTTCGATTGCTGGTCCGGACATTTTTCTCTCTGCTGGAATAAATTTCAACTGTGCTACTCCAGCTTTGAATATAGTAATTAGAATGCTGCTAATTTATGTGAATACAAGTTTATATATCTCGATTAAATAATAAAATACACAAGCAGAAAAAGTTATATTCCTTGGAGTAACACAAAATGTAAATAGAAATTTGTAACTACAGATATGTAAATTTTTAGATATTAATATTTGTAGATAATTAGAATATTTTGGGATATATTTTTCAGTGATGGTTTTAAATTAATCATATCTTAAAATATTTCATTTTTAACAGGATGTATTAAATATATTTAACGTAAAAATAGTTTGGAAATTTACATTCAGTTTTCACATTAGAATGTGAAGTTTTCTTTCTAGAGGAGATTGTAATTTGATGTAATATGGTTATTAAACAGCCATGATTTCCCTATCTATCGAAATTTCCCTCCTTAATTAGATATATCCGTGCATTCTGTCTAATGGGACTACCATAAATTCTGGTGACATTTTGCGCAGCACATATCAATTTATTTTCATCTCGCTACTGTAAACAAAATTTGCATTAACTAATGAACAAATTCTTCATTCATTCTTATTTGATTTTATGTATTTTGGCGCTTGTCTACGTATTTGTATTGAATAAATAAGCCATTTTTGAGTCACACCACAACATTTAACCCATTAGTGCCTGAATTTTTTTTCAACTCAGTATTGTGCTTAATTATGGAAAATGATGTAAAATGAACGTAAAAAATAATAAAAAAATTCTCTTTCAAGAAATGTTTATTTAACATATAAAAATCTAAACGTCCCAATTTTGGGACGCTAGGCACGAAAGGGTAGGTGTATTCTCCGTCACTGTCTAAGCATTAGGTCTATGTTTGATGTCGTTTATTTTGTTATAAAAACGTTATATATCATTCGGGTTATTATTTGACTATAAAAATTTCTTTATTATTACTATAAGGGGAAGGGGGGCTGGGTTCGGCTCAAGAACAAGACCCCCTTCTTCCCCACTCTTAGCTATTGGCATAGTAAAAATTTATATATTAAAAATTTATAATAATCAATAATTACTAATGGAGTATATATACTGTATATACTCGCATATACGCTGACCCCTAATTTTGGATGCACATTCTACATAAAATCGAAAATTCGCGTATAAGTCGACCCCCTAACTTTTTATTTCAATTTCGCACAAAATGAAACCAAAGATTTCACTAACTAATGCGAAAAATTAGTAAGTAAACAAAAACAAATCATTGATTTTTTAATAATAAATTATTATTATTTGTATGTTTGATATATTATTTTATTATTTATACACATAAAAAATCAGACTTTTGCTAAGGTTTTAGTTTTTGGCTTTTGTAATTGACTCGCGTATAAGTCTACACCCCCCAATTTACTTGCAGAAAATTATAAGAAATTCTTCGTTTTACACACTAACATATACGGTACAGTAGTTCTTTGTTTATCCGACCCTCGTTTAACCGGATCTCTCCGTAAACCGATGTCGATATCCTGAATATTTTCCAACTTTCTTTTACTTTCACATTCCTTGTGTATGCAAGCTTTCCTTTTCGAACCGCGAGTAGAGATAAGTATTTTGGTTCCCCTTCCTTCGAATTCCATGGAAATTAGCTTAAACTCTCGCAAGATCCGATCCCGGTATAATTGTACTCTTGCCCCCCTCCCCCCACACCTGTGTACACGTCCCTGTTCTAAACAAATAAAATTATTTTGTAAATTTCAATTTAGATATTTATTAAACAGTTTAAATAATCCTAATAGCAGTTCGATGACAATGTTAATATTAAACTATATTATTACTGATGAATTCTCGATTATCTGAAATTTCGATTATCCGATGTAGGTTCGGTTTCAATTACGTCGGATAATCGAGTTTCTACTGTATATATATATTACTAATATCGGGATATCAAATACTAAACTAGTACAATACATAGCGGTATGATATAAATATTTATTAAGCCAATATCTAAGTGTGGGGAGGGGGGGACTTATTCTTGAGCCCCTACACCCCTATAGTAGTATCAGAAAATAGCCAAATAATAATCCGAATGATATGTAACCATTTTGTAACAAAATAAATGGCATAAAATATACATTTAATGCATACAGAGTAACGGAGAAAACCCCTACCCTTTCGTGCCTAGCGTCCCAAAATTGGGACGGTATATAAAGGTTCAAATTCGAACAAAAAAATAAAAATCTGAAAAAATACAAAAATATGTATTCTAAAATAATGTTTAGTCTTATAAATAATACCGCTTATAAAATAATTGATAAAAAAATAAAAGAAATATCTTACTTTTTCTTATCCAGCATTTTATTTCAAGAAAATCCAACTTTGTGCTACAACAAACATTTATTTTACCTTTTTATTCTTAAAAATGCACTGCCATTTGGAAATAAATATTGAAAACAAATACTAAGAATATATTTTACAATGTTTTGAAAGGATATCAAAAGCCCATTTGTAATGAGATTTTTTTTTTTAAGAAAGCGTCCCAAAATTAGGACCCCAGGCATAAATGGGTTAATAAAACACTCACAAGACGAACAAATAGAGCATGAAGAATAATAAATATCAATATCCGATATCGTTTGTTGCCATGCAACAGGTATAAATTTCTCAACATTTAAAAATATCGTTTCCTTCATCCATGGAGCGATGAGATTGTAAGATGCACGCGCATGTAAATAAATGTATTAGAGATATTTAATTATTAGAGAAATCACAGAAATACTACATGAATATCCCCCCAGTGACGAAGGAACGATACAACAAAAAACAATGTAAAATACAAGATGCATGTAAATAAGACAATATCCTTAAATATATATATAAAATTATAATAATTTAATATATAAAAAGTTTTGATTTGGAAATGGAGCAATGAAAATATGCGTAGATATTTCGGGAAGATCGGCATCCAATTTGAATGCTTAATCATGGCCTTTCTTCGTTAATATTAAAAAACTGTTGCATATAAAAATAGGAAAATCGGTAGTATTATAGAGAAATGTTTGATAAACACGCTGATGTAGACAGTTTTCAAATTGAAGAATTATTTTAAGAGATATTTAATGCCAAAGTTGGACAAAATCGTTCCATTAAAAAAGTTTTAGAAGATCAAAAACTGTATATAGGAATTTAATCATTTTTAAATCATTTTATGCGTCAGAATTTCCCGGTGTGCAGATTGCATTTAGTTTTTTAATTTGACTCATTTTTTGAGGATTTATTTCTATTTTAAATTGAAATTTTCAGCATTTTGAGAGATATTTTTTAGATATCTTAGAAAATTGTATTAATTTAAACTGTTGCCAATTATATAAATAGCGCAAACAATTAACAGCGCAAATGTTTGCTTCAAATTAAAAATTTTTTTACACGTGACTATTATATACAGAAAATATAAAAAGCAGGAACTCATTGAAAATTATGTCACAAAAACTATAATTACACGTGAATTATAAAAGAGAAAAAATATTGTAAGATAATAAATTCATTAACATGCGTTAAAAGTCTTAAATAGGAGAATTTACGTCACATTTACGTCCCATTACACTTATTATGTAAAATGAACAAAAAAAATAATATTGCAAAACCGTTTTAATTTAAAAAATGCGCGAGACATTTATTTGATATTTTAAGATGATCATAATATTTCATTTCTAATAAAAGTATTTTTACGTGAATATTAAAAAGAGAAAGAAAAGTTTGATGAAAATTATGTCAGATTATAATTGTCAGATTCAAATTATAATTCAATCTTCCGAAATCTTTTTAAAGCCGATCAAATTAGCGTGCTGTTAGAGTCTGCGGTGTCTGAACGGGGGTTGACAAGCGTAGCTCGTAGGGGGCAGGGCCCCCTAGTATTTATAACAAAAATCAATTGTATGAAGTATAATTTATTTCAGTTATCAGTCTTTTAGGAAATCTTACTTGTCTACCTGATTTGGTAGTTGGTGTTTCTGATTTTATGGGCTGTCTATCTGCTGGAAAACTTTTAGTTTCATGATAATCTGTAATACTTCGTAAATTACTGAACACAAATGCAGGTTTAACTCTATCAATTGAAATACAACTTTTTTTCCATTTATGATGATGGTTATGTGTTTTTCATTTCTTGATAGAACTTCATGAGGTCCAGAATAATGTTGAGATAAGGATGGAAGGACTTTATCTAATAGGAGAAACGCATGCGTGCAATCCTTCAATTTAGGGTGAACAAAATGTTTTGAGTGTCCGTGAGCAGATGTATATGAAGGTTTAAAACTATTCATTCTCTCTTTCAATTGTTGGATGAAATTATTGTCGCAAGATACCAAAGATGGGATTTCTGAACACATTTCAGCTGGTAGTGTGAGTGAAATGTCATAAACTAACTCAGCACTTGAAGCTTTTATATCAGGTTTCACCGCTGCTCGTATACCAAGTAGAACTGCACGCAAACTCTCGGTCCACTTATTATGCTCGTGAGCTTTTAATGCACTCTTTAAGACTCTGTGAAAACGTTCAAATAAACCATATGCAGGTGGATGAAATGCTGTCGTTCGTACACGGTTTGTGCCCAGAAATCTTGTCAGTTCTTTGAAAAGATTTGACTCAAATTGTCTACCTTGGACGGTTGTTATTATGATGGGGCAACCGAATCTAGATAACCATCCGTAAAAAATGGCACGGCAAACTGATTCTGCAGTTATATCTTTTATAGGTATCACCTCTGGCCATCTTGTAAATCGATCTATTATTGTTAAAAAGTATACATTTCCATCTGATAAAGGTAACGGACCTATCAATCTATGTGAATGTGTGAGAACCTTGCATCGGGTAATGCGAAAGTACCTAGACTTGTTTTTGTGTGTCTGTGTACTTTTGAACATTGGCAGGCACTACAACTTTTGACCCAATCTTTCACATTTTGCTGCATATTGGGGCATACATATCGTGATGCAATAAGATTTAAAGATGCTGCAACACCAGGAAGAGCTAAATTGTGAAATGTTCAAATACGTTCTACGAAAATTCGCTGGTACGAATGGCCTCGAAGAACCTGTTGATACATCACAAATCAGTTTGTGGCAGACATTGGAGATCGTATGCTTTTAAACACAAGAGAAGATTTGTTGTCATCTTGCAAGTTGCGTAGATCTACATCTCTTCTTGAGCTTTTGCAAACTCCTCAATGTCTAAAAATGAGCTGGAGATTTCATCTACTTCAATTCGAGATAGTGCATCAGCAACTGAATTCTTGGCGCCGCTTACGTGACGTACATCTGTACTAAACTGAGATATGTAATCTAGATGCCGCCATTAGCGCGGGCTACATTTGTCTGGATTGTGTTTGAAGGCATATATGAGAGGCTTTTGGTCTGTATATATGATAAAGTTCATTCCTTCGAGGATGTGTCGAGGAGTGTTTACTGATGTATACATTGCCAATAGTTCTCTGTCGTATGTAGACCATTTCTGCTGACTTTTTGAAGGTTTGATTGATAAAAAAGCAATGGGTTCCCAATACTTTTTATTAAGCTGCATAAGAGAACCGCCAACGGCTTTGTCGCTTGCGTCTATCCAAAGGCTTAACTTTACGTAGGGAATGGGATGTCGTAGGAGAGTTGCATTGACAAAAGCTTGTTTAACGTCATTAAAAGCCTGCTCAGCCTCCACAGTCCATTGAGTTGAGTCGTGTGAATTTTTTTCAGAGCGTCTTCCAGACTTTTTTGAATTATTTATTCCTTCCAAGAATTTAGTTAATGGAGCCAATATGTGAGCAGCTTTTCATATACATCGACGGTAATAATTAAATAACCCAAGAAAACTTCTTAACTGTGTCAGAGTAGTAGGTTGAGGAAATTTTAAAATGCAATCAACACGATCTGGTAGGGGCTTAATGCCAAATTCAGATACCTTAAAACCTAGAAAATATATGGATGATACGCCGAAAATGCATTTTGATGGTTTTAAGCTTAATCCGCATTCTTGTAAGCGCTGAAATATGATTTTCAGATGCTCGAGATGTTCTTCTGGTGTGCGAGATGCTACCAGGATGTCATCAATGAAGACATGCAAAAATGGAAGATCTCGTGTAATTTGATCCATGAACCGTTGAAATGTAGCAGCTGCGTTGCAAAGGCCGAATTGCATTCTTGTTCACTCAAATAAGCCAAACGGTGTAATAATGGCGCTTTTATGTACATCATCTGGATCAATTGGTATTTGGTGGTAAGCTTTTATGAGATCGAGATGGGAGTATATTTTTGTACCATGAAGATACTAAGTAAAGTCTAAAATATTTGGAATGCTATAATTATCTTTTACTGTTTATGCATTAAGTGCTCGGTAATCTCCAACAGGTCTCCAATCTGTAGAATCATGCAAAAATGGAAGATCTCGTGTAATTTGATCCATGAACCGTTGAAATGTAGCAGCTGCGTTGCAAAGGCCGAATTGCATTCTTGTTCACTCAAATAAGCCAAACGGTGTAATAATGGCGCTTTTATGTACATCATCTGGATCAATTGGTATTTGGTGGTAAGCTTTTATGAGATCGAGATGGGAGTATATTTTTGTACCATGAAGATACTAAGTAAAGTCTAAAATATTTGGAATGCTATAATTATCTTTTACTGTTTATGCATTAAGTGCTCGGTAATCTCCAACAGGTCTCCAATCTGTAGAATCTTTTTTAGGAACCATATGAAGTGGTGAAGCGTAATTGCTTTTGGATGGCCGAATGTGACCAAGATCAAGCATTTGCTGAAATTCGGCTTTGGCTATTTTTAATCTGTCTGGAGCTAAGCTTCTTGGTTTGGCGTAGACAGGAGATCCGGTACTTCCTATATGGTGAAATACTGAATGCTTTATTTGTTGATCAGCACGAGGAGATTTAGTTATATCTGGAAATTTAAGTAGTAATTTATGATAAATACTATTTCGCGAAACAGTTTTGATAGAATGAACAGATGCTGTATGTATATGACTGGAAATATCTAAATTTGTAACATTATCCACTAACTTTTTATTACAAAGATATGGAATTAGATTAAAATGATATAGGAAATCTGCGCCAATAATTGGAGTGCTTACATCACGCATTATAAAGGGAAAGCGAAAAGTTTTTCTGAGATTGAAATCAAGTGTCAAAAGCTTTTCTCCATATACATTGATTCTTGAGGTATTCGCAGCAGTTAGGGTCATAAAAGGGTTATTTTTCTTGTGGGAAAGTGATGCTGGAATAATATTGATGTCGGAGCCTGTGTAGCATAAATAATTTATATTGGTCTTTCGATCCTTTAAAAAGAGGGGACGAGATATTTTATGCAAGGTGGCTGTCGCCGCTACACCTCGCCGTCTGAGGTTTTTGAAAATGAACAAGGTTCGGAGCATTTCTTGGAATTTTCGCCAAATTTTTCGTGATACCAACATTTCTGTCTGGAATCGTTTGAAATGCTAAGATTCCTCCCAAAGGAACGCCGACGAAAAGGGCTGCGTGACCTGCTGCCCTTTTCGTACTACAGTTGTTTAATTCGATCATTCAGTTTTTTTAATTTCACATAATATTTCTGAATTAGCATTTGATGGTACTGAAACAGCATTTACTGCGTTGGGATTATATTCCAATATTCGGTCAGCAACTACGGCTCTTTTATCAAGTGACAGCGGTGAGGTATATGCTAAAATGCTCTGTACATATGACGGTAAATGCGAAATAAATAATTCCAACATCAATTCATCGGATACATTGTGGGACTCAGCTCTTCTTTGCATTACTCTTAAAAGATCACTGGGTTTACTATCACCGAGCTGTTCACCAGCTAACAATTTCTTAATTTCAGATTGTGACGAGTCGCTTGTCCGTTTTATTAATTCCATTTTTAAATCCTCATATGGTGTATTATCGGGCGGTTTGATAATTAAATCCCGTACAACAGATGCGGCATCTGAAGGTAAGTTAGCCGAAACATAATTAAATTTAGTTCGACTTTCTGTTATGGCCTTTGGATGAGCTAATTCAAATGAATGTTCACACATGGCGAACCAAAGACCGACAACATTAAAGTTATATGGTGGAATACGGACAGCGCTAATTTCTAACATTTTGCAGAATAAAATGAAATATTACTCGCTTATTACAGAGTTCTTTTAACGTGCTCCAGTACGGGTCACCAATTTGGCGCTTGTCTACGTATTTGTATTGAATAAATAAGCCATTTTTGAGTCACACCACAACATTTATTAAAACACTCACAAGATGAACAAATAGAACATGAAGAATAATAAATATCAATATCCGATATCGTTCGTTGCCATGCAACTGGTATAAATTCTCAACTTTTAAAAAAAGTCCTTCCGGACAGTGCCGGGAGGAAGAGGTAACTTTCATATTCCTTATATTAAAAAAGCCAACTTATATTATTCAAACACACGAAGCTCAATTTAGTGGAAACCGAATATAGGAGATTCAATACTAATTTTTATCAATACAAAATCATTATGAATGAGAATTTCGCGAAATTAGTCAGCTTTATCCAAGCTGCTTTTATTTAAAGTAACTTATATTTGGCTGCCAAATTCGGCGATTTATTAAAGTGCCTGCCATTTTAAGACAACATGGTGGATGAGGCTAACCAGTGAACTTGGTCGAGACCTTAGTAATAGCTGTGCACATGCTCACTCACATCTGAATCGGTTGATATATACGAGTGCTGTCGCAGGCAAAAAAATTTTTCAAAATGTTACCCACATTAGAAATTGAAACTGCTTTATCAGAGCCATTTTTAAGATAAAGACAAACAAAAAATGCTCCTGAATCCTTATATCAAGGTCAAATACTTAAGAAAGGAACCTTTTTCAATTTCTATTTTTTTTTGCACCTCACTTTAAATATAATTTATTTTTAATTTAATGGCCGCCATTTTGAAACAAGATGGCTGATGAAGCTGGCCAGCGAACTTGGTCGACATATTGATGTATACTATTCACATGCCTTCTTACATCGAAATAGGCGAATACGTGTGTTATCGCGTGACAAATACAAGATCGTTTCAAAGTGTTAGCCATGCTAGAAATTCAAAGTGCTACAATTCAACCATTTTTTAAGATATAAACAAAAGAACAAATTTTCAGAAACAAAAACTGCTCCAGAATCTTTGTATCCAGGCCAAACACATAAAAAAATCTTTTTCATTTTCCAATTTTTTAATACCTTAAATTATTATTATTTTTTAAATGGCAATCCTTTTGAAACAAGATGGCGAATGAAGCTGATCAACGAACTCGGTCGAGACATTGGTATGTACTATGTACAGACCAAATTACATCCAAATCGGTTCATAAATACGCCTACTATAGCGTGACAAAAATCAGGTCGTTTTAAAATGTCAGCCACAATAGAAATTCAATATGCTATAACTCAGCCATTTTTTTTAGATGTAGACGAAACAAAACCTGTTCCGGAATCTTTGTATTAAGGTCAAACACATACGAAAAAAATCTTTTTCATTTTCTAATTTTATGGTACCTCATTTTAAATTTTAAATTTTTTAAATTTTTTAAATGGCCGCCATTTTGAAACAAGATGGCGGATGAAGCTGGTCAACGAACTCGGTCGAGATATTTGTATATACTATGTCCACACCAAGGTACATCCAAATCGGTTCATAAATACGCCTGTTATCACGTGACAAAAATCAGGACGTTTCAAAATGTCAGCCACGCTAGAAATTCAAAATGCTATAACCCAGCCATTTTTTAAGATATAGACGAAACAAAAACTGCTCCCGAATCTTTTTATCAAGGTCAAACGCATAAAAAAATTATTTTTCAATTTTCAGTTTTTTGGTACCACATTTCAAATTTAAATTTTCCTTAAAAATTTAAATGGCCGCCATTTTCAAACAAGATGGCGGATAAGGCTGGCCAACGAACTCGGTCGAGACACTGGTATGTACTATGTATAAACGAAGTTACATCCAAATCGGTTCATAAATACGCCTTTTATCGCGTGACAAAATTCGGGACGTTTCAAAATGTCAGCCACACTAGAAATTCAAAATGTTATAACTCTGCCATTTTTTTAAGATATAGACAAAACAAAAACTGCTCCGGAGTCTTTGTATAAAGGTCAAATACATAAGAAAAAAATATTTTTCCATTTTAAATTTTTCGGTACCACATTTCAAATTTTTAAATTAAAAAAAAATTTAAATGGCCGCCATTTTGAAACAAAATGGCTGATGAAGCTGGCCAACGAACTCGGTCGAGACACTGGTATGTACTATGTACACACCGAATTACATTTAAATCGGTTCATAAATACGAGTGTTACAGTGTGACAAAGGTCAGATATATATATATTTATTTTATTTTATTTTTTTTTTTTCAAAATTAATGATAAATTACAGCAGCACATATCTAATGCAATAAAATGGGATTTTTATTTTTATTTTTATTTTATTATGAATTTAAATATACTATGAAATATAATAAGTCTTTAAAGGTCTTTAGGTATATTGATGATATTTTGATTTTGAATTTTGAATTTTCTAATGAATATGATATTATATATCCAAATTGTTTAACATTGAATAGAGCAAACAGTGAGGATTATAATGCAGAATTTTTGGATATTTTATTCAAAATTATTGATAATAATTCTATTTTGGATTTGTACGATAAAAGAAATAGTTTTAATTTTTTCACTAGAAGCATGCCACATTGGTTTTCAAATTTGCATAAAAAAATTTACATAAATATAATCATTAATCAATTGATACGTTTCAATAAAATTTGTGGCAGAGACAATAATTTTTATAAACAGATTTTTAAGTTATTGGCTAATTTATTTTACAATAACAATTATCCCATTAAGTTTTTGAAATATTATTTAAAGACAGTTCTAAAAAGTGAATGGCAACGATGTGGACTGGCGGCGTGAACATGTGATGGCAGCCTTCTGGATCTTTCTGTATGAAATGGGCATCCTAAAGTCTTGTTAAAAGAACGGGTGTCTATTGATGAATTGAAACGAAGGAAAGCTGCAGACCTGGAATTTCTGGTTTTTGATAATGGATTTGGAAGAAAAATTTATTTGTTTATAGTTGACGGGTAGGAAACATTATACAGGTATTCATGTTTTGAGAAATTTCATTTTGCGGGTTTGGGGGGGGGGGGGCATGTTTATTCTGCATTCATGCTTGTTTTCTTAATTTTTTCTTTTGTTTTTAGTTTAATGATAATTTAAGCATTCCTCTAAAAGACTTTTTATTAAAGTTTTTTGTTTTTGTATGGTTAATATTATGTTTGTTAGTTTTTAATTTGAGTTGTTTTAGTTTTTTATGGAATTAGATTAATAAAATGACAATAGTTTTCAGTATTGAATGCGGGGTGAACATGTGTTCAGAAACCTGCAAATTTTAAAAGTGGGAGGTGGAGTTAGTTTTCTGTCTGTCCTCCCACTAATGAAGAACAGACTGTTTTTTTTTTTTTTTTTTTTTTTTTTTTACCTGTCTTTCTTGTTTTTATAAATACTTTATAGTTAAAAAAATTTCTGCAGATATACACCTTCCTTTTGAAGTTATGGTGTTTTAGCATTTTGAATTGATGTAATATACTAGGGGGCTCTGCCCCCTACGAGCTACGCTCGTCAACCCCCGTTCAGACACCGCAGACTCTAACAGCACGATAATTTGATCGGCTTTTGAAAGATTTCGGAAGACTGAATTATAATTTGAATCTGAGAATTATAATCTGACGTAATTTTCACCAAACTTTTCTTTTCCTTTTTAATATTCACGTAAAAATACTTTGTTAGAAATTAAATATTATGATCATCTTACAATATCAAATAAATGTCTCGAGCAATTTTTAAATTGAAACTATTTTGCAATATTATTTTTTGTTCATTTTATATAATAAGTGTAATGTGACGTAAATGTGACGTGAATTCTCCTATTTAAGACTTCTAACGCATGATGAATTTATTATCTTACAATATTCTGTCTCTTTTAAAATTCACGTGTAATTATAGTTTTTATGACGTAATTTTCAATGAGTTCCTGCTTTTTATATTTTCGGTTTATAATAGTCACGTGTAAAATAAATTTTTAATTTGATGTAAACATTATTGTTTGCGCTGTTTATACAACTTGGCAACAGTTTAAATTAATAACATTTTCTAAAATTTGTAAAATATTTCTCTCGAAATGCTGAAAATTTGAAATTAAAATTGAAATAAAACCTCAAAAAATGAGTCAAATAAGAAAAGTAAATGCAATCTGCACATCGAGAACTTATAACGTATAAAATGATCTAAAAATGACTAAATTCTCATGTATAGTTTTTGCTCCAATAAAACTTTTTTAATGGAACGATTTTGTCCAACTTTAGCATTAAATATCTCTTAAAATGTTTCTTCGACTTGAAAACTGTCTGCATCAGCGTGTTTATCAAACATTTCTCTATAATACCACCGATTTTCATATTTTTGTATGCAACAGTTTTTTTAATATTAACGATGGAAGGCCATGCTTAAACATTCAAATATGATGTGGATCTACCCGGAATATCTATGCAGATGTTCATTGGTCCATTTCCAAATCAAAACTTTTATATATATATATAGAAGGATAAGTGTAATGTGACGTAAATGTGACGTGAATTCTCCTATTTAAGACTTCTAACGCATGATGAATTTATTATCTTACAATATTCTGTCTCTTTTAAAATTCACGTGTAATTATAGTTTTTATGACGTAATTTTCAATGAGTTCCTGCTTTTTATATTTTCTGTTTATAATAGTCACGTGTAAAATAAATTTTTAATTTGAAGTAAACATTATTGTTTGCGCTGTTTATACAACTTGGCAACAGTTTAAATTAATAACATTTTCTAAAATTTGTAAAAAATTTCTCTCGAAATGCTGAAAATTTGAAATTAAAATTGAAATAAAACCTCAAAAAAATGAGTCAAATAAGAAAAGTAAATGCAATCTGCACATCGGGAACTTATAACTTATAAAATGATCTAAAAATGACTAAATTCTCATGTATAGTTTTTGCTCCAATAAAACTTTTTTAATGGAACGATTTTGTCCAACTTTAGCATTAAATATCTCTTAAAATATTTCTTCGACTTGAAAACTGTCTGCATCAGCGTGTTTATCAAACATTTCTCTATAATACCACCGATTTTCATATTTTTGTATGCAACAGTTTTTTTAATATTAACGATGGAAGGCCATGCTTAAACATTCAAATATGATGTGGATGTACCCGGAATATCTACGCAGATGTTCATTGGTCCATTTCCAAATCAAAACTTATATATATATATATATATATATATATATATATATATATATATATAACTCAAAAAAATTATAAAATAAAAAAAAATATCTATAAAAAATTAAAAATTGTAAAATCCTTCTATATATAAAAAAAAGTTTTGATTTGGAAATGGACCAATGAACATCTGCGTAGATATTCCGGGTTGATCCGCATCCAATTTGAATGCTTAAGCATGGCCTTTCATCGTTAATATTAAGAAAACTGTTGCATACAAAAATATGAAATTTGGTGGTATTATAGAAAAATGTTTGATAAACACGCTGATGCAGACAGTTTTCAAATCGAAGAATTATTTTAAGAGATATTTAATGCTAAAGTTGGACAAAGTCGTTCCATTAAAAAAGTTTTATTTGAGCAAAAACTATGCATGAGAATTTAATCATTTTTAGATCATTTTATACGTTATAAGTTCCCAATACGCAGATTGCATTTATTTTTCTTATTTGACGCATTTTTTGAGGTTTTATTTCTATTTTTAATTCAAATTTTCAGCATTTCGAGAGATGTTTTTTACAAATTTTAGAAAATGTCATTAATTTAAACTGTTGCCAATTGTATAAATGCGAAACAAATTATCATATCAAATATTTCTTCAAATTAAAACTTTATTTACACGTGACTATTACAAACAGAAATAAAAACTTTAAAATTAGAATTAAATGATTACATGTTAAAAGCAGGAAAATTACGTCATAAGAACCATATTTACACTTGAATTTTACGTCATATTTAAAATGCCCAAAAAATATGGTAAAACAATTTAAATTGAAAAATATATTTGCGCGAGATATTTTGAGATAATCTTTTCAACTATTATCGTGAATTCGAAGACAGCGCAAATAATATTTCCTTCTAATAACAAAAGTATTTTTACGTGAATATTAATAAGAGAAATAAAAGTTTGGTGTAAATTACGTCAGATTTGAAACGATACATTTAAAATGAATTATTTAAAAGAACTATCTTATAGCGCTGCTAAAAAATACCGGGAGACAATGACACTGTTTACTTAATTCATTTTACATTAGCTTATTTTCAAATAACTAATGTGTTTAATGAAATACGAAAACAGCCATTGTATCTCTTAACAGCAACAGATTTGGTCTTAAAAATCCCCAATCCAAGAAAAACGAATGGAAACCCGTTTACAGAGAGATCGCTACTGTTTTTTTTTTTTTTTTTTTTTTTTTTTAATTTTAATTCAATATTTTTAATGCCGATCAAATGCGTGCAATTAGCGTGCTTTTTGGATTTTGGTGTGCCTGAACGGGGGTTGGCGAGCGTAGCTCGTAGGGGGCAGAGCCCCCTAGTAATAAAAAAAAAATATTATAGGTTGGTTGGGTGGGTAGATGTTAGAGTACGAAGGAGGGTGGTGTTGTCTGGATAATACGCAATGGTTAATTAAAAAAAAGGGAGGGGGGGGGGGCTTTTGTATTATTACTATATATTTTTGATACGTATTTTCTATTATGTTGATTTGATATTTTATATGTAATTGGAGAATTTCATTAATATTATAATTAGCTTAATTATTGATTAATCTTATTTACAATCATTTGTTATTAAATTTTAATTTACTAAGGACAATATCATATTAATTACTAATAGTATGCCATTTTTATAGTGATTAATATACATATAAGTATATTTAATTAAATAAAGTTATACTGTATGTATCAAAATTGGGTAATTATTTTTATTATTATTCCATAGTATGCCATTTTTATAGTGATTAATATACATATAAGTATATTTAATATAAATAAAGTTATACTGTATGTATCAAAATTGGGTAATTATTTTTGTTATTATTCCTCTATTCTTTTTAATATTTTTCTATTTTCAATTTATTATCGGTTTAATGTTTTTGAATGTCCAATATTCATACTTTTTGGATTTTTATGGATGTATGAAAATAATCCCCACTCTATATTTGTGCTTTTTAGGTAATGGGAATTTAAGTATCTGTTAACTTCTATATACTTCCATATGTTTTTTTTTATTTCCTGTTCATTTTATAATTATCTTATATATAATAGATTTAAAAAAGAAAAAAAAATTATATTATTTTTAATAATTTATATTAATTATTACTGAATTTATTTTGTTTTATAGCATATAACTATATGCTATATATTATCAATGTTCTAGAATTATTTAAATTCTTAGTTTAGTTTAAATATGTTAGCTAATAGAATATTTTTTATGCTTTTTTAATTTTATTTCCAATAGTTTTTTTTTTTTTTTTTTTTAAATACATAGTGTGGTTTATATTAGGTTTATAATTATCTATATATAATGATATGTTTGGTTTTGCTGTTAAAATTTTTTTTTACATTCAAATGCTTACAAATGTTTATCTTGTGACATTTGAATAATAAAAGTAATACTAGATGGCAGCACCAAACTTTGTGTTTTGACGATAAGTTCTAAATTTTAATTTTTCTAGCTCCATTTCAGTTATAATTTACTACACCAGGGGGAATTTTTAGCTAAATTTTGACGATATTGTTAAACAGTTATTAATTATTTTAATTGTGCATTTTAAATAATGTAATTACTTTCTATTTATTTTATTTTATATTATATTAAATGTATTTAACATGGTATTTCAAAATTTATTTCAAAATGTATTAACTGCATCCTTTGGTATCATTTACTGTGATTTCTTAACTGTTTTATTCACCTTAATCTTTATGATATTTTGGTAGCCATGTGCGCGTGGATATTAGTAAAATACTGAAATATTAATCGGTATGGTGTTTATTATTTCTATTTTATATCCTATAAATATTTAAATAGGTTTTATTGATTCTTCCATTTCATATTATTTGTTTCTATTCTGTTTTCATTTTTAATCAATTCACTTGATTTTAATGGTTGTTTGGGCACAGGGGAAAATAATTTTTAGCTTTAGCTTATTTTTCTCACAGAAAACGACCATATTGCTTATGTCATTGAATTCTGTGCCCTTGACAACGTAATTCAATATATAAGCTTTTCCATTATTTGTCGGTGTCCACTTTTTTCTTTTTCTTCCATAATAAATCTTATAATAAATTAATTGAATTTTTTTTATACTTACAGCTTTAATTCATAATATTACGGTTTTTGATGGTGGTAGGTTATGTTTAATTAATGGTTATATATATATATATAAATTTTGAACGGAGGGTGGTTTCGGGGTCTGAGGGTCATTGTCGACGAAAATATACCAAAATTTTTTGAAATCGCTTTCCTCCGAACGGCTGCATTAGGTAGCTTTTTGTAATGAAAGCTACCTAATATCGTTTCCTTCTTCCATGGAGCGATGGGATTGTAAGATGTACGCGCATGAAAATAAATGTATTAGAGAAATTTAATAATAGAGAAATTAGAGAAATACTACAGTATGTTAACGTAATATTATTCCTTAACAAAATGAAATTTGAAAATTCGTCAGAAAGATGCGCGCAGCTACATATTATTGTTCTATTCTTTGGTTTCTAATTTAAGAGCTGGGGAAATAAAAATGACGTCACGTCGATGAACTTATAAAAAGAATTTTAATTATTCTCTTTATTATTAAACTGGCAAACCCCGTGGCTTTGCTCGCGTAATAGTTGAAATATGCCAAGTCATATTTGCATGACAATTTTGTACTAGAAGAACACTTTTTGGAATAATTCAAAAATTACAAATTAAGCCTCAGTTTGACTAAACTTCATTATAAAAGTAGAACAGAAAGAAATGAGATTTTAATTAATAAGAAGAACTAAAACTAATTCCAAATAAATGATAATTTAGAAAGTATTTTGAGACTTTTACGCTCAATTCAGTATTCATTTGAAGTTTTGAATTTTTTAGAAACCATCTTATCACAATTACATCTTAAAATTAACCATCATGTATAATTCCAAGCTTCTTGTCTAACAGTCTACCACCTATCTGGTGTTAGTGCCACCAACATAAAATGCCGAAACAGAGTTGAAATAGAATATCTCGAAAAATGTTCAAACAGAGACTGTCACCATTAATTTGCCAACATTAACCTTGAAATCGGTTCGTATTTCCTAATGTTCTATAAAAACGGAATTTAGATGTTTTTAAAAGTTTTCTTGTTGTTCCTGCCAACCAAGTGGTGGTGACACCGGCATAAAATATAGTCCGTATAGGATCAGAGACTATCGCTCTTGATTCGCAACCAATAACTTCTGTAATCGGTTTATTATTTCCTGAGATTCCATAGAAATCGTAATTTAGGACTATTTTAGAATGCTTTTCACTCCTTCACTTCGTTTTACCCCTTTTTAATTTAGAATTTATTTTCGACTGTTCTTAAAGGACATTAATATTTTATACGTAACTACCGTGCTATATTTAAAGTTTCTAGCCTCTTCCGTACCGCAGAAATTGCAATTTTGAAAGTTTTTTGCTCCTGCAACTCTCTAGGGGTTGTGGCACCGACATAAAATATAGCTTATGTTTGAGCAGGTTCTATCGCAATCAGTTTGCAACCGTTATATTTGAATTCGGTTTCGTATTTCATACGATAATATAAAAATCGTAATTTAGAACGGAATTTTCTTCCGACAATTCTTAGAAATCATTTGTATCTTTGAAGTAATTATTATTCCAAATTTAAAATGTTAGGCAACCTCTTTAACACAAAAAACGCAATTTAGAAAATTTTTTGCTCCTGTAACCCTCAGGTGCTAGTGAAAACAATGTAAAATATAGGCAATGTTGAAGCGGGGACTGTCACCATCAATTTGAAACCATTATTTCTGAAATCGGTTTATATTTCCTGAGATTGCGTAGACATCGCAATTTAGAACGTTTTCAGAACGCTTTTCCTTTATTTTCACCCCCATTTAATTTAAAATTTTTAACGAAGTGTTCTCAGAGACCATTTAAATCTCATAAGTAATTAGCAAGACAAATTTCAAGTTGCTAGCCCCTTCAGTATCACAAAAAACACAATTTCGAAAGTTTTTTAGAATGCAGCCACAAGGTGGTAGTGATGCCAACATGAAGTAGATCCTACATTGGAGCAAGGATTGTCATCATCAATTTCCAACCATTACTTTTGAAATCGGTTGGATACTTTCTGAGATTGCGTAGAAATCACCAATTAGAACTATTTTTAGAACGCTTTTTGCGCATTTTCAACCCTTTTAAATTTCGAATTTTTAAGGAAATATTCTTAGAGATAGTTTATATCTCAAGTAACTACCATTCCAAATTTCATGCATCTAGGCCCTTCAGTAACACAAAAATCGCATTTTCGAAAGTTCTTTTGCTACTGCACTCCCTTTGGGTTTAATAGCACCGACATAAAATGTGGCCTATGTTAGAGCACGGGTTGTCACCATCATTTTTTTATATCGGTTTGGTACCTCTTGAGATTGCGTAAAATTGCCTTTTAGAATGTTTTTTAGAACGCTTTTTGCGCATTTTCACCCGTTTTAAATTTCGAATTTTTAAAGAAATATTCTTAGAGATCATTTATATCTAATAGTAACTACCATGCCAAAGTCCATGTGTCTGGGCCCTTCAATAACACAAGAATCGCAATTTCAACTTCTTTTTGCTCCTGCACCTCCTTTAGGGGTAGTGGCATTGACATAAAATGTGCCTATGTTATAGCAAGCGTTGTCACCATCATTTTCACACAATTATTTTCGAAATCGGTTTTTTATTTCTTGAGATTGCGTAAAAATCGCCATTTAGAACGTTTTTTAGAACGCTTTTTGCGCATTTTCACAACTTTTAAATCTCGAATTTCTTTTTAAATGTTCTTAGAGATCATTTATATCTAATAACTAACTACCATGCCAAATTCCATGTATTTAGGCACTTTAGTAACACCAAAAATCACAATTTCAAACTTTTTTTGCTCCAGCACACACTTTAGGGTTAGTGGTATCGACATAAAATGTAGCGTATGTTGGAACAAGAGTTGTCACCATCATTTTGACACCATAATTTGTGAAATCAGTTTAGTACTTCCTGAAACTGCGTAAAAATCGCCATTTAGAACGGTTTGTAGAACGCTTTTCGCGCATTTTCACCCCTTTTTTTAATTTCGATTTTTTAAAGAAATGTCCTTTGAGATCATTAGTAAATTGTAAGTAACTACCATTCCAAATTTCATGTTTCTAGGCCCTTCAGTAACACAAAAATTGCATTTTTAAAACGGTTTTGGCTCCTGCATCCTCTTTTGGGCAGTGACACGGACATAAGATATAGCTTATGTTCTAAGTTGGCCTAACACCAACATTTTAATACCATTACTTTTGTAATCGGTTCGGTAGTTTCCCAGCTTACTTCCTGCAAATAAACAATTTGACCTCTTTATAATATTAGTATAGAAGATATAGATTAAGTGCTTCACATAATAAAGAAAAATTAAGTTTTTTTTTCGATAAACCACCTTAATATTAGAACCCTTTTGAAACCCTTCTCTAACGAAAATGTGACAAAAATAAATAAGAATGAAAAATCATGCGTTAAGCATAGATTATGAAATACTTTCCAACAGTTCTAGAATTCTTTAACGAAACTTCGCTGTTTAGGTAAATAAAACTAAGTAATAAAAAAAAGTGAGTAAACATTTTATAAACACATAACACATTTGAAAATACATTTCAGCAATTAAATATTTTTAGATATTTGAAATATTTTGGTATATATTTTTCAGAGATGGTTTTAAATAAATCATATCTTAAAATGTTTCATTTTTAACAGCACGTATTAAATATATTTAATGTAGAAGTAATTTTGGAAATTTACGTTCAGTTTTCACGTTAGAATTTGAAGTTTTCTTTCTACAGGAGATTGTAATTTGATGTAATGTGGTTATTACACAGCCATGATTTCCCCATCTATCGAAATTTCCCTCCTTAATTAGATATATCCGTACATTCTGTCTAATGGGACTACCATAAATTCTGGTGACACTTTGCGCAGCACTTATCAATTTATTTTCATCTGGTTACTGTAAACAAAATTTGCATTAACTAATGAACAAATTCTCCATTTATTCTTATTCAATTTTACGTATATTAAAGTAATATTTTCTTTAACTGAAGGAAATTAAAAAATTCTTCAGAAAGAATAAATGCAGAAACTTTTAATTACTAATATGAATTAATGAATGAGCTAATTATGAATTCTTTTGAGACTAATCATTATTATAATTATGAAAAAAGTTTAATTGTACTGATTAAAGTAAAATGTAAAAAAATAAAATAAAATAGTGTAAATAAAATTAGATTTTATTGATGTTTTATAAAAATACTTATGCATTATTTCCTAGGCTTATTTTGTGAATATTTTTAAGCTGATAATTCTTTTCAGTAGAGATTTACTTCTTAAATATGTAATTTTTAGTGTCATGACAGAATAAGTTCTGGTTTAAGCATTTTAATTTTAATATGGAGAATTTCTTTATCATAGAAATAGTATTTTCCAGAAAATAAAAAGTTTTATATACTTTATGTATAAAATATTTTTGCTTGAGATTTGAATTATTCTTTAGAAATTAAATTTTTTATTGATTGATATTGTTTTAAAAAAATTGTAGACAGGATACTTAGTTCTTGTTAGTTTATATAGTTTAAAAATACAATGCAGTATCATGTTAGAAATATGACACAAATAAATTAATTAGGCAGATAATATATTCAACATATTTTTTTAAATATTCTGTTATTATACTGAATTAATTCAGATACATTACGCATTTAATAAAATTGTTCTTAAAAATAGTTGCACCAAAAATATGTTGTTTTATCTATAAAGTCTTAACAAGAAAGTATATTAATAAGAAAGAAAAGTGCCCAGTTAAACTGATGGCATTGAGCTCAAAGGCTATTCACTCTAACTGTATATTATACTCTTATTGCAAAGAATAATGCCCCTCAAAAAATAAGTTAGGTAGCATTAGTCTCCGTTTTCCTCCTTTATACTTAATCGATCAACCTTCAAATCTAATCAGGGAACCGCCCTATCAGAATAAACCTGTATACCAAATTTATTGCAAATCAGACAATTCTGCATCAAAAACCCATTTATTAAAATTAAGAGGGATTATCCCCCCGTTCCCACCCACCCCCTTTATATTTAACCAATGAACCCCCAAAACTAATCAAGGAAGCGCCCTGTCAGAATAAAACTAGAAAAAATATTTGAAACAAGTTGGTTATTTCTATTAAGAGTTATTGCGTTACGTAAATACATACATACGCACATTACGTACACACATACATACAGAACCTGTGTGTCATTAGCTCTCAGGATTTGATAGCCTGTGAGCTAAAAAACAAATGTTTTTCACTGATTAGTTTATATTATAGTAATTTGAATAACTGTTTTATTTAACTTTGAGTAACAGGAGTTTAAAAATTTATGAATTTTCTTTACAGAAATTTATGTTTTAAAGAAAGTTTTTGATTTGTATTAAAGATGTCTCGTTGAAACTATCGTCATTTTGGCGTTAACACAGTGAAATAATAATAACAATAATAATAATAATAATAAATCCGTACTGAATAATAGTTATAACTTAAAATTAATTTTGATATTTGATATCCAACAAAACAAAGAAAAAAACAATAGATGTAAAAATTATTTGAACTATACACAGTAGTAAATAATCATATCATTTTCTCTTTTAGGTAGATTTCGTATGAAATACTACAACACATTGGGATCTCCCGTATTTTGGATTTTCGGAAAACAATTTGCAGATCTAAACCGATCATGACCCCTAGAACCCAAAACCACCACCAGTAGAAAACTTTATAATCTATCTATCTGTCCATTTATATCACTTTTTAATGGACACGATATTTCCATAATTCTACACAAATCTTTTCCAAACTGGTACATAAATTCAAGGGATATAAAATCTCGGTCAAGTTCGTTAATTGGCAAAATCGGACCAGGGGGATGGAAATAAGAAGGGGTTTTGTGAAAACCGGAAAAAATACATAACTTCCTAATTATAATACATATCGACAAAGTTTAAAGTTACTATTACTTCTAAAAAAGGGGCTCAAGCCACGAAAAAAACAGGGTTTTAGTGAGAAAAAAATTATAACTTATTGAATTCTCAACATATCAAATCCAAATAAATTTATTGTAAATTGTCTTAATATCACCTACAAAGTTTATATTGACAAATTTTTGATAGAACCAATTCTTAACGGGAAAAAAACAAAAACAAAAAAAAGGGGGGGGGGGTTGAAGAAGGAAAAAATCCATAACTTCGTCAATTCACAAGATATGAAATCTGCATGAATTTATTATATATCTTCTTAATATTATCTACAACTTTTATAATGACAAGTTTTTGATAGGACAAATGCTTACAGCAAAAACAAATTAAAAATACATCGAGGTTGACGAAAAAATATCTTTTTAAGGATGTACTCAAATCCAAACTGCTTATTTTCTAACTCATTTTTACATTTTTGCTTTCAAGCGCATCAAATTAGAAGGTTCTCTTATTCAGAAACTATATAATGTGCTGTAATGGTCGATTTTTTTCATAGAGGCAGAATATATTTTTAAAAATTATGTTAAAGCTGGTATTTTGAACCGAATTTCTCGAAGCGATTGCGTTGGAAACGAAAAATATTGTCCTACAGAGAAAATAATTGTTTATAAATTAAGTTCTAATTAGTTGAACGAAAAATAAAAACATAGGCCTCTTATAAATGTCTTTAAAAAATCATGTCAGCAAGTTTTATGTTTTTCCTTTTAAAAATGAATCTTAAAATATGTCAGAAAATTTCGAGTTGTTGAGTATGGAAAAATATTTTTTGAATACTTGTCTTAACCTGATTCTGAGAAAACCTGTCTCATATAAAAATGAAATTAAAAACTCGTCAAAAGCGACCAGATAAAATAGTTAAAGGCTTTTCATATCTAATCCTGATTTACTTTTTATTGGTGAAATTAGTACTCAACTTCGAAATATACCTGCGCCTGTAGGCCGAGCTGGCAGGGATTTTTTTTAATATTTCAATTTAATCACATTAAAAAATATATACAGTTTTGTTTTTTTCGCTTTATGCTTAGTATAGTTTTATTTTAATTATAGGCTATGACTCGAATTTGGGACCAAACAAATTATGATTTTTACGATAATTATCTGAAAATTGATGTTTGAATTTGCATATTTGACCTGTTGCAGATCTACATATGTTTTGAGATTTTTCTTCTTTTTTCTGCAAAATGAATATTTGTACATATTTTTGATACAATGCGTTAAACGTGTTAAAATGTCTAAGTGCGTGCAGGTTACAAATTAGTAAATCATATAAAAAATCCTTGGAAAATGGCCTACAAACCTTTGTAGGCTTCAAACGCCAACACTATTTCTTTACAGCGTTCACTGTAAAAAAAAAAAAAAAAAAAAAAAAAAAAAAAAAAAAAAAAAATCTGTACTTTTACAGATGTAAAGTTACAGAAATCTGTATTCTAAGTAAAATTTTATCAGTACACTATAAAAAAAGTAGTAAATCTACAAAACTAATTTTTGTAAAGCTACAGAAATCTGTAGCTTTACAAAATTATCTACTGAAATACGGTAATCTCACTCAAATTTTATCTATAACGCGGGTTGCAGTTACATAAAATGTTCTAGACATTCCAGTTTCCTAAAAAGTTCTTAGTAACCTTACAGATTTTTTATTTATACCGCAAATTTTATCTGTTACATGAATTTTCGTTGTTGTCGTTGCATAAAATGTTCTAGGAATTCTAGTTTCTTAGAAAAAATTTAGTAACTTTACACATTTTCTTTTACAGTGTATGAGTGAATTTCATTAAAAAAATCGTGTAATTCTGAGAATTCCATGTATTCGCGTTCTGTGCAACACGCCATTTGCAATGTCATTTAACAGAGCTTCCCACTAGTACGAGTACGTATCTATTAACTTCACCTTGCGTGATTTTTTTTACTTTCTGTCCTTTTAATTATGTTCGATTTTCCGTACGGCTCATTTTCAAAAAAAAAATTTCACAAAAGGAATATCTCTTTGGCATTTTTATCCCATACAGACTTATTTCGTTCCCCTTTTACGAGAGGGGAGAAAGCAAAAAATAAGCAGATTCATCAGATGGTGCATATTTAAAATCATTATTATTTTAAATTATTATCAATGTTATTTAAGACAGTCTATACATCTATCAATCAGGCTCGATTTTAACTGAAAATTGAATTAGATTTTAACTTTGCATACAAACAACTCATTACAACGAAACATAAGCTCTTTCTAGACAAACGGTTATTTTACTTGATATGGTTATTGACATTTCGGAAATATATGTTTTATACCAATATAAGTGCTGCTATCTAGTGGCTAAAAATTAAAACATTGACTGCTATCTAGTGCCTAAAAATAAAAATAATGACTAACTTGATTTTACATCTGAAATAATTAGTAATTCTCAATCATTTGATATATTTGTACCTGAACTCAATTTAATTTTTTTCTGATTTACACTGACTTGCTACCTGAACCATCCATATATTCATTCGGGGGTTTTGAAAAGTAAAGATACAATGCCGCATACTGATTCAAAAAACTTTCAATTGATAAAACGTCCATTACAACATATTAATTCGAACATACGTTATTTTTCAACATTCTTGTCGTCATTGCCTAAACATTCGTTAAGTTCTTGTAGAAGCTTTTGTATCCCACAGTCACAGAAGGTAACCTCTTTTTGTCGAAATCTCATTCAACTTCGATTTTGATCTAATCATCGTCGTGGAAGTTTTTCCCTGTGAGATGTTCCTTTAGGAAAAGGAAAAACTGGTAGTCGCTGTATGCAAAGTCCGCGCTGTAAGGTTACATAGCTGTTCTAGGTTTCTGAACATTGGTTGTACCTCCAGAGAAAGATCGACAACACTTCTTTATATTTTGTCGATTCATAATGTTCCCATCGACGGAAAACAATCTTTGTGAATATCCGCTGGACACTCACTTTTTGCATGAAGAAAACATTTGCCAGAAAGTACTTCACATTTGGCGGGATACTGAATTGACGCAGCCATTATAAATACGTGTTACACGAAATATACTCAAGGCCCCAATAACGGCTGCAAACGACAGGTTAAAATTTCAAGATCAGAATATGCGATGCCAACGCGTTAATTTTTCTTTCTTGATGTCTGAGGTATATATGTACTTTTCGGAAACACCTCGTACATTCTTAGTAAATGTTTGTCTATGATTCTTTCTTATTCTCGATCGAAACTGAGTTCTAAAGCTTGAAGAGTATTTCAATTTCGACTGAAGTGTATAAAATTATAAAAATATTTAATTGAAAATATATTTAAATATTAAAACTTATATGGTACTACCTTTCTATTTCTTTATTTTGTTTCTGCATAAAGCGATACTACAAAAATCATATCTGAAAGAAATATATTTATTAATTTTGAAAAATTGGAAAAAAAATTACAATCATATATATTAAAATTACAAACATAAATTTAACATTTACGAATACATTCTGAGATAAAAATTGCACAATCAATAAAAGCTTCTAATCTAATTGACAAAGTTTTGCAATAATTTAATAATGAATGCTATAAAATATATATCCATTGAAAACAAAGTAATAAAAATAATATAAAATCATACGGCGATTTCACCATCACCTAACTGACTGCCGTTTAAATATCATCATCGTTATTAAGTTTTACGCATATTTTACTATTTATTCTCGTCTGGAGATAGTCCAAATGTCGTTCGGAAATGCATTAATTTCCTTCATATTGCAGACATTTAATACGCAACTATAAAATTTTATTGATCTATAACCGAGGAGCGTTATTTCTTCGTTGCTTTTACGAACCTTTTTGACAGAACCTTTAAAAGTCTTGGAGATTTTATGTCATTGCATCCTTATCGTAATGTTCTTTGTTTAGAGTAAGATATAAATATTTTCATTTTAGTTTATGTTTCAATGTTCATTTTTAATGCAGTTTGAAATACCTATGTAGTATGTTATATGAAAATGAGTATACTGATAATAGGTATTATCTTATGTCTTTGAAGAGAAGATGAAAATAATGTGACGTTTTTCAAATGTATATTTTTAAATAGAGTTTTACTAAAGATAACAACAATTTATTTCAAAAATATATATTCTAAAAACACACTCAAAATATATATTAAACATTTAATTGCTAAAAAGGACGTCAAACGTTAATAAAATACATTAAAAGATCTTAATAATTTGACATGTTTCGATTGAATTTACTCAATCATCATCAGAAAAACAAATAAACACAAAGATGGAAAATGACAATAAACTATTACAAATGAAATTTAAAAATAAATAATTTTTATTTATTATTATTAAATTATTTATTTATTTATTTTTAAATTTCATTTGTAATAGTTTATTGTCATTTTCCATCTATGTGTTTATTTGTTTTTCTGATGATGATTGAGTAAATTCAATCGAAACATGTCAAATTATTAAGATCTTTTAATGTATTTTATTAACGTTTGACGTCCTTTTTAGCAATTAAATGTTTAATATATATTTTGAGTGTGTTTTTAGAATATATATTTTTGAAATATTTTTAATGGACGTATATGAGAACTTCTGCTTATAATTTAATAACAATTTATTTATCATTTTAAATCAGACTCTGTACGATTGTAAATTCCTTCTTTATATAATAATTTTGTTTAATGTCTGATCGTTTAAAATACTTTTCTAAAAGAGACTGGAGATGTAACATGATTTTAAAACGCAATAATTAAGTTAAACATTGTGAAAATCGTAATTTAGAAAACAAAAGTTTAACCTATAGTTCAGAATCCTACCCAACTTCACTCATTTGAAATCAGAATTAGAAATAGGCCCATTTTAATTCCATAGATACTGAGAAGAATGTTTGATGAGCTTTATTAATTTTAATGCCGTGCAGTCGATTTCTAAATTGTTCTGTTATTTTCCCTACACCAACTAATTCAAGACATAAATTAAAACTAATGAAATGCAATTTCAGTATTGTTCTCTGCTTTTTTTTTATTGCATACTGGAAAAGTACAATTATGCATAATAAATTACTGTACCATTTCGCCGACTTAATTAACAAAACTCGTACGAATTCAAATCCGTCAGCGTTTAAAAATAAACTAATGACAATAAATCTAATAGTGATTATGCATTTAGGTAAAAAGACCTTGTTAAAATTTTATATGAAGAATGAGGAGAAAATAATCTAGACAATCCGGCCAACCTTCGTCCGGCAGCAGTTGAAAGATCCTTAACAGCGCATATCATCAGACGATACAGGCGTGAGCCCGTGTGACGCCGCCGTGACATCAGCGTGCGTCTCTGAGCAATGTCCAGTGTCTAACACTCTGCATGGGCCCCAAAATTTGAAATCTGGTCGCCACGCACAACATCACTCCCAGCACTAAAAGTGTCTTACTGCACTGTTCTATCTGTCTTGGTTCACCCCAAGGATACCGAGTGAGCCGGACATCCACAAAGATGTCGGCATCGAGACTTTAATCCCGAGGCAATTATTTTTCTACTAGAATCGTCGAAGTTCAAACCCTATGAAAAAGAAGGCGGTGCTACAGAGCACTGGATGGTTGGGCTAAATTCATCCATGAGACCATAGAGAGTTTCTCTTAGGTAGCAGACTATATGCATACCTCCCGTTTGGACCTCTAGATGACCTTCCACATTCTCATTTCGCAGATCAAAATTAATCGACCACCGGAAATTACCATGGAACTTATTACCTACTACCTTTCTGGCCCCGAAGTATCCCTTCCAAGTTAAATGAGTCAGGTTTGTGAAGACGCCACTAGCGACTTCGGATGACCGTGGATTTGTTTCTCCTCAATCACTGTACGCGGGTTCTCACTCGGGGATTTAGTAGCGTGAAAGCAGTCAAATCCGACTGTCGCGCAAACTCCGACGTTGCATAGACATGCCGTACTGGTTTTCGGCCCGGGGGTCGGTCATTTCTTAGATTGCTGCCAAATTAATTGTCGAGCCCTCGATCCGGTTCCCCGTGACCTTCCAATCGGGGAACGGCCCACGCTCCCTACCAAAATTAGTGCGTCTTGCGCTCGCCAGTCACATACTGGTGTCGCGCAACGACCAGCGCTTGGTCAAATGATTTCTTGCTCTTTTACTTACCACCCCACCAGTGGCCGAGAGGTTCTGCTCTCGAAGCTGGTAGACGGGAGGTGCTGGTTTCGATCCCAATCGCGCCCGTCGGCCTAATCGTTCGGAGTTTTCGTGGTTTTCTTCGAACCTTGGTTCTCCAAGCGTTAATACGGGTTAGGTTCCCTTAGAAAGACCTCCACGGAAGGCATTCCCACACCTTAGGGCCTATATCCCACGTGCAGATAATTGGCCGACATAAATACAACCAACCAACCTCTTTTACTTACCAGATCTTGAGGTCCGCTCACAACTACTCCAGTTACGAGGTTCCAGAGGATTAGCTGACGCATGGAGACGAGGGGATCCCCATACTGCCGGAGGAGGTCTAAAGCCTCCCACGACACTGGAACCAAGGGTTAATGCCTGGCGTTCTCGCGGATTGTATCGACACATAGGAGTTTTTTGGGCCCTGGTCTATAGAGAGGTTCTTATTGTGTGGCCGAGATAAGAAAAATCCTGGATAGATAAAATAAATAAAGTGAACATTAAAAAGGTACATATTATTACTTAAAACGCGACTAATGCAAAATGCTGAAAGATCATGCAGATAACTTATCCCTGCGACCTATTGCAACCAAATGCAACAGACCTACATACTTTGTTGAAAAATATTATGTAAGTTTTTTTAAAAACCATTTTACCACATTCTGAATATGTTTTACACTCTACTAACAACGTTATTGATAAAATAAAAGATCTGACAATTACCGAGAAAAACATTTTTGCAAGTTTGGATATAGTATCATTGTATCCCTCAATTAATGTGCAAGAAAACAAATTATTCATAGAAAATTCTCTTAAGAAAGATCCAATATCAGATGTACAGATAAAACTTAGTCACATTTTAATTAAGATTGTGGACCTTTTTAATGTTCACATTATTTATTTTATGTTTAATCAAGGTGAAAAATTGCGTTTCGTCTTATGATATTATTTATATACCCTGAATAGATGTCCTGCCTTCGAAGGTTCCAAAACTTGTAGTGAGTGAACTTCATCCATAGGAGCTTAACGACAAAAAAGACCGCTAATTCTCAGAATGATCGGTGGAATGAAAGAAAAGAAAATTCCGGACTTCCCTAAAAAAAAGTCAACTGACCAGTTACCTTGACAACAGGACTGAGCCGAGACTGGTTCTAGAGTCTTTCTTATTCGTGCCAGACAGTACCTCAATCATTGCTTCAGATAATCGTTCGGTATGCTGCTTTCTCATTAGATAATCTTCACTCAGAATTTTAAAACATTAGACAATATACACGTATAGGCATTATTTAGCCTAAAAAACAGAAGTTATTGACCAGATTAGTAAGTAAAAATATTATATCATTAGTAATTTTAATAATAAAAATACATCAATATATATATATATTAAATTATTTATACCGCATTTAAATTTCCAACGCTATTTAATATCTTCTAAACCTTTTTCTATTGTATCTTACACACAAACTCATATTAACAACAACAAAAAAGACATTAACTAAAAACCGTAAATAAAAAAAATACACTTTTCAGCTAAAAATATATAAAAGTTTCCCAATTAGATGAATTCTTTCAAAGTGCAGATTAGGCTAATTTAAAATAAAAGAATTTTCTCATATTTTGTATGTACATATTTTTAAAGAACTGAATAACTATTATCGGCGAAAAACTCTAAGAGAATAAAAATGTAATAAATGTTCAAATATTTTATGTATATTTCATGTTACTCACCAGGTCTCCCACACGAGATGATTCTGTAACACAAGATCTTGCTTGCTGTACAAATTACATGTGAATTTTATTAAAGACTAAAATATACTTTTTATGCTCAATATATTTATGTACTCGCTACCAATTATCAATTATGACACATATGCTTTTTCTTCTTAGTTTTGTATATTTAGTTATATTACTGCATATGTTTCTTTACGTTGCTGCAAACAAGCGTTCTTTGCTGGAAATGTTTAATAAATCATGCTTTAAAGAAACATAAAAAAGATTAAATTGCGTTAAGTTTTCAAACGAATTTTAATTGAAACCACAAACTTTGCTCTATTCAATGGTTTAAAAATTTAAATCGCACGAAATTTGGGAGAAATAATGCAGCCATAAAAGCAAAATCAATAACGCCAACAAGTGGCCATCACTCGTATGGCGTCAGCATTAGTCGCGAACGTATTTTTGCTTTAAAAAATAGATTGCATTTTATAGTCATTTTTTAAAACAAAGTTAAACTAGTCGGATGTATCAATCCCAAAATTTTCCTCTATATCATACATGTTAGTACTTCCTGAGAAATGCAGCATATCAGCGCTACCGGTTAGGTGATTTACAAAAAAATCATCAACGACTTATGTCAACTTCTAACGGAATTTGAAATTTGATGCAATCGATGCATTTTTTTAATTTAATTTTATTTAATTTTATTTTTTGAGAAAGAGCTATTGCGGAAATCGTAAAAGATTCTGAATGGCAGCGTCTCCTGTTGGGCGATTTACACCAAAACTAGTTTGGACTAATTTATACCAGGGACTAACTGAATCTGAAGCTTGATGAAAATTCATTAATTAGTTCTTGAGATACAGCTATTGCGGAAATCTTGAAAAATGCAGCATAGCATCGCCACCTGTTAAGTGATTTACACCAAAATCTAATCATCAATGACTTACGTCAACTTCTAACTGAATCTGAAGTTTGATAAAATCCATGCATTATTTTTTGAGAAAGAGCTATTTTGGAAATTGTAAATGATTCTACATAGCAGCGTCTTCTGTTGGGCGATTTTCACCAAAAACTAGTTTGGAATAATTTATATCAGGGACAAACTGAATCTGAAGCTTGATGAAAATTCATGCATTAATTCTGGAGATTCAGCTATTGCGGAAATCTTGAAAAAGGTAGCATAGCAGCGCCCCCTGTTGGTCGATTTACAAAAAAAAACTAAACGACATTAATGTATATCAAGAATTAACTTAATCTGAAGTTTGATGAAAATTCGTGGATTAGTTCTTGAGATAGAGCTATTGCGATAATCATGTATAATGCAGCATAGCAGCGCCATCTGTTGAACGAACACGAAAAAGTAATCAACACCAAATTATATCAAGGACTGACTAAATCTGGAGTTTGATGAAAATACAAGCAGAGTTCTTGAGATATAGCAAAAATCGTGGAAAATGCAGCATAGCAGCGCCACCTGTTGGACGAGTTACACCAAAAAGTAATCAGCACCATATTATATAGAGGTCTAACTGAATCTAAAGTTTTGTGAAATTCAGTGCATTAGTTTTTTGAGATAGAGCTCCCACAAAAATTTTCTCACATACAGACACTCCGACAGATATTCGACTTATCGAGTGATTCTTGACAAATATCGAGAATCACAGGCAGAGTGACAAACAGAGTCACAGACAGACATTTTCTAAAATCCATCAAATCGTGTTCAGTACCTTCTAAAATGTATACATCAGTCGGTAACCGGAAGTCGAAATTTTTCACTAATCCAATATTTTCTTCTTGTAAAGATAGAAGTAAGAAAAAAGAAGTAATAATTAAATTTTATTTAAAAATTAGTATATAATTCACATTTGTCTTTTTTTTTTTTTTTTTTTTTTTTTTTTTTTTAATGACAAAGAACTTTCAATGTTTCTTTCAAAAGATATTATCTGTGAGGTAAATCATTACGTTAAAGTAATTATTTCTGTTTTTTATGCTTGCATGTAAACAATGCGTGATTTTTTTAGCTTTAACACTGAAAATACAATGTATGGATTGAATAAAAAAAATAATCTATAAAAGAAACACCGGCCTTTTTTATCCTCATCTTTTGCCTTTTTTAATGCGTGTGGTTTTCTTATCTTGCATCATCTCTGTATGTTTCATCTGAAAAAGAAATGCCGACAAACGTGCTTTATCAAAGAAGCAACTGCAAAATCCTTCGCAATAACAAATACTAATTATGACTTTATAACGAATTATGTTAATTTAGATTTTATAAAACTCTATCTATATAAATATATTGTAGGCACATATAATAATTATGATTTAGAACAAACCACGTCACCTTTTTATCCCCTTTTCCTATCTCCCCCCCCCTTTTTTTTTATTCCTTTTCATGCATGCCATAGTTTTGACTAACATTCTCACGGTAAGTTTTGTAAAAAAAATCATAAAAAAAGAAAGGTGAGATTCTTGCGACGTGCTTTATCAGAATAACACCGTCTAGGAAATTAGCAATATAATTGTCGAAGCAGATTTAAAAAACTGACCGACAAATCAGTTTTATGCGAAATTCATGGTTCAAAATTTTAAGTATGCATGTAATAATAGCATGTAATTAACAAAAAAATATTATTGTAAATCTTTAGGTAGATTAAATCATTAAATTTATTATTTCATACACTATGCAAGAAATTTGTTTAAAAATGTCACATATCAAATCCATATATATATTTTTTTTTCTATGAATTTATTTTAAAGTACTTTTTCTATCAATGTGAGTTTTTAGTAGCTCCTTATAAATGTAATTTCTTAAGAAAATCTATACGATATGAAAACGTGAATAAAATATTTTCGAAATGGAATTCTGTATAAATTTATTCATCATGTTTTTAGAAACAAAGTTCTACGAGAAATATTTTGAGATATCAGTATAAGGGAAAAAAATCCTAATTTTATTTAGAAATGTATTTCTATCCTTCGTTTATAAAAATTTTAGTCATTCTTTAAGGAGTCTGTCTAAGTTCGAAGTGTTTTTTTTATGCACATTATTGAACAAATACACATATTTTTATTTGAAATCTAATACGGAATGATGAAACAACATAAAATCCTAACAATATCTTCATAACATTTAAAAAAATTGGTATTTTTTGCCTTTTTTAAAAAAGTAAAATTTCATGCTTAGTCCAGATATCGTACGCTCAATTCAACGAAATAGCATTTCAATTTCCTTTGTACAACATACTACTATTACACTTACCTGTGCACTGAACTAGGTGTTTTACAGTGTCTGCAAGAATAACTGAAGTATTTCCAAGTGTGTCAAAAAATATATATAATTACCATTTTTTTAAACATTTGAGCACTTTTAAAATAATTACATTATCACAGAGATTTTTTACTCTAGTTCAGAACATAGTGAGTAATATGGAAAGCATTAGGAAATCATTTCACTGAAATGTGTTTAAAAATTTTTATGTAATGGTGTTTATCGAAAATAAAAATAACGGAAAGATTGATTTTCCATAATTTGCACTTAAAGATTTTTTATCTATAAAATTAAAGGAGAAGTGATAATTAATGTGTCAGTTTTTCTTTTTTTTTAAATAAAAAAAAGTAACAAAATCATGCATAGAAACATTGTTTAGAAATCTCCAGGCCTTCCTAAGTCCTTTTCTGGTAATTGACTTATTACTTCCTGATTTTTAAATTGGCCATAACTCCTTTTCCACCTATCTTAGGAATAAAATTAAAACACTTTGCAGTTGTAAAATATTAGTCCTTCAAATAAAATTTATTTAATATGAAATTATTAATTTCTTAAAGCGCGTTTAAATATATATATATATATATATTACTTTCTTTATTTTTTATCTCTGTTCAGTGAACAGAATTGAGGAGTGAACAGTGTTCACTCCTCAATTATAACAATTTAAAAATTTTAAATAAAAAATAATTCCATTTTCGACGTAAGTCAAAAGAAGGAAGTGGTATTCCCTCCCCCATATGCAATTTTGTTATAAAGTACTTCTCTTTATACTGTCAATGCCAATAATATGCAAGTCGCTTTGTTTTTCCAACTGGTATATGAGATACGGAGTCTTGAAATTGTATATATGGCCTCCAGTCACGACTAAAAAGGACATGTAGATTAAATAATCATTTTATAAAAAAAAATCTTCGGTTTAAAAAAAAAAAGTCCTTCCGGCCAGTGCCGGGAGGAAGAGGTAGCTTTCATAATCCTTATTTAAAATAAGCCAACTTATATCATGCAAACACACGAAGCTCAATTTAGTGGAAACCGAATATAGGAGATTCAATACTAATTTTTATCAATATAATGAATGAGAATTTCGCGAAATTAGTCAGCTTTATCCAAGCTGCTTTTCTTTAAAGTAACTTATATTTGGCTGCCAAATTCGGCAATTTCTTAAAGTGCCTGTCATTTTAAGACAACATGGTGGATGAGGCTAAGCAGTGAACTTGGTCGAGACCTTAGTAATTGCTGTGCACATGCTCACTCACATCGGAATCGGTTAATATATAGGAGTGCTGTCGCATGCAAAAAATCAGATTTTTCAAAATGTCACCCACAAAAGAAATTGAAACTGCTATATCTGAGCCATTTTTTAAGGTAAAGACAAACAAAAAATGCTCCTGAATCCTTATATCAAGATCAAATACTTAAGAAAGAAACCTTTTTCAATTTCTAATTTTTTTGCACCTCACTTTAAATATATATATATATTTTAATTTAATGGCCGCCATTTTGAAACAAGATGGCTGATGAATCTGGCCAGCGAACTTGGTCGAGGTGTTGATGTATACTATCCACATGCCTTCTTACATCGAAATAGGCGAATACGGGTGTTATCGCGTGACAAATACAAGATCGTTTCAAAATGTTAGCCATGCTAGAAATTCAAAGTGCTATAAATCAACCATTTTTTAAGATATCAACAAAAGAACAAATTTTCAGAAACAAAAACTGCTCCGGAATCTTTGCATCAAGGCCAAACACATTAAAAAAATCTTTTTCATTTTCCAATTTTTTAATACCTCATTTTGAATTTTAAATTTAATTTTTTTTAAATGGCAACCCTTTTGAAACAAGATGGCGAATGAAGCTGGCCAACGAACTCGGTCGAGACAATGGTATGTACTATGTACAGACCAAGTTACATCCAAATAGGTTCATAAATACGCCTGTTATCGCGTGACAAAAATCAGGTCGTTTTAAAATGTCAGCCACAAGAGAAATTCAAAATGCTATTACTCAGCCATTTTTTTTTAGATATAGACGAAAGAAAAACTGTTCCGGAATCTTTGTATTTAGGTCAAACACATACAAAAAAAATCTTTTTCATTTTCCAATTTTTTGGTATCTCATTTAATTTTTTTTTTTTTTAATTTTTTTAAATGGCCGCCATTTTGAAACAAGATGGCGGATGAAGCTGGCCAACGAACCCGGTCGAGACATTGGTATGTACTATGTATAAACGAAGTTACATCCAAATCGGTTCATAAATACGCCTTTTATCGCGTGACAAAATTCAGGACGTTTCAAAATGTCAGCCACGCTAGAAATTCAAAATGCTATAACTCAGCCATTTTTTAAGATATAGACGAAACAAAAACTGCTCCGAAATCTTTGTATAAAGGTCAAATACATAAGAAAAAAATATTGTTCCATTTTCAATATTTTGGTACCACATTTCAAATTTTAAATTTTTAAAAAATTTTTAAATGGCCGCCATTTTGAAACAAAATGGCGGATGAAGCTGGCCAACGAACTCGGTCGAGAGATTGGTATTTACTATGTACACACCGAATTACATCCAAATCGGTTCATAAATACGCCTTTTATCGCGTGACAAAATTCAGGACGTTTCAAAATGTCAGCCACGCCAGAAATTCAAAATGCTATAACTCAGCCATTTCTTAAGATATAGACGAAACAAAAACTGCTCCGGAATCTTTGTATAAAGGTCAAATACATAAGAAAAAAATATTTTTCCATTTTTAATTTTATGGTACCACATTTCAAGTTTTAAATTTTTTTAAAAATTTTAAATGGCCGCCATTTTGAAACAAAACGGCGGATGAAGCTGGCCAACGAACTCGGTCGAGACATTGGTATGTACTATGTACACACCGAATTACATCGAAATCGGTTCATAATTACGGGAGTTACAGTGTGACATAGGTCAGATATATATATATATATATATATATATATATATATATATATATATATATATATATATCAATTTTGAACGGAGGGTGGTTTCGGGGTCTGGGGGTCATGATCGATGAAAATATACCAAAATTTTTTGAAATCGCTTTCCTCCGAACGGCTGCAATAGGTAGCTTTTTAGGTAGCTTTCTTTACAAAAAAGCTACCTATTGCAGCCGTTCGGAGGAAAGCGATTTCAAAAAATTTTGGTATATTTTCATCGATCATGACCCCCAGACCCCGAAACCACCCTCCGTTCAAAATTGATATATATATATATATATATATATATATATATATATATATATATATATATATATATCTGACCTATGTCACACTGTAACTCCCGTAAATATGAACCGATTTCGATGTAATTCGGTGTGTACATAGTACATACCAATGTCTCGACCGAGTTCGTTGGCCAGCTTCATCCGCCGTTTTGTTTCAAAATGGCGGCCATTTAAAATTTTTAAAAAAATTTAAAACTTGAAATGTGGTACCAAAAAATTAAAAATGGAAAAATATTTTTTTCTTATGTATTTGACCTTTATACAAAGATTCCGGAGCAGTTTTTGTTTCGTCTATATCTTAAAAAATGGCTGAGTTATAGCATTTTGAATTTCTAGCGTGGCTGACATTTTGAAACGTCCTGAATTTTGTCACGCGATAAAAGGCGTATTTATGAACCGATTTGGATGTAATTCGGTGTGTACATAGTACATACGAATCTCTCGACCGAGTTTGTTGGCCAGCTTCATCCGCCATTTTGTTTCAAAATGGCGGCCATTTAAAATTTTTTTTTAAATTTAAAATTTGAAATGTGGTACCAAAAAATTGAAAATGGAAAAATATTTTTTTCTTATGTATTTGACCTTTAGACAAAGATTTCGGAGCAGTTTTTGTTTCGTCTATATCTTAAAAAATGGCTGAGTTATAGCATTTTGAAATTCTAGCGTGGCTGACATTTTGAAACGTCCTGAATTTTGTCACGCGATAAAAGGCGTATTTATGAACCAATTTGGATGTAACTTCGTTTATGCATAGTACATACCAATGTCTCGACCGGGTTCGTTGGCCAGCTTCACCCGCCATCTTGTTTAAAAATGGCGGCCATTTAAATTTTTAAGAAAAATTTAAATTTGAATTGTGGTACCAAAAATTGAAAATTGAAAAAATATTTTCTTCTTATGTGTTTGACTTTGATAAAAAGATTCGGGAGCAGTTTTTGTTTCGTCTATATCTTAAGAAATGGCTGAGTTATAGCATTTTGAATTTCTAGCGTGGCTGACATTTTGAAACGTCCTGATTTTTCTCACGTAATAACAGGCGTATTTATGAACCGACTTGGATGTACCTTGGTGTGTACATAGTACATACAAATATCTCGACCGAGTTCGTTGGCCAGCTTCATCCGCCATCTTGTTTCAAAATGGCGGCCATTTAAAAAAATTAAATAATAAAAAAAATTAAATGAGATACCAAAAAATTGGAAAATGAAAAAGATTTTTTTTTGTATGTGTTTGACCTTAATACAAAGATTCCGGAACAGTTTTTCTTTCGTCTATATCTAAAAAAAAATGGCTGAGTAATAGCATTTTGAATTTCTCTTGTGGCTGACATTTTAAAACGACCTGATTTTTGTCACGCGATAACAGGCGTATTTATGAACCTATTTGGATGTAACTTGGTCTGTACATAGCACATACGAATGTCTCGACCGAGTTCATTGGCCAGCTTCATTCGCCATCTTGTTTCAAAAAAGTTGCCATTTAAAAAAATTAAATTTAAAATTCAAAATGAGGTATTAAAAAATTAGAAAATGAAAAAGATTTTTTTTATGTGTTTGGCCTTGATACAAAGATTCCGTAGCAGTTTTTGTTTCTGAAAATTTGTTCTTTTGTTGATATCTTAAAAAATGGTTGATTTATAGCACTTTGAATTTCTAGCATGGCTAACATCTTGAAACGATCTTGTATTTGTCACGCGATAACACACGTATTCGCCTATTTCGATGTAAGAAGGCATGTGGATAGTATACATCAACACCTCGACCAAGTTCGCTGGCCAGATTCATCAGCCATCTTGTTTCAAAATGGCGGCCATTAAATTAAAAAATATATATATATTTAAAGTTAGGTGCAAAAAAATTAGAAATTGAAAAAGGTTTCTTTCTTAAGTATTTGATCTTGATATAAGGATTTAGGAGCATTTTTTGTTTGTCTTTACCTTAAAAAATGGCTCAGATATAGCAGTTTCAATTTCTATTGTGGGTGACATTTTGAAAAATCTGATTTTTTGCATGCGACAGCACTCCTATATATTAACCGATTCCGATGTGGGTGAGCATGTGCACAGCAATTACTAAGGTCTCGACCAAGTTCACTGCTTAGCCTCATCCACCATGTTGTCTTAAAATGACAGGCACTTTAAGAAATTGCCGAATTTGGCAGCCAAATATAAGTTACTTTAAAGAAAAGCAGCTTGGATAAAGCTGACTAATTTCGCGAAATTCTCATTCATTATATTGATAAAAATTAGTATTGAATCTCCTATATTCGGTTTCCACTAAATTGAGCTTCGTGTGTTTGCATGATATAAGTTGGCTTTTTTAAAATAAGGATTATGAAAGCTACCTCTTCCTCCCGGCACTGGCCGGAAGGACTTTTTGTAAAGAAAGCTACCTAATATTTCTGTAATTCGCTGTACTTTTAACTAAATAAAATGTATTTAACAAAAAATTTTCTTATTTTTAAATACCTTTTTTTATTCCTGGCTACTGTCAATTCCTCATAGACCAGCTGGCAAAGCAGAAAATGACTTGCAGATTATTGACAATGTATAGAGATTTCTTTTCTTACCGAATCGCATATGAGCATTTACACTCTTTTGAGTTACAAGTTGTTGAAAAGGCTGATTTTTGAAAATGTTCAATATTTTATCTATATATATAAAAACCGTTCTTTGTGTGTATGTCCTTTATACAAATCTTCAATTTTTTTGACGGATTTGCACGAAACTTCACTTACATAGGCTTTAGAACGTGGAAAAGATCACTGTCTACTTTAAAAAATCATCACAACACTATTTATCACTTTTTTCTATCATCTTTCATAATTTAACATTATAGAAATATTTCATTTTAAATTTTAAAATTCAATAGTTTCTTTCCTGTTGCCACACATCTAAAAAACTGCTCAATATTTTTTTTAAAAAATTGATAACTCGAGTACTTTGTTTTATTAGCCAATAAAAATTCAGACTCGACCGCTATATTTTTACATTTTTGAAATCGATGTCATTCTAATCAGAAAATGAAAACTTTTCCTATATATATGTAAAATCTTTAACTAAACACGCGTTAAAATGACGTAGTATCCAAGTAATTGAATGATTTTAAAGTTAAAAAATCTATTTTAATACAGGAGTTTTAATTTCAAGAAAGCATTTTAGGAAAAGAAAAAAAAAACTTTTGCTAGATATGACGTTAATTTCTGTTTAACTGACATTACTTTCTAATAATGTTTTATTCTGAAGAGAGACTATTGATCTTCTGAAATTAATCCTTATTATTATCATCCATAAAGTTGAAAATATATTTTTAAGACACGCGAATTTAAAATTTCAGTAATTGCTAGGTCATTTGGGTGTATTTATTGCTTTTTTCCGCGTATTGTCAGAGAAATCGTATACTTCAGTTATACTTACTGAAGAAAACAAGTATTCTGGTTTTAAAAGCTGAAGCACATTACTATAATTACGTCAAAATGACCTGTCTTTCCCTAAAATTCAATTTCACGAGATTTAAAATTAAATTAAAAAAGATTGAGGCTTTTCATAAACGTCAGGTTAAGCATTATTGCATGTTAATATTCTGTAATCAAGTTACATGTCAAGAATTTGCTAAAAACATGAATGGCGTTATACTTTTGTAAGCAATAGGTTCCATAAAAGGTATAAGTTACATTTGTTAAAGTACGCCAAATATCGAAATCCGTTATCGAATCCGTTCTCAAGAATTCAAGTTATATGTACCAAGAACGAAATTCCCATTTGCATTTTATATACTTATTAGATCAGATTACTTTGAATAGTTTGATTTTATATCTATAAGTTTGTTTTCTATAAGACGTTGGAACAATCGAATGTGCGATTTTTATAGGTTAAATTGCAGTAAATGGAAAATTAATTGTTGTGTTAGGTTGTTGCCACCGAAAATATGATACCAGAGTTACCCATCGACATGTATTTTCTTTATACTATTGCATTAAGAGTAAACGGGTTCATGTTTCGTAATCGTGTTGCACGCACCTTTAAAAATATCCATGCTTGAAAAATACTTTAAAATCCATTAAAATCAGAAAATTCAGATACAATTTTCAAACAAATGTCATTTGAAAGAACTTTTTTTATTCGACATTGTAAAACGTGAAATTTTGTGATGTTTAGAAGTTAGAAAAATTGTAATAAAGGCACAATTTATGGTATAAGTCGTTGCCATCATCAGTATGATGTCAGTGTTTTTACATTATAATGTAGATATATGCCATGCAAACGAGACTTTCACTAGATGCTGTGCGATTTGGTGGATTTTTTTTTCGTATTGTCAGGAAAATCATATATTTTTCTCTTACACCCGCCAAAAAAAGCGCATTCTGTTATTAGAGCTCATGCATTTTACTGTGGTTGCGCGACAATAACGTCATCTTTTCTGATTGTCTTTTTAACGATTTGTGGATGGGAGTGCACAAAGTTCAGTTGTTGTGATTTCGGTATTATTTCATTTTAATTTATTTTACATGGAAGGGTCGTAATAATTGACACGGGCGAACCCGGGTAGTTCTGCTAGTTTGTTATAAATTAGGAGAAAAACAGATAACCGTCTTTTTTTTTTTTTTTTTTTTTTTTTGGTATGTTTGGAGGTAGTAAAAAAACATATAAAGCATGAATACTGTTATATTTTTCGCTTCATGAGATATAGTTTTTAGAAAAATTACAATTGACTAATATTTCTGTATGATTTAAAATCCTCAAAAATTTAAAAACTATATAGATAAATAAATGACAGTAACATGATCTAATAAAAAACTGTGTACAAATTTCAAATTTTATCGAGTGTTTTCTTTATCTCTATTAGTTCAAAGCTTTCAAGATTTTATAAACCCTTTATTTTTTTCAAAAATATCATTTTTAGGGTGTCTGTAATTAAAAAGATTTTTAATATAGAAATTTTTGATAATGGATTTTAGCATCTTAATAGAATATTTTTTAAAGGATTTTAGCATATTTGCTATATAGGTTTCCACATATAATGTGTAAGAAAAATTAAAAATACCTTTGCAACCGATGTTTTTCGAAGTTATTTAGAATTACACCTGACAGGGGTCTCTGTGGCTGAATGGTCAAAGCACCAGTCTGCTAATCGCTTGCGAGCGTAAGAGATTGTGGGTTCGATTCCCGCTGGTTCCATTACATACACTCCTTGTGTCGAACTTCCAGGGTGTTGTAAGAGGTGGGACTCCCAGGGTGTTGTATTTATCTTGTGTTGTAATATTTCCTTGTGCTATCTTGTCTCCGACTTATAAGCGGGCTCTCATGTCAAGCACACAAGTCGTATGTTTGTTATTCAATAAATAAATAAATACCCCTGACAATATTTTCTTTAGAAACTTCTTAATTACCATAAAACTGCAAAGGTAAATACCTTGATACTTCCTCTGTAAATGCCGATATTATGTGCAGCGTGTGCATGGAAACATTTTTCCATGCACATTTTCCAACCTTGTAAAAGTTCCCGAACTGTAAAATGTTGGAATAATATTCCTTTCTATAAAATCTAGCTTTCCAAAATTGGCTGTCTAAACATGGTAAATCAAAGGCCAATCGTCGAAATAAAAGAATTAAGGAAACGTATGGAGCCATACATTTTTTAACAAGATTTTTCTGAGTGCAGAAGTTCTTTTCGACGATTTTTTTCTTTTCCATACAAAATTTTACTGTTCATGTTTCCATTTTAATGCTTAGCTTCATCTTTATATATGTTGTTAGCACTTGCTATATTATCTGACCTTTCTATTCCTTTTATCTTCAAAACAAAAGTAAGAGATATCTCTCTTCCATTTCATTAGGGGCTCACAATTCCATAAAAAAAATTTCGTCAATCTCTCTTTACATGAATAACTCTAAAAAGCATTTTTGAAAAAAAGACAGGAATGTGGGTTAAAAATGCATAGGGGAGGTAGGGGAGGTACGATACACTTTTTTTTTTTACTAATTTTTTACAACCCTTAGAAACCTATCTTTAAAAATTTTTCGTGTTTTCTTATAAAGTGACCTTTTATTCATTTATTAAAAGTATTGTGAATTTAACCCTCTACTGCACACTACACGATATTGCTATGGAAAAAATTATTTGTTTGTCTTATTTATGCTGTTGTGGGTCAAATGTAATAAAAATATTTTAAAAAATGAGATTTTGTTACAGTTTATAGGATTTCTGTATGGTATCATATATGCTACCTTGGGCAGATTAGGCTGAAAAATGAAGAATTTTACCACATTTCAAATTTATTTTATTTTTTGAAAAAGCTTTTATTTTTACATGTGGTAGGCCTTATAACAGTTTCTTTCTTTGTTTATACATAGGAATACGTCGCATTTTTGACATTTTATTGAAGAAAATGTTCCCCTTGGCCCACGATGCACGCCGTCAGTCCTTGTTTCCTAAAAGTGAATAAAATATATACTTCCAATATTCGCTTTTAAACTAAGATATACATATTAGGAACATATACATTTTAGCTGTAAAAATATTTTTCAGTATGTAAATTTTACCTTTGGTTGTTCCTCTTTTCGAGCTTTTTTCTTAGGCTGCTGAACTTTTGGACTCTCGAGATATGGTCTACCTACCTTCTTCTTACCAACAGTGATAAGGCTTGTGGCTAATTCGTTTAAAAAAGTGCGAAGGCAAGAGTGTTTCATTTTGAGTTGGCTACAATGTCTCCAATAAAGATACCATGCATTGACGGTCGCCATTGTGACTGTGTGTCAAAATATGTAAAAGTACCACCTATTTGATTTAAACGTGTACTTATATTTAAATGACATCATATCATTCAAGTCAGTCCCTCCCATATTTTGATTGTACAGAAGAATGACTGCCGGGCAAGGTCTATAACTTCTTTATTTTGACATTTTACTCTCCTATTTACAGAAGCTAAAGGATTAACTCCTACAGTGTTCGATAATAAAGTACAGCATCCGTTGTCGAACCATTTCACTGCTATAACATCAAAATTGTCTATAGATGCTACCGAGTAGTCAATGGATCATCTTCCTTCTTTCTTCATTTCTTTCTCATTTCTTAATTTACACTTCATCAATTTGTTTTCTTTCACATTTCCTATGAAGCCTATTCTTTTTTTCGACAATTCTCTTACCAGGTTAATTCCGGTGAAGTAATTGTCTGCAAAAATTGTAGTTTTCAATGGGGCTTTCAGTGTGCTGCATAGTTGTAAAACAGCACCGGCCCCAAATACTAATTTATAACCAGTTTCTTCCCCATAATCTCCTTTAGACTGTTCAGTATAGACGTCAAAATCGTAGCAAATACTGGATTGAATTTAAATCCCCATTTACTACGAGGCCTTTTTGGCATATATTGTTTCATGTGGACTCTCCCATGAAATGAGAACAATATTTCATCAATCGACTGCTTACAATTTTCTGGTATTGATAGCATATTATTCCTAAACATAGATAACCTTGGGCGTAATTTCCAACATTTATCAAGTCCCACAGTTCATCATCAACATTTCAATTATCAACAAAATGTATATATATTAAAATCTTTTCAAATCTGTTTCGAGACATGACTCCAGCAACTTGTTCATACCTTAATCCATCTTCCCAGTATCCTCTAATATGTGGTATTCGAACAAGTCCCATTCGAATGTACATACTTAAAAATTGCTCCATTTCATATTCCACCGACTTAATTGAATTCCCTGTTACTTGAACACTGTACAAATTTGCTTCTGATACCAATAATGTTATCATATCGGGTGATATACACATTTTAAAATAATGTAATGGAGATGGAAGAGGCTTTATTGGATCCGGAAAGTCGTCGTCATCGGCAAGAGTCAAAAGATTTGGTTCTTTTTTCTTCCATACGATTCTTTTATTAAGATACTTATATTCTTTCTTTAGAGTATTTTCGTCCAATATTCAACAAATTTCTATTTTTTTTTTCTTCAATTAAGTTATTCGCCTTTTCAGATTCTTCATCATCTGATACTTCCTCATAGCTAACATCGTGACTTTGAGGGGGCAAATGCTCATCGCCACTATCACTTTCAGATAATCCTGACAAGTCACTTTCCAATTCATCTACAAAAGCTATAGCGTCTTTTATTTTAGTAAATATTTGCTTCCGTCTGCGTCTTTCAAAAAGCTGACCCGAAGTAGATGGCTGCAATAATAATAGTAATAATTCTATACAGCCAACTTTTACATATGATTTTACATATTATAAACATGTAATTTTAAATTTCAACTAATTTATTTCGAATTTATTTAATAACATGCAGGACCAGCGCAACCATCGGACAAATGGGGCGACTGCCCCGGCCCCCCAAGCGTCTCAAAAAATTCAAGATAGCGTTACCTAAGTGTAAAATAACAATATTATGGCTGTAAATTCGAGTAAAAAAAAGTTTTTTTAATTAACATTTTTATGGAAAAAATAACATTTTTTTGGAAAAATGTTAGCATTAACTTTATTTCTTACAACCTAAGTTGGTATAATTGTCGAAGAATGTATAGATCTGAGGATAGTGAAATCAACAGTAAAAGGTAAATGCAAAAAATAAATATTTAAAATATTCTAAAGGATAGAAGATTTTTATAAATTAAAAATAATTATACATGTTACCAGTGAGATAAACGGCATGTTACTTTTCATACATTTTGTACTTCATATTATAAATTACTCTATAACATATACAACTTTTAAATGATTTTTATTACTCAAATATTACACTCAAAGACGTTGGGCCCCGCTAAGTGTTTTGCCAAGGCCCCGCGTGCCATTACGCCGGCCCTGATAACACGATTATGTGAATTAAAAGTAAAACGAGTAACTAAAGTACAAAGCTAACACTAAGAAATACAAATTTTCTGTGAAAATAACATGGTAGCAAAAATGCGACCACGGGCCCATGATCACTAACGCCCGTGGTAGCAGATTCGCTACCTTCATTTTAATTACTCATTTTATCATTAAAAAATAAACCTACATTGAACTTTTTTGAGCAGAGAATAGCAGTAAGTCTTTTTATAACAATATATCGGGTGTATTTAGTTTTTATCGCAATAAAATATTTGAAAAAAATAGCAAAAACTTACCACTGTAAATGCCATTTTACCATTTTTATCAGACATGCTTCTTCAAACTAATTTTTTTCTTATTTAGTGCTCCCATGTGCATTCAAATGTCATACCTAATATTACCTAAAGGTGCAGTTATTGCTGTAATGAATTAAAATACACATTATTTATGAAGTTTCGTGCTAAAAATTAAAGCTAAACTTATGGTAGCAAACATGCTACTATGGGCAGTAGAGGGTTAAAAAATAATCATTCAAAAAATATATCCCAATTATTGTGAATGGTTACTACTGTATCAAATCTCCGCATTGCTGGGGAGGATTGATACACTGTTATGTAAATTGAAAAAAAAAATGCAGACAATTCAATTTATGTATCATACAGTTTTTTATGAAATATCTTGAAATGTTTAAGTCAAAATTAATAAGAAATGACATTGATATATTTTTGTTTCTGAAATGCTTGTCACAAAAATATTTAAACAATTGCTATTATTTAAAGAATTCTATTAACACACTTTTTAGAAAATAAATAATGAAAAAAAAAAAAAAAAAAAAAAAAAAAAAAAAACCTACAGAGCAAGCTGCAAGAAAAAATGAAGTGAACATTGCTGATTTTCGAACAATTTAACATAAATTTAGCCCATTTAAGATCTCTTTAACCCTTTCAGGGAATTGTTTATCTTAGAGAAAAATTTAAAGTTTAGCTTCCTTTGAAATAGAACAATATACAGGGTGTCCCAAATTTATCTTTACAAATTTGACACTTCATAAAATATAAACGAAAATAGGCAACAAAAATCTGTTTATTGTATAATGAAGAGCATGTTCCAAAGTTTTATGTGATGCTAGAAGAGCTGCACGTGAGCATGTTTGGTTCCAGGAACAACGTAGAGATGTTTTTCAACATTCTGCGCCATATTCTTGAAAGCAGAGTTGTGCAAATTTGTAATCTCAATTACCGGACATGAATTTACAAGGTAATTGCATGTAATCGGTTATAGTTACACACACTCAAACGCAGAAATTTCGTCAAATAATGGGATGGAAGCGGTTGCGGCTACAGTGCTGCCAGAGTTTATTACGGAATACAATTTCAAGTATAATTAGTTACATGTAATTAAAATGTAATTACATTGAAGATAATTGCAATTACAAATTTGCCCAATTCTGCTTGGGAGCATGCCGACATGAATGTTAGCGATGATCGCAGTAATCCTATGCTCCCGCTCATCCAAATCCCTAACCTGTGTGCAGTGCACAATACTTTTAATATAGCCCTGCAGGAAATATCTCACTTCGTCTCTGTTAACCAGGCCACCCACTGAGCCATTTCCTCTAGTGTAACCATCACCAGTTATAGATATTACTGGGTCGAACGTGAAAGCAAAAGTATTCTTTTTAGTACAAATAAAACTGTAGGACATGCTGTGATACGCACCCAAAATAGAACTTCGCTATCTTATTTCTTTTAGGTTTTATGGGGGATCAAAGATGTAAAGTTAAATTTGAGACACCTGTATTTCATTTCACAACTTTAACTAAACTATTGTCCAAACTATTATTATTTCAATTAGAAATTTAATGATTTAATATTTGAAGATAAAACAGATAGCTTCATGACAGTTTGAAGAAATCGCCGGAATAATGGTCACCTTTTTATCAGGTCTATATATATCATAATTACTTCTGACGCCAGTAATTTTGATTGATTTATCTTCAAATACTGTTTAGGGGCGATTTACAATTAATTTACAATAATTGTTTTCCATTGTCCATTTTTATCGCGAGTAGTCTTTCCGGTTTCAGCCCAAATGAATGGGGATCGGAAAGCAAGCGGTGAAAACGCCCTTTGAATACTAGCGACAATCTTATTGTGTGAAACCCTTATTAAGTATGCTATATGTAATCTATATATATATTACGCTATCGTTCGTGGCACAAAAATCGCGATTATTTGTTAATTGTTTAACGGCAACGCTCGAATGAAACGCATCTCATTTGTAATTGAACAGCATTTAATGCATCCCCGTACCTATAAGGAGTTTACCATTGGCGGGACAAATGTTATGTCGCCAAATGCCGCCAAAGTTATCGCCAACTTGACGATATATAGCCAAATTTGGCGACCAACATTGGTTGCCAAATTGGCGCCAACTTGGTGATATCTTTAATATTTCGCCAAATTTCCCATAGGCTTCCGTTGTAAACCAATACGGTTTACTTGCTTACAGAAAATTAACAAATTGAGGTATTTTAATGCAACAAAAACTAATATTAGCTTAAGCGATTATATTAATTATATTAAAGGGTGTCCAAGTAAATTAAATTATGAATAAAAGTAACATGATACAATGCTTAGCATGCTTTTCCAAACATAAATTTTAAGGGAGACCAAACTGGTCTCCAAGGGTGGCTAGTAATGTGAAAAATGGCACCATCTTTAAATCTCTGCATATGTAAAAATTTCGAAAGTTGTATTATTTTAAAACTAATTAAACTTATAAAATATAGCGTAAACTGATTGAACGTCATGTTCACCTTAATTACCAAATAAAATATAAGATATCAAAATATCTCTAACGATTTTGAAACATAACTGTAATATTCCCACAGCCAACTCCTACTCCTCTCTTCCTTTGAAATAGACTCCTATACAGCTACTTAAAAAAAGAATTTTCACTCCTCTGATATTTTTTCTCCCTGATGACGGCTACTATTGTGCAGTTGAATGCGCTTGGGGTTTTGAACATCTTTTGACGGGTTTTTATGTTGTAAAGACCTTTTAGTGTATATTTTAGCACCTTTTAAGTAAATTATATCAGAATTTTAGTATCTCATACTAATTAAACTTTTCAATAAAGTAACTGCATAAGTTCCAACCTGGATATATAATAATGTCCGTTTCACTTTCTGGTAACTTTGAAATAAGATTGAAATACTTTTTTAAGTATTTGAACCTCATTCGCTAGAGACTTCAAATAGAGTCAAAACTGAGATAGATACTTTAATCAGACTACATGGTTTTAAAATACTTTCTCCTAGTTGAAAACAGTAGTTTGTTGGCACTTAAATTTGTTAATTTTAGTTTACAAATGTCATAATTTCTTCTTACTATTTTATACATTTTGCCAAGTCTAATACATTTTCCTGATCCACTTTTTTTTTTCATTTCATTTATGTGATAAATAAACGATCAAGTGCGAGTATTACTCGCGCACAGAGTTTTCCGTACAATAATATATGAATTAGAAAGTGTATTATTGAAAAAATACCTTTGTTAATAGAATACTAAGACTTTGTAAAAACTATATAACGTAGGGTTGGTATAGCTGGTATAGTATCCAGGGTGCAAAGGAAAGTCCCTTTAACCTGAACATATTTGCGAACGGAAAGAGCTACAGCTATACAAGTGAGGTAACAGTTCAGTAAAGCGACTACTCCAGACCTAATGCAAACGACAGCAACACATTTATTGGCAAAATTTGGAAGATAGCCATTGCAAATCGAAAACGAAAAGTGGTAGTTCAAATTTTCCAATTACAAAGGTTTACAGCATCAATTAATTAGTACAAAATGACATTTCGTTCATACGGATAAGGTAAACCTTCCCCTGCATATCCAAAAATCTACGAAAACGATGAGCGACGATTCTATTTTGCCTATTCAAATTTCCAATAGCAGCGCACTATTGTAGATTGTGACGTTGTACTGTGCTGCAATGTCTGTAAAGAGTTAATTTCCAATGCATTTAAAATTTTAGAATAACCCTTTCAGAGCTAGAAGAATTCTGTTCGTAAACTCATGAAATAATTGACTGACACCAGAATATTCAAACGAATTTCTCAGAAAACAAAAGCCCGCTAATTTGCACTTTCATTACAAAAGCAAAATTTTATTAAAATATTCTTGGTGCCATTTGTCAGCTTTGGAATTAAAATTAGGTGGCTAGACCGTCTACCTTGTTAGGTGGCTAGCCGCCCTTGAAAGTGTTAAATCTATGTCATCGTATTGAAGAGGCTTGCAACAGACGTTCTATGCTGAGAAATGTGCACGCAGAATTACTCTCACGAATACAAACGTGTATCGTGAGCATTGGCGAACTTTTCGAACGTACTGAATATTAACTTTTTATCACTGTGAGACAGATTGTCTTTTTTTTATGTGATGCTATTAAAATGTATTGAGATAAGTATGTATTTATAGCATAAATTGTGCGTACTTCTTCATACTTCTGACTATTCCATTCAAACGTTTACACAAAATGAAGTGCATCGATTTCGGATACTTTTGGGTACACAGACGAAGATTTATCTTATCCATGTGAACCAAATGTCGTTTTCTACTAATTAATTGGTGCTCTAAAACTTTCTAACTGGAAATTTTGCTATATCTTTGTTCGTTTTCGATTTGCAGTGGCTATCTACCAAATTTCGCCATTAGGGGGCGCTGCTGTCGTTTTCATTAAATCGGGTGTAGTCGCTTTACTATATCGTTACCTCTCTTGCATAGCTGTAGCTCTCTCCGTTCACAAGTATTTCCATGTTAAAGGGACTTCTTTGCACCCTGTATACTAGAAAAGTATAAATGGATATACTATGAAAGTTCAAAGATATATAGAGCCTAAGTAATAGCAAATATAGCTATTCTGTATATTTGTTATTCCATATAGATTTTTAGTTAACCTTTAAAGACATAGTAGGTGTATTGAGAAAGCCACTCAATGGAAACTAGTCGCGAATCCCATAGTATTTAAGTGATTAATTCTCATTAAATTAGTCTGTTTTTGACAATTTAACGTTTATTGCTTTTATACTGCTACTCAGCATTGCATTACATAAATACATAGTTAAAATTTGTTATCTAGGCTTTAAAAGCCGATGGAGAATAGAGTACGCCGTCCTTATTATGTATGTCCAAACCGTCCGTGTCTTTAAGGGTTACTATCTCGGCTAATTACCGTCTATTTTTTCTGAAATTCATGATCAATGATGCTTTTATACTTCTGCTACGATAAGTACCTACAGCTTTGTTCAACACGTTTGCTGAAGCCCGTGAATCGAAATTTGAGTGTAACGGAAAAATGCGATTTTCTGAAAAACTATGTGACCTAGGGTAATTGCTATAATTTTGCTGCAAAGTTTAAATTAATTTCTACTACCTTTTTTTCATGATTTTAGTTTCAATAGATTCTGAATTAGATGGGGCGGAACATATTTTTGCAATACATTTTCCACCATAACTTTGAAAATATAAAGTCTAAAATTAAATGAAACATATTTTTTATTTCAGCGTTACGAAAGCTTTTACACGATATACAAAGGAAAGATTTTTTTTTTCAAGTAACTTAACTAGCCCCTCTACATTTTTCCTAAATATATTTATGAATATTTTTTAATCTGTAAATATGTGGATCAATAATATTTATTACTTCCCCGAATTCGAACTTTCCACGTTGCATAGTTTACGAGTAAAAGGGCTGTGACAGACACAGGAGTGATCTTATAATGGTTCCGTTTTTACTTTTTTAAGTACGGAACCCTAAAATAGCTTCAAATTTCTACATTTCTACAAATATATACGAATGGACGCAAATTGCACTAAATTAACTTGAAATCAAATAATTTAGATGAATCAAAATCTTATTAGCACTTAATTGCTCTTTATTACTATTACCCTTTATGCCCCAAAGTAAAATGAAAATTAATTCAACATCCACCACGATCAGTATCTGAAAACACATTGAAAAATTTTAATATTAATAAGACAATTCGGTATGCTTCTTTAATTAAAATTTACTTATTATACGGTAGTTATATGTTTAAAAAAACATATATAATAGTATTTGTATTAACTAACATGCGAGAATTTGTTCTTCATGTGAAATTCTTCAATTCCTTTAAAATAATTAAATTTAATATGTTCACGTTTCACCTGTAAATGTAGATATTATGAAAAGGCGTATTAAATTAACGTTATACTCTTTTTTTTTCTTTTACTCGCCGACGCAAAATTATTTTTAAAAAAATGGAGACCTACAAGATTTTGAAATATGTTTTGTCATATTCAATTTGAAAATTATTTAAGAAAATATAGTTTTAAAACACTCATTTGTTGGTAGTTTGTTTTCAGGATTTTAATTTACATCTGTTTATGTCATAATTATTTAAACCTTTCTTCTTATTTTCTGATGTATTTTCCTAAGCAGAAACATGATCCAAATTTTCTTTCACTTTAATTTTACGGATAAAGATTACTTCAGCTTTCTACAATTACACTAATTTATCGCATGGCAATTTAAACGTGAGTTCTCGTTACTTTACGTGAAATGAAGTAATTTTAATGAATCAAAATGTTCTGATTACTTACTCAGTTTTCGTATCTTTAAATCCCAGAGAATGTCATTAATTAACATTTCTGGAACTTTCGTTTGATTAAATTCATGAAGAAGTCAGAAATTTTATTCAATGTCAAATTTACTGATTTAATAACAAAGCTTTCGTGCTAAAATTAATAAATAATCTCACTGAATTGGTTATGATTTCTGCATAATTTTAAGAGCATATTTTAAAATAGAAATTTATATTTTATTTTAAAACATAAGATTCTTTAAAGTAACTTAATATTTGTTAAAAATAATGAAAATATATTTAAAAGGCAGATAAATACCTTTATGTATTCAGTTCGACATGTTACATGTTATATGTTCAATGTCTGACGGCATTATTCTCAAGATCTATAATGATACAAATAGTTTCATAAAAAATTCTTTTTAATTAAAAACTGGTAAACAAAAAAAAAAAAAAAAAAAAAAAAAACAAAAAAAAACCCCGCGAACTCATGCATAATGAAATTATCTGCAATACTGACTGTTTGGATGGGCAAATCCCAAACCTTTCTTGTATCTCATATATGTTAATGCTTGAAAATTCGCCATCACAATACCAAAATTAAATAACAATTTATGTCCATCATGAGGATTTAAATGGTATAGGCTGCTTAATTTGTGTGCAATTAAAAAGAAGATACAAGCATCGCATCTTTTAAACAAATCATTCTATTTCGGCACCCACGCTTTTAGATGTCTGCAACCGAAATTCCCTACACAAAGAGCATAAAGCGACACCTGTCGCATTATATATACCGAAACCTAGTAAATATCTATGTATGTGAAAGTGTAACATAATATGGCGTTACATGAAATTCCGTGCATTAGTTTTTGAGATCTAGTTATCACAAAAATCGTTAAAAATGCACCCTAGCAGCCCCGCGTGTTCGACGATTAACAACAAAACAACAACTTATGTCAATATGTCTAATTGGATCTGCAGTTTGATGAAAATCCGCGCATTAGTTTTTGAGATTATGCGTAATCATGCATATAAGCAATAGGTGCTGCGTATGCATATAAGCAATGCATATAAGCAAGTACGTGCATATAAGCAATAGGATACATGCGTAATCATGGAAAACACAGCATAGCAGCGCCGGCTGTTTGACGATTTGCACCAGTCAACACCTACTCATATAAATTTATATCCGAATCCAAAGTTTGATGAAAATCCGTGCAATAGTTTTTTGAGATAGCGCTAATGCGGTAATTACGGAAAACTCAGCATAGCTGTGTCACCTGGTAAATGATTTGCACCAAAAACTAATCAGCACCAGTTTTTACTTTTTTCAAACTTTATAAGAAGAAAGTACTGGATTCTTGACGATTTTTGACTTTCGGTTTTTGATGGATTTACACATTTTAGGGATCAGAGATTCCGAAAAACATGTTTTTATTAAATGTCTGTCTTTTGGTATGTCTGTCTGTATGTGACACAAATTTTGTGGGCGATCTATCTCAAGAACTAATGCACGGAATTTAATAAAAAATTATATGCAGTTAGCACCGTATTTATTTGAAACAAGGTGTAGTAAAGAAAAAGCCAAAATTATATATTGTACCTATTGCTTATAAAGAGGAAGGAAGTAGATAGACAGGTTCAGGAGTTATTAGAATGAAATCTAATCAAAGTATCAAATGCAGAAATTAGCCATTCAATTGTTTGTGTGGCGAAAAAAAAAACGCAACTGTTGGACTTTGTATAGATTATAGGGCTTTAAATTCAGTAACGCCGTTTCAAAAAATCGCAGGCTGGAAAAAAATCGCTATAATATGGGGCCGTATATGATATCTGTACCAAAATTTCACATAGAAAGCGAAGGCATCAGACCGTATTTATTTATGGCTGTTACATGACTTGGACCATTATAATATAGATGAAATGATGGCGATAGAATAATATTTGGCGACTTATCACCTGTGTCTGGCTAACATTAAAGTAACAAAATGGCACCTGTAATAGAAAAAGCGAAGTGGTTCGCCAGGAACTGTTGATGATAGTCACATGACTTAGGCTATTGTTATAGAAATTGTTTTAAAGTACAAGAGACAAAGACTCTGTACACTTAATTCATTTTATTTTAGCTTCTTTTCAAGTGTTTAACTGATCCTCTTTAATCAAACACAAAAACAGCCATTGGGTGTCTTAAAAGCAATTGATTCGACCTTGAATTTTTACAATCAAAGGGAAATGAATGAAATGGGTTTACAGGGAGATCTGCACATCTTTTTTTCAGTATAATTCAATCTTCTCTAATATTTTAAAAACCGATCAGATTAGTGTGTTTTTAGATTCTGCGGTTTCTGAATGGGGGTTGGCGAGCGTGGCTTGCAGGGGGAAGAGCCCTCTAGTATTCTATATAATTATTTTGAATTTTTTTATATTCTATAGAAATGACAGCATTATAATCATACCTGGAATTGTGATAGATTTCGTAATTTATCAAGCTAAAGGCTCGTTTCCAGTGCCAAATGACACTAAATCTTTCAATGTTGGTGAAGCATCAGTACTCAATAACTGTAAAAAAAAAAAAATCTGCTGGAACTCAAGTATATTTTACATGTATTACTCAACTGTTATTTTGGTAGAAATTTACACCGAAAGGGAATTGGGGCAACAGGTACAATAATAAAGAACGGAATTCTAAGGGAAAACAATTTACTATCGAATAAAATACTTCAGGAAAATGGAAGATAATCAAGAATTTTGCTTATTAAAGTATATTTGCATTATGTCCTTTATAATAAATTCTATTCTTTCCCATACTTTTAGTAATTTTTAAATTACACTGCTAAAAACAATTAAAAAATTTTGAGGTTTTGGATGGATCTTGAGACTGGGAAATTGTTTCGAGGATTGATACATGATTGACAGATGTTGTAGGCTATATGAGAAAAAAAATTACACATGATTGACAGACAAAATTGCATTGTATTGAGCATTTGGATACTAAAGGAACACTAAAGCACAATTTGTGGATATGAGAAAAAACGAATGAAAAAGGTGTTTCCTTCAAAGAAAATCGTTTTTAGTAGGTGGCAAGTTTTCCCCGGACGGCCAGCAACATTGAACACCTTTGGTTTGTTGGGGTGGTAGGCGAAAAGCAACACGCCTGCCTAGAATGACCCAAACGTGCTATATTAGGTTCATGTCCGGAGAAGACGTTGAACATTCCAGTCGTATGATTCCTTCACCGAAAACGAAATCAACCACCACATGAGCACGATGTGGCCTGCAATTGTCATCCATTAACATGAAGTCATCTCCAAGTGCTGCAGTGTAAGGGACTACATTAGGTCTGAGGATCTCATCTTCATATGGTTGGTAGGTCAGAGCTGCACTTCGAATGATGTGGAGCTCGGCGCGTCCATCAATGGAGATGCCAGTATAGACCATCACTCCGCTTCCGCCAAATTTGACACTTGCTTGCACGAACGCAGGATTGTTTCTAGTGCCACGTTCCCTGCAGATAAAAATACACCTATTATCAAGATGAGCAGAAAGATAAAAAATCGCCAATATTGCGCCATTCATTTCTTCTCCAGTTCACATGCTATGTTGCCCACTCCCTGCGAGCGCTAACGTAACAAATACAATTGGTCTGCCAGCATACAGACCTACGGCGTGAAACCGGTTTCGGACAGTTTGAGTCGAAACTGTGGTGCCAGTAGCCGTGCGAATGTGTTGTTGAAGAAGAGTGGCATTCATATTTCGGTGTCTCCGAGACGTTAGCATTAAATATCGATCTTCCTTGGGCGTTGCTGCACGTCTACGACCTTGTCCTGGTTTTTCGTCAGCATTTCAAGTCTCCAAAAACTGTACCAGATTCTGGAAATCACACTTTGTGAAACTCCAGTGGCTTCTGCTACTTCGGCTTACGTTTGGCCTTCCTCTAACCGACCAACAACTCTCCGAACTTCTGATTAGGTTAAATAACTTCGTTGAAACATAGCACTCATTGAAACAAAGCACTTACTGAATGTTGATCATTGTTTTCGCTTTGTCTTTCAGTAAGTTGAAAGCCAAACTTCATTCGCTTCCCTAAAGCGTCGTTTTTAACGTCAAACTGAAAGTTTCTATACTCCAAAGTTTGAAAATGAAATAAAATTGTATTTGTGATACTTTTCTTTAATTTTCTGCAAACAATATTCCCTTATACAGTTATTTTATGTCAGACTTACAATATCCTTGAATTGTTTTGAGCAGTGTATTTTAAAGTGCCTACGATCTCAACATCCATTTAAATGGATGCGCTGTGCAGCAAAATTTAAAATTTGAAATTTAAAAGTTCTTTCAAAAACCTCATTTTTGATAACTATTTGTTCAAAAAATCTAATATTAGAAAAAATATATGTATTTTATTTTGCTCAGGTCTCAGGACGATAGACTTAATTTTTCCCTCTTTTCCAGACTTCCGAGAAGAATTAATGGAAAAAAAGTGCATTTTCTAAGAGTACAAAGATTGTTTGTTTATAATGACGAATTATTTACTGTATAAAGACGAATTTGTCTGAAAGCTTCAAAGCAACAATGATTACAACAATGATGGCAACAACCCATGGTTGTCAAAACAAACTTTCATTTATTCAAACTATATTTTAAAATACCTTACCAAGTGCCAAAGCTTATACCACTAATTCTAATTTTACTTCCACGCATTGCAAATTCCTTTGTCAACCTTCTAACTGAGGCCTAATCCTCTGAGGAAGGATTTGGCCCAAATTGGAAGACACAAACTTTCGCTTCACCTTTTACACGCTGCAGATTGAGCAACTCAGCCTAACTTTGTATAAAACTACAATAATCCCCGAAATCGTACATCCAAAGAGATCCCAGCACACCTCGGAAAATTAGAGTAAAATAAACATAGAGGTCTCTGTCAAGCACGCAGATTAAATGTTTGACGTCACGTTCACATTCAAAACACTAGAGACGCTATATAAGTTAGTCGCTATTTCTATACAAAGTTATTGTTAAATTATCTGTCGAAAAGATTGTTTTTTAATATAAGTCTCTTCATGGCTGATTTTTATTCAGCTCTCAAATCTAAAGTATGTGTAAAGTAACCAAAATTTTCAGTTTAAAGTGTTCCATGAAAAAAAATAACTTTTCATTAAGGCTCAACTTCTCTGCTCAACAAGCGCAAAACGTTTTGACACATTTAAAAATTCCTTTTTTAACAGAAAGCCTGGCCATGGAAGCGATTTGGAAACGAACTCTGTTTTCCATTATTTGATCAACCAATTACCTATTGAGTTATAAGCGATTTTGATCACCTGATAGGGCTTTTATCTCCCCTTACAGACAGGTTTTCTTCTGTGGTGTAGTTTCTTTTCAGAATTTGTATTTTTTCCATATGCTGTGTGGAACACAAATAGTTAAGTTGTAGACAGTCTCGCCTTGCACTTTAATAATTTTCTTCTACTTTGTCCGAATAATTTTATTGCTGGGTAAAAACCTCTACAATCAATTTCATTGAGCTTTGGCAGTTGCGGGCACAGTAGCAGTTTCTCAATGTTTTGGAATGCCCAATACAATTTTACAGTCCTTTACTTCCAGATCTGTACCTAATTTGAAAGCAGTTTCAACGTAGTTAAAAATTTACTGATACTCTAGTGGATTTACTACGGTTGATTTAGCTCCGATTTCGCATTCAGTTCTGCCAAAAATACGATCTTGGAGAAAATAGAAATGATCTATAGTAGGGAACAGAATGGTGTGGTTTATCGCGAATTGTAAAAATATGCATCTAAGCGGTGGCTTAATATTTATACTTCAGAAATTAACCGTAATTTACTAATGATATCATAATATTGCCCTTGAAAACTAGTTACGAATCATTAGTTTTATTTTTATTCATGATAGTTCTCCATTCATTTAGTAGTTTTTCTTATTTAACTAATGTATATTCAATTTTGAGATCCTACAGTTCGTACAATAAATTTACTGTTGCTAACAATGATTCATTTTTTTTTCTGGTATGTTTTCATTGGTTAAATTGATTTGGTTACAGATAGCTTGACAAAATATTTCAAATATTTATGATTTCCCAGATATTTATCGTTATTTATTTATTATTTTTATGCATTCATCATCATGTTAATATTTACCTTTCGCATATTTGAAATGTTATGATTTTATAATACTTGATTTATAAGTGATTGGATCTAATTTTAAAAAAATTCATTAGTGATTTGTTAATTTAATAATTGTTGATCCAAATTTAATATGTATAATGTCTGTATCATATCTTGATACTCAATTTATAAACTATATTTAAAAATGATGATGAATTGTAAGATTCTATAATTGTTATATATATGTATATATATACATACATATATATATATATATATATATCTTACTGCTGGTGTGGAATTTTGCACATAAAGACAAATTGAACTAATATATTAACATGTTAAATACTACGACGTACCTGCGTACGTCATGAAATCTTGAATTATTACTATCTACCAGAACTTATGTGCGTGCATCCTCATTTTGAGTCCAGAATGCAATATTCTAAGTATCTGATTTTTGCGTGTCTAATTGCTGTTGTGATTGGTTTTGTATGCATAGCATAGGTCTTTATAGCATAAACTTACGTACCTTACTTTTTTTTTATTTCCTACATTTCTGAACTTTATTGTAATGTAACAATAATTTAAAAAGCTTACGAACTTTACACGTGTAATAGTTGTTGATTTCGGAACTTATTTCTTTTGCATAAATAAACCTTTATTTCATCTCCTCACATTTCATGTAATTAAATAATTCACATGTAATTAAAAATAATGACATTAGCTACATTTTAATGAAATTTAATATATGTGGTATTCAGGAAAAAATTACTAATATGAATCTGGTGCTTAAGGGGTGAACAGAACAGGCAATAGGATATAATGATTTTTGGCTCAGTAATTTGGTGATGGAGCTAACAATCTATAGAACTGTTGGTTCTGGAACTGTATAGTTTTTAACTTGGCTTTTTATGCGGAACATAACAACTTTTAGATCTTCTTGACTCCTCAAATGTATGTATGTAGTTTACATTTTTATCAATAACTTTTTTTTTTTTTGACATAACGAATTTTCGAACTTTGCAAATCAATTGGAAACTTTAATATATTTTTATAGTTAACATACATTTTTTTTTAGATTATCCACTATTTAGACCAAAAAGAAATTTTATATGAAAAATAACAATTAGCCACATGCCAAGGCTACAAACAAAAAAAGTCAAAGTTTTCACTCTTTATAGATTTTCTTTTCTAAGTATGTCAGTGTGGTTCAATTACACATATGTTAAACTTATGTTTTATTTATTTAATTATTTATTTCTAGTTAAGGTTTAATTTTATTATGGAATATAAGGCGGAAAGATATTTTGAATTATTTACATTGTTTCAGGTGCAAACGTGCTAAACTTCCACAAACCAGTGGATAAAAAATATCGTGCTTCAAAATTATTAAAGCCATAAAACTCATTAAATTACAGTTTTCAAACAAATAGTATCTGAAAGCACACTTTTTTTTCTTTTTTGATGGCGTAAAAATTGAAATTATGCAATATTTTGTGATTAAAACGAAATGGATTACACAGGTAGTTAGCACTATCGACATTACGTCAGATCTCGGAATTTTTTTTCTTATATAATGTAGATAGATACATGAAAATATATTTACATATTTCAAAAGGAATCAAAAATCAATCAAAGATAGTCGTTGAAAAGACATTGAAATATTGGGTCATTCGGAAAATCGTGTCCGTTTGGCAAATTCAATTCGTACCAGAAAACTCTGCCCGGTAATTATTAGACATTAGATATCGGAATTAATGTCTAATAATTAAATGATAGAATTTTCCAGGACGAATTGTTTTTTCCCAAACGGCCACGACTTTCCGAACGACCAAGTAAGTGCTATTTTAAAATATTACGTTTTATAGTAAATATGAAAGAATTAATTTGCAATAATTAAATAATCTTTCTAAACTAAAAATTGAAATAAGATATAAAGTAGATTCCGGCTATTTTGGACACCGTTTAGTTTGGTCAGCTGTTAATAGAAAAATAGAATTAAATTTATTTCTGATAATTGGGGCAGCCGCTTTATTGGGACAAATGGTGTAGAACCAAAATTTCACAATTAACTAGAATCAACTATATATATATACACATATATTGTACATGTGTATTCGCATGTACAGTCGTGGAAAAAAAAGTAAACACCCCCTACTAACTCCTCAACAAATTATCGTAGGAGAATGATACTGGTACCGAACGATTAGAAATAGTCTACTTTTAAATTATGTATATAAAATTTGCTTAGGGGATATCTACATATTAAAACGATTCATAACTTTTTTTTTCAATAGAAGTACACAATTCTGACAGCATAAATGAAATCTACACCCTTCACTTAGCCTAAAAACAAATTTTTATGCAATTCGTACCATAAGTTTCCAAGAAATTAATTATTTTAAAACGAGCGTATTTTAAGGTCTGTATCCAAATTGAAGTTCCGTGCTTGATTGTTAACCGAGAGAGCCCCCTTCGTGATCAAGGTATATTAAGCTCCACTCAAGGAGTCAATGAAGCCTTTTAGATTACAGGACAGCAGAATGCATTTCAAAATATCTACTCACTTCTATCATGGATGGCCCCTTAAGCCATCATTTTGCCGTTTTTTGAGCATAATTTAAAAACTACTTGGGAAAAAAATGTGAAATTTTGGATTTCCATAAAGCAGGACTTAATAAATCTAAATCCACCAAAAAAATTGCAGGTTGCAATTCATAATTTTTTCGAATATTAATTTCATAATTCATAATTCATATCATAAAATTATAAAAATTGCAAATTCAGCATATTTATGTTTGGGTATAATAGTATTATTGCTACAAAAAATATTAGCACATTAGGAGCATAATTTCAGGACATATAAATAAAAATATGAAAATGTAATTTAACATTACAAGCACTTAATTTTGAATGTTTATAATTCAAAAACTTATCATTCAAATGACTTCAAATTTGGTGTCTAGGCATTGTTTGAATCGAAGATTTGAAACATCTCGTTAAAATTGGGTATTGCTATTGAAAAAAATGAAGTTTGGATTCGTTTTAAAATGTAGATGCCCCCCTAAGAAAATTTTATATAAATGATTTACCGGTACCTTTCGTCTATGAGAATTTGTTGAGGAGTTAGTAGGAGTACTTACTTTTTTTTTTCCCCACGACTGTACATTCCTTTGTTCTATTCGAAGAATATTAAATAGCAAATAATAATTATAGCGGTAATAAAAACAGATTTTTTATCTCAGAATGCTTAATGTTTTTTATGTGTCGTAATTAAACTGAATTGTAATAAAGATTTCTCATTATAAATATCCGGAATATAAAGTGAAAAATCAATAAACAACTTTTTATTAACCATAAAACATTCTGTTTTATTAAATTAATATTGTAATTCGACTAATTTACAATTATAATAAATTCTTGTTTGGCAATTTCAGACTTAAATTTATATCTTATAATCTGCATTTATTTAATTTTTATTCCCAGCTTTTGATCTGCATATGCTTAATTTACGTAATAATAATTAAACTTAAGTTGAACAGCATGCAGAGATAAAGAAAAGGAATGTAATTCATCAAAGAATACGGGAGCAAATACGTAAGGATAAACGTCAATTACAGAAAATATCATGACGAGCAAAATTAATTAATTACGATTTTCTAATAAATGTTCTTTCTTAAATTAAAAATAACGCTAAGCAATAACATAGATTAAGATATTTACAAGTACTTCCAAGTTTTGATTTGTCATGTTTCTTTTATTTTAGTATTCATGAATGATCATAAATGGTTATAATTAAATGAAATGAGGAAGGCAGGAATACATTCAATAGAAAACACATGTACCGTGCAAATAGCATAAAATGCAAAGACAATTTTAATTGCATATTAAACAAATTATCGCTTAGAGTTCTTTTGATAATGTTAAGAAAGGTAAATTAAAAATTAATTAAAGATAGAATATTTTAATTTATTTGAATAAAAGTCAAAACCTTTCTTTTAGAAATAATAAACTATCCGGAAATAAACGTAGTAGCAAACTAATATTAAGCAATATTTGAGATATATTGACTACATCTTTGTCAATATCGGAGTCAGGTTGTGAGGAACATATACTCTTAGAACTATGGTTATATATTATTTTCTTGCTTGTATATTGTCTGTGTACTGGGAATTTTAAAGTAAAACTATTTTCTTATCTGAAATTTAATCCGATCTAGTGAGTTATACAGAGAAGGTGAAGGAATGTGGTTTATGAATAGAGTGGGGTCCCTGCTATTCAAATGCATACCTGAGATAAGGCAGACAAAAGGATTTCGCCAGATAACGAAATAACGGACGTCATGGAAGGTGCCAGGGGAAGGTTCGATGGATTGGAGGAAGGGAAGGGGACATCGATGGTAGAAGGAAAATCCCGTTTATGTTTTTGGGAGAGGAGTAAGACAGCTGAGGGAAATCAGTTAAGGCGTATAGCTGAAAGTGGGTGGTCGCTTTCTCGCTGAGCACAATGGATGCCTGGAACTCAAGGTGTGAGTAGTTCCACAGTAGCTCGTGGATAGGGCGTGATTATGCGGTGAAGCTCTTGGTTTTTTAAGAAGTTTAAACCATGTATTTTTAATTCATCACCTTTTAAACCATTATTCAAAACTTTCACACCTTACAAATTACTTCAGGTCGCAAAAAAAGTTTTCATAAACTGTACCATATTCAAAAGCATTTGCAACAATTATTAATAGTGATAGATAAGATTAGTGATAGAGAATATAAGATTTCAAGCTAAAAAGAAATAAGATAAAAATCTCTCTCTCTCTCTCTCTCTCTCTCTCTCTCTCTCTCTATATATATATATATATATATATATATATATATATATATATATATATGAAACATATTATTACTCAGTTCATGTATATCTGGTTAAGAGAAAAGTGAAAAAAAAAGTTGATACTTAAATAAACGATGAAATGGCAATCAAAAGATAATTCTATTTGTTTTTTCACTGATCAAACAAATTTAAAAGACAAAGTGTAAACAAAACACAATAATTATATTACAACACATTTGAAAAGTCTTAACACATACAAGAGTAAAAATTAACATTATTATTTTACAAAAACACACTTGCGTCCTCTCTTGAAAGTACAACTCTGTGTATTTTGCGAGGATGGATGAAATTTAAAGGATATATTTTTTAAATAAATGTAATTGCTAAATTTTTATTAAACGTGCTTGAAAGGGGTACGGCCAAAAGAATAAAAAATCTCCAAGTGTGTGGTCGAACCGGAGTCATCACCATTACGAGCCAATGCTCCATGGCTGAGCTACCTGGATGACACTAAACCTAGCATTTATTACTTTTAATCTGTTGGTCTTCCAGTTGTCGTCCAGATAGCTCAGTTGTAGAGCATTGGCACGGAATACAAATAACCCTGGTCCAGTCATACGATTGGATACTTTTTCACTCCACTGGCCGTTAGGGTGGGTCGAAAAACGCGAATTTTTTTAGATCAACTTATAATAGACCGCAAAAGTTGCCTTTTGTAATTAGAAGAATAACGCAAAATAATGTTTTGAAATCGGTTAATATCTTTAGATCGCGTATCGCACTTGCATTTTGAAAAATGTGATCAAAATTTATGATTTTTAAAAATTAATGATAAAAATTGAAAATATTTATACCTACTTCTTATAGTGCGTAAAAGTCACATTTTATAATTAGAAGAACAATGCAAAAAATATTTTTAAAATCTATTATTATCTTTAGGTGGCGCATCGTACTTGAATTATAGGAAATATGATCGAGACTGATGATTTTTGAAATGAAATGACAAAAATATATATATATTCAGATCTACTTCTAATAGTGCTTAAAAGTCACCTTTCGTAATTTGAAGTAAAGCGCAAAACTATTTAGATCGCCCATTTCACTTGAAATTTGAAATAATTGTCAAAAAGAGCACATTTCTGTAATTCTGAAGCCGGAATTAAAACATATTGGTCATATTACTACAACAAGTGGAACCGGAAGTGATGCCTTCAAAAGCGTTGTTTTACATCTATCTAAGAAGAACATCTCCTTTGATGAGGTCGCTCTAATTGAGCGTGACTGCACTGCTACCAATATAGAATTGAAAAAATTGGTTATTCAAAAAATTAGAAAAGCCGACAGGAAGGCTCTTGCGATTTTGTATTTGCCTTGTGCATTTTATTGAATTACCTTTTAGGCACGTGTTTCAACACATGAATGTAAAAAAAGCATAAGACCCGAATTATTTTCTGGTCTTATAGGTAAGAAACCACCTGCTTGTGTAGCACTATTTATTGTCAAATTTAAATTAATCAATACCAATACTCCAAATAGCGACAGTTAAAATTCCACATGACTTATGTAAAGATTAAAAAAATATATCTTCATGAAATATATGCAATCCTGAGCAATCGGGGTTCTGAGCTGGGAATATTGTTGTTTGTAATCGAGGGCCGGTTTCTTCACAATGAAGACATATGTGTCTGTATAGTTAGACATTAACAGGAATCATTCTATTATTGACGGAGCAATGTATGTGTTTAAAACTATAAGAGCATCGCGTTACTTACCAAAAAATTGCAGGGGGTGTTAGACTGTTATTAAGCTTAATAGTACAAGAGCCGACACCACAAAAACCTATGCTATCAAGTATAAGAAAAAACCTATATTTTATGGGGGAGTAGAAGTAGAAGAATCTAATGATCCATGTCTGCTGGAAGTGAAGTAGTGCACAAGACAAAAATTAATACTACCAGTGATTTATCATTGTGTTTGTCCTACAACTGTCCTCCTTGTTTTCATACCTTTGTTTGTTGGACAAACACAATGATAAATCACTGGTAGTATTAATTTTTGTCTTGTGCACCACTTCACTTCCGCACAGACATGGATCACTAGATTACCCTACTTCTAATCTTCTATAAAATAAGGGTTTTTCTTGTGCTTGATAACTTAGTTTTTTGTGCTGTCGGATCTTGGACTACAACGCCTTCTTTGCTCATCCCGAAAATTTATTGCCAACGATCACAGATAAAAGAGAACATATACGATATAAGGGAATTGGGATTCAGACGAATTTGAAAAACGATGCAATTTGTGGCAGAAATATCGAGAACTTTGAGAGATTTTGTGACACTAAGTTCCATTTTAGTGCTCACGATTACTCAGAACTTAATGACTGGTCTACCTGCAAGGTTACTTCACCTCCCATCTTACATAGAATCAGTTCAGAGAAATTTTGTCTCTCAATGACTCAAAAACTCTCTCAGAATTGGAATTGAAAACCATAAAGGCATTTAAGTACGACACACAAGCTGTAGAACAAATCTGTAAAATTTGTGACTGAAATTTCTGCAAAATTCTGTGGTCGTAAAAACAGAAACGGCTACGTCAGATTAGCCTTGCTTTCGCAATCGCTAATGCCACAGTTTTATAATAAATCTCAGTACAAGTTTTTACCTGTAGTGCAAAATGTAGGTAAGAGAGAAAAATAACAATTCTGTAAAATTGTTTTAATTCGCATTGATTAAAATTGTTTCAGTAAAATTTGTTTAAGATTGTTTCAACCAAAACTGCTCAAATGTACTATAAGCAATGTTTTATTTATTTATTAATACAATTCTTTAAAGATAAATAAATAAAATAATTTAAAAATATCGTTTTATGGAAATTTTCACAATTTAAAAACAATGCACAACCAAAATATATAAAACTAATTTTAAATGAGATTTATGTTACTCACATAAAGCACACAATATTGCGAATAAAGTAGTTTTTTACATTATTAGAAGTTAATTTGAAAAAAAAAATTAATCGCTATATAAAGCTTTGTCAGTTTTGAAAATATTTTCCTAAATTCAATAGCGATGCACGACCTAAAGAGGTTAATGGATTTCAATTCTTCTTTTTGAGCTATTTTTCAATTTCTAAAAGGCAACTTTTACACAATATTAGAAGTAGATATGAATTTTTTAAAATTTTAATTATTAATTTCAAAAATCATCAATTTTTATCATCTTTTCCAAAATTCAAGTGCGATATTCGACCTAAAGATGTTAACCGATTTCAAAACTTCTGTTTTTTGCGCTATTCTTTTAATTACAAAAAGCAACTTTTCCCCGCTATTAGAAGTTGATCTGAAAACAAAAATCAGTTTTTTCACCCACCCTACTGTCCGTACACCTTTTAAGTAATTTTAATTAAAATTCTGCATTTTGAATTACTAAATTAGAGGAGTGCGAAAGTTTATACATAAATTTCCAAAAATTATGTATGGCTACTTCCTTTAGTCTTTGTAGTGTATATCACATTGCGGATAACCGATATGCTTTCTGGCCACCGTTGTTTTCGAAAAGTTTTCTTAACCTTATTCAATTAATGAGATATCTCCCATAAAATAAGTCAAATTTTCCATCCTAAAATACTGGTAGCGAAACATTAAAGTAATTCGCACCTATGTGACTTACACTGCAAGTATGCCTGGAATTGCCATATTTTTTTTCAACATGCTGGAAGTTCTTGTATTGTTATTATTGTTGAATAATTAAAAAAGCTAGAACGTGTACGAATCGTATTACACAAAACCCTTTGACTATTTGTAATTCTGATGAAAATTTTTCTCATCCTAAAGTGTTTTTAACGGAATCAAAAACATAAGAGTCAAAACACTGTTTTAAACACTAGTGTCGTGAAGGAAATTTTCTATATAAAATTGCTGCCTACAGGTTTTACGTTAAACGTGCCTTCGAAGTTTGTACAGATAAATACCTAGAAAACGAGATTAGTATAATAAAACAAATTGCTATTGAGAATGTGTTTAGATATTATAGATTCATTTTATATTTAGATATTCGCACCATGTTAAAATCAGCAATTAATCTGATTACACAAAATAATGTTTTCGTTTTTAACAGTAAATATTACAGTCAACGAAATGGTGCTCCTATGGGATCCCCCATTTCAGGATATTTAGCGGAATTAAAACTTATACCCTTAGAAACAGAGATTATGGAAGATTTTGAAATCAAGCCTTCAAATTGGATAAGATATGTGGATGAGATTTTCATAATTTGGGATCATGATTTGCAGTCTTTAAATAATTTCCTGTTAAGACTTAATGAGTTGGATACAAAGATAAAGTTTACGTTAGAAATTGAGAAAGAGGGTATTTTACCCTTCCTTGATATTAAATTAATAAAGAATAATTATGGAAATAAATTGGAGCGTATTATTTATAGAAAACAATGCAGATCTAACAACACTATTCTTTTTGATTGTAACTCACTATTTTGATATAAAATTTCTGCCTACAGGTTTTACGTTAAACTTGCCTTCGAAATTTGTACAGATAAATACCTAGAAAACGAGATTAGTATAATAAAACAAATTGCTATTGAGAATGTGTTTAGTTATTATAGATTCATTTTATATTTAGATAATCGCACCATGTTAAAATCAGCAATCAACCTGATTACACAAAATAATGTTTTCGTTTTTAACAGTAAATATTACAGTCAACGAAATGGTGCTCCTATGGGATCCCCCATTTCAGGATATTTAGCGGAATTAAAACTTAGACCCTTAGAAACAGAGATTATGGAAGATTTTGAAATCAAGCCTTCAATTTGGATAAGATATGTGGATGACATTTTCATAATTTGGGATCATGATTTGCAGTCTTTAAATAATTTCCTGTTAAGACTTAATGAGTTGGATACAAAGATAAAGTTTACGTTAGAAATTGAGAAAGAGGGTATTTTACCCTTCCTTGATATTAAATTAATAAAGAATAATTATGGAAATAAATTGGAGCGTACTATTTATAGAAAACAATGCAGATCTAACAACACTATTCTTTTTGATTGTAACTCACTATTTTGATATAAAATTTCTGCCTACAGGTTTTACGTTAAACTTGCCTTCGAAATTTGTACAGATAAATACCTAGAAAACGAGATTAGTATAATAAAACGAATTGCTATTGAGAATGGTTTCCCTCTTCAGCACATTAATAAATTAGTTATCAAACAAAACAACCAAGACAGAAGAAGGAATTAAGTTTGAGCAAGTCTATTTATTGCACATTTGATTAGATCCCACAGCTTTATGAGAGACTGAGATATGCATTACTAAAATATAATATTAATTTAATAGCTAAACCTCCAACAAAATTAAAAGAATTGATTAAGAGTAAAATTGATCCTACTTCCGATTATGAAAAAGCAGGAATCTACATCATCCCATTCAGCACGGAACAGCATAAGAGTTTATTTTATACTGGTATGACATGTCGAAAATTTAAGGAAAGATTAAAAGAGCACATTTCTGATATAAACTTTAACAATCCAAATACAGCTTTATCCAGATTGCATCAAAAAGAAATTATTAAGATATACTTCGAAAAACCTAAAATTATCATTTCAACGTCTAACCACTACTCCTCAGTAATCCGTGAATCCATTGAAATTTTACTTAGAAGTGACAATGTTTGTAACGATGTCCTTTCCTATAATATTCCCGCAATTTGGTACAATATCTTAAATATTTCGAGACCTCCTGATAATATGAGCTGATATTTTCACCCATCTGCAGAGAAATGGACTGAACCCCGCTTGCACATGCGTACTATTTTTGTTTTTCTTTTTAAAATGTATTTCTATTCAGTCAATCATCTTTTTCCCTTTGAAAATGAACGCGTGTGTGTTCGAAAGATCTCGGGTTGCATTAAATAATATTTTTATATGTTTTTGTCACCTTTTAAGTAGTTATAAGTATATTATAAAGTTTATCCAAAAACATGTCATTCAAAGATGGTAAATTCAGAGTATTAGGGTAATTTACAGTGGATTTTTGCTTGTCAACACCAGCTGTGTAAGGTATTACATTGTACCGGAGAAGATAAAAATTCGGATAGGAATGGATGTTTTTAAGACTGATATGCAGCTTTAAACTTCTTCAAAAGTTACCCTCACTAATCTGCATTATATTTAGGGGCGATGGGGGCACGTGTGAACAGTTCGCATAAATATAGCTTTTTCTCATAACTGGATTAATTTCTATAAACAAAAATTACTCGTATAGTAAACAGAACATTCTTTTATACATGGTAATTTTTTTTAAATCACCTGTATACACACTATATGGCAAAAGGTAACCGGTCACTTGCGTTTTTAGACGTTTTCTTAAATATCTAGAAAAATACACGAGGAGTTGTCTTGAAACTCCAGGTGTGTAAACAGAATAGTACAGGTCATATATTTCCGTGAAGATTTTTTCCCGAAACCCCATAGGGGACCGTCAACAAATTGAAGAAGAACGAATATCTTTTGAATAACTCTGTAAAAACTAACGTAGCAAAAGCGTTCAACACAGCGGATTATGATTACGTGTCTTATTGAAATAAACTGTGTGCATTTTTTATGAAAATGGCACGTATATTCGTAGAGAAATTAAAGTTTTTATGAAAAGAGTCTCAAATTTTGCCAAGTTTTTTGCTTATATTTTGTAATTTTTTTAATATAAAAAAAAAAGTTATTTTCAGAAAATATGACAAACAACATTGTACATAATACCCTACAATAAGAATTTAAAAAAAAATAAAAAAAAATGGATGAAAAATGAGCAGGTTTATTAAAAAATGTTTTACTGCGTATGCGCGAAAGCAATCAAAATATAATGTGCATAATGTATTAGCTAACTGTATAGAGCAACTTTTGTGAAAGTCTCAAAAACATAGCTTGAAAATTCTGAAAATATTCGTTGATACAATAAGCTCGAAATCCGTTATTCCCAAAATGAAGCAAAAGTATAAGGGGCTGTATCCAAATACAGTAGTACGTGCAATATTGTGTATGCTATATTGGCACTAATTAATGGATATATGGATAGAACCCCTCATCTTTTTGCTTCAATTTGGGAATAACGGATTTCGAGCTTATTCTATCAACGAATATTTTCAGAATTTTCAAGCTATGTTTTTGAGACTTTCACAAAAGTTGTTCTATACACTTAGCTAATACATTATGCACATTATATTTTGATTGCATTCACGCATGCGCAGTGAAACATTTTTTAGTAAACCTGCTCATTTTTCATCCAATTTTTAATATTTTTTAAATTTTGATTGCAAGGTATTGTGTACAATGTTATTTGACATATTTTTTGAAAAGAACTTTTTTTTTATATTAAGATCTCTGCAAATTATTAGCAAAAAAACTTGGCAAAATTTGGGACTATTTTTATAAAACTTTAATTTCTCTACGAATATACATGCTATTCTCATAAAAATGAACACGGTTTACTGCAATGAGGCACTTAGTCATAATTTACTGTGTTGAACGCTTTTGCTACGTTCGTTTTTACAGGGTTATTCAAAATATATTCTTTTTTTTAATATGTTGTCAGTTCCCTATGGGGTTTTGGGAAAAAATCTTCTCGGAAATATATGACCTGTACTATTTCTGTTTACACACCTGGAGTTTTAAGATAATTCCTCATGTATTTTTCCAGATATTTAAGGAAATGTCTAAAATCGCAAGTGACCGGTCACCTTTGGCCATATAGTGTAGTTCTTCTTACATTTTTTAATAGTTTTATAAATTCAAAAACTTGATCACATGTGCTCCACCTGCGGGGTAGTTGTGAACACTCGCGGGTCACATGTGAACACAACGAAAAAATATCCTTTGACATGCTTTTTATTCTATTATTCATTTGTCATCATAATCATGAGTTATATTACCTGTTAAATTCACCATAAAGAAAAAAAATATGTATTTCTCTAGTTTCTGGGTGATATGTTTAAGAAAAAGGTTATAAAATAAAAATAAGAAGATTATTTTTTTGGGAGGGGGGAGGGCTTAGATGATTCATTAAGTATTGTTGCAATAAAATAAAGAAATAAAGTAGCAATTTTAAAAAAAGAAATTAAAATTTTAAATTTTTCTTAGGGGTCTTCGTTTAGGAGAAATTTTAGGGAGGGGCATTTAGATACTATTTATTGGAAATCTGCCAAAATACGAAAGATTCTCAATCCTGTAATTGCTTTATTTACTTGTAAATTATAGTTAAAGAAGGATTTTTTAATGATTAAAAAAAATCTCGATTATAACCCACCCCTAACTTCTTTTGCTTTTGAAAGAGGGGGGGGGGGAGGTACAATCGGGATTTTACTGTACTTGCCTTTTAAATATTTTGCTTTTTCAAAATACTACTGATATCTATCTCCATTCAAATAATCATATACATAACTGTTTTATAGATGGAAGTAAGCCACCATTGCAGGTTTAGAACAAATGTAATAGAAACATTTGCGAAGTTGTTCAAGGTAATACTTTTGTATTAACAATGCATAAAAAATATTGTTGTAAACCGTTTAGTAAAATAATACATAACACTTATTGCATTTTAGAAAACATTAAATAAATTTAAAGTGCAATTGAACGTAAACGAGATTGTTGCTCTTTATGTACTTGCTGAAAGGTGTGTATGTGGAAGTTCCAACACACTATCAGCTTTGTGTGAGGAAAATATCTTCTATTTCAGGAAAATTATAGATAATGGAACTGACATTATTTCTCATGAAGTTAATTGAAAGGAACAGAATCACAGAATGATTATTGGACCACTTAAGAACTGTTCATGTATTCCCCAAATAGCCTGCTCACAAGCGCCCCACACGGCTGCTAGAGTTAAATTGATGTCATCAACATTTCTCAATTTTAGAAAAAAATGATTTTCATCAAAAATATTTATTAGTATTCATATTATATGTTTAAATACTCAAATTCAAATAAATGAATAAATAAATAAAGTTATTCGCTTAGCAACTTGGAAGAAAGATTTTACTTATGAGATCTATAAACAGTGTTTTGGCTACAAAGGGCAAACAAAATGACAAAGAGCTTCAAAAAATTTTTACCATATGTCTAAAGGTGCTATCATCCTTAGTAATTTTTTTCAATAAAAAAACTTATAATAATTATTGAAAAATTGCGATGTTCACATCTACCCCATGCTCACATGTGCCCCCATCTGCCCTATGTCGTAATGAAAGCTGACGTAGAAAATATTTCGTAAATTACAAAAGTTATTAGTGATAACATTGTCATATTTTGATTCACTGGAGCCGTTTCACATTTCTCGCGTTATTCCAGATTGGATCGCCTTTTTGCACATTTTCCGCAGCCATCAGTAAACAAATCGTACTACTTCCAAATTCGTGACCTCGATAGGGTGTCATTTTCGATTTGCACATTCAATTTGTGCCATATTTCAATAGGAATGACATTTTTATTTGCTGGGTGGTTTCTAATTATACTATGTGTAATCGCATTAGGTCCTTTTTGTTTATCCATAATGCCAGTGACTTAATAAATGAATATAGGAAGAATAGAACGAAAAAGAACAAATTATTAGACAGTAAACAGCTTATAATTCATGTCACGTATTTAACATGACAGCGAATAAAAAAAAAAAAAAAAAAATCCTATTTAAAAAAAATCTCCGTTTCAGTTCATCCATCCTCGAAGAGTTTGGAAAATTTCTCTAATTTAACAGTCAAATTCTACATTTAACTACCAAAAATAGGTCTTTTTACCGCTGAAAACAAGAAATTTTTGGAGGAATCTGAGCTGACCTTTTAGCTCACTGGCTATCAATGCCCGAAGATTCTGTATGTGCACGTACGTATATATTATGTAACTCGATAAATCTTGATAGAAATATCCGATTTGCTTCAAATTTTGCAAATAGGATCATTCTGATAAAGAGCTTCCCTGATTAGTTTTGGGGTTCATTGGTTAAGTATAAAGAGGGGATAATGGGGGCTAATCCCCCATAATTTAGATAAATGGGTTTTCATGCAGAATTATCCGATTTTCTTGAAATTTGGTATACCGGTTTATTCTAAGAAGGCGCTTCCGTAATTAGATTTGAAGGTTCATTGGTTCAGTATAACCGGGGGAAATGAGGGAGCTTTCTTTCTTTCTAACCGATGACCAGGCCCCTACCTGCCCGGAAGTCCCAGCTAAACGGATTTGATTCCTGGTATCGTGGCGGGTGACCGCCTAATCGCCGCGTAGCGGCAATAAACCTGACGAGCACCTTGAACGTATCGGCAGCGCCTTTTGATTAGTTGTGAACAACGGTGTTATGGCGGTTGATTAACATTTATATCCTGTTTGGAATGTGCACATTGCTACTTAAGTTCATCTCCTAATTTGGAACCTTGGTCAGGTAACGAGAACTTCACCTGGCAATGCACCTCCGGGGGTATAATTCACAGGTAACTTGGAGGACTTTGCACCCACGACGGATTATACAGGCACCATGCGCCGTTAGTGTACATGGCGGATTATAGCCAGCAGTAGGCCTCGATCCCCCGGCCTTAGCTGCGGATTCGATGCTCTGCCAACTGGGCCACCGCTGCCCGAACTACTTCTGATTGACCTGGGGTTTTGAAGCCGAATAGTTGGTGAAGACTTCTCGTAAGAAAATGGATTTTGGAGTGGGGGGGGGGGGGGAGCCAAAAAGAAAAAAAAATGGAGCGCTGCAGATAGACAAGTTGCACCGAAAGTTAATTTTGCGCCGAAATGCTAGGCAAACATAACGATGCAGGTGGATGATACTCCGCCTATCTACCGTACCCCACCGCTTTGAAACTGGCTCCGTAGACTTCCCACTGGAGAGAGTCCGGTAGCTTGTGCAGGCTACAGCCTATGTGCAACTACGAATAATAAAAAGGCGGCAGTAAAAAAAAAAAAAAAAAAAAAAAAAAAAAAAAAAACCTGAAAGGGAAAGGGCTGCTGAAAGGGAAAGCTTGTACATGTTATTACACTTAAAACTTACGTATAGCTATTTGCTTAACTATCATTTATTATATATATTATTTTAATATTATCCTATAGCACTAGGTCACATTAAACTAACTAGAGTAATTTGCTTTAGATTACTTAAATATTGCCTGGCTATTTAAAATGAATTTATATTTTTAACCATTTCTAATATTAGAATCAGGATTTTATTTATTTATTATTATTATTATTTTTATATTATCTTATGGCAAGTTAACTATGAATTGGCATACTATTACTTAGCTAGGAGGGAATTTATAGGGGACTAAGGAGCTGACTTAGTGAGATTAATATACTAATTTCTAATTAAACTAGCTGCTTGAGATTGTAACTTAGACATAAGCTATGGGGGTTGGGTTTGACCTAAATTAACATTTAACCCTTTCAGGCCCGCATTTTTATTTACAAGAGGAAATTTCTGGAATTAAGGGGGTTTTTTTTTAGCTAATCTAAACATAAATATAATTTAAAAAAAAAATATTTAACATTTTTTAATAGTTTTTTTTTAAACATGCCATTTGGCATCATTGGGACCAAACGGGAATCGTACATGAAAAGCTCATGATGACATTTGGCATCATTGGAATCAAAAGAAAAGAAATATACATTCAATTTTTAATGTGTATTAATTTTTTAATGTCCATTTCATGTATAATTTTATTTATTGAAGTTCCAGGCTTTTGGCAAGAATAGAGATTTGTTTGATGCACTAAGGTGGTGTTGGTTTTGTTCATGAAGGCCGATTATCCACACGAGATATATATGCCCGAGGAAGGTATGCCCTCAGTGGGGGTTTTTTTAAGGGAACCTAACTCGTATTTACACAAGGATGCCCATGATTCGATGAAAGCCATTGAAAACTCCGAACAGTTAGGCTGACGAGCGCGATTGGTTCCGAACCAGGACTTCCCGTCTATAAGCTTTACCAGCGGAATCTCACAGCCACTTGATACACTAAGTTATTTGTAACTTATTCATCACAAAATAATTTAAAGTACTCATAAGGACTAAAATTTCATCAGCATTGAAGAAGATGAAGAAGGGAATGAAGAAGTTTCTCTAAATGTCGTGTCAAATGGTTCAATATTATTATCTTCTAATTTATCTACATTTTCAACTTCAACTTCTAATACTTATTACATACAGAAATAATAACTGGACCGACTAAATCATTTGTATCCAGATCAAGAATATTAACAATTGGGCATCTACGGAAAACACCGAACAGTTAGGCCGACGAGTGCGACAATTGAATTGGGCAACCACGCAATCAATTGTCGCAATAGTGCACGAAATCATCTGCATTTGACAGATTGCGAGCACTTTCACTGTCCTCTTCGTCAGATTTTTCAATTTCTGTATCTGAAATATCATCATTCCTTAGTAAATAAATGGCTCTTTCTATTGATATAAAATCTTTTTTTTTTTTTCGTTTTGGCATGATAAATAGTAAAGGAAATTTTTTCCTTAAAAAAAACTATCAAATCAGACAAGAAATCAAAATAGAGAGTAAAGTTGAAAATATCTATCAAGTCCCAGTGATGCCATTTGGAATCATGTATATTTACAATGCATTGTTACTGAAATAAAAATACAATTGTTGAATTATAAATACATAAATATGTACTTCATACATATTACAACTTATATTTAAAAAATTGTCATTTTTAAAAAAGGGTAAAGTGTGAAAAATATTTTTTTTTTCACAGTCATGTTTTCACTTCACGTTTTATAAGGAAATCAAGCAATACTTTTCAATTTCTGGAACCTCTGCTACCATCTCTTGAAAAAATAAAAAAATACTACTGAAAAGACAGAAAAAGTGTCTTTTGAATGACACCAAACAGAATCTCCAAGATTCAGTTTTTAATTATATAAAAAATTCGTGAAAGTCATGATGCCATTTGGCATCACTGCCCGTAAGGCATGGTGACGTCACGGCGACGTCGTTGTGAAGTCACACTGTAATTTTGTGACCGTCGATGTGACGTCGATGTGACGTCATAGTGACTAGAATGCGAGGTCGTTATGGCCGTTTTAGAGGTCGTTTGTGACGTCACATTGTGACCACTCTGTGAAGTCACGGTGTGACAAATTTGTGAAAAGTGTGTCATTTGTGACTATTTTGGCATTAACTTTGTCACGAACCTGTGACGAAAGTGACAATGCTTTGAAGTCACACTGTGACCAATTTGTGAAATATGTGTCATTTGTGACGAACTTGTCATAAACACTGTGATGATTTCAAATGAAAATCAAATTTCAAATTAATTGCTTAAAAGGCGCAAGAGAACATATTGAAAAAGATTCCATGCTGGAACTCGAACCCGGGCCATCAGTATAGCGCACTGACATTCTACCGACTAAACAACATGGAACGATACCCAGCCTGGAAAATTTCTCCCTATTACATGTTGGCAAGGCTACAAACGCAGCACAAGATGGAATATTTATCGTGAGCCACCGACATAGGGCAAATACGAAACTTAATTAAATCCAGCATCGATTGAAACTATATTAATACTTGGAAATTTTTCCAAAGAGAACCATTCGCCTTGCATACAATATTTCAAAAGAAAATCAAATTTCAAATTAATTGCTTAAAAGGCAATTTTAATATATATATTATTCAAATTTAATATATATATATTTTAATATAATTTAAGGTTCCTTCACCTGCGGCCGCAGTCAACTTAATAGTTAAACTCGGGCCTTTTTTTTTTTTTTTCGCCTTGCATACAATATTTCAAAAGAAAATCAAATTTCAAATTAATTGCTTAAAAGGCAATTTTAATATATATATTATTCAATTTCAATATATATATATTTTAATATAATTTAAGGTTCCTTCACCTGCGGCCGCAGTCAACTTAATAGTTTAACTCGGGCCTTTTTTTTTTTTTTTTTTAATTATTAAACCTGAAAATAAGGCAGTTAGTTAGTTTGGGGTGGCGATGATGAGGGATGAATGAGCGAGCTAATACCCCTTAATTGAGCTAAATGGTTTTTTGTCGATTTCTTTAAGTTTCGAGGGGCGCTATTCTTTGAAATATCAGTAAAATATACCATTAATGCGAATAGCCAGTGAGCTCAATGCCTTCAGTTTATCTGAGCATTTATTTTTTATTATTTATTTGTTTTTCTAAAACTAATAAAATATTTTACAACTTATAAATATTCTGTAAACAATATTCTAGTTCTTAAAAAAATATCAATAAAGAAAAAATGACTAAATAAAAGATTTAAAATTACAATAAAAAAAAACTTTACATTCGAAAACCTTGTTATCTATTTATATAAAATCCAAGTCTGTGTGTCCTTCACATTTCCGGTAGGACCACCTCATTTTAGTGAATAATTGTTAGGACCGTCTCATTTTAATGAGTAATTGTTGAAAAATACTAATGGAGGGTTACCACAGTAGCGCCAAATGTTTACCAACTTGGCGGATCATCGCCTAATTTGGCAACAAAAATAAAATGTCATATTTGAAACCAATTTGGCGATAGCTGGCGGATTTGGTGAAATTCCCCATTTAATAACATTAATCTTTCATGATTGACGTCACCGCAATTTAATTTAAACTCCGCTCTTTTAACGTTTTTTTTTTTTTTTTTCAAAATCTATGAGTGTGAATTTAAAGTGTAATATACGAAAATGTAAGTATTTACATCTTCATCCCGATAGATTATATAAATAAACCTAAAAGTTCATTAATTTTGTTTTCATAGCTGTTAATATCATTTGGAAAATAATCTCACTTCTAAAGCGCAAATTATGACAAATTTTATAAAAGTACGCCAAGGCCCATATACTGGAAAATTACCGCGCTTTATATAGCCGGATACGAGAGTTAAAATCCCTTTCTTTTCCACTTTAGGGGCCTTGGCGAAGAAGGAAATTTGACAACATATTTTCTGGGAACCTATTCATTGTTTAATTGTATATGCACACGCACTTTTTTTAAAATATTTATACGATTTATTAACCATAAAGAAGTCATTTATCTAATTTTATACAGAAACAGAAGAAATTCGTACATAAGAAACAACAATAATAAATTGCAATTTTTATGTATTCATTATACATAGTTATGATTGTGTTTCGTTTTTAAAATGTGTTATTTTCATTTGTCACTGCGGAACAAGCGAGAAAAACTCATATTCTATTACATGTGTTGTATATAGTATATCTATATATCATATTTTCCGTCATTTTTGACGGGTTATCTTTCTAGTTTTTTATAATCATTGAATATATACTTGAAATATTTTATGGAATTTAATAATCCTGAAATAAAAATGGTACCTCTTGTTTTGGCATTTCTCAAAAAAAAAAAGAATAATAATAATAATAATAATAATAATAATAATAATAAAATACTTTTCCGACATTTTAAATGACATTTTATTAATCCAATTGACATTTGTAAACATGATTTATAATGAGTCAAATAAATTTCATCTCCTTAATTAAAAAGGAATTTTTCTCTGTTAGCAATTTTTGGAATATTTAATTCAAACATTAATAGAAAAGACATATAAAGTATCTTATTTAATTAAAATACAAGTATATTTTAAATTAATCATAATTATTTAACGTTCCAGTTTAGCAATTGCAATCCTAAGTTTTATGTTTTCCCATCAAATAACTTCATTTATTTAATTTTTATTGCCGTAATGTTAATTAAACTTCAATTAAACGATCCGCAGAGACGACGAAAAGGAACTTAATTTCAAAATAAATATGGAAGCAAATATTTGACGAAGAAATTCAATTGCAGCGATTTTCATTACAAAGAAATTAACTAATTGCAATGTTATAATTAATGTTTATTTTAGTCTTTAAAATGATTCATAAAAATAAGGATTTCCAAGTTTTGATTTATTACTATAGGTTATTTTTGAATATCCTTGAGTTAACACAAATAATAAAAATTCAATGAATTAATAGGTATAAAGGTAAAAATAGCTTTAAAAAAAAGTTTATAAGTATACAATGTTTATCTTGAATTCACGTCTAATATTCTTTACTGCAATTCATGCTTTTTTCCAAAAATTTCCATTACAATACATTAATTTGGCATAAACCCAGAATTCGATTAAGGAAAATTTACTGATTTTGTTGTTATTATTAATGTTTATTCTAGGTTTTAAAATTATTCATAAAAATAAGTATTTCCAAGTTGTGATTTATTACTATAGGTTTTTTTTAATATCCATGAGTTAACACACAAAAAAAAATTCAACGAATTAATAGATATAAAGGTAAAAATAGTTTTAAAAAAAAGTTTATAAGATTACAATGTTTATCTTAAATTCACGCCTAATATTCTTTACTGCAATTCATGCTTTTTACTAAAAATTTCCATTACAATACATTACTTTGGCATGAACCCAGAACTCGATTAAGAAAAATTTACTGATTTTGTTGTTATTATTAATGTTTATTCTAGGTTTTAAAACGATTCATAAAAATAAGTATTTCCAAGTTGTGATTTATTACTATAGGTTTTTCTTTTAATATCCATGAGTTAACACAAATAATAAAAATTCAACGAATTAATAGGTATAAAGGTAAAAATAGTTAAAAAAAAAAAAAAAAAAAAAAGAGAGAGAGAGAGAAAAGTTTATAAGTATACAATGTTTATCTTGAATTCACGTCTATTTTTTTTTACTGCAATTCATGCCTTTTACCAAAAACTTCCCTTGCAATACATTAATGTGGCATGAACCCAGAACTCGATTAAGGAAAATTTACTGATTTTGTTGTTATTGCTATTATTATTATTATTTTTGTTATGCTTGTTATAAAGCGCTAGCAAGGGAATTTATATAAAAATGTCAAATTTCTTCTATTTCTTTTTTAAGATAGGGAAACAGGAAATACAAAATTAAAATACTATTTAAACTACCTTTTTCTAATTTTAATGTGATATCTTAATTTATAAAAGTAACTCTAGGATAGATAGCCATAGTTTTTAAAGATTTAAATAAATTTTTTTAGAATGCAATTGCAAGTAATATTTGTGTGTTTTTGAAATTTTCATACATATAGTCATCAAATTTTGGGCAAAAATAAATAACTATTGAGAACAAAAAGTGGGAAACAAAACTGAGATTAAAATGGTAGATGGTCATCTCTCCTTCAAGCCGAGGAAGGATAGCCATCCAATACATGAAGAAAAAGTGAAATTAAAATAGCAAAAATTAACATACTTCATATAGTTAATCATGAAAAATATATAGCAATTTTTAAAAACGCAATCATATCACGGACAATGAGTGAATAAAATTCGAGCAAACAAAACTTGAAGTAGGGGAGAGTAGTATACAGCGAGACAGCAGTCATTTTGACGTATAGTTATATTTTTTTCTCCTAGCTGGCACACACATATAACCACCTCATCTTATGCAACACGTGGATGTAGTTTCCGCACTTCGGTTGACCGATAAAATAGTAAATAATTCTTCATTTTACAGTAGTTAAAGTTGCATAAATGTCTATTTTAAGAGTTTATTTCCGTCATTATGGCATATATTTACTTAACCAAACAGAGCTATATCAAATAATAGACTATTTCGACAAAACGACACAAACTGTTTAAAGCGATGAAATTGATGAAACAGATCTTGGCATCCAGTTTGCTATAACGGAACGAAAATACACAGTGAGACACAAATTTGTGGTACACAGTGAGACATGTCTCATTGCGTACAGAGATTGTTCTAGACGATTCTTGTTGATTATGTTCTTATGAAAATTGCAATTAGTGTGTTCTATGTTGGAAAAATCTTAACCTGTAAGGACGAAGATGGGGATTTTGAAGTGATTTATTTTCGAACAGTGTAAAAGCGGCAGATTTCGTGCTTCATGTTCTAGATTTGGTGCGTGTTAAATCAGACATTTAAATGCTACTGCCAGGACTACAATTTATGATAACAAAGCAAGTATCAGGATACCACCGTTTTCCGATTTCCTCCGGAAATTTGGATGTACGTTCAGCTAAACACTACCATTGTTAGGCATGCTCTTAAGCCTTTATTTAAGTGGGATAACTATAGCTGTTTGAATTGATAATAATATGTGTACTTGTAAGTATGGAAATTTTCTTTGCGTTTTTACTATTGCTCTATCAAAAATTTCGATCCCAAAAATATCAGATTAAACTCAAAGTGAAAACACGATTTCAGGTAGTAGTTAAGACATTATTAGACTCACAAAAAATTATGGATAGAGCGTAAAAATGTATTTTTCATTAAAATATATACATTGTCTTACTATGTACTACTTGTGGTACACATTGAGACATTTTCGCATACTTCATTATCATGCTTCTATGCTTTTATAAATAACTTTTTAAAAACCATATCTACATTAATGTGTAACTTATTTGTGTTGCTTTAAGATGTAGCAAAATTTTTTCAAAAGAATAAAATTATTCGCCACACGTTAATTAATAATAGTTTTTGTCTCACTGTGTACTACCCTCCCCTATACTTAACTCGACAAAAACATTTAACCACTAAATTAAATAATCATTAAAATTTCACTTACTTTTTATAATAAGAAAAAAAACTCAGCTGCACGTCTCAATAAATGACTCGTTGAACTATTTGCTACGAACTTAGTTTATGCTGCATTCTATGATCAAGTTTTGGAAATATTTAGCCTAGTCATCTCTCCTCTTTAGCCATCTATCCTAGAGTTACACTAATCGTAAAATAAAATTAATCTATTAATTTATATAAGAGCAATTTAATTCTATCATACCAGGAAACATATTAACAATCAATTACAAATTTCTGTCTTTACGTATAAAAATCACTTTGCGTTAAATATAAGGGTGTAAAAGGGGGTCATATTTAATTAGAAATTTGTGAATCTGGACTATAAAGCAAAACACTAATAATGTTTGCAAAATATTTAATACTTGATTTTTTTTTCAACCATTCAAAATTTCTACAATTATTCTAATTTGTAAATAATTCATATAAGCTGTAATTTTTGAACTGGGCTAAAAATGTCCGTGCCAGAATTCGAACCAGGGATGTCTTTTTTGAAGCTGCGAATGCACTAGCAACTGAGCTATCCCCTAAGAATCGGGAGAACCTCATTCACACAGCTAATCTTTTTAATACAACTTTATTAATATCATATATCAGATATGTATAATTAATAAGATTAGGTGTATGAATTAGTTCCCTCAAGATTCTTCCGGGATATATTTATAAAAAAAATTCCGTTAAAATATGGAAATTGTTCTGGCAATCGAAACGCCAGTTCAATTTCCGTATTTTAACGGAGCTGTTTCCCGTAAATTCCAGAAAATACTTCGTTTTTTCACAAAATGTACGGAAAAAAATTGGTTAAAATACGAAAATAGTACTTGCGTCTCAATTGCCAGTACAATTTCAGTATTTTAACCTTTTTTTTTTTTTTTTTTTTTTTTACAGTGTAACAGAGCATTGGCAGCTTTAGTGAAGACATCCCTGGTTCGAATCCTGGCCCGGACATTTTTCGCCCAGTTGGAATACAACTTATAAGAATATAGAATTGCTGTAAAGCGAGAAAAAAAAAGTAGATACAATAAGTCACTTTCAGAAACATAAACACAAATTTGTATAATTACGTGTCGACTCAATAATTATAAAAGGGCAGATAGTTTTTGTAAAAAATCTCTGTATAAGCATTCAAATGTTCATCTTAAAAATTACGCCTCATTTCATGTTACATTATATGTTATTTCATACTATTAGATTTCATGTTAACATTACATGTATACTCAACAATTATAAAATTAAAGATACTTTTTGTAAAAAGTCACTCTTGTAGAAGGATTCAAATGTTTATTTTAAAAATTACGCCTCGTTTCATGTTACATTACACGTATTTCACGATACTCCATTTTAATTTAACATTACATGTATACTAAAATATTATAAAAGTAAAGATAGTTTTTGTAAAAAGTTTCTCTTTTATAAGCATTCAAATGCTTATATTAAAAATTACGCCTCATTTCATGTTATATTACATGTTATTTCATGATATTACATTTCATGTTAACATTACAAGTAGGGGAGACCGGGGCTAGTAGACGCAGTTTTTAGTTATTGATCTTTATTAATTTTTTGTTTAAGTTGTTTATGAAACTTTAACTGTACTGTTAAAGTACAGACATTGCGCTATAAATACCCAGAGTTTAGAGTTTGTAGCTTTTGTAGTTTATGTTTAGCGGAAGCCTAAAGTAAAAGGAAAATTGTGCGCCAACATACCCCGTCACGGGGCAAGTTGCCTATACCTATGGGGTAAGTTGGCAAACGCCTTATAAAAACTTAAATACACTGTTAAAAATTTGCAACATTCTGGCAGGTCATTTGACCGTTTTTTTCCGAAAACGGTTACACAACCGTAAATTTAACATTATCTGACCATATTATTGGCCATTTTATGGTCAGAATATAGTTAAATTATGGTTATGAAACAGTTTTTTCAAAAAACGGTTGAATGACCTGCCAAAATGCTGCAAAATTTTTAACAGTGTAAGACACGCAGTTAAGAGAAATCAATTTCCTTATTTGCAGTAGGTTTAATCAAAGGCGTTATCGCCGTACAATGTAAATTCTAAATTATACAGACATAAAAATAATGAATAAAACATTAACATTGAGTAACTTATATCCTACTCGATAATATCATCAGAGTTACAGTTGTCACAAATAAAAAATCGAGTGTCTCCGTTTGGACAAGTCCCGTGTGCCCAAGATCTTGCATTGCAACCACTTTTTTCGGTGTTTGCTGTTTTTCAAGCTACCAGCATACACCAGACACCGAGCCAGCTTGCCCCGTGTTCAATGCGCCTACTAGCCCCATAATAAATTTCTTCACAAAAGGGACACGTAACCATCTACGCATAAATAATCCAAGTAAATCACATATGGGGTAGGTACAGATAATCATACACTAAGAAAAATTGCACAAGTTAAATCGCAATTATTAAGATAAGTATTAGAAATTAGAAAAAGAATGAAACAACAAAAAATTACTTGTGAAAGCAAAAAACAGAAAAATCGTAATAAATGTTCACTGCACGTAGGTAACGCTGCAAAACTACAATGAGGATTCTAAAACGCAAGAAAAAATGTACTCTGTGACTGGTTGCATAATCTATCCACAAACAGGCGATTTATGGGGGCTGCGCTTACTTACCCCTGTAGCAAACTAGCCCGATCTCCTCTATACTCAACAATTATAAAAGTAAAGATACTTTTTGTAAAAAGTGACTCTTGTAGAAGCATTCAAAGATTTATCTTAAAAATTATGCCGCATTTCATGTTATATTACATGTTATTTCATGATATTAAATTTCATGTTAACATTACATGTATACTCAACAATTATAAAAGTAAAGATACTTTTTGTAAAATTGACTCTTGTAGAAGCACTCAAATATTTATCTTAAAAATTACGCTCCATTCCATGTAAAATTACTTGTTATTTCAAGATACTACATTTCATGTTAACATTACATGTATACTAAACAATTATAAAAGTAAAAATAGTTTTTTCACCATTTTTATTGACGCTTGGTAGAAATGGTGAATTTAAAAATAACGATTTTTTGCTCTGTTTCTTTTTTTTTTTTTTTTTTTTCCTTAAAAAAAAAAAAAAAAAAAAAAAAGATGTGGTAACAGAAAAGAAAAATAATATTTAAACTAAATATTTATTATTTCTAAATTTTTCTCAATTTATAATCGTAATTGAAATAATATTAAAGAATTAAGTGATTAAAACATTTTCAAAAGAAAGTACATTGCCTTTTCCTTTTTTATTTATATTTTCTACTTTTTAATGCTTAACACGTTCAATGGCAAGTCTTTTTTGTCTGTCTTTCTGTTTGGGCCACGAAATAAGATTTATTGTCACCGATGACTGACGCAGTCTGAACGGAAAGTTCAGTGCCAGTCACCGGTGATTGACGTAACACTCAACGTGTTAAATTAATTCGCTGCTGCACTTTCACGACCATTTGGTATATTTTGGCAAGCATAGTTTGGCGCATAATTAATTCCATTATTTCTAACTCGAATACAGTTGTAACAATGAGGAATATTTGGCTATTTATCATCGGCGATAGCTAACGGAGTAAATTTATTATTTTAATTAGATTATCAAAATATTAAAATGTTGCATTGTCATCGGAAGCACATTTGTGTACAAGTCTAGCACATCAGAAATTGAGTATAAAATCCATTACAAAATTCCATATTTACATGGGAAAACTAAGATAATTTAACCCATTTATGCGTGAATTTTTGTTTTCTCAAATTTGTTGGTAAAATCTCTTTAAACTGTTGCAAAATGAACTGGAAAAATACTAAAAAAAATTGCACTAAAATATTTTTGTATTTATTTGCTAAAATGTAAACATACTAAATATGGAACTATCCATACGTGGGAAAAATGCATAATTATATGTTTAAATTTATTTAAATTAAGCTTTTAAATAGTATATTATATACTATAGTTAGTATTTTTATGAACTATTAAAAAAATATATTTCTTTCTTTACAGAGACTAATAACATTATATGCATTATTAAGAATAAATTTAGAATAATCGTATTTCAGGCTAAAAAACGATTTATTTCAAAATCATCTTGGAAAGAGCTTTCCATTAATAACTGTCCCATAAATGGCTAATATAAATATATGCCCATTTGCACCTAGCACCCTACATTTTGTACGTTGTAAATGTGCATAAAAAATAGGCTTCAACATATAATTTAGCAATTTAAAAGAATACGTATTTCAAAGATTTCTACAAGCTAAGATTATGGCTTATTTATTTGGATTCTTGATACAATAAATCCAAATAAACTTACTTTTTACCTTTCGCTATCTTGAAAAATAAATAATCTACAAACACAGAAAAAAGGCCTTCGTTTAAGCAAATAAATATCAATCTTATGCTGCCTTCTCTCAGTAATAGATAAAGACATTTATAGACAATTACTTCATACAATATTCATTTTCTAAAAAACAAGAAAATTATAAAAAATTATTAAAATTCGAAAAGTCCCCAAAAATGGGACGCTAGCCATAAATGGGTTAAATAAAATAATGTAAAAAGATCTCGACATTCTGGTAATCAATTAATCTATGTTTGAAATTTTAGAAATAATAAAAATTTTTGTCCTGTTAATTTGATAATCACTAAATAAAGAAATTTAGATTTATTTGTCATTTTTCTTATTGAAGAATGTGCTTTCACATTTAAAACAACATTCAGGTAAACCGATTGACATTTGTAAACAATATTTACAGTTATACAAATAAATTTCAACTCCAGAATTAAAATTTAATTTTTCGTTTACAGTTATTTTTGTCTTATTGTAAGCGAAATGTTAATGAAAGAAAACCATACAAAGTATCTTATTTCATTAAAAAATGAGTGCATTTTTAATAAATCATAAGTAAATATCTCAATCTAATAAATTGAATCGTAAATTTTATGATTTCGTACAAAACAATTGCGTGTACTTAATTTTTATCAGTGTAACATTAGTTAAATTTAAATTAATGAATCTGCAGACATGGAGAAAAAAGATGTAATTTTAAGCACATACGAGGGCAATTGTTTGAGGAAAACAGTCAGTTGCAGTGGCTTTTATGAAGAACGGAATTAATTTATTGGTATGGTATATACGAATGTTTATTCTAATTTAAAATACTGAAATGCTGAGTAAAACTACTTATCTTATTATTGTTTTTTTAAGGCGGAATTAAAGTAACTTTGGGCACATTATCAGCACTCATCCTTGTTTCATAATATCATTTTAAATGTATGATAATATCATTACGTATTTTTTTTAATAAATGTTTATATAATAAAAGTATATATTCACCAGCCTTACGCTATCAATAACATAAAAACAAACCAATATGTTAAACTGACAGGGAATGTAAAATTTAGGCCTTCATTTAAAAAAAAAAGGGGGGGGGGTGCTTTTTTTCAGTAGTTAAAGTCGATTTTTCTTTTTTGCATTTTTACATTCCCTATACTCTGTAGATTTATCCGTGTTCAAAGATTTGGCCGAATTCGAAGGACTTTTATCGTTATTTGGTGCTTTAACTCAACGCGTCCGTAGACTTACACTGTTTTGAAGCACTATAAAAGCATTTTACTCAAAATGAACTTTCTTCAAAGTGGGCGGGATCGGAACGCAAAAACTATGAAACCGATCTTGCTTTTGTATTATTATTATTAAAGGTGGCATAATTTATGGGAGCTTGTGCCACTTTAGACAATTATATAGATATATATTGAAGCGCGCCAAACTTATAAAAATTCTGTAAAAGAAATTCTATTTCTTAAAAAATATAATGAATAAAGAAAAGATGTCTAACTAAAAGAAGTAAAATTACATTAAAAAATAATTATACAACTTATATATATATATATATATATATATATTGAAGCGCGCCAAACTTATAAAAATTCTGTAAATGAAATTCTATTTCTTAAAAAATAATGAATAAAGAAAAGATGTCTAAATAAAAGAAGTAAAATTACATTAAAAAATAATTACATTCGATAAAACGTCCTTTTTGCTGATAATATATATTTGAATATATACTTGAAATATTTTTTTGGAATTGAATAATCTTGGAATAAAATTGTCCCTCATGTTTTGGCATTAAAAAATATATATACTATTCTGACATTTTAAATAGCATTTTACTAATCCAATTGACATTTGCAAACTAGATTTATAATGAGTAGAATAAATTTCATCTCCTTAATTAAAAGTGATCTTTCTTTGTAAGCAATTTTTGGAATATTTAATTCAAACATTAATAGAAAAAGGAATATAAAGCATCTTATTTGATTAAATTATAAGTATATTTTAAACAATCAAAATTATGCAACGATTCAGTTTAGCAATTGTAATTCTAAGTTTTATGTTTTCTCATCAAATAACTTCATTTATTTAATATTTATTTCCGTTATGTTATTTAAACTTCAATTAAACTATAAAAGAAACTTAATATCAAAAAATATATGAAAGCAAATATTTGACGCAGAATATCAATTGCAACGACTTTTATTACAAGGAAATTAACTACTAAGTGGTCATACAATCGAAAAAAGGGGTCATAAATAGATAATTTTTTTTAATCGCTAACATTTTTATTTATTTTCAGCTTTTTATCTCAAAGTAGTTAAAGCTCCAGACAATGTTATCTACTTTCATAATCCTTAACGGAAATTGATTGCAAGCAACCTTTGTGATCGATCGAAATCCCCCGGATTGGAAGTGCACTGTGATCACAAAATAGCATCGACCGACGCACATTATCATTTTTTAATTGAAAAAGAAATAAAATGTTCTTCAAATGATAACAAATAATATCCAAAAAACTCGGAGATAAAATCTTCATTCCTATTCCTGAAAACAATCGCTCTTTTTTACATTATACAGGCAACTCCCAGCCACTCATTAATTTAATTAACTGTCCAAACAAATAATATTTCAATAATTAGCATAATTATTATATATTTAAAGGTGCAATATCTTAATTTTAGTTCTGGTATAGTTGCAGAAAGGAGCGGCTTGTACACTTGATCCTTTACAAAATCCCATACACCGAAATCAAGCGGTGAAAAAGCTTGTGTTCTTGGTGGCTGTGACAGAGTTCTATCACATATCCTTATTTCTTCAAAATTAATTTAATTCATTTATTTTGGGCTTTTGATAGAAAGTTGAAAATTTAGTGCACAATTCACCTTGATTTTTAATAAACATATATAAGGTACACAAAATGTAAAAACATTGCTTACAGGTGTCAAGTATGATAAAATCCTTTAAAAACACATTAAAGTCATTTAAAAATCATAACGTTTTCGACCGACACTTACTCGGTCATCCTCAGTGAAAAACTAACAGCTGTTCTGTCTCCGCGTCTCTAGCCGCGGAACAGACCATTTCATTTCAAGGGTGGATTGGAAAATAAGGGGGGTAACAGAAATGTTATTTTTTATCGAAAAGTACAGGTTTATTAACCATGTATTAAATCTTTCCAGACTGCATGGATATCATATGATAATATATCGTTACAAACTCTTTCTTTATTAGATATTATTTCTAGAGATTCTCTTATGATAGCTTCTTGGTGGTTACTTGTACGGAAAATAATTTTGGCTCTATTGAAATCTACTTTTATAGGTTGAATTTTTGCTCATCTTGATAATGCAGTGTGGGGTCTATTCAATCTCAGATCTGCTTCATGTTCCTTAATTCTGTCACGAAATTTTCGCAGTGTCATACCTATGTACATAAAATATCCATTTTCTTTCTTGAAGGGTATAATATATACTCCTGATCTATTGATGGCTTGGATAGGGTCAATTTTCGCATTTAACAAATCCTTTAACAAATTAAAGGATTTGTCAAATGCGAAAATTGACCCTATCCAAGCCATCAATAGATCAGGAGTATATATTATACACTTCAAGAAAGAAAATGGAGAAATTAAAGGATTTGTTAAATTCCAAAATTATTTTCCATACAAGTAACCACCAAGAAGCTATCATAAGAGAATCTCTGGAAATAATATCTAATAAAGAAAGAGTTTGTAACGATATATTATCATATGATATCCATGCAGTCTGGAAAGATTTAATACATAGTTAATAAACCTGTACTTTTCGATAAAAAAAAAAAAAAACATTTCTGTTACCCCCCTTATTTTCCAATCCACCCTTGAAATGAAATGGTCTGTTCCGGACAAGGCTAGAGACGCGGAGACAGAACACCTGTTAGTTTTTCACTGAGGATGACCGAGTAAGTGTCGGTCGAAAACGTTATGATTTTTAAATGACTTTAATGTTTTTTTAAAGGATTTTATCATACTTGACACCTGTAAGCAATGTTTTTACATTTTGTGTATCTTATATATGTTTATTGGGCTTTTGATACATGTCGTTTTTTCCCCTTTGTTAGGTAAAATTTATTATTTAACTCAATGCGTAAAATCCAGTTAGAATCTTATCAGTTCGTTTTTTTTCTTTCTTTCAATATCCTCTAGAATGTAATGCAGTAAGTTTAACTTCATGAGTTATAATCGCTTTCTCAATTAACATCGGAGGCCGTTCAGATAAAATATAAACAGAAGAATCAGATGCACCTGCTGTTGATTTCTATGAATGTTATTTTTTTTTCTTTTGCATCGCCCACGCGAGATATATTTATCTCTCATTCTTTTTAGTAAAAGTGACCGTTGAAAAGTGACCGTTGATATTAATAATGTAAAATGAATGTTTATTGATGCGGTCTTTAAATCACTTTTCATGTACGGTAATTTATTTGTCAGTTGTGTTAAAACATATCTTTCTCAGTATTTCGAAATTTTATGTTGCAATCATCGAACATAGTCATTTGTTTTGATAGTTTAAGGCCGGCTTAGTGGCGTCTGTAATATATACATATGTAGAACCGTTTTTCTGGCAACCTTTCTGCATCACGCAATTTATTGTTTTTTAGTTGGGATGCTTAGATTCTGGGCTAATCCTTTTGGCGTGTAAATATGACCTTTTGTCTGCTTTTCGTACACTTTTCCAATGCTGAAATTTGGCGATGTTGCTGCGCCAAGTCTTATATGTTTCTTATAAAATCACGTACTTTAACTTCGGCTCTCAACATGTAAAGATGTAAAAAGACCTTGTGGTCTGAGGGTACGCTCAGGCGTACCCCTTACTTGTGGATTTCCTCTCTCTGCTTTTTAATAATTCTAAGTTATTTTACCTTTTATTACTATAGTTAAAAATGTTTAATAATGTTTTCTAGTTCCTGTGTTTTGGTATGGTTGGAGTTTTTCTTATGCACTTTTACGAACCAATCACTTAACTGAACCATCCCAATTCTACGTCACAGTGGCCATTGAATAACACCTCCGCCCGCTAAACGATGACGTTAGTTGTGAAACCTAACGCCATCTAATTATAAACTTCGGTAATATTACTACTAGCCTGACTTTCAACTAGTTAATTTCATTTAATATTACGGAAGTTCTTAACTTACGAAATTGTCCAATTAATTTGTAGACACCCTGTATAATAAGCATAAATCAGCATTTATCTGTAAAAATATTTCTTAATGTGATTCTTTATATCCACATAGAAATTTTATAATAATAAAAAAAATTATATAAGCGATATTCCGCCAAAACTTTCAAGTCATTCCCCGTACAAAAAATACTGCTAATGTCTTAGCGACTAAAAGCTTAAAAGCTAATATCTTAGAGACATAATTATGGCATAATTTCATCGTAACATTCATTTAATATATTCCCGAATCTAAAATAAATTTAGATGTAGATTTGCTCTTGAAGGTAATACAATTTTAACGCACTTCCTTGTTCACAAAATCTTGCCATTTGTTGCCATATTTGTTGTATAATTAATTTCATTAGAATTTGAAAATTGCTTTAAAAAGTTCACCTCTTTGTCAAACCCCCTTACCAAAAGCATAGTGATCTTGCCCTTGTATATAGTTTTTAATGTCTTTCCTTCAAACATTGTTTACGAGTTCTTCAATTATGCATTTCAATATCCCTTTTTTCCAATGCGGAATATCCTGTTTCCCTTCAGGAGAATATAGATCGGAAATCATGCAGTAAAACTGTTCCTTCAAATGCTAGCAACAATTTGATCGTGAAAAAAACATTTGTTTAATATGCTGCACAAACATTATTTAAATATTTGTAAATTTCATAAGTACTGGTATATAAGAAAACATGCCTCAAATTTCTTATTCCAGTGATACAAATCAGACGATGATTTGGAAGATGTCTAATTTGTTAAAATATACCGCTTTATAATTGTAACCCTTATTAATTAAAAATATATGCGATAGTTTCTTTAGGATCTTCGTATCTCTTCTTTACTCCTGTAATAATTTGATAAGGAAGTTACTATCAAATTATGTCGAAATTACACGAAAAATGTGTAATATAAAGAGAACATTAAACTTCTTAATACGCTCTCTCTCACACACACACATACATATATATGCATAATTAAAATGAACACAAATGTAAAAATAAATTGGAAAGACAATTCAAAAGATGAGCACACAAAATCAAAAATGCAAAAACTAAGAAAACATGAATAGCTTATTCGTCAAAGGAGCTACTCAAGCTTAAGGTATCCGAACACCTTTAAAACGTAATTTTCGATCAAAATATCGATTTTTCATTTTCGCCATAATATTAAAATTGGATTTTTTACTTATCGAAATCTGCTTAAATTTTGTCTGTATATAAAATAGAAACCGAGTTACAACCGTTTAAAGTTACAGCTATTACTGCTTTTGAATTGTGTTTAAAAGTTACTTCTAGGTTTTTCTCAAAATGAAGTTTTTCAGATTTTTACTATACGCAAAACATCTTAAAACAAAAAATTATGCATGAAATGCCACGAAATTTTCTGTACTTCTTTTGCAAATGTCTTTTGAGGAAACAGACTACACCCATGATAGTATATTAAATAGTTTTATATTTACACTGGTAAAAATGACAAACTTGAGACAAATTTTGCGAATTTTTCATTACGTTAGTACTTTAACTGCCATATCATCAGAGATAGAGATGCAATTATAATGTCCGTAGTCTAAGTCCTAGAGAACGTTATTCTGTTTATTATGCAATTTACAAAATATCAATACATTGTTTCATTTTTGAGTTATCATGTTTTGCGGAAATGTCAATTATTGACATAATTTTGACTATTTTTCTCTTTAAATATTATTTATGGGTAATTGCTAATTTTTTTATATTTTTTTCAAAGTTTTAAAGTAAATGTCATTATAAAAAATGAATAACAAGATAAAATTTCAAATATTTCAAAAAATCTCTTCCGAAGGTGTGCGGATACCTTAAGGGGACAAGGGATCGTCAAACTCATTTTTTATATTTTTTATAAATTTCTCTTTAAATACTATTCAATGGCACACTATTTGCATTATGGGATATATTTATCACTCAAGAAATAATTTAAAAAAAGGAATGAGAGAAATAAGGAATTTTGTTGAAGATTTTAATCGTTATGAAGAACTTTTCAAAATCTCCCATGCGCATTCCATATGACTTACAAATCCCAAAATTTTTTATGTGAATTTTTTTTTTATATACAAACTAGGGGGTTTTGCCTCCCTGCAAGCTACGCCCGCCAACCCCTATTCAGACACCGCATAATCTAAAAGCACTCTAATCTGATCGGTTTTAAAAAGATTAGAGTGGGGTTTAAAAAAGACTTTTAGAGAAGAGTGAATTATAATGGAAAAGCCTATAGCGAATTCCCTGTAAAAGGGTTTCCATTCAATTCCCTTTGATTGCGAAAATTTAAGGTCGAATCAGTTGCTGTTAAGACATCCAGTGGTTGTTTTCGTGTTTGATTAAAGAAGATCGGTTAAACATTTGAAAAGAAGCTAAAATAAAATGAATTAAGAAAACAGATTCTTTGCTTCCCGGTATATTTTAACAAAGTTATAAACCGATTGACATAATACAATTTACTACAATTACTACAATTTACTGCTTTAACCCCTTCAAGGGCAGTGGTTCATCTTTGGACCACTTAATTTTAATTCTTAAATGCCACATTGGCACCAGAATATTGGAATGATAATTTTCCATTTATGAAGTAAGGAAATAAAAGCATTTTCGTATTTCAAAATTTGTTTGTGAATTCTGGTGCCATTCACTGATTGCAAAATTTTACGAATAGAAGTACCATGCCCCTGAAAGGGTTAAACGCATATTAATGTATTTATTATTTTAAAGTTTCATTTCTCTTTTAATAATCATACAATATTGTAAATACAACTTTCAAGACATAATTTTCAATATTTTCCTGCTTTTAAGACGTACTCATTTAATAGTAATTTTAAAGTTTTTTTCCGTTTTTTATACTCACGTGTAGATAAATTTTTAATCGTAACGAAATATTACTCTTTGCGCTATTTTTAGAATTGAAAACAATCTCTATAATAATAGCCTAAGTCATATGACTATCATCAACAGTCCCTTTGCTTTTTATATTCTAGGTGGCCATTTTGTTACTTTAATGTTAGCCAGCCACAGGTGATAAGTCGCAAAATATTATTCTATCGTCATCATTTCACTTATATTATAATAGTCCAAGTCATGTAACTGCCATAAACAATTATGCGCTGATCCCTTTGCTTCTCATAAGAAAGGTTTTACATTTTGATTAAAGTATCAAAATTATTTTTTCGAATAAAACTACGTAAAAGTTGCCATGATCGCAAAGAATTTTTGGTATGTTACCGGGTGCAAATCTCGCCAATAGCTTTTTTTTAACTCGCCAGTTAGCATTTTTTTATTTTTCAAGTACTAAATTAAAACGGTACTACTTGGTTATCCCATCGGCCAAAAATCTATTGCTAAACTATAAGATTAAATACCAATAATGGTTTATCCTAAATGTCACATTCACTTTACTTTAAGGAAGTTAAATGTGTTTACGCCATCAAGTGATTTTTATTTCGACGTTTTATTTGTATTTTTATTAATGTTATACTGATTTATTTGTTCTTTCGTTATTTAAAATAAAAATTATGTCAATTTGTATAATATGGCGAGTGGTTTGACGATTTATATAATTTGGCGAAATTGGTCGACGGGATAACCAGTAGCACCAATAAAACATTGTTTTAATGCTGAAAATAACTGTCATGATTTGTTGCATTATTTAATATTTAGCACAGACGTCATATGTTTGGCGCGATTTATTTTTAAGACAATTTGGCAAAAACTTCATTTTCGAATACCAGTTACACAGATATTTTTAAATAATTTTCTATTATTTTTAAAATGAAATAACAATAAATAAAAAGAGGTTTAATTAACAAATATATAAAAAACAATTTATAGCATTTTTTTATAAATAAAAAGAAAATAAATGTAAATAAGCAACAACAGCCGGGTTACCATGTCAGGCAAAACAACGCCATTTTGGCGCCAATCAGGTACCCCACTGACTACATGACATCTGTGTCTAATATTTTTCTTTTCGTTTTGTTTAAAAAAAGGAAGAATTGAAAGCCATTAATTTTAAAGGTTTCAGCTTTAAATGAAAGTTTTGTATTCAATAAAATTATGATGAAATAAAAAAAAATAAAAAAAAAATGCGACAAATTTAATTATGAATAAAGTAACATGATACATTTCTCAGCATACATTTATGGGAAGCCAAACTGGTCACCAAATTAGTTTAAAATAATAACCTTTTCCTAAAATATGAAAAAAATATCTGTTATGATTAAAATTTGAGTTGCCATCATTAGAGAAAAGTATTTAAAATTAGAAAAAAAATAATATTTCGAAAACAAATTCGAATTTAAAAATTCTAATACTAGTTTTGAGATCTGCGTATCAATACGGAATTTTGGTGTTAATTTTATCGCAAATTATTCTATATTTTAGGAGAAATCGCCGTGAAACATAATCAGTTGTTTGATCAGTCGTTTCATAAAATTGTTTCATAAATTCGTTTCATTTCAGTCGTTTCATGAAATCGTTTCATAAATTCGTTTCATTAGGATTTTATATATATAGGGTAGATAAAACTGTGAATAGAATTTTATACATTCGAATAAAAAAGTAAGAAAATAAATATTTTGTATATTTTGAGAAATTTTCAGCATTTTTGCATCATATTTCTGTTCTTAACTACATTTGACTTTTCCAATTATATTTAGTTTTAGGAAACTGCGTACTGTGTTATTTCTATACATAAAACAAACTCGCATAAAATATATTGGGAATTTTAATTGATATGGAACACGCATAGGGCATTTTAAGTCGGTCTTCATAACGCTTAAAACATTCATTTAAACTCCTTATTTTTCTTATTTTCTTTTAATTTCTTGTGTGATAAATATATGCAGTAATGTATACAGTGTACCCTTGAATAGTATTTAAAGTAAAATTTAAAAAAAATTAAAAAATGAGTTAGAAGATCCCTCGCCTCCTTAATTCATAGTAAAGATGTGTTATAAAATAAACTCTCATAAAGAATGTTGGGAATTTTAATTGATATGGAATGGTATGGGACATTTTTAAAAGTTCTTCAAAACGCTTAAAATATTCAGGTAAGTTCCATATTTTTCTCATTTTCTTTTAATTTCTTGTGTGATAAATATATGCCATAATGTATATGCTGTGCCCTTGAATAGTATTTAAAGTGAAAAGAAATGAATTTGAAGATCCATTGTCCCCTCAATTGATAGCAAACATGTGTTATAAAGTAAACTCGCATATAAAATAGTGAGAATTTTAATTGACATGGAATGCGCGTGGGCATTTTGAAAAGTTCTTCATAACGCTTAAAATGTTTAGGAAAATTCCTTATTTTTCACATTTTCTTTTAATTTCTTTTGTGATAAATACATGCCATAATGCATATATTGTGCCCTTGAATAGTATTTAAAGTGAAAAAAAATGAGTTTGAAGATCCATATTGTCCCCTTAACTCATAGTAAAGATGTGTTATAAAATAAACTCGGGTAAAAAATATTGGGAATTTTATTTGATATGTAATGGATATGGGGCATTTTCAAAAGTTCTTCATAACGCTTAAAATATTCAGGTAAGTTCCATATTTTTCTCATTTTCTTTTAATTTCTTGTGTTATAAATATATGCCATAATGCATGTATTGTGCCCTTCAATAGTATTTAAATTGAAAAAAAAATTAATTTGAAGATCCATTGTCCCCTCAATTGATAGCGAAGATGTGTTATAAAATAAACTCCCATAAAGAATATTGGGAATTTTAATTGATATGGAATGGTATCGGACATTTTGAAAAGTTCTTCATAACGCTTAAAATATTCAGGTAAGTTCCATATTTTTCTCATTTTCTTTTAATTTCTTGTGTTATAAATATATGCCCTAATGCATGTATTGTGCCCTTGAATAGTATTTAAAGTGAAAAAAAATTAATTTGAAGATCCATTGTCCTCTCAATTGATAGCAAAGATGTGTTATAAAATAAACTCGCATAAAGAATATTGGGAATTTTATTTAACATGAATGCGCGTGGGGCATTTTAAAAAGTTCTTCATAACGCTTAAAATATTCAGGAAAATTCCGTTATTTTTCTCATTTTCTTTTAATTTCTTGTGTGATAAATATAGGACATAATGCATATATTGTGCCCTAGAATAGTATTTAAAGTGAAAAAAAAAATAATTTGAAGATCCATTGTCCCCTCAATTGATAGCAAAGATGTGTTATAAAATAAACTCCCATAAAGAATATTGGGAATTTTAATTGATATGGAATGGTATGAGACATTTTGAAAAGTTCTTCGTAACGCTTAAAATATTCAGGTAAGTTCCATATTTTTCTCATTTTCTTTTAATTTCTTGTGTGATAAATATATGCCATAATGTATATGTTGCGCCCTTGAATAGTATTTAAAGTGAAAAGAAATGAATTTGAAGATCCATTGTCCCCCTCAATTGATAGCAAACATGTGTTATAAAGTATACTCGCATATAAAATGGAATTTTAACTGACATGGAATGCGCGTGCGCATTTTGAAAAGTTCTTCATAACGCTTAAAATGTTTAGGAAAATTCCTTATTTTTCAGATTTTCTTTTAATTTTTTTTTTGTGATAAATATATGCCATAATGCATATATTGTGCCCTTGAATAGTATTTAAAGTGAAAAAATGAGTTTGAAGATCCATTGTCCCCTTAACTCATAGTAAAGATGTGTCATAAAATAAACTCGGGTAAAAAATATTGGGAATTTTAATAGAAATGTAATGGATATGGGGCATTTTGAAAAGTTCTTCATAACGCTTAAAATATTCAGGAAAATTCCATATTTTTCTCATTTTCTTTTAATTTCTTGTGTTATAAATATATGCCATAATGCATGTATTGTGCCCTTGAATAGTATTTAAAGTGAAAAAAATGAATTTGAAGATCCATTGTCCTCTCAATTGATAGCAAAGATGTGTTATAAAATAATCTCGCATAAAGAATATTGGGAATTTTATTTGACATGGAATGCGCGTGGGGCATTTTAAAAAGTTCTTCATAACGCTTAAAATATTCAGGAAAATTCCGTTATTTTTCTCATTTTCTTTTAATTTCTTGTGTGATAAATATATGCCATAATGCATATATTGTGCCCTAGAATAGTATTTAAAGTGAAAAAAAAATGAATTTGAAGATCCAATGTCACCTAAATTGATAGCAAAGTTGTTTTATGAAGTAAACTCGCATAAAGAATATTGGGAATTTTAATTGACATGGAATGATCGTGGGGCATTTTGAAAAGTTCTTCATAACGCTTAAAATATTTAGGAAAATTCCATATTTTTCTCATTTTCTTTTAATTTCTTGTAATAAATATATGCCATAATGTGTATGTTGTGCCCTTGAATAGTATTTAAAGTGAAAAAAAATGGGTTTGAAGATCCATTGTACCCTTAATTCATAGTAAAGATGTGTTATAAAATAAACTCGCATATAAAATATTGGGAATTTTATTTGACATGGAATGCGCGCGGGGCATTCATAACGCTTAAGTCCTTCATAACGCTTAAAATATTTAGGAAAATTCCTTATTTTTCTCATTTTCTTTTACTTTCTTGTGTGATAAATATATGCCATAATGTATATAGTGTTCCTTTGAATATTATTTAAAGTGAAATTTAAAACCAAATAAAAAAATCCCTGCCTGCTCGGGCCTACAGGCGGAGGTAGATTTCGATGTTAAGTACTAAATTCTCCAACAAAACTTAAATCAAGATTAGGGATAAAATCCAGTTTCTTCACAAAGAGTGAGGGAGCTAAACTTTTTGTGAAAATTATAATGTACACGAATACACACACACATGTATATGGAATAGGTTTAAAAAATGGCTACAAAAAATTCAGAGAACCTTAAAGTGTTAAAATATGTTAATATTTCCATAGTCGGGTTTTTATCATGTTTTAATACGTTTCTTCAAACTTACATGGCGTTACATATTTACCTGCTGAGGTCCATTATATTTCCAATATGACGCAATATACATAATTTTTTTTAATTCGTCAAACTATTTATTTTATTTTGAGTTTTCATGCTGAAATCTTGCTCTAGAAAACTTATGACGCAATATTCAATTTGTTTTCAATTTGTCAAACTATTTAATTTTACACTAGAAAATTTTGCAAAAGAAAAGTAATTGTTGTGGTGAGAATTTTATTGTTTTTTTTTTTTTTTTTTAATTGTTGGCAACTGCTATAACGAAAAACTTTTATTTTTTTTCCTGCCATTGTTGTGTAAGAGCTGGTTTTATCAGATTCATGTTAAGACAGTATTCAAAATTTTGAACCCTCCCCATTTCCACCCTCTTGGGCCGATTTCGCCCATTTTCAATCCCCGCCGAGATATTAGCCATATCAAAGATGTTGGCGAGTTTGAGGACAATCCGTGCATAATTGCGACTTTTATCTTGCGGACAAAATTTAGTACATACATATATATATATAAACTTTTTAGGAGGGGGTGGTTTTGGGTTGCTTGGGTCCCATAATGAAAAGTTATGAAGGAATTTTTCAAAAGTCGCACCATGGTAACGACTGCAATAGGTAGTATTTCTTACGAAATCTACCTAAAATAAATTTGAAGATCCATTGTCCCCTCAATTGATATCAAAGATGTGTTATAAAATAAACTCGCATAAAGAATATTGGGAATTTTATTTGACATGGAATGCATGTGGGGCATTTTGAAAAGTTCTTCATAACGCTTAAAATATTCAGGAAAATTCCGTTATTTTTCTCATTTTCTTTTAATTTCTTGTGCGATAAATATATGCCATAATGCATATATTGTGCCCTAGAATAGTATATTTAAAGTGAAAAAAAAATGAACTTGAAGATCCACTGTCCCCTCAATTGATAGCAAAGATGTGTTATAGAATAATCTCGCATAAAGAATATTGGGAATTTTAATTGACATGGAATGCGCGTGGGGCATTTTGAAAAATTCTTCATAATGCTTAAAACATTTAGGAAAATTTCATATTTTTCTCATTTTCTTTTAATTTCTTGTAATAAATATATGCCATAATGCATGTATTGTGCCCTTGATTAGTATTTAAAGTGAAAAAAACAATGAGTTTGAAGATCCATTGTCCCCTTAAGTCATAGTAAAGATGTGTTATAAAATAAACTCGCATATAAAATATTGGGAATTTTATTTGACATGGAATGCGCGCTGGGCATTATGAAAAGCTCTTCATAACGCTTAAAATATTTAGGAAAATTCCTAATTTTTCTCATTTTCTTTTAATTTTTTGTGTGATATATATATGCCATAATGTATATAGTTTTCCCGTGAATATTATTTAAAGTGAAATTTAAAACCAAATAAAAAATGAATTTGAAGATCCATTGTTCCCTCAATTGAAAGCAAAGATGTGTCATAAAATAAACTCGCATATAAAATATTGGAAATTTTATGTGACATGGAATGCGCGCGGGGCATTATGAAAAGTTCTTCATAACACTCAAAATATTTCGGAAAATTCCTTATTTTTCTCATTTTCTTTTAATTTCTTGTGTTATAAATATATGCCTTAATGCGTATAATGTGCCCTTGAATAGTATTTAAAGTGAAATTAAAAAAAATTAAAAAATGCGTTTGAAGATCCCTTGTCCCTTTAATTCATAGTAAAGTTGTGTTATTTGGTCGAATATTGTAGGCATTAGGCCTAAAATGACAATAATTTGCCCCTTAGAGCATGCCGGTAATTTTCAATAATTGAAAGAAAGGAAGAGATCCAAAAAATAAAATGAATTTAGTTTGATTTCAAGTGATTAAGATAATAAGATGAGAACAATTTTAAAATTAAATGTATACAATATATGAATAATGCGCAAACGCATCTATAAAATCCTGCATTAAAAGAATTAAATAAAGATAAGAAATTGAAGAGCTAAAAATAAGCTATAATAATTACCAAGTAAAAGTTACCTTTTACTTCATAACGAGATTAACATTAAAAATTAAAGAATGTAAGCAGGTTATAAAGTTAATATAGCATTAATAATATCATGCGCATGATCATTAATGTTATTAAAATGCTGAATTAATTAAAATTAATTCACAAATGGGAAAATAAATTGGAAAGACAATTTAAAAGATGAACACGGGAAATGAAAAATGCAAAAACTAAGATACCATGAATAGCTTATGGATTCACCAGAGGGATTACGCAAGCTTAATGTATAGTAAATACATGTTATTTCGTCGAATACTGATGTTAGTATGCCTAAAATTACAATATTTAGCCCCTTATAACATATTGGAAATTTCCAAATAATCGAAAGTGATCATGAGTTCCGAAACAGTTTGATTTTAAGTGATTAAGATAGCAATAATAGTTAGGGTGGAGCGATAAATATTATTATTATTTTTTTTTATCAAAAACTGGTAGCTGCCAAAAGTTGCCTTTATACTAGTACATCATCTGCGTGCAATATTACCGCTGAAAAAAAAAAGGGCTTGAGTCTGCACTTTTGGTCCAAATGTCGAAATTTTGGCTAAAATTTGACAGTTTTTCAAAAAAATTAAAAAATATCTACAGAGATGGTTATTATTTAAAAGTGCTATGTAAACCTTTATAATTAATGACTTAACATATTTAAACGATAAATGGATATCTTTGTTCTGTATAACTGAAGCAAAACAGACAACTTTTGATGAAAAAAAGGCGTTGCCACTCTGTTGTGTCAAATAACTAATTGTTGTTTAGAATACAGCTCTTACCTAGTTGCTTCCATAAACTTCTCAGGAGGTACCACGTGGGGGTGACTGCATTTCATATCACAACAGTGCAACCCTACCATCTGAACACAATGCTTTATCTATACATTGAATTGTGATTTTTTTTTTTTTTTTATCGAAGACTGTCATAAGTTTTCTATGTATCAACCTAGTACATCTCTTCTTTGTATCCGCAGACTTTGGATGCTGCTGCTGTGATCTCCTTCGCGTATTTTTCTACAGATTGCATAAGAGAGGGCAAACAGTTTAATGCAGTGTGGATGATATTAATGTAATCTATTCAGCCGTCTATTATCTTCAACAAGATTGCACCCGATAAATGCATACTGATTAGGGGTTCTGTTACCACAACACTTTTCCAATGAATTAAATTTATATAATTATCCGCTTCAAAGTTGTTTATGCCATCATTTACTCCCATCTTTCAACTATTATGTGCTGAGCAGCTAGCTGTTTAATGTGATGCGATCACCAGAGAGCATTGAAATCAGAATTTCTTCTGCGAATGTAAAGCAACTATTGTCCTAAATAACCTTTTTTTTTTTTTTGCTATTTGCTTTATTCCGTTTTGTCTGTTGTTTAGTAACCGAATAATTTCCGATGTGTTTTTATATCCCTCCTTTAGCTGTGGATTACATTTGATTGTAGACTATCCTGGGGCCAAACGTGGATAACATAGTATTTTTTGAGGGATGGTATAGACTCTGATGGGCAGTGAGTGATCATTTAAAGGCGAATAATTCTGTTCGTCGTTGTCATCCATTCTGAGGTGTTCAAGAGCTTTTAGTAACGACGTAAGCAAAGTCTTTATGCGCGACCGATGATGATCTCTAAAAATTGTTAAAGAGATAATAAATTAAAGATCTCAATGGTTCTTTGCTGTGGTGGCTAAGAGCAGATATTCGACTGGAACTGTAAAAACGCTTTGGTGCCTGATAGTAGATATACGAAAACAAAATGTTAAAAATGGGTACTATTCTTTTCTTATTGCCATTTCTTCTAAAAGTGAAATCAGTATTCAAGAAAAATTAGAGTATAAAAGATGTTAATTAATTACAGCAATACTTCATTTTACTTAAATAATAAACGGTCAAGTGCGAGTATTACTCGTTGAGAGAGGGTTTCGTACAATAAATATATTAATTAGTAACTGTATTATTACAAAAAAAAAATGTTGCTAACAGAATAATAAGACTTTGTAAAAAAAACTATACAACGTAGGGTTGGGTATAGCTGCATATACTAGAATTTTATGAATGGATATACCAAGAAAGTTCAGCCTAAATAGAATAAAAAATTGTTATTCTGTATAACTCTTTTTTAGTTATATCCTAATCTGTTTATGGTGAACTTAATTCAGCGCTTACAATAAAAGTAGTACGTATTTAAACTTCGGTGAGCATTTCATAAAATCAAATTCAGCGTAGTAATAATCTTTTCTTTTAACAGTGTACCTAAAACAAAACGCTTGTTCAAAGTTTAAACTTGGCATTGTGCTAAACGCCCTTAGAAATGATGTAGGAAAGTTTTAACGCTGTGGCCCATGCCGTGCTTCTCCAGACAGGTTTTAATTAACCTTTAAAGCACGGGTAGAGTATTGAGACAGTCACTCAATTCAAACTAGTATCGAATACAATAGTAACCATATGATTAATTCTAATTAAATTAGACTGTTTTTTTACAGTTTGACGTTTATTGCTTTTATACTACTACTGGGCATTGCGTTACACAAATATATGATTGAAAGTTGTTACATAGGCTTTACAAGCCGATGGCACATAGAGTACGCCTCCCAAGTCTTTATGTATGTCCAAACCGTCCGTGTCTTTAAGGGTTAATATCTCGGCTAATTACCGACAATTTTTTCGAAAATCATTTTCAACAATCATTTTATAATTCTGCGAAGATAGGTACAGTCTGCACTCGTATATTCCTTCGCTGAATGTCTGCAAATTGAAATTTGTGTATAACGGGAAAATGCGGTTTTCTTAAAAACTTTCTGACCTAGTCTGTAGTGTTCTTGAAAGGTTTAAATTAACTTCTACTTCCCTAATTTTTTCCTAATTTTGGTTTCAGTAGATTCGGAAATAGAGGGTGGGGACATATTTTTCAATTACATTTTCGACGATATCTCTGAAAATATAATACCAATAATTAAAGAAGTGTATTTTTAAATTCGGCGTTACGAACGCTGTCCCACTATACCTCACACGGTATACAAAGAAAAGATTTATTTTCAAGTAACTTAATTAGACCCTCTACATTTTCCCTAAATATATTTCTGATTGGTTAACAATCTATGAATATGTGGGTTAATAGTCTTTAATACTTCAGCCAATTAGAACTTTCCACGTTCCACAATTTACGAGTAAAATGTCTGTGATAGACAGACACACCAGTGATCTTATAATGGTTCCGTTTTTATCACTTTCCAGCAAAGTTGAAAAATGTTTATGAGTAAATATCACAAAATGTGAGATTTTCAAAAAAAAATTTGAAAATTTAAATCGTTTCAAGGCTTCTGTTTTTAAAAAAAATGTTGGTTGAGCAGCTGAATAAAGGAATTTATATGTAAACTTGTTTAAAGTTTGAAGAGCTGATTTTTTATGTAATTGTAATTATATGTCATTTTCTTGGCCTATGTATGCCAGGATAATGACAATTTCATTCTGAAACGTTTTTCACATTCTTGATTTTTTTATTTTTAGATCTAACATTTTAATTTTGTTTAAAGGAACATGTTTCCTCAATAATACCTCAAATTCTGTGTAACGTTCAGTTTTATTTTTAATTTATAGAAACCAGGAAAATGATATAATAAAAGTCCACTCAATTTTTACAAAGCTTTTAAACAAATTATTTTCAAAAAAATACCTAAAAGATCTTGATGGTAGCAATGAATTTACTACTTCTGACTTGAACTATGTCAATAACAAGAAGGGTTACTCTGCAGTTCCCTCTTTATACCTCATAAAGAACTAAAATGAGCAGGCCAGGACTATGATATTAATTTTCAGTGACAATCATATTTTAATTATGAAAAATTATTTGTAAAATACAAAACTTGTTACTTTCCACATATATGTGTTATATAAGGTATAATTATTAATTAGAAATTAAAAAAAAAAAAATAGAAAAAGTTATCTGTACATAATAGCAGAAATAATCCAGGCATTTTATGAAAGAACTTAGACAAAATTGTAATAGAAGCTTTTTACAGAGTTTTCTAATCAGGAACTACTGCTTAATACCATACCAAAAATCAGACAAAATCTGAGCAAGGGAACAACCATATATACGGATTTCAAAATGGCGGAGGGGATTTTCTGGAACGAAGTCAAAGGATATATCGCTTATGGAAATATATCGCTTTATTTTCCCAACTTAACTTTCAAGTATAGTGAAGAACGTCAAACAGTACATAAAAGTCTGCTATTCCTTACCAATTATTGCTTAAGCTCATTTTTACAGAAATGTTCCAGTGATAAAAAAAAAAAACCTTGTATCAATAAATTTAGCACACCCCACAAGCTGTTAAACAGGACAATCCATTACGCTTGCATCCACATCGTGAAGTAGCACAGTTTGTCTTGCAAGAACATAGAGTCATATTAAATAGATAATCTGGAGCTGGTGGTAAGTCACAGAATATTGGGTAGTATAAGTTATTTTTTACATACCAACCCCATTCTTCTGGTTTGGTTCTTACTTCAGTAGCTTTCCAGATATCTAGTTGAAAGTAAGTGCAATAGCTATAATATTTTGTAGAAGAATTGGTCGGAGGCAAACGTTCAGGTCTAACAAATGAATTTACTTTTGTTACCTTCCCTACCAACATTTGGTGACGTAGTTTGTCTGTGGATTCCTGTATCTTGCAGCCATGAAACAGAAGCATTGCTCTTCTCCTAGCCTCAGCGATATCTGAATGTAGACATGAATTTGAACAAAATATTTTTGCAATAGAACGGAGCATCAGTTTGAGAAATGCTGAAGATTTCGCAATCGAAAAGCTCTGGGTGTTGTATCGCAGACCGTGAAAGCTTACAGAAACAGAAAGAAGTTGCAATTTTCACGACCTAAGAGAGACTCCATTTTGAGGATATCATAGACAGGTTTGGAACATGATCCTCCTCTTATGTCACTGCGATAGTATTGCTTGAAATCATTATCCTTTTCGTGGTAAAGAAGGATAATCAGCAAGTCGGTATCTTAATCTATGACAATGGTATGTGCATGTTCTGAAGATGAGACTGCAGCACGTACAATATCTATATAGGCATCCCCGTCTGCTTTGTGAACACTTCAGCCTTGTTTCTTAAGCAATTCGCCTATAAGGCAAATCGTTGCTTGCTTGTTTTTTTCATTGGCCTGGGACTCTTCCTTTTTGCCAATAAATTTCATGCATGGGCTGAAATTAATATCTCTACGGGTCTTCTTGTAGCGTCATCTGTGAGACACATCTTTGATGATTTGATACCCAATGTAACTATAAAAAACAATGATAGATTTTTCATACTGTTTAAGAATAAAATGAACGTAAGACATAGAAATGTTTTCATATGTGCCATTGTTGCGCCAAACAAAGTGATGCAAGAGCGATCCTCCATCCAAAATGTAACTTCTGTACTTTCCACGTTGTCAGATTCTTCATTGTGCAAATTTTTGATGTGTTTGACTAATGCTTGAGCTAAGTGAGACTTGTATGATTTCTTTATCATACTTGGGGATTCAAATAATGCTGCAGGTACGCACACAGTTCATAACGTATGACATCTCCGAGGTTCATTTCACCATAAAGTGGCAAAAGTCATCATTCTTTGGAAGAGGAGCGCTGGATCTTAGATCTTTGTACATCTAAGTCATCTTCATTACCACAGATGACGGCAGCAGATCCTAGAGTTTTTACTTTATCTGACCTTTTGTCTGAATACCTAAATATATCCTTCCCAATCATTTTGGAGATGAGGTTTGTGCCAAATAAGTGCAACTCATCAACATTAACTTATTTTTCATCTGTCCCGCTTGTAACAATATTGCGTAGAATAGAATCAGAATGAAATGGCGTTATGGGTTCTAGTACATAGGCCACTTTTTTAATATAATTGCTGCCCTTTTCTGTCTGCTGTCCCTTTTACATATTTTTAATAATTTCATAAAAGTGACACACTACCAATGTTATTCCTATGGGAGTTTGACGCTAAAAATTAGCATACAACACAACTTTTAGCAATTTTCAAAAAATCATTTAGTACACTTAAAATTGATATTTTGAATTGAAACTGCCGGCGAAGCAAAGTAAATGCTTATACGTTAACAAAAAACACTCTATGAAACAATAGCAACTCTATAGTATTTATTATGTATATTAGAGCTTAATTAAAAAAGGTAAACATTGCATTAATCTCCATAGAGATACATTATTAAATAGCCGTCAATGGTAAAGCATGTACCTTTCAGAGACTCATTAAAATAGTAAAAATTATAAAAAGAATCTAAAACTTACTCACTAGCGTTGTATAATATTCAAATTACACAAATAGTGCAGTAATCCGTGGTTATGTAATCATTTAACACCATAAATATAATCTTGAAAAATAATGACATGACAGACTACTCTAGTCAGATCACAATTACATGATGTATAAAAATATCAATATCTTTGCTTAAAGACTACTTAGCAAAGCAAAATTGGCGTTTAAATGTTCATAAATGTTTACAGCATCTATTAAAAATGTTCAGATGTCTGGGAAAATCATGTACAAATATTTATAAGCACTGGAATTTTTTCGGTGCCAGCTGCAATGCGGACACATGAGATACGGGAACGAGATTAACAGAAAGTAGCGACATTTAAAAAAAGCTATATTTCACGAACCACTGGACCGATATTGATGCGGTAGAGCTTAAAACGTTCAGGAAAAAGTAATCTAAAGAAACAGACATAGCATAGTGTTCCAGCTTAATTCGGGACCGTAGATCTATCTCCTCATCACCGGAGCTTGAAAAACTCGCTTTATACCAGATGACTATTAGGAGATCGGTCTAGTAGTTGTACAGTTGAGAATGAGTTATAGTTACTTTACTTTATCTTTTTCCAAATGCATTATTGGTTATTAATTGTTGATAAAAAATGAGTATTTGCAGCCCAAACTATTTAGTGCTACCCTTGTCGTCTTTTGTCTCAACTAAAAACTATACAACAGCACAACGTAAAACGACATATAATTCGGTCTGTTTTGAAATCCGTTTTGGATATTCCTGTGGTCAGATTTTGTCTGATTTTGGTAACATTTCTCAGCAATGGTTACTGATTTGAAATCAGTTAACAGAGCTTCTATTACAATTTTGTTCGGATTGAAGGGTTTTTATTTTAATTTGACTGGACTAAAAGCCTTTTTCTTTACACAAATCGTAGTGTGACATGTCAGGAAAATTACTATCTGAAATTTTAAATCTTTTAATTGCTTTATTTTTGTCTTATTATGAATATAATACCTCTTGAAAATACGTATAAGAATATTTTTATTATAATGTAAAAAAGAAAATTGCATTATATAACATTAAATAGGAATTTTATTGTGCGGACTGCAATATTCGTATTTTGAGATATTGACCATTATGTATTCGGTTTGTCTGGCCGCCTGTTCGCACTCTAACTCTCGTAAATATATTCGGATTGCCCTGAAATTTTTGCATGTTATTTATCTTTACCCTAGCAGGAAACCTATTTCAAATTACGTTTGTAGCATGCTTAGTTTGTTTATAGGGACAATCAAAAGTTTTCCGTTACATTACGGCCAATGGGAAAAAATCGGTCCACATGAATTTTAATGACGTTGTACTCTTTCAAACATAATAACAGATATGCAGTTATGAAATGCACTAAAATATGCATTCTGTAGAATATGCAGTGCAAAGCATATTTATTATTCATTTACAGGGACACAGAAAAGTTTTCCGTTACATAATGGTATAGGGGGAAATTGTTTGCGGCTTATTTTAATTATATTAAACAATTTCATATATAATGCAATTATTATACATCGGTGAGGTTTACTATAAGTTACTTCATGTAATAAACAAAGTGTGTAGCATTTACAGGGCCACTCAAAAGATTTCAGATAGTATGTTCTATTCAAAGTACTGCATAATAGCGGTAATGGCAGGAAATTCATTTGTAATTATAATATACGCTTATAAGATTAACTATATTTTTGCTTACTATATGGTGCGCAAAAAGGGTATAGTTGATCTACAGGGCTACCCAAAAGAATTCGTAAAGGTTACTGACTATGAGCGTAAATTGTTTAAAACTGGTTTTTAGCTCACAGGCTATCAAAGCCTGAGAGATAATGTGCCCGCCCGTTCTGTATGTATGTACGTACGTACGTACGTATGTATGTATGTATGTACGTAACGCGATAACTCTTGATAGAAACATCCCATTTGCTTCAAAATTATTTTCTAGGTTCATTGTGATAAGGCGCTTCCCTGATTAGTTTTGGGAGTTCATTGGTTAAGGATAAGGGGGGAAAAACGGGGTTAGTCCAACCCCTTAATTCAGATAAATGGGTTTTTCATGCAGAATCATTCGATTTCATCCGAATTTGGTATACACGTTTATTATGTTAAGGAACTTCCCTGATTAGTTTTTGGTGTTCATTGGTTAAGGATAAAGGGAGAAAAGGGGGGTTAGTCCACCCCCTTAATTCAGATAAATGGGTTTTTCTTGCAGAATCATTCGATTTGCTCCGAATTTGGTATACCGGTTTATTATGTTAAGGAACTTCCCTGATTAGTTTTGGGGGTTCATTGGTTAAGGATAAAGGGGGAAAAGGGAGGTTAGTCCAGGCCCTTAATTCAGATAAATGGGTTTTTCTTGCAGAATCATTCCATTTGCTCCGAATTTGGTATACCGGTTTATTATGTTAAGGAACTTCCCTGATTAGTTTTGCCGGTTCATTGGTTAAGGATAAAGGGGGAAAAGGGGGGTTAGTCCACCCCTTAATTCAGATAAATGGGTTTTTCATGAAGAATCATTCGATTTTCTCCGAATTTGGCATACCGGTTTATTATGTTAAGGAACTTCCCTGATTAGTTTTGGGGGTTCATTGGTTAAGGATAAAGGAGGAAAACGGGGGTTAGTCCACCCCCTTAATTCAGATAAATGGGTTTTTCATGAAGAATCATTCGATTTGCTCCGAATTTGGTATACCGGTTTATTATGTTAAGAAACTTCCCTGATTACATTTGGGAGTTCATTGGTTAAGGATAAAGGGGCAAAAACGGGGTTAGTCCACCCCCCTTAATTCAGATAAATGGGTTTTTCGTGCAGAATCGTTCGATTTGCTCCGAATTTGGTATACCAGTTTATTATGTTAAGGAACTTCCCTGATTAGTTTTGGGGGTTCATTGGTTAAGGATAAAGGGGGAAAACGGGGTTAGTCCACCCGCCTTAATTCAGATAAATGGGTCTTTCATGCAGAATCATTCGATTTGCTCCGTATTTGGTATACCGGTTTATTATGTTAAGGAACTTCCCTGATTAGTTTTGGGGGTTCATTGGTTAAGGATAAAGGGGGAAAAGTGGGGTTAGTACACCCCTTAATTCAGATAAATGGGTTTTTCATGAAGAATCATTCGGTTTGCTCCGAATTTGGTATACCGGTTTATTATGTTAAGAAACTTCCCTGATTACATTTGGGAGTTCATTGGTTAAGGATAAAGGGGGAAAAACGGGGTTAGTCCACCCCCCTTCATTCAGATAAATGGTTCTTTCATGCAGAATCATTCGATTTGCTCCGTATTTGGTATACCGGTTTATTATGTTAAGGAACTTCCCTGATTAGTTTTGGGGGTTCATTGGTTAAGGATAAAGGGGGAAAAGTGGGGTTAGTACACCCCTTAATTCAGATAAATGGGTTTTTCATGAAGAGTCATTCGATTTGCTCCGTATTTGGTATACCGGTTTATTATGTTAAGGAACTTCCCTGATTAGTTTTGGGGGTTCATTGGTTAAGGATAAAGGGGGAAAAGTGGGGTTAGTACACCCCTTAATTCAGATAAATGGGTTTTTCATGAAGAATCATTCGATTTGCTCCGAATTTGGTATACCGGTTTATTATGTTAAGAAACTTCCCTGATTAGTTTTGAGGGTTCATTGGTTAAGGATAAAGGGGGAGAAGGGGGGTTAGTCCACCCCCTTAATTCAGATAAATGGGTTTTTCATGAAGAATCATTCGATTTGCATCGAATTTGGTATACCGGTTTATTATGTTAAGAAACTTCCCTGATTACATTTGGGAGTTCATTGGTTGAGGATAAAGGGGGAAAAACGGGGTTAGTCCACCCCCCTTAATTCAGATAAATGGGTTTTTCGTGCAGAATCGTTCGATTTGCACCGAATTTGGTATACCGGTATATTATGTTAAGGAACTTCCCTGATTAGTTTTGAGGGTTCATTGGTTAAGGATAAAGGGGGAGAAGGGGGGTTAGTCCACCCCCTTAATTCAGATAAATGGGTTTTTCATGAAGAATCATTCGATTTGCATCGAATTTGGTATACCGGATTATTATGTTAAGGAACTTCCCTGATTAGTTTTGGGAGTTCATTGGTTAAGGATAAAGGGGAAAAACGGGGTTAGTCCACCCCCCCTTAATTCAGATAAATGGGTCTTTCATGCAGAATCATTCGATTTGCTCCGTATTTGGTATAACGGTTTATTATGTTAAGGAACTTCCCTGATTAGATTTGGGGGTTCATTGGTTAAGGATAAAGGGGGAAAATGATAGTTAGTCCACCCCTTTTAATTCAGATAAATCTGTTTTTCATGCAGAATCATTCGATTTGCTCCGTATTTGGTATACCGGTTTATTATGTTAAGGAACTTCCCTGATTAGTTTTGGGGGTTCATTGGTTAAGGATAAAGGGGGAAAAGGATAGTTAGTCCACCCCTTTTAATTCAGATAAATGGGTTTTTCATGCAGAATCATTCGATTTGCTCCGAATTTGGTATACCGTTTTATTATGTTAAGAAACTTCCCTGATTACATTTGGGAGTTCATTGGTTAAGGATAAAGGGGGGAAAACGGGGTTAGTCCACCCCCCTTAATTCAGATAAATGGGTTTTTCGTGCAGAATCGTTCGATTTGCTCCGAATTTGGTATACCGGTTTATTATGTTAAGAAACTTCCCTGATTAGTTTTGGGGGTTCATTGGTTAAGGATATAGGGGGAGAAGGGGGGTTAGTCCACCCCCTTAATTCAGATAAATGGGTCTTTCATGCAGAATCATTCGATTTGCTCCGTATTTGGTATAACGGTTTATTATGTTAAGGAACTTCCCTGATTAGTTTTGGGGGTTCATTGGTTAAGGATAAAGGGGGAAAAGGATAGTTAGACCACCCCTTTTAATTCAGATAAATGGGTTTTTCATGCAGAATCATTCGATTTGCTGCGAATTTGGTATACCGTTTTATTATGTTAAGAAACTTCCCTGATTACATTTGGGAGTTCATTGGTTAAGGATAAAGGGGGGAAAACGGGGTTAGTCCACCCCCCTTAATTCAGATAATTGGGTCTTTCATGCAGAATCATTCGATTTGCTCCGTATTTGGTATAACGGTTTATTATGTTAAGGAACTTCCCTGATTAGTTTTGGGGGTTCATTGGTTAAGGATAAAGGGGGAAAAGGATAGTTAGTCCACCCCTTTTAATTCAGATAAATCTGTTTTTCATGCAGAATCATTCGATATGCTCCGTATTTGGTATACCGGTTTATTATGTTAAGGAACTTCCCTGATTAGTTTTGGGGGTTCATTGGTTAAGGATAAAGGGGGAAAAGGATAGTTAGTCCACCCCTTTTAATTCAGATAAATGGGTTTTTCATGCAGAATCATTCGATTTGCTCCGAATTTGGTATACCGTTTTATTATGTTAAGAAACTTCCCTGATTACATTTGGGAGTTCATTGGTTAAGGATAAAGGGGGGAAAACGGGGTTAGTCCACCCCTCTTAATTCAGATAAATGGGTTTTTCGTGCAGAATCGTTCGATTTGCTCCGAATTTGGTATACCGGTTTATTATGTTAAGGAACTTCCCTGATTAGTTTCGGGGGTTCATTGGTTAAGGATAAAGGGGGAGAAGGGGGGTTAGTCCAACCCCTTAATTCAGATAAATGGGTTTTTCATGAAGAATCATTCGATTTGCTCCGTATTTGGTATACCAGTTTATTATGTTAAGGAACTTCCCTGATTAGTTTCTGGAGTTCATTGGTTAAGGATAAAGGGGAAAAACGATGTTAGTCCACCCCCCTTAATTCAGATAAATGGGTCTTTCATGCAGAATCATTCGATTTGCTCCGTATTTGGTATACCGGTTTATTATGTTAAGGAACTTCCCTGATTAGTTTTGGGGGTCTATTGGTTAAGGATAAACGGGGAAAAGGATAGTTAGTCCACCCTTTTAATTCAGATAAATGGGTTTTTCATGCAGAACCATTCGATTTGTTCCGTATTTGGTATACCGGTTTATTATGTTAAGGAACTTCGCTGATTAGTTTTGGGGGTTCATTGGTTAAGGATAAAGGGGAAAAGGGGGGTTAGTCCACCCTTAATTCAGATAAATGGGTTTTTCATGCAGAATCATTCGATTTGCTCCGAATTTGGTATACCGTTTTATTATGTTAAGGAACTTCCCTGATTAGTTTTGAGGGTTCATTGGTTAAGGATAAAGGGGGAAAAGGGGGGTTAGTCCACCCCTTTTAATTCAGATAAATGGGTTTTTCATGCAGAATGATTCGATTTGCTCCGAATTTGGTATACCGGTTTATTATGTTAAGGAACTTCCATGATTAGTTTTGGAAGTTCATTGGTTAAGGATAAAGGGGGAAAAGGGGGTTAGTCCTCCCCCTTAATTCAGATAAATGGGTTTTTCATGCAGAATCATACTATTTGCTCCGAATTTGGTATACCGGTTTATTATGTTAAGGAACTTCCCTGATTAGTTTTGGGAGTTCATTGGTTAAGGATAAAGGGGGAAAAACGGGGTTAGTCCACCCCCTTAATTCAGATAAATTGGTTTTTCATGCAGAATCATTCGATTTGCTCCGAATTTGGTATACCGTTTTACTATGTTAAGGAACTTCCCTGATTAGTTTTGGGAGTTCATTGGTTAAGGATGAAGGGGGAAAAACGGGGTTAGTCCACCCCACCTAATTCAGATAAATGGGTTTATCATGCAGAATCATTCGATTTGCTCCGTATTTGGTATACCGGTTTATTATGTTAAGGAACTTCCCTGATTAGTTTTGCCGGTTCATTGGTTAAGTATAAAGAGGGAAAAGGGGGTTAGTCCACCCCTTAATTCAGATAAATGGGTTTTTCATGAAGAATCATTTGATTTGCTCCGAATTTGGTATACCGGTTTATTATGTGAAGGAACTCCCCTGATTAGTTTTGGGGGTTCATTGGTTAAGGATAAAGGGGGAAAACGGGGGTTAGTCCACCCCCTTAATTCAGATAAATGGGTTTTTCATGAAGAATCATTCGATTTGCTCCGAATTTGGTATACCGGCTTATTATGTTAAGGAACTTCCCTGATTACATTTGGGAGTTCATTGGTTAAGGATAAAGGGGGAAAAACGGGGTTAGTCCACCCCCCTTAATTCAGATAAATGGGTTTTTCGTGCAGAATCGTTCGATTTGCTCCGAATTTGGTATACCGGTTTATTATGTTAAGGAACTTCCCTCATTAGTTTTGGGGGTTCATTGGTTAAGGATAAAAGGGGAGAAGTGGGGTTAGTCCACCCTTAATTCAGATAAATGGGTTTTTCATGCAGAATCATTCGATTTGCTCCGAATTTGGTATACCGTTTTATTATGTTAAGGAACTTCCCTGATTAGTTTTGAGGGTTCATTGGTTAAGGATAAAGGGGGAAAAGGGGGGTTAGTCCACCCCTTTTAATTCAGATAAATGGGTTTTTCATGCAGAATGATTCGATTTGCTCCGAATTTGGTATACCGGTTTATTATGTTAAGGAACTTCCATGATTAGTTTTGGAAGTTCATTGGTTAAGGATAAAGAGGGAAAAGGGGGTTAGTCCTCCCCCTTAATTCAGATAAATGGGTTTTTCATGCAGAATCATACTATTTGCTCCGAATTTGGTATACCGGTTTATTATGTTAAGGAACTTCCCTGATTAGTTTTGGGAGTTCATTGGTTAAGGATAAAGGGGGAAAAACGGGGTTAGTCCACCCCCTTAATTCAGATAAATTGGTTTTTCATGAAGAATCATTCGATTTGCTCCGAATTTGGTATACCGTTTTACTATGTTAAGGAACTTCCCTCATTAGTTTTGGGGGTTCATTGGTTAAGGATAAAAGGGGAGAAGGGGGGTTAGTCCACCCTTAATTCAGATAAATGGGTTTTTCATGCAGAATCATTCGATTTGCTCCGAATTTGGTATACCGTTTTATTATGTTAAGGAACTTCCCTGATTAGTTTTGAGGGTTCATTGGTTAAGGATAAAGGGGGAAAAGGGGGGTTAGTCCACCCCATTTAATTCAGATAAATGGGTTTTTCATGCAGAATGATTCGATTTGCTCCGAATTTGGTATACCGGTTTATTATGTTAAGGAACTTCCATGATTAGATTTGGAAGTTCATTGGTTAAGGATAAAGGGGGAAAAGGGGGTTAGTCCTCCCCCTTAATTCAGATAAATGGGTTTTTCATGCAGAATCATACTATTTGCTCCGAATTTGGTATACCGGTTTATTATGTTAAGGAACTTCCCTGATTAGTTTTGGGAGTTCATTGGTTAAGGATAAAGGGGGAAAAACGGGGTTAGTCCACCCCCTTAATTCAGATAAATTGGTTTTTCATGCAGAATCATTCGATTTCCTCCGAATTTGGTATACCGTTTTACTATGTTAAGGAACTTCCCTGATTAGTTTTGGGAGTTCATTGGTTAAGGATGAAGGGGGAAAAACGGGGTTAGTCCACCCCACCTAATTCAGATAAATGGGTTTTTCATGCAGAATCATTCGATTTGCTCCGTATTTGGTATACCGGTTTATTATGTTAAGGAACTTCCCTGATTAGTTTTGCCGGTTCATTGGTTAAGTATAAAGAGGAAAAAGGGGGTTAGTCCACACCTTAATTCAGATAAATGGGTTTTTCATGAAGAATCATTTGATTTGCTCCGAATTTGGTATACCGGTTTATTATGTGAAGGAACTCCCCTGATTAGTTTTGGGGGTTCATTGGTTAAGGATAAAGGGGGAAAACGGGGGTTAGTCCACCCCCTTAATTCAGATAAATGTGTTTTTCATGAAGAATCATTCGATTTGCTCCGAATTTGGTATACCGGCTTATTATGTTAAGGAACTTCCCTCATTACATTTGGGAGTTCATTGGTTAAGGATAAAGGGGGAAAAACGGGGTTAGTCCACCCCCCTTAATTCAGATAAATGGGTTTTTCGTGCAGAATCGTTCGATTTGCTCCGAATTTGGTATACCGGTTTATTATGTTAAGGAACTTCCCTCATTAGTTTTGGGGGTTCATTGGTTAAGGATAAAAGGGGAGAAGGGGGGTTAGTCCACCCCCTTAATTCAGATAAATGGGTTTTTCATGAAGAATCATTCGATTTGCTTCGAATTTGGTATACCGGTTTATTATGTTAAGGAACTTCCCTGATTAGTTTTGGGAGTTCATTGGTTAAGGATAAAGTGGAAAAAAGGGGTTATCCCACACCCCCCTTAATTCAGATAAATGGGTCTTTCATGCAGAATCATTCGATTTGCTCCAAATTTGGTATACCGGTTTATTATGTTAAGGAACTTCCCTGTTTAGTTTTGGGGGTTCATTGGTTAAGGATAAAGGGGGAAAAGGATGGTTAGTCCACCCCTTTTAATTCAGATAAATGGGTTTTTCATGCAGAATCATTCGATTTGTTCCGTATTTGGTATACCGGTTTATTATGTTACGGAACTTCCCTGATTAGTTTTGGGGGTTCATTGGTTAAGGATAAAGGGGGAAAAGGGGGGTTAGTCCACCCCTTAATTCAGATAAATGGGTTTTTCATGCAGAATCATTCGATTTGCTCCGAATTTGGTATACCGTTTTATTATGTTAAGGAACTTCCCTGATTAGTTTTGAGGGTTCATTGGTTAAGGATAAAGGGGGAAAAAGGGGATTAGTCCACCCCTTCTAATTCAGATAAATGGGTTTTTCATGCAGAATGATTCGATTTGCTCCGAATTTGGTATACCGGTTTATTATGTTAAGGAACTTCCATGATTAGTTTTGGAGGTTCATTGGTTAAGGATATAGGGGGAAAAGGGGGGGTAGTCCACCCCCTTAATTCAGATAAATGGGTTTTTCATGCAGAATCATTCGATTTGCTCCGAATTTGGTATACCGTTTTATTATGTTAAGGAACTTCCCTGATTAGTTTTGAAGGTTCATTGGTTAAGGATAAAGGGGGAAAAGGGGGGTTAGTACACCCCTTTTAATTCAGTTAAATGGGTTTTTCATGCAGAATGATTCGATTTGCTCCGAATTTGGTATACCTGTTTATTATGTTAAGGAACTTCCATGATTAGTTTTGGAGGTTCATTGGTTAAGGATAAAGGGGAAAAAGGGGGTTAGTCCACCCCCTTAATTCAGATAAATGGGTTTTTCATGCAGAATCATACTATTTCCCAGCTAGAAAATGTCTGCACTTTTTTTGCAAAATAGTATATATTGTACACAATTTGTGCAAAAAAAGTGACTATTTTTGAACACTTCGAAAAGTATGCACCTTTTGTGCAAACTGTCTGTATTTTTTATACATACAAAAAAGTGTATATCCTATGTTGTCAAAAACTGTGCACATTTTTTGCATAAAATAAATTAATATGCCGTGTTCGCGAAAAGTGTGCATTTTTTATGCAAAAAAAAAAAAAAAAAAAAAAACTGTAGATTCCAATTTTCCAAAAATTATATATTTTTTATGGATGTAAAAATTAGTACTTTCATTTTAAATAGTATATTTACCCCCCCCCCCCCCAAAAAAAAAAAAGGAAAATTCTCAATTCCATTTTAATTTTAAGGTAAACGAAATAAATACATTTTACTATGTTTTTCAAAATAAGAAAAAAACAAATTTTAATTATTTAAATTTCAAAATCCAGGAAGAGGCAATGGGGCTCCTCCCCCCCCTCTTTCTTTAACGGAAATTTCCTGAGTTCCCCCCTTTATTTTAAGTTGCTTGAAAAAAATCAATTTTACTATGTTTTTCAAAATAAGCAAAAAAGAATTTTAATTAATTAAATTTTAAAATCTGCGGTACGGGTAATGGTTCACCTAAACCCTCTAACTTTACAGAAAAATATTTAATTCCTCTTTTATGTTAAGTTACTCGAAAAGAGAAAATTTTACTGTGTTTTTCAAAATCATTAAAAATAAAATTTAGAAATAATTTAGATTAAATTAAATTCGAGGGAGGAGCAATGGCTCTCATATGACCCTTTCTACCCAAGTAAAAGTTCTTAGTTCCTCTTTAATGTACTCGAAATAAATAATTTTGCTGTGCATTTCAAAATTGGTGAAAAACACATTTTAATTAAATAAGTTTCAAAATCCAGGGAGGGGCAAAATGGACCTCTCCTCCCCCCCCCCTCCTTAACAGAAAATCCACAGTTCCACTTTTATTTTAAGTTACTTGAAAGAATAAATTTTACTTTTCTTTTTTTTTCAAAATCGGAGAAAAATAAAATTTAGTTAGTTAAATTTTTAAATCGAGGGAGGGGAAATGGCCCTCCTAAGCCCCCTTCCCCCAAAGGAAAATTCTTAGTTTATCTTTATTTTAAGTTACACGTAAATAATAAATTTGACTCTGTATTTCAAAATAGGAAAAAAATAAATTTGACTCTGTATTTCAAAATAGGAAAAAAATAAATTTTAATTAATCAAATTTTAAAATGCAGGGAGGGCAATGGCCCTCCCATGCCCTATCAGAAAATTCCTTACTTCCTCTTTTATTTTAAATTCTTCGAAAATAATACATTTTATGAAGTTTTCAAAATTATCAAAAAAAAATTTAGCTAGTTAAATTTTAAAATCGAGGGAAGGGCAGTGGACTCCCCCCCCCCACACACACACACTCACGCAAATTCTCTTCTTTTTGATGATTACTAATAGCATCCCTTATCATCGATCAAGCATAAATTCCAGTTATTATGAAAATTACTTCTGCTTTCAAAAATCAAATGAAAAACGTTTATTTCTTATTAATTTCTTTCAAATTTCTATTTAAACATTTGGGCAGAGATCCAGATACATTTTTCGATATTAGCCAAACGAGATTGACCAATCAGAAGCCTGCATATTTGCAAACAATGAAAAGGTTGCAAAAATACAGGCTTCTGATTAGTGGATCTCGTTTCGCTAACAGCGAAAATCTATCTCGATCACGGCCTTGATTTTTATTTTCGCATGTGTAGCTGCAATTCAACTCAACACTCCTTTCCTTGTGTTTACATGCATCGAGCTGCGTGGCGGGCGTTATTAGTAGCGAAATTTGTAAGAAATAAGAGTAAAACTTCAAAAAGGATAAAGCCTAATTCTAGGAAAAAGGGATTGATATCTTCTAAAAATGAAAGTGAAGAAAATGCAATGGATTCAAATGAGAATAATGGAGATATGAACGACAGCAAGATGGAGGATGATACCGTAGCAAACGGCGTATCTTCAGTTCAGGAAAACAACGTTTATTATTTGGATATCTCACCAAAGGAAATAATACAAGCAGGGCCCGCTTAACACTTGGAAGTAGGGGAAGCCCGACGTCACACAGGGTCCCCTATTACTCTACAAATTGCTTTTTTATTTACTAAATCCCTTTTTCGTATGCTTAAATAATTTGAAATTTTACCATCAAAGTTTAGAGTAAATAACACTTAATATTAAACTAAAACTAACTACCTATATATACATACTATGAAAAAGTATTTTATTATATTTTTAATTGTAAATAACCAATTTATTTTGTAAATGACAAATATGGAACTACAGTATTTGAACTTCAAAATATCTTTTGTGATTTACAAATTGCCACATAGTAAGAACAAAAAAATTTCAAAAGAAAAATAATGCATTTTTTACCCTGATTGAGTTTCTTTTTTCTAATAATTAGTTTTGAAAAGTAAAATTGGGGGCCCTTACGTATCTCAGTGGGTAAGCACGGGCTTCATGGGCCTATTCCGTAAACAGGGCCTGAATACAAGTGCTGCAGAGTGATATGTACGAGGAAATTAAAATCGGTACTTTTCGGTTAGCTGGGTGCTAGTATTATGTATACATGTATATATACATATGTATAGATATACATATGTGGATATATGTGTGTATATACAATATATGTATATACATACATGTGCATATATATATGTATACATACATGTGTATATACATATATTTATGTGTACATAACACTGGTGCCCGGCTAACTGAAAAGTACCCTATAATCTTTTTGGAAGCAAATGGCTCCCATGCATACACCCGCGTCGTCTAAAGAACGGAATTCAAGAAATTATTCAGTCATGACCAAATTAATGAGTTGAAACTAACCTGGCGAGGGAAAATCTTAGCAACGACAAGCTCTCTAGAAACAGCGCAACAAATCTTAGACATCCAAGAATTGGAAGAAATACCGGTATCACCTGTTCTCCAACATGAAAGCATTACCACATGGTTCCTGCTGCATGGCATCCCCACAGATGTATCGTGTGAAGAAATAACTGGAATTTATAGCTTGGAAACTCATCAATTTACTACGAAGATAGAAGGTCAGATAGTTCCCGCCAAAACTGTGTTGATAACTAAAATAGGTACCTACTTGCCTAAAGAAATTAACCCTTTGTATCACTGTGTTGCAGATCTGCAACATACCCAAAAAGTCAATGATATTTTGACAGTAAACATCAAAACACGATTTTTGTTGAATGTTGTTATTCTACTACACTGCTAGTAGTATAATTATGTCATTAAATCTGCAACAGATGGCGAATATTTATTTTTTTTTCACGCCAAAGTTTCATTTATCGCTTGATCAGCTAAATGTGATTTTTGCTGAATTAAGCTTTGAAATAGTGGAGTTAAAAAAGTATATTGTTTACAAAGGTAAGTTTAAATTCTTTATTTAAAGACCATTTTCGAGCTAAGAAATTTATAATATGTATAAAATAAGCATAAACTTTTGATTGTTGCAGATCTGCAACAACGTGCCATGTCTTCTCTTCTAATGGTTGTTGATAATGTGCGGGAAAATTTCAAAATTCTTTGATTCATGGAAAAATAGTGAACTTCGTCGATCAGGTGCAGAAAAAAAGGAAATTTTGTTGATCAGGTGTCGAAAAATAGCGAATTCTGTCAATTGGGTGTGAAAAAATAGCGAATTTCGCCGGTCGGGTATGAAAAGATTGTGAAACTTGTCAATCCGGCGTACAAAAATTGCGAATTTGTTTGATCGGGCATAGAAAAAGTGTGAATTTTGTCGATAATGTGTGGAAAAATCACAAATTTCGTTGATTCACGGAAAAATAGCGAACTTCGTCGAAGAGGCGCGGCAGAAAAGGGGAATATTGTTGAACGGGTGTGGAAAAAAAGGGAATTTTGTTGAAAGGGTGTAGAAAATCGTGAATTTTGTCGATTAGGAATGGAGAAAATGTTAAAATTTCATTGAATCACGAAAAAATAGCAAACTTCATCGAACAGGTGCGGGGAAAATGAGAGTTTTGTTGATCAGGTATGAAAAGAAGGGAATTTTGTTGATTGGGTGTCGAAAAGTAGTGAATTTTGTCAATAAGGTGTGAAAAAATAGCGAATTTCACTGGTCGGGTATGAAAAGATAGCGAAATTTGTCAATCTGGCGTAGAAAAATCGCGAATTTGTTTGATCGGGCATAGAAAAAGTGCGAGTTTTGTCGATAATGTGCGGAAAAATCTCAAATTTCGTTGTTTCACTGAAAAATAGCAAACTTCGTCGATCAGGTGCAGAAAAAAAGGAAATTTTGTTGATCAGGTGTCGAAAAATAGCGAATTCTGTCAATTGGGTGTGAAAAAATAGCGAATTTCGCTGGTCGGGTATGAAAAGATAGCGAAATTTGTCAATCTGGCGTAGAAAAATCGCGAATTTGTTTGATCGGGCATAGAAAAAGTGCGAGTTTTGTCGATAATATGCGGAAAAATCTCAAATTTCGTTGTTTCACTGAAAAATAGCAAACTTCGTCGATCAGGTGCAGAAAAAAAGGAAATTTTGTTAATCAGGTGTCGAAAAATAGCGAATTATGTCAATTGGGAGTGAAAAAATAGCGAATTTCGCTGGTCGGGTATGAAAAGATTGCGAAACTTGTCAATCTGGCGTAGAAAAATTGCGAATTTGTTTGATCGGGCATAGAAAAAGTGTGAATTTTGTCGATAATGTGCGGAAAAATCTCAAATTTCGTTGGTACACGGAAAAATAGCGAACTTCGTCGATCAGGCGCGGCAGAAAAGGGGAATATTGTTGAACGGGTGTGGAAAAAAAGGGAATTTTGTTGAAAGGGTGTAGAAAATCGTGAATTTTGTCGATTAGGAATGGAGAAAATGTCAAAATTTCATTGAATCACTAAAAAATAGCAAACTTCGTCAAACAGGTGCGGGGAAAAGGAGAGTTTTGTTGATCAGGTGTGAAAAAAAGGGAATTTTGTTGATTGGGTGTCGAAAAATAGTGAATTTTGTCAATAAGGTGTGAAAAAATAGCGAATTTCACTGGTCGGGTATGAAAAGATAGCCAAATTTGTCAATCTGGCGTAGAAAAATCGCGAATTTGTTTGATCGGGCATAGAAAAAGTGCGAGTTTTGTCGATAATGTGCGGAAAAACCTCAAATTTCGTTGTTTCACTGAAAAATAGTGCACTACGTTGATCAGACGCAGGAAAAAGGGGAAATTTGTTGAATGGATATAGAAAAAAAGGAAATTTTGTTGAACAGGTGTAGAAAATTATGAATTTTGTCGATTAGGAGTGGAAAAATCTCAAATTTCGTTGATTCACAGAAAAATAGCGAACTTCGTCGATCAGGCGCGGCAGAAAAGGGGAATTTTGTTGAAAGGGTGTAGAAAATCATGAATTTTGTCGATTAGGAATGGAAAAAATCTCAAACTTTCATTGAATCACGAAAAAATAGCAAACTTCGTTGATCAAGTGCGGGAAAAAAGGAGAGTTTTGTTGATCAGGTGTGAAAAAAAGGGAATTTTGTTGATTGGGTATCGAAAATTAGTGAATTTTGCCAATAAGGTGTGAAAAAATAGCGAATTTCACTGGTCGGGTATGAAAAGATAGCGAAATTTGTCAATCTGGCGTAGAAAAATCGCGAATTTGTTTGATCGGGCATGGAAAAAGTGTGAATTTTGTCGATAATGTACAGAAAAATCTCTAGTTTCGTTGATTCACGAAAAAATAGCAAACTTCTTCAATAATGCGTGGAAAAAAAGGGGAATTTTATTGATCATGTGTGTAAAAAAGGGAATTTTGTGGATTGGGTGTCGAAAAATAGTGAATTTTATCAACTGGGTGTGAAAAAATAGCGAATTTCGCTGGTCGGGTATGAAAAGATTGCGAAACTTGTCAATCCAGCATAGAAAAATTGCGAATTTGTTTGATCGGGCATAGAAAAAGTGTCAATTTTGTCGATAATGTGCGGAAAAATCTCAAATGTCGTTGATCACGGAAAAATAGCGAACTTCGTCGATCAGGCGTGGCAGAAAAGGGGAATATTGTTGAACGGGTGTGGAAAAAAAGGGAATTTTGTTGAAAGGTTGTAGAAAATCGTGAATTTTGTCGATTAGGAATGGAGAAAATGTTAAAATTTCATTGAATCACGAAAAAATAGCAAACTTCATCGAACAGGTGCGGGGAAAATGAGAGTTTTGTTGATCAGGTATGAAAAGAAGGGAATTTTGTTGATTGGGTGTCGAAAAGTAGTGAATTTTGTCAATAAGGTGTGAAAAAATAGCGAATTTCACTGGTCGGGTATGAAAAGATAGCGAAATTTGTCAATCTGGCGTAGAAAAATCGCGAATTTGTTTGATCGGGCATAGAAAAAGGGCGAGTTTTGTCGATAATGTGCGGAAAAATCTCAAATTTCGTTGTTTCACTGAAAAATAGCAAACTTCGTCGATCAGGTGCAGAAAAAAAGGAAATTTTGTTAATCAGGTGTCGAAAAATAGCGAATTATGTCAATTGGGTGTGAAAAAATAGCGAATTTCGCTGGTCGGGTATGAAAAGATTGCGAAACTTGTCAATCTGGCGTAGAAAAATTGCGAATTTGTTTGATCGGGCATAGAAAAAGTGTGAATTTTGTCGATAATGTGCGGAAAAATCTCAAATTTCGTTGGTACACGGAAAAATAGCGAACTTCGTCGATCAGGCGCGGCAGAAAAGGGGAATATTGTTGAACGGGTGTGGAAAAAAAGAGAATTTTGTTGAAAGGGTGTAGAAAATCGTGAATTTTGTCGATTAGGAATGGAGAAAATGTTAAAATTTCATTGAATCACGAAAAAATAGCAAACTTCATCGAACAGGTGCGGGGAAAATGAGAGTTTTGTTGATCAGGTATGAAAAGAAGGGAATTTTGTTGATTGGGTGTCGAAAAGTAGTGAATTTTGTCAATAAGGTGTGAAAAAATAGCGAATTTCACTGGTTGGGTATGAAAAGATAGCAAAATTTGTCAATCTGGCGTAGAAAAATCGCGAATTTGTTTGATCGGGCATAGAAAAAGTGCGAGTTTTGTCGATAATGTGCGGAAAAATCTCAAGTTTCGTTGTTTCACTGAAAAATAGCAAACTTCGTCGATCAGGTGCAGAAAAAAAGGAAACTTTGTTGATCAGGTGTCGAAAAATAGCGAATTCTGTCAATTGGGTGTGAAAAAATAGCGAATTTCGCTGGTCGGGTATGAAAAGATTGCGAAACTTGTCAATCTGGCGTAGAAAAATTGCGAATTTGTTTGATCGGGCATAGAAAAAGTGTGAATTTTGTCGATAATGTGCGGAAAAATCTCAAATGTCGTTGATCACGGAAAAATAGCGAACTTCGTCGATCAGGCGTGGCAGAAAAGGGGAATATTGTTGAACGGGTGTGGAAAAAAAGGGAATTTTGTTGAAAGGTTGTAGAAAATCGTGAATTTTGTCGATTAGGAATGGAGAAAATGTTAAAATTTCATTGAATCACGAAAAAATAGCAAACTTCATCGAACAGGTGCGGGGAAAATGAGAGTTTTGTTGATCAGGTATGAAAAGAAGGGAATTTTGTTGATTGGGTGTCGAAAAGTAGTGAATTTTGTCAATAAGGTGTGAAAAAATAGCGAATTTCACTGGTCGGGTATGAAAAGATAGCGAAATTTGTCAATCTGGCGTAGAAAAATCGCGAATTTGTTTGATCGGGCATAGAAAAAGGGCGAGTTTTGTCGATAATGTGCGGAAAAATCTCAAATTTCGTTGTTTCACTGAAAAATAGCAAACTTCGTCGATCAGGTGCAGAAAAAAAGGAAATTTTGTTAATCAGGTGTCGAAAAATAGCGAATTATGTCAATTGGGTGTGAAAAAATAGCGAATTTCGCTGGTCGGGTATGAAAAGATTGCGAAACTTGTCAATCTGGCGTAGAAAAATTGCGAATTTGTTTGATCGGGCATAGAAAAAGTGTGAATTTTGTCGATAATGTGCGGAAAAATCTCAAATTTCGTTGGTACACGGAAAAATAGCGAACTTCGTCGATCAGGCGCGGCAGAAAAGGGGAATATTGTTGAACGGGTGTGGAAAAAAAGAGAATTTTGTTGAAAGGGTGTAGAAAATCGTGAATTTTGTCGATTAGGAATGGAGAAAATGTTAAAATTTCATTGAATCACGAAAAAATAGCAAACTTCATCGAACAGGTGCGGGGAAAATGAGAGTTTTGTTGATCAGGTATGAAAAGAAGGGAATTTTGTTGATTGGGTGTCGAAAAGTAGTGAATTTTGTCAATAAGGTGTGAAAAAATAGCGAATTTCACTGGTTGGGTATGAAAAGATAGCAAAATTTGTCAATCTGGCGTAGAAAAATCGCGAATTTGTTTGATCGGGCATAGAAAAAGTGCGAGTTTTGTCGATAATGTGCGGAAAAATCTCAAGTTTCGTTGTTTCACTGAAAAATAGCAAACTTCGTCGATCAGGTGCAGAAAAAAAGGAAACTTTGTTGATCAGGTGTCGAAAAATAGCGAATTCTGTCAATTGGGTGTGAAAAAATAGCGAATTTCGCTGGTCGGGTATGAAAAGATTGCGAAACTTGTCAATCTGGCGTAGAAAAATTGCGAATTTGTTTGATCGGGCATAGAAAAAGTGTGAATTTTGTCGATAATGTGCGGAAAAATCTCAAATTTCGTTGGTACACGGAAAAATAGCGAACTTCGTCGATCAGGCGCGGCAGAAAAGGGGAATATTGTTGAACGGGTGTGGAAAAAAAGAGAATTTTGTTGAAAGGGTGTAGAAAATCGTGAATTTTCTCGATTAGGAATGGAGAAAATGTTAAAATTTCATTGAATCACGAAAAAATAGCAAAATTCATCGAACAGGTGCGGGGAAAATGAGAGTTTTGTTGATCAGGTATGAAAAGAAGGGAATTTTGTTGATTGGGTGTTGAAAAGTAGTGAATTTTGTCAATAAGGTGTGAAAAAATAGCGAATTTCACTGGTTGGGTATGAAAAGATAGCAAAATTTGTCAATCTGGCATAGAAAAATCGCGAATTTGTTTGATCGGGCATAGAAAAACTGCGAGTTTTGTCGATAATGTGCGGAAAAATCTCAAGTTTCGTTGTTTCACTGAAAAATAGCAAACTTCGTCGATCAGGTGCAGAAAAAAAGGAAATTTTGTTGATCAGGTGTCGAAAAATAGCGAATTCTGTCAATTGGGTGTGAAAAAATAGCGAATTTCACTGGTCGGGTATGAAAAGATTGCGAAACTTGTCAATCTGGCGTAGAAAAATTGCGAATTTGTTTGATCGGGCATAGAAAAAGTGTGAATTTTGTCGATAATGTGCGGAAAAATCTCAAATTTCGTTGATTCACGGAAAAAGAGCGAACTTTGTCGATCAGGCGCAGCAGAAAAGGGGAATTTTGTTGAAAGGGTGTGGAAAAAAAGAGAATTTTGTTGAACAGGTATAGAAAATTATGAATTTTGTCGATTAGGAATGGAAAAAATCTCAAAATTTCATTGAATCACGAAAAAATAGCAAACTTCGTCGATCAAAGTGTGGGAAAAAAGGAGAGTTTTGTTGATCAGGTGTGAAAAAAAGGGAATTTTGTTGATTGGGTGTCGAAAAATAGTGAATTTTGTCAATAAGGTGTGAAAAAATAGCGAATTTCACTGGTCGGGTATGAAAAGATAGCAAAATTTGTAAATCTGGCGTAGAAAAATCGCGAATTTGTTTGATCGGGCATAGAAAAAGTGCGAATTTTGTCGATATAGTGCGGGAAAATCTCAAATTTCGTTGATTCATGGAAAAATAGTGAACTACGTTGATCAGGCGCTGGAAAAAAAGGAAATTTTGTTGAACAGGTGTAGAAAATTATGAATTTTGTCGATTACGAGTGGAATAATCACAAATTTCGTTGATTCACGGAAAAATAGCGAACTTCGTCGATCAGGCACGGAAAAAAGGGAATTTTGTGTTTTATCGGGTGTAGAAAAATAGTAAATTCTGTCAGTCGGGTGTGAAAAAATAGCGAATTTTTTCAATTGGGTGCGGAAAAATTGGAATTTTATCGATTGGCTTTGGAAAAATTGTGAATTTTGTCGATCAGGTGTCTAAATATCCCAAAGTTTTTTTTATTGGGCATGGAAATTTACAAAAATTATCTTCAAAAGGTATACAGTAAATTAAACTTTGAATTGAAGTTAATTAAAAAAAATATTATATGTTCATGACAGGGTTGCCCTCTTTTAGCCAGGCCAAAAAAAGCCGGCTGGCTTTTTTTGGTTTTAGCCACTTAAAAAAAGCCGGTTTTTATTTTTAAAATTTTGTTTACAGCTAATTTGTTTTAAATTTGGATCAATTAATTTATAATACACTTATAAATATTTTCTACTAAGAAAATTATAAATTTCTATTAAATTTTGTCAAATAACTAAGTTTTTAACTGCTAGAAGGTAACTGTGAAGGCATTATGTCTGAAAAAAAAAAAAAAAAAATATATATATATATATATATAAATATTGAAAAGAATATTAAGTTAGACTCTAAACTGGTGTTTTGAAATTTTATATTACATTATATAGCTCCACATATACTACACATTTTAAAGATCATATTTAATTAAACAATGACAAAATGTAGCACATCAAAATGGAAACATTCTTATGTGTCCATATGGAGAGTTAACTTATAAATGTTAAAAGAAAAATTAGAAAGGATATAATATTTGAGGAGAGTTAGGTACATAAGTGTATAAAAAATAGAGCATTTAAACAAGAAAATAAATAAATAAATAAAATTTCTCTAAATAAATTTTCGAAAAGCTTGTTGTTAAGCATATTCATGCATATGCTATTCATAATGTTTTTTTAATAGTGAGAAATGATGTTTTTATTATATGACTATGTATAATTTTAAATGTTTATTAGAAATAAAATAAGACTTGTATATTAATAGCTCTTAAAATTAATTAAGTAATGAAACATGTAACTAAGTAACTATTGTCCTCTTAATTAAAAACACTTTAAAATATGTAGTTTATAATTACAATGCTTCATTGTAAAGCCGATTATGGCCAATTTTGGCCAAAAAAAGCCGTTTAAAAACAATAAAAGCTGCCGTCATGGCTTTTTTTAATTTTAGCCGGCTTTTTTGCAACCCTGATTCATGATGAATGTTTATGTGTATTTATAAACACATGCACACATAGGAGTATTACCCCTAAGCTCACATCATGTGCACATAAGTGCTTTTTTCTTGCACATAATTACTTGGTACTCACAGGAGTACTTGGTGCACCACTCGTAAAAATATTAGGTAGTTTTAGTTTAGCCGAGTGCCAGTGTTATATATACATACATATATATGTATACACACACATATGTATATACATATATTGTCTATATCACCTATATACATATATATGTAGTATATATATTTATATAAACATGTATATAGACTTATATATGTATCTATAACATTGGCGCCCGGCTAACCGAAATAAAGTTCCAAATATTACAAGCATTTAACCTTCCTTCAGCTGTAATTAGAAATTAAATTGTGAAGAATTCATCATAATGTTTTAAAATTTAAAATATAGCTTCATCGTATGTTATAAGGTTCAATTTTAGGTTATATTTATAGAAACATCTTTTTTTTTTTAATTTCTTACTATTATAAGAATATTGCTCAGCTCTCTGTTGTGCCACTGTTCCATTACAGGTACACCAATAAATTTATGCTTGTTTTTTGGTCTTATTATTGATTTTGCCGTATTGATATTGCAGTGTGAATTATGTATGTGATAGCAATATGTTTAACCCTTAACCGGAAATGTGAAAATCCCGTGCACAAACAGACCACTTAATAATTTATCAAATAGTGAACTTAAACATTTAATCTTTAATAGTAATGCATTAATAGGAGCAATTTTTTTATATAACAGCATAAAAATAAGTTTTGAATGCCGGAGTGCGAAAATATTAAGGGCAGAAAAATCGACGAAACCATCTCACAGATGGTACGTTTCTGGTTAAGGGAACTGAACTGGGCTTAGATGCCTTATGTTCCCTCAGCCGTTGTTTTGAATTGTTTGGCGATTTTTTGTTGGTGTGTTGGCGGTGTTTAAAATATGGCAACCTCGATATGTGGAACCCCGTGTGACATATGTATTCTGACGTGTTGTGTTCTGGCAACCACTGAGAAGTGGTGGATTTTGTGCATGGATTTTGATATTGTGTTGTATCGCTCTGTCTTTTTATTTTTATGTTAAATTTATTGGATGTATTTGACTGACTATATGGTTTCTGCAATCTGTTTAAAAGCTTTTGCTGAAGTAATTAAGAAATATGAGAAAATTTTGAGAAGAAAAGTAGGTTTGTTTATTGTGTCTCAATGCATATTCATAAGCCTATTTTGGAAAATGATGGTGGTGTTATGAGAAAGATTTCGTACTGGAGCTTTCAAGAAAGCAGATATCTGTTAAGGTATGTTGATAATTTTAAGTATATTTTGCTGCTTTAAGAGTTTTTTACATTTTGAGATTGCTAGAAAGTGAGAACTTCGGAATCTTAAGAATGCTACACCGGGAAAACTGCTGAATGCAGTGATGGTTTTTTTTTTTTTTTGGTTGATGTGCGCGAAGCGCTGATACAAGATTACTGATTGCCACTTTAGCGAGTTTCATTTTTTATGTATATTCTGCTGCCTTAAGAGTTTTTATATTTTGAGATTGCTAGAAAGCGAGAACTGCTGAATTTTGAGAATGCTACACCGGAAGAACTGCTGAATGCAGTGATGGTTTTTTTTCAGTTAATGTGCACGAAGCGCTCATACAAGATTACTGATTGCCACTTTAGCGAATTTTGTTTATTATTTACATTTTATTTTCGTTAAGCGAAACATGCATATAAACCGGTGCTTGGCGACATTTACTACTTGGCGGAAAAGGGGTTTTCACGCCAAGAAAATTCCAAGGTGGCAGCCGTGGGAACTTATGACATCTGTTCCGGGAACTGCAATAATTAAGCCTTTTTGTGGTAAAATTTAGATAGGCAAAAAAAGTGTAAAAAGAAAAGTGCACAAAATCTGAGCGTATTTGGCACCACTGATTGTGTATAAAAGGTGCACAACTCAGGTATGCAAAAAATGTGTAAACAAAAAAGTGCACAAAATCCGAGCGTATTTGGCACCACTGATTGTGTATAAAAAGTGAACAATTTAGGTATGCAAAAAAAATGTAAACAAAAAAGTGCACACAATCCGAGCGTATTTGGCACCTCTGATTGTGTATAAAAAGTGAACAATTTAGGTATACACTTTTTGTGCACAATTCAGTGTGCACTCATTATGTATAAGCAGAGGTGCCAAATACGCTCGCTTTTTGTGCACTTTTTTTTTTACACTTTTTTTGCAAACTTTTTCTAGCTGGGATGCTCCGAATTTGGTATACCGGTTTATTATGTTAAGGAACTTCCCTGATTAGTTTTGGGAGTTTATTGGTTAAGGATAAAGGGGGAAAAACGGGGTTAGTCCACCCCCCTTAATTCAGATAAATGGGTTTTTCATGCAGAATCATTCGATTTGCTCCGTATTTGTTATACCGGTTTATTATGTTAAGGAACTTCCCTGATTAGTTTTGGGGGTTCATTGGTTAAGGATAAACGGGGAAAAGGGGGTTTAGCCCACCCCCTTAATTCAGATAAATTGGTTTTTCATGCAGAATCATTCGATTTGCTCCGAATTTGTTATACCGGTTTATTATGTTAAGGAACTTCCCTGATTAGTTTTGGGGGTTCATTGGTTAAGGATAAAGGGGGAAAAGGGGGGTTAGCCCACCCCTTTTAATTCAGATAAATGGGTTTTTCATGCAGAATGATTCGATTTGCTCAGAATTTGTTATACTGGTTTATTATGTTAAGTGACTTCCCTGATTAGTTTTGGGGGTTCATTGGTTAAGAATAAATGGGGAAAAGGAGGGCTAGTCCACCCCCTTAAATCAGATAAATGGCTTTTTCCTGCAGAATGATTCGATTTGCTCCGTATTTGGTATAACGGTTTATTATGTTAAGGAACTTCCCTGATTAGTTTTGGGGGTTCATTGGTTAAGGATAAAGGGGGAAAAGGATAGTTAGTACACCCCTTTTAATTCAGATAAATCTGTTTTTCATGCAGAATCATTCGATTTGCTCCGTATTTGGTATACCGGTTTATTATGTTAAGGAACTTCCCTGATTAGTTTTGGGGGTTCATTGGTTAAGGATAAAGGGGGAAAAGGATAGTTAGTCCACCCCTTTTAATTCAGATAAATGGGTTTTTCATCCAGAATCATTCGATTTGCTGCGAATTTGGTATACCGTTTTATTATGTTAAGAAACTTCCCTGATTACATTTGGGAGTTCATTGGTTAAGGATAAAGGGGGAAAACGGGGTTAGTCCACCCCCCTTAATTCAGATAAATGTGTCTTTCATGCAGAATCATTCGATTTGCTCCGTATTTGGTATAACGGTTTATTATGTTAAGGAACTTCCCTGATTAGTTTTGGGGGTTCATTGGTTAAGGATAAAGGGGGAAAAGGATAGTTAGTCCACCCCTTTTAATTCAGATAAATCTGTTTTTCATGCAGAATCATTCGATTTACTCCGTATTTGGTATACCGGTTTATTATGTTAAGGAACTTCCCTGATTAGTTTTGGGGGTTCATTGGTTAAGGATAAAGGGGGAAAAGGATAGTTAGTCCACCCCTTTTAATTCAGATAAGTGGGTTTTTCATGCAGAATCATTCGATTTGCTCCAAATTTGGTATACCGTTTTATTATGTTAAGAAACTTCCCTGATTACATTTGGGAGTTCATTGGTTAAGGATAAAGGGGGGAAAACGGGGTTAGTCCACCGCCCTTAATTCAGATAAATGGGTTTTTCGTGCAGAATCGTTCGATTTGCTCCGAATTTGGTATACCGGTTTATTATGTTAAGGAACTTCCCTGATTAGTTTTGGGGGTTCATTGGTTTAGGATAAAGGGGGAGAAGGGGGGTTAGTCCAACCCCTTAATTCAGATAAATGGGTTTTTCATGAAGAATCATTCGATTTTCTTCGAATTTGGTGTACCGGTTTATTATGTTAAGGAACTTCCCTGATTAGTTTTGGGGGTTCATTGGTTAAGGATGAAGGGGGAAAAGGATAGTTCGTCCACCCCTTTTAATTCAGATAAATGGGTTTTTCATGCAGAATCATTCGATTTGCTCCGTATTTGGTATACCGGTTTATTATGTTAAGGAACTTCCCTGATTAGTTTTGGGAGTTCATTGGTTAAGGATAAAGGGGAAAAACGATGTTAGTCCACCCCACTTAATTCAGATAAATGGGTCTTTCATGCAGAATCATTCGATTTGCTCCGTATTTGGTATACCGGTTTATTATGTTTAGGAACTTCCATGATTAGTTTTGGAAGTTCATTGGTTAAGGATAAAGGGGGAAAAGGGGGTTAGTCCTCCCCCTTAATTCAGATAAATGTGTTTTTCATGCAGAATCATACTATTTGCTCCGAATTTGGTATACCGGTTTATTATGTTAAGGAACTTCCCTGATTAGTTTTGGGAGTTCATTGGTTAAGGATAAAGGGGGAAAAACGGGGTTAGTCCACCCCCTTAATTCAGATAAATTGGTTTTTCATGCAGAATCATTCGATTTGCTCCGAATTTGGTATACCGTTTTACTATGTTAAGGAACTTCCCTGATTAGTTTTGGGAGTTCATTGGTTAAGGATAAAGGGGGAAAAACGGGGTTAGTGCACCCCACCTAATTCAGATAAATGGGTTTTTCATGCAGAATCATTCGATTTGCTCCGTATTTGGTATACCGGTTTATTATGTTAAGGAACTTCCCTGATTAGTTTTGCCGGTTCATTGGTTAAGTATAAAGGGGGAAAAGGTTGGTTAGTCCACCCCTTAATTCAGATAAATGGGTTTTTCTTGAAGAATCATTTGATTTGCTCCGAATTTGGTATACCGGTTTATTATGTGAAGGAACTCCCCTGATTAGTTTTGGGGGTTCATTGGTTAAGAATAAAGGGGGAAAACGGGGGTTAGTCCACCCCCTTAATTCAGATAAATGGGTTTTTCATGAAGAATCATTCGATTTGCTCCGAATTTGGTATACCGGTTTATTATGTTAAGGAACTTCCCTGATTACATTTGGGAGTTCATTGGTTAAGGATAAAGGGGGAAAAACGGGGTTAGTCCACCCCCCTTAATTCAGATAAATGGGTTTTTCGTGCAGAATCGTTCGATTTGCTCCGAATTTGGTATACCGGTTTATTATGTTAAGGAACTTCCCTCATTAGTTTTGGGGGTTCATTGGTTAAGGATAAAAGGGGAGAAGGGGGTTAGTCCACCCCCTTAATTCAGATAAATGGGTTTTTCATGAAGAATCATTCGATTTGCTTCGAATTTGGTATACCGGTTTATTATGTTAAGGAACTTCCCTGATTAGTTTTGGGAGTTCATTGGTTAAGGATAAAGTGGAAAAAAGGGGTTATTCCACCCCCCCCCCCTTAATTCAGATAAATGGTTCTTTCATGCAGAATCATTCGATTTGCTCCAAATTTGGTATACCGGTTTATTATGTTAAGGAACTTCCCTGTTTAGTTTTGGGGGTTCATTGGTTAAGGATAAAGGGGGAAAAGGATGGTTAGTCCACCCCTTAATTCAGATAAATGGGTTTTTCATGCAGAATCATTCGATTTGCTCCGAATTTGGTATACCGTTTTATTACGTTAAGGATCTTCCCTGATTAGTTTTGAGGGTTCTTTGGTTAAGGTTAAAGGGGGAAAAGGGGGGTTAGTCCACCCCTTCTAATTCAGATAAATGGGTTTTTCATGCAGAATGATTCGATTTGCTCCGAATTTGGTATACCGGTTTATTATGTTAAGGAACTTCCATGATTAGTTTTGGAGGTTCATTGGTTAAGGATAAAGGGGGAAAAGGGGGGTTAGTCCACCCCCTTAATTCAGATAAATGGGTTTTTCATGCAGAATCATACTATTTGCTCCGAATTTGGTATACCGTTTTATTATGTTAAGGAACTTCCCTGATTAGTTTTGAGGGTTCATTGGTTAAGGATAAAGGGGGAAAAGGGGGGTTAGTCCACCCCTTTTAATTCAGATAAATGGGTTTTTCATGTAGAATCATTCGATTTGCTCCGAATTTGGTATACCGTTTTATTATGTTAAGGAACTTCCCTGATTAGTTTTGAGGGTTCATTGGTTAAGGATAAAGGGGGAAAAGGGGGGTTAGTACACCCCTTTTAATTCAGATAAATGGGTTTTTCATGCAGAATGATTCGATTTGCTCCGAATTTGGTATACCTGTTTATTATGTTAAGGAACTTCCATGATTAGTTTTGGAGGTTCATTGGTTAAGGATAAAGGGGATGAAGGGGGGTTAGTCCACCCCCTTAATTCAGATAAATGGGTTTTTCATGCAGAATCATACTATTTGCTCCGAATTTGGTATACCGGTTTATTATGTTAAGGAACTTCCCTGATTAGTTTTGGGAGTTCATTGGTTAAGGATAAAGGGGGAAAAACGGGGTTAGTCCACCCCCCTTAATTCAGATAAATGGGTTTTTCATGCAGAATCATTCGATTTGCTCCGTATTTGTTATACCGGTTTATTATGTTAAGGAACTTCCCTGATTAGTTTTGGGGGTTCATTGGTTAAGGATAAACGGGGAAAAGGGGGTTTAGTCCACCCCCTTAATTCAGATAAATTGGTTTTTCATGCAGAATCATTCGATTTGCTCCGAATTTGTTATACCGGTTTATTATGTTAAGGAACTTCCCTGATTAGTTTTGGGGGTTCATTGGTTAAGGATAAAGGGGGAAAAGGGGGGTTAGCCCACCCCTTTTAATTCAGATAAATGGGTTTTTCATGCAGAATGATTCGATTTGCTCAGAATTTGTTATACTGGTTTATTATGTTAAGTGACTTCCCTGATTAGTTTTGGGGGTTCATTGGTTAAGAATAAAGGGGGAAAAGGAGGGCTAATCCACCCCCTTAAATCAGATAAATGGGTTTTTCCTGCAGAATGATTCGATTTGCTCCGAATTTGGTATACCGGTTTATTATGTTAAGGAACTTTCCTGATTAGTTTTGGGGTTTCATTGGTTAAGGATAAAGGGGGAAAAGGGAGGTTAGCCCGAACCTCTTAAATTAGATAAATGGGTTTTTCATGCAGAATGATTCGATTTGCTCCGAATTTGGTATACCGGTTTATTATGTTAAGGAACTTCCCTGATTAGTTTTGGGGGTTCATTGGTTAAGGATAAAGGCGGAAGGGGGGGGGGGTAGTCCACCCCCCTTAATTTATAAAAACGGGTTTTTCATGCAGAATTATTCTCTTTGCTACAAATTTGGTATACCTGTTTATTATGTTAAGGAGCTTCCCTGATTCGTTTTGGGGATTCATTGGTTAAGGATAAAGGGCGGGCTAGTCCACCCCCTTAATTTAGATAAATGGTTTTTGTTGCAGGATTATTCGATTTGCTCCACATTTGGTATACCGGTTTATTATGATAAGGAGCTTCCCTGATTAGATTTGGAGGTTCACTGGTTAAGTATAAAGTGGGAAACGAGGACTAATTCCCCTTCACTTATTTTTTGAGGGGCTTTATTCTTTAAAATAAGAGTATGATATACAATTAGTGTGAATAGCCTGTGAGCTGAATGCCATCAGTTTAGCTGGGCACTTTTCTTTTTTATTAAATGTGTTATTGCATTTTTACGCTGAATGACACTTAGCTTACTAAGAAATGTTTGTAGAATACAGATAAAATGATATAGAAGGCCACGAAAAGAATTGGATACACGACCACCTATAGATGATAATTTCTGGGAATATGATTTCAGTAGTTTTAAGAGTGTTTCAGTTTGAATTAAATTTTGCTAAATAGCGGGATGTAATAAAGATACTAGGTAAACTACAGGGCTGAAAAAAATTATTTAAGTATGTTTCCTTCTATAAGTATTAATTGCTGAAAGAGACTTTTCAACCTGTTATCCGTTTCCTTGCTAAACTAAATTTCCCTAATATATAGCATACATATCAACCTACATATCAAATACAAGTCTGTTCAAAGGAATCGGAATGCATATTAGATTACGGGAGGTAACTGCTGAAATCAGATTTTTAAATGTTTTATCTGTTTTCTAAAATGTTTTCTTAGTTATCTTATTTCCCTAAATAACGAAATTTTGTTAAAGATTTCAGGAATTGTTGGAAAGTGTTTCATAATTTATGCTTCATGTATGATTTTTCTTTCTAGTTACTTATTAAGTACGGAACCCTAAAAGTAATCAAATTATTGCTTTATTTGTTTTAGATTAATAATTTATACTAATTGTAAAGCATAACAGTTTTTACATCAAGGATTTTTCAGTCTAAACGATTAGAATGGCGTCATGGACATAGATTATGGACAAAATCTGTCATTTGTGTTTATTGGTGCTTCATTAGAGATTACATATCCTCATATACAAATTACCGAAATATCACTCTGGATTCTCATTTTGTTTTTCTTTTAACTATTATCAAATGGGATCATTCAATTTATTATAGTGAAACTTGGTGGATGATAACATGCACATTAAATCTTTTTCAAAGAAAATGACGTATTATAATTTATTTTGTTGTTGTTGGTATTATTGAATAAAATAACGTTTAGCTTGATGAATTCATGTAAAGCTTTTCCATAATTGATTTCCATACATTACAACGATAATTCTTTTAAAGCAAATCTTTTAATAAAAATAATACTCCATTTTTTTTTAAATTAATAGTCTAAACATCTCTAACTATTGATCGTAATTCATAATTAAAGAAGTTTCTGACTAAACGATTATAATTGCAATTATCATTATAAACAAAACGTTCCGTTTAAGCAGAATTATATTTCATTGGAGATTAATTTTCGTTATATGCTAATTACTGCTCTTTCAATTCCCGTGTAATTTTATCATATGAAGGGGGTTAAATGTTTATTAACATTTAACCCCCTTTCGATTCCCGTGTAATTTTATGATATGAATTATCAAATAACAAACATGATTTCAAATGAGGTCATTCAATTTATCAATTTAGAACTTGTAATAATGAACATATAAGAACATATCATGTACTTATATAAGATCTTAAAAAAAAAAAAAAAAAAAAAAAAAAAAAAAATGTATATATTATTATTATTTATATATTGTTGTTACAAACGTTTAAAATTCGGATTAAAATTAAGGATTCAAGAAAACTTAAACAATGGATTTCAATCAATTACAACAGTAATTCACTTTCTTAAAGAAAAGCTTTTAACCCTACGCCAGGCACATCTCTTCACTCTCGAATTTGGGCGCAGTCGCTTGATATGGGCTTGTTTTAAAATCCTTAATAGCACTTAATTAATAAATTCTAACTCTCTTAAAGTGATTATTGACCTTTATTTGGACGTGCAATGAGAGAATGTTTAAAATAGGATTTAAAAAACCCCTCATTTATTAACATGAAAAAGAGTAAATCTATTAGATTTCCGATGCATCCTTCACTAGGTCTTTCCATCTCACCAGTCAGAAACGCTGCGCGCGACCTAGAGTTACACAAAATAATTCTCTTGTTTTTTTTTTTGTTTTGTTTGTTTGTTTGTTTTAGATTAGTAGTCTAAACATCTACAACTCTTGGTCCTAATGCAAAAAAATTAATATTAAAGAAGTTTCCGACTAAACGATCAGAATGATTATTATTATGTACAAAATGTACCATTTAAGTATAATTTTCTTCTTTAGAGATTATTTCACCTCATATAAAAATTATCGTTCTATCACTTTACATCACTCCCCAATTATATTTAAACTTTTATCAAATAAAAACATGATTTAAAAAGAGATTACTAAATCCATCGTTGTGAAATTTGTAATAATGACCATATAAGAGCATAATATTCACATTAAATTTTCTCAAAAAAATTTTTTACTATTATTTATCTTGTTTTTGTTGTTATTTCTGTTTAAAATACTCTTTAAAATTCAGAATGCAAGAAAAGTTAAGCCATAATTAATTTTAATACATCACAAAAATAATTCACTTATTTAAAAGAATCTTTTTAATCAAAATGTTTCTACATTTTTCAGATTAGAAATCTAAACATCGCTAGTGCTTTATAGTAAACTAAAGAAGTTTCTGACTAAACGATTAGAATGTAAATTATCATTATTTAGGAACAAAATGTACCATTTAAGTATGATTATGCCTCATTAAAGATTATTTCTCCTCATGTGGAAATTACCGTTCTATCACTCTAGATTCCATCTCCAGTTTTATTTAAATTGTTATCAAATAACAAGCACGATTTCAAAAGAGGTCAGTCAATTTATCATTTTGAAACTTGTAATAATGACCATATGGAAACATTATTTGCATATAAAATTTTTTTTTAAAGAAAATTGGGTTACATTATTTATTTGGTTTTTGTTATTACTATTTGAAATTAAGAAATCCTAGAAAAAATTAAACGCTGATTAATTTAAATTCATCGCCACAATAATTCAATTACTTAAAAATATCTTTTAAATTAAAATGTTACTCAATTTTTTAGATTAATAGTTTAAATATATACAGCGCTTTATCGTCACGCATAAACTTTTAAGATCAAAGGAGTTCCTGATTCAATGATTAGAATACTAATTATCATTATGATAAAAATATAAAATTTAAGTATAATTATGCTTCATTAGAGATTATTTCTCCATATATGGAAGTTATCGTTCTATCAGTCTAGACTACCCCTCCAGTTTTATTTAAACTGTTATCGTATAACAAACGTGATTTCAAAAGAGGTCATTCAATTTATCACTGTGAAACTTTTATTAATGACCATATAAATACATAACGTGTATGTTAAATTTTTCTCAAAGAAAATTGGTTATTATTATTTATTTTGTTATTATTATTACTACTGTTTAAAATTTGACATTCAAGAAACTCTTAAACATAATTGATTTCAATCTACCCCAACAATAATGCACTTAAAGAAAATATTTTACTTGAACTATCATTCTCTTCTTTTAGTTTTATATTCTAACCATTTCTTTATCTTTATCGTAAGGCATAAAACTTTTAAAAGACTGGAGAAGTTTTGCGACTAAACGATCACCATTATGAAAAAAAATATTCTATTTAAGCAATGTTTCATTAGAGATTATGTATTGTCACTCAAGGTTCGCCTCCAGTTTTATTTTAGCTAGTATCAAATAAGAAACACGATTAAAAATTTGGCCACTCAATTTATCATTTTGAAACTTTTAATAATGACCACATAAGAACATAACACGTGCATTAGATTTCAAAGAAATTGAGTATTGATATTTATATCATTGTTGTTATTACAGTTTAGGGGGTCTCAGGACTCTTAAAATTGGAAAAAACAAGTGAGTAAGTGTGATCACAAATTGCACAGAGGGTTTCGTTTAATATTCCTTTCAAAACACTTTATCCTTTTTCAAAATCTTTTAGTTCCACATTTAGCAACTAGGGGGTGCACTCTATTCTAAACAAACCTCTATCCGAACGAAACTCCGTTTTACAACTCGTTTTCCCCTCTGGCGGGAAAAATTGGAACTAAAACATGTATGGATATGGTGCATAATATGAAAGAGTGGCCAAAGGAGTTTCAGTAAATGTTAGAAAAGTGCACCCCGGGTAGAAAGGATGGAGGTTAGAAAAATTGCTAAAAATACAGAATTTAGAGCCCGGAGAGCTACATAATATGTCTTTTTGAAAATTTTATGATTTTTCTTGTGATCGCAAGTGTTCTGCAAAAGTCTGAAAACTTTCATATCTGCAATTTAATTAGGGCTTAGTTAGAAAAATTGCTTAAAATACACAAGTTAGAGCCCAGCGGGGTAAATATAAGACTGTTTCAATATTTATGATTTGTCACTTGATGTGCGGTGTTCAGCTATAAGTATCCAAAATTTTAAGTTTTCAACTTAATTAGAGGCTCAATTAGAAAAAAAAGGCTTAAAATAGACAAATGTTACAGCTCAGAGGGGTTAATGTAAGACTATTTCAAAATTAGGGTCTCAGTTAGAAAAGAAAGCTTAAAATACACAAGTTAGAGCCCAGAGGGGTATATAAGACTTTTTCAAAATTTTATGATTTGTCGTTTGATGCGAGGTGTTCAGCTATAGGTATCCAAAATTTCAAATGTCAAACATATATAGTTTCTGAGAACAGGCTCTGTGACGGACAGACAGAGGAGTGAGACGAATAGGGTTTCGCCAGATGAACGAAACCCTAAAAATACCATTTTCAACATTTAATATCTTAAAATGTATATGATTTAAAAACACAATTTTTATTGGGATGAAAGAACTAAGAATGTTCTTTCATTTCATGTATTTAAAAACTGCAAGGTGCAGAATTAGTATTTGTATGGCGCACCAAACTGTCAGACATTTGTCAATCTGAACATTAGTATATCAGCTTACGCGCACGATTACAAAATAAATTTTGCAACTTGAACGAAATGTTTCATACCTAATTAAACTTTATACTACAGTAATTAACCTGAGCCTAAATAAATATTTATTTAGAGCATTTTTAATTTTTAATACGAAGTTGTATTTAGCTAATACAATTTTTTGAAAATTTCAATAGTATAATAAACTAAAAAAAAATGTTTTTTATTTTATTTATTTTTTTTTTTTCAACGATAAAAAGGAACTTTTAGGTTCGGTTTATACAGACTAACCTAAAATATATATTTTGAAAATTTCATGAAAAAATATTCAGAAGTTTTTGAGATATCCTACACGTTATGTCCAAAAACGTCATTTGGTGAAAAATGACTTCAAACGTTCGGAAGCGCCGCTTTAGGTATTGTGCGGGGATAATTCTAATATGAATTTCAAGGAAACAATTATATCAAAATGCTCAAATAATATAGGAGCTTAACATCTAAAAATAATAATATTCCGAAAATTTTTAAGCGTTAAAAGTCCTGAGAACTCTTAAAATACTATTTAAAATTAAAAATTCATGAAAAGTTAAACCGTAAATGATTTCAATCCCTCACAACAATATTTCACATATTCAAAATGAATTATAAAAGAAATCAAAATATTACTACATATTTTTAGATTAATAGCCAAAAAATCTCAAGCTCTTTATCGTAACACATAAAATTTTTAAGATGAAAGAAGTTTCTGACTAAACGATAAGAATGTCAATTATCATTATCAACAAACTGTTCCATTTAATTATAATTATGCTTCATTAGGGATTATTTCAAGTTATATGAAATTATCATTCTATCGCACCAGATTCCGCTCCAGTTTTATTTAAACTATTATTAAATAGCAAACACGATTTGAAATGGGGTTACTCAATTTATCAATTCGAAACTTGTAATAATGACGATATAAGAATAGAACATAGCTTCAAATACATGAATAGATTTTGCGTTATATAAAATGCATTGACTTGGATATAAATTTCATTGTTGGATGACGGTACGAAAATCATTTGTATATTCAAACGTTTGGAAAAAATTCTTCTAGCTTGAAAAATGTATTTATCGTGTACAATGTTTGGAAATTTATTCATTAAATATTCAAATATTTATAATGACTTTCATTAAAGAACAATCATGGGAAAGAATTTGAATTAAATCAGAAATGTTTCATAAAATGAATAAATTTATTATCTGAAGCCGTGAAATTCCTATAGTTAAATTAATTTATGGCTTCATTGTCAAAAGATGATTAAAGCTTCCGAAAACAAGATTAGAAGCATAAGTATTTTTGAAATATGCCTGTTTGATAGAGAAAAATAAAACTTATCTTTAAAAGGGACATAATTACGGAGATATCACAGTTAACGTGTTAGAGGTTTATACATGAATTTCACAAATTAAAATTAATATTTTTAACTGCGAAATACTGAGATTATTTAATTATTCATCAAAAACACAATACAGGTTGATTCTAAATTGTTTTTACAAAATAAGGGGGTGATAGTTCCCATCTAAACGAGCAATAATTACCATAGAACATGAGGTCGTAAACCATTTATGTAATCAGGAATACAAGATGTTTCACACTAAATGAAGCCAATAAAATTTTTGCTAAAAATAAAAATTTTGCAGTAAAAATTTAACAATATGTAAATTGTTTTGTACGAAACGTGATATTATCACAAAAAGGTCTAGAAAGACAGGGTGCTCACGCAATCCATGTTACCGTATAAACTGATAATCACATTCTAAAATGTGAAGCATCAAATTCATACTGCTGGCGCGTATAATGGAAAATTCGACCACTTTTTTTTTTGGTGTTATGATATTTACAACAAAGGTAAGCCTGTCTATTAAAAGTTTCATTATAATATACTTCAGTTTTGGGAAGGTTATTAGCTTGAACCCAATTTGAGTTCGGCTTGAACACCTTGTATTTGTTACTAAATAAGTGATTTATGGCCCCATGTTCTATGGTAACTATTGCTCGTCTAGATGGGTACTATCGCAACTCTTATTTTGTAAAAACAATTTTTGATCACCCTGTATAGAATATTTAAATATTGGTAAAACGTAAATGAAACAGTTATTTTTTGCTTGTGACAAGTCAGAATCTTTCTTTCCTGTAGATTCTTTCATAAAGAAAGAGGGTGTCTTTAGAGTATCGAAAACTAAAATGTTTCTATAGAGTTGATCTGGGTTAGTTGCCCGAGTCAGTGTATTTCAACTATTGGACATGTGACGGAGCTAGTGACCTTCTTCTACTTTCAATCGTTATAAAAAAGCGTAATTGACGAAGTAACAGTGATTTACTTCTTGAAATAAAAGTTAGATTCATCAAAAGTGTTAAGTTTAGCTTTTATAAATAAAAAACAAAGTTTAAAGCCCCAAAACACTCTATTTCATGTTGCAAACTAGTTTCAGTAGCCATAACGTACGGTCATCAACGCAAAATATGATTGCTCAGAAAAGAAAATTGCTGAAATATATGTAGGAGAAGCGGATTCAATGATAAAGTTTATTAGCCAATAAAATTACACAGAATTTTAGGAAACAAGAACTGAAAGAGAAGTGGATTCAAAGGTAAAGTTTATTAGCCAATAGAATTGCGATAGGAAATTTTAGAAAACGGGCCATATAAGCGGATTCAAAGATCAAGTTTATTTGTCAGTAAAATTTCAGGAAAGTTTAGAGAACAGCCAATAAGTATAATAAATGTAACGTGAAAATATACAAGTGGAATTTATTTAAGTTTCTATGTAATTTTTCCAGCAATCTGTCAACGGAGGAATAGCAAAATCACAATTAACAAAATGTTTAAGATTTTTATAAATATAACTTATTTATATTGTACTGCAACAAGTAATTTCTTATTGTAAGTTTAGCTTTTGCTGTACGTTCTTATAAGATACAGATGTTACAGATGAAATGTAGTACAATTATTAGAGATTTTTAATGAAATATTTAGGGAATGTTGTTGAAAAAGGTATCGAATAATATGTTAGTTTATAGGTTGCAGCCATATTTCTTCCTACTTCCAGATCTACTGGCAGGAGCATCTATTCCGATCAAGTCGGGCGTCTAGCCCTAAGGTCCAAGATAGATGTCCAAAATCATCGATTAATTTCTTTGGTAAAAATCCCTTTTTTATCATATATAGCCCAAGGAGTCTGAGGAATTAACTGGAATATATAAATGGGACAAAACTAAATGGAGAAAGGACACTAAAAACAAAGAATATTGATATAAATGGGGCAGGTTATTAACAATATATTGCATAAAAGCCTAAAGGGGCCCGGGTCTGAAAAAATGAAAAATCTGAGCCTCAGGTGCATGAAGACATGGCTTGAACTATCCTTACCCAAATACTCAGACTTCCACGTGTGATACATTTCGCTAGCCATCGTACGAAGACACACACACACACAGTCAGAGACATATAACAAAACATTTTTCTATTAGTAAAGATAAATAGATAAATATCGTATCAACGTCCCATGTCAAATAATTTTAAAAACAAAATTAGTCTAACATATTCAGAATTATTATGAACCCCCTGAAAAAAATCTGCCTAATAGAAATTATTAAGATTCAACTATAATGATCATTGCAAAAAAGCATAGGATATTATTATTTTTGTGATTAAAGAAAAAATCCCCCTGAAAAGTACCATTATTTAATATTAATTCATATTGAATTCGTATGAAATTTTTTGTAATCAAATGTTATTTATTTTGTCGTAAAAACTCAGAAGAACTTCCCCAATGTTGATTTTTCCAATACTTACACCGATTTTTGGACACCACATTTGAGGTTCTTGGTTTAAGATAGCAAATGAAAAAGGCATTCTTTATATTCCTTTTCTTAAATCTGCATATAATTATAAAAGAAAATATTTCAGTCTTTTATCGATAAAACTTGAAAACAATATGCATAAAATTAAGATCTTAGAATGAAAAGTGCAGGGAAAACACAAACAGATATTAAATATATATATATATATATAATTATATACACTATATAGCCATTAATGACCGACAACTTTCAATTTTAGACATTTTGTCAAATATTTAGAAATATACTCGACAGATTCTTCTGGAATTTCAGGATTGAAAAGAACTGGTATGACCCCATATTTAGCAATGTCGATTTGTTAAGGGGGGCAATTAGGGGGTAAAAAAAAAAATCAAAGAAAAAAAATAATACTTGGGATCACCCTGTAAAATAAAATGCGTGAAATGATCTACCGCTACCGAATATAAATAAACAGACATTGTGCAATATGTGTATTCTTTTGTGTAAGAATAGAAAGTATATTAATAGAGATATAGCGATTTATTTAAAAAAATTAAAAATTCTTGCATGTTTTTTTCTTATAACATGCAGGGTTTTCAACCAAATTTAACGCCCGTTTCAGAAACATTGACAAAATATATTTGAAATAATATAGTTCAATTGGAATATAAATATATTAAATATTTTAGGAAATATGAGCAGTTGTATGAAATAATTTTTATCTGCGCATGCGCGAACGATAACAAGGATCATTTTGCATAATTTAATAGTCAACTCTATGGAGCAACTTATTAAAAAAATCTAGTCAAATAAATATCGTAAAAATTCAGCAAGATATCGGCGTTAAAGTGAACAAATTTGTAGTTGCTCTCTAAAAGCAGCTGAATGATAATGGATTTTACGCAAATTGTCATTTTTTATTAAATGACTTTCAGAAAAATGTTAGTATTTAGTGAGTATCAACAAGTAGATTTGGAAAAAATGCTTCGATTTTTATACTTCTTTTGATCATGGTATAGGCTCGTTCTGGTGGTTATCCAGGAAGAACTAAATCATCAATAAAAAATGAAAATTTAAAAAAATTTAAAAATTAAAAATGACAATTTGTGGAAAATCCCTTATCATTCAGCTACTTTTAGAGAACAACTAAAAATTTGCTCACTCTAACACCGGTATCTTTCTGAATTTTTACGATATTTGACTAGATTTTTTTAATAAGTTGCTCCATAGAGTTGACTATTTAATTAGGTAAAATGATCCTTGTTATCGTTCGCGCATGCGCAGATAAAAATTATTTAATACAACTGCTCATATTTCTTAAAATATTTAATATATTTATATTCCAATTGCACTATATTGATTCTACTATATTTTGTCAATTTTTCTGAAACGGGAGTTAAATTTTGTTGAAAACCCTGCATGTTATAAGCAAAAAAACATGCAAGAATTTTTTATTTTTTTTAAACTAGGGGGCTCGGCCCCCTACGAGCTACGCTCGCCAACCCCCGTCCAGACACCGCAGACTCTAAATGCACGCTAATTTGATCGGCTTTAAAAAGATTTCAAAAGATTGAATTATAATTTAAAAAACAGTGGCGATCTCCCTATAAACGAATTTCTATTCATTTCTCTTTGATTGAGGAATTTTAACGCCAAATCCGCTGCGGTACTACTTGATTATCCTGTCGACCAATTTCGCCAAATTATATAAATCGCCAAACCACTCGCCAAATTATACAAATTGATATAATTTTTATTTTAAATAACGAAAGAACAAATAAATTCGTACAACATTAATAAAAACACAAATAAAACGTCGAAATAAAAATAACTTGATGACGTATACACGTGTAACAACATTTCAAAATAAGCTAATATAAAAGGAATTAAGTAAAGAGAGTCTTTGTCTCCTGGTATTTTTTAACAAAGCGAAAAGAAAGTTCTTTTAAATGAGACATTTTAAATTAATTCTAAAAATATCAAATAAATGTCTAGCGCAATTTCTAAATTTAAACTTTTTTGCAATATTATTTTGTGTTCATTTTATGTAATAACTATAATGTGACGTAAATATGACGTAATTTCTCCGAAGACTTCTAACGCATGTTAATGAATTTATTATTTTACAATATCCTTTCTCTTTTAAAATTCACGTGTATACTTTTTATGACGTAATTTTTAATAAGTTCCTGCTTTTTATACGTAATTATTTAATTCTAATTTGAAAGTTTTTTTCCTGTTTATAATAGTCACGTGTAAATAAATTTTTAATTTGAAGCAAACATTATTGCTTGCGCTTTTTATACAGTTGGCAACAGTTTAAATTAGTACAATTTTCTGAAATCTGTAAAAAATATCTCTAGAAATGCTGAAAATTTGAATTTAAAATAGAAATAAAACCTGAAAAAATGAGTCAAAATAAAAAAATTAATGCAATCTGCACTCCGGCAAATTCTAACGCATAAAATGATCTAAAAATGATTACACTGCCATGTATAGTTTTTGCTGCTATAAAACTTTTTTAGTGGAACGATTTTGTCCAACTTTAGCATTAAATAACTCTTAAAATAATTCTTCGATTTGAAAACTGTCTGCATCAGCGTGTTTATCAAACATTTCTGTATAAAACCACCGATTTTCATATTTTTGTATGCATTATTTTTGTTAATATTAACGAAGAAAGGCCTCCGGTCACAAAAAAAATCAAAACCGGCTTCGGCGGCGGCGGTGACAGCGGTAGTTACTTTTTTTTTAGAATAGAGAGATAAATCGCTATATTTCTATTAATATACGTGCTATTCTTACACAAAAGAATACATATATTACACAATGTCTGTTTATTGATATTCGGTAGCTATAGAGCATTTCGTGCATTTTATTTTACAGGGTGATCCCAAGTATTATTTTTTTTCTTTGATTTTTTGTTGGCCCCCTAATCGCCCCCCCCCCACCTTTTCAAATCGACATTGCTCAATATGAGGTCACACCTGTTCTTTTCAATCCTGAAATGCAGAAGAATATGTCAAGTATATTTCTAAATATTCGATAAAATGTCTAAAATTGAAAGTTGCCGGTCATTAATGGCAATATAGTGTATATGCGGGATTTATACCTTTAAAAAAAAACTCAATTTTCATACAACAAAATACCATTTTTTTTCGGTAATTGTCAGAGATTTTTTAATCTGTGGTTGCATTAATAATAGTAGATTGTGCTATTAGGCCGTCGAAATAGAAAATCTCTCCATATCTCGAAAACTGTTGATAAGAATGATCTGTAAACTTACACAGCACACTCTTCGTTTTTACCTTTGTTATTCGTTTTAAGTAAAATAAAAAAGTCATATTTTTTTAACTCTGAATCTATACATAATTCCCGAAAATAAAAATACGTTTATGAATATGAATTTATTGATAATTTTTTAATTAAAAGATATGTATTTCAATAGAAAAAAGGCCTGTAATATATTTGGCCTCTTCAATGAACTGCGAAAAAAAAAAATTCATTTGGATGAGTTTTGGGAAATTAGAAGTCAAAGTTTGTCAAATGGATTTAATTAAAAAAAAATTAACCTCTATTATCTCCGTAAATATTTCTCTAAAGTAATTTAATAAATTCTTTTATCTGGGATGCTTTGAAACATGGATACAAGGAACTCAGACATAGTGTCAATAGTTGCTATTACCTACCCTTAAATCGCTTTTTTTGCGAAAACATCCGATTTCTTTTTTATTATTTTAAATTAAAGTTCAAACATTTAGGATTCCAAAAATGCTTTACTTTTGGTTCAGCGATAATAAGAAGCAAAGTTATAGCTCACAATATAACCGAAAGTGAAATTTCTGAAACCGGAAGTGGCCATTTAAAGAGCCACAGAAAGGTAAAGAGTACATTTTAATACACAAATGTATGACATATAACATATACATAAATATATAAACCCCTACAAATAGGGTGGATTTCAAAATTATAAACTTTATACAGATTTTTTTTGTGGTCTATCAAAATGTTAATTTGTATTTTCTGGAAAATTGCGTTTTTCATTGTGTACGTTTACGAGAAACGTCATTTCTTAAATTTTTTTAAGATACTGAAATCAAATTTTGTGACAAGGTTCTGCTCATCTATATGTATGTTATGACACAAAATATACCTTTTAAGTTCGTATATATTAATTTAAGAGCTATTTTTATTTAAAAATACACATTTTTCTAGAAAAAAATCATGTTTTGTATACAAAATTTGGTATAAGCTAGTAAAATTAAGAGGTATTGCAAATATTTTGCTTTTCATAACACTGGTAAGTGATTTGCTAATATATTGTTAAAAAAAGTGAAATATATTGAATAGATTTATTTCTTTATATTTTAATAATATATTTCTTTGATTTACTTTTAAGTGATTTGCCAATATATTGTTGAAAAAAAAGTGAAATATATTGAATCTTTATAGAACGTTTGGCATAAACGCAATTTTTTACTATAATTTGACTAAATGTTGCCTAAATTTGAAAAGTTAATTCAAATTCTTTTAAAAATTTATATGAATTCATTTTTTTATTCCCTGCTTTAACTAAAAACACATCTGTTTGATAAAAATTTCATATTTTACAAACAAAAGTGCTCCGATGGTAGGCGCATACCTTAGGGCAGTTGGAAAGCGAATTCGTGAAAAAGTCTTTTATTTTTCTTTTGAATCTATTGTTTTCCCCGTACGAATGGTATATTATTTTTTGTGTCTATGATAGTGAGAAGTTAAATTTGTTTAAGTTATTCAGTTTGTTTACATCATACATAAATATTACGTACATAAACTTCAATCTCCATTTTCTCAAATTTTGTTTGTCTCAAAAAATATTGTTTTTTGGACTTCGATGTACCTTTTTATAGAAACTGTTACATATTATTGTTCGTAATCTTGTCTGAATATTTTACACATATCCCTGATCAATCTAAAGTGAAATTTTGTTATAAACATATGATTAATTCTGTTATTAAAAAAAATTCTTTGGAAAAATGCAAGTTTTTATTATTTATTAGCAGTTTTTATTCTAGATTAAAAAAAATAATAATCAAAGAATATTTGTTCATAAATTTGACTTCATTTTATTAGGAACTACCAGCCTTCGCCCGCTACGCTGAACTGTTTTTCTTAACAAACCTTGAATCAAACGAAATATATCTGTGAATTTGGTCATGCGCTTGAACGTAATATGGACATTTACCTGGAGTGCCCCATCCGAATTGCTACAAACGATATGGACGTCATTATGCTATTATATCTTCTATTGAAACAGAAAAAGTCTGAGCTGTTAAGGATCAACTTCTTTAGTTGATCCCTTACTGTAGGATTTGGTAAAGTACGATAGAAGAATATGTAATATACAAAAAACCTTCCTCTGAAAATTCATCCCTGTAATTCTCATCAGAATCCGTCCAATAATGCCTATTAAAAAGGCTAATCTTTCATAATTGGGTTCACTTGATTCCGGAACTTTTAGCCAAATAACTATAGCCAAGCAACCTAGAACGATATGTGTTTTCTACTGAAACATTCCCTGAAAAAATAAGCACCTGAGCACGTTCCACCTAAATCCACTTAGCAGAATCTTTTAAACTATCAAATGTACCAAAACCTTTCCTAAAAATTATCTATCTAACATAGACCGGGAGGTGGCAGCACAGACAATCACCTTATCGAGTTCACGGCTGAAATTCCAGAATTAGTTAAAACTCGATCAGCATATTAAAACGCAACTGGTCTGCCAAGTCATATCTTGGTGGAAAATACATGAAAATCCGATTTAATTGTTGACTCCTAGGTTTACTATTGTGCTTTTCTGCTCCCTCCATGTTCTAATCCCTTTGGGTGCAGGGAGACACATTGGTAAACCACGAGTAAACAGCTATAATCGGATTTTCAGGTGTTTTCCACCAAGATATGATTTGGCAGACCAATTGCGTTTTTATATGCGAATCGAATTTTAACTAATTCTGGAATTTCAGCCGTGAAATCGATGAGGTGATTGTCTGTGCTGCCGTCTACCTGTCTAACAGTTTAAATCCCATCAAAATCCATACAGCAGAACCTTTAGAAAAGCCAGTCTTTCATAATCGTGTTCATCTGATTTTGAATTTTTTTCCATAATTATTTAACCAGGCAACGTAGAACGATATGATATACTAAAATCGTTTCAGAAAAATTACCTAACAATGTCAGTCCCATCAAAATCTATTCATCAGAACTCAAGTTCTAAGCGGCCGGGACGAAATTTCTCTTTGGATTTCATATAAATTATAGATAGTTAAATTTAAATATATCTTTCATAATCGCGTTAACCAGATTATGGAACTCTCACATACATAGGAATAGGTCTACATTATATACCCTCGGGATATTTTAAGAAATTCTGCACACCTCTCACAGCTATTGCATATACATTCTCTAGTATATACTCGCTATATATAGCGTAACTCCTCTAGTTTTTTACTACACGACTGAGAACTTTCCCACATAGCATCAAATTACATTCAGTACAACTTTAAATAAAAGATAATCTTTCATAATCGGGTTCACCTTATTTTTAAAACTCCCATAGCTATCACTAAGCAACGTAGAAATATTTTTTTACATTAAAATACTTCTAAAACAAATTACCGAACTAACAGTGTAAGTTCTACAAAATTATGTTCCGTAGAACCTGATTTATAGTCAATCGGAATGAAATAAGATTTTGGCTTTTATATATACTAGGGTATCGTAGCCGGGCTTTCCGGGTTAAAGAATATAGGTGAAAACATTTTTTTTTTTAATTGAAAACTAATATATATATTTTTTTTTTCCTATGCAATAAAATTTTTCGATTGCCCACTTGCATTAAAAAAGCATTTTTCATATGAAAAATACGAATTATACAATCAAATAAATTTTTGAAATTTATCAAAAGCGATATTTTCTTATTAGCCGCATGCTAAGAGTTATTTGACCAAGATTTTGCTACTTACGGCATCCTTTTATATTCTGATAATTTCGGAGCTTATATATGTCTGTTAAATTTGAGTTTTATTTATATTATTTTATTTATTCATTCATAGGGAAGTTTTTTTTTTAAAAAATGATATTAGCCCTATGAAAATGATGAACTCAGTATTTTGTTTTCAGGGCAAACGATATAATCTTTCGTAATCGAGTTCCGCGCGATATAGATAAATTAAAAAAAAAATATTTCATGCATTAAAATTGTTTTTAAAACCATAGAGAATCAGTAAACTGAGATTAACTTTGCAAAAAAATTCCATTTGGAAAAAAAAAATCCTGTTTCATGATCTAAAAATTTAAATTTTATGATAACAAATATGTTAGATTTGTGTTTTTTTTTTTTTTTTTTTTTTTTTTTAATATTATTCTTTTATTTGTTTATAAAAGAAGTATTAATTTTGTTAATTTGTCTTTCACAAATATGTTAGATTGTGTTTTTTTAATATGATTATTTTATTTGTTTATAAAGAAAGTATTAATTTCGTTATGCAAAAATCGTCAGAAACAAATGCTTAAAAATGTTTTTGCTTTATGTGCAAAATGTTTATTATTATTACGTATTGAAACCGGCACGTGATAAGATAAACTTTAAAAAAATCATGCTTAAAAATTATTTTAAAAAACATAATACATCCGTCAATTAAGATACAGTTTGGAAACAAATTGCATTTGAAAGTAAATTTTTGCCCTATGCGACGAAAATTGAAAATGTACGATGGTCAGAAGATTAATAAAATGCAGTAGCAGAAATTTCAAGACCGAAATTTGATCGTGAAGTGTTGCCATTCGCAAAATGACGTCAGCGTACGCACAGGTACGTTTGTTCTTTATAATATAATGGGTGTCGTAAAAAGGACTGACTGATTTTAAAATTCAATAACTTGCAAACGGTGACAGATATGTAAAAAGTTCTTGCAGCAGGGTTATGCATGAGGTCAAAAGTTTATTTTATTTATTTATTTTTTATTTTTTTTATTATTTTTTTTTTTTACAATGACTTTCGATTTTAGTTGAAATTATAAATAATAGGCGCTGCGATCAATAGATGCTAAATTCAGGCTCGATTTTTGGCACTTCGGGACCCACTCAATACATTTTAATCTCCTTTTTCCGCATGAAAGAGGAGAAAAGCCAAAAAAATCGAGCCTGTATTTAGCGCCTATTGCTTACAGCGCCATCTATTGTTTGTAATTCGAACTAAAATCGAAAATCACTGCAAAAAATCTTTTGACATCATGCATAGCACTCCTGCAAGAACTTTTAAAATATCTGTCACCGTTTGCAAGTTTTTGAATTTTAAAATCAGTAGGTAGATACGTAATCCCGGTAGATACGTAATCAGTAAAATATAATAAAGATCAGTTATTACGATATGGTTATCAATTGAAGCTCTTATGTTTGGTATTCCGGAATGAAGAATAGCAATTTTTACCTTCTCAAAATTTGCATACGCACTTCTCATATCCATATTCATCATTTTTTTAAAAATTGTATTTTTTTTATCATTTTAAAATCATTTTAACTCAAAACTAGAAGTCACCATTGTCAGCTTTTATGTGAATAGACGCACTCTTTACTTGAGATTCTAATCTCAATTCCGGAGAGTAAAAATTTCCGTAATTTACGTTTTTTAGACGAATTTGTGTTAAAATGTTTAGATTTATCTAAGAAAATGATCGTTATCTTTTAAATATGACTTCATTTTCACTTAAATAAGCATTTCGCCTTGTGTCTGAAACTTAGTATCAGTACACATGTTGACGAAAAAGCAATATAGAAAATTTATGAGGAAAATGCGTCTTTTCAAAAGCAGTATGTCATTTTCCGTTATTATTCCCCTAATATAATATGCTCCTAATGGGACTTTGCGCCACTAAACTTTATACAACAATTTTTATAAACAATTTTCAATTTTTATCAGAAAATGGCATGAATAAAGATAAAAATACCTCATTTTTTAGGGTTTCGTTCATCTGACGAAACCCTATTCGTCTCGCTCGTCTGTCTGTCTGTCACAGAGCCCGTTCTCAGAAACTATACAAGTTGGAGACTTGAAATTTTACATAGTTATAGCTGAACACCTCACATCAAATGACAAACCATAAAATTTTGAAAAAGTCGTACATATAACCTTTTGGGCTCCCACATGTGTATTTTAAACAATTCTTTCTAAGTGAGCCCCTAATTAGGTTGGAGGCGTGAAATTTTACATACTTATAGCTGAACACTTCACATCAAACGACAAACTATAAAATTTTGAAAAAGTTGTACATTTTACCCTTTGGGCCCCCACATGTGTATTTTCAACAATTCTTCATAAGTGAGCCCCTAATTAGGTTGGAGGAGTGAAATTTTGCATACTTATAGCTGAACACCTCACATCAAATGACAAACCATAAAATCTTGAAAAAGTCGTACATATAACCTTTTGGGCTCCCACATGTGTATTTTAAACAATTCTTTCTAAGTGAGCCCCTAATTAGGTTGGAGGCGTGAAATTTTGCATACTTATAGCTGAACACCTCACATCAAATGACAAACCCTAAAATTTTGAAAAAGCCGTACATTTAACCCTTTGTGCTCCGACATGTTTATTTTAAACAATTCTTTCTAATTGAGTCCCGATTTAGGTTGGAGGCGTGAAATTTTGCATACTTACAGCTGAACACAATCATGCGACAAATCATAAAATTTTGAAAAAGTCGTACATTTAACCCTTTGGGCTCCCACACGCGTATTTTAAGCAATTCTTTCTAACTGAGCCCCTTGTTAAATTGGAGACTTGAAATTTTGCATACTTATAGCAGAACACCTGAGGCCAGGCCACAAATAATAAAATCTTGAAAAAGTCTTACGTTTAACCCTTTGAGCTACCACATATGTATTTTAAGCAACTCTTTCTAAGAGAACCCCTTATTAAGTTGGAGACATGAATTTTTGCATACGTATAGCTCAATACCTCAGACCACACGACAAATCATAAAATTTTCAAAAAGTCTTATATTATTTACTCCTCCAGGCTCTAACTTGTGTATTTTAAGCAATTTTCCCAACCTCCGCCCTTTTCACCTAGGGAGCACTTTTCCAATTTTTGTCGACACCCCTTTGACCATTCTTTCGTATTATGCACTATAGCCTTACATATTTTAGTTCCACTTTTTACCGCCAAGGGCGCCTACTTATCTCGGGTGCTATGGGCCCAATCTCCTCGACTAATATATCTACGGATAGTATGTAAAACGGAGTTTCGTTCGGATAGAGGTTTGTTTAGAATAGAGTGCGCCCCTGGTTGCGAAATGTGGAACTAACAGATTTTTCAAAAGGATAAAGTGTTTTGAAAGGAATATTAAACGAAAGCCTCTTTGCGATCTGTGATCACACTTTCCCACTTGTTTTCTCTTGTCTGCAATAATGAAAGCTATCCATTTTTTATCATTTTGGAGAAATTTCATAAAATGCTTTTAAAATTAAAATATAAAAGTAGGGATATTTAAAAAAAAAAGATAGTAAAATTGCATCTACAAATAAACAGCTTTCAGTTGAAAAAAAAAAAAAAGATTAGTAAAATTGGTTCAGCAGAAAGATCAGGGCAGATGACTAAAAACACACTTGTGTTTTAAATATATAGATTAAATAAAATTGTGAAAAATTAAATAAAGCAAATTATGTTATTTTGATAAAATTATAGTAGAATGTCTTAAAGAATAGCATTAAAATTTTATTATTCGAGAGAAATTTGGACAATAACTTCAGGAACATGATATTATTTTAAACCTCGAGTTATTTGTTTGCCTGTCTAACTCGGCGAACCAAATCATTCCAGGCGAGAATCATCAATTTCTGTAATATAAATCGCTATTATTTGCATGTCACCTCTATTTTATAAAGACACTCTAAATTTTTGTAAAACATTGCGTTTTATCAGTGTGTGATTTCGATTACTTTATTTTCAAAAGTGAAGCATTTTCACCTGTGAAGAATTTGAAAGCAGCTAGGCTGTGAAAATGACGCACTTCTACAAAACATAATTCAGGTTTAAGAATTAAAATACACGCTGTTTTATAAAATGACATCATTTGCAACCTCTAAATCAATCCACTTTTACAATCCAATCTTAACTTCGTCTATAGAAAAGTATGCATATGACATCATTATCGCGGAATAATAGACAATATTCTTGACATAGCCCGTATTTTAATTTCAACTTTTTTTTCTGCTTTTATGAGAAAATGGCAACAAAAAGATACAGTAATCACCTATTTTCAACTATTTTCCGTTTGCTTTCAATGACTTTCAATAGAAATGGGGTACTTTTGTTGCCACAATTGCAAAAATGGTATTAAAAACTACCAAAAAAAAAAATATATCAAAAATAAATTGAGATGCAGCTTTCAAACAAATTGCATTTAAAAGAGCATTTTTTCCCTTATACGACGGTGTAAAAATTTAAAATGTGCGATGTTTAGAAGTTTAAAAATTTGCAGTAGAGAAAATGGTAAAACCAAAATTTTATTTCAAATTTGAAAGTGTTGCCATTCGCAAAATGACGTACGCGTTACGCACAGATATGTTTGTCCTTTATAATATAGATAGTAGATGATGATGAGTAAAAATATAAGTGCTGGTATTTGCTATTTAAAAAATGCTATTGGCGAGATTTGTGCACCACTAACATAAAAGGGCCCATTTTACTTTTTATTTAGGAGCAAATGACAAATTGTAAAATATTTTTTCAATTTAAACCTTTGAAAATGAAAACTTTTTTTAAGCATGACAAACATTGTTTTCATATTTAAATTATTTCCGTTTTACAACATTTATTTCTTATTAAATCTTTTTAGGTGCGTTCGTCATTATATAAATACGTAGCACCTATAGTCGTCGTTCCGTCCGTCTGTCCGTCCGTCCGTCCGTCTCCTTACATTACGGCCAATGGGAAAAACTTATTGCAAGTGCATTTTAATGATGTTACAGCCTTCCGAATGGCCTGACATTTTAAATATATAATTGTTGCAAAATTTTGCCGACTCATTTCAAATTTTATGAAAATCGAATGTATAATTTAAACAGTCAAATCAACAAAACAGACTGTTAAATAAACAGTCAAAATTTTTCTGTTACATTAAGGCGAATGGGAAAAAATTATTCCAAGTACATTTTAATGATGCTACAGCCTTTCGAAAAGGATGAAATCGATATGTACTTATGAAGTGCACTAAAATATACATTCAGTACAATATGCGGTGCAAAAAATTATTATAAAACTAGTTATAGTACGAAAGCACCTCATTTGCCACGTTTGACGAGCAATTTCCAACTTGTTTCTTTGTATTTTAAATAAAATCGGTAACTATTTTGGCAGTTTTTCGTTTTACCAACACCGTCGTCGGCAAGTTATAATAATTAGCGCAAAATGAAATGAAATATCTGAAAAAAAAAAATATATATGAAAGATATGAAATAAAAGTTCATTAATTCTTGAGATATGACTATCGCTGAAATCGTGTAAATCAAGCAAAATGCACCCTAGTAGGGCATTATTGACCTATTGGTTGATTATTACCAAAACCAAATCATCAACAACTTATGTCAACGTATGACTGAATCTGAAGTTTCGAGAAAATTCATGCATTAGTTTTGATATAGACCTACTGCGAAAAAAGTGAAAATTCCAGCATAGCAACGCCACCTATTGGGCGATTAATACCAAAATCTAGTAAGTAACAACTTGTGTCAAAGTATAACTAAATCTGAAGTTAGATGAAAATTCGTGCATTAGTTCTTGAGATACAGCTATTTTGGGAATCGTGAAAAAGGCAGCTCAGTAGCGCCACCTGTTGGACAATTTACACCAACACGTAATCAGCTTCAATACATATCAAGGACTAACTGAATCTGAAGTTTGATGGAAATCCGACCATTAGTTGTTGAGATAGTGGTATTGCAGAAATCGCGTAAATCCTGCAAAAGGCAGCATAGCTGCGCCACCCATGGGTGATTTACACTAAAACGTAATCAGCACTAACTCATATCAAGGGCTAACTGAATCTGAAGTTTGATCAACCTTGGCATTAGTTCTTGTCATAGAACTATTGCGGAAATCGTGAAAAATGCAGCCTAGCAGCGCCACCTGTTGAGCGATTTACACCAAAAACTAATCAGCATCAATTTATAACAGGAGCTACCTGAATATAAATTTTTATTAAATTCCGTGAATTAAGTCTTGGGATAAAGCGCCCGCAAAATTTGTGTCACATAGAGACAGACGGACAGACAGACAGACATTTTGTAAAATACGTTTTTTGGTATTTCTGACCCCTAAAACGTGTAAATCCGTCGTAAATTGGAAGTAGAAAATTTTCAGGAATCCGATACTTTCCTCTTGTAAAGATTGAAGAAAGTAAAAATATTCACATACAATAAATAGCAAATCTTAATGTTTTGTGTAGTTTGCAATAAAAATCCTCTGCACGGTTAGAGTTGAAATAAATGGCTAAATAGCATACATTTTGGCATGATGATGGTATCGCAAAAAAGCATTTTTTTTTTTTTTTTTTTAGTTTTCGAGGCGTTCGTAATTTTTTTCTAACTCATATAACTGTTTTTAACCAAAAGAATTGATTAAAAAATTATTCAATTTAAATATTTCCGCTACTAATAGTAACGGATGCAGTTTTAGAAATTACCATTCGAAAATTTGAGGTTTTGGTGCCTAAGGCATCGCCAAATTAGGAAAATATGAAATATCTCACGAACTATTACACTTTTAAAAAAATTTAGTTAGTAGCATTCGATTCAGAATAGAAAAATAAACAAAAATATACAATCTGGTGAAAAATAACTATAAAATCTGATTTTTAAAGAATTTTGTAAATGTTCTTTTTCTTTCTTTTTTACCCCCCTTTGGGGTGGAATTTTAGGAGATTCTTTCTTAGCGGCACTCAGTGTCATAAAATGTATTTTTATCCCAATTTTCAAGATTTTATGTTTAGTAGTTTGGGCTGCGCGTTGATTAATACAAAATCCAGACTTTCTTTTATATATATAGATTATTCATATTATTTATATAAAAAAATTATTTTTATTGAATTTCTTTGATATTTTCTGAGAAAGGTACCGTAATTTAACATGATAGGTATAGAGCTATCAAAATTCTCTTAAAAAAACAAAGTTGGTGCAATGCTTGATTAGTAGACGATCCTCAGTAGACGATAATATAGAACTTCATCTAAACTTAAATGTAACTTTTTACTTATTTTTATATTCATTAGAATTCCAATTATAACAATCGTTCAGGATTTTTCTTTCTTCAGGACATATTACAATAGAGATATCAGCGAATTTTCTGTTATCACGCTTTAGATTTCCAATTATAACCATCGTTCAGGATTTTTCTTTCTTCAGGGCATATTACAATCGAGATATCAGCGAATTCTCTGTTATCACACATACTTTGTAGACATCATTTTTTGCAACTACGTATATAGTTGTACAGTTTGAATATCGTGTCCTGTTCATATCTTTATTCAAAACACAGTCTGAAGCTTAGCGTTCATTCTTTGTAAGTTGCTAATATTATTTTTTATGTAGTAATGTGTCAAGTTGTTATTGTTTATCACATATGATCAAAAGTCAACTCGTCAAATATTTTTGTCATATAAGAACTTTCCTTTGATATATTTTAAAAATTTTTGATACATTTTTCAAATATTTGCCTGTCAATCCTAAATATGTTAAAGAAATAATCACATAAAAATTAAACAGTAAAACATGTATAAGGAAGTGTCTGATTTTGCTATCAATATAGGATTACAAAATTAGACTATTTCTAATAAACAAATATTCAGAATGTTATTCTTGTCAGTGTTAAAATAAACTGCAACAAAGAAGAAAATATTTTAAGGAAATTTAATATTTATAAATAAATTTGTTTAAAAGAATGTATATTCTTCTTTAATCTTCCTGTTTAAATATAAACAAGAAATTTAAATCCTATAGAAATATAAATTACTTCAATTTCTTGTCAATTCATTATCGTAAAAAGCTATAGAAATGTGATGAACATAAATGTCATTTTTAAAAATTATAAGAGAATAAATTAAAATCAAGTTTAATAAGTACAAACTATATTACTCGTACATCTGACTACCCCTTTTGTATTGAAATTATAATTAAACATATTTTTTAGTTTAAACACATTTGATGTTTATTAAACATTTCAGTGGTAGTGAAATGTGTAAAACTTACTAATTATAATATTTTTTTATTACATCACGAGCGCTGTTAATCAGCATGCTTATATTCCTCAGAAAAGGTTTGTCTTAGGAACGTATCCTTCCTTTTAAAAGAGAAAGATAATAAGCAAGTGTCTGATAGTCCTTGCATTTGACCACGGCTTAGAGATGAAGACTGCAAATATTTTTAGACAACGAAATTGTGATTTATAATTTAGCATTGTAATTATTAAAAATAGCTATTCTTAAAAAAAAAAAAAAAGTACATCCCAATTTTTCAAAAATATATTTATATCACTGAAAAATAATCTAATAAATTAATTCCACCTTCCTTTAGAACTGAAAATCACTCTATGTAAAATTGTTCTAGAATATTATTATTATTATACACTTCAAATGAATTTATTTACATTGCATATTTGTAAAATCTAACACTTCACATCTACTCTGAAAACTAGACATTAAATGGAATATTTCACCGCTAAGGAAATTCAACATTTTGAACATCCTTTAGGAATGTGTTTATTCGCCTCAATGTAAATAAGCCTAGCTTCATTTATCTCTTTAGCGTTAATGAAACACAGTATATACTCTAAAAGGAAGGGGATTTTCATACGTCTGCAGGCCAGTGGATCATTTTACGCTTTTAATAATGAAACCATTTTGTTCACTTCCCCTCCGTGCTAAAAATTTGGAAGCTAATTTTATGCAGCCATTAGTTTCTGCCTAATGAGATCTTTATAAATTATTCTGACATAATGTTCTGCATTTTGAATTCTAATCTGAAAATTTTTACATAAAACAAAAATTTCACGTTATTCTAGCAACTAAATTAACAGATATTTCGAAAAAAAAAAAAAAAAAACAATAAACTATTCTTTACTTCTTTTAGATATTGAAAATTGAAATAATTAATCAAAATGTGTTTCACAGTAAAAAAAAAAAAAAGTATAATATCATGAATAGATTTTGAGAAAATTGACTGATAAATTGTGAAAAATTTTTAAAAACATTTCTCCTTTTTCAAGATTTATTATTTTTACACATTTGTTTTTTATTGTATTTATTGGTACATAAAGCATTCCCCGGGCTCGTGATGTTAACATTTACCTGAAATAAGTGTTAATAGATTTCTTTTACATTTTTATAAGATAATCTTTCCATCGAACGTAATGATAGTGGCCCCACTGTCTTTGTCAGCGTATAACCTGTATAACCTACAATTTGCATGATTTTACATTTCTAAATGAAAATCTATTCAAACGACCCTAGAGTTGCCCCACTGCATTCGGTAGAGAACACCGGGCGCGATATGAACCCTCCAATTTATTTTTATTTTTAGCTTTAAATGAAAGACCGGCGTAGGCTGGGACAGTGATAATAATCTTAAATATACTATGCGCCTGAACATGGTTCGTACGGGTGCTTGAATTTCATGATTAAGAAATTCTTCGGTAATAGTATTTTCTTATGAAAAATCTCTCTTTAAATAAGGCGAAATTTCGTCCGTTTAAACTAGTTTTATATTTCTATAAAAAAAATTCTGATATTGGGCCTTGAAAATAACGGTACCCGTACGAACCCTGCTGAAGTTATACTTAAATGTACCTTACTCCACTGTCTTTGTCAGCGTATAACCTGTATAACCCCCAATTTGCAGGATTTTACATTTCTAAATGAAAATATGTCAGGCATTCTCACAAAATTTTAACTTTCAGTAATAAAAATCTGCTGAAATTAAACTTAATAAAATAACATTTTAAGCTTCTAGACGAATCCCTTAGGGATTCAAAATAAAGAAAATATGGTCAGCCGATCATTTTTACTTTCTTCTATCTTTACAAGAAGAAAGTATTGGTTTCATGAAAATTTTCGAATTCCAGTTTTCGACGGATTTACACGTTTTATGGGTCAGAGATTCCAAAAAACATGTTTTTACAAAATGTCTGTCTGTGAGTCTGCCTGTCTGCCTGTCTGTCTGTCCGTCTGTCTGTCTGTTCGTGTGTCTGTCTGTATGTGACACAAATTTTGTGGGCGCTCTATCTCAAGAACTAATGCACGGAATTTAATAAAAATTTATATTCAGTTAGTCCCTGATATAAATTGGTGCTGATTAGTTTTTGGTGTAAATCTATCAACAGGTGGCGCTGCTATGCAGCCTTTATCACGATTTCCGGAGTAGCTCAATCTCCAGAACTAATGCACGGATTTTCATCAAACATCAGATTAAGTTAGTCCTTGACATGAATTGAAGTTTTGAACATTTTGGTGTAAATCGCTCAACAGGTAGCGCTGCTATACAGCATTTATTACAATTTCCGCAATAGCTCTATCTCAAGAACTAATGCTTGGAAAATCAACAAAGTTCAGATTCAAGTATACTTTAATATAAATTAGTGGTGTTTGTGTTTTGGTGCAAATCGCTCAACAGGTGGCGCTGCTATGCTGCACTTTTCAGAATTTCCATTATAGCTGTATCTCAAGAACTAATGCAACAATTTTCACCAAACTTCAGAATCAGTTAATCCTTGATATGAATTGACATTTTGTACAGTTTGGTGTAAATTGCTCAACAGGTGGCGCTGCTATACAGCATCATTCACGATTTCTGAAATAGCTCTATATCAAGAACTAATGGACACATTTTAATCAAACTTCAGATTCAGTTACTCTTTGATATGAAGTGATGCTGACCACGTGTTTGTGAATATCGTCCAATAGGTGGCGCTGCTGTGCTGAATTTTGCACTATTTCCTCAATAGCTCTATCTCAAGAACTAATGCACGAATATTCATCAAACTTCAGATTAAAGTACACCTTGATAAATGTTGATGCTGATTATGTGGCTGTGTAAATCGCTCAACAGGTGGCGCTGTTATGCTGCATTTGTCATCATTTGCGTAATAACTCTATCTCAAGAACTAATGCACAGATTTTCCCCAAACTTCATATTCAGTTAGACATTGACATAAGTTGATGATAATTAGGTTCTGGTGTAAATCACCCAATAGGTGGCGCTGCTATGCTGCATTTTGATGGATTTATACGATTTAAGGGACAGTAAAATTTTAAGAACTAATGCACGGAATTTCATCTTTTTAGAATCCTCATGATGAGAATAGATGCACTGTGATAATGAATTTTGAAGTATTGACAAGCATGAGATAGAAGAAAGTTTTGTGATGGCCAGAACATACTAGTTTTTACTTAACTGAGGTTTAAGTTATACTTGCGTGTTTAATTTTCCTTGGCGTCCCTTGACATTTTACCTCTCTAACTTTTTATTTTCTTCTACACTTTTACTTATAATGAATTTGCATAGTAAACATAGAATAATAAATAATAAATAATAGCAATATAGTGTTTTTAGTACAAAATTTTCGTATAACATTGTCTTAAACGGATGCTAAATAAGGGACGGTAAGGAAAAAAGGGACAGAAAGGATTGAACGGTAAGAAAAATTACCACCTATTTTTAGGCAAATCAAGTTAAGACTAAGTGATAGCCACAATGTTCATTGATTTTAGCAACAAATATTTACATTGAATTTAAAAAAAATTACCTCGAAAAGTGCAGGAAGAAATATTAGGGGCGGTAAGACTGCCAATAAAGTTACATTGCTTGAAATTGATATTCAAATGCTGATTTAAATTCTGCAGTAAATTTCCTGTCAACGAATTTTAGCCCTTTTTCCTTTAGCGTACTTCTGCATGAGAAAAAAGTTGAAAAAAAAAGTATGTGGCTCCATCTGAAGTGCTTTTCTGTAGAATTTTAGCAAGAGGTATTTTAAGGAATCTAAAACCCTAGGAAAGAGTTAAAAAAATAATAACAACCGTAAAAATGTGTGCAGATTAATTTTTTGCTACATACCTATATTATAAGGGACAAACATATCTGTGCGTAACGCATACGTCATTTTGCGAATAGCAACACTTTGAAATTTGAAATGAAATTTTGGTTTTGCAATTTTCTCTACTGCAAATTTTTAAACTTCTAAATATAGCACATTTTAAATTTTTTCACCGTCGTATAAGGAAAAATGCTCTTTTATACGCAATTTGTTTGAAAGTTGTATCTCAATTAATTTTTTAGATATTAATTTTTTTGCAGTTTTTAACAGCATTTTTCTTATTGTGGCAACAAAAGTACCCCATTTCTATTGAAAGTCATTGAAAGTAAATGAAAAATAGTCGAAAATAGGAGATACTGTATCTTTTTGTTGCCATTTTCTCATAAAACCTGAAAAAATAGTTGAAAATAAAATATGGGCTATGTCAAGAATATTGTCTGTTATTCCGTGATAATGACATCATATGCACACTTTTCTATAGAAGAAAGTTTAAGACTGGGTTGTAAAAGTAGATTGATTTAGCGGATGCAAATGACGTCATTTTATAAAAAAGCGTGTATTTTAATTCTTAAACCTGAATTATGTTTTGTAGAAGTGCGTCATTTTCACAGCCCAGCTGCTTTGAAATTCTTCACAAGTGAAAATGCTTCACTTTTAAAAATAATGTAATCGAAAGCACACACTGATAAAACGCAATGTTTTACAACAATTTAGAGTGTCTTTATAAAAGAGAGGTGACATGCAAATAATAGCGATTTATATTACAGAAATTGATGATTCTCGCCTGGATGGATTTGCTTCGCCGAATTAGATAAGCAGACAAATAATTCGTGGTTTAAAATAATATCATGTTCCTGAAGTTTTTGTCGAAAATTCTCTCGAATAATAAAATTTTAATGCTATTCTTTAGGACATTCTACTATAATTTTATCAAAATAACATAATTTGCTTAATTTAATTTTTCCTAATTTTATATAATATATATATATGTAACACAAGTGTGTTTTTTAGTCATCTGCCCTGATCTTTCTGGTGAACCCGTTTTACTAATATATATATATTAAACTGAAGGCTCTTCCTTTGTAGATGTGATCGAACTATCTGATTTTTTTTTATATCCCCACTTTTATATTTAAATTTTAAAAGCATTTTATGAAATTTCTTCAAAATGATGAAAATTAGGTAGCTTTCATTGTTGCAGACAAGACAGAAATAATGAGGTATTTTTAACTTTATTCATGCTATTTTCTGATAAAAATTCAAAATTGTTGTATAGGGTTTAGGGGCGCAAAATTCCATTGGGAACAGAATATTATATTAAGGGCATAATAACGGAAAATGAGATACTGTTTTTGAAAACACGCATTTTTCCTCATAAATAGTCTATATTCTTTATTCTTCTGCATGTGTACCGATACTAAGTTTCAGACACTAGGCGAATTGCTTATTTAAGTGAAAATGAAGTCATATTTAAAAGAAAACGATAATTTTCTTAGATAAAACTAAGCCTTTTAACACAAATGCGTCTAAAAAACATAAATTACGGGAATTTTTACCCTCCAAAATTGAGATTAGAATCTCAAATAAAGAGTGCGTCTGTTCACATAAAAGATATTGCTGACAATCATGACTTCAAGTTTTGAGTTAAAATGATTTTTAAAGGATCAAACAAAATACATTTTTTAAAAAAATAATGAATATGGATATGAGAAGTGCGTATGCAAATTTTGAGAAGGTGAAAATTGCTGTTTTCATTCCGGAAATCCAAGAATAAGAACCTCAATTGATAACCACATCCTAATAACTTATCTTTATTATATTTTACTGATTAAGTACCTATAATATAAAGAACAAATGTATCTGTGCATAACGCAAACGTCATTTTGCAAACGGCAACACTTCACGATCAAATTTCGTTCTTGAAATTTTCGCTACTGCAATTTTTCAACTTTCTGACCATCGTACATTTTCAATTTTCGTCGCATTGGGAAAAAATGTACTTTCAAATGCAATATGTTTAAAAACTGTATTCATTGACCGATGTATTATATTTTGTAAAATAATTTTTTAAAGTTTACCTTATCACGTGCCGGTTTCCATACATAATAATAATAAATATTTTGCTCATAAAGCAACAAACATTTTTCAGTATTTGTTTCTGACTATTTTTGCATAACGAAATTAATACTTCCTTTATAAACAAATAAAATAATAATAATGAAAAAACCACCAATCTAATATATTTGTGAAAGACAAATTAATGAAATTAATACTTGTTTTATAACAAATAAAAGAATAATATTGAAAAAGCACAAATCTAACATATTTGTAATCGCACAATTTAAAATTTCGATCACCAAATAGGATTTTTTTTCAAATGGAATTTGTTTGCAAAGCTCATCTCATTTTACTGATTGTCTATGGTTTTAAAAACAATTTTAAAGCATGAAATATTTTTTACTTTATCTATATCGCGCGGAGATCGATTACGAGAGATTAACCCGTTTGCCATTAAAACAAAATAAAGAGTTCATCATTTTCTTACGGCTAATTTCCATTAAAAAAAACTTCCTTATGAATAAATAAATAAAATAATATAAATAAAACCAAATTTACCAGACATGTATAAGCTCTGAAATTATCAGAATATAAAAGGATGCCATAAGTAGTAAAATCTTGGCAAATAACTCTTAGCATGCAGCTAATAAGAAAATATCGCTTTTGATAAATTTCAAAAATTTATTTGATTGTGTAATTCGTATTTTCCATATGAAAAATGCTTTTTTAATGTAAGTGGTCAATCTAAAAAATTCATTGCATATAAAAAAAAAATATTAGTTTTCACTTAAAAGAAATGTTTTCACCTATATTTTTTAGCCCGGGAAGCCCGGGTACGATCCCTTAGTTTATATAAAACAACAGTCCATGTTTCGGAAGTACTTTTATTGAAAGAATTTTATACAGACTGCTCCACACTTAAAAATCAGCTTTAAGGACACTGGACAGTAAGGAATTTCGTGGTATATCTGCACCCCCAACATTGTCCAAAATGTATTTATCTCGTTAGCATTGTTATGCAGTCATGCAATGGAATGTTTTCCAATAAAAGAAATAAAAAGAATATGTACTAAAATAAAAATTATTATTCAGGATTTAACAGTCAAAATTATGTGAGAATGCATCATATACAAACAACCGTATAGTTGCCCTACTACATTTGGTAGAGAAAAGCAAGCGTGATATGCACCCTTCAATATTTTTAGTTTTAGTTTTAAATGAAAGACCGGCGTTCTTTGGGAATTATACTATGCGCCTGTAGTCATACATAAATGTACCCTGCTTCTGAATTAATATGAGTCGAAGGATAAAGACAAAGATGCTTCGAACGTCCTTTCGCATCGCATTTCTTTATTTTACGGTGTTATTAAGAATTTTTGGTTTTTATTTAATACATAGATGATATTAATAATTTAATTAGTTTTCAAAAAATGACTATTTTTCTGATGAACGTGTAGTAATGAAATTCTAATTTTCTTGAAATTTTAGCAATTTATATTTTGAAACGATTCCATTACCTTATAATTAACTCGGCATGAACACGACATCTTAAAAATAATATTTCCGTTATACATTTCTTCTGTATCATCGAAAAAAAATCCCTATTGAGAAACGATTTGTAACATATTTTACAAGAAAATGGGACACATTGAAAACAATACTTAAACACTTTCATAAGTAACAAAATGCTAAAAGCAGACAAAACATACTAGCTAATAACGCACATACTCAATCTTTAATACATCTAAATGAAAATGCACCTTTTTAGGGCCTAATATCTGTTTGATTTTAAACCTTTTTCACAGGACAACACAGACCAACAAATTATATAACATAAACATTTATTTTTATGTGGTCCAATGTATTTTTATGTTGTGCAACGCATACAAAGTCATAACTGACATAATTAAAAATTTGTGCGATTCCTCTATATATTTTACCAATTTCCCTAGTTAACACAGTTATTCATTAATATATACTTATGAATAATTTTTGTTTGTTGAATTAATTTCTTAATAAACATGAATATATTAGAACATTTACTTTGTCTGAATATGAAAATTCAGAATAATTTATTATAATAATTCTGAGGATGAAATTTAGTCATGCACAATAGATACATAAATAAATTTAAAAAAGCATTTAATTGTTGCAAAAATATGCACCAAAACTATAAGACTATAAGTACTATGGAGTATAAAATAAAACTATCTTCAATAAACCTCTTAAGTGGTGGAAGTAAATGGAAGTTTCTGGTCATAAAACCTTTATTTTTCAAAAGTTTTATGACCCTTTGCAGTTTTACGATAAATTTCATCTCAGGTGAATTTAAAGAAAAAATTAGAATCTAAAAGTGTTATCATCATTTTATATGGAACTTATACGAATCATGGCCAAATAAAATGCACGATATATACGCAATAAAATTACCTTTCAGAAATTGAACTATGCCCTTTACATTCATCACCCTATTACAGAATAATAGTAAGGACATTGTTCTACTCATAAACTTCTAATTAATATTTTAATATTCGTGCTACTTTAATCAGAGAAATTTAAAAAGTTACCTTTTTTTTTTTTTTTTTTTTTTTTTTTTTTAAATAAACTGTTAAGTGGTTTGAACAATTTAGTGCTGCAGTAGTTGCAACAATCAGATGGTGAGATACCGTTCCAGAATTTGGAGGTCCGATTGACCCATAGGTAAAAATGTTGGAATTCTATTTCACCATCTTAACCCGTCAGCACACGCTTCTTTCCATTATGGGTGGGATAAATCTCACCTTATTTTGCCTCCCATTATATTTTTGGGTAAATGCGTTTTAAAAACAAATCTACTGCTGTATATTGTAAAATGCATCAGTAATACAGCTCAGATTCAAAATATTAGAATAATTAATTTTTTTCACAAACTGGAAATATCCTTTGGTAATTTAACATCTTTTAATGCAAATATGCAAACGGTATTTTTATTAAGAACTTATTGTTGATTAAACTTATTTATTATCTTAAAATTAATATCATTTCTGAAAAGAATAATTGAAAAAAAAATTATTTTGAAAAGTCAAAATATTAGAATATTTATTCAAGTGGTTCAAAATATTAGAATATTTCGCATTAATTCTCCTTTAATTATCACCAATTCATAACTGGTGGCATCATTGATTAAATTCAGACGATTTTATTTAAAATCGGTGTTCTTTTTACAGTTTGTTTGCTTTTTCGTCTTAAAATGGGTCGTGTGGGTGATATTCCTGAATCTATTATCTTCGTATGTTTGATTTGTATCGGCACGGTAAAAATCAATGTTATACAGGGAATTATTTACATTGTTCGCAATCAAGCGTTAGTAAAATACTAACACAATATTAAAAAAATGGAAAATTTCAGAATAATCGCCGAAATGGCGGCCGAAAACCAAACGCATCTGCTAGAGCTGACAGGAAACTGAAGCGTATAGTTAGGAAAAACCGATTTAAAAGCGTGCAATTCTTGCACCGAAAATGGAAAGAAGAAGGAGTTGAAGTTTCTACATCGAGAACATTAAGACGTCTCCATAAATTTAAGTTTGAATCTGGTATACCGAAAACAAAATCTCTTATGACTGTAAAACAAAAACGTATAAGATTCAATTGGTGTAAATCAAGACGTTTATGGAGCGAAGAAGATTATGAAAATATATTATTTAGCGATGAAAGTATGTTTTGTATCTATACAAGATAATTTCATCACTAACTAATATGTTTTTCCAATCTTCTTTGCTCCATAAACGTCTTGATTTACACCAATTGAATCTTATACGTTTTTGTTTTACAGTCGTGAGAGATTTTGTTTTCGGTGTACGAGATTCAAACTTAAATTTATGGAGACGTCTTAATGTTCTCGATGTAGAAACTTCAACTCCTTCTTCTTTCCATTTTCGGTGCAAGAATTGCACGCTTTTAAATCGGTTTTTCTTAACTATACGCTTCAGTTTCCTGTCAGCTCTAGCAGATGCGTTTGGTTTTCGGCCGCCATTTCGGCGATTATTCTGAAATTTTCCATTTTTTGAATATTGTGTTAGTATTTTACTAACGCTTGATTGCGAAAAATGTAAATAATTCCCTATACAACATTGATTTTTACCGTGCCAATACAAATCAAACATGCGAAGTTTAATAGATTCAGGAATATCACCCACGCGACCCATTTTAAGACGAAAAAGCAAACAAACTATAAAAAAACACCGATTTTAAATAAAATCGTCTGAATTTAATCAATGATGCCACCAGTTATGAATTGGTGATAATTAAAGGAGAATTAATGCGAAATATTCTAATATTTTGAACCACTTGAATAAATATTCTAATATTTTGACTTTTCAAAATAATTTTTTTTTTTCAATTATTCTTTTCACAAATGATATTAATTTTAAGATAATAAATAAGTTTAATCAACAATAAGTTCTTAATAAAAATATCGTTTGCATATTTGCATTAAAAGATGTTAAATTACCAAAGGATATTTCCAGTTTGTGAAAAAAAGGAATTATTCTAATATTTTGAATCGGAGTTGTACTTCTTTTAGGGGAAAAAAACATGCTTTACATATTTATTTTCAGATTTTGTAGCAACTTCTGTAAAAATAACGTTTTTTAAAAAAGAAAATATGGAAAAAATTTCTTTTACACCTTCAAAGATGAATTATTCACAAAATTTATATTAATTATACTTAATATCCTCTCATAAATATATCCAAGTAGCTTTTATGTTAGTCTTTTATTAAAATTATTTTAGTGTGTGTTATCCCGAAAGAAAATAACATTTCGAAATGAAACGTTTGTACACGTGCGGTATTATTTAATCCCAAAGAGTATATTTTTCCCCTCCTAGGGAATAAAGAAAAGACATTGCTTCACCCACCCATTCTCGAACATGACCTTCAAAGGTACAAGTCAGGTCAAAATCATCCTCAATAATATTATCCCCCTTTTTTTAAAGAAAAAATGTGATTGGGGTGAGATTTATCCCAGCAAGTGTGCATATGCAAGTTATGGTTGTAGCTGTTGCAGCACCAAAATTTGGTCGAACCTACCACAAAATTTTTAACAGAGTAAATATGATATTTTTCTGTTTGTGTTGATCGACAATGAACTTACATTTTTGTGATGTCCAATAAATTTTATAATCTTAAAATTGTTTTATATTTTAAGAGGATATAATTCCGATCTATTATATTCGATAGAAAATACGTGTGTAATCTACGATCTTTCATGAGTTTTTAATATTGTAAATATCTACAATTGCAGTCTTACATTGAATTACTTTGTAAATTTTTGTATATAATTTAAAGCTTTATTTACCCAGCATCGGAAGTACGCTTTGGCGATAGTTAGTTAAATACAAAATATTTTACAGGAAACACGATGTTCAGCAACATACTTATTTTTTTTCTGAAATAACTTTCATTTAGATTGCAAAATGTGCTTAATTGAGTAAAAAATCTATGAAACGTGCGTCGTAAAGACCTAAAGTAACCTTTTATAATTCAAATATATCTATATGTCTAACAATATTAGAAATTTTTAGTTATATGTTGTTATATTCCCTGAATTCTCATGCACATTAGAAATCATCAACATGTACATTTAGTCAAAGGACATTCCAGGATATTTAAAAAATAAATAAACTCTAGTATATGTTGAAAATAAATGAAAATGCTCATAATGTTAAGTACGTATTCTTTTGATTCCTTAGAAAAGTTTTATTATAACAACATTTCTCTATGATGAATGCTTTTATGAGATTTTGCCAGTAGGCTTTTCTTAAAAATTAATGTTTTTAAAATAACTGAATTGGATGTAAATACCAAACTACGGTTTGTTTATTCTTATTAAAATAATTCTTCTGCATAAAATAAATATATTTCTAAAATAAAAATGGAATTAAAATTTAAATCTGTGAATCGGTAATACATATCAACTTTATTTCAATATTTCAATCAATATATTCAATATTTTGGTATTTCAATGTTGGTCAATGTGATAGAATTTTTAGAATCTCTATCTTTTGCTTGTGAATGTTTTTGGTATGGGTAAAATCCTGAATCGCGTTGATAATTTTATTTCTGGTTGGTCAGTTTACCGTCTCCCTTTTTGATTTTATGTTTACATCAGATAATTAAAACTCTTATAGGAGAATAGGGTTTATCATTGTTGAGTTCACAGCTTTTTGATCCGAATAAACTGATGATGAGATTTAATAATTAATTATTATCGTAAGAGTAGAAGTATATTATAGAAGAAGTACAAGTATTGCAGTAGAAGTGCAGGAAGTGCTGGAAGTAAGTGCTGTAGAACTGGTGAAAAAGTAGATCTATTTCGATACATGCCATTTTTTACATATTAATTTATATTCAGCTGCATGTTGGTAATTATTATTTTCTTTTTATTTTGCATCGTAACATTGTCTATAATAATAAATTAAGTTATCTATTCTAACAATACTTAATCCAAAAATTTGTAGACGTTGAAAAAGTGAAACTTTCAAATAATAGGTTTTTTCCAAGCAAGACTTTTATCTTCAACTAATATTAAATTAAACTTTAATATTTAAAAACTTATCGATAGTTGATTTATTACTTATAATAGTTTGTAGTTTATCTTGTAAACAGACACCCAAAAGGTAAAGATCTCGAAATATGGAGATGAAAATAAAAAGATCAAATAAAACGTGATTTTATATGCAAAACTAAATCAGTTTTTTTTTTTCATTATGTATTTAAAACGTTGCTTTCCTCTTCCCACAGAGTGAAAGTTAATAAAGTAACCAAAAATCAATTGGTATAAATTGAATCTCTATCATCAGCAAATTGCAATATAAAAGCATTTAAGATATTTTGAAAAAGGTTTTATTTACTAATTACTACAAACATGAAATGTCATGTCAAACAAATGAATTTAGAAGTATTTCATCTTCTAATAAATTTTAATTTTCGATTTAAGGGAACATTTTTAATGTACCTGTTGTAAAAAAAAAAGAGAGAGAGAGAGAGAGAGATTACGATATATAAACAAACTTGGTAATTATCTTTTAATTAAAATTTTCCTGAATGAAAACTAATCCTTCTGCCACATTCAGCAGCGTAGGTTAATTATTTATTCATTTTTTTCGATTCTTCTATAAGATTTAATACAAGTTAAACAATTTTTTTTTCCTTCTCAGTTTGATCTTTCGGTGGGAAAGGTAGTTCGGAAAATCATTTTAAATTAGGAATACCAAATGTCATAGAAAGGCTATAAAGCAATATTATATGAAAAATGAGAACACATTTGTGCAATCTTACTTTGAAAATCTCATATTCAAGGCTGGAGCAGCACAGTTGAAGTTTATTCCAACAGAACGAAAAATGTCCAGACCAGGAATCAAACATGAAAACTTTGCGTGCCGTGCCAATACTTTACCTGTTAAGATATCCTAACGACACCAGGCTGAGATAGCTTAACAGGTTACGCATTGGCACGGCACACCAAATATTCAGGATCGATTCAGCTTAACAGGTAAAGAAGTTGCACGTCACGCCAAGTATCCAGGTTCCATTTGCTACTCCAGCCTTGAATATGATTTAATCCATTTGAAAAAATATTCGTTCCCTTCAGGCTGTAATATAAGCTAAGAACTTCATATTTAATTAACGAACTGTTGAGTTGACTTTTGACGGCCGATTATCTACTCAAGGGATATAGGCTCTAGGGACCGTGCCCTCCGTGGGGGGTCTTTCTAAAGGAACCTAACACGTATTTACGAAAGGAAATCCAAGGTTTCAAAGAAAACTACGAAAACTTCGAAACGGTTAGGCCGACGGGCGCTATTGGGGTTGAACCCAGCACCTCCTGTCTACCAGCTTCGAGAGGAGAATCTCACAGCCACTGGTGTGGCTAATTAACGAACAGACAAGATGTACTGCGCTAGTTACTTTCAAATTGGTTCAGTATTTTCAAATTACCGCGATCAAGAATTTTGTATTGTTTTAGGCAGATTACTTAAAAAATACTACTTATTAAATACTACTTACTTCCCGTATGTTGGAATTTCTAGGAAAAAAAAATCAGATTTACGCCAATCATTACTCACAGAAACCAAAACCACCACCAGTTAAAAACTTTATCTATCTATCTACCTATCTATCTACATGTATATATTACATTTTTATGGACACGATAACTTCCATAAATCTGCCCAAATCTCTTCCAAACTGTTGCATAAATTCAAGGTGCAGAAAATCTCGGTCAAGTTCGTTAATGGGCAAAATCGGAGAAAGGTGGTGGAAATAGGTATGGTCTTTTGTGGAAACCGAAAAACCTCTATAATTTAATAATTATAATACATATCAAATCAGTTTAAAGTTATTATCACTTCTAAAAAAAAGGGTCTTAAATTTATGAATGACAGATTCTTGATAAAATTAAAAATGGTCAAGGGGAGAAAAAAATTCATCACTTCGTCAATTCTCAAGATATCAAATCCAATATACATATATGTATTGTAAATCTTCTTAACATTATCTACATCTTTTATATCGACAAGTTTTTGATAGGACCAACTCTCAGTGCAAAAAAATAAAATAAAAATAAAAACGAAAACAAAAGGCGAGGAAGGTGTTGAAGAAGAAAAAATTTCATAACTTCGTCAATTCACAAGATTTCAAATCCACTTAAATTTATTATGCATCTTCTTATTATTATCTATAACATTAATATTGACAAGTTTCTGATAGGACCATCTCATACAGCAAAAACTAATTAAACAAAAATAGGGGTTGACGAAAAAATTATCGTACTAACATGATTCTGATAAAACCTGCTCTGATATTGCATTATATATACAAAAATGGAAGTATATAAATAAAGTGGTTAGATAAGTCGATGTCTAAAATACTAAACCAAGAGACATATGAGTAACTTAAGTTTTATTTTGAAAAAAAGGGAAGAAAATTGTAGTTTTTAAGAAATACATATTTATTCATTCAAATTCAGTGTAAATCTTACATTAGATAATATGTATCTAATACGTATTAAAATTAATATAAATAGAGCCACCCTAATTAAAATAATGATGAATCCCCAGACGTTTCTTAATTACGTTAAAAATGAATTTATCTAAGTAATTAAAAGCTTACTTTAATTCTTTTTATCTAGTATTATTTTACTAAACATATTTCTTTTTTGTTTTGCTATAAACAATGTTTCGGTTTTTAATTTAATATACGTGAAGTTTAAAAAGAAAGAATAGAGAGTTTATTAATTCTTTAATGTAAATTCTATTTACTTTAAGAAAATGATAATAAATTACTAAGTGATACAGAAAATGTTACCAATATTTTCCCAAGTCCTCTTAGACAGAATATATAGCTCCATCAAATTAGGATAAGTCAGATTGAGAAATAATGATAGTCACTAACTAAATTACATCAATTTACAGTTTTCTTCAAAAGGAAAGTTTAAATTGTAACTTGAAATACGAATGCAAATTATGTTATACATTTTACTATAAATTGATCTTAATAAGTCTAGGCAGTACGAAATATTATTTATAATGAAACGATTTTCTTCATTTTGTACAAGTATGTTTATTTCAGTATTTAACTAGAGTGTACGAATGTTTGAAACATTATAATTTAAAAATAAATTTCTAAGAAACAAACTAAATAACAAAACTCGAACTAGTTTGAGAAAGCCTAATTCAGTTGAATAACTAAATAAAATAAATAAAGTAAGACAGACTTGAATACACATTAACTTAAAATTTATAAAATTTTAAAATATGAAGCATTTCAAGTGTATACTAGCTAGTGCCTGTCATGATTTTACGGTAAATAAACTGAATGTTTCATTGGAAAATTCTTGAATTTTTAATTAGTTGGTTTTAAATTAACTATTGAATGACGAATTTCTATATTGCTTAAGTGATTCCTATTTCTTTAAGCCTATAGGGGGTTCTGTCAGTCTAACATATTCAATGAAGTGAACGAATTTTAAGTTTATAATTTACAACCAATTATGCTTGCTCTTTATCAGAAATTTACCTAAAAATACCCGTGGAGAATTTATTTTTACTTACTACGGCCTCATTTTTTTAATAATAATATTTTTTTATCATTTATTTCTTAAAACTACACGACCATTAAAAGCTGCCAAGAATTGTATTTTGATCTGTCTCATTTTCTAGCAACTTAAATTTGAAACTTCATCCAATTAACTATTTATAATATATATTTTTTATTATTTGAATTTTATTTTACATTTTTATACGTTTTTTAAATACTAAATCTGGATATCAAGGTAATTTCTTTTATAGATCTTAGAATATACTTTTTTTTCTTTCCGCTATATTTTTTACACAAATTAATGACAAACTTTTCTTTCTGACTCACACACATAGATATATTCTTGATAATGGTCAGGAAATATAACGAAAATTGTAAATCAGCTATATTTATTTAATTGATAATTACATGCAAAATGTTTTAGCTCAGATATTTTAAATATGAAACCATTATTTTTTCAAAATAATATTGAGTGTTAAATTTTATTTAATTTTAAAGCATTCAAATAATTATAAAACAAAAATCCTATAACTTTTCTTCCTAATAAAATATGTTATTATTGAAATAAATTATAGACAAAAAAAAGTATACATTTTGCTTGTGTTCGAACCTCTGTCCTCTACGAAAGTTCCAAGCTTTGAACTGCTGCTTTAACCCGCTACGCTAACAGGAGTACTTGTTCTTTCCTTCTAAATTGAAGAGGTTTGACATTAACATTGACAAAAACAGTTAACACATACGTAATTGTCTCAAATTTGAGATCTCATCTGTCAGAAATAGTTTTGTGTTTTAATATTTATGATAACTTATTTTTTCAAAAAAGCAGCTACAACTTAACATGCTAATTTCCCAATCTTCATGTGTAACTATTGGTAACTCATAAGAGGCATCACCAGCCATAACTTTTAGCCTTAAATCACTGTGTTTGTCTTATGTGTGTAATATGCCCAAAACAATATGATACCCCCAAAATAAACCGTATCTAACTCTTAATATCGACACAATAAATTTTTGAATTGTTAATAATGCTGAAGAAGCAAATAAAATTAACTTTGTGAAAGAAAGAAAAGCTTGTTTACAATAACATCGAATAGCAGACGAACTTAAAAGAACTTCTACCAGTGAAGGAATAGTTCAACTGAGCAAGCATCTTTGTGCATGTGCAGCACGTCACTCCAAAAGCAGACATGTACTTGTATATTCCGCATGCGCATCTGTAGAATTTTAATTTCAAATTACGGCTAATTAATAAAATATTTGAACAAACGAATGTACGATAACAAATCTGTGGCCATTTCTTTCATTAAAAAAAAGATTGGTGTGATTTGATGCAGTAGTTTCTTCCCACGGACTGTCAAAAAGAAAACGCTTAGCGTTTCAAATATATAGATAGTATATGTTTTGCCAAACAACCGCAAGGTCTCGTCAGAACAGTTTAACAATTATAGAGTAAACTAGTCGTAAGTAGCAATCCCAAAACTTTCTCATACGTGTCAATACTTCCTGAAAAATGCAGCATAGCAGCAAACCAGTTAGGTGATTTACACCAAAATCTAATCAGCAACAACTTACGTTACCTTCTAACTAAATCTGAAGTTTGGTGAAAATCCGTGCATTAGTTTTTCAGATAGAGCTATTGCGGAAATCGTAAATCATTCTGCATAACAACGTCACCTCTTGGGCGATTTACACAAAAAACTAATTAGGACCAATTCATGTCAGGAACTAACTGAATCTGAAATTTGATTAAAATTTATGTATTAGTTCCTGCGATAGAGATACTGCGATACTCATGAATAATGCATTCATAGAAGCGCCACCTGTTGTGCGATTTAGACCAAAAAGTAATCCACACCAAACTATATCAAGGACTAATTGAATTTGAATTTTAAGAAAATCCGTACTTTAGTTCTTCAGATATAGCTATTGTGGAAATCGTGAAAAATGCAGCGTAGCAACCGCACCTCTTGGGTGATAAACACAAATAAGTAATCAGCACCAACTCATACCAGGCACTAACTGAATCTAAAGTTTTATGAAATTCCATTCATTATTTTTCGAGATAGATGGCCCACCATATTTGTGTCGCATACAGTCAGACAGTCACAGACTCACAGATACGCAGATACACAGACTCATAGACAGCCGTTTTTGAAAAACATGTTTTTCGTGATCTCTGACCCCTAAAACGCTTACATCCGTCGAAAACCGGAATTCGAAATTTTTTACGAATACAATTACTTTTTTTCCTCTAAAGATAGAAGAAAATAAAAACAAGACTCATGAAGTACAGATAAAGTTATTTTTATTATTATTATTATTATTTTTTTTTTTTTTTTTTTTTTTTTTTTTTTTTTTTTTTTTTTTTACAGACTATATTTACCAGGAACAGGCTTCATTCCTGCTGAATATAGTCTGGTTTTTTTTTTAACTATATCTTGAACTTTAACTGTACTTGATTTGTCTTATTTATTTTACAATGATTATGTAAAAAATTGCTATAAAAAGTGATAAAATATATTTATTAAGATTGACGATCGTTTCGTCACACAAACGGCGACATTTTCAAAATTATTCACGGTAGAAATTATTTTCACATAATTTAAAAACAATTTTTTTAAAGTATGTGAAAATATTTTCTATCGTGAATGATTTTGAAAATGTCGCGGTTTGTGCGACGAAATGATCGTCAATCTTAACAAAGATATTTTATCACTTTTTATTGCATTATTTTACTTAATCTGATTATAAGTGATTATTATACATGTTTTTATATTATTTTACAATGGTTAATCTGTACCGAAGAGTCCTTGTGGTTGCTTGGCAAAACGTATACTATATGTATTTAAAAGGATTTTAATATTTTAAAATTAAAAAAAAATCACGTTAATGTGTATTCAAGTATGTCTTACTGTATTTATATTATTTAGTCATTAAATTTTAAATTCAGACATTAAATATATGCATATTGCAAATTATTTCAGTTGAACCATAAGGGAAAAAAAGAAAAAAAAAATTCAATCATCCAATTCAATCCGTCAAAGCAAGTTCCTTACGCAAGTGTAGTGTTTTGTTGTTGTGTTTATGCCGGCCAATTATCAACACGAGGGATATAGGCCCTAGGGGGGAGTGCCCTTCGTGGGGGTCTTTCTAAGGGAACCTAACCCGTATTAACGCTTGGAAATCCAAGGTTCGAAGAAAACCACGAAAACTCCGAACGATTAGGCCGACGGGCGCGATTGGGATCGAACCCAGCACCTCCCGTCTACCAGATTCGAGAGCAGAACCTCTCGGCCACTGGTGGGGCCAGTGTAGTGTTTTATGAATACAAAAGTTTAGTTATAATTTCAACATTCAGCTGTTATAAATTAATTTTATTTTATAAATAGCAAAATTAAAGTTTAAAATAATTTACCAACTACTGAAAATTATTTATTTATTGATTCATACTTTTCGAAATGTTGAACCGATCTTTGTACAAATCTTATATCTGCTAAGAAACTTCAATTTACAATCTAATTAACTTGTTTGTTTACGAATTATTTTATTTAAAAAATACATTGTGCCGTAATTTTAAAAAAAAGACGATGAATAAAAATTAAAAATTTTAAAATTGTATATTATATTTCAGCAATATATATATATATATATATATATATATATATATATACCCTATATATATAAAATCCTAATGAAACGAATTTATGAAACGAATATATGAAACGGCTGAAATGTAACGATTCTTTGAATCGACTTATTAAACAACTGATTATGTTTCACGGCGATTTCTCCTAAAATATGGAATACTTTGCGATGAAATTAACACTAAAAATTAATATTTATCCACAGATTTGAAAACTGGTATTAGAATTTTTAAATTCAAATTAGTTTTCAAAATATTAATTTTTTTCTAATTTTATATACATTTTTCTAATGATGGCAACTCAAATTTTAATCAAACAGATACTTTTTTTTTTCAGATTTTAGAAAAGGTTACTATTTTAAACTAATTTGGCGAGAAGTTTGGCCTCCCTTAAATGTATGCTAAGAAATGTATCATGTTACTTTTATTCATAATTCAATTTGTATTTCATTATCAATTTATTTAATACAAACAGAAACATTTAAAATAAATGGCTTTCACTTCTTTATTTTTTTTAACGAAATGAAAAGAAAAATATTAGGCACAGATGTCATATACGCACCGGAGTGCCTAATTGGCGCCAAAATGACATGTTTTGGTTGACATGGTAACCCGGCTATTGTTGTTTATTTAATAATAAGTGTTTATTTATTTTATTTTCTTTTTTTTAATTACATAAATTGTTTTGTTCTATAGTTAATTATTTTTTTGGTTATTTTCCTTTAAAAATAGAAAATAATAGAAAATAATTAGAAAATACGGTACTACTTAGTTATTCCATCGACCCGTTTCACCAGATTATATAAATCGCCAAACCACTCGCCAAATTATACAAATTGACGTGATTTTTATTTTAAATAACGAAAGAACAAAGAAAATAGTATAACATTAATAAATATAAAAATAAAACGTCAAAATAAAAATCACTTGAGGGCGTAAAGACGAGTAACTTGCTTAAAGTCAAGTGAATGTGACATTTATCAACTATTATTGACATTTAATCTTATAGTTTGGTGATGGATTTTTGTTCGACGGGATAACTAAGTAGTACCAAAAATACATATGTAACTGGTATTCGAAAACGAGGATTTCGCCAAATTTTTGTAAAAAAAAAATCACGCCAAACCGGGTGCGTATATGGCATCTGACAAAATATTAAATGATGTAACAAACGATGACATTTAATTTCAACTTTAAAGCAATGTTATAATTTACCACTCGGGAAAAAAAAAAAAAAATGCTAACTGGCGAGTTGAAAAATAGATATTGGCGAGATTTGCACCCGGTTAGCGCAACAGTTCCAAGAATTCTTTGCGACAATGCTTTTATGTAGTATTATTCGAAAAAAAAATTGATTTTTTTTTAATCGAAATGGAAAAATTTCCGCACAGATGCCACATACGGTCCCATATTGGCGCTATTTTTTTCTGATGCCAATGTCATATACGCAACGGGTACTTAACTGGCGCCATAGTATCGTTATTTTGCTTGATTTGATAAGCCGGATGTTGTTGTTTATGTTGTTGATCTTTTCCCCAAATTAGCGTTGGAAAAAAATCACGCCAATATGGAGCCGTATATGATATCTGAGCCAAACTTTCATATGAAAAGCGAAGGGATCAGAGCGTATTTATTTATGGCAGTTACATGACTTGGGCTATTATAATATAGATGAAATGATGGCGATAGAACAATATTTGGCGACTTATCACTTGTACCTGGCTAATATTAAAGTACCAAAATGGCACCAGGAATATAAAAAGCGAAGTGGTTCGCCCGGATGCATATTGTTATGAAATTACTATGTCAAAATAAGAATGTCTGAAGAACCATTTTTGCTTTTAACATACAATGACTCTATTCAAATTAATTTGCATACGTAAACCTTTCATTCAAATTTAAGATGTCGTAGGCTAATTGAGAAATCCGGCTCTTTGCAAAGAGCCGGCCTAATTGGAGAATCCATCTCCCTTTTTCCAATTAGCCTGACATTTTTCAGGCTTATTGCAAAGAGCCTAAAAAGCGTTAGGCTAATTGAAAAATGACCACTTATTATCGGATCAGGGTGATATTTTTAGCTCACAGGCTATCAAAGCCTGATAAGGTGCTTACCTGATTTTTTGGGGTTCATTGGTTAAGGATAAAGGGGAAAAAGAAGGGCTAGTCCCCCCCCCCCTTAATTTATATAAATGGGTTTTTCATGCAGAAATATTCGATTTGCTCCAAATTTGGTATACCGGTTTATTGTGTTAAGAAGCTTCCCTGATTAGATTTGGAAGCTCATTATTTAAGTATAAAGGGGGTAAAGGGGGGCTATCATCCCCGTAATTTAGATAAATGGGTTTTGCATGCAGAAATATGCGATTTGCTATAAATTTGGTATACCGGTTAATTATGTTAAGCAGCTTCCCTGATTACTTTTGGAAGATCATTATTATGTATAAAAGGGGGAAAGGGGGCAATTGCCTCTCCCCTTAATTTAGATAAATGCGTTTTTCATGTAGAATTATTCGATTAGCTCAAATTTGGTATACTGGTTTATTATGTTAAGGAGATGGCTTGAATAGGTTTGGAGGTTCATTAGTTAAGTATAAAGGGAGGAAAGGGGGGGGGGCTAGCCCCCCCCCCCCTTAATTTAGGTAAATGGGTTTTTAATGCAAAATTATTCGATTTGCTCCAAATTTGGTATACCGGTTTATTATGGTAAGGAGCTTCCCTGATTAGATTTGGAGGTTCATTAGTTAAGTATAAAGGGAGGAAAGGAGGGCTAGACACCTTTAATTTAGATAAATGGGATTTTCATGCAGAGTTATTCGATTTGCTCCAAATTTCGTATACTGGTTTATTATGTTAAGGAGCTTCCCTGATTAGATTTGGAGGTTCATTAGTTAAGTATAAAGGGAGGAAAGGGGGCTAGACCCCCCCCCCCTTAATATAGATAAATTGGTTTTTCATACAGAATTATTCGATTTGCTTCAAATTTGATATACCAGTTTATTACGATATGGCTGCCTTCATTTGATTTGGAGGCTCATTGGTTAAGTATAAAAGGGGGGAAAGGGGGGCAATTGCTCCTCCCCTTAATTTAGATAAATGTGTTTTCATGCAGAATCATCTAATTTAGTTTAATTTTTTTTCTAGGTTCATTCTAAAAAGGAGATTTTCTGATTAGATTTGAAAGTTCATTGTTTCATAGAGGGAGAAATGGGGGAGCTAATACCCCCCCCCCCTAAATTTAGTGAATTTTTTTTCATGCAGAATTATCTGATTTGCTTCAAATTTGGTATACCAGTTTATTATGTTAAGTAGCTTCCCTGATTAGATTTGGAGGTTCTTTGGTTAAATAGAAAGGGGGCAACGGGGACTAATACCTTCATTTATTTTTCGAGGGGCATTATTATTTGAAATAAGAGTATAATATACAATTAGTGTGAATAGCCTGTGAGCTCAATGCCATCAGTTTAACTGGGCATTTTTCTTTTTATTAGGTTTATTAACGTATAACCCTACCCAAACCCGAAAAATAAATTATAACAGACCGTACCCCGATCCGAGCAAGACAAAATAATTTCAGTCTACATGCAACCCGACCCGAACCTGAGAGTTCCATTTGAAAAACCCGAAATCCCGAACCAAATCTGATAACAGACAAAAATATTCCAAAGATCCATAACCGGATCCGAACAAGACAAATTAGTTTCCGTGGACACGCAACGCTACCAGAACCTAAAAATTCCATTCGAAGTCAACCTGAAACCCGTCCCGAACCAAATCTTAACCGACAAAAATATTCCAAAGAACTATAACCCGATGCAAGTCAGACAAAATAATCTCCGTCCACCGGCAACCCGATCCGAACCTGAAAGTTCTAATTGAGCTCAATCCGAAACCTGGTTGTGGTTGGTTTTCGGGTTGACTTCAAATGGAACCTTCAAGTTCGGATCCGGTTGAAAAAAATTAAACTAAATCAGATAATTCTGCATGAAAACCCATTTATCTAAATTAAGGGGAGGGGCAATTGCCCCCCTTTCCCCCCTTTTATACTTAACCAATGAACCTCCAAATCAAATGAAGGAAGCCATATCGTAATAAACTGGTCAATCAAAATAAAGCAAAATCGAATAATTCTGTTAGAAACCCATTTACATAAATTAAGGGGTCACTAGCCCCTGTCCCTCCTTTCTACTTAACCAATAAATCTCCAAATCTAATCAAGACAGCTCCTTAACATAATAAACCGGTATACGAAATTTGGAGCAAATCGAATAACTCTGCATGAAAAACCCATTTATCTAAATAAAGGGGGTGGGGTCTAGCCCCCTCTCCTCCCTTTATACTTAACTAATGAACAACCAAATCTAATCAGGAAAGGTCCTTAACATAATAAACCGATATACAAAATTTGGAGCAGATCGAATAACTCTGCATGAAAAACCCATTTATCTAAATTAAGTGGTGGGGGGGTCTAGCTCCCCTTTCCTCCCTTTATACTTAACAAATGGACTTCTAAATCTAAACAGGAAAGCTCCTTAACATAATAAACCGGTATACCAAATTTGGAGCAAATCGAATAATTTTGCATTAAAAACCCTTTTACCTAAATTAGGGGGGGGGCTATCCCCTTCCCCCTTTCCTCCTTTTATATTTAACTAATGAGCCTCCAAATTTAATCAAGCCATCTCCTTAACATAATAAACCAGTATACCAAATTTGAGCTAATCGAATAATTCTACATCAAAAACGCATTTATCTAAATTAAGGGGAGAGGCAATTGCCCCCTTTCCCCCCTTTATACATAATAATGATCTTCCAAATGTAATCAGGGAAGCTGCTTAACATAATTAACCGGTATACCAAATTTATTGCAAATCGCATATTTCTGCATGAAAAACCCATTTATCTAAATTGCGGGGGGATAGCCCCCCCTTTCCTCCTTTTATATGTAACTAATGAACCTCCAAATCTAATCAAGGCAGCTTCTTAATTTAATAAACCGGTGTACCAAATTTGGAGCAAATCTAATAATTCATCATGAAAAACCGATTTATCTAAATTAAGGGGGATAGCCCCCCTTTCCCCCCTTTATACTTAAATAATGAGCTTCCAAATCTAATCAGGGAATCTCCTTAACACAATAAACCGGTATACCAAATTTGGAGCAAATCGAATATTTCTGCATGAAAAACCCATTTATATAAATTAAGGGTGGGGGGGGGGGACTAGCCCCCTTTATCCTTAACCAATGAACCCCAAAAACTAATCAAGGAAGCACCTTATCAGAATGAACCTAGAAAAAAAAATTTGAAGCAAATCGGATATTTCTATCAAGAGTTATCGTGTTACGTACATACGTACGTACGTACGTACACACGTACATACAGAATCGGCGGGCACATAAGCTCTCAGGCTTTGATAGCCTGTGAGCTAAAAATATCACCCTGATCGGATAATAAGTGGTCATTTTTCAATTAGCCTAACGCTTTCTAGGCTGTTTGCAATAAGCCTGAAAAATATCAGGCTAATTGGAAAAAGGGAGATGGATTCTCCAATTAGGCCGGCTCTTTGCAAAGAGCCTAGGCTGTTTGCAAAGAGCCGGATTTCTCAATTAGCCTACGACATATATATCTTAAATTTGAATGAAAGGTTTACGTATGCAAATTAATTTGAATAGAGTCATTGTATGTTAAAAGCAAAAATGGTTCTTCAGACATTCTTATTTTGACATAGTAATTTCATAACAATATGCATCATAATTAATTATAATGAAACCGACTAAGGTAAAAATGCTATAAAAGTCATAAAATACTTTTATTTAGATTAACGAGCGTTTCATCGGACAAACGGCGACAATTTCAAAATCATTCTTGATAGTAGCTCGGAGCATCTTACAAAAAAAGTCAACTTTTTAGTTCTTTATTTTGAAAATTCTGTTACAGTACTATGCTTATGTAACGGATTACTGAAATAAAAAGGGCAGCCCTGAATGAAATATAAGACCTCCATACCTTTTTTAACGTCTACACACTTTAAGTTTTACACACTTATAATTCGTTGTAACACTCCTATTAGTGTAAATCTAAGTATTTTCTACATTTACACATATTACATTACATATTTTGCGAAAATATTTCTATCAAGAATCATTTTGAAAATGTCGTCGTTTACGCGATGAAACGTTCGTTAAGGGGTCTCAGGACTCTCACAGATTCATAATTTTTTAAATTTTAATTTCTTTAGATGTTAAACTTCTATCTTTTCTGAACATTTTGATATGATTGTTTTCTTGAAATTCTCATTGGAACAGAAGTTGTGGCTATTAGAATTATACCCGCCCAATAGCTGAAGCGGCGTTTCGAAACTTTGAAATCATATTTCTCCAAATGACGTTTTTGGTCATAACGCTCACGATATCTCAAAAACTTCTGATTATTTTTCATGAAATTTTCAAAACATTTGTTTCATGTTAGTCTAGATAAACTGAAAATAAAATTTCATTTTTATTGTTCAAAAATATATTTTGTTAGGTGATTATATTGTTGACATTTTCAAAATTTTGTATTAGCAAAATACAGCATTGTATTAACACTTTCAGACCCGACTTTAAAATGCTGTGAGTAAAGAAAAATAATTATCATGTTAAAATATCATAATAGGGTGCTAATATACATGTTAACCGAAAAAGTTAAAGGAAGAGTAATTATTTAAAAAGATGGGAAAATGCCCACTGGTATGGAGAACCGGTCTATGAGCTTGCAAAAGTCAAATATTCAGCTCTTGTACTTCTCTTAGGATTTTTGTTCTAAATATCAATTTCTTTACGTAACAAAGCTAGTTAAAGAAACTATAATAATAAATAATGTTCAAAAAGATCATATTTTAGTGATTTTATTACATATTAAATGGTACACAGCAATAATACACACTTTTACAGAGCATTTTCACATATTCCTGTTTTTATATACCAAAATCGACGAGTTTTGTATTATTTCACATGGAAATTAAAAAACAATTTTTTCCTTTGGTGAAGCATATATGCAATGTGCATTTATTGCAGTAGATATGGGTTTTATTACTGCAACCGTAATTTTTACAACGGTTTACTTTGCGTTTATCATCAAATTTTGGAAAATGATCTATACAGTCATTGACATTCTCAGGTTGAGGCCGAACTTCAAACACTCTTTGGCATATCCTTTTATTTTACCCAATAGGCGATAATGATGGTCTCCCCCTTTGTTTATTTTTTTGCTAGACCAACTATGCACAGATGTAAAAATACTGTAACACAGATCTGTAAGGCAGATCACAGAGCTAACCTCATTTTGAAAGGTAACAAATCTAGTATGTTCTTTTTTTAAACTAAAGTGGCCTAAAGTGGCTCAGTGTTTTTGGTATTATAGCCAGCTATTAACAATTAATAAATCAATAGCATGGAATAGCATACGCAGAGTCCATTTTTTTGTGTGTGTGTGTGTGAATTCGATAGCAACTTACCAGTTGATCTAATTTATCTATCCAAGCCATAGATTTGTTGTACAACCTAAGAACTTTGGGTCTTTCAATCTGTATGTTCTTCTTTTCTTTTATGTCCCACTTTCCAACTAAATCTTTATAGTCATCCAATATAGTTATATAAGACAACGATAGATTTATTGTCATACCATTTCAATATAACATTTTTTCTGTCACCACTTACTAGCTCATCGCAGTGCTCCCTCCTTTATTTTGCCATTCCGTTGTCACTTAGAAATTGATGATTATTAAATCAATTTATTCTAATACTTCCAGTTGCATATATATCGCTCTCCATTAAGACTTCAAACAAGTTGTAGGAAGATTTATTATCACCATCAATGAAGCATTCATCATCAGAATCCAATTCTTCAATATCTGATTCTTCAGCACTAGTGATGTGTTTCAAAACTTTTTTTAAATCTTTCGAATTTTTTTAATTATACTTTTGTAAAATAAAAAATGAATATTTAATCTTTCTGATAACTTCTGGCTGTTTTAAAAATAATTCAAATGTAATTCGATTACAAAAATATTATAATTTAACTCTCTAAAGAATCACAACAACCTGTGCTGTATATCCATTATAATGGACATGTAATTTGGCTCCCAGTTTGCCTAAACTATAACCAGTAATAAAATAAAACTATTTCCAATGCTAAGATTATGTACAAACATTATATAGAATAATCACTGACACATTAGAAATAATTTTTCATAAAAAATCAAAACAAAAAGAATACTCATTTTTTTTTTGCATATCGAACCCTGACGCCACTTTTAAATAAAGCAAGCTGTAAACATCTGGTGGCTGTTGCCAAACCAAAAAATCGCAAAAATCTCAAAAGGATTAGTTATTCATCTATTAAATACATGAAATTAACGACCATTCTCATATCTTTTAATATGAATAAAAATTGTGTTTTTAAATCATAAACATTTTATGATATTAAATGTTTAAAATTGTCTTTTTTTTTTCATTTTTTCTAATTTTAAGAGTTCTGAGACCCTTTAATTTAAAGAAAGGTATTTTATAGAATTTTAGCTTTGTCTATAGTAATTTCATTTAAGTAATTGAAAGGACAAGTTTATATTTATATAATTTTATTTTACTAACGGAACGAATGTTTTGCTAAAAAAAGTTTTAGTTTTTAATATAACTAGGTTATCCACCCGCGGCATCCTGAGCTACAGAACATTGGTGAAAACAGTTTTTTTTTTATTTTTAATATTGAAAACTCTATTATTATTTTATACATTTAAAGTATTTTTTTACATTGTCCAAACCAAAAAGCATTTTATATGAAAAATACGAATAATGTGCTCTAATAAGGTCCTAAAATTTATTAAGGGGACGAGGGACCTTAAAAACCTTAACAATCTATTTTTTATTTTTTGTTAATTTCACTTTAAATATTATTCAAGGGTACATTATATGAATTATTGCATGCATTTATAACAAAAAAAAAATAAATAAAAATTAGTTTTTAGAAAAAAATGGAGTTTTACGCGTCGTCTTAGAAATCTTCGAAATGCCCCCTGCGCGTTCTATATCAATGAAAATCCCCAATATTTTTTTATAAAAGTTTGGTTTATCTGTATAAATAAAACTGTGGATCGAATTTTATATATTTGAATGTAAAAGTAAAAAAAAATAAATAAATAAATAAATAAATAAATTGAATTTTTTTTATATATACATTTATATTCAAATATATAAAATTCGATGCACAGTTTTATTTATATATATAAACCAAACTTTTATAAAAAAAATATATTGGGGATTTTCATTGATATGGAATGCGCAGGGGGCATTTGGAAGATTTCTACGACGACGCGTAAAATGCCATTTTTTTCTCAAAGATTTTTTTTTTATAAATGCATGCCATAATGCATATAATGTACCCTTGAGTAATATTTAAAGTAAAATATACAAAAAAAAAAAAATAAATAAATAAATAAAAAATAAAAAATTGAAAAATTGAAAAATTTTGAAAGTTTTTTGAAAAATTTCAATTTTTTTTTTTTTACCTTTATATTCAAATATATATAATTCGATGCACAGTTTTATTTATATATATAAACCAAACTTTTATAAAAAAAAAAAATATATTGGGGATTTTCATTGATATGGAACGCGCAGGGGGCATTTCGGATATTTCTCAGACGACGCGTAAAATTCAACTTATTTCTCAAAAATATTTTTTTTTTGTAATAAATGCATGCCATAATGCATATAATGTACCTTATTTTTAAGGTCCCTCGTCCCCTCGCCGGTGAAGTGGTTAAAGGGGATACCTTCATTTTCGCGGCATGTTAGAAATAAATAGAAGAAAAAATCTATACCGATATCTCTTCTTAAAGAAGCTTATTGATTCTAATAATTCCAGCGGTTTAAGTGCGTAGTTCGATTAAATGTCTATTAAATTTACTTTTTTATTTGTATTATTTTATTTATTGATGCAACTTTAATTTCGTTGAGGAATACTAGCTGGTAACAACTCATTATTTACTTACATTATGTAACGAGCAAACGGGTTAATTTTTCTTAATCGAGCTGCACGCGATATAAATAGATTTATTAAAAATTCTTGAAAAAAAAATATTTTAAAATCATAAAAATTAATAAATTTAGATACAGCTTTCAAACAAATTGCGTTTAAGAGAACATTCTTTTTTCTATTCGGCGGTTTATAAATTGAAATTTTGCGATATATGGAAGTAGAGAAAAAAATGCAATAAAAGCCAAACTTATTAGTCAGGTTTTCCCACCATTATTATGACGTCAGCGTTACTAACCACCGTGTCTTTTCTCTTTTGATATAGATATGCGTAAAATTAAGTAAACGGGAATAAAGAGTTTATTCTTTCGTTAATGGAAATTCTATTTATTTTAACGAAATGAAAATAAATTGGTAAATGTCATAAAATGTCACCAATATTTATAGCCTTTCCATTAGATAGAATATAAAGGTCTATCTAACTAAGATGTGAGATTTCGACAGATAGGATAAACATGACCATCAAATAACTCCATTACATCGATCTGCAGTTTTCTTTTGAAACAAAATTTCAAAATGTAACTTGAAATGTGATTGCAAAATGACGAACAAAATTTTCAAGTTAAATTATCTTAAAGAGATGTTTCGTTGCGAAATATTATTTAAAATAAACGATTTATTATTCTTTTTATAAATGAAATTCCTGCAGCATAAAAAAACGGTGTATAATTTCTGCATTGATGTAGTGCGAATTTAAAGTGAAATTCTAAATCTAGAAGGAAACAAAAAGTGAATTAATTTCCGCACAATGAACGCACATTAAGCATATTCTAATCTTAAGCATATCGAAACGCAGCTCAAGCATAGTAAAATAAGCAATACGAATTATAACAATAACAAAAACAAAAACAACAATAATAATAATAATAGTAACAATATTACTAACAACAACAACATTAACGATAATAATAACAGGGATCGTAAGCTTCAAGGACTTTCACGCACCTTTTATCAGAATTTTCGTAAAGTAGTATTTTCCTTATTTAATGGGAAAAATTCTATCTTCAGGTTAGCAACCAGTACTCTGAGAAATTTATGGTACTAAAACACTTAAATTCTCCTGAATCCCCTGATGTGTTAGACATTTTTTCAAATAAATAAACCATTCTTTGAACAGGAAATTCATTTGCCTAGTGAAATTAAGTAAATTTTAATTGATTACCACATTAAAAGAAGACGCATATCATTAAACAATTTTTGTTGTACTTTTTAGGACTATAAAAAGCCGGATATTGATAAGTGTGATAATAATAATAATAATAATAATAATAATAATAAATATAATGATAATAATAATAATATTTAGTAATATTAATAACTAATAAAACTGATAATTAATAATAATAATAATAATAAATAATAATAATAATTTGATTATTCTATTCATTCTATTAAAAATGTTGACTTATGCAGGCATAATGCCTCATTAATGCACATTATTAATTAAAAAATGACATTTAACTGACATACGTTACAATTCTTTATGTTCTTCTAATTTTTCTGTTATGAATTTAATAGAAATATTTAATGCGCTTAAAGTATACTATTTACAATCACAGAGGAGTGAGTAACGCTTAAACTAATTCACCCTATATAAAAAAAGACACGCGAATAAACACAAAAATATTAAAAGATGCATTTTTATTCAGTCAATGAAATTTTTTTAGTCGTAAATTACTATAAATAAAACCACTTCAAGATTACAATAATCATGAATCTCAAGCGAATTCTTAATTGGAGAAAAATTAATTTATCTTTGTAATTGAAAAATGACGTTGCATCTTTTATGGAGATTTTATTTTGCTAATTACTTTTTTCTGAAAAAATTGCGTTTCCTAATTAATATAAGTAAAATTAAATAATTAGGAGTAGACATTTTATACTCTCGTTAATGCAAATCATGTTTGCTTTAACAAAATGAAAATAAATTCATAAGCGTCACACATAAAGCCATCAAACGTTACTCTTTCGCCATTAGACTTGCCAAAATATTGTTATAAGTAAGTAGTGTAAGCACAGCCACTCCAAATGTAAAATAATGATGAATCCCCAAAGAATTCTTAATTGAAAAAGGAGTAATTTCATTTAAGTAATTAAAAACATATTTTTAAAGATTTTACAACATTGTTGAAAAGTGTTCACGAATTCTCTTTGTCTGTCTATCCGTCCGTACTCTAACTCATGTATATATTGTCAGATTGTCATGAAATTGGTGTACGTTATTGGTGTTTACGGTGATACTTCGGTATTTAAAATGAAGTGTGTAACAATAACGGTTCATTTACAGGGACACGCAAAAAAATTCCGTAAAAGTACGGCCTATGGGAAAAATCGTTTCCGGAGTATTTTAATGATATTACACTATTTTAAATGTATTTATATCTGTATATATCACTGATGTGTACTACAAAACGCTTACTGTATAATCTGGTGTGCATATAATTTATCGTTCACTTACAGGGGCACACTAACGTATTTTACTACAGTACTGACTATAAAGAATAGTTTCTGGAAATCTTTTTTCCTTTATAATACGCGTTTTAAAATTTAAGTACATTTTTACATATTACTGGGATCATTTTATATATATTTTTACTGGGATAATTTTATAGATCATTTTATATATAGATATTCTATAGATCAAATACAGAGCTACACAAATGATCTCTAATGCATTTTCGTTTATTGGCGGATATTGCTGAATGGGAAATTTCAACTGCGCTATGCGGTTATTTGAACTGCGCTATGCGTTTTTCAGCATAATACATGTGAATCTATAGATCATATTATGTGATTTTACTAAACAATACTTAGTATCCTTACATATATTATAACAATTACTAGAACGTCACCTGTAACAAACCACTGCAAGTAATATTAGAAAGAAAATAGCTGTGACTGAATGTTTATTGCGCATGCATCCTTCTCTGTCCTTTAAATTTGTCATAAAATATCAACCTCCACCTGAAACTAAATATATATGAAATTTATTCTATCCAAAATACACTTCGAAATTGTTTATTTTTCTGCAATAAATAATAAAGAACATGTTCAAACCATTCATTAAGTGAAGAAAATTTTAGTACAGAATTATCTTAATCAAGTCACATTCTAATCATCCATTAACCATAGAAAAACCATAATAAAAAAAATAAGCTTATTAATTGAAACTTGGAGGAATTTTAATAACATCAGTAAATTTACGCTACGACCAATAAAAATAACAACAGACAGCAGAATCAGCTTCATCACCCATCATTCGCATTTAAAATCGTTTACAAGCACGGCCCCTGAAGCTAGGTATGTAGAACGCTGGATTCTCAAACACCAGACCAGATAGTGAGTTCTGTTCTTCGCAGAGGAAAAAATCTCGACATAAATCTCCTTCGCTAATAAATATAGGTGTTTCCGAAATTCTCCAAAGATGGCGCCACCAGCGCCTTTTTTTCACTTTTTATAAACAATTCAGTTCACACAATTTCTTAGTGAAGATACAAGAGAAGTATCTGTAATACTACTAAACATTTCTTAGTACACATACTAAAAAAGCACCTGTAATGGCTACTAAAGAATTCTTAGTATGTTCACTAAAGAAATCTATGAACTGTTTACTAAGTTAAATCCAGTAAAGTTACTTAAGAAGAAGCTGTATTCGTTACATAGAAAAGTTCATGGAACCCCAGCTGCCTAGAGATTTTCTAATAGTACTACAGATTTTTTTTTTTTTTTTTTTTTTTTTTTTTTTTTTTACATAAAAGATCTCAAGTGCATTTTCGTTTAGTGGTGGAAGTTGCTGAATGGGAAATTTCAACTGCGATATGAGTTTTTTAGCATAATATGTAATATACATGTGAATATATAAATCATATACAGGGCAGCACAAAAAAGTGGATATTTTTCATACATTTTCATTGCAGAAATTGGGTTTTCGTATGCATTATGCATCTTCTCATTTTTTTTTATTTATTTAGACATACTTTACATTAATAAATTGTAAAGTTTTGTTATAGTATTTTGAATGTATTAGAAAGTGTTTCATAATCTATGCTAAGAGCATGATTTTTCGTTCTTGTTTATGTAATGATATATTTGTGTAATAAGATTCACTTTTCTTTAAAGAAAACGTTTGGTATATAATTTAATAAGCGAAACATTATATTAAAAAACATGCAGAGTACAGTTTATTCATTCGTTAATGCAAATTCCGTTTACGTTAACGAAATGGAAATAAATTGGTAAGTGCCACACAAAACGTCCCCATAATTTATGGAGGCCCATTAGATATCTCTATCTAATTAGGATAGAAAGTTTCGACAGATGGGGGAATCATGACCATCAAATAACTGCATTACACCAATTTACAATTTCCCTCGAAAGAAATTTTTAAAATGAAACGTGAAATGTGAATGTTAATTATCTAACAGAATTTTTGCGTTAAATGCTGTTAATATTACTTTTATAACGAAATATATGAGATTACTTTTTTTTTTTTTTACATTTAAGTGCAATTATGGCTGCATTGAACTAAAATGTATGATTTTCAAATTTCTCTAGCAAAATTTTAAAAATAATAACTTCATTGAAATTTTAAAAAAGCTAATTTTTGTCAACTTATTCCAGCGAAAGGATATTTGAGTAAGCGTAAAATGAACGCAACAATTTAATTTGTTTATCGTAATAAAATATATTTGAATCAGTCATTTCAAAAACCACATAGGGGAGACTAGCCTAATTTGGACCATTTCACTTATTTTCAGGTGTAACTCACTTAATTTTTGGAACATCTGCAAAAGATCATTACACAGGGTCAATCTATTCATCTATTAACTAAATAAATATTTAGATCAATTTCTTTTTGAAAATCTTAAATTTTATTTTAATTTGAAAATTTTGTCAAAAGTGGTCCAAATTCAGCAACTGGTCGCCTAAGTTGGATCCCGAGTCTCCTAAATTGGACCAAATAATATCAGGTTATATTAATGACTAGGGAATATAACTAATTTTATTAAAAGCAAAGTTTGCGATTAATGAAACAAACAAACAAAATAGCAGCAATGAAATATAATGAAATCAAATATCTGAAAATAAGAGTAATTGTTTTAAATCAAAATGTATTCAAAATATATATCAAACTTAACAGTAATTAAGAATAGAAATTATGGAACTAATTGTCAGTTACTTGAATATCATGTAATGAGTGATGCAAAGCTTATACATGGATTTTGTTCATTGTTTTTGTTTTCCAGCGCACACAACATGGAACCGTATATGGCTATCTGAATACTCAATCATCTCTGCTATTTTATTTTTCTTACAAATTAGACAAAATCAATCATCACTGTCTAGATTTTTCTTCTTCGATTCTGAATTATCAGACATTTTTTTTTCAACTGAAGTTTTCTTTACATTATGTTTGTAGTTCTTCTCTTCCAACATTTTCTTGCTAATTGCATGATGCCTATTTTTTAAAACTCGACGTTCCAATTGCCTTTGTGCTGTGAAAGCTTCCTTTTTCTCTCCCCCCCCCCCTTCCCCAAGGTTTAGTTTATATGGCGATGATGTTAACACAACAGTTTGTTTTCTCTCTCTGTACTTTGATTTAACTGAATTTAGCAAGGGAAATAATATTTCTAATGATTTTTTTTTATTTTGCTTTAGGGTAGAATTTATAGCTGCAGCCTTGTTGCAGGCCAATTTCTTGACAATTTACTGTCTTCTTTTTGTTCTTCTTTTTCTGTCACGGGTGTTTTTCTTCCAGACAGTTTGTCTACGTCTTTTTTAACATTTTCATGAAAGTTTGAGATTTTATGCATTTTAATGGCAAAAAAGTATAATTCCACCCTCCAGAACTGTAAAAAGTCTTCCATCACAAATATCCTGCAGGAGGAAAATGTCTGAATTCAACTCTGTAAATCTAATATGCCGTAGGAATAAAGAATTCAAAGAAAATAAATACATTTACATACAAGATAACAGACACTGCAAACAAAATTTATTGCATAGACATGTAAAAATATTTGTATGTTTATATAGGCCTAAACTGTATAAATAAAATTAATCCAGATATTAAAAAAAAATTTTGCATGGAGATAGTAATCCATTATAAAATATAACAAAAAATAGTGTACAAAGCGTACCGTCCTCGAAATTCATTACTTAATTTTCAAATTTATGATCGCATATCTTGTCCAATTTAAGCAATTTAAATTGGCCCAATTACGGCAACTGCGCCATTTTAAAAGAAAGCCATTTTAATTTCATGACTAAGAACAAAAACGAAATAAAACAAATGCGCGTGAAAAATATACGCAATAAACAAATGAATTCATGTAGGTATATGAAAACATAACAACTTACCTTGTTTTTAAAATATTCACTTACGTTTAGTAAGAAAAAATTAGATCAAAACAGCTAACTTTAGGTTTTTAAAAATTGTTTGAAAACAGTACGTGGTAGGCGGAATAATAATTGATTCACTTCGATTATAAATATATCCTGCCGACTAATTCTTTACTTGTGATGATTTGACGGCAAGCGGCAGGCATTGTCAAAAGATGATGGGGGTTTCCAGTTTTAAAACACACAGACGTTCAGACCGACATGGTTGTTGAGAATAACAGACTCGAAGATCATAAGAAAATGAAGTCGATTGAAAACAATTTCACTTTATTAACATTCTCATAATTTGAGTATAGGCGGGAATTTCTCCACTTTACCGATAATAAACAAGAACCAAACTCGATCCATCAAAATTAGCTTAAAAGCTATTCCATCTCTCGCTAAGAAATCCTTTTCGCTTCATTCTATTACCAGTCATTTATTACCTTCGTAAATTCACTAGATCTCTCACGCAGCTCTTAACTACTCCAACAACATCTCAATAAAAACTCAGAAAATCATTCCCAGTAATCATTACCATAGGCCAATGTAGGTTGCTTTCTAAGTGTCAATACTAATGCTGAATGAAAATTCCATCTACCTCAGTAATCTCGATCTCTCTCTACTACCTCTACGCCATATTTCTCTGACTGCGCCCCGACTGGTTGCAGCACTCAGTATTTATACTTCCGCCAAAAGATTGTTCGAGAATATTCTGTATCCTAGCCCAAGATGTAATAAGTGTAAACAAAGTTTAATCCCTTTTGTAGAGATTGTGCTAAAAATAACCTTTTTCCCTTCGCCAGACGATAAAAGAAAACGAATTTATGACTGCGCAAGTTTTAATCTTTGAAATATTCTAGCTGGCATTTGGATATTTTAAATAAAAGAATAAATTCAAATAAGTAGGTTTTTTTGTAACACGGAATAATAATAATATCTTAGCAGTTAAATAAAGATTTTAGGGGAATGTGAGATACCGGGATTTAATAGCGGAATTTAATAGGAATTTAAATAATAACAGTTTTATTAAAGAAATATAAATAGTTAGAGCCATTTTTAGATATACGCAATTTCGAATATATATTTTTATATGGATTAAGATCTTATAGAGATTAATAGACTAGGGTTTTAATTTAATAAGCCGGTATACTATACGGAATATTACTGAAAAAGGAAATTTCATATAAAATACTTTAAACTTGGGGAAGAAATTTAAATTTTGTAATATATATATATATATATATATAGGATGAAATTTTCCATGTGTATAGTACATACTAGTGTCTCAATCAAGTTCATTGGCCAGCTTCATCCGCCAACTTATTTCAAAATGGCGGCCACTGGAATTTTTCAATTTTTATTTATGTTTTCTAACTTTGTATACCAATAGAAAATGCTATGTTTCACAAAATGCATACTCTTATGTATCATTTTTAACAGAATGTTAGAATCATTAAAAGATATTTTAAAGAGTTACGCAGTGTAATTTAACAACATAGGTCATTTTAAAGAGAAAGTTAGGAATCCTAAAAATTTCCAAACGTGTTCACAAAATTCAAATGGCCGCCATTTTGAAACAAGGTGGCGGATGAAGCTAGCCAACGAACTCGGTCGAGTCATTAGTATGCACTATGCATATAAAAAATTTCATCCAAATCGGTTCAAAAATTCGAGAGTTACAGCATGACAAAATTCAGCTATAAATATATATATATATGGATATATATATGGATATATATATATATATATATATAGCATATATATAGTATATATAATTTTAGTAATATTATTAATATTTATTGTTAATTTATTAAAATTAAAACATTGAATATGGTTAAATAAAATAAATGATTGACTATTGTATTGTATTATTCTTTTCAAATAAGTGAATTATTATCTTTGTCAAAATACTTTTGAGCGCTACTGTATCATTATGGTGCGAAATCATATTCTTCATCATTCACAATTGAATTATCTTTCCTAATGTTGAAGATAATTCAAGCTAAATAATGTTTTGATAAAATGGAACATGCTCTTCCAGAATGCTATTTTGAACTCGTTTTAAATCGTCTGATTTTTCACTATTAATTCACACTTTCCATGCATAGGGTTTCGCTGATGGAAGTGACACAGGGGTTAAAAGTTTCTTCATCAAGATAAATGAATCTTTAAGGTATCCATCAACACATTCCTCGGCTATGATAGTGCCTTTTTTAACACTTTTCAACAAAGTTGAAAAGTGTTTATGCATTCGGTTTGTCTCTCAGTCTGTCCACGCTCTAACTCCCGTAAATATACTCAGATTTTCATGCAATTGATAATCCTTATTTAGGGTAACCTAACCATGTTTGGTATTGCATATGAAGTGTGTGGGATTAATATTTCATTTACAGTGCTACCCAAAAGAAACCCATTGCATTATGGTATACGGGGAAAAATCGTTTGCAGAGTATTTTAATGACATTACGCTATTTCAAATGTATTGAAACTGATATAAATTACTGAATTTTACCTCAAGATGATTACGACAGAATAGGGTAGCGATAGCCTTTGTCGTTCATTTACAGGGACACACAAAAGAAATCTTATACAATACTGTCTTTGAGTAATAATTGCTGAAGTGCGTTTTCAATATCGGCTTGCGCTATTAAATTTAACTGTTTTAATCATATACAGCGCTGCTCAAAGTTTTCGGATAATTTCCGAATGTAGTTGGGAAGAGCTGGAATTATGTTGTCAAATGTGTTATGAATTTCCATATGATTGAATTAGACATAATATTTTAAATTATTAAACTATGAAGTTTTGTTACATTATTCTGAATGTGTTGGAAAGTTTCATGTATTATTTGTGCATTTTTAAACGTTGGTTTTTCTGCTTTTTAGTATTGGAAAGTGTTTCATAATCTATGTTTGACGTATGTATTTTTCTTTCTTGTTTATCAGAATTATAGTGAAACTCTTCTATATCGGAGGAGCAAATGTTTTTTTCTTCATTTCGAACACTTTTCCCGCACGAACCTGTTGACAAATATGCATTTTTATATAAAGTATTCCACCATTACTTTATGTCCAAAACATCTTCAGTTTTCAGTTCTTTTGCTGTAAATGCTGAACTGGATTTTGAAACCAAATCAATGTGTTCTGCTGGAACATAGATACGATCGTGATTTCTAACATTTTTTTATCGCCTCAAAATCGCGGTGAATGACCGCGTACGGGAAAATAGTGATAATTTTTTTTTCAAATAGTCAATAAAATAGTTTGGAGTCAATAAAAGCCAACAAAAATGACAACATCTGATTCGTTTTATTTTATCCAGGGCAACCATCGGAAAACAGATATAAATTCGTAATATGTGCGTCCATTATTATTTTCAATATAATGCAACAACATAGAGCAAATCTCATTTGTTCCCTTGCTAACAATGCCTTCCTGATGCATGTAAAATATCTATTTAACTGTTTTAAGTTTTTTATACCAAAACAATGAGCCCATAGTTTTTAAAATAAAAAATAAAAAATTGTATTGGTATGTGTGGTAGTGGTAGATTTTGCATAAAATCGAACGATATGTTTCCAAAGTCTTCTGGTATTGCATGCAGAAACCACTTAATTCCTTGACTTATGCCGATTAAGTAATGAACGACAATTAGAAGGTATTGTTTGAAGAGGAAGGAATACACTGACTTATTATGGTTATTACTCAGTCCATAGCGCTACCTTTAAGAAAGCATTTCCGACAAAAAAATAAAATAAAATAAAATAAAAACTTGACATGTGGTTTTTGAAATGACCTATTCATTTCATGTGATCTGATTCATAGATATAACGTTCTAGATTTCTTCTTTATCCAATAAGGAAGAATCTATAATTTTTTTAAAATTTTACGTTATATATATTACCTATTTATTGTAGAAGAAAAATTAACAATCACTCTACCCAGTTCTAGACAAAATTATACATAAAATACAATTTGGAGTTATTTTATTATTAAATATTTTCATAATAAGTTTTTTTTATTTCATTACAAAGAGTTTATTAGAAATGGTATATCTTTTAACAGTATTACAAATTGTACATAAATAAGAAAAACGCAAAGTAAATATATTTTATTATAAAATACTGAGATTTTGCTATTGAAAATTTTGAAGTTTGAAAAAAAATGTGACAGAGCGCACTCACCCACATATGTAAATTAAAAAAAATTGCACTTTAAATTTAAAAATGTAGGGGAGACAAGGGAGGGTTGATCCTTTTTTTACAAAATGATTTTTACTTTTTTAAATATTGGAAGTTTCGTATAAAATTTTATTCTTTATACAATCAGTTATAAAAATGAAATTTCTACATAAGTATACTATATAAGAAACTTGTAAAATGTTTGATTTTATACATGAGAAAATAATGGGTCAAGGCTCCCCACATATTGTAGATTTGACCCACTTTATTTTAAATTGAAATGTTTGTTAATGAAAATAAAATCAGTTTTTAAAAAGGTAGAATAACTTTATGCTACAAAGTTTGATTATTTTTTTTTAATATTTGGGGAAATGTGACGTGTAAGCAAACCTGCTTAGATGGAATTCAAGGCACTCGAGAAAAATTCCATTTTAAAAACCCATTTTTTTACACTACACCTGGCAACACTAGTTGCCACATAGTTTAGCTTCATCTCATTGAGTTCATTTTGGTGAAATTTGTCTACATACCTTCCTAAACTGTTTTGATCAACGTTATGTTCTTTTGCAGATTGTTGAATACTTCTTAATGCTGCTGATTTCATCATTTTTAGTATTTTTCATACTTTCTATTTACCTAATATGGATACTATTTAAATGAAATAAAAGACCCTCTCTACTTTAAAATATTTATTTCAGTAATTTTTTTCTTCCTTCTACAGCATTTTCTCTCGTCGTCATTTAATCAGTTTTAAACATTTTCCTTTCTTTTCAATTTACTGTCGTTTTACAGCATAAATTTTCATTATTTTTGAAATATAACCATTAGCCCTTCATTATGTATAGTGTGTATTAAAAGTATTTCTAAAACGCTTAATTATGGAGCTTTGACCACCTGTTCAACCATCCCCACATTGACTGGGCCAAGCCTCCGCACATGGCCACTTTTTAAAGTATAGTACATACATGATTATGTTTAGCCTAATTTACTGTACAATCTTTATGCCTGGAATGAAAGCTCAACGTTTCTGCATTACTTAAACCTATTTACTTAAATTTCTATGGTATATTTTATACAAGAAAATCTTACAAAAATTTTCGAAAAAATACACTTTTTAAGCTGAAAACTCTTCACAATTGACTTTTCCATACCTATTTCAATTATCTTCGTGAAACAAAGACTATTGTTTGAGCATTTCAGTAGCTTTAGTTGCCACCTATTTTCAAAATTCTGAAATTCTTTTAATTATGAAAACTGAAGGATGGGTCAAGCTCCCTTATGGTCAACCCTCCCCAGTCATCGATCCCTATGTCAGCGATATATTATATGATTTTTTTAGTACATATTTACGCAGAACGTAGAACTAATATTCTTTAAAGCAAATGTAATAGTTCTTAGGGATATTACTTTTTTTCAGATTGTCTAAGAAAATAAGATATTTTACTTAAAATGGAAATAGGACAAAATAAAAATTAATTATATTTGTGAAATAATCAATACGGCTTCGCATCAGATACCTCATACGATGCTAAAGCCCAATCTTTGAAGATTGGAGAAAATATCGTGCAAACAAAGAAGAAGTAATTGAAGAAAGATGGTTAGGACAGTGGTCAGATATGATTTCTGAGATAACAGAAATAATTTAAAATTTATACTTAGAAATCCATTTATAAAATAACTTGTATAGCTCTATGTATTACATATAATTTATTTTATGGTCTTCAAAATCGATAAAATTTGAGAATATACCTTTTTAAAAAAAAAAAATATTCAATCCATATTCCTCTTCTTACAACGTTAAAGAAAAATTTTAAATTTAGATATGTTTCTTCCTTTAATAAAAAAAAGTCACAGAACTTAAGCAAAACAGTTTAAAATGTGATGTGAGTCAGTCATATGGTATTAAATGCTGTTAAGTATTTAAATTCTTTAAATCATGTAACATTAAATAAAAATAAATGTATATAACGGCGACTTGCCAAACATATATTTACAATATCACTATAATGAAATCCTCTCAGGATTAAGTACACACTTGCTGACCTCCCGATTTTTTCACATGAAAAAAACATACATTGAACCAGAAAACGTATTTAATTAAATGTTTCTTTCTTCTATTCGGTAATCATGTGAAATCTGTTTCATTTTATTCATTAAATATAATTTCTGTTTCAAAAGTATGTTTCTTGATTTGAAAAACAGAGGGAAAGTTCACATGCGTGTAAATATCAATAGCTATAAATAGGTTTTGTTAAAAACTTTTAAAGTAAAACAATAATATTATTAGATTTTTTTAAAAATCAGTCAGTTCTTAATCCAAAACTTTTAAATGCTGGAAATATCTTTTTTACTAAATGTAACATTTTCTCGAGCTCTGTGTAGTATCATTTAATTTTATCAAACGAAGAATGGTTTAAGATGCTTCAATTAACGTTTGTTTGATGGAGAAATTTATACTTAGAAATCCATGTATAAATAAACATTCCATGCTCTATGTATTACATTTAATTTATTTCATGGTCTGTAAAATCGATAAAATTTGAGAAAATACATATATTTTTAAAAGTTATTTTCAATTCATATTATTTTTCTTACAACGTTAAAGAAAACTTTTAAATTCAGATATATTTCTTCATTTAATTTATACAAAATATCACAGAACCTAAGCAAAACAGTTTAAAATGCAATGTGAGTCAGTCACCTGGTATTAAATGCTGTTACCTTGACATTTTCTTATGACTTACACATTAAATCTGCTTCTAAAAACATTATTTGCATCTAATAAATTAACTTATGTACGAATTTTCTTTTTCATTCTGTAATGAAATTAAAAGACAACTGAAAACTTAAAAAAACGAAATGATTCTTTTTATTATTAAGTAGCAAATATTTAGAATGTAATTATAATAGAGCGCTAAATATTAAATTAGAAATAATTAGATATTTTTTTCATTAAAATCAAGATTGCTATAACTACTTTATTAAATGATGTCAAGTTTTTTATTAAATTTTAATCTAAATATATTATATTCATAAAAATATAAACGTGTTTTTCAATTACTTATGAATATAAAATTAAATATTTATTAAATTTATATCATGTCGAAAGAAACGAATTACTCCTGTTTTTAGTAAATTTAGGTATTTAGATATTAATTAAACCGTTATATAATAATATAATGTTTGTAATTGCATTTAATATTGTTAAAAAAATTTTCATACAAATATTTTGTATATGTTGTTTCTTTTCATTATTAAGTAGCAAATATTTAGATTGCGATTAGAATAGAATGTTAAATATTAAATTAGAAATAATTATTTTTTTTCATTAAATTCAAGACTGCTATTAACTGTATTTAATAATGCTGTCAAGTTTCATAATAAAATTTAATCTGAATATCTTATATTGATAAACAAATGGACGTGTTTTTCCATTACTTTTAAATATTAAATCAAATATTTGTTAAGTTAACATCATGTTGGAAGAAACGGATTTCTTCTATTTTTAATAAATTTAAGCATTTAGAAATCAATTAACCAATAATATAATGTTTCTAATTGTATTTAATGATGTTAAAATTTTTTCATACAAATATTTTGTATATGTTGTTTCTTTTTATTATTAAGTAGCAAATGTTTACATTGCGATTAAAATAGAACGCTAAATATTAAGCTAGAAATAATTAGATTTTTAAAAATTAAAATCAAGTTTGCTAATAACTGCATTTAATAAATGCTGTCAAGTTTGATAATAAATTTTAATCTTAATATCTTGTATTCATAAAAATATAGACGTGTTTTTCCTTTATTTATAAATATTAAATCAAATATTTGTTAAATTAATATCACGTCGGAAGAAACGGATTTCTTCTATTTTTAATAAATTTAAGCATTTAGAAATGAATTAACCAATAATATATTCTTTTATAATTATTATTTAATTATAATTAAATTATTATTCCAAATTACATTTTTGCAATTATTATTTAATTGCAATAATGCTCTAATTGCATTTAATATTGTGTATATAATTTATTAATACAAATATATTGTATATTTTAATCACGAATGTTCGCAAAATTAGCATTAAATAAGAATGTGCATTTTTACGGAATATAGGTTGGCCAATGTGTTGGTTCTTTTTTGAATCACGAATACTTCACAGGTTATTTGTGTCAGATGTCATGTGTCATGCAAGTCTGAACTGGCAAATGTATGCCATTTGTAATTATGGATTTATTCACAACACAACAACTGTGCAACTGCACACACTGCTCAACAAACCATCAACTTATTGAACGAGAAATTTCCAGATCGCGTAATTTCAAGAAATTCTGATGTGAATTATTTGCCAAGATCGTGCGATTTAACACCAATGGATTATATTCATTATGGGTTTCTGAAATATAAGGTGTACGCAATGCCCCCCGCACAATCCAAGACCTCAAACCTAACATTCGGGCTGAAATTTTGGCCATGGATCCGCTCAGTCTGGGTAAAATTATCGAAAATTTTGATGTTCGGAGGATGGCATGTAAGCGGAGCCGCGGTGGCCACATGTGCGATATTGTATTCCATACATAAATGGCATAGACCCACCTTCCATGTTCAATAAAAAATTTCGATTTTCAATCATAAAAAATGTGTTTTCTTTCATAATAAAAAAAAGAACTAACAGATGAACCACCCTGTAGTTCATAACTTTGATAATTATGTTGCATGAATATGAATGTCTCTGAATAATTGGGAGATAGTTTACCTGGAAATGTATTACACTGGTTATCAAAAATTAAGGAAAAGTCACAAAATGCTAATTTTCAAATACGCGAACACTCAAAAGGAAATAATATAATTCGAGTAATTACTATATCTACAACACAGCTAGTCCATATAAGATCTCATTCATGTCACACATGGTCACAAGTGTCACAGTCACTACGGTGAAGCAAAAAAATAGGAAATTCCATACATCTCATTATGAGTCTCAAATGATCACTATATGTGATTTCACTGAGACGTCACTGTGACTGCTGCTTTGTGACGAGTCACCATGTGACTCTACAATGTAGTTACATTGTGACTCTCATGTGACTGTCATTTGTAGACTCAATTTCAAAGTCATCGTGAACGCTGCATTATGATAAGTTACGAAATAATGTCACATTAAAGTCACGTCATGACTTTAAGGTGACAGAGAGACTATCATTGACTTCTCACATTGACTTCTCAGTGGAGTCACATATAGTGATCAATTGAGACTCATAATGAGATGTATGGAATTTCCTATTTTTTTGTTTCACCGTAGTGACTGTGACACTTGTGACCATGTGTGACATGAATGATATTTTATATGGGCCAGCTGTGTTGTAGAGATAGTAATTACTCGAATTATATTATTTCCTTTCGAGTATTTGCGTATTTGAAAATTAGCATTTTGTGACTTTTCCTTAATTTTTGATAACCAGTGTATTTTTTTAGATGCAGAGTTAATGAAACGAAGATTTTAAATACTCAAATTATTCACTGCTGATTTTTTGCTGTTATTTATCGGGCTTTTAGAACAGTTTCGTGTGTATACATTCCCATTTTTTTGCTATTTAAACATTTTCCAAAATATTATATTTTAAATTCATAATGAAAAATTAACTGCCAACATTTTGTAGCTGTTTAATATAATTAGTATGTTCAAAACTTTTCTTCTTTCGATTTTAATATAGAATGATACATAATTTTCATTATTAATTTAGACACAGGATGTTCCTAAAGTCTGTATACATTTTAGAGAAATATGCTCTAAATCCTATTTTTCCAGGAAGATCTGACATAAAATATGGAGAATAAGGAATAATTAATCTTGATTGTGCTCGTTTATATTTAAAATAGAAAAAATCCCTGCCGGCTCGGACCTACAGGCGGAGGTAGATTTCGAAGTTAAGTACTAAATTCTCCAACAAAACTTTAATCAAGATTAGCGATAAACCCAGTTCCTTCACTAAGAATGAGCTCTAGGGAGCTAAACATTTTGTGAAAATTCTAATATACACGAATAATCACACGGGTGTATATGGAATAGGTTTAAAAATGGCTAAAGCAAATTCAGAGAACCTTAAGTGTTAAAATATGTTAAGGTTTCCATAGTCGGGTTTTTATCATGTTTTAATACGTTTCTTCAAACTCACATGACGTTACATATTCACCTGCTGAGGTCTATTATATTTTTAACATGACGCAATATTTTGATTTTTTTTTAATTCGTCAAACTATTCATTTCATTTTTTGTTTTCATGAGGAAATCTTGCTCTAGAAATCTTATGACGTAATATTCAATTTGTTTTCAATTCGTCAAACTGTTTATTTAATTTAATTTTCACGTGAAAATCTTGCAAAAAAAAAAGCAATTGTTGTGGTGAGAATTTTATTGTTTTTTTTTAATTGTTGGCAATTGCTATAACCGAAAAATATTTATTTTTTCCTGTCATTGTTGTGAAAGAGCTGGTTTTATCAGAATCATGTTAGGACAGTATTCAAAATTTTGAACCCTCCCCATTTCCATTCCCTTGGGCCAATTTTACCCATTTTCAATCCCCGCCGAGATATTAGCCATCTCAAATTTGTTGGCGAGTTTGAAGACGATCCGTGCATAATTGCGACTTTTATCGTGCGGGAAAAATTTAGTACATACATACATATATATATATATATATATAAACTTTTTAGGTGGGGGTGGTTTTGGGTTTTTGGGGTCCTATAATGAAAAGTTATGAAGGAATTTTTCAAAAGTCGCACCATGGTAACGACTGCAATAGGTAGAATTTCTTACGGAATCTACCTAAAAATATGGCTAAACATATAAAAAAAAAATGCAAGTGGACATACACAATTTAGAACATTATAAATTAACACATTTAACATACTTTTAAAACAAACATTTTTTAAACATATAAACAGCTGTTCTAAATTAATAAGCTTTTCTCTTTTCTTTCTTTCTTTCTATTTTTTTTATAACTACGAAGAATTTTTTTTTTTTTTTTTACCTGTCTAAATTAAAACTTCTATAAAATCTTGCTGGCCAACAAATTGAAAACGTACAATACATTTTACCCAGATAAAACGAAGCTAAATTTAGAACTCGAGAACAAAAGAGAACTTTTTCTAATATCAATTTCGATAATCGTTTTAAATTCATTGAGACCCTCGCTAAACAACTTAAGAATTAATTTAATAGAGAAATACAGTTATACTATTTTTTTCCTATGATATTGTTTTGACTTTTTTTTCTTTGTGGAGGGATTATTAATTTCTACTTTTAAAATATATAAAGAATATATGTCATAATATTCCATAAAATATTAATTTAAGGAATTCTGGAATTTTATAAAAGCATAAAGCTTTTTTTTTTTTCTTACTAGAAAGATTTTCCCTCTTTTTAAATAAATACGTGATGAAATTTAAAAATATCTAATTCTGCAAAATGACAAATTATTTTGAGATATTCTCATGAGATTCGTTTAATAAAATTTGTGTGCAAAAATAAATCAGCTTGTCTCTTTAAATTTCAATACAAGTGGAGTTTTTAAAATTCAGTAAGCAACTAAATTTTTCAGCATCATATACAAAGAAACTAATAGATAAATAAAAATAGCTGGAATTTTACAAGATTTGAAAATATTCCAATTTTTTGAGTATGTGTGTTTACCGTATATTTTTAATAATATCTTAGCATACTCAAGATTTATGAAATTAACCTAATCTGGTCGAAGTCATATTTATTCTTGTTGTTATTTATAAAGTGGTTTAAAAAAAAATTAAATGTTTAAGTTTAAATAGTTTAAGAAAAATAAATGGTAAATAATCACTGAAAGAAAAAAATTCAAGGTAATGAAACTAAATAATTGCAAAAAAGGACATCATTCACTAAGTATATTCAAATACTAATAGCTACTAATATTTATTACCATTATAATGACATTTCTTTTCAGGGTCAGGACATGTATTATCCGATAAATATTAACATAAGCACTAAACTTTCAATATCTAAAACATTTCTATCAGAAAGAATACTTCTTTTTTTCTTTCTTTTTTACTTAGAATAGTAATTTAGCAAATGGTTTTACAGCTAAAATTTTTAAATCTGAAATATATAAATATATTTTAAATCAGCAATTCTTTTAATAAATTACCTTAAACATTTATAGTAGTAAAAAAAAAAAAATTAATTTACATGAAACTTTAAACAGATAAATAAGATATATCCATTCCTAAATGTTATCTGTGCATCTTTATGCACTGTCTACATAAATATGAAGCTTGTCTTAATGTATTAAAATACTTTTAATTATATTTAGATTTATTCTTAAGCTATGTAATAATAGAAAGTAATTGTTCTTATAAAAGAAAGTACATCGCTATTGTATTTTACAAGACCTAATTTTAAAATTTATAACTGAAAATGATGTTCCAGTCAGCACATTCCGAGATCACATTTCCTTAAAAATACATTTAAAAAATTCAAAATTAACAAATAATTATTCAGTGCTATGTTTAGTTTACTATGAAAATTTTGCATTAAACGTTGAATGAAGAAATGTATAAATCGAATCTTTTTCAAAATTTAAAATAAAATTTACTATTAATTTTAAAGTTTTTGGAACAAAGAAGCATTATGCAGTTGCAATATGAATACGAACATACAATCAAAACTTCGAATTTTCAGTTTCAACTTCTTTAAATATTTCACAAACACATATAAATAACAGAAAAACATATATGACTTACCCAGATAACTTAATTAATTCCTATGCCTGTTTCTATACCATACACTTTTTTCTGAAAGTGAATCTCTGCAGTTTCATTTCCATGTATTTCGTAGTAGTACAGTAATATACTCTTCGAAGTTGAATTTCAACGGACTGAATAGTCCAAGGTAAAAGAAACTGATCAGAGAACAAAAGAGGCTGCAGATCATTTGGATACACCCCTGTTCTGCACATTACTCTTTCGACGGGGTCTAAAAATTTCAAACGTGTTGTAAAATCAGAGTTAAATGTGTTTTAAAGGGGTTTTATAAAGCGTTCAGAAACTGAATGTACCCTTATAATTAGAGGGAAATACAATCTGAACACATTTCCTATCCTTGTAAGTTCTAAGTATACTTTTCAACACAAAACTTTTCCTCGCGCAACACAATTGTAACACATTCTAAATGCAATCAAAATGCTTTTGGTTAAAAGTGTGCATTATTATGTTCACTAAGCGTTGTGCAAAAGTGTTTGAATTCATTTGCAGTATATAAAATGCGTCAGGACTCAATGCCAGGTGCGAGCTTCACCAAGTGCTTCAGTGACCCCAATGTAAAGTAAAAGATGTTTTGTTCTTTATTAAAAAACATTTTAATGATATATATATATATATTTAAAAATATTTTTTAAATCAAAACTCATGTTTAATATACAAACAATTTAATTTCTAAAACATTTAATAATTTCGATTGAATATGATTATTCACTCTGATATATAAAATAATGCAATGTTACGCATTGTAATTAAATGAATAGTATTTTATTTTAACAACATTTCAAATTTCTCGTGAATCTAATCAAACCGACATTCTTCTATTTTAATTAATTTCGATCTCTCGAATTTTAAGATTCGGAAACTGAGTAAGTTTTCAAAAGACTTTCATTCGTTAATGTAAATTTCATTTCAAATAAAGTAAGGAGTATTCGCTTTTAAACTGTCATACGAAATATCCATGTAAATGTAGAAAAGGGAATTAATCTGTTGCCTAATCATAATGAATTAAACTATTGGGGTTTACTTTAAATTTAAATTTAAAAAGCCTTTGTAATACTAATGTACACATATATTGGTTTAGAAAGTAAACAAGAACATTAAATATTGTTAAATGTATACGTATAAAAAATAAATTCAATTTCAAAGGTATTTATAAGTAAATGATGTACACAACTTGTGCAAAATGCAGCATTACTCATGGTAATTATAAAACATATTATTATAAAATATATTACTATATTAAGTTTTAAGTGTATCAATTGACAAATTTAAAAAGTAGATTGAAAATTGAAAAAAAAATAAGAAAATAAACAGAAAGAGAGAAAAAAAGTTAAAGAAGTAATGTTGTTTTAATAAATCGAATTATAAAGTGTTGAAAAATCATTTTTTTTTTTAATGAGGATTTTTTAACTGCTTGTCCCACTTTTTCCAGAAAATTGTGCCAAACGTTATTATTTTCTATAGGCTAGCTATTTTTAGACCACTGCTGTTTATTTTATCAGTTTATGCCTTGTTATTAAAAAGCAATGAAATACATATATTAGCTAACATCCCGCTTTGGCTCTGCACGCTTGACATTTTATTTGAAAATAACAGCTATGTTTTTTTTTTATTTATTTAAGTGAACTATATGGAGCACAAAGCTGCTACAATGCTCATGCTTAATATAACATCTAAAGAGAATTTCAGACACCAGACATAAGAATTTGTAAGATGTTTATTTAGGGAAAGATAGATTAATAATACACACCCCAAAATACCAATCTAAATGTGTGTTAAAAATATTTAAAATTTGTCCTAAAATATGCGTTTGAATTATTATTAGCCATCTATGAAAAAAGTTGTTATGATTATATATAGTTTTTGAAAAATATCTTCATTTTAACAACTCAATTTAAAACTTTTACAAGATAAATATTTTACAGAATGAAATGATTTAAATTTAAATGCCATTCAAGTGGCAGTTTATAAATAATAAGATCATAAATTATGGCCTACTTTATAAATTATGAAAGAAAAATACTTATTTTCAAAAATTCTTCTTATTACCCGGTTTGTTATTTTTGACTAAACAATAAGAAAAAAGCCTCTCGTATTGTGTTTTTACCTTCCCTTACCTTTCTATAACTAAAAAAAAAAGAATATTTTTAATTACATAATTTTTGCTAAACGCATTTCAGTGTTAATTCCATAACCTAATTCAGTTATATATATTCATATGTTCATTCGAAGGCAGACATTTATGGCCGTGGTTAGGGTAAAAGAGAGATTTTTCCGTTAAAATTGAATTTAAGAAAAATTATAATAAATACAAAGAATGGGTTTGAATGTTTTAGCAAAAAGTTTAACTTTAGTCAATATTGTAGACTTTAAATTAATTTTAAAATATCATTGTCTCATTAAAATTGTATATATATAACCATGTTTTTTGTTAATATTTTCCGTTATTTATCTTCTTATGTAGCATTAATCAACATTTGATTATTAATGGTTTTAATCACATAGTATTGCTTGACAACTACACTAATAGACTAAACAAAATAAATAAAATAAGACAGACTTGAATACAGTTTTACTAAAAACGTTACATATACATTCAGTAAATGTTTCGCCAAGCAACCGCAAGGCAGTACAATTTAACCATTGTAAAAATAAACAACAGAATAAATCAAGTACAGTTAAAGTTAAAGTCATTTTTTCAAAAACAAACAATATTCATCAGGAATAGAACAGGGTTCATTCAATGTTGGAAACGTAATTGAGTAAACCAGCCTTCTAGAAACAATCTACCATGATAACTGTTACAACCTGATTTCAAAATACAAGCATTTGTAAATAGCGGGAAAGACATTGAATGAAGACTGTTTCATTCCTGGTGAATATTTTTTGTTTTCGAAAAAATAATTTTAACTTTAACTGTATTTGATTTATTCTGTTGTTTGATTTTACAATGGTTAAATTTGTATTAATGAGGCCTTGAGGTTAATTGGCGAAATGTATATTTAATGTTTTTAGTAAAACTATATTCAACTCAGTCTTATTTTATTTGTTTTATTTTGTCTTTTTAAAGTTTAAAATTCAGACGTTAATTGTATGTATATTGCAAATTACATTGATATTAGCTCATTTTATTATTAAAGAGCTAATTCCTATATTACGTTTTTTATGGTAGAAAAATAAGTATTTTTTTAACGGCAGTGCAACTGTATTCTTATCGGTGATTGTAAAAGGCGGAATCTTTAAATTCTATAGATTTTCAAAGTATATATATATATATATATATATAAAGAAATACCTTAATTTATGCGGATTTTTTTTTTTTTTTTTTTTTTTTGCAAAATCTTAATTTCCTTGGTCGTATGATTTTATAATCACAAAATGCATAAAAGCACAATCAATTTTCTAAAATAGAAAATAAAAAGATAACTTAATAAATAATAACTAAACTGATAACTAAAGATAATAAACTAATGATAACTAAAGATAATAAAAAAAGTTCTCTGCAAAAAATATCCAAATAAAACTATAGTGAAAGCACGCCCCAAAGAAACAAACAAAGCGTATCAAAAAATCTCAGTTAGTCCATAGATAAATATATTTTATCCGTACAAAATATGTTAGTATTCAAACATTATACGTTCATGGCGTGCATTTACGGGACTTCGCACTTTAGCTTCAAACAGTTGCATTTTCTGTAAAGGTATACTGAAAATACTCGTCATTTACATACTTTTTATGTGTTTTCCTGCAGTAGGTGTATTATGGAAGTTCTCGTTCTGAGAACATCCATAATGCAAAAATCGATAACTTCAAGTAATAATAATTACATGTACATATTGAAATTCATCCTTTCCAGAGAAAGTAATTTAAAACTATGCATTTTTCAAAATCTTTTAAAGTTATTGCCTTTTTACTTTCTTCTATCTTCAATAGAAGAAAGTATTGTAATCGAAATTTTTTTCGACTTCCGGTTTTCGACGGATTTGCATGTTTTAGGGGTCAGAGATTCCAAAAAACATGTTTATAGAAAATGTCTGTCTGTCTCTGTGTCCGTCTGTCCGTCTGTCCGTCCGTCCGTCTGTCCGTCTGTCCGTCCGTCCGTCTGTCCGTCTGTCTGTCGCCATTGTACCACCAAAAAGTGTATGAAGTTATGTATAGAATTAAACCAAAATTTTATTATAAGTTTTTGGCTATGGCAAGCAGGTTCTCCCGGAATTTGGAAAAAATTCGCCGGTAGGGGGCGCTGATATAACAATTTTTGTGCGATTTTGAATATTGTACCATCCAAAAGTGTATGGAGTTATGCATAGAATTGAACCAAATTTTTAGTTTATGTTTTTGGATATGACAAGCAGGTCCTCCCTGAATTTGGAAAAAATTCGCCGGTAGGGGGCGCTGTAAATGAGTTTTTTGTGCGATTTTGAATATTGTACCATCGAAAAGTGTATGAAGTTATGCATAGAATTGAACCAAATTTTTATTTTAAGTTTTTGGCTATGGCAAGCAGGTCCTCCCTGAATTTGGAAAAAATTCGCCGGTAGGGGGCGCTGTAATAGCGATTTTTGTGCGATTTTGAATATTGTACCGTCCAAAAGTGTATGAAGTTATGCATAGAATTAAATCAAATTTTTATTTTAAGTTTTTGGCTATGGCAAGCAGGTCCTCCCTGAATTTGGAAAAAATTCGCCGGTAGGGGGCTCTGTAATAGCGATTTTTGTGCGATTTTGAATATTGCACCATCGAAAAGTGTATGAAGTTATGCATAGAATTGAACCAAAAAAAATTTTAAGTTCTTGGCTATGGCAAGGAGGTCCTCCCTTAATTTGTAAAAAAATCGCTCGTAGAGGGCGCTGTAATAGCGATTTTGTAATATTTTTGTGCCATTTTTAATATTGTACCGCCGAAAAGTGTATGAAGTTATGCATAGAATTGAACCAAATTTTATGTGTTTATTTTTGGTCATGTCACGAAGGTCCTCCCTGAATTTGGAAAAATTCTGCCGGAAGGGGGCAGTATAATTGCGATGTTTGTACCATTTTCATTATTGTCCCATCGAAAAGTGTATGAAGTTATCCATATAATTGAACCAATTTTTTTGTGCATGTTTCTGGCTATGGCAAACAAGTCCTCCCTGAACTTGAAAAAATTTCGAAAGAAGGGGGCGTTATAATTCCGATCTCTGTGCCATTTTCATTATTGTACCATCGAACAGCGTAAAAATTTATGCATACAATTGAACCAAAATGTTTGTGCTTGTTTTTGGCTTTGGCCAACAGGTTCTCATTGAATTTGGAAATATTGCGCGGTAAAGAGGCTCCGTGCTAGCGATTTTTGTATACTTTTCTTGATTTTTCGTAGTTCTATTGTGCATCGGCGGCTCATGCAGCGGCGGGAACTCGCTTCCTGGTATGCCGGCTATTCGCAAACAGCTGATAACGACAGAATAAGGAAAAATTAATAATTTTAACAAATATCATGATATAGATTAACTCGTTTTTAGTCCGTTTAATTGACTTGAGCAGAAATTTAAGATGAAAATCAAAGTTGGTATAGTATTGAACTAATAATATTAAAGTATTAACATGTGTAACTAGGTTTTGAAATATTAAGATGTATAAGATAGAAGAAAGTTTTGGGATTGGCACATCCAACTAGTTTAGGTAGATTTCGTATGAAATACTACCCATTACATTATCCCCTATGTTGGAGTTTCTGAAAAAATTTTGCAGATCTACACCGATCATGACACCTAGAACCCAAAACTACCCTCAGTAAAAAACTTTATATATCTATCTAGCTATCTATATATATCACTTTCTTCTGGACACGATAACTTCCACGATTCTGCACAAATATATTCCAAACTGATACATAAAATCAAGGGGCATAAAATCTCGGTCAAGGTCGTTAATGGGCAAAATCGGACCAAGAGGATAGAATTAGGGAGGGGTTTTGTGAAAAATGAAAAAACCCATAACTTCTTAAATTGTGTACACATCAAATCAGTTTAAAGTTTTTATTACTTCTAAAAATAGGGCAAAAAATGTATATGTCACAGATTTTTGATAAAATTAAAAATGGGCTCAAGGGGCGCAAAAAATAGGCTTTTTGGGAGAAAAAAATTCATCATTTTGTTAATTCTCAATATATGAAATCGAATTAATTTTATTATAAATCTCCTTAATATTGTCTACAACTTTTATCTTCACAAGTTTTTGATAGGACCAGTTCGTACCGCAAAAGAAAATTAAAAACAAAAACAAAGGGGGGGGGGGGGGGGGGTTCAAGTAGAAAAAAATCCATAACTCCTTCAATTCACTAGATATAAAATCCCATGAATTTATCATACATCTTCTTAATAGTTTCCACAACCTTTATATAGACAAGTTTTTGATAGGACCAATTCTTACAGCAAAAACAAATTAAAAATACGCAGCGGTTGAAGAAAAAAATCATCTTATTAAGGGTGTATTCAAATCCAAATTGCTTATTTTGTTAGTCATTTTTAAATTCATTTTTGCTCTCAAACGCATCCAATTGGTAGATTCTCTTATTCAGAAACTATATAATGTACTGTAATGGTCGACTTTTCGATAGAGGCAGAATATATTTAAAAAAATGATGTCAAAGTGGGCATTTTGAATAGAATTTACCGAAGCGATTGTGTTAGAAATCAAAAATATTGTCTTACTGAGAAAATAATTGTTTATAAATCAAGTTTTAATTAATTGAACGAAAAATAAAAACACAGGTCGCATATAAATCCCTTCAAAAATCACATCAGTAAGTTTCATATTTTTTCTATTAAAAATGAATCTGAAAATGTGCCAGAAAATTTCGAGTTGTTGAGTACACTGTAAAAAAAAGGACTAAAATACGGAAATATTACTGGCAATTTAGTACTATTTCCGTATTTTAACGGAACATTTTCCCGGTAAATATGAGAAAATTTTCAGTTTTTTTAGAATTTAGCGGAAATTTTTCTGTAATTTACCGGGAAAAAGTTCCGTTAAAATGCGGAAATAGTACTGGCGTCTACATTGCCAGTAGTATTTCCGTATATTAGTCTTTTTTTTTTTTTTTACAGTGTATGGAAAAGTATTTTTTCGAATACCGCCTTAACATGATTCTCATAAAATCAGCTATTATATAAAAATGAAATAAAACTCGTCAAAAGCGGCCTGATAAAATTGTTAAAGTGGGTTTATCTCTAATCATGATTTAGTTTTTGTTGGTGAAATTAGTATACTTAACTTCGAAATCTACCTCCGCCTGTAGGCCAGGCCGGCAGGGATTTTTTACTAAATTAAAATTCAGTTAAAAGTAATTCTGCTTAAAATCAGTGTTGCTAAACACAATTTTGATGTATAATTTGCTAAATACATAGTTATATGTGGAGTAAATTATATTTTAACAACATTTTTTTTTTTTTTTTAACAACCGGGTTAAAGAATACGTTGATACTTTAATTTGATTTCTTCATATTTCTATAAAATAAATTTTCCTGGCCTGTACAGGGAGGAAAGGGTAGCTTTCATAAACCTTGTTTTAAAAAATCCAGCTTATTTTTATCAAATAGACGAAGTTAAAATAAGTGGTATCCTATTATAGTCGATTCAATCCCAGTTTTTGTCACTACTTAATTGGAATGAAAATTTCGCCAAATTAGTCAACTACATTCAAAATAGTTTAATTTAGAGTTTTATTTATGTTTGGTCACCAAATTTGACGATATCTTGTAGTGCTAGCTATTTTAAAACTATATGGCTGGAGAAGCTAACTAACAAATCCAATTGAGATTTTGCTATGCCCAGCACACATGCTTAGTCATATCCAAATCGGTTAATAAATACACGTTCTATCGCGTGACAAAAGTAACATTGTTTCAAAATATTAGATATTCGAGAATGCAAATTGGCATGGTGCATGACAAAAATCATATATATGTGTGTGTGTGTGTGTGTGTGTGTTACATTATTAGATCTAATTCTGCGATTTCCTTATCTTATTCTAAATTACTACTTTATATTCACTAAATCCTTATTCTTAAATTATCTCTATCGCTAATTCTGTTAAATTCCCTTTAATTTAATGTCTCACTTGTCTAAATCACTTAAATATTACGCTTTTAGTATTCTTAAATTTTTTGCGCTCTTTTTTTCTTTTAGTATGTTCTTTTAGCTTCCATTTTATTTTCCCGCGCATATTCTGAGTTTATACTTTTTACCTTCAAATTCGTCCACTCGCTCAGACAGCACTATTTCCATGGCGTGGTTTTCTTAATTATTAATTAGTTGAGAGCACGAGCTATGACATATTTGTATTCCTACACTTGACAAACAAAAAGTCGATGCTCGTTGTGTTTCAGCAGATTTTAGCGTATTTCCATTTTTCATACCACCCCCTGGTCACCGTTCACGTATTCGATTATCTACAGCTTTGTTCATCCCTAAATTACTGCTATGAAGCGATGGCTAATATTCTTGTTTGAAACTGCGCCGCCGAAAGATGTTTAAATATAATGCTGAGCTGAATTTACGTTTTGACCCAATTATTTCTGGGGAAATTTTCACGGAAAAATGTATTCGATGGTTTTCACTCGTTGACTGATACAACTTCCAATTCATCATATAATGTCAATGTCGTAGTCTTTAACACGACAGGATTCCAGTCTTCGTTATACTAGTACAACAGGATCGAATTTACCTGTTCTGGCAACTTATACTACTCTATTACGGCTGGATGTGATCCACTACTGATATCGTGACAGCCAGTTACTTCATTTCAACTAGAAAAATCTTCAAATGTTGCAATAATGCAACATATATATATATATGTTATATCTATATACATATATATAAATCAACATTTAAACGGAGGAAGATTTTGGTTGTGTTATGATTGGTGATAATATACCAAAGTGTTCCAGAATTGCTTTAATACTTAAGGCTGTAATTAGTGGCTTTTTACTTTTTGTCATGAGAGCTACCTAAAATATGTGATTTTGTCCATCTCCTTGTTTTTATTCAAGCTAACTTCTTTTGTTTATGCTCCTTATTATAATTCTTTAACACAAAATCTTTGCTCTCTTTGCTTATGAGAATTTTTTTTTTAAATTAAAAAGAAAAATATATGAAAGAACACATTTTGTCTGAAGTTATGCTTTCTTAAAAGTCTTCTTAGGGAATTGGCTACATGCAAATTTTTATGAAATGTAAAAGATTTCGTGAATAAAATAAACATGCATAGTTCTGTATGTTTAAGAAAATGTGCTTTATACAAGAAATAAGTGGCACCTTAAAAAGCTGATTCTGCAGAGTTTTTATTTCGTTTTACTTTAAATGTATGTTCGAGAAGTCCTTTGAAAAGAAACACCGAGAATTATTTTATAGCGATAAATAAAAGCAGAATAAAATTTTGTTTTTCTCTGGAAGTACGCATTTTCTGAAGTACATAATTTATAACTAATTTTATTTTTTGTATTAGCTTTCTTAGTGACGGTACTGACAGTTAGGATTATAGAGAAAGTACTATTAAATTATATTTAGTCGAGTTAGGAGATTTCTAAGAAAAGAAAGTACAGTAAAACCTCCATAACGGGAACTCCTGAATAGCGTGCACCTCTATTTAACGGACAGGTTTCCAATCCCCACTCCCAAAATCTAGATTTTTGTATGTTTAACCTCTGAATAACGGACAGTAATTGTGGCGATAAGGATGAAAAATTATTTTTAAACGAGAATAAAATAGAAAAAAAGTAAAAAGCCTCTATTTTTCGATTCAAACAATGTTCGGATAATCTTATACAGTGTCAAGAAACAAAGAAAAAAAATTCCTTTTAGTAGGTCTCGTTCGTAAAATCCAAAAAGTAATTAACTGGATCGCATCATTGCATAACATAGAAGAGAGAAATCAGAAACGTCATATGGCGTCATATAATCTGAGCAAAAGAAAAATAATCACTGAAAACATAACATGCGATTTTATTTATTTATTTTTACTCTTGTTTGATTCTTGTTTTTGATTATTTCGAGAATGGCCTCAAAAAGAAAAAGATTAACTTTAAAAGAAAAATTTGAAATCGTAAGTGTATCTGAGAAAGAGAAACTGAGTTTACGAATAATTGCTAAACGTTTTAAAATAGGTAAAACACAGGTGGGAGAGATTTTATGGAATAAAAAAGAAATAAAAAATTTGTGGATTGCTAACTCTAACGAGAACACCAAAAATGTGAAATTGAGGAAGACTAATTCCACTGAAATTGATTCTATAATTTTGTATTGGTTTACTTCAGTTCGTTCAAAAAACATTCCTGTCAGTGGGCCTTTGATTCAGGAAAAGGCTTTAGAAGTCGCTAAAGAACTCGGATTACACGATTTTAAGGCTTCCGATGTGTGGCTGGAAAAGTTCCGATCTCGACACAACATTTCTTTCAAAACAATATGTGGAAAAGCAAAATTTGTAGATCTTAAAGAAGTGGAGGATTGGCATGAATGATTGCAATCAATTTGTCAAGGTTATGAGGAGAGAAACATTTTTAATGCCGATGAAACCGGACTCTTTTTCAGAATTTTTCTGAATAAGATTTTATGTTTTAAAAAGGATGACTGTATTGGCAGAAAAATTTCTAAAAAGCGACTCACTATTTTATTATGTTGCAATGTGTTAGGTGAATTTGAAGTCCCTCTTATTATTGGAAAATCACTGAAACGCAGGTGTTTCCCGAAGAACATTCAGTTTAATAAATTTGGTATTGTGTGGAGAGCGAGTATGAAAGCGTGGATGACGAGTCCTTTAATAATCGAATGGTTAACTTCTTTTGATAATCGGATGAAAAAACAACAAAGAAAAGTTCTCTTGTTTCTGGACAATGCAAGTTCTCATCCAAAACATTTGAAATTCGACAATGTTAAAATTGTGTCCCCCTCCCCCCCACCCAACCCCCAAGCGCAACTTCAGTATGCCAGCCACTCGATAAAGGCTTAATACACAATTTAAAAGCCTGGTACAGAAAGCTTTTATTACGCCACATTTTTTCAAAGTTAGATTCTATGAATACACTTGAGAATTGTCTAAAATTAGTTAATGCTCTGGATGCTATAATTCGGATTTCTTCAAATGTAAAAAACATAAAACCGGAAAGCGTACGACAATTTTCAGAAAAGCAGGCTTTACATTAAAAGAAAATGAAACACACATTTCCGACACAAATGAAGAACTAAGCGAAATAAGTGAATTAATGAAATGTATCAGGAGTGAAGAACCTGCCGAAAATTTCATTGATATTGATGATGAGCTACCTATTGAAGAAGAATCAGTTGATGTGTGCGATTATATTCCTTCAGAAATTTCGGCAAAAGCTGACTCTATTAATGATGATGAAGCAGATACTGAAAGAGGAATGCTTCCTGCAATATCGAGAATTTCAAAGAAGCGGCAAAATACAGTGAGCAGTTACACAATTTTTTGGTAAAAAAAGATGAATCAGAAGGATTAAAACTACTGACAGAGTTAAAACTTCACATTGAAAAACAAATTACATGTAATCGCAAGCAAAAGCAAACTTTTGTAACAGATTTTTTTTCGTAAGACTGTAATAAACAGTGGATAAAGGTATGCACAATTTTATTTCAGTTTTATTGCTTAAAAAATAATTTTAATTTCTGATTAATCATATAATAAAGGTTTTAGGACCTATAAAAGTCAATTAATGAAATATTAAGCATTTCGTAGCAATTTTTGAATCTCTGAGGTTTTCCCAATAGCGGACACCTCCGAATATCGGACAGTTTCCGTGCTCCCGAGGTGTCCGTTATTTATAGGTTTTAGTGTATAATATTTACAACTCTATTATAAAGAGCATATTGATATATAGAGCAGAAGGATGGAGAATCATCGAGACAGAAAGAAAGAAATTATCGGCAATTGAAATTAATTCTCGAAGAAGATCCTGCAGGATATCAAGAATAGAAAGAATAATAATGAAAATAAAGGGAACCGTATTAGATGATATTAAAAATATAATAATTAATCTGGTATGGTGATGTTAAAATAAAAAAGAAAAATGCCCAGCTAAACTGATGGCATTGAGCTCACAGGCTATTCACACTAATTGTATATCATACTCTTATTTTAAAGAATAATGCCCCTCAAAAAAATAAGTGAAGGGGGATTAGCCCCCGTTTCACCCTTTATACTTAACCAGTGAACCTCCAAATCTAGTCAGGGAAGCGCCTTATCATAATAAACCGGTATACCAAATTTGGAGCAAATCGAATAATCCTGCAAAAAAACCCATTTATCTAAATTAAGGGGGTGGACTACCCCGCCCCCTTTATCCTTAACCAATGAACCCACAAAACTAATCAGGGAAGTTCCTTAACATAATAAACCGGTATACCAACTTCGGAGCAAATCGAATCATTCTGCATGAAAAACCCATTTATTTAATTTAAGAGGGGCGGGCTAACCTCCCTTTCCCCCTTTATCCTTAACCAATGAACTCCCAAAACTAATCAGGGAAGTTCCTTAACCTAATAAACCGGTATACCAAATTCGGAGCAAATCGAATCATTCTGCTTGAAAAACCCATTTATCTGAATTAAGTGGGTGGACTAGCCCCCCTTTTCCCCCTTTATTCTTAACCAATGAACCCCCAAAACTAATCAGGGAAATTCCTTAACCTAATTAACCGGTATACCAAATTCGGAGCAAATCGAATCATTCTGCATGAAAAACCCATTTATCGGAATAAAAAGGGGTGGACTACCCCCCAGTTTTTCCCCCTTTAACCTTAACCAATGAACCCCCAAAACTAATCAGGGAAGTCCCTTAACATAATAAACCGGTATACCAAATACGGAGCAAATGGATTGATTCTGCATGAAAAACCCATTTATCTGAATTAAGGGGGTGGACTAACCCCGTTTTTCCCCCTTTATCCTTAACCAATGAACCTCCAAAACTAATCAGGGAAGTTTCTTAACATAATAAACCGGTACACCAAATTCGGAGAAAATCGAATCAATCTACAAGAAAAACCCATTTATCTGAATTAAGGGATTAGACTAACCCCGTTTTTCCCCCTTTATCGTTAACCAATGAACTCCCAAAACTAATCAGGGAAGTTCCTTAACATAATAAACCGGTATAACAAATACGGAGCAAATCGAATGATTCTGCATGAGAAACCCATTTATCTGAATTAAGGGGGGTGGACTAAGACCGTTTTTTCCCCCTTTATCCTTAACTAATGAACCTCCAAAACTATTCAGGGAAGTTCCTTAACATAATAAACCGGTATACCAAATTCGGAGAAAATCGAATCATTCTGCATGAAAAACCCATTTATCTGAATTAAGGGGTTGGACTAACCCCGTTTTTCCCCCTTTATCCTTAACCAATGAACTCCCAAAACTAATCAGGGAAGCGCCTTATCACAATGAACCCAGGAAAAAAAATTGAAGCAAATCGGATGTTTCTATCAAGAGTTATCGCGTTACGTACATACATAGGTCCGTACGTACATACATAGGTCCGTACGTACATACATACATACATACATACAGAGCGGGCGGGCACATTAGCTCTCAAGCTTTGGTAGCCTGTGAGTTAAAAATGAGTGTTGAAAGACTACCCAAAATCACATTTAATTATAAAACAAATAAAAACAGGAAACGGGGGAGACCACAAAAGAACTGAATGGACGATATTATAAAGTCAATGAAGGATAGAGGTCTGGCAGAGGAATGGACCCTTGACCAGAAAACATGGAAAAAGACTATTGTAGATTCTTCAGATCTAGACATTTGAGGCCTTAAACCGAGTTTATAAATATTCATATATAGCTCGATATGCTGAAAAGTTAGTTCATCATATATGGTAATAATTATAAAATAGCAAATAATTTTCAACTTAATAATAATATCTCTACTCCTGAGTAAAACGTCATAATGCTTTTAATTTCGTATTTGTAATTATTTCAATATATGGAAATAACAAAAACAAAATGCATTCATTTTTAAATTATTTCCTGCAGCCAAAATCAAGCACAAGTAAGTGTGAAATTACCACCCATTTAACGATTAATGAAAAATAAACGAAAACATGATTATGTATATAAAATTATAAATGTTGTGCTTTAGTTTTTTATAATTGATTTCGTAATTTTCGTTGTTTTATTTTTTTATTTTTTTATTTATTATTGTTATTCCTACAATATAAGAAATGTTACATCTATAAGTTATATCTTATACTTTCTTTAAATACATAAAATTCGTTCGATTACTTTTAAAACTAGTCGTCTAGACATATTATAATACATGAAAATTTTCAGTTGAAAGATCTTTGTAGATCATCCCATTAAAAGTGCAATTAACATTAAGTACTAATTGTACCATTTAAGTGCAATTACGTTCTACTGAAGAGATTTTCCATTATACGAGAATTGATGTAACATAAAACTTGAGTACCCTCTACTTTTATTTAAATAATATCGGATTATAAACATGATACTTAAAGGCGTCGTTCAATTTATAATCACTAAACTAAACATAACGCCAGAACATGGATTGAAAGCATAAATGCATTTAAAATGTTTAAAATGAACTAAGTTGCATAATTTGATTAGAAATGGTATATATAAATTTCTAGGAAATCCTTGTATTTTTCAGGACAGTGCAGAAAAGTATTATATATAAAATTATAATACAAATATTGTATATATTTCCCTTTTTATGCATACTTTTCTTTTCAAATAAATTAAAAATATATTCGTCATTTTTTTTTATATATTCAAAATTATTGAAAAGAAAATATTTGAAGAAATGAGAGTATTCGAATGATATACAAAAATTTGCCTGCGTACACTTAAATAATAATAATAATAATAATAAAAAGTTACTCAATTTAAGAAAATATAATATAACCACAAAAAATATGTATATACTATAAACTTTGACTAATTAACCACGTTTCCGAAATGATTTTTTTTTTTTTTAATCTTTAGAAGCCTCAGAAGGAAATATATTTTCGAGATTAAAGAAGCATTCATAAAAACATATTTCCTTTTGTGGCCACTTTAAAACATGTTTGATGAACGAGAAAATATTTACTTCAGAACTGATAACATCCAAAAAATTGAACGAGAAAATAAATAATACAACTCAGAAAGGTTTTTGCAAATTAGATGAAGAAAAAAGAAATTTGTATTTATAAATGCCTCGTTAAATCTCTAAAATATATTTGCTTAAGAGGTTAAGATAAAGAACGTTTTTGGGAATAATGGATAATTTGATAGATATTTTTGTATACTTTCGTTAGTGGATATATTATATTTTCCTTCATTTATAAACATTTGTATTTTTTGCAGTGTATGATGATTTTTTTTCATCACCTTTTTCTCAGTGCCTGTATATTTAAAACATCTGGTTTGTAATGCGAGTGTTGTAGTTTAAAATAACGGTTTTTTTTAATTCTTTTGCAGGGTGTGTAGTAGGAAGTAGTTACAAGAATTATTTATCTTACCGAGAATATGGTATAAATGATAAAGTATATACAGAGTGGTTCAAAAGGTCATGTCCAAACGGCACGTGTGGGTGTGTCAGGTCATGAGGAGCAAGAATTACATATGAACTGGGGATCAGAAACGCGATCATGACGGTGCAATTGCATCGTGACCGTGACGCAAAGAAAAGGTAACAAACGGTGTAAAAAGACCTTTATTTTACTAAAAGCTTAATCGAAATACAAAATACAAATGAAAAATTTTACCACACATAACAAGTACACAAAATGAACCCTGTGATGCATACTTCACATCGGCGCCGCATGGAATCGCGAACACGATCCAATCGGCCCTGTACCGTGGGCACGGCGATCCCCGGACCTAAACCCCCTGGACTTCTACCTCTGGGGTTATCTTAAGTCACTCGTGTACGAAACACCCGTTCCATCGGTCATGTGCCTCCTGGCACTGATCGCCAAAGCGGCGCACGCGTCCGGGAGAGTCCTGCCCAATTAGAACGCTTTTGCGATTCCATGTAGCACCGATATGAAACATGCCTCACGGCTAATGAGACACATATTGAGTACTTGTTATGAGTTGTAACATTTTTCATTTGTATTTTGTTCTTCAATTAAGTTTTTGTGAAATAAAGGTATTTTTACACCGCTTGTTATCTTTTCTTTGCGTCATAGCCACGATGCAATTACACAGTCACAGTGGCGTTTCCGACCACCATTCCCTATGTAATTTTTGCACCTCATGACTTGACACACCCTCGCGTGCCGTTTAAGCATGACCTTTTTGAACCACCCTAAATACAACTATAATTAAAACATTTCCATGTAGGAATATATGCAACAACCATTAACGCAAAATTGAATTCTTTTCAGTTCTTGCTGAAAACAGAATTTAAAACATTATAATTTTTAATTTTAAGAAATTTTAATTTAGACGTCCTTACAGCCAAATTTAATACTTCTATTTATGTTAAGTAAGAAAAAATGATTAAAACTGTCATGAACTGGAAATAAGATATTGTGTTCATAATCTTTGAATATCTTCAATTGTCATAATCTAAACAAATAAAATCACATTAGTATAATTCACATATTAATGCAAGTTGCCGGTTTTTCTAAAAGGAAAACAAATTTTAGGCATTACAGTTCAGAGGATCAGCTTGCTTCTATAATAACAAAGTTTATTTAGGTCATTTCTCTTTTGCATTGAAATTTCGGAAGCTAATTTCATGCACTCATTAGTTTCTGTATAATGAGTGCTTTATAAACTTATCTGACATTTTGTCTTGCATTTTGAATTCTAATCTGCAACTCATTACACAAAAAACTAATTTTCTTAAATACCGTGAAACTTTAAAATATGTGTCTAATTTTCATACGAAATAACATTAACATATTATTTCAGTATATGCACCAGTCTTGTTTTATGAAAATAAACAAAACGATGATTGTCTTTAAAACTAATTTCGTACCCATTCACATACTACTATTTTAAATGCATTGTTGTGTGCGAGTTAAGGGACAATGGGAATTTTCAAGTTTGAAAAATAAGCATAATTTATTAACTTTTTTTTCTTATGAGTGAGATAGAATTATGTATGTTTTTGAGTAAACACACATTTTGAACATTAAAAAATTATTATTTTTTTATACTTTATAAGACGTGTTTTTGGACGTACTTTTTCCCAGATTTTGTGCAGCATATAATTTTCCACAGTACCATAGAATTTCTAAGTATTTTTAATTCAGTTTTGTAACTGAATGTACTTCTCGAGTTGAGATTATTGAATCTTACTCAATTGTTATGAAAACTGATCTGAATCTGTCTCAGTTATGAAATTTTGAGCACAAAAGGAACTAAACGCTTTTTTTTCCAGTTTTAGTTTAAATTAAAACTCCAAGTTCGTTTTATTTATTTTGTTTCAATTTTGGAAACTATTTGCATAGTTAAAAGCGAATTTGCTTTTTTAAAGCACTACTCATAAGTACTTTTAAGAACTTACTGAGGGGGTGTGGGGAGCTATTACGGTAGGCATTCTAAACGAACCAGAATCTGTTATAACAAGATAATGCGAAAGTAATGGAAGATGGTCCCTGACATTTTTATCAACTCCCGTGACAGATATTTACTTTGGAAATATGCCATAACTTTTTTAAATTTTATGTGATTTACTTTGATCTGTGGACTTCTTTTCAAACTCACAAAATTTCACAACTGATTATATTATACCTTGGATCATCTTTTAGTTCAAAATGTGACCGATGTTATTTTATATATCCGTTAAGTGTATTTAGTTTGTTTTAAAGCCGTTCATTTTTCAGTTTTCGAACTTTTAAATTTTAAATTTGTTCATAACTGAAGTTTTGTTTTAAGTTATGGAATTTCTCCACTCACTAACATAAAACAAGTTATAAATTGCGCGTCAAACTTGGCAAATGAGGTAAATTCGTACTATAACTAGTTTTATAAATACTTTTTGCACCGCATATTGAACTGAATGTATATTATAGTGCACTTCATAAGTGCATATCAATTTCATTCTTTTCGAAAGGCTGTAACATCATTAAAATGCACTTGAAATAATTTTTCCTCATTGGCCGTAATGTACAAAAAATTTTGACTGTCAGTGTAATTAAACTATACATCCGATTTTTATAAAATTTGAAATGACTCGACAAAATTTTTCAACAATTATATATTTAAAATTTCAGACCATTCGTTGGGTAGTTTTTGCTCTATTATATGCGAACGGACGGAGAGACACGCAGACAGACAGATGGCTATAAGTGCTACGTATTTATAGAATTGAGAACGCACCTAAAAAGCAGGGATGTCAAAAATGACCACCTTGGGAACCCTTTTGCTTAGAACGTTAGTGGAATCTCGGAGTGGGGTGGGGGACACTAAAATCCACTGCATACATATCTATACTATAAAACATTCAAGACCTCTCTTTGGAATAAAATACAATAGTTAATAATATATAAAGCGAAATAAATATTTAGTTAATGCATTCGAAACCAGTTAAGCACTTTTACGAATGAAATATATTTTTAAAATACTAAATACTAATTCACGTACTTGAAAGAAACCAATTTATACAAGTAAGAAGTAATTGATCACACTGATGAAGGGATTCACTTAGTATGCAAATCCAATATTCTAATGCATAAACGATTGCAAGATTTAATGATTATTAGAATAAAAAATTAATAAGATGTGCAACTTTGCATACAGAGCTACATGCATTAACATGAAAATGAGAGTTGGATAATATTAAGTGAACTGCATGCGAACAATTATAATACTTTTACTAAATAAATAAACAAAATAAGCCAAAGGAATCAACAATAATATTTGCATTATATACTAAAGCGAGCCCCTATCGAAAATGGGAGAAAAATCTTTTTGACGACTCAACCAACTCAAAAAGGCAGAGAGTTTGTATGTATAAATTCGATGTCTTACTAGAAATTCCAATCATTTTTATATTTACAACAAGAAAGTATTGGATTTCTGAAAAATTTCGACTTTTGTTTCCGATGGATTTATACGTTTAATTTTTTCCTAATTTCGCTAATTCGTGGTACAGGAGGTCCCTGTGCGTGCTGCTCGGGAGTTGGCACTTTTATTTTCATTTATTTTATTTTATTATTCTGACCAGTATACCGGAAACATTTAAAAGCTGAAGTCATAAAATAAAGAACATCGAAAGGGGGTTTGGCTTGCGTAGTATGTCTGTCTGGTTGTTAGAAAAATATTTTGGTGATTTATATGCAGTATCCTTTGGTTTATAGTTAAATATGATTTTTTTTTTTATTTCTTTGAAGTTATATTATATGTAGTATGCGTTGGTTGCAGGTGGATTTATCTGCAGTATACTTTAAAGAAGCAGCGGTCATTTCGCGACCGTTATGGGTTCCACCTTATTATTCGTCTTTTACTTAATAACTAATATAAATAAAACTTTGGAAATACTCGCATGCATGATGTATGTTGAATTTTCCAAATTTCATTAATTCTAATGCCATCCACGCAATCAATCAAAAACCATTGTTTTTTAAGTAGTCATTGAACAAATTAGCCCTTTTCCATAACCCCACCCTGCATAAACTCAGATAAAATATACCACTTTTCATACAAAAAAATTAAACCGGAGATTGACCGAGTAGGACTTTTTTTTAAAGGAAAAGGCATATCTTGATTTATTATTATTATTATTATTATTTACATTCCTTACATAAATCTTCATAATTACAAAATATAAATTTGACAGTCCAAAAACGCGCAGCTGAGCAAATATTTAGAGTATTTTTGATGCCAATGTTTTTAAGTATAACCACATTTTGTGGCAAAATAAATTCATATTAAAAGTTTTAAAAAATAAAATAATTTTTTAGTGAAAATAATAAAGCAAATGCAGTATTAAGAAAAAAGAAACATCTTCTGTACCCTGATAATTCTCAAAATTCAACTAACTCAGAGTCAATCATGTCAGATTAAAAACATTCTATGGGTGCACAGTCGCGTCATCTGTTATCTAAAAGAATAACTGATTCAAAGAAATTCAAAGTTACACTAAAAACTGTTTGAAAGCACTTGGAAATGCTGCCCGTCGTCTGAAACAGAGTTTTATTTATTTCTGATTGAACAAATTCCTGAAGCTAGTCTATACGCCAATAAATACAGTGCAAAAATTTCATTTAGTAGATATCTTTAACCTAGTTCAAGAAACAAATTCCCCAAATCATGATTTTTGGCGGAACATTACCTTCCGTTAATTAAAGTACGTGTATTTATATCATCTCAAATATTTTCTTGATGTGCATATTATGATTTTATTACATTGTAAATGACATTTAGCGAAACAAAGTTTCGTGATCGGTATTGTACTGATTACTTAAATAAATGGAAATTTAAATCATGGAGTGCTAGGTAAAATACTCAATTAATACAAGTAATCTTCTTTAAAAGAAAACATTTGGTAATATCTAATTAGGACGAAAAGTTTTCAAAAGAGCACAATCTTTAAGTAAGATAAGTTGAAATTTGACAATAGCATTAGTACCTCAATTATATTTCTTTATTTCAGTGTAAAATATGTATGAATATTTATTATAATATTTCATAAATGGAATTTTTGTGTTTTTATCTCGAATCACTATCAACGAAAATATTTTCCGTAAAATGTTATATGAAATTAATTCAAAATTATTATACTTTTCAAAAATATTTTTTAATTGCAGATTTTTATAAACGCACAAATATCCAATATCTCTTTCTGTAGATATGAAAAAATCATATTCTAAAAAAAAGAATTAATTCATTTTAAAATATTCACTAGACTTTTAATCACATTTGAAAGAAGCAAAGTCATTTCAAGGTGGATATATACCACAAAGTTCAAAGATCAGATAGAAAATTGTTTTCCTTCAGAAACAAAAGCAAGCATTTATAATTAGATTGCAAAACTTTTTTTTTGGCGGGGGGGGGGGGGGGAGGTCTTTTAAAATGTTTGCTATTGAGATATTCCAATACACACACTTTTTCATGAATAATTATTTCTTGCTGATTTTTATTTCGAGTATAGTTATTATATATTTTTTTCATTTTTTCTCCATCAATAAAACTTTCAAAAATTACAAACTTCAAATTTTAACTATATTTCAAATCTGATATGTCTTTTAAAACGATGTCTTTTTTTCATTCTGTTTTCTTTTTCTTTCACTAAAGTAAGTTGTAAATGTTGATTTTCATTGGGGATTTACAAAAATGTTTATTTTATAGGATTAATATTTTTTAAGATAAAATTGTCTTTTTCGTGAGTACCTTTTTTGCAGCGAGTATCGTGTTCAACAACTTTTCTATCAATACCTAAAATTCAGAAGACGGTATAAAGCATACTCTATTCTACAAATTGAATTTTTTCCAATTGAGTGAAAAACTGCCCAAGCTGGGATTCGAACCCAGAACCTTTGAGAAAGGGGCGGACATATTTCGCTCAGAAAACCTTATTGGTAATAGCATCTAGTTTGCCATGTAGAATAAACCGCAAGTAATGGAACTCCATTAAACTTAACTACGCTGATTGTTAAAAGTATCATACGAATTGAATTTTTTTCGTCTGAGCGAAACATTCGATTGAATTTTTGAATAGTTACTAATTTACTATTATATTTACAAATCAGTACGTTTGAGATAAAATACTTCGAAAAAAAGTGATATTTTAAGAAAAAATATTTGTTTCACAAGTTTAGAAAATTTTACAAATTTGATGAGTTTTATTTTGGTAATTAAATTGAATAAATGTACTTGTTAAAACGAAAACATTTTAAATTTTACCTATTTTCTGGAATTTATATAAAACAATAACATGATTCTACAACATTTTATTCTCATATTTAACGCTTTTACATTGTCAAGGTAACAAATCGTATCAAAAGATCGAATAACGTATTCTATTGAAATATTATTCAAATATTTGTATCCAGTGCATTAGACATTTGCAAGATATCAGATCATTATGCTAACAATTGTTTGAATTTCATGCTTAAAACTATGAACTATTGAAATCTGCACGTTTGAAAGAGACAGTCAGAAATGAATTGACTTCTACTACTGATGGAAATATAATTAGCTTAATTAATCTGTTTGTTTAAAGACAAAGTAAAACTTGCAGTTGTCTGATATTTGCAATGAATGCGTGAATTAATTCCCAATTAAATTTTGGTATGCTGAAATCAAACAGTTGTTATATAGAAAAGAAGGATAAATGCAATTAAAATCTATAATTTTAGTTATTGATTAAAGCACACACATACACACAAACACACATATACAAAATTTTTATTCACGATACTTAAATATATATATTTTTTTAATTTTCCAGCACATTCACTGTTACCCTGTCTCTTAATAATACCTTATTTATTATTTCTATATAAATTCCTTTTCTTTTAAAACGCGTATTTTAATATTTATCGTATTCCATTTTATAATCTGAACGGTATTGTCATAAAAATCTTTTTTAAACTATTCCGTTTCGCGATGCTAAAACCGAGAGGCTAGATCATTTCAAATATTCTTTTAAACATTTTCTTTTATATTTCTTATTTTACTCTTAAGTTTTCGCTTCGCGCGTTTTCCATCGGCGCGACATTTTACTACTGTTTTCGTCCACTTATCGAAAATAAGTTCAAACGCTTTGATTGGATTCTAAGCTGTCGCAAGCTTCTGATTTGTCTGGAACATACGCCAATGCGTCTATAAACTTCTGCGCAGACCTCCCCCCCCCCCTTAAATTAGCTTGCATGAGCTTGGAGCCCAGAATTTTTCGCGTTTTTTATTGTCTGAGTAATCTATAGCTGTTTGGAGGAAAATGTCAATGCTCTGTAATAAAAGGACGCAAAATATAATAAATTTTAAATTTCTATATATATTCCCTAGCAATCTACTTATTTACATTTAAAATACTTTTTTCGTACTACTCTCCATTTAAAAAAATCGTTGTTCTGTATCTTGTATCTTTGTTTATCTATACATAAATTATTCCATTTAGATTTTTTTTCTGTCATTAGACTCATTTATAAATCTTTCCAACACAGTTGGTATGTGGTTATGTATTAGATTTGTATGGTCGTCAGGCAGTCTCTCTGTCTGACCGTCTCTCTAGCCGCGATCTAATTAGCGTAAATATATTCGGGTTGTCATGTAACTGATATATGTTATCCAAGAATACTATAGCATTTTCGGTATTAAAAATTATCTATAACTCATTTATGGGGGCACTCAAAAGAATTTCGTTACTTTATTTTCTATGGGAATCATCTTCAAACTGGCATGAGGTCACTAAGGTGTACTACAAGATTCTTACATTTTAAGATGGTGTGCATATCATTTATCGTTTATTTAGCTGGACACACAAAACAATTCGGTCACTGTACTGTCTAAGATCAATAATTGTTTAAAGTGCATTTTCAGCAGTATGTTTCAATTAACGCCCTTTTGATGTTTAACTAAAATTTACATCTTACTTGATGTGTATAAATTCTATAGTTCATATACAGGATGGCACAAAATAACTTGAGTGAAAGTTGTTTTCAGATGTTCGACGCGATTTTAATTTTAAATAATGTTTTTGGATATTACTTCGTGTGAATAAATTGTTTGGATCATTTAAGTAATGCACAAAAGATCTGAGGTTATTTGACGGAAATTCGTGGAGGAGCATTCTCAATTACGGTATGCGTTTTCTAACTGAACAAAATTTTTGCATATTGTGTAAAAAAAAAAATCTAATGTTCTAGTATTATACACATGGCTGAACAAAATAATTCGGGTGTTTTTCCGATTATAGATGGTTGTTGATGAAATTGGATTTTGACATATGTTATGCATTTTCCAAATTGAAAATATTACGGATTTCAACCTAGATGGTTTAACATTTACGTTTTGTGAATATGTGTAATATGCATTTCGATAATAACTAGCGGTTCATTTTAAATTATTCCGGTTCTTATATAATCTATACCTTGTTTAGTAGGCACGCTCAGTCAACTGGGTAGCTGCCTGTAGTAGGATTGTAAAACCTCTTTCAAATCATTCAGTAAACGGGAGTCTTATTAAACATACCTAGCCGGGCAAGGCTTGTTGTGCGCAAGCTATTTTTTGGGCATCCCTGCCTTGTCAGAACTCGAACTTGTTTACTTGTACATCATCTTTCATGTTATTAAACAGTGAGAATTTCTTACAGTATTCTGAAATGCTTGGGGCATTTTTTTTTTATTTCCTGTTATTTTCTTAACACGCGATCTAAAATCTATTTTTGTTATTCCCGTGCCCTTTTTCGCATCACTCCTTTTATTTTCATACATGACATTAAGCGCCTTGGAAATTCGCCTAAAATTGTTAGTTTGACTGAAATACCAGTTCAATTTATTTTTCTCTACCCCACTGTGTTGTTACTAACGCCAATATAAACTTCTCTGCGCGCCCACAGATATTAGAGTTTTCATTTGGTTTGTTTGTTTTTTAGTTAAGGAAGTTCATCATGTCATTAAGTTGAATTTCCAATGTTTTAGAAACTGTATTTTTTCGGCGTTTACGTCTAAGTAACTGCCATGACATGATCCAACTTTCTAGCCTCAACTATTTCAAATAAATCGTAAAGAATTTACTTCTTAAAAATAGCAGTCATATCAAGTTTCAAGTTTAAAGTCCTAAGAGTTCTCAATCAATCGTAATATAGAAAGATTTTAGAAACTTTTGCACTCATTTCACCATTTTAACTATCCAATATTTTAGAATCTATTAAGATATAGAAACTTTACATCGTAAAATAACCAAAATGCTAAATTATATCTTTTTAGGTTTATCTGTGACACAGAAATAGCATTCTAAAATCATTTTTTGCTTCTGCACCATTTTAAAATTTGATTTTAGAACTTGTTCTTTGGAAGCATTCATATCTAAAAACAAGAAAGAAAAATCATGCGTTAAGCATAGATTATGAAACACTTTCCAACATTTCCTGAATGCTTTAACAAAACTTCGTTATTTAGGGAAATAAGGTAACTAAGTAAACGTTTTATAAAACTCGTAAAACATTTGAAAAACTGATTTCAGCAGTTACCGTACATAACCAAATATGTATTCCAATTTTTTGAACAGCCCTGTATTTTATCTGTAATTTGATATATATATATATATACTATATGATGGGAAATTTAGTTTAGCAAGAAAACGCATAACAGGTTTAAATTTCCCTTTCAGCAATTTATATTAATAGATGGAAACATACTTGAATATTTTTGTACAACCCTGTAGTTTCCCTAATGCCTTTATTACACGCCACTATTTAGCTAAAATTTAATTAAAACTGAAACACTCTTAAAACTACTGAAATGGCATTTCCAGAAATTACCATCCATAGACGGCAAGTAACCAATTCTTTGCGTGGTCCTGTATATCATTTTTTCTATATTCTATGCAAACATTTCTTAGTAAACTGAATTCATTTCAGTGTAAAAATGCATAACTGATTTAAAATCCAACTTTAAGCAATTTACGCTCGTACCCAGTAACCCTTACGAATTCTTTTCTGTAGCCCTGCTTATGAACTATAGCATTTATACACGCTATATAGTATGCATAAATATGCTGAAACTAAAAAGCGCATATAATAATTAAAAATGTACCTTGATCAATCATTGCTAATATACAGTAATTCGGATACAATATAGTATCTCAAATCTTTTGTGTGTCCCTGTAAATACTATGCACTTCGTATTATATTAGGTTGGCAACTAAGTTCCCGCAGTTTTTTTAAATAGACGTTTTCTACCGGAATCTGTATTTTCCTTTTTGGATAGAGTTGATTTTTGTTTCAATTCAGATCAATTAAATGGTGTGTCATGTTGAGAAAAAGGGTCATTTTAGAAACCTCCTCTTCTTTGCTTTTAATCAAGGTTGTAAGCAGTGTTGCCAGATGGGCTACTTTTTTTTAAATCAGATTCTTGATTGGCGCCACTTATTTGAAATGGCAAAAGGCGCCTTATTTAATGGCATATTAATTAAGGCTAAAACAAAGGAAATTTTACCCTTTCAAAAAAGTGGTGCCAATCAAGAAAGCTGAATTTAAAAAAAGTAGCCCACTGGCAACACTGGTTGCAAGGCCGCAAAAGCTGCTCGCGACATTTGTGTTGTGTATGGCGCAGGTGCCATATCTGAAAGGACCGCCCATGATTGGTATGCCAAGTTCAAAAATGTAAATTTTGACATCAAAGACGCACCTCGTTCTGGCTGTCCAGTTGAATTCGATGAGGAGCGATTAAACCAACTTTTGCACGAAAATTCGCGTCAAACGACAAGAGAACTCGCAGAGAAAATGAAATTCTCCCACACTGCTATAGAGAACCATCTTCACTCGATGGTAAAGGTTCAGAAGTTTGGAGCATGGGTTCCGCATGCTTTAAGAGACAACAACAAAAATCAACGAGCCACAATCTCCGCTGGTTTGCTTGCTTGTCACCGCTCAACTCATGGAAACAAGCAACGATTTCTTTTCCGAACTTTCCCGATTTCTTTACTGGCGACGAAAAATGGTGTCATATGAAGCAACGCAAGGAATGGCTTAGCCCCGGTAATTTACCAACACCGCGTGTGAAACAAGATCTTCATCCACGTAAAACGATGTTGTGCGTATGGTGGGACTGGGAAGGGATTATCCATTACGAATTGCTTGAACGGAACCAAACAGTCAACGCGGAACTCTATGTTTGACAAATGGAACGAGTCAATACGGCTATTCAAGAAAAAAGACCTAATCGGCAGCATGGAGACCGTTTGCTGCACTACAACGCCCGTCCTCATATCGCCAATATGACCAAGGAAGCCATTCAAACACAGGGCTGGGAAGTGCTGCCGCATCCGCCGTACTCTCCCGATTTGGCACCAACGGATTTCCACCTCTTTCTATCTCTATCAAATGCTATGTGCGGAGTTTCGTTCAATACTAATGCAGAATTGAGAGCTTGGTTGGATGAATTTTTCGAGTCGAAACCGGGAGATTTCTACCAACGAGTTATTGAAAATCTTGTTGAACGTTGGGAAAAAGTTGTAAACAATAAGGGAGAATACATTGTTGATTAATTATTTATTGTTTTTTATTGAAAAATAAACTTTTAAATAATAAAAAAAAACTGCGGAAACTTAGTTGCCAACACAGTTGAGATTCCATAGTTGACATTCCATTTAAACCCTTTCGACTCGGCCGTCTCTTACACAAATTTTATTCGGTTTACACCACTTTTAAAAAGAAGTTTCCTTCAAGTACACAATTTCAAAAATGCTGTAATTAAATAAGGCAAATTTTATTTACCTTTATTACTGGTGCCAAAAACAAATTTTACAAAGAAACACGATGTCCAGTCAGACTGGACATACGAATGCAAAGAGTTATCCCTTTCCGGCACGGGCAATTTTTGTTGTAAAATGATGAAATGATTGACTGACACCGGAATTTTAAAACGACTTTTTTAGAAATTAAAGACATGTTATTTTAACTATTCATTGTAAAAGCAAAATTTTACTAAAATATTCTTGGTGCCGTTCGTAAGTTTGGAATTAAAATTAGGCATCCCGACCCGGGCACACTGTGCCGTAAAGGGTTAGTGATATAAAATTTAACTCGATCAAAAAAAATGTAGATTCGGAAGAAAAATATGTACTTAAAAACACGGCGGGAACTTAGTTGCCAACCCACTTGATATTTCATAGCTGACATTACATTTTAATGATCTGAAATTTAACATAAATTAACTCGATCAAAAAAACAGAATATAGATTCCGGTAGAAAATGTGTCTTAAAACGAACTGCGGGAACTTAGTTGCCAACCCAATACATGAAGTAACTTATACTAAAGCACAGCGGCATCAATTTCAGTATATATGAATTAGCTTAACATAATTCAAATACGCCCGCCCCATATTCCATTATGTTTTATGTTTTCTATACCATTATGGATTCTTTTGTGTGGCCCTGTAAATGCATAATAACTATTCTTTGCACAACATATTCTACAGAATGCATATTTTCCTGAATTTCACAAATGCATATAGCAATTTTACTATGTTTGAAAGAGTGTAATACCACTAAAAATCATTTGAAACGATTTTTTCCCATGGGCCGTAATGTAAAAGATAACGGAATACTTTTGGCTATCCCTGTAAATGAACTAAACATACTATAAACTTCATTTGAAATAGTGATTCAGCAGAAATAGTTACCAGCATTTTACTGCCATAATCTTTTAAATTTGCTCAAAGTTCTCTTCTATAATATATTTAATGAGCTTTTTCCAATACTCGTTTACAAATACGTTATTGTGATTTGTAGCCGATTCATTATTCTTTAAACACCCTGTATATAAATAAAAAATAAATATTGTATGATGCTTTAATTTGACTCATTTTTAAAAGTATTGTTTTTGCAAAACTTTAATTTAATTTCTAAATTTTTAAAACAGCATTTTTAATCTTTACACCTGTAAAAAATGAGTTAGATTTAGTCTATTACATCAGAAAAATATTTTATTTCAATATAAAGGCTTGTGGAAGTATGTTTATTTTAAATATATTCATGAATTCTTTTGATTATTACATTTGATTTGCATTTAGTGTCTTTATAACATGCACATATTGAAAGAAATTCATTCATTTTTTAACTAGTTATTTTTGCAGATAATTAGGACATAATAATTAAAAAATTAAGAATGTAGCTTGCACTGCATTTTTATTTCAATTTAATTTGCACAACTTGAGTACAATAAAATTAATAGTTACGAAATATAATTATTATAATATATAAGCATTTAAACCGGAATCGATTTCTAGATTTTTCAATATACGAATCCAAAATTTCAACTCATTCCCCAAAGTAATTTTTGCGTTACTTGCAAATAATTACTGGCATTGTAATTTGTTCTTTAACTATTAAGTATAAATTTCATTTTTTAAGTTAAAAAATTTACATCTACAGAATTTCTAAACTCCTTCACTATATGGCTTCTCATTTAGTATCCGAATGTTACCTTCACTAAAGATTAAAAATATGATGACATAATTATGTGTTCGCATTGAAAATGTCAGTTTTTGTTGCAATTTTAATAAGGAGGTGACTTTCTAAGTCTATATTTGTTTAACATACACTAAAAGAAGACTTATTTCCCCAATTGAATTTCTATTTCCCTTTGTTCAACAAATTCATAAATAAATGTTTGAGATGTTCCCTTTGTTTATTTTTATTTTATTTTTTGACGGACTGTACATTTCCATATTATTTCTCGATTAACAGAAAGAAATTCATTTTAGTGCTACAAATAATAATATATATGGCGCTTCAAAATTATTAAGAAAAATGTTTATTTATGATAATAATCTTTAAGGCAAACCATTTAGGAATCCAAAGTCTCAGTCTTCTCATTCAATCAGAAATAAAAGTGTATCTCTCTATGTGGAATCTATATCGCTTTTCATAATATGTATCATTAATGAAGGTATTTTAATGAAGTTCTATATATACTTAGCATAGACTAATAACCCAGAGTAGTGTATTGTTATTTTGTGAGTGACACCGTATGTAGGAGAGACAGGTGCATATTTGGACCTGGGGCAGATGGGTAAAAAGCCTTTATCTCACAATATCCATCGGAAAAAAATCTGAAAAATTACCAGAAGATGGCACCAGTATTGCATATTACCAAATGTGTTTGCAAGTCTCACTAAATCCTAGTAGCATTTCAGGTAAGGAACTCTGTTTTTGAAGCTCAAAAGTAACTTTTCGAAGTAAGATACTTTAAAATTAAGGAAAGTTATTATAAGGAACTTTTAAGAATATGAATATACATATAATAAAACTATTTTTACAATTCCAAAATGTATCCTACCAAAATCCAATAATTAGTCCTAACATGTTTTTAAAAAATTATCCCTTAGATGCACATTATGACAACAACAAGTCGGGTACATTGGGACAGTCCCAATGTGTCTTTTGCCAATTCAAATCACACACCAAAAGAGCCTTTATTGACTGAGTGGATTCAAATTCAGGGAAATGGTTTTCTCAGATCTTGTAACACTTGCATATAATGCGTCACTTAATATTAACAACATTATAACTGGATTTAAATATACAGGAGTTTGGTCATTTAATCAAAGCGTTTTCAATGGAGATGACTTTGTGATTTCTCACGCTACAGAAACACTATGACAATCCTGATAATCTAGGGGATAATTATATTCAAAACTCAGGTTTTGAAAACTATCGAAACACTTATGTTGTTTTGTGTATCACCAAATCATCTAGCTCTACTCAAAATCTCACCAGCAATAATTTTGTTACTGAATCAAAAAATGAAACACATATTTCTTCTCTAGTCAATTTTGAAGATCCTATCCAAAGACTTTCCTTCGTGAAAATAAAGCAGTTGTATAAAAAAAGCCTGGAAAGTCTCGCATTCCAAATTCTACCCCAGAGAAAAACAGAAAAGAAGAAAATAAATTGTTGAAAAAACAACAGAAGAAAAGAAAATTAACTAAAGGAAATTAACTAATTAAATTATCAGCTAAAAGATATAAAATATCTAAAGTAAACATTCACTTCTCAATGATCCGATTCTAGTTTTTTAAAGACAGCAACTCTGATCCTGAAGGAGTTAAAATTGTTTGAAACTGTCACTGATGAATTATAGAAAAGTGATTTTGCTCTTGTCACGTTTGTGTGAAAAGTCAAAAGTGTGTTCTAATTTTCTGTATTAAGTGACTATGTGGACTCAGTTGAAAGTAAAGAAATGATATTTTTTTCTGTTTTTTTTTTTGTTTTTTAAGAAAAAAGAAGAGTTTCTGGAACTTTACTTACCCCAATAATGAATATATAGCTGCTGGCAGTAAAGGAGATGTTGTTTCAAAACGGTCTCAGCGCATAACTATATTTAGAACATCATCAAGGACGTTAACAATCATGAAATTTTGATGTCCGATAATATTAGAAAAGCTGCTGTAACTTCGCTTTTACGTTATTAAAAATTACTGTGCATAAATAGGTATTAATGTCTTACTGATAGTTCACAACAATGTGTTCCCATGCTACCATACCAATTTAACACTGTCCCATTGTACCGCGTGCAGGGTAACATTGGTAATATATATTTCATTATACTCTTTAAATAAATAAAACTTAAATATTTAACTTTTCAGTTTGTTTGGAGGCTTTAAAATTACCAAGACTGTAGACTACAAAACGGTGATATTAGTTATTTGAACTAAGTCATAAGAACTTAATTATATGAGAGAAATTAAAAAGTGTCCCTTTATTCCCTACTGTCAGCTTTGTTCTGAAATATCGAGCATCTTTTGTTTAATTGTTCCTTTTTCTGATGTGAATGGTATCAGTTTGCATCTCGTGTAATGTCATTACATTTTAAAGAAAGCAGGTTAAATTTGTTGTATATATCGCTCAGATACGTTTTATCTTTATCACAAAATCAATGAACAAAAACCTGGTTTTTTTTAGATGAAACATGTGTTTTAATTCTATGTAAGGAATACAACACTAGTTTTTAAGCAAACATATTGTGTCTTTCCGTAAACTTTCTCCTCTATTTCGAAGTAACTATGAGTTAATCTGCGTAAGTTAAAAGAATTATTAAACAAAAATTACTATAAAAACAATTATTAATGCAGCTATGTAAATCTGGATAATAAAAAATTCATGTGAAATTGTATGTTTTCAAAAGAAAAATACAATGAAAATATTCTTTACCGCAAGCTAGTTTTTACATAGAAAAGAAATGATACCTTATCTTCTTTTGATACGCACAAAAAACCCTCTTAGGAAATCAACTTTCTAGGTACCATTTATCCCTTGAATAATACATATATTTTTAGCTGTATAAAGTTAGATTTACGAACTTTATTTATTTATGATAGCGAAAATAGAAGTGATAACTTTAAAAGAGGTGCAGATATTTAAGGAATACATTTTAAGTTTGGAGATACAGCGAAAGTTTTATAAAACTTTCAATTGAAAAAAGAAGGTTTTGAAAATAATAGTTAGATTAAAACATGTATGTGTATAAAAGAAACTTGTTGGCAGCTGAATTGTAAAATTAGGCTCAATTAATTTTTATGACATTAGGTTTAAATTACGTAAAGCCATGTCCAATATGAGAGATAAAAAAATAATTTAAATGAATTGAAATAAGATATTTGAGGTACTTTCTCACCATACTATTTCGGTAATACCAAGTTTAAAGTTTTTATTTCCCCAAGATACCTTAAAACTTATATATTCAGCATATATACGTATATATATATATATATATATATATGTTTCAAATTGTCATATCTGCTATGTATACAAGTTATATACATATTATACACGTCTTATATGCCACATGTATAACGTATACATCTTATACACATGTATGTGACTATTAATAGATCATATAATTATCATGAAAATTAACAAATATATTTAAATGCTCTTAAAAAAATAATACACGTATTTAAAAGCGATTATATAATTAATTAAGCATTAAAATTGGATTTAAAAGTTAATAAGCTTATTTAAATGGGATTACAAAATAAATAAACTTATTTTAATGCACTTACCTTTCATTAAAGATAATTTTCTGGCATGCGTATGTTGTTTAAGACATACACATTCTGAGTTTCTTTCGAAAAGCTGACCTAGACTTTTTATGAAAATTGTAGTATATAACCCCGTCAAAAATGACAGATGTCAGAACGTTTATGTGTGTTTCATTTTCTTAACAGATCATACAAACAAACAGCATGAAGATTTTATTCCTCAAAGGCTTGTATTGTAGAAAAGTACATTTTTAAAATGACAAATGTTTTCAACAAAGAAAAGTTGTGAGGATATTTATGTTACTCAATATTCAACTTCTGAAATAGTTCAACAATCAATGGAGGCAATCCAAAATTAAAATTAAAATATAAAAGTACGAATAATTTTAAAAATAGCTATTGAGGGCTTATCTACAAATGAACATCTTTCATTTAAAGACATAATTAGCAAAGACAGTTCAGTAGCTCAGGGCAGATTACTAAAAAAAACCCTGTGTTTTAAATATATAGATGGCACGATTCGACCCGGAATGATTACCAACACTTTCCTACACTTAGATTTTACATAAGTAGATTGAGAATTTTCATTATTCTACTATTTCTCTTATTAAAATCCAAGAGAAACTCTTTCATTCGAGATATCTAACATTTCAAAACTGAAAAAGTTTCTCAATTGCATTAGATTTTGATGATTTCTTACAAATATAATTTAAATTAATGTTAATTATATTGTAGAATATATATATATATACATATCATATTTACGATTTTTGATAAATGTCTCATTTTCAAAACTAAGATTTTTGAAAATGGCATTTGATTAATTCTCAGGATATCAAAAGTAACAAAATGCAACGCAGTTTGTAATCAGAGTAATCACGTCTTTGTAATATTATCGGCTTGTAACCTGTACTTTTTAGTCCAGTTTTTGAATACATTATTTAGACGTAGTAATGTCATACACGAAATTTTCCAATTTATTGTCATTTCTTCAGCTATAGGAAAACGGTCATATTTTTTATCTTTTTCAAAGAATTAATAAATGCATTCAAGTACAATTACATATCATTAAGTATGATTTTCTGTCATATGCAGACTATGCAAGACACATTTCTTCCCTGCATTTGAAATAATTGTCTTAGAATTTTCATGTTTTCTTCTTTTTATTTATTTATTTATTTATTTTTTTATCATCTCTTTGAATTGATATTTATTTCATTTAAATATAATAAAAAATCTTTTTGATGTCTTGTCGCTCTTGGAAGTACTGAAATGTCAGCCCAGATTTGGATTTATTTCAAGTCTTCTGCTAATAATGATTAGATTATAAACATTAGAATGTATGCTCAAAACGGTTAAAGAGAACCAAAAAGGAAATTACCGATGTTTCTTAATGTCGTCATCATTCAATTATTTTAAATGTGAAAAAATAAATCCAATCAATTTGATTGAATCATAATTATATTATAAGTTGAAAAAAGTTAATATTTTTTATTTTATTTTTATAAGTCTTATCTTTGAAAAGCAAGTCCTTTTCAACTTGTACAGATATGAAGAATAATATAATGCAATTATTATTATAATCACAGTCATTATACTCTTGAGCCATAATCAAATAACATCTCTCATAATTTATCCGAATTTTTAAATAAATGATGCAGATATATTGAAAATTATTAAAGTTTTCTAATTTAGAGCAATTTCTTCAGAGTGTAATATGAAAACAGTATAGTTATCATTAAGGATTCATAAGCACATTTCAGTATAATTGGGCTTCATTGATGTTACTTTTATGTCACACTTAAATTATAGTGCATGACATATTAGTTTCTGAGTGCCCTAAAGTTTTATTTGTGCAAAAGTATTAATAAATAATGATTTCAAAAGTCATATTTCAATTTATCAGATTTGAATTTTGAATAATGGCTACGTATACTAATTCTAATAATGGAAATGTTGTTAATAAAATTGTCTTTAAATACAATAAATTGTTTTCAAACATCATGTGCCCTTACATTTACAGACTGGTATTTTATCTTCCAAAATCATAAAAACTTGCTGTAATTGAATTATCTTTCGATTAGCCTTACAAAAGGAAATTTAATTTGATTGAATATAAATAATAAATGAAAAAAAATCATGTTTGAGTGTCTGGATAGATGTTGTATTAATATGAAATGACTAATAATGTGTAATAATATAGATTTTTAAGTTATGAGTAATAATATTATGTAATTAGAGTTGAATTATTGATTTCAAGAACTATTTACATAAGTTCGAGCTTAGAGATTTTTCAGTAATCAATAAAACTGTGCTAAACACAAATGCTAGATATTTCAAGAAATTTCGAGTTCTCACTATATTTATTAAATCGTTATATAATCCAGTCCGTTATTAGTTTTTTTTTGTGTGTGAAGTAAATATAAATATTTAAAAAACTTTTGGCTTTATGCCTTTATTTCAGTACATGTGATTTTGTTTCCTACAAAAAATACAAAAGATATATTATTAATATATTTACTAAGTATTTGACAGAAAAGACATAAAATATTAATCAAATTAATAAATAATACTTAGGTAATGACCAGAATTGTGATTTTTTAAAAAAATATTAGAGGATAAATTAAAATTGATTATTCTGTCAAGGTACGTCTCCTTAAGCTCATATTCAGAATATTTTGAAAGAAATCCTGGTTAAAATACTTAAGTATGTTATAAAGGATTAGTTAAACTTAGCGGCGGAATTCCACTAGAAAGTCTCTAAAGAAATAAAATATTTTCGAACATTTGGCGCAAAAAAAGAACAACACGCCATGCGTTTCACGAGCAGCACTTTTCCTGGCTAAACGCAAACTATTTTAATTCATCAAAAAATTGCTTATTCAATAATTATTTGAATGCACAGTACTTAATTAATTTAAACTTAAAAAATGGAATACTTTATTATTTTTTCTATTCGCTTATGTAATATATAAAAGTTGCATTTTGCTAAATTTATTTAATTTTATACGGCTTCACTGGTTGGGTAAGTTTAAGTGTATTTGAAAAGTAACTGCCCGACTAAGAACGCACTTGTTATACATTTCTGTATTGAAAAATTCGTTGTTTCATTGTCTCTTATTGTCTCTGGCACTAATAATATCAAAGTCAAATTAACAGTACTCAGAAATGGACCTTTATTTTGTCTTTGAATAAATTTTAATCTATTTAAATTTTGGTCTCAACCATCGTTTAACGATCGGTATATTTCATTATATACATATAAATGTATGTGGGAAAACCGTAGTCATAAAAGTGTACTTACGAGGGTATATCAATAAATTTTTGCCCTCACATAGAAATAATTGAGTGAAATTTATGAAATTGCTACATTGTGTTAGTTCTTTTCCATGTAGTCATCGTGCACAGTAACACATTTGTACGACCAATATTACAAAGAGATAGGGGGAAGGATATCTTTTACCGACCCGCACATGTGACATATTGTTGGAATGGCCTGTGACCACTTATTCATGCTATGCATCTCTCGATCCCCTTCCTCTAAATTTTTCTTCCGGGGCACTTTTCTAAATTTTGCGGACATCATTAATGCCCCACGGGGGGGGGGGGGGGGCAAATTTTGGCGGAGGGGCTCGGGAGTGCATAAAATGAATAAATGGTCTCAGACCTTTCCAATAATATGTCACATGTAGAGGTCGGCAAAAGTTAGAAAAATGCCCCTCTTTGAGTCGACTATCGCGCCATCTGGAATACATCATGTCCCCTCTCTATGAAATACTGCTTGCAGAATTGTGCTACTGTGCACGGTGTCTATATAGAAAAGGACAAATACAATGTAGCAATTTTATAAATTTCACTCAATTATTCCTATGTGGGGGCAGAGAATTGATGATACACCCTCATTTTTAAGTTAAAATGATCAGTATGAAGTGCAGAAAAAGTTTTTTCTTTAAACGTATTTATAAAAAAAGCATATATATATATTTTAATTTCACTGCGCCGTCAACCAGCGATTAATCGCCAAGAAAACGAAATAGTAATTATTTTTTTGCTCACACTCTATCGAAGTATCGCCTTATATATATATATATATATATATATATATATATATATATACAGTTATGGGTTTGTCAGATGCTCAACTGTAGCTCACATGTTAAAATAGTCTTAACTATGTTTTCCATCCTGATATGCTGTAGTTTTGACTCCTAGAATGTATTCAGGTATTGTGCTCTAATAATTTTTAATATCCTGTATGATGTGTATCTTTCTTTAGATTTCTTAGATTTTTATTATCTTTCTTCTGTAATGTTTGCGTTATAAGGAGCTAATTTTTTTTCAATTTAGGATTAATGCCGACAAAATTGGATGAAATAACGCATCTTCTATGAATGAACTCACAAGCTCCTCTGACGATTCTGTGGGTCATTCATAGTTTCTTATTTTACATACTGGTTTTCTATGTCTATTTCTAAATCATCTTTAGAACTTTACCAATTTTCCTCATATATTTGTGATTTCAAATTTATTATTTCAGCATTCTAATAGCATTGCTGCAAATGCGCATGTTATTAAGTATGTTATTTTTAGTTTAGTCTTACAACCTTATTCTGGCATTTTTAATAGTACTCTCTTTATCAAGTAAAAGGAAATTCTAGCATGGTAATTATTATAGCTTGGTTTTAGCTGTTCAATTTCACTTTGTTCATTTTAATTCTTACATGTATTCATAGCTGCAACAGCGCATTTTTCATGTATTATCCCCATTAGTCTTCAAATTGTTTTCATCTTGTTTATTATGTACCATTATTGCTATCTCATTCACTTGAAATCCAAATGTATTTACTTTAGCATTAATCATTCAGTTAACTATATATAAATGTTTGTTTGTTGTCCCTCCCCCTTAAAACTATTATCACTCTCTCTTATTTTTGGGGGGCTAAAGATGGCAACACTAAACATTAATGTTACTAATCCAGTTCCAATTTACATTTTTCCTTTCTCACACCAGACGGCAGCACAGTTATGGGTTTGTCAGATGCTCAACTGTAGCTCACATGTTAAAATAGTCTTAACTACCCAGCAAAGAGGAAATTGCTGGCCAGCAGCAAGATAGGTGCTGGCAATGATGGAGAAGTGCTGGCTAATGATCCATCACTGCATGACCACTGCTGGACAGCTTCAGTCAACTCTGCTGTTGAAAATCATCAGATAAAATTGTAGTGGGCTTCCGTTTTATCTCATGGACTGGCCCACCACTACATGGAAGTGCACGAACTTTTGCAGTATTATTGCTGGTAACCGATACGCTAGGTGTCGTTGCGAATGTCGAAGACATTGAGTATTTGAACACAAATCTGAAATGAATATCTTAACACAATTTAAGCAGTGGAGCTAATTTTTTTTTTTTTTTTTGAAAATTTAAATAGTATAGCACCATTGCCACCACCAAAATAAATAAGTAAATGAATAAATAAATGAATTCTTTATTTCAACTTACCTGTTTTTTCTCCTTAAATCTGGTCTTACTAAGTTACAAAGGATTTCGATTTTCATAATTTACGCAGTTCCGAATCAATAATAAAAAAAGCGTACAAAATATATAGGATTTCTATACAATACAATAATTTCTATACCAGTTTAATGATTGGGAACGGGAATCACAAAAGAACAAACTTGAAATAGTGTAATGAGAGCTTGAAAACTACGAGTGGTCATAGCATACGCGGAAAGTACTTGTTCATGTGTGTATCGTATCACAAAAACGAAACAGCATCGATCGCGGTTAGTACTTGGGAGGGTGACCACATGGAAACGGCTACAAGTTCAAATATTTCTATAGACACTTCTACAGATATATCTGTAGCTCTTGGTGAAGCTGGCCTATAGAAAAAAGAGCAATAATTCTACAATTCTTTGCTTTTTTATAGAATTCTATAAGAAATCTTTGTAAGGGAAGGTGGTGGGCCAGCAAAGAATGACAGTGGGATAGGTGCTAGCACAACAGAAAAAGTGCCGGATTGAAGTAATGTGATGGCATACCAATGTTGGCCTGCTGTTGGCCATCACTGATGGGCCAGTTGCATTCCGCTCGGACAATTTTGTACAGGTTTAAGTAATGACACCATTGCACTTTACCACTGATTGCAGTGCTCGCTGCCATCTTTTTTCCATCTGATGGCCAAATGTTTCTTTCTTTGCTGGGTATGTTTTCCATCCTGATCATGCAGTAGTTTTGACACGTAGAATGCATTCAGGTATTGTGCTCTAATAATTTTTAATATCCTGTATGAAGTGTATCTTTCTTTAGACCTGTTAGATTTTTATTATCGTATTTTCTGTAATGTTTGCGTTATAAGGAGCTAAAGTTTGTCATTTTAGTCTTAATGCCGACAAAATTGGATGAAATAACGCATCTTCTATGAATGAACTCACAAGCTTCTCTGACGATTCTGTAGGTCATTCATAGTTTCTTATTTTACATACTGGTTTCCTATGTTCATTCCTAAATCATCTTTAGAACTTTACCAATTTCTTCATATATTTGTGATTTCAAATTTATAATATATATATGAACATATATATCCTCATGACAAGAACTTTCTATAATTTATTTTACATTTTCTTGAGTATGCGCCTATGGCGACCTTCCTTTATGTTCAAACTAATATTACATCTGCCCATGCCTTTTCTAATGAAATTATATTGAAAATGATTACATAGTTTATGCATATCTAATTTTATTAAACATTTCGGTTGTTGCGAAATGTATAAAATTTAATAATTATGATTTTTTATTACATTATATGCGTTGTCAATCAGCATGATTATGAATTGTAAGAAAAGAATAGTTTTACGAAAATGTTCTCCCTTTTAAAAGACAAATGTAACAAGTTGGGAATTGCACGTCAAACATGGAAATTGAGATGCGTTCATACTGCAACTAGCTTTATAAATATTTTTTGCAACTCATATTGTACCCCTTGTATATTATAGTGCACTTCATAAGTGCATATCAATTCCATTGTGTTCGAAAAACTGCAACATCATTAAAATGCACTTGAATTTTTCATCCCATTGGCTGTAATGTAGCGGAAAACTTTTGACTGGCCCTGTAATTAAACCAAACATCAGATTTTCATAAAATTTGTAAAGACTCGACAAAATGTTTCAACAAATATATATTTAAAATTTCAGATCATTCGGTTGGATAGTTTTTGCTCTGTTTGTGGTCTGTCCGAACGGACGGACAGACAGACGGATCGAACAACTTTTACAGGTGTTTCTTATTTACATAATTACGAACGAACCTTGTAAGAGATTTCTGACCATGGCTTAGAGAAAAAGATTGCAAATATTTTTAGACAAAAAGTAATTTTACTTTTAATTTAGCAGCGTAATTCTTAAAGACAGATATTTTTTTTTTCTATAACAAAGAGCATCTCTATTTTAAAAGTAATTGAGGTCTTAGTGCATCATGTAATTTCCAAAAATTTTGATATGCTGATAATAAATTTCAAAAAAATATCTATATCGCTAAAAAATAATTAAAAAAATTAATTGCTATTTAGAACGGAGAATGATTACATTTAAAAGCATTCTAAAGTAATATTATTATTATTCACTTCGAATGCATTTATTTACAACGCATATTTGTAAACTGTAACACTTTACATCTACTCTGAAAACTAGATTTTAAATGGAATATTTCACCGCTAAGGAAATGCAACATTTTCAATATCCTTTAGAAATGTGTTTATTCGCATCAGAGTAAATAAACCTACCTTCATTTATCTTTTTGTGCTAATGAAACAGTATATGCTCTAAAAGGAAGGAAATTTTCATACACCTACAGGCCAATTGATCATGTTATTCTCTCAATAATGAAACCATTTTGGCCGTTTCCTTTTCGTGCGAAAATTTTAGAAGCTAATTTTACGCAGCCATTACTTTCTGTCTAATGAGATCTTTATAAATTTGTGTGACATTTTGACATTAGTTCTGTACTTTGAATTCTAATTTGATAATTTTTGCATAAAACAAAATTTTCTTTTTATTTCAATAGCTAAAAGCAGGAATCCTTCTAAAAAATATTACCCTATTCCGTAACTCTTTTAGATATTATAAAATGACCTTGGTAAACAAAATGATTTTCACCAAAAAAATATAATAACATGACTAGATTTTGAAGAAATGAACTTAAAAAAATGGAAGGATTTAAAAAATCTTTCTCTTTTTTTAAGTTTAATTTTTTTATTTCATACACATATGAGTACTTGTAGTGTAAGTCACGAGCTACGATTTTTGGCTACCAGTATTTTAGAACGAAAAAATGCAACTTATTTTATCGGAGTTATCTCATTAATTGAATAAGGTCAATCAAACTTTTCGAAAATAAGCGTTGCTAGCAAGTATAACAATTATCAGATATGAGACTTACACTAGAAAAACGCATGGAATTAGCCATATATTACTCATAGTCATTAGCTGACCCATTTTGCATTGTCAGAGAATGTTATAATAACCTGTACTTGATATTAGTTTTGAATTATTTTCTTTTTGTTTAACGAAAACCTTTCCAACCAAACCTAATATTAGGAGTCACACGACTTCGACAGCGAATTTGTATGCTTTTATAATTTTAAATGAAAAACTATCCAAATGAACATAGAGTTGAAAAATACTTTTACATATATTATTAAAATTATATTCACTAGCTGACGCACCTTTCATTGCCACAGAATGTTACAATAACCCTTACATCAGATCAGTTTTAAATTCTGTTTTTTTATTTTTACAAAAATCTTTCCAAAAGAAACTAATGTTAGGGGCCACACGCCTTCGTCAGTGAATTTATATAATTTTATTTTATTTTTAATGAAAATATATCCAAACGAACGTAGAGCTGAAGGCGCCACTACCTTCGTTAGCTCATGCCAGGCGTAATACGCATACTTTCGTCTCCTATGATTTAAAGGTTGCAAAAGACTGTCGTATGCTGGGCCGTGATAATAACTTTAAATTCTCTGCGTTGAAGGCATACTTGAATATACTTCGGCCCTGTATTAATGTGTGTCTGAAGAAGAAAGTCAAAGCTCTTTCGAAATGCTCGTAATTCTTAATTTTATAGTGTTACTAAAAAATGGGAGCGATGAAAGTCTCATTTGATTAAAATTTCAGCGAATTTAATCTGAAACCATTATATTACCTTAATGAACACGGAATTAATGTGGAATCTAAAAAATAATATTTCAGGTTTACGTTTTTCCTATATCATCGAAAAAGCGTATAGAGTAACGATATGTAATATTTTTCATTCCAATGAATATAGTACACATTGAAGAAGGAACTTGTATAACAATACTTGATAAAATAAAGAATATTTGAAGGAACGCTTTCATATAACTGTACCAAATAAGGCCTCGTTAATGTTGCAGGTCCCAATAAACTGAGTTATATCAGAATTAACATTTTAAATGTTTTTGAAATAATACACTCGTGTAAATTTTTTTAATGAAATTAAGTACGTGCAGAGGGTGATATAGTGCAATCAAATTAATCACTGAGCGGTTATAATATACAAGCATGATCGTGCTTAAGACTCATCAGCGTCGGTATTTAACAGAACTTACACTATTTAAAAAAAATGTTAATAGTTGGGGAATAGTCCCTTCTTACTGTTATAGAGCTCTCGCAACGTGAATTCATACTGGAATTTCGGCAGTTTATGCATTCCTGAGGTAGTATATCTCACTCCTCCAATAACGCTGTTTTCAGGCCCTGGATGGTTCTGGGAGGGCGAAAGGGAGATGCAATTGTCTTCCCCAGAGCATTTCAGACATGCTCTATATGGTTTATGTTTGGAGATCTGGCTGGCCAATCCCTCAAGCGAAACACACTCTCCAGAAATTTGTTTACCAGATGAGCTCTATCTAGTCGCGCGTTGTAGTCCATTAAATGAAATCAGTGCCAATTGCCTCCCTGAAAAAGCGAACATAGTACACCTCACTCCCGTCATAGAGCTTTTTCCAAACACATGGAGGGGTGTGCGCCCATATAACACGATGCTTCCACGGTGGTCTCTTTTACGGACTTTGTATGGCAGGAAGGGGATCCCTGCTTTTCTCCTGTTGCACTCCTATTACGCCTCTCTGTAATAGACAGATAGCGATCTTCATTGGCCATCGTGGCTCTTGTACGATAACGTCTAGGGTTTCTCTTTATGCATCGGGACTCTTAAATAGTTTCCATGAGTTGGACACGAAGCTGGTCGTTACATTTAAGTCTGCACTTGAGACTACCCTGTTTCCAGTCTTTACACGATTCGTCACCCGAGCAGCTAAACGTTGGTGGTTATTCCTTTTGACTGTTTACTTCAAAATTTCATCGAATGTTGTAAAAAAAAAACACCAAGGTATTTGGCGAGGTATGCGAGCGAACGAAACTCGAAAATTGCCGCTCTTATCTTATAGAGTATGTTTTTCTACTAACTCAGTCCATACTCACGTCCACGCTTACATATTTTGGAGTAAAGATTTGCATCTTTGTTTCGAAGCATTAGTTTTACTTTACGTTCAGTGCTTTCCATAATATTCGAAAAAAAAAGCTAATTCTCTTAATTTTGGACATGAGTGTATTTATTCATATTTTTAAATTTCAAATCATGCATACTCCTGTCTCTGATCTGTTTAATTGTGGCAAAGAGAGTTCAAAACAAAAGCCACTTTAAAATGACTTTACTGGGAAAATGTGTTTTAAATAAGGCTATAATTTTCGAAATGCATGATTTAACTTTACTTAACAGATAGTTTTGAGATATTAAAACAAAGTAGAACAAAATTAAAGAATTCTCTTTGTAATACAATGTTTTATTGCTGCTCTGTTTAAAAGCATTCCGTTTCCAGCAGCCAAAACTGCTGATTCTATTTGCCTTTCACTCTAATGAGCTTTCTTTTCCACCGCTTTGATAGATTCCATACTTTTCTATAAATATTGAAAGAGAAAGTGTTTAATTAGGTTTGGTAAGGATAATATACGGTGACAATGAAGTGCCCCTAGTCCTTATAAAGGTCTAGCGTTATAAGGCCAGGTCTTTTACAATCTGGCCTTATTAAAGAATGTCAGTTTTTCGTACATTCAGGGCTGCCACAGCTAACTATTTTTATATTATTTTGCATCACTGTTTAAAAATTACAAATTTTGTAGTATATTTCTCTTGCACATATTGTCAAATTGTAAATGAGACATTTCTGTTTTGAAAACAATAGTGCAAGATAGAATTAAAAAAAGTCACCTGTGGCAGCCCTGTATATTTTACTTCAATCCCAAACAAAATTACAGATATAGAATATTTCAATGTACAGTCTAAAAGATCCTTAACCCTAGAAAGCTCCTCGGGTCTTTTTTGACCCATACACATGTTTAAGCTTGTGTTACTGAAAAACTACTCATAAGATCCATTTGTGTTTTTTGGATGTACCTGTAAACAAGATTTTGTAAGTACTTTTTACTTTTATTTCATCTTTGCACTGTCATAATTCTTTTTTTTTTTTGTTTTAGTATTCGTCAATTGTTATTAAAAGTATAAATTTATTACTTGTAAACTGCCGAATTTAAGCGCGAAACATGCATGGGTCTTTTTAGACCCAGGGGACTGATTCGTAGGTACGGAACGAGGAGCTTTCTAGGGTTAAGATATCTCCAACATCATACAATGATTTTAAAATCAAATCAATTACTTATTCTGATTTCCTATGCAAGTTTACTCATTATTTTTAACCACGACTAAAAAAAATCAGTATTTCAAAAATAGCGACGAGGTTGGTATGAGTTGTGGCTGAAACTATGTGACATGTCAAGGACACACAAATTGACAGCCAAATGTTGTCATATGTTTGCGCTAGACCGTTTCCTACAATATGACCTTATTAAGATCATAGCTTTACTTGATAGAAGTACCAAATAATGCAAAATGCAGATAAAACAAACTAATTTATAACGCACATATTCAGTCTTACATAACATAATCCAAATTAAAATGCACTATTTTCGAACCTAATATCGGTTTGATTTCAAATCTTTTACACAGGGCGACACAGAGCAACAAATTTTCTGTACAGAATAACAATGTGTACCAATTCATTTTCTATATTAAATAATGCAGTTGTTTATTTTTATGTGGTGCAGTATAAGCGCATAAAAATTTATAACTAACATAGTTACAAATTTATAAGATTACTCTGTAAACTTTATCATTTTTCATAGATACATTTAACAAGCATTATTGTTATTATATTCTCGTAAAAGTTCTTTTTAAAAATAATCTTGGAAAAACATTTGAAACACCATACAAGGGATGCCTGGAGTTTTCGCAAATGTACGGCAGTCACACCATCGACGGTGTGAAGCCTGCGTTACTGTTGACGGCCGCAATTTTGAGTAGTTGCTGTGATGGGGGACGTACGTGTTCTTTACTTCCATTTTGTTCGATAAAATGTTTTTCTTCATATTATCGGTTTCCTTTCATCCCATCGCTGTCTATCTTCTTTCTCCTCATTTTATGCCGCAGTATGTTTCTCGCTCAAGCTGTGCTTCTCTAGTTGTGTTCTGTCAACTTCTACGTATGTACTAGGAGTTTAGGGACACCCTGTATACTTCCAATCATGTACTCCTTATATAATAATGTCCATTAATGTATACATTGACTTATGTAATGTATGTTTGAGTATTTTCCCCATTTGTTTAGTGAATCTCTTAATGAATGATTTATAAAGAGTTTATGAATACTAGTGGATAAATCCGAGCTTCCCGGGAAACAGAATGAAACCGATGAAAACCATCATACATATTATTTCTGATATCGTGAACTTATTTTCATTTTTATTACCATGACCATAATATTTATGACCTTTTTTCTTTGCGCATACTAAAAACACAGCGATGAATGAGGCATTTTTTTAAAAGGTTCTATAAGAGGCTTTTTATGTAGTATGCTTATATACCGTTAAAAAGCGTTGTTTTAAAAATAAAATGTAGTTAATGAGAAAAAAAAACTTCACAAATAATCTCAGTGATTGCGGTGAGAAATCTCGCACGGATCTACGGCCTTTTTTTATATTTTTTTTTCTGATAACTTTATAGATTTTTTAAATTGTATATATTTTTTCCAAATGCCAATTAATAATAATAAAAATGACATTATGAAAAACAGCAATAACGCGTTCAAATAAAGTTTTGAAATGAATTAAAAGTGTATTTTCCTATTGGTCTCGCATCCGGATTTAACAACCGAAGAATAAATTATGAGCTATTTATATTAACTTAAAAACAAACAGATTTATATTTCACAACCTTCTGCACATGTCAGAGATAAATTTGAAGAAAAAATTCATTTAAATAATTATTTTTAAAACAATAAAAATTGAGCAAATGGCAATTTTCATACAAATTTCGGTACACTTTTCAAACAAATTGCATTTGAATGTATTTTTTTTTTCTATTCGACGATGTAAAAATTGAAAATGTGCTATAGTTAGAAGTTTAAATAATAAAGAAAAAATGTAGTAAACGTGAAATTTGATCATTTGCTGTTGCTATTCACAAAAGTACATCAGTGTTACGCACAGACACGTTTCATTTGTAATATAAAAAGAAGTACGAAATTTCGTTGTGCAGAATAGATACGTAAATATATTTTTAAAACAATTGATTGTAGGAAATAACTTTCTCTAAATATATAAGATTCATATTCTCTTACTATGAAGTATAAAATAAAACGATCGTCCAAAGTCTCTTAAACGGACGATGTAAATAGGAAATTTCTGGTCATAAAATGTTTATTTTTCATGAGTTTTTATAGCCCTATTGCAGTTTTACGCTGAATTTAAGCTGAGGTGAAATTAAACAAACAAAAAAAAAACTCTAAAAATATTATTATCATTTTATATAGAATTTATACGAAACATGAACAACTAAACTGCGCGATATTTACGCAATAAAACTACCAGACAGATATTAAACTGTTTTTAGTGTTCCGTACTTAAAAAGTAAAAACCGAACAATTATAAGATGACTAGTGTGTCTGTCTGTCCGTCTGTCACAACCATTTTTCTCGTAAACTATGAAACGTGAAAAGTTCAAATTTGGTAGATGTAATAAAGACTATTGACCCATACATTTATAGATCATATACGCCATTCACAAATATACTTAGAGAAAATACAGGGGGGGGGGGATAATTAAATTATATCAAAATATTTTTGTTTGTGTACTGTCGTAACGCTGAACTCAAAAATACATTTCTTTTAATTTTAGGTATTATATTTTCAGAGATACCGTCGACAATGTAATGCAAAAATATGACGCTTCCCTCTCTATTTCCGAATCTACTGAAACTAAAATTATGTAAAAATTTAGACGTAGTAGAGTTGTATTTAAACCTTGCAGGAAAACAATAGCGATTACCGTAGGTCACATAGTTTTGAGAAAATCGCATTTTCCGTTACACTCAATTTAACTTTGCGTTGCACTCAGCAATGGTATTGAGCGGCGTTCGAGTTACCTATCATCGCGGAAATATAAAAGGATTGTAGATAATGATTTTCGAAACATTTTGCCCGTAATTAGCCGATATATACTAAAGTTCTGGTACCTAACAATAATCTCTATAATAATAGCCTAAGTCATGTGACTGTCAACAATAGTTCCGGGCTGACCGCTTCGCTTTTTATGTGCCAGGTGACCATTTTTTACATTTTTAGGTGCGTTCGTAATTATATAAATACGTAGCACCTATAGTCGTCGTTCAGTCCGTCCGTCCGTCCGCATATAACAGAGCAAAAACTACCCAACCGAATGGTCTGAAATTTTAAAGATATAATTGTTGCAAAATTTTGTCGAGCCATTTTCAATTTTATGAAAATCGGATGTGTACTTTAATTACAGGGACAGTCAAAAGTTTTCCGTTACATTACGGCCAATGAGAAAAAATTATTGCAAGTGCATTTTAATGATGTTACAGCCTTCCGAATGGTCTGAAATTTTAAATATATAATTGCTGCAAAGTTTTGTCGAGCCATTTCAAATTTTATGAAAATCGGATGTATAGTTTAATTACAGGGACAGTCAAAAGTTTTCCGTTACATTACGGGGAATGGGAAAAAAAATATTGCAAATGCATTTTAATGATGTTACAGACTATGTACTTATGAAGCGCAAAAAAATATACATTCAGTACAATATGGGGTGCAAAAAATAATTATAAAACTAGTTATAGTACGAACGCACGTCTTTTGCCACGTTTGACGAGCAATTTCCTACTTGTTTATTTTCGCGTGGTAAATTGAAACAATGCTTTGAAATTGAAATTAAAAGTCATGGTTTTTGGTATTATTTATTATTTTTCTTTTCTTTTTCTTAAAAAATGGAAAGAAAAAGTGAAAGTCATGAATTTCAAATTAAAAATGTGTATTTTAAATAAAATGAGTGAAATTATTATATTTTAGATTAATTTAATGAAATATGAAAAAATGCGATTGGAAAAACAAAGTTTGATGATTTATCACTTGCGCCTGGCTAACATAAAAAGGTACTACTTAATTATACCGTATACCCATTTCACCAAATTTTATAAATCGCCAAAACACTCGCCAAATTATACAAATTGACATAATTTTTATTTTAAATAGCGAAAGAACAAATAAATTAGTATAACATTAATAAAAATACAAATAAAACGTCGAAATAAAAATAATTTGATGATGTAAACACGTGTAACTTGCTTAAGTCAAGCAAATATGACATTTACGATCAACCATTATTAGTATTTAATGTTATAGTTTGGCGATAGATTTTTAGTCGACGGGATAGTCAAGTAGTACCCATAAAAATACGAAGTTTTTTATTTCTCTACTAGAAACTTATGATTTGGAGAAGTATTGAGAAAGTAAATTAATTTTTGGATAAAAGTAACATGGTACAATGCTTAGCACTCATCTAACGGAGACCAAACTGGTTGCCAAGAGCGGCTAGTCAAAAGAATAATACTTTACGGGGCTTGTATCGGGGGGGGGGGTGAGGGGTTAATTATCATCCATAACAAAAACAAAACTAAGCTCAATCCAACCCACTTTTCTCCTACAAATGAAGAGCTTAGTGGAAGAACATGTTATGATATATTTACACGAAAACTGTTTTATTTTATGGATGAAAGCGTTATGAGGTATTATATCATACGGTAAATCTCAAATACTAAAATTGTACTTAGCACTGAAGATATGAGACAGTATCTTTTTAATATTTAAAAACTTTATATTTAATAATTTAAAGGGTGGGAATAATTCATAATATTTAATAACTAAATGATAATATTCTTATCTAGGAGCGTTTAGTAACACCTATAAACATTCACTCATATGCTACAAAGAAGGAATTAAATAAATAAGTAAATTATAACAAAAACTTTCCCTTCCATTTTCTCGAATTCTAATTTTTGTTACATAACATCTTCTTCCACTCAGGTCTTCAAATATCAAGGGGCTGCTGCACTATCTCAACAGATGCATTATACATACTCACAGGTATTCCACCCATCACATTTCAAATAGAATAAGAACACGCCAATTCCTCAATCCTACAGCTAAAACGTGACATAGTAATAGATTCTCTTTTTCCAAACACAACATTATAACACAAAATCAGGAGCTGGTAGCTTCACCCCGCTGAGGAGACTTCACTCTTTCAAGTAAACACAACTCGCAACAGCTACACACCTGCACTTAGCACCACATTTTTCATGGTGGATCAGGAACAGAGACCGGAGTGGGCGCAGCCTTCTGCGCGACGGAAGGCACCGTGGTGGTCCATCAGTTGTCTGCAAGGCTAGATGATATTAACCCCGTATTTCAAGTGAAGCTGTTCGCAATACTAAACGCATTAGAGTGGGCGGAATCCCACCCTAGCAATAGTATTACCAACTACAGCGACAGCCTCTCTGGCTTGCATGCAATACCAACACACAGGACAAAACATTCTCTAATATTGCAAATCAAACTAAAACTAAAGAATCTCTTATATCGCATCCCGCTAGGCAACGTCTCGGCTCAGAAAGGTATCCTTAGCAATGAACTAGCAGACGACCTAGCTAAGAAGGCTACACAGAAAGGGACAATAAACAGACATACACCTCCCAGTGCCCCAGTCATACGTAAAAAGGGAACTCAAGGATACGGACGCGATGGTAGGAGCACTGGGATACCCCAGTCAAGGGCAGGCACACATATAAGCTAAATCCTAAAGTTTCTCTCACACTATATAACATAACACCCTACACCACCAGTTTCTTAACAGGGCACTGTCCTTTCATGGCATATCTGGACTGCTTCAAGATAAGATCAACTGCCACTTGCGAATGAAGTGTACGTGGCACTACAAGTCACCCGTACTATAGTTGTACTCTCAGGCAACGTTGGCACTTGAGGCATCCAGACATACTTCCAGTCAATTGGTTCCAAAATGTCCTTTCACACACCCTTCTACTCAACAAATTAAAACACATTCACATTTTCCTTATTTACCTAATAAACTTAACGTAAGTCCTGATTCTGTTTATGCAGTCTCACTGCCACCACATCAAGCTTCAAACAGCACTAGCATCCAGCCCTCTTTGGAGGCTCGAGTAAAATCTCGAGCATTCTCCTATCCATCAAGTGTGTAGTCTCCTACGGACGTAAGAGCTTCTGCTCGTTCTTCCCACCATTCCATCTTGTGAAACATCTCCAATGGACGCTTGAGTATTTGCTCGTGCCATTTTACTTGTACCATTCAAATCATACTTTTTCCTTTCTGCTGCCCCTTGTTGCGAGAGGGGTTCGTCCCCTGGCGGCCAGGAGCAGTGATGTAAATACATATATCATCTAAAATGTTTTTATACTCTCGCTCTCTGTCGCTAGTAAGGGTTTTGGCAAGAATGGCGGGCAAGAATTCGCCTTTTTTGTAAACTCACTTTGTTTTTCAAATAAATTTTAGGTTCTGTGGTCGGTGGTGTGTGGCCGCCCTTGACGGGTAGGCGTCGCCCCGTGGGCCTCTTGTGTATGTGCGTCTGCATTCGGCCGGACAGGGCTGGACTCGCCTAACGAGCCGCAACGTGTCGGGGAACGTAGGGTAGACCGGGGCAAGATGACTATGTTAACAATTTTTGTTGATTTTTAATTTATTTTTAAGTATAGTAAAATCAATTTTACATGACCTGTTAGGGAATTCCTTGTAGTATTAAATATGTTACCATTTAATTTTTCAAATATAAAAAATAAAGGATAATTTTATTTTTTCATAACATTAACAAATCGTCATCTTGCCCCAGTACTGGGGCAAGATAAAAACACTGAAAAAGGTTGAACATATTTTATCTTTTGAATATGTTTTATGGTTTAAGAAATGATAGCTGTGTTTTTACACCTTACGAAGTATCAGATTAAGCATAATGCATTGTAACGTAGTGTTGAACTGTTTAGTTGTGCACGCAGCTAACAATAGCCACAAATAAAAATGCCATTTTCATAATTGGAACATCCCTCAACCACCACTCTTGGCATTTACAGCACTGGGTCCATTCTTCTGCTGGTGGGTCACAATATTTAAATTATTTGGGGGGGAGGGGACAAGCAGGGAAGGGGGAGGTATTGGCCCCGAGGTCGAACCACGTCGAACGGTACCCCCCTTGTACTGATCGGACGCTTAGAAGACGAGATACGGACCTCGATAGGGTTTTTCTTTCGGGAGGCTAGGGGGTCTTAGCTGATGGCAAAAATGTCTTCCTGTGGTCGCCACCTTTCGAAAAACACCTCCCCCGATCCGATGCGCCTCTTAACCCCAGAGGAGATAGAAGCGCAAGATCGTGCGGACAAACACATAGGCAAACAAGCGTTTACAAGATTTAAATAGAATGGACAACACAGTTAGTTTAATAAATTCCGAAACACGGGGCTCGTCATCTTGCCCCGGACTGCCTGTTTAAAAATATTCGTTTTCATTGCCATGAAGGAAGGCGATTAATTTACATTTATTCATGGTAATAGGTAATATGTAAACTAAGTTACTCATAAATATTAAAGAGAAACGATATATCTTACCAGTATCTGTAGCAGAGCTTATTTACACGTGCATAAAAGCTATAACATGAAAGCGGTAAACAATCAAAGCTTCACAACTAACACAAAAATGGCGATTTCAGCGTCTGTATACTATATTTTAACGAACGGCCGATAGGAGAGCCAGTAGTGTCCGGTTAATGCTACCGCCTAGTGGAAAACGGAAAAAATAAGACATTCGTCATCTTGCCCCGCTTTTCATCTTGTCCCAGTCACCCCTACCAGGAGAGACGTTAAGCTCTATGGGGCAGGCCTAGCCGGCCCTGAGCAGCCTCTCTTAGGCTGCCTAACCCTTACAGACACGGATGGTTTGGGCATACATAAAGACACGGGCGACGTTTTCTATGCACCATTGGCGTTTAAAGTCTAGATAACAACTCTTAATGATATATTTGTGTAATGCAATATCCTATTACTAATTGATATGTTTATTGTGTCGAACCCTCTGTAAGCGAGAAATACTCGCACTTCACTTGTTATTTTTTTCATTCATAACTCTGTTACAGGATAAGATAAATGACATTGTTCCCTTCATAAACTTATAATTAATATTTTAAAAATCGTGATACTTTAATGAGATTTAAAAATACATTTAACTGATATAATTTTAAATTATGTCTATTCTGAAATCTTTTCATTTAAGAATTAAACATAAATAATCAATGCATTAAAAATGGAACTTTTAGATTTACAGCGTAGTAAGTAACGCTTAAACCAAATTTACCTATGTAAAAAAGCAACACGAATAAACACTAAAATATCAAAAGACTCTATATTTATTCTGTCGATGAAATTTATTTAGTCGTAAATTAATATAAAAAGAACGACTTCATGTTTACAATAATGATGAATCTTCAGCGAATTCTTAATTTGACAAAAATTAATTTAACTTATTACAAAAAAATATACGTTAATTCTTATATGATGCTATTATTTTACTGATTATTACTTTATATTAAATATATATATCTTTTTAAATTAACATACGTAAAAAAAGAAGGAATATACAGATTATACACTCAATAATGCAAATTATGTTAATTTTAATGAAATGAAATAAATTCATAATTGTCACACAGAATGGCATCAAACTCTACTCAAGTCCCATTAGACTTCCGAAAGTATTAATACAAGCATAACCAATAAGTAGAATATAAGGTAAGTAGATAAATAAGTAGAGTTTCAAATGTAGAATATGATGAGTTTCGAAATACCACTTAATTGAACAAAGAGTAATTTCCTTTAAATAATAAAAAACATACATTTATTCTTTTTACAACTTTTTATATGTGTATTAATATACATATTTGTTAAAAAAATAATAATAAGTTTGTTATATAATTTAAGTGACTAAAATAATAGAAAAAGAGTAGGTAGAGAATTTATTCATTCATTAATGCAAATTCAGTTTGCTTTAACGAAATGAAAATAAATTGGTAAGTGTCACACAAAACGTCGCCAAAATTTGTGGAGGCCCATTAGATACTTCTATCTAATTAGGACAGGAAATTTCGGCAGATTTCGAAATCATGACCATCAAATAACTACATTACGCCAATTTACAATTTTCCCCGAAATAAAATTTGTAAATGTAACGTGAAATGTGAATGTTAATTAACTAGCAGGATTTTTACATAAAATGTTCTTAATATTATTTATATACGAAATTTTAATTATAATGAGATAATTTTTTTCATCTACATATAAATGCAATTATGTCAGTATTTGAATAAAGCGTATGGTGTTTGAATTAGCTCTAGTAAAATTTTAACTTGATAACTTGATAGCTTGATTTAAATTAATTTTAAAACATTAACTCGATTTTGAAGGAAAAAAAATAGTTAGCGTATTCCAACAAAAGCATACTTGAATAAACTTGAAATAAGCACAATTTTTTTATTTGCTATAATTAAAACTATTTCATGCGATCTGATTCATAGATATAACATTCTAGTTTTGTTCATTATCCAGCCATATTCTGTGAAATTTAAAATTTTACATTATATAATAATTTTTAACAATGACATCTCTATGCAAAATTATATATTAGTATGCAGGGTGTTTTATGACAACGATTACAAAATTTCAGGAGACATAGAGTATACCTGGACGATGAGAAATCATATAGCAATGCACGGTTGGAAACGCTTTCCTGGCGCGGTAGTGACGATACAAACACAAGAAAAGAATGTCATGAACAGGATAAGAAAACATGTTTATTATTCTAAGTTTCACGAAAATGCTGGGACAATGCTAGACAGTGTTTAGGATCATGCTGCACGCATAGTGATAGTTACTGGGGAAGTCCATGAGTTTCGCGGTATATTCGAGATCATTAGATATTCCATGCACTGGAGATGTGAAATCTGTATCATAGCCAGGGGTCGTAATTTTGGATACCTTCTTTGATGACGATCTTTATCTCTCTTTTTTGTCCTTATTTCTTTGCTTTTTGATGTACTAAGAATAATAAACATGTTTTTCCACCCTGTTCGTATCCTTCCTCTCTTGTGTTTTGTTTCGTCACTACCGCGATAAGAATACGTTTCCGACCATGGATTGCTATGTGTTTTCCCGTCACGCAGGTGTACTCCATCGCTCCTGACACTTTACAACCGCTGTGCTGAAACACCCTGTATATAAATATTTATATACATATTAATACATAGATATTTGCAATGATTTTACTATCACCTAATTTCATAAATATGATTTTTTTTCTCAACTTCATTAGGTAGGTTTTTTTATAAATACCATAACTTTTAACAGTATTAATCAGCTACAAACATCAGCAAAACGCAAAGTAAAAAGATTTTACTAAAAGTAGTTTTGAAGTTGTTTCAGTAAAATAAAATGACAGAGAAAATGTATTCCATTTCAAATATCATACACTTGCAGCTTTTCATATTACGTCCATGCTCATTAATCAAAATATGAAATTTACTGTATATTTTTCTAGATTATTTAAACTGTTTTCAGCAAATCGCATGTAGTATTAAATATTATTACCTAGTATCCGCTATTGCACTCACACAAATAAATGACTGAAAAACCATACAATAAAACTTTTAAAATATATTACAGTAAAAATGTATTATGTAATATTTTTTGTGCATATTGACGTAGTTTCAGATTGTATGTACTTAAAAATAATATTCTTAAAACAAATATAATTATTCATTAAAGTTAACACTTATTTTTCAGATCATTTAAAAAGTGGATATTTTTCAATCGAATAGAATTATTAGAAAATCTTCCAACAACACACAATTAAAAATTATTGCATTTGTGAAACAAGACAATGTGGCTATCATTCGGATATCTTACATTAAATTTTGATGTCCCAATAAAGTTTAAAATATTGAAATAGTTCAAACAAGGGAAGCAATAATTGAAGAAAGAGAGAAATAACAGTGGTAAGACTATGATAATAATTTAGAATTCATACTTAAGGAAAGCCATGTATAATGAAACATGTTAACCTTTTCACAATTGGTGGGCATATACTTTAGTCTGAAGGCAGTATCAGCTATCCTTCAGATATTTGACACTAATTTTTGTTGACCGAATAAAGTTTAAAATAGTATAGTGCAAACAAGGGAAGCAATAATTGAAGAAAGAAGGAAATAACAGTGGTAAGACTGTGATAATAATTTAGAATTCATACTTAAGGTAAGCCATGTATAAAGAGACATGTTAACCCTTTCACAGGCGTTGGAAATGTGCTTTAGTTAAAATATAATTTAGTCTGAAAGTAGTATCAACTATCCTTCAGATATTTGACACTAAATTTTGATGGTAGAATAAAGTTAAAAAAAATATGTAGTGCAAACAAGGGAAGCAATAATTGAAGAAAGCAGAAAATAACAGTGGTAAAAGGTGATAATAATTTAAAATTCATACTTAAGGAAAGCCATGTATAATAGGGTGTATCGATTTTTAACTTTTTTTTTGTTTCCAAATTCCAAGTTGATAAAAAGTTGCTACTAGACACCACAACTTACCACAAAAAATTTTGGATTTTTAAAAAAATGTTTAGGTCTCCCGCACAAGGCCTAAAATTTACAAATTTTACTTTAAAAGTAAATTTTTACAAAAAATTAAAAAAAACCCTAAAACACTTTTTTTCTAAATTGCAAGTTAAAATTCCACTAACAATAAGCACAAAAAACGATAGAAAATGTACTTCAAAAACTTAGCACAACATTTAGGTCTCCCGCACAAGGCCTAAAAGTCGTAAATTTCAGCCAATTTTTGAACATTTTTCAGTGCTTTGATATTTGTGTTGTTGCTGGTTTAAAAATTAAATGTAACTAAAGCCTCGTTAGGATTGATTGGAATTGTTGAAATAAGTGAAATAATAAATCACATTTCAATACGTCAAGCGTCAACTTGAAGTGATGGGGTGGGGGAAGTCCAGACTGCTGCGCCGCGGTGACGCGACACCTATGAATCACCGCGCAGACTTGTCAGTAGTCGTCTGCCAGCGAGCGAGCCTTACGGTTGTGTTTTAGTGCGATAGTCTTGTTGTAAGAATCAATTGAGTGAGTGTTGTTGTTGTTCATTATGAGTAAAAAAACCGCATTTAACTAGACAAACTACCGACAGGCCGGTTATCGGGCAACCTATTGATGTGAGTGAGTAATGTTCTGCCAACCAAGATGGATGTTTTGAAGTATTTTGAGTGGGTACGCATTGAAATGAAACAAGAGGGAATACATCAGCCTGCAAAGAATGTAATTGCGCTAAGAGTTGCTTTAAAACTTGAGGAAATATTGAAAAGAGCTTCAATTCCTGTTTGTGGCACCAAAAACACAATATTTATGGTTTTAAAACTGCATGAGCAGCTTGAGAAAATTAAAAAGTGTTCAGGGCACAAAAGGAGGTATCCTAACTCCTACAAATATGCAGTAACTAGCTTTCAGTCAAAAACTGAAACTGCATTGTTTGATATTTGTACTTGCAAATGTGACCTCAGCAACTGCATTTGCTCTATTGACAAAAAAGTCCCGGCACTAGAACACGAGCTTTGCTCAACCAACGTGCTCCTAGATTGATGTCAATTGCAGAGTGTGACAAAAACGAGACTAAAAAGCTTAAAAAGCGATTAGAAAGAAAATCTAGGTCACAATCTTTAATGCAGGTAGTTGTAAAAACGACTGAGGATGAAAACGTAAAATCTGTTGATAACATTGATTCTGGTGATAGTACAGATGATTCAATGTCTCACACATCATGTCAAGACAGTGATTTTGAAATAAATGTACTTGATACGAGTCAAAAAAGTGTTTTAAGTGTAGAAGTAAAACAAGAACTGCCACAACGCTTGTCTTTGTTTTCACGAGCTTGTGACCACAGGGGTATTTCTAGTAGAGCTGGAGCTCAGTTAGCTACTGCCCTTTTGCGAGACTTAAATGTCGTTACTGCGGAGAACCAAGAAGCAGTAATTGACAAAACAAAAGTAGCACGTGAAAGACTTAAGTCTCGTAAAGAAGTAAGCTCAACTCGAACCTCCGATCTGATGGCCATTTACTTTGATGGTCGTAAAGATGAAACCATAACAAAAGAAATTGTAGCTGGTAAAATTGTCCGAAAATCTTTAATGGAAGAACACATATCTATTGTTGAAGAACCTGGATCCAAGTATTTCGGTCATGCAACTCCCATAAATAGAACAGGAAAGGAAATAGTTACATCACTTGTAAAGTATTATGAAGAAAAATCTGTCGATCTTAAAAAACTAAAAGCTATTGGCTGTGATGGTACGGCAGCGAACACAGGCACTACAAATGGAGTTATCACCGTATTTGAAAATAAAATACAACAGCTACTGCAGGCAGTTGTGTGTCTACTACATTTGAATGAATTACCATTTAGAAAAATTATGGTTGCTCTTGATGGGCCAACTTCTGGACCAAACACATTTAGCGGGCCTATTGGTAAAAAACTTCTAAGCTGCCAAAATCTGGATGTTGTCAATTTTGTTGCAATTGAAAGCGATATACCAGAAGTTGATCTTAAAGAGTTGAGCACAGACGAAAAGTATCTGTACGAAATATCCAAATCCGTATCAATAGGTACATGTACAGAAGAGTGGGCCAGACGAAACCCCGGGAACATCTCGCACTCCAGGTGGCTTACCCTGGCAAATCGAATCGTTCGTTTGTATGTAGCCATGGATAATCCGACCCCTGAGCTGAGAATGCTTGCAGAGTTCATAATGAAAGTCTACATACCATCATGGTTCTCAATTAAGTGCAATTCCAAAATCCCGCAGGGTTCCATTAATTTTTTTTTTAAATGATTCATTTCAGAAACTACTTGGAAGACAAACTAAACCATGTCGTCCATGCAACGTTACAGAGGAACGCATTCATAGCTCACCCAGAGCATGTTTTAATAGCGATGTTGTTTGATGAATGAAAACATATTAGAGTCTTGGCTTATAAGAGAATCCAGAAAGCTCATGAAACAGAAAAGAAAGGGGTAAGGATATTTAAACCCCCTCAGATCAATTTTAATGCTAAAGACTATATAGATATGATTGACTGGTAAACCTCTTCAGTAACCGAACCCCCTCTTGTTACCAATATGAGCCTAGAAGAGTTACAGTTAAATGCGGAAACGGGAAAAAGTGGAAGGGTTGAATTTACAATTCCTTCTCACACTCAAACTGTGGAACGAATTGTGAAAGAAGTCACAGAAACTTCAAAGCGAGTGCGTGGGATGATCGAAAGAGATGGTATCATTCGTGCCAGACTGGAAGCCGTAAAGAGCTACCTACGTTCGAGGCCAACAGCCAGTACAAAACCTCAGTGAAGGATTAAAATGTAAGTAAGTGTTTTTTGTACTACTTTGATTTTTAATGTTTTTAAATAACATCTTTATCTTACTGTCTTCCACATAATATTTGAAATTCATTGGGGATCATTTCTGTAATTTTGTAGAAATCTGTAGGCCTACGTAAATACTGTATATAACTTTCGTTTCAGGTTTTGAAGACAAGATGAAAGGACGAATACTTAAAACAAGTCAGTTAATTTGAAATAGAACAGGAAAACTGCGCTCATATTCTATGAAAATACATCAGCAACATTTTGTACTTATATACTACATTTTATTCCACGTTATAATATTTTATACATTTGTAATAAACAATAGTAATCACAAATAACGATAGAGTTTATTTCAACACCTTTATCAAGCAATTTACATCGTTAAACTATTTTTTTAAGGTATACAACATTTATATATTATTTATGTAGTATGTATATATATATATATATATATATATATATATATATATTTATATTGTGTCATTTTATGCCTCCTGTAACAAAAATACACTTAAGTCTGGTGTTTTTAACGAAAACAAAAATGGTTCATTTACACTAAAATTTACGAAAGTTTCGTCAAAATTAACAAACTTTAGGCCTTGTGCGGGAGACCTAAATGTTGTGCTAAGTTTTTGAAATACATTTTCTATCGTTTTTTGTGCTTATTGTTAGTGGAATTTTAACTTGCAATTTAGAAAAAAATTGTTTTAGGTTTTTTTAAAAAAAATTGTAAAAATTTACTTTTTAAGTAAAATTTCTAAACTTTAGGCCTTGTGCGGGAGACCTAAACATTTTTTTAAAAATCCAAAATTTTTTGTGGTAAGTTGTGGTGTCTAGTAGCAACTTTTTATCAACTTGGAATTTGGAAACAAAAAAAAAGTTAAAAATCGATACACCCTAATGTATAAAGAAATATGTTAACCGTTTCACAGTTGGTGGGAATATACTTTTAAAATATACTTTAGTCTGAAAGTAGTGCCAGCTATCTTTCAGATATTTGACACTAAATTTTGATGACAGAATAAAGTTAAAAAGAATGTAGTGCAAACAATTGAATCAATAATTGAAGGAAAAAGAAAATAACAGTGGGAAGACTATGATAATAGACTAGAATTCATATTTGAGGAAAGCCGTATATAAAGAGACATGTTAGCCCTTTCACAAATGGTGGAGATATACTTCAGCTTAATTTTAATTCACAGTTGCAGGAATCGTACTAGAATATTAAAAAAAAATAGTTTGTTTTATAATGTACGGGAAGAGAAGCAAGCATTCTAAATCAATTTCTTTGTAGATTCTGGTGGTAGTCGATCCTTTTATATTCCAGCAAGACAACTGGTTTGTCCGATTAAGGGTTAAGAAATATGTTCTATGTATTACACGCAATTTATTTTACTGTGTTTAAAATACACTCATGTCCAAAAATTAAGGGTAAGTGACCGGATGCTTTCGATTTTACACGTTTGGTCGAAAATATACTGAAAATCTCGAAGAATTGTCTTTGCACTTCTTGGATGTAATGAACATATCTGACCATATTTTTCAGTGATGATTTAGTTGCGCTGACAACTAGGGGGATAATAATAATTTTAATAATAAAATGATATTTTCGATCACATATGTGACAGAAAATACTGGAAATGGTCTGTTACTGTATTAACCCTTTCAGGGCAAAGTACTTATATTCGTAAAATGCTGAAATGATTGAATGGCACCATAATTTACAGCCAGGTTTATTTGAAAATAATAAAAAGCATTTTTTCTCGTACTTAATAAAAGGAAAATTTTCATTCCAAAATGCTGGTTCCATTGTTGTATTCAGAGATTAAAATTAAGTGATTCAAAAATGCATCACCGCCCTTCAAGGGGTAAAAAGACTATATGTGTCCAGTTCAACGAAACAAAAAAGTCTTTTTAGAAGATAAGCAGCAGAAATATATATAAGTTTCCCTAAATAGCTGACTACCATATTATGGATACATATATAGGAATCTTTCAGATACGTGCGCAGCTAAAAATTATTTCGTAAAAATGCCTATATCCCATCATGAATCTACAGTTACTATTCAATATGTTCATGTTTTAATTGCAGAATACTGTTGCTACTGTTCTTTGTCATATTATCAGAAAGTTTTGTTGAATTTGTTTGAAAGCTCTGTATGTTATAAAAAAAGGTTTTGAATTTTTCACAGACACAATAACATCTTCACGAATATGAGTGCTATGTTTACGCAAACGTACACAAACGTTCAACTGAACCCACATAGCCGTTTAATTCAGTGACAGACCATTTTGAGAATTTTCTGTCACATAGGTGATCGCAAATATTATTTTATTATTAAATTTATTCTTAGCCCCCCAGTTGTCCTCGCGACTAACTATTCACTGAAAAATATGAAGTCAAACATGTTCTTTAGACCTAGAAGTTCAAGGACAACTCGTCGGCAATTTCAGTAGGTATTCGACAAAACATGTAAAATCGAAAGCGCCCGGTCACTTACTCTTAATTTTTGAACATGAGTGTAGATAACATTTCAGCAAAAATGTATCTAATACCATTTATCATATCCAGTGCAAACTATTAACCTTTTCTTTTAACTTTCTAGAAAAAAAAGTGAAATACAGTTAACTTTTTAGAAAAAAAAAAGGAAATTCAGATATGTTTTTTGCTTCAACAAAAACAAATTGTTGCAATACCTAAGGAAATTGCTGCTGCAAAACTGTAAACTGCTGCAGATTTTTTTTTATTTAATACGAGTCAGAAATGTGGTATTAAATGTTGTTAAAAAGGATCAGGGTCCATAAGCCACACTTTTGGCCCATGAAATAACTAAAATTCGATTATGTTATACTGATTTAATTTTTTCACTTTTTAATGTTACAAAGTATATATGTACGATTTTAACAATAGTTTTTGTATCTTTTTTTCGGATTTATATGACTTACACAAGCTCAAAGTTCATATAATTCGTAGTTTTGATGAAAAACTCGCAATTCCTGCTATTTTTACCTCAATTTTCTATATGAGCGCAATCGTGGAACACTTTCTTCTTGACATATATTATAAAACAAATCAAAATATTCGATATATGTTAAAATAAAAAAGTGTTGCAAATCTTCACTCATAGTAAAATATTAAAAATAGAGAGTTAAATTGATGTAAAAGTAGCAGAAATCGTCAAAGCTACGTTTTCGTCAAAGCTACGAATTATATGAACTTTGAGCTTGTGCAAGACAAATAAATTCGAACAAAATGCAAAAACTATTATTAAAATCGTACAATATATACCTTCTAATATCAAAAAGCCAAATAATTAAGTCAGTATAACATCATCGAATTTTTAGTCTATTTCATGGTCCAAAAACGTGGCTTACGGATCCTGATCCTTTGAAATCCTTCAAATATCTAACATTAAATATAAATAAATATACACAAGAGCGATTTACCAAACATATATAAAATATATCACTTTAATGAAATCCACTGTGGTTTAATTACGTACTTGCTATTTGCCCCCTTATTTTTTAATTTAAAAAAGCATAATTTAATCCAGAAAATTTATTTTTATTAAATGTGTCTTTCTTTTATATGATAGAAAATTAAAATCTATTTCATTCCATTTATTATATACCATTTGTCTTCCAAAAGTATGTTTTCATGATTTAAGAAAAAGCGGATAGTTGACATATATATAAATACCATTATCTACAATTATGTTCTGTTAGGAACACTTAAAATAAAAAGCACTAATAATTTTTTTAAATTAAAATAATGATATTATTATTTTCGCAAAAATATTTTTGCGAGTTAATTCACAATTTAAAACATTTAGAAATCGTCGGGGAAAAAAAAATCTCTTTTGCGGAATATAACGCTTTCGGTAAGCTTTCTGTATTATCATTTCATTTTATCAAATGAAGAATGGATTAAGATGCCTCATTAACGTTTGTTTGATTGAGAAATAAATGCTATGACATATGCTTAAGATTTATAAATCTAATTTACTTCTAAAAACATTATTTGCATTGAATAAATTAAATTAACTTATGTCCAAATATTATTTTTTCTCATGTATAATATAATTAAAAGACAACTGAAGACCTAAAAACCAAAAACAAAAAATGTTTCTTTTTATTATTATGTAGCAAATATTTAGAATGTGATTAGAATACAATGCTTCACGTTAAAAATAATTAGATTGTTTTCTTCATTAAAATTGACTTTGCTTATAACTGCTTTTAATTGCTATTGTCAAGTTTATTTTTATAATTTTTGCGTCTTAAAATATCTTGTCTTCCTAAAAATATGGACGTGTTTCTCAGTTACTTATAAATATAAAATAAGTATATTTTTTTAATTAATATAATCTTGAAAGAAATAGATATCTTCTATTTTTAATAAATTTAACTATTTACGAATTGATTATCCCATAATATAATGGTTTTAAATGCACACAAATATTTTGTAAATTTTAATCAAGAATATTCTCAAAATTAAGCATTAAATAATCATGCGCATTTTTTTTCAGAATAGTTAAATAACTTTAAATTTTATGCTGCAAGATAAGAGGTAGTTTTCATGGAAATGTGCTATTTTTTAGATGCAAAGTTAATGAAACGTAGATTTATGTACTTACTCGTAAATGCAAAATATGTACTGCTGATTTTTTGCTGTTACTTTTCTTGCTTCTATGTCACTTTTTTCGTGTTGGCGGTAAAATAGTTCCTTTATTATTCATTAAAATTAGTACTTTGAATATTTACTCGCGTTATTTTTACTAGTATAATTTTTAAAAACTGAATTTTAATTGTTAGAACAGTCTCATGAGTATACATTCCCATTGTATTGTAACTTTTTTTATTTACTTGCATTCCAAAATATTTAAATTTGAATTCATTGTTAAAAATTAACTGCTAATATTTTTTTGTACAAGTGTTATATAATTACTATATTGAAAGCTTTTCTCCTTTTTATTTTAGTATAGAATAAGACACTTTATTTATCATTAAAATGTATATACAGGATAGACTCTAAATCCAATTTTTCTACGGAAGATCTATATATACAACTTTCACAAAAAGGCATAATAAACGTTGTTTGTGCTCGTCTAAATGGCACAATAATCCCATGAAGCATTGCATAGCGGGTTTCTTATTGAATTTTGACAAATCATAGCAGTTTGGCTAATATTTGAAAAAATAATATAGCCAAATTCAAAAATTGTTAATAATAGGTTCATCATGAAATACTAGTTCTACACATTTTCTTTAAAGCTTTTAAAATGAAAGGACGAATCGATGTCTAAGTGTTGTTTTTAGTAATAAATTAGTTAAACGCAGTACGTAGTGCCTCTCGAAACACCGAATGTGTTCTTATTGCTCTTTACCCTAATTGCAAGCAATAGTGTACAATATAGGAGGATATAACAAATTTTCAAAATGAGATTTTTTAAATGACCTCTCGGACATGACTGCTTGCTTAAATGAAAAATTCAATATCAGGTCTATTAAGGAGAAGGGTGTATTATCACAACGTAACTAATTGAACGCTATTTAATGGTTAAGACTGCTTTTTCTTAAAGAGGTAAGCTTAGAATTGTTTTTCGTAGATGAACGGCAATAATGACTAACCAATATTTACATGTTAAAGCGCCGCTTGTTGAAAATGGATATAAACAATTGCCAGCCATAACTATGTTTTTCAACAAAATTTTCTCAATTAATTATGCAAAAGACATGAAAAATTGGTTTGCAGATAATTAGATTATCATACTTGAATGGCCGGCCAATAGTGCGGGCGTAAGTCCTAACGTTTTTGACTTTGCAGTGCATAATATCTACGGCAAAAATTGTCAGTTCGTTCAGTATAACCAGAAAGCAAAATAAAAATTTGCCATTGGTCAAAAAGGACGTATTTTATCACCCCGACAAGTTGGGTACGTTTTTATTTCCATGCCACAAAGCTGAATTGAAATTATTAAACAAAAAAAAAAAGCACAAGTGACATGTAATATTTTTATAATTTACGAAAATCGGCTCTGTTCTTATCAATTTACTCCTATCGCACATCCGGTGTAAATGCATTTGATTAAACTGTATTAATACACTCATAAATGTGAAAATTGCAACACCATGAAGAATGACGCGATTGAGCTGAAAAGTTTAAAGAATGCGAAGTATAGTGTGTTATGCAAATAAATTAACTTTCAGAGACACCACGCATGCGTGAGCTGAGAAGCGCCCTCTAGACTGCTGCTGAAACCGTATAAATAGAGGGCTGTAGCGAGACGTTCAGAATTGTCTATTGTTATTTGCTAATGGTAAACGTTAGAAGAGACGTAACTATGTCTCTTCGATTAAAGTAGGCAGCATTTCAACAACTGAATGAGTTTAAATGGGGAAAAATCATCGACCTTCGTGTTTTCCTATTGTCCAAAAGCAAGTCGTGTGCAGCGTAACAACAGCAGAGTGATGCGAGTTTGGAAGCAGAGGACGGACGGGTATCGGACAACTCGGAAATCTCAGAGTGGACCCCGAATAGCGACGTCAATGCGCGATGATAGACACATGATCCGCATGGCGCTGACGGACTGTACAGCGTCATTTAGACAGTTCACAGCACACTGGTCAACTACAATTGTATCACTATCTGCATCGTCAATTCATCGACGTCTGTTGCACCGTGGACTGCGTGCAAGACATTCTTTATACAGGATCCCCCTCCTGCAAAACCATCTACGCCTGCGGTGGCTATGTGCTCGTGAACACATAGGCTGGCATGCAGATTGGCAACAAGCTGTTTTATCTGACGAATCCCTCTTTAATTTGTTTTTCTATCATGGCCGCATTCATGTTAAATGGTATGCCGGTGAACGCAACCCTCTGGAGTGCATTATCGAACTTGTGGACGAACACTGGGAATTGTGGTCTGGGATACGATTACGCATCATGGACGATTGCAGCTGCTATGAATTGTGGGTAATCTGAACAGCAACAGTTACATCAGTGAAATGCTGGAGCCCGAAGTCGATCCTTTCATTCAAGGCATTCCTGGAGCTATCTTTAAACAGAATATTGCCTGCCCACGTGTTGCAAGGAATGTTTAATACTTCTTGTCAGCAGAACACATACAGATTCTTCCGTGTCCTGCGTATTCGCAGGATATGCAACCCTTTGAACATGTGGGGGATTTCGGTGATCGGCGGCTCGCTCGTTATCCTCCTCCTTCCTCCTCCTATAGCTTCTACACTGTAAAAAAATCTGTAAAGTTACTAAAATTTTTCTGGAAAACTGGATTCCTAGAACTTTTTTATCTAACGGCAATAAGAAAAAGTCTTGCAACAGGTACACCTTTGCAATGTAAATAAAAAAATCTGTAAGGTTATTAAGAATTCTTTAGTAAACTCTGGGATGCCTAGAACTTTCTTAACACTTTGTTACGGATAATATTTTAGTAAGATTACTGTGATTTTAGTAGATTCTTTTGAAAAGCTATAGATTTTTGTAGCTTTACAAAAACTAGTTTTGTAGATTTACATCTTTTTTTTTGTACAGTGTACAGATAAAATTTTAATAAGCATACAGATTTCTGTAACTTTACATCTGTAAAACTATATATATATATATATATATATATATATATATTTTTAACCATTTGGAAAAATGCTTATTGTCCTCGTCAGGGTAGTAAATCAAAAGCATATCTGGAGCTTTTTATTGGTTTAATCCGCATTTTATTCGTTTTCTGATTGGTCTATACAGTAATCTCTATTTTCCTTTACTTTAAACAGAGATGGATACTTCTGTTGCCACTATAACAAAAAAGTAATAAAAACTACAAAAAAATTAATAACTCAGAAACAAATTGAGATACAGTTTTCAAACAAATTGCATTTAAAAGTACATTTTTTTTCTATACGACGGTGTAAAACGTAATATTGTGGGATGTTTAGAAGTTTAAGAATGAAATTTCATTTAAAATTGGTCGTCAGATTTCTACAATGGAAAAGCCTTTTCCCGAGCAGGCAATGAAATGCTTGGATAATACGTAAGTTTCAGGTGGATAATACGTAAGTTTTAAGAAATCTGACGGGTCGCAGGCAATTTTTGTTGCTCGCAATTTTTACGTGTTGTAACACTATTAATGTTTAATTCATGGTGTACGTAATGTATGATCAACTCTGTGCGATTTTTTATGTCTTAAATCTTAGTCTTCGAAAAAATCATTTTCCAAATGGTCGTTGTAATTTGTTAAATATTTTTTTTTATATATATAGTGATACAGATGAACATTAGTACGCATTCAAATAATATGGAATGCTTTTCCCCAGGCAGATCAAAAGCTCTTTGACTCTATGCCACGTCTTAAAGCAGCACTTATTGCACTCTTTGTGGCTACAGAAAATACGGATTGGTGACACGTAACCCTTTCACTCCACCTGGCCTCAATAGGAGTTCAAATGGCATCATGGCATTCTTTATTTTTTTTCTATATATCCGGATGCTCCTATATTATTTCACATAACGGAAATAAAAGCTATGTATATATTCCCAAATAAATAAAAATTTTTGTTTCTCTTCAATAGATTGCAGCACTATGCAAAGAAATGAATTTAATATTTCTGGTATGAGATTCAGTTCATTTCGCAAGAAGAGACATGAATAACATTATTTTATATAGTCTTTATAATTAATAAATGTTTTTATTTTTTATATTGTATTAAAATATTCTTCCATAATATTTTTTCTCTAGTTTATATAAATATTTTATTAAATTTTATTAATTATTTAATTTATAATTTATAATTTATTATTTTTATTATTATTGAAATTTTAATTCACTTAATTCTGATGAATCGTCCAATGGTGTTCCAATTTTCAGAGACAGGGGTATAGAAATTATTTTACAGTGATTCCTTTACGTTTATATTTTATATCTGGTTTATATCTAAATTAATATAATTATGTTTATCATTTAGTCAATGAAATGATCATTCCTATCATTTTACAATCTAAATATTTCTTGAACAATATATGAAGATACAACAACGTTTTCCAAATAAGATAATTTTAGATTTTTTCTGTTGTTGGACGTGGTTGCAAGCTCACATTTAATATTCAGGTCTATCATGCAGTCGGTTGAAATTCTTTTGATACCGGTAATACTAAACATATCAGCAGTCTTCTGTTTTAGCTTTAATAAAACCCAGTTTCGAAAGAAATGCGATTTTATATTACTATGATTAAAGCTCAGAACAGAGCGCTCAATCTTATAGAAATACATTTAGGTGATCATAACTTTTCACATAGACAGCTGTATGTGCTCTGCCATCTCTTACCTTCAAACAATATCGTTTTGTGTTAATTCCTGGAGGAAAAAAATAAATGCGATAAAGAATAATTCAAAAAGATATTTATAAAAAATAAGATATTCTCTGTTTCACACTGTTCAATTAAATCAATCATATAGGTGTTATTTAGCTAACAAAATGGCACCCTCGAGAAGCTGGGGCTGTCTATTAGTTAACATATATACATACATTTATCTGAAAATTACAAATGTCAATCTTCCAAAATCCGCAGTCAATACATCCTCAGAAATGCTTTCTTCCAATCACGAAACATTCCTGGCTGCACTGTCACCGGTAAATATCCGAGAATTGAAGAAATTTTCATTCTAGGACAGAAAATTTCCGTAATCTGAAAAAGAAGTTAAAAAAAATACGTATCTCGTTCTTCCGTAGATCCGCTTGGTTTTGAATTTGGGTTCGCACGTTTTGAATTGAGCATCCTAACCACTCGTAAAACCAAAGGTTTTATTCAAATTGGGGATTGGTAATGCTTGTTAAATTTCTTGTTCAGAATGCTAGGAAATTTAAACTTAATTGATGGGACATTTCGACGTTATCAAATCATGGTTGGTGTTTGAACCCTTATAGAATAACAGAGGATAAAAATTATTACATATTAGACATATTTTTAATGCAACATAATATCATGGTTAGATAATGTTGTGGTTAATGTGTTTATGGTTATGTTTGTGTGGTTATTACATGTTTAGATAGTAAAATATGAATGTTAGTTTTTTCGAGAAAAAATGTTTGCATTTAACGTGATTAAACTACTATATATTTTTTGATTTGTTCGTTTAGAATGTATTTTACATGCGAATATTTTTTCAATACTCAAAAAAATAAAATAATAATAAAAAAAAATTGCGAGTAAGTTTAAATGAATAAGAAATCTTAAATTCTAAAGCATTATTTTTGTTTGGTTGTTTTTAAATATATTAGAAATTTTAACTTATTGAATTTTCGGTTTTCATTTTGAAAATAAATTCGAACTTTGGTATTAATACAGCCAATACGAATGCGTGAAAGGAATAAACGCAATTTTAACCTTTTTTTCAGACTTCCGGTAAGAATTAACGGAAAAAGTATATTTTCTATAAGTACGGGAATTATTTATTTAAAAATGACGAATAATTTAGAGTATACAGGCAAATTTTCCTGGCAGTGTAAAGTTTACCTTCCCTATAAAGGAGATAAATATCTGCCCATTTTTCTTAAAAGAGCGGAACAAGCAATTAGAATCTTCTCATTGGAAAAAAAACTATTTTTTATTTAAATTGCAGACATATGTATTATTTATTTTTAAAGGCATGAAAATTTTTCTGATATTAATTAATATCTGAAAATTTTCAGGGCTGTGGCATTTTTGAACTGTAACATTTTCTGAAAACATTTGGGTAATTGTGTTATACAGCACATTTGTTAAATAATGCATCAAGTGTACATACACTCACACACGAAAAAAAAACTGTATTTATCTCTTTGGATCTCTTTTTGTCTGGATCTAATCACTAAGTGAAAAAAAAAATTGAATATCTCTCAATGTTATCAAAACAAATCCTTCAAAAAGTATTACGATAATTTATCAATATTTGCTATTATTTAGTTCTGACTATAATATTACCATTTCAACATCCGAGGATTTTCCAGTATTTTTATAAAAATACTTGTAAATCGCAAGATATATGCATTTTTTAATTGCACTTTGGTGCTATAATATCTTTAACTTCACTTCTTTCTACGTATCATTCAAATTAGAATTTTGTTTACAACTAGGGGGCTCGGCCCCCTACGAGCTACGCTCGCCAACCCCCGTCCAGACACCGCAGACTCTAAATGTACGCTAATTTGATCGGCTTTAAAAAGATTTCGAAAGACTGAATTATAATTTAAAAAACAGTGGCGATCTCCCTATAAACGAATTTCTATTCATTTCTCTTTGATTGGGGAATTTTTACGCCAAATCCGCTGCGGTAGTACTTGATTATCCTGTCGACCCATTTCGCCAAATTATATAAATCGCCAAACCACTAGCCAAATTATACAAATCGATATAATTTTTATTTTAAATAACGAAAGAACAAATAAATTCGTACAACATTAATAAAACCACAAATAAAACGTCGAAATAAAAATAATTTGATGACGTATACACGTGTAACAACATTTCAAAATAAGCTAATATAAAAGGAATTAAGTAAAGAGAGTCTTTGTCTCCTGGTATTTTTTAACAAAGCGAAAAGAAAGTTCTTTTAAATGAGACATTTTAAATTAATTCTCAAAATATCAAATAAATGTCTAGCGCAATTTCTAAATGTAAACTTTTTTGCAATATTATTTTGTGTTCATTTTATGTAATAACTATAATGTGACGTAAATATGACGTAATTTCTCCTAAGACTTCTAACGCATGTTAATGAATTTATTATTTTACAATATCCTTTCTCTTTTAAAATTCACGTGTATACTTTTTATGACGTAATTTTTAATAAGTTCCTGCTTTTTGTACGTAATTATTTAATTCTAATTTGAAAGTTTTTTTCCTGTTTATAATAGTCACGTGTAAATAATTTTTTAATTTGAAGCAAACATTATTGCTTACGCTTTTTATACAGTTGGCAACAGTTTAAATTAGTACAATTTTCTGAAATCTGTAAAAAATATCTCTAGAAATGCTGAAAATTTGAATTTAAAATAGAAATAAAACCTGAAAAAATGAGTCAAAATAAAAAAATTAATGCAATCTGCACTCCGGCAAATTCTAACGCATAAAATGATCTAAAAATTATTACACTGCCATGCATAGTTTTTGCTGCTATAAAACTTTTTTTGCGGAACGATTTTGTCCAACTTTAGCATTAAATAACTGTTAAAATAATTCTTCGATTTGAAAACTGTCTGCATCAGCGTGTTTATCAAACATTTTTCTATAATACTACCGATTTCCATATTTTTGTATGCATTATTTTTGTTAATATTAACGAAGAAAGGCCTCCGGTCACAAAAAAATCAAAACCGGCGGCGGCGGCGGCGGCGGCGGCGGCGGTGACAGCGGTAGTTACTTTTTTTTAGAATTGAGAGATACTTTTGTCTACAGCCATTTTAACATAATTTCTAGAAACGAGTATAGCCGGGCCTGCCGGTTAAAGAGTTATTTAGTTATTGTTTTTAAATTATTTATACGTATTTAAATATTATAAAATTTTCGTTAATATATGGAAGCTATAGTTTCGCTGACATGGCTATTGTTTTACGTGATTTTTTCTATTGACATTTTTGTCCCGTTTTTGTAGCTGCTATAAACTTTTTTTGTTGTGCTATTTGTTTCTAGTCGAGTTTCACTACTTAGCTGGTTTGTTTTCCCAAACTACCCTTGAATTAAACGAATATAAGGTTGGTGGAAAACTTTCATGTCATGCTCGCCCCTGTCTCAATTCAAGCTTACCTTGAATTTTGAGATTTTTTATTTCCACCAAGATTAAATTCAAATTTTCAGTAGTTGTCGATCATATTACTACAAAAACCCATTTACAATTCTTCCAACTTGAAATTGATCACGGTGATAGCAAAATTTACCACACTGTTCTTACCATTCCAGGTGAATAAAAAGTATAAAAACCTCTGCGGAAAGCGAAGAAAGTCGCACAAAACTTTAGGGAAAATACGCAGATTCACTTTTATTGACTAAAATTTTGAAACCTAAGTTCTTTTGCAATTGTCAAGAAAAAATATATAACTAAACAAACAAATGTATAAATGAATAAATAAACAAGTAAGAAAAAATCATGCGTTAAGCATAGATTATGAAACACTTTCCAACACATTCAGTATAATGTAACAAAACTGAACCGTTTTAAAAATTAAAATATTACGTCTAATTCAACCACATGGAGACGCATAATGCATTTCAAAACCCAATTTCAGCTGTTCCCATCCACAATCGGAAAATTATGCGAATTTTTTCAGCAGCCCTGTATATGATTTAAAGATTTGAATCTATTATCTACATGCAAGCCAAAATTTAGTTCACTTAAGCGATACATATATAGTAAAGTGAGGACAGATGCCGCAGTTTTACTTTTCTTCTTTTAAACTGTACAATAAAGCAAAAAACTAAGTACCAGAAATCATTAATCAAACCCTTTAGAATAAAATTTCTATGTTAAACAAGTTAAAGCCCTCTTAATAAAGCAGGCATAATTATTTTCCCAAGCGTCCTTTTTTAACATAATTTTTTATGTGCTGAGTAAGATGTCGCATGGGCTGTGGTACAGATGCCGCATGGAGAAAAAAGCTATGCTGTTTATTTTTTCAAATAATCACATTTTTATTTGCTCAAACTACTTAAAATGAAGACAAATAACAGTAAACTTACATAAATTCTATATATCACTAAATTGTGAAAAGATTAACGAAATTGCAAAAGTGCAAGCTCAAAAAATAAAACTTAAGGCAAAAAAAGAAAAAAAAAATTGGCTGGAAACAATAGACAGAATAATTAGAAAAATATTATAAACCACTTGTTTATATCCAGGCGACGATTGTAGTTTGCTCTTAAGTACTAGTTCTATTCATTTTAGGCCGTAGTCTGTTTATTTTCGGCTTTTCTTCTCATTTTTTTATTTCGTATTTCTATTCGCCCCCAATCACCACACTTTCTATTGCAAGAGTAAAGTGAGCATGTTTCATGTAGCCACCGATCGCATGTTTTGCACTGAATCCAGGCCGCTTTAGACTTTGTTTCTTGATATGACTCCAGACACTCAGTACATTCAGAGTCATCAAATTCCAATCCAATACTGCCTCCAGAATCCATAAGAGGAATACTTTCGTCACATTTCAGTTTTTTCCTCAAGTGAAGTGTTTTCAGTTGATCTTTCCCTTCCTTTTTTTACACATTTTACTTCCGCCAAATTGTCGTTCTTTGACGCTTTCTTGCTTCTTTTGCTATTTATTTCCTTCTTCATTTTTCTTGTTTATAAAATGTGTGCTTATAATATTTACAGCCTTTTGCTTTCGCTTACTTGACTGTATAGGTCTTTTGACTATTGGGGTAGGAGACAAATTTTTTAAATAGTATAGATGGTGAGAATTGTAAACGGCCTACTTTTTCCTTATACATATTTGGTGAATCACCACTGTTGCTGAGAATATTTTGATGAGTAGAAGAATGCGCTAATATACGTTCATTTAAATGTAAGTTCTACTTAGATCGCAGTGATGAATTTATTGAACCGAAAAACAAAAATATATTTTACGGCATCTGTCCCTCATCCTCGGTGCGGCATCTGTCCCAAAGTGGCGGGTAAGATGGAGCGTCGCCATTTTGTGTCATGTGAGAGACGCGAGAGAAAGACAAGCACATGTTTGTATTCTATGAGCATCTAGTCTACAATTGCAATCGGTTTTGGAATGAAATCTCAGTTTATTTTTCTTAAATTATGTTTTAAAACTTTATTATAATAATTTCAGCAAATTACCATGCAGGTTCGAACCATAAGAACCGGCATAAATATGTAAATACTGGCAATTAAGTGGTGGACACGCATACAACATAGCAGACAGTACTTAGGCACACAACGAAATTCTTAATTTGTCCTAGGGAGTGCTAGTGTCGCCAATACAATCTCTGCGGCATCTGTCCCACCGAGGCGTCTGTCCTCACATTACTATACTTCAGCTGAAAATTTACCTTCAGAAATTTCCTCTAATAAGGAGAACGGTACGCGAATACTTTTGTGCAGCCCTGAATTTGAGGTATGGAATTTATATGTAACGAGTAAGATGCAAAAATTTAATTAAATTTAAAAGCGCATACCGAATTTTAAACCGTGCACTCCAGCAATTATTACTCAAATATAGCTACAGTGCTGTAAACGATTTCTTTTGTGTGTCCCTGTAAATGAATAAAAAATGCTATGAATGTCCTGTTCTAACGTGATCGTAGTAAAATGCAGTGATTTATATCAGTTTCATTACATTTGAAACAGCATAATGTCATTAAAATACTATGCAAACGATTTTTCCCCAGATACCAAAATGTAATGGAATACTTTTAAGTGTCCTTGTACATGAATGATTAATCCTATATACTTCATATACGCTTACATACTTCAAATATGCTTTGGTGACCCTAAATAACCTTTATCGATTTCATGAAAATCCGAGTATATTTACGGGAGTTATACCCCATATACCATAATGTAATGGAATAATTTTGAGTTCCCCTGTAAATGAACGATTTATCCTACATACTTCATATACAATACCAAACATGCTTTCGTGACCCTAAATAACCTTTATCAATTTCATGAAAATCCGCGTATATTTACGGGAGTTATTTCTCATATACCATAATGTAATGGAATACTTTTGAGTGCCCCTGTAAAAGAACGATTAATCCTACATACTTCATATACAATACCAAGCATGCTTTGGTGACCCTAAATAATCATTATCAATTTCATGAAATTCCGAGTATATTTACGGAAGTTAGAGAGTGGACAGACAGCCAGACAAACCGAATGCATAAACACTTTTCAACTTTGTTGGAAAGTGTTAAAAAGCAGAAAAAAAGCAGAAAAAATTACAAAAGAATTGCGTGTAAAATTGAAAAATGGAAAAAAAAATACGATATTGAAATAAAAGATTGAAAAAGGAATGTTTTTCTGAATATCAAAAATTCACAACAAAACGGTAGAAAAACGAAAAGTTGCTTAAATAAATCAGCAAATGAAAATATATATATATTTGTTGACCTATGAATTCACGTTATAAAAAAGAGGGTAGAATTTACTGTATTGGGATAAATGATTGATACCGGATTACCTTAACTAAAGTGGACAAATTGCCATAAAATGAGTTGAAAAAAAATCAAATATTTTTATAACAATAATATATTCTAAAATGTATAATAATAATTAAAAAAAAATCGAAAATCAGTTTTTGAAGTGAATATCTTCAGACAAGCGTGTAACTGCTCAATCCTGTAGCCATGCGCGCTGCTGTCTCTTCCAGAAACAGCATACAGGGAGACAGACCTACAACCATATGCCTTTATTAATAATGATAGTTTTTATCCTTTTACATTTGTATTTTACTGTCTTCTATCTTTACAAGAAGAAAGTATTGTATTCATGAAAATTCTCTTCAAAAAATAGAATACAGGTAGACAGATCCGCAAACATACGTCTTTATTATTACTGATAGTTTTTATTCTTTTAAATTTGTATTTTACTGTCTTCTATCTTTACAAGAAGAAAATATTGGATTCGCTAAATACTCTTCAGGAAACAGCAGACAGGCAGGCATGCCCACAAACATATGTTTTCATTATTACTGATAGTTTTTATGCTTTTACATTTGTATTTTACTATCTTTACAAGAAGAGAGTATTGGATTCGTGAAAATTCTCTTCAGGAAACAGCATACAGTCAGACAGACCCACAAACATATGTCTTTTATTAGTACTGATAGTTTTTATCCTTTTACATTTGTATTTTAATATATTCTATCTTTAGAAGTAGAATGTATTGGATTTGTGAAAATTCCAGTTTTCGACGTATTGACACGTTTTAGTTGTCAGAGACACCAAAAAACATGTTTTTACAAAATGTCTGTCTGTGAGTCTTTGAGTCTGTGACACTGGTTGTTATTTTTTAGGCAATCTATCTCAAGAATTAATGCACGTAATTTATTAAAATTTTATATTTAGGTAGTTCCTGATATAAATGGATGTTGATTAGTTTTTGGTGAAAATCGCTCACCAGGTGGTGCTCCTACGCTGCATTGTTCATGATTTCCGCAACAGCACTATCTCAAGAACTAATGCACGGATTTCCATAAAAATTCAGCTTCTGTTACTCCTTGACATGAATTGATGCTGTTTACATTTTGGTGGGAATCGTTCAACAGGTGGCAATTCTATGCTCCATTTTTCACGATTTCCTCAATAGCTCAAGTTTAAGAATTAATGCACGGATTTTAATCAAACTTCAGTTTCAGTTAATGCTTGATACGAATTGGTTGTGTTTATGTTTTGGTGTCAATTGATAACAGGTGGCTATACTATGCTGATTTTTTCCCGATTCTCGTAATAGCTATATCTCAAGAATTAATGCACGTATTTTCATCAGACTTCAGTTTCAGTTAATGCTGGATATGAATTGGTTGTGTTTATGTTTTGGTGTCAATCGATAACAGGTGGCTATACTATGCTGATTTTTTCACGATTCTCGTAATAACTATATCTCAAGAATTAATGCACGTATTTTCATCAGACTTCAGTTTCAGTTAATGCTGGATATGAATTGGTTGTGTTTATGTTTTGGTGTCAATCGATAACAGGTGGCTATACTAATCTGATTTTTTCCCGATTCTCGTAATAGCTATATCTCAAGAATTAATGCACGTATTTTCACCAGACTTCAGTTTCAGTTAATGCTGGATATGAATTGGTTGTGTTTATGTTTTGGTGTCAATCGATAACAGGTGGCTATACTATGCTGATTTTTTCCCGATTCTCGTAATAGCTATATTTCAAGAATTAATGCACGTATTTTCATCAGACTTCAGTTTCAGTTAATGCTGGATATGAATTGGTTGTATTTATGTTTTGGTGTCAATCGATAACAGGTGGCTATACTATGCAGATTTTTTCCCGATTCTCGTCTATATCTCAAGAATTAATGTGCGAATTTTCATTAAACTTCAGATTCAGGTATACCTTGATAAACATTGTTGTTGATTATGTTTTGGTGTAGTCGCCCAAAAATTGGCACTTTTATGCTGCATTTCCCCGATATCCGCAATAGTACTATTTCAAGAACTAATAATGAATCTACTCTTTTGAAACTATCAGTTTTTACATTTACGAGTAAATAATAGTGTTTTATAATGGGTCATGCTTATTGCTACATTTTGCACAATTTGCCATTATCAATTACTGTTAAATACCTCTCAATTGGAAAAAAAATTTAATGCGTATTCATGTGACTATATTGAAAGTCCTAATTAACTTCCTAAACCAACATTTATATAGATTACTATTAAAATGGCTTTTTAAATTCTAATCTAAATAAAAACCTCAATAGTTTAATATATTACAATGCGGTGACTATTTATTTCACTTTTCTTCATTTGCGTGGATATATCATATAACAATTTAAAAGCGAATTCTCCTTACTTTATTTGAAACGAAATTTATAACAACGAATGAAAGTCTTGTGAAAATTTACTCAGTTTGGAATCTTAAAATCCGAGAGATCGAAATTAATTAAAATTAGAAGAATTTCGGTTTGATTAGATTCAGGTGAAATTTAAAATTTTAGTAAAATAAATTACCATTCATTTAATCACAATGCACCATTTTAGACGTCGGAATGATTAATAACATTCAATTGAAATCATTAAATATTTTATATAAATAGTTGTTAGTAAGTAAAGATTCATTTGGAATTTAAAAAAATACTTGATAAAGAACGTAACATATTTAAATTTAACTTAAGAGAGAACCACCTTTAGCGAAACTCGTATCTAGCATTCAGACAAGGTTCATTTTATATCCCTATTGGCCATTATTCTTCCAAGCTAGATATATACTAAATTTACAATTTTGTTTATGAACTTTTTCATCTTAGTTTCAGTTTAAAACTAGTCGGATATGCCAATCCCAAAACTTTCTTCTATCACAGGCATGCTAATACTTCAAAAATCTCTAGTACAGTTAGGACAGAGCAAAAGTTCAAATTTGTTGACCAGTGCATTTATTTATTCATTTATTTATTCATTTTAGTTTCTTGTTATCCTTTGCATTATAAAATACATAAACACAAAATAATTTTTTTTCAAAATATGAAATAAAAAACAAATCTAGTGTAAATGATTTAACATAACACTGTAAGAAATTTTTAAATAAAACTATGGTCAAAGCATTCTTCAAGATTTCAGGGGTAAAAAATCACGCAAAGCTGAGATAAACGGTTTTTGCTTATAAAAAATATGTTAGTATTCCATAATTGCACTTTCATGATCTGCATTTACGGGATGTGACCGTTTACCTTTAAAAAGTGGTATTTTCTATAAAATTATACGCTAAATATACCTGTATTTACAAAATTTTTCACAGTCTACTTTGCAGCAGATGTAGTTACGGAGGTTTGTTTTCGGAAAAGATCTAGCATGAATGTAAAAAATCATGAGTCAACGTATAATCATTAACTAAATATACTTAAAATCATCATTTCGTGCCAGAATAATTTAACATTACGCAAATATTTGGTACTTTTAAACTTAATCCCTTGTTTCATAAAAGAAAATTTACAAAAAAATATTTTTTTCTTTGAAGCAAATTAATTTTCTTAAACATTTCTCACAATTAGTTGTATATGGAGTCAATTATGTGTTAACAACAATTTTTAAAAACAACCGGCTTAAAAGAATATTTTAATATTTTAATTTAAATACATTTTTCATATTTCTTTTAAAAATAAATAACATGTTTTTCATATCCTACTCTATCATGTTCAAGGCAGCTTTTTTATTCTGTTATTTACTTATTTTTTACTCAATTTTTTTAAAAAAATGTTTCTTTGTTTATGCTTCTTATTATAATACTCCATCACAAAATTATTTCTCCATTTACTTATGAGGATTTGAATAAAAAAATTTTGAAGGAACTCTTTTTGTCTGAAGTTATGATTTTCGCACAAGTCTTCTTAAAGAATTGACTGATGCAATTTTTTCTTAAGGATAAAAGATTTCAAGAAAAAATTGTATGCATAGCCCTGTATGTTGTAAAAAGTGTGTTTTTCGTACGAAATAAGTTTTACCTTAAAAAGTTGATTTTCGATTTTTTTTTTCAGTTTAATTCAATTTTGCCTGTGTGTACTAGCACTCGTTTAAAAAGAAACTTTGAGAATTATGTTATAGCAATAAATAAATCTAGACTACATATTTTGTTTTTCTCTGGATGTACGCTTTACCTAAACTTCATTTGTAGTAATCTATTTACACTTAATTTTATGTCTCTGAATTAGTTTTCTTTGTGGCGGTAATGTCAGTTCAGTCTAAGATGTAATCGATTGGGACCGATGAAATTTTGCGCCGAAGACAATATTCCGCCTTATGCAAAATTACCCACTCAAAATAAATAAATAAATAAATAAGTAAAATTAAAAAAAAATAAAAATTGCACAAGTTGTATATTTTTTTACATTCGTAACCTTTAGTACCGTTCTTTAAAATTAAATATTTAATGAAATTAAACTTTTTATTAAATAGTATATAATAGTATATAATTTTTATAGTCTTTACTTATATTAAAAAACATTATTCGAATACTGAAATAAATGGTATTGACTAGAATTAGTTCACTTCTGGAATTTAATGAAAAATATTCACGTTAACAAATACAATCATATACATCATCTTTAACATATTTTCTGACGAGACGGAAAATGATAGTTTATCGATGCTTGTTTTTACTTTCGGTTTAACAAGCATTCCTCAATAACACGTTATGGTCACTTTGTGCTACTCGTTTTTATGGTTAATAATTACCATATTTAACCATAAAGTTAAATATGTTTCTTTTGAATTAACTTTATTAATCTATTGCGAAATTTAATTAAGATGTTCGAGACTATTTGATGTAGACAGATATCAGTTTTAAAGTTTCATGAATCAAATGCATTTCATTTTTAAATATCATTTTTTCCGCCTTATGCAAAATTTTCGGTTCGGCAGGACCTTAAAAACCTTTCCGTTTCCGCGTTAGGCAGATTTCAATTTAAATAGCATAGGTTAATGTTATTTGCTTTGGTTCACCGAAATTGAATTAGACTGATTTTCAGCTTTCACAGAGTCCGCCTTAGACAGAATTTACTGTATATAGAAAAAGTTAGGGGAAAGTAGGGTAATGACGCTCAGAAGGGTAATCCCGCTCACCAAATATCTCTAAACAGAATAGCATTGAAAACGTGTGATCGGTTCCGGCACCTAGTGAACTTCATCCTAAGTTCCCATTAAGGATTTAGTGCCCGTCGGGAAGAAAGTATTTTTATGTCCTCACGTTATTAGTTTGAAGTTGTTTTATTATAAAATTCTACAACAACTAACTTGAAGGTAAGTGTACACTCTTATTTTCAAATATTAATTTACTCATTATATCTACAAAATATATACATTTAGCTGTACTTTCATGATTTTATTTATTTTTGTAGTGCGTTGTTACGCCAATTATAATGCAATAAAACTCAACATGGCGATAACGGGTAATTGTGGTCGCGTAGAATTCCAAAAGAAGTGTTGCCAGTGGGCAACTTTTTTTTTTTTTTAAATTCAAATTTATTGATTAACTCCACTTTTTTTAAATGGTAAAATTCCCCTGTTTACGCCTTAATTAATATGTCATTAAACAAGGACTATTTTACGATTTCAAAAAAGTGGTGAAAATCAAAAAACCTAAATAAAAAAAAGTAGCCGACTATATGTCTAACACAATATCTGTAAAGTGGTTGCAAAAAGTCTGCAGTGGTGTGAACAGCCCACACAAATACATATGTGACTTTTGTCGTACTTAAATGTTGTATTAAAACTCTGAGCGCAACTACCCTACCATGTCGGGCATTACCGCTCAATCGATGGTCATTTAAATAAAACGATAAAAACAATTCCAAAAACTTTTATGAAAATTAGTTGATTGTTAACTGTTCCTTATGCTTTGGAGTTATACTTCGTTAATAAAATATTGATTTTTTCGTCTAAATTGACTAGCTATTCGTGTTTTCCCTTAAGTGAGCGCCATTCCCCTAATCCAATAAGCAGAAAAGTTAATACAGTATCAAGGTGCCTATAACTAATAATTTCCATTTGAAAAAAAAGTCCTGTATAAAACATCATAAGGCTTTTAATTTTGTGATTTTAATCCCTTCTCAATATAGATACCATACATTAAATTAATCTTTAACACTCCAGTACTCGCGTCGGGTCGCAGTGAAACGGTTAACATCTTGTTATTTTCATTCTAGAAATAAAAAATCGAAGAGTAGGTTTTATGGGCAATTTATATATTCAATTTGACGGTAATTAAATCTTTTTACAAAATGTTAGCGGTTTTTTTTCTTTCTTTTTTTTTTTTTTTTTTTGGTTTCACTACTTTATTTTATTTACAAAATTTACATTTTAATATGCTTAATCAATAGTGACCCAACTCGAGTGCTGGGGATTCAAATTGTTTCCCGAAATAAAAATCAAACAAATCTAAGTATAAAAGTATGAAAGTAAAACATGCATTTAATGATTTATTGTAAATTAAAGAAAGCATTTTTATTTATATATGTTTATAAATGTTGAACTTTCGTTTTTATTATTGGTTTTTTCAATTTTTTTTTGTTATATTTATTTATTTATTGTTATTCCTGTACTATAAGAAGTGTTAAATATAATTTAAATCTTATACCTTTAAAAAAAAAAAAAATGCATAATATTCGTTCAGATTACTTTTCGAAATGTTCAAACTAACGTCTAGACATATTATGATACATGAAAATTTTCAGTTGAAAGCATTTTGTAGATCGTCCCATTAAAAGTGCAATTAACATTAAGCACTAATTGTTCCATTTAAGTGCAATTATGTTCTATTGAAGAGATTTTCCATTATAGGAGAATTGATGTAACATATAACTTGAGTACCCTCTACATTTATTTAAAATAATATCGGATTACAAACATGATATTTAAAGGCGTCATTCAATTTATAATCACGCAGCTAAAAATAACGACAGAACATGAATTAAGAGCATAAATGCACTTAAAATGTATAAAGTGATTTCAAACTAATTTGTATAAATTGATTATAAATGATATATATACATTCCAAGAGCATCATTATTTGTTTAGAGACGGTGCTGAAAAATATTTTGCATCTAAATAATATTATAAATATTTTATGCAAATCCTTTTTATGCATTTGTTTGTTTTAAAATAAAGTTCGAATGTGTTCCTCAAATTCTTTATAAATTCAAAAATATTGAAAAGAAAATTTATTTCAAGAAATGTCGTGGCTATGAGTAATAACAGAAATGAAAATATATATTTATTGCGTAAATAAAACTTTCGTATTATTTTCATTAAAAATCTCTACCCACATATAATCTTTCCGGTATACACTGCAAAACCCGACAAATAGTATTAAAAAGTAGATAACCACCGTTTTAAAATGCACAAATAATACAAAAAAACAGAAAACAGCTGTTTCGAATCCACAAGCGAGATTGTTCTTCAGTGCGAGAGAGTGCAGGGCAAAGCGTATTAGAAAAAGCAAAGCTTGGCTATAGTACGCTGTGCTTTGCTCTCTGTCGCACTGAAGGTGAATTTCATTTGTGGATTCGAAACAGCTGTTTGCTGCTTGCTGCGACACTATTCAACATTCAGTTTCCGCATCGTTTCGGTTAAAAAACAGAAAATTTTAAGCAATTTCATGATACTGATTTACAAATATATTTTTATATAATATAGTTATGAAATTACAATTGTAATAATTTTATATATTGGTAATATAGGAATGGAGATTCTTATAAAAAATATTGATTTAATTATAAATATTAAATATGTATTTTTTTTAATTGTTTTATATTTAAATACATGTAAGATTTGGATCCCAAGAGATAACAAAAGAGAAGTGCTAGCTAGACGTATTGACGTCGTAGCATAACTACGAGAAGAAAAGACGATTTATTACAGGGTATCGTAAAAATATAAAAGTGTCAGCATGATTTTATGACTAAGGACCACCTAGATTTTATGGGTCTGCACCTTTGACACAAGGAGAAGACATAATTAAAATAAGCATATGCGTGAGACAGTTGCTGACCCGAATTTTATAGGTCGAGCCAAGCACCCTACAAGATTATCTCACAGCCAATAAGGAATGGATCTTAAAATTTATCCGTCTACCAACAAGGTATGATTTTTGGAAGAGAAATTTTGTATAAGTCAGTCTATTAAAAATATTTAGAGATGTAACTGCCTAACAGCACTATTGGAGCTACGAATAAAGACGGATAATGGATCCTAGGTTGACGAAATAACTCTTAAGAGCCAACCAATGCGAGGATGAATGCCGCCCAAATCCCTTCTGGTGATGCCGCATAAAGCCATTCCTGTTGCCGCAAAATTCGATTAGATGTCTCGTCAAATTTCGGAATCTCATGCCGTACGCATCAACTGCTCTGGTATCCAGATGTGTGAATGCAACTGAATCATCTAAAACAAGGTACTCTTCTAATTTTCTATAACCACAATTTTATTACCCGTTAACTATATTTTAAAGATTGATATTATAACGGTATTGTGGTGACATGGGATCCAAATGAATAAAAATGAGTTTTTTTTTAAATAATATAATTAAAATGAGTAATATTAATTATTTTGATTTTAAATGAGAAATAAGATAAAGTATTTTGCTAAAATTTGAAAATTCAAGTATAATCTAAAACTATGAAAAGCAGTCTCAAATTCTGCTTATATTCTTTTAGAAAAATCTACGTGTTTGTAAATATTTTATGTTTTATTTAATGTAAATAAAATTATTTAGTCAAGAGTTAAATCTCTGTTATTCTTTTAGTGTTGAAATTTAATGTGTGTCATTTTCCCTTTAGATAAGTTTGAGCATAATTCATAGGTGGAAGAGCCCTCGTAAAAAATCACAAAGCAATCTTTTTTCTTTTAAATTTGTAATTAATTAATTAGTTAATTAAACTTCAATACGCGAATGTTTATTTTAATTTTGGGTAATGATTCGCGATGCTCTTTCACTAGAATTAAAGATGATTTTACGATCACTTGTTTATGAAAATTATTTCGGTATATTTAATTTATACCAAGTTTTAGGTGGTAGCGTGGTTGGATAAGTTTGGACAATGAAATTATAGTGTAATTTAGACAGGTAATAATTAGGTGTAAATATCTGTCCAGCACTGCTTTTTGTGTGTTTTTGTGTATTTCTAAACGGTGGTTTTGTACCCTTTAATATTCTTGCACAAAAATTTTATTTGCTATTTTTAAGACAAATGGCGCTCACTCTACAAAAATAAACTATAACCACAAACACAAATATGCAATTAATTATTTCGTGTTACTTACGATTCCAAAAAGAATTTTTTATGTTTAGAACTATCAGACGCCTATACATATTTGAGAATTAAAAAACATTTATAAAAACAAAGTTTTTTTCTGTCACTGATTTTTGGAACATTTCCGAAAAGATTTTTCAAAACAGAATATCATTTTTTTAGGATTCTATGGACACTTAGCTACTATGGACACTTAGCACTATTTTCAGCTGCTAAATGAATTTACACATAAAACAGTAAAAATAAAAAATAAATAATAATTTCAGTATTAATGTTAATGCAGTCAATTTATCACGACTGTCTGTAAAACATGTTTGTCGAACATAAAAACGTGCACTTGCGAATTAATAGGAGTGGAAGAACCTATTATATGGATTGAGAAAACTGACTATAACGAATCGTTTTTTGAAAATCAGTAACAACAAAAGAAACTTTGTTTTGATAAAAGCTTCATTAAATATTGGAAATATATTGGTTTCAGAAGATAAATAAGGCTGGCTTTTCGAAATCATGGTTACTCGTTAGAGAATATTGTACGTTTTCGTTCGGTGTTATATTAAGTTTTTCTGTATTTAGAAGCATCTAAATTTTAGGATAGTGTATGAAGATTAAATTTTGACCCCTCTTTCTCAGTTCCTTTATATTTAAAGCAAGGAGATTTTAATTTGATTGTTGCTGTTTAAAGATACGGTCTTTAACCCATATTGGACCACACCGATTAAATATTCTTGAATTTTTTTAAAACTTCGTTCATATCATTGATATGGTGTAATTAAGTGGATACTAGCAAAATTTTGAAAAAAAGTTTTTAATTTTTTAAGTAACTAGCTGTCCTATAAACAGGACTTATTAGTAGGACACATAAGGACATATAAAATTCATACATAAACTAATTTTATGAGCAAAAATTTTATTTTACTTTAAAAATACTGTTTATATTGTACAAAAATACTCTATGATTTCTCCAATAAAAAGATAATAATAACGGTAAAATTCTAGATTATAAGATCACAATTTTAAAAAGATATTTTAAAGAGATTTTTTTTCAATTAAATTTTAATTGGTTACTTTTATATATATATATATATATATATATATATATATGTTATACTTTTATGTATTTAAAGACGTCATAACAAAATACATCTAGAAAATCCTTACCAATTTATTTTTTAAATGTTTTATTAGCTGTCCAATATGGGTTAAAAAATACTTTTTACATGCTGTATAGTTACAAATAACTAAACGAATTATTGATCTTACTCAGATGTATAAATTATAATACATATATACAACAACATCTGAATGATCCTCATGTAACAATACACGCAACAAACATTTCCCAAAATTGAATTTGTATCAGTTTTCGCTAAAAATTGAATTTAAATACTCGTAATTTATATACTATGAAATTCCAATTAAGGTCTAATGACAGCCAAATTTTATCGTCGGAATTATGATAAATAAGATACTGATTAAAATTGTCATAAGCTTGAAATGAAACGTTGTGTTCACAGTCCTAGGATATGTTTACTTGTTCTTATCTAAACAAATGTAATCGTATTCGTTAAATTCACATCCTATTGCCAGTTCTTGGTTACTCTAAAATGAAGGGAATTTTTAGACATTTACTTTTCAGAGGATCAGCTTACTTCTATAATAACAATGATTATTTTAGCCATTACCATTTTACACAGAAATTTCTGAAACTAATTTCATGCACACATTAGTTTCTGTTTAATGAGAGTTTTATATGCATATTTGACATTTTACCTAATTTTTGAATTCTGTTGTGAAATGCATAACACAAAATAATATTTGCATTAAATATCGAGACGCATTTGGAAGTATATCTAATCTTCAGCAGAAAAATCCAGACAATTGAATTTGCTGCAAATTTTGAGCATATTTTGCTGAAAATTGAGATAAAAATCATATAGTCAAAATTACACTAAATTATAATTTACATCTAATGACAGCAATGTTTATTCCCATGAATTATGATAAATAAGAAAATGATTAAAATTCTTATTAACTATAAATAAAGCATTGTGTTCAAACTCCTCGAATATGCTTACTTGTCCAAAAATAAACAAATAAAATCACATTAGTTTAATCCACATCCTAATGCAAGTTGCCGGTTAGTCTAAAAGGAAGGAAAATTTTAGATATTTACAGTCCAGAGAATCAGTTTACTTCTATAATAATAAAGCTTATTTAGGTCATTTCCCTTTTGCGCTGAAATTTCAGAAACTAATTTCATGCATTCATTAGTTTCTGTCTAATGAGATCTTTATAAACTCATCTAATGTTTTGTATTCTTGGATTTTGAATTCTAATCTGCAACGCATTATACAAAACAATATTTTCATTAACTGCTCTAAAACTTCAAAATGCTTATGTAATTCCCATACGAGACAACATTAACATATCATTTTTTAGATGCGAATGTCTCTCAATATGAAAATAAACGATGTATATATTTAAAATTAATTTCGTTCCCGTTCCATAATGTTTTCTTAAATGCGTTCTTGTGGACTAGTTAAGGGATTACTGAAGTTTTTAAGCTTGAAAAATGGGTATAATTTTTATTTCTTATAAATGAGTCAGAATTGTGTAGGTTTTTGCTTAACCACATATTTTGATCATTCAAAAAGGGAAATTTTTACTCTTTTTTTTATTAGAGATGTGTCGTTTGGACACGTTTTTCCTCGGTTTTGTGCAGTGTGTAGTATCAGAGACAGTATCGACTTTCTACGATTATCTATTTTCTACAGTATCAGAGAACCAATCAGTTGTTTCATCCAGTATTGTACCTGAGTGAGCTTCTTCAGTTGATATTTACGATTTTGACTCAATTGTTATAACATTTCAGCTGAATGCACCTCAATTATAAAATTATGAGCGTGGAACGAACTGAAAATATATTTTTGTATGAAATGAGTTGTAATTTCAACTCAAAGTTCGATTCATTTATTTTGTTTTTTTGACACAAAATGTTGTCATAGTTAAAAGATTATTTGCTTTTTTACAAGTGCTAATAAGAAGTACTTTTAAGAACTGGCTGGTGGGGAGGAAGGAGGCCGGGGGGGCGCCATTAAGGATAGACAGAGGCTCTATTCACAGCTAAACCTATGAAAACAAGAGGATACGACCTTAACGGATATAGAGGAGAATGTCCTCTAAGCTGTATTTGTAATCTTAAAATTAAACACGCAATAACAAACAGGTAGGTGGTAATGTAAAGAAAAAAAATTTAAAATTAAAAAAAATTAAAACAATATAGTACAAGATGATGTATTTATTTTAGCATATCAAAATACCGGGAAGAGGTACGAACAAGAAGAAAGGGATAAACCTCCTTTTAGCAGCACATCCAGAGACAAGCGTTAGAGCAAAAATGACCTGACTTCGCAGCTACAATTCACGTGCTTGGATACACTATCGCCAATATACAAGTATTTTTCGCCATGCACAGGGGAAAAACAAAACAATGGCTGCCAAAAGATTAGTCAAACCACTACCCCCTACATACTACATGCCTCTCGCATTTGACTCAAAAATGGAAGTCAGCAAGGTTGATAGATGGCGCTACTGTTTGGGGTATGTTATTGCTGTATTTACATGGATCGCCGCATAGACCTGCCTTTGAAAGCTATTATTTTTTTTATTTTTTGCAGTAATTTGTGATTTTTTTAAACAGAATGTTTACTTTTAATGAAGTTAATATATTCTCTATAAATTGCCATATTGCTGTGCGCCTTACTACTGTTCATCCAGCAGAATAAAGGAAAATATTTCTTTTCACCATTCCTGTAGAAGACAGTCAACGAGTCTTTTTTACTTTTTTTCATTGCATTTTTAAAAATACAAATAGATATTTTTACTACCATTATTTGCATGTTTCTAATAACATTCCGTTGAATAATAATAAATTGAATTAATGTATAGTTGCTATTAATAAGATGTATTTTTATTAATTTACAATGTCTTAAAAGGAAAAGAGTACCTTAATCTGAAAGAATCTGAAATAATATTGTTATTATTAATAATAAAAATGATAGATCAAAGTATTTCTTTTTATCAAATAATTATGCTAAGCCTTTTCTGTATGAAAATGAAAATACAATAACATTCAAAATTATTTAAATTTCTTCCAGCAAAATTATAATGATGATAATAATAAATGATACACGATGAAATCAAATACGAATTAGTAATGTGATCAAAATAAATATGTATTCATAGCATTGTGTTTTGAAGCAATATAAATATTATGTAATTGAAATATATCAATAATTTCATTCCCGAAAGTACTTGATTATTACTTGTAATAATTAATAATACAAATATAAAAGAAATGAAACTAAATTAAATGTTAAAAAAAAACAAAAAAAAACTGCAGAATTGACGTTTTGAAACCTTGACCGGAAGACTTGCTAGTTTTATTATCATAATAAATGTAATTAATATATATAGTATTATTATCACAATATCAATAAATTAATTATTTTATATAGAAAATATAAAATAGGGAATTAAAAAAAATACTATTATCAATTTATTGAAGCAACGTGTGTGTGTATCGGGGGGGGGGGGGGGGGGTAGCAAAAAATATGAAAGAAGTGTCTTGGAACATCAGTGCACAGAATCGTATTTCCAACTTATTAAATTTCTTGAAAGTACTTGATCTATTACTCGTAATAATTAATAATGCAAATATGAAAGAAATGAAACTGAGTTGACTGTTTTAAACACTGCAAGAAAAAAAAGAGAGAGAGAGAGAGAGAGAGAGTTCCAATTTATTAAATTTCCTGAAAGTATTTGATATATTACTCGTAATAATTAATAATGCAAATAGGAAAGAGATGAAACTGTGAGTTGACTGTTTTAAACGCTGCAAAAAAGAGAGAGAGAGAGCAGAATTGATGTTTGAGGTCCTGACCCGAAAAAAAGATGAAAAAAGTGTCTTGGAACATCAGTGCATAGAATCGTATTTCCAATTTATTAAATTTCCTGAAAGTACTTCATATATTACTTGTAATAATTAATAATGCAAATAAAAATGAAACTGTGAGCTAAGTGTTTTAAACACCGAAAAAAAAAAAAAAAAAAAAAAAAGAGAGAGAGAGAGACATGGAGAAAGAAATAAAAAGCTGCAGAATTGACGTTTGAGGTCCTGACCCGAAGACTTGCTAGTTTCATTATTACAATAAATGTCACTAATATTTATAATATTATTATCACAATATCAATAATTTAATTATTTTAGATAGAAAATATTAAATAGGGAATTTCAGAAAAAACATTGTAATCAATTTATTCAGGCAACATGCGTGTATATGTGTGTGGCAGGGCCGAAACTAAGGGGGGGCAAAAGGGGCATGTGCCCCGGGCGCCAGAATGAAGGGGCGCCAAACGAATGATTTTACCTTTAGAATGGATCATTTTATTCTGACGAACTGGTGGCTTCCATTATTATGGAACAGCGATTATAAATGAAGTGTTAGGTGAAGATGAAAGAGCAGTCGTAAAAAGTTAGAACTCTGATTTTCTGGTTAGAATGGGAAAAAAATGGCAAAAAAAAATTATACCCATTTTTTTCCCATTCTGACCAGAAAATCAGAGTTCTCGAAAAAAAAAAAAATGGCCATAATTTTTTTTTTCAAAAAAAAAAATTGCCCATATTTTTCCCATTCTCACCAGAAAATCAGAGTTCTAACTTTTTACGACTGCTCTTTCATCTTCACCTAACACTTCATTTATAATGGCTGTTTTATAATAATGGAAGCCATCAGTCCATCAGAATAAAATAACTCTGTGAAAGCGGAAACTCGGTTAGGCAGGACTCGGATAATCGGGACTCTAATGTATATTTCCTTTTTAAAATGATCTTTAGAATATTTTTGCTGGTGTTCAGAGGGACCTCCCCCTTGGATCCGCCACTGTAGATTACGTAGTTCAGTATTACATATTTTATGATTACATATTTTAAATTTTGAAATAAGTCGTCTATTATAAAATTAGTAAAATTCTCTTTGTAAATATACTTTGTGGAAGAGGGAGTGGGGGGGGGGGGGGGGGGGTGCGCCAAAATCCATGTTTGCCCCGGGTGCAAAAAAAGGCTAGTTTCGGCCCTGGAGTGTGTGTGTATGGCGGGGGGGGGGGGGTAGTCAAAAAGATGGAAAAAAAAGTGTCTTGGAGCATCATTGAACAGAATCATATTTCCAACTATTTAAATTTCCTGAAAGTACTTGATGATTACTTATAATAATTAATAATTCAAATATAAAAGAAATGAAACTGTGAGTTAAATGTTTTTTAAACACTTAAAAAAAAGACTTGCTAGTTTCATTATTATGATAAAGGTAATTAATATTTATAGTATTATTATCACAATATCAATGATTTAATTATTTTAGACAGAAAATATTAAATAGGGAAGTTCAGAAAAATATTGCAATCTATTTATTGAGGCAACTGTATGGTACTAGTACTGGAGTGTCAAGTAATTATGTTATTAGAATTAAATTTTAATTCACAATGGGAAGTACAACTATGAAGTTAGTTAAATATTGTTGATAGATTAATATAATGTCAAAAAAAACAGGAATATAATAATTATAATTATTAATTAAAAATTATTTTTAAAGCAATTCCTTAAGATTGTCCTTCACTGACACATTCACCCCACATTAACTTTGTTTATTATTAATATTTTGCCTGAAAGAAATACATGTCTTACTAATTAGTAAAATTTAATTTAATCAAATACTTTTATGTTTTGCAATAACCTTTTTAAACTTACTCATAGTTTTTGATCCATTGATTAACATTTATGTACCATTTTATAGTGTTAATAAATATTTTCACTTCATAAACCTTGTTTATTTTATTTTTGATGGAAATCTATTTACAAGTAAATGTAAGTACTATTAATTTATATATTATAATTAATTTAAAAAAAGAACATATAATTTAAAATTCATATAATAAAATAAATTATGTGCGTTATTTTTTCATTCATCATTTGAAATTGAAGAGAAATTATGAAATAATTTCTCTTTTCAAATATTTTATAGAAAAAATATCATTTAATACAACAATTAAAATAAATACGAAAAGAGAAAAAAAAAAAAAGTGAAATTCTAGGAATAAATAACAAAAATTTTTTAACAAATTTTGCTTTTTAAGCTAATTTATTTTAAAATTTTCTATTTAAATATTCTCAAAACAATTTTTGTTTACGTTATTTATCTATAGGTTTTTAAAAATCATGTCAATTGTCAAAGATAGTTGGCAGAGCATTTTGGGGCTAAGCTGACTTCCAGTTCTTATATGGGGAAAACAGTGAATGCGAGAGGCATTTAGTATGTAGGGAGTAGTGGTCAAACACATGCGGTGAACTTACAGGTTTTCTGAGTGTGTAGGGGTACTATTCTGAGGTTACAACATTCTTGTGGTTTGGGAAATGAAAAAAAAAAAAAAAAAAGAAACTGCACTTTGGATATAAGTGCGTTTTAAGTTATTACAGAAAATGTTTTCGATTATAGACGAAGGCGGAGATGAAAAAATCGTTAGTCGATAGGCCTGTGATTGCGGTTTGAGGCAAAATGTGAACACAAAGTTCAGTCTGAGATGAATATTGCAACTGTTACAAAAATATGTAGCTTTCTAATACATATGAACTTAACTTTCTGGATTTTAGGATGCAGCGCGAGAATAAATGTAATGAATAGAATGCAAGTTACGTGACTTTGATGATGCGCAAGACACAATACTACGAAATATGGGTAGCTGAGAAATTAAAATGTTTTTGTATTAATCGACAGCCGTAACATTTTTCTAAAGGCTGAGAAAATATCTCAAAGTAGAATGGGAAGACTGCATTACTGGTTTTATTTTATTAAAGTAAACGAGGGTATAAAAATTAATTTAAATGTGAAGGGGTATTAGTACAAGCGATACACTTTTTAAAAATTAGATTTATTTTAGGAACCGCACAGGGAGAAAATAGTGCGTTAAAATAAATAAAGTATTAAATTGAGTTTTAAGGTGAAATATGGGGTAGGGGGGGGGGGGGGGAACTAGAAATAAAACATATATAAAAGGATAACCGTTATAGAGGAAGAGAGTCACTGACATATTTATCAATTGCACGGGGGAAATAAGTCCTTTGGAAATATATTTTATTTATAAATTTTATATAATTTATTCTGATTTTGCAGAGTGTGCTCAGTACGGATATCGTTAGATTGTAGTTATGTTAGACAGTTAGGTTACGGTTACATTACAATTAAGTTACAGTCAGGTTACAGATAGGTTACATTACAATTAGCTTATACTTAGGCTACATTTCGTTACAATTAGGTTACAGTTACGTTGCTGTTAAGTTACGGTTATGTTACAATTAGGATATGGTTACGTTATTCGCAGCACACCTCCTATACGGTGCTGGGACTCATTTCGGACATTCGTATAGAACCTATTGCGACCCCTGACTGTGGGAAGTTGAGCTAAAGGATTTTGCAGTATGTACGTAGATCGACTGTTGTACGGTGGTGTATCGCCTATTGCACGCTTGTTGTATGGTGCCACAGACAGCGGGGACACGTTTCGAGGTTCATTTAGATTGCGCGCTCTGGTGGTGGAAGGTGAAGAAACAAGATATTCCGGCAGCACGCCCGGTATACGGTTCCGCAAGCAGCGGCAACTCAAGCTTTATTTGGAACATACTGTGTAGTAACCCCGGCCTACTCTGCCACAGACAGCGGAAACCCTTTCCAAAAGTTCATTTTTACATTTTTTTTTTAAATTTAACATAAATCGAAATTTTAAATATTCGCAATTAGTTCTGAAAAATTGACGATCGGCCCGGGCAACGCCTATGGGTCAACTAGTATATATATATATATATATATATATATATATATCAGGTATATATATATATATTATATATATATATATATCCTGACTTCACAGCTATAATTCACGTGCTTGGATACACTATCGCCAATATACAAGTATTTTTCGCCATGCACAGGGAAAAAACAAAACAATGGCTGCCAAAAGATTAGCCAAACACATGCGTTGAACTTACAGGTTTTCTGAGTGCGTAGGGGTACTATTTTGGTTTGGTTTTTGGTTTGGTTTTTGGATATATATATATATATATATATATATATATATATCATAGAAAACTATTTTTTTTGGGGGGGGGGGGGAAGTTAAGTTTTAAATTTAGTACAGTACAAAAAAAAGCAAATTTTTTAAAATGATACAGATTATTGTTATAAGCTCAAATAAAAATTTCTTTTTTTTCATATTAAAAAAATTTTAAAAACTACTATTTTCGGATACTTACGTAGAAAAATGACAGTCCAATATGTAGATTTTTTTTTAAGTAAGAAGTCAAACTTTTATTGTTTTCTAATTTATTTTCGCATTTGCAGAATAAATCGTCTTAATCACAAAATATAAATTTGACAGTCACAAACATAAAGCTGAGCAATGTTTTAGAAATAGTACATTTTAATGCCAATGCATTTAAATATAACCGCCTACTGCGAAAAAAAAATTATATTACATGTATTAAATGATAAAATAATATTCATAGTACTATTTATTTACGATAATAAGCAAAATAAAATATAAGAAAAAGAAGTACATTCTGTATCCTGAGAATTCTCAATATCCAACTAACTCTGACTCAATCATGTTCAAAACATTCTATGCATGCACACTCACAGTCACGTCATCAGTTTTCTAACTGAATAATTAATCAATATAAATTTAAATTTACACTGAGATCGATTTGGAAGCATTTGGACATACCGTCTGTCGTATGAACCAATGTTTTATTTATTTCTGATCTAAAAAATTCCTGATATTCTACATGCCAAAAAATATAGTGCAAAATTTTCAATGAGTAGATATCTTAAACACTTAAACCGTGTTCCAGAAAAAAAGTCCTCATATTCATTATTTTTGACGAATGATAGTAAATTTGCACATATAATAAAATATACCTCTTTATATCATACATGTTTATTTCATCTGTTATCTAAAAGAATAATTAATCGATATAAACTCAAGGCACACCGAACACTGATTTAAAGATTTTGAGCATATTGTTCGGCGTATGAAACGAAATTTTATTTATTTCAAATCTAAAATATTCTTAAAACTCTTCTAAACATCAATAAATGTAGTGCAAAAATTTCAATGAGTAGATATCTTAAACTCTTAAATCCTGTGCCAGAAAAAAATCTCTTCAAATTCATGATTCCTTGACGAATGATAGTAAATCTTCTCTTAATAAAATATACCTCTTTATATCATACATGTTTATTTCATCTGGTATCTAACAGAATACAGACATCTGTTATATATCAGAACAGATATATTTCGTGAAACTCAAGGTTACACCAAACACTTATTGAAAGAACTTGGGCATATTGTTCGTCGTATTAAACGAAGTTTTATTTATTTCTAATCTAAAAAAATCCTAAAACTCTTCTAAACGTCAATAAATGTAGTGCTAAAATTTCAATGAGTAGATATCTTTAACCATGTTCGAGATAAAAACTCTCCAAAATCATGTTTTTTTAGCGAAAGATGGTAAACATTCCAATAATAAAATATACTTATTTATGTCATCTCATATATTTTCGTGATGTGAATATTTTGTTACACTTTAAATAGAATTTAACGAAAGAAAGTTTCGTGATCGATATTATAGTCCTTAGTAAATTTAATACATGATTACTTCAGTAAATTGAAATTTAAACCATTGAGTGCTAGGCAAAATACTGAATAAAACGTAGAATCTTCTTTAAAATCGAACATTCAGTAATATCTAATTAGAAAGCAAAGTTTCCTCAAGAGCATAATCTTTTAGTAAGACAAGTTGAAATTTGAGAACGGTATTAGTAATTAATTATATTTCTCCATACGATAGAGGAAGTTTATTTTAATGTAAAATGTTTGTGATCATTTTTATATTTCACAACAGGAATTTGTGTATTACATTGGTAATGATAACACTATTAACGAAACTATTTTCATAAAAGTTTTTATGAAATTATTTCAAACAAATTATTATATTTGAAAAACGCATTTTCATAAACGCATATTTGACAGTGGAAATTTGACAAACGCATTATTACATATTCAATGTAAAATTTGTGTGATTATTTTTACGATATTTTTCAAACAGAACTTTCGTTTTACGTCTCTAGTTATAAAATTAAGGAAACCATTTTTCTTAAAAGTTTTTATGAAACTATTTCACAAAATTTTTAGAAAATTTTCAAAAAATCATTTTAATAGAAATTTTTTTATAAATATAAAAATATAGAAGCTCTCTTCTTGCACGCAAGCACTTTTGTGTTTTAATATTTTCTTAAATTTCACTAAGTAACACGAATCGTGAAAAAATCATCCTCTTAATTCGAAACTAAAATAATTGTAAGATAACACAAGAGCATATTAGAAACCAGTTATCGCAGAAACCTATTAAAGCAGCACTTTATGAGCAGAAAGGTATTAATACTTTTTCTATAGATTGGTAGTGAAAAGGTTTCTTGTACCAATAAGCTTCTTCAAAGAATAGTAAGCATGTTTATTCAATTTATTTCTAATAAAATATTCGTAAAATATTTTTGGTTTGTTGAGTTTTATTCAAGCGCTCGCTTTCAAAAAATTACCCACTCATCATGTGCAAATATAAACGTTATATATTGTAATGGAGGATACGATGGTATACTTTTATAATAAATACAATTTATAAAAGAAAGGGCCATCGGGTGGTTTTCTTGATTTAATTCACATTCACAAACACGAATTTACGAACACAAACCAAAAAAGTATAATCATGGTAACATTTTCTTTTTTAAATACATCACTCTAACGTCAAGTCACCTTCACAGCCAAAACAAAACTCCGAGCGCTCAGTCCCGCTTCTGACTTCAGAATTCGAAAAGCCGAACAATCTTTTGCTATTATCAGATGGTACTGCCATCTATCGGTTGAAAATATTAGTTTTCTGTAAGTGAGCTTGTTCTTTACAGACTCCTCCCCACCTGGAGAAAACTTTCACTGTTGACGGGGAAATGTTTCTTTCTGAGTTATTGCTTTCAAGCTCCAGTTCCAAACAAAGTTTAGTACCTTGAACCACACCTGACTTATTCCCACCGTGAAAACATAACTATATATAATACAAATAAAATTTATAAATACTCAAACATTGTACTCAAGATACAAAAGAAAAATAATTTACACATATTCAAAACAATAAATTCAAATTTAACTGTCATACAAATTATCATATTTACATATTAGCATTTTAATCAAACTTAGGCTTTTAGGGCTCGACTCAAACTATCAGCATTCTGATGATGTTTTCCTTTTTTATGAACAATTTCATAATTGAAGTACTGTAAAAGTAAGACCCATCTTAAAAGTCTAGGATTAGTTCCGCTGTTTTTGTGTAACCATACTAATGGGTTGTGGTCCGTCTGGATTGGAAATTTTTGATGTCCATCCAAATAGCATCGTAGTTTTCGCACTGCAAACAGAATAGCAGCGCATCCTTTTTCGGTGGTACTAAAGTTTCGTTCTCTGTCTGAAAACTTTTTGCTCAGATACAATATAGGATGTTCTTCACTATTTCATACAGCTGGTATAACACTATACCAATTCCCAAATTTGAAGAATCACACTGAATGATGAAAGGTTTTGTAAAGTCAGGACAATATAAGACAGGATTTTCAGAGAGTTTACCTTTCAGTTCATCAACTGCCTTTTGACAGTCTTCATTCCAGTCTACTATTGAATTGCGAACCTTTCCTTTTAATAAATTAGTGAGAGGCGTTGCATTTACAGAAAAGTTCGGAATATAGATCCGATAATATCCGGCTAAACCTAACAAAAATCTGATTTGAGTTTCAATAGTGGGAACTGGAAACTCTTTTATGGCTTGAACATTCAGTTCTCCTGGAGTCCTAAGACCTTGGCCCACTAAGTGTCCAAGATATTTTACATAAGTTTGGATGAATTGACATTTAGTTGGTTTAATATGCAGGTTTGCTTCACTCAGTCTTGAAAACGTCTTCCAGGTGTTTTTGATGATCTTCCCAAGTTTGAGAAAAGACAGCAACATCATCCAGATAAGGCACCGCATACTCTTCACAGTTTCTCAGTAATCCGGCCATAAGTCGACTAAATTCATATGGAGCATTTTTTAAACCAAAGGGGAGGCGTAAATGTATGTACGTTCCAAAATTTGTCACAAAAGTTGCATACCTTTGAGCACGTTTGGTGAACGGAATTTGCCAGTAACCTCTGGTCAGATCTAAAACTGAAATATATTTAGCTGAAGACACATTTTCTACTAATTGGTCAATGTTGGGCAAAGGATAAAATTTTGTGCGAGTCACTTTATTTAAATAGCGATAATCTATGCTGGGTCTCGCTTCTCTATCTGGAGGTTCAACTAAAATTAACGGAGAGGCAAAGTCAGATTCACCTGGCTCAAGGACTTCCAGTTTCAGCATTTTCTTGACTTCGGCCTTAAGGATTTCCGTTTGTCTAAGCGAGATTTTATAAGGCCGGGCACAGATTGGTTTTTCTGATCTGGTTTTCCAGCTCAATATCATGTTCAGCTAGAATCGTGCAACCTAATTCAGTCGAAAAAGAGTCAGCATATTTTCCAATAAGTTGTCCTAACTCTTCTCGTTGAGTTTCATTTAATCTGTTTTTTTATGTCTTGGAATACTTCTAACAAAGCATAGTAATTATTTTCCTCATCCAATTTAGGAATTTCATCCTCTTCTTCATCGTTAGAGGTTGTTTTTATAGCCAGTAAATTTATACTTTCTTGGGGCTTCTTTCTCTCTGGATCGTAAATAACATAGTTAGTTTCTGATAATCTCTTTATTACTTCTCCAGGTCCTATCCAACTAATTGACAGTTTATTTGGTTTGGACGCGGCAACAATTAAAACTTGATCTCCCTCTTTAAACTCTTGTTTTCTGGATTTTATATCATACCAATATTTTTGGTTTTGTTTCTGTTTTTCCATATTTTCTGCAGCGAGCTGTTGGCATTTCTTCTTTCTGTTCATTAAGTCAAATACATAGGATATCACACTATCTTCTTCTATCTCGTGCTCAGTCAAATTTTCATAGCGTAGCATAATCGGAGATCTTAATTTCTGGCCATGGACTAATTCTGCTGGACTGAACCCAGTGTTATTGTGAGCTACAGTTCTTAATGCAAAAAGGGCAGGAGGGGGTACTTTCTCCCAGTCAGCTCCAGATTCTAAACAAAGTACTCTCAGTATCCGTTTCAAAGTCCTGTGCATTCTTTTAAGTGGATTACTTTGTGGATGATAAACCGAACTTCGCACAACTCTAACTCCAAATTTCTCTTAGAATTCCGTTGTATGTACACTCATAAATGACTTTCCTTGGTCAGTTTGTAGTATACGAGGAAATCCAAGTCTACTGAAAATTTGCAATTAAGCATCAATAATCGTAGTAGAATACAAATTAGGTGTAGAAACCGCGTCAGAATATTTCGAAGCTAAACAAATTACAGTTATTATGTATTTGTTCCCTAGTGTACTGACAGGTAAAGGTCCACAAGCATCAACATTTAGCTTTGTAAATATTTCTGAAATAACTGGAACAATCTGCAATGGTGCTTTCTTTTTGTCTCGAGGCTTTCCTACCCGTTGATGGTAGTCACAAGTTCTTACATAATCTTCGATATCTTTAAAGCAATTTTGCCAATAAAAAGTCTTAAACAAAGCATCTTTAGTTTTAGCTACCCCCAAATGAGTTGCAACAGTTTCATGACAAAAAATTTTAAATGCTCACGAAATCTTTCCGGGACAACAAATAATTTTCTTTCAGTACCATTTCTATCTTTTCTTCTATAAAATCCATTTTTTTCTCCAAAATAAATTTGCTATCTTTGGTATTTTTCCTTTTAGCTTTTTCAATAAGAGGTTTTAGCTCTTTACTCTTATTTTGTTCGTCAGAAAATGTCTTAGGAGAAGTTTTTATAAGCTCTTGTATTGTGACAGTTTGACATACTGGCAAAATTGAGTCTTCTTGGTTTTCTAACATCTCTTCTTCAGATTTATCTTTATTTTTTTCGCATCCATTTTCTTGTTTTCACTTTCTATATTATTGCTATGATTCTCTTCTACAGTTTCATCAGAAATTTCGTGCATTTCAGGTTCTTCATGAGAAATCTTCTCTGCTTCCAGAATTTTCTTCAGAGCTCGGGTTTGAACAGCATTAATCATATGCTCTTTCATTACATTTTCTTCTTTACAATGTTCAAATAAAGCGGCTGTTTTATTTCCTAACAAATATCTTACTAAATCTACAGAGTGTCTAGAGACAACAGCTTTAGTTATCACATGCCCCATTTCACAGTCTAATTCAATATCTGCGAGAGGTAAACAGAATAGACCATCGTGTAAGGGCACCCGAACCCACACTTTTTCGTTCAGATACATATGCTGTTTGACATACATTTGTGCAATTAAATCCATAGTCGCACCTGTATCTCTCAAAATTTCCATTTGTACGCCGTTTACTTTCCCCCTCACTAAGATAAGGCTTTATTGAAGAATCTTGTCCAACTCCAACCTTAACATGTGAAATGATTTCTATGGACTTCTTAAGTTTATCGCATTGAGGACGAAGATGTGTGCTTGATCCACATTCATAACATCGTAACGTTTTCCTCTTATCAAATTCTCTTTCTCTATGGTTCCCAGTCAATGATTCCGATTTAATTTGCAATTGTAGTTATTTGAATTTTTAAACTGGGGTCGAAAATTAGACATGGTATTTTTCGGAAATTCTTTCTTTTTAAAACTTTCTTTGATACTTTCATAGTCATCCAATTTCTTAGCCAAATCTAAAGGCATCACAAAATTTAATCAATTGTCTAGAAAATGTTCTTTTGTTTCCGCAGGCACTCGAAACTTTAACTGTTCTGTAATAATTAAATCTTTAAGTTGATCAAACTTTTCAACACCTAATTCTGTAATCCAGGAGGTAAAATAACTAGTGAGTTCCTGCGCATAATTCCTCCAAGATTTGTCTGGCGTTTCACGATGCCGATAAAAACATTGCTTAAATTTCTCGCTATCCAACTTATATCTTTCTAATATAAGATTTTTCTAGCTTTTGCTAAATAGGCCATCTTAATTTTAGATAAACCGAAACAAAATCAGAATGCTTAATTTCTAATTAATAGAGCTCTGAAATCTCCTACTTAAAACTAGCAACAAAACTTTCAATCCGATATAATAAATTTTAGTTAATAAAGCAATTCTAAAATCCACCTCTATCAAATTCTTAGTAAATTAAACGCTGTGCAACTTTTTAAACAGATTAAATAAGTGAATGTGTAATTATCACAAAAATAGTTTTAAGATGATAAAAGAATCTTTTTTATATTCTCAACATTCAGAACTGTATTTTATTCAATAAACACAATTATTTCAAAACAATAATTAAATTACGCAGTTAAAATTAAACCAATCAAACTAAGTAAATACGGGAAATTTTCTAAATTCTCAACCCTTTTATGCAAGCATAACAAATTACTCGCAAAAAAATATTTAAAATAACCCACTTAACATTTTTATATATCTTTACATGAAAATAGTAAATTTCAAAATATTCAACTGAATTTCTTTTTCCAAATGAAAATAACACTTTTATCTTTTACTCGATACTTATCAAGTTTTTTTTTATACATAAACTCAACAAACAAAACAGAATTATTTATTTTTCCATTATAACTCAATAAGTTTTCCCTTTGAAAATAACAAAACAAATATCAAATCTACATTAATTTTTGAATCAGAAATCAAAGAACGAAAATGTCACCTATTCTATTTTTAGAATAACTAAATAAACAAATAAAGAAAAAAAAACAGAATTCATCTCCCTTCCAACACTTTTTCTTTCGAACTTTGTAATTTTGGCATTGATCCAAATAACAAAATGGTAAGATCAGAAATTTTATTTTTTTTTCAAAATCTTGTTCCTTTAAAGAATGAAATTACACCATTTTAATATTAAATAAGTTTGATTTAAAAGAATTACCATCATCATAATTATCCCCAAAAATGTATAAATTAATTTTATTTCTTATTATTTCAACTTTAAGAACAGATCTTAATATTTCTAAAATAAATTCCTTAATAACAAAATATTGTAAAAAGAGAACAGCTTAATGCAATAATTTTCAATATTATTCAAATTTATTTTCTTTCATGGGAATAAGTCCAGTATATATCAGTACTTGAATTATGCCCAATTAACCCGCACTTTTTCTTAAGTTTGAAATTAATTTACGCAAGCAAATAAATCTAATTAATCCAGATTAAAAGAAATGTAATCGATAACAGATTTAATTCAAGGTACTAATAAATAAAAAATGTGGAACTGGCTTACTCGCTAATAGTTGTATCTTTACTTAGAAACACTGGTCATTTTTACACCGTGGAATCGTGCCGGCTGCCACAAATTTTAGTCTGTAATGGAGGATACGATCGTATACTTTTATAATAAATAAACTTTATAAATGAAGAGGCCATCGGGTGGTTTTATTGATTTAATTCACATTCACAAACACAAATTTACAAATACAAAGTAAAGAATTATAATCATGGTAACATTTTCTTTTTTAAATACATCACTCTAACGTCAACTCTAACACCTTCACAGCCAAAACAAAACTCCGAGCGCTCAGTCCCGCTTCTGACTTCAGAATTCGAAAAGCCGAACAACCTTTTACTATTATCAGATGGTACTGCCATCTATCGGTTGAAAATGCTAGTTTTCTGTAAGTGAGTTAGTTCTTTACAATATCTATAACATTTATCATACCAAGTTCAAATAACAATGTTAAGCAAAATTCTAAATGAAGATGGCATGCAATAATATTATGCATTAATCGTAATGCTAAAACATAGAATTAAAAATAGCGAAATTATTATTCACTAGACTTTTAATGACTTATGCATAAACAAAAGTCATTTCATTGTGTACATATACCACATCATAACTACACTGTAAAAAAGACATATGTTTCTTGATCTACTAAAATGTACTATTATCAAGAACGAAAATATACAATAACCTCTTCCGAGTCACTGAAGATTCCAAAAAAGTTCCTTTACCTTTAAAAAACTCAGGAAACTTTTTTTTTCGAATAACCAAAATTCTAAATAAAGATGGCATATAATAAGATTATACATTAATCGTTATACTAAAAGATTGAATTAAAAACAGCGAAATTATTATTCACTAGACTTTTAATGACTTATGCAAAAGCAAAAGTCATTTCAATGTGTACATATACCACATCATCACTACACTGTAATAAAAAAAAATAACAGACATTTCTTGATCTACAAAAATGTACTATAATCTAAAACGAAAATATACAATAACCTTTTCCGAGTCACCGAAGATTCCAAAATACGTTCCTTTACCCTTAACTGGTGAGGTGGGGTGTTTTTCACCCCAGACAAATTTAAATTCTAAAATATTGCCATTTTACATTACTATATGGCGCTACGAGTCCATGTACCTTTTTTTCAAGCTATGTAGCAAATGACTCGGCATAATAGAGCAAGTTATCTCTGAGTGTAGTCCAGTATTTTGCGTTCCGGGGTGTAATCAACCCCACCTCACCAAAAGTGAAAGTTTTTTACGTATTTCAGAAATTTCTTTTGGCAGTAATTATGGCTTTTTTCCGCAAAAAATGAATGTTAATGACCCTGGTTTTAGTGACTGGGTTAATACAATCCTCAATGAAGAAAGTGAGCTGATTGGAAATGATGACACAGTAAATGATCCAAATTTTCTAAGTGACCACAGCAGTAATTCCGAAATATGTGGAAGTGACAACACAGAAAATGACGCAAATTTTGAAAGTCATCATAGCAGCGATTCCGAAATATGAAGTGACGAAGAATTTTTTGTACCAATAAAAAAGGCTCGTGCATATGATAAATCTGGAGACTTTGATCATCCATTATCTGGGCAATCCAAATCCTCATCGAATTATTACGGACGAAATAGGTACAAGTGGTCAAATGTACCTTCAATTAGTAGAAAGCAAGAGCACATAATATTATATCTCACTTACCAGGAAACATAGGACTTGCTCGGCAGTTCGGTAAATCTTGTTCTCAGTCCGATGCTTGGAGTTTAATTTTCACAGAAAATATTTTGACCGAGATAGTACTTCGAAGTAACGAGAAGTTAATTAAAATTAGGCAGAAAATTTCTGATGCTGACAGATTATAGAGATTTAGATTTGACAGAATTGAAAGCTTTCTTGGGACTTCTGTTTTTAACAGCCATTTTCAAGTCTAATGATGAGGATCTGAAATCACTATTCTCGACTGATGGAACAGGAAGAGAAATATTTCGATGCTGTATGCCCTTGAAAAGAATGTATGTGTTATTAATATGTCTTCGGTTTGACAACGAAGAAAATAGAAACGTAAGGAAGGAAACTGATCCTTCTGCGGCGATTTCTTGGGTATTTCACAAATTTGTAGAAAACTGTCAAAAAAATTACTCGATAGGAGAATATGCTTGTATAGATGAAATGCTAGTTGGATTTCGTGGCAGATGCAGATTTAGGATGTACATACCAAGTAAGCCTAGAAAGTATGGAATAAAACTTGTTGTTTTATGCGATGCTAAGACTCACTATTTTTGGAATGGATATATTTATACTGGAAAGGGCAGTGATGGAAATACTCTTTCAGAGACAGAAAAAAAATTTGCTAAGCCAACTCAAGCTGTACTCAATCTGGTGAAGCCCTTAGAAGGCACCAACAGAAACATTACTGCTGACAATTGGTTTACTTCTGTAGAACTATTATCTGAACTGAAGAAAAGAGGTCTCACATATGTAGGAACAATTGAGAAAAATAAGAAAGAGATCCCTTCGTCTTTTTTGCCTGCAAAAAAAAAGAGAAACTTATTCTTGCCTATTTGGATTTTCAAACGATGTTACACTTGTTTCCTTCGTACCAAAGAGAAATAAAGCTGTGATTTTAGTTTCATCTATGCACCACGATAAATCAATAGACTCTGAAAGTGGAAAACCTGAGATAATAGAGTTCTACAATATTACCAAAGGAGGAGTGGATGCACTAGATGAGAAATGCACAAAATACTCAACAAGCCGGCGAACACGAAGGTGGCCCATGGCCATTTTCTTCAATCTTTTAAATATTTCTCTTGTTAATTCCTACGTGATCTTCTCTTCATTCCCAGATAATCCTAAACAAAGCAGATTTGATTTCATAAAATCATTGGCTCAAGAATTAATAGCATCGCAACTGCAGAGACGTTTAATGAATACTCGACTTCCTCGTGCTATGAAAAGTATGATTCACAATATTCTAAAAATAAAGCCAGAAACTGGTAAGAAAAGAGTCCTGAGCAAGCAAACTAGGTGTGCAAAGTGCCCAAGACAAAATGACCGAAAAACTAAATCTATTTGTGCAGTTTGTGAACTGCCTGTATGTGCATCGTGTTCAGCACCCATTTGCGATGAATGCAGAAATGAAAGAAATGAAGACTTGTAATTTTTACTTTAAAAAACTTTTTTTTTATGTTTATTGTTATTTTATACTTAATTCAGTTATTTATCTTCTATATGGTGTAGCTTGATTGTAATTTTGATATTATTATTTTTTTTATATATCAATTGTGCATGAGCTCTATATTTGCACACAAAATTTTTGTGGTATTTAGATACGTGAATTTATATGTATATGTATGTACACTTACAGAACTTTTTTTGTTGTTTTTATACAATTAAATAATGCAAAATTCACAGGAAATTTTCTTATTTTAATTCGCCAAATTTTGTGGAGTGTGTAAGAAGTCAAACTTTGGGGTGTCATACACCCCACCTCACCACTTATGTTATAAAAAATCGCCTCACCACTTAAGGGTTTACCTTTAAAAACCTCAGGAAACTTTTTATTTTCGAATAACCAAAATTCTAAATAAAGATGGCATGTAATAAGATTATACATTAATTATTCTACTAAAACGTTAAATTAACATTCAACGAAATTATTATTCACTAGCAAACCCCGCGGCTTTGCTCGCGTAATATTTGAAATATGCCAAGTGATATTTATATGTCTAATTTTTATTAAAAGGTACTAACTAAATTTTTATTTTAATTATTATTAAAAGGTAATATTTTATTTTATTAATAGGTACTTATTACTTTTAGGAATAATTCAAAAATTACTATTTAAAACAAAGTTTGATTAAACATCATTGTTACACTGCATAAGGCAGAAATGAGACTTAAATTAATAAAACGAAATAAAACTAAATAAGTAATAATTTAGAAAATATTTTGAAACTTTTATGCTCAATTAATACGCTCATTTCAGTATTCATTTGAAATTTTGAATTTTTTAGAAACCATCTTCTTACATCTTAAAATTAACCATCATGTCAAATTCCAAGCCCTACCACCTCTCTCAACATAATGGGCTACGTTGAAACAGAAACTGTCACCATTAATTTGCCAACATTAATTTTGAAATCGGTTTGTTATTTCCTAATATTCCACAGAAACGTAATTTAAAAAGGTTTTAAAGGCCTTTTTTAGAACGTTTGTTGTTCCTGTGAAGCCCAGGTGGTAGAATCACCGGCATAAAATGTAGCCTGTGTAGAATCAGAGACTGTTACCATTGATTCGCAACTATTACTTTTATAATCGGTTTATATTCCCTGAAATTGCATAGAATCGTAATTTAGAATTTTTTTAGAATGCTTTTCGCACCTCCCCTTCGCTTCACCCCTTTTTAATTCGAATTTATTTTCGACATTTCGTCGAGGGCATTTATATTTTATAAGTAACTACCATGTCATATTTAAAGTTTCTAGCCTATTCGGTATCACAGAAATCGCAATTTAGAAAGTTTTTAGCTCCTGCAACCCTCTGGTGGTAGTGGAACATGCATCAAATATAGCTTATGTTTGAGCAGGTTCTATCACCAAAATTTGTCACCATTATTTTTTTAATCGGTTTGGTAATTTATAAGTTTGCTTAAAAATTGTAATTTATAACGCTTTTCACTCACTTAATTTTTTTTAATTTTGAATTTTCTTTCGACTGTTCATAGAAAGCAGTTGCATCTTGTAAGTAAATACCATGCCATACTTCAAAGTGTTAGACCCCTCAGTTGTGCAAAAAACGCAAATTAGAACATGTTTTGCTTTTGCAACCCTCAGATGGTAGTGACAGCATCATAAAATATAACCTATGTTATAACAAGGTCTGTCACCATTGATTTGAAACCATTACTTTTGAAATAGCTTTGGTATTTCCTTAGATTGAGTAGAAATCGCAATTTAGAACGTTTTTAGGACGCTTTCGCCCATTTTTCACTCCTTTTTAAATTTCCAATTTTTTCGAAACTGTTCTTAAAGATCATTTATATCTAATAAATATGTATCTTGCCTAATTTTAAGTTGCTAGCCCCTACCGATCACAAAAATCGAAATTTAGAACGCTTTTTTGCTTCTGCAACGTCTTGGTGATAGTGATACCGACATAAAATAGCGTCTATGTTAGAGCAGGGGCTGTCAGCATCAATTTCCTACCATTACGTTTGAAATGAGATTCATTCTTCCTGAGATATTGCTGACAAATCGGCATTTAGAACGTTTTTATAACGCTTTTCGCGCATTTTGCTCCTGCATCTCCTCTGGTAGTGGAAACAGATATAAAATATAGCCTATCTTGGAGCAAGATCTGGCACCATCATTTTTACACCATTATATTTCAAATCGGTTCAGTACTTCCTGAGATTGTGTAGAAACTACCATTTAGAAAGTTTTTTACAACGTTTTTTGCGCATTTCAACCCCCTTTTAAATTTCGATTTTTTTTTTTTAAATGTCCATAGAGATCATTGATATCTTATAACTAACAACCATTCCAAATTTCACGATTCTAGGCCCTTCCGTAACGCAAAAGCCGCAATTTAGAACGTTTTCTCCTGCACCCCATTTGGGGTAGTGGCACCGACATAAAACATCGCCTATGTTGGAGCAAGGGTTGTCACCATCATTTTGACGCCATTATTTTTTAGATCAGTTTGGTATTTCCTGAGATTGTGTAGAAACCACCATTAGAACGTTTTTTAGAACCCCTTTCGCGCATTTTCACCCCTTTTAAATTTCGAATTTTTTAAGAACTGTTCTTAGAAATCCTTTATATCTGGTAAGTAGCTAATATTTCAAATTTCATATTTCTAGGCCCTTCGGTAACGCAAAAATCGCATTTTTAGAACGTTTTTTGCTCCTGCACCCCCTTTCGGGTAGTGGTACCGACATAAAACATAGCCTATGTTGGGCAAGGGTTGTCACCGTCATTTTGACACCATTATTTTTTAAATCGGTTTGGTATTTCCTGAGATTGTGTAGAAACCACCATTTAAAACGTTTTTTAGAACGAGTTTCGTGCATTTTCACCCCTTTCAAATTTCGAATTGCTCAAGAACTGTTCTTAGAAATCCTTTATATCTAATAAGTAGCTAATATTTCAAATTTCATATTTCTAGGCCCTTCAGTAACACGTAAATCGCATTTTTAGAACGTTTTTTGCTCCTGCACCCCCTTTGGGGTAGTGACACCGACATAAAACATAGCCTATCTTGGGGCAAGCGTTGTCACCATCATTTTGACGCCAATATTTTTGAAATCGGTTTGGTATTTTCTGAGATTGTGTAGAAATTACCATTTAGAACGTTTTTTAGAACGATTTTTGGGCATTTCCACCCCTTTCAAATTTAAAATTGTTTAAGAACTGTTCTTAGACATCATTTATATCTTATAAGTAACTAATATACAAAATTTCATATTTCTAGGCCCTTCAGTAAGGCTAAAATCGCATTTTTAGAACGTTTTTTGCTTCTGCACCCCCTTTGGGATAGTGGCAACGACATAAAACATAGCCTATCTTAGAGCAAGCGTTGCCACCATCATTTTGATACCAATATTTTTAAAATCGGTTTTGTATTTCCTGAGATTGTGTAGAAACTACCATTTAGAACGTTTTTTAGAACGCTTTTTGCGCATTTTCACCCCTTTTAAATTTCAAATTGTTTAATAACTGTTCTTAGACATCATTTATATCTTATAAGTAACTAATATACAAAATTTCATATTTCTAGGCCCTTCAGTAACGCTAAAATCGCATTTTTAGAACGTTTTTTGCTCCTACACCCCCTTTGTGGTAGTGGCACCGACATAAGATATAGCCTATGTTCTAAGTTGGACTAACACCATCATTTTGATACCATTACTTTTGGAATCGGTTCGGTAGTTCCAGAGCTTACCTCCTACAAATAAACAATTTTTTCCTCTTTATAATAGGAGTATAGATTACACTTTTAATGACTTATGCAAAAACAAAAGTCATTTCAATGTGTGCATATACCACATCATCACTACACTGTAAAAAAGGGGGTGTTTCTTGACCTAGTAAAATGTACTATAATGAAGAACGAAAATATCTAATAACCTGTTCCGAGTCACTGAAGATTCCGAAAAATATTCCTTTACCTTTAAAAACCTCAGAAAACTATTTATTTTCGAAATTTAAAAAAGAATTTATAAAAATAAGTTTCTATTAGCTGCCCGTCATTTTCGGAAATATTTCTGAGTAGCTTTAACAGTGCAATAATCCGTTATCTCAAATAGAAATATCACTTTTTCGGATGCTAACAATTCTCAGGTAAATATTTTGATAGTCAATAAACATGATGAACAGGTAAACATACAACATTAACAGTATTAACATTAATATGAAGATTAATATTATTTTGTTACAAGTACATGCATAAATTAAGTTATGCAGCCGAAAATGTGTACTTGATAATTGATAGAAATCAAAAAACCGTTTTTCAGGTACAGAGAACTGATTAATGTATTGTAAAAGCTACTAGGAAATGTTTCCAAAAATTACGGGCAGCTAATAAAAATATATTTTTTTAAATTCTTCTTTAAATTGTGAAAATAAATTAATTTCTGAGGTTTCTAAAGATAAATGAACCCCTTTTGGAATCTTGGATGACTCGGAACAGGATGTTATATATTTGCGTTCGTGTTTATTGTACAATTTCGTAGATCAAGAAACATTTGTATTTTTTAGAGTTACAGAGCTCAAATATCAAATAGAAAATGACTTTTCATCAGACAATAAAGCAAAGTCTTTCTAAGTTTATTGAGCAAAAACAATATTGCACATTAACGGTATTTTGTAAAGCTTATTTAAAATGTTTAGTATTAAGGTGATCCAGGATAGAAACATTTTTTTTTTCATTAATAAATATTTCTGCTGATTTTGTAAGTATAGTTAGCTATGTACATTTTTTCTAAATTTTTCTTTTAATAAAACTTTTAGAAATGACAAATTTTAAATGTTAACTTTTTTCATATTTTATCAATTTTATGAAACAATGTCTTTCTGACTTCTTTTTTTTTGAAAATCTTGGAGTAAAACAAAGTATAAATATTAATTTTCATTGGGGATATACAAAATAATTTATTTTATTAGCTTTAATAATTTTTAAGTTAAAATTTTTATTTTTAAGTACTTTTTTTTTTGCTATGGGAATCGTGTTCAACAACATTTTACTCAAATTCAAAAATTTCGAGGACAGCATAAATCCTATTTTATTCTGTACATTTTTTAATATATTTCGCCTAGATGCATGTGCCAATCCCAAAACTTTCTTCTACCTCAGATATTTTAATATTTCAAAATATTGTTACAAATGTCAATATTTCAGTTATTAGTTCTTTGACTTACATCTGAAATTTCTGCTTCAGTCAATAAATTGGGGTAAAATCGAGTTAATCTCCATCATGATAATTATTAAAATCAATAGTTTTCGTTTATTCTGTTGTATATCAGCTGTTCACGAATAGCCGGCTTATCAGAATGGGAAGTTCCCGTCACTTCACAAGCCGCCGGTGTACAATAGAAATACGAAAAGTCATGAAAATTAAAAAAAATCCCTATTATAGTGCCCCTTATCGGCGAAATATTTCCTAATTCAGGGAGGACATAAAAATTTGATTCATTTCTATGCTTAACTTCATACATTTTTCGGTGGTACAATTTTGAAAATAACACTAAAATAGCTATTTCAGCGCCCTTTTTCGGTGGAATTTTTCCAAATGCAGGAGAACCTTCTTGCCTTGGCGAAAAACATACACAAAAATTTGGTTCAATTCTATGCATAACTGCATACACTTTTCGATGGTACAATAATCAAAATGGAACAAAAATCGATATTACAGCGCCCCCTTTCGGCGGAATTTTTCCAAATGCAGGGAGGGCCTTCTTACATTGGCCGAAAAGATATACAAAAAATTTGGTTCTATTTTATGAATAACTTCATACACTTTTCGATGGTACAATATTCAAAATGGCACCAAAATCGCTATTACAGCCCCCCATTTCGGCGGAATTTTTCCAAATGCAGGGAGGACCTTCTTGCGTTGTCAAAAAACATACGAGCGCTGCTTGTTTTTCAACATCCGATGGACCATAAAATATAGAGTAGTGTGAATAATAAAATTCTTTGATAGCCCGGTGTCAAGTACAATTAAAGCTACTTTTCGACATAGTCGTAGTGAAGATTGATTCATTTGTCATACTGGTGGGCGAAGGGGGGGGGATACCGCCTTTAAGGTTAAAACCAGCGTATTGAGATAGGTCTCCAAGCCGTTTTGAAGATTTTTGTTGGGATGAAAAGTGAAAGGGAGGTCTGTCCACACAGACCTATCTTCAGATCTCGAAAAAGATGACAATCACTCGGTGCCAGCCGAACTGTTGACCCAACATCTTCTTTCACTAATCGAACACTTCCCACCGAATCATCCCTCTCAGATTCGAGAACTGATGACCCAACAGCTTCTTTCACTAATCGAACACATCCCACCGAATCACCCCTCTCAGATTCGAGAAGGAAGCTGTTGGGCCATCAATTCGGGTGGCACGGAGTGATATTCACCTCTTTCGAGATCTGAAGATAGGTCTGGGTGGACAACACTCCATTTCACTTTTCATTCCAATAAAAGTCTTCAAGACGCCTTCGAGACCTACCTCGATACATACTCGCAATCTTCTTGGGAGAGAGTGTGCCACCCCCTCTCGCTCACTCGTATGCCAAATGACTCGATCTTCTCTGTGACTATATCGATAAGCAACTCTGATTGTACTTGACTCTAGGCTATCAAAGAATTTTATTTTCCACACTACTCTTTATTTTACAGTCGATCGGGGGTTGAAAAGAAAACAGCCCTCGAACACAAAAAAATTGGTTCAATTCTATACATTAGTTCTTGCATTTTTCGATGGTACAATGTTCAAAATGGCACAAAAATCGCTATTACATAGGAATACCTTTCGGTTAAATTTTTCCAAATGCAGTGAGGACCTTCTTATATTGGCCAAAAACATACAGAAAAAATTTGGTTCTATTTTATGCATAACTTCATACACTTTTCGATGGTACAATATTCAAAATGGCACCAAAATCGCTATTACAGCGCCCCCCCCCCCCTTTCGACGGAATTTTTCCAAAATCAGGGAGGTCCTTCATGCCTTTCGAGATCTGAAGATAGGTCTGGCTCCATTTCTCTTTTCATTCCAACAAAAATCTTCAAGACGCCTTGGAGACCTACCTCAATACACTGGCAGCAGTCTTGTCTGAAGAGGGTATGCCCCCCCCCCCCCCCTGTATGATAAATGGCTCAATCTTCTCTGTGATTATGTCGAAAAGTAATTTTGAGTGTACGTGACTCCAAGCTATCAAAGAATTTTACTATCCAATTTTATTATTTTTTTATTTTACGGTCCATCGGAGGTTGAAAAAAAAAACAGCCCTCAAACACAAAAAATTTGGTTCTATTTTATGAATAACTTCATACACTTTTCGATGGTACAATATTCAAAATGGCACGAAAATCGCTATTACAGCCCCCCATTTCGGCGGAATTTTTCCAAATGCAGGGAGGACCTTCTTGCGTTGTCAAAAAACATACGAGCGCTGCTTGTTTTTCAACTTCCGATGGACCATAAAATATAGAGTAGTGTGAATAATAAAATTCTTTGATAGCCCGGTGTCAAGTACAATTAAAGCTACTTTTCGACATAGTCGTAGTGAAGATTGATTCATTTGTCATACTGGTGGGCGAAGGGGGGGGGGGGGATACCGCCTTTAAGGTTAAAACCAGCGTATTGAGATAGGTCTCCAAGCCGTTTTGAAGATTTTTGTTGGGATGAAAAGTGAAAGGGAGGTCTGTCCACACAGACCTATCTTCAGATCTCGAAAAAGATGACAATCACTCTTCGCCAGCCGAACTGTTGACCCAACATCTTCTTTCACTAATCGAACACTTCCCACCGAATCATCCCTCTCAGATTCGAGAACTGATGACCCAACAGCTTCTTTCACTAATCGAACACATCCCACCGAATCACCCCTCTCAGATTCGAGAAGGAAGCTGTTGGGCCATCAATTCGGGTGGCACGGAGTGATATTCACCTCTTTCGAGATCTGAAGATAGGTCTGGGTGGACAACACTCCATTTCACTTTTCATTCCAATAAAAGTCTTCAAGACGCCTTCGAGACCTACCTCGATACATACTCGCAATCTTCTTGGGAGAGAGTGTGCCACTCCCTCTCGCTCACTCGTATGCCAAATGACTCGATCTTCTCTGTGACTATATCGATAAGCAACTCTGATTGTACTTGACTCTAGGCTATCAAAGAATTTTATTTTCCACACTACTCTTTATTTTACAGTCGATCGGGGGTTGAAAAGAAAACAGCCCTCGAACACAAAAAATTTGGTTCAATTCTATACATTAGTTCTTGCATTTTTCGATGGTACAATGTTCAAAATGGCACAAAAATCGCTATTACATAGGAATACCTTTCGGTTAAATTTTTCCAAATGCAGTGAGGACCTTCTTATATTGGCCAAAAACATACAGAAAAAATTTGGTTCTATTTTATGCATAACTTCATACACTTTTCGATGGTACAATATTCAAAATGGCACCAAAATCGCTATTACAGCGCCCCCCCTTTCGACGGAATTTTTCCAAAATCAGGGAGGTCCTTCATGCCTTTCGAGATCTGAAGATAGGTCTGGCTCCATTTCTCTTTTCATTCCAACAAAAATCTTCAAGACGCCTTGGAGACCTACCTCAATACACTGGCAGCAGTCTTGTCTGAAGAGGGTATGCCCCCCCCCCCCCCTGTATGATAAATGGCTCAATCTTCTCTGTGATTATGTCGAAAAGTAATTTTGAGTGTACGTGACTCCAAGCTATCAAAGAATTTTACTATCCAATTTTATTATTTTTTTATTTTACGGTCCATCGGAGGTTGAAAAAAAAACAGCCCTCAAACACAAAAAATTTGGTTCAATTCTATGCCTAATTTCATACACTTTTCGATCGTACAATATTCAAAATAGCACATAAATTGCTATTACAACGCCCCCTTCCGGCGGAATTTTTCCAAACGCAGGGAGGACCTTCTTGCCATGGCCTAAAACATACACAAAAAAATTGGTTCAATTCTATGTATAACTTCATACACTTTTCAATGGTACAATATTCAAAATGGCACAAAAATCGCTGTTACAGCGCCCCCTTCCGGCGGAGAAATTTTCCAAATTCAGGCAGGACCTTCTTGCCATGGCCAAAGACATGCACAAAAAATTTGGTTCAATTTTTTGCATAACTTCATACATTTTTGATGGAACAGTATTGAAAATGTCACAAAAATCACTATTACAGCGCCCCCTTTCGGCGGAATGTTTCCAAATAATAGGAAGACTTTCTGTCCTTGGTCAAAAACATACACAAAAAATTTGGTTCAATTCTATGCATAATTTCATACACTTTTCGATGGTATAACATTCAAAATCGCACAAAAATTCGCTATTACAGCGCCCCCTTGCGGCGTATTTTTTCAAAATTAAGGAAGGACCTGCTTGCCATAGCCAAAAATTTAAAAAAAAAATGGTTCAATTCTATGCATAACTTCATACACTTTTTGATGGTATAATGGCGACAGATACACGGACAGACGGACAGACAGACATTTTCTATAAACATGTTTTTTGGGATCTCTGACCCATAAAACGTGTAAATCCGTCGAAAACCGGAAGTCTATAAAAATGTCGATTATAATACTTTCTTCTATTGAAAATAGAAGAAAGTGAAAATATGATTTTTATCGATATATTGTGTTCTGGACTACCGTTACCTCTCATGTTTGAGTCTTTGACGCAGGTTTCAAAATGAACAATAAATAAATCGAAGTGAAAACATTTTTTTTATTGTATTCTTTCAATATCTGATTCCTTTCCTTTAATGAATTCTTTAACAAGAGGATGTATACTTCAAAATACTATAAGTAAGATATATTTTAAGGGGAAACAAGTATTATAAAAAAAAAATAATAATAATAAAGTCAATAATTACTTAGGTCATCAAAGAAAAATTTAATATAATCCCTTAAGCTAATATTAGTTTTGTTTCATTAAAGTGTCTGAATTCGTTGATTTTCTATAAGCAAGTAAACCATATTGGTTTACAATGGAAGTCCATTGAAATTTCGTGAAATATTAGAGATATCGCCAAGTTGCTGATAAACTTGGCGGTATTGGGCGACCGAACAGGGTCCCTCCTATCGTAAAGCCCCTTATGGAGATGCATTAAATGCTGTTCAATAACCAGTGGCCGCCATTTTGTCTCCCATATAAAACTAAAATTAATTAATTTAATTTAATTAATTAATTAATATTTGAAAAAAACTGTATTAACACCAAGTGTCATCCACTACAAGTTTTAAAAAATTTATTTGAACTTGATTGGATGAATAACAAGTATTTTATTAACAATTGAAAATTTTAACAAGATATATATATAGGGAGAGTGTGAACTAATAGTAGGAATTAAAGGGGAAAAAAAGACTTTTTGTGACAAATTTAGAAGAATTTAAATATTTGATTTTACTTTATTAATTTAATTTAAGGAATGTAATTAAAAAAATAACATTTTAAATTTCACTTATTTTCCGGATTTATATAAAAAAGTAACATAATGCTAGCCCATTTTGTTCCCATAATTAACGTTTTTGTATTTAACAGATATTTAAAGCGAACAAATCGTATCAAAAGATAGAATAATGTATTCTGTTCAAATATTATTCAAATATTTGTATCCAGTGAATTAGATATTTGCAAGATATCAGAGAGTAACATTGTGCTAATAATGATCTGAATTTCATGCTTAAAATCTATGAACTATTGAAATATACACATTTGAAAGAGACATTCATAAATGAATTGCCTTCTACTATTGATGGATATATAATTAGTGAAATTAATCTGTTAGTTTAAAGACTAAGTAAAACCTACAGTTGTCCCATATTTTCAATGAATGCGTGAATTAATTCAAAATGTAATATTAGTATTTTGTAATCAAAATCAGTTGTGTTTCAGAAAAGAAGGTTAAATGCAATAAAAATCTATATTTTGAATGACTAAAACATACACATATACACAAATATATATAATTTGTTTTAAATATAATTATTTCAATAATTAACTTTTAATTTTATCTCAAAAAATGGTTTTTAATTATTATTACTATTGTTATTTCATATTGTAATTACACGAACGAATTATATTGTATATGTTTTTCATTTTATTCTACTTTTCTATTTCAACTGTGTATAAAATTACATCAGAAATGTTTATAAAATAAATACATTCAGAGTGCTTATATAAATTTCCATCCCAGTTTACACTTTATAGTACTATTTTTTTATTTGTCATAATTAAACTGAATAATATTTAATCTATGGATGGCAGCATATTACACAATCTTAGCAAAAAACCTTAATTTCAGTGTTATTCTTAACCATAAACTACTGTAAGGTGATTTTAATATCACTTTTGTTCACTTTTGATCACTGAACTTATGTATGATCTGCATGGTTGAAATATTTTTTCAGCATTTGAGAATTTAATATTTAATTATTCATATTTATTCCTCTTTTGTTTTCATTATTCTGTGGGTTGTTATGCTAGGTGATAAAACTGTTTAATTCTTAATAGTTTTACACTTTATTTTAGATGAAAAATTTTGGGTTATTTTACATTTGGTTAAATTAACTGTTAATTGTAACTATACAATCGCTCCATGTACTTGATAGTATCGTTTGAAAGATTATGACGTCTACATAGCAATGATTAGTTCTGATTTCATATTATTTTTCTGCTCATTTAAATTTTTTTATTAAAATGTGATTTTCTATTTAAAGTTCCCTTGTAATTTTTATTGCTGCTCTATAGTTTAGATTTTAAAACAATTTTCATTCATATGTAATTTTCTTTTAAATTTGGTAATGCAATTGATTGGGCTATTTGCGTAATGCCATGCTTTGCTCAAAGAGAAATCAATTCATTTTATTTACATTAGTGGGATATTTCTCTTGCTAACGCGTTTCGCAATAAAAGCCTTCATTTTCTTCTTGTCCCATTTTTACATTCTGTTTATGATTTTTTTTTCTCTGTGAAGTGTTATTAAATGAATTTTCAGACCTCTCCAGTTCCAAAAATAATGTAATTTAGAAAGTTTTTAGAAAAATTTTTACTCATTTTACCTTTTTAAATTTCGGGTTTTATAGAAACCGTTCTTAGTGAATATTTAAATTTAAAAAGCGACTACCAATGAAGATTTAATTTTTTTTTAGCCCCAACAGTGTCACACAGCATTTTATTTCTCCTGCATACTTTTAAATTTCGATTTTTTTAGAAACTTTTTGTGGCAAGTATTTGCATTTTAAAACCAACAGTCGTATTACACTGTAAAAAAAACAAACAAAAAAAAACGACCAGTTTTCCTGTAGGAATCGGGAAAATAGTTGCCCTTATCGTGCAAGAAGAATTTTCGAATTAGTAAGGAATAAAATCCGTAAAAAAAAAGGAAATAGTCAATAAAACGGTATTTTACGGATTTTATTCCGAGCTGGGTCGGAAATTTTTTCGATACGATAAGGACAACTATTTTTCGGATTCCTACAGGAAAGCTGGTCGTATTTTTTCTACAGTGTACGTTTCAAGTTCTGACAGATCAAACAGTTCAATATTAAGGAAGATTTTAGAAAATTTTCCACTCATTTCACCTTTTTGAATATCTATTTTTTTAGATACTGTTCTTAGTGAAATTTTACATCTTAATATGTGAAGTTTAATCTTTTTAGCTCCAACAGTGTCACTGAAATAGCATTGTTTGACCGTTCCTCTCCTGAACTGTTTTAATTTTGATTTTTTTAGAAGCTCTTCTATCCACGCACCATCGCCTTAAAAATATCAGTCATGTGAAATGTCAAGTTTCTATATCCCGAACAGTTCCAAACAAATCCTAATTTAGAACGTTTTTAAAAAGTTTTCAGCTCATTTCGCATATAAAAATTCTGAATATTTCAGAAACTGTTCATAGAGAGAACTTAAAACTAACCACCATACAAAATTTCAAGTTTCTAGTCACAACAATATCACGAAAATCACAAGTTTTGGTTTTCTTACCTGATACATCACCTTGGAAATTATTCAACCAACATAAAATATACCATATATTGAAGCAGAAATTATCACCAGCAATTTTCAAAAATTATTTTTTAAATTGGCTCAGTACTAGAGATTTCGCCCTGCAAAAGAACACAAGCATTCGCTACCTTCTTATAATTTTAGTATAGAGTTATTATTTGTGAAATAATTTATTTAAATTGTATATCAAAATTAACTGAATTCAAAAAGTTTGGCGCGAAATGGTCATATTCTTTGATTTATTTCAAAGGTCTTATCTGTTTGACTAAAAGGGTCTACTTAGAATATTTATGAAGTATGCAAACAAAAGTTTAATCTCTATTTCTATTATTTTTAAAGCTGTTCTTAAAATAATTTTTTGCAAAGTAGTTATTGGCATTTGTGATTTATTCTTTTTTTAAGACCCTGTATATAAGAAAAAAAAATACTTATAACGCTTTAAGCTGCCGTACTTTTAAAATATTTATTTTGTAAAATATTAATTTAGTTTCTAAATTTATGAAACAACATTTTGAATCTTTATACCTGTAAAAATTTAGTAAAATTTAATCTATTAAGTAAGCAAAATATTTACTTTCATTATAAAGACACGTGGAAGCATATTTTAAATATACGCATGCATTCTTCTGATTATTATATTGGATTTACGTTTAATTTCTTTATAACAAAAATACATTGAAAAAAAGTAATGTTTAACAAGTTTTTTTTCTATCCAGCTAATAAGGAAAATCTCAATTAAAATATGAATTATGCAAACATAATGCCTGTTTTAAATGTAAATTACATAAATTATATAACGCAATTAATAGTTGCAATATATGCATATACAGTTGAACCCCACTAATCCGAACTAATTGGGACCAGTGCCTGTTCGGATTACAAAAAAATTGGATTACCTGAAATTCCGATAAAAATAGAAAGGAAAAGATGCATACTAACAAATGTAAGTTATAAGTACTCAGTAGTACAGAAAACATTCTCTGATTCGACATCCTAAGACCCGGCATGACTTTCGGATAAAATAGTATTTCTTGTTTAATTACTTCTTAAGTTTAATAATACAGTGGAACTTCAGAATGAAGAATTACATAACAACCCATTACAAACGGTTTAAAATCGCAAATCTATAAATAGCTCAGTCACCACATCGACGAGAAGAAAAGTAAAAAAACATTTCTGTAGGTAATTTGCGAAATTAAGCTGTTGAAAAGAAAAATAAATTTTTGTCATCTGAATTATAAACACTTTTTTGCATTTTAGAAAATAATTTTATAGTGACTGGCAGACAAACTGTTATTCGAGAATTTTTTTAAGATGGCTTCTACGAGTAGGCCTACAGTGCACATTTCATTTTATATTCGTGTACATATGTTGTACTTTTACATTATTGAATATTTTTTTATTCTATTCAAATAGATTAAAGAATAAAAAAACATGCTTCACTGCCATTTTTTGTTTAATTCTCACTTCTGCGTATTTTTCCTAACCTTAATCTTGTAATCCAGAAAGTTTCGTAGTCGGGCAGGCAATCAAGTTTAATTTTCGAAAATAAAATAAGTTCGGATTAATGGGAATTTCGGATTAGAGGGTTCCAGATTAGCGGGGTTCTACTGTAGTAACATTTGTTTATTCAAAAATAAATCAATTTCCAGAAGTTTCAATATAAGAATCTAAAATTTCCACTCATTTCGCCGAGTAATTTTTTAGTTATGCGTACATAATTTCTCCCATTGCAATTTGTTTTGCAACTATTAGAAATGAATTTTCTTTTTGGAGCTTAATTTTTTTAATCTACAGAATTCCTAAACTCTTTCATCATATGAATTCCCATTTAGCATCCTTATGTAAAATTAACCGAAAATTCCAAATAACTGTGAAAATGAGTTATTCGTATTGAAATTGTCAGTTTGTAACAATTCGAATACGGAGGCGGCATCCTAATTTTCCTTTTGTTTATCATGAACTGAAAGAAGACTGTAGAATGGTCCCAATCGAAAGGATATTTTTTATTCTTCAACAATTTGATATTTAAAATGTTTGAAGAGTTCTCTTTTTTACCTTTTGTTTTTGAATGACTGAACATTTCCATATTATGTCTCATTACTAACTAAAAAAATGTTTTTAATAATACAAAAAATTCATTCATTGTGCCTCAACATTACTAATTATTAAAAAATGATGTTTGACACAAATGTTCCTGTTTGAAGAAATATTTATTATATTTTATTTATATTATAATTTTACTATGTTGTTTCTACTGTAATTTCTCAATTTTCCTGTATGTGGCTTTAAATTTTTAATTTCTTCTATCTTTACAGGAAGAAAGAAAGTATTGGATTCGTGAAAAATTTCGACTTCCGGTATTCGACGGATTTATACGTTTTAGAAGGTCCTGAACACTATTTGAAGGTTTTTAGAAAATGTCTGTCTGTCACTCTGTGAGTCTGAATATGACAAAAATTTGTGGGGCTCTATACTCAAGAACTAATGAACGGAATTTTATAAAACTATAGATTCAGTTAGTCCATGATATAAATTGGTGCTGATTACATTTTTGTGTAATTCACCCAGCAGGTGCTGCTGCTATGCTGCATAATTCATCTCATATGCATCGCAATAGCTCTATCTCAAGAACTAAGGCACACATTTAGATCAAACTTCAGATTCAGTTAGTACCCGATATAAATTAGTGTTGTTTAGTTTTTGGAGTAAATCGTCGAACAATGCTGCATTTTTCACAATTTCCGCAATAGCTGTATCTCAAAAACTAATGCATGGATTTTCATCAAACTTTGGATTCAGTTAATCTCTGATATAAATTGATCATGATAATTTTTTTGTGTAAACTGCACGACAGGTGCCACTGCTATGCAGAACCTTTCAAGATTTCCACAATAGCTCTATCTCAAAAACTAATGCACGGATTTTCATAGAACTTCAAATACAATTAGAAGTTGATATAAGTTGTTGCTGGTTAGATTTTGGTGCAAATCACCTAACTGGTGGCACTGCTATAATGCATTTTACATGAAATATTAACATGTGTGAGATAGAAGAAAGTTTTGGGATTTCCAAATCCGACTAGTTTTGTAAAGCCCTCATGCTATAAGCAAAAAGTATGCGAAAATTTCCTGAACTTTTTAAAATAAATGTTATTTCTACATGATAATTCTGAAGTTATGTGGTACAACATACGCTGCATCTACAGATAATTATGTGAGTTTCATTTTACAAGTAATACCATATAATATTTTTTATGTAATTTGGTATTGGCCCCATATTGTCTTTGTTATCAAAAGTCAAGTATTTGGTTTATATTCCAAGACATTTCACCAGATATTCGACAAAAATTGTAAAATGTCTGCAAATTTTTAGCTTTATAGTGGATAGTAAAGCCTCTAAACGTTATTTGACGTAGTTTTGAGTCAATATGCATAAATTAAAAAAAAATAATAAAAACATTTATATAAAAAATATATTTATTAATACAGATATGTAAATCTGAATATGAGAATTGCAAGGGGTACACGACATTTCGGTCCCGACACTTCGGTCCCGCCATTTCGGTCCCACCGTTTCGGTCCCGAGACATTTCGGTCCCTGGCCATTTCGGTCCCGAGACATTTCGGTCCCTGCCATTTCGGTCCTGAGACATTTCGGTCCCTGGCCATTTCGGTCCCGAGACATTTCGGTCCCTGGCCATTTCGGTCCCGAGACATTTCGGTCCCTGGCCATTTCGGTCCCGAGACATTTCGGTCCCTGGCCATTTCGGTCCCGAGACATTTCGGTCCCTGGCCAATTCGGTCCCTGGCCATTTCGGTCCTTAGCCATTTCGGTCCCTTGTCATTTCGGTGCCCACCACCTTATAACTCGTATTCTAATTGTCATGGGCCGCCAAACGCTGTAATTTAAACATTATTTGGGACCTTTTTAAATTTTTTTAACACCCCCCCCCCCCCACCCCCCAAATTAAAAAAAAAAGCTGAATATAACAGTCCGATAAATTTAAACTTTTATAACTCGTGATAATGAAATCACAGCGAGCTGAAAATTTGTTTGCTTGAACAATGTGATATAATTTTACAGGGGACATTGTCTTATTATTATTATTATTATTTAACAAAATGGATTTTTTAAGCTTTGTTATTTGTTATTAATATTAGGTATTTTATATATACTATAAACTGCCATAGATGATTTTTTGGTTGTTTTCATACGTTTTTTAGAACCTTTAAATTATCATCATTAATTAAATAATTTAAAAAACTGTTCTTATTTTTTCTACTTCTTACAATTAGATTAATAATAAATGTCTTCAATAATTCAATTGGACACTTATAAGCTATTGTAGGTAAATATTTCCTCAAATTATTCTTCTACATCCTCTCCTTTAATAATTCAGAAATGAGATATATTTATTGAAGCAAAAATATTTAATTTTTCTTATTACTTTTATAATACAAAGTTATAATTTTTTTTTCATAAGTTATTTTACCATTATAAACATTGGGAAAACAATAGTGATTTGGTAATTAGGTGTGCCAGGAAAAATATTTTGTTGTCAGAAAACTCCACCTACCGCTTCATTTTTTAAAAAATAATTATTAGTTGCATTTTTAACAGTCTTCTCACCCATTGCAGACAATTTTTGTGAACTAATTTTATTGAAACTGGACCTATTTCTTTGTAATAAGATGATTATTTTTTATTTTATGTAATAGTGTAAGTATTATTTTAATTAATTTTATTTTCAATTTTTAACTGACAAAACTAAGGTTTTTAGGTGCGTTCGTAATTATATAAATACGTAGCACCTATAGTCGTCGTTCAGTCCGTCCGTCTGCCCGTCTGTCTCCGCATTTAACAGAGCAAAAACCCAACCGAATGGTCTGAAATTTGAAATATATGATTGTTGCATAATTTTGTCGAGCCATTTCAAATTTTATGTATAACGGATGCATAGTTTAATTACAGGGACTGTCAAAAGTTTTTCTTTACATTGCGGCCAATGGGAAAAATTATTGCAAGTGCATTTTAATGATGTTACAGCCTTCCGAATAGTTTGAAATTTTAAATATATAATTGTTGCAAAATTTTGTCGAGCTATTTCAAATTTTATGAAAATCGGATGCATAATTTAATTACAGGGACAGTCAAAAAATTTCCGTTACATTACGGCCAATGGGAAAAAATTATTGCAAGTGCATTTTAATGATGTTACAGACTTCCGAGTGGTCTGACATTTTAAATATATAATTGTTACAAAATTTTGTCGAGCCATTTGAAATTTTATGAAAATCGGTGTATAGTTTAATTACAGAGACAGTCAAAAGTTTTGCGTTACATTACGGGGAATGGGAAAAAATTATTGCAAGTGCATTTTAATGATGTCACAGGCTATGCACTCATGAAGTGCAAAAAAAAAAAAAAAAATATATATATATATATACATTCAGTACAATATGGGGTGTAAAAAATAATTATAAAACTAGTTATAGTACGAACGCACCTCATTTGCCACGTTTGACGAGCAATTTCCAACTTGTTTGTATTTGTCGTTTATTTATTGATTTTTAATATTACCCTTTTCCTCCCACTTTCCCAGAAAAAAAATAATAATTTTTTATTTTAGTTTTATTATTAATTATATTAATAGTTTTAAATTTCGGTGACTTTAAATATAAAATAAATAAACATGTAAAAGATAAATTTCAGTTTATAACTACTATATGATAAATTGAATATAAAATGTATTATGTATTGAGTTTATTTTAAAGTAAAAAAAAATGTAATGTATATTAATAATGTTATTAATTTAATAAATTAAGGATACATTAAATAAAAAATATATTTAACAAAATATTAATTTAACTTTTATACTAAAATTCCTAACTTTTTTGAGAATTAATTAATAGCAATTGTTAGTAGCAATTATTAATAGCACTTAAAATTTTTATTCAAAAGTTTTAATTTATAATTTCCAAAAATTAATATAGGAATTTTTTGAAAAATCAGTCAAAAACATAAGGTCTAAGTATTAATTAATTAATTAATTAAACATAATAATAATAATAATAATAATAATAATAATAATGCAACATTGTACAAATACGTAAAAATACCTTTTAACAGTGTTAGGTGATATTATGCAGATTTTAATTTTTTAAGTACAGTTATAATTTACAATTCGCAAAAAGTAAGAAATTATTAATTAATTATAATTAAAGAGCAAAAATAATATTATAAGCTAACTAATAAATGAATAAACAACATGTTTATCTTCAGAGCCCTTATCACTTTTATACATCCTAATGAAGTTAATAACGTTATAATAACCAAAAATTAAAAATATATATATTTGCATTTACCCTATAAAAACTATTATATAGTTCATGTAATAGTTTTTAAACAAGCAATTGATAAATTAGTTATCTAAACAATTAATAATTAAAATAATTTTGAATTGATAAATACGTTTAAAAAAAAACAATTTAATTTTTTTTTTTTTTTTTTTTTTTACTTAACAATATAACTATGAGTGTTTTCAACTTGTTGTGCAAGTTAAATTCATGCTGTATCAAATTTATTGCAAACTAACGGCAAACAAGTAATCAAAAATACTGCAAACTTACTGCAAAGTAGTAATCTTTCCATATCACACTATCAGTTTAACCCCTTCGAAGGGGTCAATAGACCTGATCAGGTCTATTGATGCGAAAGCGCCGTCAGAAGGCTCATGCATAGGTTTTATCACCATAAACAAGTTTATGTAATATTTGTAATTTTAATTTCGAGCATTTTTTGGTATTTAATAAGTATAGCGTTTAGAAAAAACGGTGCCTACCGAATAAAATTTCTGCAATTTCTGCGTATGTGCTGATTCTCATTGTTGTTGAGTCTCTCAACAGAAAGATTTTTTGCTTTCGTCACTTGCGTGAATTGAAGACAGTCTTGCCATCAGTTTCACAACAAACTACTCATGCAAGTGGGTGATGGTATACCTTGCGGGAGATTTGCTGCGAATTTCTCAATTCAAATTTGTCACGGCAAGATAATATCAGAAAAAATCAAACTTTCTGATAATGTTCATGCTATCTGGGTTACCTCAAAAATTTCCATGGGGAGCGCATGAACGGCTCATGCGATTGACACTTATGTGAAATCATTATCCAATATCTATTACAGCACAAATTCTTAATTCAATGGCAAGAAATTAAACATGAAAATTGCTATTTTACACTTAACCACTTGGCCCTAACTTTGTTGTAGGCAAATGTTATGTAATATGAAACTTGATTTAACCCATTCGCTGCCAAAACTAAGAATTTTCAAATTTTTTGTTGAAGGTCGTTTGCCAGCACAAATTCAGAAAGATAAATTTCGCTTTACTAATACAGCGAAATTTCTGCCAATAAATGAGGCATTTTTTTTAAATTCTAAAATAGTGGTGACAAAGTAATCAATAAATTAAAGCCACGAGTATACTCGTGAATGACAGCGAATGGGTTAATTAAATTTAACTCTTCAGTATGCCCTCAGCTTTTTACATCATAAGTGAATCTTTTTCACTGGTAAATATTAATGTATAACTTGAATGTATCATTAGTTGCAGTTAATGAGATTGGCCTTATATTTTTTATCCATGCTTTTTTTTTTAAATTAAGAAATTAAATAAGGATATACCTAAATTCTTAAAGTTACTCGAAATACTTCTATCATATATACACAGTCAAGACAAGATTCCAAGGACTGGTAAAAATCTCCATTTTAGACAGGCTTCCATGTAATGAAGTGTAATTAATTATACTTCTAAGATACACTACCTCAATAAGATCTATTGTTCGTTTCGCAGGGATTCTGAAACTCTTCCGTTTGATACAGGATTCCGTTATAGAAAGATTCCGCTTTCACAGGTTTCACTATGCTTCACTAAAGGAGGGTGAAAATCCCCTTTTCAGTCAGGTTTTCAGCAAATTTAATTGTATCGCAATTCATATTAAGACCATGTAACGCTTACGTTAAAGACAGGATTCTGTTATAGACAATTACTATTTTGACAAGTTTTATTCTATTCATATGATATAAATAAGTATATTTATATAAATACACAAAACTTTTAAAAATGGAACCTGCCTATAACGGAGTTCTTCTCTCTTAAACATAAATGTTCCATAGTGCTACGGAAAAGAATACTATACAAATACACCAAATAACACGAAAACCTGTGTAAAACGGAATTTTTCACCAATATTTACAATTTCATCTTGACAGGTTTTACTATATATATAACATGAAGGGAAAATTCTGGACCCCCCCCCCTCCCCACGAAACGAAATCCTGGCTACGCCACTGCATGTCGTCCCGTTTTTTTAAGCCAGGGGTGTCAAACTGCTGCCCGCCGGATACCACTAAAATTTTACAGTTATGTTTGCCTTATCTAAGCGTCGAATTGCTGCGATTCAACTTGTCAACTATTTCTTTAAAATTTTAGTGTTATCCGGCGGGCCACAGTTTGATACCCCTGTTTTAAGCCATTAAAGATGAAAAATGCCGTGTGGCCACAAAAAAGCGCCGGCTGACTAGAACAAAGAGAGCGCGAGTAGAATAATTCTTCTATCTGGATCTTTATTTAGCATAATCAAATGGGGGAAGCCAGGACATCTACACTTGACATATATATATACATGTATAATATTCTTTTGAATGAATAACATATAGATATCAAGAAAAGCCAAATATGTTTTCTAAATTTCCAAATTTCTTCATTGTGATATATTTATAAAATTTCTTAATTTAAAATGAAATTTTACGTAAAAGTGATTCACTATACATTACTATTTTGAGATTTTATGTTATTTTTTTGTATTTTCATTTTTATTTCTTATTTGTCATATTAAAACATGTAGGCTGCTTTAATTCTAAGAATATAGGTCAAATAAATAACAAAGAAATATTTGAAATACATAATTAATTTTAAATACGAAAAGAATATTTTATGACAATAGAAATTTTAAAATTTTGATTTATGTTTATTGTGCTCGTAGTTTTTGAATGTAACAAGCATATAAAAGTCTTAAATATATTAAAAAGGATTTGTAATTGTTGCAAACCACTTCACCGTCGACAGGTATGGGGAAAAAGTGCTTTTATCCCCGAGTTATCTCGGGGCAAACGGTGAAGTGGTTCAAAATTAAAAATATTTTTAAACTTGTCATTCGACACCGGTAGAAATAGCGGTAATATTATTGTTACATGTAAAAAGATTAATGCAAACTTTTAAATAGTTTTTCAAAAAACAGTAAATTGAAATAATTATTAAAATAAAATAGAAAGTTCTAATCTGTTCCGGTGCAGAATTAAAAAAATAATGTGTCTTTATCACAATTCCATGTTAAGAACCCCCTTTTTAAAAAATATGTAAAATGCAATACATTTAAAATTGATGCGTCGTTAAATAATAGGATAAAATAAAGATTTGTAAAAATATTTGCAGATTTTTTCATTATTAATCACATAGTGTGCAAATTATATACAATTGAATATGTGCATTTTGGCATGGGCATTTGCATATGAAAATTAAAGCTCGACTTATAAATATTTTTAAATTGTCTGGACTTTATATTTATGATAGACTAAAATATGAGGAGCTTCTTTAAAGAATCCACAGAACTCTCCCTTCCCCCACTCCTGAAAACGATTACTTCTACAATATAAAATTTGCATGGGGTGCTACAATTTGATTGCGAGTTATAAGTGTTTGCGGTTTTCGGATCCTTATATTCGGTTATACTAAAATTTCAAGGGTTCGGTTAAAAATCTTATAATGTACCTCCTTTTTTAAAGATTACGTTTACCGTACAAAATATGAGTGTGATTACGATAATTACAGAGAGAGTTATAAATGTTTTAATTTATCAGGACCTTATACTTAAGATACACTAAAATATATAAAAAGTCAACAGAGCATCCCCCCCCCCCCTGCCTTATAAAACGATTATGATTATCATAAGAAATTTGTGTGGGCTGCGACAATTTTGATCTGTGTTATAAGTGTTTGCGTTTTCGAGTCCTTATATTCGAGTTATACTAAAATTTAGGGAGTTCAGTTAAAAAATTTGATAATGTCCCTCTTTTTATAAAGATTACGTTTACCATACAAAATATGAGTGTTTGCGATAATTATAGATCGAGTTATAAATGTCTTAATTTATCAGACCTTTATACTTATGATACACTAAAATATAGAAAATGTCAATCCCCCCCCCCCTTGTTTTTTAAAATGATTACCATACGAAATTTGTGTGTGTTTACTAAAATTTTAAGGCCTTTATTTAAAAAACTCTACAATGTCCCCTATAAAATTGTCACCTATTTCAAGTGCGCAAAATTTCAGCTTGCTGGAGAAGGGACCGAAATATCTCGGTACCGAAATGTCTTGGGACTGAATTGTCTCGGGACCGAAATGTCTCGGGACCGAAATGTCTTGGGACCGAATTGTCTCGGGACCGAAATGTCTTGGGACCGAATTGTCTCGGGACCGAAATGTCTTGGGACCGAATTGTCTCGGGACCGAAATATCTCGGGACCGAATTGTCTCGGGACCGAAATGTCTTGGGACCGAAATGTCTCGGGACCGAAATGTCTCGGGACCGAAATGTCTCGGGACCGAAATGTCTTGGGACCGAATTGTCTCGGGACCGAAATGTCTTGGGACCGAAATGTCTCGGGACCGAAATGTCTTGGGACCGAAACGGCGGGACCGAAATGGCGGGACCGAAGTGTCGGGACCGAAACGTCCTGCTTCCAATTGCAAGTGACATTCTATCTTTCGAAGAAGAAATGCTCTAAGTATTCTTTACCGCAAGCTAGTTTTTACATAGAAAAGAAATGATACCTTATCTTCTTTGGATACACACAAAAAACCCTCTTAGGAAATCAACTTTCTAGGTGCCACTTATTCCTTGAATAATACATATCTTTTTAGCTGTATAAAGTTATATTTACGAGCTTTACTTATTTATGATAGAGAAAACAGAAGTGATAACTTTAAAAGAGGTGAAGATATTTAAGGAATACATTTTAAATTCGGAGATGCAGAGAAAGTTTTATAAAACTTTCAATTGAAAAAAAGAAAATTTAAAGTATAATAGTTAGATTAACCCTTTATCTACAGACGGTACTTATAAGTACCATTAAAATAACATGTTATAAAATTCATTTAATACATTGATTAGCTGTAATACAATTTAAAATGAGTTATAGATACATTACTTTATCTTGTTCTAAAAGCATTATGGGTTACACAAAACTAAAATATTTTTGAAAGGATGATTTCTTTTGCCTTTGCATCTTTTCAGCTTTCTTGGCGTTGGGGGTGGAGAGGGGGGAGATTTTTCAAATCGGAAATATTTCTATATATCTGTTGTAAAGATTATTTTATTTGTATATTTTCTCATTCTACAAAACACTAAGAAAAATATTTAAAATAAAAGATTTGAGTGGGTGTATAAATGTTGCACAAAATCCCTATAAATTCAAATTTAATTAGTCCTTCTAAAATTTGTTAGATGATTATGTAAATCTTCTAATACAGTTCAAACAATTCACGAGAAATGCTTTAAAAGATAAAATTTTCATGAATTCATAATCGAGTACATAAAGGGTTTTAAACTCATATGTATAGAAAAAACTTGTTGGCAGAAGAATTATGACAGTATTTTATGTAATTTTTACGATATTATGTTCAAACTATTTAACACCCTGTCCAATGTGATGGGTTAATTTTTTTTAAACTGCAGTTAAATTAAGATTTTTCGGTACTTTTTGGTTGTAGCGATCCCGCACAATTTGGATTATGCCAAGATTACCGTTAAGATTTCATGAAGATCAAATGTTATAAATGCCACCAATGCTCTGTTAACTGAGTCATCCCGGAAGAATCTCAAGGACCTAATTCTCCCTGCGAACCTTAAGGGTGTATTCTAATCCAAACTGCTTATTTTCTGACTTATTAGCCCCCGGTGTGCTATTTCTTTCTCCCAACTTATTTTCCGTCGTCTCCAATAAATAACGTCACCTTGTAGAAACCAGCCGTAAAATAAAAGCCGATGTTTCATTGTACGATTAAATACTCTACCGCATTTTTTAAAACTTCTAAGCATCGGACATATGCAATGTTTATACCGTCGTATTGAAAAAAAAAATGTACTTTTTAATGCAATTTGTATGAAAACTGAATCTCCATTTATTTTTGAAACATTATTTTTTTTATAGTTTTTAGCGACATTTGTTTAATTTTGGCAAATCAAGTACTCCATTTCTGTAGAAAGTAAAGGGAAAATAGTTGAAAAATAGCAATTATATATTCTTGTTGCCATTTTCCCATAAAAACTGAAAAAAATGTAATTAAAATGCGTGCTATTTTGGGAATAATATAAATGAATGATTTATGATAAAACATGTAGCTATTATAAAGTATACTTAATTTTAAGTATCTATATTAATGCCAATGACGTCCTTTTACATAAAATAAAAGCGTGTGCTTTAAGTCTTATAATTGAAATATGTTTTGCACTACAGTACATCCTGAATATCTGAGTCCTGCTTAACCGAGTTATTTTCATCTGATGGACTGGTGGCTTCTATTATTATGAAACAGCCGTTATAAATGAAGCGTTAGGGGAAGATGAAAGAGCAGTCGTAAAAAGTTAGAACTCTGATTTTCTAGTCAGAATGAAAAAAAAGGCCATAATTTTTCTTTCAAAAAAAAATTACGGCCATTTTTTCCCCCCATTCTGACCAGAAAACCAGAGTTCTAATTTTTTCGACTGTTCTTACACCTTCACCTAACGCTTCATTTACAATGGCTGTTTCATAATAATTGAAACCACCAGCCCACCAGAAGAAAATGAAGTAATGGAAATGTCCAGGGCTACACTAAATTCTGAAAAATCAGAATTCCTGTTCTGTAGTTTCTAAATTCATTTTTGCTTTCAAATGCATCAAACTGACAAATTCTCTTATTTAGAAACTACATAATATGCCATGCTTGTCGATTTTTTGATAAACGTAGAAAATATTGCAAAAAATGCTGTCTAAATTGGCGTTTTGAACCAAATTTTCCGAAGCAGGAGATCTAGAAATGATCATACTCAGAAAATAATTGTCTAAAAATCAAATTCTAATTAATTGAACGAAAAATGAAATCACACGGCCTCTTAAACATCTCTTCAAAAATTACCTCAGCAAGTTTCATGCTTTTCCTTTTAAAAATGAGTCTGAAAATTCCAAGCTGTTGAGGGCGGAAATATATACATGTTTCGAATATATCATTAATTATCACAGAATCTGGTCTCATATCTGAATCAGCACTACAGAATAAATCACAGGTTATGGAACTCCAGTAGACGCTGGATGCGTAATTATATTTTCACGTGTATGTACACATATATTTAAGCATATATTACACATTATATTACAAATATAATTACACATCCAGCGTTTACTGGAGTTCCATAGTCTTTGATTTATTGTGTTGAACTGGTTCAAATATCAGACAGAATCCGATCATTAAGGTTAGCTGGACGAATTAAATCTTCCAGATTGGCCAGGGATGGCTCAGTTGGCAGAGCATTGGCTGCTTTAGTCCAGAGATACCTGGTTCGAATCCAAGTCCGGACATTTATCACCCACTTGAAAATTTACAGCTGATATTACTGATTGAATAATTGTATTAAAAATGCATAAACATATATATTTCAGGAAATTTTTATCTATGTGCTTATGTCTGTGGTTTAAAGTTACTGCTTTTGAATATAATACTGTAAAAAAAAAAAAAAAAAAATGCAAAAGTATTTTTTTTTTTTTTTTTTTTTTTTTTTTTTTTTTTTTTTGCTACCAAAAAATTGCTACATTTTTATATAGTAGTGTAAATAAAAATGTAGCAATAATGAAAATAATTTCACAATAAAAGAAGTGAGTCATAATGCGTCAGTTCAACAAAGATGCCAATCCTTGCAGATTTCCAATTTTGGTCGAAATCGGATTATAAGGGAAATTACGACAAATAAGCAAGTCATTGCATACAGCGACTCAATTTTGACGTTAATTTTGACAATAAATCTCTCAATATCAAATATTTTGTTACGCACGTGCGTGTGAATGAATGTGCAGAAAAGGATATGCAGTCGAAGTATTACTATACATAAATATACATTTCACTGATTCACGTATTTTAATTGATGCCGTATGTACTTGTACATAGCAAATTAATACGTTTTCCCGTATAAGATATCCGTTGTTGCTTAAAATCAAGACGTCAGACAACTAATGTTGGTTACGCATCCAGTTCTCTTTGCCTTATATTAAAAAAACACGATTAATAAAAAGAAAAGCAAAACGGGTAGTTAAAATGACTTTTTACATTAAATAAATAAATAGATGAAATGTTGGTTTTTACATTATGGGATTCAATTAAGTTGGTGTAGCTATTTTTGCTCTTATTTGCGAATTTTTAAAAAATACATACCATACGTATATCCGTATACATTTTTTTAACATATAATGTTTTAAAATAAATGCAAAGAGGATACTTGTCTGAATATTCAATAGTTAAAGTTTATGTTACGGTGTTATATGACATTTTATAACCTTACAATTGAATTTTTAGCTGTAAGTAAAATTACTTTAATAGAAATGAATAACTCTTGTTCACAATATTAGTAAAATAAATTAATAATTTTTCGAACACAAATTTTATTTTTAATGTACTATATTAGATCCAACGGGTGTCGGAAATTTTATGTTTATTTTTTATGAACAGAGAAGAATTCTGAAATTTATGACTAATCTACACAGCTTGGAATTTATGTAATCATTAAGGTGGAGCGAAACAGCACTGAAAAATGGCGATATGAAGCAATTAAAATAATAAAGCTCTGTAAAAAATCATTATAAAATAAAATACAATAAATCACCACAAAATCTGCTTTTTATTTTATGGTGATTTTTTACAAAGTTTTATTATTTTAATTATTAAGATGGAGCTTGGTGCAATATAATAAAAATGTAAAAATATCAATCTTAAAAGTAAAAATAATTTTAAATTTTAATCATACCGCTTTCGGAAGCATATAGAATACCGTCCTCAGTGCTAGTAAAAATAATCAACGTTAAAAGCACCAATAATTTTAGATTTTAAGGATATCGATTTCGGTAGCATATAGCATACCTTCTTCAGTGGTGACCGCCCCTCCGGAAGGTCCGAAACCGACCCCTTGAGTAGGGGAGGCGACTTGGAGCCCGGTCGAGTTCGTTGTACACGAATGCGAGGGGGCCGGATAAGGACGATTCACTACCTTCTAGAGCGGCTCACGGTCGTCAGGCCTCAAGTCCGGTGATCACGGGTAACGGACGTTGTGCATGGGTGACCATGTTGATTGCCATGCTTTCACCCCCGGCACCCGGGTTCTCTGGGCAAGCCGGATAGCAACGGTTCATAGGTCGATCTCAGTGCTGGTCTATGGGCCGGACGGTGTCGCTAAGCAAAGACTAGCTAAAGTGATAGGACCCCATCCACCAATTGACTAAGAGGGAGTCTAAGGTGAGAGAGCGGGCTTTGTAGAGGACAGATCCCGGTGATTCTCTACTGACGACGGGGCTCGCGAGAATACCATGCAGGGTCTCCGAAATCTGCAAAGTGTGAGGGGTTCGGACAGCGCACGATGTGCTATTTACGTCGGGTGTCTCATCCCGCCGAGATCCCCAGCTGGAGCAGTTGTGAACCTACCGTAAGGTGGGTAGAATTTGGTGGTGCGCTCGTCAACCAGGGAGCGGTCGCAGGCCAGTATGACTTTGGTTGCCCGATGTCGTGCCGTAAACCCTGGGAGGAGGTAGGCCGGCAGGTCCGCCATTGAACACTATCTCCGCAGGGAACCGGGCCGGAGGCTCGCCGACTAACGCGTCGGCGCTTCGAACCTTAAGGGAACTCTTGGTCTTACCCAGATCCTGCGTGTCTTTGCGCAACTGGAGGTTGCCGCGCCCAGTGGTGAGAATCTAGTGGTGTCTCAAACTAACATTCGACCGCAACTAACAGGTAGCGGTCGGTCATTGCACGGGGTCAGGAGCATTCGTGCTTGGGTGCCCTCGACGGCCGTGAGGTAAGGTAGTGGGGGCCGGACATTTGCTGGTCTCCCAGGGCTTCTCCACCCTCGGATGGAGTCGAGTTGTGGATACCGCAGGATTCCGGACCCTCCAACCCCCTAGCGAGGCGGGGTCTATCCCGTCTAGGTGGAGCTTTCCGTGCCCGCCCGGGGTCGCTAAAGGCACCTAGTCTGGTGTCTCTTGACTCCCAGCGTTGAGTCGCGAGGGATTCCGCAGGTGAGCGGAGAGATTGGGCAAAAAAACCCTAGCGAGGCGATGACTATGTCGTCAGAGGAGGAGTTACCTTGTCTCCTGGGGTTCCGCTGGAGGTTTCTTCATGATCCCCCGAGCGAGGTGTTGTCTTTGGCGTCAGGCGGGATTTTCCCGGACCCTCCGAGGCTTATTAGTTAGGAGCACTTCCTTCTCCTATCGGTTGGCTCGCATATATGTCTTTGCCGTATAATGGTAGTTGATCTTGCGAGCCCTCCGTAAAGTAACTCCGGCTCGGGAAACCTCGTTTAAGTTCATGGGCCCGACTCCTTTATAGGTATTCGGTTCCTGTTGGCTGTCGGGAACCAAGAGAAGGGACCATTTGGCTCTTCTAGCTCGGTGGTGAAGATTGTCGTATGCGACCAATTTATCTCTCTTTTGGGAATAACCGGCGTGACGTGCGCTGGGCACCGCGCCTGTCTGACCGGAGCTTTCGTGACGGCTGTCTTGATGGGGCATGCCTGGCGGCGACCTTCGGGATGCGGAGTTCGTCTCTCGGGTAGTTACGAGCTGGGACAAATGGGCTTTTGAGAGCCTAAGTCCGGGGCGTAGGACCTCCATGATACCTTCCTCAGTGCTACAGTTATCCTCTGTTTTCCAATTGGTCAATAAACCTTCAACTTGAATCCACACCTCTTCTATATATGTGAGCAAATTTCCGCTTTCCTTTGCACTGAGGACGGTATGCACAAAATTTAAAATTATTGGTGCTTTTAACATTGATATTTTCACATTTTTATTGGAATTTATGTATTTTACAGAATCTGCTTGCATGAAAAATTTATTGCAATCAGTCCTTTAAATTTGTTTCCTTCAAACCACATATATCATGAAAACAGCTCAGGAATTTTAGACAACGAATTGTGAATGTTTCCATTCACATATTAATAAAAGTTAAAAACGTGAAAATGAGTTCTTATAGATTATTTTTACGAGCATAAATTTCAAATGTGCATATTTTTCGTCATTTCGTTATCTTTTTTATTAACAGAAATTTGAAAATTGCGTTTTGAATCACGATGACTAAAATTTGTAATACTAATTTTTTAAATCTTTATTTCGAAATATCTTTTTTCAAAATAATTCTATTAATAATTTCCCGCGATTGAAGAACGGTGTGAAATATGTATGTGTGAAGTGTGTAATGTATGTATGATGTAAATCATGCAACAGTAACGCATCGAATTACAGCTCTAATTATTTAATATAATCTTTGAATAACTGAAGAAGACATGCTGAGAATTATTGACGTTTATATTTATAATAACTTTTTCAGACTGCATAATGAAAACTATAAATGTCATGAAAATTAATAAATATATTTAAATGGTATCACAAAATAATGAACGCATTTAAGTGGGATTAAATAAGTAAAAAAAGTATTAAAAAATGATTTCAAAATAAATATTATTTTTTAAATGTGATTTCAAATATATATACTTATTTAAATGTGATTTCCTTCCATTAGAGATAATTTTCTATCACGCGTAAAACTAAAGTTTCTTGTTCCAGATCCGAATGGATCCATGCTGTCCTTCGAAGGAGGTCGCGTAGTGACCCCCATTCTTTAAGGCAGAAAGAGACGTCCAGCCACTACGACCGCAAAACCGTCAGTCGGAACAGCTGCACATGGGACACACAAGGCCAAACCACAGCCTAGAACTTCGCAAAGTCTGTTCTGCGGCATGATTCTGTTCGCCTCACGGACTGTTCTGGCGAGTTCAAAACTCAAGACAACGCCCGCACCCGGGCCGATGCCGCACACTTCCGACAGAGCGTAAAACAAATCACCAAATGGCCAGTTAAGGCGAAACCAGCGCATCGAAGCCTACCACTGACAACGTCGCCGTCAAGCCGGCAGCCCATCATCAAAACGGAGTCGCTTAGACCTGACTACGAAAAAACAGGCCGTGCATCTAGAAGGGATCCTGCTATTTGTCACTAACAAGCCTCGAGGGGATGCGACAGCCACTCGGGCACGCAGGATGGTCACACTTGAGTACTCTGCTTAGAGGATCAAACAAGACTGTCGTGCTCACTCTACCACCATCGACATCCACACGACAGTCCACCATCTGCGCCGAAGGCAAAGCCTTCCGACGGCATTACGCCTTAAAGGGGTCACTATGCCCCCTTAGGTGCGAACCGAGATGCCACATCCTGCCCAAAGACCCGAAGAATATAACAGGGCGGTTCGCTTCTCAGTATCTTAAGAGGCGGGGACCAGAACCCCAGCACGATCCACAACCGCGCGCATTGTGTACGTATCAAGACTTGTTCCCAACAAATAAGTTATTAATTTTATCTCAGACCCCAGAAGAGCTCATACAAGTTGCAAGGCATTACGCTCCGAGAGGGTCACCATGTGCCCCCTCAGATGACGAACTGAATCGTCACGCTGCCTATGGGCCTACAGAAGCGGAAAGGGCGGAAGATCACTTCAATCAAACTGCCCAGCCATAAAATGCGCCACGACCCCAAGCCCGTCACACCAGTAGAACAACCTCTGGCCCGCGCCAGCATGACAAAGAAAACCAAAACTGAGAAAAACTAGAAGATTGCTCATCCGACCGGCGGACGCAGAAAGTCCCGTCTACGCATAGACACGCCGGACTAGCTTTGCCCTCGAGGCGTACACAGGACGCCCCTACTCCCAAGCAACACAGCAAATACACTGACACCAAACACATAAAGTTGGGAGATACCCGAGAGGGGGCTTTATAATCTGATCGACACACACCTTCTACAAGTTGGCTAGGCTTCGTGGTTATGCTACCCTCGCCAACCGCAGTCGATACCGGTCTTCCGTGCCTCAGCCACCCCACCGGGCACACCCTCATATAGAGCGTCCTCCACTAGAGCGTGGTTGGCACTATCCAACACTCGCCTTCCACAATTCGGCGGGCCTACGAATTACGTTCCCACACAGTATGTGGTCGACACCGGCCAGACATGCCTCCCATTTACTCAGAAAGGGGCCCTACCTGAACAAACAACAACACACTTTTCATATTTTTATGGGTTTTGCCACAGTTTTAAATTTTTTCTGCTATTTTACAATTTATTACACACAAACACTTAAGATACCAAGGCCTAGAAGAAGGACATCGCCCCTACCTCCCCAAGGACCGCCCCCCAACGGGGACCCTGTTTTCGGTCACCTTCCACCATGTGGTGGCCGGGTCGAAACAACAGCATCCTCAGCCTAGCTCCCCATCACCCTCCGTCCCCCTACCAATCAGCATGGTTGGAGACCAACAGGAAGGAGACGCGCCGTGCATACTTCGGCCTAGAAGGTTAAACACCAACCTAATACTCGCTGGGACAACGTAGGAGGCGCATTTACGACTTGAACTGAGAGAGACTATATTTTCTATCACGCATATGTTGTACAAAACATATAGTTTCCAATTTTCCTTCGAAAAATCGTCCGTGAATTGTTATGATAAAAACTGTGAATTTTCAATGTTCCACTGTATATTTTGTTAAGATACAGAACGAACACTTTCCTTCGAAACGTCCAACATTCCACAACTGAGTAGTTTCTTAATTTCAATAGCTTTTGATGATTCTTTACCAATAAAATGTGTAATTTGATTGAATAGTTATCGTATTAAAAAAAAAAAATCTTCTGCGATCGGATTTTGCTGGCTATCTTATTTTTAGAAATATTAATTTTTGAAAAATATCTGTAATATTAATTCTCTGGATATAAAAAATAACGAAATGCAACATTCTTTGTAATCTCAGTAATCAAGTCTTTTAATATTATCCGCTAGCATCTCGCATTTTTTATTCATAAATAATTTAGACGTAGTAACATTATACGAAAATTTCTATTTTACAACGATTTTTTCAGCAATTGGGAAATAGCAATCTTTTTTTTAAGGATTAATATATGCATTTAAGAACAATTACATGTCATTAAGTATGATTTTCTCCTCCATGTAAATTATACAAAGCATCTTTCATTGCTGCATTTGAAATAATTGTGTTGGAATTTTTATGTTTCTTTCGCATTTAATTTTTTTTATTATTATTTATTTATTCTTTTTTTCCTTCATAGTTATATTATATAATAGCATAAAAAATCGTTTTTATGACATTAACTTCTGAAACCATTACTGAAAATTTAGACAAGGTTTGGAATTATTTCAATTTTTCTGCCAATAATGCTTAAAGTATAAACCAAAAATAAAATTACAGTTGTTTCTTAAAATTGTTATCTTTCAATTACCTGAAATGTAAGAAACATAATTTGAACCAAATTGATATAATCATAATAATACTGAAATTCGGATCAAGTTAATGTTGTTTGATTTATTCTTATAGGTCTTATCTTTGAAAAGTAAATATAATTCAAGTTACACGGATGTGAAGAATAAAATAATGCAATTACTGTTGTAATCACAGCCATTGTACTCTTGAACCAAGATCTAATTACATCTCTCATAATTTATTCCAATTTTTAAATAAATGGCGGAGAAATATCGAAAAGTATTAAAGTTTCCGAATTTAGAGCGATTTCCTCGGAGTGTAATATCAGAAGAAGAGTTATCATTAAGGATTAATAAGCACATTTAAGTATAATAACGTTTCATGTATGATAATTTTACGTCACACTTAATTTATACATGACATAGTTCCTGAGTGCCGTGCAATTTTATTTAGGTAAACATAACATTAAAATTAAGGATCGACCGAAACAGGTTTTTAAGGCCGAAACCTAAACCTATTTTCGGTGATCTTCCCATTTTCGGCCGCAAACGAAAATGTCCAGAATTTTTTTAAGTAATTAAATTGTACATATTAAAGTAATTAATACATATATAAATATGCATAATTATTAATTAATTATACGTATTTATTAAATATACTTAATTATTAATTAGTTATGCATGTGGCCCAAATTAGTTCTCTGTCCCTTAGACCCAAAACTTTTTATTTCCATATAAAATAAAACGTAATTAATTCATTAACGACACAGAAAGATTTCCTAACTATGCGAATTTAATTTAATTAAAAAGTATTTTAGTTTTATGTATACACACCTGGATATATATATGATTATATTGTAAATTTTATAGTGATTTCTGTAAACGATCATCTGTTATACCGGAACTTTTTCAAAGATATTCGAAACACGCTGTGGTTTGAAACAGAAAATTTTCTATTACTGTTATGTCTGCAGCTTTTAATGAGCATGTGAAAAAGTTTAGTTATATAGGCATTGCTTGCTTTATAATTTGCATTCAAGTCTTGAGTCAGACATGACTGATAATTATAAACAACGAATTTCGTAGCAATATATAGCCTCATTTCAGCCGATAAAGCTCAAATCAATGAGTAATGTTGAAAATTTCCGAAGGAAGAAACGAGATTTTCGGAATACTGATAGTTTCGGTCCGGCCGTATTTGAAGCCGCATTTTCGCCGAAAACGAATTTTTGGTGAAACTCAGATTTTAGCCCGAAAACGAAAACGAAACCGAATTTTCGGTTGACCTCTAATTAAAATCATGTCAGGAAAAAGCAAAATTCAATTTATCAGAGTGAAATTTCTAATAAAAGCTGTAATTGAAAAGTTGCTAATAAAATTCTTATTCAATAAATCGTCTTCAAACATCATGTAACCTCGCATTTACCAGCTGGTGTTCTATACTGCAGAAGTATAAAAACGAGACGTAATTTTATTATCTTTGGTTTTTCTTACCAAGCAAAATAGAATTTGATTGAATATAATTAATAATTATAAAAAAATAATGTTTTGATTATCGTTACATTTTGTATTTTTAAATATCTATATCTAAAATGAATTCTCAAGTATGAGTAATTATATTATGTAATTAGAGTGGAATAAGTGATTTGAAACACTGCACAAAATCCAGATTTATAATTTTTTTCAGTAATCAATAAAAACTGTGCTAAACATAAGTGCTAGATTATTTTTTTTTACTTTTCTTTTCGTAAAAATTTTTTTCATAAATCTTTAAATATGTATGTCGTTCATCAGTTATTTATTTTACAAGGAAAAAAGAAGAAAAACTTTTTGGCTTGCGTTGTTTTCGATTTCAGTGGGATTTAAGAACCAAAAATAACATAAAGATATATTATTCACATTTTTTTTATTAGGACTTTCATATAAATTATTAAATAAAAGGCTGCATCCTAACTCTTAAAAATCCACGCAAATTGACTAAGCAGAACTTCCCAGGCGCTGTATATTCTACGCCAGATAGTTCTAAATTTCTTGGAAAATAAATTAAATGTTTTATAAGATTACACATAACTCAAATACAATTACTATGATGTGCAATATCATGAAAACACTTTAACATTAGCATATGAGTATTTTTGAACGATATACATTTGTAACATGCATTTTTAATTTTATTATATCCACATACTCCAGCCCGAATAATTCATGGTTAAAGTTTGACATTCAGTAACATTCAAGTGTGACATTCAGGTTATCAAATATTACAGATTTTCAGTACCATTTTTTCTGAATATTAACATTATCCTCATTAAGTATCAAAATGATGCGATTAAAAAATGCTGACTATAATATTCAAAAATATTAAAATCCTTAATCGTTGTCATATATTGATGGTCACCATCGTGTTCGATAATATTTTCTTATTCTTCTTTGTTGACCATCTTAGAATATGTCGAATAATCATTGGATAATGTTGTTTTTCCAATAAAAGACATTTTTTAGCTTCTTCTGATGAATAAATCCATTTAACTTTTATTCAAACTTATCTACCATCAAGGGCACGTTTTCGTATACATAATGCATTTCTAAAAGAAGTTAACTTATGTAGTTTTTGCACTCCCCGATTTAGATGTAATCATTCTCTTGTAATATTATCTGATTACAAATCACAATATTTATTCCAGGTTTTGAAAAACAAATATTCAAGCATGTTAATTAATCTAAAAGTTTCCAATTATTAGTAATTTATTCAAATTGTATGATAACATCAATTATCTTTAAGAATTAATAAAAGAAGTTATGTACAATTACATATAATTATAGATGATTTTCTGTCTCAGGGGAATTAGGCATCACATAGTTTTCCAACTATCTTTAAAATGATTGACTTGGGAAATTTATGGGATTTTTTTACAACTTTATATTCATTATAATTAATTCTTATAAGAACGTTTCTTAACCCCTTGGGGACGAGCGGCACGAATACGTGCCGCATGAAGCGCTCAGAATCCTTGTTTTTTCTCACCAGTAAAATTTTACTGTAAAATTTGCCTTATTTAATCAGCGCATTTTCTCGATTCAAGGAGACACAAATTTCTGTTTTTAAAAAACGGTGTCAAAAGATTAAAATTTTCGTAAAAAGCTCCCGTCCCGAAGGGGTTAAAGACATGTAAATTCTGAAAACACTACAGAAATTTAACCCCAAGGTTTTTTCTGATAATGATTAAAACACAAATTTTATATCGTTTTCTGAAAATGCATAATAAAAATTTTAATTTTTAATAAAATTTAATATTTAATTCATTAACTTTTCAATATATTATCAAAAGGATATATGATTACAACCGACTTTATTCAATAGTAATAATAAATAAAAATATTAGCCCAGTGGTAAGGGAGAAAAAAAAGCGGAATTCGGAATTAATTAGGGGAAAGCTGGAAATGGTTTTAATCCATTTAGTTTAGGTCTAGAATGAATATGCTAAGTTTTCTCCCTCGTAAGAGGTGAGCGTTAGAAAATATGTACAGATTTATAGTCAAAAAATACATTTTTTTAGATACCATAACAATATCTCAAAACAGCTAACTCTGTCAAAAACTCTGACAAAACATAGTACGTTGATTTTAGACCTAAATTGAAGGGATTAAAACAATATCCAGTTTTCTCCTAATTGTTTTAACCCCTTCAATTTAGGTCTAAAATGAACGTACTATGTTTTGTTCCTCGTACTTGGGTGAATGTTAGATTATATGTACATGTTTATTTTCGAAAATCACGTTTTTTTTTTTAATTTCCTTAACAATATCCCAAAACAGCTAACTCTATAGAAAACATTGTCAATACAAATGTTGTAGAGCTTAAAATTCTGAATAAAATGAGTACCATCATTAATATTTTTGTTTAACATAAAGGTCGCAATTCTATTTCAAAAGTTTTCAAATCAAGAGCTTGAAGCTAGGAGAGACCAAGTTAACTTAACAATGTCTCAAAATTGCGGACTTAATATTGAACAAAAATATTAAGTGTAGGTACGCATTTTACTCAGAATTTTAGGCTCTACAACTTTTGTATTGACAATGTTTTTGATAAAGTTAGCTGTTTTGATATATTATTAAGTTAACTTGGTCTCTTCTGGCTGAATTTAAACTCTACAACATTTGTATTGACAATGTATTTTTTATAGAGTTAGCTGTTTTGAGATATTGTTAAGGTAATTAAAAAAAACGTGTTTTTCGAAAATAAATATGTAAATATTTATTCATTACATAAACATTCACCCAAGTACGAGGGAGAAAACATAGTACGTTCATTTTAGACCTAAACTGAAGGCAATAAAACAATTTCCAGTTTTCTCCTAATTAATTCTGAGTTCAACCCCCTGACCGCGGGTCTAAAACTTTAAAGTAGAATTGTGACCTTAATGTTCTACAAAAATATTAAGTGTAGGTACTCATTTTACTCAGAATTTTAAGCTCTACAACATTTGTATTGACAATGTTTTTGACAGAGTTAGCTGTTTTGAGATACTGTTATGATATGTAAAAAAACGTGTTTTTTTACTGTAAATCTATATATATTTTCTAACGCTCACCGAGTACGAGGAGGAAAACATTGCATATTCATTCTAGATCTAAATTGAAGTGATTAAAACAATTTCAAGCTTTCCTCTAATTAATTCCGCATTCAACCCCCTAACCATTGGGCTATATGATCAAGTAGAAAATTTTAGAATTCATGTTTACGATTAAAGTATGTTCATCGTTGGAAAATATGCCTAAAGCAAAGTATGGGAATGTGAAAAGTTATACAGGGTGTATACTCTCAATGGTTACGAATGGCTGACCTCTAAACCGTTAGTCATAGACATATAGTTCCAGTTACAAAAATGTTCAAAATTACTTCAAAAATCGTTTTGATCACTACAAATATTTCTTAAAAAGTTACGAAATTTAAATTTCTATACCGTCGCCGCTCCTATAAATGATAGTTAGTAGAGATTTCCAATTGAACTAACAAGTAAGACATAAAATGTCCCATTCATCAAACGCTAAAATTGAGCGAATTCTGAATCTTTGAATTGCATTACTAATGGGTAGTTCTGAAATTAAGTGGAAATTTGAGTCCCAATCAGTTTTTTTGTACTTTTACGCAAATAATTGTTCAACTAAATAGATAATCTATGAAGGCACATCTAAAACTTGCATTAAAAAAATACTTTAGAATAAATTTGAAATTTAAAACTATTTTAATAAAATTAAAATCATACAAAATGTCATCTCCATGGTATGTCCCTCCATGCCTGATTTACTTTACAACTTGAATGTATCCCATAAAATAAACGAAAAGAACCGTATAAAATATATTAAGTTAATTAATGGATATATTTTACTTACTTTTTAAAAGAAAATTTTGAAAATTTATATTTTTTTAAAAATTACTGACCAAGATGCATCGGTCCCCAGAATTATAGCTACTTCCATGACATATCAGTTATAGTTATATAAAAATCTACTAGGTGGCAGCAAAATCTAGAACTTGGAATACAAATTAACTACAGGTAGCTACTTATTGGATGGAATATTTCTGAAGCATGGTAAGTTGTTACTTCATCTAGTTTTAATTAAAAAATTTTAATTACCATAGTGTACTTTAACTGGATGTCAACTCCATGGCCTCTTTAACTTTGTCAGCTTTAAAAGTAGAAGAATTCTGTTGATAAGTAGCTTTAAATTCCTTTATTTAATTTTGCATCCAAGTAGCATTATGTTAATGTTGTGCATAATTTAGAAAATATTAGGCCTAATCTCAGAAATGTCACCTCTATGGATGCCACCTCCGTGCCGCCATTGTTATATCATGGAGGTGACATTGACCCCATGGGTGTGACATTTATTGATGCAAAGAATATTTATCCCTTTAAGCTCTGACCCACACAATTGTGGGGGGTGATACTAAAGCAAAAGGGAATGACTATTTCCTGTTTTTGTGAGATTTAAAACCAAATCTGCACATTTATATGAGTTAATTGGCTTCAGATGTTTTGATAAGACAGCACTAGGGGGCACTAACTAAAATACAGGGTTAGATTTTTTGCTTTTAAAAAGACTATATCATCTGACAGCAATAGACAAAAAGTATGTACTGTCGTAATTTCTTTTAAATATGATTTTTAATGTTTACTTAGATTTAATTTTTTTTCATATACTTTATTCATGATTTTAATTGATTTTGTCTTTGATAAATTTAATTAGGCTTTACAAATGTTCAAAAATAAATGACCCACACAATTGTGCGGGTCCGAGTTTTACCGTTTCCAAAATGGGTACAATTCCTAATATATAAAATTTTTATTTTAAAGTGATTTTTTTAAAAACTTGTGTTTTTAGCAATTTATTTTTTATTAATTACATTTTTAAACCGGATTAATTTTAAATAGGTTTGTACTATTCATGATTTCTATTTAAAATATTCATGATTTCTATTTAAAATTGATAGTATTAGATATATAATATGCACATGTAACGAACGGTATGTTTCTGCTCTGAGTTATAGATGTCATATATGATTTATAATTTTTATATGAGTTATATGCATATCACGAGATAGATTTTTAAGTTTGATAAATTCATTCCATTTTGTCGACACAGCAAGTAAGCCACAAGGAATAAATAATAAATTACTGAAATTTCAGCAAATGCTCGACAGATTCCCTAGTGTCTGCTTGGCTTTACCAGGAGATCAGGGGAAATTTTCCATAGATGAGCAGACGATACCTTTTTTTTAGGACGTGCTTCAGTAAAGCACTATATAAAAAACAAACCACACTCTGTTGTAACATTATGAACTGGGATAGTTTTAAATTTTGTAGTTTACCAGTGGAAAAGTACAGACCTAGTCCACAAGGATCTGGGCTTAGGACCTGCTGTAGTCCTTACTCTGGTTCAGACCACGTTTTATGTACTTCGATCGGTATTTCTACAAAATACCGCTACTCGAAAAACTAAAAAAAAGAAATTTGAAGGATCAGGCACAATCCAAACGGAGTGAAGGGCATACCATTTGTCAAAGGCTTTTAATAGGGGTTCGAGCATTGAGCACATCTCAGAAAATGAAATTATAGTGGTCTGTCCAAAAACAAAAATTGTTTCAAACATTTTCATTGTGGCTGATGAAAATTATCTCAATAAACAACAACTTTTTTTGCTTAAACTTTTATTTTTAGAAATTTGCACACGTAATCCCAAACTACACAATTGTGTAGATACAGCCCAAAAACGGCTGCATTAAGCCCGAACCCACACAATTGTGTGGTCTTCCCTTGGCATAACCTGACATGGGGTATTTTTTTTTTTCAATAAAATACGATCCTATTGCTAAGGGGAAAACACCCAAACTTTAAATTTCTGCCAAAAAATCTCCCGGTCTTAAAGGGTTAGGGGTGTTTAAATTATGTTTTTAATTATTGAACCTATATTTTTATTTTAGGGAGAAATTTATATTAATAAAAATATTTTTTGAAACTGAAAATTTTTAACTCTAAAATATTTAGGTTTGTATAAGTTTGATTTATTAATGCCTTTCAGTATTTTATGTAGTATTTGCCTTTCAGTATTTATATTATACTTTAAATAGGAATTTCTAATTTCCTAAACTTAAAAAAAATAATAATAAAAATAGAACTAAATTTAAATTTTCAGTTTTTTTTCTACTAGCCAATTTGATAAATTAAAATAAAACACAAAATGTTTGTTTAATATTTAATATATTTAAATAATATGGCCACACTAGAGGTTTACAGTCGTATATTTAAAGCGCTGTATTTTCTATTTATCTATTAATCTACTTATTTTTATCTAATTGCACGTTAATATTTTTAAATATTTTTTAGTTATCATGGCTCGAGAAAAAAGATTTCTGTAGAAAAGAAAAGAAAACTCAAACGAGAAGCAGAGCAGAAAAAACTGGATAAAATTAAAGAAAATCCAGAATTTCATGAAGAATGCAAGAACGAAAAAGGCATTACAAGAAGTAAAAAGAAGGAAAAATAAAAGCTATCTCTCAAATGAGTGAATGACAGAACCGTGCATAAAGAAAGAATTGGGTACAAAAAACAAGAAAAAGTCGAGAGAAGAAAGCAAGTAAAGAAAAATTACAGAAAGTTCTTTTAAATTCTACAACACCAGAAACAGATGATGATCCAGAAATTATAAACAATCCTATTGCAAATGTTAAAGATGTGCTAGGAAGAGCAGGTACCAGTCGGGTAAAAAGTGGTCGAAAAATTGTTAACATAAACAAAACAAAGGTATACTAAAGAATAAAATAGCTTGAAAAAGAGCTTAAAAATATTATGAAAAGTTGAAATATAAAAGAGAAAAAGATTATTATAAGAAAAAATATCAACGCATCATAAGTAAAAGAAAAAATTTAAACAGTCCAAAAGAGAAGGTACAGAAAATATTGAAAGATGAACATGTTTCTCCTAAAGTCAGAAAATGTCTGGAATTTATTTCAGCATTGACCACTCAAACCGAGAAAAATTTTGAAAAAAAAATGAGCAGTCTTAAAAGTCAAGGAAAGCCTTTAGACTTGTCCTTTCTGAAAAAATAATAAATAAGTACGGTACTATGCATAAGATTTCAGTTAGGTCCTGTTAATCTGTATTTAGCAAATGTGACCTCAGTTGAAGATTATGCAGAAGTTAAATTTAGGCAAAGATGTTCGGGATCCAAGAACAAATTTGTTTTCAGTAAAAAGTAAGGAGCAATCATAAGATATGCAAAATAAATTTGTGTGGTTGAAACAGCCGAAAGTGAACAATCGGTTATACTATATCTTTGATTTAATGCGTCAAAACTGCAATATTATTTAATAAAAAATAAAATTTGAGCTTTGTTTTCTTTTAAAATATTACTCAAGAGTAGTGTTCTTTAATTGTATTGCAATCCAGTTTTTGTTTTTATATGTTATCTGACTTTCTGTATTTCATTGAAATAACATATTATACCTCTTAAACAATAAAACAACATAATATCGCAGCCATAAATGTTTTCCAATCTAGTAAATGTACAATATAACTTATATTCATCATTACTATTAAAGGTTGTCACCTCCATGGAATAATGTGTCACCTCCATGTTTATATGTAAAATGAAATTTAATTTTAAATTTAAAAAAAAATAACCTTGGTTTCTAATCATGATTTATTTATCTCTAAAACCTTAAGAAAATGTTGGAAACACAACTTAAACGTAACAATTTGAACTTTTATTTTTTACAGATAACCAAAGTGAAATTTCCACTTAATTTCAGAACTAGCCATATACCAATTTTCTGCATCTGAATACAAATGAATTTGACCATGCTTCGAGGGATTGTACACAAAGTGGGTAATGTATTTTAAGGATTTAATTCATGTGTACATTTCTGCATTGCAGCCGAAGGAGTGAAATATCGTCCAAAATCGGAAACCCGTATATAAGCCGGTGTTAAAGCAATGTAACGTAAAATTCAGCGAACGAAAACTTAGCACTTTTTGTTTTTGCATAACAAATAGTAAAAAATGCGCTGTTCGAAATTATTGATATGTGCTAGAGATATTCTGTAGTTCCCCAATTGTTCTAAAAATCGAGCTTTATTCTAAATGAATTATTAAAATTCAGGGTCGGTTCGAAATGGACTGAAGGGATATCATCGTCTGATGCAGCTGTGACAAATGGCGGCAATTAAAAAAAAAGTTGATATCATTGCTACATCTGAAAGGAGAAAGAATCTTGGCTTGAATTACCATAAGAAAGCATCGCCCGATCTTTCAAAAAATGTTGCATCAATAATGCGATGGATGGAACTGAGGATGATGCCATTTTTTAAGAAAAGGGCGATGTCGATGAACTAGAAACTAACGATATTCATCCTGATGTACCAATGAAAGCAATTTTAAGGACTTCTGAAAATTCTGATAAGGATTTGATTAGTAAATGATGATTGGTACTTTTTCAATCTAAAAAAATGGAGTATTAAAGTATTTTTAGAAATTTGTAAGCCTTTTTATGTTTTTTTGTTTATATTTACCATCCTTTTTATTTCACAATATCAAATTTGAAAATTTTCTTAGACTAGTGTATAAGCCGAACCCCTCTTTTTGGAGTAAAAAAATGCCTGAAAATTCTCGGCTTATATACGAAAATATACGGTTGATTTGAAATTTATATTGTGATGCTAATTTGATTCTCAACTATTTTTTTTTTATGTCTTGCGGTTATTTATATTTCTAGTAAATTTGCAAATGATCCCTATTTCTCAACAAAAAGGATGCGTTATCTTTAAACAGATATTACTCGGACAGTTTTCATCGTAGAAGTATGGGACCTTTTTCTGTTTTTCTTCTTAGTGTAATAGGGTATTTTTACTAAATGTAATTCACAGGGCGGTGTCCATATAAAAATTATTTCGTATTTTTTAAAGAAATTTCTTTTACTTTTAGTGACCCAAATCGCTTTTAAAATACTTCTTTTCTCATTTAAAACATTTTTGTAATTGGAAATACACTATATGACCAAAGGTGACCGGTCACTTGCGATTTTAGACGTTTTGTTAAATATCTAGAAAAATACTTGAGGAATTAACCTGAAACTGCAGATGTGTAAATAGTATACACTAGGTCATATATTTCCACGAAGATTTTTTTCCCGAAACCCCATAGGGGACCGTCAACAAATGGAAAAATAACGAATATCTTTTGGATAAACCTGTAACAACTAATGTATCAAAAGCATCCAAACTCGAGATTATTAATAAGTGTCTTATTTTAATATACTGTTTTCAATTTTATGAGGATAGCATGTATACTCGTAGAGAAATTAAGGTTTTTATAAAAACAGTCCAAATTTCGCCACGTTTTTTGCTCATAATTTACAGAGTTCTTAATATAAAAAAAAGTTATTTTCAGAAAACATGACAAACAACATTGTACATAATACGCTGTAATCAGAATTAAAAAATAATAAAAAATGGATGAAAAATGAGCTGGTTTACTAAAAAAATGTTTCACTGTGCATTCGCGAATGCAATCAAAATATAATATCATAATGTATTCGATAAGTATATAGAGCAACTTTTGTGAAAGTCTCAAAATCATAGCTGGAAATTTCTGAAAATTATCGTCGAAAGAATAAGCTCGAAATCCGTTGTTCCCAAAAAGAATCAAAAAGATGAGAATTTTTTTTTTAATCTCATCTCATATTTCTTTTCGAAATTTACACTTCCGTATCTGATAAAAAATTACTTATATTCAAGAGTTGCAAGCAGTGGCAGCTGAACTTGATTTATTCTATATCTATATGCATACATAATTACAAAAAATTATATTACATCGTACAGGCGTGTACAAAATGTTTGGCAGCTTTTTAAAATTTATCATATGCTATTAAGTTTTCAAAAAAATTTTATATTGACTTAAAAAATTATTTTTTAAATATAACACTTCTAAATAACTATTTCAACTTTAAAATACAAAGTATCTACATTGTTATAAACAATCCATAATATCATTAAAAATTTTTTAAAAATAAGTATATTTTTAGCCAAAAAATATCAATGGCAATTACAACTACAGAATCACCATTTTAAAAAGGTTAAAAGAAAATTTAGTTTTTGAGCAGATCTTTGATGGTGTTGTTGTTATTAGTTAGGCTTCTATCACTTCACATTTTCTTCTCTAATGTGTTAGATGTTATTTGAAATATCTAAAAGTGAAATGGCAGCAAGTCGATTTTTGGGCCTTTTCCCCCCGCTAGATTTGCAAAATCTTACACTGTGCGCCGCGCCGTGGTAAACGGCTTTATTCCGTCCACGGTTTATTCTTCTCTTATTCCGACTCTTTTGCGGAAGCCATTTATCGACAGTCACGTCCCGAGTATAAAGATTTTTTTAAGAGACTCTAGCAGAAGGGAAATTACATATTTTAAAGACACCTAAAAGCCTGAAGAGAGGGCCCGGGGCCCTGAAGCTAACGAACGACCGCTGCTGCGTCAAGCTTATTATTAGTCTATTATTAAGTAACTTTAGTTTATTAATAGCTTATTATACACAAATACAAATTAATGATTTTTTCTTTTCATATTTTCACGTTTAAAATTTTTCTGTGTATTTCTTTTTTGAAATGTATATACAGTGCCGAATCTATATGCCGAATTCTGCCTTCAAATTCAGATGGTTGATAGTAGACATCAAAATGATGAAAAATAGCCATAGAACATGGGCTCGCAACTTCTTATTTCTTCATAAATGCAGGATGTTTCACTCTAACTGAACTCTGGTTGATGGTACTAATTTTGAGCAAAATAAAAATATTGCAATAAAAATGTAGCTATATGTACCTTTTTAACACTTTCCAATAAAGTTGAAAAGTGTTTATGCATTCGGTTTGTCTGTCCGTCTGCCCACGCTCTAACTCCCGTAAATATACTCGGATTTTCATGCAATTGATGAAGTTTATTTAGGGTCACCAAAGCTTGTTTGGTATTGTATATGAAATATCTAGGCTTAATAGTTCATTTACAGGGCACTCAAAAGAGTTCTATCACATTACGGTATATTGGGAAAAATCGTTTGCAGAGTGTTTAATGAGATTATGGTATTTCAAATATATTGAAACAGATATGAATCACTGAATTTCACTACGATTACGTTAGAACAGGGCATTCATAGCATTTTTTATTCATTTACACGGACATACAAAAGAAATCGGCTACAGTATTGTCTTTAAGTAATAATTGCTGGAGTGTGCGTTTTAAAATTCGGTATGCGCTTTTCAATTTAACAAATTTTTTGCATGTTATTCGATATATATAAATTCTATAAACTCATATACAGGGCTACACAAAAGTATTTACGTAGCATTCTCCTCATTAGAGGAAGTTGCTGAACGGGAATTTTCAACAGAGGTGTATGTATTTCTTAAGTGAACTACATTCTGGCATGCATGTAGTTAATAGATACAAATCTATATATCATATACAGGTCTGCTGAAAAAATTCGAATAAGTTTCCAATTGAAGATGGAAACAACTGAAATTGAGTTTTCAAATGGTTGAAATACACATAACGTTTTAACTTCTTAAACGGTGCAGTTTTGTTACATTATATTGAATGCTTCGCAAAGTGTTTAATATAATCTATGCTTGACGCATCACTTTTTTCTATCTTGTTTGTATGAAATTTTGATAACAACACGAAAAGTTCTGGATAATAGGGTGCTCACACAATCGATGGTAAAGTATGAACTGATAATCGCGGTCCAAAATATGTTGCTCCAAATACATATTGTTGGCGCGTATAATGAAAACTACTGCCACCTTTTTTATAGCATTTACAACGAAGGTAAGCATGTTTATTAAAAGTTTCATCATAAGATACTTTGATTTTCTATATGTTAGGGTAAAGTGCCATATTTCGTCCTCCCAGTCACTTTTAGGCCAAATATGTTGTAATTTTCATTGAAAACCTACCAAATTTGTTTTTTAAATAGACTAATTACCCACACACATAGAAACATAGGCAAATATCGTATAAAAATTTTAAAAATACAAAAAATTGTTTTTCAAAAGTATCTAAAAATGCAAAAGAAAAAAAATGGTCCCGATTTCGTCCCCCCAAAAAATTCAATACGCCGAGGCTTAACTTATAACTACATAAAACTTTATTTCTAAATTAGTAAGTAATTTAATTTAAATTAAAGTAAGACACAAAGAAATGTACTAATTATCAGTGGAAGATTAAGACAACGAAACATTAATCATCCAGACATGAGGAAAAAATTGAAAATTTGTCATGAAAAAGCATTCCTAATTTCGTCTCTGGGAAGAAAATAAGAACTGAAAGGCGAACGAAATTGGGACCACGCTGCTTCCCAATATGGCGAAGTTTCAGTTCCCGTAAGATGAACTGAGCGTCCTAAAACACACTGTATGCTACTGTCAGCATCTTACCTACGTAAAATGCATGGAATGAATAAGAAATAAATACTTAGAGTACAGTAAATAACGTTCTACAATCGAAGTAATAAGAACGCAGGTCTTCTAAAAATAGGAAATTCAGTGTCTTTAATTTGTGTATGCGTCTTGGGGAACGAAACTTTCAATACTGACCACTTTTACCTTCCGTCCCCTGTGCCTTGCGTCATAAGTGGCGCCACTTTCACAGAAGCGGAGAAATTAAGGGGGACGAAATTAGGAAAGGGGGCGAAATACAGGAACTTTACCCTATTAACGGCAAACTAAGTTGAATTATGGTAGAACACTCTGTATTTTTGATTAAATAGCTGGTTTGCCACCCCATGTTCTATGGTAATTTTTTATCCTCTTGATTCCTACTATCACACCTTTGAAATTGTCGGTCGAATTCGGCAACACCCTTTATAACAACTGTAAATTTAAAAACGCTAATACTGACTTATGGCCTATTCTCGTACAAATGTGCATCTTATTTATTAAACTTTTAATTTTATGTACATAAATGTAATATTATTTAGCTAAAATGTATTTTAATTGAATGACTGAATTAATATTTAAACGAAAAAATGACTATTTTCACTTCTATTTTAAAATTGTTGCATTATTTCAGTTGATCTGCGGTCTGGCCGTTTTCCTGTCCGTGCTCTAATACTCTTGCTGCACATCGTACACATATATTGTACACATTAGATGCTCTACAAGTGTTGGGAATTTTCTTTTCTTTATTTTCGTGTTGTAGAATGTAGGTTTTATTAAGAAAGGAGGATCACATGTCATCTGTTTGTCATAGCCTTAACATAAAGAAAATACTTATATGATCAAAATAATATATATATATATATATATATATATAATACTAGCGGGCATGACCGAGCTAAGCTCGGTCAATATTAGCCTTGTGTTCAATCCGATATTTCATTCTCGCTGTATAATTCTTGCTGTTTAGATAAAATTGGCATGATCCTAAGCCATAGGGCCCCGCTAACCGAAATTATTCGAACACACGACCTAATCAATGCTCTTCTCGAACCTGAAAACGATAGAATACAAAATTTAGTCAAAATCGCTAAACTCATTTTATAAATAAAATGAGCTTGACCCACGGTAACCCAAAAATGGCCTACTAATTTAAATTTATCAAACATCTGACCTATCCCAATGGTCTTCTGGTGTTAGGAAACGGTGTAATAAGAAATTTTGTCAAAATCGTTTGAGCCATTTTTTCGATAAAATTAGCTAAACCTTGACCCATAGTGACCCAAAATTACTGGTTAATCGAATTTTCTTGAGCATGCGACCTAGACCAATGGTCTTGTCGAACCCGAAAACGAGAGAAAAAAAATTTAATCAAAATCATTAAAGCTGTTTTCTAGATAAATTTAACTTAACCCACAGCGACCGAAAAATGACACATTAATCGGATTTTCTCGAACATGTGACCTAACCCAATGATCTTCTCGTGCCCGGAAACAGTATAATTCAAAATTTTGTCGAAATCGTTTGAGCCTTTTTTAAGATAAAATTAGCTTGACCCACAGTGATCCTAAAATGACCCACTAATCAAATTTTCCCGAACATGTGACTTAGCTCAATGGTCTTCTCATGCCCAAAAACTGTATAATACAAAATTTTGACAAAATCGTTTGAGTCGTTTTTTTTAGATACAAATACCTTGGCCCACAGTGACCCAAAAATGACCCACTAATCGATTTTTCTCGAACATGTGACTTAGCCAAATGATCATCTCATGCCCGAAAACGTATATTACATAATTTTGTCAAAATGTTTTGGGCCTTTTTTTAGATTCAATTAGCTTGACCCTGACCAATTGTGACCCAAAATCACCCACTAATCAAATTTTCTTGAACATGCGACCAAGTCCAATGGTATTCTTGCGCCAGAAAACGATAAAACACAAAATTTCGTCAAAATCGTATGAGCCGTTTTCTAAATAAACTTTGCTTAACCCACAGTGACCCAAAAATGACCCACTAATCGAATTTACTCTAATATGTGACTTAGCGCATTGGTCTTCTCTTAATCGAAAACGATAGAATACAATATTTAGTCAAAATCGTTAGGGCCATTTTTTAGATAAAATTGGCTTGACCCATAGGAACCCAAAAGTGACCCACTAATTGAAATTTCTGGAACATGTGACCTAGCCTAATAGTTTTCTCGTGCCGAAAAACGGTTGGATATAAAATTTAGTTAAAATCGATTGAGCCGATTTTTAGATATAATTAGCTTGACCTTGACCCATTATGACCCAAAATGACCCACTAATCGAATTTTCTCGAACACGTGACGTAGCCCAATGGTATTCTCGTGCCCAAAAATGGTAAAATACAAAATTTGTCATAATCGTTCGAGCCGTTTTCTAGATAAACTTTGCTTGACCCACAGTGACCCAAAAATGACCCACTAAGTGAATTTTCTTTAATATGTGACTTATCCCATTGGTCTTCTCGTAATAGAAAACGACAAATACAAAATTTAGTCGAAATCGTTAGAGCCGTTTTTTAGATAAAATTTGCTTGACCCACAGTGACCCAAAAATAACCCACTAATCGAAATTTCTCGAACATGTGACCTAGCCCAATAGTTTTTTCGTACCGAAAAACGGTTGGATATAAAATTTAGTCGAAATCGTTTGAGCCGTTTTTTAGATATAATTAGATTGACATTGACCCATTATGGCCCAAAATGACCCACTAATCATATTTTCTCGAAAACGTGACCTAGCCCAATGGTCTTATCGTGCCCGAAAATGGTAAAATACAAAATTTCGTCAAAATCGTTAGAGCGGTTTTAAAGATAAAATTTACATATACACACACACAAACACACACACAATTTTTGCTCGCATTATAGTATAAGATATATATATACACTGGTGGACAAAACTTGAAGACCATTGCTATTTTCAATGAATACAATTAGAAATAGATCCGCAGCAGCACGTGTAAATTTGCATGAATGCGGGATGTACTCTGTTTTGTGATACTTATGCAAATTTTGATCTTCCGCTTTTGTCGATAACGTGACAGCAGAGATAAGAGATTTTAGGCAATCGACGAGTACTGAGAGTTGTCATTAGATGTAAAAATTGAAGGAGTTGGAGTGAAGATTTAACATTGAAATTTTGAACAGGTGTTCGAGGCATCATTTAGATGATATTACTCGTGGTAGAATAATCGGAAAGTTGGAAGAAGGACGCAAAATGGGAGATTTTGCCCGTGAATTTAACTTCGCGCCCAGTATTGTTTCTAGGCAATGGGCGGCATTCCAAAAGAGTGGAATATGTACTAGGCGCACGGGAGGAGATCGTCCTTGCAGTACGACGTCCCATAAAGATCGCTATAATGTAATTTCGGCAAAAAGGAATCGACACAGCACAGCTGGTCAATTAACAAATCAACTTTGTGCTGCCACAGGAACTAAAATATCGCGAAAATTGTTGCAAGACGTTTGAAAAAGTGTAGACTATATGCCCGAAGACCTGTTGTGTGTGTCCCACTCTCGAGACGCCAACGTAGCGCCCGTTTACAGTGGTGCCATATGCATCGCAATCGGACCGATGACGACTGGTCTACCGTGCTCTTTTCAGGTGACAGTAGATTCATTCTATCGTCTGACTGTAGACATAAACTGATATGGCGCGAGGTTGCTAGTGCTTACTGTCACGAAATTATTCTAGAAAGAGATTGATATGCGACTTCAAATTATCATGGTGTGGGCAGGTATAATGTTCAATGGCTGCACGGATCTCTATGTGCTTGACCAAGGGTCCATGATGGGTAGAGGGTACATTGAAGACGTCCTGTTTCCACATGCTTGACTTTTTCGAGGTGCTGTCAACGAAAAGTTTCCTTTTATGGACGATAACGCACCATGTCATAGCACACAGTCTATACAAGATTGTCTTGAGGCCGAAGATATTCGTCACATAGACTGGCCAGCACGTTCCCCTGACCTGAATTCCATTGAAAATGTATGGTATACCTTGGAGAGACGTATTGCTGCTCGACAATTTCCTCCCATAAAGAAAGGAAATCCTCATTCGTGCAGTGAAGAGGGAATGGGACAGCTTGCCTCAACAGCTACTGAATCACGTTGTTCTGCGCATGCCGTGTTGAAAGTTGTCTCGCATTACACGGTGGCTCCATCCTTATTGATATGCCACTCATGATTGTTAATTGTGAGTATTTTGCTTTGTTTGTACCGTCATGTTTTCGGACAATATTCACGTTTCAGAGAAAAAGGTCCTTCCGGCCAGTGCCGGGAGGAAGAGGTAGCTTTCATAATCCTTATTTAAAAAAAGCCAACTTATATCATGCAAACACACGAAGCTCAATTTAGTGGAAACCGAATATAGGAGATTCTGTTACGGCTTCTCTTAACCTTGACTGTCGCGCGCGCCTCCATGGCGTATTCTTCTGTAATTTAGGTTTGGCCGTTTGGCAACCTTTAAGAAGTTGAGTTGTTTTGTTTTTTCGACGATCTCTGCGGACCTATGGTGCGTTCGCTGGATCCAATATTCTTCAAATCATGTATATAATTCTTCGAATAATGTATAAACTGTAAATAATATTCTTGTATATAAAGTAAATTAAATTGATAAGTGTAGTTAATGAACCAGCGACTATGGTATTTCGTTACTCGCACCATTCGACATTCGACATTGGTCCGCTCACCGGAAGTGGTTTTGGTTTTAATTCTTCGTTTACATTAGGATTGTATTTTAGTTGTTGTGAAATTACCAATTGAAACGGTCACATTAGTGTCCTTAAACAGATCGAGGGGCTCGTTAAAAGCTCAGCTCACTAGGCTAGAAACTCTACTAAATGATGAGACCGTTACGTGGTCAAAAATCAAAATCGATACAAAACTCAAGACTCTTGAAAAGGTTTCCAATAACATCGATTCGTTACGCACCGATTATTACACAACAGCTCCTGACGATCATGATATGACGGAAATCGACTCTTCATTAATGGAGTTGGAAGAACGAGTGGAACAGCTAGAGGTAAGTTTCAATCTATTATTAAATTCTGATAAAAATGAAACTAAAAGTCCTGAATTAAAATTTAGTAATTGCAAGATCAAATTGCCAGAAATTCCACTTCCTCAATTTAGTGGAAAGTATGAGGATTGGAATATGTTCAAAATCGAATTTAACAATATTGTTACGAATAATGAACAGCTATCTGAAATTCAGAAATTACATTATTTACATTCCGCATTAAAAAATGAAGCTAAAGAATTAGAAACTCCAGAAGACACATTTGATTCATTGTTTAAAGCATTAGAAAATAGATTTGAGAATAAACGAATTATTGTGAATATACACTTAAAGGCTATATTAGATTTCGAAAGAATTGCACACGAGTCATCTAAAGAACTAAGGCGATTAGTAGATGTTATAAACAAAAATATCAGGGCTCTAACCAACTTAGGATTTGAGAGAAATAAACTCTCGGACATTTTGTTTACAACCATAATTTTAGACAAATTGGATAAAGAGTCTCGGAAACAATACGAATTGTCAATAAACACATCTGAAGTCCCAAGCTTTGACAGTTTAATGCAGTTTTTAGAAAAAAGAAGTCAATCGCTCGAAAGTATAAATAGAAATGTAACTAGATCAAAAATCAGTAGTAAAATAAAATCCAAATCTTTGTTAGTAAATTCGAGTTCTGAGAGGCAGTGTGTTATTTGTGATCAATTTCATCCTCTATATAAATGTAAGAAATTTCTTAATATGCAGTTTGGTGAACGATATGCTATCGTTAAAAAGCATAAGCTTTGCCTGAAATGTTTTTCGGAATCTCATTTAGTTTCTAATTGTGTGTCAAAACATATGTGTAAACATTGTAAATCACCTTCATCTCATAACACTCTATTACATAGAGACAAATCAATTGCTTCTAATAATGAATCTCGAAATCAAAAGGCAGAAAAAGAGCAGACAGTGGACCGGGGGGAAAGAAATGCGGCGCCTGATCTAGCAGTTTCGCAAAGTCTTTCAAATTGTTTTCCTTCTTCGAATAAAAGCGTCATTTTATCAACTGCAATAATTGAAATTAAAACGAGTAAAGGGAATTTTATTCAGGGAAGAAGTTTATTAGATTCTTGCAGTCAAATTAATTGTGTATCATTTGAGTTTGCAAAAAAATTGGGTTTAAAGAAAACAAAGGTTTTTGCTGCTATATCTGGGCTGAATGGCACAGCTACGACACTGAATTATAAAATTGAAACTGTGATTTCAAATAAAAATAGAGATTTCACAAGGGAACTGGAATTTCTTTTAGTGCCAAAAATTAAAGAAATAACCCCACTTACGCCCATTCGAGTAGACATTACTGATATACCCACAAATATCTCGTTAGCAGATGCTAAATTTAATATACCAGGAAAAATACATTTATTATTGGGTGCTCAATGCTTTTTTGATTTATTGAAAGCCGGTCAAATTCGCTGCTCATCACAAAACTTGTTATTTCAAGACACCGTGTTTGGATATGTAGCTAGCGGTGTTGTGAGTAATTCCAGCAAACGATTCTCAATATTGTGGTCTACTCACTCAAAATGAAAAAATAGAACAATCCTTGCGACAATTTTGGGAAATCGAAAATATTAATGATTCCAGTTCGTTGCTTAGTGAAGAAGAGAAATTTTGCGAAAATCATTTTAAAACTACGCATTATCGAACTGCCACTGGTCAGTACGTTGTGAGAATGCCTATGGAGGATGCTACATTTTTAGGAGAATAAAAAAAATTAGCCGAAAAAAGACTCGATCAAGTTTGGCACCGATTAGATAGGGATTCGAACTTGCAACCTCTGTATTCGGAATTTATGGACGAGTATAAAAATTTAAATCATATGGAGTTAGTGGAGGAATCGGAACCCGTAAAGGACTGTTATTATATACCTCATCATGGAGTTTACAGACCAGAAAAAAGTACTACATGCTTGCGTGTTGTGTTTAACGCGTCAACGCCAACGACGTCTGGGTTGTCATTGAATGACCTCCTTTTAAAGGGTAAAATTCCACAACAAGAGTTATTCTTAATTATGATTCGTTTTCGAAAACATAGATATGCATTCACTGCGGATGTAGAGAAGATGTATCGAATGGTATTAATTAATCCTTCGCAAAGAGACTTTCTTCGAATTTTGTGGAAGAACAATATTGACGCGCCAGTACAAACTTATAAGCTCAATACAGTGATTTATGGGACATCTAACGCTCCTTATTTAGCTACTCGTGCTCTTAAGCAATTAGCTCTAGATGAACAAAAAAACTTACCTCTAGCATCGTCAGTCGTCTTAAAGGACTTTTATGTTGATGATCTTCTTTCCGGGGAATCAACTCTCGAAAAGGCTAAAATCCTTAAATTACAATTAATTCAACTTTTGAATCGTGGAAACATGAAATTGCACAAATGGTGTGCAAATCATAGAGAATTAGTTGAATCTCATGCTAGGTTTGCCACCGAATATAGTTTCGATGATCAGCCAGATTGTACTTCAGTAAAAACATTGGGTGTTCTATGGGAACCACAGAGTGACTGCTTTCTGTATAAATTGAAAATTCATAACAAGGAATTTTATAGTAAACGAGATGTTCTATCTCTAATTTCAAAAGTATTTGACCCTTTAGGATTAATTGGGCCTGTAGTAACAAGGGCTAAGATATTTATGCAGAAGCTCTGGTTAGCCAAAATCGATTGGAATGAGCCATTACCGGATTTTCTGGAGAGAGAATGGAATGACTTTCTATCCACCCTCTCAGAGTTAGAGAACTTAAAGATTTCTAGATTTGTTTTTCATGAAGATCGCATAATCATACCTGGGTTTGCTGATGCCTCTTCGTTAGCCTATGGAGCTGCAATTTATGTTCAGTCTTTACCAGTTGAAGGATCTCCTGCTGCGCAACTATTGTGCAGCAAATCCAGAGTCTCTCCTATAAAAACAGTGTCGATTCCTCGCTGAGAATTATGTTCTTGCCTCCTATTAGCGAAACTAATTCATAAAGTTCTACCGTCACTGGACATTCGAATAGAAAATATCGTTCTCTGGAGTGACTCCACGATCTCGCTTGCTTGGATTGGAAAATCACCACATTTACTAAAAACATTCGTGAGTAACCGAGTCGCTGCTATACAAGAACTTACAGACTCTTACCAATGGCAGCATGTGACATCGGATAATAATCCAGCTGATGTAATATCTAGAGGACTGGACGCTAAGGAACTTTTAAATTGTAACCTTTGGTTTTGTGGTCCGAACTTCCTTCGTGACAAAATTCAGCATACAGAAAATAATCCAGTAGATCTAGAAACAAATAATGACTATGCGTTAGAATTCAAATCAGTTCAGGACATTAACCTCGCAGTTAAGACTGAAAATTTACTGTATAATTGTTTGTTTACTTTGACTAATGATTTTTTGAAATTGATTCGTATTATTAGTTATATTTTTAGATTTATAGAAAATTGTAAAAATGTTAAAGAAAAAAAAAAGTGGTCCTTTAACAATTGATGAGTTGAAAAAAGCGGAAGTTGTCCTGATTAAACAGGTACAGTATTCTACTTTTTCTGAAGAGATAAAACAACTGAAGAACGAGAAGAGCCTGTCAGGTAATAGTAAATTAAGATTTTTGAATGCATATTTAGATTCTGCAGGAATTATCAGAGTTGGAGGTCGCCTAGACAACTCCAGTCTGACTTTTGAAAACAAACATCCTGTTGTTTTACCCCATAATAATAAATTAAGTGAAATTATTTTTGAATATTTTCATAACAAGTTTTTCCATCTAGGGCCACAATCCTTATTACATCATGTCAGGCAAAAATATTGGGTAATAAATGGGCGATCTTTAGCGCGTAAAATAGTTCATAAATGCATAACCTGTTTCAGAAACAAGCCAATAAGTGCGCATCAAATAATGGGAAATTTGCCTTCAGAACGAGTAAACCCTAGCCCACCATTTTAAAAATGTGCGATTGATTTCTGTGGACCCTTTATGATTAAGTATAAAAATCAGAGAAAGGGCAATTATAATAAAATTTATGTTGCAATTTTTGTTTGTCTCGCCACAAAGGCAATTCATTTGGATATAGTAACAGATTTAAAATCTGAATCCTTTATTGCCACCCTGAAAAGATTTTTGGCTAGAAGAGGTAAAAGCACAACTATAATGTCAGATAATGGAACTACATTTGTAGGTGCAAATAAAGAGTTGAAGAAATTACATGCCCTGGTATGTAAACCCGATGATGCTTTGTCTAATTATTTGGCCTCTGAGGCTGTTAACTGGAAATTCATCCCTCCTCGTTCACCCAATTTTGGTGGATTATGGGAGGCTGGGGTGAAATCCTTTAAATATCATCTCAAAAGAGTCTTAGGCAATTCTCGAGTCACACTCGAAGAATTTTGGACATTAACCACAGAAATTGAAGCAATTTTAAATTCTCGACCGTTAGTCCCTTTGTCGTCAGATCCAAATGAAATTGAAGTCTTGAACCCTGCCCATTTTTTAATAGGCCGACCAATTACTTCAATTCCTGAACCGGATTTGACCAAAATTAATGATAATAGGTTGTCTAACTGGCAAAAATTAACCCAAATGACCCAACTTTTATGGAAAAAATAGAACACGGAATATTTGGCTAATTTACAGCAGCGAACCAAATGGTACATTGAAAAAGAAAATCTAAAAGAAGGATGTATGGTCATCCTAAAGGAGGATAATTTACCTCCTGGCAAATGGGCATTAGGTCGTGTCCTTAAAGTAATACATGGCTCTGATAAAAAGTCAGAGTTTTACACATCAAAACAGCAACAGGTATAGTTACGAGGTCCGTCTCAAAAGTGTGTCCTCTTCCATTAGATGATTGCTGATTTCTGTTCTCTTAAAACATTTAACTCATTGCATTATTATCATCACTATTGTATATTTTTATTTTGAACATTTTATTATGTATATCAAGTTAAAATTGGGATAACAGAACGCAATTATTAGCTTCAGTTTTCACATAGAATCTAAATCTAACTGTTACCGTATCTATATATTTTCTTTAATTAAATATTATAAACTTGTTAATTTTATTAGTTTGCTATGTGTATTGAGTGCTAATTTTGATAATAGTCTTTTATGATATTCAAGTGTAACCACTGTTTGCATTATAATTTATCTAATTCTCATCTTTGAAAAACTTAAGTGTATATTATTGGAAGTAGCATATTTGTAATTTTTTTGGAAACTAGTGTATATTGTTTTTAGAAATTTAATTCCTATTGTTTATTGTTATATTTAGTATTATTATGTTGAATGTTGACACATGTCAACGGGGGCCGGTATGTTACGGCTTCTCTTAACCTTGACTGTCGCGCGCGCCTCCATGGCGTATTCTTCTGTAATTTAGGTTTGGCCGTTTGGCAATCTTTAAGAAGTTCAGTTGTTTTGTTTTTTCGACGATCTCTGCGGACCTATGGTGCGTTCGCTGGATCCAATATTCTTCAAATCATGTATATAATACTTCGAATAATGTATAAACTGTAAATAATATTCTTGTATATAAAGTAAATTAAATTGATAAGTGTAGTTAATGAACCAGCGACTATGGTATTTCGTTACTCGCACCATTCGACATTCGACAGATTCAATACTAATTTTTGTCAATATAATGAATGAGAATTTCGCGAAATTAGTCAGCTTTATCCAAGCTGCTTTTCTTTAAAGCAACTTATATTTGGCTGCCAAATTCGGCAATTTCTTAAAGTGCCTGTCATTTTAAGACAACATGGTGGATGAGGCTAAGCAGGGAACTTGGTCGAGACCTTAGTAATTGCTGTGCACATGCTCACTCACATCGGAATCGGTTAATATATAGGAGTGCTGTCGCATGCAAAAAATCAGATTTTTCAACATGTCACACACAATAGAAATTGAAACTGCTATATCGAGCCATTTTTTAAGGTAAAGACAAACAAAAAATGCTCCTAAATCCTTATATCAAGATCAAATACTTAAGAAAGAAACGTTTTTATATTTCTAATTTTTTTTGCACCTCACTTTAAATATATATATATATATTTTAATTTAATGGCCGCCATTTTGAAACAAGATGGGTGATGAATTTGGCCAGCGAACTTGGTCGAGGTATTGATGTATACTATCCACATGCCTTCTTACATCGAAATAGGCGAATACGTGTGTTATCGCGTGACAAATACAAGATCGTTTCAAAATGTTAGCCATGCTAAAAATTCAAAGTGCTATAAATCAACCATTTTTTAAGATATCAACAAAAGAACAAATTTTCAGAAACAAAAACTGCTCCGGAATCTTTGTATCAAGGCCAAACACATAAAAAAAATCTTTTTCATTTTCCAATTTTTTAATACCTCATTTTGAATTTTAAATTTATTGAATTTTAAATTTAATTTTTTTAAATGGCAACCCTTTTGAAACAAGATGGCGAATGAAGCTGGCCAACGAACTCGGTCGAGACATTGGTATGTACTACGTACAGACCAAGTTACATCCAAACAGGTTCATAAATACGCCTGTTATCGCGTGACAAAAATCAGGTCGTTTTAAAATGTCAGCCACAAGAGAAATTCAAAATGCTATTACTCAGCCATTTTTTTTAGATATAGACGAAAGAAAAACTGTTCCGGAATCTTTGTATTAAGGTCAAACACATACAAAAAAAAATCTTTTTCATTTTCCAATTTTTTGGTATCTCATTTAAATTTTTTTATTTTTTAATTATTTAAATGGCCGCCATTTTGAAACAAGATGGCGGATGAAGCTGGCCAACGAACTCGGTCGAGATATTTGTATGTACTATGTACACACCAAGGTACATCCAAGTCGGTTCATAAATACGCCTGTTATTACGTGAGAAAAATCAGGACGTTTCAAAATGCCAGCCACGCTAGAAATTCAAAATGCTATAACTCAGCCATTTCTTAAGATATAGACGAAACAAAAACTGCTCCCGAATCTTTTTATCAAGGTCAAACACATAAGAAGAAAATATTTTTTCAATTTTCAATTTTTGGTACCACATTTCAAATTTAAATTTTTCTTAAACTTTTAAATGGCCGCCATTTCTAAACAAGATGGCGGGTGAAGCTGGCCAACGAACCCGTTCGAGACATTGGTATGTACTATGTATAAACGAAGTTACATCCAAATCGGTTCATAAATACGCCTTTTATCGCGTGACAAAATTCAGGACGTTTCAAAATGTCAGCCACGCTAGAAATTCAAAAGTCCTTCCGGCCAGTGCCGGGAGGAAGAGGTAGCTTTCATATTCCTTATTTTAAAAAAGCCAACTTATATTATTCAAACACACGAAGCTCAATTTAGTGGAAACCGAATATAGGAGATTCAATACTAATTTTTATCAATACAAGATCATTATGAATGAGAATTTCGCGAAATTAGTCAGCTATATCCAAGCTGCTTTTATTTAAAGTAACTTATATTTGGCTGCCAAATTCGGCGATTTCTTAAAGTGCCTGCCATTTTAAGACAACATGGTGGATGAGACTAACCAGTGAACTTGGTCGAGACCTTAGTAATTGCTGTGCACATGCTCACTCACATCGGAATCGATTGATATATACGAGGGCTGTCGCAGGCAAAAAATCAGATTTTTCAAAATGTCACCCACATTAGATATTAAAATTGCTATATCTGAACCATTTTTTAAGATAAAGACAAACAAAAAATGCTCCTGAATCCTTATATCAGGGTCAAATACTTAAGAAAGAAACCTTTTTCAATTTATAATTTTTTTGCAACTCACTTTAAATATATATTTTTTTTTTAATTTAATGGCCGCCATTTTTTAACAAGATGGCTGATGAAGCTGGCCAGCGAACTTGGTCCAGATATTCATGTATACTATCCACATGCCTTCTTACATCGAAATAGGCGAATATGTGTGTTATCGCGTGACAAATACAAGATCGTTTCAAAATGTTAGCCATGCTAGAAATTCAAAGTGCGATAATTCAACCATTTTTTAAGATATAAACAAAAGAACAAATTTTCAGAAACAAAAACTGCTACGGAATCTTTGTATCAAGGCAAACACATAAAAAAATTCTTTTTCTTTTCCCAATTTTTTAATACCTCAATTTAAATTTATTTATTTATTTTTTAAAGGGCAACCCTTTTGAAACAAGATGGCGAATGAAACTGGCCAACGAACTTGGTCGAGACATTAGTATGTACATTGTACAGACCAAGTTACATCTAAATCGGTTCATAAATACGCCTGTTATCGCGTGACAAAAATCAGGTCGTTTTAAAATGTCAGCCACAATAGAAATTCAAAATGCTATAACTCAACTATTTTTTTAGATATAGACAAAACAAAAACTCTTCCGGAATCTTTGTATGAAGGTCAAACACATAAGAAAAAAATCTTTTTCATTTTCCAATTTTTTGGCATCTCATTTTAAATTAAAATTTTTTTAAAAATTTTTAAATGGCCGCCATTTTGAAACAAGATGGCGGATGAAGCTGGACAACGAACTCGGTCGAGATATTTGTATATACTATGTACACACCGAGGTACATCCAAATCGGTTCATAAATACGCCCGTTATCACGTGACAAAAATCAGGACGTTTCAAAATGTCAGCCACGCTAGAAATTCAAAATGCTATAACTCAGCCATTTTTTAAGATATAGACGAAACAAAAACTGCTCCCGAATCTTTGTATTAAGGTCAAACGCATACAAAAAAAAATCTTTTTCATTTTCCAATTTTTTGGTATCTCATTTAAATTTTTTTATTTTTTAATTTTTTAAATGGCCGCCATTTTGAAACAAGATGGCGGATGAAGCTGGCCAACGAACTCGGTCGAGATATTTGTATGTACTATGTACACACCAAGGTACATCCAAGTCGGTTCATAAATACGCCTGTTATTACGTGAGAAAAATCAGGACGTTTCAAAATGCCAGCCACGCTAGAAATTCAAAATGCTATAACTCAGCCATTTCTTAAGATATAGACGAAACAAAAACTGCTCCCGAATCTTTTTATCAAGGTCAAACACATAAGAAGAAAATATTTTTTCAATTTTCAATTTTTGGTACCACATTTCAAATTTAAATTTTTCTTAAACTTTTAAATGGCCGCCATTTCTAAACAAGATGGCGGGTGAAGCTGGCCAACGAACCCGTTCGAGACATTGGTATATACTATGTATAAACGAAGTTACATCCAAATCGGTTCATAAATACGCCTTTTATCGCGTGACAAAATTCAGGACGTTTCAAAATGTCAGCCACGCTAGAAATTCAAAAGTCCTTCCGGCCAGTGCCGGGAGGAAGAGGTAGCTTTCATATTCCTTATTTTAAAAAAGCCAACTTATATTATTCAAACACACGAAGCTCAATTTAGTGGAAACCGAATATAGGAGATTCAATACTAATTTTTATCAATACAAGATCATTATGAATGAGAATTTCGCGAAATTAGTCAGCTATATCCAAGCTGCTTTTATTTAAAGTAACTTATATTTGGCTGCCAAATTCGGCGATTTCTTAAAGTGCCTGCCATTTTAAGACAACATGGTGGATGAGACTAACCAGTGAACTTGGTCGAGACCTTAGTAATTGCTGTGCACATGCTCACTCACATCGGAATCGATTGATATATACGAGGGCTGTCGCAGGCAAAAAATCAGATTTTTCAAAATGTCACCCACATTAGATATTAAAATTGCTATATCTGAACCATTTTTTAAGATAAAGACAAACAAAAAATGCTCCTGAATCCTTATATCAGGGTCAAATACTTAAGAAAGAAACCTTTTTCAATTTATAATTTTTTTGCAACTCACTTTAAATATATTTTTTTTTTTAAATTTAATGGCCGCCATTTTTTAACAAGATGGCTGATGAAGCTGGCCAGCGAACTTGGTCCAGATATTCATGTATACTATCCACATGCCTTCTTACATCGAAATAGGCGAATATGTGTGTTATCGCGTGACAAATACAAGATCGTTTCAAAATGTTAGCCATGCTAGAAATTCAAAGTGCGATAATTCAACCATTTTTTAAGATATAAACAAAAGAACAAATTTTCAGAAACAAAAACTGCTACGGAATCTTTGTATCAAGGCAAACACATAAAAAAATTCTTTTTCTTTTCCCAATTTTTTAATACCTCAATTTAAATTTATTTATTTATTTTTTAAAGGGCAACCCTTTTGAAACAAGATGGCGAATGAAACTGGCCAACGAACTTGGTCGAGACATTAGTATGTACATTGTACAGACCAAGTTACATCTAAATCGGTTCATAAATACGCCTGTTATCGCGTGACAAAAATCAGGTCGTTTTAAAATGTCAGCCACAATAGAAATTCAAAATGCTATAACTCAACTATTTTTTTAGATATAGACAAAACAAAAACTCTTCCGGAATCTTTGTATGAAGGTCAAACACATAAGAAAAAAATCTTTTTCATTTTCCAATTTTTTGGCATCTCATTTTAAATTAAAATTTTTTTAAAAATTTTTAAATGGCCGCCATTTTGAAACAAGATGGCGGATGAAGCTGGACAACGAACTCGGTCGAGATATTTGTATATACTATGTACACACCGAGGTACATCCAAATCGGTTCATAAATACGCCCGTTATCACGTGACAAAAATCAGGACGTTTCAAAATGTCAGCCACGCTAGAAATTCAAAATGCTATAACTCAGCCATTTTTTAAGATATAGACGAAACAAAAACTGATCCCGAATCTTTTTATCAAGGTCAAACACATAAGAAAAAAATATTTTTTCAATTTTAAATTTTTTGGTACCACATTTCCAATTTAATTTTTTTTTTTTAATTTAAATGGCCGCCATTTTTAAACAAGATGGCGGATAAAGCTGCCCAATGAACTCGGTCGAGACATTTGTATGTACTATGTATAAACGAAGTTACATCCAAATCGGTTCATAAATGCGCCTTTTATCGCGTGACAAAATTCAGGACGTTTCAAAATGTCAGCCACGCTAGAAATTCAAAATGCTATAACTCAGCCATTTTTTAAGACATAGACGAAACAAAAACTGCTCCGGAATCTTTGTATAAAGGTCAAATACATAAGAAAAAAATATTTTTCCATTTTCAATTTTTTGGTACCAGATTTCAAGTTTCAAATTTTTTTTAAATTTTTAAATGGCCGCCATTTTGAAACAAAATGGCGGATGAAGCTGGCCAACGAACTCGGTCGAGACATTGCTATGTACTATGTACACACCGAATTACATCCGAATCGGTTCATAAATACGAGAGTTACAGTGTGACATAGGTCATATATATATATATGGATATATATATATATATATATATATATATATGTCAATTTTGAACGGAGGGTGGTTTCGGGGTCTGGGGGTCATGATCGATGAAAATATACGAAAATTTTTTGAAATCGCTTTCCTCCGAACGGCTGCAATAGGTAGCTTTTTGTAATGAAAGCTACCTAAAATGCTATAACTCAGCCATTTTTAGGTTCGTTCGTAATTATATAAATACGTAGCACCTATAGTCGTCGTTCAGTCCGTCCGTCTGTCCGTCTGTCCGTCCGTCTGTCCGTCCGTCTGTCCGTCCGTCTGTCCGCATATAACAGAGCAAAAACTACCCAACCGAATGGTCTGAAATTTTAAATATATGATTGCTGCAAAATTTTGTCGAGCCATTTCAAATTTTATGAAAATCGCATGTATAGTTTAATTACAGGGACAGTCAAAAGTTTTTCTTTACATTACGGCCAATGGGGAAAATTATTGCTAGTGCATTTTAATGATGTTACAGACGTCCGAATGGTCTGAAATTTTAAATATATAATTGTTGCACAATTTTGTCGAGCCATTTTTAATTTTATGAAAATCGGATGTATAGTTTAATTACAGGGACAGTCAAAAGTTTTCCGTTACATTACGGCCAATATGAAAAAATTATTGCAAGTGCATTTTAATGATGTTTTAGCATTCCGAATGGTCTGTAATTTTAAATATATAATTGTTGCAAAATTTTGTCGAGCCATTTCAAATTTTATGAAAATCGGAGGTACAGTTTAATTACAGGGACAGTTAAAAGTGTTCCGTTACATTACGGGGAATGGGGAAAAAATTATTGCAAGTACATTTTAATGATGTTACAGACTATGCACTTATGAAGTGCAAAAAAATATACATTCAGTACAATATGGGGTGCAAAAAATAATTATAAAACTAGTTATAGTACGAACGCACCTAATTTGCCACGTTTGACGAGCAATTTCCAACTTGTTTAAGATATAGACGAAACAAAAACTGCTCTGAAATCTTTGTATAAAGGTCAAATACATAAGATAAAAATATTTTTCCATTTTCAATTTTTTGGTACCACATTTCAAATTTTAAATTTTTAAAAGGCCGCCATTTTGAAACAAAACGGCGGATGAAGCTGGCCAACGAACTCGGTCGAGAGATTGGTATGTACTATGTACACACCGAATTACATCCAAATCGGTTCATAAATACGCCTTTTATCGCGTGACAAATTTCAGGACGTTTCAAAATGTCAGCCACGCTAGAAATTCAAAATGCTATAACGCAGCCATTTTTTAAGATATAGACGAAACAAAAACTGCTCCGGAATCTTTGTATAAAGGTCAAATACATAAGAAAAAAATATTTTTCCATTTTTAATTTTTTGATACCACATTTCAAGTTTTAAATTTTTTTAAAAATTTTAAATGGCCGCCATTTTGAAACAAAACGGCGGATGAAGCTGGCCAACGAACTCGGTCGAGACATTGGTATGTACTATGTACACACCGAATTACATCGAAATCGGTTCATAATTACGGGAGTTACAGTGTGACATATGTCAGATATATATATATATATATATATATATATATATATAAATTTTGAACGGAGGGTGGTTTCGGGGTCTGGGGGTCATGATCGATGAAAATATACCAAATTTTTTTGAAATCGCTTTCCTCCGAACGGCTGCAATAGGTAGCTTTTTTGTAAAGAAAGCTACCTAAAAACGTCTGGTAATACCCTGTATATATCCTTTCAACTAAATTTTTATATTAAATCCTGTGTAACGTTCTTTTAATACTATTCTTTGTTTCTTGACACATAATCTCACGTAAATTCTTATTTACGTGTACATTTCGTCTTTGTCCTTAAGTTTTGTCCACCAGTGTGTATATATATATATATATATATATATACAGGGTGTTGTCGAATTCGACCGAAAGATTTAGGAGGGCGATAGTAGGCATAACATGGTGTCGCAAACCACCTATTGAATCAAAATTACAGAGTGTTCTACCCTAACTCAATTTGTTAGGGTATATATATCGTAGTCGGTCTATATCGGTCTATAGTTATCGTTAAAAACTTTCAGATAACTGAAGCATATTACAATGAATCATTTAATAGGCATCGTCACTTTTGGTGTAAATGGGACAACATGAAAAAGTCCTTCCGGCCAGTGCCGGGAGGAAGAGGTAGCTTTCAAATACCTTATTTTAAAAAAGCCAACTTATATTATTCAAACACACGAAGCTCAATTTAGTGGAAACCGAATATAGGAGATTCAATACTAATTTTTATCAATACTAAATCATCATGAATGATAATTTCACGAAATTAGTCAGCTTTATCCAAGCTGCTTTTATTTAAAGTAACTTATATTTGGCTGAGATGTTGATGTATACTATCCACATGCTTTCTCACATGGAAATAGGCGAATACGTGTGTTATCGCGTGACAGATACAAGATCGTTTCAAAATGTTAGCCATACTAGAAATTCAAAGTGCTATAATTCAACCATTTTTTAAGATATAAACAAAAGAACAAATTTCGAGAAACAAAATCTACTCCGGAATCTTTGTATCAAGGTCAAACACATAAAAAAATCTTTTTCATTTTCCAAATTTTTAATACCTCATTTTAAATTTTAAATTTAATTTTTTTTTTAAATGGCAACCCTTTTGAAACAAGATGGCGAATGAAGCTGGCCAACGAACTCGGTCGAGACATTGGTATGTACTATGTACAGACCAAGTAACATCCAAATCGGTTCATAAATACGCTTGTTATCGCGTGACAAAAATCAGGTCGTTTTAAAATGTCAGCCACAATAGAAATTCAAAACGCTATAACTCAGCCATTTTTTTAGATATAGACGAAACAAAAACTGTTCCGGTATCTTTGTATTAAGGTCAAACACATACAAAAAATCTTTTTCATTTTCCAATATTTTGGTATCTCATTTTAAATTTTAAATTTTTAAAAATTTTTTAAATGGCCGCCATTTTGAAACAAGATGGCAGATGAAGCTGGCCAACGAACTCGGTCGAGATATTTGTATGTACTATGTACACACCAAAGTACATCCAAATCGGTTCATAAATACGCCTGTTATCACGTGACAAATATCAGGACGTTTCAAAATGTCAGCCACGCTAGAAATTCAAAATGCTATAACTCAGCCATTTTTTGAGATATAGACGAAACAAAAACTGCTCCCGAATCTTTGTATCAAGGTCAAATACATAAAAAAAAATATTTTTTTCAATTTTCAATTTTTTTGGTACCACATTTCAAATTTAAATTTTTCTTAAAAATTTAAATGGCTGCCATTTTTAAACAAGATGGCGGATGAAGCTGGCCAACGAACTTGGTCGAGACATTGGTACGTACTATGTACAAACGAAGTTAAATCCAAATCGGTTCATAAATACGCCTTTTATAGCGTGACAAAATTCAGGACGTTTCAAAATGTCAGCCACGCTAGAAATTCAAAATGCTATAACTCAGCCATTTTTTAAGATATAGACGAAACAAAAACTGCTCCGGAATCTTTGTATAAAGATCAAATACATAAGAAAAAAATATTTTTCCTTTTTCAATTCTTTGGTACCACATTTCAAATTTAAAATTTTTAAGAAAATTTTAAATGGCCGCCATTTTGAAACAAAATGGCGGATGAAGCTGGCCAACGAACTCGGTCGAGACATTGGTATGTACTATGTACATACCGAATTACATCCAAATCGGTTCATAAATTCGAGAGTTACAGTATGACAAAGGTCAGATATATATATATATATATATATCAACTTTTGAACGGAGGGTGGTTTCGGGGTCTGGGGGTCATGATCGATGAAAATATACCAAAATTTTTTGAAATCGCTTTCCTCCGAACGGCTGCAATAGGTAGCTTTTTGTAATGAAAGCTACCTAAAAGGGGGTAGAAATTTCCATTATACGCGCCAGCTGTATGCACTTGACGTTTCGCATTTTGGACTGCGAATACTAGGTAATGCGGTATCATCGATTGCATGAACATCCTGTTTTTCCAGAGATTTTCGTGATGATTTTGTGTTTTTACTTACCCATCAAACGTAGTATAGGGTAAATCTTATAATCTTTAAAAAAAAAAAAAAAAAAAAAAAAAAAAAAAGACGGATATACGCTTTAGACACTGGAGATTCGGAAAAACATATTTTTAGGGAAAAAAAAATTGCCTTCTGTCTGTGTATCTGTAAACGGTTTATCTCGCGAACAGATTGAGGTAAAGTCTTAAATTACAAGGATGTTTCTTTTACGCAATTCAGTATTTAAAGTTCATGACGTCATCAAGCCACGGTTTTGAACAATCATCTACTGAACAAATTGAAATAGAGCCTTGAAATTCGGTATGTACAGTGGGTCCTCTTTTATCCGAAACTCTCGGTTAACCGAAATTCCTTTTTAAAGCTTTTTTTTATTTTTACTATCACATTCCTTGTGTGCAAAATCCATTTTGAAATCTTTTTTTTTTTTTTTTTTTTTTTTTTTTTTTTTTTTTTTTTTTAACTATCATATTCCTTGTGTGCAAGCGGTCCTTTCCGGACTACGAGAATATATAAATATTTTCGATCCCCTTTCTTAGAGTTCCTTTGAATTTAACTTGAGCTGCTGTAAGATGCGGGTGGAACGATGAAAACGAACAAATTAGCAATTCTGAAGCTTTTAAATGTTTTGCAAAAGATTTAGGAAGACTAGAGCAGCAGAAAGACTACAGGTGAACTGGTTTTAGAAATATTAAGAAACTCCGTGATAGAGCTTCAAAGCAAAGGCAATCGAAACTACGACAAACAAAACTTTTTTTCAAACCCTTGTGATAAATGTAAAAGGAACTTAATTTCAAAATTAAAAGTTAGGTAATATAATCTTGTTTCTATATTGCAATTGCTTTACTTTGTTACCATAGTATGAAATATTGCATATATTCTCCTTAATCTTAAAATTGAAGCATTCTCGATTATCCGAAAATTTCGGTTTTCCGAAAGATGGTCGGTCCCAATTACTTCGGATAATCGAGGTTCTACTGTACTTAGAATCTAATACTGCGACAAAGCCTGTTTAATTTCAGTAACCTTAGTTACTTTTTCGGACTTTCGAAATATTCGTTCTGATGAAGCCTATATAAAAATTTTCGGAATTATTTCTTTTAAAAGAATGAATGTAACATAAATATTCCATAGAGAATGAAGTCGATTGGATAATCAGTTGCCTTGATATTTGCGATCATAATTTCCACATTATTTTATATTATGTATATATCCATGATGGGTAAATGTTACGGTGGCCCCCAGCATCTAGTTTAGTTACTGTTTCATGATGGTTCCAGACAGTCCATACAAAACGAGGTACGTATCGTTATATTTTCATTGCAGTTGTTTTATTTTTCTTAAAATTATTACCGTCACCTCGAGTTCAGTTACGGTGAAACACCCTGTATTTGTCATAAAATAAATAGTTTGTGACCCAATGTTCTATAGTAATTTTTCCTCCTCTTTGTACCTACTATCACTTCTCTGAATTTGTCGATCGAATTCGGCAAAATCCTGTATATAGATTTCAAATCTCACTATGATAGATTAAATAATAATAGTAGAAAAAATTATCAACTTTGATAATCTTGTTGCATTTTATATTTTCAAATGTCCTATTTTGAAAAATAAAAACTATAACACGAGTTCTCTTGATATGCAGAGTTATATAATGCACGTATTTAGTTAAACATAATAATAATACCCTTGTTATTTAACATAATTACATCTCTTATAATTTGTTACAATTTTTACATAAATGATGCAGACATTTCGGAAAGTATTAAAATTAAGTAATTAATAATTGAAAGCAATGTTTTCAACGTGTGATACGAGAACAACAATTATCATTAATGATTAATAAACGCATTTAAGTTCAATTACGTTTCATTAAGGATGATTTTCCGTCAGATGTAAATTATACATGACGTAGTTCCTGAGTACTCAGAAGTTTTATTTGGGAAAACATGAAATTAAATTGATGTTGACAAAAGGCGTAATTCAATTTATTAGAGTGAAAATTCGAATAATAGCTGTAATTGAAATGTTACTAATAAAATTCTCTTTAATTTAATAAATTGTTTTAAAACTTCTAATCCCCTCGTTCCTACAGTTTAATGTTTATCTTGGAAAAATATGCAAATGTGACGCTCCTAAAATCATAATGGTAAAATCAAATTAAAATCTTTCTCGCCATGCATTTACATTCTTAGAATTTTTAATCAATTACAGCATAAACTTATAACATATCTCTCTGTTATAAAGAAAAATAACTAACTCTGTCACCGCTGAAGATGAATTTTTCTGACCGGAAGTTTTTCTTGATTAATGATTTTCTTGGTTAAAAAACCTATTGCATGTAAAAAAAGGGAAAAATCGTTGTTTTATAGACCTTTTTTTAAAAAAATACAGTGAAGCTGACAGGTTTTATATGAAAGTATTATTTTAAGAGCTATTAGGTAGCTTTCATTACAAAAAGCTACCTATTGCTGCCGTTCGGAGGAAAGCAATTTCAAAAAATTTTGGTATATTTTCATCGATCATGACCTCCAGACCCCGAAACCACCCTTCGTTCAAAAGTTGATATATATATACTAGGGGGCTCTGCCCCCTGCAAGCTGCGCTCGCCAACCTCCGTTCAGACACTGTAGAATCTAAAAGCACGCTAATCTGATCGGTTTTAAAAGATTAGAGAAGATTGAATTATACTGAAAAAACCTGTAGCGATCTCCCTGTAAACCGGTTTCCATTCAATTCCTTTTGATTGCAAAAATTTAAGGTAGGATCAGTTGCTGTTAAGACATCCAATGGTTGTTTTCGTGTTTCGTTAAAGAAGATCAGTTAAACATTTGAAAAGAAGCTAAAATAAAATGAATTAAGTAAACAGAGTCTTTGTTTTTCGGTATTTTTTAACAGCGTTATAAAACGATTGACATAATACAATTACTAAAATTTGCTGCTTTAAACCCTTCAAGGGCGGTGGTTCATTTTTGGACCACTTAATTTGAATTCTTAAATGCCACATTAGCTCCAGAATATCAGGATGAAAATTTTCCTTTTATTAAGTAAGTGAACAAAAGTATTTTTGTATTTCGAAATTTGTTTGTAAATTCTGGTGCCATTCACTGATTTCAAGATTTTACGAATAGAAGTGCCTTGCCCGTGAACGGGTTAAACGCATATTAATGTATTTATTATTTTAAAGTTTCCTTTCCCTTTTAATATTCATGTGTAAATACAATTTTCAAGACATAATTTTCAATAATTTTAACACGTCTTTACAGCCTTTAACACGTACTCATTTAATAGTAATTTTAAAGGTTTTTTTTCTGTTTTTAATAGTCACGTGAAAATAAATTTTTAACCGTTAGGAAATATTATTCTTTGCGCTGTTTTTAAAATTGAAAACAATCTCTATAATAATAGCCTAAGTCATGTGACTATCATCAACAGCTCCAGGTGGTACTTTAATGTTAGCCAGTCACAGGTGTGATAAGTCGCCGAATATTATTCTATCGCCATTATTTCGCTTATATTATAATAGTCCAAGTCATGTAACTGCCATAAACAACGGGCTGATTCCTTCGCTTTTCATTAGAAAGGTTTCCATTTTGATTAAAGAATCAAAATTATTTTTTCGAATAAAACTACATAAAAGTTGCCATGACCACAAAGGATTCCTGGTACTTTTATGTTAGCCGGGTGAAAATCTCGCCAATAGCTTTTTTTTAACTCGCCAGTTAGCATTTTTTTATTTTTCGAGTGGTACATTAAAACGGTGCTACTTGGTTATCCCATCGACCAAAAATCTGTCGCCAAACTATAAGATTAAATGCCAATAATGGTTGATCGTAAATGTCACATTCACTTGACTTTAAGGAAGTTACACATGTTCACGCCATGAAGTGATTTTTATGTCGACGTTTTATTTGTATTTTTATTAATGTTATACTAATTTATTTGTTCTTTTGTTATTTAAAATAAAAAAAATATGTCAATTTGTATAATTTGGCTATTTATATAATTTGGCGAAATTGGTCGACGGGAGAAGTAATAACATTAAAATGTTGCTTTGCAGTGGAAATTAAATCTCATGATTTGTTGCATTGTCACATATACGTGGTTTGGCGTGATTTTTTTTTCTTTTTTTTTTTTTTTTTTTTTTTTTTTTACGACAATTTGGCGAAAACCTCGTTTTCAAATACCTGTTACATATGTATTTTTAAATTATTTTCTGATATTTTTAAAATGAAATAACAGTAAATAAAAAAAAGTAAATAATAACTATAGAACAAAACAATTTATAACATTTTTTGTAAATAAAAAGAAAATAAATTCAAATAAACATTTATTAATAAATAAGCAACAATAGCCGGGTTACCATGTCAGGCAAAATAACGCCATTTTGGCGCCACTTAGTTACCCCGTTGTATATATGACATCTGTGTCTAATATTTTTCTTTTCGTTTCGTTTAAAAAAAAGAATGAAGTAAAATCCATTTATTTTAAAGGTTTCAATTTTAAATGAAAGTTTTGTATTAAATAAAATGATAATGAAATACAAATTAAATTCTTAATAAAAGTAACATGATGCATTTCTTAGCATACATTTAAGGGAGGCCAAACTCGTCATCCAATTAATTTAAAATAACCTTTCCTAAAATATGAAAAAAAATATCTGTTATGATTAAAATTTGAGTTACCATCATTAGAAAAAAGTATTTAAAATAAGAAAATAATTGATATTTCAAAACTAATTCGAATTTTAAAATTCTAATATCAGTTTTGAGATCTGTGGATCAATACGGATTTTTGGTGTTAATTTCATCGCAAAGTATTCCATATTTTAGGAGAAATCACCGTGAATCGTAATCAGTTGTTTAATGAGTCGTTTCATAGAATCTTTACATAAATTCGTTTCAGCTCGATTCATTAGGATTTTATATATATATATATATATATATATATATATATATATATACACACACACACACATATATATATATGATCTTTGTCACTCTGTAACTCAAGTATTTATGAACCGATTTGGATGTAATTTCGTGTATACATAGCGCATACCAATGCCTGCTATTGATGTGTACATAGTACATACAAATATCTTGACCGAGTTTGTTGGCCACCTTCATCCGCCATATTGTTTCAAAATGGCGGCCATTTAAATTTTTAAAAAAATTTAAAATTTGAAATGTGGTACCAAAATTTGAAAATTGAAAAATATTTTTTTCTTATGTGTTTAACCTTGATACAAAGATTCCGAAACATTTTTTGTTTCGTCTATATATTAAAAAATGGCTGAGTTATAGCACTTTGAATTTCTAGCTTAGCTGACATTTTGAAAAGTCCTGATTTTTGTCACGCGATAACAGGCGTATTTATGAATCGATTTGGATGTACCTTGGCGTATACATAATACGTACCAATGTCTCGACCGAGTTCGTTGGCTAGCTTCCTCCGCTATATTGTTTCAAAATGGCGGCCATTTAATTAAAAAATAATAATAATTTGAAATGTGGTACCAAAAATTGAAAATTGAAACAAATTTTTTTCTTATGTGCTTAACCTTCATACAATGATTCCGGAGCAGTTTTGTCTATATCTTAAAATATGGCTGAATTATAGCAATTTGAATTTCTAGCGTGGATGACATTTTGAAACGATCTGCTTTTTGTCATGCGATAACAGGCGTATTTATGAACCGATTTGGATGGATCTTGGTGTATACATAATACGTACAGTCGTGGAAAAAAAAAGTAAACACCCCCTACTAACTCCTCAACAAATTATCGTAGAAGAAAGTTACTGGTACCGAACGATTGGAAATAAAGTCTACTTTTAAATGATGTATATAAAATTGGCTTAGGGGGCCACCTACATATTAAAACGAACCATAACTATTTTTTTTCAATAGCAGTACCCAATTCTGACAGCATAAATGAACTCTACACCCTTCAATTAGCCTAAAAACGAATTTTTATGCAATTCGTACTATAAGTTTCCGAGAAATTAATTATTTTAAAACGAGTGTATTTTAAGGGCTGTAATCAAATTGAAGTTCCGTACTGGATTGTTAACCGAGAGTGCCGCTTCCTTGATCAAGGCACCTTAAGCGCCACTCAAGGAGTCAATGAAGAGTGTTAGATTACAGTACGCAGAATAAATTTCAAAATGTCTACTCACTTCCATCATAGACAGACCATCATAGACAGACACCTTAAACCATCATTTTGCCGTTTTTTAAGCATAATTTGAAAACTACTTGGAAGAAAAATGTGAAATTTTTGAATTTCCATAAAGCAGGACTTAATAAATCTAAATCCATCAAAAAAATTGTAGGTTGCAATTCATAATTTTTTCGAATATCAATTTCATAATTCATAATTCATATCATAAAATTATAAAAATTGCAAATTCAGTTTATTTATGTTTGGGTATATTAGTATTATTACCACAAAAAAAATTAGCGCATTAGGAGCATAATTTCGGGAGATATAAATAAAAATATGAAAATATAATTTAACATTAGAAGCACTAAATTTTGAATGTTTATAATTCAAAAACTTATCATTCAAATGACTTGAAATTTGGTGTCTATTCATAGTTTGAACCGAAGATTTGAAATATCTCGTTAAAATTGGGTATTGCTATTGAAAAAAATGAAGTTAGGATTCGTTTTAATATGTAGATGACCCCTAAGAAAATTTTATATACATCATTTAAAAGTAGACTTTATTTCCAATCGTTCGGTACCAGTAACTTTCTTCTATGATGATTTGTTGAGGAGTTAGTAGGGGGTGTTTACTTTTTTTTTTCCACGACTGTACCAATGTCTCAACCGAATTCGTCCGCCAGCTTCATCCGCTATCTTGTTTCAAAATGGCGGTCATTAAAAGAAATTTAAAATTTAAAATTTATAATGAGGTACCAAAAATTTTGAAAATGAAAAAGATTTTTTTTTTTTTGTATGTGTTTGATCTTAATACATAGTTTCCGGAACAGTTTTTGTTTCGTCTTTATCTAAAAAAATGGCTGAGTTATAGCATATTGAATTTCTATTGTGGCTGACATTTTGAAGGACCTGATTTTTGTCACGTGATAACAGGCGTATTTGTGAACCGATTTGGATGTCACTTGGTGTGTACATAGTACATACCAATGTATCGGCCGAGTTCGTTGCCCAGCTTCATTCGCCATCTTGTTTTAAAAAAGCTGCCATTTAAAAAAAAAAATTAAATTTTAAATTTTAAATCAGTTATCAAAAAATTGAAATATGAAAAAGATTTTTTATGGTTGAATTATAGCACTTAGATTTTCTACCATGGCTGACATTTTGAAACGATCTGATATTTGTCACGTGATAACACGCGTATTTATTAAGCTATTTCGATGTAAGAAGGTATGTGGATAGTATATCGTAATGTCTCGACCAAGTTCACTGGGCAGCTTCATCAGCCATCTTGTTTCAAAATGGAGGCCATTAAATTAAATAAAAAAAATATATTTAAAGTGAGGTGCAAAAAATTTAGTAATTGAAAAAGGTTTCTTTCTTAAGTCTTCGACCAAGATATAAGGATTCTGGAGCATTTTTTGTTTTGTCTTTATCTTAAAAAATGGCTCAGATATAGCAGTTTCAATTTCTAATGTGGGTGACATTTTGAAAAATCTGCTTTTTTGCCTGGGACAGCACTTGTACATATCAACCGATTCCGATGTGAGTGAGCATCTGCACAGGAATTACTAAGGTCTCGACCAAGTTCACTCGTTAGCCTCATCCACCATGTTGTCTTAAAATGGCAGGAACTTCAAGATATCGCCGAATTTGGCAACCAAATGTAAGTTACTTTAAATAAAAGCAGCTTGGATAAAGCTGACTAATTTCTCGAAATTCTCATTCATAATGATTTAGTATTGATAAAAATTAGTAATTAATCTCCTGCAATCGATTTCCACTAAATTGAGCTCCGTGTGTTTGAATAATATGAGCTTGCTTTTTAAAAATAAGGAATATGAAAGCTACCTCTTCCTTCCGGCACTGGCCGGAAGGACTTTTTAATGTTGAAGTCGGTCATAATAGTTCCGCTAAAAAAGTTTTATATGAACAAAAACTAATGTTACATTTTACAGTGACATGTCAGACATTATTTACAAAGACATGCTTGACAAGCGATGTGCAGTGTATAACTAAATTTTTAATTTGACTAATTTTTCAGGATTTTCATTTTAAATTTTTATTCAGATTTTCATTATTTTCGAAGCACATTAATTACAGATTTAGAAAAACTCATTTCTTTAAATTGCTACCAAACAGAGCATAGAATAATATTTCCTATCCTCTAAAAATGTATTTACACGTGGCTATTAAAAACGGAAAAAGAAACCTTTAAAATAAACTGAATGATCCCGTATTAAAAGCAAGAAATGGGAAAATTACGTCATAACAAAATATATTTACGCGCGAATATCAAAGCAGAAACAAAACTTTAAATTATTACACGCGAAACCTATTTAATGTTGAAAAATACGTCATATATTAAAATGATACTTTTAAAATGATTTTCTTATGGACGAATAGTATTCATGCGATGTGACATTGGCTTAAAAGTAGCACGGCTAGCAAAATTTTATTACATATTTCACCACTTCATGTAGAATAAATACAACGCAAGATACATTAGATTTATTTTGAAAGAATTAACATTTGATAAATACACGTTACAAAATTCGTATATACTTATTAATTAAAATAATCAATTTACATTTAAGAAATACAGTGTCAATGAATAAACGACCCTAATTTAAAGTTGTCTACAGACAAAACTATTGTTAATAAAGTTACGAAATTTTGTGAAAGACGTAAAAAGGGGATGTGAATTTGTTTAAGCAAAAGAAAAAGTTGAAAATTTCGCCACCAGAGGGCGATTTTTAATAAATTACACATTTAGCAATACGATAGTTTTTAAATTTTATTTATTAACTTAGCCTGATTCTAAAGACAACATTTCACGACATGTTTCTAGCATTTCCCAGAACACACTGCGGTTAACAGTGATCTTAAGATTCCAGATGATATCTTAAATTTATGGCCGTCATTTGCAACATGTTTGGTTATAACAAAATTTGCTAAACTGTCGTAAATGTATCCTAAATGTGTAAGTCGTTAAAAATACCCTACTATTTTTTTTTTTTCGCTCAAACAAATTCACATACCTTTATTATGTCTTCCACAAAATTTCGCAACATTCTGAACAATACTTCCGTCTGTAGACAACTTTAAAGTAGGGTCGTTTAATTATGGACACCCTGTACTTGAAGATATGCATGACGGTGTATTAGAATAGAGAAATGAAGTTATGCATAAGCTACACTGTAAAAAAAAAAAAATACTGCCAGTTTTCCTGTAGGAATCGGACAAATATTTGCCCTTATCGTACAGGAATAATTTCCGACCCAGCTCTGAATAAAATCCGTAAAAATAAGGAAATAGTCAGTAAAACGGTATTTTACGGATTTTATTCCGATTTTACGGAATTTATTCCGATTTTACGGATTTTATTCCGAGCTGGGTTGGAAATTATTCCGGTACGATAAAGGCAACTATTTTTCCGACTCCTACCGGAAAACTGGCATTATTTTTTTTACAGTGTATACATGTTAACCGAAAATGTGAAAAACTCGTTATGAACATGAAATATAACTATAAATTATCAAAACGCAGTGCTTTTCAAAGCCGCGGTTCTGAATGTTATTCCCAAGCAGATAAATTTTAATAACCTCGAACCCAAAAGGAAGTATATTATCCGTACTGTCGTTATAAAAGTCCCAGAGACAGGCTATTCTTTCTTTAACTATTTTATAGAAGCTAATCTTCAAATGTGCAATTGATCTTATTTAATAATCACAAAAACGGTCACCTGCTGTCGCAACAGCGATTAAAAGATAATAGATCTTCTTAGGGAAGAAGTAATGGTTATGGATTCTATTTTGCGGTTCTTGTTACGAATTACTCGCTAATAAACATCTTAATTATTACTTAAAAATTTGAATTTTTTTATTTATCTTTGCTCAACAACATCCAAATGAACTGAATCAATTATTTGGTAAGTTTTTATTTTTATAATTAACGATTGTGAGTAACATAATGTAAATTCTAAATATGGGTATATATATAAATTATTTCATAGATGTCTAATTATCTCTTACTTATCATACTATATATATATATATATATATATATATATGCAAACGAGCTTATTAGTCTGGTCTTTTATCTGATTTTCTTTCAAATAACTCGTTAGAAAAATTTTAACTATTAGTTAAAATATTTAGTCTTATAATTGGGTTTTACTTAACCACATTTAAAAGAAAAAACCTGAATTATTTCCTCTTTATTTTTGCATTCCTATAATTCTTGATTGTGGGTTTATCTAATGTCAGTTCCACAGGCAAATATAAGACAAATTCTTTCATAGAGACCTTATATAATCTTATTTATTTTATAAATTCATATACAAAAGAGCTTCTTTGACCATTCTTTTTTTTCGATTCTTTTTTCAAATTATTTATTACGGACCATTTTAATTATAATTTAAAATATTTAATCCTATTATAGCTTTTTACTCAACAACATTTCAAAAAGTACCGACTTATTCCCTTGTTACTTTGTAATTCTTATAATTCTCGATTGTGAGTAACTTAATGTAAGTTCTATAAACAAATATTACATAAATTGTTTCGTAGATACCTTATATTCTATTATTTATTCTACTATAAATTTTTTGATCAAACGACCGTGTTTGTCCTTTCTATTTTTCGATTCTTTTTTCAAATTATTCGATAAGAAACATTTTAATTATTTTTCAAGATATTTAGTTCTATTATCGCTCTTTATTCAACAACATTTCAAAAAGTACTGACTTATTTCCTTGTTATTTTTTCATTCTTTTAATTCTCTGTTGGGAGTAATATAATCAAGTTCTAGAAACAAATGTAATATAATTTGTTTCATAGATACCGTATATTCTATTATTTATTACACTATACATTTTTAATCAAACGACCTTGATTGTCCTTTCTATTTTTCTATTCTTTTTTTTTAAATTATTCGATAAGAAACATTTTATTTAATATTTAAAATATTTAATCCTATTATCGCTTTTTATTCAACAGCATTTCAAAATGCACTGACTTATCCCCTTGTGATTTTTTATTCTTATAATTCTCGATTGTGAGTAACCTAATGCAAGTTCTATAAACAAATGTAAGATAAATTATTTCATAGATACCTAATATTCTCTTATTTATCCTACTATAAACTTTTAACCCTTTAAGAGGCAAGGCATTTCTGCTCCAAAAACGTTCAAATAATTAATTCACATCGGAATTTACGAACAAATTTATTTGAAAATAACCAAAAGCTCTTCACGTATATTATGAGATCTAAATTGTACTGAAATATTATTGATGCCATCTGGTAGTTTGGACATTAAAATCAAGCGTTTGCAGACTGCAAACGGCACCCTGAAAGAGTTAAGCAAACGATCTTGTTTGTCCTTTCTTTTTTGGATTCTTTTTTTAAATTATTCGATAAGAAACATTTTAATTATTATTCAAAATATTTAATCATATTATCGCTCTTTACTCAACAACATTTCAACACGCTTATTTCCTTGTTATTTTTTCATTCTTTTAATCCTCTATTGGGAGTAATATAAACTAGTTCTATAAACAAATGTAATATAAATTGTTTCATAGATACCTTATATTCCATTATTTATTCTACTATACATTTTTAATCAAACCGCCTTGTTTGGCCTTTAAATTTTTCGATTCTTTTTTTTTTCAAATTATTTGATAAGCAATATTTTAATTATTTTTTAATATATTTAATCCTATTATCGCTCTTTACTCAACAACAGTTCAAAATGCACTGACTTATTATTCCCTTGTTATTTTTTCATTCTTATAATTCTCGATTGTGAGTAACCTTCTGCAAGTTCTATAAAAAAATGTAAGATAAATTGTTACATAGATACATTACATTCTCTCATTTATTCTACTATACTCTTTTAAGCAAATGACATTGTTTGGCCTTTCAATTTTTCGATTCATTATTTCAAATTATTCGATAAGAAATATTTTAATTATTATTTAAAATATTTAATCCTATTAGCGCTCTTTACTTTACAACCTTTCAAAAAAATATTGACTTATTTTCTTGTTATTTTTTCATTCTTATAATTTTCGATTATGAGTAACCTAATGCAAGTTCTGTAAACAAATAGAAGATAAATTTTTGCATACATACCTTACATTCTCTTATTTATTCTACTATCCCGTCGTGGCCATAAGTTTAGGACCACCGTGCAGAAACTAGCGTTTTTAGGTGCGTTCGTAATTATATAAATACGTAGCACCTATAGTCGTCGTTCAGTCCGTCTGTCCATCTGTCCGTCTGTCCGTCCGTCCGTCTGTCCGTCCGTCCGCATATAACAGAGCAAAAACTACCCAACAGAATGGTCTGAAATTTCAAATGTATGATTGGTGCAAAATTTTGTCGAGCCATTTCAAATTTTATAAAAATCGGATGTATAGTTTAATTACAGGGACAGTCAAAAGTTTTTCTTTACATTACGGCCAATGGGAAAAATTATTGCAAGTGCATTTTAATGTTGTTACAGCCTTCCGAATCGTCTGAAATTTTAAATATATAATTATTGCAAAATTTTGTCGAGCTATATCCAATTTTATGAAAATCGGATGTATAGTTTAATTACAGCGACAGTCAAAAGTTTTCCGTTACATTACGGCCAATGGGAAAAAAATTATTGCAAGTTCATTTTAATGATGTTACAGCCTTCCGAATCGTCTGAAATTTTAAATATATAATTGTTGCAAAATTTTTTCGAGCTATTTCCAATTTTATGAAAATCGGATGTATAGTTTAATAACAGGGGCAGTCAAAGGTTTTCCGTTACATGACGGCCAATGGGAAAAAATTATTGCAAGTGCATTTTAATGATGTTACAGTATACGAATGGTCTGAAATTTTAAATATATAATTGTTGTAAAGTTTTGTCTAGCCATTTCAAATTTTATTAAAATCGGATGTATAGTTTAATGACAGGGATAGTCAAAAGTTTTCCGTTGCATTACGGGGAATGGGAAAAAAAAGATATTGCAAGTGCATTTTAATGATGTTACAGACTATGCACTTATGAAGTGCAAAAAAATATACATTTTGTACAATATGGGGTGCAAAAAATAATTATAAAACTAGTTATAGTACGAACGCACCTCATTTGCCACGTTTGACGAGCAATTTCCAACTTGTTAAAATTGAAACCACTGATAACGTCATAAATCAAATCGATTTTCGTCAGATGGCGTCATTCCGTCTGACAGTGGAGTTACTGTATTCACTTTTCGTTTGAATTTGAGTAATAAATGTCGCAAACGCAATTTATTGTCTGGATCTTAAATTTCAGTGGTGGTCCTAAACTTATGGCCACGACTGCACATTTTTAAGCAAACGACCTTGTTTGTACTTTCTTTTTTTCGATTCTTTTCTCAAATTATTCGATAAGAAACATTTTAATTATTTTTCAAAAAATTTAATCCTATTATCGCTCTTTACTCAACAACATTTAAAAACGTACTGACTTATTTCCTTGTTATTTTTTCATTCTTAGAATTCTCGATTGGGAGTAACCTAATACAAATTATATAAACAAATCTAAGTTAAATTGTTTCATAGATACCTTACATTCTCTTATTTATTCTACTATATATTTTTAAGCAAACTATCTTGTTTGTCCTTTCTATTTTTCGATTCTTTTTCAAATTATTCGATAAGAAACATTTTAATTATCATTTAAAATATTTAATCCTATTATCGCTCTTTACTCAACAACATTTCAAAATACACTGAATTCTTCCCTTGTTATTTTTTCATTCTTATAATTCTCGATTGTGAGTAACCTAATGCAAGTTCTATAAAGAAAAAGAAGATAAATTGTTTCATAGATACCTTACATTCTCTTATTTATTCTACTATACACTTTTAAGCAAACGACCTTTTTTGTCCTTTCTTTTTTTTCGATTTTTTTTTTAAGTTATTCTATAAGAAACATTTTAATTATTATTCAAAATATTTAATTCTATTATCGCCCTTTACTCAACAACATTTTAAAAAGTACTGACTTATTTCCTTGTTATTTTTTCACCCATATAATTCTCTATTGGTAGTAATATAATCAAGTTCTATAAACAAATGAAATACATATAAATTGTTTCATACATACCTTACATTCTTTTATTTATTCTACAATACATTTTTAAGCAAACGATCTTATTTGTCCTTTCTACTATTTTTCTATTCTTTTTTCAAATTATTCGATAAGAAACATTTTAATTATTATTCAAAATATTTAATCCTGTTATAGCTCTTTACGCAACCAACGTTCCAAAAGTATTGACGTGTTTCCTTGTTATTTTTTCATTTTTATGTTTCTCTATTGTGAGTAACCTAATGTTCTATAAACAAATATAAGATAAATTGTTTCATAGATATCTTACATTTTCCTTATTACCTTATTACATTACCTTATTTATTCTACTATAAATTTATAATTAAACGAGCTTGTTACTTCATTCGTTTTTTCTGTTCTTCTTTAAAGTTACTCGTTAATAAACATTTTAATTATTACTTAAAATATTTAATCCTATTATAGCTCTTTGTTCAACAACTTTTTAAAAATTACTGGCTTATTGCCAGGTTATTTTTTTCATTCTGATAATATACTCGATTGTGAGTAACCTAATTCAGGTTTTATAAACAAATGTAAGATAAATTGTTTCATAGATACCTTATTTTCGTTTATTTATTCTACTATAAATTTATAAGCAAACGAGCTTGTTAAAAAAGTGCGAGTTAAAGAAAAAAAAAATCCCGAAAAATACATGTTCAAAGCTAATGCTGTTGAATAGAAGAAGGTGTCGCCATGGCAACTTATATCTCCCAGGCTGCTTCAAAATAAATTTTATAAAGAAGAGTTTGCAGAATCATTTATTTGCAAACACTTGAAGCTGTAAAGTGAATGCCGTTGGCTATAAAAGTATCCGAGTTTTCTTTTGTTATTCCGAAATGAGAGTTTTGATGCTTCTTGTTGATTTCGAAATACTGCTGAAGTTTATATTTAGAATAAAATGTCTTGTAAAGAAGAAAACACTTTAACTGACAAATTTATAATTAAATTGTCGTTTTTAGGTTTTTACACTTATATTTTTATCAGTGTCTTCATCAAATTTTCCAAAATTAAAAACCTTTTGCATTAAACTATAATTTACTATTCTTTTTTTTTTATCATTGCACCGAAGACAAGAAAAATTACTTTGATTTTTTTTTATGTATATTCAGTTAAAAGAAAAAAAAAATGTAAGCATGTCTCATGTGATAAATAATATTATTTGCATGTAAAATTTTAAGGTACCAATGAGAGTTTTGATGATTTTTGTTAATTACGAAATTCTGCTGAAGTTTATATTTAGAATAAAACGTCATGAAAAAAAGAAAGCACTTTAACTGACAAAATTACAATTAAATTGTCGTTTTTAGGCTGTTACGCTTATATTTCTAACAGTGTCTTTATCAAATTTTCCAAATTTAAAATCCTATAGCTTTAAACTATAATTTACTACTTTTCTTTTTATCATTGTACAAAAGAAAAAAAGCATTACTTATATTTTTTTTATTCACTAGATAAAAAGTGAGCATACCTCATAAGATAATATCATTCTGGGTGTAACATTCTAATGTACCAGTGACAGTTTTGATGCTTTTTGTCAATTTCGAATTACTTCTGGAATTTGTTTTTAGAATACGATGTGATATAAAGAAGAAAACACTTTAAATGACAAATTTATAATTAAATTGTCGTTTTTAGGCTTTTATCTTATATTTTTATCAGTACTTTATCAAATTTTCCAAAATTAAAATGCTTTAGCATTAAGCTATAATTTACTATTTTTTATTTTTATCATTGTACACAAGACAAGAAGCATTACCATTTTATTTTGTTGTTTTTTTTTTCTGTGCATTAGGAAAAATGTAAGCATATCTCATATGATAATATAATTTTTAGTGTAACATTTAATGTACTAGTGACAGTTTTAGTCTTTTTTTTCAATTTGGAAATACTTCTGAAGTTTATATTTAAAATACAATGTGATAAAGATGAAAACACTCTAACCGACAAATTGATAGTTAAATTGTCGTTTTTAGGTTATTCACTTGCATTTTTAACAGTGTTTTTATCAAATTTCCCAAAATTAAAATCCTTTAGCATTAAACTATAATTTACTACTTTTCTTTTTATCATTGTACAAAAGAAAAAAGCATTACTTTGATTTTTTTATTGACTAGATAAAAAGTGAGCATACCTCATATGATAATATCATTTTGAGTGTAACATGTTAATGTACCTGTGTCATTTCTTTGTAAGTTTGTTGTTAATTTCGAAATACTTCTGAAGTTTATGTTTAGAATACAATGTGATATAAAGAAGAAAACACTTTAAATGACAAACTTATAATTAAAATGTCGTTTTTAGTTTGTGTCGGTTTCCAATTTCGCAAAATTAAAATCCTTTAACGTTAAAGTATTATTCAGTCCTTTTTTTTTTCACCATTGTGCGCCAGACAAGCAGCATTATTTTGGTTTGTTTCTCTGCCTTATGAAATTATGTCCCATATGAAAAATAATATTATTTTCATGTAATAGTTCAATGCATCAGTGACAGTTTTGATGTTTTTTGTTAATTTCTAAATACTTCTAACGTTTATATTTAGAATAAAATTCTATATGAAAAAGAAAACACTTTAACTGACAAGTTTATTAAGTTGTCGTTTTTAGGCTTTTACGCTTATATTTTTTATCAGTGTCTTTATCGAATTTCCCAAAATTGAAATGCTTTAGCATTAAGCTGTAATTTACTATTTTCTTTCTATCACTGTACACAAGACAAGAAGCAATACTTATATATATATATATATGTGTGTGTATTAGGAAAAATGTAAGCATATTCCATATGATAATAGCATTTTGAGTGCAACATTTTAATGTATCAGTGACAGTTTTGATGTTTTTTGTTAATTTCGAAATACATCTAAAGTTTATATTAAAAATACCATGCAATATAAAGAAGGAAACACTTTAACTGACAAATTGAAAGTTAAATTGTCATTTTTAGGTTTTTCACTTATATTTATAACATTGTCTTTAACAAATTTCCCAAAATTGAAATCGTTTAGCATTGAATAATTTACTATTTTTTTTTTTTTTTTATCATTGTACACAAGACAAGAAGCATTACTTTGATTATTTGTATTTTTATTCGGTAGAAAATTGACGTTTTGACGTTTTTAGGCGTTCGTGTTTCATTCGCGTTCATTTTCAACAGTGGCTTATCAAATTTCCTAAAATTAAAATCCTTCAGCATTAAATTATAAGTTACTACCTTTCTTTTTATCATTGTACAAAAGACAAAAAGCATTACTTTTATTTTTTTATGCATTTGATAAAAAATAAGCATATCTCATATGATAATATCATTTTGAGAGTAATATCTTAATGTACCAATTCAGTTTTTAAGGTTTTTTTTTTTTTGTTTGTTTTTTGTAAATACTTCTGAAGTTTATATTTAGATTAAAATGAAATATAAAAAAAAAAAACACTTTAAATGACAAATTTATAATTCAATTGTCGTTTTTATTTTGTGTCGCTTTCCAATTGCGCAAAATTAAAATCCTTTAGCATTAAAGTATTATTTGCTCCTTTGCTTTTCACCATTGTACGCCAGACAAGCAGCGTTATTTTGGTATGTTTCGAAGAAATTATGTCCCATATAATAAATAATATTATTTTAATATGTAATATTTTAAAATACCAGTGACAGTTTTGATGTTTGTTAATTTCGAAATGCTTCTGAAGTTTATATTTAGAATAAAATGCGATGTAAAGGATAAAACACTTTAAATGAAAAAGTTATATTTAAATAGCCAATTTCAGGTTTTTAAGCTTATATTTTTATCAGTGTCGTTTTCAAATTTCTTAAAATTAAAATATTATTTAATTATTTTCATTTCATCATTACACATAAAACAAGTAGTATTATTTCGCTCTGTTTGTTTGTGTACATTGAAATAAAATATGTCCCATATGATAAAGATAATTACTTTCATGTAATATTTAAATCCACCACTGAGAGTTTTGATGCTTCTTGTTGATTCGAAAAACTGCTGACGTTTATATTTCGAAGAAAATGCGATATAAAGAAGAAAACACTTTAAATGACAAATTTATAATTAAATTATCGTTTTAAGTTTTTTACGCATACTACATATTTATCAGTGTCTTTTTCGAATATTCCAAAATTAAAATCTGTTAGCATTAAAGTATAATTTACTTTTTTTTTTAATTTTTTTTTTTTATTATTTTACTCAAGGCAGAAAGCATTACTTTGATTTGAAACTATCCTCATAGAAAAAAAAAAAAAAAAAAAAAACTTGATAAAAAAATTGAAAGAGTAAAAAACGCCCTCTGCATAGATCTACCTCAGCTATTTAAGTCAAAAAATATATTGAAAAATATTGAAATGCAAACAAGATACCTTGAAAAATTTCTTCCATAGAATTAATATGAGAGAACGGGTGATTTTGCAGGGTGAAGTAGTCCCTTATAGGAACAATTATGTTTTCATCAGTGAACGTTTAAAAGAAAACGGAAAGTTTTCATTCATTCTGGGGAAATTTTACGATTTTCACTCAAAATATAAAAATTCCTGTAAATTTACATGAGAAAACAGCTGTGTATATATACAGATATATATATATATATTTTAACCATTTGGAAAAATGATTGTTGTTCTCTGTCAGGGTAGGAAATCAAACACATATCTGAGGCGTTTTATTGGTTGAATGAGCATTTTATTTGTTTTCTGATTGGTCTACACAGTTATCTGTATTTCCCTTTAATTTCAACAGAGATGGATACTTCTGTTGCCACTATGACAAAAAAGTAATGAAAACTGCAAAAAAAAAAAAATAATAATAATAATAATAATAATAACTCAGAAGCAAATTGAGATACAGCTTTCAAACAAATTGCATGTAAAAGTACATTTTTTTCTCTATAAGACGGTGTAAAAAGTAATATTGTGGGATGTTTAGAAGTTTAAGAATGAAATTTTATTTTAAATTGGTCGTCAGATTTCTTGGAAATCTGACGATGGAAAAGCCTTTTCCCGAACAGCCAATGAAATGCTTGGATAATACGTAAGTTTCATGTGGATAATACGTAATAGTGTTATTACACGTAAAAATTGTAAGCGACAAAAGTCGCCTGCGATTCCTCTGATTTCCCTCTTTTGAAAGCCACTTTTTACGTTTTCCAAACGTTTCATTGGTTGTACGGGAAAAGGCTTTTCCATCGTCAGAATTCCAAGCAGCCTCGCTTCGTTTCAGGCGTCAAAGACGCTCCGACAGAAAAAAGTTGCTCCCTTTCGAAGCGACTCCCCTGGAGCCATCGGAATAACATAGAGACGCCTGGAATTTCAAGCGACTTTGACTCCTCGTGTAATAATACCATAAGTTTCAGGAAATTTGACGAGTTGCAGGCGATTGACGAGTTGCAATTTTTACGTGTAATAACACTTTTAATGTTTAATTCATGGCGTACGTAATGTATGATCAACTCCGTGCGATTTTTATGTCTTAAATTTTAGTCTTTGAAAAAATCATTTTCCAAATGGTCGTTGTAATTTGTTAAATTGTTTTTTTTTTTTTTTTTTTTTTTTTTTTACAGTTTGGGGTGAATGAAAAGAATATTTATAAATCCTTAGCGTGGAAAGACTCAACGCTTTCATCGACGGAAATGTTGTATGTATAAATATGACATGAGCAATTTTATGACACATATGATTGAAAGGATTGTTCAAAGAATGTACTATTCATTAAAATATATAATCATTGTTTAACATCTGATATACGATTTAAAAATAAAAACTATATTACAATTCATCATACATACAAGTAAAAAATATATATTTGCATTTAATACAAACGTTTCGAGCTAAAGTTTAACCCCTCATAAGTGCAATAACATTCAATAGACCAAAAAACCACATATCATGTTTACAGTTATTAATTATTAACAATTGACTTTAATTTTAACTGTTAATAATTATTAAGAGGCTACTTCAGTCAAATGGAAAGACCCGCTCGCTAATGTTAATCCTATGGAAGAAATTTATAAAGATATCTCGGTCGCATTTCAATATTTTTAAATGATTTCTTTTGCATTGAATAGTTGAGATCGATCTGTATGCAGGCCGTTTTTTTACTTTTTCGATTTTGTTTACAGGTATTTCTTATGATGACACTTTCATTTTCGGAACCGGTTTTGAAAGTAAAAGCATCCTCATAAAAAAATATCAACAATCAAAATCGAAAAAGTAAACATCGGCCTGCATACAGATCGATCTCAACTATTCAATGCAAAAGAAATCATTTAAAAATATTGAAATGCGACCGAGATATCTTTATAAATTTCTTCCATAGGAATACCATTAGCGAACGGGTCTTTTCTCGTGACTGAAGTAGGGCCGTAACTGTAAACATGATATGTAGTTTACTGGTTATTTGAATGTTATTTCACTGATAAGGGCCTAAAATTTAGCTCGAAACGCCTGGCTTTTTGATTGTAATAAATGTATTTATATAATTTTTACGCGTATGCCTCATGAATTTTACTACATATATATATATATATATATATATACTATTCATTTTTATTTTTAGATTAAAGTCCACTTCATAAAAATGTATTGATTACTTTTCTACAGATAAAGCAAGCTGCGCAACAGTTAAAGGGTCTTAATGATTAAAAAAGAAAAAAAAAATACGCCATTGCGATTGAGTCAGTCTTCAATGAAAAAGTGCATTCTTGCCATCTCTTACGGCAATTGGAAGCAATGCAATTAGGCCTGTGTGAAAATGGTTCATTTTTCTTTTGTTTCAGATTTCTGGTCCGAAATTACCATTTGGCGTTGTCCCATACACTCACCAAAAAAAAAAAAAAAAAAAAAAAAAAAACCTACAGAAATTGCACAATTTATCGTAAAAATTACCTGACTTCATCTAATCTAACGCTGCTTTACCTTCAATTCGCAGGAATGTTCCGGCAACTATGCTCTCTAATACTTTTTCTTATAAGAAACGGAATTTTTACGCATGTCATTTTTCCTTCAAACTGACAAAAAAAAAAAAAAAATTGTGTAATTTTTTAATCAAAAGAAGATTTTTTTTCAAATAACAGAGTAATAACTTCCAATCACAGTGTGTTCCTGAAATATGATGCCAGTACATTTACAACTTTTAACTAAATTGTATTTCATAGTGTAGCCAGGATATTCGCAAGATATTTCTGGTAGAAACTAATTGCCTGATTCTAATTTATACCATGTAATAATCCAAAGTATTTGCATGTATTCATTTCAAAATTCGTCCCCTCGATACATTGTTGTTAATTTGTGCAATAGTAAAACTGTAACAAAATTATAAAATTGTCACATTGTAATACTAAAATAAGTAGTCATAATAAAAATCAAGAAGAAGCGTTTTTTATAATAAAATGAACTTGTGTAAAAATGATGAACAATATTTTAGTGTATTTTATATTAAACTAAGTTTTAAAAATTAAATATAAATATTAGTTTACTCGTTATTGCTCAAGAACTTTTAAATATGGGAATGCAAGTTAACTCATGAAAGATTGATAAAAAATTCATCGATCATTCTAATTAAAATCAGACACAATCCCGTAAAATAACGACAAAATGTGGACAAAAATAACAAAATCTCCAGTGCAGTCACGTATGTTATTTTTTTCTTTAAATATACTTATAAAGTATAGTTAAACACTTACTTATATACTTTACACTTTTAATGGGGGTTTACTTACACCGTAAAATTTATACTTTAATTTGATAAACTAAAAATATTTTCCTCTGTTAAAATTAAAATCTCTCGTTCATTTATACCATCGTTTTTTTCTATCTGATTAAAAGCCTTAAATCGATTGTTTGGTACATGGTAAGAAATTAATACATCTAGAAAGTGATAGAAAGAGAAACTTCCATTCGTGTGCGGACTTTCTAAAAGATATAAAAAGGTCCTAGTAAAAAGAGAAACAGCTATCTTGAAGTAGTTTTAGCTGAATGCAGCGGTTATTTTATTAAAAAATTCTGATTTCATACAGCAAAATTTTGAATTACATGTTCTCTTTACAGGTATATTTGCGACACGAACTTCTTTAAACCATTTTAATAAGATACCTCCCCCTCAACTCGTCGTACGGCGTTTTTTCAATGTTCTTCGTTTCTTGGCATTTTTATTTACCACTTTCTAGATGTTTTTTTCAATGCATTCTTTTTTCTGTAGCAGGGTAGTCACGGGTATTCCTTGCGATTGAGCGAACGCTACATTGGTGAAATTCATCAAACTGTTTAACAATTTCCCTCGGCTTACTCAGCAACAGAGAATTTTTACATTTTTTACTCGCCATTTTGGCACATATTGGTTACAAATGCGACCACCGCGTTCTAAACAACAACTGAATCTGAAAACGTGAAGAAGGGTAATGACCCTCCTGACGAAGAAATGAGCCATCCCATCTGATTTATAACTGGAGCGTCTCTTCCCCTGTCCATCTAATTCCTACACCACTAAAGTGTGTTGTATCTGTACTTTGCTCCCCCGCCTGCTGTCCGGGGGAGGGAAGGGAGCAGTCCGCAACAGCAAGTGTTCAACAAAGGGGGGGATCAGTTTCAGAAGAGTCTGTAGAATGCGTTTCTGTTTTCATAGATTACATAATTTTCAACAACGTAGATTAGATTTAAAAAAGCACAATAGGAAAAATTATAGCTTTTTTTACAACATATTTATTTAGCTATTGCACTCTTAAGCAAAAAAGCATGAATACAAAATCTATTAGAATTATATATATTAAATTCTGTAATAGGTAAATAACGTGACCCCATCTTAAATAGAACGTTATCACGGCAACCTAGAATAATTACCTATCATGGGATATCATTGAATGAATTACGTATGATAGGATATAATAGAATAAAAAAAAAAAAAACATTTATTAATATCTTTTTATGTTTTGATCCTATTTTCTTAAAATTTGAAATGACTCGACAAAATTCTGCAGCGGTTATATATATTAAATTTCAAACCATTCCGTTGGGTAGTTTTTGCGCTGTTATATGCATCATACGGACGGGCGCACCAGACGACACCTACAGGTGCTACGAATTTATATAATTACGAACACACCTCTCAAAATAATGTATAAAAAAATTGATGCAAATCATAAAATAAAAGCAAATATTTAAATGCAATTTTATATTGTTCAAGTTCAAAGTTGTTACACATTTTTCAAATATGTTTTCGAGAAAAAAAGATAAATTTCAATTTAGTTAAGTACCAATATATAGAACATGTTTACTTGTTATTCAAATCAAAGCATCCACAGTTTTATCTATATTTAAATTCAATATCTGTACTATTTAATGGTTTTATCCCCATGAAAAATTCATACTTTACGTTTGTTTTATTTCCCTCTTACATTTGCTGATTCACCACGTCAATGCTGTCCCGATTTTTATATTTCCTTCTAGTGAAAAATATTTTATTTTTCCTTTTTTCAAAAAATAAAAGAAAGAAAAAAAAAGAACTATTTTACAGAACAGCGAACTTTTATGTGATGAAATGGAATATGAAGCATGAAAAATATACGAAATTTACGATTTTATTTTTCAGATTCTGGTATTCTAAAAGTTTCTAGAAACAATCATTCGGAGTGCTTCATGCTTCTTTGAGGGATAGAATTTAGCGTTGTTGAATGTTATTGAGTGAGCAAATTGAAAACTAGAGTTAAGAATAATCATAACAGCAATAAATCAATGAAATGATTTGAAGAAAGAATATACAATTTCAAAGTGTACGTGTGATATTTTCTGATTTTATTTTTAAAAACCACCGGCGTTTCCCCAGCCCATCAAAAAATAGCAAGAAGCTGGAAGAAACACCAAAATCGCAATAAAAATAACGAGAAAATTTTAAATGATTACACGAATTCCAAGTAAAATTTTTTGAATTATTTACTGAGCTAGAAGATTGAAATCGGATTAAAGCAACTAATGGGGAGAAAACGCAGCGAATTGCTACCCCCCCCCCCCCCTTAAACTCACATAAAAGAATTGCTAAAGTTTATTACGAAAATAACGAAGGACAAAAGGTAATTACGCATCATGATAATATATTAAAAACAAATTTCTTTAAAGATTGTAGCAAAATTGCCACGAAACGCGAAAAAACTCTAAAAATTGCTTGAAAATTTCGAAATTCGCTGTACGAATTCCAAATAAACTTTATATAAAAGCGGGCAAAATTTAATACATTGGGTTAACAGATTAACGCCTGATTCTTTTTAATAATGTGAAGAACATAAAAGCGGTAAAATTTAAAAAATCGCGTAAGAAAAAAAAATACTACAATGGGCTAAAACATTGTAACCGGAATTCTTTCAAAACTGATAACATATTGAGAGCCACGGTGACTGACACTGAAGCTGAAAAATTTACAATGTTTTAAGTAATTTTTAAGAAAGCATAATGCTGTAATAAATAAAAAGTAAGTAAATTTTAAATAAGTTTTCAGTAATTACATAAAACAATATATATAATTTTAATAGATTAGAGAGATAATTAGAGAGAAAAAAAGGCTATTTTAAGACTTTGATAATTTAGCGTAATGTGAATTCTCCTGTCTGTGACATGGTATAAATTTTTATCAGTCAGACCATTTTGAGGCATCTTTTTAAAACCTTTTACATGCTAGATTAATTTTAACACAATTATTCTAATCGGTAAACAAATATTAGATGTAAATTTTGGCAGAAAATTTAGATCTGGAAGATTGTGGCAAAGTTCCAGTGTGGGAAGATTGTGGAATCTTCCACACTGGAAGATTCCATGGCGGCTTCAGCCTGGAGGTCCCGGGTTCGAATCCTGGTCCGGACATTTTTCGCCCAGTTGGAAATTTACATCTAATAACATTTTACATGCTTTTATGTTTGGCATGTGTTTTTTACTCATAGTGCTATACACATCAATGTGTAATCAACAGTTTTTGTGCTTTTAGCGTGGTTTAATAGCTTTACATGTTGACGCTTCATATGAGATTATTTTTTGTAATGCAATTTTATATTCATTACACGAAAATTTTCGCGGCAAAACACTTTTACCAATTGGCTTTTTTTTTTTTTTTCAAATAAATTTTAAAACATCAATCATTTCGCCATGGTTAGGAATATATGTTGTACATACTTCGATAAAAATTCAGATATGGACGCCTTACATACAAGCATTTTCTCTCCAAATCATTCTAAATAGGAATATTTAAATTAGAATTCACTTGTATTACATAAGTTGTTCAGTTGAGAAACTGGTGTAGCTCATAGATCTTACAGATAATAGCTGTATATTTATTACTGGAACTCTTATAAACTATTTTCAAACCTTAAAATTAGGCCTACTCTGAGCAGCAGGGTCTTTGGAACCACATTTATAATTAAAGATTTCCTTACAAAATAGCGCTTGTCCAAAATACATACTATTCAGAAAATGTTTCCGGTCAGGCGTTGTTTCTGAAGGACAATCAAAACTTTCTTGCCTCATAATGAGGACTGGTCATAATTAATTTTTTCCGAAACAGTTTGTGTATTTCTGTGGGACAACAGAAACTTTTTTGCCTCATAAAGAGGGGCGATCATAGTTTTGACAGGTTTCACACGTTTCAGAGACAGATTTATTTCCGAAAACCTTTTTTTGTAAATATTCGTGTATTTCTGCGGGACAACAGAAACTTTTTTGTCTCATAAAGAGGGGCGATCATATCTCTGAAAAGTTTCACACCTTTCAGAGGAAGATTAATTTATTTCCGAAAACATTTCTTGTAAATATTGGTGTATTTCTGTGGAACAACAAAAATTTTCTCGCATCCTAATGAGGAAATGAGTTGCAGTTTTAATTTAAAGGTTTAACATCTTTACCAATACTTTTGAGAGCAACAATATTAAACTTTAGTTCATTGTTTCGGATTTTGACACGCCTTGTGTTTTTTTGGAAACCCTTCAATCTATTTTAAATTTAAATCTTGAATATTTATTTCCTTATTACAGGGTGGTAATAATTCAAGTTAACCTGTTTAGATCTCCGTAGTGTCAGTTCCGATCGACATATATCGATGAAACTTGGTATATCCGTTATATGGACAATGGGGAAAAGAAACCTGAAATAACTAGATAACAGAAATTCTGCTTTTTCAGAATTTAGTGTCGCCCCGGATGACAAAAAAATAGATGTATATTAATATAGATACAGTAGCGTTCCAATTATCCGAGTTAATCGAGCTTAAACCTTTGGAATGGATCATTTTCTTCTGATGTACTGATGGCTTACATTATTATGAAACAGTCATTATAAATGAAGTGTTAGGTGAAGATGAAAGAGCAATCGTAAAAAGTTAGAACTCTGATTTTCCTGTCAGAATGGGAAAAAAATGGCCATAATTTTTTTAAAAGTTAGAACTCTGATTTTCTGGTCAGAATGGGAAAAAAATGGCCATAATAAAAAAAAAATCCCCCCCCCCCCCCATTCTGACCAGAAACTCAGAGTTCTAACTTTTAACGACTGATCTTTCATCTTCACCTAACACTTCATTTATAATGACTGTTTCATAATAATGGAAGCCATCAGTTCATCAGAAGATTCACAGGCCTTCATTTGTTTGTATTATTAATATAGATATTTAAAATTAAATTTAGTTTCTAATATGCTCCATGTTTTATCAGAAATCATTAATTTATATTTTTTCAAAATAGTACGTATTTTAATTAATTTTTTTTCAGTTTTTCTGGGAAAATGGCAACAAAAAGATATATATTTTTCTTTCACTTTCTGCAGAAATTGAGTTCTTCCGTTGCCTATATTAAGCAAATGGCTCTAAAAACTAACAAAAAAAAATTATATCTGAAAAATAAATGGAAATGCAGTTTTCAAACAAATTGCATTAAAAAGTACTTTTTTTCCGATTACCACGGTATAAAAATTAAAAATGTGCGATGCTTAGAAGCTTAAAAAATTGCTATAAAGTATTTAATCGTATTGCTTTGTTTTACGACTGGCTTCTGTAAGGAAACGTTATTTTTTGGAGACTACACAAAATAAGCTGGGAGAAAGAAATAGCATACCGTGCCGGAGGCTAAAAAATAGTCGTTCAAATTTCGTCCGACGGATTGCGGTTTTCATCAACGAGAAAGGACGTAATGCAAATTTCCAGCGGTTTAAAAATCCAGAAGTAGCTGCCGTTAGAGAAGAAAGAACGAGCGTTGCTGTTGAAGTTGTTTTGTCAGAAAGGCAGTAATTTGTCAACTGCAGTGAGCGTATATTGAAGCTTAAAAGGATTACAAAAGCGATCAATGTCTATGCAGGCTTTGGAAAAGATTAATACTAAATTCTAAGAGACTGGGAAGTTAGGTCTGCTGAAAGGAAGAGGATCTCAAATGAAATTGCCGAACAAGTTGTTCTTGGCGTGGTCGAAAGAGAATCCGGTTACCAAAGTTCTAAGCAAGCGCAAGATCGTTCCATGTGTTTTGTCTTTCCCTTGGTCTACAGTTGAAAGGTTCTTCGATCCATTGTAAATTATCCATTGTATCCATACAAGATTCACGTTGTGAAAGCGCTGAACCCTGCAGACCCGAGCAGACGCATTCGCCAGAATAATCTTTGACAATCCATGGCTTTGGAACATTTTGTGGTCAGACAAGTGGCATTTTACACTAGACGGGGCCGTGAATACTCAGGACTGTCGTATACGGGGTACTGCAAGCACTAATGTTGTGCATGAACTGTATTTGCATCCTGATACCACCTCACTTTACTCGAGCAGTGACGGCACAGCTTCGTGCCCATTTTGGAGATGATCGGGTAGTTTCGAGAAGTTTTCCGACAACCTGGCCTCCCTGTTCTCTGGACTTGAATCACTCTGACTTCTGGTTGTATTGATTCATGAAAGATCGTATCTATGGAGGAGATATACGGACTATATACGAAGGTATACATTCGATTTGAAAGCAAAAATAACTCCTAATGTTGATGCAATTGATCAAGAAACCCTTCGTGCTACTGCTGAACGCGCTATAACATGCTTTGCACATATGCTTGACGCAAATGAAATGCACATTAAACATATGCTGTGAATAAATAAAGTTTTGTGTTTCCAGTGTGAGTTTTTCGGTCTTCATGTGCCTCCCCTTCTCACCTGAAGGCCGAAATTTGAACTACTATTTTTATTACAGCTTTCTTTTCCCCGTGGTCCGTATAACGTATATACCAGGTTTCATCGACATCTGTCTACCAGAACGGACTCTACATACATCTAAACAGGGTAACTTTAATTATAATAACCCCATTGCTTGCAACTAATGCAAAACGAATAAAGAGAAATGCAAAAATTCTTTTTAAAAATTGCTTTTTGAATAGGAAATTTCGTTATTTTTCAGAGATCTGGAGTCCATTTCTTTGATTTGCCTATTGTTGTTGTTTTTTCCGTAATTTAAAGGGAAGCTAAATATTCGGCTGTTATCTTGCTTAAACTTTCAACAATCCATAGACACTTGACAGAAACGTTCTAAAACGAACATACACGGTGTACGAAAATTGACTGACGGTATAAAATTCAATAAGTAAATCATCGTGCCTAATGTAGTTATTTTTGTAGGAGAGTAATTTGTGAAATCATGAATTAGTTTCCTATGAAAAAAAAAACTTTTATATCTAAATATGACCGATTCATAATCAGTCTTAAACTGTAGTCATTTTGAAAATAATCTCAGAATTTCAAAACTCAATTAATATTTTACAGTCACTTTATAATATTTAACTCAATAATACTGATTTGTAAATATATCATAATGATATCTTTCATAGTAAGTGGAAGTGCTTGCGGGAAGGGAGTCGAATCCAGCCTGAATGCTTTTTCACTCACTTGCAAAAACGTCAATTTATGTCATATTTTGGAATTTCAGCTTCTATGCAGAACAAAGGGTAAAAGCTTGATCGATTTCTATGTGTTGTTTTGAGTTTTTTATTATAGTTTGAGGCGTCTAAAGCCATCTGTTCGTGATATTTTGAACTAAATAAAGGGAACGGAATAAAACAAAATCGCGATCTCCTGCAAGAATAACTTCTGTAGTTCTTAACGCTTATTTTTTATTGACATTTAAAAAATCAGACCAGTTTATTATACTATGTACTTTCTGAAAATGGATATTTTATTTTTAAGTGCGTTCGTAATTATATAAATACGTAACACCTATAGTCGTCGTTCAGTCCGTCTGTCTGTCTGTCCGTCCGCATATAACAGAGCAAAAACTACCCAACCGAATGGTCTGAAATTTAAAATATATAATTGTTGCAAAATTTTGTCGAGCCATTTCAAATTTTATGAAAATCGGATGTATAGTTTAATTACAGGGACAGTCAAAATTTTTCCGTTACATTACGGCCAATGGGGAAAAAAAGGGTGCATTTTAATGATGTTACAGATTATGCACTTATGAAGTGCAAAAAAGTATATATTCAGTACAATATTCGGTGCAAAAAATATTTATAAAACTAGTTATAGTACGAACGCACCTAATTTGTCACGTTTGACGAGCAATTTCCTACTTGTTATGTTTATTTTAACCGTGATACTACTAAAAAAAAAATCCCATTGAGGATTTTTTTTTTATTTAAATATTATTACTTGGCATTATAGAGGAAATAAATAGAAATAATGGTTCTTAAAACTTTGGATTTCTATCAAAAATGTAACGTCTATATTTTGTGGGAACAGATGGACAGCCCATTTATTACAAAAAATGCAATCTTCAAAGCTTGATCGGTTTAGATCGTTAAAAATATTGTCCCTGTCTCAAGTAATATAAACCAAGTAGAGTGGAACAAGAAAATGTCTTGCTTGTCACTCAAGTTTGATTGAAAGATTAAAAAAAGCATGTAATGTATTGGTTTCGAAATCGAACTTTTAACGATTTTCTTATAGAAATACTTTCGTCTGTTAAATAAAATGATATAATTGCTTATACAGCTCAAGGGAAGGCTACGTGAAAGATGTACGACAAAATATGTGAGGAATATGACATTTGGGATAAATGCGGTTAAAATGTAGTTAATTAAAAATATATATGTCTCCTTAACCGTTTCTTTCTATGTTTTCTTTTCACAAAATAAATAAGAAATATAATGAAAGCACCACTTTTTACGAACTAAAATATTCACCTTCTTTAATGGAAAAAAATCTGTCTGTAAATAAAGCAAAGATTAGAATTTAATATTAGTGATGTCCAAAAGCTTTGAGTAGCGGAGCAAGCAAACTCTTCTGAGTCGGTAAGGAGTACGAGAAAAAATGTTGAAGGTCTGTAGCATTGCTAAATGCATAGTGTGTATCTTTATTTATTAAAAATAGAATTGTCACTATGTATTTAGGTTTTCGAAAAACATTGTTAAGAAAGTTTCAGAGCACTAATTATACAATTACTGTTACGTCATTACGTCAGCAATTTAATTTTCCGATAGTCGTTCTATTGGCATATTAAATCCATTTTTCGTAGTGTCAGAGTGCTATTTTCTTTCAGACAACGATCAAAGCGATCTTGCATTATCCCCATTTCTTCAACCCATTTCTGCCTAGCGTCCCATTTTTTGGACGCTTCGAATTTTAATAAATTTGTATATTTTCTTCTTCTTTGTAAAATGAAAATTGTATGAAATAATTATCTATAAATGTCTTTATCTGTTACTGAGAGATGACAGCATAAGATAAATATTTGTTTGCTTAAAAGAAAGCATTTTCCGGAGTTTATAGATTTTTTATTTTAATGTAAAAAGATAGTTCATTTGAGTTTTTTTTTCTCTCAAGGATCCATATAAATAAGTCATAATTTTAGCTTGAAGATTTCTTTAAAATACGTTTTTTTTTCATTGTGAAATTATAGGTTCAAGTTTTTTTTTTTTTTTTTTTTTTTTTTTTTTTTTTTTTTTATGCAGTTTTGTAACATACAAAATATAGGGCACTAGGTACGAATGGGTACATATTTTTATTAGCCATTTAGGAGACAGTTATTTCTGCAAAGTCCTTTTCAGCGTCATTTTACATAAAATAAAACGTGTGCTTTAAGTCTTAAAATTGAATTATGTTTTGTACTGCAGTAGAGTCCCGCTTAACCGAGTAATTTTCTTCTGATGGACTGGTGGCTTCTGTTATTAAGAAACAGACATTAGAAATGAAGTGTTAGGTGAAGATGAAAGAGCAGCTGTAAAAAAAAAAAAAAAAAAAAAAAAAAAAAAAAAAAAAAAAAAGGCCATCCCCCCCCCCCCCTTCCATTCTGGCCAGAAAATCAGAGTTCTAACTTTTTACCGCTGCTCTTTCATCTTCACCTAACACTTCATTTATAATGGCTGTTTTATAATAATAGAAGCCATCAGTCCATCAGAAGAAAATGAAGTAATGGAAATGCCGGGGGCGACACTAAATTCTGAAAAAGCAAAATTCCTGTTCTCTAGGGTTTTTTTTTTTTTTTTTTTTTTTTTTTTTTTAATGCGACTACTTTGTGAGCTCTTTCTTGCAAATCCTACTCCTTTATCAAAATATCTTCCATTTTTATGAGTTTTTAAAGCTGTAACGAACTTTTGGCTCACCCGGTGTATATACATATATATGTGCGTGTGCGTGTAAATACACATTTAAGAAAAAAAAAAAAAAATTAGAAAAGAAGTGCAGTTCTGTGTACCGGACCTTCAGAAGTATAAAAAAGTAGTTAAATCCTTCAAGAAGAAACAGAATTTTACAAGCAAGGAACTTAATAAAAAGTAGAAGGCGTGAAATGCTCCCCATCGACACCGCATGAATAAAGTTAGGCTGTAAATCCCTTTTCATTTCAACATCTAAAATGAACAAAACTTTTTCCAGAATCCTTGCAGTAAATGCATGTTTTTTTTTTTTTTTTTTTTTTTTTTATCCATTCTGTTCTTTCTTTGGTACATCATCGATCAGTAAAGTATTTTCCTACCTCCGTCTCTGCTAAACATAAAATAACAAGCTCGCCACATCAGCAAAATTTGTGTTAGGTTCAATATGTTTCTTGTATGTAAAAGTTTTGAGTTTGCTTTTTCAATCATGCACAGAAAACGAAAGAAAATCATTACTTAGTTCAAATTCAAAAAGGGGTTTCTTTTTTCTGAGTTCTCTACAATTTTCATTTCATATACCCAAGAAAGATTATTTTTGGCTGATTTTATTAAGTACTGTTTCTCATTTTTACTTTTTCTAATATTAGTTAGAAAATAATCGAATTGGAAAAATTTTAGACATTCAATAAATTAAAGGACTGTCACGTCTTGAAATTTAACATCACACATGTAATAAAAAGTTTTACTTAAAGATGCATATTATGCACAAAAGGTAAAATTTTCAAAACATTAAAAATAATAAAATTTTAAAAGCCTAAAAACCGGCAACTTTCAACCACTCTCTGGCCATCATCAAGGTCATACTTCAGTATTGAGAGACACAAAATGATTTTTGTCTTGAAATTTATTTTCAATGCTTTGAAAATTTTTACCATTTGTGTATAATATACGTCTTTAAGTGTACTTTTTTATTATATGTAAGATGTTTAGACTTTCAGTTTTTGATGGATTATTTCGCTTGAGCACAATTTGACTAATTTTGAACAGATGTTTGTCTGTATGTATGTCTGCCAATGTGTCACACAACTATATGGTATCTATAATTCAAGACTTAATCAGTCGTGTTTCAGAGAATTTCATATTTAGTTGGACCTTTATATAAAGTGTTGCTCATTAAATTTTATCCACAAGCACAACAGATGGTGCTATGTTTTCCACAATGTACAATATGTTAAAAGAAAAAAAGATGATGGATCTAACTCCAGTTCTAATTAATGTAAACAAGTTGGAAATTGCTCGTCAAACGTGGCAAATGAGGTGCGTTCGTACTATAACTAGTTTTATAATTATTTTTTGCACCCCATATTGTACTGAATGTATACTTTTTTGCACTTCATAAAGCGCATAGTCTGATACATCATTAAAATGCACTTCCAATAATTTTTTCCCATTCCCCGTAATGTAACGGAACACTTTTGACTGTCCCTGTAATTAAACTATACATCCGATTTTCCTAAAATTTGAAATAGCTCAACAAAACTTTGCAACAATTATATCTTTAAAATTTCAGACCATTCGGAAGGCTGTAATATCATTAAAATGCACTTGCAATAATTTTTCCCATTGGCCGTAATGTAAAGAAAAACTTTTGACTGTCCCTGTAATTAAACTATACATCCGATTTTCCTAAAATTTGAAATGGCTCGACAAAATTTTGCAACAGTTATATCTTTAAAATTTCAGATCATTCGGAAGGCTCTAATATCATTAAAATGCACTTGCAATAATTTTTCCCATTGGCCGTAATGTAAAGAAAAACTTTTGACTGTCCCTGTAATTAAACTATACATCCGATTTTCCTAAAATTTGAAATGGCTCGACAAAATTTTGCAACAGTTATATCTTTAAAATTTCAGATCATTTGGAAGGCTCTAATATCATTAAAATGCACTTGCAATAATTTTTCCCATTGGCCGTAATGTAAAGAAAAACTTTTGACTGTCCCTGTAATTAAACTATACATCCGATTTTCATAAAATTTGAAATGGCTCGACAAAATTTTGCAACAATTATATATTTGAAATTTCAGACCATTCGGTTGGGTAGTTTTTGCTCTGTTACATGCGGACAGACGGACGGACAGACGGACGGACTGAACGACGACTATAGGTGCTACGTATTTATATAATTACGAACGCACCTAAAAAGGAAATATTCTCTTTTAATTCGGATGAAATCCTTTGTAATCGCATGTAATTTATTTTTTTATAAATATTTTTCTATGTATTAAAAATTGCATCAACTCTTTTTTCTTTCAAAAGGTTCAATCTTCCTTATACACCATAGATTAGTTGCTTGAATCAAAACAGCCGGGTAATACTACAGTTTTTTACTTAAATCTTCATAGAATTAGAAGATTTTTTTGTGGATAATAATGTTAAATACATGCGACAAACTTTAATTTAATAACTTCCAAAAATTCATCCATTTGACTTTTCTTTTTTATAATTTCTAGGTAATCGAACCCGGACTTCCAGGGTCACAGACTATAGATAAAAACTATTTTTTTTAAAACCATTTTGTTTCATTTATATATATTTTTATTATTTAGGAAGTTTTAATTTTTTATGCAATATTAGCCGTAAGAAAATACTACAATCTTTACGTTGTTTTAAGGATAAGCGGATTAACATTTCGTAATCGAGCTCACCATGATAAATTAAAAAAATATTTCATGCTTGAAAATTATTTTTTTAACTATAGACAATCAGTAAACGGAGATGAAGTTTGTAAACGAATTGTTTTATTTTTCTTATTTGGCGGTGTGCAAATTTTAATTGTTCGACTACATATATGTTAAATTTGTGTTTATATATACAGTGGAACCCGGTTAAGACGCTCACGGTTAATACGCGATCCCGCTTAATACGCGGATTTTTCCCGGTCCCTTGAATATCGCCCATAAGGCTAATGTAAAAATATCCCGTTTAATACGCGAATGGTTAATACGCGATCCCGCTTAATACGCGAGAGATTTTCGGTCCTTTGAGGCAAAAAAATCACGCTTAAGACGCGAATTCATTGATCAAGATGCGAATTCCTTGTTTCTTCTTCAGTGTTGCCAATTTATTAGATTTTTTTTATATTCAAATAAGAAACACTGCTTACGAATAGTAATATTTATTTTATTTAATAACAGATTAATTAAGGCGAACATTACTAATCGAAAATAGTGAGAGATATTTGAATTTTAAAAAACCCGCTAAATTAGCAACACTACAATTCTTGTTTGATACTGCGTCCTAACATTCTTTTATCTTTAGCTTCCTGTATGTTTTTACTGTAGTAGAGAGAGATAGACGAATTCAGGATACTCAGATACGTCATGAAATTATTACGATTAAAGATTAGTATACCTTGTTAGTGAGATTTTAAATGTACGTTATATCCTACTATGTTTCATTATACAGGCAAAAAAATGAAACTCGTAAAAATTAAATACGACTGCGGTTGCTTAAATCTTTTATGTTTTCTTTACTCCTTGCTAAACTAACAATATTTTTTACACAAATACTATTAGTCCGGATAGTTTTTCTTATAAAAAAAAGAAGGACAGATTATAATTGTACTCATTATCACAAGTACTAAATGTGATTTTAACAAGTGCTTTAAAGGTAATTTTTTTTTTTTAGTTCTGTTAAAAAATTAGTCTAGCATGAAATTATTTTTTTTTATTTTTGGTTGCAGCGTATAATAAAGCCATAATAAAGCCGCTTGAATTTACTTTTTGTTTCCAGTTATTAATCCATGTGGCTCTATGAAAAGAAACAATGAGCTAAAGTTAAGTTCAATTAAATTTTAATCTAAGTATAACTAAAAGATACAAATTTCGATCGTAAACATATAAATGAAAGTTCTAAAGTTCATTTAGACGATTAGATGTAGTAAATAAGCCCAGTTCCTGCAACATTATACAAATCACGTTTAATACGCGATCCCGCTTAATACGCGACTTTTACCCACTCCCTTGAAACGCGTCTTAACTGGGTTCGACTGTATATATTATTTTTTTACATATTTGCAGAGGAATTTCTAATTTCCTTGTGGAAAATTAGTCAGAAAAAAGTTCTGAGCAATTTTCATCGCTTTATGTGCAAAATGTTTATTATTACCCCATATAGCACGAAAGCTCCCGAAAATTTCCCCAGGAGCTCCAAGTCATCGCAAATTCCTCCTGATAGTAAAATGACAAAATGCGGAAATCCTGAAGAATAGACTTTTAATATTTCCTCAGGATTGAGCTTCCCGTGACGTTCTACGGAGCAACGTCCGAGGACGTCAGTCCTGGGGAGGTACCTGGGAAGCCATTCCTTGGGAGGTCATTCCTGGGGAAATATCTACAGGGCTTGTACGAGTGCCGTTATAGTGAAGGCAAAATATCAGTATCTTTTTATAGAAAAATAAATCAAGTTTAAACGCGCGAAATTTCGCCTTATTTCAGGGGAGATTTTCAATAAGAAAATACTGGTACCGAAGAATTTCTTAGTCTGGAAATTCAAGGACCCGTACGAATCTTGATCTAGGAAGTAATTCCTGGGGAAGTACCTAGGAATCCATTCCTGGGGAATTATTTAAGAAGTCACAGTGTTGGCGCCATCTCATGAGTGATTCTGGAATACAATAATCAGTTTTTTTTTTTTTTTTTTTTTTTTTTTTTTTTTTTTTTTTTTGTGTTAAAAATGTGAATTGGATTTCATCGGATTCAATTTTGATTGAAGTCTTGATTTGATTGAAGTTTTACATTACTAATTATCGATTTATTTGTCTTAGTACATCAGATAACTATTAAAAACTTTTATTTATTTATATTCATTGGGATAACTTTTAACATTTTACAGTTTAATTAAATATTTTAATTGTTTTAATTAAATATTTCAATTAACTTAATCCATTATTTGAAATAATGATTATTATTACATATGTTTAGATCTGAATTTTGTTTGTTTATTATTATTTTATTAACTCTTAAAAAATATCATATATATTTCTTTTTTACTACTATTACTTTTTTATTAATCAAGGAACTATTTTAATTTATTTAAATTAACTAGGTAATAAATTTCTAAATAGAGGACTGATCTGTACCATATAATTTTTCTGCTATTTAACCCTTTAGCGGGCGGTGTTTAAAAAAGGACACCTAATTTTAATTCCAAAACTGACAAACGGTATCAAGAATATTTAATTAAAATTTTCATTTTATATAGTACGGGAAAATAAGCAAGTTTTTATTTTCTAATAAATTAATTTGTAAATTCTGATGTCAGTCCATCATTTCATCATTTTACAAACAGACTTGCTCATCGCTGGAAAGGATTAAAGGTTAAAATATCTATACTAATAAAAAGAGAGCGTTTCTTGTTGTTGCGTGTGTGCGACGGCTATAAAATTCTACCACAAGTAAAATCCGCACACTTTAAAGCTCTGAATTCCCCATTTTGTCAAGATATGGAAAAGCTTATAACACAATTTCAAGAGCGTACATTTTACGTTGAAATGGCGCATTTGTTTTTAAAAATATAAATTATGCGGGGTCCCGATACGACTTTTGTTTAAAAGTATAAATTATTTGGGTAAAAGATATAAAATCATACAAATTCCAGGGTTGTTTAAATTTATTATCCCTGGGAAACACTGTTCACCTCATCTGAAGAGAAAATATTCGCTAAATAGAAAGTGTCCAGTATTATAAAGTTTTTGTTATAGTTAGCTGTTTTGCTAAATTCTGTTTTATTTTATTTTTATTTATTAATTTTTTTTTTTTTTTTTGCGCATAAGTTTGATTTATTAATTATTTTTCTGTTACCTTTTTCATATTTCTTTACGTAATATTATTACTTATATTCTTAATAATAAAAGTGAAGTCTCCATTTTTCGAACTTCAGAGATATATATAACATATGAATTCAGAAAATATAGATAACTATTTATTTATATGTTCTAAATAACAATATTTTCTAAATTTCTGCAGAATTCTGAAGCCAAACGTATTTTTCACTGACTATTTAATAACTTCAATCTAGGAAATCTACTTTCTATTTATCGAACATTTTATTTTAAGTATTTTATAATAAATTATTTTTTATGGAGATTTTCTACTCTTCTTTTAGTTTGAAAATATGCCTAATCAGGAAAGTGAGAACTTTTACTCGTTTGTCAGTGAAGCCACAGGTAACAATAAATGCAATATTTATCTGTGAGTAGACCGTGAATAATACAGGCCCGCCTCCAACCACTTTTGTCAGGTGAAGAATGTGTAGCTTGTCGGAATGCGTACAATCATTGAAAGGGAGAAAACGCGTTATTCCGAAAATGCAGTAAACAGTTTAATTTTTTGCTCTGGGATAACTAAGGGAAAATATCTGAGGATATATTAGATATCAGAAATCTCTAAAGAATCGACCAAGGTTATTTTCACTGAAAAAAAAAAAATATATTGCTTTAAGAAGATTTTTGAGTATGAAATCACACAATAATTTGATGACCATCATAAAAAGAACTGATATTTTAAATCAAAGTATCCGTACTTTTAGACATTTTAAATCTTCTCAGATACATATTAGCTTTTTTAACTAAAATTATATTATATTTCAAGAAATCCCCCAAAAATATTTCACATCGTTAATTAAATGAAAAATAGTACATAATGAATTTTCTATGCATTGAATCTTTTGTCATAACTTTTAAGATCTATAAATGGAGATTTAACATTGAATTAGTTTATTTATTACAATAAGAAAATAAAATTGTTTTATTGCAAACCTGAATTTTATTAACAGTTTTTAATTTTACACATTTTTATCTAACTCAACATGTTTTTGGTATGTAAAGATGGAATTTTGCTATCAATTTTTAACCCACTTCCTGATAAGCTAGAATTATAAAAAGTATATTCAAATGTGTGCAGGCTTTAAAGGGGAAAAAAAGGGAGGATATGATTTTATAATAGAAATCAATGCCTATGGCAAATTGATTTATTACAACGGAAACTTTTGGGGCGAAAACTTATGAATTGCAGTCAAAAGATTAGACGTGATTTCCAAAAGCAAAATTAAATCCTTATAAAAGAGTGGTATTTTTTTTATCTTTCTATTTTTATATTTTTTGTATGTAAAGATGGGATTTTGTAATTAATTTTAATCCACTTTCTAATATGCTAGAATTATGCAAATTTGTACAAAGAAATATTTACAATGACAATTCGGCAATTGGAAAAAAAACAATGGATTTACTTATGCGCAAATAAAGACTCGCGAAAATAGGTCAAATAGCTGAAAACTGCAACAATGAAAGCTTTCAAAGACTACGAAGTAGAAAATAAATTATAAATAAAAAAAGAAGTTTGTAATGTTTTTTTAAGTATGCTTTTGTCAGTTATTTTTTCCAGATTATATTAAGATATATTCGTTTAGAAATCAATATAGAAATCGTAAAAATATAGTTTGAATAATGTTAACATTTTTCCTGTTGCCCTGTCTAAAAATAAATAAATAAATAAATAAATAAATAAAAAATTCTGTATTTTTTAATAAATTCACTTAATAGCATTTTCTATCAGGCGTAAAAAAAATCAGTATTTTGTCATAATTGATATCGCTTCCCATGACAAATTAATGCATTGTAACGGAAATTTTTGAGAAAAAAACAAAAAATGAAAAAAAAAATAAAAATGTAATTTAACAAATTACAACGACCATTTGGAAAATGATTTTTTCAAAGACTAAAATTTAAGACATAAAAAATAGCACGGAGTTGATCATACATTATGTACGCCATGAATTAAACATTAATAGTGTTATTACACGTAAAAATTGCAAGCGACGGAAATCGCCTGCGACTCGTACCTATTATCCACCTGAAACTTATGTATTATCCAAGCATTTCATTGGCTGTTCGGGAAAAGGCTTTTCCATCGTCAGATTTCCAAGAAATCTGACAACTTATTTTAAATGAAATTTCATTCTTAAACTTCTAAACACCCCACAATATTACTTTTTACACCGTCGTATAGAGAAAAAAATGTACTTTTAAATGCAATCTGTTTGAAAGCTGTATCTCAATTTATTTCTGAGTTATTAATTTTTTTTTGTAGTTTTTATTACTTTTTTGTCATATTGGCAACAGATCTCTGTTGAAAGTAAACGGAAATACATATTACTGTATAGACCAATCAGGAGACGAATAAAATGCGGATTAAACCAATAAAAACATTCAAATATGCTTTTGATTTCCCATCCTGACGAGAACAATAACCATTTTTCCAAATGGTTAAAAAAAAAGTGTGATTTTTAAATACTAAATTTTTATATTTATTAATTTTATACTTATTCATATTTAACAAAAAACAATTTTTGTAGATAAGAAATATCCATATTTTAAATATCAAAAGCTGCAAAACATTATTGTAATTTTTAACCGACTTCAAAAACGGAGGAGGTTCTCAATTCGACGCGTATTTTATATACTATATATATGTGTGTGTATTTACTCCAAAACTATGCGACCGATTCTTATGATTTTTTTAATATTATTTAAAGAGGATACTATCGCATATGATCCAATTAAATTTCATCAAAATTGATTCAATACTTTTTAGAAATTCAACTACGATCAAAAATAAAATTAAACATATGAAAATATTTCAGTGAAGTCGTTATTTTATTTTATTTTATATTATTTTATTGTATTTTATTTATTTATTTGTTTATTTTAATTAAAATATTTATGTATAATTATGAATAACTATAACTACACTAAAGTATAACTATATGATATACAGGGTGATTCAAAAAAGATTGGAAAAATTTTAAGAGGTGATAGTACACACCTAAACAAACATTTTGTATCAAAGAATGCATGGTCGAAAACTAAACGTAAAAAAGTTAGAGGGCGCCAAAAGTTATGTTCTTATACGAGGCAAAAACACACAATGAACGATTAAGTTAAGTTACGAAAACAAATTTAATTGCATTTGATTACAATAAGTGCTCAAAACATTGTCCGCCAGCTGTTATGCACGCAGTACAACGGCGAAGAACAGATTGGCGAATTTTCTGAAACACACCAGGCACCACCGCGCTCGCCAGATGTTTCATGTCTCGATTTTTTTTGTGGGGACAGCTAAAGGCTCTTGTGTATGAGACTCCCATTGAATCCGCTGAAGAACTTGTCGCCAAGCTTTCGGCTGCTGTAGGGTAAGTTCGCGATATGCCTGGTGTGTTTCAGAAAATTCGCCAATCTGTTCTTCGCCGTTGTACTGTGTGCATAACAGCTGCCGGTCAATGTTTTGAGCACTTATTTTAATCAAATGCCATTAAATTTGTTTTCGTAACTTAACTTAATCGTTCATTGTGTGTTTTTGCCTCGTATAAGAACATAACTTTTGGCGCCCTCTAACTTTTTTACGTTTAGTTTTCGACCATGCATTCTTTGATACAAAATGTTTGTTTGTGTGTGTACTATCACCTCTTAACATTTTCCCCATCTTTTTTGAATCACCCTGTATAACTATAGTTTCATTTAGAAATTTGAAAATTAAAAGACATTTATGTTACAATAAATATTTATTGATACCCTATTTTTAGTTATAAATTTAAAATTGTACCTAATATATATCAAAGACTATGGAGTTTTATTTGCAATAAAATATACTTAATTCTTGGTATACGAGGGATATAAAATATGTATGTTTTCCATTTACTGACTTTCATAAACGGAAAACAAAAAATGCATGAATACCTTATAAATGATGCTTGTTCAACAGCCCTGTAGCAAGATCGGTAGAGTGCTCGTCCAGTATCTGTGAATGCTCAAGATCAAATCCCGGAGGTGGAAAAGGTAAGGAAATAATTCCCATGATATACAGCCTACACATTCTGTGTGCTTGGTTAATAACCGTGTCCATGACGTATAAATCCGGTTGATTAATTTAAATTCTTGAAAAATATTTTGTGAATTTATTTCTATTAACTAATTAATTACTTTTATATTACGTCAAATAATCATAACTTTGAAGTTTTTTAAGCACATTAAGTGACCTTTAAGTTTCCCAAATTTCTCCAATATCACTTCCTAAAATCCTCCCCAGAATCTCCTGGGGAGGAATGAGAGGTACGTCCTGGGGAGCTCTCCAGTATGCTATAAGGTGGACATTTTCTGTTCCTGAGAAGCTCCCGGCGACATTTTTCTGCCTCCTGGGGGATGCCTGGGGGATGATGGGTTTTTATTGTCAATCCTCCTGTGGATGACCTGGGGAAGCAAATGTGCTATATGGGATTATGCAACTGAGCCGGCAAGTTAGATTATTAAAAAGCAGAAGAACCAACGTTTAAAAATGCACAAATAATACATGAAATTCATGATTCATGTATTCATTTTTAAACGTTGGTTTTTCTGCTGTTTAATATTGTTGCACAAAGGCTTTATTTGCTATTTTTAAGTTAGATTATGTTAGAGGTAAATTAGAAAAATTCTTGCTTGAAAATTATTTTAAAAAACATAATAAATCAGTCAATTAAGATATAGTTTTCAAACAAATTGCACTTGAAAGTAGATTTTTCCTTCACTATACGATGTCTTAAATGAAAAATGTATGGTGGTTAGAAGATTAAAAAAAACGCAGTAGCGAAAATTCTGAAACAGAAACTTAATCGTGAAGTGCTGGCATTCGCAAAATGACGTCGGCGTTACGCACAGATACATTTGTCCTTCATAACATAGATATGCAGTACCTAATCCAAACATCTTCCAGGGTCCTTATCTATTCAAAAACATATTTTTTAGTATGCATATTATTAATAGATTCATACTCGAAAACATATTTTTAGTTATGAAATTTATTAATAAATTAAATAATTTAAAAAATATGTATTATGAGCTATATTATTTTCTTACAAAAAAATGAATCACAGTAATAAAAAGCATGAGTGTGTAAATGAATACCTATCATTAATTTCATAGATATACAGAAAGTTTGTTTTTCGTTGGTCATATTGGACCGTATACTATTATTAAAACACCCACAAAAAACGAGGTCTGAGAAAGTAACCGGTATAAAATTATTCTATTTTCCTACATGAAAAATGAGTTTATTTTACAAGTAAAAATTGTATATGATTTTTTTCTGTTAAATAATCTCGTCTTCTCCGTACTTTTCATCGTAGTCCAATTTTAACAATTTTTTCGTGAAATTCTCTTTGCTTCATAATTGTTAGCGTTTAATTAAAGTTTCCATATACACTAGTTCGTACATTAGTTTACAGAAAAAATTAAGGGACAAACACAGTCTTCTAATTTATGTCTATTAATACAATTCATGAGTAGTCAAAAGAAACTGACAAAAACGCCAGGTGTAGTAAATAGCTATTGTACCAGAAGCAATAGCTATTCGATGTGAAGTTACAAATGTTACTGTCACTACGGCTAAATGATATCATCGAGATATATTTTATTCATCCTATTGGGACTCTCTTATGTGACCGTCATTTAATGACTCAAATGTGAAGTTACCGTTTCATGGTGGGAAGTCATCAGGTCAGTTCATTTGATGTCACTTGTTGACTAGTAAGTATAAAATCTCTTCTTGACTTTGACGTGTCTCTTATTGGAAGACTTTACTGTGAAGTCACTAAAACCATTGCATTGTGGCGAGTCACCAGGTGATTTCATTTTGATATTACTAGGGGACTCGTCACAAGGCAACAGTCAAGATGACGTCACAGAAAAATCACCATTTGACGATATTCTGAGTATACTAACGAGACTGGTGAAAGCAACCACATTTTGTTTATTGTAGAGGTGACTGAAGCACTTAGCATTTTTGACATTATAGAGGATTAGCACAAATGAAAGACCGGATATTAAAAATTCATATTTCAAAACTATTACACATATTATAATAAGTGATATATGGAAATAAATAAGAACATTCGAAGTTTTTTCCAGTGCATCAAGGCTGCATTATTTAGTATTTTAATTAATCATTTATGACTTACAAGAATCGTTGACTGTGCAAAACTGCTAAATGTGTGGGACGAACTTGATTAAAAATTAGGTGTTTGTCGTATTACGAAAGCTTCAAACATCGATGATTTGTAACTGAAAAAAAATCTTGGAATGTTCTTCTTTATTTTCATATATCACTAATTATAATATGTGTAATAGTTTTGAAAAAATATATTTTTTAAGTTCTGCGATTCATTTACGCTAACACTGTACTAAGTCGCATTAAGAGGCTGTAGAATAAAGGAATATATGTTTCCTACATCTAAGGACTGAGAACAAATATTTAAAAGATCTTTGATTGGTGGAATTCAAACTGATATCAACTGGAGTATATACAGACAGTGACAAAATCGTATTTTTGGGAATCACGTGAGGTAAACTATCACACGGTGTGTTTTCGATCATTTTGCTTACGAAATATCTATTTATGAGTACGTATCACATATTGCCTATGATAGGATAGAAAGTTTGATTGCAGCTTTATTTGCCTAAAATTTTCCAAGCTTTCAATAATAGTTGAAAGCAAACCATCAGAGTGTTTCATATTTAAATTTCTCATAACATTTCATTTAATGAGGACATAAATAAAATGTTGGTAACTATTGGTAAATTAAATGTTAGGTACCCACGGATAAAAGTACTTATAACTTTTATCCTCAAAAACCATCATAAGTTTCATTCCATTAACATTTCAAATTAGTCGATCCATTTGACTATATTTGTTTCCTATATTCTTATTCAACGATATATTATCTATTAAAATAATCATGCAAACCTTGAAAGAGCAGTCAATCAAATTCAATATTACATTTTCTGCTGTATTCTTGATAAATTGTGCTATTTAGCATTATATAATCTGCTAGAAATTGAAGCATACTTCAAAAACAATATTCCAGCTAAATAATTTATAATCAACCGAAAAAAGAAACACAAGATTATCATTCTACAAAAAAGTAATGCTTTAAAACTTTTATTTACATTTAATTTAATTTTATCATTTAACGAAATTTATACTTCGGATTTTACATATTTAAGTCGATCCAAATATATTTTATATATTAAACGAAAAACTTAAAATAAAAAAGAATCTTTAATCATTTCAGGATCTCAAGCACAATAACAAAAATTCTGAAAAAATAGAAAATAGTCTTTGTCATCCTGGAGAGCTATCGAAAAAATTTTGATTGTCAAAATATGTTGATTTTTCCCGTTCCAGATACCTTCAGTATTTGAATGAAAGATGCTGTCGATAACTTTTAGCTTTAGAATTCCATTTCCATTTCACCTACACAATTCCAATTTGCCACCTGCGTTGCTTAAAAATAGCCTCATGAAATTCTAAAACGCTTTGTAATTCTGAAGATATTCTCTTGGTATTCAGTTTTTTTATCTTCTTTTTTTGGATTCTGACTCCAAAATTGCTTCTAAAGGTAATTTCCTTTTCTTCTCTTCTTCCTGCGTTTATCTGTTTATTGATATACATACGCAAAAAGCACCCCAATATGCAAAACAATATTAGATCAGTTATTCCTTATAACGTTTGTAATGTTGTTCAGTATTGGAAATATTGGGCTGGAATGTTATATGGGCATTTCTTAAAAATAATTTTATAAACTTTGAAAACATATTGTAATTCTGAAGATATCACTTTGGTATTCAGTTTTTATCTTCTTTATTTAGGATTCAGACTTCAAAATTGATTCTAAAGATAATTACCTTTCCTTCCCTTCTTCTTGCGTTTATCTGTTTATTGATATACGTATGCAAAAATATCCCAATAAGCAGAACAATATTGGATCAGTTATTGTTTGTAATGTTGTTCTATATCGGAAATATTGGACCGAAATATTATATTGGCATTTCTTAAAAATAATTTCATAAACTTTGAAAACACATTGTAATTCTGAAGATATTATCTTGGTTATCAGTTTTATATTCCTTTTTTTAGGATTCGGACTTCTAAATTGATTCTAAAGGTAATTTCCTTTTCTTAGCTTCTTCCTGCGTTTATCTATTTATTGATATACTTACGCAAAAGCATCCAATAAGCAAAACAATATTGGATCAATTATTGTTTGTAATGTTTATAATGTTGTCCAGTATCTCACAACTGAGCCATCCCGTGCGAATCTGGAGGACTAATTCTCCCAACTATCCTGCGATCATTAAAGTTTAGTTGGCTGAATTAGTCCTACAGATTCTTCCACGGAGCTTCTCTTCCAATGTCGGAAACAGCCAGAAATCACATGATACGTGATCTAGACTGTAAAGAGGATGTAGCAAGTTTTTAATATTGCATTTAATAATATATTGCTAAACAGAATTAGCGACATGCGGGCGAGCATTGTCGGGATATAATGTCCAATTCCCTACCAGTTCATAACGCTTTCTCGATATGTGTTGTCGCGAAATTTTCAAAATTGAAACATATACTCACCATTTACAATAGTTTTTGGAGGCGCAACATGGTGACAGGTAACACCTGTATGATCAAAGAAAATAATAATCATGACTTTTCCAGCAGATTTGGTTTGTCGGATTTTTTTCCTAGTCGGATAATCAGTGTGTTTCCATACACTTGTTGCGGGCTTAGTAAGGGAGATCAAAACGGTGCACCCAAATTTCATCACCTGTTAATACAGAAATTTTGATCATGTTGAAGCAAGTGTTTCCACTCACAGCATTAGTGAATTCTTGCCTGCATTTGTTTTTTAGTAAGGTGATGAGGGACCTATCTGGAACAGACATTTCAGATTAAATCGAAGGGTAATCTGTTGAGCTGATTCATATAGCAGACTAGATAAAATGATCATTAAAGATTAGTAGGGTGAAATAGTCCTCCAGATTTGTCCGGGATGTCTCAATTGGGAGAGCATTGGCGGCTTCAGCCAAGACGTATCTGGTTCGAGTCCTGGGTGGACTTTTTACACCCACTTGGAAATTTACAACTGTTGATCAAAATTTGATTTAACGCATTTTAATTGCGAACCAATTACATATTGCAGAGTAGACATATCAGATGAAACAAAAAATGAGTTATTTGTGGAAAATATATTTTAAAGACCTCATCTGAACTCTTTTTTTATTCATCAGGTTATTTTTTTAAATTTGCATAATACTATCTCACTGAAATTTCTTCTATAGTGTCGTTAAATACATTTATACCTGGGCTGACAAAAATAATTCAATCAGGAATTCGCTAGCTGAAATCTTCGTTAACTGAAACCTGATTTTTTCTCCAATTACAATACGATTACACTACGTTATCTTCCCCATCCAATAAGATATTCGTCAGCCAAATCCATCTTCGTTAGCTGAGTCACAACAACAGAGTAAACATTATTCTTTTGAGTTCAGCGAAGATGTACCTGGTTCGAATCCTGGCCCGGACTTTTTTCACCCACTTGGAAATTTACAACTGTTGATCAAAATTTGATTTAACGCATTTCAATTGCGAACCAATTACATATTGCAGAGTAGACATATCAGATGAAACAAAAAATGAGTTATTTGTGAAAAATATATTTTAAAGACGTCATTTGAACTTTTTTTTATTATTATTATTCTTCAGGTTATTTTCTGAAATTTGTATAATACTATCTCACTGAAATTTCTTCTATAGTGTCGTTAAATACAGGATACCTGGGCTGACAAAAATAATTCAATCAGGAATTCGCTAGTTGAAGTCTTCGTTAACCAAAACCTGATTTCTTCTCCAATTAAAATAAGATTACATTACGTTATCTTCCACATCCAATAAGATATTCGTTATCCAAATCCAACTTTATTAGCTAAGTCCCAACAATAGAGTAAACATCATTCTTTTGGCTTCAGCCAAGACGTATCTTGTTCGTGTCCTGGGTGGACTTTTTTCACAATCTTGGAAATTTACAACTGTTAATCAAAATTTAATTTAATGCATTTCAATTATCAACCAATTACATATTGTAAGTATACATATCAGATGAAAGAAAAAATGTATTATATGTGAAAAATATGTTTTAAAGGCCTCATTTCAACTTTTTTTTTATTCATCAGGTTATTTTCTGAAATTTTCATAATATTATCTCACTGAAATTTCTTCTATAGTGCCGTTAAATAGAGTACGTTGCACCTTAGCTGACGAAAATAATTCAATAAGGAATTCGCTTGCTGAAATCATCATTAATGCTGTTCTTAACTGCTCTGCTCAACAAGCGCAAAATGTTTTGACACATTTAAAAATAAAATTTTTACCGAAAGATTGGAAATAAATAAAAAATAGAAAATTGGAAAATAGAAAATTGGAAAGCGTGACCATGGAAACGATTTGGAATCGATCTGTGTTTTCCATATCTTGATCAATAAATTACCTATTGAGTTATAAGCATTTTTGATCACGTGACAAACACTTTTTCAACCTTTCTTCAGTTTATTCTTCTTTCGCGCGGAAATTCAGTTCAAAACGCCCACTTTGACACTATTTTCTGAAAGACCTATTGAGTTTGTAAAAAAACGGAAAAAAAAGCTCGATTACATAGTTTCTAAACAACAAAAACTTGCTAGTTTCATGCATTTCCGAACAAAAATAAATTAAAACTTTTGTCTGAAATTGGCCCTTTTGGATTAGAGAACAGCCTTAACCGAATCCTGATTTCTTCTCCAATTAAAATACGATTACACTACGTTAGCTGATGCATCCAATAAGATATTCCTTAGCCAAATCCATCTTCGTTAGACGAATCAGAACAATAGAGTGCACATTATTCTTCTGACGAAACGTTCATTTTCAGACGTACTCTTATCAGAGATACCACTGTCTATATTATAAAGAACAGAAGTACCTGTGCTTAACGCTGATGTCATTTTGAGGGAGGCAACAGCAAAGGATTAAATTTTGCTTTTACTGCAATTTTTTTAATTTCTAAATATCGCAAATTTTTATTTTTTACATCGCGGAATAGGGAAAAAAATGTACTTCCCAATGTATTTTATTTGAAAACTGTATCACAATTTGTTTGAAAATTGTATTGCTATTGACTCAATTTTTATTGTTTTTAAAATAATTTTCAAGCCAGATTTTTTTAAAAATCCATCTCTATCGCGTGCAGTCGATTACGAGTGTTATACTTTACTAAAATTTTATACTTTAATAAAATAGCTCAGTATTTGTTTGAGCTTATATTCCAGTACACAATTAAGACAGTCATCCATCAATAAATAAAACAATAAAATATAAATATAAAACAATTTTACAACATGAAATCAAAGCATATAAATAAAATACAAATTTAAGAGATGAAATCAAGCTACGTGCTTAAACCACTGAAATGAACAGAATCAAAAAGGATGATTGTAAATAGAAATAATCTTTATCGATTTCATTAGGCTGTTAGGTCCTGGCACCACGCTAATACGATAGTATCGCTTGTAATAAATTTAAAATTTTGTTGATCGCAATATGGCTATTTTTCAGATAAATATGATTTTTGGTATTGTGAGCGGACATTAACAAAATATGTATATTAAATGTAAAAAACCTATTAGAGTTATAAATTTTAAAGAAATGGTTTTTACCTACACTCTGTTACCCGGGGATACCGGGTTTGTATCCTTACATTTATACTATCGCAAATAACACTTTAATAAAAATAAATTATGTTCCACATAGGACATTCATCCCAAATGCCCCTTGTTTAATTAACTGTATTTAAAACGGAACTGACGAAACTAAAGTCTTACATCGATGAAAAAGGAGTTAAAAATTTGTTAATTATCATTTTCAATTCAAAGCAGCTACAACATAAATGTGCAGGGTGTGTTACAATTCCCTCCGGGGCTTTGAAGTATTATAAAAAAATATATATTATTAATACACCAATAAAGTTGACTTTACTGGAAAAAGAAACATTACAAGTTTTGTTTCACAAATGTTCAATATGTAATCTTTGGTAATGGGTCAAATATCAAGTCTAAAGTGAAATTTAAACAATCAATTTTCCTGAAATTTCCAAAACAACGCATTCATTGTTTTGTCCGTTTGTGGTTGCAATCCGTATTTTGTACGAAATTTTCTTTGAACTGTCAGAACAGATTGATTTTTGCAAATTCTAACACGCAGTTTTCTGTGAGCCTTTAAACGCCATTATCATATGCGCAAGATTTTCAAAAGTGTGCTTTTCTGTTATTTGCAACTGCTAACTTTTTTTTTTTTTAAACAAAGCTTATAATTGGTGTTTTGAAGTGATTTTTACATATAGTTTAAAACGTGTAATGTTTCTTTCTCCAGTAAAGTAAACTTTATTACTGTAATGGTAATATATTTTTGTATAAGTCTTCCAAACCCCAGAGGGAATTGTGACATGCCTTGTATTTCAACGTAAAGATCACGTAGTATAGTAGAATAAGAAATATCAGCTGATACAACAAAAGAACATGACATACTCCTTAAAAGGATTTTTTTAATCTATTTATCTAGTTACATTTCTACTTTTGTTTGATTCATCGAGTTATTGTCTCTAATTACTGAAATTGCATAATTCTATCTAACTGCATAATTCTATCTCACTCAATTTCGTCTATAGTGTCATAAAATACAGTACATAGGCACCTCGGTTGACAAGGATAATTCGTCAAGGAAGCACATCGCAAAGTGATATCTTCGTTAACTGAAGTCTGATTTTTTGTCTAATAAAAATACAGCGCCGCTGTCTTCCGTATCCTTTAAGATATTCCTTAGACAAATCCACATTCTATACCCGAGTGAGAGTAACAGTGAAATCATTCTTCCTGAACCGAAGAATTCGTTTGCAGACGTACTCGTAAGCAGAGGTATCTATCCTTCTATATATATATAAAAAAGTTTTGATTTGGAAATGGACCAATGAAAATCTGCGTAGATATTCCGGGTAGATCCACATCCAATTTGAATGCTTAAGCATGGCCTTTCATCGTTAATATTAAAACAACTGTTGCATACAAAAATATGAAAATCGGTGATATTATAGAGAAATGTTTGATAAACACGCTGATGCAGACAGTTTTCAAATCGAAGAATTATTTTAAGAGATATTTAATACCAAAGTTGGACAAAATCTTTCCATTAAAAAAGTTTTATTGGAGCAAAAACTATACATGAAAATTTAATCAATTTTAGATCATTTTATACGTCATAAGTTCCCGGTGTGCAGATTGTATTTATTTTTCTTATTTGACTCATTTTTTGAGGTTTTATTTCAATTTTAAATTCAAATTTTCAGCATTTCGAGAGATATTTTTTACAAATTTTAGAAAATGTTATTAATTGAAACTGTTGCCAGTTGTATAAACAGCGCAAAAAATAATGTTTACTTCAAATTAAAAAATTATTTTACGCGTGACTATTATAAACAGAAAATATAAAAAGCAGGAACTCATTGAAAATTACGTCATAAAAATTATAATTACACGTGAATTTTAAAAGAGACAGAATATTGTAAAATAATAAATTCATAAACATGCATTAGAAAGAATTTACGTCACATTTACGTCACATTACACTTATTATATAACATGAACAAAAAATAATATTGCAAAACAGTTTAAATTTAAAAATTGCTCCAGACATTTATTTGATATTTTAAGATGATCATAATCTTTCATTTCTAACAAAAGTATTTTTACGTGAATATTAAAAAAATAAAGAAAAGTTTGGTGAAAATTACGTCAGATTATAATTATCAGATTTAAATTATAATTCAATCTTCCGAAATCTTTTTAAAACCGACTAAATTATCGTGCTGTTAGAGTCTGCGGTGTCTGAACGGGGGTTGACGAGCATAGCTCGTAGGGGGCAGAGCTCCCTAGTATTTTAAAAGACAAACGTGTCCGTGCGAAACGCTGACGTCACGTTGACTCTGGCAAAACTAGACGATAAAATTTCGCTTTTACTTGAATTTTTTTAACTTCTAATCATCGCACATTTTAAATTTTTTCACAGATGAATACGGGAAAATTACTTTTAAATGTAATTTGAAAACTGTATTGCAATGTAGTCATTGTTTATGTGTTTAAAAATAATTTTCAAGCATGAAATTTTATTTATCTATCTCTATCACGTGCATGCGATTACGAAATATAAATCAGTTTTCACTTTAATTAATGTAAAGATGTCAGCATGTTTCAACTGTTTTTTTTTCGCAATTAAATCAAAAATTAATCAATCATTAAATGAAATATTAAAATGTAAATAATATACAAATTTAATACAGGAAATTGAACCACGCTCTTAAACCACACTGTAAAAAAAACCACTGTAGATTTGCCAGAACAAACTCGATCACCGTGAATGTGCTGTATCTTTCTTTGATTTCCTGACTGTATTAAAATGGAAAATACAGTTGTTGCGTAAAATTAACAGAACAATGTGCTGGCAATTTGGACGCATTTTTTTACAGCACAAACTGCTGGCGTCCAAATTGCCAGCACATTGTGCTGTTAATTTTACGCAACTAGTGTATTTTTCATGGTTATATAATCATGAAACCAAAGAAAGATACAGCACATTCACTGTGACCGAGTGTGTTCGCGAGATGAACAGTACTTTGCACTGTAAAAATGCCTTTTTTTTTACAGTGCATTGAAATAATCGGTGTATAAAAGATTGCTGCAAACAGCTATCTTTGGCAATTTTTTCGGCTTTTGACTGCTGACGCAAGGCCAATACGAAAGTTTCACTTTTAATAAATTTCAAATCTTTATTAAACTTTTAACTTAATTGCTATTTTTCATATAAAATTGAATTCTGGTATTGTTAAGAACAATCTGAAAACTATATTGAATGTAAAAGTTGGAGCTTTGAAAAAAAAAATGATTTTCACATACAAGATTTTACCTTAGAAGCCTAGCTTAGGTACACTAATATTTATAATGTCGCAAATAGTTCTTTAATCATAACAAACGACATAGAACATAGAATTTAGCGATCAAATGTTTCTCGTTTAATCGACTTGATTTTCTTTACAATAAATAAAAGTCCTACATATATCAAACAGCGGTTCAAAAATATCTAAATTATCGCTTTCAATTCAAAATAGTTTTAAACTTAGTGTATTTCACTTAAAAGACAATAAAGTACACTAGAACAAAATGTCAGATGATGCAATAAAAGAACAAAGTCCTTAAAATAAATTTGTGGAAAATCTATTTTGAAGATTAAATTTCTACTCGACTCAGCAATCTGCCTTTCAGTTATTTTTTTACACTGACCTCACACTGATCTTATTGCTCTGCGGCTATTCTGCAGAATGTTCTTCTTATAAATCTGTTCAGAAATCTGAAAATTTATCAGAATTTTTTTCCAACTTACAAAAGGCACTTCAGATATTCTACAATTATTTTTAAAATCTTATTACAGCAGAAATTGGTCTCGGGGTATTTTAGAAGACTATAAGAAATCCGAAAAAAGTTTAATCTTCTATGTGATAACGTTAAATTGTATTGTATGAAAATTGTCATGTCAGTTTTGTTCGAAGATTCCCTCTCTTTCTTTTTCATTGCATGCTCCATGGAAAGTCGATCAAAGTTACACTTTTCGTAAACTTTATACTATTGCAAGGAAAAAAAATTGGAAACTTTATATAGTAGATATTATTTAATTACATTAAAATCAAATAAATGTTTCAAATAATTATTTAATATAAATATTTAATATACATATTTAATTATAATATATATTTAATATTATATATTTATACATTCGAGTCTCTCTATAACGAACTTTCGTATTACAAAGTTCTCTACATCATAATTTTTTGTACGAACGGTCACTTTTCCCCATGATTATATTAAAAATTATCTCCATATAAAAAAAATCAGAATTTTTTCTTATTTTGTTGAGAAATAATTTCAAAACCACGTGGAATGAATTTTCCTTCATTGACTGCTGGTTTATGTCAAAGCTCAGTTCTTTACCTTACTCCTCTACCAGTATGAAACTCTTTAAATAATTAAAAAATACAATATCAAGACAATATTTAGAGTAAAACGTTTCAAAATCTTAATTATATACACCACATATTTTTTCTCCAAAATTTGCACACTAAATAGGAATTTTTAGGGCAGTCTCTATATAACGAAATTTTTGGTTGGAATGATGGATTTCGTTATATAGAGACTCAACTGTATACAATTACACACACACGCACATATATATATGTATATATATATAATTTTACCAATTTGTTCATATATTTGTGATTTCATCTTTATTATATATACTGTATTAAATTTGATCAAAGTAAATTTCACTTGAACATAAACGGTTTACACCTGAAAATTCTTGCATTTGAATCATGTTCAATTTCTTTTTATTGGCTTGTAATTGTTTCGATTGAAAATTAATACTTTATTGTGAAACAATTACTATCCATTATTATGTATGTCTTTGAAGATATGACAACTTCTATTAAAATATGGGTTTTTTTTTTTATGAGAAAAGTCAATATCAATAGTATTAATAAAAGAAAAATTAAAAACACCCTTAATCTCTATCTTATAATTCTCCAATACGCAGATTTACAAGCGCATTAATTCATCATTTTTGATGCCAATGTCATGTAAACAATCAGATACACTTTCACATTTATAATATTATAAATATTTTTGTTCTTTCGAGATTATAGTTCTAGTTCAGAAAGTTTATTAATGCTTATCATTGTAATTTCTGAATGTTACATGTAACTGTAGTCTCTAGAATATATTGAAAATGACGACATACTTTTTTTGTTCAGATTTTGGAAATTTTATATAATTGGAATGGTTTTAATATCATGTTAGCAATAGATCAACTTATATTTTAATTAGTCAACATATACGAGTATTTCTCATAAATAGAAATATGATTTATTTTTTTTTATAAAAATTGATACATTTTTTGTTTTCTGATTTTATATTCAGAAAAATCGATAACGAAAAAAAAATACATATATAAGAATAATTATGAAAAACTATAAATATAATATAATAATTCGAATATCATTTATAAAATTTACTTAATAAGATTGAATATTATAAATTAAAAATAAATAACAAGCCTTTTAACCCATTAACCGCCAAAACTATAAGGTTGAAATTTTCAACTTTTTAGCTGCACGGCGTTTGCCACCACAAACTCTGGAAGATAATTTTCGCTTTATATGATCTTAAAATTTTATTTTTTTAAGTAAGGCCAATTTATTAATTGAAAAATTGCGGTGGTTATGTAAATAACTTAAATAAATGTATTTATTTTGACTGTTGCGTGAACGTAACACCAGCGGGTAATGGGTTATAATGGTGTAAATAATACTATACACTGCACTGACGTTTTCACAGTCGTTTTACCGAGTTCATACGATCATGCCCGGAGAAAATGGTTTAACTGTATTGCCTCATTAAATATATCTTTATCAACAGTACGGAAATTTAATTTAATTTAAATAACCCTTTTTATTGTAATATTTTTAGAAAATAAACAAGAAATGAAAATTCCATCAAAAAATACTGGATGCATAACCAACATGAAGGTTAGATTCTAGTTCTTTGTCCTGAATTTCGCGTGATTTTTAGGAATTGTATTCGATTACGAAGAAAAGAGTTACCAATTTCAGTCTTTTTGCACTATTTTTATTGACTTATCACTCATATGTTTAAATTTTAGCGTGAGAAAAATACGAATGAGCAACACATTGTGAATACCTTGTGCAACAGAAAATAACAATAACTCCACGCCTTGAACTTCAATCGCATGACCGTTTTACTCCAGTCAAAAGCATCGGGAGCAAATTTTGTCGACAAACTATAAAAGAGCACCCTATTCTCAAGAGCTTATACAAAATTTCGTTTTAAAAGTTGATTTTTGACAAAATGTTGGTGACGGAACTAAAAAGATAATTTATTTCCCCTTTATTTTTAATCTTTTTTGCGTTTGAAAAAAATATCGATGAAAAGTATAATTTTTGGTAGTATAAGCACCAGCATAAAAATATTCTTTTTTATATATAAAAAATGAAGCGAATCTGTCAAATGTTTCTAAACAAAAACGGTCGTCCACTTTGTAAAACATGATTTAGAGAAAAAGAATTTTAAAATTTGTTTAAATATTCAACGAGCAAAAAAGTTTGTAAAGAATTGAAATAACACTTTAGAACAACAATCGACATACATGTGGGATAAAAAAAATACAAAAGAAAAAAAAAAGAAAAAATTTCACCCAAGGAGATTAAACATCCCTTAAATACTACAAAAAAGAAAGTTTTTTTTTTTTTTTTTTTTTTTTTTTTTTTGTAGGGAATAATCTTTAGAACTACTAAATTGATTTTAAAAATAACAATGGCAAAACCATGGTACTAGTCCAGTGTTGGCCGTTGCAATATGTGGTACTTTCTGTGCCTGTACCCTAGTCCCAAGGATCCCTAGTCTGATTCGTAAATTTTTATACATAAGGGTCGAATGCAAAATGTGTATGGCACGGAGTGTATGTCATGCATATCGGTATTCCGATGGTGTAGGGATTTTCGTAGTGGAAGAAGACCACATGCGCTTGACCAGGTCGTGACCTGTGGTCAATATTGCTTCTTCCACTATGAAAATCCCTACACCGTCATAATACCGATTTGCTTGACATACACTACGTGCCATACACATTTTGCATTCGACGATAGATTTCACTAGCACTCACGTTTTCCACTGTTAAAAATTGCTCGACCGTGCGTTGACAGCGCCTGAAGGCATCCATGAAGCGAACGATGCTTTTTAATGTGCTCCCACGTTATCACACACGCATCTAGGGGGATCTGACGATATCGCATGCATTCCAGTACTCTGCGCCCTCTATAGGAGCATGCGCAGTCTTTCTCTTCAAATGGCGGAGTTATTACAGTAATGCCACTTTCGTTTAGGCGACCCTTATATAATGATTACTTTGGAACTGTTACGGATAAAAACATAAAATCAGATAAATGCTTACTAACTACGATTTTCAAAAGATTCGAAATTTGAAACGATTAAATGAGTCTAAAACGGACTAAAATCATAATTACTCCGAAACTACAGAATCGATTTCAAAAATATTTTCAGCATTATAATGGAGGCTATCTCTGCTTAACCCTCCGTCTACCAGACGGGTCCATTGGACCCGACAGGTACATACAAAATATTCATTCAAACCAGAAATTTCTTTAAAATAAACTAAGTATATAAACCAGACAAAAATAAGGTAAATAAATAAGTTAAATAGTTTTAAATAAAAATTCTGGTGTAGAACGTTTTATTAAAACTTGAATAAAATTCCCGGTAGATCTAGGGTTAAGCGTTACATATAGGTTATTTCTTCGGATCTCATATTTAACACATTTAATAAATAAGTTAAATTTAACATATATAAAATATCAAATTGATCATATTTATTATATGAAATTAATAATATTTAGTATATTTATTTTCTACTTGGAATAGGTTTTTTCTATGGTACGGTGTCAACTTCCTTGATAATTGCGTTAAATTCGACTGTAGTATATCCTATATGCTTTAAACAAAAAAAATGTGGAAATTTCTTGAGTTTTTAAAAAGAAACGTTTTAATCTCGTGAATATACGTGCTAATCTTACAAAAATAAACACAAAAGTTTTACATCATCCACATAGTCATTTCGAGTATTTTATTTTACATTTTGAAGCCAAATGTTATTTATTTTATTCAAGTTCTTGACATCTCCTAATTTCTTTCGTATTTGAATACTTCTCTGAATAATATGATATTCTTTATATTTCTGTTCAAGAATAGTTCTAAGTTCCAAGAGAATTTATCAAGTATTTCTCTAGACGTTCGGCAAAACGTCTAAAATCTAAAATATCCGGTGACTTTTGGCTATATAGCGTATATCTACATGTGTAGCAACACCTTTTTATGGTACAGGAAGAGCTCAGGTGATAAAAGTAGTATGTGACAAAAAAAAATGAGTTAACGTATGAATGAAGATAATCAACGTTCTCTGTGATGTGTGATCTGTTAAAATAATATTTGAAAAAGGCATGATCTACTCACAGAAATTTTAATTGATAAAGGAGGCATTTGAAAATAAACGAAGATGTATCTGTAATTTTACAGCTCATTTTCTAAAAACGATGATTGCGCGCATACTACTTTATCATCTGAGTTCTTCACATGGTAAAGTGTTCTAAAAATGTCTCTATTTGAAAATTGACTCCAGTTTTATACCAATAATAATTTGAAAATTTCATTAGCTTATATTACCACATACTGATAAAGTAATTTCAGGATCAGATTTATAAATTTATTTTTCCTTTTCGTTCTAAATTAATTTAGATTAAAAAATTAAATGAAAGTAATATGCATTGTTTTCATTAAATTATTAAATCTATAAAAATGTAACTCTAAAGAGAAAAAAAAATGCCCATTATTAATCAAAAGATTTTACCCCCTCTTTTTGAAACGAAATCTGCGAGAAAAGAAAACACTCTTATCTTGCGTTTTAATCTTAAAAGAAAAAATTGCAATAGGGGGATATTTCAGTTCATTTTAGTATGCGGATTTTTTAGGAAAGAAAAATATTTTTCTTAAAAAGTTTTAATTTCTTATATGAAATGTTTCACGAATACCTGAAAAGGAATTTATATTTTTCCTTTATAAATCTCAGGCAAATATGTCAGAAATACTCATTTCAAATTAGCCGCTTAAAATATACAGAAAATATTAAATTTAATGTATTATATATATATATACTAGCTGTTACCCGTGACGTCGTTCACGTAACATAAAAAGAAGAAGAAATGAATTAATTAAGCAAAGCAATTCCCCTTCCGATAATTAAAAACATATCTAATAAACCGATTCTTTATCAGATTTTACAGTAGACAATCGATTTATATATTACTCTATCGTACCTGGCATAGAAATCGCAGTGATTTGTTAATTGATTAATAGCAACGCCCAAATAAAACGCATCTGATTGGTTAATGAACGCATTTGTTATTGAACATTGGTTACTGATTTGTTATTATTGGTTATTTAATACATCCCCATACCTATAAGGGGGTTACCATAGGGAGAACCCTGTTCTGTCGCCAAGTTTGTCACCAAAAGTGACGCCAACTTAGCGATATCTATAATATTTCGCCGAATTCCCATACACTTCCATTGTAAACCAATAGGTTTTACTTGCTTAGAGAAAATCGACAAATTGAGATATTTTAATGCAACAAAAACTAATATTAGCTTAGGGGATTATATTAGTTATAGTTAACCCTCTTGCAGTCTAAGGCGAAATCAGAGCTGTCACTGGAGACTATTTTTATAGTTTCGCACCACTATTTTAAGAAAATCAATTTTGCAGTGTATTTTTCATGTAGATGTTGTTAATGTCTATATGGAATTTTTTGTACTTAAAAATTGGTCCGAGTTGAATTAAAAAATAGTCGCCAGTGGGAAAAATTGAATCTCCGAGGAAATCTCGGATTGCACAAATTTTGCTACTTGTACGTTTCCCGAGAAAATCTCGGGTTGCGCAGCGAGAGGGTTAGGGGAGTCCAAGTAAGTTAAATTATGAATAAAAGTAACATTATAGAATGCTTAACATGCTTTCCCAAACATAAATTTGAAGGAAACCAAACTGGTCGCCAAGGGCGGCTAGTATAAGATATTTCTTTATTATAAGGTCATTGACATAACTCAGGTTTATACGCTGAACCAGAATGTCTGTTTATATCATGAAGTAATAAGAAAATGGCACAGATGACATATACGCACCGGGGTACCTAATTGTCGCCAAAATAGCTTAGCTTGCTTGACATGGTAACGCCGGCTATTGATGTTTATTTATTAATAAATTGTTTATTTACTTGCGGCCAGTGTCTTCTTTTAACCTATGTTGCGACAGTTCAGGTTATCCACATTCCCTTCTTGAAGCCAAATAAGCAGCGTTATAATGGTGACGCAGTTGGGACTTTTCACACTGTATCAGCATCTCTAAGATTCGCCTGACGATCGGCTTGTTCATGTCTACGCAATTCTGCTTGAGGAAAAGTTTCATTAATTTTTGATATTTTCAATGCTCTTGCATTACGTGAATTTCTCGACAAATTTGATTTCGCTTTGATGACATTCCTCTCTTTAAATTTTTATAACATTTTAAATTCAGTTAGACATTGTATTAAAAGCTAAGGCATATTTATTTCAATCTATCATACTTCACAAAAAACTATTATCCAAAAGGGCTTAGATGCAGCATATTCCCGCGGCTGCCATCTTGGATGTTTTGAGATTTCTTGGCGAATTTTGTTGGCGATGTTTTACATTTTATTTTCGTTAAGCCTAACATGAGCATAAAAACACTGCTTGGCGACTTTTACTACTTGGCGGAAAAGGAGTGTTCACGCCAAGAAAAGATCCAAGATGGCGGCTGCTGGATATAACATCTGTTCCTAAAAAAGAGCACTAAAAAGAGCTACTTTTTAAAATGTCAACAAATGTTTTACCCTTTTAAAGCTAAAATAAATGTAGAATTAAAATTCAGCTGCCACACTACGATTTACAAACGTTTCTCCAATAAAAAAATTTATACTGAATGTTACTTTGATGACGCAATCATATTAAACATTTATGTTCTTTGAACGAAAATGTAAATTTCTTTAAAAATAAAGTAACTGTTATTTAAATTTCCTGGAATGAACGCTTAAAAATTAACACTCACAAAAAATTGTTTTATTCAGGTAATCTAGTTAACTTTTTACTTTTTAAAAATGAAAATACATTTCCTGCTAATCATTATGTCATTTTCGACATTGATAAATTTACTCTGCATATTATTGACATTTGCTCTTCAAAAGTTTTTTATTTTTTAATTTTAAATTAAAAATTCCATCTTTATGTTAACCGCGCGCAGACGATAAACCGTAAGCATTCATAACAATTTTCTTTAAATAATAAGAATTAATACCATAACACAATCTGATTTTATTTCAACATCAAAGCATATCCGTTTTATTTTCCATATATGACGTCACATTTGCCCTCTTCCCGCACTTACTCAAAATCCATGCACCTTGTATTATTAAAAATACTTGAAAATTTCCGTTTTAATCTTTCAATTGGAAATTAAATTATTATTCTGGGTTTTTATTTTTTGGCAACCAAAAAAGGAAGATGGTTAAATTTTATCAGAAAAATGTCAGTTCATTGTGTATGAAAAATAACGAAATTTTGGATTATTAAGGAAAATATTTGAATAAAATAAATTAAACATAGCCTACGTTCATTTCCGGGTTGTAATCCATTTATAACCAAAAATACAAAAGCATTAATTCATCCGTTTAGACGCTGTCTTCATTCAAACATTCGGACACACATTGACATTTATAATATTATAAGGATATATATATACAGGGTGCATCTGAAATAAGGAAAAAAACTTTACGGGATGATAGAACGCAGCCATACGAGCAAATTTCGTCATAGAATGCATGGACGGAACGCGAGCAGTGAGAAGTTAAAAGTTAGTTTTCCATTGTCGCAGTTAAGTAATTAACACAAGAATGAGAGGAGGTACTTAATTAAACATTTTATTAACAGGAATGTATTTAATGTACATGCTCAAAGAAATTGTTAAAGAGATCTTCCGCCAGCTGTAATGCAAGGTTCACACCTGCGGGACAGGGACTGGCGCACATTTGCGAAGACATCAGGCATTTCTCGAATACCGCCGGCAACAAGGGCAATCCTGGCGACTAGATCCATATCGGTTTCAATGGGGAACTCGTAGATTAGGTTTTTCATATGACTCCACAGGAAAAAATCCAAACAAGAGAGATCCGGCGAACTTGGTGGCCAAGCTATCGGACCACCTTGACCTATCCATCGCCCTGGGGACAGTGGAAAAACTACCTTTTAACTTCTCACCGCTTGCCTTCCGACCATACATTCTATGACGAAATTTGCTCTTATAGCTGCGTTCTCTACCCCCGTAAAGTTTGGCACACTTTTTCAGATACACCCTATATATATGTGTAATTGTTTGGATTCGCGGCATTGGAACGTGAACGTACATTCAAACTCTTAATATTTCAATTCACTATCTTTTTTTTAGAGTTATCCATCAGTTTGCACGATGATCATGTAATAAAGAAATTGAATTAGAACTGTGTCATATTTATTTAACGGGAGGAAAAGCACCAAGAAATGTCATTCTGCTGTTGCTTTGGTTATTTTAATCGCTCGGTACACGAAATGTAATGGTGATGCTATTTTTGAATGACAGATTACTCTTTTAATGAACGATATGCTGCTATTGAATAATTTATGCGAAGTGATTTTAAAGATTTCCTCTTTAATCAGTAGATATTTGATTAATAATATGTTTCAATGTTAATTCGGTTGAGTGGGGAATCTATTTTTCACTGAGATGAGGAAATCATGCTGATCGTTTCTACTAGAATCTTACAAATATATAAAATATGAATTTATCAATATTTATTTCATTTTTATGCCTTAAATTGGCAAATAATTAACTAATTCCCAATACTGGATCTCATATAATATATACTTTTGAAATTATCCACTTAATACTTCATGTACTGAAATGTGATTTGATGAAAATTTTATCTTCTAATGCATTTTTCGTGAATTTTTTAAACTACATTAGAAGATTTACATAATCATTTAATAAATTTTAGAAGGATTTAAGAAGAATTGAAGGATTTAGAAGGATTAATTAAATTTGAATTTATAGGGATTTTGTGCAATATTTATAACGCCACTCAAATCTTTTATTTTAAATATTTTTCCTGGTATTTTGTAAAATCAGGAAATGTACAAATATAATGTCCTTACGATAGAAATATAGAAATAGTTCCGAATTGAAAAATCCCCCCGCCCGTTCACAACGTCAAGAAAACTGAATAGATGCAAAGACAAAAGAAATCATCCTTTATTTTTGTTTTATGTATCCAATAATGCTTTTGGAACAAGATAAGGTAATGCATCTATAACTGAATCCAAACTATATTACTACTGAATTGCTGTATTAAATGAATTTTATAACCAGTTATTTTAATGGTACTTATAAGTACCGTCAGTAGATAAAGGGTTAATATTTAAGGTATTGACAAATCTGAAGATTTAGTTTAATATATTTTCAGCATACTTTAACAATTGCGAATGAATCAAGTATTAATTAACATCACTCTAATTGACTGTTTCTTAAAATGTAGTAGGAGTACCCTCGGGTGTACGCATATGAAAGTCTCTGTCGATCGACAACTAGCCTATGCCAATTAATACTTCAAAATTCGCATAACAGTGCCAAAATTAAATGGCAATTTATGTCCATTATGAGAATTCTATTTATGTGAAAGTGCAACATAATATGAAGTTTAATTAAATTTCATACATAAATTGAAGGACTATTACGTATTGAAACTAAAATTACAAAAATTATTAAAAAGATTTACTAAAAGACGTATACTACATATAAAAGTTGATACTTTTAAAACATTAAATAAAAGTTTAAAAGTTTAAAATCAACAACTTTCAGCCACTCTGTGGCCATCCTCGGGGTCTTCTCTGATCATAGACCCTGAAACTTGGGGTGGCTGAGACATTTTGGTTTTAAACTTTTAAACTTTTATTTAATGCTTTAAAAGTGTCAACTTTTATACTAATAGTATACGTCTTAATAGTATACGTCTATTTGTAAATCTTTGTAATTATTTTTTTGTGTTTAAATTCCATACATTAGTTATTTAGATAGAGCTATCAGAGAAAATCGTGAAAATTGCAGATTAGCAGCGTCACTTTAAATACATTTAAAACTCTCTGAAAAACACGACGGAGACGCTATGTATGACGCTAACGAAATGCAAAAAGAAAATTTGCTGCTCTCTCTAATAGATAATCTTGATCAGAAAGCTGATTAGCTGAACGTACACGTCATCGAAAAATGCACCAGTTGCATTGCTATTCATACATCGGCCAAACGATCAGTCTTTAAAAAGGGATTATATCTGAATTTTGATTTGCTGAATGGGTCTGGTCAGGGGACCGCATGTTACCAACTGAGAACCGTCGCTGTGGTTGTTGCCAAGTGGCAACCCATAAATTCAGCCTCCTATTCGCGCAACGTAAGAGAAATATATGTATAGATTTTACGGCAATGGGGCGTTCTAATACAGATTTTTGTGTAATTTTCTAGAACATTCGTAGTTCTGTTGCACATCGGCAGCTCGTGCAGTGACGAGAAGCTTCGTATCCTGCTAACAGGGAATTTACAATTAGCTGATGTACAATAGATTAACGAAAAATATTGGTTTTATTAAGTATCATGATCGAGATTAATTCCTTTTTTACTCCGATTAATTGATTGACGTAGAAATTAAAGATAAAAATCAAAGTTGGCATCGAAGTATTAACATATGTAACTACATTTTTGAAATATTAAGATGTTTGAGATGGAAGAAAGATTTGGGATTACCACATCCAACAAGTTCCTTTTTTAGACACTAAAATTTACCTACATTTTAAAGGTACATTATATTTAAATAAAATGTAAAAAATATATATATATAAACAAAATATTGGTTACATGTAAAAAATGCATAAAAAGAAAGATTGAAATAGCTGACGTACTATTTGATTTATATGTATATATATATATATATATAATATTTTGAGAATTTAGAAAAAATTCTTCTTCATGCTTTTTTGAAACATTCATGTGGTTTAAGTTCAGGAAATAGCATACTTTAGAATATCCAAGATGGAAATGGAATGAGAATGTGTATAAAAGAGACATCAAAGTGTCTACTCATATGATTCGTTCTGCGAGACATTTAAGACGTGCTCTGATGTTTCAATAGCTTGGTAAAAAGAAAAGAAAATAGCACGTTTTTTGTATGTAACTAGCGTTAAGCAAGAAATATTTATAACTCCTATGAATTTCAATTATTTCTAAATATTGCATTTTTGTAAACAATATACAGGTGAAAATTTACTTCTATTTATTTTTTTTCTTTCCAAAAAAAAAAAAAAATCCTACTTTTTTTTTTTTTTTTTTTTTTTTTTTTTTTTTTTAACCTATTGAATGTTAGTATATTTTGGGAATCACAAAATATGTTTGATATCTAGATATACTAATAACATGTGATGAGTGTTACAAAAAATTATAAGGCATGTACAGAGTGTAAATTTCGCTCGTATTATTATATATTTTTTTAATTTAACTTCGCACATTTTTTTTACACTGTATAATAGGGCAAAATTTGCTCATTCAAATGCAGTATGTTTGACTACGGTATCTGAATTTACTCATTTTTCATTATTTTAAAGGTGATTTTCAAGATTTGGCGTTTAGACTTACAACGCTATAAATAGTTCAACATTTGTTTTTGGGTAATGTTCTATAACAAAATTAAAAATTTTCTCTATAAATATAACACAAATTCAATATATATGTATTCGAACTAGGTGCTTAAACTTCTGAAAATATAAGAATGAAGCTATCACAATCTAAAGTAAGTAACGAAATTTTCGGTGATTTATTAGGCGGTTAACTCCTGCTATGCTAATGCTGCTACTACGAGAGTTTTGCTTTAAAATGTTTTTTAAACTTTTTATGAATACATGTCTTTATTTTTCATATAGAAATGCCTTTTTGTGTTGTTAGTGCTCCATCTAAAAATTTTTATTACATGTAAAAAACCTATTAATTTCTTCTATTAAAAAACAAGTTCGAAATTGCTCGTCAAACGTGGCAAATGAGGTGAGTTCGTACCATAACTAGTTTAAGGAATATTTTTTGCACAGCATGTTATACTAAATGTATATTTTAATGCACTTCATAACTGCATATTAATTTCATTCTGTTCGAAAGGCTGTAACATCATTAAAATGCACTTGCAATACTTTTTTTCCCGTTGGCCATAATGTAACGGAAACATTTTGGCTGTTCCTGTAATTAAACTATACATACGATTTTCATAAAATTTCAAATGTCTATACAAAATTGTGCAACAATCATGTATTTAAAAATTCAGACCATTCAGAAGGCTGCAAAATCATTAAAATTCACTTGTAATAATTTATTCCCATTGGCCGTAATGTAACGGAAAACTTTTGACTGTTTTCCGTTTTTTCCTGACTTTTACCCTGTAATTAAACTATACATCCGATTTTCATAAAATTTGAAATGACTCGAGAAAATTTTGCAACAATAATATATTTAAAATTTCATACTATTCGGTTGGGTGGTTTTTGCTATATGCGGACGGGCGGACGGACGGACAGACGGGCAGACAAACTGAACGACGACAATAGGTGCTACGTATTTATATAATTACGAACGCACCTAAAAATGGTTATCACCAACGTTCTGTACACCGTGCTGTATACTCTGTGATGCAAAGGATGAATCCTTTCATTATATTGCTTGTAGCGTAAAAATGGGAAAAAAAATGATACTTTCGTGCCAAGGTTATAAATTTTATATGCCAAAATGTAAAGCGATAGTTATCATTACAATAAGAAATTACTTGGCGCAGTTTTTTATTACAATATAAATAAAAAATAACGTTCAAAGCACGAAAATACTTATTTCTTCTTGCAAACTAGTTTCAGTAGTGTGCTCTGTCATTAGTGTACTGTCACAGTGTACTGTCATTAGTGCAAAATGTCATATTTTGCACTAATGACAGTACGCAATGGCTACTGAAACTAGTTTTCAAGAAGAAATAAAGTGTTTTGGTGCTTTGAACGTTGTTTTTTATTTGTATTTATATAGATAGTTACCATTGTTGTCGATAGATGCTATTATTGTATCTAGATGTATATTTTTGTAAATAGATGCTATTTTGTTATTTTGTAATAATGCTTAAACCAACTTCAAAATACGATTTTTCTTTCTGCGCTTCGATAGCAAAATAAATCAAATTTTTAAATATGAGTAAACTTTAATACAGGTTTACATTCTCGTTTGAGCATTCTTGGTATTTTAAACAGCATAGAGAAATTTAAATAAACTGAACTAATAAATAAAGTTAAAAATGCTATAAAAAGTGATAGAAAATCTTTATTAAGATTGACGATCGTTTCGTTGCACAAACGGCAACATTTTCAAAATCATTCAAACATAGAAAATATTTTCACATAATTCTTATCTTAATAAAGATTTTCTATCACTTTTTATAGCATTTTTTAACTTTATCTGTTTATAAGTGATTATTATACATGTGTTTAGAAACTGGACTATTTTTTTGTAAATTACTGTATATTAAGTTTTTCAGATACCTCAAAAACATTTGACTAATTTCACTTTTAAAAGATATTTATTATAGTTAATGAATTATTGTTTGAATGAATTATTATTTATTAAATTGATTAAAAACATAACTCAATGCGCCAGAAACTTTGCCTTGATTACTCAATTTCAAAGAAATCGTCACATCATCCTGTGTTGTGTAACAATAATGACAAAATTCTGTAATATTTGCTCTCTCTCACGGAAGCGATATCGTTTTAGACCTTTCACTCGATTACAAAGGCTGATTTTATCAAAAATAGAATGCAATTTGTAAAATGATAATTGCTTAAATATAAATTTAGTCATTGGTTAGAATAAATATCTTTAAATGAGCAAAAATTCTTAATTTGAAGAGGAAGATGACATGAAAAAATAAAATATTACTTTACCAAATACAGTGCCACATTTTTGCAAAATTAAATATTGAAATTATGTTTTGTATGATATATACAATATATATATATATATGTGTGTGTGTGTGTGTAATATGTATATATATTTAATTCTTACATGTTTAATTTAAATAATTTTAAATCTATAGTAATAAAAAAAAACACATCGTTCTGTCTCTGTCCGAAATATAGCGGACATATAAGTCTGAAAATTTAGGTGAGGATAGCCTAAGACAAGTCCTGATGCACTTGAGGCTCAGATTTTTAATTTTTTAAGGACCGGCGCCCCTAGGCCGCTAGATCAGTTTTTATGCACAAATTGTTAATAACCTGCTCCCTTTTTATCCAATTTTCTTCGTTTTGGGAGATCTTCCTCCATTTAGATTTATTTATTCGAGTTATGACACTAGAATCTTGGGACCCGTTGCAGACCCCCCTGAAGTTTTTATGCAAATAAATTGTTAATAAATTGCATCCTTTTTAAACCGATCTTCATTTTTGGGCTCCGTTTTCCATTTACTTATTCTCAGGTTTCGACATTCCATATAAGACACTGCGGCCCTTTAGGGAACCATAGGGCCCGGTCCCAGGGTCCTTTGAACTTTTTGTGCGCCAAGCATTTTTCACCGCTTCATTTTCCCACCTTCTTAGTGCACAAGTTTAAAGTTGAGTCTTGGATTATTCTTCCCGGATCAACACCCTCGCATTTTTATAGGAGTCCTAGGGCCTTTTAAAAAACATTTATCCAATTTTTTGTGCATTTCTTTAAAATATTACTCTAATGAATATTTCATACTCTATGCTTAATTTTGACTAATTAAAGATCTAAAGCGCTAAATACTAAGACATTGGAATATGTTTTCATGCTAGAGCCCCGTTTTTAACTATCAGACAGCCCCTTTTGATTCCCCTATTATAGCTCCCTTAAAAAAAGTCCGATTCACTTTTTTTTTTTTTTTTTTTTTTTTTTTTTTTTTTTTTTTATAATTTCTTAGGTTCACCAGCTACTAAATAAACGACAAAAAAAATTTCTCAGACTTCAGCTACCACCAATTTTGAATAATAATTCACACCAATTTTCTTGGGGCCTTTGTTGCAGCTTTTTCTGTTTTAGCGTCCTCCAGCTACTTTAAACCTACATTCCTGTTAAGATCCTGGCCCCCAGAACTCGGTCATTCATTTTATCTCAGCTACCAGCTTTTTCGGCAAAAACTTATGTTTACTCACTACAGCCGTAAATAAAAAAAATCATATTACTTTAAAGGTAACTTTAGATAAGGGATTTCATCCGTTTTTTAAATATCGTGTTAATGTTAACAGTAATTTGTGAAATTTAGAGGAGGGAGCACCTTCCACCGCTTGGGGGCACATTCTTTTTTCGGGTTCTAAGGGCCTAATTTCAACGGGATTTGGTTCCTTCAACTTAGATTACAATTCAGCTACTTTCTGTAATATGAAATTTTATCTTAGACTTCAGTTACTAACATTTTCTAACATTAAAAGTGCATTCTGTTTTCGGGTTCTATGGACTGGATTACTACGAGGCTTTGCTCACTCAACTTAGGATATGTGCTGAGCAGTTCCGGTGCATGCTGCTTTAGGTAGCGTGGAACGAGGTTCCAGGTTTGTTCGAAAAGATGTTTACTGGGAACATATTAGACGCCACGGAAGCAATTGGGTCCCCGAAACTAGGTTCATTTAAAAGATTTCCAAACGATATAAAATCATACAAACTTGAGTTTGTTTATGGTAATTATAACGTGCCGTGGGTAACGCCGGGCGGATCAGATAGTATATTAATAATAGTTGCACAATCAAATGATAACTATAACATTTTAGCGCTAATTTTATTTTTATCTCTTGCTACTTAAAAACATCCATGGCACTTTAAGACAATTATATGCAAAGATAACTTTAAAATTAAAACTCTTTTTAATTTCTGTATTTATTTATGTTTTCAGAAAATACATAAGTTTAGCAAAACACAATCATATTGTACAGTAAAATGTTTAAATCTACTTTAAATGCAACGTATCTGCTTGAAACCTGACGACAACATGCTTCGTTACCCAAAATTTCATTTTATCGAACAATATAACGCGTTGCTCATAACATAAACGTAAAACGAGATTCACATACATGTAAACTACAAAATTTCTCCTCTGAAGTAATAAGAGAAACAAACAGTTCTTCTTTCATCGATAAATCGAATTTTAATTATAGGAAACTCAAGCGATTGACTCCGTAGTGCAAATATTTTGGAAAGAGAAAACGTTAATGGAGATATTGATCTTGTGTTTACGTTAACAAGATTCAAAGAAAAATGTTTGTAGAATTTACATCTATATTTTAAACGTGCCCTGGAAGAACATTAATACATTAAAAGTATTTGAAGGTCTAGGATCGATAAGATTATTAAAGCGGCCAAAATGAAAGTTAAAATACTTTTATACTAATATGTTTCATTGTTTAGTATATTCTATTCAATGTCATACAATACTTAGTTTCACTGCAATTTTTAAACACGTTGTTTATGTATGTATTTTCAATTATTTTTTTAATAATTTTCAGCAGGGAAATGGCGCTTTAATTAATGAATATTATATAAGTGAATTTTCATATAGCTAACTAAGCATAAAACCAACGGTGTGAAAAATGTCCAAGCAAGGAATCGAACCCGGATACGTGGAATAGTGCTCCTATGCCGGGTGCTAGTCTCGGCTTGGACACTTTTCACTTTGTTGGCTTTACGCTTAGTAAATTTACGTATTTAATATTCACATTGTTTATGGTGATTTACGTTTGATACTTTTAGATTTTTGTTATTTGTTTTGTTTTTTCTTGCATTTTATCCACTTATTCTACATGGTGTGGTCGAATATATTATTTTGATTTCCATGTTATGTTTATGTTAGGCTATAATGAATTATAAAAAAATAAATTTAAATTGAAACATGAGTTTGCTCATAAAAAAATAAATCTGTGGCTGTATGACCTATTAAAGATCAGGACCAAATGTGTCCAAGTTGAAGTGGTTGAAGTTTGATACTTTCAGATTTTTGTTACTTGTTTTGTTTTTTCTTTCATTTTATCCACTTATTTTACACAGTATGGCCGAAGATATTATTTTGATTTCCATGTATGTTTATGTTAGGTTATATTTAATTATAAAAAAAAATAATAAATTGGAACATAAATTTGCTCATAAAAAAATAAACCTGTGTCTGTATGACCTATTAAAGATCAGGACCAAATGTGTCCAACTCTCTTTACTTGACCCTGGGCCCCGAGGTGCTTGCTGTACAGCATATCACTCACTCGCAAGAAAAGTGACACATCTCGACAATAGTAAATTTTACAGGAGAGGCAAAAGAAAATTTGCATGATTGTGTATGAAATTGTAGCACTTAAGTCCACATGCTGGAATAAAAACGTGCATAAAAGCTTAAAACCCAGGGGTCTCAGGACTCTTAAAGCTTTAAAATTTTCGAAATTTTAATTTTTTTAGATATTAAACTACTATCTTTTCTGAACATTTTGGTATAAATGCTTCCTTAAAATTCCTATTAGAGCAGAAGTTGTGGCTTTTAGAATTATACACGCACAATAGCTGAAGCGGCGTTTCAGAAACTTTGAAGTCAATTTTCCCCAAATGACGTTTTTGGGCATAAACCGCACGATATCTCAAAAACTTCTGAATTTTTTTTTCATGAAATTTTCAAAACATATGTTTCATGTTAGTCTGTATAAACTGAACCTAAAATTTCATTCTTATTGTTCAGAAATATATTCTTTATAGGTGATTATACTGTTGAAAATTTCTGAATTTTGCATTAACTAAATGCAACTTTGTATTAAAAATAGGAAAATGCCTTAAATACAAAGTTATTTAGGTTCAGAGTAATTATTACAATGTGAAGCATAAGTAGGACCCAAAATTTTCCTTCTACTTGCAAAATTTATTTTCTAATCGTGCGCATAATCTGTTATGCCGATTTTCCGCTCGTCAAATGTCTGACATTTTGGAGCCCACTGTAAATTCTAATTCTGCATCTTGTAATTTTTCAAATACATGAAATGAAAGAACATATTTATATCTTTCATCCCAATATAAAGTTTTGTCTTAAAATCAATTACATTTTAAGATATTATATGTTGAAAATGGTCTTTTTTTTTCAATTTTTCCAATTTTAAGAGTCCTGAGACCCCTTAAGAATGAAGACTTTGGATGAGGTTTGGAGAGTTGGATAATTTTACCTCCCCACACAATCAACTCCTCTTCTGTGGTCACAAATGGACATATGGCGTAATAATGTGATTTTCCGTGTAACTACACGTGTGAAACTTTTTGTATAGCAAGACACACCTATGACAGACCTATTAATGGAATAAAACGCAAAATGAATTGTTGCGAAATGTGTCACTTTTCTTGCAATTGAGCAATATGTCCTGGCCAGGAAGTCAAACTAACGCTGGACCATCGGTGTTTGGTTCCCTAGCCAGTTTGGTACTCATTTAATTGACCACGGAAGTTAATACGAATGTCACAGGTGCATCTTTTATAGACTTATCAAGTCTTTGCGGGGTCTCTTTACAAAACAAATCTAAACGAATAAAATAAGATTCATTTAGCAGAGTCTTCAAAAGAAGAATCAATTACTTTTGAAAATCCTTTTCAATTCCTTGTCATTAAAAATTAATTTAATACAGAACTTTCACAAAATACTTTCAAACTTAAAAAAAAAGAATATCACGAGTATTCATATATGTAGTTGACTAATTATTATACCCACATTTATTCCATCTGATCTATCTTTAAGCATCTAGTCTTTGTGTATCTAACCATTTTAATATATAGTACAATTGCCTTTAACAAGGTCCATTATCTGTATATATTTTTTCATAAAATTAAAAGTGTAATATTAATGCAAATTAAATTATGCGAACTTTTAAATAAAGTACAAATCGCACAAATGTATATTTTTCCACAAAATTGTTTTAAAAAACCGTACTTTCATTTTAACTGCAGGGTATAGCAAAAAATAACACAGCAACGAAAGAAACAGTAGGCCATCAGCTGAAAAAGATGGAAGCCAGCACTCCCATCAGCGGTAAAGTGCAATGGTGCCATTACTTAAACCAGTACAAAAGTGTCCGTGCGGTATGCAGCTGGCACATCAGTGACGGCCAACAGCACGCCTTCATTGGTATGCCATCACATTACTCCAATCCGGCACTTTTTCTGCAGTGCTAGCTCCTATCCCACTGCTATTCCTTTGCTGGCCCAGCACTTTCCCTTACAAATATTTCTTATAGAATTCTATAAAAAAACAAAGTATTATAGAATTACGGCTCTTTTTTCTATAAGCTAGTGTCACCAAGAGCTATAGAAATATCTGTAGTAGTGTCTATAATAGAAATGTCTATAGAAATATTTGAACTTGCGGCGGTTTTTATGTGGTCACCCTCCCAAGTACTAACCGCGCTCGATGCTGTTTGGTTTGCGTGATCAGACATGAACAAGTACTTTCAGTGTATGCTACGACCGCTCGTAGCTTTCAAGCTCCCATTACACTATGTCAAATTTGCTTCTTTTGTTATTTACATTCCCAGTCATTAAACTGGTATAGAAATTACTGTATTGTATAGAAATCCTATATATTTTATACGCTTTTTTTATTATTGATTCTGAACTGTGTAAATTATGAAAACGAAATCTTTTGTAACTTAGTAAAACCAGGTTTAAGAAGAAAAATAAAGTGCGTTGAAATAAAGAATTTATTTATTTATTCATTTACTTATTTATTTTGTGTGTGGCAGTGGTACTATATTATTTACAGTTTCAAAAGAAATTAGCTTTACAGCTTAAATTGTGTTAAAGTATTAATTTCAGATTTGTGTTCAAATACTAAATGTCTTCGATATTCGCAACGCACCTAGCGTGAGGATACCCAGCAATAATACTGCAAAAGTTCGTACACTTCTATGTAGTGGTGAGCCAGCGATTGTTATAAAACGGAAGCCCACCAGAATTTTATCTGATGATTTCCAACAGCAAAGCTGACTGAAGCTGTCCAGCAGTGGTCATGCAGTGGTAGACCATTAGCCAGCACTTCTCCATCATTGCCAGCAGCTATCTTGCTGCTGGCCAGCAATTTCCTCTTTGCTGGGAACAGCTAGATCGTTTAGAATCATTAATATCATTAAGTGAACTAGTCGGATATGCCAATCGCAATACTTTCTTCTATCTCATACATGTTAATACTTCAAAATTCGCTATCACAGTGCCAAAATTAAATGACAATCTATGCCCATCAAAGGAATTCTAAAGGTATAGGCTTGAATAGTGTGCATTTCAAAAAGCATCGCATCACTCAAACAAATCACTGAATTGCGGCTTCCACACTCTTAGATGTCTGCAACCAAAATTCCTAACCCAAAGAGAATAAAGGCAACACATATCGCGTTGTATACACAAAGCCGAATAAGGATCTAGTTATGTGAAAGTTCAATAAAATATGAAGTTTCATAAAATTCTGTACATTAGGTTTTGAGATACAGCTATCGTGAAAAATGCAGCATAACAGCGCCAACTACCATATGATTTACGCAAATACTTAACCAGTAGCAAGGTCTAAAAGAATATGAAGTTTGGCTAAATTCCGTGCATGAGATCTTGAGATAATGATTATCGCTAAAATCATATGGATCTGAAAAATGCAGCACAGAAGCACCTTCTTTTGGGTGATTTACACCAAAAACTAATCAACAACAATTTATATCAACGTCTATCTGAATCTAAAGATCCGTGTATAAGTTTTTGAGATTGAACGTTCAAAAATCAATAAAAAATTAAATACTATGTATTTGAAATGCCATTTTCAAAAAATAAATTTAAACTTTTTCTATTTTGAATAAAGAGATTATCTGTCACTGTTCAAACTTGAGATCACCCATCTTGTTTATAAATGATTGATCAGATAGGAAAATCATGATAGTCGTAAACTTAGTCATAAACTTAGTGTTTTAAGTGCAAACTGTTTAATACACTGCTGGTCACACAAAATGCAACACCATGATGGACTAGAGATATCACAGCGAAATTTATTTGGCAGATAACATGTTGTACAAAGATGAAAAGATTAAAATTACAGCCTCTTGTGACGTGTGGATGATGACAAAATTACTAGTTAGTGTAGCCGCCATTACCGCCATACTGGCAATAACCGCTGCCACACGCCTCGGCATAGAATCAAAGTCTTTGAATGTCTCCTTGGGGTACAGCAGTCCATGCGGATTCCACATATTGCCAAAGTTGATCTGGTGTAGCAGCGGGTGGTGTATCCCGGGCCAGTCATTGTGCAAGCATGGACCACACGTTTTCGATTGGCGATAGATCGGGAGAAAAAGCAGGCCAAGGAAGCATTTCAATCTGATGGATAAAGAAAAACTGGTGAACATTGCGTGCCACGTGTGGTAGCGCATTATCCTGTTTGAATATGGCTGATGGCAAGCGCTGAATGTATGGGAGGACAATAGGCTCCAACACCTCAGAGGTGTAGCGCTGTCTGTTCAGTGTACTTTAAATGCGTACTAGAGGGGTGCGGTAGTGAAATCCAATACCACCCCCAAACCATGATACCGTGTGCAGAACCAGTGTGGTGATGAATAACGACACGGTTCAGCAGCCTCTCACCACGGTGTCTCCAAACTCGAATCCGACCATCGTGATGTTGCAGGCAGTAAATACAGTGTCGATCCATTCCGATGTCCATGTGCGCTGTTCCTTGCACCACTGGCGGCGCAAACGCCTGTGGTTTCCAGTCAAGGGTAAAAGAAGCAATGTACGCCTTGCAGACATCCCACTCTGCTGCAAACGGCGTCGTATGGTGCGAGCGGACACAGAATGATGCGTAGCAGACTGAATCTGTAGTGCTACGGTTCGTGATGTGTCTGCGCGATCCATCACTGCCACGCGTACAATCCGCCTGTCATAACGGGTGGTGGTGCAACAAGGTGGGTGCAATCGGCCCCGTCGTTCCCTCCTGCATCCAGCGATTACAGATCAGCGTCACAGTTGCTTGGTTTCGTCCAACACGTTGACCGATTTCTCTGAAGGATAATCCGCAATCCCTATAGGCTACTATTCTTCCTCGGTCGAATTCAGAAACTTCGTCAAAAGGTGCTCAATGTCTTCCACGAGGCATAGGTAAACAAATTACGCACAAAACACACACAAAAAAACCACCAAACAATTGCGTACTTCAAATCGCCAATCTGTTTTCCCCTTATATAGTGCTTGCGGGTGGCGCTACGGTCGCCCGTGATAGGCGTCTAATCTGCAATGCTATTGATTTGCATATTTCATCGCCACAAGCGCATGATGTAAATTTCACATGATTTCCATGCTTCCTTCAGGATGTTGCATTTTGTGTGGCCAGCAATGTATTTTGTAATCGAACTGATCGCAATAGAGATAGATTTAAAAATATATATTTGCTGGAATTTTTTTTTTATAACCATAAAAAAATCAGTAAATTCCGATAAAGTTTTCAAAAATATTGCATTTTAAAAAACACTCGACGGTATAAAAATTGAAATTGCTCGATGTTTTGAATGTAAAACAAAATTGCAATAAAAATGAAATTCAGGTGTTGACACCTTCAATATGACACCAGACTTACTCACCAACATATTTATGCATTATAATACATATTTTAACCAGAATGCTGACATCAATAATAGAAAACAGGAATTCTGCTGCTTCAGAATTTAGTGTCGCCCTCTATGAAAAAAAATATATATATATGTATATATATATGTATATGTATATGTATATGTGTATAAATATACATACAGTAGAGTCCCGATTATCCGAGTTAATCGAACTTATACCTTTAGAATGGATCATTATCTTCTGGTTGACTGATGGCTTCCATTATTATGAAACAGCCATTATAAATGAAGTGTTAGGTGAAGAAGAAAGAGCAGCCATAACAAATAAACATTAAATTTAAAAAATCAAAAAACCCAACTCTGTAAAAAGCGAACTAATTAATTATTTTTCTTCAATGTGAAACTATTTTTTTATATTACTTACTTATTTTTTTATTTACTTGTATTGATGACTTTCAAGTTGTGTTTAATTGTTAGTTCCTATCTATAAACACTGTTTTGATGAGGCTTATAGATGTCTATGATGGTTAGAGTTACAGTAAAGCTAGAGATCCTACCTACATAACTTCCAGGTTTTGTGATATTAAAACGGAGCTTCTGACTGTAAAATAGTGAATGAAACATCATTTTCATTTTGAAAGAACTATCCAATGATATGCCACTCAATATGGTGCGTAATTTGTTTTTCGTCTCTACCGCCATTTTGTATTTTACGACCGCCATTTTTAATTTATAAAAACAAAATCTAACCTATAACTATCGGACAATTAAGACATAACGACAGACCCCATTCATTAAAATCCGTCCAGCAATTGGGATGTTTCGAGAGTATAAAAAAATCCACATACCCAGATACGCGTGAAACACATAACCCTTCTTGGTAATCGGGTAAAAAGTTAGAACTCAGATTACCTGATCAGAATGGGAAAAAAAACAGCCTATATATATATATATTTTAATTATGGTCATTTTTTTGGTCCCATTTATAATGGTTGTTTCATAATTATAGAAGCCATCAGTTCATCAGAAGAAAATAACTCGTTTAAGTGGGACTCGGATAATCGGGAATCACTGTAGTTCAGTTTTAAGACTTAAAACACGCGATTTTATTTTATATAAAACGACGTCAACCGCATTCGCTGAAGAATTCCTCATTTACGATCCAGTCACAAACAACATCTAAAATAAAGTATGCATAAGACATGTGCATTATCTCAGAATAATGCACAAATTCAGCTAAAAGAAATCAGCAAGAAATTCGACAAAAAAATCGACTGTCTAATGATTCATACGCTTCCATTTTTTTGTAATATTAATATAGATACTTAAAATTAAAATTAGTTTATAATAGCTCCATGTTTTATCAGAAATCATTCATTTATATGTCTTCAAAATAGCACGTATTTTAATTACTTTTTTTCAGTTATTATGTGAAAATGGCAACAAAAAAATATACAGTAGAACCTCTTTTGTCCGGAACTGTTTTAACCGAAAATCTCGGTTAATCCTCTCGCGAGAGTTTCTGGGACAGCGTAAAAGTAGCAAAATTTGCGCAACCGGAAATTTCATCGGGGATGCATTTTCTCCGTCTAATTAACCCGCCTTGATCATTCCCACCAGTTACTTTTTATTGTAAATTTTGCCTTATCTAATCGGAGCATTTTTTCGATTAAATCAGACGAAAATTTTTGTTTTGAAAAACCGGTGGCAAAAGAATAAAAATTTTTAAAAGACGCTCGTCGGGAAGGAATTAAGTACGCAATTTTTTAAACTATTTTGATAAAACAATTACGCAGCGAGAGGGTTAACCGAAATCCATTTTTAAAGCTTCTTTTTTTACTATCATATTCCTTGTGTCCGCTTTGTCCAAAATTCGCTTTGAAAGCTTTTTTTTTTTTTTTTTTTTTTTTTTAACTATTATATTCCTTGTTTGGAAGCCGTCCTTTCCGAACCACGAGTGTATATAAATATTTTGAATCCCCTTTTGAATCCTTAGAATTCCTTTGAACCTTTGAACCTTTGAATTTAATTTGAGTCCCCGTAAGCTGTGGACTGGAACGAACAAAATAAACAAATTAGCAGTTCTGAAGCTTTTGAAAGTTTTGCAAAAGGTTTGGGATGGCTGGAGCTGCAGAAAGACGGTGATAGTGGTGTAAAATATTAAAAATGGAGCATCAAAGCAAAAGCAATAGAAATTGCGACAAATAAAACATTGTTTCAAATCCTCGTGAAAGGTACTTAATTTCAAAATTAAAATTCAGGTAATTTATTCTTGTTTCTCTTTTTCTGTTGCTTTATTTTTATTAAGCATTTGTTACCATAATAAGAAATAACCCATATATTTCTCCTTAATCTTAAAATTGAAGCATTCTCAATTATCCGAAAATTTCGATTTTTCGAAAAAGGGTCGGTCCCGATTACTTCGGATAATCGAGATTCTACTGTAATTGCTATTTTTCCTTTACTTTCTACATAAATGGAGTACTTGAGTTGCCAAAAGTAATTAAATGACGCTTATACTGCAAATAAATCAATATCTCAAAAATAAATAGAGATGCAGTTTACAAACAAATTGCAATAAAAAGTAATTTTTTTCCCAATACGATGGTATAAAAATTGAAAATGCGCGATGCTTAGAAGTTTAAAAAATTGAAGTAATTTAATAGTACAATGATACATCTGCTTTGGTTTACGGCTTGTTTATACAACGGGACGTTATTTTTTGGAGACGACACTTTAATTTCTGGGAGAAAGAAATAGCATACCGGGGGCTAAAAATTGAAATTTATTTATCAGGCGTTGACACCAGACTTACTCAAGGACATATTTGTGTTTTCTAATACTTATTTTAACCAGAATAATGACATTAAAAAGTCTATTATCAATCTGCAAATGAAAAAATTCTTTTACGCACTTCAGATTTTGGCTACGATTATCAATCGTATTGAGTGAAAATATTCCTTTTAATCTGAGTCATTTTTAAGCGAAATAAAAACATTTATAAACGCAAAAATATCTCAATAATCTAGCTAAATAAAATGTAACTGCAATTTCTTAGTGATTTTAAAAATTGATTAGCAATATTGTACTAAAATAAGAAATTATAATACTCTGTAGTAATATACTTCTGTTAATTGCTAAATTGTGCAAAATAAAAACGTTAAAACAGTAATAAAAAGTTTAATTAGACTGTGCACATATTTCGGATTATTAAAATAAATATTTATATTCTAAAATAACGCTAAAAACTAGTTGGATGTGTCAATCCCAAAACTTTCTTCTATATATTACATCGTAATATTTCAAAACATAGTTATAATTGTCAATGCTTTTAATATTATTAGTTCTATACTATAACAACTTTGACTTTTATCTTAAATTTCTGCTTCAGTCAATCGGAGTAACGAGTAAATCTAGACCATGATATCCATTAAAATCAATAGTTTTCCGTTATTTTGTAGTACATCAGCTGTTCGCGAATAGTCAGCTTATCAGGGTGGGAAGTTGCCGTCGTATCACAAGCCGCCGGTATACAACTGAACTACGGAAAATCAAGAAAATTACACAAAGATCGCAGTTATAGTGCCCCCCTTTCGGCGAAATATTTCAAAGTTCAGTTAGGACCTTCTTACCATGGCCAAAAAGATGCAAAAAATTTCTGGTTCAATTGTATGCATAACTTCATACAATTTTCGATGGTACAATATTGAAAATCATACAAAAATCGCTTTTACAGCGCTCCCTTCAGGTGGATTTTTTTCCAGATTAAGGGAGAACCTGCTTGCCATAGCCAAAAACTTAAAAAAAAAAAATTGGTTCAATTCTATGCATAGCTTCATACACCTTTTGATGGTACAATGGCGACAGACACACGGACATGCGGATTGACGGACACGCGGACAGACACACATTTTCTATAAACATGTTTTTTAGGATCCCTGTCTCATAAAACGTGTAAATCCGTCGAAAACCGGAAGTCTAAAAAATGTCGATTACAATACGTTCTTCTATTGAAGATAGAAGAAAGTAATAATATAATGAGTTGAAACCTCCTCATTTAATTTTTCAGTTTACCCACGTTATATCCTTTTATTTTTGTCTTTGTCTTTGTCTTTTTGTTTCTATATTTGTAACCGTGGAATAATTCAATGGAGCCGAAATATGCAAGTAGTCTAATCAAACTCTTTTTTTCCGTTTTTAAATTTTTAATTTTACACCTTTTATCAACTAAAAGAAGTATAATATTATACTTTTTTCATGTGTTTCGTGTTCTTCAAAGTTCTATTATGTTCTTTATTATCCACACTGTAAAAAAAATTCCGCAACGCTCCTGGGAAAAAATGGGCAGCTGAGTTGCCCATTATTTCTAAGAAACATTTCTTGAAAATGACTGGAACTTTACTGCATATGTTAAAAACTTTCTACAGAAATGCCAGTAAGTTTCCTGCGAAATACCAGGAATATTTCTGTTGACAGCAAAACATTACTGACATTTCGCAGCATGCGGGATCCGCAGACGATTTTTACATTTCCAGTTGACAATTTTCGCTTTATTATCATCATTATTTGTTAGAATGAAAAAATATTTTGAAATTGACATCAAAATTATTATTTATAATTTACACGAAAAAATAAATTTTCAGTTAAAATTCAATAAAGTAAATATATATTTATGATATATTGTTTCTGAACTTTGCTTAAAATATAAAAATATATAAATGTAAATAATAATTAGAAAAAAATCTAGACATAAAATATTTTGGATTTTCGTCAGTAATTATGTTAGTTTACAAGTTAGATAAAATACATATAAATTTTCATGAAAAAAAAAAAACCTAAACGTAATTGTATATTTTTTCCGAAAAAAAAATAAATTTGCAGCAATTCAAAGTGTCAAATATATATCAAATTTAAATCAAATTGTAATAAAGTGTTAAAATATAAAATTAATTAAAAAAGAAAAAAAATCAAGAGGTAGCATCGAACTCGGGCCGTACGGGTGGCGTGCGAGCTTTCTGCGTCCACACCACGAAAGACACGTTGAGAGCTGCAAACTAATGGGTATTTGAAACGTATGCTAATCCTCGGCATCTAATTTCTGAAAATCTAAGGCCCATTTGAAGAAATCCTTTCACAAGAATAATTACAGATAAGAACTCTAAAACATACTTTAAATTAATCAAAATCGGTGAGAATCATGTTTGATGGTCCTCTGGTTAATGGAGATCCAAATAATAGGTGTATTTTTTTTACACCGTCTGCTCGTTAAACATTCCACAGACAAGTACGAGAGATAATCTCTTAGCGATGTCACAGAGGTATTGTATTTTCAGCTGAATTGTCTTGACAATAGAGACGTAAAGGATTATGTCGTCTATTGATTTATTTGCATTTCATATTGATTTTTTTACATTCATTTAAGGAATTCGTTTTCGACACTCGCGCGCGAGCAACGGATTATAGCAAAAAAATAATAAATGGCGGCCGCAGCGTTTTGCTGTTTCCAACTTTTGTTCAGGAACGTTTCAGATAAGAAAACCAGAATTTCACAGGAAAAAGCTAAATTATTCTGAAAACCTGAGAAAAGGCGAAACGACCCTGGATTTTACATGGAACGTTACCATTTTTTTTACAGTGCATATTTGTTATGCATGTTGCATCGGCACGAAATTTTAAAGAAGGCTTACATACGTATACACTTATAACATATTATAATTTCAGAAATTTCTGACGACCAGAATTTTATTTATTTTTTTATTTATTTTTATGTTAAAGGAACCGAGGGAAAAACAAAAATAAACAACAACAACAAAAGCGAGAACACAACATTTTTTTTTTAAACTAAATATCACTATCATGAAAATTTCATGAAATTTTTACACTAACAGCAAAACCTTTATATTTATAACCTATAGAATTTTCAAAGAGTTCAAGCAAAGAGAGACAGCAAGATTTATTAGAAAAAAAAACTATGAAACGAACCTGCATAAAAAAAAAAACTAGAAAACGTCTTATTACGAGCACTTTTACCACTGAATAACAATATTTTTTCTCGAATTTTTCATTTAAAAATATAAATTCATATAAAATCGCCTATAAGATATAAAATCATACCAATTTGAAGTTTATTTTGTGTTATTATCACGGGCCCGGGCAACGCCGCGAAGTGTCAGCTAATCAAATATAAATGCAGTACACGCTCTGAAAAAATTGTAAATTTATTAGCGTTTGCCCTTCTATTTTCACAGGCAACAGCCTTATTTGATGAAAAACGGTCTTTTCCATTAAATAAGCGGTTTTATCCCTTAGATACTTAAAAAATTATGGGCAGTCCACATATTCTTACAGTTCTAGCCAAACTGTTAGCAAAAATACGATACAACACCATACGTTTTCCGCCGCTGTGGTTTAACCCTTCATTTTAGTCGTGTTTCGAAAAATAATGTCACTTAACCGCAACAGTAGCATATTTTTTAACCCGCCAAAAAAGAGATTCTGTAACGATTATCTAATGTGTTACGTGCTACGGAATAGTAAGTAAATAAGAGTTATTGTGTTTCAAAGTGCAATGTATCCCTAAAATTACGGGGTGCAAAAAATGATGGGCATGGTCTTTTTTTTTTACGGGGTATGGCTGGAATCTTTGCTGCCGTCCTCTGCCCGTAATTTTACAGGAATATTTTTAACAGTGTATTCCTCCATGTTTGATTTCTAGCAGATATTAATGAACAATATTATACCTCTATCAAGAGTTTCGAAGTTTTTTGAAGTGCGATTTCGATTTGTACTTTATTATTAGCCCCCGAAATTCTATTTCTTTCAGTCAACAACTAAAGTGTCGTTCCTCAAAAATAACGTTACGTTACATAAGCAAGTAAGTAAAACGAAGCAGATAAAACATTGTGCGATTAAATACTGATAATCTCTACTGCAATTTGTTTGAAAACTGCATCTCAATTTATTTTTGGGATAGTAATTTATTTTTATATTTTTTAATGCCATTTCTGTAATGATGGCAAGTTAAGTACTCCATTTCTCTAGAAAGTAAAGAGAAATAGCTGAAAATATGTGATTACTATAACTTTTTGTTGCCATTTTTTATAATAACTGAAAAAAATGTAATTAAAGTACGTGGTGTGTTGAATAAATATAAATGAATGATTTCTCAAAACACGAGGAGCTATTAAAAACTATATATAATTTTAAGTATCTATATTAATGTTACCAACAAATGAAGGCATATGAATCAGTAGATACTCGAATTTTTTATCGAGTTTCTTGAATGATATCATCTCTTTTTGCTGGGTTTGTGTATTATTCCGCGATAGTGGCGACATAGGTATACATTTATATAGCTGTTGTTTAAGAAAGTTATCGTAAATGTGAAATTATTTAGCGGATGCAAATGAAGTCATTTTATATAAAATAAAAGTTTATATTTTTATTCTTAAAACTGAAATATGCTTTGTACTATTTATATTTATATATTTTGTTTTCATCTGGGCCTGCAGTAAATTCTGGAAAAGCAGAATTCCCGTGTTCTGTTATTCTTATTTATTATGTCTGTTGCATCTTAATAATATATTTTTCACCATTTCTCTATCTTACACACACTATAGTGTTATCACTTACCCTAAGAGAAAAAAAAATTCTTGGTCTCAGCTGCCAAACAAATGATTGTTTCTATTGGATTGCCTTCGAGTTTCCCCCCCGTAGACTACAAAAATAACTACATTAGTAGATATATTTCACACTTACCAACAGTATCCGTGGAAGTTCGATTAATATAAGCATCTAATAAATGAATGTAGTGCAGAATCAACGCTATTAGCTTCCAGCAGTGCCTAAACTAAATTTTCTACGCCAATAAATTTAATTTATATTCGTTCCGTGTATGTTTATATAATACGTTCCTATAATTATTACTTCTGCGTAAGAATTCATTTTACCTAAACTTATACGATAAGGTGTAGAATAAATGATAACTCATAAATATTGTTTATTATATCTAGTGATGTATATATTTACTGCAAATTTAATTCAAGATAAAATGATTTTCACGTTATGAGAATTGATGAATTATTTCTATATTTCCAATTATTAAGGTAAACTTCGAATTCAAATCACTGAATGCAAATTATAGCTGAATAAATTGAATAATGTTTGTTCACAAATGAGATATATATTATTTATTAATGTGAAAACGGAAATGTGCAGTTATTTATACTGAAAAATAAATTTTATGCTATTTAAAATATTTATCTGTGTAAGTTTTGAAACTGTTTCAGGTATTTTATTTTATTATTTTATTTTTTTATTGATGAAATTTTAATTTCATTATAAAATATTAGTCGGAAATAGATGCGTAACTATTTATATTATTCTATGTGCAAACGGATTAATCTTTCGTAATCTGGTTGAACGAGATACAGATAGGTTTAAAAAAATAATAATGCTTCACAATTGTTTTAAAAATCTTTAAAAAATATATAAATGGACGAACAATTTTGAAAGAAATTTTATGTGTAAGGAGACATTTTTTCATATTCAACGGAGTAAAAAATGAAAAGTAACAGCTAAATTTATTGGTCAGGTGTTTACGCCGTTAATATGACGTCATCTTTATTGATGGACATATTTTTGCTAGGTAATATAGATTTGATCAGAATAAAGGCATTAAAAATAAAAAAATATATTTAATTTTATGTGTTCTTCTATGTATTAAAAAAAAGTAACGATTTGGAAATGGACCAATAAAAATCTGCGTAGATATTTCGGGCACACTCCTAGATCGACATCAATATTTCTTGTGACCGGGGTGTCTTTCTTCGTTAATATTAAGAAAACTGTTTCATACAAAAATATGAAAATTGGTGCTATTATAGAGAAATGTCTGGTAAACAAGCTGGTGCAGACACTTTTTAAATAGAATAATTATGTTAAGAGTTATTTAATGATAAAGTTGGTCAAAATCGTTTCATTAAAAAAATTTATATGAGCAAAAACTATACATAGGAATTTAAACATTTTTAGATAATTTAATACATTACAAGTTTCCAATATGCATACTGCATTTATTTTTTTTCTTTTAATTTGACTCATTTTTTGAGGGTTTAACCCCATTTTAAACTCAAATTTTCAGCATTTAGAGAGATATTTTTACATATTTTAAAAAAGGATATTATTTTAAACTGTTGCCAATTTAAGAACAGCGCAAAGAATAATATTTCCTTCAAATTAAAAATGTGCTTACATGTGGCTATTATAATTAGAAAAAACTTTTAAATGATAATTAATCGATTACGTGTACAAAATCAGGAAAATGTTGAAAATTACGTCAAAAATCTATAGTTATACATGAATTTCAAAAGAGAAAGAAAACTTTTAAGTAATAAATTCATTATTATGCGTTAAAAGGCTCAAATAGGGGAAATTTATGTCATATTTAAAAAGGCCAAATAATTGACAGTTGGCAAAACAATTTAAATTAAAAAATATATTTACGCGAGACACTTATTTGATATTTTGGGATAATCTTTTCAGCTATTATGGTGAATTCTATGACAGCGCAAATAATATTTTCTTTCTAACAACAAAAGTATTTTCATGTGAATGTTAAAAAGAGAAAGAAAACTTTGGTGAAAATTACGTCAGATAAAAAACGCCGCATTTCAAATGTGTTATATAAAAGAACTTTCTTATAGAGCTGTTAAAAAACTGAGACAAAGACACTGTTTACTTAATTCATTTTATATTAGCTTATTTTCAAATTTCTAACTATTTTTTTTTATTATTATTAAAGACGAAAACAGACATTGTATCCCTTAACAAGCGCTGATTTTGCCTTAAAAATCTCCAATCAAAGGAATATGAATGAAAACACGTTTACAGGGAGATCGCCACTGTTTTTTTAAATTATAATTCAATCTTTTTATGCCGATGAAATTAACCTGTTTTTATAATCTCGGGTGTCGGAACTGTGTTGGTGAGCGTAGCTTCAGACTCTGAGGACCAGTACCATTCGTCTTAATTGGATAAATTGATTTCGTATTAATTTTAATCTCAGACGATTTTGACGGAGTTTCAAACGGCGATTTTTCCTAAAATAAGAAATATTTTGCGATGTAATTAACACCAAAAATCCGTATTAATCCGCAGATTTCAAAACTGGTATTAGAATTTTTAATTCGAATTAGTTTTCGAAATATTAATTATTTTTCTAATTTTAAATACTTTTCTCTAATGATAGCAACTCAATTAATCATATCAGATTTTTTTTTCATATTTTAGATAAGGTAATTATTTTAAACAAATTTGGTGACCACTTTTGGCCTCCCTTAAATGTACGCTAAGAACAATGTATTTTTTTGTATTTCATTATCATTTTATTTAATAGAAAACTTTCATTTAAAACTGAAACATTTAAAATTAATGTCTTTCACTTCTTTCTTTTTATGAACGAAACGAAAAGAAAAGTATTACGCACAAATATCATATGCCCACCGGGGTACCTAATTGGAGCCAAAATGGCGTTATTTTGCTTGACATGGTAACCCGTCTATTGTTACTTATTTATTAATAAATGTTTATTTACATTTCTTTTCTTTTTATTAAGAAAAAAAGTTATAAATTGTTTTGTTCTGTAGTTATTAATTAAACTTTATTTTATTTATTGTTATTTCATTTTAAAAATAATAGAAAATAATTTAAAAATACATATGTAACTGGTATTCGAAAACGAGGTTTTCGCGGGATTGTCGTAAAAAAAAAAAAAAAAAAAAAAAAAAAAAAAAAAAAAAAAATCACGCCAAACCCGGTGCGTATATGACATCTGTGCTAAATATTAACTAATGCAACAAATCTTGACATGTAATTTCAACATCAAAGCAATGTTTCAATGGTACTACTTAGTTATCCTGTCGACCAATTTCGCCAAATTATATAATCCCCAAACCACTCGCCAAATTATACAAATTGGCATATTTTTGTTTTAAATAACGAAAGAACAAACAAATTAGTATAACATTAATAAAAATACAAATAAAACGTCGAAATAAAAATCACTTGATGGCGTAAACACGTGTAACTTCCTTAAAGTCAAGTGAATGTGACATTTACGATCAACCATTATTGGCATTTAATCTTATAGTTTGGTGATAGATTTTTTGTTAATGGGATAACCAATTAGCGCCGTTTTAATTTACCACTCGAAAAATAAAAAATGCTAACTGGCGAGTTAAAAAAAAATCTTTTGGCGATATTTGCATTCGACTAACATAAAAGTACCAAGAATTCTTTGCGATCATGGCAACTTTTATATAGTTTTATTTGAAAAAATTATTTTGATTATTTATTCAAAATGGAAAGCTTCCGTATGAGAAGAGAAGGGATTAGCCCGTAATTGTTTATGGCGGTTACATGACTTGGATTATTATTATATAAGTAAAATGATGGCGATAGAATAATATTTGGCGACTTATCAGCTGTGGCTGGCTAACATTAAAGTACCAAAATGGCAGCCTGGGACATAAAAAACGAAGGGATCCGCCTGAAACTGTTGATGATAGTCACATGACTTACGATTATATTATATAGATTGTTTTCAATTCTAAAAACAGCTCAAAAAATAATATTTCTTAACCATTAATTATTTATTATCACATCACCATTAAAAACAGGAAAAAAAAAACTTTAAAATTAGTATTAAATGAGTACGTGTTAAAAGTAGAAAAATTTTGAAAATTATGTCTTGAAAATTGTATTTACACGTGAATATTAAAAGAGAAGGAAGCTTTAAAATAATAAATGCATTAATATGCGTTTCATCCTTTCAGGTATGAACTGTATCAGGTATATTCTGACGTATTTGCATCAGTAAATCATAAATTTACAAAACAAATGATGTTGCTTTCATCATCATAATAATCTCTCTATTCTAAAAAAAAGTAACTACCGCTGTCACCGCCGCCGCCGGTTTTGAATTTTTTTTTTGTGACCGTAGGTCTTTCTTCGTTAATATTAAGAAAAAAATGCATACAAAAATAAGAAAATCGATAGTATTATACAGAAATGTTTGATAAACACGCTGATGCAGACAGTTTTCAAATCGAAGAATTATTTTAAGAGATATTTAAAGCTAAAGTTGGACAAAATCGTTCCACTAAAAAAGTTTTATAGGAGCAAAAACTATTTATAGGAATTTAATCATTTTTAGATCATTTTATACGTTTGAAGTTCCCGGTGTGCAGACTATATTTCTTTTTTAAATTTGACTAATTTTTTGAGGTTTTATTTCTATTTTAAATTTAAATATTCAGCATTTCTAGAGATATTTTTGACAGTTTTAGAAAGTAATATTAATTTAAACTGTTACCAACTGTATAAAAAGCGGAAACAATAATGTTTGCTTCAAAAAAAAAAAAAAAAAAAAAAAATATATATATATATATATATATATATACCGGGTGTCCCAAAAAGGACTGACTGATTTTAAAATTCAATAACTTGCAAACGGTCACAGATATTAAAAAAATTCTTGCAGGAGGGTTATGCATGAGGTCAAAAGTTTTTTTACAGTGATTTTCGATTTTAGTTCGATTTACAAACAATAGATGGCGCTGTAAGCAATAGTCGCTAAATTCAGCCTCGATTTTTGGTACTTCGTGGCCCGGATAATACATTTCCATCTCCTTTTTCTGCATGGAACAAGATAAAGGACCAAAAATCGAGCCTGTATTTAGCGACTATTGCTTACAGCGCCATCTATTGTTTGTAAATCGAACTAAAATCGAAAATCACTGTAAAAAAACTTTTGACCTCATGCATAACCCTCCTGCAAGAATTTTCTAAATATCTGTCACCGTTTGCAAGTTATTGAATTTTAAAATCAGTCAGTCCTTTTTGGGACACCCGGTATATATATATATATACGTGTAAATAAATTAAAAATTTATTTACACGTGACTATTATAAACAGAAAAAGACATTTGGAATTAGAATTAAATAATTATGTACAAAAAGCAGGAACTTATTAAAAATTACGTCAAAAAAACTATAATTACACGTGAATTTTAAGAGAGAAAGGATTTTGTAAAATAATAAATTTATTAACATGCGTTAGAAGTCTTAAATAGGAGAAATTACGTCATATTTACGTCACATTACAGTTATTAAATAAAATGAACACAAAATAATATTGCAAAACGGTTTAAATTTAGAAATTGCGCTAGACATTTATTTGATATTTTGAGAGGATACTTTTCAACTATTTTTGTTAGGAAAGCGCAAATAATATCTCATTTCTAACACAAATATTTTCACGTGAATATTAAAAAGAGAAAGAATAGTTTGGTCAAAATTACGTCAGATTAAAAACGATTAATTTAAAAAGTCTTATTTAAAAGAACTTTCTTTTCGCTTTGTTAAAAAATACCGGGAGACAAAGATTCTGTTTACTTAATTCCTTTTATATTAGCTTATTTTGAAATGTTTAACTTATTTTACTTAATCAAAGACGAAAACAGCGATTGACATATGTATTTTTGGTACTACTTAGTTATCCCGTCGACGAAAAATCTATCATTCGCTGAACTATAAGATTAAATGCCAATAATGGTTGATCGTAAATGTCACATTAACTTGACTTTAAGCAAGTTACACGTGTCTACGTCATCAAGTTATTTTTATTTCAACGTTTTATTTCTATTTTTATTAATGTTGCACTAATTTATTTGTTCTTTCGTTATTTAAAATAAAAATTATGTCAATTTGTATAATTTGGCGAGTGCTTTGGCGATTTATATAATTTGGCGAAATTGGTCGACGGGTTAATCAAGTAGTACCGCAGCAGATTAGGCCTTAAAATTCCTTAGTCAAAGAGAAATGAATAGAAATCCGTTTATAGGGAGATCGCCACTGTTTTTTAAATTATAATTCAATCTTCCGAAATCTTTTTAAAGCCGATCAAATTAGCGTACTTTTAGAGTCTGCTGTGTCTGAACGGGCGTTGACGAGCGTAGCTCGTAGGGGCAGAGCCCCCTAGTATTAATAAAAAAAAAAGATTGTGAGGTGGCCTAAATGTATAACAAAAGTTAAGACTATAGATCCTTGTTCAAGATTATGAAGTGTAAATGTTCATTAAAGTTCACTGTTCATTAATGTTCATATGAGTTCAGTGTTCGAAAAAAAAATTTCATAAAAGTTTACATAAGAAAAACTAACTTGAAAAAGCTCACCATAATGTTCAGACATCAAGAGAAAATCACCGTTAAAAGAAATGTCAGACAAAGGACAGTTACTATAAAAGGCACAATGTTGAGCACGATTTTGATGTAGTGTCTGAAAACCATGTAATGTCCGTAGCGAACCACTGAAGAGTATTAACAGTATGATAGAAGCAAATAGTTACAAGTGTAAAAATTATCAAAATTTATACACAATAAATGAGTATTCCCTATTAAGTGCGTTGTGCATAGCACACAATTTTCTATAGTTTAAACGGGTGAAGAGAACGTTTCGAATGTTCCTTCTCAGTGTACGATTCCTGTTGAATTTAAATGTACAAGGCATTAACGAACAATGTCCAAACAAATAATATTGTATACTTCCTACATCACCACAGCTGCACCTGTTAATTTGGCGCTTTCCTATTTTAAACAGATACTGTGGAAATGCTCCATGTGAAGAAAGAAAATAACATATCATCTGGGATTCACATAAAAATAAATCGTCAACCTTGTTTAATATCGAATAAGTATCTCTTCCCTTGTCCGAATTTTCCCAAGAAATCTGCCATTGATCATGTAGAAGTGTTTTAAAATGACGTTTTAAAATAAAAGTTGATGCAGGAATGCGTAGAACTTTATCATAAAGATCATTTGTAATAACTGATTTTGCCAACATGTCCGCTCTTTCCTTTCCTGATATTCCATCATGCGATTTTATCCAGCCAACATATATGACTTTATTATGTACAGGCGCAAAGAGTTAACGATATTAAAAAGCTGACCGTTAGATGGAAATAAGCGCTGAAGAGCGTAAATTGATGACAAGCTGTCAGTATAAAGATGAAATGAATCATGCAGTGAGCCGATGCACCAACTGATAGCCTCGTCTATCGCAACCAATTCCGCTTGAAAAACAGATTTATAGTCATGTAATTTTACTCTCATGTCTAGCATAAAAGAGTCCCTATACCAAACCGTAAATGCAGCTCCTACGCTGTTCATCATTTGAGAACCATCAGTATACAATATCGGATGATTCACCACTGGTACTGTATCAACCACTGGCTTAACAAATTTTATATTTAAGTTTTCAAAAAAGTAAGGATAATTATATGTCCTCAGTTTATTCATAAAATCTTCACCTTTACAACACATATTGTCAATCAAGACTGTACCATTCCCATAAATGATATTATAACGCTTAGAAGACAAATTCAGTTCTATGTCAAGTGGTGGAGCACCCACCAATACACACAATGCGTCATTAGAAATCGTACGATATGCATTTAAGACAGATAGTAGACATAGAGGTTGACATAAGAGTAATCTTGTTATTCCATTTTGATTTAAGTCAAGCATCCAGATCTCATGCCCATATGAAATACGTTTCTTCAAGACGGTTTTGTACCATATTTTAAGATAAATAGAAGGAAAACCTCTATCTCGGATTCTGGTTTGGCGCATTTTACACGTGAAATCGTTAAGCCTTGCTCGAATCATATCTAGGTGATCCATCCAGCGAAAATTGCTATCAAGTGGAAATCCCAAATAAAGAATATTGTTCTTTACACTGATACTTTTGTCATTATGTTTAAAAATTGATCTTCTTTTTCTAAGAGTGTGGCTCCTAAATAGCATTGTGGCTGACTTCTCTGCACTAATTTGCGATTGAAGTATAGAACAGATATCCGAAAAGTGATGAGCACTAGTATTCATTTTATGTTCTAGCGCGGAGCGCGTATCTGCGCCCTCTATGATGTCGCTATCATCAGCATGAGGAATAATCAGTAATCCTCTCTTCTTGAAACTCTTCAAAATCCTGTTCACTTACTTAATAAAAGAAAAATTATCATTCCAATACTCTGGTGGCAATGTGGAATTTACGAATTAAAATTAAGTGGTCCAAAAATGAACCACCGCTCTTGAATGGGTTAAAACAGTAAATTGTAGTAATTGTAGTAAATTGTATTATGTCAATTGTTTTATAACGCTGTTAAAAAATACCGGTCGGCAAAGACCCTGTTTACTTCATTCATTTTATTTTAGCTTCTTTTCAAATGTTTAATTGATCTTCACTAATCAAACACGATAGCAACCATTGGATGTCTTAACAGCAACTGATTAGGCATTAATTTTTCGCAATGAAAGGAAATTGAATGGAAACCCATTTACAAGGAGATCGCAACAGGTTTTTTCATTATAATTCAATCTTCTCTAATCTTTTAAAAACCTATCAGATTAGCATGCTTTTAGTTTCTGGGGTGTCTGAACGGGGGTTGGCGAGCGTAGCTTGCAGGGGGCAGAGCCCCCTAGTATAAGATAAAAATATCTTATCTATGTTTTAAAGACACATAAAATATATTGCAGTACATCAGTGATTTCTAATATTGATTAATAATATAACCTTTTCAAGTGTTTTGCGTTTTCAAAGACCCTTTTAAGTACTTTATTATTCTTATTTGTTATGTCTGTTGCACCTTAATGATATGTTTTATCTAAATTTTCATCTTATATAAGGTAAAGCTAGGAGAGTCTGCGCACATTTCAAAAGAATAATAATACAAAATCTTAATATCAATCTTTTGCTAAACTATGCATGAATAATTTTGACTTCATTTTTTTTTTTTTTTTTTTTTTTTTTTTTTTTTTTTTTTTTTTGCATTTCCATTGTTATTTTGCTGTTATGCTGTAATTTAATACAACAGCAGTAATAAAACCAAGAAAATTATTTTGCGCAATCTTTCCTTACAGGGTTGGAGAGATTGCGCGCATGAATAGAAGAAATTGTTATTAATAATAACTACAATTAAATTGTTAACAATGTTAATTACACTTAAATGATATTGTTGTAATGTTTTGTGACCAAATATTATTGCATTAGGAATGAAATTTTCAACCAAATGTTTAAATAATAAAAAAAGAAATAATTTTAACAATAGTTAAAGAATTTTAATTTAAGAAGAAGATTAAAATATCAAAAAAGCTCTAAAAAAATCAAGCCCTACTAAGATTACAAATTAGCATTAATCTACTTGATACCATGTTTAACTTGAAAATTACTTCATTTTCATTTCCACAGTTTTAATGTATTTTGTTTCTTAACCGTAGTTCTCGTCGTCCAATCGATGCATTTATTGTAGTAAATCGTGCAGCTTTCATGCAATCACCTGCAACAAGTAATACATTGAATTCAGTCACTGGTCCAAGTTGTCTCCTGGTACGGTTCCAGACGTTCAATGCACTCAAATTTCTTTGAAATTCGTTTTGTTTCCATGAGTTTTTTTTTTTTTTTTTTTTTTTAACAAATATATTATTAATTTATTAACAAAAATAAATATATAAAATTAGTTTAATAACAACTGTATTATTAATTTATTAACAAAAGTTTTATCTGCAAAAGTTTTTTTTTTTTTTTCAAATTAATTTTTTGCCAAATTTAGTTTCAATAATTATGTATTTTTCCAAAAAATATTTCAAAATTGATTCATTCATATGTTTTACAAGTAATTTGCAATTCATGCAAATTTACCAATAAGCTGCGTAATCTCTCCTAGCACTGAAATTTATGCGGAAATGCGCCCTCTCCCCTAATTAGCAGATGCGCAAACTCTCCTATTTCGGTAGGAGAGGTTGCGTGGCCTTTTATTTAAACATGGCCACTTCTAAAATATATTTTTGATGTTCGCATGCTTAGTCTACGTTAGTATCTTATAAGAAATCGTTTAAGTTCAAAATATTTTGTACTACTGACATTCTATAAAAATTCTGATGAACAGTTATAAAAATTGAAGCACTTTTCTCGAAAAACAAAACAAAATAGCAATGCTTTATCCAAGACGCTTGGAACAATCAATGTGCACATTTATGTGGACACTGCACTAATGCTGCTGTACAACTACCTGGAGTCGCTGCGCGTGCACACTACTCCTTCCCGTCGAATCTCTCTGTGCGCGATCTCTCCTGGCTTTACCGTACACCATATAGATTTCTCCTAAGAGAAAAGAAAAATTCTTGGTCTCAGCTGCTAAACAAATGATTGTTTCTATTGGATTATTATACTGTTATATTGCCCCCGAGTTTATTCCTTATAGACTACAAAAATTATTACATTAGTAGATATATTTCAAACTTACCAACAGTAACCTTGAAAGTTCGATTAATATAAGAATCTAGTGAATGAATGTAGTGCAGAATCAACGGTACTTGCAGCAGTGCCTAAAAAAAAATTTCTACGCCAATAAATTTAATTTATATTCGTTCCGTGTATGTTTATGTAATATGTTCCTATATTTATTACATCTGCGCAAGAATTCATTTTACCTAAACTTATACGATAAGGTGTAGAATAAATGATAACTCATAAATATTGCTTATTATATCTAGTGATGTATATATTTACTGCAAATTTAATTCGAGATAAAATGATTTTCACGTTATGAGAATCGATGAATTATTTCTGTATTTCCAATTATTAACGTAAACTTCGAATTCAAATGGCTGTATGGAAATTATAGCCAAATAAATTGATAAATGTTCGCTCACAAAAGATATATATATATTACTTATTATAGGAAGAAGGAAATGTGATTTTGTTTTTAATTAAATATAAATTTGAACTAGTTAAATCATGTTTCTGTGTAAGTTTAGGGTTTTTTTTTTCAATTTTATTATCTTTTTGTTTATGTTAAGTCAGTCAGTTCTTTTTAATAACAATAGTTAGATCAAAATTTTAATATTTTGAAAAAGATTCAAGATTATTGCTCATTTGCTATTTAATTTATACATGTTATTTTTTACAGGATATCTGTTTCTTTCTCTTTAAAAACTACCTATGCTTGTAGAGCATTTCAAGATAAAAATACTCATTGGCCTTTAAAAATTAAATTTCTTTTATTTCCGGGCTGAAAATATTTCATGAAATTTAAAACAATACTACAACTTTAAAAAGTGTTTAGTAACACTTAATAATCTACACATGCATTATTAAAAACTTTCTAGAAAATAACTCAAATAAACAAAATATACATAAATACACATACATTGTATACATAAAACATAATATTTGTACTTAAAATGTACTTAAAAGTAATAGAAAAATACTTTCTCGTATCTGTTGGATATTTTTTTTTTCATAATTTAAATAAAATAAAATATTCTTTTTGTTTACCCGACTGGGAAATAGGGTTATGTGCTTCGCACGTATCTGGGTATGTGGATTTCTTTATACCCTCCGAACATCCCAACGGCTGGATGGATTTTAATGAATGGGGTCTCTATCGATTCGACATATCCGTCCAATTGTTATATGTTAGGTTTTGTGTTTATAAATTCAAAATGGCGGCCGTAAAATACAAACTGGCGGTAGACAAGAAACAAAAATTTTACGCCCCCTATTGAGTGGCATATGATTGGATAGGTCTTTCAAAATGAAGACGATGTTTCATTGACTATTTTACTGTCAGAAGCTTCGTTTAAATATTACACAACCTGGAAATTTGGTAGGTAGGATATCTAGCTTTACTACAACTCTAACCTTCATAGACAAGATAGGAACTAACAATTAAACACAACTTAAAAGTCATCAATACACGTAAATAAAAAAATAGGTAAGCAATATAAAAAGTAGTTTAACATTGATGAGAAATAATTAATTAGTTCGCTTTTCACGAAGTCGGGTTTTTTTGATTTTTGAAGATTAATTTTTACTTGTTATTTAATTTTTTTTTTTTTTCATTTCAAGCATTTTTAAACAACCAAAAAACATCAATCAATTTCAAACCCGTTTCAATCCATTTGAACTACATATAGGTCGCCACTCCAGCGTATAAAAGTTTTCAAATTTTTAATTATTTTGGATTCATGTATTTATTTACATTCTAGCTTGACAAGAACTAACAGTTTGGGTTTAAATACTTTAAGTTAAATAATGTTATAAAATGTCATTAAATATCTTTATTAAGATTGACGAACGTTTCATCGCACAAACGGCGACATTTTCAAAATCAACTATGATAGAAAATATTTTCACATAATTTAAAACAATAACATAGTAAATAACGTCACGAGACATCATGCATAATGAAAAGCATTGCGAACATAAAATAAAATTATATTGTCTATTTTGGAGCTTGAATTAATTTTTACTATTGTTAGTAAAATTACATAGCATCTCTTTCCAAATTTTAGGTAAATCAAGGGACACTGAATCATTGAAAATATTCTCGTTGCGTAAAAATATTTCTATTGATTCCCGGATTATGGATGGTAAATAAAATCTTGATGAATAAATTAACCTGATATTTTAAAAATTGATCTGTAAAAAAATTGCAGGTTAATTTATCCATCCAGATTTTATTTACCATCCAGAATCCAGAATCAATTGAGATATTTTTACGCAACGAGAATATTTGCAATGATTCATTGTCCCTTGATTTATCTAAAATTTGGAAAGAGATGCTATGCAATTTTAGTAACAGGAGTAAAAAATAATCCACGCTCGCAAATAGCGAAGATAATTTTATTTTGATTTTATGTTTTGCAATGTTTTTCATTATGCATGATGTCTTGTGACATTGTTTACCATGTTATTGTTTTAAATTATGTGAAAATTAATCCACGCTTGCAAATAGCCAATTTAATTTTTTATTTAACTTTATGTTTGTAAAATTTTTCATTATGCATGATGTCTCGTACCATTGTTTACTGTGTTATTGTTTTCAAATTATGTGAAAATATTTTCTATCATGAATGATTTTGAAAATGTGGCCGTTTGTGCGATGAAACGTTCGACAATCTTAATAAAGATATTTTATCACTTTTTATAGCATTATTTAACTTAATTTGTTTATGAGTGATTATTAAACATGTTGTTGAAATATTTTATTCAGCAGTCAGTTTTAACAAAACGTAAATCTGTCGTTTTTGCAGGATGATTCAGAAGTAGCAGCGTCAGCAACTGAAAAACCTATCAAATATAACATATTGAAGTATACAAAAAGAAGGCTTTACATGGTCATAAAAACACAAGCAGTAATCAAAACTCTGGATTGGCAAATTGTAAATTTGTCGTTTTTGTAGGATGATTCAGAAGTAGCAGCGTCAGCAACTGAAAAACCTATCAAATATAACATATTGAAGTATACAAAAAGAAGGCTTTACATGGTCATAAAAACACAAACAGTAATCAAAACTCTGGACTGACAAATTGTTTTATTTTTCATTAGACGTGGAGACATTTATAAGAAAAATAAAACATAATTTTAACAGGCTTTTGGAAAGAATCAAAATTTCACAACACGTTTATATTAAGTGTTCAGTGTTGCGCCATTGCGATGTAATAAAAAATCGATCGATGAACGTGGGCAAACTTTCCTGATGTAAAATTAGTAACACGTGCCACAATTTATTTCGTACTATCAGGTCATTGTTGCAAACAATCGGGGCAGCATTCACCAAATACCTTTTAAGTGACAACCTCTGCTTATTCCTCCAACCTCAAAACTCACAGATCGCTCTGTTTTAAATTTAGAAACATTTTTCTATGTTAATATTATTTGGTTAATGCGTACCTGGCTTCCCTACAATTTATATTTAACAATTATTCGGAATCGTTCTGTAAAAAGGTTCAAACGATTCAGGAGAAAAAAAATGCTAGATCCGATTTCATGTTTGTAACATTAAGGCAACTTTTGGATAGTATAAGATGGCTGTACACAATGAAAGAGAAACGCTTTTAAAACGAAGTTTTCCATTGCATCCCTCGATATTAGACTTTTATCTTTTTCTCTATTTGAAGTGTTTGCCAGATATATTATAATTGTAGGTTGCTGTTTAGTTACGAAAAATAACACATTTTTCGGGAATGAAAATTACCGAAATTTCTATGATTTTTTTTTTTTTTTTGGGGGGGGGGCTAGATATTAACCTTCATTCGGTTGTAATAGGCCTGACAGGCACAGCATAATTATTTCCGTTCTTCTCTCCGCCACTAGAGTGCGCAGTGCTTTGCACTTCCAAATATTCACGTCTTTTTCAGCGGTGCTTGTAACACCCCTAGCCAGTTTTACCGCCATTATAACCTAGGAGTAGAGATCTAACCCTAGTAGCCTGTCAGGCCAATTACGACCGAATTCGCCCGTTTTTTGGTGGTCTTTTTTTGTGTTATTTATCACCACAATTCTTTATTTCGCTCATTTAATGAATGAAAATTACAAAAGTTCTGGATATTTTGAGGAAATATGTAGGTTTGAAATCATTTTCTGTATCAATAATGTTAACGTTCTGGATTCCTACATCCTCCGCGAAAAGATAAACGTCATTCTTGTATTCTCTCTTCATTAGAATGCACCGGAAGTGATTACTTTCTATAACACAACTAAAAGAGGGGTTGATACTGCATATCAAATGTGCGCTCCATACACCGTAAGTAGGAACATCAAGCATTGACCAATGGTAATTTTCTTTACGATGTCCAATGTATGTAGCATCAATACTCAAATCATTTACCTTGCAACCAACTCGAACCACTGCGCAGAAGAGTGTACAGGAAAAGATTGGCCCATGAACTGATAATTGGAAAGCTACATCGAAGAAGCTTGGATATAACCGGAATTCCAAGCAGCCTACAAGTCCACTTGAAAAGATATCGTCCCATCGAGGATCGGGAGAAATCTTCACCCCTCCCATCTATCCAAATGATGTAGGCCGCAGAAGGATGTCGAGCTAGAAATGCTATAATTGTCATCATGAGATTTGCACGTCCTATGCAATTATGATCTGCCAAAGCTGCAATTCAACGGGTCAACGTATATCCACTGTTCAATATTTCGACAGTGACTCCGACTAAGGCTGACTGTATTCTACCTGTATTTTCAGTTTTTTTCATAATTGAAATGTTTTTTTGAAGAAAACTGAAGGCAATTTGGTGCTGGTTTTGAAATTTCAGTCTTTTTTGTATTTCTTAAATTTATTGTAATAAACAAAATTTATCCTTTCAAATTTGAATTATTCTCTCTTTGTACATCCTAATGAATGTCACTGATCACACTAAGAGCGTTAAAGTTGCGTCAATTAATTGCTAATGACGATTTTCTAACAGGCGCCTGTCAGGCCCTTTGCGACTGAGATCGCTTGTGACTCAGTTGAGATCGAACCCAAAGTTGTGACCGATGGAGGGTTAAATTTGGTTGTGTTTTTCGAAAATCATAATTATGCTGCACTATTTTTGTATTTAAACCCTTCACTTAACTGTAAAAAAGTCGAAGGAAGGATAACGGAACCCGATTTCTTTTCGACTTTCTGTAAAGCGATATATAGCACTGGCATACAGTAAAATATACTGCCTTCCAAAATTTATGGTACAACGTGTCTTTGATGTATAATTTAAAAATGAAAGAACAGAGGAACAAGAAATTTGGAGAAAATGTGCTGTAAATTGTTGTTTATTAAATGCGACAAAGATACTTACATAATATACATGAGTTACAGTAAAAAAGCACTCTTGGGAGAAAACTTCATTTTTAGACAAAACTGTATATCACAGTTTTATGAAAAAAAATGTCATTAAAACATAAAAAATGGTTTTTAATATGGAATATCTTTACTCCTACTAGAAATACAATGTTGTCTTCGATGTTATATGCTTGTAATTAAGTTGCAGGATACCTAAATGGGAAGCGAACACCAGAAAAGGAACGAACCTTCTTCCAGCTCTTGTAAGGACCTAGGAGGAAGACTTAAAGTAGCAACGGGTATTCCAATATAGTCCCAGAAACGTTTTATAAGATTCAGGTATGAAGACTGATCTGGCCATTTTATTAGCTCCAAACCCTGACCCTCAAGATAATTCTCAACAAGCAGAACTCACTGAAGTCTTGCGTTATCATCCTTAGAATAAAATTGTTTCCAATAGCACCGCATATGGGCGGGGATAATGATGAAGAATCTCGTTCTGATATCTCACACTAGTCAGAGTGATGCCCTGAATTGCACTTTAGAGTGAACCTGAATTTATCTGTGAATAAGTAAAGAAGCCCATTGCTGCATGGTCCAGGAAACGTGTTCTCTTGACCAACATAAACGAGTACTTCTCTGTCATTGGTTGAGTCGGACACACACAACTGGCTGCCTTGCATAGAGACTAGAATTGTGAAGGCGTATTCGCACGTAGTAGCGGATGTTCTTGTCCCTGAAGTGATAAAATCATCAGCTGAAGCTTAGTAGTGGTTCTAGTTCTTCGGGCCGAAAGAGTTAGAGAAAGGTCTCTCGCAGGTGTTTTAACTCATGGTAGACCTGGAACAAATCCTCTAGACATGGAATCTTCTGGTGTAAACTGATTCCACAATCTTTGGAGCACACTGCAAGACACATTCAGCCGTCTAGCAGCATTAGCTTCTTACAATGCCATTTTAATCCGATCGTCCACCACGTCAATTAATTGGATATACCACTTCTCTGGAAAGTTGCTAGTCTTACCGGATATTGTAAATAAAATTGCCTGGAAAATTGCTAGTCTCACCTGATATTGTAAATGAAATTGCCAACAACAATTTGTGCATTATCGTCGATTAAGAGATATACAACACACCATAGAAATTCATTATCGAGAAGAAATTGGAGATTCATTGAGGGAAAAGAAAGCACTGTTTTCCACGTTTGAAAATGATGGAGGAAGAAGCGTAGAATTGAACACATGCTTTTAAAAACAACCTGAGTACAACTGAAATTTGCAATTAACTTGAGAATGCAAAGGAACAATATAAAGCAGAAATTTTAGTGCATATTTTGTTGTTAATTAAAAAATAGGATTTTGTTTGTGTCTACATCCTCTATGATCCCCCTGAATAAATGTAACTACAATATTTCTCTTATCTTCTAATTACGAAAAGAATTGTGTGAATTTGGGATGGGACGGTAAGTTTACTCAATTAGTTTATTGATTTTAGCCTACTAAAGTGATTAATTTTGTTGCATTTTATCTGTAGAATCCTTCTTTAGTGCAATACCAATTCAGCATTTTATGAATAAAGCCATTTAAAAAAAATACAAAATATCTCTTCTCCCATCTCCCCTTATCCCAAATTTTTCAAGTGTTTTCTTATGAATTTTCAATTTCATCCTTACAGTATGCAGTATTATAGTGAAAAGCAACGCTTCATATATTTTAGTTTTTAAAAATTTATATTTTTATGTTGAAAACACCTTCTATACTTTTTTAAAGGGAAGTTATTAAATTTTGTATGTATGTAGAGAACGCGACATAAAGACCACATTTAAAGGCTGGGAATCAAACCGAATATAACAGCCACATAAGGTTGTAGTTATAAATATATGGCAGAAATCATTAAAAAATTATTTTAATACTGTATGTTGTTCCACGCCTAAAGTTTTATCAAACGAGAATTAGCTATAACCAGTATCACTTTCCTTGAATTTCAGCAACATAAATTATATCTCTTATGCAATTTTTTCCTTTTTTTTATTTGAAAATATCAGCCAGATCATTTCATTTTAATTTGTGTGAAAGAAAGGATATTTTAAATCTTTCATCTTTAAAAACAACATGTATTCTATCTTCATTTCTAATATATCAACATTTTTAATATAAAGCATCATATTTTAACTGATATCTAATATTCAATGCTCTGTATAATCATCATAATTATGCAATCGATAAAAACTAGGTGCATTTTACTTATGTGCATACCAATACCAATGAAGTTCTAAATCCAATATCTGCCGATCTTAAATCCTAACACCTTGACATATGAATGTTTGTCGGGAAGTGGTATTCATACCAAACATTCAGTCATTATTCAATGACGTCTGTTCATGTCAACATGTTCTCTAATATTATTTCATCTTGTCCGGCATAAGAAGAAATATTAGCACAATCTTTTCGACGGTATAATATTTTAAGACTTGTGCCAGGTATTTGATGATTATATAACGTGATTTATGAGTGCATGTCTAAAAATTGCGTTTTTAATCATTGATAATATTTACAAAAACATTTTGAATGGAAATTATTTAAAATTAAATCAAATATATGAGCATTTTTTTTTAAATTTCGCAATTGTGGTTTTGAAAACACGTCTGTTTGAATTAACATATTTCTCTCATACCTTTTACGAATATTTATAAAGCCTGAAACATTTATGAAACTTTGCTATTTGATTTTACATTTGTCGCCAAATTTGTCGACAAAAATAAGTTGCCGTACATGAAGTGAACTTTGGGATAGCTGGCTAATTTTGGAGAAATTCCCATTTTTACTTTTTAGTGCATTTTAAAAGATTATATATATTTTCTTCATTTTTGTGCATTTAAATGAAAGCATATTTATTTATTTATTTATTTATTTTATTTTTTACATTTTTCAATTATTATTTTCACTTTGCTCATTATCATCGTTACCATAGTCTACCATTCAATCACTGGCTATTTGATCGATGTCAGAAGAAATTAGAGTGAATTTGTCCTGTAAAGGTCATCTGTGTGCCATCGGAACAATTTTTTTTAATTTTCGGTTTTGAATTGCAAAGTATTATAAAAAATGTCTAATAAATGTGACATAAACATACAAATAAGTAACTTTTAGTATTTTAGTTTTTTGTTTAGAAAAATAGTTTAAAATTACACGAAAATTTTTCCATTTTCTTAAAATTATTAAATATAAACACATTTTATGAATTCCATAATAATATAATAATGTTATGCAGACACTAGGCAGTTTTTATGACAATAACATGAATATTTTAAATGTTATAGGTGTAGAAATACAAACAACACTGAAAATACCTGAAAAAATGTTAATAATTCATAAATTAAAGCTAATTTATGTAGTTTCAATGAATCAGCATTAAAATAATCCAATTTCTTTCAATATATATTTAAAACATAATTAAAAAAATTTTGGTAATTGAATTATTATTTATTCTTTTTTATTACAATTTTCACAACACAATTTTATAAAAAAAAATTGCCTTTGAGAAAAAGAAAATTTCAGCTCATTTTTTTTTTTTTTTTTTTTTTTTTTTTTTTTTTTTTTTTTTTTAAAGATTGAAAAAAATATAATTGTTTTGAAAGCTCCAGGATTATAAATTTCGCCCTCATTTTTAAACACTTTCCAACATAGTTGAAAAGTGTTTAGGTATTCGGTTTGCCCGCCGTGTGTCTGTCTGACTACACTTTAACTCGCGTAAATATATCGGGATTTTCATGTAATTGATATTTGTAATGATATTTACCGTGACATGTTCGGTATTGAATATGAAATGTGTAGCATTAATCGTTCATTTAAACGGGTACTCAAAAAAATTCGGTTACATTATGCTGAATGGGGAAAAATCATTTGCAGCTATTGCAGGTATTACGCTATTTCAAATGTATTGAAATTGCTATAAATCACTGACTTTCACTACAAGAATATTACTTTAGAATAGCCCATTTATAGCAATTATAGTTTATTTACAGGGACACAAAAAAGAAATCTGTTACAGTACTGTGTTTGTGCAATAATTGCTGGAAACTCTTTTTTAAATTCTGTATGCTCTTCTAAATTTAACTAATGGCATTTTACTTTTTGTATCTGAATTCTATAACTCGTATATAGGGCTGCATAAAATAATTCACATATCATAATCATTATTAGCAGAAATTTCTGAAGGAGAATTTTCAAATGTGGTATGAACTGAGGTGTGAATTTTGAACAATGTTGCATGTATTTAATAGATACAAATCCATATATCATATACAGGGCGGCTCAAAGAATTCGGATAATTTTCCGATTGTAGAGGGGAATTGCTGAAATTGGATTTTTGTTGTGTTATGCGTTTCCAAATGGTTCAATTAGACATCATATTTCAGCTTATTAATCCAGGAACTTTTGTTATATTAATCTCAATGTATTGGAAAGTGTTTCATAATGTATGCTTGAAACGTGTATTTTTCTTTTCGTTTCTAAAACAGTAAGAATTTTACTAGATTAATTTTAACACAATTATTCTAATTGGTAAACAAATCATATTAGATGTAAATTTCCAACTGGGCGAAAAATGTCCGGACCAGGATTCGAACCCGGGACCTCCTGGCTGAAGCCGCCAGTGCTCTACCATCTGGGCTATCCCAGACGATTCTGTTCGAACTTTTTCACCCAGCTAACCTTGATGATTACAGCATCTGGTCTGAAGCCTGGTTCAGCTCAACAGAATAAATCTCAGGTAATGGAACTCCAGAAATCGCTGGATACGAAATTACACTAGATTAATTTTAACACAATTATTATAATTGGTAAACAAGTCATATTAGATGTAAATTTCCAACTAGGCGAAAAATGTCCGGACCAGGAAATAATTGTGTTAAAATTAATCTAGTGTAATTTCGTATCCAGCGATTTCTGGAGTTCCATTACCTGAGATTTATTCTGTTGAGCTGAACCAGGTTTCAGACCAGATTCTGTAATCATCAAGGTTAGCTGGGTGAAAAAGTTCGACCAGAATCGTCCGGGATAGCTCAGATGGCAGAGCACTGGCGGCTTCAGTTAGGAGGTCCCGGGTGCGAATCCTGGTCCGGACATTTTTCGCCCAGTTGAAAATTTACATCTAATAAGAATTTTAATTGAAAATTTAATCGAAATTGCCGTTTCAGAGGCATTTATATAGTTTAAAAATTACTACTGTTAGGGATTCTGATCGTCCAAATTATAAAGGCCTTTTTTGTGCAACATAAATATGCTATTGGCATAGTTGTGCGATTGAAGAACAAATAACAAGTTTAAAAAAGATTAAATATACGCTTTTTTCTGTTCTTTCAACTTAAAAAAAAAATTATCGATGACTGTAACGGCTTGTAGCAAAATCCTATGCAATATTCTTTTAAAATATGAGCACTCTGATAGATTGCATCTGAATATTTTCATAGTGAAAGAAATAATAACTTGACAAGAGTTGGAATGAGAAAATCGAAAATGCTGAATATTTTTCACGTTTCATCCTCTATTTCATCACTGTGTACTTTCAGTTTTTTTAGTTTATTTCTATATTTCGGTGGAAGTGAAAAAAATATTTCCAGGAAAATTGAAAAATTAATAATTGATTTTTATTATTAGAGAAGTAGGATATACAATTGAAAATTTAATTTAATTAATTATATTAAACATCAATTAAATTTAAAACATCAAAAAAACCCGACTACGTAAAATACGAACTAATTAATTATTTCTCATCAATGTGAAACTATCTTTTTATATTACTTACATATATTTTTTTTATTTACTTGTATTGATGAATTTTAAATTGTGTTTAATTGTTAGTTCCTATCTATAAACACTATTTTGATGAGGGCTATAGATGTCTATCATGGTTAGAGTTCCAGTAAAGCTAGATATTCTACCTACACAACTTCCAGGTTATATAATATTTAAATGGAGCTTCTGACTGTAAAATAATCAATGAAACATCGTCTTAGTTTTGAAAGACCTATTCAATGATATGCCATTCAATATGGTGCATAATTTTTTTTTCATCTTTACCGCTATTTTTTATTTTACGGCCGCCATTTTTAATTTATGAAAACAAAATCTAGCCTCTAACCACCGGACTGTTAAGAAAATCGATAGAGACCTCATTCATTAAAATCCATCCAGTCGTTGGGATGTTTCGAGGGTATAAAGAAATCCACAAACCCAGATGCGCGTGAAACACATAACCCTTCTTTTTAGTCGGGTAAAAAAACGTGAAGTTTAAGTGTTAACTCATATTTAAATAATACAACCTTAATTGAGTTTGGATTATATAATCGTCAAATGTTAATAATTTTCCTTTTTTATTTCGAATATAATGTTCTTATGTTTACACATTATCAGGTACCCTGTTAAAAAAATTTCTTTAAACTAAGAAAATATAATATAGCCACGAACGAAAATATATGATGAACTCTTCGAGTCTTCCACCTTAAGTAAGTTCTGTTTATTTCATCTCATCATTTAATTTTAAAATGTACGCATTTTCCCTTCTCTTTTCGAATAAAATATTTTAATGTTTACACAGTGTCAAGTACTCTGCTAAAAAAATTCATTGACCTAGGAAAATATAATGTAACCACGAACGAAAATATACGATGGCCTCTTCGAGTCTTCTACCTTCGTTCTCATTATTTAATCGTAAAATGCACATACTTTTTCCCTTCTCTTTTCGAATGTAATGTTTTTATGTTTACACATTACCAGCTATCCTGTTAAAAATATTTCCATAAACTAGGAAAATATAAATAACCACGAACGAAAATATACAATACCCTCTTTGAATCTTCTACCTTAAGTAAGGTGAGTTCATTTAACCTTAAAATGCACGTACTTTTCCCTTTCTCTTTTCGAACATAATGTTTTTATGTTTACAACGTGTCAGGTACCCTGCTAAAAAAAGTACCTTAATCTAGGGAAATATAACATAACCACGAACAAAAATATACGATATCTTCGAATCTTCTACCTTGAGTAAATTCTCCTTATTTAATCATGAGATGCACATACATTTTTCCTTCACTTTTGGAATATAATGTTTTTATGTTTGCAGAGCGTCAGGTACCCAGCTAAAAAAAGTTTCTTAATATAGGAAAATATAGTATAACCACAAATGAAGTATACGATGCCCTCTTCGAGTCTTCTATCTTCAGTAAGTTATTTTTATTTAATCGTAAAATGCACATACTTTTTCACTTCTCTTTTTGATTATAATGTTTTTATATTTACACAGTGTCATGTGCCCTGATAGAAAAGTTCTTTAAGCCACGAAAGTATAACATAACCACGAAAGAGAATATACGATAAGATCTTCGAATCTTCTACCTCAAATAAGTTCTCTTTATTTAACCTTAAAATGCATAGACCTTTTTCCTTCTCTTTTCGAATATAATGTTTTTATGTTTACAGAGCGTCAGGTACCTTGGTAAAAAAAGTTTCATAATATAGGAAAATACAATATAACCACGAACAAAGTATACGATAACCTCTTCGAGTCTTCTTCCTCAAGTAAGTTCGCTCTTTTTAATTGTAAAATGCATATACTTTTCATTTTCTCGTTTCGAATATAATGTTTTTATGTTTACACATTACAGAGTATCCTGTTTTTTAAAAAAAATTCCTTAAACTAGAAAAATATAATATAACAATGAATCAAAATATACGATGACATTTTCGAATATTCTACCTTAAGTACGTTGAGTTCATTTAATCGTAAAATGCACATGCTTTTTCCCTTCTCTTTTCGAATATAATGTTTTTATGTTTACGCCGTGTCAGGTACCCTTTTAGAAAAAGTCCCTTATTCTCGTAAAATATAATATAACCAGGAACGAAAATATACGATAACCTCTTCGAATCTTCTGACAAAATACGATAAACTCTTCGAACCTTCTACCTTCCCAGCTAAAAATGAACTGCAGAAATTCTATAAAAAAACCGCAGTTGGAAGACTGCGGTGATTTGGCCAGTTCCACTACAGATTTTTTGCGGTCAATACAACCACAAAATTACTGCAGTTTATTAACCGCAGTAATTTCGCAGTTGTATTGACCACAAAAATTCTACAGAAAATTTATAGTTATATCAATATTAAAAATTCTGCAGAAATTTCGCAGTTCCATTGACCGCAAAAATTCTGTAGTGGAATCGGCCAAATCACCGCAGTTTTCCAACTGCAGATTTTTTATAGTTATATCGACCTCAAAAATGTTGTAGTTTTTTTACTGAGCATCGTTTCAAATCTGGTTTCTATAACATTATATGCTCTGGAGTGAAAAATCTGTCGAAATAGAAAAGTCCTAAGTAAAAAATCTCAAACATTTGTAGAATGTTTTAAGTTTATTGTGTGGCATGTTTACTTTATGAAAGCAACTGCATGTCGTTGGAAATGTGTAAGTAGCAAGTTATCTGTCAAAAAGCACGCATTGCGATTGGGAGAAAGGGGAATTTTGAGGCTGCCGAATTCACAGTTGGCAAGTGTGGCTGCTTGATAGGGCTGGGCAATATGTCTAGAATAATATAAATCGGCATCTTTATATCATATCCTGATATATCGATTTAGGAAAGTGCCCCCAGGGAGGCAAAGTGGTGTGCGAGCAGCGGTAAGTGCATAAAATGATTAAGCAGTCACAGGCCTTTCCAATGATATGTCACATGACGTGTCGACAAAATGTAGAAAAGTGCCCCCCCCCGGGGGGAGTAGTGAGCAGAGTACCAGAAATGCATAAAATGATTAAGCAGTCACAGGCCTTTCCAATGATATGTCACATGACGGGTGTTGGCGAAATATAGGAAAGTGGCCCCCCGGGGGGCAAGTAGTGGGCGGAGCACTGGAAATGCATAAAATGATTAAGCGGTCACAGCCCTTTGCAACGATATGTCACATAATGGGGTGCCGGCAAAATTTAGGAAATTGCCCCCCTGGGGGGCAAAGTGGTGGGCGGAGTACCGGTAGTGCATAAAATGATTAAGCAGTCACAGGCCTTTCCAATGATATGTCACATGACGACGTGTCGACAAAATGTAGAAAAGTGCCCCCCCGGGGGGAGGGGAGTAGTAAGCAGAGTACCAGAAATGCATAAAATGATTAAGCGGTCACAGGCCTTTCCAATGATATGTCACATGACGGGTGTTGGCGAAATATAGGAAAGTGGCCCCCAGGGGGGCAAGTAGTGGGCGGAGCACTGGAAATGCATAAAATGATTAAGCGGTCACAGGCCTTTCCAATGATATGTCACATGACGGGTGTTGGCGAAATATAGGAAAGTGGCCCCCAGGGGGGCAAGTAGTGGGCGGAGCACTGGAAATGCATAAAATGATTAAGCGGTCACAGCCCTTTGCAACCATATGTCACATGATGGAGTGCCGGCAAAATTTAGGAAATTGCCCCCCTGGGGGGCAAAGTGGTGGGCGGAGTACCGGTAGTGTATAAAATGATTAAGCGGTCACAGGCCTTTCCAATGACATGTCACATGACGGGTGTCAGGAAAATGTAAGAAAGTGCCCCCCCAGGGGGCAAAGTGGTGGACGGAGTACTGGAAATGCATAAAATGATTAAGCGGTCACAGCCCTTTGCAACGATATGTCACATGATGGAGTGCTGGCAAAATTTAGGAAATTGCCCCCCTGGGGGGCAAAGTGGTGGGCGGAGTACCGGTAGTGCATAAAATGATTAAGCGGTCACAGGCCTTTCCAATGACATGTCACATGACGGGTGTCAGGAAAATGTAAGAAAGTGCCCCCCCAGGGGGCAAAGTGGTGGACGGAGTACTGGAAATGCGTAAAATGATTAAGCGGTCACAGGCCTTTGCAACGATATGTCACATGATGGAGTGCCGGCAAAATTTAGGAAATTGCCCCCCCCCCTGGGGGGCAAAGTGGTGGGCGGAGTACCGGAAGTGCATAAAATGATTAAGCGGTCACAGGCCTTTCCAATGACATGTCACATTGTGGGTGTCAGCAAAATGTAAGAAAGTGCCCCCAGGGGGGCAAAGTAGTGGGTGGAGCACTGGAAATGCATAAAATGATTAAGCGGTCACAGGCCTTTGCAACGATATTTTACATGACGGGGTGCTGGCAAAATTTAGGAAATTGCCCCCCCCCTCCCCCCCTGGGGGGGGACAAAGTGGTGGGCAGAGTACCGGAAGTGCATAAAATGATTAAGCGGTTACAGTCCTTTCCAATGACATGTCACATGACGGGTGTCAGCAAAATGTAGGAAAGTGCCCCCCAGGGGGGCAAAGTAGTGGACAGAGCACCAGAAATACATAAAATGATTAAGCGGTCACAGGCCTTTGCAACGATATGTCACATGAGGGGTGACAAAATTTAGAAAAATGCCCCCCCCAGGTGTGGAAGTGGGGGAGATAGTCATTAGAGGTGCATAACATGAATAAGTAGTAAGAAATTTGCATATTACATGATCTATTGAGGAAATTCGCATATTTCGCACGATCTTTTGAAGAAATTCGCTCATTTTACACGATTCTTTGGCGAAAATCATGCATTTTACACGACCCTTTGACGAAAATCGCACTTTTTCCATAACCTTTCAAAGATATTCGCATATTACACGATCTTTCGCTGAAATTTGCGTATTTCGCACGAGCTTTTGAAGAAATTTGTATATTTTACACAATCTTTCGATGAAATTTGCATATTTCGCACAATTTTTTGAAGAAATTCTTATATTTTACATGATCTTTTGGTGAAATTCACGTATTTTACACGATCTTTCAAAGAAATTCACATATTTTACAAGATTGTTTGACGAAATACAAATTCTTTCGCGATCATTTGACAAAAATCATATTTTATCGCGATTCTTTGATAACATTCGTGCTTTTTCTACGACCTTTCAAAGAAATTCGCATATTACATGATCTTTCGGCGAAATTTGCACAATCTTTTGAAGTGATTTGCATACTTTACACGGCACTTTGGCAAAAATCTCCAATTTTCCACGATCTTTCGCCAAAAATCTCGCGTTTTCCATAATCTTTCGCCAAAATTCACTTATTTTCCACAATCTTTTAACAAAATTCACGTTTATTTCGTGACCATTTGACAAAAATCACATTTCTTTGCAATTCTTTAACGAAATTCGCAATCCTTCGACGAAATTCTCGTTTTTTCCACGACCTTTCAAAGATATTCGCATATTATTCGATCTTTCTATGAAACTCGCACGATCTTTCGAAGAAATTCGCATATTTTACACGAACGTTTGACAAAAAGCACATTTTTTTCGCGATTCTTTCACGAAATTCAAAATCCTTTTTGCTAAAATTCGCAGTCTTTCCACGACCTTTCAAAGAAATTTGCATATTACATGATCTTTTGATGAAATCGTGTATTTCACACAATCTTTTGCAGAAATTCGAATATTTTACACGATCCTTTGGTGAAAATCATGTTTTTTTGCAATTCTGCGATGAAAATAGTGTCTTTTTCGTGATCCTTTAACGAAAATCGCACTTTTACCGCAATCCTTTGCCAAAAATCGTGCATTTTCCATGATCTTTTGCCAAAAATCTGGCGTTTTCCACGATCTTTCGCCAAAATTTGCTCATTTTCCACAATCTTTTAACAAAATTCACGTTTATTTCGCGATCATTCGACAAAAATCACATTTCTTTGCGATTCTTTAACGAAATTCTCGTTTTTCCCACGACCTTTCAAAGAAGTTCGCATATTTTACAAGGTCGTTTGACGAAATACGCACCTTTTTTCACGATCATTTGACAAAAATCACATTTTTTTCATGATTCTTTGATGAAATTCACAATTCTTCGCCGAAATTCGCAGTCTTTCCACGACCTTTCAAAGAAATTTGCATATTTCGCACAATCTTTTGCAGAAATTTGAATATTTTACACGATTTTTTTGCAAAAATCATGTTTTTTTTCAATTCTGCGATGAAAATCGTGTCTTTTTCGTGATCCTTTAACGAAAATCGCATTTTTCTCGCAATCCTTTGCCAAAAATTGTGCATTTTCCATGATCTTTTGCCAAAAATCTCGCATTTTCCACGATCTTTCGCCAAAAATCTCACGTTTTCGACAATCTTTTAACAAAATTCACGTTTATTTCGCGACCATCTGACAAAAATCACATTTCTTTGCAATTCGTTAACGAAATTCGCAATCCTTCGACGAAATTCTCGTTTTTTCCACGACCTTTCAAAGATATTCGCATATTACACGATCTTTCGAAGAAATTCGCATATTTTACACGAACGTTTGACAAAAAGCACATTTTTTTCGCGATTCTTTGACGAAATTCAAAATCCTTCGCTAAAATTCAGTCTTTCCACGACCTTTCAAAGAAATTTGCATATTACATGATCTTTTGATGAAATTCGTGTATTTCACACAATCTTTTGCAGAAATTCAAATATTTTACATGATCCTTTGGTGAAAATCATGTTTTTTTGCAATTCTGCGATGAAAATAGTGTCTTTTTCGTGATCCTTTAACGAAAATCGCACTTTTACCGCAATCCTTTGCCAAAAATCGTGCATTTTCCATGATCTTTTGCCAAAAATCTGGCGTTTTCCACGATCTTTCGCCAAAATTCGCTCATTTTCCACAATCTTTAAACAAAATTCTCGTTTATTTCGCGATCATTCGACAAAACTCACATTTCTTTGCGATTCTTTAACGAAATTCTCGTTTTTCGCACGACCTTTCAAAGAAGTTCGCATATTTTACAAGATCGTTTGACGAAATACGCACCTTTTTTCACGATCATTTGACAAAAATCACATTTTTTTCGCGATTCTTTGATGAAATTCACAATTCTTCGCCGAAATTCGCAGTCTTTCCACGACCTTTCAAAGAAATTTGCATATTTCACACAATCTTTTGCAGAAATTTGAATATTTTACACGATTTTTTGGCAAAAATCATGTTTTTTTTCAATTTTGCGATGAAAATCGTGTCTTTTTCGTGATCCTTTAACGAAAATCGCATTTTTCTCGCAATCCTTTGCCAAAAATTGTGCATTTTCCATGATCTTTTGCCAAAAATCGCTGATCTTGCACGATATTTAGTAAAATTCACGTTTTTTTGCTACCATTGATAAAAACCACATTTTTTTGCGATTCTTTGACGAAATTCGTCTTTTTTCCACGATCTTTCAGACAAATTCGCATATTACACGATCGCATCATGTTTCATTTTTTCTCCAACATTTTTTAGAAAATATTTGTAAATTCCCTGACTTTTCCTAGATTTTTGAAATTTCCCTGACTGTCCATGACACTGGGAACACAGTAAATATAAAAAATATAATCATTGAAATAGCCCTTAGTCTCAGAATACAAAACAAAAGTAAAAACATTAAAAAAAAACAGAAATATTATGCAAATTACTTATCTCTCTATTCTAAAAAAAAGTAACTACCGCTGTCACCGCCGCCGCCGCCGCCGCCGGTTTTGAATTTTTTGTTACCGGAGGTCTTTCTTCGTTAATATTGAGAAAAATAATGCATACAAAAATATGAAAATCAGTGGTTTTATACAGAAATGTTTGATAAACACGCTGATGCAGACAGTTTTCAAATCGAAGAATTATTTTAAGAGATATTTAATGCTAAAGTTGGACAAAATCGTTCCACTAAAAAAGTTTTATAGCAGCAAAAACTGTACATGGCAATGTAATCATTTTTAGATCATTTTATGCGTTAGAATTTGCCGGAGTGCAGATTGCATTAATTTTTTTATTTTGACTCATTTTTTCAGGTTTTATTTCTATTTTAAATTCAAATTTTCAGCATTTCTAGAGATATTTTTTACAGATTTCAGAAAATTGTACTAATTTAAACTGTTGCCAACTGTATAAAAAGCGCAAGCAATAATGTTTGCTTCAAATTAAAAATTTATTTACACGTGACTATTATAAACAGGAAAAAAACTTTCAAATTAGAATTAAATAATTATGTATAAAAAGCAGGAACTTATTAAAAATTACGTCATAAAAAGTACACACGTGAATTTTAAAAGAGAAATGATATTGTAAAATAATAAATTCATTAACATGCGTTAGAAGTCTTAGGAGAAATTACGTCATATTTACGTCACATTATAGTTATTACATAAAATGAACACAAAATAATATTGCAAAAAAGTTTAAATTTAGAAATTGCGCTACAGATTTATTTAATATTTTGAGAGGATATTTTCAACTATTTTTGTTAGGAAACCGCAAATAATATTTCATTGCTAACAAAAGTACTTTCACGCGATTATTTAAAAGAGAAAGAATAGCTTGGTAAAAATTACGTCAGATTAAAAACGATTAATTTAAAATGTCTCATTTAAAAGAACTTTCTTTTCGCTTTGTTAAAAAATACCAGGAGACAAAGACTTTGTTTACTTAATTCGTTTTATATTAGCTTATTTTGAAATGTTGTTACACGTGTCTACGTCATCAAGTTATTTTTATTTCGACGTTTTATTTGTATTTTTATTAATGTTGTACGTATTTATTTGTTCTTTCGTTATTTAAAATAAAAATTATGTCAATTTGTATAATTTGGCGAGTGGTTTGGCGATTTATATAATTTGGTGAAATTGGTCGACGGGATAATCAAGTAGTACCGCAGCGGATTTGGCGTTAAAATTCCCCAATCAAAGAGAAAGGAATAGAAATTCGTTTATAGGGAGATCGCCACTGTTTTTTAAATTATAATTCAGTCTTTCGAAATCTTTTTAAAGCCGATCAAATTACCGTGCATTTAGAGACTGCGGTGTCTGGACGGGGGTTGGCGAGCGTAGCTCGTAGGGGGCCGAGCCCCCTAGTAAATAAAAGAAATACTTCTTTGACAGGCATAAAGTAAACACCACCCATATGTACTGTTTTAAGACATGTAAACAAAAGAAAATTACATAAAATAAAATTTATATGCACTTAGCAAAACACACCAAGCTGCTATGCTTTATTAAACAATTATCAACCAATTATGTCTCTCTATTCTAAAAAAAAGTAACTACCGCTGTCACCGCCGCCGCCGCCGCCGGTTTTGAATTTTTTGTGACCGGAGGTCTTTCTTCGTTAATATTAAGAAACATAATGTATACAAAAATGTGAAAATCGGTAGTATTATACAGAAATGTTTGATAAACACGCTGATGTAGACAGTTTTCAGATCGAAGAATTATTTTAAGAGATATTTAATGCTAAAGTTGGACAAAATCGTTGCACTAAAAAAGTTTTATAGGAGCAAAAACTGTTCATAGGAATTTAATCATTTTTAGATCATTTTATGCATTAGAATTTGCCGGAGTGCAGATTGCATTAATTTTTTTATTTTGACTATTTTTTTGAGGTTTTATTTCTATTTTAAATTCAGATTTTCAGCATTTCTAGAGATATTTTTAACAGATTTTAGAAAGTGATATTAATTTAAACTGTTGCCAACTGTATAAACAGCGGAAGCAATAATGTTTGCTTCAAAAAAAAATATTTATACGTGTAAATAAATGAAAAATTTATTTACACGTGACTATTATAAACAGAAAAAAAACATTTGGAATTAGAATTAAATAATTATGTGCAAAAAGCAGGAACTTATTAAAAATTATGTCATAAAAACTATAATTACACGTGAATTTTAAGAGAGAAAGGAATTTGAAGCAATAAATTTATTAACATGCGTTAGAAGTCTTAAATAGGAGAAATTACGTCATATTTACGTCACATTACAGTTATTACATAAAATGAACACAAAATAATATTGCAAAACGGTTTAAATTTAGAAATTGCGCTAGACATTTATTTGATATTTTTAGGGGATACTTTTCAACTATTTTTGTTAGGAAAGCGCAAATAATATTTAATTTCTAACACAAGTATTTTCACGTGAATATTAAAAAGAGAAATAATAGTTTGGTCAAAATTACGTCAGATTAAAAACGATTAATTTAAAATGTCTCATTTAAAAGAACTTTCTTTTCACTTTGTTAAAAAATACCAGGAGACAAAGACTCTGTTTACTTAATTCCTTTTATATTAGCTTATTTTGAAATGTTGTTACACGTGTCTACGTCATCAAGTTATTTTTATTTCGACGTTTTATTTGTATTTTTATTAATGTTGTACTAATTTATTTGTTTTTTCGTTATTTAAAATAAAAATTATGTCAATTTGTATAATTTGGCGAGTGGTTTGGCGAAATTGGTCGACGGGATATTCAAGTAGTACCGCAACGGACTTGGCGTTAAAATTCCCCAATCAAAGAGAAATGAATAGAAATCCGTTTATAGTGAGATCGCCACTGTTTTTTAAATTATAATTCAATCTTTCGAAATCTTTTCAAAGTCGATCAAATTAGCGTGCATTTAAAGTCTACGGTGTCTGGACGGGGGTTGGCGAGCGTAGCTCGTAGGGGGCCGAGCCCCCTAGTTCTTAAAAAGAAAATAAATCACTTACCGGTGAAATGGTAATCCAACTTTAAATCAATAAGCTGTAATACGATAATAATAAGCGATAAATGTAATATATCTTTATTTGGCACAGATGTCATATACACTCCATATTGGCACGATTTTTTTCTGACGCCAATGTCATATAAGCACCGGGTACTTAACTGGTGCCAAAGTGTCATTATTTTGCTTGATATGGTAAACCGGATATAGATGATATGGTAACGAGCTTTGGTTGGTGTTATGGTAACATCTGTGCCGAATATTTTTACGGGTGCAGTGACATGCTTTTTTTTTAAACTGCCAAAATGCACTCTTACCAGAGTTTCCTTAGGCAGTTTAGGGCGGGGTGGTGGGTGTACTGCACACCACCTGCCCTTTGGTTGATTTGATTTGATTATCGGAGCCTACGCTCGATTATGAGGTTTTCAGCTTCGCTTCACTTGGCGGCTTTTTACCTCTAATGATCCAAAATTGCTAATACAGTTCTCTATAAACAGCTCTTTCAGTAGACGTTACATTCACAGAAGAGAACTTGCTTTTATTGGGATTAAATTCCAGGAAGAACTCCCCTTCATCAGAATTCATCGCACTGTTTGCAGACAGATCTAATCGCTGATAGAGTTGAGCTTGCTCTGTGCGAAACTTTCAGCATTCTAGAAGGTGGTTTCCAAGACTTGACACTCTGAGCAGAGGTATGAATTCCATAGGCCAAAACAATGAAGTTGTGCCATGGTAGGCAACGAGCGGTTCTGTATGCCCTTTGGTTTAAAAAACAGCGTTCGAAATCCTTGGTGGTCTGCTGGTCCGAGACCACCAAAAATGCAATCGACCACTAGTTTGAAAAATTTAGTGGTCTGCAGTAGTGATGCAACGAATAGTGGTTTGGCCGAATAACCGAATACCGAATATTCGGCCAAGTTGCAGCCGAATATTCGGCCTATTCGGCTGCCGAATAATGAACTTATTTTTGCCTAAAAACAAAATATGGTATGCTTTATATGCACAATTCTTGTATATTTCACATTTAAAATGTATTGTTTTCGTTTAAAAAATTATTTATATATACAAATTTTTAATTTTTTAAAGCATTATTTTACTCTGAAAAAATATTCGGCGATGTTCGGCCTAAAAATTGCCTCAATAATAATTCAGACCCCCCCCCCCCCCCAAAAAGAAAAAAAAAATTCTTAGCAAAAGTTCCTCATCAGGTACTGTCTAGTTACATTTTAATAGATATTATATGTGTTGTTGTTACATTTTAAAATAATGACAAAATTTTAAAAGTACTAGGAAACATAAGTTTCAGCTTTCAGATGAAATAAAATAAAAAATAAGAAATCTTAATATCTTAAGAAAAACCACTGATAGAAAGGGTGAAAGGAATATCCTCTAAAATGGTGTAAAGAAATCACTGTAGACTTTATAAAGCTCACAATTAACAAAATTTTTATTTATCTTTATTATTATTTTTATTTGCTGTCAGCAGTGAAGCCTCTTTAGAAAGTGCGCCTCAATGTGAAGAGTAAAAGATATTAGTAATTTTCTTTCCCAGCCACTACTAGAAAGACAACAGCGTCCTTTGGGGCGGTGGGCGAAAAATTCAGAAGACTTTCTAAACGTTTCACAATTAGCCAAAAAGTACCTTTCTGCACCAGGAAGTACCATATATAGTGAGAGGTTATTTTCAGAAGCAGGTAAGATTTACGGGAAAAAAAAGACTATCATCTGAGAATGCTGATTATTATTATTTCTGCATCACAATCTACGTTTATTGAAAACATTTTAACTGTTTTTTAAGGCATTACAATGCTATTCTTGAAAAAAATATCTAAAACGTAAATGCATACTAATTAAAAGAATTTAGTATTTACATTTCTTTCAATATTTAATAAGAAATAGTAACAGGCTTAAAAAAAATCACTTAAATTATATTTCACTTTTAAGCGTATTTTACTTTAAAAAAAAAAAAAAAATACCCTTAACTATTGCAACATATACGACTTAAATATCTTATACATATAATACATCTATATCTAATCAATCATATATTTATGTTCTTTATAGGTATAATTCAAAATATTATTGAAAGAAATATTTTTTTATGTAACAAGGGTTAAATGTTAAACTTCACATTATGATAAAAAAAAATAAATAAATAAATAAAAAATGAATTAGCTTGTTACAGCTGTATTAAAACAATTTTGAATAGATTAATTTTAAATTTAACAGATTATGTTAGCTTATTACAGATACTTTTTGTATTTACTGATACAGCATATTTATTTTTTTTTTAACATGATTCCTAAATTAGCCTCTTATATAAAAATGGGTAGATAAAACCCATTCGGAGTATGAAAGTTAATGGAAAAAAAAGTGTTAGTTAATTTCAAATAAAATTTTCATTATATATGATGAATATAAATTGTCAAATTAAAAAGTTATACTGTGTAAATATAAAAACATTTATTACAGTGTATTATTCGGCCAAGGCCGAATAATGGACTTGATATTCGGCCGAAGCCGAATATTCGGCAGACAGGCCGAATGGGCCGAATATTCGTTGTATCTCTAGTCTGCAGAACCAGTAACTTTTCCCCCCTTTCTCACAGGTAAACTTAACTTACCTGTCCCCTAGAAAACCACAAATCACACAATAATTTAAAAAAATTGCATTAAATCTCAGTCATTTGAAATAAATAATCAGATAAATAAAACATCTAATTAATTTTATAGTTTTTCGTTATGCATACTGTTTATTTAATTTTTAGTAAATTACAATTTTACTATGCTGAAAATTTTGGATGGCTGTAAAGGAAGTTTGGTTTATATTCTAAGAGGGGGGGGGGGGGTGAAGGTCACTCAAGAGTTAAAGGGACTTAATAGAATTTTATGTAGCGGGCCAGTGATAACTGCAGACCAGTAAATTCTCATGCTTACTGGTCCTTGGGACCAGTGACATTTTTTTATCAATTCTACCGCTGTAAAATATCACCCTTCTTGTCCCACATCCAAAAAAATTTGCATGCACATTGTTTTAATTGTGGTTGCCATACACATTGTTTTAAATAAATTATATATCTAAGTTAAAAACATTTCATTGTTTAAAACCAGCAGCACTACTTGAAAATTTATATATTAAAAAAAAAAAAAAAAAAAAAAAAAAAAAAACGAACAATACACAAAAACTGCAACTAATCAATAAAAAACTTAAATTGATTCTGAATTACTCAACTAGCTTCTAGTTAACTAGAAAAAAAAAAAAACAGCACCTCTATTATTCTTTTGAAAAAAGCAAATAATAATAATGATAATATCTTGAAACTACAAAATTCTCCTCCGAAATATTTGTATTGGTAATACTTCGTTTTATTTTCTATTGTTGTCTCTATTCGATTTGTTTTAAAAAAAGGGGCCTGTTTTTTGGAAGTATACGAGTCCTTTGCTAAAATTATGTACCGAGCTAGATCTCCCTTTTTGAATCTGCAGGCATGGTCTCAGAGTCCTTTCAAAGAGACAAATCTAGCTCGGTACATAATTTTAGCAATCTTATGGTTATGGACATTCAATTAAAAAACAATAATTAACGCGGAAGTATTACAAGAGCAAAAAGGGCTATAAAAATTAGGAGGAACGATCAAGCGTAGCATAAGAAAAAGTGAGCGGGAATGGAGTCACATGTATTGTAAACAATCGCCGGATATCGACAGTTGAGTTGAGGAGTTCTTCTGCTGCCGGGATACAGATACATTTACGCTGTTAGCGAAATGAGATTGGCCAATCAGAAAACTTGCTTCCTTAAAGCAGGGAAAAGTTCCCGAAATACAAGCTTCTGATTGGTCGATCTCGTTTCGCTAACAGCGCAAAATCTATCTGGATCCCGAAAAGAATTTAGAATAAAAAAAAAATATTTAAATGATATTAATTATTATATAATATTAATTAATAATTATTAATTATAAATATTTATTATTAATTATTTAAATTATATTATATTATTTATATTATGTAATATATAATTAATATTATATATTATTATATTATGTATTATTAATAATTATTAATTATAAATAATTATTATTAATTATTTAAATTATATTATATTATTTATATTACGTAATATAAAATTAATATTATATATTAAAATTATATGATTTATATGTTAATAAATATCAATGATTATTATTTATAAATATTATTAATAATTATTTTATTAATTATTATATTAATAATTTAAATAATAAATAATTATTTAGAGTTAGAAATGCAGCCTCAGCTGCATAAACAATAATCAAATGTTCCAATGTAAATTTAAAATAAAATATTTAATAAGAATTATTTTTTTTTCATTCGTTTTTATAAAGTAGAAATAATTTTCATGCAAACTGGAAGTCATGTCTTTTCGGGGAGAAGGGCAAATTGAGCATTTAGTAAATCCGGGTCCGGGTGTGCTATGAAAAAGAAGAAAGGGGGATGGGATGCCTTCTCCCTGGATTTTGAAATTAAAGTTTTAAAAAAAAATTCTTCTTTTGAAAAACATAGTAGAATTTATTCTTTTCAAGTAAGTAAAAAAAAAAAAAAAAAAAAAAAAAGGAAGCGTTTTTCCGTTTAGGGGAGGAGGGTGATATAGGAGAGCAACTACCCCTGCCTAGATTTTCAATTCAGTAACTAGTTTTATTTTCTTAATTTGAAAAACATAATAAAATTAATTCTTCGCCAGTGATTAAAAAAAAAAAAAAAAAAAAAAAAAAAAAAAAAAAAAAAAAAAAAACAGAAACCACTAACTTTCCGTTAGGAGGAGGGGGGGGGGGGATGTCATATGACAGTCATTTGTTCCTCCCTGTATTTAAAAATATAAGTACCTAATTTTTTTTTCACCGATTTTGAAATAGTGAAAATTTTTTTAATTCGAGTGATTTAAATTAAAAGAGGAATTAAAAAGTTTCAGTTGAGGGAGCGGTATAGGAAGCCCATTGCCCTTCCGTGGATTTTGAAATTGTACAAACTAAATTTCTTTTTTCGAGTAACTTAAAAAAAAGGAACCAAGAAATTTCAGTTTAGGGGAAGGTGGCACAGGAGACCAACTGCCCCTCCCTAGATATTTCAATTTAAGTAACCCAATTTTTTTTCTCTTGCTATGAAAAATCTAGTATAATTTATTCTTTGCGAGTAACTTAAAAATTAAGGTAACCAAAAATTTTTCGTTAGAAGGGGGAACCTAGGGGAGTGTCATTGCCGCTGGATTTTGAAATATATATTTATATATAACTGAATTTTGTTTTTCTCCGATTTTGTATATAGTAAATTTTATTTATACGCATAAACTTAAAATATATATAAACGGACAGTATAGCAGAAATATCAGTTGCCTGGGGGTGGGGAGGGGGGATAAGAGAAAAGCCATTTCCCTTCCCTGGATTTTGAAATTTAAGTAATTAAATTTTCTTTTTTTCTTTCTTTTTTTTAAGAAATGCATAGTAAAATTCATTCTTTTTCAACATTTTAAAATAAAAGAAATAAAAAAAATCCGTTAAGGAGGGTGGGGGGGGGGGGGATGGAAGGACCATGCCAATCCCTGAAGTCTGAAATTTAATTAATGGAATTATATTATTTTCTCCGATTTTGAAAAATATAGTAAAATTTATTTATTCCGTATAGCTTAAAATTAAACAGAAACTAAGAATTTTTCTGTTGGGGGAGAGATTCCCCCCCCCCCCTCCTATATCTCACTCTTAGTAGTTAATTTCGGTCGAGTTTTTTTTATGTTTATGTATTTAAACTTTATCATAAAGTCAGGTTAAAAACAGTGTAATTTTTTTGTGGGGGGGGGGGGGATGTAGCCCGAGGTTATCGGCATTCCCCTCCCGGATTTTGACATTTAGTTTTAACTAAATATTTTCTTTTTCTCTGATTAACACATAATAAAATTTATACTTTTCGGCCAAGTAAAATAATTAAACACTAAGAGAAAGACGGGAAACTGGTAAAATTAAAGAGATGAAATTACTTCAATACTGCTGTATTACTACAGACGCAAAATCTCATTATTTTAAAAGTTTATGATGACTTCACTTAAACTATAGTATTTTTGAGGTTAATAGCACAGAGAATTTTTGAAATAAAGGACCACAAAATTACGCCACATTAGCCGCAGAATTTCTAAAGTATTTTTATAGTCGAGATTGCACTACAGAAAATCTATAGTTGACTATAGAAAAACATCAAAAATACTCCACTTCTGTAGAAAAACTGCAGTTCATTTTTAGCTGGGTTACGTAAATTCAATGCATTTAATCTTAAAATGCACATACTTTTTCCCTTCTATTTTCTAATAGAATGTTTATATGTTTACAGAGCGCCAGGTACTCTGGTAAAAAAAGTTTCATAATATAGGAAAATACAATATAACCACTAACGAAGTATACGATAACCACTTCGAGTCTTCTACCTTAAGTAAGTTTGCTCTTTTTTATTGTAAAATGCACGTACTTTTTCTCTTCTCTTTTCGAATATAATGTTTTTATGTTTACACATTACAGGGTATCCTGTTTAAAAAAAAATTCCTTAACTTAGAAAAATATAATATAGACATGAATCAAAATATACGATGACTTCTTCGAGTCTTCTACCTTAAGCAAGTTCAGATATTTTTCCCTCCTCTTTTCGAATATAACATTTTTATGTTTAAACCGTGGCAAGAACCCTGCTAAAAAAGTTCCTTAATTTAGGAAAATATAATATAAGCACGAACGAAAATATACGATAACTTCTAATCCTCTACCTTATATATGTTCAGTTCATTTAGTCTTAAAATACACATACTTTTCTCTTTCTCATTTCTAATATAATATTTTTATGTGTACGTAGTGTCAAGTACAATGCTAATAATGTTCCTTAATCTGGGAAAATATAATATAACCACCAACGAAAATATATGGTAAGCTCGTCGAGTTAAAATAATTAAAATAACTCATCGAAATATGTTATTTTATTTATAATATTTCATTAAAATAATTAAAATAACTCCTCGAGTTGCCCACTACAGCTTTCTTTATATTTAGAAAGCTTTGAAACTAATGTTCTTCGAATTTAAAGAAGCATATGTAAGAACACAATTTCTTTTCATGCCACTGGTTTTCGGAAACGTTTTTGAGTAGTTTTTACAGTGTATTAATAAGTTTTCTCAAACCACGATGTAGGTTTTTAGAATACTATCAATTTTCAATTAAACATTTTCAGCTGTGCAAGTGAATTTACCGATGCAAGAGTATCAAAATAATTAATTTTATAGTTAATGCGTTTAATTTATAATTTTTATATGCAAAACCCATTTTTTGATCATAGAACTGCTCAATTGAGCAGCTTAAAGCCTATAATCAGGGTTTAAAAAATAATGTATATATATAAAAGCAGTTCTCTGTGTGTATGTCCTTTATACAATCTTCAATTTTAGACGGATTTGCACGAAACTTCATGTACATACGTTTTAGAACGTGGAAAAGGTCACTGTCCACTTTAAAAAATCACCAGACCAATATTTATCCATTTTTTCTATCATCTTTCATAATTTAACATTATAGAAATATCTCATGTTAAATTTTTAAATTCAATAACTTCTTTCCTGTTGCCACACATTTAAAAAAACTGCTCAATAATAATAAAAAAAAGGATAACTTGAGTACTTTGTTTTATAAGCCAATAAAGATTCGGATTGTGTCACTATATTTTTGCTGTTTTTGAAATTGACGTCATTCAAAGAAGAAAATGCACATTTTCCATATATTTATGTAAAAACTTTAACTAAGCATGTTTTAAAATGACGTAGTACCTTAAGTTTCTGAAGTTAAAAAATCTAATTTAATGAAGTTGTTTCAATATCAAAAAATCAGTTCAGGAAAAAGATTATGATTAAAAAAAAAAAAATCGTTTGCTCGATATAACGTCAATTTCGTCAATATGATTTCAAACTGGTACTAAAAACCGGCGGCTACAATTTATTTCCTATTTCTTTGAAATGCTGAATCTTTAATTATATCATTTAGATAACTATTTTAATACTTGAAATACAGTGATCACGTTCTACGATTTATATCGAATACGGTTGCATAAAATACGATTTTTCTACGATTTATATTAAATAAAAATTATAACATAGCTACTATTTTTCAGAGTAAATTTATTTTATTTTTAAACAAAATTTCATGACATGGAAATTGATGTCATTTTCATTTTTACGGCTGTGGATTTGGATTTTATGAATGGAAACACGAGTTTCCATTTAAAAATGATCGGCAATGAATCGTTGTATACATGTGTTAAAGATGCCTGATATACTGCCCGTTAACAGAACATAAATAAAAATCATTTTTAATTTGAAACACGAATATATATTTTAACCCTTAGTATATTTATTAGATTTCTCAACAATTACATGGAAAGGTATTTTTGGTATTTTCGTTTTAGCGATCGCTTATTTATCCGAGTAGCACATTTCTCCCGTTGCGGACAAATTCTCTGAACAAATCTTGAATTAAAGGAAATATATGGGTGAATTTGATCTTCCATTTTAGAGCAATATGTATCTTTATATCAAAAGTCCTTTCGTATGGCTGAAAATGATACGATCATCACTGCGCCATTATATTTTCTAATGTGTAAGACAAAATTTCGGCTGTTAAGGGCCTAATTTTTAGTTGGTCATTTACAGTAGGATTTGGTCTAAGAATGTTAGACGGATATGCAATATACTAAAACCATTCCTCAAAAATTATCTAACTTTTTTAAAAGTCTAATCATTCAGAATTGGTTTCGCCTGATTATAGAACATTTCAGCTAATTCTATTATAAAGCATGTAAAACAAAATATTATATACTAAAACTATTCCAGAAATTTGGATGCAATTTAATAGTGCAAGTTTCCTCAAAATCTGTCCAGTCGAACTTTTCAAAATGGTTAATCTTTTATAATCGGGCTCACCTGACTACTGAACTTTCTTCCATAATTTTATAACAAAGCAACGTAAAACTATATGCAATATTTTAAAACCATCCTTGTAAAATTATCTAACAAACGATGCAAGTTCCAATGAAATTCATTCAGAATTTTAAAAATACTAATCTTTCATAATCGGGTTCCAGATGATTATGGAATTTTCCCCTACAATTCTATGACTAATCAGCGAATAACAATGTTACGCAGCAAAAGCTTAACAGTAAAACTAATAGTGCAAGTTGAAATAATTTTTTTTTAGAAGAACCAAGTTATAAGCAGCCGGAATGAGATTCCCAAACGAAAACAAATACTGAAATTTGCCAATTTAGTTATGTAAAAGTACACGAAAACAAACAAATACTGAATTATTTATAATGTTTTTGAGCAATTAAGTTAATCTTTTGTAACTGGGTTCCAGCCATATTTTAAAAAATTTAAGCTTGAAAATTACTTTAAAAAACATAAAAAATCTGTAACTGAGATAAGCTTTTCAAACAAATATTACTGAAAGTACTTTTTGTATTCTATTAGACGTTGGAACAGTCAAATGTGCGATGTTTAAAGGTCCAATTGCAGTAAAAGTTAAATTTATGGTTGGGTTAGGTTGTTGCCACCAACAATATGATGCTAGAGTTACTCATAGCAATGTCTTTTCTTTATAATATTGCATTAAGAGCAAACAGTTATCTTTCGTAATTGGGCTGCATGCAAATTTATAAATATCCATGATTGAAAATTACTTTAAAATCCATTCAAATGAGAAAATTGAGATATAATTTTCAAATAAATTTCATTTGAAAGAACTTTTATCTATTCGACAGTGTGAAAAACGAAATTGTATGATGTTCATAAGTTAAGAAAAATTATAGTAAAGGCACAATTTATGGGTTAGGTCGTTGCCATTATCAGTATAATGTCACAATTGGCATTGTATTTGTTGCCTTTTGTATATTCTGAAGATGACTCAAAGAAAGAGTCAAAACCTTTACATTTTTAGTATTTTTAATCTGTTTTTTGTTGAAATGACATAGCAAATAATTGTATTTTAATATATGTTTTGGCATTTGTTTGGAATGTATATTATTATGGTATAGTTAACAGTTGACGTAAGACTATTTTACTTATATTTATATTTCTGATTTATCTTTTTAACGATCCGTGAACGGGAATGCACCAGTCTCAGTTATTGTCATTGACGTATTATTTCTTTTTAATGTATTTTACCCTGGTGGACCCTTAATATTGACACGAGGGAAGCCGGGTAGATCTGCTAGTACACTATAGAAACAGGTTGAGAAAACTGATTGATACAATAGAGAAATATTGATTGAGAATCTATATATTTCAATATTGATTAAAACCCTAAAACAACTGCTCGAAAACGTTTCCGAAAATCAATAGCAGTAAAAAAAAAACTTTTTTTAATACTATATGTTTTTTAAGTCTAAAAAAATATATTGTTATTTGAGGTTTCTAAAGATAAAAAATGCTTTTTAGAATCGTAGGTAACTTGGAATTAGTTGTTATATAATTTCATTCATGGTTATGTTATATTTTCCCTGATAAGAAAACATTTTTTACGCTGATATATCAGCAGAAACCAAATTAATGTTTATCAATACTACACAATTTTTTGTCGTACTTATTTTTGTAAGGTTTATAATTTCAACTTCGCGTAACATTCTCCATTGTTTTTATATCACAGGCTATCAAAGCCTTAGAAAATGTGCCCGCGGGTTCTGTATGTATGTACGTATGTATGCACGTATGTTTAGTACCTAACGTGATAACTCTTGATAGAAATATCCGATTTGCTTATTCCAATTTTTTTTCTAGGTTCATTCTGATAAGGCGCTTCCCTGATGAGATTTAGAAGTTCATTGCTTAAGTATAGAAGGGGAAATGGGGGGCTAATACACCCCATAATTTAGATAAATGGGTTTTTTTAACCGACTTGCTTCAAGTTTAGTATACCGGTTTTTTTGATAAGGCGCTTTCCTGATGAAATTTGGAGGCTCATAGGTTAAGTATAAAGACGAGAAATAGGGGGGGGGGGGTGTCTAATTTTTCCCTTAATTTATTTTTTGTGGGGCATTATTTTTTGAAATAAGAGTGTAATATACAATTAGTGTGAATAGCCTGTCAGCTCAATGCCATCAGTTTAACTGGGCATTTTTCTTTTTATTTAGTATTCCTTACGCATTTGAACATACACACTTTGTACACACTTTCTTCGTTTTATCAACTTAAAATTGGGCCTGCAACATGAAGACTAACAAGTTTTAAACAACAACAACAGAAAAAATTAAGTTTTTTCAATGAGGCTTATTTAATGAAAATGTTGTTTTTCCTCTACTATCACTGGATTGTATTTTTTTTTTTTTTTTTTTTTTTTTTTTTTTTTTTTTTTCAGTGAACTAAAAATTTCATTTGAAAACTAAATGTGGATATATGATTGTAGTAGACTTTTAAAACTGCAAATGTATTGGTGGTGGGCAGAGAAAATGCACTGGCACATCTGACCACGAATATGCTCCTTAATATTCTGTGTGAAATCAAATTCACATTAATATTGTTTGCTTGAAAACGAGCTATCACATAGAACAATTGTACAGTATTCAAACACTATTTTGACGGTTCTTTTTTTTTCATGTTTTTAATATCTTTCTTTTTGTTGTTATCTGTAACGAAATTCACTGATCGCAAAATCCATTCAATCATTTACAACTCACCTGATATTTATTTTTATTTATTTTTTTTTTTTTTATTTCTTAATAAATCAAACTAATATCAATTTTTTTTAGACAATGTAAATTTTTTATGAAATTCTGTTCTTTGAAAAAATCAATTGCTACACATCAGCGAAATTTACATTAATTTATAACACATTTCATGTCTAACTGCAAATGTATTTGAACCAATAAAAAATACATAATTAGTAGAAAATTTTTTTCAGATTGTTTCAGTTAAAAAAATAATAATAAATAAAATACAGCATAGTACTTCATCAATTTAAATCGCAATTTAAGCCCTTTTTTTTTTTTTTTTTTTTTTTTTTTTTTTTGCAGTCAAATCTCAAGTCAAGTTATCTGATTGGTCAATTTCAGGTTCTTTTTTCAATTTAAAATAAAAAAATATTTCCGACCACATATTTAATTAATAAATTAAATGATGAACTTTTTTCTGTTTTTTTTTTTTTATTTTAATTCATCTATATAATAAATACAATAATTAAATTTCACGAAAACAGTATTCTTTTTTACATTAAATTTTAAGTAACATGTATAGAGAGCTTTTTTTTTCATTTTATTTAATTTAATTAAAAGTAATAAACTTCGTATATTTATTAATTTTGAAAAATATATTTGTGTATATGAGTGTATGTGCATTTTATATATCACTAAAACAAATAAGCAGCAAAAAGGAATGTAATTTATTTTATTGCATAACAAATGATAGCCAAAAGACTAATTTCTCATTTCCCATAGAAAAAAGCACTCCTTTTTTTTTTCTTTAGAACTTTCTTCATTCTTAATAAACTATTCTAATTTCAGTTGCATTTCTAATTCTTTTCCCAATGACAAAGCTTTTGCTCTGTTTATTTGTTTTGCGGTTAAATCCATAACAGCTACTATCAATTAACCCCCCCCCCCCTACATTTATTAATATCTTTGTTTCATTCCTGGAGGATTTATAAGATTTTTTTCATTTCATTACCTCAAGTGATTTGTTACATCTTTATATTAATTTATCCTTTCCACAAAAGTAAATTTCCTTTTGAATTATGCGTTAGTAATAGCCTATAAAAGAATATCATTTATGTCTGACGCACTGGAAGAACATCTTTTTTTCTGTGAACATTACGGAAAATCCTTAAAATATTCATAGCTACTCAATTAATTTTTGTAGATAGCTAAATTCGATGCGCTAATTTTACTGCGGATATTTATTAAAAATTAATTTTATAAGACAATATCTAAATTAAAATCGTTTATTTATATTGATTTTAACACTTGTTAGTTTGAATACCGGAAGCTCATTTTTAAATTAGTTTAAAAACTGATATTTTGACACCTCATCTCATGAAATTTAATTAATTTCTGAAACATGTCCGGAAAAAACGATATATAGTTTCATTAATCATAGTTTTTTCAATGACAAATAAAAAATATTAAGTAAAGTGAGATATTAAAAATAAAAATTATTGATATCGTCAATTACGAACACAAGTGAACACTAAGTCTGATGCTGAATTAATTGCTTAAAGTTAAAGAATTAATTAGAAAGAAAAAAGCAGTTATTTAAAAGTGATCGTTTGTAATACAAAATTTAATGAGCGTCATTTAGGGGTATTATGATCGTATTGCTTTCAAGGAAAAATATTTACTATTATTCATATTTTTATTCCTATTGTGAAAAATATCCATGCAACCAAATTTTATTTCTGCTTTTGTATCAATAGCAGCCAACGGATACGTAAATTTATTATACAGGGTGTATGACCCAGTTTCTATGTCTACCTATATATATATATATATATATAATCCTAATGAAATGAATTTATGATAAGACTGAATTGAAACGGATTTATATAACGATTCTATGAAACGACTGATTAAACAACTGATTATGTTTCACGGCAATTTCTCCTAAAATATGGAATACTTTGCGATGAAATTAACACCAAAAATCCGTATCGATCCACAGATCTCAAATCTGGTATTAGATTTTTTAAATTCGACTTAGTTTTCGAGATATTATTTTTTTTTCTAATTTTAAATACTTTTCTCCAATGATGGCAACACAAATTTTTATCATAACAGATATTTTTTTCATACTTTAGAAAAGGTTATTATTTTAAACTAATTTGGCGACCAGTTTGGCCACCATTAAATGTATGCTAAGAAATGTATCATGTTACTTTTATTCATAATTCAAATTAGTTGAACAATCTTTTGCCAAATCGACACATTCTGATAGAGAAATCAAGAACTCGGTATTTTTATGTTAGCGGGACGCAGGTGATAAATCACCAAACATTTTCCCCGTCGCATTTTTTCGTATTTCATTAATTTCATTTAAAATATAATCCTTTCAATCACTTTATTTAAAATACAGAACTTCCATTTAAAACTGAAACTTTAAAATAGATAGCTTTCACTTCTTCTTCCCTTTTTTTAAAAACAAAACGAAAAGAAATGTATTAGGCACAGATGTCGTATACGAACCAGGGTACCTAATTAGCGCCAAAATGGCATTATCTTGATTGACATGGTAACCCGGCTATTGTTGTTTATTTAATAATAATTGTTTATTTACTTTTATTTTCTTTTTTTAAATTATATAAATTTTTTGTTCTATAGTTATTAATTTTTTTTGTTATTTTCTTTTAAAAATAATAGAAAATAATTAAAAAATACTGTACTACTCAGTTATTCCGTCAACCAATTTCGCCAAATTATATAAATCGCCAAAATATACAAATTGACATAATTTGTATTTTACAAGTAAGTAAAATATAAGTATTATATATATTTATAAGTAAAATATACAAATATACAAATAAAACTTTGAAATAAAAATCACTTGATGAAGTAAACAGGTGTACCTTGCTTAAAGTCAAGTGAATGTGACATTTACGATCAACCATTATTGGCATTTAATCTTATAGTTTGGCGATCGATTTTTGGTCGACGGGAGAATTAATACCAAAAAAGCATCCTGAAAAATTTTATAAGACGCTAAAATGCCTTTTTGGCGCCATTTTGGATTCCTTCGCCAATCGTGCCAACCAGCACACAATATGGAACTCTTCCCAATAATGCAACAAACCATGACATTTAATTTCAACTTAAAGCAATGTTTTAATTTACCACTCGAAAAAAAAAAAAAATGCTAACTGGCGGGTTGAAAAAAAGCTATTGGCGAGATTTGCACCCAGCTAGCGTAACAGTACCAAGAATTCTTTGCGACCATGGCAACTTTTATGTAGTTTTATTCGAAAAAAAAAATAATTTTTTAATCAAAATGGGAAACTTTCGGTACAGATGTCATATACGGCCCCATATTGGCGCGATTTTTTTTTTCTGACGCCAATGTCATATACGCATCGTGTACTTAACTGGCGCCAAAGTATCGTTATTTTGCTTGATATGGTAAGCCGGATGTTGTTGTTTATGCTGTTGATGTTTTCCCCAAATTGGCGTAGGAAAAAAATCGCGCTAATATGGGGGCGTATATGATATCTGTGCCAAACTTTCATATGAAAAGTGAAGGGATCAGACCGTATTTATTTATGGCAGTCACATGACTTGGACTATTGTAATATAGATGAAATGATGGCGATAGAATAATATTTGGCGGCTTATCACCTGTGCCTGGCTAACACCAAAGTACCAAAATGGCACCTGGAATATAAAAAGCGAAATGGTTCGCCCAGAACTGTTGATGATAGTCACATGACTTAGGCTATTGTTATAGAAATTGTTTTAAAATACCGGAAGACAAAGACTCTGTACACTTAATTCATTTTATTTAGCTTCTTTTCAAATGTTTAATTGATCCTTTTTAATTAAACACGAAAACAACCATTGGATGTCTTAACAGAAAATAATTCGGCCTTAAATTTTTTAAATCAAAGGGAATTGAATGGAATCCCGTTTACAGGGAGTTCTGCACAGCTTTCTTCTATATAATTCAACCTTCTCTATTATTTTTACTGAATTACCCCATTACTGAAGTTAAACCCTTCAATATACTTTGAGATAAAAATAGTTCTGCATTTTTCATTCAGCTAATAAGACTAATCCTTCATAATTGGTTTCACATGATTATATAACTTTCCCCTATACTTCTGTGACTAAGCAACGAAAAACAACATGTTACGCACTATAAACTTTCCTAAAAAACTAATAGTGCAAGTCGCATGGAAATCCGTTCATAAGAATTCAAGTTATGTGCACCCGGAACGAAATTTCCATTTGAATTTTATATACTTATCAGGTTATTTTGAGTAGTTTGATTTGATATCTGTTAAATTCTTGTTTTATTTTATTTTATTTTTGGCATTTTAATTTCGTTTGCCAATTTAGTTATTGGATATTACGCGAAAGCAAACAAATTCTGAATTATTTACAATGTTTTTGAACAATTTGGTTAATCTTTTGTATTTGGGTTGCAAGCATATTTAAAAAATATGCATGCTTAAAAATTATTTAAAAACCCATAAAATATTTGTAAATTGAGATAAACATTACAAACAAATATTACTGAAAGTACTTTTGTTTTCTATAATACGTTGTAACAATCGAATGTACAATATTTAGACGTTAAACTGTAGTAAAAGGGAAATTTATTGTAGTGATAGGTTGTTGCCACCGAAAATATGATACCAGCGTTACTCATAGATATGTCTTTTCTTTATACTATTGCATTAAGTGTAAACAGGTTCATCTTTCGTAATCGGGTTGCACTCAACTTTAAAAATATCCATGCTTAAAAATGACTTTAAAATCCATTAAAATTAAAAAACTGAGGTACAATTTTCAAACAAATTTCATTTGAAAGAACTTTTTTCTATTCGACATTGTAAAAAATGAAATTGTGGGATGTTTAAAAGTTAGAAAAATTGCAGTAAAGGCACATTTTATAGGTTACAATTTATGGGGCACAATTTATGGGCACTGACATAGTGTTTTTACTTTATAATGTAGATAATACCATACAAACGAGAATTTCACTAAGTGCTGCGCGATTTGGAGGAATTTTTTTTTTTCGTATTGTCAGGAAAATCACTCCTGACTTCTCTTACACCGGCCAAAGAAAACGTGCATTCTGTTATTAAAGCTCAGGAATTTTACTATGGTTGCGAGACAATAACGCCATGTTTTTTGTTTGTCTTTATAACGATTTGTGGATGGGAATGCACAAATTTCAGTTATTCTGATTGCCGTATTATTTCGTTTCAATTTATTTTACCTGGAAGGTTCCTTATAATTGACACGGGCGAAGCCAGGTAGTTCTGCTAGTTTTAAATATTTTTCTCAGTATTTTGTAGAATGAGGAAATGTACAAATATAATGTTCTTACAATAAACATATAAAAATATTTACGAATTGAAAAGTTCCACCCACTCCCCACAACAGCAAGAAAGCTGAAAAGATACAAATGCAAATGATATCATCCTTTAAAAATGTTTTTTTTTTTTTTTTTTTTTTTTTTTTTTTGTGTGTGTGTGTGTGTGTGTGTGTGTGTGTGTGTAACCCGAAAAAGCTTTTGCAACAAGATAAAGTAATGCATTTATTACTCATTCTAAACTGCACGACTACTAATCGTTGAGTATTAAATGATTTTTATAACAAGTTATTTTAATGGTACTTATAAGTACAGTCAGTAGAAAAAGGGTTAGGAATATTTTTACTCTTTGAAGTTCGAAACCGAAGTCCTGCCAAAGTCATGATGCTTTATCTCATTAATTTTATAGAGTATTCGTCCCACTCAATCATTAATATTTGTTCTACTGTGTGGGTCACCGGAGGTGCCTCCGGTAGGTGTTTTTAGCCTCCGGTACGGTTTGCTATTTCTTTTTCCCAGCTTATTTTGAGTCCAAAAAATAATTTTACCTTACACAAGAGCCGTAAAACAAAGCATTACGATTAAATACTCTTTAGCAATTTTTTAAACTTCTAAGCATCGCACATTTTCAATTTTATACCATCGTATTGAGAAAAAAAAGTTCTTCTAAATGCATTTTGTTTGAAAGCAGTATCTCCATTTATTTTTGAAATATTAATTTTTAGCTCACAGGCTATCAAAGCCTGAGAGCTAATGTACCCGCCTGTTCTGTATGTATGTATGTACGTACGTATGTACGTAACGCGATGTGCGTAACTCTTGATAGAGACATCCGATTCGCTTCAAATTTTTTTTCTAGGTCCAATCTGATAAGACGCTTCCCTGATTAGTTTTGGGGGCTCACTGGTTAAGTATAAAGGGAGAAAAGGGGGTGGGGTAGTTCTCCCCACTTAATTTTTATGAATGGGTTTTCCATGCAGAATTATTCGATTTGCTCCAAATTTGGTATACCGGTTTATTATGTTAAGGGTCTTCCCTGATTAAATTTGGAGGTTCATTACTTAAGTATAAAGGGGGGGGGGAAGGCTGATCTCCCCTTAATTTAGATAGATGGTTTTTTCATACAGAATTATTCGATTTGCTCCAAATTTGGTATAACGGCTTATTCTGATATGGCGCTTCCTTCATTAGATTTGGAGGTTCATTGGTTAAGTATAAAAGGGGGAAAGGGGGCATGTCCCCTCCCCTTAATTTAGATAAGTGGATTTTCATGCAGAATTATGCAATTAATTTAATTTTTTTTCTAATGTTCATTCTGATAAGGAGTTTTCCTGATTAGATTTGGAGGTTCATTAGTTAAGTATAAAGGGGAGAACAGAGGGCTAGACCCCGTCCCCCCCCCTAATTTAGATAAATGGGTTTTTCATGCAGAGTTATTCGATTTGCTCCAAATTTGGTATAACGGCTTATTATGATAAGGAGCTACCTTGATTAGATTTGGAGGTTCATTAGCTAAGTATAAAGGGGGGAAAGGAAGGCTAGACCCCCCCCCCCCTAATTTAGATAAATGGGTTTTTCATGCAGAGTTATTCGATTTGCTCCAAATTTGGTATAACGGCTTATTATGATAAGGAGCTACCTTGATTAGATTTGGAGGTTCATTAGCTAAGTATAAAGGGGGGAAAGGAAGGCTAGACAACCTCCTAATTTAGATAAATGGGTTTTTCATGCAGAGTTATTCGATTTGCTCCAAATTTGGTATCCGGGTTTATTATGTTAAGGAGCTGCCTTGATTAAATTTGGAGGTTTATTGCTTAAGTATAAAGAGGGGGGGCTAATCCCCCCCTTAATTCAGATTAATGTGTTTTTCGTGCAGAATTATTCGATTTGCTCCAAATTTGATATACCGGTTTATACCGATTTGGCGCTTCCTTCATTAGATTCGGAGGTTCATTGGTTAAGTATAAAAGGGGGAAAGGGGGGCATGTCCCCTCCCCTTAATTTAGATAAGTGGATTTTCATGCAGAATTATGCAATTAATTTAATTTTTTTTCGAATGTTCATTCTGATAAGGAGCTTTCCTGATTAGATTTGGAGGTTCATTAGTTAAGTATAAAGGGGGTAAAGGGGGATTTAGACCACCCCCCCTCCTTAATTTAGCGATGTGGTTTTTTCATGCAGAATTATCTAATTTGCTTCAATTTGGTATACCAGTTTATTATGTTAAAGAATTTCCCTGATTAGTTTTGGGGCTCACTGGTTAAGTATAAATGGAGAAAAGGGGGGGGGGGTAGTTCTCTCCACTTAATTTAGATAAATGTGTTTTCCATGCAGAATTATTCGATTTGCTCCAAATTTGGTATACCGGTTTATTATGTTAAGGGGCTTCCCTGATTAAATTTGGAGGTTCATTACTTAAGTATAAAGGGGGGAAAGGGGCTGATCTCCCCTTAATTTAGATAGATGGTTTTTTCATACAGAATTATTCGATTTGCTCCAAATTTGGTATAACGGCTTATTCTGATATGGCGCTTCCTTCATTAGATTTGGAGGTTCATTGGTTAAGTATAAAAGGGGGAAAGGGGGCATGTCCCCTCCCCTTAATTTAGATAAGTGCATTTTCATGCAGAATTATGCAATTAATTTAATTTTTTTTCTAATGTTCATTCAGATAAGGAGTTTTCCTGATTAGATTTGGAGGTTCATTAGTTAAGTATAAAGGGGGTAAAGGGGGATTTAGACCCCCCCTCCTTAATTTAGCGATATGGTTTTTTCATGCAGAATTATCTAATTTGCTTCAATTTGGTATACCAGTTTATTATGTTAAAGAATTTCCCTGATTACATTTGGAGGTTCATTGGTTAATTATAAAGGGGGAAAACGGGGGCTAATCCCCCTTCTGTTTTTTTCAGGGGCATTGTTCTTTGAAATAAGAGTATATTGTACAATTTATGTGAATAGCCTGTGAGCTCAATGCCATCAGTTTAACTGGGCACTTTTTTTTTTTTTTTTTTGTAGTTTTTGGATCCATTTGCTTAATATTGGCAACGAAAGTACTGCTTTTCTGTAGAAAGTAAAGGAAAAATAGTTTTAAAATAGTAATTATATATTTTTGTTGCCATTTTCTCGTAACAACCCAAAGAAATGTAATTAAAATACGCGCTATTTTGAAAAAAATATATAAACGAATGATTTCTGATAAAATAAGGGAGCTATTATATACTATATTTAATTGTAAGTATCTATGAACCAGTAGATAGCCATTTTTTTTTTCGATTTTCTAGAATGACGGAATCTTTTTGCTGCATTTGTGCTTTATTTCGTGATAGTGATGTGTTATGCATGGTTTCTGTAGATGTTTACGTGTAAATCGTAAATGTGGAATTCTTAAGCGGATACGAATGACGTCATTTTACATAAAATAAAACGTGTACTTTAAGTCTTATAATTGAAATATATTTTGTACTGCAGTAGAGTCCCGCTTAACCGAGTTAATTTCTTCTGATGGACTGGTGACTTCTATTATTATGAAACAGTCATTATAAATGAAGTGTTAGGTGAAGATGAAATAGCAGCCGTAAAAAAATAAAATAAAAAAAATATATATATGGCCGTTTTTTCCCAACTTCTGACCAGAAAATCAGAGTTCTAACTTTTTATGGCTGCTCTTTCATCTTCACCTAACACTCCATTTATAATGGCTGTTTCATAATAATAGAAGCCATCAGTCCATCAGAAGAAAATGAAGTAATTAAATGCCGGGGGCGACAATAAATTCTGAAGAAGCTGAATTCCAGTTCTCTAGTTTTGTTTTGCTTTTTCTCGTAAAATATTACATAGCAATTTCTTTTCTCTTGAGATATGACAAAAAACTTTAGAACATAAGTTATTATACTGTCTTATGATTATTGGGGCATTCTTTTGTGAGATCTTATTGATTGACATGCAGTTTTTTCTATTACTTTTATAGTTTTTCCCCCATTATTTCTTACGTCAGATTTAACATTCTTTATAAACTCCGTGTATTTAGTATTGTTCCTGTATATAGTAAATAATTTTCTTTCTTTTTGAGAAAAATTACGATAAAGTACTCCAGAAGTTTTTATTTTATATTATATCAAATTAAATTAAGAATTTAAACATTAAAGGGAATTATATCAACTTTTTCTTGAGTCTGTCTAAATAACCATACATTTCTTTCTATTTTGTAAAGGCCACCATTTTCAAAATAGAACATGAAAAGTAAACCAACATAACAAAAACCAATTCTCTCTTCATGAAATTAATTAACGTTAAAACGTATGTCAATCAATTACCAACCATTATTGATCGATATGTAGTCTTTACTACCACTTTTTTAAGATCCTCCTCCCCCATTATTTCTTATGTCAAATTTAGCATTCTTTGTAAACTTCGTGTATTTTGTACTGTTCGTGTATTTTGAAAATTATTTTCTTTCGTTTTTTAGAAAAAATTACTATAATGTATTCCAAAAGTTTTTGTGTTGTTTAACCTGAATAAAATTAGAAATTTAAGTTTTAAAGAGGCGTATACGAACTCTTTCTTGCACCTGTGTAAAGAACCATAAATGTCTTTCTATTTTAAAAATCTCAGCATTTTCAAAGTGGAACATGTTGAAGTAAACCAACATAATAAAAAACATTTCTCTGTGTATAAAATTAATTAGCGTTAAAACGTACATAAATCAGTTATCACCCATTATTGATTGGCATGCAGTCTTTTTCACTATTTTTTTAGTTCCCCCTCCCATTTTTTCTTACGCATATTTAGTTTTCTTTATAAGCTTCATGTATTTAGTAAACTTTGTGTATTTAGTAAATTATTTTCTGGCCTTTAAAAAAAAGAAAATACGATAATTTTGTTCAGAACTTTTTTCTGTATTTAATATCGAATAAAATTAAGAATTCAAAATCTAAACGGGCATATATGAACTATTTCTTGCGTCTGTATAAATAACCACAAGTTTCTTTTTATCTTGAAAAACAAAGGATTTTAAAAATAGAACATGCTAGAGTAAACCAACATAACAAAAAACAATTCTCTCTCCATGACATTAATTAGTGTTAAAGCGTACGTCAATCAATTACCAGCCATTATTGATTGACATGCAGTCTTAATTACTACTTTTTTACAATCACCTCCCCCCCCCCCCCCACACACACACCCAATTATTTCTTATGTCAAATTTACATTCTTTATAAACTTCGTGTATTTAATAAATTCTTTCTTTCTTTTTTATAAAAAAAAAAAAAAAAAAAAATACTATAATGTATTCCTCATTTTTTTGTGTTGTTTATCTATTACATATATATAATCCAAACGGAAATTTCGTTCCGAACGCCGAGATTTCGAGTTCTACCGCATGGATTTTTACGGAACTTACACCGTTAGATAGGTATCGTTCCAGGGAAGGTTTTAAGCTATAACACATCATTCTACCTAGATTAGTTATAGAATTATGATAGGAAAGTTCTGTTATTTTGGACGATAAGGTTTACCATTTTATTTCTTGGCGAAATTTATCGTTGATAAAAAAAAAAAAAAAAAAAAAAAAGAAGAAAGAAACAGCTATTACACCTCGAAACATAAAAGAAAAAACTATTACTAATTTTAATAAAAAAAAAAAAAGAAGGAAGAAAAAAAGAAGAAAAAAATCCGTTTTAATGAGTGATAATATTAAAAAAAGAAAATATTTAATTTACACATGAAAGGGAATGTTCGTAATGCTTAAAAAATTACTCAGTTAAAATATTGTAATTGAAATAAGATTTGGCTCTTTATCTATTGTGTCAGGTTAAGAAAAATGCATCTGAAAAATTAATTGGATGATATCAAGGAAGTTTCGATAAGTGCATGCTCAGAAATATTTGAAAAGTATCTTCAGATGGGGAATATATAGAAGATTCTTCTCGTGACATATAATATGTTTATAAAAAAATCCGCAGAACCTCGATTTAGCGTTTGTAAAAAAATAATGAAAATTTAATTTTTTTTGGCGATTTGATGCTGGTTGGCGGCACAATAAAATTTTGAATGATACTTTTTTATCATAAATAATTTTTAAGTAAAACCTTTTTCTACTCTTCATATGAAGATAGTTAGATTAAATTTAACTTAAATAAATACACTTTTATTACTACAGTTTTGTCATATACCTTTATATGTGTATATATTAAAATTTTATTATCGTAATTATACGGTTTAAAACAAAATTTCAGTTTATTAAATTTTTTCCAAATTCTAAATTAATGTCCGATTCGGAACATTGGCAATTTGACTTCAATATTGTTAGTATCAGAAACAAGAAATGAAGGTCATTGTTGCCATGGAAACAAGTATTTAATATAAAATGTTTAATGGTAGCATATTTAATTAGCCTGCTACTTTTAAAACACACTTAAAACGGTACTACTTGATTATCCCGTCGATAAAATAACTATCGCCAAACTATAAGATTAAATGCCAATAATAGCTGATCGTAAATTTTATATTCACTTGACATTAAACACGGCACACTTGTTTGTTGCGTCATCAAGTGATTTTTAATTTCACTTCTATTTGTAATTTGATTAATGTTTAAAAATTTATTTATTCTTTCGTTGTTTAAAATAAAAATTTTGTCAATTCGTATAATTTGGCGAGTAGTTTGGCAATTTATATAATTTGGAGAATAGTTTGGCAATTTATATAATTTGGCGAAATTGGTTGAATGAAAAATCAAATAGCACCCTTAAAACATTTCCAGCCGGTGAAGCCATGTAAAATTAAATAACTACTGCAACACGCTATTTTTTTATATTATATTCGCTTAAAGATAAAAAATAATACGCTAATCCTTCGTTTAAGTTTAAATTAATTGAGTTTTATGCATTTAAACACTTATTTAACAAGCAATTTTCAAATGCATTTAAATATCTTGGGATGGAAATGTGTTGGCTAGCCAAATAGCGTGGAACGTTTGTCTTTTTTGCGCCAAATACTCGAATATATATAGATTTTTTTCAGATTTTTACTGAGATTCCGCCGCCAAATTTGACTGATGTTTGACTACATACATGAGCACATTTAAAAGCATTTTTTTTTCAAAATAATTTGACTATGCTCTTTAAGAAGACCTTCCTTGTGGTAACAATTTTGTTTTTGATTTGTTCTTTTTTATTTCTATCTCTTCCATCATGTGACTCACAGACGAAACTAGCAGATGTAATTGTAAAAATGATGGTACTTATGATTTACATGTTACATGTTTATTTGTGATTTTTGAGTTCACTTTTGTCACCAAACAATTTGATTTTAAGCCAAAAAGACGTAAGCGTGAATTGGGTTCAAGCGATGTTTACAATAAAGGTGATTTTGCAAGTGTACGAAAGCATTTTTTGAGTATTTTTTAAAATTCAAATGTACAATATATAAATAGCAATTAATATTTTAAAAATGGAGTCAAATATTTTAATTTTAGTATAAATGTCTCCCACACACGCACATACATATTGTAAAATAATTTAATTTTAGACACTTAAAACATTTCTCATCATACTTTACTGCGAAAGCATGTCGGTTTGTTTTCCCCAAATTTGTGACTTTTATAACCTCGAAGCCAAATTAGCTAATATTGTCCATTCTTTTTTTAATAAAAATATATCGCCAATTTCCCTTATGCAAACGTTCAATGTTTGCAATGTTAGGTAGTAAAGATTATTCTTAAGAAAATGTAAGCAATTATGCGTTATTTCTATCACGAAAAAAGACATTTTGAAATAAAAAGTGCTTTTTGAAATCACTTTTCGATATTCCATTCCATTCGTCATTTCTCTTTTTTTTTTTTTTTCCATATCTTCCCTTCTTTTAGAAATGTTATAAAAAGATATTGGATGAATCTTCCATAATCAGATGCCTTACAATTGGCGAATTTACTATATAGTGTTGGGACATTCGTTTATATTTGAAAGAAACCGTGAACGGTAAATCCGATTTCAGAAGATTACGCGAAATTTGTACTTTTAGTAATCAGCGATTAGTAAATTTATGTTTTTTATGTTTTTTTTTTTTTTTTTTATGGAGCAAATGGGCAAAATAAGATTTACTAATAGATATTTTTCATGTGCAGTTATTTTACTATCACTAAAACAGCATTAATTTGAACGTACAAAAAAAAAAAAAAAATCAAATGCCAAAGGTAGCCAAAGGAACAATATTTGTTCATTTAGTCTAGGTTTTTTTAAAAAAAGTACCTCAAATTCAATAAAATTTCAATCATTATAAAATGTTGGCTGATGCACAGCCCGAGCAGCTGATCGTACACTGTTAAAAATTTTGCAGCATTCTGGCAGGTCATTCTACCGTTTTTTGAAAAAACGGTTTCATAACCATAATTTAGCTATATTCTGACGATAAAATGGCCAATAATATGGTCAGAATTGTGTTAAATTCACGGTTGTGTAACCGTTTTTTGAAAAAACGGTCAAATGACCTGCCAGAATGCTGCAAATTTTTAACAGTGTAGTGGCAAAATTTAGGTTTATATTACTATCACTAAAAAAGCATTACTTTGAATATATTTAAAAAAAAAAAGAAAAAAAAGAAACTTTCAAATGCCAAAGGTGGCCAATGGAACAATATTTGTTCATTTACCCTAGGTTTTTAAAAAAAGTACTTCAGATTCAAATAAAATTTCACTCATTATAAAGAAATTTTGGCCCGAGAATCATTATAAAGAAATTTTGCACAGCCCGAGCAGCTGATCATAGTCGCAAATTAACGTTTTTAGTTTTATTTAGGCAACAAACTGATGAATAATGACGCCTTCAAAATAAAAGCATTTCTCCGTCTTATTACGCTCATTAGAGAAATGGGAAAAAAATCTTCGGCTTACCAAAAAAGATCACTACTAAAAATTTTGCATAACTAACTTTATTTATCATTTGCAAAGAGTTTTGATAGTGAAAGATCTAAAATTCAATCAACAGCAATTTGACATTATTTAATGGAATGTAGTTTGGAACGTAATTAACTCTGTTTTGTAGCTAACTCTGGTACATTTTTAGCCATACCATTACGAACATTTCTAACGTTGCACATCAAACTTGGTTGTGGATCCGATTACGGGTGATTGGGAAGATTTTATTGAATGAAAACTAGAGGTTTACTTTTCTATTTGAACTAGTTAACGAGGTTATTTTCCTAGGTTAATAGTTGCATGATTAAAACTGTTATGTAAAAAGAAACGGCAGTTAAAATGACATTATTTTAATTTTATTCACACAATTCCGCTTTAAATATCCACTTTTGCTTGATTCACATATTTTAAAATATAAAAGTTAAATACTGTTTTGATTGTATTTACTCTACTGGAAATTGAAGATAAGAAACTGTAGAGAAACCTGGGAAAACAAGACGTATATTACCAAATATAATGTACCGTAGAGAGGGATTGTATTTATGTTATCACATCCGGACAAAGTACCAAACTAAGAAGCCCAGAGTAAAAGAACAAACAAACAAAAGTGAATAACACGAACATTCTTTAAGTTAAATTGTCAATCTCTGCAGTCATTGTAATTCTCTCTTTTTTAGTAGTGTGGTGATGATCGTAATGGCCGCATTTCCCTCCGAAACTCTACATGTGTACTAAAGAGTCGCTTCTGAATTGCCCGTATTTCGTCTAACACATCAGATAATATAATAGCGCAATTGCGTCCGATGTATATTCAAAAAATGCGGAAGGACCTTCCAGGTGAAGGTCCATATTAATTTAAAATACAGTGTCGGATTTTCCATTTCGTTTGATTGAAGGTTTATTTGAAAAATGGTCCAGCGCAGCGAGCTCAGCCTGCTAGTATTGAATAAAATTAGAAATTTAAGTTTTAGAGGAGCGTATATGGACTCTTTCTTTGGCCTGTGTAAAGAACCATACATGTCTTTCTATTTTAAAAATCTCAGTATTTTCAAAATGAACATGCTGAAATAAACCAACATAATATAAAACATTTCTCTCTGCATAAAACTAACTAATGTTAAAATGTACTTCAATGAATTACCAACCATTATTTATTGACATACAGTCTTTTATACTACTTTTTTTAGTCCCCCCCCCCGCACCCATTATTTCTTATGTCATATTTAGCATTCTTTATAAGCTTCGTATATTTAGTAAATTATTTTCTTTCTTTTTGAGGAAAAAATACAATAATGTGCTTCAGAAGTTTCTTTTCTGTCTTTTCTGTAGTTCATATCGAATAAAATTAAGAATTTAGAATCTACACGGGCATATAAGAACTCTTTCTTGCCTTCTGTGTAAAGAACAATAAGTTTCTTTTTATCTTGAAAAGCGAAGCATTTTCAAAACAGAACATGCTGGAGTAAATCAACATAACAAAAATCATTCATCTCTTCATGATATTAACGTTAAAACGTACGTCAATCAATTAACATTCACTATTGATTGAGATGCAATCTTTGCAACTACTTTTTTAGATTCTCCCTTTCCCTAATTTATTATGCCAGATTTAGCATTCTTTGTAAACTTCATGTATTTTAAATAGACACGAATACTGTCTTGTTTCTTGTAATAGAACTATAGTACATGTATTTGTAACGTTTGTGTATTTAGAAATTATTTTCTTTCTTTTGAGAAAAAAATTGGATAATGTACTGCAGAGGATTTTTTCTGTAGTTTATATCGAATAAAATTAAGAATTTAAATTTTAAAGGGGACTATATATTTTTTTTCTTGCGTCTGTTTAAAGAAGCATACATTTATTTCTATTTCGTAAAGACCAGCATTTTCAAAACAGAACATGCTGGAGTAAACCAACATAACAAAAATCAATTCTCTCTCCATGAAATTAAGCGGTGTTAAAACGTACGTCAATCAATTACCAACCGAGCTTAGTAACATAACGGAATACTGTCGTGTTTCTTGTAATAAAACTGTAAAACTCTATGCACAATGACTTATACCATTTTGCACACAATGTTCCCATGCAGAAAATGCTAAATGAAATTTTTTTCTGTTTTTCATATTGAATAAGATTAAGAATTCATAATGTAAAGTGCATATATGAACTCTTTCTTGCGCGTGTTCAAAAAACCATAAGTTTCTTTTTATTTTGAAAATCCCAGAATCTTCAAAATAGACCATACAGGAGTAAATGAACATAATAAAAAAATTTTCTGTCTGCATGAAATTAATTAACGTTAAAACGTACGTCAATCAATTACCATCCGTGCGTAGTAACGTAACTTAATACTTTCGTGTTCCTTGTAACAAAACTATAAAACTCAACGCACATTGAGTTATAAAATCCTACACACAATGTTCATACAGAAAACGCTAAATGAATCTTCATAATATATTAAAATTTTATAGCAATTAGTATATACTTAAGCAATCTAGGATAACAACCACACTTGCATAAAGCATGGAAGCAGATAAGTAAAAAAAAAAAAATCAAAATCATGAAAACTTTTCATTTCTGTTGTTTAAAGTAACATTATGAAAGGCCTCAAAGAAGGTGTACAAATACATAATATGCCCACAATCACAATTTTAATTTTAGTCTTTCTCAATAAGTCAACATTTAATGAGCGATGTGAGTATTTTTTATGTTCTTGGCGGCATTTTTATGTTTTTGGTAGTATAATTTCGATTGAAGAAATAGATTACGAAATGAGTTTCGAATATGAAATTTATTTATTACAATATTATTTATCACTTCATAAAGTTTTTTCCACCTTTTTAATAAAACTCAAAAAATGCATTGAATTGTTTTAGTTTACAACGGCACTTCAAATTTATTAAAACATATATTCTTATTTTAGTTAGCGAAAAATGACAACTTACTTCCATCCCAAATCTAACTTGTTATTTAATTTACCGGAGTTGCTTTTAGGTACTTTCAAGGATTTAATTAAACGTCACGCACTTACTTAGTCTTTTACCGCTTTGAAGAAAATTTTATTTTCGAACTATTAGTGGTCTTTTCATTATGCAGAAGTTTTGAAAAAGCTATTATTAATAGCTCTTCCTTCCAGTGTTAAAATAACTACCGCCAAGGCAATCAATTGAACTAAAAGCGTAAAGGAGATTAATACATAATTTTATTTCAGTTCTTGGTATATTGAATTTCAAACACGCTTTTAAGTTATTTATTTAATACCTTCTAAATGCATAGACTTGGTTGCGCTATTTTTTAATGATATATTTATCACAAAAAACAAAATATTATGAAATGAATACCGTAAGTCGGAACTCAATAATTTGAAAATTATTTAGTTAGACATTTAAAAAGAATACAGAACTAACAGTATTTAGCACATATACAGGGCGCATTATATCTAATAAGATAAAATTTAAAAGTTATATAAGTCACTTTTTACCTAAGATTACGTGGATGGAACTGATGTATTAAGGTACTAGGGTGCTTTTGCTTTATAGAGGAAAAATCATTTAATTTAAAATATTTGTCAAATACAAACTATATTTATTTAAGATATATGTAAGTAAAGTCGCATGACAATATTTAAATATGAACTCTTGGACAATAGACATTTTTTTCTTTACTCCATGTATTTAATTTATTTTCATTCAGACGAAAAACGTGAGATGTGGGACGATGAGTTTTAGTTTATTATGGTTTGGATATGTGTATTTCGTAGTTGCTGTGATGGGATTGTCTAAATAAATGTTTTGTGTGTTTAAAGAAGTTATGCTTATAGTAAAATAATTATCATTATTTTAACTAAAATGTTAAAAATAAATAACAATTTGGTAGCGGTGCAGTGGTTTTAAAAAGCGAATTTTCTATGTTGATTGCACAAATAAGAAGAATAAATAAATACGAATTGTATCGAAAATAGGCCTAATGCAAGATAAGAATTTGTTCCTTTGGACTAACCGCCAATAGGAAAATTTTAAGAGGTAAGAAATTTATATGCATTTAAAAATTGTTTGGAAGATAAAGTATTTTAACTATGTGTGAATCCAGTATGTTTGGAATTCCTAGAATAGAACCGTTAACAAGTAAAAACTATGCATTATGGAATATGCGAGTTGAAGCTTTAATTAAATCGAAACATTTATTTGATGTTATCGAAAATGATGAGCCGGTAAAAAATGAAGGTGATCCCGATAGTTTAAAAGCGCATAAAACATGGTTAGAAAAGAATGATGAAGTTTACGGTATAATTATATTAACGTTGTCAGCAGAATAAATGATGGCTGTTAGAGGGATTAAGAAAGCTAAGGATTTACGGCAATTGCTCAAAAAGCGTTATGCGGGAATTGAAAATCAGAGAAGAATTCAATTAAAAATTAATCTTGCCAGAATAGAGAAAAACGAGAGAGAAACGATTGAAGAATATTTGGTAAGAGCTCAAGGGATAGCTAATGAAATATTAGAACTGGGTACAGAAATTTATGAATGCGAATCAATAGGATTTATTATAGAAGGGCTTCCAAAGAAATATAGCGTAGTAACAACTGCGATATCATCAAACACAAATATAGCTTATGAAGTAATGAGAGAAACTTTGTTGAGATATGAAAGAAAATATGATAGATTTAGCGAAAAGGAGTCTAAAGCATTTAGGGCTAATGAAAAGAAAAAGGCTCTATGTTTTGCTTGCGGAAAGCCAGTGCTAGTGTAAAGAATCTAAAAATAATAGGGAAATAACCTGGATGTTAGATTCAGCTTGCACTTCGCATATGACGCATAAAGAAGATATTGTTGTAGAAAGAAAACCTGAAGATATAGAAATTGCAACTGCTGACAGCGAGCGATCAATACAAGCGAAATATCGTGGAAATATTCATGTTACGGGTTACGATAAGAAAATTGGCGAAACAAAAATAAAACTTACAGAAGTTCATTGCGTACCTAATTTAAGAGAAAATCTAATGTCAGTTCCAAGTTTAGTCAGAAAAGGAAAATATGTGATATTTGATAATGAAGGAGCAGCCATTTATGAAAAGAATACAGGCGAATTAATAGCTAAAGAAACATTTGAAGATAATAACATTTAAAATAAACTTAGCTGTACAAGAAGCAGATGAAGTTAGAAACGAATCTTGTTTAAGAACAAACGAATCAAAGGAAGAATTATGGCATAGAAGACTTGGACATATAAATTATGTATACTTACAAAGAATGTCGAGAGAAAATCTTGTAAGGGGATTAGAATAGATAAATGGTGAAGAAACAAAATGTGAAATATGTATTCGAGGGAAATTAACAAGAACACCATTTAATCATGTGATAGAAGGAACAACACGCATTTTAGAAAGATTACATGTTGATTTATGTGGACCAATGAAAGTACACTCATTCGGAGGAAGTAAATACATGCTAATGGTAATAGATGAATATAGTAGAAGATATTTTGTAGATTTTTTAAGAAGTAAAGATGAAGCAAAAGAAAGAATTATAAATATAATAGAGAGAAGAGAAAATGAAACTGGCAAGAAAGTAAAAGCGGTTAGATCAGATAATGATGGTGAATTTACTAACGAAGAGCTCGTGAATTATTATAAAAGGAAGGGTATAAAGAATGAAAGAACCACAATTCATAGTCCACAAAGTAATGGGATTGCAGAAAGAGCTAATCGGACTGTTATTACTACTTCAAGAACATTGCTGATAGAAGCAAAACTACCTTTATCCTTTTGGGCCGAAGCAGTATCAACAGCTGCTTATATACATAATGTTACTCCAACAGCTACGAGAAAGAAAACGCCATTAGAATTATGGTCAAATAATAAACCAACAGTAAAGCATATGAGAATATTTGGATGTAAAGCTTTTTATCGCAACGATGATATCAATAAAAAGAAATTTGATGTACGAGCAAAACCAGCAGTGTTTATCGGATATTCAAGAGATCGGCGAGCATACAGATTGTACGATTTAAAGGAACAGATAATACGTGAAAGTAGAGATGTAGTATTTATGGAAGAAAAAATGGGATATGAAGCTATAGCTAACAAGGAAGAAATCACTGATGAATTTGAATACATCAACATTACCAATAATAAAAATGTAATAGATAAAGAAGAAGAGAATAATTCCGATGAAAATGAAGAAGAATTAAATCAGAAAAAGGAAACAATTGCGTTGTCAAATGATTTGAATGATTCTGCGACACAAGAATATGAAGTAAATGATATAATTAATGAAAATGAGGAACAGAAAGAAAATGAAACTAATGAGAATAAGCTGTTTGATGAACCTAGAAGATCATCACGAATTAGGAAACCGAATCTAAAGTATTTAGCAAATCTAGTGCACGAGGAAGTTCCAAATAATTACAAAGATGTATTAAATTCTAAAGATAAGGATAAATGGATAGAAGCAATCAAAAAGGAATTACACTCGTTAGAAGAACACAAAACGTGGAAAATCGTTGACAAATCAAAAGATGTGAAGGCACTGAGAAGCAAATGGATTTTTACTGTAAAAGAAAACGGTGATGATGTAAAACATAAAGCAAGATTAGTAGCCGACGGATCAAGACTTAAATTTGGAACAAATTATCAAGAATCGTATAGTCCTGTAATGAAAACTGAATCATTTAGAACTTTGTTGGCAGTCGCAGCAATGAAAGGTTACAAAACTAGATTTTTCGACGTAGAAACAGCATATCTGAATGCAGATCTAGAAACTGCTGTTTATATGAATCCGCCTGAAGGTCTACAAATTGAAGGAGGGAAAATATTATTGGTTACAGGAAATTTATATGGGTTGCCAGAAGCAGGAAGATGCTGGTACGAAAAATTAGTTAATATATTTGATAAAATTGGATTACAGCCATGCAAAGCAAATCCATGTGTGTTTTTTAATAAAAATGATAATAAATTTATTACAGTTGGAATATATGTCGATGATGGAATAATCGTTAGTGAATCCGGTGAATTAATAAATAAATTGATACAAAAATTGAATAAGGAAGAAAAAATTAAAGAGCTGAAGAAAAACATTAAATTCCTTGGTAATGATATTGAAAAAAATAATGGAGAATTTTTGCTAGGGCAAGCTAAGTATGCAGAAAAGATCTTAGAAAGATTTGATATGGAAAATTGTAAAAGTGTGAAAACACCTGGTGTTTCTGGAATAAAATTAGATGAATATGAAAGTGAAAATAAAATTGCTGAAACATTATATCTAGAAATGCTTGGAAGTATAGGATATCTAGTAAGAGGAACAAGGCCAGATTTAGCTTTCACTTTAAGTAATTTGTCTCAATATGCGAAAGATCCTAGAGAAATTCATTTACAGGCAGTGAAGAGAGTTTTGCGGTACATTCAAGGCATTAAAAACTACAAACTTCGAATTAAAAATAAAAAGGGGCAATTATCACTTTGTTCAGATGCTAGCGGGTGTACTACAAAAGATTCAAAATCATTTGGTGGATATATCGTAAAGATAGGAGAATCACTAATTGAATGAAAAAGTAATAAACAGAAACTGATTGCGTTTTCTACAATGGAATCTGAACTTTTAAGTTTATGTGATGCAGTTTGTGAAGGAAAATGGTTAAAGGGTCTCTTGGAAGGGTTAAACTAAGAAAAAATGGTGAAGCGTCCAATAGAAATCAGTACTGATGGTCAATCTGTAATTGATTGGATTAAAAACCCAAGAGTGAATAATCGCAACAAACATATAGGTAGAAAATATCATTTTGTAAAAGATGAAAGAGCGAAATGAGAAATTGAAACAAAATATGTAAACTCGTCTGAACTGGAGGCAGATATAATGACTAAGAATTTGAGTTATGATGTCATGAAAAAACATCTTACAAGTCTAGGAATTCCTGAGGATCATTGACATGCGAAAGGAAGGATTTGTAAGTAAAGTCACATGACAATATTTAAATATGAACTCTTGGACAATAGACATGTTTTTCTTTACTCCATGTATTTAATTTATTTTCATTCAGACGAAAAACGTAAGATGTGGGACGATGAGTTTTAGTTTATGATGGTTTGGATATGTGTATTTCGTAGTTGCTGTGATGTGATTGTCTAAATAAATGTTTTGTGTGTTTAGAAGTTATGTTTATAGTAAAAAAATTATCATTATTTTAACTAAAATGTTAAAAATAAATAACAGTTATATTAATATTTAGTTTATTTTTATGTACTTCCTAATTAAACTCCTTCTTTTTAGGTTGCTTAGAATCTAACAGTAGCACTTTCTTTTTTTAATATTTAAACTAGCCGCTTCTGGCGCCCAGTTTCATATCCTTTAAATGTATGCTAAGCGTTGCATCATGTTACTTTTATTTATACTTTAATTTACGTGCTCAATCTTTTACTAAATCGAAAGATAATTAAGCTAATGAAAAACAAAAATTTGAGTTGTAGTTTTAATTTTAATTCATAAATTTTTTAACTTATTTCAGTTCCCGGACGTTTGTGAAAAATTAAATCAACTCGAAAATAGCGGAAGTGACTTTCCGATTACTGGTGCATGTGTCCAGAAAGACAAAAAAGGATTTTTTTTTTAATTTCTGACACGTTCAACAGAAGAGTGTGGCCTAGCTGACAACCTTTGCCGGTAGGTTAATTAGTAATTGCGAGTTACAAAACAGAGCCCAAAAATAACCTCTGAAATTGAAGACTTTTCCACCTCTTCCCAACGAAAACTTCGTCCAGCTTTGCCAAGGTCGGAAATAGTGGGAGATCCCCTTAGCTTACGATGAAAATATGTTTTACAAATTAACAAATTTACAAATTTACAAATTTGTAAATTTACAAATTTACAAATACGCTATTTTTCAGAAAAGTTGAGTTGGAACAAAATATAGAACAAAACTAAATATGAAACAAAAAAAGCAATAATATATAAAACAATACATCAATGTACAGTCGTGGAAAAAAAAAAAGTAAACACCCGCTGCTAACTCCTCAACAAATTATCGTAGACGAAAGTTATTGGTACCGAACGATTGGAAATAAAGTCTGCTTTTAAAAGATGTATATAAAATTTGCTTAGGGGGTATCTATATATTAAAAAGAATCTAAACTTCATTTTTTGCAATGGAAATACCCAATTTTAACGTGATATTTTAAATCTTCCGTTCAAACTATGCCTAGACACCAAATTTCAAGTCATATGACTTATAAGTTTTTGAATTATAAACATTTAAAATTTAGTGCTTCTAATGTTAAATTACATTTTTATATTTTTATTTATATCTCCTGAAATTATGTTCCTAATGTGCTAATTTTTTGTGTAGCAATAATACTAATATACCCAAACACAAATACGTTGAATTTGCAATTTTTATAATTTTATGAAATTAATATTTGAAAAAATTATGAATTGTAACCTGTACTTTTTTTGATGGATTTAGATTTATCAAGTCCTGCTTTTTGGAAATCCAAAATTTCACATTTTTCTTCCAAGTAGTTTTCAAATTATGTTTAAAAAACGGCAAAATGGTGGTTTAAGGGGCCGTTTATGATAGAAGTGACTATAATCCAGGCAATAGGGAATTTTACCTAGCAAAATTAATGATAGTACTGGAAATCGGCTTTCTAGATGTTTTTTGGGTCGCTGAATCCGAATTTGTAACTTCCCACCAAAATTTCCCCCGGCAACCTCCCCAAATTTTGGTAAAAAGCCTCCAGAAAAAGGTTTTTATTTAAAAAATCATTTTTTTTATTGCTTTAGAAAAAAAGTACCTACAAATTCAGAAAGTAGACAAAATTTCCAATAAATTAGATACATGACATTATGACTTAGGATGAAGGGGAAGGGGGATCTGCCTCGGAACATGCGCACGGTGCTGCGTAAACTAAGTTGAGCAATTCCCCTTAACCACTCACACGTTTACATTCGCCCTCCCATCTCCCCTCCGAACTTTCACTATAAGGTTTACTTTAAGATTTTTGGGCCGCTGAATCCGAATTTTTAACTTTCCCCAAAAAATTTCCCCCCTGAAACCCCCTTCAAATAGTTGTTTTTAACTTAAATTTCTTATTGTTTTAGAGGAAAGGCATTACGAAATTCAGAAACTAGACAAAATTTACAACAAATAGGATATATCACAGGAGGGTGAGGGCTGCATGTGAACACGCACTGCGGCGCTACGTGCACTAAATTATGAAGTCCAGGCAATAGGGGATTTTATCTGGCAAAATTAATACTAGTTCTGGATTTCTACTCACTTTATGTTTTTTTGGTCGGTGAATCCGAATTTGTAACTTCCCAACAAAATTTCACCCGGCAACCCCCCCCCGCAAAAAAAAAAAAAAAAAATTGATTTTTTGAAAAAATTTGGTTTTTAAGAAAAGCGCGCGGGGAATGTTCCGAGGCAGTCCCCTCTTTCTCCGTTTATCCTACGTCATAATGTCATATGTCCTATTTGTTGCAAATTTTGTCTAGTTTCTGAATTTCGTAATGCTTTTCTCCTAAAACAATAAGAAATTTAAGTTAAAAACAACTATTTGGGTGGGGGGGTCGGGGGGGAAATTTTGGAGTTGAGTTAAAAATTCGGATTCAACGACCCAAAAAACTTAAAGTAAACCTTATAGAGAAAGGTCGGAGGGAAGATGGAAGGGCTAATGTAAACGTGTGAGTGGTTAAGTGGAATTGCGCAACTTAGTCCACGCAGCACTGCGGCGCATGTTCCGAGGCAGATCCCCCCTTCCCCTTCATCCTAATTCATAATGTCATATATCTAATTTGTTGCAAATTTTGTCTACTTTCTGAATTTCTAGCTACTTTTCCCCTAAAACAGAAAAAAATGGAATTTTTTAATAAAAACCTTTTTGGGGGGATTTTTACCAAAATTTGGGGGGGGGGGGGGTTGCCGGGGGAAATTTTGGTGGGAAGTTACAAATTCGGATTCAGCGACCCAAGAAACATCTAGAAAGCCGATTTCCAGTACTACCATTAATTTTGCTAGGTAGAGTCCCTATACGGTCTCTATTGCCTGGACTACTAGATATTTTGAAATTTCTTATGATGTCCTGTAATCAAGCAAACTTCATTGACTACTTGAGTGACGCTTAAGGTGCCTTGACCAAGAAGGGGTCTCTCTCGGTTAACAATCGAGTACCGAACTGTAATTTGGATATAGCCCTTAAAATACGCTAATAATTAATTTCTCGGAAACTTATGGTACAAATTGCATAAAAACTTGTTTTTAGGCTAGTTAAATGGTATAGAATTCATTAATGCTGTCAAAATTGTGTACTGCAATTGAAAAAAACAAAGTTATGGTTAGTTTTAATATGTAGACGTCCCCCTAAATGAATTTTATATACATCATTTTAAAGTAGTCATTATTTCGAATCGTTCGGTACCAGTAACTTTCTTCCACGGTAATTTGTTGAGGAGTTAGTTGGGGTGTTTACTTTTTTTTCCATGAATATTATACTTGTATTGAGCCTACAACTTTAACAACTATAATTATTCTTGTAAACTATAAAAACACCTGTTCCAGTCCTATATTTGCATTCTTATTTCACGTAAGTCTATTATATGTCAGCCATTTAAGAATCACAGTGTAGCGTCTATGCGAAGCAGCCTTTGCTTAACGAACATCGATATCCATCTGAAATACACATAATTTACTAGTAGTTATTTTATATATGCCAATGTACTTCTATGGCAGTTAATGCTAATAACTTTTACGTAAAATCTCATAAGTCCTATAGTTACACCTGTAACCAGGGTTGGGTTTTTCACGTCAAAAACTGGTTTTTGACATGACAAGTGTCAAAAACTGGTTTAAACTGTCATAAACAGGTTTAAACCGTCAAAAACTGCCAAATGCATGTAACACACTAAAACATTTTAACAACAATAGGTAAACATTAAATAAGTCAATGATTTATGTGATCTTTTATTTAAATTTATTGTAATTTAATAATTTAAAAAAAATTAAATTATTAATTGCCATAAAATATTTTTATTTTTTAAATTTTCAAGCAGAAGAAAATCATTTTGTACAATTAAATAACCTGGATCAGTTTTACCCCCCAGCATGCTGCAGCACACAACGTGTTCACATTTATTTACACCCAAATGATTTCTGAGTTTAAAGTTTATGAAGCATTAGAAAATAGCCTGTCTCTTAATTGATGCTGAACTAGTAGGACTTGATAGCAAAAACATTGCCTAGATGAGCAAGTTTTGAAGCAGGCTCAAAAAGCTATTGCATTTAATGATACCTTTCCACCAAGTATTGGGGTCCTCCCTATAGCACTGAAATAAGAAGACAGGAAAGGGGATTCTTTAGTTTCATACACAATCAGTTATGGGTAAGCATCCATAAATTCTCTCTGTAGCTCAAGCACGAGATGAATCAACTGATACATCAGTCAACCTTTGCCCCTGATGGTTGGGATGCAAAATATAAGCCAAACAACGGTATGGTTTCATGATTTGATCCCTTTTATTATGCACTTTTTCAATATGGGGCTTAAGTGAATTTTCTTTTAGAAGACCTAGCCAATTTTGTTCAGTTTTAAAATCGAAAACATATTTTTATATATTTAAAAGAAAGCTGTTTAAAAAGAATTTTGACTTTACGCTTTTTTTTATTACTTCTCTTATTTTGTAAATGTTTAAGGTTAATAATCCAATTTCAATTTTGAATGGAATGGTTATTGCTTAGACTAGAATAACATTGATGCACATTATCTTGTTATATATACAAAAAAATCTGAACTTTTCTAAGTTTTTATTTCTTATTAAAAAAAAAAAAAAAAACCCTAGCTAGTGCTTTAAGCTCTCAAAAGTAAGAGAAATTAAAACGATTTTAAGTACCATATTTCATTGAAGAAACGCCGTGGCGTTTACGGGTTTAAAAGTTAATTTTCTTTCAAGTGCGGTGTTAACGATTTTTTTTTCACGCGTAAAATTGGGATAAAATAAAAATTCCTTTACACTGTTTTCAAATCCCCTGCCCAACAACTTTCTGACTTTGCTGATAATGAAAACTGTGACATTCCTGATGATGATAGCAAACCATGCAGCGTGGACAAAGAAAATTTACAACTCATCCATTCTGATATTGAAGACTCAAATTTTGAGGGCTTCGAATAGAAACTAAAGATCGCCTAAAGTAGATTCGACCCACTCATAAAAAGCGTGCCAAGTTGCGCCGACCACTTAAAAAAACATGGAATGCCTAAGGAGAAGGTCTAAGTCCCGCGCTCTGGGTGGTTTAAATACCAACTGACGTCTCCTTAATTTAAAAATTACATAAAAATATTTTAAACACGATTTAAATATTTTAAATTAAATTTTAGACATCTTAAGATATTAAAAATGAGGCACCCCACACTTACACTGTTCAGAAAACTTTTATTAAAGTTAGGTCAATGCGACGCTGTCGACAGAAGTAGCATTGCCACGGGTGCAGTGTTTACAACAGGTGCGGCGATTACGATATTTTAAATCTTATTCAGGCCAGTTTTCAGTTGCGCAGCGCTTATGACAGGTGCGGCGTTTCTTCCATAAAATGCGGTAAGAGAAAAAATTTACAGCTCAGGTGAGCTTAATGACTACTTTTTAAAAAACTAGTTGGATGTGCCAATCCCAAAACTTTCTTCTATCTTATACATCTTAATATTTCAAAACCTAGTTACACATATTAATACTTCTATATTATTAGTTCAATACTATACCAACTTTGATTTTCATCTTAAATTTCTGCTCAAGTCAATTAAACGGACTAAAAACGAGTTAATCTATATCATGATATTTGTTAAAATTATTAATTTTTCCTTATTCTGTCGTTATCAGCTGTTTGCAAATAGCCGGCATAGCAGGTAGCGAGTTCCCGCCGCTGCATGAGCCGCCGATGCACAATAGAACTACGAAAAATCAAGAAAAGTATACAAAATTCGCTAGCACGGAGCCCCTTTACCGCGCAATATTTCATAATTCAAGGAGAACCTGTTGGCCAAAGCCAAAAACAAGCACAAACATTTTGGTTCAATTGTATGCATAATTTTATACGCTGTTCGATGGTACAATAATGAAAATGGCACAGAGATCGGAATTATAGCGACCCCTTCTTTCGGAATTTTTTCAAGTTCAGGGAGGACTTGTTTGCCATAGCCAGAAACGTGCACAAAATATTTGGTTCAATTATATGGATAACTTCATACACTTTTCGATGGTACAATAATGAAAATGGTACAGGCATCGCAATTATAGTGCCCCCTTCCGGCAGAATTTTTCCAAATTCAGGGAGGACCTTCGTGTTATGACCAAAAATAAACACATAAAATTTGGTTCAATTCTATGCATAACTTCATACACTTTTCGGCGGTACAATATTCAAAACGGCACAAAAATTGTACAAAAATCGCTATTACAGCGCCCTCTACGAGCGATTTTTTTACAAATTAAGGGAGGACCTCCTTGCCATAGCCAAGAACTTAAAAATTTTTTTTGGTTCAATTCTATGCATAACTTCATACGCTTTTCGATGGTGCAATATTCAAAATCGCACAAAAATCGCTATTACAGCGCCCCCTACCAGCGAATTTTTTTCCAAATTAGGGAGGACCTGCTTGCCATATCCAAAAACTTAAAATAAAAATTTGGTTCAATTCTATGCATAACTCCATACACTTTTGAATGGTACAATATTCAAAATCGCACAAAAATCGCTATTACAGCGCCCCCTACCGGCGAATTTTTTCCAAATTCAGGGAGGACCTGCTTGCCATAGCCAAAAACTTAAAATAAAAATTTGGTTTAATTCTATGCATAACTCCATACACTTTTGGATGGTACAATATTCAAAATCGCACAAAAATTGTTATATCAGCGCCCCCTACCGGCGAATTTTTTCCAAATTCCGCGAGGACCTGCTTGCCATAGCCAAAAACTTATAATAAAATTTTGGTTTAATTCTATACATAACTTCATACACTTTTTGATGGTACAATGGCGACAGACAGACGGACAGACGGACAGACGGACAGACTGACAGACGGACAGACGGACGGACGGACAGACGGACAGACGGACACACAGACAGACAGACATTTTCTATAAACATGTTTTTTGGAATCTCTGACCCCTAAAACATGCAAATCCGTCGAAAACCGGAAGTCGAAAAAAATTTCGATTACAATACTTTCTTCTATTGAAGATAGAAGAAAGTAAAAACACAATTTTACAAAAAAAAAAAAAAAAAAAAAAAAATGAAAATTTTACCCTGTTAAAAAATTGCACTTAACAATAATACTTAACTATGTACTAATTATTGATATACAGTTATGTGAATTTAAAATATCACATGTAATGTTGTTATGTGTGACATTTAATGTGAATTTTTACAGATCAATTTAGTATAGGTTTTTGACGAGGTTTTTGAGAGATGGTTTTTGACATGACGGTTTAAACCGTCATAAACTGACACATGTCAAAAACCTGCCAACCCTGCCTGTAACTATAAAAACACCTGTTAAAGTAGCACTGCACTGTAAGACACGATAAAGTGCACGATAAGAGGCTTAAACTATTAAAGCTACAAAACGGAATTGGTTGGATTAGAATACTAGACCTCCCACTTAGAAGCCGCAGTCGTTACCACTCCGTAATCAGTACTTTACTTTGCAATAAAATCAGTCGCAAATGATTTGGAAAATAAAAAATGAATGCTAAAGCGGAAACACCATTTGGTGGTCATCGTGTTCTCTGACGTGTTTACTTAAGCCCTAAAATGCACTCCAATCCTTATTTCTCGTACGAATATAATATGTCAACTCTTAAAGAATCCCATTCTGAAGTCTATCCGATGCTGCATTCATCATCGATGTCCAAATGAAATACGCATAAATATACTTGTATGAGTTATTTTCTATAGTAACTCTTACGTAATTTCATTAATTTCCCATTAATAATTTCATTCCTATTAGAATTATTACAGTTACTGTCTGGCCGTCCAGCCTGTTTAAAATTATGAGAGTGATCTAAAAACAATGATCGTGTAGCTGTAAAAACCTTTAACCCTCTGTCTACCAGAAGGGTCCAATGGACCCGACATGTATATTCAAAATATCTATTCAAACCAGAAAATTTCTTCAAAACAAACTAAATGTATAAATCAGACAATAATAAGTTAAATAAACAAATTAAATAGTTTTAAGTAAAAATTCTGGTGTAGAATGTTTTTATAAAACTTGAGTAAAATTTCCGGTAGTTCTAGGGTTAAAAACGAAAATTTCTTGAGATTTTTTTTTCTGCATAAGTGAATCTTACTTTATTTATCACCACAATCACCCACTACATTAAGACATTTGTCATATCTGTTCAGTTGTTTTGAAATCTCCATGTTGTACTCATCTGCCACCAGTCCCGTATTAAGGAAGTCGTTCACTGCAGTTTCCAGCTCATCATCAATTCGAATCGTACACACATTTTCTTTTAAACAAGATGTTCTGACGCAATGTGATCTGTGTGGGTGCAATTCGTCGAAGGCCCTAAATAATTCGTCAAATAACACTTAGTCGAGGCCACTACCGTTATAGTTAACCGTCTAAGGTCGGTATATAAATTATATATAATGTATAGTAGGGGTAAACCCGGGCTGCCCGGGTTACACAATATAGGGGAAAAACCACCATATATATCATTTCTGAATTTAACATCATTTGTTTCTCTGCACATACTATAGGCGCAGCGATGAATGAGGCATTTTTCAAAAGCTTCTGGAAGAGGCTTTTAATGTAGTATGTTTATATATCCTTAAAAAGCGTTGTTTCGTAAAATTCATTTCAGTGGTTTAGTCACGAAATTCGACTACACATCTTAAGTTTGCGTTTTATGTATATTTTACTGTTTTACTTATTGATTATTGGATGTTTTAATTTCGTTATAGATTATAACCTATAAACAAATTATGAGCGATTAACATTAATTTAAGTGCAAACGGATTAAAACTTCGCAATCTCTGCACACGATCTTGAAATATTTAAAAAAAAATCATGTTTGTAAATTATCATTTGAAAAAGATTAAAAATGGATTAAATGACGATACAGTTTTTAAACAAACTGTGATAATGCTTTCAAACAACTTGCATTTGAAAGTACACTATTTTCTTAATTTGACGGTGTAAAAACCGAAAATATGCGACGCTTAGAAATTAAAAAAATTGCAATAAAAGCGAAATTTGACCATCTGCTGTTGACATTCGCAAAATGACGTCAGCGTTATGCACGACACGTTTGTCCTTTATAATATAGATAAACTAGAACAACACAAATTCATATAGTACATTTTTATAAGCGTCATTTTATATACATATATATGGAATAAAACTATACAGTCGGTTTTCAAAAGATTACGAGATTAAAAATAAGTTCTATGAAATCAAGGAACATTTACTAACAAATTGTTATGTTTTGTTTTCTTTCACTATCACCTTCTGTGTTTGAATGTAGTGCTATCGATCTAAATAAGGTTAATTTTTATTCCTATAACACTCTTTTTCTTTCTTTTGCTTCTGACCGATGTATCTGTGTATTTTCTTTTGTTTTGTTAGCTTTCCCACTTCACTAAATCTTTGTGCTGATTGATTGATCTTTTGAAACAACACTTTCCACCTTATATTACAACAATGATCAATGACTAGTAATTTTAGGTTAGATACACATATTTCTTTCGAGAATTATTTTCTGCATATAAGTTTACTAACAATGTATAACAATTTTATATTACGATATTTTGATTTAGGCCGCAATTTTTACTTTCTTCTATCTTCAATAGAAGAAAATATTGTAATCGAAACTTTTTTTGACTTCCGGTTTTCGACGGATTTACACGTTTTAGGACTCAGAGATCCCAAAAAACATGTTTATAGAAAATGTCTGTCTGTGCGTGAGTCCGTAGTCATTGTACCATCGAAAAGTGCATGAAGTTATGCATAGAATTGAATCACATTTTTTTTTATTTTTTGGCTATGGCAAGCAGGTCCTCCCTTAATTTCGAAAAAATCCGCCGGTAGGGGGCGCTGTAACAGCAATTTTTTGTGATTTTGTGGCATTTTGAATATTGTACCATCGAAAAGTGTATGAAGTCATGCATAGAATTGAACCAATTTTTTGTGTATTTTTTTTGGCCATGACAAGAAAGACCTCTATGAATTTGGAAATATTCCGCCGAAAAGGGGCACTATAATTGCTATTTTTGAGTAATTTTCTTGATTTTTCGTAGTTCTGCTGTATACCGGTGTCTCGTAAATCGACGGGAACATCCCATCCTGATAAGCCGACTATTCACAAACAGCTGATATACAACAGAATAATGACAACTATTGATTATAATATATATCATGATTAACGGGTTTAACGCGTTTTTAGTCCGATTAATTGACCGAAGCAGAAATTTAAGATGAAAGTCAAAGTTGATATAGTATTGAACTAATAAAAATGAAATATTGACATTTGTAACAAAATTTTTAAATATTAAAATATATGAGATAGAAGAAAGTTTTGGGATTGGCACATCCAACTAGTTTCCTATTATATTCAGTGCTTCTATATAGCAAGGTCAAATGGGGTAGCTCACATGGCCGTCCTTACTGAAAAGGGGCTCTGAAAGCTAACAAGTCGGAAATTGTGCTTCAAACGTAGCAAATGAAGTGCGTTCCTACCATAACTAGTTTTAAAATATTCAGATCTTTGTGCAATATCTGTTGCACTCTTACGCAAGAATGCATGAATACTAAATTTATTGCGATTATGTATATTACGTTCTTTAATACGGAAATAATATGTCTCTATATTTTTTCCGCTGTTATATTCGGACAGACGGACTGACCAGATGATTAGTATAGGTGCTACGTACTGATATAATTACGAACGGACCAAACAATCATTTTTTCCTGACAGTACAAATTGTGGCTATAAAGACGCCGTTATGGAATATTTGCTTAGGACCACACACAAATTTGGCCTGTTCCTGATTATAATATACCAAAATTTTCGATAAATTAAAAGTGCACAAATATCCAGTATTTGACATTTTGAAAGGGGCTCTACGTCATGTTAAAGCGTACTAAATACTGGAACGTAAATACTGGACAGGCCCGTGTTAAGGTTAATCATGTAGCGAATTTAAATCTTTTGGAATTTAGCTATTCTATGTTAAGATAGAGATAATAAATAATATTGTACACCCGAAATGAAAATTTCTCGCATTTTACATATGCCTTCTAGATAAAATGGCCCAAATTCTATGTCTTAATTTTTAGTGTAAAGTAAATTAAAAGATTAGAAAAATTACACTGCAGTGAATGCAGTTTTTAATGCTTGTTTATGTGTGTGTGTAAACTGGGAATATAAGCTAACAAATGTATTTCTTTAAAAAAACGTAACTTGGAAATTTAAGACCCGAGTGGAAGAATTTTTAATGTAATATTTTCCTCAAATATTGTTTTACTTTATGAATGAAGACGTTGTGCAATAATCTATCATACGTTAAAAAAATATTTTAAGATCCTAATTAGTCTTGAATAGTAAGGCATTTTACTTTTTTATATTTAATATTTATTATTTAATAAATTTAAATAATGTTGTTATTCTTAATTAAAAAAAATAATACTTAAAGCGTATGTTAAGCATCTGCTACTACGAGGAATATAATTAAAATAAATTTATGACAATTTACAACACAACTTTATAACGGGATTTTTTAAAAGTTATCATAACTATAAAATTTAATGTTTTTTAAGCTTTCTCTCTTTATATATATATATGTGTGCGTGTGTGTGTGCCTTTGTTTGTGTGTGTAAGTATGTGTGTTTGTGTCTGTGTGATGAAACGAGTGTTGTTGACGTCAAGTAATAGTTCGCTGTTAGAATCGTCAATTCAGAAGAAAGAGTGAAAATTAGTCCAGCAAAATAAAGCAAATTAAATTTAAAAAATCAAAAAACCCGATTGCGCAAAAAGCAAACTAATTGATTATCTCTCATCAATGTAAAACTATTTTTTATATTACTTACCTATTTTTTTTTGTTTATATATATTGATGACTTTTAAGTTGTGTTTAATTGTTAGTTCCTATCTATAAAAACTGTTCTGATGAGGCCTATAGATGTCTATGAAGGTTAGAGAGGCAGTAAAGCTAAAGATTCTACCTATACAACTTCCACATTGTGTAATATTTAAATAGAGCTTCTGACTGTAAAATAGTCAATGAAACATCGTCTTCATTTTGAAAGACCAATCCAATGATATGCCACTCAATATGGTGCGTGATTTTGTTTTGTCTCTTCCGCCATTTTGTATTTTACGGCCGCCATTTAGAATTTATAAAAACAAAACCAGCCTATAACCATCGAACGGTTAAGAAGAATCGATACGGACCTCATTAATTAAAATCCATCCAGCCGTTAGGATGTTTCGAGGGTATAAGAAAATCCACATACCCAAATACGCGTGAAATACATAACCCTTCTTGGCAGTCGGGTAACGAGGGGTGAGATAATTAAAAATTTCTCACAAATAATCAATCGAAGTTATTTGCAAGGCTTTATTTAGTCAAAATATGAGAAATAGTAGACGAAAACATCGGACGTTCACATGATGGAAACATTCTACGTACAAACCGTGTGGCGAGGTGTTTCAAACAACTGAAAGCAGACTAAAAAGCCAGGTACTAAAAAAATGGACGTATCTTTATTGGAAATGCTCACAGAATTCTAAAAAGGGTACATGTGCAAATTATTCTAAACCAATGAGAAGACAAGGCCATGATTTTATTGGCGTAAGCAGAAAATTGCTGTGAAAGGGTCGTGATTTATTGGGGGGGAACTGAGAGAGTCCCCAGATCAAAAGGATTGTTTTTAAATCGAATGAATTGAGGCGGGAAAGAAACGTTACGAGGGGTCATGTTAATGCCATTGAAAATTGGGAAGGTGAAAGAAACGGAAAAGTATTTTAAGAATAAAACAAGAAAGAAAAAATAATGCTTCAAGCATAGATTATGAAACGCTTTCCAACACCTTCAGAATAATGTAACAAAACTAAGACCGTTTAATAAATCACATTATTATGCCTAAGTGAACCACATGGAAACAACATATTTGGAAATCAATTTTCAGCTGTCCCATCTACAATCGGAAAATTATTTGAATTCTTTGAGCAGCCCTGTGTCTGATAAATATATTTGTATCTATTAAATACATGCATGCCAATATTTAGTTCAGTTAAGAAACACATAATCTCTGTTGAAAATTCCCCTTCAGCAATTTCCGCTAATAAGGAGAATGGCACGTGAATTCTTTTGTGAAGCCCTGTATATGAGGTATGGAATTTATAGACAACGAGTAACATGCAGAAAATTATTCAATTTTTAAAACACATATCGAATTTTGAAACGCACTTCCAGCAATTATTACTCAAAGACAATACTGTATAACTGATTTCTTTTGTGTGTCGATGATGACAAAGACATGTCGAAAGGAACGACAAGTGTTATGAATGCCCTATTCCTTCGTAATCATCTTGTTGTGAAATTCAGTGATTTATATCAGCTTCAATACATTTGAAATAGTGTAATTCCATTGAAATACTCTGCAAACGATTTTTCCCACAATACCATAATGTAACGGAATTCTTTTGAGTGTCCCTATAAATGAACTATTAAAGTCACATACTTCATATACAATACCAAACATTCCTTTGTGACTCTAAATAATTTGTATCAATTGCATGAAAGAATCCGAGTGTATTTACGGGAGTTAGAGCGTGGACAAATGGACAGACGGACAGGCAAACCGAATACATATACACTTTACAATTTTGTTGGAAATTGTTAAAAACAGAAATAGTAAATTAACTGGTGAAAAATCTTCGAATATCTATTATATATATATATATATATATATTTATATGTGTGTGTGTGTGTGTGTGTTAAATCTACCCTTTCTATCTATATCATATAGGAAAAACTTGCCCATGAATAACGCTAACGTCATTTTGATGGTGGCAACAGCAGATGATTTAATTTAGATTTTATTAACTTTTAATGCAGTTTTTTAAACTTCTAAATACACCACATTTTCTCTTTTAAGATCGCCGAATAGAGAAAAAAAAATCTACTTTCAAATTCAGTTTTTTTTTAAACTTTATCGTAATTTATTAAAAAACTGTATCGCAATTTCCTCACTTTTAATCGTTTTTAAAATAATTTTCAAGCATCATTTTTTTTTTTCAAATCTATCTCTATCTCGTGCAGACGATTAAAAAGAGAAAACCGTTTGCACGTTAATTAATATAAATGCTCATCATTGTATTCCAGCAATGGAATTATATACAAGGTGGTTAGAAAGGTATTTTTTAAATGCTGCTTTCGATTAAAGAATTTTTTTTAAGTATTTTAGCATTAATATATTATTTTTATTACGATTTATATTTTTCACAAAATTTAAATGGTGTTATTACTTGATTTCTAGTTACAGTTTCGATTATTCATTTAACATGATAAAAAGGATCTTCATATGTTGAAAAAATTAAAATGAATCCGCTACATATTTTACAATAAATGAGTATAATTAAAAAAAATAGTTTCTAATATTTATAACATTGAACTTCAGAACTCTGAGAACCTAATTTTACAGTCTACCTAAAAGTTAATTCTGTAAAATGTTTTCTGCCTGTTACAGAGATTAATAACATTTATCTTATGTCTGAGCACTTTATTGCTATTTGAAGTTTCTAGTATTCATTTAAAATAATAAATGTGTCTTCATATTACAAAAAAAGAAAAAAAAGAATTCTCTGCACATTTTACAACAAATAACGGTAATTAAAAAAAATAGTTGCTAATATTTATAACATTAAACCCCAGAAATCTGAGAACCTTAATTTAGAGCCTAAGTAAAAGTTAAATTCTGCAAAATGCTTTCTTCCTGTTACAAAGATTAATTCCATTTATCTCTTGTCTGATGTCTTGATTATTCTTTGCTGTTTCGACTATTCATTTAACAAGATAAAAAGGATTATAATATTGCAAAATTAAAACGAATCCACTGCACATTGTACATCAAATAACGTTAATTAAAAAAATAGTTGCTAATATTTATATTACACTGCTCAAAACAATTAAAGGATATTGCAGTTTTAGGTGGATTTTGTATCTGGTAAACTGTTTAGTTGATTGATACATGGTCGACAGACATAGTAGGTTATATGAGAATAAATTACACATGTTTGGCAGAAAAAATGCATTTTATTGCGCATTTGTGTACTAAAGGAAAAAAAAACACAATTTGTGCATATGAGAAAAAAAGAATGAGAAAAGGTGTTTTCTTCAAAGAAAATCATTTTCAGTAGGGGGTATGGTTTCCACGGGCGGCCAGCAACGTTGAACACCTTTGAGGCATGGACTCAATGAGGCTATTAATGACGAGTTGGGGTATTCTGCCCCACTCTTCCAGAAGAGCTCTTTCCAGTTCTTGGAGAGTTTGTGGGGGTTGTTGGCGGCCAGAAACTCGTCTTCCTAGAGCATCCCAAACGTGCTCGATTGAATTCATGTCTGGAGAACACGCTGGCCATTCCATTCGAATGATTCCTTCCCCGAAAAGGAAATCCTCCACCAGGTTTGCACGATGTGGCCTGCAGTTATCGTCCATTAAAATGAAGTTATCTCCGATTGCTGCAGCGTAAGGGACTACAATAGGTCTGAGGATCTCATCCCTATATCGGCGACCAGTCAGAGCTCCATCTCGAATGATGTAGAGGTCAGTACGCCCGTCAATGGAGATGCCACCATACACCAACACTCCTCCACCGCCAAATCTGACACTTTCGTGCACGAACGCAGGATTATTCCTACTGCCACGGTCTCTCCAGATGAAAATACGCCTATTATCCGGATGCACAGAAAAACGGGACTCGTCAGAAAACAGAATATTGCTCCATTCATTTCTCCTCCAGTTGACATGCTCGGTTGCCCACTCCCTGCGGTCGCGACGATGCCTTGATGTTAATCTAACACATACCATCGGTCGGCGAGCATACAGACCTACAGCATGGAGCCGGTTTCGGACAGTCTGAGTTGAAATCGTGGTGCCTGTAGCCGAGCGAAGGTGTTGTTGGAGAAGAGTAGCGTTCATGGTTCGGTGTCTCCGAGCTGTTAACGCTAAATACCGATCTTCATTGGGCGTTGTTGCCCGTCTACGACCTTGCCCTGGTCTTCGGCCTGCACATCCACTCTCCAAAAAACGGTTCCAGATCCTGGAAATGACACTTTGTGACACTCCAATGGCTTGCGCTACTTCGGCTTGAGTTTGGCCCCCTTCTAACCTACCAACAATTCTCAAAGCTTCTGAATCTGTCAAATGTCAAATGACTTCGCTCTCTTGATTCTTCTATCCACACTTCGTACTCATCGAAACAAAGCAATCACTGAATGCCGATCATCCTTGTCTTCATTCTCTTTTATCCAGTTGAAAGTCAAATTTCATTCGCTGCCGCTGACGCGACGTTTTTGACGTCGAACTCAAAATTTGCATACTCCACAGTTTGAAAACCAGAAAAATTTGCATTTGTGATTCTCTTCTTCTATTTTCGGCAAAAAAAATTTCGTTTATATCTTTATTTTACACAAAACTTCAAATATCCTTTTATTGTTTTGAGCAGTGTATTATATTTCAGAAGTCTGATAACCTTAATTTAGAGCTTCAATGAAATTTAGATTCCGGAAACATATACTTCCTGTAACAAAGATTAATTCCATTTATCTGTTGTCTGAGCACTTGATTACTATTTGCAGTTTCTAGTATTCATTTAAAACAATAAAATGTGTCCTCAAATTGTAAAAAAAATAAGTACATAAATAAAAAGAATCCACTACACATTTTACAACAAATAACGGCAATTAAAAAAATATTTTAAATATAGTTGCTAATATGTATAACATTATACACCGTATCTCTTAGAATCTTAATTAGAGCTTCACTAAAAGTTAAATTTTGGAAAACGTTTTCTTCTTCATACAAAGAATAATTCCATTTACTGTTGTCTGATCCACACTTGTATCCGTAAGTATCGAAAATTTTTCCCTAATACATATTTTTAAAAACAGATAATCTGACATTCTTTCCAACAAAATTTAATCAGTTTGGAAGATATGTTGTAAAGAAATTATGGTTAATTCTATTATTCGTTATGCTTTACGAAAGGAAGATAAAGTTATTTTATAAAGGAATTTATTTAAAAAATATATTAATTTGAAAACTTAAGTTATACATGCAAAATTCTACGGAATTTAAAAAAAAAAAAACTAATTTTAATCATAAAAACACATATTAAAACTAGTATGTTGTGGCCATCACAAAACATTCTTATATATAAATCACGTCAATTAAATCATTTAAATTGACAAATAGTACAAGAAATTACATCAATTTAGCACCAGTTCATATCAATGTATATCTGAATTTGAAATTTGATGAAATTTCGCGCATTAGTTATTGAAATGGAGCTATAGGGGGAATTCCTAAAAATGCAGCATAGCAGCGCCACATGTTGAACGATTTACACCAAAACATAAACAGCACTAATTGATATCAAGGTATATCTCAATCTGAAGTTCGTTGAAAATTCGTGCATTATTTATTGAGATAGAGCTATGGAGGCAATTCTGAAAAATGCAGCATAGTAGTGCCACTTATTGAGCGATTTGCACTAAAAAAATAAAGCGCACTTATTCATTTCGAGATATACCTGAATCTGAAGTTTGTTAAACATCCAAGCATTAGTTCTTGAGATAGATATTGGAATAGATTTCGGAAATCGCAAAAAAATGCAGAATTGTAGTGCCACCTGTGGAGCGATTTACATCAAAATGTACAAAACGTCAATTCATGTCAGGGACTAACTAAATCTGAAGTTTGATGAAAACCCGTGCATTATTTCTTGAGATATAGCTATTGCAAAAATCGTGTAAATTCTGCAAAATGCAGCATAGCAGCGCTAATATTTTAATATATTACAAGTATTCTAGATATAAATAGTTAGCTATATACTAATTATATAGTTCAGGAATAAGAGAACCTTATTATAAAATTTCATTAAAAGTTAAATTCATCAAAACATTTTCTTTTTTTATAAAGAATAAATCCATTTACTTGCTGTCTGATCCACACTTGCATCTGTAAACATCGAATATATGTATTTTTATCGTCTTCTTCATAATTGTAAAAACTGATACTTTGCCATCACATCCAGCAAAATTTAATTAATTTGTGAGACATGTATTAAATAAATGATGTTTAGTTCTATTATTCATGCAGATTTTGGAAGAGAAAATAAATGTATTGAATAAAGAGACTTATTTTTTTTTTAAATATATTGGTTTGGAAACTTAATTTATTCAAACAGAAAAATATGTAATTAAAAATAGAATTAATTGTGTGGAGTAAAATGAATAAAAAACATTAAAATGAAAAGTAAAATAAATTCAAATTGATCTTTAATTTCAAAATCTTAAATCAGTGCAACTTCCAGATTGTTTCTCTTTTCAATGTGAGAATTGCATTTAAAAAATTATTAATAGAAATCGTTTATTAATCGAATACGTTTGATGATTAAGAAATAGAAAATATATTTACAAAGTGTATTATTTTCAACAGCATTGAGAAATTTTTTTTAAGCTTGTAATTTAACCCGGCAGTAGTCGCGTGTCGGTCTTTTTGCCGCCCATATAAATTACCTTGCCTTAATTCGTATCCTCTTACAAATACAATAGAGAACTACCATATAGCTATCTTTAAATGTTTCTCCAATACCATAGTGAGGTAACAAGGCATCTCTGCGTTTCCTTCCGGTACTTTTTACAAGAAAAGTTTAAATAGGTGGGAAAGTCTACTCAACGATTGCTAGTGCCGGATCATTTTTACTTTATCCTGAGTGATATTTGAGTTTATGAAATGCCAAATGAGAATTAAATATACTCTAAGTTTGGTGTAAACACCGAATAAATCGTTATGATACACTCAAAACGGTATAAATATACTCTAAGTTTGGTGTAAATACCGAATAAAGTGTTATGATGCACTCAAAACGGTTTTATTTTAATATTTTAAAGAAATTGCGGAAACCGAACACCAATTCGAGTGTAAAGTTTTAAAGCGACAAATGATTCAGTCCGCCATTTTTAAATCTGTTTATATAGCTGTGTTCCAGGGCTCGGATTTTGTTCGAAAATTTTTCTCAGTAATGATCACTAAATAAAAAGCAGTTAACCAGATTATGTTGCAGTACCCGAGCTGAAAGGTTCCTTCATAGCTGAAAAATTTCTCGTCTTCTTTGGCTAATTTCTTCGGAATAGGGTAAGAACTTAAAACTTACCTTTAACTTCATATTTTTGACAAATTCCTGTTTAATGTTAATACTACAATTCTTTTTCAACATTTTTATACCTTTTATATATCTCTAGCAGCTATATTTATAATTTTATGAGTATATGAAGTCAACCTTACTTTTACAGTGTATTGGTGCAATTTTAAAATTTTGTCATTTTTATCAATTTTGAGACGCTCCGTATACAATAAATTCCGCTTGTTAACTTTAAAATAATGTTTGATTCAACTAAATTAAAGATCGTGGATTATTTTTTAACCCAGAACTTTAAGTTTTTAATAAGTTTTAACAATTTGCGAGCCATTTTAAAAAGTATCGTTTTTAGGATTACGACTTTCGTTTTCCCACAGGAAATACATTACGTAAACAACGATATTCTTAAGCCTTTTTAACTACAAAAACTAACTTTTTCTGAAAAACTAATGTGATATTCAACTCATTTAAAGCGTAAGCTTCAAGATTCTATCTAGTTTTAAAAGTTTTGAATACTTTTTATGTATTTGCTGAGCGTTTCAAAAGTTTACATTTTTCGATTTTCCAGTTATTTCACGATCATAGAAATACATGGGATTTTTACTGTTGTTGACATATTTTAACATAGCTTGTTTTCAACTTTTTATTAATTATTTTGAAAAAATAATACTTGTTTTCTATTCTATAAAGTACGGGCTTCGCTTCGCCACCCACCGTGTATTCCTGGGTTGAGTTTAGATATGTTTAAAAAATTCAAGAAATTTGGTATAAAAAATTTTGTCTCAGACCACTTTCCCATAGCGTTACGCGTTTTGTTTACTTTGTTTTGAACCTTTTTTAACTATTTAAACCTTATTCTTTTGCTTAACTATTAGTATCTTTTAAAAGCTTAAACTTCAAGCTTTCTAGTGGTGTAGTGTTTATTAATTAATTATGCCATTAAGTATTTTTAATTTGCATTTTAAAAGTGATAAAAATTGTTCTTTAGCGGTTGAGAGGTTGGTGGTTTTTAGCTCTCTGTATCCGATTTTTGTACAATTTGTAATGTTTAGTTGCATTTATGGTATGTTTATTTTAATTTGCTTAGACTATTTTTTCGAAAACCAGTCAGGCCTACACTGAGTTTAAAAAAAAAGAGCCAAATACACGTGACGTAAGTCCAGATTTAACGAATGATTGATTTGTTAGGAAATTTCGTTGTTTACCAAAACTAAAATATTTAAAACAAATGTTTAATTGAGATAATAAATTATCGCAGTTAAAACAATGTTTAGCAGCCTCTTTGTGTGAAACTATTTATTGTAAATTATGGTTGCATTAGATTTAAAATGTAATCTTTAAATTGCTTTTTATTTTACTGCTAAAGCGCAAACCAAATAAGCAGTAGTTCGACTTTACACCAGATAAGCAATAGCGTGACTTTACACCAATAATGGTGGCAACTAAGTTGCCACTAAAAGTGGTGTTTGTTTACACCATTTGATAGCTGGTGGCTCATTACACCAGTTTACAAATGGAATTTCATTACACCACTCGGGGTGGCAACCCTTTAGCAACCCTTTTAGCAACTTAGTTGCCACCCTTTTTGGTGTAAAGTAAGGGAATTTTTTATTTATTTTTATTTATTTATTTATTTTTACAATGTATTATTCCAAATCTCACGAATAAAATGTATAATTTAAGTTAATTGCAAATTTATAACTTCATTGCAATGTAATGTTCGAATGTTAAGTGAAAAATGTTTCTTATTTTACATTTTCTGTATGCGGGGTCCCGGCGACAGAAAGACCGAGCGCGACTATGACTAATAACTTTCTGAAAAAAAAAGACGCGACTATTATCGGGTTAATACCAATGATTGCGAAATAGAACTTTAAGAGAAACGTTTGGATGAAGTTATATACTAAAATTTAATTCGGAATGAAACATGGTTAAATCTACTGAAAACACCCTTCCAGATATTATCGACGCTAGGAGACCATGTATTCAGAGTCTTCGTGACCCTGTATATGATTTTAATTACATTATACAAAAATCTCTTAGTATACTTAGTAATTCAATAACTTGAAAGTGCATAACTGAATTAAAAGCCGCTTTTCAGACATTCACTCTGATACTCCTTAATGCTTCCGGATTTTTTTGTATAATTTTGTATATGATCTATAGCATTTCTATAAGTTTTAAATGGTCTAACATCATTAAAATGAATTTGAAACGATTTTTTTCCATTGATCATAATGTAAAGGAATACTTTCACCAGCGCTGTAAATGAACTATAGGTGCTACACACTTCATTTTCAATAGCGGTCGTGCTATAGTAAATATCAACAACATAAATAAAATCCAAGGCAATCCGAGTATATTTAAGAAATCTAGAGCTCGAACAACCGGACAGACAAAGATGTCATAAACATTTTAAATAAATAATAAGCAAAAGTTGTATTTAGTGCCTGTATTAGATTATACATTTATACTTAAACCGATTTTCCCACATTTAGCACAGATGCGTGTATGAGAATTGTGTTTTAGAAACATATTAAATTTTATTAAACAACAAAAGGGTACTGTTTTTACAAATAAAATGGAAATAACTCGTTTTTTCTAAAAAACGATAATAAATGAACTTTTAAGTATTGAATTTAAAGCATCTCTAATTAACTGTTTTATGACTATTTAACAAGTATAATAAACACAAATATACACACCCATTTTTGATACAGAAATGGCTGATAAAAATCGGTATAAATGTAAATGTATAAGCCATAAATATTTTTCTACTATGTTGGACAGCGTTAATAAATATTGCGGTTTAATTTCTTGATAAATTTCGCATAGTAATGCTGTGTTATGTTTCATTTTCAGTATATTGTTAATATTGAAATTACAGAATCCAAATCGCACTTGTGAGGGGCCCACGTGTTAAAGTTAAATTGAAAAAAAAAAAAAGTCCTTCCGGCCAGTGCCAAGAGGAAGAGGTAGCCTTCATATTCATTATTTTTTAAAACACACGTTCAAACACACGGAACTCAAATTAGTGGAACCCGATTATAGAAGATTAAATACTAATTTTTGTCAATATTGAATATGAATGAGAATTTCGCGAAATTAGTCAGCGTTATGAAAGCTGGTTTTATTAAATTGATTTATATTTGTCGCCAAATTCGGTGATAGCCCGCCATTTTAAAACAACATAATGGGTGCAACAAAGCTCACCAATGAACTGGTTGAGACCTTAGTAATCCCTGTGCACATGCTCACTCATATCTAAATCGGATGATATATGCGAGTGCTGTTGCAGGCAAAAAATCAGATTTTTTTAAATGTCACACACATTCGAAATTCAAGCTGCTATATCTCGGCTTTTTTTTAGATAAAGGGAAAACAAAAAATAATCCGGAATCTTTATAACAAGTTGAAGCACATAAGAAAAAAATCTTTTTCAATTTCTTTTTTTTTTTTTTTTTTTTTTTTTTTTTTGTACTTCATTTATTTATTTTTTTTTTTAAATGGCCGCCATTTTGAAACAAGATGGCGGATGAAGTTAGCAAACAAACTCAGCCGAGAGAATGCTATGTACTATGCACATGCCTTGTCACATCCTAATCGGTTCATAAATACGCGTGTTATCGCGTGACAAAAATCAGATCGTTTCAAAATGCCAGCCATGCTAGAAATTCAAAGTGCTATAACTCAGCCATTTTTAAGACATAGACGAAAAAAAAAATGCTCCGGAATCTTTGTATCAAGCTCAAATACATAAGAAAAGAATTTTTTTCAAATTCTAATTTTTCTTACCTCATTTTAAATTTAATTTTTTTTTAATTTTTAAATGAATGCCATTTTTAAACAAGATGGCGGGTGAGGCTGGCCAACGAACTCGGTCGAGACATTGCTATGTACTATGCACATTCCTTGTCACATCCAAATCGGTTCATAAATACGTGTATTATCACGTGACAAAAATCAGATCGTTTCAAAATGTCAGCCATGCTAGAAATTCAAAGTGCTATAACTCAGCCATTTTTTAAGATATAGACGAAACTAAAAATGCTCCAGAATCTTTGTATCAAGCCCAAACACGTAAGAAAAAATATTTTTCAATGTCTAATTTATTTGTGCCCCATTTTAAATTTTAAATTAAAAAAAAATTAAATGGCCGCCATTTTGAAACAAGTTGGTGGATGAGGCTGGCCAACGAACTCGGTCGAGACATTGCTATGTACTATGCACATTCTTTGTCACATCATAATCGGTTCATAAATACGTGTATTATCGCATGGCAAAAATCAGATCGTTTCAAAATGTCAACCTTGCTAGAAATTCAAAGTGCTATAACTCAGCCATTTTTTAAGATATAGACGAAACTAAAAATGCTCCAGAATCTGTGTATCAAGCCCAAAGACATAAGAAGAAAATCTTTTTCAATGTCTAATTTTTTTGTGCCTCATTTTAAATAAAAAAAATTTTTTAATTTTAAATGGCCGCCATTTTGAAACAAGATGGCGGATGAAGCTGGCCAACGAACTCGGTCGAGACATTTCCATGTACTATGTACACGCGAAATTTTATCCAAATCGGTTCATAAATACGAGAGTTACAGTATGACAAAAATGAGATATATATATAAATATATATATATGGATATATATATATATATCAATTTTGAACGGAGGGTGGTTTCGGGGTCTGGGGGATCGGTGAAAATATACCAAAATTTTTCGGAATCGTTTTCCTCCGAACGGCTGTAACAGGTACCTTTTTGTAATGAAAACTACCTAATTATGCAACTTTAAATAGTAAGCCTTCATTATCACTAATCAATATATACATATACAGGGTGAGTCTAAAATCATAGGACAAACTTTAAGGGAAGGTAGGGCACGTCACAAGGATTCATATTTGCAAAGCAACCCGTGGTCGGAAATGCTTTCCTGGCGCGGTAGTGAAGATGCGAAACACAAGAAAGGAAGGACACGAACAGGGGGGAAAACGTGCTTATTATTATTAACGCTGCAAAATATCCGGGGCAATGCTGGAAAGTGCTGAGGAACTTGTTGCACTTATCTTGGCAGCTGCTGGGGAAGTCCGGGGCAATGCTGGGAAGTGCTGAGGAACTTGTTGCACTTATCTTGGCAGCTGCTGGGGAAGTCCGGGACACTCCCGGTATATTCGAAATCATTAGAACTTCCATCGCCGGAGAGGCGCATCCATGCATCACGGCGTGTCGTAATTTCGAACATCTACTTTGATGACAATCATTGTCTCTTTAATGTTCTTTTTCCTTAGTTTTTTGATCTACTAACGATAATAAACATGTTTTCTCCTCTTATCCGTGTCCTGTCAATCATTAGTTTTGTGTCGTCACTACCGCGCCAGGAAAGTTTTTCCGACCATGGGTTTCTATGCAAATCTGAATCCTTGTGATGTTCCCTACCTCCCTTACTTTTTGTCCCATGATTGTAGACTCACCCTGTATTTTTAAATAACATAATTTGGGTGAAATTTTTGGTAAAAAATGATGAAAAAATGGATTTCAAAACAAATAAAGTACAAATTCATAATAAAACACTTTTAAGGAGACAAACATAAAGATTATTTTTTTACTATTTGTAAATCCGTGTATAAAATTTACACAATTTAAATATATGTTTATATTGCAATGAATTATTATTAATTTTCGGCAAAATTTGTAAGCAATTAATAAGGAAAACTAAAAGTCCTTTCTAATATTGGAAAGCCTGTACTTCAAAAATAAAAGCAAATTATTTTAAGAGATTTCCTGATAATTAAATTATGAAAAATATTTTCCTTTTATATATAATAAATCCAATTATCTCCCGTCTGATTATCTGCCTGTTTATGTTTTACCTGCCACAATATATTTTTCTCCGGCATATTTGTAAAAACGGATAATTTGACATACATTTTAGAAAATTTTAATTCATTTGTGAGACATTTCTTAAAGAATGATATTTAATTCTATTATTCATACAATTTTCTGAAAAGAAATATGGTGTATTCAAAGAAGAGATTTGTTAGAATTAAAAATTATTGAATCGGAAAGTTAAATTTTTCATACCGCGGGATATGGGATGAAAAATGGAGTTAATTGAATAGATCTGCTGTTACCAACATTTATTGGTACGCGACCCATCTAAGTAAAAAAATTTTCGCGACTCATTTAAAATAAGGATGTATCTCATATGCTAACCTATGGAGATTATAGTATGACCTCTATAAGCTATTGGCTATCCTATCCTACGAAAAAGGCAAATTTTCGTACGAAAGATGCACTATCAAGAAAAACAAGATTCGGTAATCCCAATGTGTGTAAGTGGAATAATAATTAAAACAACACACACATTACAAATATAATTAAAAATAAGTATACAGAAGTATGAAAATTATTAAAATAATTGTGAAATTTACATTAAATCTTATTATATTAAAGAAACATTAACTAGACATTAACATTAACTAGAAAACAGGAATTCTGCTTTTCAGAATTTATTGTCGCCCCCGATGAAAAAAAAATGTGTATATATAAATAGTACAAAACATAATTAAATGTTAAGACTTAAAGCACACGCTTTTATTTTATGTAAAATGACATCATTCGTATCCGCTTAAGAATTCCACATTAACGATCCACTCTTAAACATCTACAGTAAAGCATGCATAAGGATGTCACTATCGCAAAATAATACACAAATGCAGCAAAAAGATGCCGTCATTAAAGAAACTCGACAAAAAATGGATGTCTAATGATTCATAGGCATTCATTTGTTTTTAATATAGACGATTTCAGTCGTGACGTCAGTCATGACGTTTTGGTTGCAAACTGACTCCAAACAAACGGTTGCTATGCTGTATTTTCTATTTTGTTTATGTGTTGCAGCTACATCTTATATCTATATCTCACATCTAAGTGTTTTAATACTTGATATGTGCTGGTAACCTTTTCCACAATTTATATTTAAAAAGAAATGACGCATAGCAACCGTTTGTTTGGAGTCAGTTTCCAACTAAAATGTCATGACTGCGCGACACTGAAAGCGTCTATAGAGACATAAAATTAAATATAGTTTGTAATAGCTCAATGTTTTAACAGAAATTAATCGTTTATATTTTTTCAAAATAGCACGTATTTTAATTACATTTTCTTTCTGTTGTTATGAGAAAATGGCAACAAAAAGATATAATCGCTATTTTTGAACTATTTCCCTTTGCTTTCTATATAAATGGAATACTTGAGTTGCCAAAATTAAACAAATGGTGCTGAAAACTGCAAAAAAAAAAAAAAAAAAAAAAAATTATTATTTCAAAAATAAATGGAGATACAGTTTTCAAACAAATTGCATTTAAAAGTACTTTTTTTCCAATATGCATGAGTTTTTGGCAATTAATTTGTATTTCGTTGTCATGATGCCAAATTTGGATGAGTTTTTCGATCACAACATTCTTGTTTGTGACGTTGTATTTCTTTGATTCAATTAAAGAAAACACTTCCATGGCCTGGAAACAGTCCAGATATGAACCCCATAGAGAATCTTTGGGCCATTGAAACGAAAAAATTAAAGAAATGCAACATCACAAACAAGAATGGTCTGATAGAAAGACTCATCCAAAATTGGTATCATGACAACGAAATACAAATTAATTGCCATAAACTCATGCAAAGTATGCCAAGACAAGTATGCTATCATTTCTTTAATAAAAAATAAGGTTATGCACACTAAATATCAATATTTTTTAAATATTTCTTTAATATAACAACTTTTCAATTTAAATTTCACAATTATTCTAATAATTTTCACACGTCTGTAATTATTATCAGAACTCAATTTTACAATCAGTGGGATTTCTGGGACTGGTGTTTACCGATGAGGGCATCTATGCCAGGGTTAAAATTTGTTAATTTTAACCTCAAGTCACATTCTACATACAGTTTGTTTCTGTACTTGTTTTTTAAAAACAGAAAATTGAAAAAGCACGTTCACACAGGTATGTCGTGTTGAAAAACATCAAGGACCTCACAGCTGATTTAGGTATTTCTGGTTATTGTGCCGATATATTCATCCAGAAGGAAATTAAGGATTTTTCCTTCAAAATTGCCTTCAAAGAGAAATCGCAAGATAGGCCAATTAAAGAGTCTTCTTCAGGTTTTGAGAGTTTTGAGTTTATCCAATGCTCTTCTTCAAAAGGATTTCTACTTCACAATCTCGAGAGCGAGAGTCCGGAGTTGCCATAAAGACTGTACAACTGCTACTCTATTTCACAACGAGGTCATAACATAATACCTACTGACTGTTTAAGATAATACTATTTTCTCACGAAGTTTTAGTTTAAGCTAATACCTTTTGTAATTACTGCAGTTCTAAAATATTGTATTTGTTATATTTTTTAAACATATGAAATAAAAGATATAGTTTTGTGGCAAACCTTGATTATTCCGTGACACTCCAAAACAACCGCCGAAACCCATAGGTTGGGAAATGCTATTGTAGATAAAAGTACCCATATTAAAATGAAAATTAATAGCTTTTCATTGATCACTATTTAACCCTTAAATGCCTGATTTTTCAAAAATCATTGTAACAATGTTTTTCGGCTTTCATTTTTTAAATAAATCACAGGAAAAATACTTTAAAAAAATCCTATTTTGTTTTAAGTATAGTTTACGGCTAAAAAACAGTTTGTTACTAATCGGCAATACTGGTCTTTAATTGAAAAAATAATTTTCCTTGAAAAAATTCTATAATATTAAACACACAAGAATTTTAGGAACTATAATAAGAAATAAATTTACCTGCACACTGCAGAACAAAATAGGGTATTTCGCAAGCTTCCAAACAAAACAAAAAGAACAAGTAGCAACAATTAAAAAAAATAAATCTATCTTTATTCTTAAACAGCACCAGTGTTGCCATCTACATGTTGAAAATCGATTTAATAATATTTTCAGAATGTATTTTATTGACAACATTAGGCATTATAGCTTCAATAGTATTCTAATAGTATTCTAATAGTATTCTAATAGTAGAGCCTAAATTGGGTATGTTTCCGAAAAGCAACATTCGGCATTTAAGGTTTAAAGTGAGTTAAATAGATACAGCTGTGAGACTTCTTCACTTTTCAGTAAAAAAATCTCAGAATATTTTTGTTGTTGTTGTTTTTCAAGATTATTGAAGGATATCGTTCCCTTATTCAATTTGTTTTATGACTTTCAAAAAGAAAGCTATCAATATTGCGAAATATTTTCAAAAAGAGGATACAGTGTATATCTTTAATACAAAAAAAAAAATAAAAAAGTTTTGTAAAAATCTTTCTTAAATAGTTTTTGGCTTCAGATGATTGTCATAATTCACCCACAGATTTTTTAAAAATAGCATTATATGAAAATAGTAACAGTTTACATCTTTTCCAAACGTGAAAAATTATTTATCTGCTTTGTTAAAACTTTAAAATGATTTTACAAAAGTTTCAAATTTCAAACTTGTAGTACAGTTTAACATAAAACAAAGAGATTTTTAGAATAAAAAACATTTGCTACTGTTATTCACGAGTTTTAATATCAATTATTTTAAATACCCTCTCTTTATCAATTTTTTAATACTATACTCGTTTACTTAACATTTATAAATAATTAGCGTTTATCGATGTTGGTCAGTGGAATCTCAATTTTCCTTCGCTAATGCTATGTGGGAGGCATTTGTATTTTTAAAAATATAGCCACAGGAAATTTCATTTTTCTAACCACTCTTTTCTGTGTACTTTTAAAGTATGTATCTTTATTTTGGGATGGATGTGTTTGTAAGAAACAAAAGGGAAAATTACCTGCGAAAAAAGGCAAAATTTTGACTATAACCTTCATTTGTGGCAACCAAGATTTATGGCAACCATAGCTTTCTACATTGCTTCAGCAGGGTTATAAAATATTTTTATCTCATTTTGTATTTGTTCTTTTTTTCTATATCCTCTTTATAGATATATATATATATATATATTTTACATTTGATTAAAATCAAAGCTTAGTTTTGTAATTTTTAACATTTCATTAATTTTCCACTTTTTTTTTTTTGTTGTTGTTGTTAATGTGCTGAAAATGTCATTATTGAAATAGATAGTACTTACGAAACAACTTGGAAACTTCGTTATTAAAAATTTATCGTAATTACGAAACCACGAGGAAATTTTATTTTGAACTATGTATCCACTTTCAAAATTTTAAAACAAGCTTTTACAAATTGCCAATAATATCATTTTACTTTTGACAGTAACCGGTTTATCTCACAGTTTCAGATTGGCGATCATTTTCAAAAATCGCATTTTATACGGCGATAACTATTATCACTCTAATTTTAGTCAACCACACCTAAACATGTAAATATACACTCCTTAATTGATATACTGCCACCACCGATATAGACGTGTGATACCGGGCACGACCTGAGAAGTTGGAAATTAATAACTAGAATCCTTCAAATAATATTAATGAAAGATTTATTTACAAATTATCTACATTAAAACACACTATTTATATTTATAGGCACGGATATAGCAGATCGTGCCAGTATTACATTACACGTTAAAATATTATCTACGTACGAAGTTATATCACTAAAATTTCACTATTCTTCTTTCTATTGACTGGCTTACCCAACGAGATAACCACACAGGTTTCTAGAACATACTCGTACATATATGCACTTCACTAAAAAAACACCCGTGCATACAGCAGGAGTGGTTATTTTTCCAAACTACTCGTTTTACCTCCAACCTAAGACTGACCCTATTACTCTTTCTCAATCAGCCTTATTCCAAGCTGTTTCTACCTATAAAATCGAAGTCTATCCATGTGCACTTTCTCCCCGTCTTCTCACTGATCATGCATGACAGGAGATTATCTTTTGTTCACAACTCTTGCTTCTCAGCTACCTATTATAATCCGAATTCAAATAGATAACATTCCTTCTGATATTTTCTTTTATACAATAGATCTTTCCATACAATACAAAAAGTGAATATAATAGTACTCGTTTCATCCCATAGATAAAAAACATGTGTCTATAACTAAAGTACGTAGATAATCATATACAGATAAATACAATACATAAGGATTATATAATTAATTAACACTAATTTTCAATAAGCATAAATATCATTAACACCAGAGACTTTATAGAGCTATTTTAAAAATGCGAATGCATTAATGCATTCCACGGCAATAAGTTTAATATTACGATAATTTAAAGATCTCATTGACAAACATCCTTAAACCTTTATTTTCTCTTCGGAAAGATATTGGGGATTATTTAGATTGTTATTATTAACAATTTTATGTTTTTCATTTACAATATGTGTTTAAATAGTCTAGAAATAAACTAATATGTAGCAAAAATTGTCAGCAAATGACATTATTAAAAAAATAGGACATTTAATTATTTAGAAAAATAAAATTCATTTAGAAAAGAATCTTATTTTTGAGTTTCACTAAAAGTTAAATGCTCGAAAACATTTTCTTCCTTTTATAAAGAACAAATCCATTAAATCTGCTGTATAATCCATCTGTAAACATCTTTTTCCTTTTTGTATATTTTTAAAAACGGACAATTTAATTTTACTTCCAGCAAAACTTTATTAATTTGTGTGGTATGTCTTAAAGAAATAATATTTAATTCTACTTTTCATGTTGTTTTCCAAAGAGAAAATAAAAATATTGAGTAAAGAGATTTAAAAAAAAAAAAAAAAAAAAAAAAAAAAAAAAAAAATATTTGGAAGTTTCAGTTATTCATATAGAAGATTATAGAAATAAAGGTAGAATTATTTTTGTAGAGTAAAAAAGAAAAAGAAAGGAAGAAATTCATTGATTAGAACTTAAAAACGATAAATGAATGCAACTTCCAGATTCTTTCTCTTTTCAATATGAGAATAGCAAAAATGAATGTTTAAATTTTTAAATTTTTAAATTTATTAATTGAAACAATTAATTATCTGAATATCTTTGAAGATTAGGTAAAAAATATATATCCTTGTATACCCATATGCTATAATTAATTTGATAAATCCGGTTATTATTAATAATAACCAGTTATTATTAATAACAGCTTCTTTTGTAAATTTAATAAATATTGCATATTAATCTCATTTACTGGTTATCATTAATATTTATCAATGAAGTTCGGTCAGTATGATTAATTAAGCATAGTAACGAATATGTCCTTTCGTGCATGTGTTTTACATGTACTATCATTACTATATGAAGCTAATAACAAAAATAATTGTTAAGAGACAATAATATATAAAAAGACGTGTCTATTAATAGGAAGACAGTGCTGAAGCGATAAATATAATTATTTTTGTAATTATTGAATCAATGCAGTGAAATTTTTAAACACGAAAATAATGAAAGAATAAATGGTACAGTTTAAAAAGCTTTTAGCAAAGAATATTATGAAAAATGAAGCATAAATGGTTCTATCTCCGGCCTAAAGAGGAATGTACGACAAAGAATAAGACCCCCATGAAAGAGAAATTCCATTATAAAGTCTGCAGTACAAAGTTTAATTTATACTTCAAGCCGCCAAGTACAGATACATGTAAATTATGTAATGACATATCAATTAACTTTCGACAGAAAATTAAGAAAACACTAGAAAAAGTCTTGAAACCAAACAAGAGCCCCACTTGCGGAAAGCTAAACAGGTTAGTGAGAAAATGAAAACTGATAAAATAAAAGTCTCAGGTGAAACTTACTGCTGTACATTCTACTTGCAAAAAGCACTTCCCTTTCCTAAGCTTCCAACATCCATATCTTATTATAAATGCAAGATATATGTTTATACTTTGATGTGCATTCCTTTAATAATAATGTGGCATATATGTGCATTTGGTAATGAAATAGAGGGAGGAAGAGGTTCTCAAGACATTTCTAGCGTTGTTGCAAGACACCTAAGAGAAAATAAATAAAATTATTTCTATAATTATTTAATCAATGAGGTGAAAATTTTAAACACCGAAATAATTAAAGAATAAATGATATAGTTTTAAAAACTTTTAGCAAAGAATATTATGAAAAAAAGAAGCATAAATAGAAAGTTTATATTTTTATTTCTATTAAATTAATTTTAACATATAGCAATTAACATTCATTTTAACATATATCCTAGGAGTTCCGAATCAGTCGGCCATTGAAGAGCTGGAGAAAAGACATTTTGTCAGTGAGAAAGATGGAAAGAAGTTTTTATAACGAATAACAAATTACATTAGAAATTCAATATTATTAGATTTTTAACGAATTATTTATTTTGGCAAGAAGAGCTATTGAGGCATTTGGAGTTACAAGGGGTATTTAATATTTAGATTTGCAGTGACGTGAGTTAGAATTGCTTTTACAATTGCAATATGGAAATCCCTGACCACATAAGTTGGAGTTCTTATGAGGATTTTCTCTTAAACTTACTTCATTCACTGGAATGTCAATGGCTTAAAGCTTCCTTGCAGACAGTAAAATCATTCCTTGTGTACAGTTTATTTAAAATTCTTGCAAAGTTTGTATAAGTTTTCATATTTCGTAGAAATTATAGCATTTATAATATTTCGGCTATCATCACTTATCTAACTCTGGTATTCTTATTCGAACGGTTTCTAATACATTTACTCCGATGAACAGAAATGGAACTTAGATGGTCTGATGGCTGGAAATGTTATTGGCATTATTTGAGAAAAAAGAAACATTCGCAAAACGCCAATTAAGTTCCCGGTCAATGGCGAAGCTAGGATGGGTGACACCCGGGGCGGATGTAAATGATATCACACCCACCCCCTCCACACATACCGACGTCATATTTTTTCAATCATAATTCTTCATTATTTTAACCTTTTTTTTTGAGAACTTTTAACAACTTTTTATTAACAAAGTAATAATATTAGATAAAAAAAAATAATAAAAGAACGAAGAAAAAAAATATAGTATTATATTTTTATACTCCGTACTTTAATCAATCTATTCGGAAATATCCTTCGAAAAAACGTAATATGAAATTAAGAATTTATTTTTATCGTATAAGCAAATACTTTAACATTATAATATAAAGGTATAAAATGCGATTTAAGATTCAAGACATTTAAATAAAAAAAAAAAAAAGCATGGAAATTCAACGTATGGATGGTGCTTTACTTTATATTTCCTTTTTAATTAATGTGCCTATTATAAAGCTATTAGATGTCCCAGAATTTTTAGACCACATTTGTTTATATTGAATATTTCCTTTTTAAAAGCAATTTCATTTCTAATAACAGCAATATATATATGTTTTTAAGGTAAATGTTATCGCTAACGTCGTTTAAAATAAGTATTTATATTTTGCCCCAATTGAAAATAATTGGCCAAATAAGGTAATCTAAAATCAAAGCCCTTGCTTTGTCGGAAAGTTCCCTTCCCATTAATATGTTCGGTAAATTTCTGAAATAAACTTTTCAGACCACACGTGACTACAAGGGTGATTCTGAATTAAAAAAAAAAAAAAAAAAAAAAAAAAAAAAAAAAAAAAAAAAAAAAAAATCTAAAAATCACAGAAAATCTTCTGAAAAGTTACAGCAGAGGGGAGAAGAGAAGAGGAAATCTTCTCCCAGAAATAATTATGCATTTTCCGCGGTCCTTTCACGAAATTAGCATTTTTTCCGCGATCCATTGACAAAATTTGCATTTTTTCACAATCTTTTGGCGAAATTGTTTTTGCAATCCCTTTTTTTTGCAGACGAAATTTGCGTTTTTAGCGATCCATTGAAGATATTTCCGTTTTTTTTGGCGATTCTTTGACAAAATTCGTATTTTTCTGCAATTCTTTGACGACTCTTGTTTTTTTCGAGATCCGTTAAAGAAATTTGCGATTTTTTTGCGATCCTTTGGAGAAATTTGTGTTTTTCCCGCGATTCTTTGATGAAATTCGCATTTTTTCTCGATCCTTTGATGAAATGCGCGTTTTTATCTCTGATCCTTCAGAAGAAATTTGTGTTTATTTTGCAATCCTGTGAAAAAAAAAAAATGCGTTTTTTTACGATTCTTTAAGGCAATTCGCGTTGAAACCGCAATCCTTTTACGAAATTGGCAATTCTTTTCTGCGTAGGATTGACGAAATTATTTTTTCTCGACGACTTTTTGTCGAAATTCGCGATGTTTTTTATGTTTGAATTTTCAGACTGATGACTGATTTTTAAAAAAAATTTCAGGACCGAATGCCTTAAATTTTCGGAATAGAATCATCCCTGCGTGCCTCATAAGTCACAGCCGTCTTTTCCTGATGGTTGAATTAGGGCAACTATAATGCGAATTGTTGGAGCCTTAGATTGAATATTACAGTGTTTGTGGGCATGGGATCTACTAGTTTACAGCCTAAAAGCTTTCCTGAAATTCAATGATTTAATCACAGACATCGATTAATTATATTGTCTATGGGTGCAATCGCTTTCGGAAAAAAAGATAAAAGAGCTCAAGGCGCATAAAATGGCCATACCATTCCTCAATTACTCTTTGTCCTCCCGCATAAGAAACAACGGGGGCGACTGACCACTCATCCCATTGTCCGCATACGTCAATGATATGTAGAAGAAATTGTTTCTTTTGAAGTTTGTTTTTGCTACAAACTCGTCGGATAGGCAGGTTTTTGTTCACTAGTGCATATCTAATTTAGACACCCCATTTTGTATAAAATTTCAGATTCTGCAAGAAAAAAAAAATGACTGTTGTGTAGCGCGCTAGAAATTTCATTTTATGTCAGAATTATTTTCCAAAATCTTATAAGATTATATGTATATACAGGGTGATTCAGCTCGTCGGTGACAAACTTTAAGGATCGATAGAGCACACCTAGACGAACATTTTTGAATAGGGAATGTAGGGTCCCTGACGCGATGGTAAGGCGCTAGGTGCTTTCGAAAATTTGGGTGCCGAAATTCGAAACGTCATAAAAACTAGGGAAATGGTTAGATTTTCTTGCTTGTTGCGTCGAAATGATTCTGTTTGTTTAGACTTTCTTCAGTACCAATTTGATAAGCGTATCTCTTAAAACATGGATAGGGGGCGCTGCAGACTTTGGAGAGCTAGACAACAACTTTAAGCCCGTTATTTTGATAATTTAACACATGCTCGCCAAAGTTTATACTCTAACTTAAAGTTTGAACCCAAAAGTAGAGCCCTGCAAAAAGCGTAAGAGCCGGAATAAAATGTCAAAGTACAGGGTGGTCGAAACTCGAAGGCTCCTAAGAGATAAACAAACAGATTTCTTGACTTATGGCATGCATTTTCATGATTCTGTTTGCTGGGGCTCTCTGAAACTCAGTTGAACGGTACAAAAAGAAACATCGATAGGGGGCGCTTTGGGCAAAAAACATAATTCGTTGACATTTCGGACGCTAACTGGAAACGGGGCGCTACGATCAGTTAGTAATAATGAAAACACATTTTCTACCTCTGCTCAACACTTCTGAATAAATTTAGACCAAAAACATCAATGATACTGGAAATTTATTTACAAAAAATAACACTACAGAAGATGCTCGAAATTTCGACCTTGGGCCATGATGCAGGCTTCGCACCTCCGTCGCATTGAGGAGTGTGTGTTTCCAACAATGCCAGGAGTATCTCTGATCTGCCCTGCAGCTGCCACAATGCGCGCCACAAGTTCTTCAGCACTGCTGACAGGTGTATGGTATACCTCGGCCTTCAGGTAACCCCAAAGGAAGAAATCCAAGCAGGTGAGGTCTGGTGATCGGGCAGGCCAGTGAACTGGACCCCCACGCCCGATCCACCGCTGGCCATACCTTGCGTTTAGATGGAGACGCACGTCGTTCGTGTAATGGGCCGGAGCTCCATCGTGCTGGAACCACATCTGGCGACGCGAACCTTCGGGTACGTGCGCCTCATCCAGAAGCTGCGGCAGCACTTGATCCAGGAAAATCAGGTAATTTCCACCTGTCAGCCGTTCAGGTAACAAATAAGGGCCAATGAGGCAATCCCCCAGAATGCCGGCCCACACATTTACTGAGAAACGCTCCTGGGCTGCTCGGCTTCTGGTTTCATGTGGATTTTCATCACACCACACATGACTGTTGTGGGCGTTCCACATTCCCTCCCGGCTGAAGGTGGACTCGTCCGTAAACAAAATGCTGTTTACAAAACGGGGATCCCTGGATCTCATCGCCAAGTACCATCTTGAGAATTCCACTCGAGGGCCAAAATCCTGCTCTCTGAGCAACTGCACCCGCTGGATGTGGTAGGGGTGCAGATTCCGGGAACGTAAGATGCGCCACGCAGTTGCTTGCGAAATGCCAACATGTCTGGCGATATCTCTCGTGCTAAGACCTGGGTTGTCCTCAACCAGGTTAAGCACAGCCTCTTCGTTGTCCGGGGTGCTCACTGATCGCTCCCGTTCAGGCCTGCCTCCGTCGAAAGATCCCGTTGTGGACAACCTCTGGTGTACTCGAGCGAAGAAGGCATGGCAGGGGATAGCCTGTTGGGGTAACGCTCGGCGTACAACCGCTGAGCGGCTCGTCCATTACAACCAGCAGCGCCATACGCCAAATGCATGTCAGCCAATTCAGAGTTTGTGTACCGTTCCATCCTACTACCGATCTGCAGACAAGTAACCCGAAGCTTAAGTAGGTACCGCACGTTCAAAAGACGTGTCTGCGCATACAACTACGTCATCTCGCGTTGTCGTCTACGCATTACGTATCTTTTGCATATCGATATGGTACGATATCTTTTGCATAAATCAGCAAAAAGCACCTTATGTAAATTTTATTGCGCGCATTGTGCATGATTGAAACCAGCTATGTTTGTTAAAAAAAACAAACAAACTGCAGTTTTAATAGCTTCTTATGATAAGTAAATTACTCTCTTGTTTTGTTTCTAACTGATCGTAGCGCCCCGTTTCCAGTTAGCGTCCGAAATGTCAACGAATTATGTTTTTTGCCCAAAGCGCCCCCTATCGATGTTTCTTTTTGTACCGTTCAACTGAGTTTCAGAGAGCCCCAGCAAACAGAATCATGAAAATGCATGCCATAAGTCAAGAAATCTGTTTGTTTATCTCCTAGGAGCCTTCGAGTTTCGACCACCCTGTACTTTGACATTTTATTCCGGCTCTTACGCTTTTTGCAGGGCTCTACTTTTGGGTTCAAACTTTAAGTTAGAGTATAAACTTTGGCGAGCATGTGTTAAATTATCAAAATAACGGGCTTAAAGTTGTTGTCTAGCTCTCCAAAGTCTGCAGCGCCCCCTATCCATGTTTTAAGAGATACGCTTATCAAATTGGTACTGAAGAAAGTCTAAACAAACAGAATCATTTCGACGCAACAAGCAAGAAAATCTAACCATTTCCCTAGTTTTTATGACGTTTCGAATTTCGGCACCCAAATTTTCGAAAGCGCCTAGCGCCTTACCATCGCGTCAGGGACCCTACATTCCCTATTCAAAAATGTTCGTCTAGGTGTGCTCTATCGATCCTTAAAGTTTGTCACCGACGAGCTGAATCACCCTGTATATTTGCAAATAAACATCGAGTGTCACACCCGGGACGGACCGCCCCATACGCTCCTCCCACCTCCCCCCCCCCTTAGCTACGCCAGTGTGCCCGGTCCATTATGACATGGCGCTGCTTTTTGTTCAACAGCGTGAGGTCATTTCCATTTCTTTCAGGAAAAGTTAATTCAAAGGCATATCTAAAAACACTTTCTTACCACCTATGAACGAAAATGAATGGTACAAAACCAGTCCCGAATTGTGTCAATGGCAAAAACTATTAATGTCGGTGAAAGATAGACTATTTGCAATCATTAAAAGCAGTCCTGGTTGCACAATAATAATAAGTATTTGTAACTTCGTTACAGTACTGCTTTTATTTTTCTATCCTGAAAGTTTTTACACAGGCAGAAATGGTGTTTTTGTTTTAAAGTTACTTTATTTTTGTAAAAAAAAATACTTACAAATGAATTTTCTTGACTTTTTTATTATTTTTCAACTTTATGAGACACATTATAGTAAACCTTTTTTCATCTGATTTCCAATTTATCAAAAAAAAAAAAATAAAATAAAATAAAATAAAATACATATACATATGTTAATAACACTTAATTCTATTATTAATGCTATTTTCTAAAGACATAATATGAGATAATACAACAAGGGATTCCTTAAAGTTAAAAAAAAAATTATAAAAATGGATTTCTAAGCAAAATAACTGTTAAATTCATTTAAAGAATAAATTTTAAGGTTGTACATTTACAGATTTTTTTTACTAGGTACAGAATTTAACACTGCTTAAACATGCGCTTATATCGCAATGAACTGCGATTAACAGACCGCTAAATTCGTTAGCATGCAATAAAGTAAACTAAAAGAAAATATTTTCTAGCGTTGGAAAGCTTATATACTTCATGAGTAAAGGAAAAATATTTGAAACTTCAGTCATAATTAAGTTCAATCGAAAATGCTTTCATTCTATAACGAATACATTAATTTATCTGACATCTGACCAACACTCGTATTCATAAACATTAGAAATTTTTTTCCACACACATATTTGTAAAAGCGGATAATTTAGCATTGCCTTTCAGATGTTTTAATAAACTTGGAAGGCATTTCTTATACATATATTTTTTTTTCTTATCCTATATTTATAGGACACTTAATTCTATTATTAAGGGTGTTCTCAAATCCAAAAGGGCAACTTTCTGACATAAGTTTTAATTTATTTTTGTTCGAAAATGCATGAAATTAGCTGGTGTTGCTGTTCAGAAACTATATCATCGAGGTGTTTTTTCTATTTTTTGCAAACGCAATAGATCTTTCAGAAAATAGTGTCAAAGTGCACGTTTTGAACCGAGTTTCCGCGCGAACGGAAAATAAGCCTCAAGAGCAGGCGAAAATCGTGTTTGTCACGTGAACAAAAACGCTTATAACTCTAATTGATTGATCAAAAAATGGAAAACACAGTTCAATTCCAAATCGTTTCCATGGCCAGGCTTCAATTTTACATCTTTCCGTTAAAAATGAATTCGTAAATATGTCAAAACGTTTTGCGCTTGTTAAGCAGAACAGTTGAGAATAGCTTTAATGCTATTTTTTTTAGGGAAAATATGACGTAATGAAACAAAGCGATTCATTAAAAATAAAAATTATTGATTTAGAAACGTAAAATTTTGCTGCTAGGAGATATGGGATTAAAAATAGATCAAATTTTGTAGATTAAAAATAATCGGCTAAGTGCGAGTATTATTCGCACACAGAAGTGTCCGTACAATAAATATATTAATTAGTAACTGTAAAATTACAAAAAAATTCGTTGCTAAAAGAATAATAAAAATAGTGCATATTTAAACCTCATTTAGCATTCCATAAACCCAAATTGACCGTAGTAATATTCTTTTCTTTTGGCAGCTTACCTAAAACAAAGGTCTTGTCCAAAGATGAAACTTTGCATTTTGTGCTAAGCACGCTGCGATAGGGGGATGGCGTATTGAGATTTCCACCAATGCAAATTAGTCGCGAATCCCAAAAAATTACGTGATTAATTCTAATTAAATTAGTCTGTTTTTAACAAATTCGCGTTTATTGCTTTTACTCTATTACTGGGCACTGAATTAGACAAATATATCTTTAAAAGTTGTTATCTAGGCTTTAAAAACAGATGGCGCATTGAAAACAACGCCTTTGTCTTTATGTATGTCCGAACCGACCGTGTCTTTAAAGGTTAATATCTCGGCTAATTACCGACGGATTTTTTTTTTTTTCGAAATTCATTATCAGCAATTCTTTTACTCTTCTGTGACGATAGGTACTGTCGTGGAAAAAAAAAAGTAAACACCCCTTACTAACTCCTGAACAAATTATCGTAGACGAACGTTACTGGTAACGAACGATTGGAAATAAAGTCTACTTTTAAATGACGTATATAAAATTTGCTTAGGGGGCCATCTACATATTAAAACGAATCTAAACTTAATTTTTTTCAATGGCAATACCCAATTTTAACGAGATATTTCAAATCTTTGGTTCAAACTATGCCTAGACACTAAATTTCAAGTCATTTGAATAATAAGTTATTGAATTATAAACATTCAAAATTTTGTGCTTCTAATGTTAAATTACATTTTCATATTTTTATTTATAACTTCTGAAATTATGATCCTAATATTTTGATTTTTTGTGTAGCAATAATACTAATATAGCCAAACATAAATACGTTGAATTTGCAATTTTTATAATTTTCTGATATGAATTATGAAATTAACATTAAAAAATATATGAATTGCAACCTACAATTTTTTTGGATGGATTCGGATTTATTAAGTCCTGCTTTATGGAAATCCGAAATTTCACATTTGTCTTCCAAGTAGTTCTCAAATTATGCTTAAAAAACGGCAAAATGATGGTTTAAGGGGCCGTCTATGTTAGAAGCGACTGAATATTTTCAAATTCCTTATGCTATCATGTAATCTAACAGGCTTAATTGACTGCTTAAGGTGCCTTGTTCAAGAAGGGAGCTCTCTCGGTTAACAATGGAGTACCGAACTTCTATTTGGATACAGCGCTTAAAATACGCTCGTTTTAAAATAATTAATTTCTCGGAAACTTATAGTACGAATTGCATAAAAAAAAATTTTTAGACTAATTAAAGGGTGTAGAGTTCATTTATGCTGTCAGAATCGTGTACTGCTATTGAAAATAAGAAAGTTGCGGTTCGTTTTGATATGTAGATGGCCTCCTGAGCAAATTTTATATGCATCATTTAAAAGTAGACTTTATTTCCAATCGTTCTGTACCAGTAACTTTCTTCTACGATAATTTTTTGAAGAGTTAATAGGGGCGTTTACTTTTTTTTTCCACGACTGTACCTCGGCGCTCCTCAACTCCGTTGCTGAGTGCCCACAAAGTTAAATTTGTGTGTGAAGGAAAATGCGATTTTCTCAAAAACTGTGTGACCTTCGCTTTTGTTTTCTTACAAGGTTTAAATAAACATATACTAAGCTAACTTTTTTCATAATTTTAGTTTCAGTAGATTCGGAAATAGAGAGAAGGGGACCATATTTTTAAATTAAAATATTTTTGTGCTCTGAGTTACGAGAGCTATGATACCCCGCACGATAAACAAAGAAACAAAAAAATTCAAGAAACTTAATTAATCTCCTACATTTTTCTTAGTTTATTGGTGAATGATTAATAATCCGTAAATATAGGGTCATTAGCCTTTATGACTTCTGCCAAATTTGAACTTTCCACGTTCCATAGTTTACGAGAAAAACGGTTGTGAAAGATTGCCAAACAGACACACAGGGGACCTTATATTGGTACCGTTTTTACTTTTTTAATACAGAACCCTAAAAACATCAAAATGCAAAGCAAAAGCTTCCACTTTCAGAATCATTCTCTTTTCTGTGTCAAAATCACAGAATGGATTTTATTTATTTACTTTTCTTTATTATTATTATTATTATTTTTAAAGATTATTGAAGGATATGTCTGACTCATTCAATATGTTTTATGATTTTTAAAAGGAAAGCTATCAACAGTGCGAAATATTTAAAGAAGAGGAATTTTTTCTTTAATACAAAATAGTAACAAAGAAAATTTGGTACTTACGTTTGATCCGTGCCAGGAAGATATATCGCCGAAAATGATACTCAGTCAACATTTGGGTTTAAAATGATAATTTAAAGAAAATTATTAAGTACATAACGCGTTAATAATGTTAAATAATATAAAAGTAAACTAAAACCAAAGAGTAATCTAGCATATATTTTAACTTTCTTGTATTTTCAACAGAAGAAAGTATTGTATTCGAAATTTTTTTCGACTTTCGGTTTTCGAGGGATTTACTGGTTTTAGTGTTCAGAGATCACAATTATACTTATTTACACAAAACATCTGTATTCCGTATGTTCATATTCCAGTCTGTCCGTCTGTCCGCGTGTCCATATACCTGCGTCGCCATTGTACCATCGAAAATTGTATGAAGTTATGCATAGAATTGAACCATTTTTTTAAGTTTTTGGCTATAGTAAGCAAGTACTCCCTTAATTTGAGAAAAATCCCTCGAAAGGGGGCCACTTTGATAGCGATTTTTGTTCCATTTTCAATATTGTACCATGGAAAAGTGTATGAAGTTATGCATAGAATTGAATAAAATATTTTGTGTATGTTTTTGGCCACGTCAAGAAGGTCGTTCCTGAATTTAGAAATATTTCTCAGAAAGGAGGCACTATAATAGCGAATTTTGTGTAATTTTCTTGATTTTTCCTAGTTCTATTGTACACCGGTGGCTCGTGAAGTGACGGGAAATTCGCATCCTAATAAGCCGGCTATCCGAGAACAGCAGGTAAACAACAGAACGATGGAAAACTATTGATTTTAATAAATATCATGATCGAGATTAACTCGTTTTTACTCCGTATAATTGATTGAAGCAGAAATTTAAGATGAAAGTCAAAGTTGATATAGTGTTGAACTAATAAAAATGAAATATTGAGATTTATAACAACATTTTGCAATATTAAGATATATGAGATAGAAGAAAGTTTTGGGATTGGCACATCCAACTAGTTTAAATACTTAACATCAGGTTTGTGCTTTTATAAGAAGTATCTTAAAAGACATTTTTACCCATATTATGTATATAAACATTTATCGAAAATTTTTAGAGAAACTCTTACATGAGAACTTTTTACTTGGATTTCCTTGGAAATGCAATTCAAAGAAATCATATTTGTAAAATTATTTCTTAAGCTTCTGTTGGCGTCAAATCATTGACGTACCTTTAAATGCATTATTAAATGTAAAAATTCCAAGCGACAAAAATCGCCTACGACTCGTCTGATTTTCCGCTTTTGAAAGCCACTTTTTACGTTTTCCAAACATTTCATTGGCTGTTCGGGAAAAGACTTTTCCATCGTCAGATTTCCAAGCATTTGATTGGCTTTTATTGGCGACTCGCTTCGTTTCAGGCGTCGAAGACGCGCCGACAAAAGAAAGTTGCTTGCTTTCGAAGCGAGTCCACTGGAGCCATAGGATAACACGGAGACGCTAGGAATTTGAAGCGACTTTGACCCCTCGTGTAGTAGCACTAATGGAGATACATTTTTTTAAGGAGCTGGAGAGTTGAAATTAAAATGACATTATACGAAAATTTTCAAATTCTGCTTACTTTTCAGCCGAACGGGATGTTATAATTTTCTAACATAATATAATTTTAAACTGATTTTGCGAAACTCCAAATTTTAAACATATGATACAGTTTAACACATAGAGAGAGAAAAAGTTTACTCCTTCCGTTATTAAATAAATTTTCTGTGGGTTATTTCAAACACTTTCCCTTTTTCGGGTTCTTTGTTATACTTGTTTTCTTAACTTGTTTTTCTAATTCATGTTTAAAGCATTGTTTGCATTTTGGGTACGATATTGGTTGATTAATTATTACAATTTCATGTTTCCATTTACAAGATGTGTTTATATCTCTTAGAATTAAAGCTAATATGCCACAAAATTTGCCACCAAATAACGTCAATAATAAATATTAACTGTTATTTCAGCTATTTGAAAATATAAACTTTAGTAATGAAATATTCATATTTTCAGGTTTCACTAAAACTTAAAATCTCGAAAACATTTTCTTCCTTTTATAAAGAACAAATCTATTTATCTGCTGAATGATCCATTTTTACATCATCGATTTTTTTCTGCATATTTTGTAAAAAACGGTCAATTTAATTTTTCTTCCAGCAAAATTTAATTAATGTCTGTGGCATGTCATGAAGGAATGATATTTAATTCTATTATTCATGTTGTTTTCCGAAGAGAAATTAAAAGTATTGAGTAAAGAGATTTATTAAAAGTAAAAATTATAGATTTATAACTCTAAATTATCTACACAGAAGAAGATAAAATTGGAATTAAAATTAGAATTAATTGTGTGGATTAAAAACTCGTATTAAAATGAATCGTAGTAAATTTCCATTGAACATTAACTAAAAGCAATTTAAATGGGTGTCACTTTCAGATTCCTTCTCCTTTCAATGGGAGAATGGCAAATTGGGATTTTTGCTTTTTCTTAAAGATTTATTAAAAGAAATTGCTGATTAATTGAATTAAACAAAAACACAATTTGAGAAAAAATTAATAAAAGCAAAATGCATTTCCTACATTGCTTAAGCCCTAGAAGAGACAGATATTGAGATATTTCATTCAGTTAGTTCTACATTTAATATTACAGTTTTGTAACAAATATGTTAAAAAATTTGAACCTTTAAAAATAAGAATAAAATTCAAATAGTACGATACTTCAAACACCCTAAAAATTTAAATTCCGTTTTTGAATTATTTTCCAAAAAATGGAGGAAATTATTTGTTTAAGCCTATAATTTGAAACAAGTGGCACAATAAATAAATTTTCAAATAAACTCTTCCATGAAATTATTTACTTATATATTTTAGAAAAATATAAAAGAAGAAAGTCCTACCGGCCTAAGAATAAAGAATATAGAATTAAAAATAGAATTAACTGCATGGTTTACAAACCCGTATTAAGCCCTTGGGGACGAGCGACACGTATACGTGCCGCATGAAGCGCTCAGAATCCTTGTTTTTCCTCACCAGTAAAATTTTACTGTAAAATTTTCCTTATTTAATCAGCGCATTTTATCGATTCAAGAAGACACTAATTTCTGTTTTTAAAAAACGGTGACAAAAGATTAAAAATTTCGTAAAGGCTCCCGTCCCGAAGGGGTTAAAATGAATGGTAGTAAATTTACATTGATCATTAAATTCAAACGATTTAAATGGGTGTCACTATCAGATTCTTTCTCTTTTCAATAGGACAACCGCAAAACGGGATCTCTTTTTAAAGATTTGTTAAAAGAAATTGCTGGTTAGCTGGATATGTTTGATGCTTATAAAGAAAAATTTCCCTCAAAGTTTTGAATTACTTTCAGGAAAAGAGAGGAAATTATTTGTTTAAACCTATAATTTGATACAAATGATACACTAAATAAATTTAAAAAGAAATTCTTCCATGAAATTATTTACTTGGAGTTGAAATACTATATATATATATATATATATGTAATAATAAAAAATGTTGCCCTTTTTTCTTAGTAAAATTTGATTCCAAATTGAAAAACTATTCCAAATTCTTAATATTTTTCCTTTTTTACCTATCTTTAATAATATCTTAATAGCTTTTGTCTTTTATTTCAGGCATTTAAATTTGCTTATTCTTTCATTATTCTAAAAACCTTAATCCATTCGTGTAATCTTATAAAACCCATTAAATTACTTTTTCATTTTCTTCTAAAACTAAATTCTTTTTCTTTCTAATGTTTTTTTAATAGCATTTGTTCGATCATTTTCTTTACCCAAAATCCCATGCGTCCGCCAGCATTTAATGGTACTTTAATTCTGACGCCGTATAAAGAGTTCATTATCGACGTCATCCCCTTCCCATCGAATCGTAGCCTGTTTTCTGTCCCATTCCTCCTCATCTCTCTGATGGCGTTGGTTCTCCACTTTTCTGTATCCTTCCGCGCCCTGTTGCTTGGAGTAGATATATCGTTACATCGGCGGGGAGCGGGAGAATTTACGTTATTCCGGTTGTTTAAGTAATCTACGTCGCTTGGAGTGAATGATTCTTATGTGTAAATCCTAATCTTGTAACATCTTAAGTTTTATGAAGTGGATGATCGATTATTGAGAATTAATAAACACTCTACTGGGAATGTTCGATATGTTTTTTGTCAAATAAATCAGTTTAAAGTTACGATGACTCTATTCCTTATGAGATGGGAAATGTCTCAATGGTTATGAAGCCTGTCTTATTCGCCACCCTGACTGCAATCCGATATTTTCATGATAACGGATGGTTGGCCTTGATTACTCCACTACGTTTTACTTCGAGATATACTAGTGTCGCTGGAATATCTCAAAAGTCGATAGCAAAATGTCGCATATATATAATGAAAAAGTAGCTTCTCTACTTCTTGGTTTTAAGATTTTATCTAATTTACTCGAAAACACGAGACGAACATGCAAAGAATCTAATTAGAGAAGATTCAAAATTTCCATTGAGACTGGATTTGAATGAGAATTACGCCAAAATAGTTAGCTATAGGCACTGAGCTCCATATATAGAGTGTCCTAAAAGTTCCCGCACTGACGACATATGTATTTATTATTCAAAAAACAACAAATCTTAAAACGTTTGCTTTTATGCTAATGATAAAAAGCACTTTTATCATCACATAGGAAAAACCGCTGAACTTATATTTATAATAAATGTTCAAAATGTCCACACCTTTCTAGGAGGCAAAGCTGAACTCGTTTGCGCATGTTTGTAGAAACGCGTTTAAACATGCCGGGGGGTGGGGGGGTGACATCTCTTATTCTTCGAGTAATGGCAATAATGAATTCGCTTCTCAAAGTCCGGTAGCTTTATCTCCTGTACCATTTTTGCACGATAAGCACGAAAATGCAAAGCTCTTAAAAGCCTACACTAGTCACTCAAAAAGACTCGGATGATAATGTTAATCCTATGGAGAAATTATTTTCAAATACCTCGCTTGAATTTTGATATTTTCGAATGATTATTTCTGCATAGGATAGCTGAGGACGATTTACAACCGGGATAGTTCTTACTTTTTCGATTTTGGTTATAGTTTATTTTTTATATTAGGATAGTTTCAATTTCAGAACCGGTTTCGAAAGTAAAAGTAATTTCTTTTGAAAAATATGAAACCAAAATAAAAAAAGTAAAAACTAGCCCGATTGTAGATCGTTCTCAGCTGTCCTTTGAAAAAAAAAATATTGTTCGAAACTATCAAAATTCAAGCGAGATATTTGAAAATAACTTCCCCATAGGATAAACATTATTTCCTGGTCTTTTTGCGTGACTAGCGTAGGTTCTTAAAGCCTTATGTGTCGATCCCTGAGATGCGCCTATTTCTTGGGCCAAACTCCTCACGAATTTTTAATGAGATTACTATATCCTTCGTTGAGTATTTTGAAGAAAGGCCGGGGAAACAACTTTCGTCCTTCCACTATTGTGCTTTGCTTCTACCAAACCTGTATTATGAAATCGTTGAACAAGCCAATATAGCATATCTTTACTCGGTATTGCATCATTTGTATATTTATTTCGTCAAACATCTTTGCTCCTTTTATATGATTTACATTCAAAATAAGTTTCGAGCAGCGCCACTCTCTGAATGCGTGATAAACTTATTTCACCTTAACCCTTTCGGGACGAGTGTCTTTGACAGAATTTTTAATCTTTAATCACCGGTTTTTTAAAACAGAATTTTTTACCGAATTGAATCGGGAAAATGCTCGGATTAAAAAAGCAAAATTTACAATAAAAATTTAGTGGAGAGTATAATCACCGATTCTGAGCGCCTTATGCGGCACGAATACCGGTCGTTCGTCCCCAAGGGGTTAAAGAACAAAATAACATAAAACAATATTCTCGCACAAATTGTGCGCGAAAAGAACCAAACGATAAAAACTCAACAATTGATGCAATGATAAGCAGAAGGTAAAATTTAATATTTAAAAAAAATCATGGACGATGAATTATTTAAGTTGGGGTACGGGAACTTTTAGGACATACGATATAACAGGAGATCTGTCTTCTTATTTCCCGACATGATTTCCAGCGTTCAGCGCGGAATACTACAATGAGGATAATATTAGTTTCATTCAAAAATGCTGTTTATTGCATTCCCTTAAATGATTAGAGAATCATTTATTAATTGGATAAGTATAGCTTAATTAGAGAAGCATAAATTAAGATAATAGTAAATGAGAGCACTAATATATAACAATGACAACGCTAGGTATTTTTTACCCTTGTCTTGCATGCTTCATTTGCCTGCGAAAATTTCTTAATAGCGGATATTACTATATAGTTTTATGCGTATGATTTTAAATATGAATACAATGAATAGATGATTGACTACAAGGAATAGATGAACAATGATTTGCGAGCAACCTCGGTTACTAAAACTCATAAATTAAACCCTAACCTTTGCATCTGTTATCTATATTGAATATATCAGCCATTCGAGAATTTCAATCCATTTTTTAGGAATCTCATCCATTTTTTAGGATAGAAAAAAGACAAAAAATGCTTCGGAATCTTTCTATCAACGACTGACATTTAGGCAAAAAATAAATTTGTATTTAATTTTTTTTTTTTTTTTTTGTATATCGTTTATGGTTAAGGAGCCGCCATTTTGAAGCAAGATGGTGGATGAAGCTGTCCAACGAAATCAGTCGAGAACGTGGTAAGTCCAGTAAACATGTGGGGAATTTCGTAAGTAACACTTTCATCAGACTGAATGTCCCCGACTATGTATTCCGCTTCAAGATTAAAAAGGTAACGAAGCTGCGTGAAGTGGAAATGCAGAGAAAATAAATAGAATGAGAAAGAATGGGACGACGGCGGTTTTGTTAAAAGGAACAGAATATTCTCGACGATATAAAAAATAAGATTTAAATGACGTATGAAAATCTTAGAAATATTCTACGGTACTAATTAAATGAAGCCAAAGTTGTTGCTTTTAAGCTAAATATAGATTGAGAAGAGTGCTTTTAACTGTATTTTTGTTTTATCTTCGTCTTAATAAATGTCATTGTTCGTTTTAGAAGTGAGTTATGATTTATAAATAGAGTCTCATCACACAAAGTGGTGTTCAGAAGTGACAGTTAATCCACCAATATTATCCATTTGTCAGAATTATCCATTTTACAGATTCAAGAAGGATATTATTCTAACGGTGAGTCCATTGTTATTATTTTATTATGAAGTTAGTTGCATACCTGAACTGAAACTTGCATTTAAAAATGAACGAACAAATAATATTAAATTACTACATAAATTCCTAATTGATGCTGAAGGTGATCGATCTAATAGAAAGAGAATACGTGATTTTACTGGTTTCGGTTTTCAAACCTACAGCATCGAGTTCAAAAATAAAATAACTAAAGTTCAAACTGATTTTTCTTTAAATAATCTGATTATTGTGTGCAATCTACTTTGTATTTCTAATGAAGGATCTTTAAATGAACTTGCAACCCGATTAGTTACATACCTTTCAGACTTGAGTTTACTACAAACTGATATTATACACAAAATGAAAGTAACACTGACTCGGAACCCGAATTGCCTTCAAATAATGTGATATCAAGGAATAGCACCGAATTATCAAATGTTGACAAAAACAAGCAACTTCCAGTTCAAAGTTTTGTGTCATCGTCTATTAGTTTTACTGATGTTGAAAGTGTTGTACCTCCTTTTGACGGAAGTTCTTTTAGTGATATAAATGTCTGGCTCAGTAATTTTGACGAAGTCACTAGTATGTTTAACTTATCTGATTTTCATAAATTCATATTTTGTAAAAGATCCTTACGAGGAAAAGCCCAGTTATTAGTACAGACAGAATTTCATATCAATTCATATGACAAACTTAAACAACTCTTAATTTCAGAATTCAGTACCACTTATAATTCTAACATGATATATTAAATAAACGAAAATTGCAAGAAAATGAATCAATACAAGAACATTTTCTTGTAATGAAACAATTATGCTCGCGTGGTAACATCGAGGATTCCGCATTAATACAATATATCACAAATAGTATACCCGACCCTGTTTTTAGAAAATCAATATTATATGGATGCCAATCCATTGTAGAATTTAAACAAAAGCTCAAAATTTATGACAAAATTCGACATGACTATGAGAACACTAAATTTCTTAAAGTCAACCATGAAATGCCAGTGAAAAAGAAATCCTTTCGACCAAAATCTGATCTTTAGTGCTTTAATTGTGGTTTGTCAAATCATAAAAGTAGCCAATGCAGACAAAAAGACAAAGGCCCTCGTTGTTTCAATTGCTCAAATTTCGGCCATAAATCGGCTCAATGTGATCAACCATGGAGGCCTAGAGCTAAGCCTGAACCCTCCAAAGTTTCCACGGTCACGTCGAACACTTTCATTACCAAACAAGTCATTATTTCGTCTGTAAATGTTACATCATTGGTAGACACAGGCAGTGAAAGAAGTTTGCTAAAGGAAAGTATTTACCGCAAACTCCCTACAATCTCGAACCTTGAGCATTCAACCATCATATTAACTGGATTAGGAAATACTATAATCAAACACCTGGTTTTTTTCTGTACGGATATTATGATAGATGATTTTAATTATACAACTAATGTTTATGTAGTCCAGATTATTCCACATCTTTTGATCTTATTATTGGTACAGATGTTATACAACAAAGTATTTTAACGATTTCTAGAAATAATATTTCGATGTAAAAAATCGAGAAAAATGACAATACGTCCATTTATTTTTCATGCTGTTGCTCATGTGTTAGATGATCTTAATCATGATTTATCTCATATTACCGATGAAACAATACGTCCAAAAATTTCAGAACTTATTCAAAATTATTCTCCCAGAAAAATAAAGACAACTGATGTTAAATTATCAATTCATCTAGAAAACAAAACACCTGTCACTTGTCCTCCCAGACGCTAGGCGCCAATAGAGAAAAACTTCGTAGAAAAACAAATTTCTGAGTGGCTCGAAAAGGGCAATTCGTAAATGCACTTGTCATCACCTATTGTCCTAGTAAGATAGCTCATATAGATTGTGTGTTGACTATAGGAAATTAAATTCTAAAACACATAAACGACGTTTCCCCCTCCCAGTAATTGATGACAATATTGATCAGTTGCATTCTTCAAAAGTATTTATTACTCTTGACCTTAAAAATGCATTTTTTCATGTCGAAGTAGAAGAAAATAATAGAAAATATACTTCTTTCGTAACACATTCTGGTCAATTTGAATTCTTATATATGAATTATGACCATAGCGATGCATCCTTAATGTTTCAAAGATATCTTTATAACGTTTCTCGAGACCTCATTAATGAAAAAGTACTTATTGTCTATATGGATGACTTTATAATACCAGCTGAAACGAAGTCGAAGGACTCCAGAAATTACAGCGCGTTCTTACAATTGCATTCGAATATGGTTTAGAATTGAATCTTAAAAAATGCCACTTTTTACAGAGAGAAATTGATTTTTTGGTTACCACATTAAAAATCGTCAACTGCATCTATATCCCTTAAAAACTAAAGCTGTCTTCAATTTCCCAGAACCTAAAAGTATAAAAGATGTACATTCATTTGTCGGATTAGCTTCATATTTTCGTAAATTCATTCAAGATTACTCTTTAATAGATAAGCCTTTAACAGATCTCCTTTGAAAGAACACTAAATTTCCCTTTGGTGACCAGCAACGAAGTGCATTTAATCAGCTGAAACACATCCTTTCTTCAGGTCCTGTTTTAAGCATTTATAACCCTAGTAATGAAACAGAATTTCACTGTGATGCATCTATTGACGGTTACGGAGCAGTCCTCCTTCAAAAGTCTTCTATTGACACATAAAAAACCACAGATGCCGAACGTAAATATTCAAGTTATGAATTAGAAATTTTAGCTGTCATGGAAGCCCTTAAAAAATTTCGCATTTACATTCTAGGTATTCCTTTCAAGATAGTCGCAGATTGCAACGAATTCGTCCTTACAATGAATAAAAAAGATCTTGCACCAAGATTGCTCCATGGTCTTTAATGTTAGCTGACTATAACTATACAATCGAACACCGACAAGGTACACGCATGCGCCATGTCAACGCTTTAAGTTGAAATCCAATATGTATGATCATTCAAGATAGTTTTACTTCCAAAATCATACAATCACAGAACACTGACGAACATATACAAGCCATCAAAGAAATTTTGAAAACAAAGCCATATGACAACTATTTCCTTAACCCGTTATTAGTCGCGCATTGGTCTTTTCCCCGCCAAAATTCGTAATTCTTCCTATAACCCATCTCCCCTTAAAGTTATAATGGTGGAATGCCGCCTAGCTGACCTTCACTGTTCGACCTTCTGTTTACAGAAATTATAAGTCATTCCTGCGTTTTGTCAGGATTTTATTGCATTCTAAAGTTAAATTCGGTCTGAATGACCGGCGCGCGATCACCAACGTTAGTTGTTTTTTTCCCTCCCTTCCCATTCTTCATTCCCATCCCCCCGAATTTTCCTGGAAGGCGGAAGAAGGGATCGTGGAGTCTCTTCCGTTTGCTCCCTCTCCCTCTTTTTTCTCATTCTGATATTTTGCACAGAGAGTATTTGACTATTTTAATTATGTCTCGTAAAAAGTTTTTAACTATTCAAGAAGCTCTAAAACTTTTTGATAATTTGGAAGAGGATTACATTAGTGATGAAGCCAGTTCATCGGAGGAAGATAATAATTTAATTCAAAACGAAGATGAGGAAACTGATAATGAAGAATCTGAAAATGAAGATATAGAAACTGAATGTTCAATATCGCCGTCCAATTTTTTTATTGGTAAAGATAATATAACAAAATGGGAAAAGAATCCACTAAGAACAAATGTACGACGGCGACAACACAATATTGTTTGTGAAACATCAGGAGTGCGCGACAGTGCAAAAGATGCATTGACAGTTTTCGATGCCTGGAAACTATTTTTTAATGATTGCGTTCTGCTAAAAATTGTGAACTATACAAATATATATATAAAAACTCAGCAACCTAATTTTTCAAGAGAAAGGGACTGTAAGTTAACTTCCCTAACAGAACTAAAAGCAGTATTGGGTTTGCTTTATATTGCTGGTGTTATGAAATCATCTCACCAAAACTTAACGGATTTATGGAGCGATGATGGCACAGGCGCCGATGTTTTTAAAACAACAATGTGTTTACGAAGATTTCGATTTCTATTGAAGTGCCTACGATTTGATGATAAGAACAGCAGAAAGGGAAGGCGTGCATCGGATAAGTTAGCTCCGATCAGGGAAGTATTTTCCGAAATTAATAGCGCTTTTGAAAAGCATTTTACTTTGAGTGAATACGTGACGATCGATGAAATGCTGGAACAATTTCGCGGTCGCTGTTCATTTCGTGTCTATATGAAATCGAAACCAGCAAAATATGGCATTAAAATATATGCATTGGTTGATGCTATTAACTTTTATGTTTCGAAATTAGAAATTTATGCTGGTCAGCAACCAAATGGAGCCTTTGTTTTGAGTAATTCACCATCTGATGTAGTAAAACGTCTTATAACGCCCATATCAGGAACCGGAAGAAATATTACAATGGATAACTGGTTCACGTCAGTCCCTTTAGCAAAATCACTTTTAGAGGATAACAACCTTACAATGATTGGGACACTGAGAAAAAATAAAAAAGAAATACCCAAAGATTTTTTGCCCTCTAAAAGTAGAGAAGTTTTATCAAGTACTTTTGGATTTTACGAAGACATAACGTTAGTATCTTACGTGCCAAAAAAAAAAATGCATCCGTATTACTTATCTCAACAATGCATCATGACACAGCGACAGATGATTCACAACAAATGAAGCCAGACATTATAAAGCAATATAATGTTACAAAAGGAGGCGTTGACGTAGTAGATGAGATGAAAGGGTCCTATTCAGTCGCAAGAAAAAGTAATAGATGGCCGCTTACTTTGTTTTTTTCGCTGATGAATATTGCGGGAATAAATTCTCAAATTATTTTTCAGAAAAATACGGGGAAAAAGGTTGTTCGTCGCTATTTTTTGAAAGAACTTGCTTTTGATCTAATAAGGGAACATATAAATGAGAGAAAACAAACAACAACATTGCCAAACCCTTTGAAAAGAAAGATAAGAGAATTTTGTGGGGAACCAGAAAATGAAGTTGTCCGATCTCCCAAAGTTGAAAGATGTAGTTTTTGCACATCAAAGCAAAATCGAAAAACAAAACAATTTTGTCAAAACTGTAGTCTGTATATCTGCAAAGAGCATACGTATCAGTTGTGTGTGGCATGTGCTAAACAATACGAATTTTCTAATGTACATTAGAATGTATGCAAATAAAAATATTTTATGGATAATTCAGCTAATGTTTGTACAATAATTAAAAGAATAGGGTAAGTACTTTTCTAAAATTTATCTATTTTTAAAATGTTTACTGTAAATGAAAATGTAGTTTTTTAAGAGCGCCGCAGCAACTCTTTTTTTATTCAAATTCAAAGATCGCCCAGTACCGGGGCCTAACAAAATTAACTTTGTTGGTGTTCAGTTGTACAAACTATTTTTCATAAGTAATGTTTTTCATTCTAAAAGGAAAAATTCATTCAAATCTAATTATACTTTAATAAATATTATCAAGAAATTACAATTTAATATTTATTTTAATTAAATGATTGTATCTTTTTAACTCTGATTGGTGCCTAGTGCTGAAACATTAACAAAATCAATATTGACGGGTTTTGTTCTCCCAAACTGATTTTCTAAATTAGGGTTTAATATGTACATGTTATATGTACATATGTTCATTTAAATTAAGCGATTACTGCATGCTTATAATTTAAGAGAAAATTTGCTATATTTGTGTTTTCATTATTTTGCTATGTATTGTAAGAAAAAGTTTTTAGTGAATTATTCATAGCATGAATTGATATGCACAAATGTATATTTATTTTAATTAAATGAAGCAGTACAATCAAAACGAACTTTTTGCCAGTTCGGTTCTTTAAAATTATTTATCCGTAAGTGGGATTAAAATCCACAGTAAAAATTTATACAAATAAAATATTTAATTTTAATAAATTATTATTTATTATTTACTTGATATATACGAAGCTCGTCCCAGAAGGGTGAAAAAAGAACGCTGCCCTATCCTGAGATAACTCTGTATATTTTCATTTGTTTCATTTATTTTCATTCATATATTTTCATTTCGTTCATATATTTTCGTTTAAGAAAAAGTACTGAATTATCAAATCTCTAAAGTTGCACATACAAAAACGAATCAACGAACAAAAAAAAAAAAAAAAAGTAAAGAAATGAAAAGTAGCTACTGCTTTTATATTAATAATTTCAGAGAAATGATTATTTTATCTTCTTTTTTTTATTAACTGTATAGATATGGTAAGGAAAAAATCTTAGAAATGTATTTTTTCAATTTCAATTGGCTCCTCCAGCCGGACCATCATCAAAACCAAACTGACAGCGCTGCTGTCCTTTCGAAAAATATGTATCACGATTTCAAATTTATAACTGAAAATTTGTTTTAATTTGTTATTCATTGCATCTTTACAAATTCAGTCATTTTTTAGAATAATTTTTATCATTTTTACAAATTTTGAAAAAAGAAAAGAAAGAAAAAGAAATAAGGTTAAAATCCACAGTGGAAAATTTTACAAATAAAATATTTAATTTTAATAAATTATTACTTATTATTTACTTCATATATACGGAGCTCGTACCCGGAAGGGTGAGAAAAGAACGCTGCTCCACCCTGAAATAAGTCCATATATTTTCGTTTACTTCATTTATTTTCATGAATATATTTTCATTTGGTTCATATATTTTCATTTGAGAAAAAGTATTTAATTATCAAATCTCTAAAGTTGCACACAGAAAAACGACTCAACGAAAAGAAAAAAAGGTAATGAAATAAAAGTAGCTACTGCTGTTACATTAATAATTTTAAATTAGTGGTTATATTTTCTCCTTTTTTTTATTATATGTATAGATATGGTAAGAAAAATATATTAGAAATGTATTTTTTCAACTTCAATTAGCTCCTAGTGCTGTCCTTTCAAAAAATATGAATTACGATTTCAAATTTATAACTGAAAATGTGTTTTAATTTGTTATTGATTGTATCTTTACAAATTCAGTCAGTTTATATACCGTATTTTATGGAAGAAACGCCGCACCCGTCGTAAGCGCCGCACTCCTCAAAATTGGTCTGAGTAAGCTTTAAAATATCGTAATCGCCGCACCCGTCGTAAACGCCGCACCTGTGAGAACTCTACTTTTGTCAAAAATGTCGCATTGGCCTAACTTTAATCAAAGTATTCTGAACAGAGTAGGGTGCCTCATTTTTAATAGCTTAATATTCTAAAATTTTATTTAAATCAGATTTTAAATATTTTTATGTAATTTTTAAATTAAGGAGACGTCAACTGGAATTAAATTCATCCAGAGTGCAGGACGCGGACCTCTCTCCTTAGGCGCTCCAGAATTTTATAATTGGTCGGCGCAACTTAGCACTCTTTTTATGACGCTTTTTACGTCGCATTCACTTTAGTCCTTTTTTAGTTTCTATTCGAAGCCCTCAAATTCTGAGTGGAAGAGTTATAAATTTCCTTTGTCCACCTGCATGATTTGGTATCATCATCGGAAATGTCACAGTTTTCATTATCGGCAAAGTCAGAAATTTTCGCGTTGTTGAGCAAGGGACTTGAGAATAGTCTTAAGGGATTTTTACTTTATCCCAATTTTACGCGCATGCAAAAAAAAAAAAAAAAAAAAAAAAAAACCTTAAACTCCGCACATGGTATAAAGGCCGCACTTGGCAAAAAAAAAATAACTTTCAAACTCGTAAACGCCGCGGCGTTTCTGCCATAAAATACGGTAACAATTTTTATCATTTTAATAAATTTTGAAAAAAAAAAGTTAAAATCCACGGTGGAAATTTATAGAAATAAAATATTTATTTTTAATAAACTATTACTTATTATTTACTTCATATATACGAAGCTCATACCAAGAAGGATGAAAAAAGAACTCTGCTTCACCCTGAAATATGTCCGTATATTTTTATTTGTTTCATTTATTTCATGCATATATTTTCATTTGTTTCATATATTTTCATTTGAGAAAAAGTATTGAATTATCAAATCTCTAAAGTTGCACACACAAAAACGACTCAACGAAAAGAAAAAAAAATAATGAAATAAAATGTAGCTACTGTTGTTATATTAATAATTTCAAATTAGTAGTTATTTTATCTCCTTTTTTTATTATCTGTATAGATATGGTAAGAAAAATATATTAGAAATCTATTTTTCCAACTTCTATTGGCTCCTAGTGCCGGACCACCGTTAAAACCAACCTGACTACGCTGCTGTCCTTTCGAAAAATATGTATTACGATTTTAAATTTATAACTGAAAATTTGTTTTAATTTGTTATTCATTGAATCTTTACAAATTTTGTCAGTTTTTATAATAATTTTTATCATTTTTACAAATTTATAAAAAAAAAGTTATTAAAATATTTATTTAAATGTTAACCAAATATATACTTAACGTAAATGCGTGCTAATTGCTATAACGTTTATCTTTTCGCATTCAAGCGATATTTCTCCCTTATTTTCGCCGTTTTCGATCTTCTAGTAACACTGACAATTTTCCTCTGTTTTTTCGGCCAAACGGGAACGGCGGCAAATAGACCGAGCGCGACTACTAGCGTTCTAAAAAAAGACGCGACTACTCTCGGGTTAAAAATAATGTTCTCTATAAAAATCATGAACGTATCGATCTGTTAGTTGTGCCGGATGAAATGCAGCTAAATGTCATTAAACACGTTCATGACAAAGGATATTTTGGTCATAAACGTTGTGAAGAACTCCTTAATGAAGAATTTCTCATCCCTAATATGTCAAATAAAATTGATAAAATTATAGCAAATTGTGTAACATGCCTTTTGTATAATCGCAAACGTGAAAACAAGAAGGTGAATTACAGCCCTTATCTAAAGAAGAGTACCAACCTCCCATTTGTTTCTTTTCTATAGAAAATCTAAACATTTTAACTGCCTGTAAGATTAATATAAGCATGTAATTTTATCCCCCTGTTGGATAACACCGGATAATGTGAGTTTTACCTTAAAATATATTGATTAAAAATATGTCATAATATAATCCTGTATGTAAAATGTTATTATAGTACAATGATAAGTGCAGAATATGTATGCAAAAATATATTAAAATATATTGGACTTTCTGTGTTCACGAAGCAACTAATTAAAAGTATGCGATTATATCCTACTTTCCAATATAAACAATCCATTTGGTAAAATGCAATAGCAGAATTCTGATGTTTCAAGATAAGCAAAATATATTTCAAATGCAAATAATGTGAAGGAAGCTAGAACATTGTAAACTGCAGTGATGTGATTGCTGCTCTAATTTTCGAATGTTCTCTCCATTTTTTCTGGAAAAAATCTATATATCTCATTAAATAATTCGAATAATACGAAGACGACCGGAAGCAGGGTCCTCGTTGGGAGCTGGTCTCCGGGGTATTGGGCACGGTGTTCCTCTCTCGAGCCTTGGTCTCTTAAGTGTTTGTATGTGTTTAAAAACAAGAAATTGTGAGAAAAAAATTAAAAATGTGGTAAAAGCCATAAAAAGTGTGTTGTGAAGTGTTGATGTATGTTTATGTGGGGCCACTTTCTGAGTCAATGAGAGGCAAGTCTAACCGGTGTCGCCTGCAGGTTGTGTGGGAGCATGATTCATGGGCCCTCCGACTTGTAGAAGGTGAGTGTTGGATGGCGCCAACCACGCTCTAGTGGAGGATGCTCCACCTGGGGGTGAGCTGGTCGAGCTCGGTGAGGTGGGTGAAGTGCGGTGGGTCGGTTTCGACTGCGGCTTGCGAGGGTAGCATAGCCACGAAACCTAGCCAACTAATAGAAGGTATGTGTCGAACAAATTACCAAACCCCTTCTCAGGTTTCTCTCCAAATTTATGTTGTGATGTTTGATGTTTGATGAGTGTTGTGTTGCTTGGCAGTCGAGATGCCGGAACTATGCCTCGGGGGCAAAGCTAGTCCGGAGTGACTATGCGTAGGCGGGATTTACTGCGTCCGCCGGTCGGACGAGCAGCTTTCTTACTTTCTTGTCTAGATGGCACGTTGGCATGGTAGCATGTGCCAATCTTTGTGTGAATCAGCTCGAGAGCGGACCTGGTGCCGTGATGCGGTTCGTGACTGAGCAGGCTTGATGGAGAAGCGATGTTCCGCCCGTTCCGTTTCTGTAGGCCCCTAGACAGGGTGTCGATTATGTTCGACACTTTAGGAGGCACAAGCTGATCTATCGGGGCATAATGCATTTAACTTGATTGAGCTCGTAATGATGTAATTTGAGCTCTAAAAATTTAACTTATTTGCTGGGAGACAAGTTTTGATATGTACAGAGCGTTCCTGGTGGGGGTCTGAGCCGCGGATCCGGGTCTTGCTTTGTAAGCCGATGAGAAGCGAACCGCCCTGTCATATTCTCCGGGCCTCTAGGCAGAGTGCTGGACTCGTTTTGACACCTAAGGGGGCACTTTGTGACCCCCTTCAGGTGCAATGCCTTCGGCGTTTGAGGTAGACTATCTTGCGGGTGTCGATGGTGGTAGACTGAAACACGGAAGCCTAATTTAAGACCTCTAAGCTGTATGCCTAAAACCAACCATCCTGGGTGCCCAAAGGGGCTGTCGCATCCCCTCGAGGCTTGGCTAGCGGCAAGTAGCAGGATCCCTCTATGAAGTATGGCCTGTCCTTACGTAGTCAGGCCTGAACGGTTTCGTTGCAGTGATGGGTTGTCGGCTTGACAGTGTCGTTGTAAGTGACAGGCTTTGATGCGCGAGTTTCGCCTTGACTGGCCACTTGGTGGTCCGTTTCATGCTCTGTCGTAAGCGTGCGGCGGATCTTGGGGATCGAACTCGCCATAACAGTCTGTGGGACGAACAGAATCAGGCTGCAGCAGAGACTTTGTGAAGTTGTCGATTGTCGTTTGGCCTTGCGTGTCCCATGCGCAGCTGTTCCGACTGGCGGTTTGTTGTCGTTACGACGGAACATCCCTTGGTGCCTTGGTGGACTGGGGGTCGCCACGCGACCTCCTTCGAAGGACCGCATAGAGCCTCTCGGCTCCGCATCAGGAAACTTTTAGTTTTACCAAATATTTCTCGTGCACTAGTATTAATAAACCAATTTGGATGTTATTAATTAAGTATGCGTATTACGCTTACGAAGATCTTGACTGAGTTCGTTTGCCAGCTCGGTACACCTTCATGTTTCATGGTGGCTAGTTAAAGCTTTAAAACTAGAAAAAAAAATCTATCCAATTTTTTTTTTGGCTTAAATGTTACCCTTGTCACAAGGATTCCGGAGCATTTCATGTTTTGACTGTATCCTAAAAAAAGTCTGTGATATAGCAGTTGGAAATTCTAGGGTTGATGACAGTTTGAAATAAGACAACGTAATGAAAAAAAAAACAGGGATTATTTTATGAATGTGTTGAAGAAATCACGTGATTCACCAAAATCATATACATAAAACTACCTATTCGCATCTGTTAGCATCAAATTATCTCCAAACTTGGCGAAACTTGGTAAGGTATCGCCAAATTTGTAGACAAAAAATAAGTCTCCATAAATGATACCAAACTGGCTATATCTTACTAACTTTACAAAATTCTCATTCAAATTCAGTATTGACTATTCTTCACTAATCGGGTTCTTCGGATTTTAGATTGTGTTTTCGAGTAAATTTAGCTAAACTCTTAAAACCAAGATATCTGGAAGTAATCATTTCCTCCCGCTACAAGCCGGAAGAACTGTTTTCATATGTACTTCGCCTATAACAATTATCATACCCATTATTTTAATATGAATATCTAAGCAGAAAATTTAATAATTTAAAATGGGCAGAGAATTGCCTCCAGTTCGTTTTAAACACCGGTGTCAAGCCTTTTAAAATGGAACTTATACAAACATAGTAATACTATCATAGTTCTACTATCTTATTAACCAAGCGCAATATCTCATTTTTATTTCCTTCAAATCACGAAAGAAAACTTGGCTTTGTAATTAACTTTTTTTTATAAGTGCTGCTATCTACATTAGACTTGTTTCATAGAGTATTTAAATGAGTAAACATATTATAGAGTCTTACTGGAATTAGGTGGTTATGAAAAAAAAAGGTAATAAACAATGTTTTTTAACGCACTGCTTCTCCTTATTCCACACCCAATTTTAGTAACTAATATTTGGGGTGCATCCCTGTTCTCACATTTAAAATATTATTACTTTAATTCTTGTAATTCTAATTCATGTTTTTGACACAAGAAAACGATAAGAATACATCTTTGTTTTTTTAGAGTTTTTATCAGTGGCATTTCAGCACTCTTCTAATTAAAGTATGATTTTTAAGTTGTAGTAAACTAAGTCATTACAAAATCAGACCTAATGGCTTTTGCAGAGATTTATGTAGAGTAACATTCAGTAGGGAAGTACATGACACTTAAATTACAACTGTCTGGCTAGTTTTTGTATGTATTCAATATATACAATCGTACATTTTAGATATAAGTTGAATATATAATATACAGGATTCATCTGAAATGCTTCAAAAAATTAGGGGTACTTTTAACAAAAAATTAGGGGATGATAGTATTCACCAAGACGAACAAGAAATGCAATGAAACATGGGGTCGCAAGTGACGTTTAAAGGGTTAAAATAGCAAAACTAATAAAAATATTGAAATCTCGCATGCTGCTTTTCTGCAGAACTGGCTAGTAGCACAAAGCTGGTTTTCCTTCCACTTTATGCATATCCGGTCAGAAAGAGATAATAAAAACTTGGAAGAAAGCCAAATAAATCTGTGAGCAGGAATCCACGTATGCAGGATTCCTGATTCAAGCGTGTCCGCCAGTCGTTCATCCGTAGTTGTACTCGGCGTAATAATGTCCGTGGTCGACATTTTGAACAATTGTTGAAAAATATTTGTTTTTCTGGACATCACGAACTGTGTTGTACTTATTCTATGCAATAAATAATTTTCTGGAGTGTTTGTTTCTTGTCTCAGTTTGTCCATTTCCAGACGCATTTTCTCGATTTTCATCCTTTAAACGTCATTTGCGACCCCATGTGTCATTGCATTTTTTGATCGTCTTCATGAGTACCCTCTAAGATTCTTAGAGATTCCTCTAAGTTTTTTGAAGCAATTCAAATACACCCTGTATATCAATCTTTAGATAGAATACTGGATTTGTTATTTTTAAACATTCTTATACTTATTTTTCCATTTTGATAGGATATGGTATTTTAATACGTGTAAGTGCTCTCTACTCCTTTTTATGTTCTCTGTATTAAAAACCATCAAATGTACAAAAGATCAACGTTTACTTTTCTCAAAGATTCTAAGTTACAAGGACACAATTTTAACTCCTGGTAACATAATAAAGAAATTAGTAAAAGCTTCACAGCTGGAAAATATTCAATTTTTAAAAATATGTCTTCTTCATTTTTTTTTCTGTGATATTAAAAATTGAGATATAAAGATATTCTTTTCCTTATTTCTTTTCCCTTTTTAGATATTTTAGAGATTTCTTAATTTCTAACGAAACGCAGTTTTTTTTCTTTTCCTAAAGATGTTACAAATTCAACGCAAAGCAATTTTCCTGGATAGCACGAGATTTTCCTTTTTTCAAAAAGTGTAGAAAATTATTATTCAAGGACAGGTTTACACCGAAAGCCACAATATAGCAAACAATTATGTTATACTCGTACATGAATGTGATTAATGACTATGAGAAAAAATGATAGTGGGTTGAAATAACAGTTTTAAATACAGATGAAACAGCACCGAAAAACTGGCGATAAATCACAATTAGAAAAATAAAAGTTTGTTAAAAGAGTAAAAAAATAAAAAATAACATACATGACGCTTTCCACGTGTGGGACACGTGTTTACTTTGGCTGATGACGGCCTCTTAAAATTTCCATCCTAAAACGCGTCTTGTGTATTATTATGTATTTTATGGCGATTTTAACAAAGTTTTATTTTTCTAATTGTGATTTATTGCCAGTTTTTCGGTGCTGTTTCATCTGCATTTAAAATAGTTATTTCGATTAATATGCTCAACAACCACGTATGAGACCCGTGCTTTCTTTGACTGATGACGGGTTTTTAAATTTTCCATCTCAAAACGCGTCCTGTGTGCTATTTTGTATTTTATGGCAAAGTTTTATTTTGTCTAACTTTTTCAAATATTTTTTATCTCTCGAATTAATTAAAGTTTCATAAAAGTTAACGTATTAGCGTGAAATTTCAATAATTACTAAATTGAAAGCAAACCATGCAGTGAAATAGTGTTAAATTTGCAAATTTGGGGATATTTACTATATTCGCTTTTTTACTGAGTTTCATGAACTGATCTTAAAAAAGTATTTAAAAATTTTTTCGGAAGGTCTGTTAATAACGCAATTATTGCTAGCGTACTTATAGTAAAAAAAAATTTGAAATATTGATGCAATTATTTTCCTACATTACATTTATTTGCTTTCATTAAGAAAAAACAAAAACAAAAACAAAAAAAAATCTAGTTATATTTAAAAGGGTTTTAATTTTCTTTATTGAAATCATGTAAAATATGCGTTTGTCATTCAAAAATTATCTCAAAAGAACTTTGAAACGCAACTGGCACATTTTTAGTTTCATATGTCAAAACAACTTCTTTTCCTAAATATTTCAAATATTGTGAGCATAACCAGAAAAAACAATCTCTTTTGGTCTCTAATATGAAATAAACCAATTCAACTTGTCAAAGGATATATAAAACTCCTTCAATTAATGCATCTAATTCATCTATGGAATGCAAAGAATAATTGGAATTTTTCTCCTATGATAAGCAGCGCTGAAGTCAACTTTCATTTTCAAAAGTGTATAATCAGAAATATTCTGAGAATTTCTCCATTGACAGATTTTAGGAAAGAAATTCAATAACGCTATGCATAAAATTGTCTTGAGTTATTAATTCGAAATTATTTCTTGCAGAAAAGTAATTTGAAACAATATTCAATGATATGTTTAATATTCAAATGTTTATTTTCTGCATTTAAGGATTATGTAAAAGATATGCTAGGTACTTGTTTTATTGTCAAAGAAATTTACGACTATTTATTTTTGAAACAAATCTAATAGCTGCGTGTATTTTTATTAGCACTTATTGACATAGATATTTACTATACTCGCATTTTAAGTGAGATACATGAAACTTATCTTAGAAAAATATTTCAAAATTTTTTGGAAAGTCTGTTAATATCGCTATTATTGCAAACGTATTTAGAGAGAAAAATATGTTAAATGCTGCAAGTTCGGGTATATTTACTATACTCGCATTTTAAGTGAGATACATGAAACTTATCTTAGAAAAATATTTCAAGATTTTTCGGAGGGCCTGTTAATATCGCAATTATTGCAAACGTATTTAGAGTAAGAATAGTATGTTAAATTCTGCAAATTCGGGATATTTACTATGCTCACATTTTAAGAGATCCATGAAACTGATCTTAGAAAAATATTTCAAAATTTTTTGGAAGGCCTGTTAATATCGCAATTATTGCAAACATATTTAGAGAGAGAAATATGTTCAATGCTGCAAGTTCGGGGATATTTACTATAACCGCATTTTAAGTGAGATACATGAAACTAATCTTAGAAAAATATTTCAAGATTTTTCGAAGGGCCTGTTATATCGCAATTATTGCAAACGTATTTCGAGTAAGAATAGTATGTTAAATGCTGCAAATTCGGGGATATTACTATGCTCACATTTTAAGTAAGATCCATGAAACTTATCTTAGAAAAATATTTCAAAAATGTTTGGTTGGTTGTGTTTATGACGGCCAATTCATCAACACGTGGGATATAGGCCCTAGGAGGAGGAGTGCCCTTCGTGGGGGTCTTTCTAAGGGAACTTAACCCGTATTTACGCTTGGAAAACCAAGGTTCGAAGAAAACCACGAAAACTACAAACGATTAGGCCGACTGGCGCGATTGGGATCGAACCCAGCACCTGCCGTCTACCAGCTTCGAGAGCAGAACCTCTCGGCCACTGGTGGGGCTCAAAATGTTTTGGAAGGTCTGCTAATATCGCTATGATTGCAAACATATTTAGAGAGAAAAGTACGTTAAATGCTGCAAGTTCGGGGATATTTACTATACTCGCATTTTAAGTGAGAAATATGAAACTTATCTTTGAAAAATATTTCAAAATTTTTCGGAGGGCCTGTTTTATCGCAATTATTGCAAACGTATTTAGAGTAAGAAAAGTATGTTAAATGCTGCAAATTCGGGGATATTTACTATGCTCGCATTTTAAGTGAGATACATGAAACTTATCTTAGAAAAATATTTCAAAATTTTTCGGAGGGCCTATTAATATCGCAATTATTGCAAATGTATTTAGAGTAAGAAAAGTATATTAAATGCTGCTAATACGGGTATATTTACTATGCTCGCATTTTAAGTGAGATCCAAAAAACTGATCTTAGAAAAATATTTCAACATTTTTCGGAGGGTCTGTTAATATCGCAATTATTGCAAACATATTTGGAGTAAGAAAAATATTGTAATATTGATTCAATCCTATTCTTGCCTTAGAATTATTTATTTTTATTAAAAAAATCAACCTAATTATATTTAAAACGCTTTTAATTTTCTTTCATGAAAACATGTAAATTTTATGTTTCTCATTCAAAAACTAAGAACTTTCAAACGCAACGAGCACATTTTTAGCTTCATCTGTTAAAAGAAATTCAACAAACTTCTTTTACTAAAAAATTCTAATATTGCGAGTTCTTTCATAACTAGAAAAAAAAAAAAAAACAATATCTTTCGGTTCTCTAATATGAAATAAACCAAGTAATATTGATGCAGTTATATTCGCAGTGCAGTATATGATGCAGTATATAAAGCTGAGCGATCTCAGCCTTGCTTTTTCAAGCACGCTGTTCCTTTTTCCCTATCTTGAAATGAAGAAGAATCTCCCTAGTAGATTCGAAACAGCTGTTTGCTGCTTTCCATGTATTATTTGTGCATTTTAAACGTTGGTTTTTTTTTTTTTTTTTTTTTTTTTTTTTTTTTGCTTTTTAATATGTTCTATTTATTTTGTTAAAATATATTTCTTATAAATTAAAATGTTCATTATTTTCATAATAAAGGAAGGAATAAATTGACATTTTTCTATAAAATTTAACAATCTTTTTTTTTTCTCAAATGAAAATCAAATTTCAAAGTAATTGGTTAAGAGGAGCAAAGGGCCAACATAGTGAAAAAGTAGAGAAATTTTCCAGGCTGGGTGTCGTTCCATGTGGTTTAGTCGGTAGAACGTCAGTACGCCATACTGATGGCCCGGGTTCGAGTCACGGCATGGAGTCTTTTTCACTATGTTGGCCTTTGCGCCTCTTAAGCAATTACTTTGAAATTTGATTTTCATGTGAAATATTGTATTCAAGGCGAATGTTTCTTTCTGGAATAATTCCCATGTATCAATCTTTTTTTTTTCTTTTTATTACTGTTGCCAAGAAACTCACATCCCGGAATAATAATTTACCCCAAGCAGTTAATCTTGATTTGAAAGATTTTCATGTGCAAGAGGAAAATTAAATAAACAATAGACATGAATATACGTCTCCATATTGGAAATTAAACGAAAATACGAAAAGAAGATAAATTTAACCTCATATATCAAAAACAAAACGAATATGCTTTGATGTGGAAAAAAGGGCCTTGTGTTATGATATTAATTCTTAATTTTTTAAAAAAATTACCAATATCTCACGGTTTATCGTCTGCTCACGAATAACAGAAATGTTTAAATTTTAATCGAAAATTTGAATAAGAAAAAAACTTTTGAAAAGCAAATAGATAGCAAATGTCAAAATTATGCACCGAAAAATTATCTCTGTCGAAAATGACGTCATTGTATCGGAAAATAAATATTTTCATTCTTAAAAGCCAAAATATTAACTAGATTTCCTGAAAAAATATTTTTCGGCGAGTGTTACTTCCTAATGCAGCCTCATTTCAAAAAATATGAATGAAAATTATTTTATTTTTAAAAGGAAATTACTTTTTCGTTCATAAAACCTAAACTTTTAATATAATTGCGTCAATGTAAATTATTTTCTGTTCAGCGGTATTAAAAAATAAGGCTCGGAAATGTAAAAATCAATCTAAATTTACGATAACCACTAGCACAATGAAATAAAAGATACATATGGTAATTTAATGAGACCACGAGTGTTTCAGGCGGGGCGGAGCCCCCATGAAAAAATCTACTTTTTTATCTAAAAGAATACCAGAATTAGCAGATCATGAAAATTTCAGAATATCCTTACATAACGTTTTTAAATTAACACCTCTAATGCCTGAAAACTTCGTATTTTTTATTCTTATAAATAATTACGTAATTTCAAAACTTTAAATTGCGGTTTGCAGGGAGTTGAATATTCCCAAAAGTGTGATTAAAAATAATGACTTGCAGAGTTGACGTCGAGGCTTCTGATCTGCAGATTTACTAGTTATATTTAACAGGGTTTTAACAGGATTAATATTGTTTTTCTTTTCTTTAATAAAAACATGTAAAATATGCGTTTGTCATTCAAAATGAAACTCCAATGTCTCCAATGAACTTTCAAACGCAACTGGCACATGTTTTAGCTTCATATGTAAAATAACTTCATCAAACTTCTTTTCCTAAAAATTTCTAACATTGTGAGTCCTTGCATAACCAGAAAAAAAAATCCCTTTCGGTTCTCTAATATGAAGTAAACCAATTCAACTTGTCAAAAGAAATATAAAATTCGTTCAGTTAATGCATCTAATTCATCTATGGAATGCAAAGAATAACTGGAATTTTACTCCTTTGATAACCATCACTGAAGTCAACTTTCATTTTCAAAAGTATATAAACAGAAATATTGCGAGAATTTATCCATTGACAGATTTTAGGAAAGAAATTCAATAATTATGTGCGTAAAAGTGTCTTGATTTATTAATTTGAAATCATTTCTAGCAGAAAAGTAATTTGAAACAATATTCAATGGCAAGTTTAATACTGAAATATTTATTTCCTGCTTTTAAGTATTATGTAAAAGATATCAAAGTTTTTTCTTACGCAATTGTTTATTGTCAAATAATTTTGCTCTTGTTTATTAAGTAGCTTTCATTACAAAAAGCTACCTATTGCAGCCGTTCGGAAGAAAGTAATTCCGAAATCTTTTTTATATTTTCATCGATCATGACCCCCAGATACATATATATATACATATACATATACATAATAAATTTGAAATCACAAATGTATGAAGAAATTGATAAAGTTCTAAAGATGATTTAGAAATGAACATATAAAACCAGTATGCAAAATAAGAAACTATGAATGTATATATATATATATATATACAAAGATTATATATATATATATATATATATAATCTTTGTCACACCGAATCGCATAAATACGACAATCTGTCGTAGTCATGAAACGATTTGGATGTAACTTGGTGTGAACATAGTACATACATATGTCTCGACAGAGTTCGTTGGCCAGCTTCATCCGCCATCTTGTTTCAAAATGGCAGCCATTTAAATTTTTTTAATTGTTAAATTTAAAATGAGGTAAGAAAAATTAAAATTTGAAAAAAATTCTTTTCTTATGTATTTGATTTGATACAAAGATTCCGGAGCATTTTTTGCTACCTCTATATCTTCAAAAATGACTGAGTTATAGCACTTTGAATTTCTAGTGTGCCTGACATTTTGAAACGATCTGATATTTGTCACGCTATAACACGCGTATTTATGAACCAATTTGGATGTAACTTGAGTGTACATAGTACATACCAATGTCTCTACGGAGTTCGTTGGCCAACTTTATCCGCCATCTTGTTTCAAAATGGCAGCCATTTAAAAAAATTTAAATTTAAAATGAGGTTAAAAAAATAGAAATTGAAAAAGATTTGTATCTTATGTGTTTGACCATGGTACGAAGATTTCGGAGCATCTTCTGTTTCGCCTATATCTTAAAAAAATGGCTGAGTTATAGACCTTTGAATTTGTAGCATGGCTGATATTTTGAAACGATCCGTTTTTTTTTGTCACGCAATAACACGCGTATTTCATAACCGATTTGGATGTGACATGGCATGTGCATACTATATAGCAATGTCTCGACCTTTTCGTTGGCCAGCTTCATTCGCCATCTTGTTTCAAAATGGAGGCCATTTAATATTTTTTTTTTTAAATGTTAAATTTAAAATGAGGTAAGAAAAAATTAGAAATTGAAAAAAGTTTCTTTCTTTAGTGTTTGACCTTGATACAAGGATTCTGGAGCATTTTTGGTTTTGTCTTGAATGCTTGTGATATAGCAGTTTGAATTTCTAATGTGGGAGACATTTTGAAGAATCTGATTTCTTGACTGCGACATCACTCCGTATATATCGATCGATTCCGATGTGAGTGAGCATGTGCACAGGAATTATTAAGGTCTCGTCAAAGTTCATTGGTTAGCTTCACACATCATGTTGTTTTAAAATGACGGGCACTTCAAGTTATCGCCGAATTTGACTACCAAATATAAATCACTTTAAATAAAACCAGCTTGGATAAAGTTGACTAATTTCGTGAAATTCTCATTCATATTCAGTATTGACAAAAACTACTATTGACTATTCTACAATCGGGTACCACTAATTTGAGCTTCGTGTGTTTTAATAATATAAGCTGACTTTTATAAAATAAGGAATATGAAAGCTACCTCTTCCTCCCGGCACTGGCCGAAAAGGCTTTTTTTAAACAAATCCAAAAGCTGTGTATTTTTGTTATCACTTTACAAAATAACTGGAAAGTGTTTACGAATTTGGTTTCTCTACCCGTCTGGCCGTTTGTCTTTCTTTTCACGCACTAGTTCACGTATATGCACTCGGATTTTCATGTAATTGATATATGGTAATATTTTTTTTTTTCCATGGCGTGTTCGGTACTGAATATGAAGATTGCAGCATTAATAGTTCATTTACAGGTGCGCTCAAAAGAATTCAGTTGTATTATGGTCAATGGGGAAAAATAGTTTTTACTACATTTTAATGATATTACGCTATTCCAAATGTATTGAAAATGATATAAATCATTAAATTTCACTTCAGTATGATTACTATAGAATAGAGCTTTCGGTACAGATGTCATATTCGCCCCATATTGGCGCGATTTTTTCTGTCGCCAATATCATATAGGCAACAGGTACTTAACTTGCGCCAAAGTGTCGTTATTTTGCTTGATGTGGTAACCCGGATTATGTTGTTTATGCTGTTGATGTTTTCGCCAAATTGGCAACCGAAAAAAATCGCTCCAATATGGAGCGAATATGACATCTGTACCGAGCTTTCATAGCATTTATCGTTTATTGACAGGGACTCACAAAAAGTATCTGTTATAGTACTGTCTGAGCAATAATTGCTGGAAGTGTGTTTTCGATTTCGGTATGTGATTTTAAATTTAACTATTTTTTTGCATGTTACTCATTTTTTATAAATTTTATACCTCGTATACAGGGCTGCACAAAGGAATTCACGTATCATTATCCTTATTAATGGAATTTGCTAAAGGGGAATTTTTAACTGTGGTATGAATTTTCTAACAGAAATCATTTTCTGAATGCATTTGATTTATAGAGACAAATGTATATATGATATACAGAGCTGCTCAAAGAATTTGAATAATTTTTCGACTGTAGATGGAAATTGCTGAAATTGGGTTTTCAAATGTGTTATGCGTTTCCAAATGGTTCAATTAGACACCTAATTTCAACTTGTTAAACTGTGAAGTTTTGTTACAGCATTTTGTATGTGTTGGAAAGTGTTTTATAATCTATGCTTGATGTATGATTTTTTCTTTCTTATTGAGTATTCTCTTCACAGCTATGAAATTCTAAAGTATGCTATATAAAATAAATATATCCGTGTATTTTATGAATTTTTTATAATTTATTTATCAGTCTTCAACTATGAATTTTGTAATAGATTAATTCTAACACAATTATTCTAATTGGTAAATAAATCATATCAGATGTAAATTTCCAACTGGGCGAAAAATGTCCGGACCAGGATTCGAACAGGTATCTCTTGGCTGAAGCCGCAAATGCTCTACCTTCTGAACTATCCCGGACGAATCTGGTCTAACTTTTTCACCCAGCTAATCTTACTGATTATAGCATCTGGTCTGAAATCTGGTTCAGCTCAACAGAATAAATCGCAGGTAATGAAACTCCAGAAATCGCTAGATACGTAATTACACTAGATTAATTCTAACACAATTATTCTAATTGGTAAATAAATCATATCAGATCTAAATTTCCATCTTGGCGAAAAATGTCCGGACTAGGTTCTGTCCCTGGTTCGTCCGGGATAGCTCAGAAGGTAGATCATTGGCCGCTTCAGCCAAGAGATCCCTGGTTCGAATCCTGGTCCGGACATGTTTCGTCCAGTTGGAAATTTACATCTGATATGAATTTTTTTTTATTGAATGTTTTTTTTACTTCGAGAGCTTTTACTGGAAAAGGATTTCTTCTGAGGTCAAAAAAGAAAAACATTGTGCGGAACTATTTGAATGCAATAGAGGGTAAAGACAGCTAACCAGAGTTAGCATTAGTTTTTAGTTTTCAAATTTGAAATTCTGGTATATTGTTCAGTGATTGTAAAAACTATTTTTAGGTACATTCGTAACTATATAAATACGTAGCACCTATAGTCGTCGTTCCGCCCGTCTGTCTGTCTGTCTGCCTGTTCGTCCGCATATGACCAAGCAAAAGCTATTTAACCGAACGGTCGAAATTTTAAATATATAATTGTTGCAAAATTTTGTCGAGCCGTTTCAAATTTTATGAAAATCGGATGTATAGTTACAGGGACAGTCAAAAGTTTTCCGTTGCATTACGGACAATGGGGGAAAATTTATTTCAAGTGCATTTTAATGATGTTGCAACCTTTCGAACGGAATGGAATTGATATGCACTTATTGAAGTGCACTAAAATATACATTAAGTACGATATGCGGTGCAAAAAATATTTATAAAACTAGTTATAGTGGGAACGCACCTCATTTGCCACGTTTGACGTGCAATTTCCAACTTGTTTTTTTATTGCAACGAACTACACTTTCATCTTCTTCATCAAAAATGTAGTTAATTACAGCCAAACTACCTGTTTTAAAACGTAGCGATTACAAATTACTTTTCAAAAGTAGTCGCTACTTCGGTACTTTCATATTTTGACAATGGATTAAATTTAAATTCAAAATTGAGGACACAGATTAAGTAATACAGGGCAATTCCACAGAAAATCATCATTTTTGAGGGCGGAATAAAAATTATAATGTGTTTAATTTAAGGAAATGATTGGAAAACTTGATATTTTTATATTCTGTAATAAAATCCTAATAAAAAGCATTGTATATTACTGTTTAGAAACTAAGTTAAGTACCATTATTGTCTTTGTTAAGTCATAATATTACGTCAGTTACACAATAAAAGTTAGGTCAGTTACACCTGTAAATGCCATTCTTTTCTTTTTTATTATTCAGAAATTAATTAAAAAAGTTACTGTTATAATTTGGAATTACTTATTGTTGTTGAGAACATTAAATCATTTTTTAACGGGATAGTTTTGACAATTTTTACATTTCAATGAAGGTAGAAAAAATGTTTGTATATTATATGTTACGTCAGTTACAGAATTTTGAATTGCAATTTTTAAGGCTAAAAGAGAGATTGAAATAATCTGCAGGTATTTGGGTATTAAGCCCTTAATAAGAAACATTCTAAATTGTAAAAAGTTTTCCTAACTTTATTAGTAAATTTTCTACACAGTTTTGAAAACAAAATTCGATGATAAAATGCTACGTCAGTTACGATGGAATTTCCCTACAGTGACGTCTCGTTGCACCGAATTTTCCATACTGAAATCAAGCCAAATGCTTCAAAATGTAAAGAGAGATAACATGCAATAAAATTGTTTGTGTTTGTCTACAAAATTTGCACAACCAGACGCTGCATACATTTCATTTAGTACTCTGACAGCAAATATAGCACCGAAGCATAAACATACCGTTGACTCATATATTTAACATTTTTAGTGCAACTATAAGGTCTTAAATGTATTCTAATATATAATGAATAATAAATTCATCTATGGAATGCAAAGAAACTTGGAATTTTTCTTCTTTGATAACCGTCGCTGAAGTCAACTTTCAATTTTCAAAAGTATATAAAAAAAATGTGCATAAAACCAGAAAGATCTAATAACTGGTACATAAACAAATTTTACTAGCAATTTGTTTTTTTCTTTGTATCTTGCGACTTTGGTTTGGCGACTTCAAAGGAAAAATCTATAACTTCATACGATGTGTTGCTAAGTTTTGCTGCCGAGATTTGTAAATTATTGAGTAGAATACATTTGCACATTGAAGTAAGTTATTATCACGTGATTTGTAGGATTGTAAATTTTTTCCCCCTAAAGAAGCGTTAAAGTAGCTTCAGTGCTCGTTACATACTACTTAGTTTTGTATTGTTCTACTGGCTACATTGCGCTGTTCAAACTGTAGCGAACTACAAAACAAACTGCTGGAAAAAGTATCGACAGCTGTAACTTCGCTTTTGTTTTTCAGACTACTGTACAATCGGATTTGAAAAAGTATTCTTTACAATGTTTTCTTTTTTCTGTTTTTTTTTTAATCCAAGGTAAGGTATACTTTCAGGTTTTCCTACAATAATAAAATCTGTGCTTCCAATGCCAGAAAATTCTAGCTAACATGAAAAACTTGCTAAACATTAAACCATAGAGAAGTTTGTTTTCTGGCTTTTTTCAACTCTGCTTCACATTGCTCTTTGTAATTCGATTTAGAATTATGTAAAAATAAGCCAACAATGAGAAAAAGATTTTAATAACTAGCGCTTATTTTAAAGAAGTTGAATATAATAAATGTGAATGTATACATGACATTTCTTTCATCTTGTTTCGCTACTCGCATTTAAAACCTGGAATTTAGGCAAAATGTTGGCCCGCAAATATGCAAGATAACTTAAGGTCAACTCTCTAAATCGATGATGGTAGTTTTATTTCCTTGAATTTTAGTCAAGAAATATAAAAATATTAATTACAACAAAATCATTATTTCCCGCAATCTATAACGAATTTTATTATACTAATTAAATTCGTAAAATATATTATATGAATTTTAAAAAGTTCACTGTTTTACTTAAAAGGTGACTAAAATAATAAAAGAGATGTTACAAGTTCAAAAATATACATTTTATTTAAAACTTCTTAGTATTTTCAAGCTTTTCCAATCTCTTTATCAAAGAATATTTTAATAATTAATTGCTTTTTATTTATACAAATACATCACTTTGTTTTGAAAATGAGAGAGCATATAATTATTACAGTTGAAAGTAGAAGTAGCAGTTTCTTGGATTGAATTTAATTAGAGAAAATATAATATTATTATTAACTGCTGTTCCATTTATTTTATCACTCTGTTCTCATACGTCACTTTTTAAATGCATAGCTGGACAATCGATGTAGCAGTGTTTCACATTAAATTTGGTTAGAAGAAAATATTTAACTGCCGCACCACAAACTTTAATACGTCACTTTTCTCAAGTTTTCATGATTTATTTTCAGGATACTAAACCATAAATTAGGTACATTCTACGATGGGGCGTCGTTACATACATGATTTCATAAGTATTGTGCAAGTAACTTATTAAAGTTTATGGTACGACAGTTAAATATTTTCTTCTAACCAAATTTAATCTGAAATACTGCCACTTCGACTGTCCAGCTACACATTTTAAAAGGAAAGTGACGTGTAAAGAGAAAGTGATAAAATAAATGGAGCTGCAGTTAATAATAATATATATTTTCTCTCATTAAGTTCAATCCAAGAAACTGCTACTTCTACTTTCAACTCTAATTATTATTGGCTCTCTCATTTTCAAAACGAAGTGACGTATTTGTAGAAATAAACAGCAATTAGTTATTAAAATATTCTCTGATGAAGAGCTTGGACAAGCTTGAAAGTACTAGGAAGTTTTATATAACATGTATATTTTTTAGTTTGTAACATCTCTTATGATATTATTCAAGAAATTCGTTTTTCCCGTTTTATGGCTTTCGGTAGACACTCATTTGAACGTCACTTACGTTAAAATTGTCTATAAAGTATCAAATAATGCTTATTAGATTTTTGAAGGTCATTTAATGTGATATTCGCTTTGATCATCTCGCGCATATCTAATTTTTTTCTTCTCTTAAAAATTGGACTTATTTAACGTAATTTATTGAATAACTTTTATTGAATCCATTTAGTACAATGTCAGTAAGATCAGGTTCAAACACCAGTTTAGGTAGAATAAGTTACGATAAGCAATTTTGGAAAGGAAACTATAATCACAATTCATTTATACAGAGCGTCTCACTCCAAACAGAACTGAAATATTAGTGGTAATTTTAAAAATTGTAAATGAATTTTAAAAAGTTTTCAGAAGAAGAAAGACTTTCCTTTGTGAAAAATCAAACGATATCAAAAGACATTGAACACCGTCCTCATCCAAATAGCGCTTCGTTAAACATATTTTTTTTTTTTTTTTTGAAAATGTAGAAATTCTGATTAGATATGATGTCATTAATCAAAATGCCGTATTCTTCTAGCACTTGTCGTAATGGCATCAGGTTTCACATAAAGCAATTTAAGTCTTTTGAAACTTTTCTTAAAGTACTTTCATAACTGTTAAAATTAAGAACTAAAACCTGGGTTCATATTGGGGTTAAACACGCAGACCTTTTGATTGATTAAACAGATTAGTTTCTTGTACAAAAGTGTGATTAGCAACCTTAATTTCCTGTACAAATATTGTTATAGACAGCGTATCTACATTCTCCAAGGTTTATACGTGTACTTAAAAAGTGAGGAAGGATTGTACTTTGTGCCGATATATTAAGAAAAATAACAACGTATAAAGGCACAAATAAAATATGTTTAAAAGCATACAGCTATTTCAAAACCTCTAAGGTTTCCTCATCAGTGCTTAAAATAAAAGTTAAATTAAAACTAAAGCATTGTGTAAGCCCCCCCCCTTTTTTTACACAATGCTTTAGTTTTAATTTAACTTTTATTTTAAGCAGTGATGAGGAAACCTTAGAGGTTTTGAAACAGCTGTATGCTTTTAAACATATTTTATTTGTGCCTTTATACGTTGTTCTTTTTCTTAATTATACGTGTACTTTTGGACACCTTGTATGTACTTTCCAAAAGTCACATAATTAGTTGTTGCCTTCAAAAATGGGGAAACATTTAAAGTATTATTCCTTATATTCATTAAGATATCATGCATTTTTTAATTCAATGGAATATAAACATACATTTAAATGCAGTATTTATGACAGCATTCTGAAGAAACGGGATAACCAATATAAATTATAAGGCTAGTAAATAAAAAAAAAATTTGAAGATTTTTTCGTAATATTTTCACAAATGTAGCTTTTCGGGTTCATATTTTTATTTATTTTCAAGTATATGTGTGTGAGTGCGAATGAAATAAGGAAGACAGAGTCAGATGGCTATGGGAATCTTTCCCACAAAATATATTTATAATATCCTTATTATTATTTACATACATTTGAACCATATACAGAACTCTTTTGTTAAACCATCCATAATATATGGATGTTATTATATTCACTAGTAGACAAATAAATTTATATAACAGTTCAGATCGATTTATGGCAAAAACATAGATATCTATGAAAGCTGAATTTATGTTTTTTGTATCATTTGCAATCTTCATATAATAATTTTAAGAATTACATCACAGAGATCTCAGAAGTGGCATGTCACTTCTTCGCCTCTTTTTAGGCTTGTGGAGTCTTTGGCGACAGGTACGTGCACACAAATTGGAATGTACTTGACGGCTTATACGAACATCATACAGAACACAATAATGCAACAAAAATATGCAGTCCCTTATGGACAGAGAATTTAAGGTATTAAAAATCATGACATATAACTGACATGTTACAAAAAAACTGTTTCACTAAATACAGTACAAATGCATGCTGCGTGTTTCAATAAATCATCATATTAGGTTGAGCAAAAAGTTATGGGAAATTTTTAATCTAATAGTTACCAGAATTTGTATCGTATATAGAAGTGGTATATCTATAGGAGTTCAGGAATTTTGGCTTCAAAATGCCTATTGAACAGTATGATTTGCGTGTGTTGATCCGTCATTATTGGAGAAAATGTCTAACGACTCTGAAAACGTCGATGAGATTAATGAGAGTGAAGGTGCTGGTACGACAACAAACTTCGTATTTCCAGCCAGTGTTGCCAGATTGGGGACTTTTTAAATTCAGATTTTTTGATTATCACCGCTTTGTTAAAATAGTATAGTTTGCTTTATTTTTCAGAATTTTTAATCGATTTTAAATATACCGAATATTTCTGTTTCAAAAAAAGCGGTGACAATCAACAATCTGGGGACAAAAATGTCCCCAATCTGGCAACACATCTTCCAGCAAATCCGGAATCTTGCAGAAAGTCGTGGACTATGATGATCTCTACTTTGAAGAATAGTCCTTGCTGCTTTCGTTGTTAATTTGCACATAACAACGCAACTTTCACAAATTTTCCAGACTTTTTGCTCAACCTAGTATTTAAAAGAACAGGTACTAAAATAATTTTAACATGAAATTAAGTTTTTAAAAAGCTTTTAGTCATGTCTTCGTATTAGGTAAGAAAATTTGTAGTAAACAACTGTATGGTGATATAAATATTTTTTGCTTTAATGTATAAAAACGAATTAGGATAACAGCCAAGCCTTTTAAATTTAATCTTAAGATTTTCTGCAAAATGTTTTTAAAATGAAAGTTTATTGCATAACATTTTGCATAATGCGTAGAAAAAAGGTGATTCTTTGTAAGATATTTTTTGTTTTAACCAAATAATCCTAAATGAAAATGAAATGTGATAATTTCACAAATTTAAAATAATAAAATTAATGCAGCAAATATTTTGAGAGGGTGGATTGTTTTCTTTTTGTGTGCGTGTGCGTTTGTGCAGAAGGGAGTACATACACAGGGTAAACTTATAAGGAACAATTGTATAATTTAAAAAAAAAATTTTAAAGTAAATGTATTTCAAAATGACATAAAATGTAATGAAAATTACTGTCTTGTCTATCAAAAGTAATTGATGGTCGTGTTTTTCGTAATAATTAGTAAAAAAGGGAAAAATAAAAATATATATTTGCATAACAAATAATACAATTGAAGAGCTAAGTGCAAGAATATGTTAAGTAGCAAAAATTACATTTGAAGAAATTTGAAGTGAAAGTATTTGCTTTAAATTTTAATGATTTATTTTCTATTTGATACCATGTGTTTAAAATATTAACAGGTATGGTGCTAAACTCTCTCAGTAAAACTTATTCATATTTATTTTTCAAATATGAAAAATTATTAATATTATTGACATTATTAAATATTAAAATATTAAATATTAACGAATAATGTCTTAAATCTTCAAGATTAAATAGAATCTTAGTATTTTAGCTTCACCATGTGATAGGATACCTCATAACGCTTTCATCCATATTTTTTTTTTTTTTTTTTTTTTTTTTTTTAATGTGACATAACATGTTCATCCAGTCAGCTCTTCAATAAAGAATCAATCACTAAAATAAGATGAATGCAGATTTTGCAAAATGTATTCCAAATGCATTTATTGAAATACAAGGTATAGTTGTAAAAAGAAACTGGCAAAAATACTTGGAAAATCCATTGTTTACCCATCCACATTATTTTTAATCTTACTATTTAGAATGTTTTACCTTCAATTTTATGTGTTTCTTTTCGAATCACGAATTTAGTTACAAAAAATTATAAAAGCCATGGACTGTGAATATGGTGCTGAAATTGTTAACAGCATACTACTTATCAATAATCTCCATGGTAACCAACGTGGTGACTTTATTTGGCAATTTAAAAAAACAAAAAATTATACATAATACACAGGTGACACAATTGCGTGCATTTCATTAGCTTTCTGTTTCAGAAAATAACTTGCTGTTGACGTAACATTTAGAAATTTACAAGCTTTTCTTTTGTCTGTTACTTTTATGTTTTAAAAAAGGGAAAATCAAAACATAGTTAAAGGTTGTCTGATTTACATATTTTTCCTCACATTTAACAAATAAATATACAATCTAGAAATAGCGTTAGAAAAGGCACATCAGTTGGACAAAAATAATTTTGAAAAAAGAAACAGAAGTGACGTTAGAATAAAATAATCTGTTACATATTAAATTTTATTTTTTTTATAAACATTTTCAAATACTATTGTTTTTAGAAGGATTAAGATTTTGTTATAAATTATTATTCAAAACCATTTAATATAGCTTGTTCAACTCCTTTAAATTTTCGTTAATATTAATAAAAATATTATAGAAAAAAACCGACTTTTTTAAAAATTTAACGCGTGCTTGCTAAACAGAGAAGAACACAAATCATGATTACTTAATTTTAAAATTAATAAATAAAACTTTGATTAACCCATGTGCGTCATTAGCGTTCATTTCAAGAATTTCTTTTTTATTCAGAAACTCCGAAAGAAGAACTTTCACTTTATATAACCACTTCTGTCATTAAATAAAGCAAAAATTACTATTCAGAATTTCTGCTGTTAATTAAAGTTTTTTAATAAAATCTTGAAATGCAAATTCCCTTTTATGCGAATCTGATAAGTTTTTTCTTATATACCGAAATGTTTATGAAACTGATTCAACCTCAAAAAGAATTCGAAACACAGATGCGAATAAAGCTGAATTACCAAACTGTGCAGGTAAAGAGTTTTTAGAAGGCATTTTTGGTGTATAATTTTAAAGGGCCGGCAAAATTGCTATGTAGTAGATCTAGTAAAAACGGTATCTTTATGGCCAAAGTAAGCCTTATTATTTTATAGAACTGTCACTGAAATTGCCGTACCAGTTTTATAAAATGAATAGGCAGATATAACATATTACAACTTTGGTGCACTTTAATGGTGAAAGAACTGTTAAAGAAAATTTGAAGCATGACTTAAAGATGTTCAGTAGAACACGGTTATAACACTGTTTAATATACCGCTGAATAAGGTATAACGCGAAAGGTAATCAGATTATTTCCTTTGCCATTAGTAATTCCGGAGATCAACAAAATCTCTTCACAAGCACAGAGAATATATTGTTAATGCATCTAAGATAAAAATTGAATTTGATATCATTAAACTTATATAATAGTATATATAATAGTAATAATAATAATAATAATAATAATAATAATAGTAATAATAATAATAATAATAAAAATAATAACATTAACAACAACAACAACAACAATAATAATAATAATAATAATAATAATAATAATAATAATAATAATAATAATAATAAGACGTACTGGAACTGAATAATTTAGTGATATCAATAGGAATTTTTTCTCGGAGCTTTGTTAAATGTTATGAATATTTCAAGCAATATACTTTATAACATTCCAAGGCTTTAACTGAAAAATAATAAATTATTTATTTAGATATTTTAATGAATTCGTCTATATAATAACATATACCACATATAAGTTCTATTTGTTCCTTTCATCTTATTTTATTCAACAAGCATATTTTAAAAATAGCTTGATGTTTTGCATTTTTTTCGAAACGTTTTATTTCATAAATATATAAATAAATAAAAGTATAATTAGTATTTTTATCATTATGTTCAGTTTTATTCACAGTTTGATGATAATGAGTTTTTACCTTCCTTGTGTTTTAAAAATGATGTCTGAGCTTATGCAAAGCTAGAAAACTCTTTACGCTCACATGAACTACCTATATGGAAGCAAACAACTGTGTTATACTGCATTCCGTGTACTATGCACTTGGAGATTGCTAAAGTGTCCTGCGTTAATGTGGCTTTGGGATTTTACGCAGGGCCGATATTAGCCCCCTTCAATAAGCCCCTCCCTCATATTATATTAGCCCAAACTCATATTCTCTGGATGAAAAGTTAATTTCCCTTTAAAAATCATATTTAATCTGAAAGAAAATCTACGCACTAATTAAAGGCCCTGAAAATTGTATAACTATTAATTTCATGAATATTTTATGCATACATAAGATTTATTTATCGAAAGTCAAATTAAAGTGCAGTTCATGGGTTACATGTTCGATGAAGTCTGTGTAATTGAATAGCATCCTTTAATTTAGTTTTCCGTTTTATTTTTGCACATTTTGTGAAAGAATGAATAAGGATATGCCAACTTAGCAGTACACTAAAAGCCTCCTTAGCCTTAATATATGTTATTCGCCTGGGTGTTCTGTAACATGATTAATCAACCATTAGTCATGCACTTATAAAGAATTTTATTGAACATGGTGCCTGGTTTGTTGAATTAACTGTCTGGATAATGTATGCAGATTTGAACGATATGTTATTTTATGGGGTGGGGGGGTGGGGTGGGGGGGTTATGTTTGTTATTTCTGTTTTGAAGACAGACTGACTTGTCGTATGAGAAGGATACAAATTGGATTCGGGGTTATAAAGCCAAAGTTTCTAAAATCGCATACACTGAGATTCGGCTCCAGTACAACGACAGTTAGACCCACAACTATCGGAGTATTTCATCACAGTTCATGTGTATTAACAGTAAGTTTATAAGTGCTATTTCTGAGTGATATTCATGAGTAGTGTTTCACTTTTTTGTTTCTTTTAATTCAACCCTCTTTTTTATGCTAATTTAATAACAATTAATTTAATGGGTACAACTTGGTTATCCCGTCGACCAAAAATCCATCGCCAAACTAAAAGATAAAATGCCAATAATGGTTGACCGTAAATGTCACATTTAGTTGACTTTAAGCAAGTTACACGTGTTTACGTCACCAAGTGACTTTCATTGCACCGTTTTATTTGTATTTTTATTAATGTTATACCAATGTATTTGTTCTTTAGTCATTTAAAATAAAAGTTATGTCAATTTGTATAATTTGGCGAGTGGTTTGGCGTTTTATATAATTTGACAAAACTAGTCGACGGGATAACTAAGTACAGTGAAACCTCTCTGTACGACCACCTCCATTAAGCGACCACCTCCCTGATCGGTCATTTTTTCTTCGAACGAAATTTATTCCCACAGGCTCAATATTAATTTTACCTCCATTCAGAGACCAACCCAGTTAAACTCCCTCCATGAGCGACCCATTTCTTTGTAGAAAATGATACAAATTCCGTTTTTTCCTGAACGCTTGAAGAAGGTTTTATTAGAAAAATAATTCTGGAAGATGAATTATTCATTAAACTTCTGAATTATGTTTAGATTTTCTTTTATTCCAGTAACTTTTAAGTGTTTAACATTTAAACACTTCGAACATCTTTAACGTCTATAAACACTTTGTGCCTTTTAGGGCAATGAATTTAACTCTGATGGCAAATTAAGAATGACGGTCCATAAACTCCCCTGCCCTATTCTGTTAGGAAACTCTCAAAGAAATAGATATATTAATGAAATCGTCATTATTTGTTCCCGTCCAAAAAATAAAATAAAATAAAATAAAAAATAAGTAAATGCATTTATTTACTGAACTTCGAGAGGACTTGGAAATAAAAGTTATGAAAGATAAAACCGTAAAGTCAATGCAAACGTCAATATATTCATTTCTTTTAAACACTGAAGTAATGAACTTTGTAATTAACTTTTATTTTGATACTTAAATTTTTATTTTATTTTTCCTAATGTGAAAAGTAAATTTTAGTGACATTAATTATTACCATTTTTAACAATTAAAATCCAGATTTAAACATGACCTCCATTAAGAGACCACCTTTCGGAGCTACCAATTTTTATTGGAATGGAACGTGGTCGCTTTAAGATGGTTTTACTGTAGTACCATTTAATGCAAATGTGATACACATCTTTTTCCATGTTCAGGATATTTTATTTTTCCATGTAACATTTATAAACAGTCAAAAACTCAGGTTTGACTTGGACTTTAATCATTACAGCCACGTTATATCCAGCTTCTATTCTATTATAAAAGAATAAAACATGATAATGTCGCACTTAAGACAGCAGCATTAAAATGACGAATCCACAAGCAAATAAATATCACAAGTCGAATAAATTAAAGTTAGGAACTATCTGAAACTCGCCATTTTACATTGGTATGTATATTTTATGAATATATGTTCACTTCTCTGCATATTAAATTCACACACTTAATGTTCCAAAGAGCAATATCATCTATTGTATATACCCATTAAAATGAAATGGGTCAGTTAAAACTTATGTTAAGAATAGAAAAAGACAAAAGTGGTATAACATGCAATAAATTAAAATTCACATGCCATCAATCCGTATTTGCCTTATTGAATTTAAACTGTTAAGAATTGTAGAAAATATAATATTTATAAACACACTTTAAATATGAAAATTATCTCTCATGTAATTACAAGTTGTCGCAAATTGAAGTAATCATATATTCAAGAAGGCTACGGCAAAAACTGTTAATAAAAAAATCCAGGGATTTGAGGAAACTCGTAAGAACATTCTGGGAATTTTTTTCAAGAGAAAAAAAATCAGGGAGAATATATAAGATAAAGTTCACAATTTTCTCGTCTAATTAGGAAAAACCATGTGTTAAAAATGAAGGACAGGTTATCTATTACCATCTAAAAATCGTAACATAGCGCATTCTGTGTTTGTTGTGTATATGTGTCGGAATGTTATGCACGTGTTGTGCTATGTTTTTTCTTTCAGATCGGACAAAAATCTTATAAATTAATGCTAGACAAAGTCATTGAGTGCGTACTTTGGTACTTGTCTGTTATAAGGGGCGGTATTTAAAGAAAAGCTTAGCGCAAACCAAGCTTAAGAAAGTGACATTTGTTCACAAACGATATAAACAGGTAAGAAAACAAACCAGATGAAATTTCATGCTTTTCTTTATATGTATATATATTATATATATATATATATACAGACATATTATAATATGTATTACATGATATATACATTATATATCATTATTGTTTTTTATATACAAATTACATCTGTTTGTATATAATAACAGATAAATAGATTCTACATGTTAAATAATTTGTATAAATATTGAAGACAAAATGTTTGTGTATATGAGAGGCCTGAAAATATGTTGTCAAATTTCTTTCTCTCCCCAAGAGCATTTTCTCTATATCCCCAATGCCCATTTAACAGAAACGTATAATTTTTCTTCTAGAAAATGCCTCTTTACAAGTTCCATATTTCACGATTTTCTGCTAACTAGTTCTTGCTGTAGCCCTCTCAGAAATGTGCAGTTTTATTTGAATAGCTTGTCGATTCTAATATCAATATTATAATACAAAACAACAATTATGACTAGAAGTAAAATCACACAAATAATGTCCTTTTAAAAACACATATAGACTCATGTGCACGTCCCTGGATGGTACAAAATAATGGTAGACAGTTTTGATATATTGTTTGTGTTTTAGAGCTTTCTCAAAAAAGCTCATCTGATGATTCAATACTCTAGGCACTGAGAGATACTTAGGAAAAGTCATCTCCATTTTAAGATTTCTAGAAAATATGTTTTGCTCAAGTAATTTGTTGATTACAAAAACTGTCACCGAAGAAGCAGTAAACACAACATAAAAATGGCAACAAGGTTTGTAAAAGTAATCCTTATTTGTGAAGATGTATCGACGGAACTGCCGTTCAGTAGACTGTCACATAAACCTGCAATGAAAATAACTTATTATATTAATATTAATATAGATATTCAGTTGTATTTAGGTAAATGTAATAACATCATATGATATTTTTAAAAAATGAATCTTTTCTGAAATGTCATTTACAAGCATACCTACACTATAAAAAAAATTATAAAGTTACTAAGAATCTTCTAGGAAATTGGATTCTTAGAACGTTTTATGTAACTGAAAAAAAAAAAATCATGTAATATCCTCTTGTTACAGATAAAATTTTAGTAAGCATGCAGATTTATATAGCTTTACATCTGTAGAATTACAACTTTTTTTTTTCTACTGTGTGTTAATTTACGAAAATATAATATTACTACGAACGAAAATATAGAATGACCTCTTCCGAGTTAACAATGATTCTAAAAAGAGTTTTTTTTTTATCATTAGTAACCTAAGAAACTGATCTATTTTCTAGATTTAATTAATCATTTGCAAAAACAAAGTTTCTTTAGCTGCCACTGGTATTCGAAAATGTCTCCAAAGAGTTTTTATAGTATATTAACCAGTTCTTCTCATCCGTATTTAAGGATGCTATTAATTTTCAATTAAACATTTTCAGCTTATAAGTTAATTTTACACAAGCAAGAGTAGCAAAATAACATTTTAATGTTAATGCCTTTAATTTATCGTATTTCTCTGTAAAACGTTATTCTTGAACATGAAAATGTTTACTCGAATGTTGATAACATCCGAAAATCTTATATTCCGGGTGAAGAAAACTGATGCACTATAAAAGTTTCTGTAAAACGTTTTCGAAAATGACCACAAAGAGAAACTTGGCAAACTTAATGGCAAAATTTTATTTGTTCCTGGGATTTTTCGTCATGAAAATGTTTACTTGTAGGGTTCGTACGGGTACTTGAATTTCCAGATTAAGAAAATCTTCGGTAAAAGTATTTTCTTATGAAAAATCTCTGCTTAAATAAGGCGAAATTTCGTCCGCTTAAACTAGGTTTATTTTTCTATAAAAAATATATTGATATTTGGGATTGAAAATAACGGTACCAGTACGAACCTTGACTTGAAAGTTGATAGCATCAAAAAATATTATATTCCAGGTGAACAAAACGGATGCACTATAAAAGCTTCTGGAATACGTTTTCGAAAATTATCACAAAAAGAAACTTTAATCGCAAAAATTTATTTATTCCGGGGTTTTTGAGCATGAAAATGTTTACTTGAAATTTGATAGCATTCGAAAGTCTTATATTCCGGGTGAATAAAATTGATCTGGAAAACGTTTTAGAAAATTATCACAAAAAGAAACTTTAACCGCAAAAATATATTTGTTCCTAGGGTTTTTGAGCATAAAAATGTTTACTTGAAGTTGATAGCATTCGAAAATCTTATATTCCGGGTGAATAAAACTGATGCACTGAAGCTTAGGAAAAAACTTTTTCGAAAATTATCCCAAAAAGAAACTTTAAACTCAAAAATATATTTATTCCTGGATTTTTGAGCATGAAAATGTTTACTTGAAGTTGATAGCATTCGAAAATCTTATATTCCGAGTGAATAAAACTGATGCACTATAAAAGCTTCTAGAAAACGTTTTCGAAAATTATCACAAAAAGAAACTTTAATCGCAAAAATGTATTTTTTTCCTGTAATTTCTAAAGATAAGGAAATCTTTTCGGAATCATTTGTAACTCGGAAGATGTTATTGTATATTTTTGTTTGTGGTTGTTTTATATTTTCTTGGATTTAGAAACGCCTATCTTTTAATTTTTTACAGTGTACACCAAAAGTGAAAAATGTTAGTAAACACATATTTTTTCGTTAATATTTTCGTTGAAAACCCGTATCATTAAAAAAGATTTTTTTCTTTTATAGGAAGAAATTTACTTCTTTTGACTGGAATTTGATAATTTCTGAAATTTTTGAGTTTCTGTTCGCAAATTTTTCTTATTTTGAAGGAAAACTGAGATGCATAAAAATTCGATTTTTAACACGAAAAAGTATAATGAATATAATGAAGCAAAGTTGTCGGAACACTCCTGTGATTTTACGAAAAGAGATCTTTAGATTTGAGGATTTTAGATAATTTTTACGTTAGATTGGTGAAATTTTTGTATGTTTGTGGAAAATAAGCAAATTAAATTAGAAAGTTTCGTGTATCAATGAAAAAATAAAAATAAAAAAAAACCTTCAATCAACATATTTTTTACAGAGTATAATTGTATGTTAAACTATTTCTCTAAAGATATATTAAAGTTACAAAAATAAAACAAAAAGAAGGTTTCTTAATAAATATAGATTTTTTTGTAAGAGATATTTAAATTTCTACCAAGCTTAAATGCTATATTTAAAATAGCAATTTTCACTGAAAATTTTGATGTTAAATTATCTCACTATGAAAAACGTGTATTATCAGCGTTATAAGAAATATTTGCATATTTACTAATTAGAAAGCTGCATAATTAAACTTACCACAACATCCATATTAAATTAATTCAATATCTAAGCACATAATGCCAGACACTCAGAAATTTAAAGTAAAAGTAAGAAAATTCGCAGTATATATACATTTAACGTCTGAATGTAAAAACCATTAAAACACCAAATAAAATAAATTAAGACAGACTTGAGCACAGTTAAAAAATAAAATTTATAAAAAATATAGTTAAAAACAATTAAAAATACAATTAGTAAACGTTTCGCCAAGCGAAACGCGAGGCATCATCAGTACAAAATATCCATTGCATAGCAAACGACGGAACAAATCAAGAAGTTACATTTAGTTATTTTAAAAACAAACAATATTCATTAGGGACAGAACGAGCTTCATTCAAAGTCTGCGATCGCAATTGAGTGAACCAACCCTCAAGGAATAATCTACCGTAATAGCTGCTGCAACCAGATTACAAAATACTGGCGTTCGCAATAAGCGGGATGTGATTCATTTGAAATGAATGCTGGACAATTTTTGAATTCAAATTACCATTTTTTAAGAACCAGTATGTTCTTTTAGGCGAATTTCCAATGATCTACCTGATTTACTTATGTAAACACTATTTCAATCTTTACAGGGAATAATATAAACGACACCTTGTAATTTAGATTTATCATATTGAAATTTATGCTTATTGAAAAAGGAACTCACTTTATTAATTGGTTTAAAAGAAACCCCAATATTGAATGATTTTAGAATGCCATAAATTTTATCAGAAATGTTCTTATAATAAGATATCAGATAAAAGAGCTTGGTTAACTACGTTAAAAAGTGTGTGGGGGGGAGGGGGGGTAGAATTTGCAAAATTGAAAGTATTTTTAAAGATTTTTTTTAACAAGACCAACTGGATAGCTATTATTAACCAAATCGCGCTAAATTTTACATTTCTCTATTTCAAAATCATTACTGGAACTGCAATATATTATGGCTCTGAAGGCTAAAGTCTTAACAACGGCTATTTTATGGCTGCAAGGGCATATTGAATTGAAATTAATATATTGACCAGTAGTTGTAGGTTTTCTGTAAACAGTAATCGTGATAGATTGAGAGTTATCAGTTATGTGTCTGCGGATTAGAACGTCGAGAAATGGTAATTCAACATTATTTTCAATTTCAACAGTAAATTTAATAGGATTACCAATAGAGTTAGAAATCGTGAGAAAATCATTTAAATCTCCTTCTTTCACTATAAAAAAAAACCGTCGACATAACGTCTCCAAAAAACTATACGTGGACCAAGTTCAGAATTAATAGTATTTTCAATATTCTACATTAAAAGTTCAGCAATTACCACGCTGAATATCATGCCTTACCAATGAGCAAGAATCCATAATAGCGGATTCAGCAGAAGCAAGTAAATCGGGAATATCTAATTTCGTAGAACCCAGAGAGTAATTCGGGCCTTTATTAAGCAAAGTAGATTCTGACAGATAAACATTTAGACGAAATATTCATGACCCAATTATCGTTATTCGATGTAACAGTAGAAGATTCAGGAGTAATCTTCATAAGGAGGTTAGTAAATTTATTTGCATATTTATTATCCAACTCCAACTTCAGAAGGTAATTACTGTACTTTAAAACATCCAGGATACGAAGACAATCACAGGATCAACTAAGCTCAAAAGTTTCATGTGGTGATAATGTGGAAAACGACGGTAAGAACGCAATAAGCCATAGTTAAAAGCGATGGCCGCAGAGAGAAACTAGAGACTTGCTGAATTAGAAACAGGAAAACCTCGCTTTGACTTCACTAAAGTTTTAACACCGAAAGAAAAAGGAATAATCTTGGGTATTCTGCAACGGAGTAAAAAGTCAATCTTTTTTAAAGTACGTACAATTTTTGAAAAAAGTCCTTGACATGTCCAGAGTCCATCAACAATGGATTTACCAAATCTTAATTTGCAGTATATATACATTTAACGTCTGAATTTAAAAACCATTAAAACACCAGACAGACATGAGCAGAATTAAAAAATAAAATTTATAAAAAATATACTTAAAAACAATTAAAAATACAATTAGTAAACGTTTCGCAAAGCGACACGCGAGGGATCATCAGTACAGAATATTTTGCATAGCAAAAGACGAACAAATCAAGAACAGTTAAAGTTAATTCTTTTAAAAATAGACAATATTCACTAGGGACGGAACGAGCTTCATTCAAAGTCTGCGATCGCAATTGAGTGAACCAACCCTCAAGCAGGAATCTACCGTGATAGCTGTTACAAACCAAATTGGAAATTCGCCTAACAAAACCTACTGATGCTTTAAAAAATGGTAATTTGATTTCAAAAATTGTCCAGCATTCACTTCAAATGAATCACATCCCGCTTATTGCGAACGCCAGTATTTTGAAATCGGATTGCAACAGCTATCACGGTAGATTACTCCTTGAGGGTTGGTTCACTCAATTGCGATCGCAGACTTTGAATGAAGTTCGTTCTGTCCCTAGTGAATATTGTCTGTTTTTAAAATAACTAACTTTAACTGTTCTTGAATTTTTCCGTAGTTTGCTATGTAATGGATATTTTGTACTGATGATGCATCGCGTGTCGCTTAACGAAATGTTTCCTAATTGTATTTTTAATTGTTTTTCAGTATATTTTTTATAAATTTTATTTTTTAACTGTGCTCAAGCCTGTCTTAATTTATTTTATTTGGTGTTTTAAGTGAGAAAACATGAGAATTATATGATTAAAATTAATTTGCCAAATTGAACGTCTTATGTCACCCCTGGTTCACGAAACTCTTAGTTCTCATTATAAACCTAATGTTCTAACTTCGATTCCATCATACTTTAAGAAGGAAAAAATTGGATAAATTCATACATTTTAATGCATATATACATATATATATACTATCTCACTATAATGCAAGTGTATAAGCAGCAATAGAAAAATTATTTTATCTGAGCACATTTAATAATTAAAGAACTGCCTAATGAAATTTATCGAAGTTCCTATTAAATTACTTCAATATCGAGTCATATACATGCCAGCAGCTAAGAAATTTAACGTAAATGAGAAAGTATGATTTGATTAAAATTAATTTGCTAATTAGAACGTCTTATGCGGCCTCTCGGATTAGGAAACTCTCAATTCTCATTATTAACCAAATTTTCTTCTTGGCATTCCATTACGTTCAAAGTAAGTGGTTTGATGAATTCAAATTTTATATTTACTAATGTATGTGCAATGAACTCTAGATATTAAAAGCATATATTTTTTGAAAAGTAACTAAAAAATAATTTTTAAAGGATAGCTTATAAAATTATAAAATTTTCATATATATACAGTGTGTCCACGTATAAGCTGATTGACCTTTATTTTCGCAACCGTTGGTCCTAGATGCATACTTCCAATTACAAAAATGGATTAAATAAGGTATAGAATTATTTTTAAAACGATTTGGGTCAAGAAAAATATTTATTAAAAAATTAAGAAATTTAAATTTTTATACGGTCCCCCGGTCCTATAAGTGATACTTAGTAAAAATTTACCGTGACACTAACAAGTAACACAAAAAAAGTCCCATTCATCTAACGTTAAAATTGACCGAGTTACGAAACTTTGAAATACATGACTTATATCTTTTTTTTTTTTGCAACTCAAAACAGATGATTTCTGCTATGCTTCCAGGAGTCGTATATAAAGTACTTAAACTTATTTCAAGGTATCTGCGCTTTGAAAGAAATCGTACAAATATTACGATTAACATTTATTAGTTAAGTTTCAGATTAGTTAAAATAATTGTATTTTAACATATGTTTTATTTTGTAAGGATTCGAGGCTATGATTTCTTTTAACTAAAATTATGGTATTTTCATTAGGTTTTATTAAACTTGTAATGATCGTCTTTACAGTTTAAAAATTGTACCCGAACTTTAACTTACTTTCAAATGTCCGATCGAAGTTAAATTTTACATACTGACTTAAATACGATGACAATGCAACATTATTATGATTTTCGACTCTTACCATCTTATACATACTAATATTAGAGGGTAACACAAAAAAATTCGGATAGATTACTGTCAAGAAGTTTAAGAAAGAGTTTTAGATTAGATAACATAAACCTGCGATGGTTGTGTTTTTTAACTTTTATAATAACATTTTATGTATTTTTTAACGCTGAATCAAAAAATTACCTTAACTTTTAGCCATCACGTCAAGATTTTTCGCAAATCGTAAATTGCAAGGTTAAAAAAAAACGAAAAATATGATACAATAAAATAGGTGTAAGATTTTTTTTATTCAGTTTAATTTTATTTAATTCAATAATTTATCAGATTTTTTGGCTTATACTGTGTTTCTTACAGCTAAACAGCTCGGGGGTCCGATGAGGTTGGGAGGGGAAGGGGGATCAATTTTAACTTTTAGCTTTTATCTTTAATATATCTGACGAAATTATATTTCTACTAAATTTGTGAATGATCCCTAATATGCAGAAAAAATATACTCCATCTTTAAACAGCTATTACTCGGTCAATTTTAATCGTAGAATAACGGGACTTTTTTTGCCTTACTTGCCAGTGTAACAGGGAAATTTTACAAAATATAACTTATAGGACAGAGGGGCCGTATAAAAATTTAGATTCTGTAATTCTTAACTAAATTGTTTTTTTCGCTTCAAACATTTTTATCTTAATCCTGCACCTAATTTTGACCATTTTTGTAATTGGAAGAATGCATCTAGGACCAACGGTTTCGAAAATAAAGGTCGGTCAGGTTATACGTGGACACTGTATATATATATATATATATATATATTATTTATAAAAATATTTAATTATTCATTGTATGAAATCTCAAAAATTCTATCATAATTTTTTGAATTCATATTTCAGGAATAAAATTTTTTATAACTAATTCTTAAAATTACAAGCATGTCTGTTTTCATTCAACTGATATGAAACTAGTTTTTAAAGGGTACATATTAAAATTACAAATACGCATAATTTAATAAATAATAATTTTCAATATTTTAAAATTAAACGATAGAGCAAAAGAATATTTATAAAAATATTTGAAAACTTATTGTATACGATCGTTATTATTATCTTTTTAAACATTTAAATAATTATTGTATAACAACTTTAAAATTGCGCTATGCTTCTAATTAGTTCCTATTACAAAACTAATTTTGTAAACTTCCTTAACTCTAAAAATTAACAAAAACTTTCTAAAAATGTTTTAAAAAAAAGTATAAAATTTTAAGTAATTATTCAAAAAGTAAAACTTTTAAAATTGCAATTTTAACGATAAAAGATTATTTATGCAAATTTAAAGGTTTACTATACAAGATACTTAAAATTCCATCAATCTTAAACAAACACTTTTGAACTTAGTATTTTTTACCCCAAAAAATGTTGCTGTTGATTTACATCTTTATTATACACGTGTAATACCAGATTGATAAGAAATATGTTACCCTTGCACATTTGCTAATTAAAGAGCAACCTAATCAAATCTCGATGTTCCTATTAAATTACTTCAGCATCCCGGCTCATATATGCAAGAAGCTAAGAAATTTAAAGTAAATGAGAAAGGATGCAGCTGATTTGACTAAAATTAATTTGCCAATTAGAACGTCTTATGCGGCTGTTGGATTATGGAAACTGCTAGCTCTCATTATTAACCCAATTTTCTTCGTCGCATTCCATTATGCTTTAAATAAGAGATATTATCAATTCATATTTTATAACTAATAATATATATATATACATATATTTAAATCTTAAAAATTAAAACTACGGTGATTTTAATTAATGTTAACGTTTGTCTTTTTAAAATGAAAATATGGAAACTCGAAATAATTTTGGAAATAGATTTGTTTTCTACAGTTACTTAGATCTCGGGATAATTTTCAAATTAGTTTCACATAAATATATTTGCTGCATTGGAATGTTTCACATAGAACATCAAATGAATATTATATACTTATTTAGTTTTTTTTTTTATAACTTCTAATAGTTTCAGGCGTGACAGACTAAAAAGAAATATAATACTGCTCTATATTCTTTATTTTTCACTTTAAACGTTTTCAAAATAGTCATCATAATTAAACATGAAGTTTTAAATTGACTATAAATAGAATCCGTTGATAAATTTCCTATAAATAAATAAATAAGTATAAGGGAATGGAATTTTCTATAATTAGAGAAAATGTTTTTCAGTTAAGATGAGAATTAATGAAAATAATAATTGTAATAATTTTAAAACTAAGCAATAAAGAAGAATATTTATACAAACATTTAAAACTTTATTGTATACAATCGTTAATATTATATTTTTTAATGTTTAACTATTTATTCTATAACACCTTTAAAATTGCGTTATTCCTCTGTGCAATTAATATTTTAGAACTAATATTATATACCTTCTTAACTCTAAGAATTTACAGATACTTCATAAAAAAAATGTAAAAAAGAAAGTGCAAAATAATAAGTAGTTATTCAAAAAGAAAAACTTTCAAAATTACAAAAATAAACGATACAAATATATTTATGCAAATTTAAAAGTTTACTGCACGAGATATTTAAAATTCCATCAATCTTAAACAAACAGTTTCGAACGTAACAATTTTTACTGAACAAAATTTTGCTATTAATTTACATCATTATCATACATGTGTATTACCAGCCTTATAAGAAATATTTTACCCGTGCACATTTGCTAATTAAAGTGCAACCTAATCAAATCTGCGATGTTCTTATTAAATTACTTCAGTATCCAGGCTAAGATATGCCAGAAGCTAAGAAATTTAAAGTAAATGAGAACGGATGCAGATGATTTGACTAAAATTAATTTGCCAATTAGAAGTCTTATGCGGCTGCTGGATTATGGAAACTCCTAGTTCTCATATTATCCCAATTTTCTTACTCGCATTTCATTACGCTTTAAACACGAGATTTCATCAATTCATATTTTATAACTAATAATGTATATATATATATATATATATATGAGAGAGAGAGAGAGGGTGATTCATAAATATCGAAACAATAGGCTATTTCCTTAAATATTGCCCCTAGACCCATACTTCCAATTGCAAAGTTTCATAAAAAAAAGGTGCAAAATTTAATGACATAAGTTGCAACTCCATGGGAGGTCTATTTGAAAAAATACGAAAATTAAATTTTTATATGGCCCCCGTAGCGTAAAAATTCCAATTAGGAATACTTTCCTTATCCATTCCTGAATTAAATACAAAAAATTGCATCTTCATATCTGAAAATTCGCAGATTTATGGCCGTTTAAATAATTCATCACGTTTAAAGGGATTAGACACAAATTGAAATGTGTGCAATCCAAGAAACAATGTTACTTTAAGAGTTCTAGGAAACATGTAAAAAATATATTTGTTGAGTTAGAATTTTGATTTTTTTTTTCCTTTTTTTTTTTTTTTTTTTTTTTTTTTTTTTTTTTTTGTGATGGTTAACCATAAAATTTGCAAACAAAATCATATCCTAATATTTCTCATAAAGTTTTTAAAAAATTTAAATGATTAGTATTTTTTAAGCTTATTTAATTTAAAATCTTTATAACTCAAAATATTAATCATCGAATTAATTTTTTTTTTCATTTAACTAAAGAGGGAAGTATAATTTTTGTTTTGTTTCAGAAATTTTTTAAATGTTAATTTTAAAAATATTAAAAATATTTATTTAAAAAGTTATGTAACTTATTTTTTAAAAAATCATATTTTGAAAAGTAAATTTTTTTCAAATTTGCCGAAACAAAATTAATGTAAAATAATCAAAAAAGACAGGTTTCAAGTTTGCACCTTCTTTATTTACGATTCTTGACTTATAATAATTTAGAGACAAAAAATGGTAAAAAGAAAAAAAAAAAAAAAAAAAAAAAGAAAAAAAATCATGCAGAAAAACGCATTTAAAGTTTTAAACATTGATTGGTTCCTAATAAAATGTTTAAATGCTTTTGTAAAAACCTCACGTGAAAAAGTAACTTCTTTCTGCAGCTTAAACTTCCGATTCCGTTTAATTTTTGTCGTTTCTACCTCCTATTTGAACTATTTTAATGTCCATAAATAAATAATAAATGTGTAATTTGAAACAATGAATAATTTGAAAGCGATTAAGAGTTTTTTTTATAATTTTAGCCCTCACAAATTCAGGCATTTTCTTGTCCTGGCGAGGCTTATTCTGGGGCCGGGCCAGACGCGGGATTGGCGACTTTTTTCTGAAGACTCGGCCAGGCCGGGCGTATTTTTTCATACTGAACCGGATGCTGGTGTGATTTATGACACCCAATTATCTACACGAGGGATATGGGCCCGAAGGGGGGGGGGAGTGCCTTCAGTGGAGGTCTTTCTAAGGTAACCTAACCCTTATTTATGCAAGGATATCCAAGGTTCGGAGAAAACCACTGAAAACTCCGAATGATTGGACCGAAGGGCGCGATTGGGTTCGAACTCAGCACCTCCCGTCTACCAGCTTTGAGAGCCTCAGGGGAGACCTCTCGGCCACTGGTTATACCGAACCGGAACTGGCTTCCTTATTCCTAGGTGTCTCCTGGGCGAAATTTTCAGTCCCGTTCTCGAGACAACCCGTATTAAAATCTTTATCTCTGGCTGACCTAATCCGTGCAAAAATAACTAAAATTTGGCTCGACCCAAAAACTTTTACAACAAATGCATATATTTTTAAATGGCCATTATTTTACAATAAAACTTTAAAATTCCTATTTTTAAACGATGGTAGATTTTAAGGTAAAAAATTTTTAAATACAGTAAAACTAGTGAAAAAAATTTGCCTATGACGGAATCCTTTCTTAAACGGAAAAATATGTTGATCCATGGAAAATGAATATAATAATACCTGAGAAAAAATATACTAAATTTACAACTCCTAAGAAGGGAACTTGTCTATAACGCTTTTTTTTTTCTTTCCTATGTGATTCCATATTAAAAGATTTTACTTTATAGCATTTTTCATTGTCTCCAACACATGGAATATGGACTAACGATATTACAGGAGACGTGAATCATTTACATATAAATATAGATTCATTAATAAAACAAATAATCACAGTTTTTGGCGCTTCTTTAAAAATAATAATTATAAACATGAGAAAAGAAAAGATATAATAAGTATTTTTGGTCAGAACTCCTCCATACGAAACAACTTTTAACCATATCGATGTAAAAAACTATGTAGAAATTCAGTCATTCTGGGCCAGGCTACGATTTGAACTTTTTTTCAGGCAGGGCTGAATTTTTTTTCCCTATGGGTCGGTTAAGGACCGACCTAGATATTTCGACCCATGCAGACCCCCAGCATACTTTGAAAACAGGTTTAACGTAAAATCTATACGCTGTCTATTTTATGTCCAAAGGAGAGGCACTGTATTATATCGACTTTTAATAATGTACAATTTGTGGATGATCCCTATCTTGCATTCAAAATGAGTCAAAAACTCGTCGCTCAGAGTCATGGATAAATGGTGTATGTCACGAATTTTGGATTTTGATATCTCTGCGAATTTTGAAGATATCGAAATGACTTTTTTTCTGTTTAATTCAGGGATGGATAAGGAAAAATTTCCTGATTGGGAATTTTACTCTACGGGGGCCGTATAAAAATTTAATTTTTGTATTTTCTCATATAGACCTCCCCCCCCCCCCCCCACCGCCATTGAGTTTAAACTTATCTCATCAAATTTTGCACCTTTTTTTATGAAACTTTGCAATTGGAAGTATGTGCCTAGGGGCAATATTTAAGGAGATAGCCTATTGTTTCGATATTTATGAATCACCCTGTATATATATATATATTATTAACTCTTAAAAATTAAAATTAAGGGAATTTTAATTAATGTTAACATTTGTCTTTTTTATATGAAAATATGGAAACTCGAGATAATTTTGGAAATAAATTGTTTTGCACAGTTTCTTAGGTCTTGGGATATGTTTCAAATTAATTTTACATAAATATATTTGCTGTGTTGGAACGTTTCGTTATGAACGTCAAATGACTATTATATACATATTTAGTTTGTTGTATAATTTTTAATAGTTTCAGGTGTAACAAACTATAAAGTAATATAATAGTCCTTTATATTCTTTATTTTCATCAATTAAATGTTCCCAAAATAGTCAGCATAATTAAACTTGAAATTTTAAAATAACTATAAATAGAATCCACTGATAAAGTTTCGATAAATAAGTACAAGGGATTAGAATTTTCAATAATAAGAGCAAATGTCAGTTAAGACGATAATTAATGAAAATAATAATATTCAAAATTTTAAAACTAATTAATAAAGAAAAAGAATATTTATAGGAATATTTAAAACTTTATTGTAGACAATCGTTATTATTATATTTTTAATATTTAAGTATTTATAGTATAACACTTTTAAAATAGCGTTATTCTTCTGCTTTGTTCATATTTTATAACAAATATTATATACCTTCTTAACTCTAACAATTAACACATACTTTATAAAAAAAGTAAAAAATAAAGTGTAAATTAATAAGTAGTTATTCAAAAAGTAAAACTTTCAAAATTAAAAAAGTAAACGATAAAAGTTTATTTATGCAAATCTGCAGGTTTACTGTACGAGATATTTAAAATTCAATCAAAAAACAGATTAGAACGTAAAATTTTTTACTGAAAAAAATTTTGCTGTTAATTTACATCATTATCATACATGTGTATTACTAGCGTTATAAGAAATATTTTATCCTTGCACATTTGCTAATTAAACAGCAAACTAATCAAATGTGCGATGTTCCTATTTTATTGCTTCAGTATCCAGGCTCATATACGCTAGAAGCTAAGAAATTTAAAGTAAATGAGAAAGGATGCAGATGATTAGACTAAAAGTAATTTGCCAATTAGAATGTCTTACGCGGCTGTTGGATTATGAAAAGTCCAAGATCTCTTTATTAACCCAATTTTCTTTCGCGCATTTCATTACGCTTTAAATAAGAGATTTGATCAATTAATATTTTATAACTAATAAAATGTATATATATATAAATACCTATAATTAATTTTTAGAAATTTAATCTACGGTTATTTTAATTAATGTTAACATTTGTGTTTTTTTTTAATGAAATTATGGAAACTCCAAATAATTTTGAATATAATTTTTTTTTCCACAGCTTCTTTGATATTGGGATGTGTTTCAAATTAATTTTACATAAATATATTTGTTTATTGGAATGTTTCGTCATAGAACATCAAATGAATATTATTTTTTTGTATAATTTTTAATAGTTTCAGGTGTGTTAAACTAAAAAAAAAATATGTAATACTGGTTCATATTCTTTATTTTTCTCAATTAAACGTTCCCAAAATAGTCATCATAATTAAACTTGAATTTTTAAAATGACTATAAATAGAATACGCTGATAAATTTTCTATAAATAAGTACAAGGGAATAGAATTTTCTATAATTAGAGCAAATGTTTTTCAGTTAAGACGAAGATTAATAAAAGTAATAATTTTCAAAATTTTAAAACTAGGCAATAAAGAAAAAGAATATTTATGGAAATATTTAAAACTTTATTTCATACAATCGTTATTATTATATTTTTAATATTTAAATATTTATTGTATAACACCTTTAAAATTGCGTTATTTTTCTGCTTAGTTCATATTTTAGAAATAATATTATATACCTACTTATCTTTAAGAACTAACACGTACTTCATAAAAAAGGTAAAAAAGGAAGTGTAAATTAATAAGTAGCTATTCAAAAAGTAAAACTTTCAAAATTAAAAAGTAAACGATAAAAGTTTATTTATGCAAATTTAAAGGTTTACTGTACGAGATATTTAAAATTCCATCAATCTTAAACAAACAGTTTCGAAAGCAACAATTTTTTACTGAAAAAAAATTTGCTATTAATTTACATCATTATCATGCACGTGCATTATCAGCTGTATAAGAAATATGTTACCCTTGCACATTTGCTAATTAAAGAGCAACCTAATTATATCTGCGATGTTCCTATTGAATTGCTTCAGAATACAGGCTCATATATGCCAGAAGCTAAGAAATTTAAAGTAAATGAGAAAGGATGCAGATGATTTGACTAAAATTAATTTGCCGATTAGAACGTCTTATACGGCTGTTGGTTTATGGAAACTCCAAGTTCTCATTATTAACCAAATTTCCTACCTCACATTTCATTCCACTTTAAATAAGAGATTCCATCAATTCATATTTTATAACTAATAGTATATGTATATATACATATAATTAACTCTCAAAAATTCAAACTACGGTTTTTTTAATTAATATTGTCATTTGTGTTTTTTTAATGAAAATATGGAAACTCGAAATAATTTTGGATATAGATTTGTTTCCCACAGTTTCTTTGGTCTTGGGATATGTTTCAAATTAATTTTACATAAATATGTTTGCTATATTGGAATGTTTTGTCATACAACAAAAAATGAACATTATATACATATTTAGTTTTTTGTATAACTTGTAATAGTTTCAGATGTGACAAACTAAAAAGAAATATAATACTGCTTTATATTCTTTCTTTTTCTCAATTAAACGTTCCCAAAATAATCAAAATAATTAAACTAGAATTTTTAAAGTGACTATAAATAGAATTCGCTGATAAATTTTCTATAAATAAGGACAAGGGAATGGAATTTTCTATAATTAGATCAAATGTTTTTCAGTTAAGACTATAATTAAAGAAAATAAAAATTTTCAAAATTATAAAACTAAACAATAAAGAAAACGAATATTTATAGAAATATTTAAAACTTTTTTATATACAATCGTTATTATTATATTTTTAATATTTAAGTATTTATTGTATAACACCTTTAATGTAAATTAATCAGTAGTTTTTAAAAAAGTAAAACTTTCAAAATTAAAAAAGTAAACGATAAAAGTTTATTTATGCAAATTTAAAGGTGTACTGTTCGAGATATTTAAAATTGCATTAATTTTAACAAACAGTTTCGAACGCAACAATTTCTTACTGAAAAAAATTTTGCTGTTAACTTACATCATTATCATACACAAGTATTACCATCTTTATAAGAAATATATTACCCTTGCACATTTGCTAATTAAAGATCAACCTAATCAAATCTGCGATGTTCCTATTGAATTGCTTCAGAATACAGGTTCATATATGCCAGTAGCTAAGAAATTTAAAGTAAATGAGAAAGGATGCAGATGATTTGAATAAAATTAATTTGCCAATTACAACGTCTTATACGGCTGTTGGATTATGGAAACTTCAAGTTCTCATTGTTAACCCAATTTCCTACCTCGCATTTCATTCCGCTTTAAATAAGACATTTGATCAATTCATATTTTATAACTAATAATATATTTATATACATATAATTGACTCTTAAAAATTAAAACTACGGTTTTTTTTATTAATGTTATCATTTGTGTTTTTTTTAAAATGAAAATATGGAAACTCGAAATAATTTTGGATATAGATTTTTTTTCCACAGTTTCTTTGGTCTTGGGATATGTTTCAAATTAATTTTACATAAATATATTTGCTGTATTGGAATGTTTCGTCATAGAACGTCAAATGAACATTATATACATATTTTTTTTTTGTATAATTTTTTATAGTTTCAGGTGTGACAAACTAAAAAGAAATATAATACTGCTTTATATTCTTTCGTTTTCTCAATTAAACGTTCCCAAATTGATCATAATAATTAAACTTGAAATTTCAAAATGACTATGAATGGAATCCGCTGATAAATTACCTATAAATAAGTACAAGTTAATGGAATTTTCTATAATTAGAGGAAATGTTTTTCAGTTAAGACTATAATTAAAGAAAGTAATAATTTTCAAAATTTTAAAACTAGGCAATAAAGAAAAAGAATATTTATGGAAATATTTAAAACTTTATTGTATATAATCATTATTATTATGTTTTTAATATTTAACTATTTATTGTATAACACCTTTAAAATTGCGTTATTCTTCTGCTTAGTTCATATTTTAGAAATAATATTATATACCTCCTTAACTCTAAGAACTAAAACATACTTTAAAAAAAAAATTAAAAAAGAGAGTGTAAATTAATAAGTAGTTATTCAAAATTACAAAAGTAAACGATAAAAGTTTATTTATGCAAATTTAAAGGTTTACTGTACGAGATATTTAAAATTGCATCAATCTTAAACAAACAGTTTCGAACGCAACAATTTTTTACTGAAAAAAAATTTGCTGTTAATTTACATTATTGTCATACACGTGTATTACCAGCGTTATGAGAAATATTTTACTCTAACACATTTGCTAATTAAAGAGCAACCTAGTCAAATCTGCGATGTTCCTATTAAATTACTTCGGTATCCAGGCCCATATATGCCAGAAGCTAAGAAATTGCTTAATAAGCTAAGAAAGTGAATGAGAAAGGATGCAGATGATTTGACTAAAATTAATTTGCCAATTAGAATGTCATAAGCGGCTGTTGGGTATGGAAACTCCTAGTTCTCAATTTTCTTCCTCTCATTTCATTACGATTTAAATAACAGTTTTGATCAATTCATATTTTATAACAAATAACTATAGGGGGCTCTGCTCCCTAGTTACGCTCGCCAACCCCCGTTCAGGCACCACAGAATCTAAAAGCACTCTAATCTGATCTGTTTTAGAAAGATTAGAGAAGATTGAATTATAATGGAAAAACCTGTAGCAATCTCCCTGTAAGCTGGTTTCCATTATATTACCTTTGATTGCAAAAATTTAAGGCCGAGTCAGTTGCTGTTAAGACGTCCAATGGTTGTTTTCGTGTTTGATTAAAGAAGATCAGTTAAATATTTGAAAAGAATCTAAAATAAATTGAATTAAGAAAACAGTGTCTTTGACTCCCGGTATTTATTAACAGCGTTAAAAAACGATTGACATAATACTATTTACTACAATTACAACAATTTACGGTATTAACACTTTCAAGGTCGGTTATTCCTTTTTGGACCACTTAATTTTAATTCTTAAATGCCAAATTGGCACCAGAATATTGGAATGAAAATTTTCCTTTTATTATGTAAGGGAACAAAAGCATTTTCGTATTTCGAAATTTGTTTGTGAATTCTGGTGCCATTTACTGATTTCAACATTTTACGAATAGAAGTACCTTGCCCCTGAAATGTTTAAACGCATATTAATGTATTTATAATTTTAAAATTTCCCTTGTCTTTTTTTATTCACGTGTAAATACAATTTTCAAGACATAATTTTCAACATTTTCCTACTTTTAACACTTATTTAATAGTAATTTTAAAGGTTTTTTTTTTTTTTTTTACAGTCAGTCTAAATAAAGGTAAGGTTTAATCGTAAGGAAATATTTAAATATTTTTCTTTGCGTTGTTTTTAGAACTGAAAACAATCTCTATAATAATAGCCTAAGTCTTGTGACTATCATCAACAGTCCCTTTCGTTTTTACGTTTCAGGTGGCCATTTTGGTACTGTATTGTCAGCCAGCCACAGGTTGATAAGTCGTCAAATATTATTCAATAGTCATCATTTCATCTCTATTTTAACAGTCCAAGTCATTTGATGGCCATAAATGATTGCGGGCTGATCCCTTCGCCTTTTTACGTATTTTAATGTTAGCCACCTTCAAGTGATAAGTCGCCAAATATTATTCTATCGCCATCATTTCACTTATATTTTAATAGGCCAAGTCATGTAACTGCCATAAACAATTACGTGCTGATCCCTTCGCATTTCATAAGAAAGGTTTTACATTTTGATTAAAGAATCAAAATTATAGTTTCGAATAAAACTACATAAAAGTTGCCATGATCGCAAAAAATTCTTGGTACTTTTATGTTAGCCGGGTGCAATAGCTTTTTTTTCAACTCGTCGGTTAGCATTTTTGTATTTTTCGAGTGGTAAATTAAAACGGTGCTACTTGGTTATCCCATCCACCAAAAATCTATCGCCAAACTATAAGATTAAATGTCAATTATGGTTGATCCTAAATATGACATTCACTCTACTTTAAGGAAGTTACACGTGTTTACGCCATCAAGTGATTTTTATTTCGACGTTTTATTTGTATTTTTAGGTGCGTTCGTAATTATATAAATACGTAGCACCTATAGTCGTCGTTCAGTCCGTCCGTCCGTCCGTCTGTCCGTCCGTCTGTCCGTCCGTCCGTCTGTCCGCATGTAACAGAGCAAAAACTACCCAACCGAATGGTCTGAAATTTCAAATATATGATTGTTGCAAAATTTTGTCGAGCCATTTCAAATTTTATGAAAATCGGATGTATAGTTTAATTACAGGGACAGTCAAAAGTCTTTCTTTACATTACGGCCAATGGGAAAAATTATTGAAAGTGCATTTTAATGATATTAGAGCCTTCCGAATGATCTGAAATTTTAAAGATATAACTGTTGCAAAATTTTGTCGAGCCATTTCAAATTTTAGGAAAATCGGATGTATAGTTTAATTACAGGGACAGTCAAAAGTTTTTCTTTACATTACGGCCAATGGGAAAAATTATTGCAAGTGCATTTTAATGATATTACAGCCTTCCGAATGATCTGAAATTTTAAAGATATAACTGTTGCAAAATTTTGTCGAGCCATTTCAAATTTTAGGAAAATCGGATGTATAGTTTAATTACAGGGACAGTCAAAAGTTTTTCTTTACATTACGGCCAATGGGAAAAATTATTGCAAGTGCATTTTAATGATATTAGAGCCTTCCGAATGATCTGAAAATTTAAAGATATAACTGTTGCAAAATTTTGTCGAGCAATTTGAAATTTTAGGAAAATCGGATGCATAGTTTAATTACAGGGACAGTCAAAAGTTTTTCTTTACATTACGGCCAATGGGAAAAATTATTGCAAGTGCATTTTAATGATATTACAGCCTTCCGAATGGTCTGAAATTTTAAAGATATAATTGTTGCAAAGTTTTGTTGAGCTATTTCAAATTTTAGGAAAATCGGATGTATAGTTTAATTACAGGGACAGTCGAAAGTGTTCCGTTACATTACGGGGAATGGGAAAAATTATTGCAAGTGCATTTTAATGATATTACAGCCTTCCGAATGGTCTGAAATTTTAAAGATATAATTGTTGCAAAGTTTTGTTGAGCTATTTCAAATTTTAGGAAAATCGGATGTATAGTTTAATTACAGGGGCAGTCAAAAGTGTTCCGTTACATTACGGGGAATGGGAAAAAATTATTGGAAGTGCATTTTAATGATGTATCAGACTATGCGCTTTATGAAGTGCAAAAAAGTATACATTCAGTACAATATGGGGTGCAAAAAATAATTATAAAACTAGTTATAGTACGAACGCACCTCATTTGCCACGTTTGACGAGCAATTTCCAACTTGTTATTAATGTTATACTAATTTATTTGTTCTTTCGTTATTTAAAGTAAAAATTATGTCAGTTTGTATAATTTGGCGAAATTGGTCGACGGGATAAGTAAGTAGTACCATTAAAACATTCCTTTGAAGGTGAAATTAAATGTCATGATTTCTTGCATTAGTTAATATTTAGCACAGATTTCATACGTTTGGCGGGATTTTGTTCACAACAATTTGGCAAAAACCTCGTTTTCGAATACTAGTAGTATATGTATTTTTAATTTTTTTTTCTACTACTTTTATAAAATAAAATAACAAAAAAAAAAAAAAACAGGTTTAATTAATAACTATAGATCAAAACAATTTATAACATTTTTTTTAAGTAAAAAGAAAATAAATGTAAATGAACATTCATTTATTAATAAATAAGCAACAACAGCCGGGTTACCATGTTAGGCAAAATAACGATATTTTTGCGACAATTAGGTACCCCAGGGCATATATGACATCTGTGCCTAATATTTTTCTTTTCAATTTGTTTAAAAAAAAAGAAAGAAGTGAAAGCCATTAATTTTAAATGTATCATTTTTAAATGAAAGTTTTGTATTAAATAAAATGATAATGAAATACACACACACACACACAAAAAAAAAAAAAATAAAAAAAAATAAAAAAAAAATGCGACAAATTGAATTATGATTAAAGTAACATGATACATTTCTTAGCATGGGAGGCCAATTTCTATTATTATCGCCAAGTTAGTTAAAATAATAAACTTTTATACGATATGAAAAAAAATATATATATCTGTTATGATTAAAATTTGAGTTACGATCATTAGAGAAAAGTATTTAAAATTAGAAAAAAAAATATTTCGAAAACTAATTCGAATTTAAAAATTCTAATACCAATTTTGAGATCTGCGGATCAATACGGATTTTTGGTGTTAATTACATCGCAAAATACTGCATCTTTTAGGAGAAATCGCCGTAAAACATAATAAATTGTTTATTCAGTCGTTTCATAAAATCGTTTCATAAATTTGTTTCATTTCAGTCGTTTCCTGAAATCGTTTCATAAATTCGTTTCATTAGGATTATATATATATATGGTAGATATATCTACATACATATAATGAACTCTTAAAAATTAGAACTGTGGTGATTTTAATTAATGTTAACATTTGTCTTTTTTAAATGAAAATATGGAAACTCGAAATAATTTTGGAAATAGAGTTGTTTTCCATAATTTCTTAGGTCTTGGGATATGTTTCAAATTAATTTTACATAAATATATTTCTATATTGGATAGTTTAATCATTATACGCTCAAATAAATATTATTTACATACTTATATTTTTCATATAACTTTTAATAATTTCAGATGCGACAAACAAAAAAGAAATAATATACCACTTTATATTCATTATCTATCTCAAATGTTCCACAAATAGTAATTGCAATTAAATTTGAAATTTTAAAATAACTACAAATATAATCCACAGATGAATTTTCTATAAATAAGTACAAAGCAATGGAATTTTCCATAATTGTAGCAAATGTTTTTCAGTTAAGACGATATTTAACGACAATCTTCATCTTTCGAAACAAAGCAATAAAATCTATTAAATTGAAAAGAGTGGGGAAACTTATAATTAGTAAGGTGCTCATTATTAACTAAAACAAAACAAAAAAATCTAATGACCGATATATATTTTTGGATGGGATACACACGTATAAGGTTATTGAATTAGATAGCGTTATGGGGGAGGAATGTGGTGTTTCTGCATTATTCAGACACATGTGCGGGCGCCACCATTTTCTGTAGCACAAGTCTGTATTATAAAGCAGAAAAAACAACATTTAAAAATGCACAAACAATACATGAAAATATATAATGCATTATACATGGATATATAAGACATTTATAAACAACTACTAAAAAATACATGATGAGAAAACCTCGTGATTTGAACTCATTCAGTAGGAGACAAATAACGCGTGCTTGCCACATGACTCATTTAATTTCAGGAAAGACCTCAACAATGCGAATTTTCTCGTTCTAGAATTTCAAGAGTGGCACGAAAATATATGGATCCCAACAAAAAGTTTTCGGTAAAAAAAAAAAAAAAAAAAAAAAAAAAAAAAAGCGCCAAGTTCTCTTTAATGTTTCGGCCAGAAAAAGTAGTGATATCTGAGGTTCGCACAAGTTAAAAGACAAACATCCAAAATCTTTCATTGAAAATGGCTTCCTGCGACTTGGCCGTTAATGCCTTCTACAGCATTTCAGAATTAATGATTCGAAATTACGCGTTTATGAATTATTTAAATATTAAAAGAAATATTAGAATGCAAAGAGGCAAATTCACATAAAGACATTATAAGCAAAAGATTTCTGATAACTACCATTCAGTTTCAACAAACATTAGTTTTGATTAGAGATCATTTAGTTCACTTGTGGTTTAATTGCCATTTTGTACGATCTAAAGCTAAAGTCATTAACGTAAAACCCAAGAAATAAAACAAAATTTACTTACTTCAAATCTCACAATATGTTGCATTGCATTTTATTGTATAATATTGAAATCTTGTGTATTCGATTTATAAACTGTTAAAAGCTGATACTAATTATGTTTTAGCAATTAGGGATATTATCTCCTGAATACAAGTATTTTGTTATTTTTAACTTCTAAGCATTTAAATAGACTGAAGTTGTTTAATTGCTTTTTTCAAATGTGTATTTTATTTCTGTACTCTGTGTCACAAAATGCCTAAAATAATCAAAAATAGTAGTTGGCATGTAGCTCATTTGTACATATTTTAAATTTTGAAAAACTCTCTGGAAGGCATTAACGGCCAAGTCGCAGGAAGCCATTTTCAATGAAAGATTTTGGATGTTTGGCTTTTAACTTGTGCGAACCTCAGATATCACTACTTTTTCTGGCCGAAACATTAAGGAGAACTTGGCGCTTTTTTTTTTTTTTTTTTTTTTTTACCGAAAACTTTTTGTTGGGATATCACTACTTTTTGTATGTTTTGTTATTCTAAACTATTTTAATATGAAAAAAACCTAAATTTCGGTACTTTTATGTTAGCCGGGAGCAAATCTCCTCATTAGACTTTTGTTTTTTCGCCAATAGCAGTTTTCATTTTTCACATGTGTAAATTAGAAACAAATGCTTTGATTTTTAAATAAAATATTTTGGTTTATGTTATTATTTCTTATTTATTTATTTATTTCTATGTTAAATATTCTACTCAATAAAATGAGGGAAATGCATCTATTTTAAATGAGATGACTTAAAAGTATATATCTTTAAATGAAATGAATGCAATATGAACAATGGAGTTGGGAACAGTATTTCGCGATTTGCCACTTACGCCCGACTAACATAAAAATACCTAAATTTATTTTATTGAGCTTTACAAATGTATACTTTATTCTTTTTGTATAAAAGTACTAGCCGCCTCTAGCAAGCAGCATTTACCGTATTAATTCCATGTTAAACGTTGCATCATGTTACTGTTATTCATAATTTAATTTACTTGCCCATTCTTTCGCCAAGTCCGAAGCTTTTGATAGAGAAATCAAGAACTCTTTACGATCATGGAAGCACATCATATATTTTGTGTTGTTATGTATTTCATCTTTCGTGACAAATATCTCCTAACTCAGTTATGCATGTTTCCTTAGCAGTTACGATTCGTTCTCTAATGCGGAAAATTTTAATCTATTAAGTAATATTTTCTAATTGGGCTCACTGCCAATTGTTGTATTTTAACTGATACGACTGGGTACAAGTGAAGTGGTCCTTATGAAATCCCTTGACAATATCTGCATTTGCATTAAACCATATTGATGCTAATATAATTTTGTTTCACGTTAACCTTTTCAATAGACTCGATTACGGAAGAATAGAAGGTCTACCGGCTCACTGCCATGATCCAATTGAAAATCTATCATTCTTCTCATCTGATCGTGTTGAAGAATTAGTCAATGTGCCATGGTTTTAAGATATTAGCTAACTTTATTCGAAACTTGAAAACTAAAATGCGAGGAACCGGATTATAGAAGATTCGTTCTAACGCACATATCGATTAACAGGTTACATAATATAGAATTATAATAATCATAAGGAGAACTGGCAGTTTCAATGCTTTAATAGTTTCCGTAAATTCTCTTTATATAATACAGAAGTTTTAGCGGTGTAAAGATTAACAACATAGTCACAGTAAGTGTAATAACAGTACAATATAATAACAATAGCAGAGATTTTGGGCAGTGACGAAACTATTAGCACTTTGGAAACATTAGTACGTTATATCATTTAACTATTCAGATGATATGCGGAAAAATAAAAATAGATGGCTCGCATTAATAATTAACTCATTGAAAAATAGCAACTAGCGTCAAATATTCACCAAGCTTGGCGACATTTAGCGAAGTGTCGCCAAAGTTGGTAATTTACCATGTCAATTCTCAAATCTGGCGACGTAAAATGTTATGTTTATTCTGACGTCATAATGATGCAAATGTATTATGTATTATATACATATCTATAATATGTATGAATCAAATGTATTACGTATTATATGCACATGTATAATATGTATGATGCATATGCATAAGTTCATTAACATCACTAAAACGTACTGAAAGAAATATTGTTCCATAAATAGTAGGAATAATTGCCAGATTGACCAGAGTGCTATTGAGATTAGAATTCCGACATTTATAATAGACCGGGAGGCGTCTGCACATACCATCCCCTCATGGAGTTTACAGCTGAAATTTTAGGATTAGTTAAAACTCGATTAGCATATTTAAATGCAACTAATATGTTAAGTCATATCTTTGTAGAAACCACCTGAAGACCTACTTTTAGTGGTTAACTGATAGGTTTACTATTGTATTTTCCTGCATCCAAAAGTTTGGAAACATGGAGGAATGGGTGCAGGAAAACGCAATGGAAAATCCACCAATTAACCCATAAAATCGGGTCTGTAGGTGGTTTCCACAAAGATATGACTTGGCAGACCAGTTACATTTCAATACGCTAATCGATATTTAACTAATCCTAAAATTTCAGCCGTTAACTCGATGAGGTGATGATCTATACAGACGCCCCCCGGTCTTTAATAAAATTTGTGGTACTTGTTAGTTATCCCGTCGACCAATTTCGCCAAATTATACAAATTGCAAAACCACTCGCCAAATCGTAAAAATTAACATGAATTTTTATTTTAAATAATGAAAGAACAATTAAATTATTATAACATTAATAAAAATACTAATAAAACGTCGAAATAAAAATCATTGATGACATAAACACGTGTTAGTCAAGTGAATGTGGCATTTACGATCAATCATTATTGGCATTTAATCTTACAATTTGGCGACAGTAATTTGGTCGACGGGATAACTAACAAGCACCAAATTTTTTTAAGGAAGTTAAAGATAGAAAGATAGACAGATAAACTGAAAGATTTGCCTTATTATGATTTTTGTAAAAGCATATAAAAATTCATTCAGCTTGAAATCATGTAACACCTTTACTAACAGGCTAATTTTCTGTAATCGGGTTTTGGCGACCAACATATCTTATCTATAACTATAATCTTTCTTTTACAGATTTCAAATTAACAATAAATTAACAGTAAATAGGCTAATAATACAATATAATAACATTAGAAGCGGACTTCAGACGCCGCATCTGTCACACATCGTTAAAGACAGTTTATTAGCTACACATTTCATTTACTTAAAAGGAGATTTTTAAATTTTCATATGGAATTAGGATATTTTTCCACTATAGGGACCTTGGCATTTTTTTAAAATCTTGGCGCAATTCGGACTTTAGAAACTGAGATATGTTGCCAAATGATATAAACAACTATGAAAACAAACCTGTCGAACTTTTATGTTATTTATATATGTATTAATATACATATACAAATTTTATTTATACATGTATAAAATATTATTTTTTATGTACAAATTATTTATGTTGGTATATAAAAATAAATAAACGGGTTCCTTACATTAAATAAATTGTATACATATTGAAAAAATTGCTTGTGTATATATGACACAGTAAATAGGTTGCCAGAAAATACGTTATCATCAAATTTCTTTTCTCGTCAAGGCTATTTTCTGTATTTCGACAAGGCTACTATATCGGAAACGTACCGAATTGCGGTTTATATTTTGTTAAATGTTTTATTGTTTTAATATCGTAAATATATCATAACCCATACTGATTAAAACTTTTAGGTATATTCATTTTTTCTACTTAACAAACATCTTTGGAAAAACATATATATAAAATGTTATTCTGCTTGAAATCACGTGACTCTCTTCAAAACTCTGGAATCGAGTTTTGGCGACCAACATTGGCACAATTGAACTGTTTACGGCCAAATGAACACCCCCTGTTTGAAGGGTTTAGAGGCGGAAATTCTGTGTTTTCAGATTTTTCTGGTTAATTGTGCTACAAACCCGACTTACTTGTGAAATTTCGTTATTCTACGACTTTTAGAAGTACCTTAGTTATTTGATGATGCGAAGTGAGTCAGTGACAAAAAAGCGCTTTTTCGGAGTTTAATATTTCGAAAACTACTAAATATAGAAACATGAAATCGTGGAACCTTAGTTCAGTTTGACCATACGAACATGTGTATAAAAGAAAAATTTCTATATCTCTCCCTAAAACGACGTTATGAGGGGGTGAAAAGTATGCCGAAATGGTTCAGGAAAAGGTAGCTTACGGCTTGTGCGAACTTGGCGGACGCACTGCCGTGCTCCCAGATACTGTTAATGGTGGTAGTATTATCTTAAAACACAAATAATAGATAGGTTTCGAGGATGATTTTGTACTTTTGAGAAATACGTGCATCGTATTCAGCTATTCACAATATTATCTTAAGTCTGGTAATCATCTAAATAAATCATGGGGTCATACAGAGATAGTCATTCGATAGGTTGTTAAGTGCTCGCTCAAAACAATTGGTTACAGTAGCAGAAGCTGGACTAGAACAGCCCTTGTAAATGCGCTCTAGCTGGCTCAACATCTTGTATGGGGAAGAATACCCTATATGAACCTTTTATACAGCCGGATAAAATAGCGCGATGAGTCTTGAATATAACTGCTTCACTCTGATTGTAGGATCAGAATTTAGCGTCAGATTCATAGAACAATAAATATACACTCTAAATAAAAAAGAGTGACTATTCACTCCTCCAGAGTGAATGGAGTCCGGAGTGAATTCTCCGGAGTCCGGAGTGAATCCGGAGTGAATAGTCACTCTATCGCAGAGTCAAAATATGCCCAACCTCTTTAGAGTGACTATTCATTCTGAGCCAAAGTGAAATTTTTTACTCTCTGAAAGAGTGAATAGTCACTCCTTGGAAGTGAATATCCACTCTAAACAGGGGTGGATAATCACTCTTTCGGAGGATTGACTATTCACTCTTGCTAAAGGAGTGCAGTTTTTCACCCCTGGTAGGAGTGAATAGTCACTCTTTCATAGGAGTGAATGTTCATTTTTGTTGTAGTGGTTTTTTTTTTCTTTTATGGTCATTTTAAAAGAATCGAATCTTTTACGGCATGCAATATAAATAGATACAAGGGTGGTAAAGATTGGAATAAAATACTTTATTAGCAATATTTATTTAATTCATAGTTTGTAACACTAATTGAACTTTTAAGGAAAAATGGAAAAATTCAGTTAAAGTTACATACGAATTTAAATTATATTACTGACAGAAATAAACTAAATAATTTTATTCCAATGTTATCCTTTGTGTTTGCTTTTATTGCATGCCCTATAAAGATATTACTTTTAAAGTTTTATTAATAACTTTTTAATAGGTGGATGTTATATGTTTAACAAAGTTTGATCTCCTTTTAATTTTTGTTTTAAATATAAAACCGTACTTTTTCCTTAAATTATTGCTATTTTTGCAAAGTGCTATTGTTCTAAAATATTTTTAATCTTTCCATTTAAACGCAATACTTATAAACTCACTTCTTTTTAAAATAAGTTCTAAGCATGATTTAAGTATTAAGAATGTGTAATTTTTTTTTATCCGCTGTGATTTGCTTTTGTTTTATTTAATATGAACATGGAGTCTAAGTTTTGAGTTCTCTGGAATATGTATATTCTTTTCTTTTAAACATATTCCTTAACTTAATCATGATTTTTAATTTTCGCCCATTATTGCCCTAAGCCACGATAAGCCATATTTAATTTAAAATTTTTATTTGCGTAGATAATGTATTTTGTGACTATGACCAAAATAGATTTTATATGCTTTATAGGAAAAGATTGACCTCGGAAATAGAAAAAAAGGAAACTTAAAAATAAAGTAAATGACGGCATTAGAAATATTCTTATTGTTTTAAAAACATTTTAGTGTCAAAAAGTGGTTATTTTATTATGTTTTAATTTAGCTATAATTTAATAAGCGCAGAAATCTAGTGTTCTTTGAAAAGAATAAAATTTTAATGTTTAAGTGTAGAATAATGGCCATTTGAAAATGTATGCATATTTTGCAAAAATGTTTGGGCCAGGCCTAATTTTACTGACCTTTGAATGGACCAGGCCACACTGAGACAATGATTTTCATACGGGCTGGATCAAAATTAGGACTGAAAATTTTGAGCCGCGAAGACTCGCAATGAACCAGTCCCGGCTTTGTACAAAAAAAATACGTTAGGCCCGCGCAGGCCCGAGGCTTCAAAAAAAAAGTGTGGACCGGGCCCAGCCCGAGTTCCGTGAGTGAAAATCGGTCCGAGCCCGAGCCGGCCTGTGCAGATCCCTAGTAGAGGTCTGCACGGGCCGGAATTTCCGGGCCCGAGCCCGACCCGGCCCGTTTGCATTTTTACAGTTCTCGGCCCGGCCCGTACAAAAATTAGTGAAAACAGGCCCGGCCCGGCCCGATTCAATTTCTACAAAAAAAATCCGTTTTTTCTCGACATACAATTAAGATTCTTTTAATGAGTACTACGTACATATTTACGGGAAAATTTTACAGTATATTTTAGATTACTATGTGTTCGCAAAGCAGAAAACACACAATAGTAAACATTAACGATTACACAGTGTTTTAGTCATCGTCTCTACAGACATTTCGAAATTCCAATAAGGATTCATTAAAAAGTTAATGTAGTTCAGAATAAAGGATTAAAAACATGATACCTTTTGAAGCTGTATGATAAAAAGTAGATTTGCGAAAATGTTTCTCTCATTTTTAAGGCTTTTCTCAAATCGAAAGAAGTTACATTTCGACACATTTGAGAATTCATTTCTTTTCGGAAACGCGTAAGATTGGCAGGTATTCTTATTCAGAAACTATGTAAATGCCTTCTTTTTCATAGATAAAAGCATTATATCTTTCTCTGAAAATACTGCCAAGTTAGCATTATGAATCGAATTTCCGGAAGCGATAGCACAGGAAAGGAGAAAAACGTACAGTCACATGACAAGACTCTCTGTTATCTTTGTAAGTAATTTATCAAATATGTAGAAAGCTATTCGTTTCCAAATGTCTTCAATAGTCAGGCCTGTGAATTTTATGCCATTATAGTTAAAAATGTGTCAGAAAATGTGTTTGAAAGTTTCGCATTGTTGAGCCGTGAATATGAGAACCCCTTAAGGTATATTTCCAAAGATACTGTTAACAGAAGTTCATTATCACTATTAATACTTTTACAAAACATAATGCCTGTCCTACACATCCTGAGATCGATTAAGACCAGTTCCGTCCCGGCACGAGTCTGCTGAAAAAAAATTAAACCCGTAATCAGACATCCTGTAATTGTACAATGCCGATCTCTACGATGGACATGTTACATATCTGTATTGATGTTGTTCAACTCGCATCGGCTCGTGACGCTCATTTATACTTCTCGAGAAAATCATATTCATTGAAAATGGCTCGTATTTTATCTGCTTCGCTTGAATTCTTATATCGGGCCGATAGGCCCGATTATTTTTTTTATCGGCCCGGCCCGGCCCTGCAGGCCCGTTCAATTTTTTTGCCGGCCCGACCCGACCCGTTTATTTTGTCTGTCGGCCCGGCCCGGCCCATTGAAAAAATTGTCCTAATTCTGCCGGCCCGGCCCGTTGGAAAATTCGCATTCATTCCGCCGGGCCGGGTGCCCGTGCAGACCTCTAATCTCTAGTGCGTATTCAATTGTTAAAAGAATTATATTTCAATCCGCAACATGAAGAAATATAACAGACAATCACTTTTGAACACTCGAACGACCAATCTTTTCCTATCATGGAAGACGGTAGTATTTCGAGTGACGCAGCCTTAAGCCTAAAATCGTATCGTATCGTATCGTTAAAATCGTATCGTATCGTATCATAGAATTCGTAGATGGCGGAACTCATATATACAGCTAACTCGACATCAAAGAAAATGCGAAAAGCCGCCTTTTAATAACTCAGCAGATATACGTCTTATTGTTCTGAATTTTCTAGAACAGTCTTATATCTGCAGTCTAATCGTATACTGAAATTTTTACATTTCTACGTGCAGTATATTTTGAGATCTAAATAGTCATTTTTAAAGTGAAAACGTTGGTATAATATCGAGGAAGTTCCTAATATGAAAATCTCGAAAACGGTTCTAACGATTATTTTTAAATTGATACATTATATAAATGTGATTAAGGCGAGGTGAATAACACTTTTCTTTTTTCTGGGAAAACTCTCGTTCGTTAAATAATTCGATTTTTTTTTCTCTCGAAAATGACACGGACGATTTTTTAAAAATCAAATAAATATGTTTCAGATGAACCAAATAACAATTTACTTGTTTCCAGCAAGACTCTTGTTCGTTTTATAATGCACATGAAAAATCGGACTATATTTCTTCGCCATTCTATGGAAATTTCACCGAAAATGCATGACACTGTATTCATACACATGCTTTCTTTTTAACCACTTTTGGGGAGAAAAATTTTGTCTTCCCACGGCTGAGTGGTTGAGGGCCATCGTCTACTGATCTTAACATAGACAGTTCGATACTCGCTGATGCGTGTGAAGTTTTTTTTTTTTTTTTTTTTTTTTTAAGTCTGTTAGTTGACCATTATTCTCAGTTCCTTTGTAATTTTTTAATTGCTATTAAGTTAAATAAAATTACAATTATAATGACGCCAATTTAATGATGATTATTTCTTGGCAATTTTTCAACAATAAAAATATTACCATAAATTTTATAAATATATTTAATTTCAATCACTTTACAAAAAATATACATTAATAATTATTATTTGAATATAAATCACACGATCAGAAACGTAAAAAAATAATTCATTTCAGCTCTTCTTTTTATAATATCATTTTTTATTATTATGACGGTCAATCAATATATAATCACTGACATCCATAGTATTATTATTATTATTATTATTATTATTATTATTATTATTTTCCTTGCATAAAAACTATTGTGATGTAATAATTATTTTATAATAAATAATTTAGTTGAAATGTTTTATTTATAAATAACAATGAAGTTTTACATAATAAGCATATCAGAATTTTGGTGTCGCCATCTTTTGACGCAATTGCGTACTACATTTTGTCTCTTATTCGGGTTGGGTTGGGTTGATTTTTGACGGCCAATTATCTACACGAGGGATATAGGCCCGGGGGGAGTGCCCTCCGTGGGGGTCTTTCTAGGGGAACCTAATCCGTATTAACGCATGGAAGATCCACGGCTCGAAGAAAACCACGAAAACTCCGAACGATTAGGCCGACGGGCGCGATTGGGATCGAACCCAGCACCTCCCGTCTACCAGCTTCGAGAGCAGAACCTCTCGGCCACTGGTGGGGCCTGTCTCTTATTCGGAAAAAAAGGAAAAAACTAACGCTTTTCACCGCTTTGAAAGAATCTCTTGTGACTAGAGGTCTATTTCGCAAATATTAAGAAAATTACTGCATACAAAAAATATTAAAATGGGTAGTATTATAGAGAAATGTTTGATAAAAATGTTGAAGTAGACAGTTTTTAAATCGAAGAATTATTTTAAGAGATATTTAATGTTAAATCTGGATAAAATTGTCTCATTAAAAAAGTCTCATAGGAAAAAAAAAGTTTCTTTTATATTTGGTAATTTTCAAATGTTTAACTAATCTTATTTAATCAAGCACGGAAACAGCAACTAACATCAGCTGATTCGGTCTTGAAATCCCTCAGTAAAAGGGAAACCCGTTTACAGTAAGATCGCCATTGATTTTTTAATTATACAGAGCAGCCTCGATTATCCGAGCTAATTGGGACTGTTAGTAAATCGGAATCGGAAATCTAGGTTAATAGAAACTGTGTGTAAAAACTCGCCGTGCTTGCGAATTTAACATCTCTTTTAAAAAAATATATAGAACGTTTTTTAAATAATAAAAATAAATATATGTAAAGTTCTGTTTCACAGCTTAACAAATTTAAAAAGAAAATCAACTACCAGTAGTAGTAAATTTTAAAATGCAATTTGAAAAAATTTACGAAAGTTCACACAGCCACTGGAAACAAAGCATTGTTCGCTATTGACTTCTCAGGGTCCAGTGTTTCTTTGGAGTTGAGTGCTTTTGGGGGCAGAAGGGCCTGTATAGCACGGGCAGTGAGCTAAAGAGTGTGGTTATTTTTAAGGCTCATTCAAAAGGAAAAAAAATCAGACTTTGTTATCGGCTCGGTTAACAGAAACCTCGATTAATCGAAGCTCGGTTAATCCAGGTTCTACTATAATTCAATCTTCCGTAATCTTTTTAAAGCAGATCAAATTAATGGACTTTAGCACGAAGTCACATAGCTGATAACTGCCATGCTTGTTGGCCACCTTTTTTTCAAAAAGTTTGCTTCACCTTATTCAATTAATGAGATATCTCCGATAAAATAAGTCACATTTTCCCGTTCTAAAATACTGGTATCCAAAAATCGTAGCATGTAACCGACACTACAAGTACTCATGGAACTAGACTATTTTAAGTCTAATTTTTATTATAGACTATATAAAATTATTAAAAATATATATTATGATAGGAACTAGCGGGCTTCGTCCGCTATTTACGTTACGGATATAAAAATCATGTTTTTTTTTTTTAGGGAAAAAGAAATAAAAACCTATTTGACGATAGGTTTATAAAGACACATTTTGTATTTGTTATATTTCCGGGGATGAGGAGGGGGGGGGGGGCTATTTTGATTAAATATCGCAATTAGTCCACATGGCAGATATAATTATGATAGACACTAGTGGGCTTCGCCCCTCTATGGCGCCTTATGGGTCCAGCTTCCATAACTCAGAAACCACCTTTCGGACATCAATGCAAGATTCCAAACGTTATAATTAACTTAATAATCACCCTATATAGCATTAAAGTAAATTTATGAGTACTGCATACTATTTTTTTATCGTAATTTCTGAAGAGAAAAAATTATTTCGGTTCCATTCTTAGGTACTGGTCTGAAAAATTTTGAAAAAGGGGGGAAGGAGGGGACATGAGACTGCTGTTTGTGAAACAACACAACGGGGTCTGGCTTATTCAACTTGGTTTTTGGTGACTTCAATTGGAAGGTGGTTTGTTTAAAAGAATGCGTTCCCTGCCCCATGAAAATTGGAACTATTGGTGCACCATCTATGTAAGGATTTAATAATTATAAATTAACATTTTGGATTTATTAATTTAAGGATAAAGTGTTTTTAAAGGAATATCAAATGAAACCCTCTGTGCGATCTGCGATTATACTTACCCACTTGTTTTCATATACAAACTGCTATAAGGAATATTGTAATAAAATAGTAAAAATTAAATCTGCATTAAATTCCATAAGTATCTTTTTTTTAATCATTTTATCACTAACCTCAAAAAAGTAATGATATCAATGCAAAAACCCTTGACGGGTTAAAAGTTTCTGACGCAGCACTTTATCTTATGCTCTAAGAATTTTAAATATGGAACTTAAAAATACTGATATCAAATTTTGAGTGACGTTATGCTATTTCTTAAAAAATATATTTGTATTTATTTCATCATTTTATTTTTGTTTTATTTATAATCGCATGTGCAAAAGTTATGTTCAACATGAAAAGCTGCATAAAATTTTATTCGCTGTTGCTTTATCATTTACATCTCTCATAAATTCAAAATATGAGTTTTAAAAGATATGATATAAAATTTAAGTGACGCCTTGATGTGACTTTAAAAGGTTTGTTTTAAAATTCAATTTAAATTATTTTTGACTTGGTTAAAATATTTTTTTACATCTACACAATACTTTTAATTTTCCAATTCACTGTTAAATATATCACTTTCATTGAATCTATACTATGCATTGAAATGTATTTATTTCAATAAATTGATTTATCTTTTGTGTCACGCTATTCAAAATTGTGAGTAAGATTTATGTAAATGGTTTCTTTGCGTCATTGTGTCCAAACTACATGAAATGTATGAAAAAGGATAGTTTGACGCAAATAAACCATTTACATAAATCTTACTCACAATTTTTAATAGCGTGACACAAAAGATAAATCAATTTATTGAAATAAATACATTTCAATGCATAGTATAGATTCAATGAAAGTGATATATTTAACAGTGAATTGGAAAATTAAAAGTATTGTGTAGATGTAAAAAAATATTTTAACCAAGTCAAAAATAATTTAAATTGAATTTTAAAACAAACCTTTTAAAGTCACATCAAGGCGTCACTTAAATTTTATATCATATCTTTTAAAACTCATATTTTGAATTTATGAGAGATGTAAATGATAAAGCAACAGCGAATAAAATTTTATGCAGCTTTTCATGTTGAACATAACTTTTGCACATGCGATTATAAATAAAACAAAAATAAAATGATGAAATAAATACAAATATATTTTTTAAGAAATAGCATAACGTCACTCAAAATTTGATATCAGTATTTTTAAGTTCCATATTTAAAATTCTTAGAGCATAAGATAAAGTGCTGCGTCAGAAACTTTTAACCCGTCAAGGGTTTTTGCATTGATACAATATACTACTATTTAGCTAATAATCTTAACATTCCACATATCTACACGGATAAATGCTTAAAATTAAATAAGACTTACCTTTATTTTATGTATTCCATAAAGAATAATTTTAATGATTCCCTAATCTGTTAATCCTAAGATTGCAGTCGAAAAAGTGATAATTTTTCTTATATTTTAAGGGTGTCGTCGCCTTGCTGCTCTGATTGGTTAATAAGCAATGCATACGTAAGTCACTCTTTCAGGAGTGAGACATTTCACTCCTTTCTAGAGAGTGGAAAATTCCACTCTTTAAGGAGTGTATTTTTATAAAATTCACTCCAAAAAGAGTAAAAATACCTGTCACTCTTTCAAAGAGTGAGCTTTTCACTCCTCCCAATTTTAGTGTGTAGTACGATAGGTTTAATGCTGAGACTGGTAAGACAGTTTAGGGGAGACTAGATGTATTTTATCTTGACAATAGTTGGTAATTTGGTACCTGTACAAAGTATCCTTTTTGCTTATAACTACGCAGATTGTTATCCGCGCGATTACCTTATTATTTTTATGCTCTTTTGACAACCGACTAAAAAGGAATTTTAGGCAGAATAACTGATCCAGCTATGTGTCCACTGGCAATCACCTTGTTCAAATAGAATTCTACTGAAAACTACTTACTGAAGAAAACTGCCGGTGAAATTTCAGGATCATTCAAAATTATTAGTAGATCATTAAAAAATGTTTCTGCTTCTCTCATATACAACTGGACGTCAATATAATAAGTGTTCGTGCTCTTACAAACTAAATGACGTTGTAGACTTGAAAGTATTTTTTCAAAGTTCACTAAAAGCGTTCGATATATGTCACACACGAGTGTTCTGATCTAATTCCGGGATTACTTGTATATGATACTTATTGTAAAACATTTTAATAACTTGATTGTACCCAATTCTCTAAATATTTGAGTTATAAAATAACAAAGTAACAATGAAGATTATTATATTGAATGAAACTATATTTTTTATGTTTTTCTTTAGCAACAGATGATCTGTTTAGTTTAGAAAACAGAAATGCTGAAGGAATATGATGCAATTTGAGAAAAAAAAAAGATTCAGATGTTGAAAATGTACCGGGAATTCTTTTTCGCGGTATTTTTTTTTCCTTGTTGTTTTAACGCAGCGATTTTCGTTTCGTATGACAATTTGGTGTTTTATAATACAATATGTGTGTTCTATAATAAAATTAAATGTGCGTATAAATAAATAAAATAATATAAAAATAATTAATTAATAAAAGTAAATGTGTGTGCAAAATAAAAATAATGTGTGAAAATAAAAATAATGCTTGTGCTAAATAAAAATGTATGTGTAAAATTAAATTAAATGTGTGTGTTTTACAATAAAATTGCGATATAAATAGGACAATAGATTTAAGATATGCTATTTTTTAATGCTATGGTAACTTGCATTCGAAAACGGAGTTTAAACGCGGAAAATATCGTTAAAAATGGTGCTAACACCGGTTCGTCTGTGACATCTAATCAAAAAGAAAATTTCCTTTCGTATATGATCTATATGATATACACAAGATGAATGAGCATTATCTTTTGAACTTTTATCCGTCTATTATTTATTCTCTGTTTTCTCAGGTATTGCGCCTTACTTCGTAAAATGTTGGAATGGGTTATTTTCTTTGTTCAAATTTTTTTCATCCTGGAAACGTTCTAATCCAAAGCACACAATCGTACATCAATGTATTGATTTAATAATAAAGTTTAAAATGTGACAGATAATTTGTAGATAACCAATACATAGTAGCTAGGAACATGTAATAAAATGTGTTTTAAATAGCTGTTTTTGGAGTCCTTATATGGAATTATGTAAAATACAACCTATTGTACGTAAGTTAGAATATATGTCGAGTATTAGTGTTTCCTTCTAATGGTGTGACAAATACTTTTTAATGTTACTAACGCCTGATTACTTTTTCTAGAAAATGCATTTTAAAATTTCAAGGTTGATTTTAAAATGCGTACGGTATACTCTATGGCCACAAATTAATTCCTATTCTGTTAGGAATGGTTTCTAATTGCAATCTTTGCCTCATTTAATCGCAAGTTCCTGCTATTATACAAGGCTAAAATTACTATTCAAAAATAGTGGTGACAAAAATTAGAATGGTTAGCATCTTTGGTACTGGTAAATAATAACTTATTTTCTCCCGAATTAATTTACGTTATGTTGCAATATATATCTATGAGCTTTAATATCTCCTTACAGTATTAAAGCTACAAGATCGGTAAAACAAGAACTAAATATTTTATTGTCAAAAAAAAAAAAAAAAAAAAAAGAAAAAGAAAAGTGCCCAGCTAAACTGATGGCATTGAGCTCACAGACTATTCACACTAATTATATATTATACTCTTATTTTAAAGAATAATGCCACTCAAAAAAATAAGTGAAGGGGAATTAGCCCCCGTTTCCCCCTTTATACATAACCAGTGAACCTCCAAATCTAATCAGGAAAGCTCCTTATCATAATAAACCGGTATACCAAATTTGGAGCAAATCGAATAATCTTGCAAAAAAAAAAAAAAAAAAAAAAAAAAAAACATTTATCTAAATTAAGGTGGTGGACTAATTCTTTATCCTTAACCAATGAATCGCCAAAACGAATCAGGGAAGCTCCTTAACATAATAAACCCGTATACCATCTTCGGAGCAAATCGAATCATTCTGCATGAAAAACCCATTTATCTAAATTAAGAGGGGCGGGCTAACCTCCCTTTTCCCCCTTTACCCTTAACCAATGAACCCCAACACTAATCAGGGAAGTTCCTTAACATAATAAACCGGTATACCAAATGCGGAGCAAATCGAATCATTCTGCATGAAAAACACATTTATCTGAATTAAGGCGGGTGGACTAACCCTGTTTTTCCCCCATTTATCCTTAACCAATGAACCCCCAAAACTAATCAGGGAAGTTCCTTAACATAATAAACCGGTATACCAAATTCGGACCAAATCGAATCATTCTGCATGAAAAACACATTTATCTGAATTAAGGGGGGTGGACTAACCCCGTTTTTCCCCTTTTATCCTTAACCAATGAACCCCCAAAACTAATCAGGGAAGTTCCTTAACTTAATATACCGGTATACCAAATTCGGAGCAAATCGAATCATTCTGCATGAAAAACACATTTATCTGAATTAAGGGGGGTGGATTAACCCCGTTTTTTCCCCTTTATCCTTAACCAATGATCTCCCAAAACTAATCAGGGAAGTTTCTTAACATTATAAACCGGTATACCAAATTTGGAGCAAATCGAATCATTCTGCATGAAAAACCCATTTATCTGAATTAAGGGGGAGTGGACTAACCCCGTTTTTCCCCCTTTATCCTTAACCAATGAACTCCCAAAACTAATCAGGGAAGTTCCTTAACATAATAAACCGGTATACCAAATTCGGAGCAAATCGAATGATTCTGCATGAAAAACCCATTTATCTGAATTAAGGGGGTGTCCTAACCCCCCTTTTCCTCCTTTATCCTTAACCAATGAACCCCCAAAACTAATCAGGGATGTTCCTTAACATAATAAACCGGTATACCAAATTCGGAGCAAATTGAATGATTCTGCATGAAAAACCCATTTATCTGAATTAAGGGGGGTGGACTAACCCCGTTTTTCACCCTTTACCCTTAACCAATGAACCCCAAAACTAATCAGGGAAGTTCCTTAACATAATAAACCGCTATACCAAATTCGAAGCAAATCGAATCATTCTGCATGAAAAACACATTTATCTGAATTAAGGGGGGTGGACTAACCCCGTTTTCCCTCTTTATCCTTAACCAATGAACTCCCAAAACTAATCAGGGAAGTTCCTTAACATAATAAACCGGTATACCAAATTCGGAGCAAATCGAATCATTCTGCATGAAAAACCCATTTAACTGAATTAAGGGGGTGGGGTGTGGACTAACCCCGTTTTTCCCCCTTTATCCTTAACCAATGAACTCCCAAAACTAATCAGGGAAGTCCCTTAACATAATAAACCGGTATACCAAATTCGGAGCAAATCGGATGATTCTGCATGAAAAACCCATTTATCTGAATTAAGGGGGTGGGCTAACCCCCCTTTTCCTCCTTTATCCTTAACCAATGAACCCCCAAAACTAATCAGGGATGTTCCTTAACATAATAAACCGGTATACCAAATTCGGAGCAAATTGAATGATTCTGCATGAAAAACCCATTTATCTGAATTAAGGGGGGTGGACTAACCCCGTTTTTCCCCCTTTACCCTTAACCAATGAACCCCCATAACTAATCAGGGAAGTTCCTTAACATAATAAACCGCTATACCAAATTCGGAGCAAATCGAATCATTCTGCATGAAAAACACATTTATCGGAATTAAGGGGGGTGGACTAACCCCGTTTTTCCCTCTTTATCCTTAACCAATGAACTCCCAAAACTAATCAGGGAAGTTCCTTAACATAATAAACCGGTATACCAAATTCGGAGCAAATCGAATCATTCTGCATGAAAAACCCATTTAACTGAATTAAGGGGGTAGTGTGTGGACTAACCCCGTTTTTCCCCCTTTATCCTTAACCAATGAACTCCCAAAACTAATCAGGGAAGCGCCTTATCACAGTGAACCTAGGAAAAAATTTTGAAGCAAATCGGATGTTTCTATCAAGAGTTATCGCGTTACGTACATACGTACGTACGTACATACATACATACATACATACATACATACATACATACAGAACGGGCGGGCACATTAGCTCTCAGGCTTTGATAGCCTGTGAGCTAAATAAAAAAGAAAAGTGCCCAGCTAAACTGATGGCATTGAGCTCACAGACTATTCACACTAATTGTATATTATACTCTTATTTTAAAGAATAATGCCACTCTAAGAAATAAGTGAAGGGGAATTAGCCCCCGTTTCCCCCTTTATACTTAACCAGTGAACCTCCAAATCTAATCAGGGAAGCTTCTTATCATAATAAACCGGTATACCAAATTTGGAGCAAATCGAATAATCTTGCAAAAAAAAAAAACATTTATCTAAATTAAGGAGGTGGACTAAACCCCCTTTATCCTTAACCAATGAATCGCCAAAACGAATCAGGGAAGCTCCTTAACATAATAAACCGGTATACCAACTTCGGAGCAAATCGAATCATTCTGCATGAAAAACCCATTTATCTAAATTAAGAGGGGCGGGCTAACCTCCCTTTTCCCCCTTTACCCTTAACCAATGAACCCCAAAACTAATCAGGGAAGTTCCTTAACATAATAAACCGGTATACCAAATTCGGAGCAAATCGAATCATTCTTCATAAAAACACATTTATCTGAATTAAGGGGGGTGGACTAACCCTGTTTTCCCCCCTTTATCCTTAACCAATGAAACCCCAAAACTAATCAGGGAAGTTCCTTAACATAATAAACCGGTATACCAAATTCGGAGCAAATCGAATCATTCTGCATTAAAAACACATTTATCTGAATTAAGGGGGGTGGACTAACCCCGTTTTTTCCCCTTTATCCTTAACCAAAGAACTCCCAAAACTAATCAGGGAAGTTCCTTAACATAATAAACCGGTATAACAAATTCGGAGCAAACCGAATGATTCTGCATGAAAAACCCGTTTATCTGAATTAAGGTGGTGGACTAACCCCCTTTTCCCCCTTTATCCATAACCAATGAACCCCCAAAACTAATCAGGGAAGTTCCTTAACATAATAAACCGGTATGCCAAATTCGGAGCAAATTGAATGATTCTGCATGAAAAACCCATTTATCTGAATTAAGGGTGTGGACTAACCCCGTTTTTCCCCCTTTACCCTTAACCAATGAACCCCCAAAACTAATCAGGGAAGTTCCTTAACATAATAAACCGCTATATCAAATTCGGAGCAAATTCAATCATTCTGCATGAAAAACCCATTTATCTGAATTAAGGGGGATGGACTAACCCCGTTTTTCCCTCTTTATCCTTAACCAATGAACTCCCAAAAGTAATCAGGGAAGTTCCTTAACATAATAAACCGGTGTACCAAATTCGGAGCAAATCGAATCATTCTGCATGAAAAACCCATTTATCTGAATTAAGGGGGGGGGGGGGACTAACCCCGTTTTTCCCCCTTTATCCTTAACCAATGAACTCCCAAAACTAATCAGGGAAGTTCCTTAACATAATAAACCGGTGTACCAAATTCGGAGCAAATCGAATCATTCTGCATTAAAAACCCATTTATCTGAATTAAGGGGGGGGGGACTAACCCCGTTTTCCACCCTTTATCCTTAACCAATGAACTCCCAAAACTAATCAGGAAAGCGCCTTATCACAGTGAACCTAGGAAATTTTTTTTAAAGCAAATCGGATGTTTCTATCAAGAGTTATCGCGTTACGTACATACATACGTACGTACGTACATACATACATACATACAGAACGGGTGGGCACATTAGCTCTCAGGCTTAGATAGCCTGTGAGCTAAAAATATAAATGAATGATTTATTTCTTTTTTTTTAAATGTGAGGGTTTTTTTTTTTTTTTTTTGTTTTTTCATTCTTCTGAAGTTGTTTTGCGTTTTAGTGAACGCCATTTTTATATTTCGCCAGTTGTAAATGTGCAGCATTAAACTATGCGATATACTTAATAATGTCCCATAAGACAATTTTTACTTTATGCTATTGAATTGTCACAAATAAACAAAGAAAGCATAATTATTTCTTAATAGCTAATCACATGAAATATTTTCATGGTTAGTTTACCCAAAAAAGTAATAAAATAAAATAAATAAATAATAAATATTTTTAGTGGACTTTAAAAATCTCTACTTAAAATAAGTTTTTTTTAAATTCACTTTTGGTTTCTTTAAAATATGTGATATGACTTATAATAATTCTTAATACAGCTGAAAATTACTTTTAATATAAAAGCGCGAAGCATTTGACCGTCACCAACAGTTCCGGGATGGCCGCTTCACTTTTTTTATATGCCAAGCGACCCTTTCGGTGCTTTTATGTTGACAGAGCGCAGTGGATAAATCGGTAAATAATGTTCCATCGCTATCATTTCATTTAAAATATAAACTTATCACTCATTTCATTTAAAATACATAGCTTTAATTTAAAACACATATATCAAGCTAATTTAAAATACACTTCTTTCATCTCTAATAATAGAAGCTTAACTCAAATACAGGCTGGCATCTTCGCTTTCCATATGATAAGCAGCCATTTTTAATCAAAATTATTTTTTCCAATAAAACTGCATAAAAGTTAATTTTTAATTTTTCGAAAGATCGTTCAAAAATAATTGATATTTAATATCCTTAACCAATGAATCGCCAAAACGAATCAGGGAAGCTCCTTAACATAATAAACCGGTATACCTACTTCGGAGCAAATCGAATCATTCTGCATGAAAAACCCATTTATCTAAATTAAGAGGGGCGGGCTAACCTTCCTTTTCCCCCTTTACCCTTAACCAATGAACCCCAAAACTAATCAGGGAAGTTCCTTAACATAATAAACCGGTATACCAAATTCGGAGCAAATCGAATCATTCTGCATGAAAAACACATTTATCTGAATTAAGGGGGGTGGACTAACCCTGTTTTCCCCCCTTTATCCTTATCCAATGAACCCCCATAACTAATCAGGGAAGTTCCTTAACATAATAAACCGGTATACCAAATTCGGAGCAAATCGAATCATTCTGCATGAAAAACACATTTATCTGAATTAAGGGGGGTGGACTAACCCCGTTTTTCCCCTTTTATCCTTAACCAATGAACCCCCAAAACTAATCAGGGAAGTTCCTTAACTTAATAGACAGGTATACCAAATTCGGAGCAAATCGAATCATTCTGCATGACAAACACATTTATCTGAATTAAGGGGGGTGGACTAACCCCGTTTTTTCCCCTTTATCCTTAACCAATGAACTCCCAAAACTAATCAGGGAAGTTCCTTAACATAATAAACCGGTATACCAAATTCGGAGCAAATCGAATCATTCTGCATGAAAAACCCATTTATCTGAATTAAGGGGGAGTGGACTAACCCCGTCTTTCCCCCTTTATCCTTAACCAATGAACTCCCAAAACTAATCAGGGAAGTTCCTTAACATAATAAACCGGTATACCAAATTCGGAGCAAATCGAATGATTCAGCATGAAAAACCCATTTATCTGAATTAAGGGGTGGACTAACCCCCCCTTTTCCCCCTTTATCCTTAACCAATGAACCCCCAAAACTAATCAGGGAAGTTCCTTAACATAATAAACCGGTATACCAAATTCGGAGCAAATTGAATTATTCTGCATGAAAAACCCATTTATCTGAATTAAGGGGGGTGGACTAACCCCGTTTTTCCCCCTTTACCCTTAACCAATGAACCCCCAAAACTAATCAGGGAAGTTCCTTAACATAATAAACCGCTATACCAAATTCGGAGCAAATCGAATCATTCTGCATGAAAAACACATTTATCTGAATTAAGGGGGGTGGACTAACCCCGTTTTTCCCTCTTTATCCTTAACCAATGAACTCCCAAAACTAATCAGGGAAGTTCCTTAACATAATAAACCGGTATACCAAATTCGGAGCAAATCGAATCATTCTGCATGAAAAACCCATTTATCTGAATTAAGGGGGGGGAGGTGGACTAACCCCGTTTTTCCCCCTTTATCCTTAACCAATGAACTCCCAAAACTAATCAGGGAAGCGCCTTATCACAGTGAACCTAGGAAAAAATTTTGAAGCAAATCGGATGTTTCTATCAAGAGTTATCGCGTTACGTACATACGTACGTACGTACATACATACATACATACATACATACATACATACATACATACATACAGAACGGGCGGGCACATTTGATAGTGCTCAGGCTTGATAGTGCTCAGGCTTTGATAGCCTGTGAGCTAAAAAGAGAAAAGAAAAAAAAAGAGAGAAAATTTGTTAAAATTTTTTTAATTTGTTTTCCACAAAATGGTTTTAAATATCCACTTCAAGTTTTAAAGCTTTAATCTCTTAAATATCTAAGGATATATTGGCATAAGCTGTTATCTTATAAAACAATTTTACAAGAAAAACATTGAGAAAAATATATGGCATACAATGGAATTCATTCACTTAAATTTGCATTAAGAAATTTTCATACTTCCGTGTTATATGGGAAATATATTTTACATATTCGTACCAAAACTGAATGATTTCTATTATTCACATGCCGTGTTACAAAGATTAGTGTTATTCTCCCTTACCACAGAAACCAATTAATTTTGAAAGTAATCGCGAGGAAGTTTTCATAAAATCAAATTGGTTTAGTTCAATATAATTCGATATGAGGCCGTGAGTTTCAAAACCCGCCTTTAAAAAATCAAGTTTTCTCTACCAATCTATTCTATTGGTAAGCCTGCGCAGAAAAAACACTATAATCTGTAAAAAATATATTTGTGTCCTTTATTTTTGAGTACTTAAAATATTGGTTTGGTTTCAAAACTCGCCTTATCCACTAGGAAGTTGGCATCAAAACTGGCTTTATCCTTGCGCATGAGTAGATCAACGAACGACTAGCTTATCAGCTACTATCACAGTAATTTTCTTTCATTTCTCTGCGACCTGTTGCTAATTTCGTTAAAAGTTTTTACCTGTTCTATTCATACAAACTAATTAAATGAGTTTTACAGCATGTCTTATATATAACGGACAGTGAATAAACTCTTGCATTTTGTGGGGAAAATGGAAAGAAGAGAAAAGGAAATACGAACACATGGGCTAGTAAAGAATACACGCAAAAGAAGATTAAAAAGTCAGTTCAAAATGGAAAATCACTTTCTATATTTCTTACTCTCAGAAGGTGTTAAAATATTTAATTTTTATTATTAGGCATAAACCTAAGGCATTTCCGGTGCGCTCAAAGGGGACTCACCAGAAAGAGAACGTCGAGTATTCAACTGTGTCAATGCAAGATGTATGACGCTTCCACCAAGCCTTTTTTTTTCAAGCAACTACTTAACTGCATAAGATAACTTTATTTTGAAGTTCACATCTCAAACATCTCCATCAAGAAACCGTCCAGGATTCTTTCCTTCCATGAAACATCCAAAAAAGTAAAATTTTCATCTTGAAAGTTTTTTTAAGTACATCTCAGTGTACTTTCAAAGGCATTACCATAAAGTACTATATAAAGACTAAGAACCATGGTCATCTTCAAATTTGTGGAATTGTATTTCGGAAGATTCTTGGAATATCAAAATTCAAAGTGTAAAAGTTGTGCTAGAGGCATCTAAAAACTGGACTTTCTTTTTAAAAAGAAGAGAGAGGGAGTCCCCTTGAAACAAGAGATACTTAAGAATGTCCAAGCATTGTTAAAAGAAACATTTTGATGAAAACTGGTCAGAAATGGAGGTGCTTACTTTCTATAAAAATGTTATTTCTAAGGAACCAGACCAGTAGGATATGGTCCAGGAGGATTACGATGAAATTCCAGAAGAAAAACTCAATGAGTTAATTGTTTAACTTATTTTTGGATATTTTGTAACTATATTATATTATCTTATATACATATATATATATATAATATTATATGTTATATAGATTATATTATATCACATTAAAAAAAACAAATTATTTTAATCATAAGCTAGTAATAATAAATTTTATTTGATTGTTGATAAGATTGCTTTTTATAATAAAACGTAATACTAAATTTTAATCATACTTATTGCTGTCATAAGGATTATTTTTAAATACAAAATATTATTATCCGATGACCAAAAATAGGAACTATTAATTTCTTTCAGCAAGTATGATAAACAATGTTTTTTTTTAACGAAATTTATATCAAAACTTTCTTATCTTATTGATAGGTTGGCAACAAAAGTCTTCTTATCCATAGGTTGGCAACAAAAGTCTTCTTATCCGAAACTTTTTCCAATTAATTAATCAAATGAATTAAAGTAGATTTTCCAACTTAACACAATGATATCACAGAGCAACTAGTTATACGTATACAAAAAATTGGAGGTATTCGATGCACGGTGTCGCAGTGACAAGTTTTTCGTGATTTCCCAAAATTTGATTTTTGGATAAGCCGAGTTTTGAAACTCACGTCCTCATATATATACATTATTTTGAATGGTATTTAAAGGTTAAATGAATTTTAATCACGGTATGGAAAATTTTGCCTTTCTTTTTATTTCTTTTTCTGAAAAGATTATTTTTTATATAATAATTTTTTATAAGAAATATGCAAAAACGAAAAAAAATCTACTTATTTTTAACCTACCGGCAGAAGATATATTAAACGTAAAGTTTCCAGTAATTCCGGGTTCAATTGTTCTTCGGCAAGTATCATGTATACCAGTTAGATGTGTTGTTTTGTCATTAGTCCAATATACCTGTAAGAATAGAAAATCATAGATATTTAACTTTTGTTTTTATTTATCAAATGAGATTGATATAACAAAAATAAAAACTCTGTAAATTACAAATTCGGAAGATCTAGCAAACCAAAACTTTCTGAAATTATAGTAAGAATAATGTAATTTGAAATATATAAAAATAAGAAAAAAGTATACCACATTCCTTTACATTTCACATAACAAAATGTCATAGGAATTAGATAAAACATGTATTCCTAATAAATTACTATTAAAGCATTTTCATGGTACAGATAAATACACGTTCGTCCAAAGCACGAAAAGTGCTTTAACGTATTACACTCTGTTTGGGGAAGCTCATTTTATCGCCGTCGAGTCGTTCGAGTTGTTCATTAAGTTCTAAGTGTAAATGAATACATTTTAGGCAGGCACTTCAATATGGCTAAATACAATTCTGCATAATTTATGGATTGCTGGTGAATTAGAAAACGCCATTATGGTGCATTTTTATTACTCGGCGCGGTGCAGATAAACCAGTATGTGATTTTCATAAGCCGAGCCAAACAACACTTAACTTCCGGACCACTGTCGGCAACATTAGCCTTGGCCAGTGTGCGTCCACTATCATTAGATGTGATGGCTCCATCAAAAAAGTGTAACGTCGGCCGCAACAAGGCCGCAGAACAATTGGCCGTAAACACATGAAGGTGCTCGTAATCATACCTTTAACAGTTTATCATAAATGATGACCAAAACTCGCCACATTTATTCTTTAAATGCCTTTATGAATGAAACCTGGCCACAGATATGCCATTAATTATCAATATGAATAAAATCTAGCGAAATGCTCATCGTAAGCCAGAAAAATGCGGTGTACGTTAGTTTAACCTTAAATAAAGCAGGTCATGTTCCTTCAGGGTACACGATTTTTCTATGATTTAAACTTCGATTTTAATAGTTTTGACATGGTTCTTTCTGTAAGTTGTTTTACCCCTGAGTGGTTTGACCGTATTATTCCGTTTTCCAAAAACAACTTAAATCTGTTATAGAAAAAAATATTTTAAAGATAATTGTATTTTAAAATGTATGTCAAACAAAGGGGTATGAAGTGTATTTTAGAAACAAACAGGGAAAGAAGACTTAAATTAAGATTATTTTTATAATCATTTTTAATGAAAATAAAGGAAAGCCTTCAAAACGCACGGATGATTAAAATTTCCTCTTTCATGACTTGAAAGTTTTTTTTTACTCTACTGATGAGGGACTAATGTTTGGCCGAAACGTCTACAGGTTTTCAAGTGTTTTTTAATGGGAATTTATTGTGTATTTTATTAAATTCTCTGAATATATAGTATTAGCTTTCATATAAAGCATTTATTTGTCAATTAAAATAAATGGATGTCACATTGTACAAATATATTAAAAATATAAATAGATAACGTGAAGCACAAATTAAATTAATCGAGAAAGAAGACAGCCGCTTTGAAGCTTCTGAAACTTCATCATCTACTAAAGATTTAAAAACTTACAACACTCACAATAAATGCTTGATTATATAGAGAAGGGTGCTAACAATTTAACACTAAGTCGAAAGCGAAATGGCAGAGAACGAGGTTAAAGTGAAGCCAAATAATCTTTATACTTGATACGTCATCCATTGCAAGATTACTCGTCTTCGTTGTTTCCTCGCTCTCCGACACTTCGCTTTTGACCATAAGCTACGTTGCTTGCTCCCTTCTCCATATTCAATGCATTTACGTTTAGCGTTGTAATGCTTTTCACCCTGAATTGATGATGGAGTTTTAAAAGTTCTGAAGCAGCTGTATGTTTTCCATATTTGTAATCTAATTTGTGATTTTGCAACGTTGACTATTTGTATTTGTAATATCTATTTCTTATCTAACACGAATTATAATAAAGTCCAAACGATTGAACTGCTGTCATAGATTTAGAGAGATGTCATAAATATGCAAAATAATAATTAAATCAACGAATGTATAAAATTAAACTTTTTACTTACAAAACAATATTTTGTTTTCGAATTTCTGAGACCTGTAACTAAATAACTTCTTCCATTTTCCTCCCAATCTCCGTGGCAGTGAAAACCTATAAAAAAATTAATCCGAAGATATTATTTAAAAACAAAAAGGAAAAAGAGAGAAATAAATATATCACGAATTAGAAAAAATATATATATTTTGCATTTACGGAAAATTAAACGAAATTCAATTTTACTCAAATGAATTGAATATCAATAAATTGATATTGAAAATATTTTCAATCTTTTTTAAAATAAAAAATAAAAAATAATATATTTGTTTACAAAAATAATGTTTTTTTTTTGTTGTTTTTTTTTTTTTTTTTTTTTTTTTTTTTCAAAATTTAAAATGAATGCATGATATATAGAATAATTTCATTCACCTTTGTTTTCAAATATATTTAGTTTTATGTGATCACTACAAAGTACGTTTAACTAGTCAAAGAGGATAGTTTCGAATTCCATTTAAGTTATTCAAGCAATATGTAAAAAATATGATAGATTTGTACTCTAGATGGTACATGGAAACAAAAGAAAAAAGAAATAAATGTACAGTGAGCATTTTTCTAATGCATTTTTTATTTTTTTATACTTTTAAGTATTATCCGGTGCATAGTTCATCATTTCTTGAAAACATATTTATCTGCTTATTACTAAAAAAAGAATAGAAATTAAACATTTAATACCATTGAAAAACAGAATTATACAGCGTAGAATTGTGTAAATACTATTTTAAACGTTTGAACATTTATGCATAAAACTTTATAATATAACAATCTTTAACATTATAAATTTATCTGACGTTTCACATACAGCAATATTTACATCAACTTTACTTTGAGGGATATTTATATCTTGCAAATGCATGCCCAAAAAATTAACTTTACCTTTTTTCGAATATGTTTAGTTTTGATATATATGACGAACAACGCTCATTATCAAACACAAGTTAATTAAAATGATTTATATTACCACAAAATTTGTACAGTCAGTAGCTTAAAATAAATTTAATTGTTAACAAGTATTTTCTATATAACTCTTGCATTTTACCTATAATGACATACGCCTGCCCCATTTGGGGGTTCATTTGTAGCTCCTCTATGGACAGTCACAGTAAACTTCACAATAAATATCTGCGCATTGTCCGTAATGCCCCACGCTATCTATGTAATACCACCATCCGTAGAGACCTTAACGCTCCTACCTTTAGAAAAAGCTAGTTGACCTCTAAAATATTTTACAAAAACCTTTACAGCCTCCCAAATGAAATACTTGCTGAGCTGCCTGATTACGACGCCTGCGAGACTGAGCACAGAAAAAGACACAAATTTTCCATTATTATGGATGTTGAGGGACCTTGAATTCTATACTACTGCCTATGTTTCACTTTATTAAATTCTATTATCACTATCTTAACTTTTTCTAAAAAAGAAAAAAAAAATACTGTTTTTATAACAATTACGATGTTATGATCATTATACCGTTACTTAGTAAATAAAAAAAAAATGTACGGACCCTGAGAAGCGCTTTTGTTTTTGTTTTTGTTTTTCTGTGCCATAACATCAGTCACACTCTTTGCCGACCCCTTACCAGCTTTGTCCGACAGCTTGTTCTCTTATCTTTCTTAACTCTGCTTATATATTCTTAAACTTAATTTTTTTACTTTTATTATACTATTTAATTTCTCTCTTAATTCTAAACCAGTAAGGTTTCTTAGTATTTTAGCTTTATAATACCACTTTTCTTTAAAAGTAACTTTTCATTTTTAACTTTTTATTTTTAATAAAATTTTATAGTCTTATTATACTACAGTTAGACTTTATATCCCAATGGATCATTCATTTTTAGACAATCATCAATAGACTGGGCGTAAAGTTGTAGACAACTCGGAAGCTCCTCAAAGTGCAAACACTGTTAAGCCACAACATTTGCTTATCTAAATGGCGTGGATTTGCAAATGAGTAGCCCCTTGAACGTTTCACCTGTTCCATTCAAATCAATAATATATTTGAGTTTTAAGTTAATATTTTAATTACTCATTACAGAATATATACAAATATTCCATTACATGTATGTAAGAAAAATTATCAAAGAAAACTACTTAATGCCTCCAACCAATCTGCGGGGGATACAAATACATAACATTCAGGCGCCATTTACAGTGATGTGCAATTACGAGTCAAAGAACCTTCAAAAAAATTTTGGCTAATCGCGGAAGAGAATAACTGTTTTTCATAATCATTAATACTTTTCTTCATTAATGACTCGAGTAAAAGTATGTTGCTTACATTAATTAATTCCCTTTTGTTAAATTAATCATTTGTGAAACAATTGCGAGCGTAGTTCATCATGAGTTTTTCGTGCCAAACGGTAAAATGACGAATTTTACTCGTCTGAAACTAAAAATACGAAAATTACTTTAACTATCACAAAATTTGTACGGTTCAAAATTGATTTTTTTCCCTACGAGTTACGCTTGCCAACCCCTGTTCAGATTCCGCAAAAACTAAAAGCACGCTAATTTGATCGGCTTTAAAATTTTTCGGAAGGCTGAATTATAATTAAAAAACAGTGGCGATCTCCCTGTTAAGGGGCTGTTTTCGTCTTTGATTAAACCAGATCATTAAAAATTTTGAAAATAAGCTAATATAAAATTAATTAAGTAAACAGAGTCTTTGCCTCCCGGTATTTTTTAACAACGCTATAAGAAAGTTGTTTTAAATAAGACATTTTAAATGAATCGTTTTAAATCTGACGCAATTTTCACCAAAGTTTTGGTTTTCTTTTTAATATTCACGTGAAATTACTTTTGTTGTTGTAAAGGAAATATTATTTGTGCTGTCTCAGAATTCATAACAATAGTTTAAAAGATTATCTCAAAATATGAAATGTCTCTCGCAAATATATTTTTTAATTCAAACAGTTTGGCAATATTATTGTTTGGCCATTTTAAATATGACGTGATTTCCTCCTTTTACGACTTTTAACGCATATTGATGAATTTATTATTTTACACTTTTCTTTCTCTTTTAAAATTCACGTGTAAATATAGTTTTTATGACGTAATTTTCTATACTTTCCAGCTTTTAAAAAGTAATCATTTAATTCTAATTTGAAAGATTTTTTTTTTGTTTATAATAGTCACGCTCAAATAAATTTTTGAGGGAAATATTAATCTTTGTGCTGCTTTAAAAATTGGTAACAATTTAAAATAATACCCTTTTCTAAAAGATGCAAAAAATATTTCTCGAAATGCTGAAAGTTTGAATATAAAGTGGAAATATGTCCTCAAAAAATGAATCAAATTTTTAAAAAAAAATCCAGTCTGCACACCGAGAACTTCTAATGTATAAAAGGATCTAAAAATGATTAAATTCCTATGTATAGTTTTTGCTGCTATAAAACTTTTTTAATGGAGCGATTTTGACCAACTTTAACATTAAATATCTGTTAAAATGATTATTAGATTTTAAAACTGTATGCATCAGCTGTTTACCAAACGTTTCGGGATAATACCACCGATTTTCATATTTTTGTATGCAGTAGTTTTCTTAATATTAACGAAGAAAGACCTCCCATCACAAAAAATTCAAAAACAGCGGCGGTGACAGCGATTGTTACTTTTTTTTTTTTTAGAATAGCGAGAAACTATGAATTGAACATTTTTTTTTAACTCTATCCAAATCAATAATATACTTTTGAATAAGATTAGATTAAATATCTCTTTAAAAAATTGTTAGATTTTAAAACTGTGTGCATCAGCGTGTTTATCAAACATTTCTGAATAATACCACCGATTTTCATATTTTTGTATGCAGTAGTTTTCTTAATATTAACGAAGAAAGATTCCCGATCACAAAAAATTTAAAAACAACGATTATAGCGCTTTTTTTTTTTTTTTTTTTTTTTTTTTTTTTTTTTTTTTTTTTGAATAGAGAGAAACTATGAATTGAACAATTTTGTTTAATTCTATCTAAATTAATAATATATTTTTGAATAAGGTTACGTTTTATTTTCACACTAGAGAATATACTGAAATATTCCACTACATGTTTATGTAAGATGATCTAAGAAAACTAGTTAGCGCATTCAAACAATCTGTCGGGAATACGAACCATTCACACGCCACTTACAGTGATGTGTAATTACGAGTCGCAGAAACTTCAAAAACTAATCTGAGAGTGGAGAAAAAGCCATTTACTCACTCTTTACGTCGGTGAATGAGGCGCAGCTGGTGAGAAACTCAATGGCATCATTAGAGCGGCATCCCACGACTCTGGCAGTAGAGTCCCTGCAGAGTTCCGGCCTGAAAGAGGTTGCGGACACCTTTCCCACTTGGACGCGAAGTCCATTTGTTTCGACCAGCTGAGGACACCCGGAAGGTGCTGCGGAATGTGCTAGAATTTGAAAAAAAAAATGCTAATGCTTATTTAAAAATCATTGAATTTCACATTTCAAATAATTTCTTTCAAAATTTTCAAATAATGTGTTTGTTTTGTTATCATGATTTAAAAGCTTAAAAAAATATTGTACGTTTACCTTTACCGAATTTTATCAGGTATTACTTGTGCCAAAAAATGTGCCAAAATACTTGTTTGTGGTATACTCTTTAAACAATCCTAATTTATTTATTTAGATTAATTTTAATTCAGTATCTTAATTCAGTATTAATTCAGTATTTTAATTCAGTATTTCACATTTCACTTGCAAAAACAGTACTTTTGTATTAAAAAATATCCAATATATTTACAAAAACACTACTCATATATGTATCTGAGCTAAAACAATTCTTTTGATTATTTTTTGGAATCTCTTTTCCAAAGTTCATTTTAAAAAGACTGTTTAAGAGGCTACTTCAGTCAAACGAAAACACCCGTTCGCCAATGCTAATCCTATGGAAGAAATTTATAAAGATATCTCGGTCGCATTTCAATATTTTTAAATTATTTCTTTTGCACTGAATAGTTGAGATCGATCTGTAAAAAGGCCGTTGTTTACTTTTTCGATTTTGTTTACGGGTATATCTTATGAGGACACTTTAATTTTCGGAACCGGTTTCGAAATTAAAAGCATCCTCATAAAAAATATGTGCAATCAAAATCGAAAAAGTAAAAAACGGCCTGCATACAGATCGATCTCAACTATTCAATGCAAAAGAAATCATTTAAAAATATTGAAATGCTACCGAGATATCTTTATAAATTTCTTCCATAGGATTAGCATTAGCGAACGGGTGTTTTCGTTTGACTGAAGTAGCCTCTTAACGGGTATAGCACAAACAAGCATAATACTCCATTTTTTGGTGCAAGTAATGGTTGATAAAAATCGGTATAAAGGTGAACGTATAATATAATACAGGCATTAAAGCCAAACAACTTTTGTTTATTATTACATGAAGCTAAAAAATATTTTATAGTACTAGTGCAGCAGAAACTAACATTTTAGGATGTTAGTCAGCGAAATTTCAAATTACCTTCCATAATATAAAACGTACGGACATAGAGTGCATTATTATTTTTTAAATATCCCATAAAGAAATTAATATTTTTAATTTTCCTCTTTTGTGTATTCTTCTTAGAGGTTCTATTTCCTTTTTAGTTACAAAATATTCCTTGAACTAAGTATTTAATTTTATTTGATTTGTTTAAATCTTACTCACATCAGCTCAAAAATTTTAATCACATAAAATACTAAATCAAACATATAATTTAGGAATATTTTGTAAACTAAAAAAAGAAAAAAGATAGAATAAAATAAAAATAAATAAAGACGTGGCGACGTAAGAATGGGCGTACAATGCATTATTATTTTTTAAACATGTCATAAAGAAATAAAAAAATTCAACTTCCTTTTTTTTTGTGTGTGTACACTTCTTAAAGGATGTCATTTCTTTTTTAGTTACAAAATATTTCTTAAACTAAGCATTGAATTTTATTTGATTTGTTGACATTCTACTCACAGCTCAAAATTTTTATCATATAAAATACTAAATCAAACATATAGTTTAGGAATATTTTGTAAACAAAATAAATAAATAAATAAATAAATAAAATAAAAACAAATAAAGACGTGGCGACGTAAAGATGGGCGTACAATGCATTATTATTTTTAAAATATGTCATAAAGAAAAAAAAAAATTTAACTTCCTTTTTTTGTGTACACTTCTTAAAGGATGTCATTTCCTTTTTAGTTACAAAATATTTCTTAAACAAAGTATTTAATTTTATTTGATTTGTTGACATCCTACTCACAGCTCAAAACTTTTATCATATAAAATACTAAATCAAACATATAGTTTAGGAATATTTTGTAAACAAAATAAATAAATAAATAAATAAATAAAATAAAAACAAATAAAGACGTGGCGACGTAAAGATGGGCGTACAATGCATTATTATTTTTAAAATATGTCATAAAGAAAAAAAAAAAATTTAACTTCCTTTTTTTGTGTACACTTCTTAAAGGATGTCATTTCCTTTTTAGTTACAAAATATTTCTTAAACAAAGTATTTAATTTTATTTGATTTGTTGACATCCTACTCACAGCTCAAAACTTTTATCATATAAAATACTAAATCAAACATATAGTTTAGGAATATTTTGTAAACAAAATAAATAAATAAATAAATAAATAAAATAAAAACAAATAAAGACGTGGCGACGTAAAGATGGGCGTACAATGCATTATTATTTTTAAAATATGTCATAAAGAAAAAAAAAAAATTTAACTTCCTTTTTTTGTGTACACTTCTTAAAGGATGTCATTTCCTTTTTAGTTACAAAATATTTCTTAAACAAAGTATTTAATTTTATTTGATTTGTTGACATCCTACTCACAGCTCAAAACTTTTATCATATAAAATACTAAATCAAACATATAGTTTAGGAATATTTTGTAAACAAAATAAATAAATAAATAAATAAATAAAATAAAAACAAATAAAGACGTGGCGACGTAAAGATGGGCGTACAATGCATTATTATTTTTAAAATATGTCATAAAGAAAAAAAAAAAATTTAACTTCCTTTTTTTGTGTACACTTCTTAAAGGATGTCATTTCCTTTTTAGTTACAAAATATTTCTTAAACAAAGTATTTAATTTTATTTGATTTGTTGACATCCTACTCACAGCTCAAAACTTTTATCATATAAAATACTAAATCAAACATATAGTTTAGGAATATTTTGTAAACAAAATAAATAAATAAATAAATAAATAAAATAAAAACAAATAAAGACGTGGCGACGTAAAGATGGGCGTACAATGCATTATTATTTTTAAAATATGTCATAAAGAAAAAAAAAAAATTTAACTTCCTTTTTTTGTGTACACTTCTTAAAGGATGTCATTTCCTTTTTAGTTACAAAATATTTCTTAAACTAAGCATTGAATTTTATTTGATTTGTTGACATTCTACTCACAGCTCAAAATTTTTATCATATAAAATACTAAATCAAACATATAGTTTAGGAATATTTTGTAAACAAAATAAATAAATAAATAAATAAATAAAATAAAAACAAATAAAGACGTGGCGACGTAAAGATGGGCGTACAATGCATTATTATTTTTAAAATATGTCATAAAGAAAAAAAAAAAATTTAACTTCCTTTTTTTGTGTACACTTCTTAAAGGATGTCATTTCCTTTTTAGTTACAAAATATTTCTTAAACAAAGTATTTAATTTTATTTGATTTGTTGACATCCTACTCACAGCTCAAAACTTTTATCATATAAAATACTAAATCAAACATATAGTTTAGGAATATTTTGTAAACAAAATAAATAAATAAATAAATAAATAAAATAAAAACAAATAAAGACGTGGCGACGTAAAGATGGGCGTACAATGCATTATTATTTTTAAAATATGTCATAAAAAAAAAAAAAAATTTAACTTCCTTTTTTTGTGTACACTTCTTAAAGGATGTCATTTCCTTTTTAGTTACAAAATATTTCTTAAACTAAGCATTGAATTTTATTTGATTTGTTGACATTCTACTCACAGCTCAAAATTTTTATCATATAAAATACTAAATCAAACATATAGTTTAGGAATATTTTGTAAACAAAATAAATAAATAAATAAATAAATAAAATAAAAACAAATAAAGACGTGGCGACGTAAAGATGGGCGTACAATGCATTATTATTTTTAAAATATGTCATAAAGAAAAAAAAAAAATTTAACTTCCTTTTTTTGTGTACACTTCTTAAAGGATGTCATTTCCTTTTTAGTTACAAAATATTTCTTAAACAAAGTATTTAATTTTATTTGATTTGTTGACATCCTACTCACAGCTCAAAACTTTTATCATATAAAATACTAAATCAAACATATAGTTTAGGAATATTTTGTAAACAAAATAAATAAATAAATAAATAAATAAAATAAAAACAAATAAAGACGTGGCGACGTAAAGATGGGCGTACAATGCATTATTATTTTTAAAATATGTCATAAAGAAAAAAAAAAAATTTAACTTCCTTTTTTTGTGTACACTTCTTAAAGGATGTCATTTCCTTTTTAGTTACAAAATATTTCTTAAACAAAGTATTTAATTTTATTTGATTTGTTGACATCCTACTCACAGCTCAAAACTTTTATCATATAAAATACTAAATCAAACATATAGTTTAGGAATATTTTGTAAACAAAATAAATAAATAAATAAATAAATAAAATAAAAACAAATAAAGACGTGGCGACGTAAAGATGGGCGTACAATGCATTATTATTTTTAAAATATGTCATAAAGAAAAAAAAAAAATTTAACTTCCTTTTTTTGTGTACACTTCTTAAAGGATGTCATTTCCTTTTTAGTTACAAAATATTTCTTAAACAAAGTATTTAATTTTATTTGATTTGTTGACATCCTACTCACAGCTCAAAACTTTTATCATATAAAATACTAAATCAAACATACAATTTAGGAATATTTTGTAAAAAATAAAAAATAAATAAATAAATAAATAAAAACAAATAAAGACGTGGCGACGTAAAGATGGGCGTACAATGCATTATTATTTAACTTCTTTTTGTGTGTGTGTGTGTGTGTACACTTCATAAAGGATGGCATTTTCTTTTTTAGTTACAAAATATTTCATAAACTAAGTATTTAATTTTATTGGAAGTGTTAAAATCCTACTCACACCTCAACTATTAACACATAAAATATTAAATTAAACATATATTTTGTAAACTAGAAAAAATAATAATAAAGCCATTCTTTGTGAAAAATATACTCAAAGAAGAAGTTAAAAAATATAAATTTTCTGTGGAAATATTTTTTTAAATAATTATACATTCCAGGCTGATAGGTTTAATGATACAGAAGGATGTTTGAGATGCGGCTGACCAACATCCTTAACCATCTCATGGACGAATTATTTTGGAAAGTCAGAAAAAAAAATATGCTTACATCGTTCTACGGAAACAAAAAAATAAAAATGAAAATAATAATACCATAATCAAGCTATTATGGTAAGATTTACTTTCATTATTTTGACTGAATACTTAAAACTATTAATATAAAAAAGTTGCAGAGTGTTAAATAGATAAAATTAATTAATTTAAACTCATTTAGTTGCAAAATATACTAATACAATATTTTAAAATTCTAAAGTTGCACATATAGTACCCACGATGAAATATCAAATTTCAGCTGAAAATTTTAAAATAATTTTTTTTTATCTCACAGGCTATCAAAGCCTGTGAGCTTATGTGCCCGCCGGTTCTGTATGTACGTACGTGTGTACGTACGTACGCATGTACGTAACGCGATAACTTTTGATAGAAACATCCCATATCTTTCAATTTTTTTTATTCTAGTTTCATTCTGATAAGACGCTTCACTGATTAGTTTTGGGGATTCATTGGTTAAGGATAAAGGGGGGGGGGGGGGGTTAGTCCACCCACCTTAATTTAGATAAATGGGTTTTTCATGCAGAATTATTCGATTTGCTCCAAATTTGGTATACATATATTTTTATTAATGTGCTTACCTGATTCGTTTTCAGGATTCATTGGTTAATGATAAAGGGGGGCTAGTCCACCCGCTTTATTTAGATAAATGGGTTTTTCATGCAGAATTATTCGATTTGCTCCAAATTCGGTATACCGGTTTATTGCGTTAAGGAGCTTCCTTGATTAGTTATGGGGGTTCATTGGTTAAGGATAAAGGGGGAAAAGGGGGGTTAGTCCACCCCCCCCTATTAATTCTGATAAATGGATTTTTCAAGCAGAACTATTCGATTTGCTCCTAATTTGGTATACCGGTTTATTATGTTAAGGAGCTTTCTTGATCAGTTTTGGGTGTTCATTGGTTAATGATAAAGGGGGGGGGGGCTAGTCCACCCCCCCCTTAATTTAGATAAATGGGTTTTTCATGCAGAATTATTCGATTTGCTCCAAATTTGGTATACCATATTTTTTTATTAAGATGCTTCCCTGATTCGTTTTCAGGATTCATTGGTTAATGATAAAAGGGGGCTAGTCCACCCCCCTTAATTTAGATAAATGGGTTTTTCATGCAGAATTATTCGATTTGCTCCAAATTTGGTATACCGGTTTATTGTGTTAAGGAGCTTCCTTGATTAGTTATGGGGGTTCATTGGTTAAGGATAAAGGGGGAAAAGGGGTGTTAGCCGACCCCCTCCCCCCTTAATTCAGATAAATGGATTTTTCATGCAGAATTATTCGATTTGCTCCGAATTTGTTATACCTGTTTATTATGTTAAGGAGTTTTCCCGATTAGTTTTGGGGGTTCATTGGTTAAGGATAAAGGGGGGAAAGGAGGTCCACCCCCTCCCTCTTAATTCAGATAAACGGGTTTTTCATGCAGAATTATTCGATTTGCTCCAAATTTGTTATATCGGTTTATTATGTTAAGTAGCTTCCTTGATTAGTTTTGGGGTTTCATTGGTTAAGGATAAAGGGGGGAAAGGGGGTTGTCCACCAACCCCCCCCCCCCCAAATTCAAATAAATTTGTTTTTCATGCAGAATTATTCGATTTGCTCCGAATTTGGTATACCGTTTATTCTATTAAGGTGCTTTCCTGATTCGTTTTGGGGATTCATTGGTTAAAGATAAAGGGGGGAAAGTCCACCCTCCGTAATTTAGATAAATGGTTTTTTCTTGCATAATTATTCGATTTGCTCCGAATTTAGTATGCCGATTTATTATGTTAAGGAACTTCCCTGATTAAATTTGCGGATTCATGGATTATGGATAAAGGGGTAAAAGTGGGGTTAGTCCAACCCTCTTAATTCGGAGAAATGGCTTTTTCATGCAGAATTATTCGATTTGCTCCAAATTTGGTATACCGGATTTTTTTATTAAGGTGCTTCCCTGATTCGTTTTCGGGATTCATTAGTTAAGGATAAAGGGGTAAAAGGGGGTTCTTAATTCAGATAAATCGATTTTTCATGCAAAATTATTCGATTTGCTCCGAATTTGGTATACCGGTTTATTATGTTATGTAGCTTCACTGATTAATTTCGGGGGTTCACTGCTTAATTATAAAGAGGGAAAGGGGGGCTAGTCCACCCTTAATTTAGATAAATGGGTTTTTCATGCAGAATTATTCGAGTAACTCCAAATTTGGTATTCCGGTTTATTATATTATGGAGCTTCCCTGATTCGTTTTGGGGATTCATTGGTTAAGGATAAAGGGGGAAAATGGGGCTAGTCCACCCCCCTTAATTTAGACAAATGTGTCTTTTTGCAGGATTATTCTATTTGCCCCAAATTTGGTATATCAGTTAAGTATGTTAAGGAGCTTCCTTGTTTAGTTTTGGGGGTTCATTGGTTAAGGATAAAAAGGGAAAAGAGGGTTAGTCCACCCCTACTTAATTCAGAGAAATGGGGTTTTTATGCTGAATTATTCAGTTTTCTCCGAATTTGGTATACCGGTTTATTATGTTAAGGAACTTCCCTGATTAGTTTTGGGGGTTCATCGGTTAAGGATAAAGGGGGAAAGGGGGGCTAGTCCACCCTTAATTTAGATAACTGGGTTTTTCATGCAGAATTATTCGAGTAACTCCAAATTTTATATACCGGATTATTATATTATGGAGCTTCCCTGATTCATTTTGGGGATTCATTGGTTAAGGATAAAGGGGGAAAAGGGGGCTAGTTCAACCCCCTTAATTTAGACAAATGGGTATTTTTGCAGGATTATTCTATTTGCCCCAAATTTTGTATATCGGTTAAATATGTTAAGGAGCTTCCTTGATTAGTTTTGGGGTTCATTGGATAAGGATAAAAGGGGAAAAGGGGGTTAGTCCACCCCTCCTTAATTCAGATAAATGGGTTTTTTATGCCGAATTATACGGTTTGCTCCGACTTTGGTATACCGGTTTTTCTATTAAGGTGCTTTCCTGATTCATTTTGGGGATTCATTGATTAAGGATAAAGGGGGAAAAGAGGGGCAAGTCACCTCCCTTAATATAGGTAAATGGGTTTTTCTTGCAGAATTATTCGATTTGCTCCGAATTTGGTATACCGGTCTATTATGTTAAGGAGCTTCCCTGATTAGTTCTGGGGGTTCATTGGTTAAGGATAAACGGGGAAAAGGACCCCCTTCACTTATTTTTTTAGGGACATTATTCTTTATAATAAGAGTAAAATATACAATTATTGTGAATAGTTTGTGAACTCAATGCCATCAGTTTAGCCCTGCACTTTTCTTTTTTATTACAATTTTTCCCTTTATTAGATCGATATATAGATTTCAAAAATAATTTTTCTTAAAAATAGAAAAAGTCGTGCAGTGAAGAGTTAAGAGAATCTTTCTCTCAAGACAGCAGAGGCAAGTTTGTGAAAGATTAATATTCACACTGAATACGCTTAAATAAAATTGACCTGTCATACAATGCAGTAGTTCGCAGATATTATTGAATTCTATAAAAAAAGTTTATATGATATAAAATGATCTGAGGTTTGTTTTTGAATAAAACCTCATATGAAGTTATTAAAATTGACAGTTAAAATATTCCAAAATATCGGTGTAATACATACAGTACTGAATTACTTGCTCAACAATGTTTTAAAAACTTTTAAATTTATTTTTATTCGTTGCATGAAGTAAAATTACTTAAATAAATAAATAATTGTTTCTTAAAGTAACTATACAAGAAAACTAAGTTTTGCGTTCGTTAATAACACATCTTTATTAACCACATGAGTAAAACTAGGTTAATTAACCTAAGTCACTTACTTTCAATAATTTTTAACTATTTAGATTCGGTGCCTGAGAGTCAAAATCGTGTTTCGATTTTGACGTATTTCTAATTGTCACGATTAGCAGAAAATCTATTATGAAAACTCTTCCCAAAAATTAATTAAACGAAAATACTCTTTATTCATTGCCAGTAGAATTTTTATTCTGCGATAATTACACGAAGAAATGGTAAATGTGTTAACTTTTTTTTTTTTTTTTTTTTTTTTCATAATTGTGTGTTTTATTATTTACGTAGTTTTGAACATGATGTGGAAATTAATTAAGCAATAAAAGTTTTTTGAAAGATTTAATATAGTGAATAGAAAACATACAGGGTATTTCCCAAGGACTCCCTAACATTAATATTTATAAAAAAAAAAAAAAAAAAAAAAATAGCTGTAGTAAATATGCGCCATGAAATAAGAGCCTTGCTTACCAAGTAAATCATAAATTTTGTATAGAGTAATTCGAAAAATAGTTCATTTGCAAATAGATGTCTAATATTGTAAAAATGTTAAAATAAATTTAGACATTTCATATTAAAAGAATTTTTTCCCCTTTGAATTCTTAAATACTATACAAAGTAAACATTGAGACAGTTTTAATCCAGATTTGTGAGTTAATTTAAGCATTCTGTTAATTTGTGGCATCGCAGTGCTGTAAATTGACGAAATTTGTATATATTTTTTAATTAATGTAATCAAAACGTGAGTTACTAGATAAACATTTTACTTATTCCATCTTCATATTCATGTGCATACGGAAACGGTTGAATGTCACCTCCGACTAATCTTTGAAAATAGTTAAGTTATTTGAAATACTAAGGGACAGAGAGTATCACTACTAGGTGTTTCGGCCAGTTTCATGAAATATAAAATTTTAAAGTTAGCAAATACTGTTACTTTAAAAAACTTTATGTCTAATCTCTTTATAATATTTCCCCAAATTCATAAAAATAATAATTTATTTTTAAAAAACATTTTGGGCAAAATATACTATAGATTATTTTTTGGTGCACTTTTTTCTTTGCCAAGTCATCAAGAGAAATTTATGCTCAAGTTATAACATGAGAGTTTTAAGAATATAGAAAATATATATCTACAGAATATTTTGCCAAAAATGTAATTACAAATATTTGAATGTATTTTCGGCACACTTATTTCTGTTTTAAATCATCAAGAGTTATAACAATGTAGGAAAAATATATCTAAAGAATATTTGCCAAAAATTTAATTACAAGGATTTGAATGCATTTCTATGCACACGTTTTTGTTTGCCAATTCAGTTAGGGAAATTTATGTTTAAAGTATATAAAGATAGTTATAAGCATGTGGTAAAAATATATCAACAGAATATTTTTCCAGAAATTTAATTACAATGATTTGAATATATATTTTTGTCACACATTTTTCTTTGCAAAGTATTGAAGAGAAATTTATGTTTAAAATACGTAAAATGAGTTATAAGCATATAGGAAAAACATATCTACAGAATATTTTGCAAAAATAAAATTACAAGGATTTTAATAAATTTTTGAATTTTTTTTTTCTTTGCCAAGTCATGAAGAGAAAGTTATTTTGAAATTATATCATGAGAGTTATAAGTTATTTGCCAATTCAGTTAGGGAAATTTATGTTTAAACTATATATAGTTATAAACATGTAGTAAAAATATATCTACAGAATATTTTTTCAGAAATTTAACTACAAGGATTTGAATATATATTTTTGCCACACTTTTTTCTTTGCAAAGTATTGAAGAGAAATTTATGTTTAAGGCTCCGCTGCAGTGAAACTGCCTGATCGCGAAATCCTATGTTAGCCTATGGGAAAACTTTCAAGTGCGATTACTCATCACCTAATATAATTATAAAAATACCGTTTTCCCCATCAGAAAGTAGACGTCAGATGTCGATGATGTGCGTTTTTAAAAATTATCTCCGTAAATTTTAAGTACATAAGAAATCCCTATAAACTTCGAAATTTAAATTTGATTAAATTTTATCCTCTTCTAAAAAATACTTAAAATTTATGCAGGCAATTTTTAAAAACGAACATCATTGGCATCTGACGTCAACTTTCTCATGGTGAAAACGGTATTTTAATAATTATATTAGGTAATGAGTAATTGCGCTTCAAAGTTTTCCCATAGGCTAACATGAGATTTCGCGATCAGGGAGTTTCATTGCAGCGGAGGATTAATTATGTAAAATGAGTTATAAACATACAGAGAAAATATATCTACAGAATATTTTGCCAAAAATAAAATTACAAGGATTTTGATATTTTTTGAAAATTTTTTTTCTTTGCCAAGTCATGAACAGAAAGTTATGTTGAAATTATATCATGAGGGTTATAAGCATGTAGGGGAAATATTCAAATCCATGTTTGAAATGTTGCTTTTCCATGTCTAAAGCCTGCTTGAGTACTCCCCTCTCAATGGATTTTATCTTTTCGTTGTATAAAAGGATAGAAAAAAGAGAAAATATTCAACACAAGACAGGATGTCGCCAGTCCTTTTCACAATCTACCCTCCACCTCTCTCGTAATGGCTTACAAAGCAGTTGAAGTTGACCTTCTCCGGAAGAAGTGACCCCTCTGCCCACAATCCACACTATTGTGCTAAAAGTGTGCAATAATACTAAAAGCAGGGTACGTATGAGGGCCAAGAATGATGCAAAGAGCTTTGTTGTTAAAAGCTTTGTTTAATATCACTGTGCTAACAATAGAGAGCATTTAAAGTAAAACTGCTTATGACAAAACACGAGATTTTCCCCCTTTTCACATAGGGATGATTTTATCTATCATTATTTTTTTGAGTGATAAAAAAACCATGTCTGAAAGATTTCAGGTTAATTTATGAATACCTAGCATTACTGAATAAAATTGCTTATGACAAAACATAAGATTTTTTTTTCCTTTTCACAGAGATGATTTTTATCTATCTTTATATATTTTTTTTATGCTAAAAAAAATTAAGCGTCATATCTCAAAGATATCGGATTAATTTATGAATACATCTATGTTAATACTAAAGAATAAACTCGCTTATGACAAAACATGAGATTTTTTTTCTCTTTTCACTTAGAGTTATTTATCCTTTTTTTTTTTTTTTTCCATAAAAAAAGTGTTATATCTCAAAGATTCCAAGTTAATTTATGAGTATCAGTATTTTAACAATAGGGAGTAAAACTGCTTATGACAAAATATTTTTTTCACATTTCTCTTGGGGTGATTTTATCAATATATTTTTTCTTATTTAAAAAAAAAAAATGTATTAAGTGTCATATCTCAAATATTCCAAGTTTTCTATCCATGTTAACTTATACATATGCCTATGCTTGTGACAAAATGTGGAAAAAAATCTTCCTGTTCGCTTTGGTATGATCTTATCTATTTTTTTTCCTTTACTTTATATATATATATATAAAAAGATTAAGCAAGATATCTGGAAGTTTCCAATTGGTGGGTGCAATTTTATACTGATCATGAAAATACAACCTTAGTTTCTTAAAGAGTTGGTTTCTTTTAAGATAAAAGGGCTTATCCACGTATCCACACAAAATTGTCAGTCTTTTTTTAATACATTAAAACTTTATAAAAAAAAAAAAAAAAAAAACTTACACTTATTTGACATAATGAAACAAAGACAGAGATCAAAAGTTAAAATATCTCCCATACCATACACTAAACATCTATTAATACAGGTGCATTTGCGATATCAATATATATTGTAGATATTCTAACGCTTTCCGTTGAATGCCAAGAAAGAGGAATATTTCAAATACCTGGTGCTTTTCAAGAATTTAGAAACTTCAAGTAACTAATACGGTGGAAATATGCCAGAGCTTTAAACGAATACATTTTTATTATTTTCCATAATAATCATATATACACACAGACCAACTAATTAGTAACTTTGGATCTTCTGTTTACAATTATGTTCGGATTATTAGGTCTTCTGTTATTCGTATCATGCTTGGTTTTTAGGGCACTTTTATAATTTTTTTTTTTTTTTTAGATTTTAAGTGTAAATTTCGGATTATTTAAAAACGAATCGTAAGTGCCAATCCCAAAACTTCCTTCTTTCTCATACATGTTAATATTTCAAAACGTTGTTACAAATGTTAATACTTCGGTGTTATTAATTCAATATTACACCATCTTTTCATCTTTAGTATCTCCTTCATTTTACTAATCGGTGTAAAAACGAGTTAATCTCATTCATAATACAGGGTGATCTTTTTTTAAAGTGACAGTGTTTGGAGAGCCCTGTACCGCGATCTAATAACCGAAATGGCACCATACTTGGTATTTAAGCTAATCAAGACATGGGAAAAACGATTCCGTGAAAAAAAAATTAGTTCCAAACATTGTTACTAGGGCATTTTGTGGCGCTGCTGTAGCTTACAATGACGAGAATTAGCATAAAACACGGGTATCAAAGAAAAATGCAAATGCTGCGCGATGTCAGCGCCAGTAATAGGGGCTATAAAAGCAAGTAGTAGAGAGCTCCGACAAATAATCTCAGCTGAAGTAAACGAGATCCAGTGGACATGCCTCTCACGTTACCGGAACGTGCGTTACTGGTGAAGCTGTATTATATGAATCAATGTAATGCATCCGCACCTCTTCTGGAATTTCGGTCCAGAAAAAAATTACGAAAGGGGCCTTTATCGCTGAATGGTCTTAAGAAAATGATTAAGAAGTTCGAGGAAACGGGGTCACTGACCATTCGCGCTGGGAGAGGACGTAAACAAGTATCAGAAGATGTAATAACTGATGTGGCAACTGCAATTGTCCAAGGATCGCAGGAAACCATTACTGGTACTAGCAGCGCCCGGGGTGTAGCTCGACAATTGGACATGAATTATTCCACGGTATGGAGAGTTTTGCGGCGCATTATTGGATTTTACCCCTACAAAATCAGCCGCTTGCACGAACTGAAACCAAGTGATTATGATAAGCGAGTGACATTCGCTCTATCGTTTCTTGCCAGGGTAGAAATTGCTGATGCTTTCCCATGGCACATTCTGTGGGGAGATGAGTGCCATTTTTATCTCAAAGGGTGCGCAAACGCACAAAATAGCCGAATTTGGGCTTCTGAGCAGCCCCACACCGTGCATGAAATCCCATTAAATTCCCCAAAAGTCACTGTTTGGTGTGGTTTCACAGCCGAATTCGTAATTGGGCCATTCTTTTTTTAGACCATCACTCCGACAGGACCCAAAACGTGCACCATAAGTGCAGAAAGGTACCACGAAATGCTGATATCGTTTGTTATTCCACAACTTCAGCAAAGAAACCGTCACCAACAGACAATCTTTATGCAGGATGGTGCTCCGCCACACATTAGTAATAAGGTAAAGCAACTGTTGCGCAAAAACTTCACTGATGATAGCGTCATAAGTCGGAGTTTTCCAGTTGCATGGCCGCCTCGTTACCTGACCTCATGCCATGCGAATTTTGGCTCTGGGGTTATTTGAAATCTCAAGTTTATGTTGGTGGAGTATCAAATTTGTCTATTCTAAAGGACAACTTAACAAAGACAGTGCGGAATATTCCTCGTGATATGTTACGTACGGCTGTGGAGAACGTTGTGCACAGAATGCACGGTGTTATTTCTGAGAACGGTGCTCACATTGAAGGTGGTCTAATTCCTCACCGGGGAAGTTAATGTAGTAAATAAGCATTAATAATTTAACTGTACGATTGTATGTGTTAGTATTTTTCTTTTCTCACATGTCATACATTGGAAAGCGCCACAAAATGCCCTAGCGGCGATTTTTGGAAGTAATTTTTTTTCACGAATGCTTTTCCCAGGTCTTGATTAGTCTAAATTCCAAGTTTGGTGCCATTTAGGCTATTAGATCGCGCTACAGGGCGCTCCCAACACTGTCACTTTAAAAAAGATCACCCTGTATTTAATAAAATGTTTTTTTTTTTTTTTCGTTATGTCGTATCAGCTGCTTGAGAATCTCCGGGTTAGCTGTATGCTAATTGCCATTCACCGCATGAATAGATTATAAACAATCGAACTATGAACAAGTTGGAAATCACACGTCAAACGCGACAAATGAGGTGCGTTCGTACTATAACTAGTTTTATAAATAATTTCTGCACCGCAATATTGTACTGAATGTATACTTTAGAGTACGTCACAAGTGCATATCAATTTCAATCTGTTCGAAAGGCTGTAACATCTTAAAAATGCACTTGAAATATTTTTTTCCCACTGGCCGTAATATAAAGAAAAATTTTTGACTGTTCCTGTAATTAGACTATACATCCGACTTTTATAACATCTGAAATGACTCGGCAAAATTTTGCAACAATTATACATTTAATATTTCAAACCATTCGGTTGGGTAATTTTTACTCTGTTATATGCGGACGGACGGACAGACAGGCAGTCAGACGGACTGAACGATGACTATAGGTGCTACGTATATATATAATTACGAACGCATTTAAAACTCACTATTATAGATCCCCTTTTGCAGAATTGTTGCCAAATTTATGTGGGGCCTGCTGCCTATAACCAAAAATATACACAAAAAATTTGGTTCAATTCTGTGCATAACTTCATACACTTTTAGATGGCAAAATAATCAAAATGCCACAAAAATCGCTATTACAGGGACATCTTTCTGCGGAAAATTTCCAAATTCAATGAGGACCTGCTGGTTGGGGAGGAGCGAATTTTTTTTTTTTTTTCGTTTAAAAAAAAAAAAAAAAAAAAAAAAAAAAAAAAAAAAAAAAAAAAAAAAAAAAAACGGGTAGGTGCTAAAAGTTGCCGTTATACTAGTACATCAACTGCGTACAATTTTACCGATGAAAAAAAATGGCTTGGGTCTGCGCTTTTGGTCCAAATCTCAAAATTTTAGGTAAAATTTGACATATTTTCAAAAAAATTAAAAAAATTCCTATAGAGCTGGTTATATTTAAAAGTGTTATTTAAATCTTTATTATTAAACAAGGTAGAACCCGTCGAACTTCGACGAAAGAAAATGTTTATGAAGGAACTGTTTCATTGATTATAATAAACTTACAAAATTAGTTACAATAAAAAAATGCATCTTAAATTGGTTAGTCTAACTCTCAAACAAATATTATTTTAACCTAAAATTAACAAAATACTACTTTTATAAAACTCAGTTGTCCAGACGTCACTTTCTACAGGGAAAAAAATTACTGTTGTACCACTATTTTGAAAATAATATCTTCATAGCACCTTTCTCCAACATATTTTAAATTTAAAAAATATGAAGATTATTGATTAATAGTTCTGATAGGAACAATAAAATTTCCCCTATGGAATACAACCCCTGATTGTCTGAATTATTAAAATTAAACTTTATTGCATATGTAATCAGTAAAATATAATAAAAAACAGTTATTACGATGAAGTTGTCAATTAAATCTCTTATGCTTCGTTTTCCCGAATCAAAAAGATAAAATTTATTCTAGTTTGATATAATGATATTTTTTCCCCAGTAAAATCTAAACCCGACATCATTTTCACATTCTCATAATTCATATATGTACTTCTCATATCCGTATTCACCGCGCTTTAAAAAATGTATTTTAATTTGATCATTTTAAATTCATTTTTTAACTGAAAACTTGAAGTCACGATTGTCAACAACATATTTACATGTGAACAGTCGCACTCTGAACTTCAAATACTAATCTCAATACCGAAGAGTAAAAATTGCCGTAATTTATGTTTTTTAGACGCATTTGTGTTAAAATGTTTAGTATTATCTAAGAGTAGTGTCTCAAAATTTTAGTGTCTAAAAATTAGTATCAGCACTCATGCAAAAGAAAACTAGTTGGATGTGCCAATCCCAAAACTTTCTTCTAACTTATACATCTTAATATTTCGAAACCTAGTTACACATGTTAATACTTTTATATTATTAGATCAATACTATACCAACTTTGATTTTCATCTTAAATTTCTGCTCAAGTCAATTAAACGGACTAAAAACGAGTTAATCTATAGCATGATATTTGTTAAAATTATTAATTTTTCCTTATTCTGTCGTTATCAGCTGTTTGCAAATAGCCGGCATAGCAGGAAGCGAGTTCCCGCCGCTGCATGAGCCGCCGATGCACAATAGAACTACGAAAAATCAAGAAAAGTATACAAAAATCGCTAGCACGGAGCCCCTTTACCGCGCAATATTTCCAAATTCAAGGAGAACCTGTTGGCCAAAGCCAGAAACAAGCACAAACATTTTGGTTCAATTGTATGCATAATTTTATACGCTGCTCGATGGTACAATAATGAAAATGGCACAGAGATCGGAATTATGGCGCCCCCTTCTTTCGGAATTTTTTCAAGTTCAGGGAGGACTTGTTTGCCATGGCCAGGAACATGCACAAAAATTTTGTTTAATTATATGGATAACTTCATACACTTTTCGATGGTACAATAATGAAAATGGTACAGACATCGCAATTATAGTGCCCCCTTCCGGCAGATTTTTTCCAAATTCAGGGAGGACCTTCGTGACATGACCAAAAATAAACACATAAAATTTGGTTCAATTCTATGCATAACTTCATACACTTTTCGGCGGTACAATATTCAAAATGGCACAAAAATTGTACAAAAATCGCTATTACAGCGCCTTCTACGAGCGATTTTTTTACAAATTAAGGGAGGACCTCCTTGCCATAGCCAAGAACTTAAAATTTTTTTTGGTTCAATTCTATGCATAACTTCATACACTTTTCGATGGTGCAATATTCAAAATCGCACAAAAATCGCTATTACAGCGCCCCCTAACGGCGAATTTTTTCCAAATTCAGGGAGGACCTGCTTGCCATATCCAAAAACTTAAAATAAAAATTTGGTTTAATTCTATGCATAACTTCATACACTTTTGGACGGTACAATATTCAAAATCGCACAAAAATCGCTATTACAGCGCCCCTAACGGTGAATTTTTTCCAAATTCAGGGAGGACCTGCTTGCCATATCCAAAAACTTAAAATAAAAATTTGGTTTAATTCTATGCATAACTTCATACACTTTTGGACGGTACAATATTCAAAATCGCACAAAAAACGCATTTACAGCGCCCCCTACCGGCGAATTTTTTCCAAATTCAGGGAGGACCTGCTTGTCATAACCAAAAACTTAAACTAAAAATTTGGTTTAATTCTATGCATACCTTCATACACTTTTGGATGGTACAATTTTCAAAATCGCACAAAATTTTTTATAACAGCGCCCCCTACCGGCGAATTTTTTTCGAAATTCCGGGAGGACTTTCTTGCCATTGCCAAAAACTTATAATAAAATTTTGGTTTAATTCTATACTTAACTTCATACACTTTTTGATGGTACAATGGCGACAGACAGACGGACAGACGGACGGACGGACAGAAGGACAGACGGACACACAGACAGACAGACATTTTCTATAAACATGTTTTTTGGAATCTCTGACCCCTAAAACATGCAAATCCGTCGAAAACCGGAAGTCGAAAAAAATTTCGATTACAATACTTTCTTCTATTGAAGATAGAAGAAAGTAAAAATATGGAAACTTTATAAGGAAAAATGCGTTTTTTCAAAAGTAGTAGCCATTCTCCATTCAAAATATTTTGGTGCAATATGTCCCTAATGGGATTTTGTGCCACTTAACCCTATACAACAAAATTTAAATCATAGAAAAAATATATATGTATATTTTTAATTTTTATCAAAAAATGGTATGAATAAAAATAAATAAACCTCATTATTCTCTCAATTCTGCAATAATGAAAGCTATCTAATTACGATCATTTTGAAGAATTTTCATAAAATATTTTTTAAATAGAAATATTAAAGTACGGATATTAAAAAAATGGCTAATACGGGCACATATACAAAAGGACAGCTTTTAATTAAAACAATATTAGTGAAATTGGTTCAGAAGAAAGATTAGAGTAATTTATAAAAAACAGCCTTGTGTAATAACAATATAGTAGAGTGTATTAAAGAATAGCAGTCAAATTTTATTAGTTAAGAGAATTTTGGACAAAAACATGGGGAACCCGATATTATCTTAAACCTCATATTATGGCCAAGATCTTCGTTGTTTGCATCAAGATCCTCATTATTTTAACTCTGCGAAGCGAATTCATCCGTGCGTAAATCATCATGTTCTTTAATATAGAGTAAACTCTGTCTAAGGCGGAATTGGTAGGGACTGAGAAAATTTTCCGTGGTAGACAATATTCCGGCTTATGAAAAAAAAAAAAAAAAGAAAGAAAACTACCCCCCTTCCCCCCCCCCCCCCCCCAAACTGCCATTTAACAAATTACGACTTTTTGGAAAATGATTTTTTCAAAGACTAAAATTTAAGACATAAAAAATCATACGGTGTTGATCATACGCTACGTACGTCATGAATTAAACATTAATAGTGTTATTACACGTCAAAATTGCAAGCGACAAAAGTCGCCTGCGACTCGTCAAATTTCCTGAAACTTACGTATTATCCAGCTGAAACTTACGTATTACTCAAGCATTTCATTGACTGTTCGGGAAAATTCTTTTCCATCGTCAGATTTCCAAGAAATCTGACGACCCATTTTAAATGAAATTTCATTCTTAAACTTCTAAAAATCCCACAATATTTCTTTTTACACCATCGTATACAGAAAAAAATGTATTTTTAAATGCAATTTCTTTGAAAGCTGTATCTCAATGTGTTTCTGGGTTATTAATTTTTTTTTTGTAGTTTTTATTACTTTTTTGTCATAGTGGCAACAGAAATATCCATATCTGTTGAAAGTAAAGGTTAGTGTATAGACCAATCAGAAAACAATAAAATGCGGATTAAACCAATAAAACCCTTCAGATATTCTTTTGATTTCCTACCCTGACGAAGACAATAACCATTTTTTCCAAATGGTTATATATAAAAAAAAATAATCCCTTGCCGATGACGTTCTTTCATTGATTTTCCTGACTCGAAAAGCGGTTAAAATTTGAAATTCTGAAAGATCCTTTGTCTTTATAAATAAATGAGAAATGCAATTCAATTTCTTAGTACTGCTATAATATATGCGAATTGGATGTTTACACACACCAAAAACAATAAACTTAGAGAATGAGACAGAACGGTATCATGTTGTATTTGAGTAAAACCTTAAAGTATAATATATATTTTGAACCTAGAAAATATATATTTTGATAAATGTGCATTCTACAAGAAATAATAACTTTTAGATGCAATTTTGTATAGGAAAAAACGGCATAAGTAAGAATTCCTTAAAAATTAAACAGTTTCTGTCCTTTTGAATTAACTTTTTCGAAGTGTTACACAATTTAACTAACATGCTCGACATTAAGTATTTGACTTTAAAGTATCTGACATTGAGTAATTGACTTTAAAGTATTTGACATTGAGTATTTGGCAGTTTTAAGGTTTGACAAACAAAATACCTTTCATTATTAATATATCCTTTTTTCCGCCTTATGCGAAATTTTGGTTTCGGTGGAACCTTAAAATCCTTTCCGTTTCCGCGTTAGACAGATTCCGCCTTATGCAGCATGAATTAATGTAATTTTCTATGGATTCGCCGGGACTCGGAAAATTTTCCGCGGTAGACAGATTTCTGGCTTGCACAAAGTCCGCCTTAGACAGAATTTACTGTAGTCACTATTTTATGAACAAAGGCTTCCAAACTGAGCATGCACATTGTATGTCACTACTCTTCTATAAAGACACTGTAAATTTTTGTAAAACATTGCGCTTTATTAGCCTGTAATTTCGATTACGTTATTTTTAAAAGAAGTTTTTTCCCCTGTGAAGAATTTCAAAGCAGCGTTGGTGAAATGACGTACTTCTACAAAACATATTTCAGTTCAAAAATAATAAAACACACTTTTTTATAAAATGACGTCATTTGCATCCGCAAATATTCATAACTTCGTCAGTTCAAAGATATCAAATTCAATTATTTTTATCATAAATCCTCTTAATATTATCTACAACTTTTTTATTGACAAACTTTTGATAGGCGCAACTCTTACAGCAAAAATAAATTAAAAAATTAAAAACAAGAAAGTGTGTGTGTGTGGAGGGGGGGGGGGGGGGTAGGAGGTTGTATAAGAAAAAAAATCACATTTCTTTTAATCCGTTACATTCTTATTGAAATAAGTACTTAACTTCGAAATCTACCTGCGCCTCTAGACCAAGCCAACAGGGATTTTTCCATAATTATGAAAGTTATAAATGTTTTTTTTACAACTGGAGCAGCTGATTTAATTTGGGGAGCAGGTAAACAACATTATAACTTCATTTTTCAAAAAGATTGACCGGAATAACTAGGGATTCAATTAACCCTTCGGTGGTCACAGACGCGTATCCGCGGTCAAAATAAAGTGCTTCTAAAGGGTTACGGCCGCTTATACACGCCCAGAAATATCTGCTTTAAAAGCGTTATGAACGCGTATAGACGGTCGGCATTTGTTATCTCTAAATGGTCACCGTCGCGTATACGCGTTTGTGCTTCCCCCCATTGTTGGAGACTGGGAGTTAAAGAAGGCGTTTATCAACCACTCCTTCTTTCCACTACATAATAGGCGTGGACTATTTGTCAAGTAGTTTATTGTAGTCGAATGCTTTTAGAGATTTGGTTGAAAAATGCCTTAGAGAATTACGTTTTCTGTAAATGGATAAGAATAGCATTATATTTCAAAACAGATACTAGGGTGAATTCATAGAATATATACAGTACAAGAGTTATAGTTTTTTGTGTGGAATTAGAAAAATTCATAGAATATCAGTGTTTACTTATTTTATTTTATCATTCTTTGCCATAAGATTATATTCCATTATAATAATTATTAGTATTTCAAAAAGTATTAGCCTGTAATTTCGATTACGTTATTTTTAAAAGAAGTTTTTTCCCCTGTGAAGAATTTCAAAGCAGCGTTGGTGAAATGACGTACTTCTACAAAACATATTTCAGTTCAAAAATAATAAAACACACTTTTTTATAAAATGACGTCATTTGCATCCGCAAATATTCATAACTTCGTCAGTTCAAAGATATCAAATTCAATTATTTTTATCATAAATCCTCTTAATATTATCTACAACTTTTTTATTGACAAACTTTTGATAGGCGCAACTCTTACAGCAAAAATAAATTAAAAAATTAAAAACAAGAAAGTGTGTGTGTGTGGAGGGGGGGGGGGGGGTAGGAGGTTGTATAAGAAAAAAAATCACATTTCTTTTAATCCGTTACATTCTTATTGAAATAAGTACTTAACTTCGAAATCTACCTGCGCCTCTAGACCAAGCCAACAGGGATTTTTCCATAATTATGAAAGTTATAAATGTTTTTTTTACAACTGGAGCAGCTGATTTAATTTGGGGAGCAGGTAAACAACATTATAACTTCATTTTTCAAAAAGATTGACCGGAATAACTAGGGATTCAATTAACCCTTCGGTGGTCACAGACGCGTATCCGCGGTCAAAATAAAGTGCTTCTAAAGGGTTACGGCCGCTTATACACGCCCAGAAATATCTGCTTTAAAAGCGTTATGAACGCGTATAGACGGTCGGCATTTGTTATCTCTAAATGGTCACCGTCGCGTATACGCGTTTGTGCTTCCCCCCATTGTTGGAGACTGGGAGTTAAAGAAGGCGTTTATCAACCACTCCTTCTTTCCACTACATAATAGGCGTGGACTATTTGTCAAGTAGTTTATTGTAGTCGAATGCTTTTAGAGATTTGGTTGAAAAATGCCTTAGAGAATTACGTTTTCTGTAAATGGATAAGAATAGCATTATATTTCAAAACAGATACTAGGGTGAATTCATAGAATATATACAGTACAAGAGTTATAGTTTTTTGTGTGGAATTAGAAAAATTCATAGAATATCAGTGTTTACTTATTTTATTTTATCATTCTTTGCCATAAGATTATATTCCATTATAATAATTATTAGTATTTCAAAAAATTTGCAATGTTGCATTTATTGTTTAAATGAATACATGCGTTCTTTTCTTTTTCTTTTTCTTTTTTTTTTTTTAGTTTTCTTTTCTTTTTAAAAAAGTATTTCAATGTTTTTTCGTTTAACTATAATACTAAATACTTAAAAGCGTTTTTTTAATTTCTTTTTTCTTACTTGTATCACTTTTGCTGTGTAATAATAATTAAAATATCAAAAACCCAAATTAATATTACACTTTAAAAATATTTTCTAATTTTTAATTGGTGCTCAAATTTTATTCAAATTTTAGTGTAACTTTAAAGCTATACCGTGTATATATATCGTAAAGTACCGAAAGTAAGCGGCCGAAATACCGAAAACGGCCCTCCTCATATATGTTAATTATTCCTTTTTTGAAAAAGTGCCATTTATAAGACCTCATCTTCAAGTTTTTTACTGGAAATTCTTTAAGTTTTTTGTTTCCATATCTCCCTAATGAATATATCTTATGAAATATCATTGAATGGCATACTTCGCTATGCACGCTACAATACCTTTGAAAAGAATATTTTTTTCGAAGTGTACTATTAATCTTTTCCTTCATTTTTATGCACTAAGATTTAATAAATAATATTTATATAGAGTTTAAGTTTTATAATTTCTGTTCATATTTCTTTGATATCTAATTTAATTATTTTATACGAGTTTGTTTTATTAATTTATTAATTTTATTAATGGAAACTATTTAGCTCCTACGGGAGGGGATATTAAAACCAAATATTAATTTGATCTGATTTTATTTTGAAAATTGTAAAGATCCAGTGAAATTTCATAAATTCCAAATATACCGACCCCCCCCCCCTGGCCTGCCTTTTCCCCCATTCTTTCAATTTCTACAGTTCCAATTATAAGCCCCTCCTATAATCATTAAAATATCTTGTCTGCTAAAGGGGGCTTACTTTACGGTACATGTTTTTTTAGAGAAATTCACATATAAAATGATTAAAATGGTGTTCTTACTATAATTCACCTGTGGGAGAAAATTTTAAAATCATGGTATTAACACAGATTGAAATTTCAACGATCAAATAGTCAAATGATACTATATACCAAACAATACTAAAATACCAATCTAGGGTAGCTCTTTTAGTAGGAAAGCGGTAATTCTTTCATAAAATAACCTGCATCTGACTAAAAAACCACCCTCAAAAAACAAAAGTGGGGGTAGTGTTTAAAACATAGTGACACTTTGTTCCATAGAACTGACAGTGTGGCTGTCTTACATGCCTCCCAACTCCCGTGTTTTGAAAGGTACTATACCGCAAAGCAATAAACTTCTCAGGAGGCCCCATCCGTGACAAAATAAATAAGGGAGATAAACAGGGAAGAGATCTTCTAAGAATGCCTTTCTTCAGATTAGCTATTGCACTGTATTGAAAAAAAAACGAGTCAGTATTACTTTCACAATAGTTCAGTTTTTACACGGTTTATGAATGCACAAAATTGTTTCCAGCTATAACGTTGAAAAAAATCTTTTTTCTCTTAACTAAAGAAATAATAATAATAATATCGTGATATCGCTATAAAATGCATTCTGATTCAGAAGAAGAAAGTTTGATTGACTCTTCAGATGAAGCATTTTTATCCCCTTCATCGGATTCTGAGGGTGAGGATGATATAGAGCAGGGTCGGCGAACCTTTATACATCCCCGTGCCCATTTTCTTTCAAAAAGATTTTACATGACCATGACGTACCAAGCACCAAAAAGTAATTTAGTAGATAAAAATTTCTAGATTTTTATTCATTGGGATTTAAAAATATGGAGCAATATACATCTAATATCTAGACTAACAAATATCTTAAAGTAATAAAAGGCTGAATGCGATGTCGGTTATGCCAAATATTAATACGGTGTTCAACCTACTCATTTTTAATAGGATGCTAGCTGAATTCGGGTTATCTAACAAGTGGTTTGGGTTTCTAGTATTTAAGATTTTCGTATCATTTCCTAAAATAATGACCCTCAGGAATAAATAGAGCGAACAATTGTGAAGATTATATATTTTATACCAAGTCGCTTTAGTTTCATGACTAGGAATTTTGATTCTAATGCGTGATATTTTTATTTTGATATGCTACAAACCTTCTCTAAATTTGATAACTTATTGAGCCGACACTGAAATAATTTATAAATTTAGTTAGTTGCTTTCTAATATAATAAAAAGAAAGAAAAGCCCAGATCGTAAAAGTTTGCGTATTTTGTTTAACTTAATTCTATTTCGTTTTAGGATTTCACCGCTGTGCCGAAAATATTGTATCGCATGCCAAGTTTGGCACGCGTGCCATAGGTTCGCCATCCCTGATATAGAGGATGTAAGAAACTGGTGTAAGATTGGCAAAACAGCTGAAGTAGTACCTCCACCAAAATTTTGTTTTGCCGGAAAACCTGGGATAAAAGTCTACATTATCAATGCCACCAGACCACAGAACTTCTACCAGTGATTAATCAAAACCCTTTTTTTTTAATGTTCAAATGCTGGAAAAATCAATAGTTTAACCACGAAAAATTAACTATTAATTTACACCCCCCCCCCCCCCCCAACACACAACAGTATGATTAAAACAAATTTAATAATGGAGATATGATTTTTTTTTAAGATATGGTTCTTAAGTATACTTTTGAATAAAGTAAAAAAGAAAAAAGTATACCTATTAAAACTGTAACTGTTTCTAAGTTTGGGACCTTAAATTATGGTTGTTTGGGCAAATGACCCATTTGCCCAGACAGAAATCGCACTTCTCAGTCTTTTCAATTATGTTGGAATCTAAAGTGACTATTTTTTGACATATTCCTGAATTCATGTCTTTTCGTAAACACATGAAATTGGCAGGTGCTCTTATTCAGAAAGAATTAAGTTGAACATTTTTTTCTATTTTTCGATAAATAATTTTTAGAAAATGCTGTCAAAATTGGCGATTAGAATCGATTTTTTGTAGTCGACAGCCCAACAAAAGTCATAATAGGAAAACGACCACTTATAACTTAAAATGTAATTCCTATCTTGAAAAATAGAAAAAACAAAAATCTACTTGATTTTAAATTATTTAAATGGTCATGCCTGCAAGTGTCATGCTTTTATATTTACAAATTACCCTTTAATTTTATCTGGAAATTTTCCATTGCTTTGCTGAACATCCACATTTTCTTACCCCAAACAATTCTAACCAATAAGTTTTAGATTCCAAATTTTATATCAAAGCACCTTTGGAAAAACATTTTTATTTTTGCTTCATGCAGGACCGGAAAATTTCACGAAAAGGAACACCATTTCAAAATTATTGTAGGCTTATTTTTAGCCCCGGAACGCTATTTCTTCCTCTCAGTTTATTTTATGTCGTCTCCAAAAAATAATGTTGCGTTGTATAAGCTAGCCGTAAAACAAAGCAGATGTATCATTGTACTGTTAAATACACTACTGCATTTTTTAAATTTCTAAGCATCGCACATTTTCACTTTTTATACCGTCGTATTCGAAAAAAATGTACTTTTTATTGCAATTTGTTTGAAAACTGCATCCCCATTTATTTTTAAATTATTAATTTTTTTTGAGGTTTTTTCCACCATTTGTTTAATTTTGGCAACTCAAGTATTCCATTTCTGTCGAAAATCAAGGAATAATAGTGGAAAAATAGCAATTATATCTTTTTGTTGCCATTTTCTCATAAAAACTGAAAAAAATGATTAAAATACGTGTAATTTGAAAAAAAAAATGAATGATTTCTGATAAAACATGGAGCTATTATAAACTAAATTTAATTTAATTATCTATATTACAAACAAATGAAGCCATGTGAATCATTAGATAGCCGATTTTTTTTTTTTTTTTGGTCGAGTTTCTGTTTTTTTTGGGGGGGTGGGGGTGGGGGGGGGTATTATTTAGCGTTAGTGACGTCATATGAATACTTTTCTATAGAAGTTGTTAACATGGTAAATGAAGAATTCTTCAGGGGATGCGAATGACGTCCTTTTATATAAAATAAAAGCGTGTGTTTTAAGTCTTACAACTGAAATATGTTTTGTACTACAGTAGAGTTCCGCTTAACCGGGTTTTCGCTTTAACCGAGTTATTTTGTTCTAATGGACTGATGGTTTCCGTTATTATAAAACAGCTATTATAAATGAAGTGTTAGGTAAAGATGAAAGTGCAGCCATAAAAAGTTAGAACTCTGATTTTCTGATCAGAATAGGAAAAAAAAATGTCCATAATTTTTTTTTACCATTTTTTCTCCATTCTGGCCAGAAAATCAGAGTTTTTACGACTGCTCTTTCATCTTCACCTAACACTTCATTTATAATAGTTATTTCATAACAATGGAAGCCATCTGTCCATCAGGCGAAAATTATCTATTCAAAAGGTATAAGTTCGATTGAAAAAAAAAAGAACTAATTAATGAATTAAGTGAAATTTTACATTTCATCTTTTTAGTGGCTGACGATTTGTGTAAATCCGGTTAATCCGAGTTTTTTGCTTATCCGAGGTTAGCTTAGGCCATATTAACTCGGTAAGCGGGACTCTATTGTATCTTTATTTATATAAATATATTATTTTTTTCATCGGGTCAAACACTATATCCTGAAAAAGCAAAATTCCTGTTTTCTAATTTTTTTTTTCTTTTTTTGAAAGCATAGACAATTTCAATTCTAACCATGCAAAGGTAATTTTTAAAATGCATTGAAGATTCTAAATAATAAAGAAAAAAAGTTACAGATAACGCAATAAGCTACACATTGTCTCCGGCAGTGGCGTAGGAAAGGGGCGGGCTCAGGGGGATCAAGCCCCCCCCCCTCCCCCATTTGAAATAATGTCAGGAGTTCTGTTCCGAATTTTCCGACAATTTAAGGCTTTCGGTTCCGAAAATTTAAAAAAATCGGCCATTAGTCCGAAAATTTAGACATAAAATATATCGCAAATTTCGACAAGTGGTCGAAGAAAAAAAATGAATTTTGTCGATCGTTTGCAGAAAAAAATCCCCAATTTCGTCAAAGAATAACGAAAAAAAATCTCTAATTTCGTTAAAGAATTGCCAAAACACGCATACTTCGTCAAAGGATTCTAAAAAACGCGAATTTCGTCAGATGATTTAAAAAACGCAAATTTCGTCAAAGGATCGCGAAAAACACGAATTTTCACAAAGAATCGCGGAAAAAACAATTGCGGAGAAATACAAGTAGATGCCGAATCTATTTTGAACACAATGTCAGCGAAGCGCACTACTTTGTGTTATGATGGCAAAATTTGCAAGTGCATTTTGTTTCTTTTTTATAGAAATATTTCTTTCGAATTCTACTGTCATATTTCACAAAACTGTAAAATTTAATTTATTCCATAATGTTTACTTTGAAATATTTCGCATACACATTTTTAATTATGAATGAAATTAAATAATTAATTAATCTATATAATTACTTATTAATAAGGTGCTTTATCATTAATTGGTTTTCTCAGTTACTTAGTTATTTTGAGCATACTGAGTTAAAAAGTATTTGAGCACCCCCCCCCCCCCCTCCCCCATATGATTTTTAAATTGCTACGATACTGTCTCCAGTACGGCCTAAATTTTATCTGCTTCCATCTTCGTTAAAGATGACATTTAAAAAGCTTAGATGTGTGGTCTATCACATTTATTTGGTCACTAAAATTTAATACTCATTTGTGTCGTGAGCCGTTCATTTGGTGAGGAACTATCACAATAGCTTCATGGCCGTGGTATGGGTGGTGTGTGGTGTTTATCACAGTGATAATAAGTGTATCGCCGAACATTCTATCCATTTTTTTTTTTCGGATGAACGTTGGAGCGGAAATATCAATCACGAACCGGAACAATATTTGTCATAATTCCACGAATCAGAATATCATTCCGGTTTGCTCCGGAATATTTCGAGCACTGACTGCGTGTTGCTTAAATTATGTTTTCTTGTACCAAATCTTAAAAAAAAACTGAGGCACATTTTCTGTTAACCGCCTTAACTCTGCTCCCCCCACCCCCTCCCTCAACCCGTACTTTGTAAATAATGCGAACATTTCAAATTTGATTTTTTTTTTCAGCTTCTTCAAAAGATCTGTATGTAAAATTTTGCTTTTGTTAATTTCATTTATCACATCTTCTCATTTCCCTCAAGCAACTATTGGTCAAAGTTTCTATAAATACATGTAAGTTGCTGTCCTTATACATTAGCGATAGATGTAGCGAGTTGGAAGAATCTACAGTTTGTATTTTCTTTTGAAAACTGAAGCCCCCCTCACCTTCCCCAATCATAGCCCCACTAGTGGCTGAGAGGTTCTGCTCTCGAAGCTGGTAGACGGGAGGTGCTGGGTTCGAACCCAATCGCGCTCGTCTGCCTAATCGTTCGGAGTTTTCGTGGTTTTCTTCGAACCTTGGATTTCCAAGTGTTAATGCGGGTTAGGTTCCCTTAGGCCCCCACGAAGGGCACTCCCCCCTGGGCCTATATCCCTCGTGCAGATAATTGGCCGTCATAAATACAACCAACCAACCAACCCCACTCATAACTTTCAGGGACTCCCTAACAAATAGCGGACATGTCCAATGAGCGAATACATCTTCAATACACAATACCTATTTATTTGTATGCTTTAGTATAATGATATGTACATGTTACTTTCAATGTGCTTAGCACATGCTTTACTTAAAACTGTGGAGTAATGTATTTATTAAATAATTAAATACGTTGGTGTCTAATGATAAGATAAAAACAATTTTTTAAAACACCATAAATATTTTAATAAAAGCGCAAAGTTCTTCGAACGAACTAGTCTTTCTTCATCAGACGCAGAGAACTACTTTGAAAACAGCAGCAAGACTAACGAAATGGTGTTTTAAAGAGTTCTTTCGATCTTAACGTATTTATCTTTTAAATAATTTCGATTGCACTCGTTTATAAATATTACTACTATTTTTTCTGCTGCCTTTTTACCATTGACTTTTTGACCTTCGGCATTTTTATCTATATTCGTCAAAATGGCAAATTATAACATTTGATCCATGATTTAACAAATTCATCAATTTTTAACAAATCAAAATTTAATAATATATATGGCGAAAATGCTGAATTATAGAAATAGCTTTTAATGGCGACTTCTTTCTAGATTCATAATTTATATTTATACAAACGTGTAAGAATACACTGGTGTCCAAAATTAAGGACCAATTACAAATACGCGAATACCCAAATGGAAATAATATAATTCGAATAATTACTATCTCTACAGCACAGCTAGTCCATATAACATTTCATTCAAGTCACACATGGTCACAAGTGTCACAGTCACTACGGTGAAGCAGAAAAATATGAAATTCCATACATCTCATTATGAGTCTCAAATAATCACTATATGTCACTCCACTGAGACGTCACTGTGACTGCTGCTTTGTGACGAGTCACGATGTGACTTTACAATGTAGTTACATTGTGATTCTCATGTGACTGTCATCTGCAGACACAATTTCAAAGTAATCATGAAAGCTACGTTGTGATAAGTATCCAAATAATGTCACATTAAAGTCACATGATGACTTTCAGGTGACAGAGAGACTACTGTGAAGTCACCATTCTGCTCTTTTGTGAAAAGTCCCCATGTGACTATAATGTGATATTATTTGGTGACTTATCATAATGCCACGTTCATGATGACTTTGAAATTGAGTCTAAAAATGACAGTCACATCAGAGTCACAATGTAACTACATTGTAAAGTCACCTGGTGACTCGTCACAAAGCAGCAGTCACATTGACGTCCCAGTGAAGTCACATATAGGGATTATTTGAAACTCATAATGAGACTTGTGGAATTTCGTATTTTTTGTTTCACCGTAGTGACTGTGACATTTCTGATCATGTGTGACATGAATGAGATGCTATATGGACTAGTTGTGCTGTAGAGATAGTAATTATTTAAATTATATTATTTCTTTTTGAGTATTCGTTTACTTAAAAATTAGCATTTTGTGACTGGTCCTTAATTTTGGACACCAGTGTATATTGAGTTATAATTTAAAAACTGAAGTATAGCCTACAAATAATCATGCGGCTTTTTTTCCCACAGAAATACCTGTACATCATTGCACAGAAACTTAAATATGTATCCCTCCCGCGGTCGTGCTCCTAGCACTATATGCATAAGCGCAACAAAATGTGTGTGTGTAGTGTGTTCTAATCTCCCCACCCCGATCGGTTTGGAATTATATGTATATATTTTCTTGATATGAGGGAGAAAAATGAGATTTTAAAACAGGCATTTTCTAATTGAATTTTATATCAATTACTAGCCGCCTTCACCCGCTACGCTGGTCGGTTTTTCTAAAGAAATCTTGAATGAAACAAAATATATCTGTGAATTTGATCATGCGTTTTAAAGCAATATGGACATTTACCTGGTGTATCCAACCGAATTGCTGAAAGCAATATGAATGGCATTACGATATTATAACTTTGATTGAGTCATACAAAATTTAGACTGTTAAGGACCAATTTCTTTAGTTGATCTGTTAGTGTAGGATTCGGTAAAGAACAATAGAACAATATGTAATATACTAAAAGTGTTCATGAAAATTATCAATGCAAGCCTCGTCAGAATCTGTTAATTGGACTTATTAAAAAGGCTGACCGTTCATAATAATTGGGTTCGCCTGATTCTAAAACTTACATCTATAATTCTACAATCAAGCAACCTAACAACCAAGCAACAGCAAATGATATGTGCTTTATACTAAAAAATTCACTGAAAAATTGACTAACCGATCATGTTGCATCGAAATCCACTTAGCAGAATCTTTTAAACTGGAAAATGTACCGAAACCTTCCCTAAAAAGGATATAATTAACAGTTTAAATTCCATAAAAATTCATTCAGTGGAACCTTTAAAAAAAGCAAATCTTTCAAAATTGGGTTCATTTGATTTAGAGCTTTCCCCATAATTATTTAACTGAACAACGTAGAACGTTATGTTTTATGCTAACATCTTTTCTGAAAAATTATCTAACAAACAATGTAAGTCCCGTCAAAATCTATTCAGCAGAACTCAAGATATAAGCGGCCGGAATGAAATTTCTTTTTGCATTATATATATATTGAGATAGTTAAATATAACTTTCATAATCGCGTTAACCTGATTATAGAACTCTCTGGGAGGTAGGGGTAGGTATATATTGCATCACTTCTGAATTTTTTAAGGAACTCAGCTCAACTTCCATAAATATAGCACATATACTCTCTAGTATACCCTATCTCTGTAGCGTATATCTTCCAATTTTCTTTACTGTACCACTGATAACTTTTTTCGCATAGCTCCGTAACTAAACAACACAGAATGATATGATAAATATTGAAAAAATCCCTGAAATATTATCTAACTTATTGTGCATTTAATTAGTTAACTTGAAATCTTTCATAATCGAGTTCACCTAATTTTAGAACTCTCTTAGCAACTTAGAATGATGGTTTTTACATTAAACCATTTATAAACCAAATTTACTATTTAACAGTGTAAGTTCTACAAAATTCTGTTCAATAGAATCTGAGATATAGTCATATTTACAATATTTATTGCTCCTTAAACCTTTTTTCTTTACATTTGAAATAAAACCAGTAACTGTTTTGGTATTTCCCTGTTATTCCAACACCATTGTCACCAAGCGTAATAGTTGGCACAAAAATGAAATGATACATTTGAAAAAAAAAATAATTTTGTTGATAAAAAAAATGAGTATTTAAAAAATATAACTTTTGAAAATTACAGACTTTGACCTACCATTTTTTTTAAATCAATAAAAATAATGGTACTACTTGGTTATCCCGTCGACCAAAAATCTATTGCCAAACTATAAGATTAAACGCCAATAATGGTTGATCGTAAATGTCGCATTCACTTGGCTTTAAGCAAGTTACATGTATTTACGTCATCAGGTGATTTTTATTTCGACGTTTTAAATGTATTTTTATTAATGTTATACTAATTTATTTGTTTTTTCGTTATTTAAAATAAAAATTATGTCAATTTCTATAATTTGGCGAAATTGGTCGACGGGTACCAAAATAAATACTTAAAATATAAGAATAAATGGTACTTCTTAGTTATTTCGTCGACCAAATTACTGTCGCCAAATTGTAAGATTAATTGCCAATAACGGTTGCCATTAATTAATTAATTGTAAGATTAAATGCCAATAATGGCCAATAAAACCATTAATTTGGCGTTTTATTTGTATTTTTATTAATGTTTTACTAATTTATTTGTTCTTTCGTTATTTAAAAAAAAATATATATATATATGTCAATGTGTATAATTTGGCGAGTGTTTTGGCGATTTATATAATTTGGCGAAATTGGTCGACGGGATAACTAAGAAGTACCGAATAAATAAATATTTTGCAAGTAATAAAATATAGTCAATTTAAACTGCAGTCTTAAATTGTAAATGTCTTTTACTACTGAAGCATGGCTTACGTAATACGCATGTCTCACATTGCAGTAAATATTTCATTCTTTCTATGAAGACATTCATGGTTTTTTGAACAAAACATTTTTATATGTATAATTCCTAACATCTGAAATAATTTTATTGTAGCTTCCTCATCTTCAGATAACTGCGAAATGGTAAAAACTATATCAGTATCAGTAATAAATATTTTCTATTCGAAAAATAACAAATTAAAAAGTTTTGCGAGATTATGATGGAATAAAATAAATCCCATCGTTAAAAATTCCTGCATAAAAGTATTCACGTTCAATAATTAGCAAATGTTAATGTATGGCACGGTTTGCAATAAAAATCGTTTGCACGATTAGGGTTGAAATAAATGGCGCGATACCATCCATTTTGGCATGGTATCACGACGAAAATTTGAACGAAAAGGTACCACAGTTTTTTTTTTTATTATTTAGTTTTAGTTTTTGAGGCGTTTGAATTTTTTTTTCTAATTGACGAAGTTGTTTTTATTTAACCAAAAGGATTGCTAAAAAAATTATTCAATTTGAATGTTTTCCCTTGCTATAGTAACAGAAGGAAAAAAATGAGTTTTTAGAAAGTATCACTTGAAAAATTCAGGTTTTGGCGCCAAAGATAGTGCCAAATTAGAAAAATATGAAATATCTCTCGAACTATCAGGCTTAAAAGAATTTAGTTAGTACCATTCGATTCAGCATACAAAAATACACCAAAATATGTTATCAGTTGAGAAATATCTATAAAATCAGATTTTTAAGGAATTTTTTTAAAGTTCGTTCTCTTTTTTACCCCCTTTGGGGGTGGAATTTTGGAAAATCCTTTCTTAGCGGCACTCTATATCATAAGAAGTATTTTTACCCCCATTTTCAAGATTTTAGGTTCAGCAGTTTTGGCTGCGCGTTGATTAATACAAAATCCAGACTTTCTTTTATATATATAGATAATTCAATTGAATTTTAATTTTAATTTATTAATTCAATTTTCATAATTTTACTCCAGTAAAATGCAGGAGGAAGTATATTCCATACATCCAGGACCCTCGCTAAGGGGGTAGGAGTATGCGGGATATTCGCCCCTCTCCCCCCCCCCCCCCCCCCGCCCCCCGAAAAAAAACTTTTAAAAATCGTTAAACTTTTAAAAATCGTCTCAGAAAAATATTTCCTTTGCTTATTTCACTGCTAACAGAAACTTACCTCTTTAGCAGAATTCGTTCTTTGAAAAGGGATTAGTTCAGGGGTAGGGGTGGTAATCAATCATGAATGTGGGAAGGCCTATTCTTTGGAAGTACACACAAAGGCTTTCAGTAGGTTATTGTTTGCTAGGAAATACTGGAGGGGGAAAGCAGTTTTCGCAGATACATTGCTAAACGTTTTGAAAACTAAATCTTTAACCATTTATAAACACACAAAGCTTCTCCCTGTGAAACCATCTCTGAACCAAAAAAATGGACACAGCTTAACCGCGAATGGGTTAATAAGACAATTCCTTACTATTAATTAATAATAAATTAATTAAAATAACAATAAATGAATATTAAAATAATTCATTAAAACTATCAAAATTCCGATACACCAGAGCCAAATTCCTACGGGGCATGTTGGCCCCGTGCCAAATGGGCCAATTAACCGCGTATCGCCATTTTTTTTTTTTTTTTTTTTTTTTTTCATGGCTGTAAGGAATTATTCTGAAAGTATTTCAATAAAAAAACATTCTCTACAATAGCTAAGAATAATTATTTTCCTGTATTATTATATATCAAAATCTAAAATGTGATCTACAAACAAATAAAAAACGATTATTTATAAGAGAAAAAATTTACTCACCTTTGCAACATTTTGAAAGTTCTCAATAATTCTTTAACGGACGCTCCGACTTCAGTGGTGCTGATGTTGGAGGAATAAAGCGAAGCAAAGCATACTTGGCAGGACTGACAATGTCATCTAACACAAAGTTTAAAAAATCTTGCAACTGGGCCAACATGCCCCTATGACCAACTAGCCCCGGTCTACCCTACTTCTGTTGCCAAAATTACAAAATTGGTACTAAAAACTATACAAAAAAATAACATCTAAAAAAAAATTGAGATACAGCTTTCCAACAAATTGCATTTAAAAGTACATTTTTTTTCATTATACGACGGTATAAAAACTGAAAATGTGCGATTTCTAGAAGTTTAAAAATTTTCAGTAGCGAAAATTGCAAAACGAAAATTCATTTCAAATTTGAAAGTGTTGCCATTCGCAGAATGACGTATGCGTTACACACAGATATGTTTGTCCTCTATAATATAGATACTTAACATATTTAAACGATGAAATGATATTTTTATTCTGTATAGTTGGAGCAAAACTAACAACTTTCGGTAAAAAAACGGCGTTGCCACTCTATTGGGGCATATAATGAATTGTTGTTTTAAATGTAAGTGTTACTTAGTTGTTTCCAAAACTACCCAGGACATAGCACGTGGAGTGGCTCAATTTCCTGCTCCACATGTCCCAACCACCCGTCTGGGCACAGTGTTTTACTTATACATTAAATTGTAATTTTTTATCAAAGGCATCAAAAATAAGATTTTTAAAGAAATTATTAAATTTTAAATTTTGCTGCACAGCACATCCATTTAAATGGATGTCGAGGTCTTAAGCACTTTAAAATACACTGCTCAAAACAATTAAATGATATTGTAAATCTTACATATAAGGAAAAAAAAAAAAAAACGGTATAAGAGATTTTCTTTTCTTTACAGAAAATGGAAGAAAAGAATCACAAATACTAATTTTTCTCATTTTCAAACTTCGGTGTATGCAAATTTTGAGATTCGCGTCAAAAACGACGCTTTAGCGGCAGCGAATGAAATTTATCTTTCGACTTACTGGAAGACAAAGAGGAAACAATGATCGACATTCAGTAAGTGCTTAGTTTTGAAGAGTGCGATGCCTACACGAAGTCATTTAATCTAACAGCAGCTTGGAGAGTTGCTATGTGTTCAGACACCATAGAATCTAAAAGCACACTAATCTGATCGGTTTTAAAGAGATTAAGGAAGATTGAAGTATAATGAAAAAACCTGTAGCGATCTCCCTGCAAACGGGTTTCCTTTGATTGCGAAAAATTTAAGGCCGAATCAGTTGCCTTTAAGACATTTAATGGTTGTTTTCGTGATTGATTAAAGAAGTTCAATTAAACATCTAAAAAAAAAAACTAAAATACAATGAATTAAGTAAAAAGAGTCTTTGCTTCCTGGTATTTTTTAACAGCGTTATAAAACGGTTGACATAATACAATTTGCTACAATTACTACAATTAAGCCCTTCAAGGGCAGTGGTTCCTTTTTGGACTTAGTTTTCTTAGTTTTTCTTTAGTTTTTCTTAGTTTTAATTCTTAAATGCGACATTGGCACCAGAATATGGAAATTAAAAACTTCCTTTTATTAAGTAAATGAACAAAAGCATTTTCGTATTTCGAAATAAATCTGTTTGAAAATTCTGGTGCCATTCACTGATTTCAACCTTTTACGGATAGAAGTACCTTGCCCCTGAAAGGGCTAACCCTTTCCAATACACATAAATTTTGTTCGTAAAATGATGAAATGATTGACTGACACCGGAATTTGCAAACGACGTTTTAAGAAATTTAAAACTTGTTAATTTAAACATTCATTGTAAAACCTGACTTTTATTAAAATATTTTTGGTGCCGTTTGAAAGTTTGGAATTAAAATTAGAATTTCCCGACGTGGAACCGCTGTGCCGGAAAGGGTTTAAACGCATATTAATGTATTTATTATTTTAAAGTTTCCTTTCTCTTTTAATATTCACATGTATAAACCATTTTCAAGACATAATTTTCAATATTTTCCTGCTTTTAACACGTACTCATTTAATAGTAATTTTAAAGGATTTTTTTCTGTTTTTAATAGTCACGTGTAAATAAAATTTTAATCGTAATGAAATATTATTCTTTGCGTTTTTTTAGAATTGAAAACAATCTCTATAATAATAGCCTAAGTCATGTGACTATCATTAACGTTTCCGGTCGGATCCCCTCGCTTTTTATTTTCCAGACGACCATTTTGGTACTTTAATGTTATCCAGCCACACTGATAAGTCACCAAATATAATTCTATAGCCATCATTCCATTTATATTATAATAGTCCAAGTCATGTAACTGCCCTAAACAATTACGGCTGAACCCTACGCCTTTTATATTCCAGGCGGCCATTTTGGTATAATTTTGGTCAGCCACAGGGATAAGTCGCCAAATATTATTCTATCGTCATCATTTAACTTATATTATAATAGTCCAAGTCATGTAACTGCCATACACAATTACTCGCTCATCTCTTCGCTTTTCATGTGAAAGATTTTCATTTTGATTAAAGAATCAAAAGTATCTTTTCGAATAAAACTACGTAAAAGTTGCCATGATCGCAAAGAATTCTTAGTACTTTTATGTTAGCCAGGTGCAAATCTCGCCAATAGCTTTTTTTTTTGTTTTTTTTTTTTTAACTCGGCAGTTAGCATTTTTTTTATTTTTCGAATGGTAAATTAAAACAGTACTACTAGGTTCTCCCGCCGACCAAAAATCTATCGTTAAACTATAAGATTAAATGCCAATAATGGTTGATAGTAAATGTCACATTCACTTGACTTTAAGGAAGTTACACATGTTTACGTCATCAAGTGATTTTTATTTCGACGCTTCATTGTTATTGTTATTAATGTTTTACGAATTTATTCCTTCTTTCGTTAATTAAAAGAAAAATTATGTCTGTTTGCATAATTTGACGAGTGGTTTGGCGATTTATATAATTTGGCGAAATTGGTCGAAGGGATAACTAAGCAGTACCATTAAAACATTGCTTTGAAGTTGAAAATAAATGTCATGATTTCTTGCATTATTTAATATTTGGCACAGATGTGATATACGCACCGGGTTTGGTGTGATTTTTTTTACGACAATTTGGCAAAAATCTCGTTTTCGAATACCTATTACATATGTATTTTTAAATTATTTTCTATTATTTTTAAAATGAAATAACAATAAATAAAAAAAGGTTAATTTATAACTATAGAACAAAACAATTTATAACATTTTTTTTAAATAAAATAAATCAACAATATAAATAAAATAATCAACAATAGCCGGGTTACCATGTTAAGCAAAACCGTTAAGCGCCGTTTTGGAGCCAATTAGGTACCCCGGTGCGTATATGATATCTGTGCCTAATATTTTTCTTTTCTTTTCTTTTTTTTTTTTTTTAAAGAAAGAAGTGAAAGCCATTAATTTTAAATGTTTCAGATTTAAATGAATGTTTTGTATTTTATATAAAATGATAATGCAAAAAAAAAAAAAAAAAAAAAAAAAAATGCGACGGGAGAAATGTTTGGCGATTTATCACCAGCGCCGCGCTAACATAAAAATACCGAATTCTTGATTTCTTTATTAGAATCTTCCGATTTGACGAAAGATTTCAAGTAAATTGAATTATGAATAACAGTAACATAATGCATTTCTTACCATACATTTAAGGGAGGTAAAACTGGTCACCAAATCAGTTTAAAATAGCAACCTTTTCTAAAATATGAAAAAATAAATCGGTTATGACTAAAAGTTGAGTTGTCATCATTAGAGAAAAATGTTTAAAATTAGAAAAAAATAATAATAATATATCAAAATCTAAGTCGAATTTAAAAATTCTAATACCAGTTTTGAGATCTGAAGACCAATACCGATTTTTGGTGATAATTTCATCACATAATATTCCATATTTTAGAAGAAATCGCCATGAAATATAATCAATTGTCTAATCAGTCGTTTCATTAAATCGTTTCATAAAGTCGTTTCGAAAATTCGTTGCATTAGGATTTTATATATATATAGGGCAGATATATTTTGTATTGCAACTTAGAGTAATGTAGACTTTATTTTATTTATTATTATATTAAAATTAGCTACTTATTTTTTATTAGAAAATAAATGAAAATTTTCGCAGACAATTTGTTTCTTCATTCGATATTGCATTATCACGTTTTCCAAAAAACTGCTGATGGTAAGCTAAAAAATGAATAATAAATTACATTTTTAAATGCATTTTAAATTCTGTAACAAGAAAAAAAAATATGTACATAAAAAGCTTTAAAGAAGCAGGTATTGCAAAATTGTTTTCGCATTGCTCTAAATATCACCAGAAAATTATTTAAATTACTTTCCAGATAAAATTAGATATTGAGTAATTACTTTTCAATTTTCCTTAAAATTTATTTCTATGATTTTCATTTTCAAATTTGAAAAAGGGATAATCTATTGAATTATTATTCTTTTCTTTTTTTTTTTTTTTTTTTTTTTCAAAAAAAAAAAAAAAAAGTCTTAGCATTACTTAAAAAAGTGACTTGTTTGAAATAAATATAAAATATGTTTTAAATTCAAAATTACCTTTGAAGTTCACTGAATATTTGTTAATTTATAAAAAAAAAGGGGAAAACTTGATGTAATTCATCCGTTAGTATTTTATTATTGTTTTCATACGTACATTTTTATATAAATAATTTATTCAATATTGTATTAAAAATTAATACTTTAAATGACTTTAGAATGCTACAACGTGAGTGTAAAAAATACAGTAACGAAATTTATTCCACCAGTTTTGACAATATTATTCACAACATTTGAAATTAATTACTTTTTTTTTAATTTTTAAAAATATACAAATAGATTCTTTTTAAATTTATTTTTAATATAAAATAAGAACACAACGTTGCAATTATTCCATTTTATTTATTAATGTCAAGAACGTTCGATAAGATGAAATTATAAGTAGTGATTCTGTATAGCTCATAGGCTGATAAGTTCCAGGTCTAATGAAGAAAACACAACTTTTTTGGTCAAATTCGATTTTATTCATCAACATAGTCTCCTTTAAGAGCGATACAATCACTCCAGCGCCTCTCTAACATTTCAATACATTTCTTGAAAATCGAATTATTCTTGGCTTCAAAATAAGCGTTTGTTTCGGCGATCACCTCCTCATTCGAGCCAAATTTCTTGACGGCGAGCATTTTTTCAGGTTTGAGAACAGTTAAAAGTCGCTGGGAGCCAAATCTGGAGAATAGGGTGGGTATAAAGCAAGAAAGATCTGCAGATTTCGAAGTGCAATTCGTGTAATTTTGCCATCGTAGCAAAAGACCTGTGACAGGGTGCAGGGGGAGGGATGCGGTACCCACTTCGAAAACCGTTTTCTCATGCACACATGTTCACGCAAAATAAAGCCTACACATTCTTTTGATATGCTTAGAGTGTCAGATATCTCCTGCAACTTCACTTTACAGTTTTCTAAAACAATTTTGTGGATTTTTTTTTTTTTTTTAGGTAGCTTTCTTTACAAAAAAGCTACCTATTGCGGCCGTTCGGAGGAAAGCGATTTCAAAAAATTTTGGTATATTTTCATCGATCATGACCCCCAGACCCCGAAACCACCCTCCGTTCAAAATTGATATATATATATATATATATATATCTGACCTATGTCACACTGTAACTCCCGTAATTATGAACCGATTTCGATGTAATTCGGTGTGTACATAGTACATACCAATGTCTCGACCGAGTTCGTTGGCCAGCTTCATCCGTCGTTTTGTTTCAAAATGGCGGCCATTTAAAATTTTTAAAAAAATTTAAAACTTGAAATGTGGTACCAAAAAATTAAAAATGGAAAAATATTTTTTCTTATGTATTTGACCTTTATACAAAGATTCCGGAGCAGTTTTTGTTTCGTCTATATCTTAAAAAATGGCTGAGTTATAGCATTTTGAATTTCTAGCGTGGCTGACATTTTGAAACGTCTTGAATTTTGTCACGCGATAAAAGGCGTATTTATGAACCGATTTGGATGTAATTCGGTGTGTACATAGTACATACCAATCTCTCGACCGAGTTCGTTGTCCAGCTTCATCCGCCATTTTGTTTCAAAATGGCGCCCATTTAAATTTTTTTTAAAAATTTAAAATTTGAAATGTGGTACCAAAAAATTAAAAATGGAAAAATATTTTTTTCTTATGTATTTGACCTTTATACAAAGATTTCGGAGCAGTTTTTGTTTCGTCTATATCTTAAAAAATGGCTGAGTTATAGCATTTTGAATTTCTAGCGTGGCTGACATTTTGAAACGTCCTGAATTTTGTCACGCGATAAAAGGCGTATTTATGAACCGATTTGGATGTAACTTCGTTTATACATAGTACATACCAATGTCTCGACCGGGTTCGTTGGCCAGCTTCACCCGCCATCTTGTTTAAAAATGGCGGCCATTTAAATTTTTAAGAAAAATTTAAATTTGAAATGTGGTACCAAAAATTGAAAATTGAAAAAATATTTTCTTCTTATGTGTTTGACCTTGATAAAAAGATTCGGGAGCAGTTTTTGTTTCGTCTATATCTTAAGAAATGGCTGAGTTATAGCATTTTGAATTTCTAGCGTGGCTGACATTTTGAAACGTCCTGATTTTTCTCACGTAATAACAGGCGTATTTATGAACCGACTTGGATGTACCTTGGTGTGTACATAGTACATACAAATATCTCGACCGAGTTCGTTGGCCAGCTTCATCCGCCATCTTATTTCAAAATGGCGGCCATTTAAAAAAATTAAAAAATAAAAAAATTTAAATGAGATACCAAAAAATTGGAAAATGAAAAAGATTTTTTTTGTATGTGTTTGACATTAATACAAAGATTCCGAAACAGTTTTTCTTTCGTCTATATCTAAAAAAAAAATGGCTGAGTAATAGCATTTTGAATTTCTCTTGTGGCTGACATTTTAAAACGACCTGATTTTTGTCACGCGATAACAGGCGTATTTATGAACCTATTTGGATGTAACTTGGTCTGTACATAGTACATACCAATGTCTCGACCGAGTTCGTTGGCCAGCTTCATTCGCCATCTTGTTTCAAAAGGGTTGCCATTAAAAAAAATTAAATTTAAAATTCAAAATGAGGTATTAAAAAATTGGAAAATGAAAAAGATTTTTTTATGTGTTTGGCCTTGATACAAAGATTCCGGAGCAGTTTTTGTTTCTGAAAATTTGTTCTTTTGTTGATATCTTAAAAAATGGTTGATTTATAGCACTTTGAATTTCTAGCATGGCTAACATTTTGAAACGATCTTGTATTTGTCACGCGATAACACACGTATTCGCCTATTTTGATGTAAGAAGGCATGTGGATAGTATACATCAACACCTCGACCAAGTTCGCTGGCCAGATTCATCAGCCATCTTGTTTCAAAATGGCGGCCATTAAATTAAAAAATATATATATATTTAAAGTGAGGTGCAAAAAAATTAGAAATTGAAAAAGGTTTCTTTCTTAAGTATTAGGTAGCTTTCTTTACAAAAAAGCTACCTATTGCAGCCGTTCGGAGGAAAGCGATTTCAAAAAATTTTGGTATATTTTCATCGATCATGACCCCCAGACCCCGAAACCACCCTCCGTTCAAAATTGATATATATATATATATATATATATATATCTGACCTATGTCACACTGTAACTCCCGTAATTATGAACCGATTTCGATGTAATTCGGTGTGTACATAGTACATACCAATGTCTCGACCGAGTTCGTTGGCCAGCTTCATCCGCCGTTTTGTTTCAAAATGGCGGCCATTTAAAATTTTTAAAAAAATTTAAAACTTGAAATGTGGTACCAAAAAATTAAAAATGGAAAAATATTTTTTTCTTAAGTATTTGACCTTTATACAAAGATTCCGGAACAGTTTTTGTTTCGTCTATATCTTTAAAAATGGCTGAGTTATAGCATTTTGAATTTCTAGCGTGGCTGACATTTTGAAACGTCCTGAATTTTGTCTCGCGATAAAAGGCGTATTTATGAACCGATTTGGATGTAACTTCGTTTGTACATAGTACATACCAATGTCTCGACCGAGTTCGTTGGCCAGCTTCATCCGCCATTTTGTTTCAAAATGGCGGCCATTTAAAATTTTTTTAAAAATTTAAAATTTGAAATGTGGTACCAAAAAATTGAAAATGGAAAAATATTTTTTTCTTATGTATTTGACCTTTATACAAAGATTTCGGAGTAGTTTTTGTTTCGTCTATATCTTAAAAAATGGCTGAGTTATAGCATTTTGAATTTCTAGCGTGGCTGACATTTTGAAACGTCCTGAATTTTGTCACGCGATAAAAGGCGTATTTATGAACCGATTTGGATGTAACTTCGTTTATACATAGTACATACCAATGTCTCGACCGGGTTCGTTGGCCAGCTTCACCCGCCATCTTGTTTAAAAATGGCGGCCATTTAAATTTTTAAGAAAAATTTAAATTTGAAATGTGGTACCAAAAATTGAAAATTGAAAAAAATATTTTCATCTTATGTGTTTGACCTTGATAAAAAGATTCGGGAGCAGTTTTTGTTTCGTCTATATCTTAAGAAATGGCTGAGTTATAGCATTTTGAATTTCTAGCGTGGCTGACATTTTGAAACGTCCTGATTTTTCTCACGTAATAACAGGCGTATTTATGAACCGACTTGGATGTACCTTGGTGTGTACATAGTACATACAAATATCTCGATCGAGTTCGTTGGCCAGCTTCATCCGCCATCTTGTTTCAAAATGGCGGCCATTTAAAAAAATTAAAAAATAAAAAAATTTAAATGAAATACCAAAAAATGGGAAAGTGAAAAAGATTTTTTTTGTATGTGTTTGACCTTAATACAAAGATTCCGGAACAGTTTTTCTTTCGTCTATATCTAAAAAAATGGCTGAGTAATAGCATTTTGAATTTCTCTTGTGACTGACATTTTAAAACGACCTGATTTTTGTCACGCGATAACAGGCGTATTTATGAACCTATTTGGATGTAACTTGGTCTGTACATAGTACATACCAACGTCTCGACCGAGTTCGTTGGCCAGCTTCATTCGCCATCTTGTTTCAAAAGGGTTGCCATTTAAAAAAAATTAAATTTAAAATTCAAAATGAGGTATTAAAAAATTGGAAAATGAAAAAGATTTTTTTTTATGTGTTTGGCCTTGATACAAAGATTCCGGAGCAGTTTTTGTTTCTGAAAATTTGTTCTTTTGTTGATATCTTAAAAAATGGTTGATTTATAGCACTTTGAATTTCTCGCATGGCTAACATTTTGAAACGATCTTGTATTTGTCACGCGATACGTATTCGCCTATTTCGATGTAAGAAGGCATGTGGATAGTATACATCAACACCTCGACCAAGTTCGCTGGCCAGATTCATCAGCCATCTTGTTTCAAAATGGCGGCCATTAAATTAAAAAATATATATATATTTAAAGTGAGGTGCAAAAAAATTAGAAATTGAAAAAGGTTTCTTTCTTAAGTATTTGATCTTGATATAAGGATTCAGGAGCATTTTTTGTTTGTCTTTACCTTAAAAAATGGCTCAGATATAGCAGTTTCAATTTCTATTGTCGGTGACATTTTGAAAAATCTGATTTTTTGCATGCGACAGCACTCGTATATATTAACCGATTCCGATGTGAGTGAGCATGTGCACAGCAATTACTAAGGTCTCGACCAAGTTCACTGCTTAGCCTTCATCCACCATGTTGTCTTAAAATGACAGGCACTTTAAGAAATTGCCGAATTTGGCAGCCAAATATAACTTACTTTAAAGAAAAGCAGCTTGGATAAAGCTGACTAATTTCGCGAAATTCTCATTCATTATATTGATAAAAATTAGTATTGAATCTCCTATATTCGGTTTCCACTAAATTGAGCTTCGTGTGTTTGCATGATATAAGTTGTCTTTTTTAAAATAAGGATTATGAAAGCTACCTCTTCCTCCCGGCACTGGCCGGAAGGACTTTTTGATCTTGATATAAGGATTCAGGAGCATTTTTTGTTTGTCTTTACCTTAAAAAATAGCTCAGATATAGCAGTTTCAATTTCTATGGTGGGTGACATTTTGAAAAATCTTATTTTTTGCATGCGACAGCACTCCTATATATTAACCGATTCCGATGTGAGTGAGCATGTGCACAGCAATTACTAAGGTCTCGACCAAGTTCACTGCTTAGCCTCATCCACCATGTTGTCTTAAAATGACAGGCACTTTAAGAAATTGCCGAATTTGGCAGCCAAATATAAGTTACTTTAAAGAAAAGCAGCTTGGATAAAGCTGACTAATTTCGCGAAATTCTCATTCATTATATTGATAAAAATTAGTATTGAATCTCCTATATTCGGTTTCCACTAAATTGAGCTTCGTGTGTTTGCATGATATAAATTGGCTTTTTTTAAATAAGGATTATGAAAGCTACCTCTTCCTCCCGGCACTGGCCGGAAGGACTTTTTTCTGGTGTAACCACCTCGTTTGGGCGACCAGAACGTTGCGCATCATCGATGTTTGTACGACTACGTTTAAAGTCAACAAACCAGTCAATAATGGTCGATTTTCTTAGTGCAGAATCTGGATAATATTTATCAAGCCAAGCTTTTGTTTCCACGGTGTTTTCCCCAATCAAATAGCAATGTTTTATCAAAACACGAAATTCCTATTTTTCCATTGTTTTGAAAATACAAAAAATTGTTTCACTAAAACCACTGTAACTTTTGAAGCAATCATCATATCGTCATAAAATGTTTACAGCCACCTTTTTAAGGTTTTGTGCTTACTAAACAGAATATTAATTCTGTATTTGTGGCGCTATCTCTGTGTCAGACCGGGAACTTATCAGCCGATGTGTTAATAACTGGGGGATAAAAGGTGTGCAGTTATTATAGTATAGATCAAGTAGGCATTCCTTAATAAATTTCGAATACTTTTTGTAATATGCATATAAAAGTAAAAATAGTAAAGTAAAAACACCATTTTAAAAGCATTCAATTTTTTTTTAAATATTAAGCATAATTTCATGTGCGTAATCCAATGCTTGTTGCAAAATATAATTGTAACAATATGTGAATTTGGCGTGATTTCGATTATGAAAAATTCACAACTTTGATTTGCACTTGGTAGAAAGCTCAACATGTGAATATTTAGATTCGGGGTCCCTGTACATCTACATATTAAAAATTGTACTAGCTTTCCATTTTCATATCGTAACACCCAATTTTGACACCAATCTTGAATCAAGTTATTCTTGGATGAGTTATTTGGATCAAGGTATCGGAAAAAGTTATTATTTATATAATTTTCCTGAAATCCTCATAGAATTATAACTAGTTGGATGTGCCAATCCAAAAACTTTCTTCTATCTCAAACATCTTAATATTTCAAAAGCAGTTACAGATATTAATACTGCAATTTTATTAGTTCAATACTATACCAAAAAAACAAGTTAATCTCGGTCATGATATTTATTAAAATCAATAGTTTTTCGTTATTCTGTTGTACATCAGCTGATTGTGAATAGCCGGCATAGCAGGACACGAGTTCCCATCGCTACACAAGCGACCGATGAACAACAGAACTACGAAAAATCGCAAAAATTTTACAAAAATTGCTATCACAGCTTCCCTTTCTGGCGTAGTATTTCCAAATTCAAGGAGGACCTCTTGGTCATAAGCAAAAACATACACAAAAAATTGGTTCAATTATATTCATAACTTCATACACTTTTCGATGGTAAAATAAAGAAAAGGGCACAAGAATCGCTATTAGAGTAACCCCTTCTGGAAGAATAGTTTTAAATTCAAGGAGAAACTGCTGGCCATAGCAAAATACATACACAAAAAAATTGGTTCAAATCTATGCATAACTTTCTACACTTTTCGATGGTACAATATTGAAAAAGGCACAGACCAGTGCCGAAACTAGATTTTTTTGCACCCGGGACAAACATGGATTTTGCACCCGCCCCCCTACTCTTCCGAAAAGTATATTTACAACGAGATTTTTATTAATTTTATAATAGCCCACTTATTTTAAAATTTAAAATATGTAATACTGAACTACGTAATCTACAATGGCTGATCCAAGGGGGAGGTCACGGGGTCATGACCCCTTTCTGAACACCAACAAAAATATTCTAAAGTTCATTTTTGAAGTGAAGTATACAGTACAGTTCGGATTATCCGAGTTTCCGCATTAACCGAGTTATTTTCTTCTGATGTACTGATGGCTTCAATTATTATGAAACAGCCATTATAAAAGAAGTGTTAGGTGAAGATAGAAGAGCAGCCGTAAAAAGTTACAACTCTGATTTTCTGGTCAGAATGGAAAAAAAAATGGACATAATTTTTTGCTAATCGCACAAAAATCGCTATTACAGCGCCCCCTTCTGGCGGATTTTTTTCCAAATTAACGAAGGATCTGCTTGCCATAGCCAAGAACTTAAAACAAAAATTTGGTTCAATTCTATGCATAACTTCATACTCTTTTCGATACATATTAGGTACAATATTCAAAATAGCACAAAAATCGCTATTACATCGCCCCCTTCCGGCGGATTTTTCACAAATGAAGGAAGGACCTGCTTGCCGTACCCAAAACCTTTAAAAAAAAGGTTCAATTCTATGCATAACTTCATACACTTTTTGATGATACAATGGCGACAAATAGACGGAACGACAGACAGTTTCTATAATCATGTTTTTGGGGATCTCTGACCTCTAAAACGTGTAAATCCGTCGAAAACCGGAAGTCGGGAAAATGTCTAGCCGTATTCTTTTTCTTTCATTAAAAATACAAAATTTCTGTCGGACCATATAAGTTAGGACGATAAAAATTAAAGTTTATCACGTGGATTTAACATTAGACTCCTGCAACTTTGAACAGTTTTGACCCAATAAAATTTTAAGAAAAATTATGGGGCCTGCGAGTAAAACGGGTATAGGAAGAAGGATTTTAAATGGAATTCTCGTTTACTAGATTATATAATGAAATATTTATGAAATTATTAGGCTTCTGAAATTAGCACATTTCGCATATTATATTTATATCGCAAACTATTGTTGAAACTTGTTTCGATAAAATTTTAATTATATGAGGAAATTCCACTTCATCAATAACTTACATATAAGGATGTCTAAACAAAATCATGAAGGGTAGTACAAAATTTCAAGTGTATCATCCACCATCGCATATCATTAAAAATATATATAGATATGGTAATACCATAAGATTTGAAAAAAAAATTAAAAAAAATTAATTTATTTTCTTATATATATAATTAAAGAAATATATTTATGTATATATTATGCACACACAGCTTTCAATCTTAAATTATTTTTTAATTAACTTTCTTTTTTTTTTATTTTGTTAATTGTCTTTTTATGTTTTTGTCTCCATTGTTATATTATTATTTTTAATAATTATAATCTGCTTTTCTTTCATGAAAACCCAACTCTCATACTCTTAATTTATAAAGAAAATATAACTTCGATTGAAGGAAATGGATGCTGAAAACCTTGTACACAAGCATCAAAAATTAATTATTTGGAGTGAGGGGAATAATTATTTTTTTATACTAAATTCAATACACACTAGGGAAATCACAAAATATAATCAAACGGAAATAATCCATTCGCTAAAATTACGCAACCTTTCTTATATTAAGCTAAACCCGCTTCGAGAACACCAAGTAAACAATAAATTATCATTGAAGAATTTATGAGACTCGCTTATGAGTTGTAACAAATGGTACTTACCGACTAGTGTAATAAATTCTTGTACATTATAATTATCTGAAAATGAAGAACGGCAGGCTTCATGAGAAGTTCGGGCTAAATCACCTGTAAGATAAAAATAAAAGTGCATGAATTTCTAGAAATCACCCAACTCATTATTAATGCTATAGAGTATTTTGCTGCTGTACTGCAGAAATAGCGAATGTGATTTTTTTTTAACTAAAGAAAATAATGTTTTGTTGTAGAATACAGGAAATATTTTCGGTACTTTTCCAAAATTCATCAAAAGGATTACCATATAATTTCTTCTTCAAGAACATATGGCCTATGCAAAACAACTGTAAACACTACTAAAAAATGTAGTGCTTCTCACGGTCTCAATGAAAACTTTTATAGCGACTGTAATCGATTCATGACTATATTATTTGGAAAAGTCAGGAACAATGTATAAATAAAATATATGCAGATTTAAAATTATTTATTTTCATTCGTATACTCATTTAGTCTTAAGTACGAGCTCTTAAACAAAATTTTTAAACCCTCTCCACGAAGACTTCCGATATCCACATCTAACATTGTTTCATGTTTTACCATACAAAATCTGGACGGACTGAAACAATTACGATGCCATTTATGATCATTTACAAAATCTGTGCAATCACCACAGGTTTCGGTGAGCACATGCAACATTGTCTTTTGTTGATAGCTTTAGAATATCTGGTTGCACTAAGACAGTTAGAACGCAAGTTACAATTGTTTTAAAATTTTCGATCCATAAAATGGGGACCGAGGTCTCTGATCACCACCTGAAACATTGTATCACGTTGTAAACATACACAAAATTTGATCGAGCTGCCTCAATTTGAATTAAAGCTTTAAAAGACTTAAGAGTTTCAGTTCTCAGGCCCTTATAGTCATCTTTTTTATAAAATTTAAATTTTAATTCCGTAAAATACCGACAGAGTTCCTCACCTCCCGTTCTAATGGCACATCATGATATTTATTCATACATGGTGTGGCGGATCTACTACAAAATCAGTCCCAGGTATACCCTTTTTAAATTGCCGGACTTTATATTTAAATTATCGACAAATAGAGAGAGGTTAAGATAAAAAAGCTACAGAATCCCTCCTTGTACTTATTAACTTTACCGTACAAAATTTGTGTCGTCTGCGGAAATTAGGTTCTGGATATAAATCTTTAACGCTATCGGTCCCTTATATTCGCGCTATAGTAAAATCAAGGCGGGATTCGATTAAAAATTTGAGTCCCCCTTGTATAAAGATTACGTTTATCATTGGAAATTTGGGGTTCGTTACCATAATTATAACCATTGTATAAGTGCTTTAGGTTGTTTGAGACTAATATTAATGTTATTGTAAAATTTACGGAGAGGCGATCTATAGAAAAGAAATACTCTCCATCAAAAACGATTACGTTTACTTTACCAAAATATGAATGGACTGGGACAATTAGGATCCGAAGAATAGGCGTAACCAAGGGGGGTGCCCGGGCACCCCACACCCCCTGCTTGCGCAGACTCAAGCACAATTATTTAAAAAAAAATTGAAATCTTCCAAAAAAAAAAAAAAAAAAAAAAAAAGAAGAAGAAGAAAATTTGAAAGCAGAGTTCAATTAGTTTAGCAAGTTAGTTTAGTTCAGAAAACTAACAGCATAAGTTTTGAACTGTGATAAAAGAGAAACCCAATTTTTTTAACACCGTTCTTTCTATTGCATTTTTCTGCAATGTCATGAGAAATTAACACAAGTTCTTGATGAGGATAGAAACAGAAACTATTTGTCTCTTTGCTTTCGTAGTCTAAAGTCTAGAAAGAAGCAAAGAAATTTGAAAGGGGAAGCAGATGTGAAACAATAATTCCAAAATGCGATTAGTCGGGGGGAAAGGGGGGGAGTGAAGTTGCCAGACCCTGACTCCATTGAAAATGAGAAATACTAATAGCACAGAAAATTCAAATTAGTCTGGAGGTTGGTTGGTTGGTTGAATTTCTTGTTTCGCGACCATTTTTTGACATTCGTAAAATGAATATGGCTGCAGTCTTTCAAGTCAATATAGTAATTTTTTTTTCCTCTGAAAATTTTTATCCGATTTTTGGAGTTTCTTCTCGTTTTGTGGCTTTTTTTAAACTAGTAAAAGGACCCAATTTCAATCTTTTAGCCCAGTGCAGTAAATTTTGACGAAATTCGTGATTTTATACTGCGATCATTTCATGATATTTACATTTTTTTTCCCAAAATCGTTTGACGAAATTTACGTCTTCCTACGTGATTATTTGTCGAAATCCGCACTTTTCACCAATAACCTTTGACAAAATTCGTGTTTTTTAACGCGATATTTTGACGAAATTGGCATTTCTTTAGCACGATCCTTCGATGAATTCGCGTTTTCTTTCTACGATCTTTTGACGAAATTCGCCTTTTCTTTCTACGATCCTTTGACTAAATCCTCGTTTTTACCGGGATCCTTTGACGAAATTTGTTTTCTTTTGTGACTGATTGACGAAACAGATTTTTTTACAGGGGTCATTTTCCGAAATTCGCGATAGTTTTCCGCGACCTATCGGAAAAATTCGCGATATCTTTCGGTAGCAATTAACAAAATTCTCTACTCTTTTCCGCGACCTTTTGATGAAATTTGCAACATTTTTTTCGTCAATCTTTTATCGAAATTCGTGATTTTTTTGCGCAATCATTTGACGAAATTCGCGATTTTTTTCTGCACTCTTTTATCGAAATTCACGATATTTTTCCACGATCGTTTGAAGAAGTTCTCATATTTTTTCGGGACCGAGTCACGAATTGATTTTGAGAAATTCCATAAAAGAAATAGAAATCGCAAAAAAAAGAAAAAAAAATTAAAATACTCACTGAAGAATCACAGGTCTGAAAAAGAATTTAGAGGGGGGAAATAATGCACAGCACTTTTTATTATGTGGGACTTTTCTTTTCTGCACTCAAATCGCGCGATCCTGCACGTCATTTAAAACCCTGTCCGTTAAAGAGAAATTCATTGCCAGTGGAGTTTCACTGGTTGTTGTTTTTTAAACGAACATAGAATTAAAGAAATCTAGGATAGTGTGTGTGTGTGGGGGGGGGGGGGGGGAGGGAGTACTGCCTTCGGCAACGTACTCACGAGCAAGCTACGACCACTTCTGTCTCGAAACAAACGAATCCTGAATTAATGCGATTTTTTTTTCGAGCAAAATTAAATTTTCAGCTTTCTTATAAGAACTGATTTGACATTATTCCAATTCGAATTTAATGACGGCAATTGTAAAAATTACCAAAAAGTTTTTTCTGTTCAAAAAAAGTCGAAAAATCGCCTCAAAGCACGAAAAACCCCAATAAAAATCGCATTAAAAATTCGAAAAAGCTTAAAAAACCTCTCGGATCGAAATTAACTAATTGGATAAAAGATTTAAACCGGATTTTTTAGGAATGTCAAAAAATAAATAAATAAATAAATAAATAAAACACCTCGAAATAGGAAAAAAATCTTCTGAAAATAACATTTAAAAATTTTTACAAATTGAAAAATAGCTGTAAGACTATCGAAAAATTTTTTTTGAAAAGAAGACAAAGTTTACTGGATGAAATATAGAAATCGGATCCTTTTTTACTAATTTGAAAACCTTGCCGCAAAATACGAAAAATTCGCGTAAAAAATTAATTGAAAAATTCCAGAAATTGTCTTCGATATACATGACTTCAGGTATACAGGTACTTTCCTGTCAAATCTTGTGGCTGTGAGGGCTGCATTATTTTTTCAGAGTTCAGCGCACACGGAGACAGACAAGCACCTATCTTTATTATTACAGTCACATCATGAGAATATAATTTTTACCATCTTCATAAAATTTAGTGTTTATTATCATGACCTGCTTCACCTAATTTATTCGACACATTCTGAGGTAAAAACATGAATTATAAAGGAATATTAAAATTATTTATAATATTATAATAATTATTTACATAGACTTTCTTCCAAAATTTCTTGGTTCCCTCCGGTGATCCCTAAGAAGTCATGGAGTGATATTCTGAAAAACTTGCGTGCGTATGTACTGGTATACCGCATGTATTATCTGAGATTTATCATCGGGCAAAATTTCATCTACAAGACTTTGAGATAATTTTAGATATCATGCAGTGTCCCTGTGCCTATAGAATTTTCCAGCATGTTTAAAGGCCTACTTAATCGTGATAAGAAGTTAGGGTGCCAAAAGGTTTTACACTTGTGACCACACTTAGTCACAGTCTTATGTCACTGCTGCAAGGAGATTTACACATCTTTTTTTTTTTTTTTTTTTTTTTTTTTTTTTTTTTTTAACCATTAGATTTAGTTTTGATGTTTTGAACCCCTTTTCATCCCCCTCACGCAAACAAAAATCGCGTTTGAACTCTTTTTAAAAGAAATACCACACAATTATAACTTCTAAGATGAAAATCTGTCTAAAATGGAAATTCGGGCGGTTTCATATGGTTCCGTTTTATTAAGTTTTACTATATAAGATATTGTTTGTATCCAACATGTTCAGGTTAAAAAGTCTGCCCCCCCCCCCCCCTCCCCGTTCAAAAGGTTGGTTACGCCTATGCGAGGCGTTTTTTCTCTCTCGCTGTTACTTGAGTAGTCTCTGGTTAATGAGGCTTTCGTTTTAGGCTGCGTACGCACCATCTAGTTTCTTGCAGTCACCCTTCGGCACGTTTGTTCCCGGTAGTCGGAGCCTTTGATGGCTAATGGGTTTTGCAGGACAAGGATAGGGAGTTGCATGACGAAACTGGAAGCCAAACCACGTTGACAGTTTTATGACTGTTGTTTGGGGAGAAAATCGCGTAGAAAAAGCACACTCCTCCTTACTTCAAAGATAAAATTTATGGCTTTTTCTAGACGATCTTTTACAGGAAGACTAGTCTACCTTACGACTCCTCCTAGTCTATCCCGATGAACATCTGACCTCAAAACGTGACGTATTAAATTTGGTATTAAGTTTTAAAATGTCTAGGAAAAAGTGTGAGGTGCGCCAGTAGAAGTTTTCACATTTAAAAAAAAAGGAGTTTCTCATTGTAAAAACATAGCTTTCCATTTTATTAAAAAATTGCAATTTTAGTTAAAGCTTTTTTTTTTCTATGAATTAGTTAAGACACCATTCTTTCTAAAATATTTACAATAGTTCTTCTTGAACCATAACTTTGCAGAATGATTTTGAATCAGTGCGCATTTCCATATTGTTTTTTTCTTTTTTAAACAAATGAAAATTTATACTGAAAAATAATTTTAATCCTTGAAATCGATAGATAAATTTAGAGCAATTTTCATTTAGTCATGATTATGACGAATGTCTCCATATCAGTATATATTAATAGCGTTTTTCGAAATATTCAAATAAAAGATTAAATAAATAAACTATAATAAAGTTTAAATCTCAGTAAAAGATCGATAAATGAACAATAGTTCTATTTTACAAAAGAAGAGTGATTACGTGTCAGTATGTATTTAGACATTGCTTTTGAGATTTGAGATAACTAACTTTGAGACTTTTAGCTACTATGGCTGTTGTCTCGAATGATCTGTATCACGTAATCTTAGAACACATACAAGTCCTATTAAAAATTTATTCGTTTACATATATATTCTTAAATATTTTTTTTCTAAATTAATACACAGGATGACAGCCTTGTTACAGATTCCCGACAAAACTATATAAATACAAAAACATAACATCAGTACATCATTCAAGCCTCAAAATGTTTTGAAAAACTTACTTTGTAAATCTAAACCTAAAATTCCCCCCTTACTAAGAACTGGTACAATTTACAGTATACCATGTAAAGATTGCGACTCAGTATATATTGGCGAAACTGGTCGCACTTGCGCCATTCGCCTTGCCGAGCATAAACGTACTTACAAATCTAGAAACCTACAGTCTAAAATTGTACAGCATTCTTTGGATACCGAACATATCCCAGATTTCACGAATATGAAAGTTATCAGATCTGGTTGCAATAATATTAAAAGTAGAGTTTTTCTGGAAGGTGTGTTCACTCGTAAGCAAACGTCGCCGATAAATGAATCATGTGCACTTCCTCCTGAATACTCAGCATTGTTTAAAAAAAATTTATACTTTATTTAATTTTAACTGCTAATAATTTTTAACTGTAAACATGATATATAGTTTTCTGTCATTTGAATGTTTTGTTGCACTGATGAGGGGCTAAAATTTAGCTTGAAACGTTTGCTTTTTAATTGTATTAAATGTATTTATGTAATTTCACTTGTATGTCTGATGATTTGTAATATATTTATTATTTTTATATAAATACAGTTTATTACCTCACAGAATGCGTGTGCAGTGGCGTTGCCGGAAATGGTACAGAGTACCATCACCGACACTGATTAAGGAGGCTAGTCACTCAACTTCCGAATTCTCCTCCGTAATGTTAAGTCTATGGACTTTTGATGTATTCGTATATTTAAAATATCTTCTCCAGAAATTCACATTTTTAACATCTTTTTTCTGTCTACTTTTCTTAAATGATGTCTCTTTTTTTCTTAGTTTTCAAAATGTTTCTAAAATCTATACTGAGTTTAATATTTTATGAGTTAAAAGCAGGCAAAGAGTGAGTAAGATTTTAACATTTCATATAAAATTAAGTCTGTAGTTTAGAAATATTTTGAGAACTAAGAAATAAAAAAGAGACATCTTTTAGGAAATGTACACAAAAAATAGAAGTTAAAAATATTAATTTCCCGAGGAGATATTTTAAATACATCAAATGCTCATAGATTTTGCGTTAGTGAGGGGAAATCGGAAGCCAAGTGGCCAGCCCCCATAAGGATCTAAGGGGCATCCCACACTTAAGGCGACACATCAGACATGTCGCTTGAATTCGTTGGAAAAACTGGTTTAAAACAGGTTTGAAACAACTTCGTTCTTTGTTTCGACCGGTTTATGCGCTACATGTTTCGGTTTCATGTCGCTTGTCATCTCAGTGTGGGATGCCCCTTACGCTCCCGACTATGGGGAATCAATATGTATTTTTATAATGTTTTCAAAAATCAAGAAACTGTAAAATAATTTTAATCTTTAAAACACATAAACAAGATTATAGAACTTTTAAAACACCAAATAAAATAAACTAAGACAGACTTGAGCACAGTTAAAAAATAAAATTTATAAAGACAATAAAAAACAATTAAAAATACAATATGTAAACGTTTCGCCAAGCGACACGCAAGGCATCAGTACAAAAAATATCCATTGCATTTCAAACGTCAGAACAAATCAAGAACAGTTACAGTTAGCTATTTTAAAAACAAACAATATTCACTAGGGACAGAACGAGCATCATTCATCATTCTGTCCCTAGTGAATATTGTTTGTTTTTAAAATAGCTAACTATAACTGTTCTTGATTTGTTCTGACGTTTGAAATGCAGTGGATATTTTTTGTACTGATAATGCCTTGCGTGTCGCTTGGCGAAACGTTTACATATTGTATTTTTAATTGTTTTTTATTGTCTTTATAAATTTTATTTTTTAACTGTGCTCAAGTCTGTCTTATTTTATTTTATTTGGTGTTTTAATGGTTTTTAAATTCAGACGTTAAATGTATATGTACTGTAAATTATAGAACATCTTCTTAAAACCTGATTATGAAGGATGATTAGATACCAGTATATAAGGTAATATTATTCTTAAAAAAATATATCAATTAAATTACAGTTATTTTCTTTTGTACTTGGCTATGACGAATGATTCGGGGTCAATGCATATTTTCATAACATTTTACAAAATAAATTGATAAATAAATAGAAAAAAAAAATGAAAAAAAAAATCTTTGTAAAAGATCGATAAATTTAAAGTATGAAAATGACGAATGGTTCCGTTCAACGTATTTATTCATTTATTTATGATTTTTTTTTTTTAATCAAAAGAAAAGAAGAATATTATACAACAAATTTTAGTCTAGTAACAATAAATTTATAGTTATTCTCTTTCATGGTATGACGAATGGTTCAACTTCAATGTGTATTTTCAAAGCTTTTTTTTTTTTTTTTTTTTTTTTTTTTTTTTTTTTTTTTTTTTTAAATAAACTACGGTGCTCGGCCCCCTACGAGCTACGCTCGCCAACCCCATTCCAGACACCGCAGACTCCAAATGCACGCTAATGTGATCGGCTTTAAAAAGATTTCGAAAGATTGAATTATAATTTAAAAAACAGTGGCGATCTCCCTATAAATGGATTTCTATTCATTTCTCTTTGATTGGGGAAATTTTAACGCCAAATCCGCTGCGGTACTACTTGATTATCACATCGACTAATTTCGCCAAATTATATAAATCGCCAAACCACTCGCCAAATTATACAAATTGACATAATTTTTATTTTAAATAACGAAAGAACAAATAAATTAGTACAACATTAATAAAAATACAAATAAAACGTCGAAATAAAAACAACTTGATGACGTAGACACGTGTAACAACATTTCAAAATAAGCTAATATAAAAGGAATTAAGTAAACAGAATCTTTGTCTCCCGGTATTTTTTAACAAAGCGAAAAGAAAGTTCTTTTAAATGAGACATTTTAAATTAATCGTTTTTAATCTGACGTAATTTTGACCAAACTATTCTTTCTCTTTTTAATATTCACGTGAAAATACTTGTGTTAGAAATAAAATATTATTTGCGCTTTCCTAAGAAAAATAGTTGAAAAGTATCCTCTCAAAATATCAAATAAATGTCTAGCGCAATTTGTAAATTTAAACCGTTTTGCAATATTATTTTGTGTTCATTTTATGTAATAACTGTAATGTGACGTAAATATGACGTAATTTCTCCTATTTAAGACTTCTAACGCATGTTAATAAATTTATTATTTTACAAATTCCTTTCTCTCTTAAAATTCACGTGTAATTATAGTTTTTATGACGTAATTTTTAACAAGTTCCTGCTTTTTGTACATAATTATTTAATTCTAATTCCAAATGTTTTTTTTTTTCTGTTTATAATAGTCACGTGTTAATAAATTTTTAATTTATTACACGTATAAATATATATATATATATATTTTTTTAAGCAAACATTATTGTTTCCGCTGTTTATACAGTTGACAACAGTTTAAATTAATATCACTTTCTAAAATCTGTAAAAAATATCTCTCGAAATGCTGCAAATTTGAATTTAAAATAGATATAAAACCTCGAAAAATGAGTCAAATTAAAAAAAATAAATCAATTCTGCACACCGGGAAATTATAACGTATGAAATGAACTAAAAATTATTAAATTCCGATGTATAGTTTTTGCTACTATAAAACTTTTTTAATGGAACGATTTTGTCCAACTTTAGCATTAAATATCTCTTAAAATAATTCTTCGATTTGAAAACTGTCTGCATCAGCGTGTTTATCAAACATTTCTATATAACACTACCGATTTTGATATTTTTGTATGCATTATTTTTCTTAATATTAACGAAGAAAGACCTCCGGTCACAAAAAATTCAAAACCGGCGGCGGTGACAGCGGTAGTTACTTTTTTTTAGAATAGAGAGATAAATAAACAAGAAAATAAATAGTCTGTAAGAGAATTTTAATTTCTGAAAAATTAATAAATTTTCACTCGTATATAAGTGACTATAAAAAATTATTCTGCATCAATTTTTATTTTTTTAATGTAAAAAAAAAAGATAAAAAACCAATTAGTTATTTTATAGTTATTCCTTTTTAGACGTGACTTTGAAAAGTGTTTTCAATTCAATATATATATTTATAACACTAGGGGGCTCGGCCCCCTACGAGCTACGCTCGCCAACCCCTGTCCAGACACCGCAGACTCTAAATGCACGCTAATGTGAATTTAAATTAATCGTTTTTAATCTGACGTAATTTTGACCAAACTATTCTTTCTCTTTTTAATATTCAAGTGTAAATACTTGTGTTAGAAATAAAATATTATTTGCGCTTTCCTAAGAAAAATAGTTGAAAAGTATCCTCTCAAAATATCAAATAAATGTCTAGCACAATTTGTAAATTTAAACCGTTTTGCAATATTATTTTGTGTTATTTTATGTAATAACTGTAATGTGACGTAAATATGACGTAATTTCTACTATTTAAGACTTCTAACGCATGTTAATAAATTTATTATTTTAGAAATTCCTTTCTCTCTTAAAATTCACGTGTAATTATAGTTTTTATGACGTAATTTTTAATAAGTTCCTACTTTTTGTACATTATAATTTAATTCTAATTCCAAATGTTTTTTTCTGTTTATAATAATCACGTGTAAATAAATTTTTAATTTATTACACGTATAAATATATATATATATTTTTTTAAGCAAACATTATTGTTGCCGCTGTTTATACAGTTGGCAACAGTTTAAATTAATATCATTTTCTAAAATCTGTAAAAAATATCTCTCGAAATGCTGAAAATTTGAATTTAAAATAGATATAAAACCTCGAAAAATGACTCAAATTAAAAAAATAAATCAATTCTGCACCCCCGGAAATTATAACGTATAAAATGAACTAAAAATTATTAAATTCCGATGTATAGTTTTTGCTACTATAAAACTTTTTTAGTGGAACGATTTTGTCCAACTTTAGCATTAAATGTCTCTTAAAATAATTCTTCGATTTGAAAACTGTCTGCATCAGCGTGTTTATCAAACATTTCTGTATAACACTACCGATTTTCATATTTTTGTATGCATTATTTTTCTTAATATTAAAGAAGAAAGACCTCCGGTCACAAAAAATTCAAAACCGGCGGCGGCGGCGGTGGTTACTTTTTTTTAGAATAGGGAGATTTTTCATTAAATGGACAAAAATATATCGTAAAAAGATTTTAATCTCTAAAACAAATCTGTATAAATTTGTGAACTGTTGGACTGTAAATATTCATTTATTTCACAGTCACTTGTTATGTTAAAGATGGAAAAGGATGGAAAAAATAAATAACTTCAAAAAGGAAATAGCGAAAAGTCAATGCATGCCACCCTCCGTCCCCTCTTCCAATCCTCTTTTATCAGTCTGTATCCAGCTTTTTCGTCACCTGTGCTGCCAGATTTGTGAACTTAGATATGAGAAACTGACTGATCAATCTCGGTGACAGTTGAGGGGAAAAATAACTTGCAAATCACGTTCGAATCCCTCTTTTCGGAAAAAGTTCGTAGGGTTCTTATCGAAGTCGGAAAGATAAGAATCACCAATCTATTGCGAGACCGACTGCAGCTGACTCACTCTGAGAAATCGAAATCTGGAAGGATGGGGTGATCTTTAGAGATTATTAAAACCAATATTTTAAGAAAATTAACTATGGGAATAAATCAATCGAAAAACCAATATGGATTCATCTATTTATTTATTTTTCCGTGGTTAAACTTTGCAACACGTACGTATGATGTAAATGTAATCTCAGTAATATATACATAAAAAAAAAAAAAAAAAAAAAAAAAAAAAAAAGTTAAAAAATATATATTTATGAGCATAAATATTGCCTAGCATTTTTCCCGGAAATTAAAAATAAACAAACATTTAATCTAATGTTTTGAAGTACAATAAGTATATAATAATAAATATAATATTAAACATATATTTGAAATATGTACTTTGAAGAAGAACATGAAGATGATTATGATGATAATAATAATAATAATAAATAATAATAATAATAATAATAATGCAAGTATTTGGTGACCATGCATACTGAGAGACAGACACAACTTTTCAAACCTAAATGAAGTTTCACATAAGTGATAAATAAAACTATAAATGATGAAATAAATATATATATTTTTAATAATTTCTGAAAAAATAAAATAAAATGAAAACTGAAATATAATTTCTGTGGCATTATCTGTTATTCGTAGTACACAAAAATTATTATTCAATATTACTGTTCAAGTTTTAGAATTAAAAAAAAAATCTTTTAAAATTATTTTTAGAATTTAAAAAAAAGGAAAAGAAAAGAAAAACCTTAAAGCATACTTTTGATATAAAATTATACGTTTTAAATAAAGTATGTTTCAGTTAACTAGGCATTTCAAAGAATGTGTGAAATAATAAACTTAAAAACTGTGAAATATTAAATAATTCAAGATTAAACATTAGTTAGAACTAAAAACATAAAAGCTAATTTATAAATAAACCCAACTCTTACTTAACTATTCTTTATTATTTTAAGACAAGAACTCCTCGTCAGTTATATTAATCAGTAGAAACACATATAGAAATAACTAGAAGCCCTGCAAAGATCACAGTAGTAATTATTTAGCCGGTGTTCTATATTAAGAAATGATTAATCTTGTTGTGATACTTTCTAACCAGGCGTGATAAAAAGCTATTGCAACCACTGAAAGTAAATTAACGTCACGAGAACCTGTATTGTGATGCTATGGAGTTGTGGTGATTTTACATGGGTTGCTGACAGCAGTAATGAGTAATGATGCACTACAGCAAAGGCTAAACTGTAATACTACTGCCTTTGCACGTAATAAGTTCATTAATTTTACACTGTTGGTACATGAGATGAAACTAAGGGTTTGTTCTTCATTTACAAAAATATAATAAACTGAATTGAATGACATGGTTATAAAATGCAAATATGCTTATTGCATATGTACAGATATAATGCAGCATGAAAGTTGGATGTATTTTTCAGTGTAGTTCCTTGTTATATTCATGTAATGAATAATTTGACTAACATGAAAAATCAGGAAAAGCAAGTGGATAGAATTAGCTACAGATTTAAATAAAATAAAAGAAAAAGATCTTCTCACTGTTGGCTGTTAGTAAAATATTACATAAAATTTTACATCAGAAATGAAACTCAAAAATTCTAAATCTAACAGTTTTTATTTTTAACTGTTGATATTCAATAATTTTCTAGGATATGCGTGTCTATTTTACTTAGATTATTGCATTAAAATGAAGATTTATGGTAAAATAAATTTATCTATGAAGAAAATTGATAGGACTGCGATAGCCTGGTTGACACAACTTTGGGCTTCATCTGCGGATTGCCGATTCCAGGTTTGCCGGACACAAATATAGCTGAGTACACTAATTGAACAATGGTGCGTTTGTATTATGGTGTAACCATCTCCCCAGATTATCATCTCCCCGGGCATGTGAGGCACACGTTTTCCAACCAACAAGCGTGCTTTATACGTGCTGCTTACTGGTTGGGTATTATTATTTCACACTTGGAACGCTATATTTATAACCTATATATATAAGTTCTCATCGCCTATATTTATTTATTTTATATGTATTATATAGTATGATAACGACGTAATATAATGTACTCATATAATATAAGTCCGGCATGGATGTTTATTTTTCGGGATGTGCACTTGTCGGTGTTCCTAACCAGATGAGGGCCCATTAACCTAGCGCCGGTTTCGTATTGTGGATCCGCTTATGAAAATCCACTTATCTCATTTTTCAGTCAATCACACTTTTATGTAAAGTTCCATAAGAAATTTTCTAGAGATAGCAAACGTAACTGAAGCTTATGGATATTATTTTACAGTAAGTGTTTTTAATCACACATTTACATATGCAGATGTTATCTTCTGATTTATCTGATAAAATGTAACAATATTTTTCACAGATAAACATAATCTATTACAAATAATAAGAATCACATAGACAAATTAATATTTTAAATTAAAAACAGTTTAGCTTACCTAGCTGAATTTCAATCACATGCTTGTGTCTTCGGTAAAATTTCATACATATATATCCATTTTTACTGAAATGAAAAAAAAAAGATCCATTTAAAAATTAAAAGTTTACTAAACGAAATAAATAAAAATATCTATGTGCATGATAATAAAGTTAGACGTTTGCTTGTCTGTCTCTGCGGCTTTTTGCTGTTTTCCGAAATCTCCGCTGAGCGCAGAGCTACACAAGTCGATATTAAAATGTCTGCATATCTGAAATTTTGCGCCTCAAAAAAAGTTTTTGGATTTTCCTATTAGAATTTATTATTTAAAATTTGATTAATGATGTTTGCAGTTTCTGTTTCGCGTTCTATGGTAATTTTTTGACATTCGTAAAAGAAATCCAGCTTTAATTTTTTAGACTAATTATAAATTTGTATTCTCCTCAATAAAGTTTATTTAGTGTTCGAGCAGTGATTTTTTAATTCCTTGGGATTTTGTTCCTCTTTACAACGAAAATGAGGGCTTTATATGTTTTAATTGAAGAATATCTTTTTAAATATTACTCATTCAATGCTATATTTTATGCACCTAATTAAAAGAAAGACCCAAAAAACTAATTAAAAAAAAATTAAAAAAAAATTAAATAATTTCTGATAAAAGTAAGGCAACGAATTTTTTTCTTTAACGAGAATATGTGTTCTCAAGGAAGTTTTATTTCGCTCGTCATTATATCCAAGTTGGAAAACGCCAAATCGGTTTCTATAGCAACGTGAACGAAAATGCTCAAAATATTATCTTAGTTTAAGCGATCGCCACGTATCATTGAGATAAAACTAGTAACGCTTTCTTAAAGATGAAAAATAATGATTTGTGCATTAGGCAGTGGAAGTCTGCGTTCGTTTGGGAAAACTTTTGCGATAAACTAAAAATATGACAATAATTTAGAGTTCGTTTAATTCGATACCCAGCGGTTGTAGCCCGCTCTTGTTCACGCTTCCGTGTGAGGGGTCTCCGAACTACAAGCTTTTGGAAAACCTACCAGTGAAGCGAACTTAACCTATGCTAGTATGTATTTAAGAACAGATAAATTATAAATAATGGATGCTTAAAAGGATTTTTTTCGAGAACTAGGGGGGGGGGGACCGCCCCCCCTGCTCGCTACGCTCACCAACCCCTCGTGTAATCGCTTCGCGACTCGGTTTGGTATCGCGAAGCAACCCCTATTTTCTAGCCAACCAAACATTATTGTTTGTGCTTAAAAAAAATGTAAATAGCTCGATTAAATTCTATTCATAAGCTAATATTGTTTTTGTTGCATTGAAATATCTCAATTTGTTTATTTTTTCCAAGCAAGTAAAGCCTATTGTATTTCAATGGAAGAGTATGGAAATTTGGCGAAATACTGGGAATAGCGCCAAGTTGGCGTCACTTTTGGCGATATATCGCCAAGTTGGAGACAGACATGGCGACAGATCCGGGTCCCCCCTACTTGGTAACCCTCCCTTATAGCGTCAGAAAGCTCTGACCAAGATCAGATGCGTTTCGCGGTATCTACGCAGATCTTCATTGGTCCATTTCCAAAGCGTTAATTTTTTTTTTATATATAGAAGGATAACACGTTTTATATATAGAAGGAAGAACACGTTTTTCTTTAGAAGGACGCATTATAAAACTTCCTATTTATTAAAATATAACCACTTATTATTACACTAAATTAGATAAGGACATATATAATGACATTCGTGATGATAACAAACATTTAAATAACTGGATATTATTCTTGCTTTAACGATTGGATGAAACAGTTTTTGGGAATTACGGTAATTTTATGTAAAAAAAAAAAAAAAAAAAAAAAAAAAAATCAACAATGCAAAGTAAAAAAAAATAATTATTAATAATTAAAATCATATTTTTTGTTTTAAAGAACTCTATATATTTACCATCCTGACATGCTATATGTGACGATTGTGCTTGTGTTTGGTGTTGATGAAATTTCTTCTATGCAAAAAAATTTTGTTTCTGTGTGATTATGAGAATGAGATAACTTCAGTGTGCTTCTGTGATCTATGATGGTGTAAGACTTTGTGCCGTCCAATGTATGCCATTTATGAGATGATGTAACCAAGGAAGGAAATGTACAGTTTGGGGGTGGATGGTTACCTGAAATGGAAAAGATTTCATACAGATATTCTGAAAACAGTTAAAATTACTAATTTTAAACATTATTTTTAATTAAAGAACATCATGTAATAGCATTTATTTTATTAATTGTAATTATAGATTGTTCACAAACTAGCAAAAAAATAAAATTTTAATTTTAATTAAACGATTAATTTTTAACTGAAACGATGACAGAAATACGACAGAAAAAACAGCAATCGTGATAAAGAATTAAGTGAAAGTGACGATAATCTCGTTAAAGATAAACAATTAACAAAGAAATTCCAATATGTTATAGAAAATTGGCGAACATTAATCGAACACGTAAATTCCAAGAAAAAGTATGAATTAACTGAGAAATGACTTTCCATGCTTTAACGAAATAAATAAATATTGGCACCTTTTTTTTACACCTCTTTGGTACCTCTTGGTGTGAGACAGAAAAATAGCGAGAACGAATTTGACAAGAAAAGCAAAAATTTTAAAAGCCCTTTTTGGCAACATTTATTTACGTAAAAAAAATCATCTAATGGTTATATGTTTAAGAAATAATTACCAATGCATCAAACGTTTGTTTAATTGCAACAATTTGTTTTATATTTACCGCATATCTTACATACATTGGGAAGCAATCTGTTTAATTTATATATGAGAAGACCACATTTTAATATTATACAAAGTAAGAATTTAAAAAGGCCATATAACTTTACAAATTTTTCATTGGTCGTCATTGCCCTTTCGTGATTTTTTATAATATTTGGCGCGAAAACCCACTTTTTTAGGACTGAGTTATTCAAAGAATTACATAAGTTTTTCACCTGATATTTAAAAGTGATACCATTTCTATAACTTTTAAACGTAGTGAGTTATAAAAGCATAATTAAAATTTAAATTATTAGAAGCATATATATTTTAAAACTTCAAAAATAAAGACAAATAAAGCAGAAGAAACTGAAAAAAAGGTAAAAACAGGTTGAGGTAAAAACATTAACCAAAAAAGTATGAATTAAAAAAACTTTTCAAGTTTGTGGTAATTTGTTATTGCTATGTTTTCTAAGTAAATTTTCTATTCAAAATAACCATTCTAGCTCTTTGGCTGCTGAAGGCTTTATATGAACATGAACACATATTTTTGAAATAGCAATTGAATCCACTAATGATTTTTTTTTATGTTTGTCTGTAATTGTTTTATTAAATTCTATATCTCTTAATTTTTCACAGATTTGGAAATCATTTTCTACCTCTACATTTTAGATAATGGTACATTTTTACAGTTGAAATATTCTTTGAAATTAGAAAATTCCGGCATCATGGGCACTTTGTTATCATAATTTTCTGTTGTACATTTAATTTTGGATGTTATTCGATAATCATGAATTTCCAGAAGGAAGAGACCGAACTTTAAAATTTCTTTTTCGTTCTTACATATTGATCATATAATAATTTCAACAGTTTGCAATATATCCATATATGTTACTGAAGAAATAATAAGTTTGATTACCATGCTCATTAAAAAATAGCAACTGTAATAAATAAAATATTCACTTATACAATCACCTCGTATAAATAAACACAATTATCAGGTCCCAAAGTTTCACTCTTCTATTTTTATGTAGTGACTTTTTTTCAGAACTGACTTTTTGACTTTTCCTTGTTAATAGAAATTATTTATAAATGCTTATCTTCTACTGAATAATAAAAGAAAAATTCTTTTTTTACTCATTTCATTCAAATGCTTTTTATTTTTACTTTCCCAATGATAAATTAGGGAAACCAAAAAAAATGTCTCAAAAATGTATATAAATAATATCCCTACCGTAAAAATAATTATATTACCTAAATAGGATCGTAAGGGGATTGAGTCACCCCAACTTTGTCGTCAAGGAATTCGAGTTTTACTAATATTGCAGAACTAATCCTTAATGAAATTCTTTCCTACCTGCTTGTTTTACTCTAAGGCATTTTGGGTTTTGTATTTACTTAATGGGAATTTGAAATAATGTCTTGATAAAAATTTTCAGATAGTGTGTCTGATTGAAAAAGAAAGAAAGGAAACATGAAAGAAGAACCTTGCGTCTCTCCTAGATTATTAAGCACGTTTTAGATATTTCAAGAATAATTTAACGAGATATTAGAGAAGGAACCGAAGTATGGAAAGGCATATAGGCAGATTTAACTCAGAAACACTTTAAAAGTTGGCCTTTAGGGAAGGGCACGAAATTTGCGGTCACTGGGTCGCCAATTTCGACCAGATATTCTGAGATCATCTTTTTTTCCATTTTTTCGATTCCTTTATCTCTTTAATTGCTCTATAATAATATAAGCTTGTGAAATTCTATTTTTAAAAACATTTGAATGAAAAAAAATACTTACTATAAAATGTAGTTTTATTTCAATGCTATATTGTATTCCCTTTCTATAATAATGTTCACTAAAATGCATTAACATTTTTGTTCAGTTTTAGGCTGTTAACTCCGGTTGTATCTATCTGTTAATGAAAACTTTTAAAAATTTCACCAAATCAGGAATACAAATTGAATAATTTCGAATGATAGATGTTGTTTTTTATATATTATATAAACCTAATAAACGTTAGTAATGAGTAAACAACACTAATAAATAACAAATAAATGACAGGCTAGTATTAAATCTTTAGACGATAATTCTGTAGCATAAGTGCCTGGCTACTCTCTTATGAAGGTAGAAATGAATTTTTGTGTTTTGTGCGTGAACGTATTTCCCTGATTCTAATATTCGTGAGTGAGCTAGCCACTATTTTGTAGTCAGTTTAATTTTTGCAAAGTATGCCTGGATATCCTGAAATCTGGTTTTCGTCGCAGGTTATTTCGAGCAATAATATAATAATTAAGTTTTTATTAACATCTAGGTGATATACATACTGTGGTAGAAGTTAGTTCCAGTGCGATTTAGTGGCTTCCTGCACTCTTATTAGTGCCTTATTTGAGTTTCAACCGAGTTTTAATTTTCCAATTCAGTGAAATAGTATCCAGGCCAAGATTCGAATGAGGGACCTTTTAGTTAAAGCTGCCAAATGAAATATTCTGGACAATTCTAGCGGATACACAATTCATCCAGAAACCTTGTTGACATCTGGTCTAATATGTGAATCAGTTCGACAGTATTAATCGCAGGTAATGGAACTCCAAGAAACATTGGAATCAATAAGCTTCCTGGCTCAATTTTGTGTCCGCGAGATTTGTCTCCGATAGCTCAGTTGAAAGCACATTTGCAGCTAAAGCCAAAGATCTCTAGTTTGAATCCTGGCGTGCATAATTTTTCACTCAGTTGGAAAATTACAACTCGCCTGATTTATTTACCAATTAGAATATTTGTGCTAAAATTAATCAAGTGGAGTTTCATTGCTTCTGGATTTTGAAGCGAGTTTCTGATACGTGTTGAAAACCCATTGTCCATTTATAGCTGTTTTTCGGAGTCGAGCCTCCCACTATGATATACGAAAATTTGGTAAAATATTGAAACATGGCATTTCAAATAAAGGAAGTCGGAATAGACTGAATTATTGCTCTTCGTACTGCCATCACTCGATGTAAGTTATTGTTTAAATTTAGAGAATTTCTTCGGAATATCATTTCTGCATTCAGATTTTAGTATTTCAAGCTGAACTTCAATCGACGTTAGTTTAAAAGTGTCAGCTCCAATGCCATCGTCTTTATTTATTGCTTGTAATAAATGATTGTTATTGTTAAGTTTTATGCCATGGCTACATTCTGAGCTGAAAGTTCCGAAGGATCCGCTACAAGTAATGGATTTTCAAATGATATAAAATATTGAAACATGGTATTTCAAATAAAGGAAGCCGGAATAGACTGAATTATTGCTCTCCGTACTGCCATCACTCGCAGTAAGTTATTGTTTAAATTTAGAGAATTTCTTCGGAATATCATTTCTGCATTCAGATTTTAGTATTTCAAGCTGAACTTCAATCGACGTTAGTTTAAAAGTGTCTGCTACAATGCCATCGACTTTATTTATTGCTTGTAATAAGTGATTGTTATTGTTAAGTTTTATGCCATGGCTACATTCTGAGCTGAAATTTCCGAAGGATCCGCTACAAGTAATGGATTTTCAAATGATATAAAATTTTGTCAACCGGTATTTTTAGTCTGTCGATTTCCTCTAGAATTTAAATCCTGTCCCTTGTTTTAGGGAAAATAAATTTACTTTCGCAAAAGCTTCTTACTTTTTTGCCTGCTGAGTTCTTAGACGAAACCCCTTAATTATAATTATTTTTTTTAATTAAACAACAATATCTAAATTATTGAAAGTTTCTTTATGCGGTGCGAAAAAAACTTCAAATTGATCTGCTAAAAATGAATTTTGTCTGAGAAAAAAAAAAGTATTTTATGTTGTAACAGTATAATCAAAATAATTATGTACATATATAAGATAAAACAATCTAATTATAATAAAAAATAAAATATAATTAGCTAATATTATTTGGTAATTGTCTTTATTTTCTTTTACTTTTATACTTATAAAAAACAAACAAACAAACGAAAAAGTTACATATAGCATATTTTCAATTTCAATTTTTAGAGTTAAGTTAAATGATAAAAAAAAAAAAAAAACTGAATAAAGTTGATTTAGTGTTATTGATTTAATGCCTAACATAAAAAATGAAATTTAATCTGAATACTTTATTAGAAAATAAATTTGAGTTATGTAGTATGATTGAACATTTTGTAATCATTTCAAGAGTCATTTCTTCTAAAATATTATGCATTATTTCTATAATATGTGGCATGTTTTAGTAAATTTATCTATTTCGCTGAAGATTGAATCTAATAAAGTCATGTCAGAAAACTCATAAAGGGATGAATATATGTGAATTTGTCACGAATTTAGGGACAAGTTATAATTTTGAGATTCAATTATAAAACAATTGGATTTTCATCCCTGGAATGCGTTTGTTAATATTACAAGTCACGAAAAGTGTCATGGCAACAATAATTGAATAGTAATGTTGATAAAACATGAGCCTCAGTATTTCAGAATAACATTAATAATTAAATTTATATCAAAATTATACATTAGAGGAGCATTTAAATTAAGTTTAAGACAATATCTCTCGTATAAGAAATACATTTTGGTTTAAGAGTAATCGAATGAAGATTGCAGTAAGTTAAACTGAATGAGATGGATAACTCATGAATAGTCCACAGTACACGTTTTTACAGAGAGTATTCTAGAAAACGCACAATTTAATGACATAGTTGACACATCATTAGGTAGTTTTAGAAAATGTTATACATTTAAATAATACAGCATTGACACAAGTAAATAGTTTACTTTTATTTGTTTCATCCATTTTCTGCACATTAATTCCGTAGACTCCACACTTCCGTACCGTACCCACACACTACACATTAGTGCGATTTGGAACTTGGTAATTTCAACTGCGTATAAACATGTTGCCAATATAGTGATAATAGAATATACAATTCAATGTCATAATTGAAAGGTTATTAGGTATATATAAAAAAAAAAAACATTACTTAATTTAACAATGCAGCATTGATACGGGTAAGTACTAATTCTTGATATGTTTCCTCCATTTTCTGTACTCATTTAACTCCTATACTCCACACTTTGAATCCGCATATGCGCGCTCCTGCGATTTGGAATTCCGTAACCTCAACAGCCTATATCTAGTTGTAAACATAGTGATAAAGCAATATATAAATTAATGCCATGAGTGCCATATTATTAGTTACTTTCAGAAAATGTTTTACAATTTAATAATTCAGCATTGATGCTGGCAAGTGTTGATTTTTGCTTTATTTGTTTCATACATCGTTTCTTTTTTACACATTTAACGCGTGGACTCCACACTCCATTTCTACGCTCACGGGCGCACTCCCCACTAGTGCGGTTTAGTATTACATAATTTCAACTGTGTATAATTTCATTGGCAATCTAGAGATAATTAAATAAAACACAGGATTACTATGCAAAAAAAGAGGAATTGAACAGTAATATTTATTTTCATTACAAATTTAATTTTATTAGTGAAAAATGTAAACTAACGAAGCTTGTTTTCAAACATTGTCTACGATTTAAAATATTATGTCGGTGCGAATTTGGACAATAGTAGAGTTCACCTGTTAATAAAACAAAAAGAACCAAACCGAGCTTCCCGGGTTTACAGAAGAAACTGCCCTGTGCACAGAACATTGTAAAAACTGTTTTTAAATGAAACTCCTATCACTTTTTTCATTAAATATATTATTTGAATTACCCACAATTAATACTGAAGGTATTTATACGTAAAAAATATTGATAATGTATTTAAATAAGGATTTTAAAATTGTTAAAAGCAATACATTTGCATAAGCCTCAGTTTCTGAAGATATCGCAAAAGTTTTCACTATTTACGGTAGACTTTTTATTCTGGTTAATTCAGAGTTTAAGCGCGTAGTGGGTCATAATTTTAAATTTTGTGTTTTATTATTATTTTTTTTATAATTCATTTATTTATGAAGTTTTAATTTCGTTATAGAATTTTTTTATTAAACAAATTCTGAACTTTTTACATACTTTTAAGAGCATTCAGATTAATCTTCCGTTATCAGTCTGCACGCAATTAATTTAATATCATTTATGTTTTAAAAAATGCTTTAAAATCCATAAAAAAATCCGTAAATTGAGCTATAGTTTTAAAGCAAATTCTTTTGGAAAGAACTTTTTTTTTTTTCAGTTTGGTGTAAAAATTATGAATGTGCTTTGTTTAGAAGTTATAAAATCTGCCGGAAAAGTGAAATTTTGTCGTGAGGTTTCGGGGATTTTCTGTACAAGACAGTTCGAGAAAGGCTGTCATCAGATAGCAATAAATTACACTACAAGAGCTATCCTATATATGTATTCTAAAATTAAGTTTTGAAAGGTTTAGAATGTTCCGCGCGTTTGTTGGGGGGGGGGGGGGGATACAAATTTTTCACCCCACACACCAGAGAGACATGCGACAATAACTGTGAGACAGGAGACAAATTATAAAATATAGTTCAAACTATAAATATTGAACGTCATGTTTACCTTGATTAACAAATAAAATATGTGCTATTAAAATCTGATAAAATTTACTTAAAAGGTACTAAGTATAGGGTGGTTTTAATTAAGGTTTAAGTTTCAAAACGCTCTAAAAAACGAACCACTGATTAGATTGACATCAAAATTGAACGGCATATTATTGAAGAAAAAGGAAAGAACATGAACCAAAAAAAAAAAAAAAGTTCCAAATTTTTGTGACAGATGGCGCTGTAAGTGTCAGAAGATGAACTACCTGGCATGCGCATGGCCATTCCAAGTGTTATGAAAGCGTTGGGTAAACGGCGTTTCCTCATTTCGCGTCTCAGACGTTCGCCATGAGTGTCTCAATGAAGGACCGCGCTCTGCTTGTAAAGCTTTATTAAAAGAACGGTGATTCTACACCAGTAGCTCTGCAGACGATCAGGACCCTCAAGGGTTTGAAAAAATGCGCTGGACCGATGACTCTCATGGGTCTGGTGAAAATGATGAAAAAACTCGAAAATACAGGTTCGTTTGATGTGATGTCTGGTAGAGGAAGGAAAAGATGTGATTCGGCGGTAGTTGAAGAAGTGGCCACAGCAGTTCAGGAGGAGTCGTGCGGTGGTGTGCAACCATGCAGTGCACAGAGATTTGCCCGAAAATTGGACAGGCCTGTAAAAACGGTGCATAACATCTACGAAATATCCTGCAATGCTATCCTTACAACATTTGCCATGTGCAGAAGTTGTTTCCTTCTGACCTGCCAGCAAGAGAGAGTTTTGCTTTGGAATTTCTTCCTCGCACGGAAGTGGACAATGATTGACCGTGGAAAATTCCGTAGACAGACGAAGCATTGAAGCAGACGCCGTCTGTCGCTAAAATTTGGAACTATTTTTTTTTGTTGTTTTTCATGTTCTTTCCCCCTTCTTCAACAATACGCCGTTCAATTTTGACGTCATTCTAATCAGTGGTTCATTTTTTAGAGCGTTTTGAAACATAAATTTTAATTATAATCACCCTGTACATAAAAAGGTCTTTATCACATAAAAACTGTAAAATATTTTAAAACCCCTAGCACTTTCAACTGCACTATAGCAGCCTTCATCAGAGGGGAAAATCAGAAGAGTGAAAGTTCTTTTCTTAAGTAGCAGTAGACGAGTCTATTTCAAAGGAAGGGAGGAGGTGTTATCATACTTCCTCATACCTAGGAATCATATTTCCACCCCCCTCCGCTCCTCCTCCCTTCCTTTGAAATAGACTGGTCTACTGCTACTTAACACACTTCTGGTTTCCCCCCCTGATGACGGCTGTTATAGTGCAATTGAAAGCGCTTGGGGTTTTAACATCTTTGATAGTTTTTATGCTATAAAGATATTTGCATGCATATCTTATCACCCTTTAAGTAAATTTTATCAGATTTTAATAGCACATATTATATAGGAGACAAATTCTGCTGTTCAAGCCGGTTTTTTCTTTGTTAACGGTGTGAAATTGTCGCATGCCTCACGCTTTTTTGTTGCATGTCTCCTGCTGTGTGGCGCGCCTAGTCTCACCCGGCACCCTCTTGATATTAATTAAAGCTTAATAAGAAAAAGCTAGGATTAATAATGTAAATTATTTTTTAAATCTTACTCTATCTTCAAAATCTATGGAAAAAAATTCATGACACACGGGAAGTAATGTGGATAAAAGTAAAGATACGTAAGAAACCCATTTCTTTAATATTAATAGTTATATTCCCTATTTGATAAAATATGTATTATTTCTGTAATACGCAACCAAATGGAATAAACCCTGAATCATAAAGACTGTCAAATCAAATAAAGTTTTCTTGTTTTTGCTGACAATAAACACAGAAAGAGAACTGACTTCTTTCATACATTCAGGTATCCATTTGTAAATGTGCAACAGAAGTTTCTTATTATTTGACTAAGTGTTCACGCATTTCTTCCATTACTTACTTTGAATTAGCTTCATCGTTCTTGATCCTTCCCAAGGGGATACTAAACCATCGCACGTAGCATCTGCTGATTGTGACATCTGGATGCCTCCTTTCTCCGGCAAATAATCAAATACCTAGGGAAACAAGGATGATTATGATTGACCAGATAAACAGAGATGTCTAAACTGTTGTTCTCCGAAACTTACGTCATTGTTGTATAATAGATTACTGGAAATACAAGAAGCTTTTTTTTTTTTTTTATTTACCCGCATAAAAACTGCATAAGAGATCGAATAGTATAATAAAATAGAATAATAAAAAAATATTATTGACCTTGTCTAATGAAATGAGGGTCATTTTCAAAATATGCATACATATGCTGTCCCACAGTAAAAAAAAAAAATTGTACTCATAATATATTATTTAAAACTGACTATAAATATTATATTTATTTAATTACACTACACAACATATTTCTAAAACATAAAAATAATCACTTTCATATTTTTTCCCCTAAAGATGCAGATTTTTGCATCTAGTAGAAGAAAAAAATAGCTGTCCCTCTTCTGTATTTTATAATTCTATAATACTTTTTCACTTCATTTTTCACTTTAAAAGGAAAGTAATTGGGACATTTAATGAGATAAATCATCATTATTTTAAATTTCTGACATTATTCCAGCAAAAAAAAAAAAAAAAAAAAAAAAAAAAATTAAAAATCTACAAAACATTTTGTCCCTCATATTTTGCAAGTCTGTTACCAAGCTACAATTTCATGAAATAAAGGTTGACAATTTCACCAAGAGATAGCAGCACATTTGCAATAAAAACACTTATACTAGTTAAATATTTACTTGTAGCCATTTTCTTTTGCAGTTGAAAAACAACAGTGTAGTGGAGTAAAGAATTTTTTATAAAGGTGAGTATTTTTATTCAATGTCAAGTCTGTTACCTAATTTTTTATGTTAAAAATATAAGTTTAGTACTTTCTTTTGCTTGAATATTATTATCTAGTTAATATATAAAAGATTTTATTTTGTTTCTTAGTGTTAATAATTAGCATGTAGGTTTTGGAAGATATTTTGCTGTTAATGTCAAGTCTGTTACCAGTCAAGTCTGTTACCATGTTACTGGTAAATAGTGTATAAAATATAGTAAAATAGTGTATAAAAATTATACCAAAAGCTGAAGTGCTTAATTAATTATATTTACAGACACATCTAACTTATACATTATCACTTATTTCATTTTTAATGTGAAATTTAAAAGTAATTTTTTTTAAATGTTTTTCTGAATTGTATGCATTTATTGAAAATGACCCATGAAACTTATTTATTTTTTTATGAAACTAGTTAAAAAATAAGGTTTTTACGTATTCTCTATGTCAGTAAGGTAAATCGCCAATATTAGTTGACAATAGCGAATCATGTCCAAAACAGTAATTTAATTATCTTTATTTAATACTTAATATTGTTAAGATTAAATAATGTAAAAGCAGTATAAAATAACGCCAAAAAAGTAACTTAGTATATATATACAGTGTGTCCACGTATAACCTGACCGACCTTTATTTTCGCAACCGTTGGTCCTAGATGCATACTTCCAATTACAAAAATGATCAAAATAAGGTGCAGGGTTAAGATAAAAAAATGTTTGAAGCGAAAAAACAATTTAGTGAAGAATTACAGAATCTAAATTTTTATACGGCCCCCCGATCTTATAAGTTATATTTAGTAAAATTTCCCTGTTACGCTGGCAAGTAAGGCAAAAAAAAGTCCCGTTTTTCTACGATTAAAATTGATCGAGTAATAGCTGTTTAAAGTTGGAGTATATTTTTTGCTGCATATTAGGGGTCATTCACAAATTTAGTAGAAATATAATTTCGTCATATATATTAAAGAAATGGTTGAGAGTAAAATTAGCATTGCAATATAAATTTGAAATCTTTAATTATTCTGACATATTACTGCAAAATGTACAATTTGTACTGAACATTATAAGAGGATAAAAATAACAGGTTTTTTGTTAAATAGTAGGATGAAAAACAACAGCCTCAATTCTTTACAAAATGATACATATTTTAACATGCTGTTAGATTACACTGTCTTTCAAATTTTGTGTTGTGGTATGTTTTTTAGCTTTTGAAAAATGATACTTATGAATTTGAATAATTATGAACTACGTTTAAATCATTTTTATTTGGATATATCATTATTTTAAAAAATTCAAGGGGTCAATTTCAAAGTGCTATTTAAAATTTTTACAGTGGATAACGTTTCACTGCGCGCACGATATCTCATGATAATTTCATTGTATTTGCAAGAACTTTATCTTAAATTAAATATAACACTCTGGTATATGATTTAAGCTAGGATATTTGTAAATCGGTTAATTAGATAAAGAACAATTAACATTTAATTAGAAAAATTAGAAAAACTATGAATTTTTCCATGCATTCAATCGCATTTTTTTTTTTTTTTTTTTTTTTTTTTTTTTTTTTTTTCATACTGAACACAGCTTTACAATCCTAGTTCATTTTCATGATAATATAAATTTGTATGTGGGAAAAAACTTTAAAGCTCTGCTTCAAATAGTTTTGGAGATATCATGCGCACAAGAGAAAAAAAATGCCATTTTGAAAAAAAAAAAAAAAAAAAAAAAGCCGTTTAAAGGTTAAATTGTATATTTTAAAAATAAAATATATAATAAAGGAAACAAATCTACTAATTATATATCGTATTCTGTATTAAAAGTAAAATTAGATGCTAGTTTAAAATGATAAATATAAAATTATTTGTAAAATGCTGCAGAATATAGGAACATGCTTAAAAATTAAATAGATATAATTTATAAAAATGTAGCATTTACTAATACAAAAAATTAATTTTATACATATAACTTAAAATTTTGTTTAGCTTTAATTATAAAGTGAATTAAATGTGCACGGTTTATAAAATAAATTATTTAATGTAAAATATAGGCCTTTTTTTTAATAGGGATTCTCGTATTTCTATGTCTGATTCATATACTTTGCTGCACAAAAATCCGGATAGTTTATTAAAAAAATGTATTAATGTCAATAAATCCGTATTCTAAACTGCCGAATGAAACAAAAATCACTAACAAATTGACTACTTTTCAGTTTTCTATAAGATGAGTTATCACCTTAGAATATATTTATATCAGAGTATTTTGTATAGCGATTACCATTAAACAGACTCCTTATTCGATGCTGTTCTGAAGCCCATTTTGCCTATTTTTTCATTAAAATGCTAATAAATGCTAATAAGTAGAATACTATAACAAAATCAGAAAAGTAATGCTCTAGGAAAACAAACTGTTTTGTTTCAAATTTAAGCACTTAATACCAAATAAAGCTTTGAAAAACCATGAAAGTAAACAAATTTGGTGAAAGTGGAAGTTGAAGTTAATATTTTAAAGCTCTCTTATTATTGTTTAAGGTATTTAACCAATAACAATTGCCGCATTTTAGCATATATCCAAAGTTACGATAATATGAAAGCGCGAAAAGAAAATGTAAACAAATCGCCATGACAGTGTTCGCAGGGCTGTTAATTCGGAAATAAAGGAGTGATGTCTACATTTTCTCTAATATCCCAGTAAATAATTGCCACATTGTTAAAAGATTGATAATAGCTTATTCAGAATACAATAACCTTTATAACGATGTAAAAATTAAAAAAAATCGTTTTTTTTTTAAATGTTAAATGTGTACTGTCCCCTTGAATGTGTCAGAAAGTAACGAATATCGATCTAATAATATCTTTTACAGGTAATGTGAATTCGTCATTTTCATCGAGGCTTTGTGGATTTTTAAAATTTCTATACTCCAAAAAGATTTTCTGTATTTTGACCAGTACAATTTCTGTGTTTCTACGGATTTTTTCTTTCTGCAGTACATTAACAAAACATAATCTTAAAAGATAGTTTTACTTTATATTTACTTATTTACAGTCAGTAAATTTTCGTGATTTGGCGAATTTTTTTCCCCTTCAATGAAAGTGATTTTGTAATGGAATCAATAAATACTTTGAACATGGATTTACAGCCAGTATCCTTAAGAGTTAAATCTCAATTTTTTCGTTTTCTCTAACATTGCATTTTTTTTTCAAGTAAGTATAAAAATGTCTTATTCAATTACGTAGTTTACTTTATATTTACCTATTTTAGACATTAAAACAAATTTCTCTAAAACAAAAATCATGTAAATGCCAGGTTTTAAAAAGTACTTAACTTTCTTTCGGACAGGAGAAGTCAGTCTTTAAAAACATTCATATGTGTTCGTAAAAATGTTAAAAAATATTATCACCCTTCACTCCATTTTTTAACATTTTTAGGAACACGTATGAATGTTTTTAAAGACTGACTTCTCCTGTCCGAAAGAAAGTTAAGTACTTTTTAAAACCTGGCATTTACATGATTTTTATTTTAGAGAAATTTGTTTTAATGTCTAAAATAGGTAAATATAAAGTAAACTACGTAATTGAATAAGACATTTTTATACTTACTTGAAAAAAAATTGCAATGTTAGAGAAAACGAAAAAATTGAGATTTAACTGCCAAGGATACTGACTGTAAATCCATGTTCAAAGTAATTATTGATTCCATTACAAAATCACTCTCATTGAAGGGGGAAAAAATTCACCCAATCACGAAAATTTACTGACAACTGATATATATATTACAGTGCAAGTATTGGAAAATTTAAACTCGGAACCATATTTCAGCTAAATTTTAAATGATTTTTTAGTCCAAAACGATAATAAGCTTAATTTTTCTTGATCTTTTAAAAGGAAATACCAAACCATTGCACGTATTATGTTAATAGCAACATTTGGACGCATCCTTTCTCCAGCAAGTATCTAGACGTACAAGGATGAATATGATTGACCAGATAAAGAAAAATGTCTAAAATATTTTTCTACAAGACATTTGTAAATGTTGTATAACATAATACTAGAAGTTTTTATATTTTATTACATAGAAACTTTATAAGAGTGCTAGCAATGCTAAATAATTTTAATGCAAGTTGTTGATTAAAATAAGTGTATTTTAAATAAAAAATCGTTTAAAAGAAAAATTTCAAAAAGTTATAAAAATAGAAAAATGTATTTAATGGACTGAAAAAATATAGGTTGGTAGTTTTCATTTGTTGATTAAATAATAATGTAGTAAATCGACCGAATAAATTATAAATTATCATAGTTATTTAAAAAGGTACAACCATTTAAAGAATATGTGATAAGCAGTAGTAGCAAAATGCGCAGGCATGCACGGTTTTGCTCTTAAGCACTATAGTTTCCTAATAGTAAAATTCACTTTATTTAATAACATAAATTATTTTATACGCATATTACTTATTCGTACGAATATTATTATTTCTATTTTCTCCATAAAACATAATTGTACTTTCATAGAAAAGAAAAGGATCAGATGTCTAGCGTCTAGCAATGACATTTTTGATAAATTATTTTGATTAAATTACAGTTATGTTTTGATAGCATAAAAAAATACATTTAAGATATTATTTTATTTTTCTGTTACTACAATTAATGAAAAAATACTCACAAAACATCGGTATGTATTATCATCTTTGAAAACGGCATTGTGATGCTTTTTATTCGACATTTTACCCACTAAATAATGTGCTGATCCTTCCTTCCACACTGCCAGGCAATTGAGTTCTTCCACTAAAAAGAGATATAGTATATTGGTTCATATGTATTAAATGATGTACATTTAATTTAAACTCATTCATGTTCTGATTTAATTATTTTAACTAAATCAACTGATTGCTAAGTATGAGGGAAAGTCAGTAAGTAGGTCACAAATTGATATGAGAGGTCGGAAATTAGTAGTATATTGTTTCCAAATATGTCAATAGGTGGCAGCATAATCCAACTATAAGATGTTAATTTCGAATTTATGAGACAGCAGTTGTACAAGATGAGCAGGGTCCTTCAAAAGTTGTTGACGAAGAGAGAAGTGGTCGTCCAATTGAGATCGCGACAAAACAATCAGTGCGGAAGGTTGAGTAAATGGTTAGAGCTGACATGCGAACAACAATAGATAGCACAGCAACCATTTCCTCAACCTTCCGCACTGATTCTTCTGTCGCAATCTCAACTGGACGACTACTTCGCTCTTCGTCAACAACTTTTGAATGAACCTACTCATATTGTACAACTGCTGTCTTATAAATTCGAAATTAACATCTTATAGTTAGATTATTCTGCAACCTATTGGCATATTTGGAAACAATTTAGTACTAATTTCCGACCTCTCATATCAATTTGTGACCTACTTACTGACTTTCATACACAAATAGTACGAGTAGTAATTGTTCCCAATAACTGAGTGAAAATCTGTCCCGCCTTGGTCTCGAACTTTGAAAATTTAGCTTTAACTGCCACCAATCAGCACTTAAATTGGCAGAGCATTGGCAAAACATTTCCAATTAAAGGCAATGACTCTGAGTTCGATCGAGTCTTGCTCTGGGCACATTTTCTCTCAGTTGTCAAACTCTACTAATCATACTGGTTATTTTTGCACAGTTACGCACAAGATATTGCAAGTATTTATGATGTGTCTAGAGTTTATGTTTAAAATTAAAAAATGATAACGAGTTAATTTCATATGATAATACGTTTAACTGTATTATTTTGTACAACAACTAAGATCAAAATCGGCACTTATCTTGGATAAAATATTGTTTATTTCAAATGTGTAAATTTAAATTATGCTTTCTTGGTCATACAATAATTGAAGGCAATTGCATACAAAACGTGCCCCAAAAACATTGATGCGTTCAAAACTTTGCAAAGGACACAGATATTTAAACAGTTTTTTAATAAATACTTTACAAACGCAAAAATGTAGCAAAGTAAGATTTCATACACGTGATGCAAACAGGATTACAATAATGTTTTTAAACGTGTATTTTGTTCGTCTGTTATTATTAATAATAGTAGTTTGAAAAAATTGTTGGTTGAGGTTTAAATTTTTAGATAATTGTATCTCATCAAAACCAAGTAGTAATTGGAAACGCCAAGTCACGCATCTAAAAAATCTGTCTAAAAAATAAGTGATAATGCACAAAAAGAAGTGATATAGGAGTGCCGGGTAAAAAATTTTCACTACTTACAATTATTAATTTCGATAGAATTCAGGGAAGCAATAATGGCGGTAGCATTGATGAAGTAGCCTTGATGACGGTACAATGAGTGCTACTAGTCCTGGTGCTTAAAACGCAGTTTTAACCACGGTAAGTAGAACACTCGGTAGGGTTCACGCGCAGGTTTCTTTTCTCCCTCTGACGTCACTGGTACCCAAGTCCAGTCTTGGGTAACGCATTTTTCGCTTTGTATAAAGCTTTCCGTTTCATAAAAAGATGTTCAACATTTGTTTAATATCCTGTGTATGATATTAGTGAGGTGTGTGACACTTCAAACATCTACTACTTAAACATTTTAGAGTTTTTTAAAGCGTAAATCTTCTGTCGCCACAATTATCATTATTTTATTTAAACACATAGGCAAAAAAAGCAATTTTCTTACCTGCTCTGTTGTATTTCAATATTTTAGACACCGTCTTTTCATAAAAATTTTTGCAATTTCGCATTAATCCGAACTAGTTTGAGAAAACTCGGAAAATGTTTGCTTCAATTCATAAAACTTTAGAAAAAATGCACTTATAATTATGTTGTATATTTTAAAATATATATATTATACTCTCATAAAGTTATATATTATTAAAATTTATAATTTTATATATTTTTTTAAATCCCTATTTAATGTTCTAAAAACATAAAACGGATCTAATAATGTTTTTGAAAGTTACGAGTATAACTCTAAAAAACTCTATAGTACTATGTACTTTAAAACACAGGCATTAAAAAATATTATAGCATTTTCAGGGCAACTTTAGATAAATGTAAGAAAAGCTTTTTTTGAATTGATACTTGTGATTTTTTAGAATTTATAAATATTTAAAAAAAATGTGTAATAACAAAACGAGTAAACAAGGAAAACAAAAAACTTCTTAAATAGCCGTAATAGCTTAAATAACGTTTTAGATAATAATAATAATAATAATAATAAACTCTCTAAATTTTTGTATACACTAATACAGAAATTTAAATTATAAAATTATTGAAAATATCAGAAGAATAGTCTTTCTACATAGTCTTTCTAGAAAACATTGTTACGTCCACTCTTATCTGAGAAAGGGTAGCGCAATTTCAGAAAGAACAACTTTTGTTTTAAAGTCAACAATTTACTTTATTTACAAATAATTAGAAAATAAGTTAAAATAGGTATCAAAATATTAATAAATATAGATCCGTACAACTTTTAACTTTAGGAACAGAATAATCATTGGCACACAAGATTCTGAGATTAACTAACACGATGTCAAGCCTAAGTTATAATCTAGGTATTGGGCTTCCGGTTCAGTAAATATCAAACTGTCTAACTCTCGAAGTCAAACAAAAACTAGGTTGTTTTTGTTTACGGTTAAAAAATTTTAAACAATCAAACATTGTTTTTATGATTAATATACTATATATGCATCCTTAAATTTTTAGTACGCACTAAAGTATTATCAGAAAAAATTTAAATTACAAATTGTGAGTGGAATATTATTTTATATGGATTATCTCAATACCTTAAAATAAATAAAAATTAGAGAATATATTTTCAAATAATAATTGAGTTTTTATTCTATTGCTATACCAACATATTTTTATTTTTACAATATGGATTTTTGAAACTTCTAGATCGATACCTGTTTATTAATCTGATATAAGTTTTTGATTTAAGGTCCCATATTGCTTACAAACACTTACATTTTATCGAAAAAAAAAACTACGGTGTTTATTTTATTTTTCTTTAGTTTTGGGTACATTTAACTATATAAGTACTCAAAACTAAAACTAATTTCTATAAATTTCATGAATTGTAACACAACGATTTCACTAGGCGAAAAATATCTAAGTTTACCTCTTACATACACCTCTTCTGAATATGTAACTTTATTTTAAAAATAGAATTTTGAAAAAACTGGAATTTATATTGTTTCATAATTTCTTTACAAGGAGAATTTTTTGATTTTTTACGTACTACATCGCAAAATTTCCCCCCTAACCAGCTGATATACATATATTTTTTTATTTAATTTAGCTTAATTTTTTTATTTAATTTCATCTAATATCTGAATGATTTATCAGCGATATATGAGTGACTGTATTGTTCTTATTAAGAGAGAAGAAATAAATCAGGATTGGATTTATCTTGTTAATCACATTCATTTTTATTTAAGAAAAAGTTTATTTCCTTTCATGTATCTCGACAACTCATTCTTCTTTCTTTAATTTTTCAGCAATATTATAAGTGAAAAGTAATACTAAAGTAGTAGTAGAGCTGAAAATTTTTATATGGAAACTGATTTATATCTTACAATTTGGTTTGGTTTAAAATTAAGCTGTTTTGCTTTTAAATTCTTTTACAAATCTATTTCCTTAAATTGAATTGAAAATACTCTTGAATGCAAAAATTATCTGATCTTTTGCATGCGTGCAGCAAATGATTTTCATGCTATAGTATGTGTTAAAAACGATGAAATGAAATTCCTTTGGAATATCTAGAAGAATTAATGCGTTACTAATTAGTTTAATGCCAAATCCTTTTCAAAAACTAACAATAAAAATAAATAAGACATAAAATGATCATATGAAAAAAAAATAGTAATAATAACATTTATTGTCAGGAAGAGAAAGAAAGCAATGAGAATAAAAGGAAAAACACAGGGAGAGCTTGAACGATGGGTGCCAGTGACGTCACGAACTGGACGATCTACTGCGCATCTCACTCGTGGACCCTACCGTGTATTCTAAGTACCGTGGTTTTAACTGCTTGCATATGTTACATTATACGGTATTATACGACATATCATATATACCATACATTACACTATAAATATATATCGTATATTACATTAGTTATGCCAATAGTTACATTAATTATACCCTAATTATTTTAGTTATATAATATTTAATATAGTTATAACTGTAGTTGAATTACGCCATAGTTAGTTGTAAATGGTTTTATTCTAAGTAGTATAATAACCAGTACGTTACCACTAATATAGTAATTAATAGTAGATATTAAATTATTTTACTAATAATATTTATAATAAAATAGTTACCTCGGAACGATGATGTTTTCAATTTTTTAAATGCGTTATTTTACGTTTTTCACTCTATTTTTTTATAATTTTCAATATAAGTACTTAAATATGTCAAGCACGTAATAAGTAAATGGACTGAACTTTAAAATTACAATTCAAATTTACATAAAAAAATAAATATTCTTATCTTCGTAGAATACCCAGACATTGAAATTATTCTAGATTTTCACAAAATTATATCTCCATCAAGAACGCATGCATTAAGCTAATGTTTATTTCATTAACCCAATTATCTGTTAATGCTCCAAGGGAATAATGCAGTAGGATTTGCGTAATATTAACTTACATTGAAAGTTAATCAAACCAGTAATTTTGAAATTAATTTAAAGTTCGTTTCATTAAATTTAAAATTAATCTGAACGGAATAAATTACATGGACATCGATTTTACTTAGTTAAAACTTTTGATGTATAGATGAAAAATGTATTTTGCTTGTATTTTTACAGTATTTTTTACAAAACAAAAATATAATTAAGAATACTATAAAAACTTCTACGCATATATGTAAGATAGTTTAATTTAGATATTATCTGCACACATGCTAAAAATACATACATATTAAAGCTGTTCATATAAACATTTAAAACAGATAGTAAAAATGATTTATATCTTTCGAAGAATACAAGACTGATAGAAGTATCCTGTTCCACTAACCGTAAATGTATATTTTTATACAGTGTGATACGTATAATTGTTTAAAAATTTGTAGGGATATCAGGAACAAAAATATAGTCTAAGGACTGTAGAACCACAATCCACCTATACAGTCATAAATGCAGGATCTTACATTTTAACCGAACTCGGGTCATACGAATAAGTGTTTAATAATTTGCAGGGATATCTGGAACACAAAAATAACACAAGAACTATAGCACCAAAATCCACCTATACAGTCATAAATACAGGATGTTACATTTAAACGTAACTCGGGCCATACGAAAAAGTATTTATTAATTTACAGGAATATCAGGAACACAGAAATAACATAAGAACTCTAGTGCCACAATCCACCTATTGAGCCATAAATACAAGATGTTCCATTTAAACAGAACTCGGATGATACGAATAAATGTTTAATGTTTTGCAGGGATAGCTGGAATACAAAAATAACATAAGAACTATAGGACCAAAATCCACCTATACAGTCAAAATACAGGATGTTCTACTTTAACCGAACTCGGGTTATACGAGTACGAGTTTAATAATTTCCACGGATAACAGAAACACTAAATAATCTAAGGACTATAGGACCACAATCCACCTATACAGTCATAAATACAGGATGTTCATTTAAACCGACGCTATTGTAACGATAATACAAAAAGATTATGCGAAATTTTAATACTATTAAAACAAATTTTTAATTTGTGCACCACCCCCATCAAAACTGCATAAAACCAGCTCATCAAATTTTGTAACGTGGTTGTCAATGCATATGATATCACTCATTGAATTAATGAAATTTTCCAGAACTGCCTGTGATATTATAACATTTTAAACCAAGCAAGATAAGTTTCGTCGAATCTTCGTTAAAATATCACCATTTTTCTCAAAAGAAAACCGCCCTTTCTTTAGAGAGGAAGGCTTGTATTTGTGACAGAATAAGTGGATTGCGTGTGCGACTTCACATTTTTATGTTATTATCTCTGTTTCTTTCTTTCTTTTTTTTCTGACCTGTCTAAAAATTACTGAGTTGTTATTTTCAATCTCTCCATGTACATCCAAGTTTAAAATTTACAGAATTTTTGATAGTGATAAGAATCTCATGTTAGTCTCGAGATTATTCCTTGTACATATTATTAAATTAATAATTTTTCCAAGAATATTTATATTTATTGTGCAACACATTTCATGTGGAAAAAAATCATATATGGTTTGACAAGCACATATTCGTAGAGAAAGTTCTTCACATTTTCACTTAAAAAAAACATGTAATTTTGTTCCAGTAACATAAGTATAGATGTTAGGCCGTTGATGCTTAAGTATATCTTCTACAACTTTTTTCTTTTATTATATTTTTTAAAACTCATTATGTCAAAACGTTTAACAGAAAAATGTTTGAAACGATTTTAATAACATGTGTTAATGGTTTCATTTCCTCGCTTATATATGCAATATTTTAAAATTCTCTAAACTTAAATTTTCGCACGTTGGTAGAATACAAATGTCAAATTGTTAATAGACATTGTATTATTTTTCCTGCAAATAATGCTTTTTAAAAGGTTAGGAAATGGAAACGCACGTACTACTTAAAAATGTAAAATTTACTGCATTCAAACACACAGTTTTTTATTAAAAACGTAAAATATACATTTTACGGATAATAGAATTATTTACAAAAAGTGTTAGATCCGTAGTCAAAAAAAAAAAAAAAAAAAAAAAAAAAAAAAAAAAAAAAAAACCTCATTCAAAGAACACTCGTTATAATGGGTACAGTTTTTTTTTTTTTTTTTTTTTTTTTTTTTTTTACTTCTTTAATATCTAGTACTATAGTAAAATCATATAAAATGAAAACCATTCAATTTAAGATATGACTTTCAGATTTTTTTTTTTTTTTTTTTCGCAGGTTAAAGAAACGACAGACACTAAATAAATTTATATAAAATATTAGTTACCACTGTAAAAATACTACTTTTTATAATAAAAAATACTTTCTTTTACTGGTAAAGATACACGTAATTTTTCACTCTTGAAACATGGTGAGAAGATTAACTGGAGATTTTATTTTATGTATCTGCATTTTAAAATAATCTCAATTTAAAAATACTTTTATTGGAGTAAAGCTTTATCTTTCTAACAATTTTTGCACGAATAAGTAGAACTATGTAAATAGTTCAAAACATTCTTTTAGGTTTACAAACACATTTTTTATCTTCGGAGAACAACAAAATTGCACATTTAGTTTTTTTTTTTTTTTTTTTTTTTTTTTTTTTTTTTTTACCAAGTCGCAGAAAATTACGTATTCATTTAATAATATATATATTTTTTAAAATATTGTAGAAGCTCCGTGTAATTTTCTGCATATATAGACATATTTCATAACAGCTATTAATTTAATATTCCGCTGTGTTTTATTACAAACAACAAAAGGCTTTTCTTTGATAAATCAAACTTGCTTTTCTAAAGATCCAAAATTTACTTTTAGTTTTCATTTCTTTTGTTTGACATACAAGAAATTAATGCATTTAATTTTATATTTAAAAAAAATGTGTACAGAAAAATATGTATGCATATAATACTATACTATATCTTTCTCAAAATCTATTAAAACCTTTATTATTATTTTTTTTTATATAATACGAAATTGTTACAACATATCAGTTTTATTTACCTTCATATGATTAATATATACGCATCTTTTAAAAAATGCTAATTAATTAATCCGGAAGAAGAAACACTTTTATTTAATTGATTACAGAAATCTGAGGAAAACAATCAAATGATATGTTTATCTTCTATAATTTATGACAAAACCTAGACATAAATACAGACTTTGTTACCTGTTAAAAAAATAGAAAGATAGATATAAAAATTTATCTTTTTGAAAATCTCGTTAAACTTTAACCCAGTTTCTGTTGTAACACATGAATGTAAGCGCTTTTTTCTTTCTTGCTTTAAAATACTGAAAACATAGGAGACTTTTATAACTACTAATTTAAAATTACCTTGTCAGTTGCAAAATAACAAAGCATTTTTCTTTTATGCAGGCATATGCGACCAAGTAAATGAAATGGTATGTTTATTCGCTATAAATCATAAAACAACCCAGACATAATTACAGAGTTTGTTACCTGAGCTGATAAATAAATAAAACTAAATAAAAAAATAAATTAAGAGTTTTAAATCAATAATAAATTATTAAATTAATAAGCGTGATAAATTAAGAGAGAAATTGAAAAAAAAATAACTTATCCAAAATCAAATGTAAATACAAGTAACAGTAATAAGTCTTAATTACATACACTAATAACCATATCACAATATATATTCCAAACGGAAAAGTCAAAACATATTAAAATATTTATTTCCTTAAAAGACATTATTAAAAACACATTAAAAGTATATTAAAATATGCATTGTATTTGTAATTTCTTTTATACATTCTGATGACGACTCAGTGAAGGAGTTGAAACATGTCAATATAGGTTTTTAATATACTTTTAATGTGTTTTTAGTAACGTCTTTTAAGCAAATAAATATTTCAATATATGTTTTGACTTTTACGTTTGGAATATATATTGTGATATGGCTATTCAAAATCCTGCAAAAACTTTGCAATCTGCTTATTTAACCTACAAATATTTTCGTTCAATACTTGTTTCTTAGATATGAAATAATTAGCATATACTGATTTTTAATATCTTCTGTTTTATTAATGGCACTTTATTATAAACAAGAAGGTGTTTTTCTTTGATTGATGAATGCATATCCGACCAAATCAATAAAATGATATGTTTGTTCACCATAAATCATGAAAAAATCCAGAGATAATTACAGTGTTTGTCACCTGAGCAAAAAAAAAATATATATATATAAATAAAATAAAATAAAAATAAAATAAAAATAAAATAAAAATAAAAATAAAAATAAAAATAAAAATAAAAATAAATAAAAAATAAAACTAATGAAATAAAATAAATTAAGAGATATAAAAATTTAACTTTTTGGAAATGTTGCAAAAACTTTGCAATCTGCTTTTATAACATACGAATACGTTAGGTCAAATACTTTTTTCTCATGCATCAAATAATTAGTATATAGTGATTTTTAATATCTTCTAATTTATTAATGGCACTCTATTACAAACAAGAAAGTATTTTTCTTTGATTGATGAATGCATATCCGACCAAATCAATAAAATGATATGTTTGTTCACCATAAATCATGAAAAAATCCAGACATAATTACAGAGTTTGTCACCTGAGCAAAAAAAAATATATATATATATAAATAAAAAAAAAAAAAAAAAAATATATATAAAAAAAATAAATAAAAATAAAAATAAATAAATAAATAAAAAATAAAACTAATGAAATAAAATAAATTAAGAGATATAAAAATTTAACTTTTTGGAAATGTTGCAAAAACTTTGCAATCTGCTTTTATAACATACGAATATGTTCGGTTCAATACTTTTTTCTCATGCATCAAACAATTAGTATATAGGGATTTTTAATATCTTCTAAATTATTAATGTCACTCTATTACAAACAAGAAAGTATTTTTCTTTGATTGATGAATGCATATCCGACCAAATCAATAAAATGATATGTTTATCCGCTATCTATAAATCATGGTAAACCCTAGACATAATTATAGAGTGTGTTACCTGAGCTTTCTGTCCCAAGAACATCTGCACAGGCCTGGAATCGGAAGAGGAGTCGTGAGTCATCGGTGCAGGTGTCTACGTGCGATACTGGATAATTACATTCTCCATGTCCGCGGCTGTATGTAAATGTGAACGGTCCATGGAGTTGGCACGAAACAGGCTTTGCGTTCACTGCAAAGAAAAAATTATCTTTATTAATGAACCACCCCAAGAAAGTTAAGTGGAAGTACTCCAGAAACAATTTTCTTTAACTATCATTTTGCACGCATGCATGAAGCGCTGACATGAAAGCACGAGCCGAATTATAAAGATTGTATATATATATTTTTAAATATAAGGTAAACGAAAACTGAGTAAAGTCCGATCACATAAAAAAAAGTAAACGGTCAAGTGCGAGTATTACTCGCACACAGAGGGTTCCGTACAATAATATATGAATTAATAAGCGTATTATTAAAGAAATACCTTTGCTAAAAGAATACTAAGACTTTGTAAAAACTATAAAACGTAGGGTTGGGTATAGCTGTATAGTATACAGGGTGCAAAGGAAAGTCCCTTTAACGTGAAAATACTTGCGAATGGAGAGAGCTACAGCTATACAAGTGAGGTAACGGTGCAGTAAAGCGACTACGCCCGACCTAATGCAAACGACAGAACACACCTAGTGGCAAAATTTGGAAAATAACCACTGAAAATCGAAAACGAAAAGAGGTAGAGCAAATTTTCCAATTAGAAAGTTTTAGAGCCTCAATTAAATAGAACGAAACGACATTTGGTTCACACGGGTAAGATAAATCGTCGCCTGCATACCCAAAAAAGTCCGAAATCGATGAACGACGATTCTACTTTGCCTATTCACATTCCGGAAATGTAGCAGTGCACAATTGCAGATTGTGATGTTGTACCGTGCTGTAATGTCTGTAAAGATTTAATTTCCAATGCACACTAATTTTAGAATAACCCTTTCAGGGCCACAAGAATTCTGTTCGTAAACTGATGAAATAATTGACTGACAACAGAATATTCAAACCAATTTGTCAGAAAACAAAAACCCGCAAATTTGCACTTTCATTACAAAAGCAAAATTTTATTAAAATATTCTTGGTGGCATTTGTCAATTTTGGAATTAAAATTAGGTGGCTAGACCGTCTAGCCACCGCCTTTGAAAGGGTAAAATCTATGTCATCGTATTGAAGAGGCTTGCAATAGACGTTCCATGCTGAGAAATGTGCATGCAGAATTACTCTCACAAATACAAACGCGTATGGTGAACTTTTCGAACATACCGAATAATAACTTTTTATCACTGAGTGACAGTTTGTCTTTTTTGTGTGTGTGATGTTATCAAAATGTATTGAGATAAGTACGTATTTATAGCATAAATTGTGAGTATTTCTTCATACTCCTGACTATTCCATTGAAACGTTTACGCAAAATGGAGTGCATCGATTTCGCACATTTTTGGGTAAACATGCGAAGATTTATCATATCCATGTAAACCAAATGTCGTATTCTACTAATTAATTGATGCTCTAAAACTTTCTAAATGGAAATTTTTCTCTATCTCTTTTCGTTTTCGATTTGCAGTGGCTATATTCCAAATTTCGCCACTGGGGGCGCTGCTGTTGTTTTCATTAAATCGCTTTACTATACCGTTACCTCACTTGCATAGCTGTAGCTCTATCCGTTCACAAGTATTTTCAGGTTAAAGGGACTTTCCTTTGCACCCTGTATATTAGAAAAGTATAAATGGATATACCATGAAAGTTCAAAGATATATGGAACCTAAATAATAGCAAATATAGCTATTCTGTGTATTTGTTATTCCATATAGGTTTTTAGTTAACCTTTAAAGACATAGCAGGTGTACTGACAGAGCCACTCAATGGAAACTAGTCGCGAACCCCATAGTATTTATGTGATTAATTCTCATCAAATTAGTCTGTTTTTAACAATTTGACAATTATTACTTTTATACTGCTACTGGCCATTGAATTACATAAATATATCCTTGAAATTTGTTATCTAGGCTTTAAAAGCCGATGGAGCATAGAGTATACTGTCCCTGTCATTATGTATGTCCAAACCGTCGGTGTCTTTAAGGGTTTATATCTCGGCTAATTACCGACATTTTTTTCCGAAATTCATGATCAACAATGCTTTTATTCTTCTGCTACGATAGGTCCCTCCAGCTCTGCTCAACACTTTTTCTGAAGCCCGTAAATTGAAATTAGAGTGTAACGGAAAAATGTGATTTTCTCACAAACAAAGTGACCTAGGGTAATCGCTATAATTTTCCGGCAAGGTTTAAATTAATGTCTACTGCCTCTAATTTTTTCATAATTTTAGTTTCAATAGATTCGGAATTAAATTGGGGGGGGGGGGTATAATTTTGCTCTACATTTTCCACCATAACTTTGAAAATATAATACCTAAAATTAAATGAAATATATTTTTGATTTCAGCTTTACGAAAACTTTCACACGATACCCCACACGATATACAAAAAAATATTTTTTTTGAAGTAACTTAATTAGCCCCTCCACATTTTTCCTAAATATATTTATGAATATTTATTAATCTGTAAGTATGTGGGTAAAAAATCTTTATTACTTACCCCAATTTGAACTTTGCACGTTGCATAGTTTACGAGTAAAAGGGCTGTGGCAGACAAACAGACAGACACAGGAGTGATCTTATAATGGTTCCGTTTTTACTTTTTAAGTACGGAACCCTAAAAACCAATTTTTTTTTTCCGTGAAAGCATTGAAAAGTACCATATCCGTAGCATATAATGATAAAAGTGGGAAAATTAATTATTTAAAATTGATATATTTAATTCAAAGGTACCAAAAATAGTTTGATTAAATTTTTGGGATAGGTTTTCGTAATCAGGGTTTATGCTAAACGCTGTAGTCAAATTAAAGTTATATAAATTAACAATTTGGTTTAAAATTGATGCTTTTGCATATAACACTGAAAATAATAGGAAAAATATCCTTTCCGGCTCGGCCTACAGGCGGAGGTATACTTCGAAGTTAAGTACTAATTTCACCAACAAAACCTAAATCGAGATTAGAGATAAACCCAGCTTCTTCACTAAAAATGAGTTCTAGGGACCTAAACGTTTTGTGAAAATTGTAATATACACAAATACACACACGCATATATATGGAATGCGTTTAAAAATGGCGTAAACAAATTGAGAGAACCTCAAAATGTTAAAATATGTTAATATTTCTATAGTCGTGTTTTTATCATGTTTTAATACGTTTTTTCCAACTCACATGACGTTACATATTTACCTGCTGACGTCCATTATGTTTCCAGTATGACGTAATATATTTATATATACACTTTAATTCGTCAAACTATTTATTTAGTTTTCAGTTTTCACGTGGAAATCTTGCTCTAGAAAGCTTATGGCGTAATATTCAATTTTTTTTTTTCAAATCGTCAAACTATTTATTTCATTTTCATTTTTCACGTGAAAATCTTGAAATAGAAAAGTAATTGTTGAGGTGAGAATTTTATTGTTTTTATTCTTCTTATGATTATTATTGTTGGCAACTGTTATAATGAAAATGTTTTTTTCTGTATTTTTCTTTACGATAATCATATTAAGGCGGTATTCAAAATTTTTAACCGCCCCATTTTCACCCCTTGGCCGATTTTGCCCATTTGCAATCCCCGCCGAGATATTAGACATCTCAATGTTTTTGGCGAGTTTGAAGACGACCCGTGCATAATTGCAACTTTTATCTTGCGGACAAAATTTAATACATACATACATACACACACACACACACATATATATATATATATATATATATACAGAATAAAGATGGAACATGTAACTAGTAATACAGAATCTTGCTAAATTCCACTAATCCACTAGCATATTGCTGGCGATAAATCTATATAAAGCATATGAAAAAACCACCAAATTTTGATAAATTCCTATTAAAGACAAAAGATACAATATCCAGCTAAATAATGGGGAACCAGAAAAATCCATATCATAAACATACAAAAGATCAAATGAATGAATGATGCCGGAAGCTTATAAAGTATTTCACTTGTTCACAGGTACATAAAATACATTTATAAGCAAAAAACATAGTCGATTTCTGTAACGGAATTCAGCAATAAGCAAAAATTGAATTCCGTTATGAGCCCGATCGACTAATCACCAGAAATTATTAAACCACCATTTAAAATATTAAACAATGTGATATCCGCAACAATGAAAAACTTTAAAAAATGAAACAAATTAAATCATAGACAAACCCAGCGAGAGAACAGCCAAGACATATTGACCATGACACAAACATATAATGGAGTTTGGCATAGTATAAAAATCCCCGCTTAAATAACTTGCACAGTTAAAAGCTTATGCCACGGTTGCCACAGTAAATAATCACAAGCATAAAATATAACAATTATAATTAACATATAGTCCATATAATAATTATTATTACATACTGTAATAATCATCGTGGAAAAAATTACAAGACATTGTTTAAAATTAAACAATTAATAATTAAGAGATAATATATATATATAAACTTTTTAGGTGGGGGTGGTTTTGGGTTCCTGGGGTCATATAATGAAAAGTTATGAAGGCATTTTTCAAAAGTCGCACCATGATAATGACTGCAATAGGTAATATTTCTTACAAAATCTACCTAAAATGCTTTCAGAAACATAGCAAACAAATTTACAATGCGCGAAACGGATGAATGTTTCTCATAAACATTAGCACCTGCTTATAAAAATGCATTTAAATTTATACCAAAATACGACATTAAAATACACCAGTTTATCATGTAGCCAGATCATGAAAGAATCTCAAAATTATCCGATTTCAATGGGAAATTCCACTATTTAGACAGTTATCACATGAATGGCAATATTCCGTCAAGTATGTCTAAGCTTGGTGACAGTTTGGCACGCAGCCAAGCTCGTATGTCTCAACGCAGATATTTTTGTGCATAAATATATACACAGTAATGAAAATAATTTTATACGTTTTCATGATTACCCTAGATATTCAAGATCAGCTGATAAGTGATATGATGTAGTTACACTGATAATGTCGGTCGGAATTCAGGTTTGGTTTGACATAGTCTTTTAGTATATCCATGGGATCGAACTTAAGCTCCCAGAGTTGCAGAAACTACTGTTCGGCCAACAGAATATTCGTGAAAATCAATTTACATTTAATACACTTGTTTAGATTACCTACTGATATTAAGGTGCTAATGCATATACAAAATCCTTTAAATAAAAAAATAATTTCTACGAATGCATTGCATTGCATTTTAAAAGAAAACTGTATAAATGTGTAGGAAAAACATAGAGCGGGAGCGTCCAGAAAGTACCTTGCATTGTCCAGTTAAAACTCGTCGAAATGTAATGAGACAAGATACTATATTGTGCATTGGAGTTGCAGTCCAAACTTTTGACTACCTTAAAAATATTTGCCACACCAATTAAGTCAGTCATTTTAACAAAATAAAATAGCTTCTACCTTCCTATCGAAGAACGATACCGCTTTTCATGATAGCCAAGTGATAACAAATTGTATGACAATATCACCAAGCTGAAATCTCTCATCACCTCAGTTTCAAAGAGGTTTTGTCTCTTAAACAGTACGTATAGATTGTCACTAGAAATGGAGTGTTTGAAGCCAATTGCGTGCCTTATCAAGTAGACTGTTTCAATCTTCGATAAACTTTAAAAACCCATCTTTTTACCATTTTGTTTGTCAAGATTATTTTATGGATACTCTTCAAAAATTTAACATTGAATTTCAGCTTCGGATACATTCTGTACATACAAAAACCCGTTCTCTTTGCACCTGAAGGTTATTTCGATTTTCCTGAACATTATCATTACAGCAATTCACTACCAAGTGTTTCACTGTTGTCTTCTGTAACACTGGTATTTCTGAATTGTCGAAGGACCCAATTACTAGGCACACATACCCATTATTACAATTACAGAAGACCTCTATGATGAATTGCACACAAAAATTACATTCTGGAGGCCACTTCTATTTCAAAATTATCATGGTATTTAATTATTATAATCATCATCATCATCATCATCATCATCATAATCTCATTATCATTACAAAATTAACAAGGTGAATAATTTCAATAACCGTTTTAATGAAAAAGTTACAGTTAAAAATTAACAATTTACATTAATTTAGAAAATAATTATCTACAAAATGATTGTTTCACAAAATATCATTTTCGAAATTTATATGTAACTAGCAGAACTACCCGGCTTTGCATGTGTCAATTATAAGAAGCCTTCCAGGTAAAATAAATTAAAACGAAATAATACGGCAAGCACAATAATTGAAATTTGTGCATTCCCATCCGAAAATCGTTATAAAGACAATCAAAAAACATGGCGTTATTGTCTTGCAACCATAGTAAAATCCCTGAGCTTTAACAACAGAATGCACGTTTTCTTTGGCGGATGTAAGAGAAAAATATGTGATATTCCTGACAATACGAAAAAAAGATATTCCTCCAAATCCCGCAGTACTTAGTGAAATTCTCGTTTGTATGGTATTATCTACATTATAAAGTAAAAACACCATGTCAGTGCCCATAAATTGTGCCCCATAAATTGTAACCCATAAAATGTGCCTTTACTGCAATTTTTCTAACTTTTAAACATCACACAATTTCATTTTTTACAATGTCGAATAGGAAAAAGTTCTCTCAAATGAAATTTGTTTGAAAATTGTACATCAGTTTTCTGATTTTAATGAATTTTAAAGTAATTTTTAAGCATGTATATTTTTAAAGTTGAGTGCAACCCGATTACGAAAGATGAACCTGTTTACACTTAATGCATTAGTATAAAGAAAAGACATGTCTATGAGTAACGCTGGTATCATATTTTCGGTGGCAACAACCTAACACAACAAATTTCCCTTTTATTGCAGTTTAACGTCTAAACATTGTACATTCGATTGTTCCAACTTATTATAGAAAACAAAAGTACTTTCCGTGATATTTGTTTGTAATGTTTATCTCAATTTACGATTTTTTTACGTGTTTTAAAATAATTTTTAAGCATGAATATTTTTTAAATATGCTTGCAACCCAAATACAAAACATGAATTTAACAGATATCAAATCAAACTACTCAAATAACCTGATAAGTATATAAAATCCAAATGGGAATTTTGTTCCGGGTGCATATAACTTGAATTCTTCAGAACGGATTTCCATGCGACTTGCACTATTAGTTTTTTAGGGAAGATTTTAGTGAGTAACATATTGTTTTCCGTTGCTTAGTCATAGAATTATAGGGGAAAGTTATATAATCATGTGAACCCAATTTATTATGAAGGATATGAAATATTATGAAGGATTAGTCTTATTAGCTGAATGAAAAAGGCTGAACTAATTTTAATCTCTAAGTATATTGACGGGTTTATCTTCGGTAATGGGGCTGTGCGCTAGGGTATTCTTATTTGAATGAGTGTGCCTGACACCTATTATGGCATGCACCTTTGTTTAAAACAATATAGAATGACTTATGTTTTAAGCGACTATCTGGCATGCAACTTGATTACAAAATACTAACCTGCAAATGCTTAAGGTACTTCTCAACAACGCGAAACTTTCTCACACATTTTCTGACTCATTAAACGTAAAGGCTTAAAATTTGTAGGCCTGACTATTAAAGCAATTTGGAATTGAAATGATATTTTCCTTTTTTCGTAAATAAATTACTTATCGAGTTCTGAGAAATTGTGGTTGCGTGACGGCCGGTTTTTATCCTTTATCGCACTGTTGCGTCCGAAATTCAGTTCAAAACACCACTGAAAGATCTTATACCATTACCAACAAATGGAAAATATCTTTCGATTACATAGTTTCTAAATAAGAACGTCTGTCAATTTCATGCGTTTCCGAACAAAAATTAATTAAAAAATATGTCAGAAAATAGCTCCTTTGGATTTGAGAACAGCCTTAACTTTATGAACAGACTTAACTTGAAGTTTATGAAAAAACTCACATTTTTAGTTTTAATTTTGGAACTCGGATTTAATTTAACTCGGATAACTTTGGATTTAAATTCAGAAAAAGGATGTTCTTTTGACACATTGTGGTAATTTTTTTAACTTTTAAAATTAAAGTACATGTTTTCTTTGGCGCGCGTAACAGAAGTATACAATATCGTCACAATACGGGGGAAAATGCAAAAAAAAAATACATCCAAATGAGGTAATAGTTACTAAAATTTTATTTGGAAAATTTGAAATTTTATTGAAGTTAAATCTACAATGATTAGATGAAATGATGTCATTTTCCATAAATTTTAAATCAAGACATCTGTCAAGATTTTTTCTTGAAAATGTAAATAACCGTTCTTTTTTTGCTATAAATCACAGAAAATGTTAGCACTGAATCTAAACCAATACAACACTTATCGATAACGTATAGCTATAACATATGGCTGTAGTATACAATCGAAGTAGTAAGCAAAATATAGGAGCCATATGTTTACAATGAGTTTGATTATGCGTTGAAAAGATTTGATAGAATGTGATGTCATATCTAGCCCTTTTTTTTCTCTTTTTCTTAAATTGTTTTCATGAAATTTGACTGTTTGTATTAAAATAGATATTTTAATTTAAAAAAAACATTCAAATTGAGGTGCTACGTTATTTTCTCGCTCTTATAGTTAATGTTTTTATTTTATATACATAAAAATGTGAATTTTCTGTTTAGAATGACGTCAATATCAAACACGCAAAAATATAGCAAGAAAATCTGAATTTTTATTGGCAAATTGAAACAAAATACACGTGTTATCTTTATTTTTTTTCACATTATTGTGTCATTTTTTAAGGTTTGGCAACGGGAAAGAAACGTTTGAATTAAAACAGATTTAAAAAGAGATATTTCTATAATGTTAAATTATGGAAGTGGTAGAAAAAAAGGGATAAATAGTGGTCTGATAATTTTTTGAAGTAGACAGTGATCTTTTCCACACTCTAAAACGTATGTACATCGAGTTTCGTGCAAATCGGTCAAAAATTAAAGATTTGTATAAAGGACATACACATAGAGAACGACTTTTATATATACTAGGGGATCGTACGCGGGCTTCCCGGGTTACAGAATATAGGTGAAAACATTTTTTTTTATTGAAAACTAATAATTTTTTTATATGCAATAAATTTTTTAGACTGCCCACTTACATTAAAAAACCATTTTTCATATGAAAAATACGAATTATACAATCAAATAAATTTTTGAAATATATCAAAAGCGATATTTTCTTTTTAGCCGCATGCTAAGAGTTATTTGACCAAAATTTTGCTACTTACGGCATCCATTTATTTCTGATAATTTCAGAGCTTACATGTCTGTTAAATGTGTGTTTTATTTACATTATTTTATTTATTTATTCACAGGGAAGTTTTTTTAAAGGGATATTAGCCGTAAGAAAAAGATGAACTCTTTATTTTGTTTTAAGGGCAAACGGATTAATCTTTCGTAATCGAGCTCCGCGTGCTATAGATAAATTAAAAAATATTTCATCCTTTAAAATTGTTTTTAAAACGATAGACAATCAGTAAACTGAGACGAGCTTTGCAAACAAATTCCATTTGAAAAAAAAAATCCTATTTGGTGATCGAAAAATTTAAATTGTACGATTACAAATATGTTAGATTTGTGTTTTTTTAACATTATTCTTTTATTTCTTTATAAAAGAAGTATTAATTTCGTTATTTTGTCTTTCACAAATATGTTAGATTGGTGTTTTTTTTAATATTGTTCTTTTATTTGTTTATAAAGGAAGTATTAATTTCGTTATGCAAAAATAGTCAGAAACAAATGCTGAATAATGTTTGTTGCTTTATGTTCAAAATGTTTATTATTATTATGTAGTGAAACCGGCATGTGATAAGATAAACGCAAAAAAAAAAAAATCATGCTTAAAAATTATTTTAGAAAAAATAATACGTCAGTCAATTAAGATACATTTTTTAAACAAATTGCATTTGAAAATAAATTTTTTTCCTATGCGACGAAAATTGAAAATGTACGATGGTCAGAAGATCAAATAATTGCAGTAGAGAAATTTCAAAACCAAAATTTGAGAGTGAAGTGTTGCCATTTGCAAAATTACGTCACAGTTACGCACAGATAAGTTTGTTCTTTATAATACAGATACATAATCAGTAAAATATAATAAAGATCAGTTATTAGGATGTGGTTATCAATTGAGGCTCTTATGCTTGGTATTCCGGAATGAAAAACAGCACTTCTCATATCCATATTCATAATTTAAAAAAAAATGTAATTTGTTTGATCATTTTAAAATCATTTTTACTCAAAACGTGAAGTCACGATTGTCAGCAACACATTTTATGTGAACAGACGCACTCTTTATTTGAGATTCTAATCTCAATTGCTGATGATAAAAATTTCCGAAATTTGTGTCTTTTATTCGCATTTGTGTTAAGATGTTTAGTTTTATCTAAGAAAAGCATCGTTTCCTTTTAAATATGACTTCATTTTCACTTAAATACGCATTATTGCCAAGTGTCAGAAACTTACTATCAGTACACATGCGGAAGGAAAAACAATATAGATAATTTATGAGGAAAAATGCGTGTTTTCAAAAGCAGTAAGTCATTTTCCGTTATTATGCCCCTAATATAATATTATGCTCCTAATGGGATTTTGCGCCACTAAACCCTATAGAATAATTTTTATCAACAATTTTGAATTTTTATCAGAAAATATCATGAATAAAGATAAAAATACCTCATTATTTCTCTCTTGTTTGTAATAATGAAAGCTATCTAATTTTCACCATTTTTAAGAAATTTCATAAAATGCTTTTAAAATTAAAATATAATAATGGGGATATTAAAAAAAACAGATAATGCGATCACATCTACAAATGAACAGCTTTCAGTTAAAAAAAAATAGTAAGATTGGTTCAGCAGAAAGATCAGGGCAGATGACTAAAAGACACACTTGTGTTTTAAATATACAGATTATATAAAATTAGTAAAAATTAAATTAAGTAAATTATGTTATTTTGATACAATTATAGTAGAATGTCCTAAAGAATAGTATTAAAATTTTATTATTCGAGAGAATTTTGAAAACTTCAAGAACATGAAATTATTTTAAAGCTCGAACTATTTGTTTGCTTGTCTAACTCGGCGAAGGAAGTCCATCCAGGCGAGAATCATCAATTTCTGTAATATAATTATAAATCGCTATTATTTGCATGTCACCTCTCTTTTATAATGACATTCTAAATTTTTGTAAAACATCGCGTTTTATCAGTGTGCGATTTTGATTAAATTATTTTCAAAAGGGAAGCATTTTTAACTGTGAAGAATTTCAAAGCAGCTGGGCTGTGACAATGACGCACTTCTACAAAACATAATTCAGGTTTAACAATTAAATTACACGCATTTTTATAAGATTTTGTCATTTGCATCCGCTAAAGAAATTCACTTTTACAATCCAGTCTTAAACTTCGTCTATAGAAAAGTATGCATATTACGTCATTATCACGGAATAACAAACAATATTCTTGACATAACCCGTATTTTAATTTCAACTTTTTTTTTCAGGTTTTATGAGAAAATGGCAACAAAAAGATACACTATCGCCTATTTTCGACTATTTTCCGTTTACTTTCAATAGAAATGGGGTAAATTTGTTGCCACGATTATAAAAATGGTATTAAAAACTACAAAAAAAAAATAATGTTTCAAAAATAAATTGAGATACAGTTTTCAAACAAATTGCATTTAAAAGAGAATTTTTTTCCTCATACAACGGTGTAAAAATTTAAAATGTGCGATGTTTAGAAGTTTAAAAATTTGCATTACAGAAAATTGCAAAACCAAAATTTTATTTCAAATTTCAAAATGTTGCCATTCGCAAAATGACGTATGCGTTACGCACAGATATGTTTGTCCTTTATAATATAGATAGATAGATAGATACCCTTCTTAATTTGATCATTTTCCATAACAATAATTTTTTTTATTAATAGAAATTAATAAAAACTCGTTTGCAAGTTGAGCTTAATTATGAGCTATAATGAATACGTTATTCCGTTCTTTAACCTTTATATTGTTTAATATCTTAGCCATTAAGATTGTTCAAAATATTTTCATTAACAATATTTAAAGTGACACAAAACTCCTTCACAAAAATAAGAACTACTTGCTATATATATATTTTACTTAAAACTTAGATTTCACGAATATTTGCATTATATATTTAGAAATAAAACGTGTTGATACGTAAAAAAAAAAAGTGACAGAATTAATTCTTTAACATTGAGATGTACAATTTTAATTTTATGCCTCTTACCATTATAATATTATAATTAAAACTAATACCCTCGGCTGATGATTATTTACTATACACGTACTTATTAACTTCAAAGTAATTGTTTTACTAAGATTTTATTTTCAAGATATACTTTTTGATACGATTATTTGAATTTGCTGTTTTTAACATTAAAGAAAATGTATAAAGATTTCAGTTTTGTATTGCGCCAACTAAACAATATATACATTACCTTGTCTTTAAATTTGATATTTTTATCTCAGGTATCATAGCAATTCAGGATATTTTAATTAAACAAACCAGAATAGATCCTTCTGCTGAACTATAACAGAAAAATATTCTGTAAAAAGAATTCACATAACAACAGTTCTACTTTATTGTGTAACTTATCTTAAAAATCTATACGAATAACAAAATGGGAAGCTTTGAATAAAATGCGACTTCGTTAACTACCATTAATGTCTCTAATTATCAGCAAGACGACAAAATTCGGTAATCAACACGTTTGTTAAAAAATATTAAAAGTCATTAAAAGTTCATCAAGCTATATATAATTGCAGGAGTTTGAATCAACATTATTTCCGCCCCATTTTCTTGAGAAATTTTTTTAGGGCGTCTATAATTGCGTTAATAGACAGTCATTTGGGCATCTCGTTATCCTAATAATAGAAAAGCTGTTTTCAAATTATTCTAATTTAGAAAAATGAGTTTATACTTCATTATTTTGGATTTCTGTTATTTCATTAATGAATTAAATAAGTCGGAATTGTAGGTTTTGAAAAGGTTTATATTGTTTTCCAGATGTTAGCGATAGGAAGATCGTGACAATAAATGCACTTCTGATATTTTTCTTTCATAAACGCATTGTCAAGAGACTTGCACTTCAAATGAAATTTTTATTTAAAAACTTTCTGAATGGGTAATTTCATTTATTATGATTGAGATACAGTAGTGCTTCGAGTGAAATTTTCGCTTTTAACATGGAATTGTTAATTAACTTATGGGACTCATGGAATCTAACAGATATAATTCTACGTTTTGGAATTAATGATAGAAATAAATTTAATTAAATATTTAAGTTAGCTAAACATAAAGATGTGAGTTTATATAGAGTCATTTTTTTTATGATTTTTTTGTTGTTGTTGTTGTTTAGTTTTCATTTCGATTTTCAATTAAACATAAAAAAATATTATTCTATTTAAAGAGTTTTGATTTAGTCAGTATTGAAAATAAAATAAAGTACACATAATATTCTTGAAAGTAAATTAGGAAAACAAATAGTTTAATAATTAACCCTTAAATGCCTGATTTTTCAAAAATCATTGTAATAATGTTTTTCGGTTTGCATTTTTTAAATAAATCATGGGGAAAATACTTTAAAAAATTTTATTTTGTTTTAAGTATGGTTTATGGCTAAAAAACGGTTTGTTACTAATCGGCAATACTGGTCTTTAATTGAAAAAATAATTTTCCTTGATAAAATTCTATATTATTAAACACACAAGAATTTTAGGAACTATAATAAGAAATAAATTTTACTTGCTCACTGCAGAACAAAATAGGGAATTTTGCAAGGTTCCAAACAAAGCAAAAAGAACAAGTAGCCGCAATTGAAAAATTAAATCTATCTGTATTCTTAAATAGTACAAGTGTTGCCATCTACATGTTGAAAATCGATTTAATAATATTTTCAGAATGTATTTTATTGGCAACATTAAGCATTATAGCTTCAATATTTTTCTAATAATATTTTAGAGCCTAAATTGGGTGTGTTGCCGAAAAGCAACACCAGGCATTTAAGGGTTAAAATACATATGAAAGCACAACTAATTGTACAAAAATTACTTTCCGGTGCATGAATATAATATAAATATGTTTAAAATATAAATAAAAAATATCTTAAAATACTTCAGAAAAACCTAGAACTTTTTCAACCATTACAAGGCCGTCATCAGTAGGATTTAAATGTTGTTATTATTTTCTTTGCGTTCTTTCGAGAATTGTCCAGAAGGAAACATTGTAATTTAAATGTTGTACGTCAGATGAAATGCCAAATTAAGTTATTCAAATTTTCAACAAAACGAGCTACCATAGCAAATATCTCCATACTCCATAAGTATCGTATCGTTAGCAATGATCAAAAATTATCTTTCGTACAAATAATTACTAGGAAAACATCATAAGAGAATCAATTGAAATAATTGCTAATAAAGATACAGCTTGTAACGATGCACTACCAAACGATATCCATGGGGTATGGAGATATTTGCTGCATAATAAATGAAATCTCGTTTTATTGAAAATTTGAATAACTTTATCTGGCATCTCATCTGACACACAACATTTAAATTACAATGCTTTCTTCTGCACAATTCTCGAATAAGCGCAAAGAAAAGAATAACGAAATTTAAGTCCTACTGATGACGGCCTTGTAATGGTTGAAAACGTTCTAGGTTTGTCTGATGTATTTTAAGATACTTTAATTTTTATTTTATATATCTTTATATTATATTTATGTACCTGAAAGTAATTTTTGAACAATTATTTGTGCTTTTATATGTATTTTAATTATTTAACTCAAGGTGAATATAGTACTAGAATTTCAAATTTCCTTTATAAACAAATAATTTTTTCACCGAATTTTTGTTAACCATTTGGAAAAATGGTTATTGTCCTCGTCAGGGTAGGAAATCAAGAACATATCTGAAGCTTTTTATTGGTTTAATCCGCATTTTATTCGTTTTCTGATTGGTCTATACAGTAATCTGTATTTCCCTTTACTTTCAACAGAGATGGATACTCCTGTTGCCACTATGACAAAAAAGTAATAAAAACTAAAAAAAAAAATTAATAACTCAGAAACAAATTGAGATACAGCTTTCAAACAAATTGCATTTAAAAGTACATTTTTTTCTCTACACGATGATGTAAAAAGTAATATTGTGGGATGTATAGAAGTTTAAGAATGTAATTTCATTGAAAATGGATCGTCAGATTTCTTGGAAATCGGACGATGGGAAAGCCTTTTCCCAAACAGCCAATGAAATGCTTGGATAATACGTAAGTTTCAGGTGGATAATACGTAAGTTTCAAGAAATCTTGCAATTTTTACGTGTAATAACACTATTAATGTTTAATTCATGGCTTACGTAATGTATGTCAACTCCGTGCGATTTATTATGTCTTAAATTTTAGTCTTTGAAAAAATCATTTTCCAAATGGTCGTTGTAATTTGTTAAATTGCTTTTTTTTTCTACTGTTTTAATAATCCAATGATTTTGAAAAAGCATAACAACGTTACTCATTTACTTATACTGTATGTCAATATTTACATAAAATATTTGCTTTTTAATGCTTTCCAACATATTTGAAAATTGTTTATTAATTTCGTTCGTCTGTTTGCCGTCTGTCCTTGCTCTAACTATCGTAAATATGCTCGAATTCGGTGTAAGTAATACATGTTATTGGGATTTACTATGGCATGTTTGGTATTGCAAATGAAGTGTGTAGCACTTACTGCTCATTTACAGGGACTCTCCAAAGAATTCCGTTACATTAAGCTCAATGTGGGGAAAAATCGTCTTTGGTGTTTTTTAATGGTATTGCACTATTTTAAAAATATTGAAATTTATATATTACTGAGGTGTACGTACTTCAAGGCATTCACTGTAGAATCGTCTGCATATAATTTATCTTTCATTTACAGGGACCCAAAAGAATTTGGTTATAGAAAAAAATACAATAAATCAACTATTGAAACCTACGAAAAATAATTGTTGGAAATGCGTTTTTAGTTGTGATTTGCGTTTCTAAATTTAATTATTATTCAAACATTATTTGGTGTTTATGAATTCTATGGATCATATGCAGGACCGCACAAAATTTCCCAATATGTTCAGTTTATTGGCGGAAATTCCTGAATGAAAATTTTCAATTGGGCTACACGTATAAATGAACTAATTTACAGCATACAATGTAGTATATATACATATACATAGATGATATACAGGGCTGACACAAAAAAACATATATATATATTTTAATACTATTCGTGATAATAGTTTTCACTAAGTTGGTCTTTGCGCCTTTTAAGCAAAAATAATTTGAAATTTGATTTTCATTTGAAATATTGTATTCAAGGCGAATGTTTCTCTCTGGAAAAATTTCCAAATATTAATATAGATTCATCGATGCTGGATTTAATTAAGTGTCTGTGTTTGCCCCGTGTTGGTGGCTCACGGAAAACATTCCATCTTGTGCTGCGTTTGTAGCCTTGCCAACTTGTAATAGTGAGAAGTTCCAGGCTGGGTATCGTTCCATGTGGTTTAGCGGTAGAACGTCAGTGCGCTATACTGATGACCTGGGTTCGATTCCCGGCATGGAATATTTTTCACTAAGTTGGTCTTTGCGCCTTTTAAGCAAATTTTCATTTGAAATATTGTATTCAAGGCGAATGTTTCTCTCTGGAAAAATTTCCAAATATTAGCATATTTTATATTTCGCGTTTGAAAATTAGAAACAATTATATGATGTGTAATAAAATATTTTGCTTTATAGCATCATTTCTTCTTATTTTCTTTATTATTTTTTCTTTTACATGCTTTCTTTTAACTTACGACTATGTTTATCTGTGGCACTCAAATCGCGTGATTCATTTTTCACGCACTTCCTGTTGACATAGAGTTTTGAAATTTGGAATATATATATGTATTCCTAAGGGCAATATATGAATTGGACATTGATTTTTTAAAATTAGATCCCTAAGTGCGCAACGGTGTGTGTGTGTGGGGGGGGGGGGTGAATTACTTAAAGGTTACGTTTGATTTTCTATAGAGAAATCAGCATTAGCTTCAACAATGAGTATTTGTTGGAAAGTACTAATGACAGGGTTACCACGATATCACCAAACTTTGGCCAAAGTGGCGAAATATCGCCAATTTGGCGACAAAAAAGTTTCTATATATGAAGCCAACTTGGAGATAGCTGGCTAACTTGGCAAAATTCCCGTTTAAATCCATTTATCTTCCATAATTCAACTGACCGAATTAAATTTAAACTCCGTGCATTTAAGGTTTTTTGTCAAGACTTTTCTAATATTTAGTGCATTTAAAAAACATATATATTCTCTAAATTTTTTGTGAATTTTAATGAAAGCATGATTTAAAAAAAAAAAAAACAATTTCCATTTATATTAATTTCTTTTTAGTCTTTATGCAATTTATGTTGTGTTAACAAGCCACTTACCTATTTTTATATACAAACAAAAGTAAATTGTATATAAAAAGCAATGATATTATATGTAAATAAAATGTTTATATTTATGGCACATATGCCATAAACGCACCGGGTTTGGCGGGATATTTTATGTCAATTTACCGAAAGCGTCGTTTACAAATACCAGTTACATATAGCGTGCTATAATAGTATGTTATTTTTTATTTCAATATGAAAACAAAATAAAGTATTATAAACAAAACATTTTCTATTATTTTTAAAAGGAAATAACAATCAATAAATGATATAATTATAGAACAAAACAATTTATAATAGAGTTATATATGGTTACATCAGTGGTGGCTCGTGACTGGCATTTTGGTGACACTAAATCCATAGCTGCCAAATTTATTCTTCTCTTACCACTATTGCTTTAAAAGAAATCTTTGCCATATTTTTTGGCAGAATATTCGACCATTAAACAAGGTAATCTTTTTCTTTCAAAAAATAATGGTAAGAAAAGAATGCATTTAGTGCCCCGAAATATGACAGTCACGACCCGCCACTGGTTACCATGTCAGGCAAAGTAACGCTACTTTTGCGCCAATTAGGCTCCTCGGTGCGTATATGACATCTGTGCCATATTTACTTGTAAAAATAAGCATAAACATTCATCAGGTTTGTTTTCATACCTATTTATATCTTTTTGCAACAAATCTCACTTTTTGAGGCGAAACTGCACACAAAAATTGAAAAAAAAAACTGGAAAACGGGAAGTCTGTTTTTTCAGAATTTAGTGTCAGCATCGATGAAAATAAAATATATAAATATGGATTGTACAAAACATATTTCAGTTTTAAGACTTCAAACACACGCTTTTATTTTGTACAGAATGACGTCATCCGCATCCGCTGAAGAATTCTTCATTTACGATAAAGTCTTAAACAACTTCTACAGTAAAGTACGCATAGGACGTCACTATCGCTGAATAATACACAAATCCCCCCCCCCCCCCCAAAAAAAAAAAAAAAAAAAAAAAAAAAATTCAAGAAACTCTACAAAAGAAAATAGGCTATTTCATGATTCATGTGCCCTCATTTGTTTGTAATATTAATTAAGTTTTGAAAAAGAAATCATTCATTTATATTTTTCAAAATAGCACGTATTTTAATTCATTTTTTTAAGTTGTTAAGGGAAAAAGGCAACAAAAAGGTATACTTACTGTTTTCTAACTATTTTCCCCCTACTTTCTACAGAAATGGAGTACTTGAATTGCCAAAATTAAACAAATGATACTAAAAACTACAAAAAAATTAATATTTAAAAAAAAATTGAGATGCAGTTTTCAAACAAATTGCACTTAAAAGTACTTTTTCTCCCCAATACGACAGTATAAAAATTGAAAATGGGCGATGTTTAGAAGTTAAAAAACTTAAAATAGTAGAATAGAGAAGATTAAGTTAAATTGAAAATAAATTGCAGTACAGTATTTGGTACTACTTCGTTATCCCGTCGACCAAAAAATCTATCGCTAAACTATAAAATTGAATGCCAATAATGGTTGATTGTAAATGTCGCATTCTAAGTACCTTATAACCATGCATTTAATGCTTTTCATGACAAGATGACAGACAAGATAGCACAAGGAAATATTACAACACAAGAGAAATACACCCTGGCAGTTCCATACAAAGAGTGTGTGCAATGGAACCAGCGGGAATCGACCCCACAATCTCTTATTTCACAATTTATATCGCAATTTCTTATTAAATTTAAACATTTTTCGATATAGCACCTGCCAACAATTAAAATACACAATAAAATTCTTACTACAACAATTAATTCTCTACTGCAAGATTTCCATGTGAAAAATGAAAATGAAATAAATAGTTTGCCGAATTTAAAAAAGGGTGAATACCGAGTCATAACTTTTCTATTGCAAGATATTCAAATGAAAAATGAAAATGAAATAAATAGTTTGACGAATTTAAATGAAAGTGAATATAACTTCATAACTTTTCTATTTCAAGGTTTCCACGTGAAAGAGGAAAATATTACGTCATATTGGAAATATAAAGGAAGTGGTGAATATAGTATAACGTCATATGAGTGTGAAAAAACATATTGAAGCATGATAAAAACCAAATTATGGAAATAGTGCGTGTTTTAACATTATTGCTCCAATTATAAATGGAAATAAGTTCATTTATAGCTGTATGCTTTTACGTCTGTTATATACATTTATACATTTTTATGTTGTGTTTTCATTTGATTCATGCGTACAACACTTCGACTGCTTTTTTTAATGTTTGTTTTATGTTGTATGTTAAATTTTGAAATTGATTTTTCAGAACAAACATCCTTCACATTCTGGGCAACGCCGGCACTTTAGTTTGTAACAGATAAATGGCTGTTGTATCTGTATATGTAATGCTAATATTATAAAGCGTTATACTATTATAATAAAGTGTACAATATTATTAATGTTTGTACGTTTGTGAGGTGTTATCTCTGAAACTACATAGCCAACTTAAAAAAATTTTGGCGGCCATCTCTGCTCCGAAAAAAAAAAAACTTTATTTTATGTCAGTGCAACAACCTACATCGCTGCAGGAGCAAAAATGTTCTAAAATTGCGATTTCTGTGATATTGATTGGGTTAGAAACTCTAAATTCGGTGTGGTGGTTACTTTTAAGATGTAAATACGCGTTATTAACGCTCTCTAAAAGGGTTCGAAAATTCAATTTGACAGATAAACGTAAAAATTTCTAGAAAGGTTCTAAATTATGATATATTTGGAATACTGAAATTTCTGGGATACTGTTGGGGTTAGAAACTAGAACTTTGGCATGGCAGTAATTTATAAGATGTAAATGCTCGTTGTAGAACGAATTCTAAAAAATCGAAAGACTAAACAAAGCGGAAAAAGATCTAAAGATGATCTAAATAACGAAGTACATGGAATTGTTTGGAATATAAATATGAAAATTGACATGGCTGTATTTATGTCGCTATATAAAACACTGCAGAAACAAAAAACTTTAAAAAAATTTCTATTTCTGTGTTACTGATGAGCCCAAAAACTTGAAATTTTGCTTTGGGTTAGTTTTAAAATATAAAATTATCTCTATGAATGGTTTCTAAAAAAATTAAAAATTTAAAAAGATGAAATGAACGGGAAGCGATCTCAATTACCATTAATTTGGAATTATTACTTATAGCAACTTGAAATATTTCATAATGCTGCATTTCTTTCACAAAACATTCAATTTAAATGCAACAAAACTGATAGATATCCACCTAGCATTAAATAAATTGTGTAAATATTGAATAAAGACCTGTATGAAACAGTGAGTAGGTTGCCCGAAAGTACTTGTTAAAGTGTTCCTTCTCTAGTCTTTTCTCTCTCTCGCCAAGGTCACTAACAGAGGGAAGTGCCGTTTTAAATGTGATATGAATTTTTTTTTCTGATTCATTTTTCTAGACATTTTATCATAAGGTCATATTCTCAATTGTGATTAGTAGATTTTTTATATATTATCTTATTCTGGTGAAATTTCATAATCGGGTTCATATTGGCGTATTTTAGCTTGCATGATTTGCTGAAAAAATATGTATGGATTTGTAAATTACTTAAAAAGACACTTTGGCACCTCAAAGGTTATGCAGATGATCTATTCAGATCTTGTGTCATACTTTATGTTCAATCATTGCCGATTTCTTTTATTCAATACATGCTAAATACAGCTCAACTTGTGCAGAATATGTTTGAAAATAAAACAATACAGAGTATGTAGTGGCCAGCATACACTCATCATTTAAATCCGATGGAGCGTATCTAAAACACACTCTAACGACGCATTGCATGCCACTGTTGATGTGTTGGGTACTTTGATACTATATCAGATTTTGAAGAGGGAATTCCTTATATTTTATCGACAACCTCATTGCATCCGTGGAAAACAGATATAGTACAATGTTAACTATTCCGGGGGAGCACACACCATATAAAGTATAGTCCATTCTTTTTAAACATCATATATTTGTCATTTAAATTTACTCAAATTCGTGCGGAGCCTCTGATTATGCTCTTAACGTCATTTTATACAGTTAAAATTTCGATATAAGATAATTTAGTGTTTCATTTTCTATTTTAATTTTAATATATTGCGTAATTTCAATTTTATATCCATGCATGGTTATCTTGCATGGCTTGCTTTCCCATTTTTTAAACAGTGTATACGAATTTATATGTAAGATTTTGTATTTCTACGATTCATTTATTTTCACCATTTCAATTTTTCGCAGTATATGGACAATTAAAGATAATATCTCATTTTCTTTGCTTCCAGATGTCATTATTAAATCTATGTTCTCAGCAATATCGCTCAGACTAATCCCTCTGAGGGAAGTCCTAGTAAAAAAAATAAAATCAAGTATATATAATATTCAAGAAAGGAAATTTGTTAAACAAATTGTTTTTTAACGAATCTATGATTACAGATTTAATAATCCTATGATTCTGAGAAAATTTAACAACTTTACGCGTTTATTTATACTTTTCGTCATTATATGCATAATGAATTAGTCTTTTTAGGAGAGTTCGTAATTATATAAATACGTATCAGGTATAGTCGCAGCTGGGTCCGTCGGTCTGCCTGTTCGTGTGTCTGTATAGTATATAACAGCGCAAAACTAACCAACCGAATGGTTTGAAATTTAATATATTTACAAGTCATTGCAGAATTCTGTCCAGTCATTTCAAATTTTTTGAAAATCGAATCAAAGTACTAAAGTTTTCTTCATTCCAATAAATAACCTATCATACCATCATACGTAATTAATTCAAGGATATCCCATGATTGGCAATGATTCTAGGTTGCCATGGGGATTACGTCCTATTTAAGATGGAGTCCTATTGTTTCTGTATTACTGACTTTAACGTATATAATCGTAATAAATTTTGCATTCATGCATTTTTGCCTAAGAGCGCACCAGCTATTGCATCAAGATCTGAATATTTGAAATTTAGTTATAGTACGAACGCACCTCATTTGCTATGTTTCATGTACGATTTCCGACGTGTTTACAAATGTTTTTGTTTTAAGATGGCAACTATTTTGAAACTTTCTCGAAACAAATTTCACCATACAAAAATATTCAATTTTATATAATTATCAAGAAATTTATTAAAATATTAGCAGATCCGCCCAAAGGTGATCGAGTTTCGTGATACCTAAAATTAGTGTTGAATGATTTTATATTTTTAAACAAAAATAAATCCAAGCGTACATTGCGATGGGGATTGCACGGCATCTGGCAGCATACACCAGACTTGCTACGCAAGCTACGATCTGTTATTGCAAACAAATTTGGATAATTTAATATTTTTAAACGGAAATCCATCCATATGAACGTAGAGTTAGGAATTTTCATTGTATAATATTTTTTATAGAATTTTTTAATTTTGTTATATATATGAAACATAGATATATACATTCATACAATAGTATTCATAGACGAATGTCTCAGTTGTAAATTTTAAAAGCATCAACCGTACGCGTTGTAGATTGTTGGTTCAAGGTCACAAATAAAAGTAACTCAAACAGTTTTAGATAAGCGCATGCGAGAGTACGCTTTTGTTATTTACTCGCTTGCAGTGCCACATACGCAAAATGGCGACTCCTGAGCGTAAGGCTGAGTTCAGATAGGAAAAGTGCTCTCTGTCATGCTAAAGCAATTAATCATTTCTTTTCCAACCCCATTTGTGCTTTTAAGAAAAGGACAGAAGGATCAACAATGGGTCCGGATTTAAGGCTGAGTTTGGACGATCCTGCAAAAGATCGTCTAGAAAAAGCCATAAATTTTCCCTTTGAAGAAGGTGGTAGCACCCTTTTTAAGTGGAATGGGAAGGAACACAACCTAAACTATATCGAATTGACAATAGGAGTGAAAGTTTTCTGTGCAATTATCTCCCCAAATAGCAGTAATAAAACTGTCAAAGCACTTGGTGTTTAGTTTCTGTCCATAAACGTGTCCCTCCTTGTCTTGGAAAACCCATTATACATCAAATGCGCCGACTGGTGAGAACAATAAAAGCGACTGTTGACCGCAACTAGAAGGAACGTGCGTACGCAGCTAAAGATTAGATTGGACTTGAAGAAAATTCACCCCTCTTGCAATATGCGCAGCCTTTTATTTGTAAAGGTATAAAAGATAAAAAGCACCGTGTGGCCACGAGAAAGCACCGTCTGACCAGAACAAAAACAACAGCGAGTAGAATGGAACATCTATTTGGAGTTTAAAGCGTTATTGCTGGGCATAATATTTAAAAGCGTACATCACAGGAAATAACGCCATGTGATTTTTTTTCCTTTGGGGCTTTATAAAATATTATGTTTGCGTTCCGCCACTACACTGTTAAAAATTTGCAGTATTCTGGCAGGTTATTTGACCGTTTTTTTCGAAAACGGTTACACAACCGTAATTTTAACACTATTCTGACCATATTATTGGCCATTTTATGGTCAGAATATAGTTAAATTATGGTTATGAAACCGTTTTTTCAAAAAACGGTCGAATGGCCTGCCAGAATGCTGCAAAATTTTTAACAGCGTACCTAATGATTTGCTAGAATTGAGACACAGGATTGAAGATGCTATTGCATCCTTGGATTTTAGGTTGCATGTTTGCCGTATAACTAAAGATTCACATATTGAATATTTGTAAGATAAACTAGAATAGTTTACCCTAAATTTGATGTATGAATTTTTTAAAATAGTCTAACTTAAATTGTTATAACATACACTGTTAAAAATTTCGCAGCATTCTGGCAGGTCATTCGACCGTTTTTTTTAAAAAACGGTTTCATAACCATAATTTAACTGTATTCTGACCATAAAATGGCCAATAATATGGTCAGAATAGTGTTAAAATTACGGTTGTGTAACCGTTTTCGAAAAAACGGTCAAATGACCTGACAGAATGCTGCAAATTTTTAACAGTGTACTATTGAATACGGGACATTATTTTATGGACACACTGCATAATAAGATTTTAACAGGGAAAAAAGCAAATATTTAAAAAAAAATAAATCTAATTTTATTATCAGCCATTAAAATGTTTATAAAATATACAAAAGATAAATAATCTTTGTAAATGTACCTGAGTTTCTAAGAAAGACTTTTAAAAGATTAGATTAGAAGGATGGATAAATAAAAAGCAACGAATACAAGTGTGTGTATATATAAGAGAATCAACTTTTTAGAATATTTTATATTGCATCAAAATAGTTTTTCATAAATATTTGAGAATTCGTGTCTGAATATTCGAATGAAAACAGAATAGAAAAATGTAATTTTTTATTAAATTACTCAAAATGTTTAATATTTGAATGGTTTCAGAGATGTGTGTCACAAAAAAAGAGATGGACAAAACATCCGTCGCTGCAAATATAAAAATATCTGCTCGACTTCAAGAATTATTGTTATTATTATTATTTTATTTTATTTTATTATTTTTTGAGAAGAAAAGGACGTCAAACATTAGTTGGCGGACAAGCGATAAAGGAATTTTGTTAAATGAATCTTATAAATACTCTTTTCTCATCAGAAGTCATGATTTTTATTTTATTTTTTTGCCATTTTTCAAAACAAAGAAAAAAAAAGCATAGTTAAAAAATTTAAATAATGATACATATTTAAAATGAAAAATGTCTGTTTATTCAAGCTAGATTGACTGGAGCAGACAGGCTACATCAAGATAATTTTTTAACATAATTGTTTTAACATGTTAAATCAGTTCAGAACAATAGCATATTATATAGAAAACTTCTGAAACATCTTTTCTGCACGTGACAAACAGGAGAAAGAGCTACAGCTTTCTCTAAATTTTTTGAGAAGAACCGGTGGAAAAAAAAAACAAGCAATGCTTCATTAGAGACACTGAAAACAAAAGCGACATTTCGCGTTAATTTAATAATAATTAATTTATCGCGTAACTGATTTTGAGTGCTCCTATAAAAACATGAAGTGAATGAAAAAAGGGAAAACTATAACGCCATCAAAACATGACTTTCTCCTGATAAAGCACGAAATTTTAATCTTCTTTCAAATATTATTCCCTGATCGTTTTTTCCAGGATATACACTTGACTCCTATTTTCAAGTATAATGCGCTCTTACAAAAAGATGGTCTTAATTATGTGGATAAAAAAGTCTTATACAACTATTTTTTTCCTCCTTACTTACAATGAAAAGATATGGAAGTCCACATCACTGGGTAACCAGTATTAAGAACTGATTTTTTTCTTTAGCAGTGGAGTGTAAAGATTTTTTTCCCTTCTAGACAGAGATCAGTTAAAATATTTTGAATTTAAATTAAATGAACAAAGATTTCATTAAAATTTTATGCGTTGTTTAACAATGGCGAATTTATAAAAAATAAGATTTATTTCAGAAAGGTGTTTTTTCTTCTTTTTTTTTTTTCTTTTAGAGCAACATTAAATCCAGATTAACAATTACGAAACATCAAAGCTTTAGAATTTTCGTCGGAAAAAAATCATATTAAATTATGCGCTGTGTTCTAATATTGTTTCCTTAAGTTTTTTTTATATATTTTTTTTTTCAACCGAGTCTTTCAAATTCTGATTTCGTTTTTAATGTTTTTCTTGTGTCTATTCTTTAAACTTTTAGAATTTATACAAAGACTTGAAGAAGGTTGAGTCTTATTAGTATTTCAAAAATTAGATTTATTTAAAATACCGAGTCATAATTCATGCCTGTTTTTCTAAAAATTCTTTTTTCTACATGTAACCGAAATATTTAATTTTATATAAAAATCAGTTTTTGTTGCGTTTTATATTTCTTTAGTAGCTTACATTCTCAATAGTTCGATATATAATCCCTTTCATTTATTTTTATATATTTTTTTTCTTTGTACTTTTATTGGAAAATAATTAATAACTTCCACAGAAAGCGTATGACTCGAAACAACAATTTTTTTTTTCAAACAACGTTTAACAAATGTATCATAAAAATTTCATTTAAAGGAAAATGGCTAGGTAAATGTAAATTATTGTGTTATAATTAGCGTCTTAAAGACTATGTTTAAATCATCATTATTATTGTAATCATAATTATCATCTTCAACTTTATTATAAGATTTTATTTGCTATTTTATTTATTGTTGTTTTGTGTGTACGTGTAAAATTGCGCACCCATGTCTGCTGTAAAAGTTTCATAAAGCTGTTATTATTTTGATGTAATTTATTTGATGTATTTTCGTGCAAATTGAATAATAATTCATTATAATTTCAAAAACCTTATTTTGCATTTTAACATCTTACTAGCATAGCACCTTACATGTTTACATTTTGTCAATTTTCCGTTTTAGATGTATACATTTCCTCATTTTCCGTTTTCACGCCACAGGTGATAAATTGTCAAATATTTACTGTAACTCGTACAATTATATACAGGGTGCCCGGTCTCAAAGGTGTCCAATGGCTAATTCCTAAACCGTTAGTCATAGACATATAGTTCCAATTACAAAAATGCTTTAAATCAGGTAAAGAAGTATTTTAAAAACGATTTCGGTCAATAAAAACATTTCTTAAAAAATTACGAAATTTAAATTTTTATACGTTCCCCCGGTCCTATAAGTTATATTTAGTAAAATTTTTCTATTACACTGACAAGTAAGACAAAAAAAGTCCCATTCATATAACATTAAAATTGAGCGAGTTATGAAACTTTAAAAATGCATGACTTATGCCACTTTTCTGCTCTGAAAAAAAAAAAAATGAGTTCGGCTTGGCATTGAGGGATCACATACCAAGTGCTTAAAGTATTCGAAGATCTTATTTCATGTGTATCTGCGCTTTGAAAAAAATCTTAGAAGTATTACGATTAAGTTAACATTTATTAAGTTTCAGATTGGATAAAATAACATATGTTTTATTTTGTCAGGATCTGAGACTGTTTCTTTTATGATTTCTTTTAACAAAAATTATGTTATTTTTATAAGTTTTTATGTTACTTCAACGATCGTATGTATGTTTTCCCAGTTAAAAATTTTTATTCGAACTTTAACTCACTTTTAAATATCCGATCGAGATTACATTTTACATACTGGCGCAAATCATATAACAATCTAATATTATTATGATTTTCGGTGTTTACCATTTATACTTATTTTACAGGATAACACAAAAAATTTCGGATATATTACCGCCAAGAAGTTTAAGAAAAAGTTTTAGATTAGGTAATACAAGACTACGATTATTGGTTTTTTTAACTTTTATGTATTTTTTTGCACTGAATCCGAAAATTACGTTAATTTTTAACCATCGTGTCAGGATATTTCACAAATCATAAATTGCCAAATTTAAAGAATAAAAAATCGGATACTATAAAGTAGAGGAGATGATTGTGTTTTTCAACTTTTGATAATTGATTTTTACGTACTTTTTAGCACTGAATCTGAAAATGACCTTCATTTTTAACCATCACGTTACAATTTTTTTTTTTTTGGAAATCGTAAATGCGTAAGTTAAAATATAGCGAAAATCTCATACTGTAGAACATATATAAAACTTTTTTTGTTTTATTTTATTTTATTCAATAATTAATTCGATATTTTTGCTTATCCTGGGATTCTTACAGCTAAATAGCTGAGTGGTCCGATGAGATGAGGGAGGAGATTTAATTTTAACTTTAAACTTTTTAACTTTGAAATTTGCGAAAATCCTGATGTGGTGGTTAAAAATTAAGGCCAATTTCAGATTCAGCGGTACATAATACATAAGAATCAATTATCAAAAGCTAAAAAACATGACATAACCCAGTTTTTTTCAGGCTAGTGTAATCTAATAATAATTTAAAATACGTATCATTTTGTAATAAATTAAGTCTTAATTTAGCATCATTTTATTTAACAAAAATGTTTTTTCTTTCTTCTTAAATGTTTATTACAAATTGCATATTTTGCATTAATATGTCCGAGTGATTAAAGATTTCAAATTTATACTGCAATGTTAATTTTACTCTCAACCATTTTTTGATATATCTGACGAAAATATATTTCGACTAAATTTGTGAATGACCCCCAATTTGCAGCAAAAAATATGCTCCAACTTTAAACAACTATTACTCGGTCAATTTTAATCGTAGAATAACGGGACTTTTTGTGTATTACTTGTCAGTGTAAAAGGAAAATTTTACTAAATATAACTTATAGGACTGGGGGACCGTATAAAAATTTAAATTTCGTAATTTTTTAAGAAATGTTTTTATTGACTCAAATCGCTTTTAAAATATTTCTTTACCTGATTTTAAACATTTTTGTAATTGGAACTATATGTCTATGACTAACGGTTTAGGAATTAGCCATTGGACACCTTTGAGACCGGACACCCTGTATATCTTGAAACAACAATGGATTCAATTATACACCGATAAAAGCTCAACAAATATGCCAAATGGCCATGAAACTGCAACAGCAAAACATTTTAATGTCTAAAAAGTAGAAAATAAAAAATGAAGAATATACTATTTAAAAGAAAAGTATCCTTCTATCAAATAATAGTTTAATATTTATGATTACGTTGAGAAATCACGTTATAAATCCTAAAAAGATACTTCCCATAATATTTGATTTTTCCCCTGTTGCTCTATCTCTATCTTAAAAAAGAAACAGAGCGGTAATTAAATATTTTTTAATGAATTCACTTGCTTGCACTTTATACCGAGCATTAAAAAGCAGTGATTTCTTCATAATGGAGATGGATGTCCACGTCAAATTAATGTATTGTATCGGAAATGTTTGGGAATAAATCTGAACTGCAATCCAAAAATGATGAATATTGAATTTTTAAAAAAGAGTGTTTTTTAAACCACTCTTTTTACTTTTATACTTATTTATAGACATTTCAATAGCTTATTTAGACTTATTTATGAAATATTTTGATTGTAAAATCCTTATCATTGTTCAATATTTTTGTGTATAAAACATTATTTTTTTATCTACACTTTGAGACTTTCTTAGATCAAGCATGTTTTTTTTCCATTAGTAATCTTCAAGGTTGACTTTCTCGGCAAACCAGGCTATTGTCATCAATATTTCGCCAAACCGTAGTGACCGTAAAATGATTCGAATTTTCTCGAACATATGACCTACACCAATGGTACCCCAAAACGGTAGGAAACAAAAATTAGTCAAAATCATTAGAGACGGTTTTTATATAAAATGTATATACACACTTAGACATAGACATAATATTTCTCCCATATTATAATATATGATAAAACAATGTTATATATCAGCCTGAAGTTTCCAAAATTGTAACTCAGATGACTCTAAGGCTAATGTCAGACGAACGTCTTTCTGCACGCTTTTTTCCCTACATATCATCCCTACACAATGCCGAAAAAAGCGTGCAAAAAGGACGTTCGGCTGACATTAGCCTAAATTTACGGATTTTAAATTTTCTGTCGCCAAAATGACATCGAAAAGAATATTGCGAATTTTATAGTTAGAAGAGCTTTACAAAACAATTCGTAGGTCTATTTTCCCATGCTTATTGATAATTTGTTTGTAATATATTTCAAGATCGTTATATAATCATCAAGATCATTATATAATCATCAAGGTCATTATATAATCATCAAGATCACCAAGATATTATCAAGATCAGCATCGTTATATATATATATATATATATACATATCTATAGAAAAAGTTAAAATGAAGTCAGAATTAGAGAAAAAGGCCTGCCGGGAGGCAAATGCAAGTATATTAGAATCGAATTCTTAGTTATTTTCAAATCAGAACTTTCATAAAGCTATTAAACCTTCTGAAATTAGTAACTGAAATTAAAACTAATTTCCCCCCTAAAAAAATCTGCATTATCCACAATCATACAAAAATTATACCAAAAATATAATTTCTTATGATTTTAACATATTATCATTTCTTGTAACTATATTTTTGCATTAATTAATTACCTTACTTTTCTGTATAGGATAAATTTTTATTTAGATTATTAAGGGGCTCTGCCCTCTTCTAGTTACGCTCTTCAACTCTCGTTCACACATTTTAAATCATACTAATCTGATCTGCTTTAAAAAGATTACGGAAAATTTAATCATAATTATACGACTAGTGGCGATCATTTGTAATCGGGCTTCCATGCATTGCCCTTTGACTGAGAAATTTTCAGAACCACTCAGCTGCTGTTGAGACATCTAAAGACTGTTTTCGTAATTAATTAAATACGATCATTTAAAGATTAGAAAACCAGATTATATAAAATGGTTAAGTAAACAATAGCTCTGCCTCACGTAATTTTATAACTAGGCTATAAGAAAACTGTTTTAAATAAGTCATTTTAATTGTGTAGTTTCAATATGACGTAATTTTCACAAAATTTTTGTTTCTCATTTTATTATTTACATGAAAATACAGTTTTTAGTATTTAAAACCACTATCTCGAAATATAAATCTCTCGTATAAATATATTTCAACATTGAAACTGTTTGCCAATATTGTTATTTCGGCATTTTAAATATGGCGTAATTTTTTTTTATTTATTTAATACTGTTTTTAACACATGATCATTTAATTATTATTTGAAGGTTTTCTTTCTGTTTTTAAAAGTCACGTGTAACATTTTTTAATCTAAAGGAAATGTTATTATTTTGTAATTTTACAATTTGGCAACATATAAAAAGTTACCTTTTAGAAAAATGAAATAAATCTCGATTGAAATAATGAAACTTTAAATAACAGTTGAAATAAAAAGGCCCTCAAAAAATTACTCATATTAAAAAAAAAATAAATAAATAAAAATGCACACTCCGCACTGGAAACTTTTTAAGCATGCTCCTGGAAAATATGTTTATACTGCTATACACCGTTTTTGTTCCGATAAAACTTTCGAAACTGAACTATTTTGACTGATTTCAATATTAAATAGCTCTTTAAATAATTATTAGATTTAAAACTATCAACTCCAGCGTGTTTATCTTCCATTTCTTAAAAAAAAAAAAAAAAAAAAAACTAACGATTTTTGTATTTTTTCTTATGCAATAGTTTTCTTAATATTAGACTAAAAATTTTATTTTATTTTTTAGATTGGAGATATTATTATATAAACAACCGATCCTGAAATATATCTGGAATACAGTAAACAGAAATTGATTTTCAAAACTTACACTATTTAAATAATTTTATGTTTATATGTATTATGTACATATATTGTGTGTTATGATTTCGTTCTAGTAATATAAAAACATTAGATCATCAGCTTCCAAGTAAAAACAATGCAGCCATTCGAAGGACCAGTAAGGCAAAAGATGACAACCATTATGATTTTCACAATAAAGAGTCAGTTTCGACAGAAAACAGTTTATTAATATTCGAAAATATCATATACAAGAATCTTTAAAGAGGTAAGATGTTATAATTCAACAGCAAAGCAAGTTGGCATGGTTTTACTAGACTGAAACAATTTATATATAGCTCTAATTTGACTCAGTGCAAGTAATTTAAATATTAGATCGTATGAATACAAAAATTCGCAATGCGCAGGTTCGTAGCCAATAGCAGGGCCCAAAAGAACTGCCGACCTGCGGACAGAGAAAGGAAGCAAAATGTTCCTAGACAGCCCGCGAATATACCGAAGCGTCATTCGTCAAGAAAAAGAATATTCTGATATCGAATGATTTAATGGTGGGGAAAAAAAGTATTGGCGAGTGTCGAAAACAAATTATAGATATGGAAATGTAAAAAAAAAAAAATATATATATATATATAAGATATGCTTTGTAAATAGAAAATAAGAAATTAAAATGAAATAAATTTCATTAAATTGGATAAAGAATTTAAAATAGATTTAAGATAAGTTAAAAATCTATTTTTCTCTACTTAAGTTTCAATCTAAAGGAGTGCTACTTCTACTTTCAACTTTAATAATTATTGACTGTCCCATTTCAAAACCGCAGGCCTAAAGTACTAAACAGTTTCAAATAAAATGTATATATTTTTAACTTGTAACATCTATTTTATTATTTTAGTCGCTTTTTAAGTAATACAGTGAGCTTTTTTAAATTCATATTTTGTATTTTATGATTGAATCAGTGTGAAATATTGCATTTAGTTTTATGCTTTTATTTAGATCTAAAATTTTTATTTTTATTTTTATCATTTTTCACCTAATTGAAACAAGTAATATAAAAATTTTGGTTTTAAAGTCAATTCCTACTTAGATCATCAAAGAAAAATTTAATATAATCCCTTAAGCTAATACTATTTTTTGTTGCATTAAAATATCTCAATTTGTTGATTTTCTATAAGCAAGTAGGTTTACAATGGAACTCTATGGGAATTTGACGAAATATTAGAGATATCACCAAGTTGACGTTACTTTTGGCGACTCATTTTGGCTACCAAATTTGGCGATACATCGCCATATTGGCGACAAACTTGGCGGTATTTGGCGACAGAACAGGGTCCCCGCCTATGGTAACCCCTTATTGAAAATACTTTCATTAATCTTCAATAACTAATGGCCGCCATTTTGTTTCCCATGCAAAACTAAAATTAATTAATTAAAATTTAATTAATTAATTAATATTTGAAAGAACTGTGTTAACATCACTTGCCATCCAGTACAAGTTTAAAAAAATTATTTCAACTTGATAGGATTAATAAGGAGTATTTTATTAACGATTGAAAATTTGAACAAGATACATAAATATATAAATAAATAAATATATAAACAAATATAGGGAGAGTGTGAACTAATAGTAGGAATTGAAAAATATATAAAAATTATATAGAAGTAGAGGGAAAACAAACATTAACTTGATTCTAATAGCTGTAAATTACTTTCAATTCCTTAATGACCAACAATTCAACAATTTGAGCCAGATGTTTCAAAATTGCTTTCATGAAAGATACGGAATGCTTTTATTTTATAACTTACAAAATGAAATACGGCACAGGAAATTGAATTTATCTTAGCACCAATAAAATATAGTAAAAAAGAATCTAACTAATCTAAAATCTTGTAATTAGAAAGGGCTTTACTAAGTTTTAATGACAGTTTAGAAAACTTCAGCTGATGATAATTAGGAAACACACGCTTTAGCTGATAATAAGAGTAAATGCGTAACAATTGCGAAATGATTTAACGTAATTAAACGATAGTTACAAGAGATTACTTTTATAAGCTGCTATCATTGCTACAATAATTAAAAAAGTGATATCAAAGAGATGTACAATCTCTATATTTCAGCATTTAGACTATATATGTAATTTAATTATAAAATAAAAAATAATAAAACTATTTCTTATGTTTTCGTATGTATACTATATATGTAATTTAATTATACAATGAAAAAACAATAAAAATATATTTAGTATTCTTAGTTTTTTTATTTATGCTTATATTAAATCTGGCAAAAACGTTATCTAAATACCTGTTCTATCAAAATTATGTGAATGATTTTTCAATTGCTTTACAAAAAATATCATTATTTTATTTGCTTGTCTAATTTTATACATTACATAAAGAAATAAATATTTTATATAACTACATATTTTATACAATAGAAAAATATTGCACAGTGCTATTTCCAATTTTGCAATCAGTATTATTTTATGATAATTTGGTTTATTTAATATGCTATTAATATCGGGAAAAGTTTTATTTAAAGTTTAAATATACATTTATACATCTATTAATTTTCTGTGGATTACATAATTCAAAGTGCACGGAAAACGATGGATATATAATTAGTTTTTTTTAATTAGTTTTTATGAATATTTAAACAAATATAATCTCTGTAGTATTTTTTATAGAGATCTGCATGAAACAATTCGGATAAATTAACGACTTATAGACTCTTTTTGTTTAAAGTTAATTTAAATGATGTTATTAGCCCCTGATATGCTATTTCTTTCAGGCAGCAATTAACGTGTCGTCCCTAAAAAAATAACGTTACAAAGCTAGCCGTAAATCGAAGCAGATATATCATTGTGGGGTTAAATACCGATAATCTGCACAGAAAAATTTTAAACTTCTAAGAATCGCACATTTTCAATTTTTACACCTTCGTATATGGAAAAAAGTACTTTTAACTGCAATTTGTTCTAAAGCTGCATATCAGTTTATTTTTGAGATATTAATTTTTTTTTGTAGTTTTTAATGTCATTTCTGTAATGATGGCAACTGAATTATTCCATTTCTGTAGAGAGTAAAAGGAAAACAGCTGGAAAAAGGTAGCTTACTGTACCTTTTTGTTGCCATTTTCTCAAAACAATTGAAAAAAAAAATATTGAAATACGTGCTATGCCAAGAATATTGTCTGCTATAAAAATGTATTTTAAAGAATATTTGTGTGACTTATTTCCTCTTATTTAAATAAAATGACGTCATATGCATATTTTTCTATAGATGTGGTTTAAGAATGGTTCGTAAATGTGAAATTCTTCAGCGGATTCAAATGACGTAATTTTATCTAAAATGAAAACGAGTATTTTAAGTCTTAAAACTGAAATATGATTTGTACTATCTATATTTATATATGTATATATTTTTTTTTTCATTGGGGGCGACACTAAATTCTGAAAAGGCAGAATTCCTGTTTTCTAGTATTCATCTCAGTAAATTTTTATGTTATTGCTTGAAAAGTATCTGCGAGTTGGCTATTCCAGTCTGTCTGTCTGTATTTGTAGCCTTCCGACTACCCAGAAGAACATATTGGAAATATATATATATATATATACGAAAACGATTTTTGTGCATTTGTTCATCCTGTACAAAATAATTGATTATAATAAAATAAGTATAACATTCATTTCATGACTGCAATACGTCTCCCTGTTCCCCTTCTTCGCCTTCTTCTTCTTAAGAAAAAAAAAAGTTACAATATGTTAATTTCGCGTAAGTCCATCTTGATTTACGCTTTGTAGAAAGAAATCACAAACTAATGTTATATTAGGTTGTACTCAGTTTGGACGGAAAAGTTCTCCCTCTCCTTCAAGTACGGTTATTCCCTTTTCATCCCCAGTCGTTTGTGGTTAATAACAAAAGGATGGGATGATTCAACAATGGAAATAGGCGGAGATGGATTTAAACGAAAGACCTTCGTCCTACAGAATGATACTTCAGTACACTTGAAATGCAGTTGTTACGGCGTAAATAACCTCAAGTTTATTTGTTTATAATTTAACTCTGTTTATCTTTCATGTTGTAAAGCATAATTATAAAAGTGATTTCTTTTGACAGAAAGAATCTAATCTGTTTATCTAAATTGTTTATAATCCTGAATCAATATTTATGAGTAACATTATGATTTCAAGGTCATGTAATATAGATTTATTTACTTTATAATAATTTTGAATTGATGGTGATTTATTAGTTTTATAATTACTTGGATGTCATTTAAATGAATATTATAGCTATTTAGAAGATTTATAACTGCATATTGTAATTTTTATTTTGATGTTTATTTTATATAATATGTATCATTTTTAAAATGGTCAGTCTTGACTCTGTAATCAAGCAGAGAACATGTAACATGTCCTGACTCTGTAATCAGAGATGCCAATTGTTAAATCATGGCTCTGTTTAATACAGAGTGTATAGTGGAAGTCCTGACTCTGCAACCAAGCAGAGAACACATTTTTTTTTGTATTGGCTCTGTTAAATACGGAGAATTACTATTATGGAACAATTATTAACTTCTAATGATGAATAGAATTTACATACTATTTCAGTTTTATTTAATAAACTATTTATTCTAATTGCTCTCCCATCTCACTTGGATTTTGAAAATTTATTTGTCAGACGAATTTCGGCGCCAACATTTATTTTTGGTGCCGAAACCCGGGAAACATTTTTTTGAAAGAATAGTGAGCAGTTTGTCAAAGTGATTTGTGATTAACAACTGTGATTTATTTTTCAACATGTGATTAGTGTGTGATTTATCTTTCAACCTGCGATTAGTGTGGAATTATTATTGTGCCATTTGGATTACGACATGCCATCTACATTACCTGGAATTAACAGGTAAGAAAATATTTTTTTCATTTTCTATGAATGGTTAATGTTTTAAAATAAGAATTATTCTTTATTTAAAATGGAAAATCTTGAAAAGCTGAAAGCAAAACGTTCTGTTGAACGAACGAGTTTCACGAAATTAATTACAAAATTAGAAACATTATTAAATGATGACATTGATAATACGAAAACCGATGAATTATTAGAGCTTCAAGAAATATTTCTCTTAAAAGAAACGGCTTTCCAAAGTTTGAATTGTGATATTGAAGCTCAAATATCCGACTTAAAAGAATATGAAAAGGACATTGCTAATAGTGAAAAGTACACTGACCAATTGATCAGTGCTAAATTTAAAATTAAAAATAGATTAAGAAAATGTAAAAAGGATAATGTTTCTATGATAGCAACTAGTCATGTAAATTCATTGAATGGTTCTGCTAGTGGAACAGAAACGAGTTCTGCCATGAAATTGCCTAAATTAAATGTTCCAAAATTTTCTGGTGAAATCGAAGAATGGGTCGAATTTTTTAACTGTTTTGAAACATCGATACACCAGAATAAATCACTATCTAAGATAGAAAAATTCGCTTATCTAAAATCCTTGTTATGTAATCGGGCCTATAATGTGGTAGAAGGGTTTCCTTTGACAGAACAAAATTATGATACTTGTATTGATTTATTAAAGGACCGTTTTGGTAAGGTTGATGTTATTATTAATAAACACATGACTAATTTATTAAATATGGAACCAGTTAAAAATTGTTCAAATTTAAATGCATTAAGAAGATTGCATGACATGTGCGAAGTTAATATTAGAAGTTTAAGAAATTTGGGGGTAACTTCCAGTTCTTATGGACAATTGCTAAATCCTATTTTGCTAAAGCTATTGCCTCATGAATTAGTGATTGAATATCATAGAAAACGTGATACTAGCAAAGAGTCAGATGTAACCGATCTAATTGCCTTTCTGAAATGTGAAATAGAATGTAGAGAAAAGGCTTTGTTAATGACAAGTTCTAAAAATGATGCATCCTCTTCTTTTGTACATAAAAATAAAACTGAATTTCGTGAAAAGAAAACATCAAATAAATATCAACATGCTAATACCTTAAATGCCAATATTAAAGTTTTTTGTGTATTTTGCAAAGGTAATGATCATTTATCTTCCGAGTGTAAAAATTTAGCTGATGATAAGAAAAGATTAATGTTACGTAAGGAGGGTAGATGTTACAAATGCTTTTTGAAATCGCATTTATCTTCGCAATGCCGCATAAAATTAAAGCCATGTCTAAATTGTAAAAGCACTGAACATAACAAATTATTTTGCTTTAAGAAAAGTTTGAAACCAGAAATTAATGAAAATCAAAATCAAACTGTTGTATCTAATTCTCATTGTAATTTTAGAAATTCTAAGCATGCTGTTTTATTGCAAACATGTTGTGTAACTGCTCAAGGTAATTCTAAATCAAAGGTAGTTCGATTATTACTTGATTCTGCAAGCGAAAAAAGCTTCATAACAAAAGCATTAGCTCGTGAATTAAATTTGCCTGTTTTAAGAAAAGAACATTTAACTGTATTCGCTTTTGGCATGGATCAAGGTCGCGAAGAAGAATATGATGTTTTTAAAATTAAATTGCGAAGTAAAATGAATTATCATCGTTTTATAGATGTTGAGGTGCTAGCTACCGATTTGATAAGTGCAACAACATTGAAGGTTCCCAATTCTGACCCTCTAGTTATAAAATACATTGAAAGTAAAAGATGGAGGTTAGCCGACCCTACGCCCGAGGAATCCGAAGTACAAATTTTACTTGGAGCTGATTATTTCTGGAATGTTCAGAGAGGTGTCGTTGAAGAAATTAATGACCATTTATATGTAGCTAATACACTTTTTGGGTACACAATAGTGGGAAAAATAAACTCTAAAGGTAACGAAACAGTTAATGCTCATCTTGTATCTGTTAATGAAATAGAAAATTTTGATTTGCAAAAGTTTTGGAAACTAGAGTCTTTGGGTATTTGTGATAGTAAAAATGAATTATTTTCACAAAAGGATTTAGATGCTCTTGATTTATTTAATGATAATTTAAATTTTGTAAATGGAAGATATGAAACTAAACTTTTGTGGAAAGTAAATAAAAATGAATTGGAATCCAATTTTGATGTAGCTAAACATAGACTTTGGGGATTAAAATCAAAATTGTGCAAAAATGAATGGTTACTTAAGGAATATGAGAAAATATTAAATGAACAATGTGGTTTGGGTATAATTGAAGAATGTGAGTTTAATAAAGATGAAATAAACACGTATTACATGCCTCACAGACCAGTAATAAGGGAAGATAAATCGACAACTAAAGTAAGAATTGTTTTTGATGCGTCATCCAAAGATAAGGGGGCAAAATCGTTAAACGAGTGCTTATTTCCTGGGCCCAATCTAAATCCTAACATATTGGACATTATTTTAAAATTCCGTCTCCACAAAATTGCTTTCTTGGCCGATATAGAAAAGGCATTCTTGCAAATCCAGATACAACAAGAAGATAGAAATTTTTTGAGGTTCCTGTGGTTTGACAATATCACTAGTAACAATCCCATTTTGAAGGTTTTTCGCATGACCCGTGTAACTTTTGGTGTAACAACTTCACCCTTTTTCCTTTCTGCAACCATCAAACATCACATTGAGGGGTATAAAGATTTGTTTGGAAAAATAGTTAATATGCTGGATACTTCCTTATACGTTGATGACCTGTTTCATGGAGCTGATTCAGTAAATGAAGCTTTTGTTTTATCAAACGGTGCAGAGAAGATATTGAGTGAGGCCAATATGAAACTCGGAAAATTTAAAACCAATTCTTCCGATTTAAAATTTTTATGGAAGGAACATGGAATAAACTTTGAGGAAGACACTCTTGAACAAAATCTTTCGAAGGTATTAGGAATTATATGGATAACAGAAAGTGACACCTTGAAAATAGACATACAACCACTTTTGGTAGAATTTGACCATAAAATTATTACCAAACGTATTGTTTTACAAACTGTGGCAAAAATTTATGATCCTATTGGACTCATTTCCCCTTTCGTGATAAGAATTAAATTTTTAATGCAAGAACTCTGGGAACATGGAATTGACTGGGATTCTACATTACCAGATTCTTTAAGTGGAAAATTCAGAAAATGGCATAATGAAATAAAAGACTTGGTAAATTTTGAAATTCTTAGAAAATATTTTGTAACTATCCCAAAATTAAATCCTGAAACCGCTCAACTTTTCATATTTTCTGATGCTAGTTTAAAGGGGTATGGGTCAGTGGCTTATTTACGTGATTCTTCTTCTTGTGAAACTTCATTTGTAATAGCAAAGTCGAGAGTAGCGCCTCTCAAGAAAATTACATTGCCGCGCATCGAACTTCTTGGAGCACTTACGGCTGCAAGATTAGCGAATTATTTAAAGGAAATATTTAAAATTGTGAATGAAAATATATTTTGTCTAAGTGACTCCCAAATTACCTTGCACTGGATTAAAGGAAGTGCTAACAACTGGAAGCCCTTTGTGGCAAACCGCGTACGCGAAATTCAGGAACTTGTTGCTCCTGTACAATGGAAATTTTGTAAAGGAAAGGAAAATCCTGCAGATGTTCTCTCTCGTGGTTGCTCTGCATCTGAATTGATTAATAACGAGGTATGGTTACATGGTCCTAGCTGGCTGAAGGAAGAATCGTTACCAGTATTTCCCCCTGAAACTCAACCTAATCTACCTGATGAAGAGGTCTTGCAAGAACAACGTAAAACGCTTGTTTGCTCCATATCCCAAAATATTCCAGAATTTGAGCTTTTATTTAAATTTTCATCCTGGTCTAAATTAAAACGAATTACGGCTTGGTGCCTCAGATTCATCAAAAATAGTACATGCCCATCTGAACGAGTCTATGGTTTTTTGACTGTTCCAGAACTTGAAAGGGCAACAAATGCTATTGTGAAATTAATTCAAAACCATGAATTCGGAGACGAACTGAAAATTCTAAAATCCAGAAAGATCCTAAATTCTAAAAGCAAACTCCTTCCTTTACATCCATTTCTTGACGAAAATGATATTCTTCGTGTTGGAGGTAGGCTAAAAAATGCAAACTTGTCTGAATATCAAAAACATCAAATCATTCTCCCTAAAAGGCATCATGTTACAGACTTGATAATAAAGTATTTTCATGAGAAACATCTTCATAGCGGGACTCAATTGACAATTTCAGCAATTCGACAAAAATTTTGGATAATTAATGCTAAAGAAGCTGTGAAAAGAGAAATAAGGAAATGTATGAAATGTTTCCGAAATTCATCACACCTTTCATCTCAGTTGATGGGAAATCTGCCATCAGCACGCGTGACACAAGCTCGAGTATTTTCAAGAGTAGGAGTCGACTTAGCCGGCCCCTTTTTGATCAAACCTCGTAAGGGACGTGGTGTGAAACCCTTTAAACATTATGTTTGTCTGTATGTTTGTTTCGTAACAAAAGCTATCCATCTTGAGTTAGTCACTGATCTTACAACTGAAACCTTTCTAGCCTCATTGAAAAGATTCGTGGCTCGACGTGGAAAACCTCTAGAAATATTTTCCGACAGAGGTACAAATTTTGTAGGGGCAGACCGCGAAATAAAGAGAATGATGTCTCTAATTGCTTCTGATGAAAAATTGCACAAGTATCTTACTGACGAAATGATAGTATGGAAATTCAGCCCACCTTCCGCCCCTCACTTTGGAGGCCTTTGGGAAGCGGGAATAAAACAAATGAAAAATCATTTGAAGAGAACAATTGGTGATCAGATTTTAACTTATGAAGAATTTTTGACCTTAATTGCACAAATTGAGTCATGCTTAAATTCAAGACCGCTTGTCGCGGAGTCTTCTGATCCAAATGACTTTACGGCTCTGACGCCAGGACATTTTATTATAGGAGCACCCTTGACCTCCTTACCTGAGCCTGATATCTCCTCTACCTATGTAACTCCTTTGGAACGTTGGAAATTGCTACAAAAGATTTTCCAAAGTTTTTGGAAAAGGTGGTCGTCAGACTATCTCTCACAATTGCAGCAACGTACAAAGTGGTTTAGAAGCAACCCGAACTTAAAAATCAATGACTTGGTGTTGATAAAGGAAGAAAACCAGCCCCCATTAAGGTGGAAATTGGGCAGAATAATTGAACTATGTCCTGGGGATGATAATATTGTTCGTGTTGTCAAATTAAAGACTTCTACTGGTGAACTGAAACGCCCTATCACAAAATTGTCTCCTCTACCGATGGACATTTAATATAATAGAATTTTACTTTATTTTAACTAACTTTATTATTATTTTTTTTTTTTTTTCTATGTCTAATTTTTGTAACTTTCTGAACTATTTTGTATATTAATGTCTTTTTCTATTTTTAGTTGTTCCAGAAACTGTTTTTTATAGAAGTAGTAGGATTTAATTGCATTTCATTTTAGTTATACTTAACATTTAAGGTAATATTTTAAATTTGTATTTAATATTTGATTATTTAGTATGTGATAGTGGAAATTTGGTAAGTTATAATTGTTCGATGAACTCCGTCCATGGAGGCGGAGGATGTTACGGCGTAAATAACCTCAAATTTATTTGTTTATAATTTAACTCTGTTTATCTTTCATGTTGTAAAGCATAATTATAAAAGTGATTTCTTTTGACAGAAAGAATCTAATCTGTTTATCTAAATTGTTTATAATCCTGAATCAATATTTATGAGTAACATTATGATTTCAAGGTCATGTAATATAGATTTATTTACTTTATAATAATTTTGAATTGATGGTGATTTATTAGTTTTATAATTACTTGGATGTCATTTAAATGAATATTATAGCTATTTAGAAGATTTATAACTGCATATTGTAATTTTTATTTTGATGTTTATTTTATATAATATGTATCATTTTTAAAATGGTCAGTCTTGACTCTGTAATCAAGCAGAGAACATGTAACATGTCCTGACTCTGTAATCAGAGATGCCAATTGTTAAATCATGGCTCTGTTTAATACAGAGTGTATAGTGGAAGTCCTGACTCTGCAACCAAGCAGAGAACACATTTTTTTTTGTATTGGCTCTGTTAAATACGGAGAATTACTATTATGGAACAATTATTAACTTCTAATGATGAATAGAATTTACATACTATTTCAGTTTTATTTAATAAACTATTTATTCTAATTGCTCTCCCATCTCACTTGGATTTTGAAAATTTATTTGTCAGACGAATTTCGGCGCCAACAGCAGTTAAAAATGAAATGCACGGCCTCCCCACAACAAGCATACCGACAGTTGAAGCTTACGTCTATTTGGACTTTCAGACTGTTTTTTTTTTTTTTTTTTTTTTTTACTGGAATCATTTGTCAAGCCTTGTCTTATCACAATTCCATCTAACAGTTCCTTTATAGACTTTTTTTATTCGTCGAGACTAACAGGTGACACACCGTTTTTGCATTTTTTTTTTTTTTTTCGGCCTTCAAAGATAAACTTTCAAAAAGTGATCAGAAAAAAAAAAAAATGTATGTGCGTTAAATTTTTTTTTCAGAAACTGGTATTATTACAATATTTTTTTTATTAAAATATCTGTAATATTTTGCGATAAGATCTAATAAATTAAAAGGAATAGTTATTGGTTTGCAACTAGGGAATGGCATATTATTATTTTTTTATTCTTTATTGATATTACATCGGAAGTATTTCCTATAATGCAATTTTAATACAATGTTAGGTCCAATAAAACCAATACAATAAATATTGGTGTACTATTAATGGTAGGATATATTTTTAGTGTTGACTCTGGAGCAAAAGGGACGCCGGGCGAGAATTTTATTTTAAAAAAAGTACATATTGCTCTGAAAAAGGCACCATTGTGTCCTGTTCAAAAAATACTTTGAACTGGTTTTTTTTTAATACTCTGATATCAATAAAATTTTGTAATGTTTTTTCGAACGATTGGCGAATTTTTAGATGTATTTTCATACACAATCGACGAATTTTGTGATACTTTTACGTATACTATCGACGCATTTCGAGATTTTTTTTTCACACAGTTGGCGACACGGCGCGTTACCGGATTTGTCCCAGCAACTTACTGCAAAAGTCGCAGGGCCTTTTTTTTCATCCAACCGCTGGATCTTTTCTTCAATTTTCACGATATTTACCTGTGACCGAATGACTAAATTTACATCCCCCTTTCCCCCGCAACTGACTGACAAATTTCCCCGTGACCATTTACATTGGACAAAAATTTTGAACTTTTAATCTGCCACAAACCGAAATTTGTTCCTTCTTATTTAGATTTTTGCGATAATTCCGAATCTACCGGGTGTCCCAAAAAGGACTGACTGATTTTAAAATTCAATAACTTGCAAACGGTGACAGATATTTAAAAAATTCTTGCAGGAGGTTTATGCATAAGGTCAAAAGTTTTATTACAGTGATTTTTGATTTTAGTTCGAATTACAAACAATAGATGGCGCTGTAAGCAATAGTCGCTAAATACAGGCTCGATTTTTGGTCTTTTTTCTTGTTCTATGCGGAAAAAGGAGATGGAAATGTATTATCCGGGTCACGAAGTACCAAAAATCGAGCCTGAATTGAGCGTCTATCGATCGCAGCGCCATCTATTGTTTGTAATTCGAACTAAAACTGAAAATCACTGTAAAAAAACTTTTGACCTTATGCATAACCCTCCTGCAAGAATTTTTTAAATATCGGTCACCGTTTACAAGTTATTGAATTTTAAAATCAGTCAGTCCTTTTTGGGACACCCGGTAGTTTTAGTTATCTACTCTATTTTGAGATATTTACATATTTCAATTTATTGAAAGAAATTTAAAGAAATTTTGTACAATAATATGCAATTTAAGGCCTAAATCTTTATCAGACTGGAGTTTTTTTTTTGTTTGTTTGTTTGTTTTACGTTATGATTACTGCCCAGTTTACTTTACAAAAATGTTGTTGCAGAGATTAAACTGACATGTGACCCTGAAATATTGCGTCTAATTTGCATATTTTTCATGTTTTTCTTGGTGTCCAAATATTTCTGCCTCATGAATACGCTAATATGTTTCTAAACCAGGTTTTTGCGATTATTCCAAATCTGCTATTCTCTTCTATTACGGCTAGGTTTTAAAAGAAGTTAAATTTTATTTTTTGATTTAAAAAAGCCGGAAAACTATTTTATGCTACTTTGTGACATACTTCAGGTACTTAGTATAAATTCTACTACTTTTTTCAACTATTTTTCGATAAGACTCATTAGTGATAGCGTCCCTGATAGGTACCTGACACTGTTCAGTCTTTTGACAGTGAAGTATACTTCCTTAAAAAGTATTTTTTATCAAACATCTGCCAATGCCATACAAAAGTAGAAATTTATTTTACTAAAAAACTAAACTTTATAATAAAGAAACGGATTGCAGATTTTAAATTAGCATAAAAATGTACTCTAGAAAAACATTACGACAATTCTGTGGCCGCTACTTGAAAGTTGAAAATAATGTAGGGTAATTCTGGGATTTATGCCGCATATTTTTTTGAATTTGTGTATAAAGTCGTATGGTGGACATAAAATAAAAAAAATCATGCTGTGTTATTTAATGTTAAATATACAACGCGTGTACTGCGACAAAAAAATTCAAAACAAATTATTAGTATATTTTAACAATTTTTTCTAAAACATTACACTGCGGCGCGTCACCCGTACATTCAGGCTGAGACGCCGCGCACTTGGACGGTAGTTATTCCGCGCTTGTAATAAGAACAGAATGAAGTTGTAAATAAAAATATTAAGAAAATATTCATATCTGGACTATAATTATGGAAGTAATAACAAAATGAAACTAAATGAGTACAATGAAACGTATTAGTAGATTCAAATTAATAATTGTCGCCTAATTTCACTATTAAAATTATCGACTTATTTTTTTACATTAAATTTTAATTGTTATTTCAGCAACAACGTAACATCAATGTACATAGAAAGGGAAAAGGAAAAAAGTAAAATTGTGTTTACATAATTTATTTGTTAACCCTTTCGGGACCGGTGGCTTTTACAAATTATATTCGGTTAGTACCACTTTTTTAAAAGAAGTTACCTGTACTTTAATAATCATGAAAATGCTCTAATTAAACAAAGCAAATATTAATTTTCTTTTTTACTGGTGCCCGAAATAAATTTTGTAAGTGCTTTATGAAGGTGCTTATATGCAGCTATGGTCCCGAATTGGTTAAGAGATCGACTTCAATCTACAGAAAATGTGTCGAAAAAGTACAGTCTTTATGTAACTACATTTAAACACATGATGCAACGAAGCCAATTACACTTCCTCTTTTTTGGAGTAGTTTGCACAGAACGTCTGCGTTACGCGTAATCTAATTCTTCATTATTATCATCTTGAATTGCATTTTTCTTGCCCTTCTTACATTTTATATTCCCATTTTTCTCCTTTGGTTTTAGTAAACTTGATGACATGCCTAACATGGTTAGTCTGTGCAAAAATAAATGGAAAAGTTAATAGCACTTAATCATCTCGTACAAAACAAACTGCGGCATGTATACCGGAATAGCACTGCGGCATGTATCCCATTTTGCATGGTGCAGACGTCAGCCATCACAGTTACCTGCCATCGCTAAAGGGAATGGCGTAATCATACACACAGTACTCTATACAAACGCTACACTTACTTTTGACTTCGAAATCATGCATGCATTTAGTAATTAGTGTATAAAAAGTATTTAAACATAACGTGTTTAAAAGTTTGGACAGTGAAATCATGCACTTACGTCAAATTAAGGATTGTACTTCTACAAGTAAACATCAAAATTTGATTCACACTATACACTGGTTAAAATAATCTCATTGCGCACCTATACTGTGCGTTTGACGACCATCCATCGGTAATTACAAGAAATTGAAGAGGTGCGGCATCTATCCCGTATGCGGCGACTCTCCCGGAGTTACCCTACACAATAAAATGTTGAAAGTATACCATTGAACAATCTGCAATTTAGGCTTAATAACTCACAGATAAATCTTAAGAATATGCAGACTGCGTTATTTATGTGCAGCAAATGGTGAAGTAGTCATTATTCAGAAAAGAGAATTCAATCTCACATTTATTGTACCTAAAAGTTGCATAAAATGGCACAAAAAGGTTAAATTTGCATAAACATAAATATGCAAATTTCTCAAAAATCTGGACAAACTAGAGAAAAATTGAAATCATTTTCGGAATTAGTCGAAGAAACTGATCTAGTATAAACTAATTTCAGTTTTGTGTCAGAACCATTGTTGTCCAGTGTTATCAAATTGCGCACGTTTTTCGCAATCGATTGGCAAATCTTGCAGTTTGCTCTTGCGACTGATTGACAAAATTCACGATGTTTTCACGTCCAGTTGAAACATTTAGTGAATTTTCTGCGATGGATGGCGAATTTTGAGATGTTTTTCTGGCAATTAATCAACGAATTTCGCATTTTTTTCCTTATGGGTGATCACCATTTTTTTTTTCTTTTACCCCGCGACCAATCAACAAAATTCACATCCCCCCTCCTTCTCGGAAAATCGATGAATTTTGCTTTTGCTTTTTTTTTTTTTCCAAGGCCAATTGATGTAATTCACAATTTTTTTCTTACGGCATATAAGACGTATCTTTCAAGGAAATTAACCGAAAACCCCGTGTAAAACAACAGTAAAGGACCACCATTCGCATAAAGTAGTCAAAAGGTACTGTCCGCCAGGCAATGCGCTCAGCTCAATTGGCCTAAAATCAATACTAATTTTTATTAGTTATTTATTTATTTATATTTGATCGAAATTATTTCCAATGAATGCATTGTTATCACAATATTGCACGTAATAAAACAAATGTAACAGATATTGGTTTGCAACTAGGGTTATGTCATCCGTTATAATTTCTTTCATTTTATTGATATTTCATCGGAAGTGTTTCCAAGAAATGCTATATTAGTACAAGGCTTGATCCAATAAAACGAATATAATAAATATTAGTTTGCACTAGAGTTATGGCATATATATATATATATATATATATATATTATTTATTTTAATGGTATTTCATCGGAAGCATTTGCGATGAATGCAATATTAGCACATTATAATATCCAATAAAACCAATATAAAAAGTATTGGTTTAATAATAAGGTTATGTCATATTTTTATTATTTTTTTCTGGGATTTTATTTAATTTATCTACGCGAAAAAAAAAAAAAAAATAAATTGACTTCAATACTAATGCATGTATAAAATTTCTAATACATGAAGGTAAAAACAGTCTTAAAAACTAACTTTCATTTCAAAATTACGTATAATTAGTTTTCTTTTCGTAACGGATGGTATTCGGATAATTAAAGCCAGATGCTTTGGTATTGCATTTTCTAATGAAATATGTCGTCGCTTTTCCACAACAAATAATAAGATGCAGTACACCAAAGCAAATATAGATTTCGAAAGTAACAAACTGGGTTAAAAAGGAATCTAATTAAGCTGAAATGATGCAATACGAACTACTTTGATTAGGTTTTAATGATATGTTCCAGTGTTATAGATGTGATGATTACAGAATCAGTTGTTTTGAGAAAACAATTTTAACATTCTTGAGGATATTTATTGATTTTTCATTCACTGAATAAGACATAACTTTATGAATTTTGAATCAAATATAAGTACATATTTTTGACTCAAAAGAAAATGCGTAGTTTATGCGGTTATTTTGTCATATTTCTACACATTTATCTTTCTATAAATAATCATATAAAAAATAAAAGTCGAGTTTTCTTTTTGCGACAATCGGTTATTTATTACAGACAACACTCAAACTTTTTCTGATGAAATATATAAACGTTGCATATATTTAACTTATTTCTAACAACCTAATATACTTATATGCTAGATAATAATTTAAAAAAATATTATTCCTTTAAGTTTGGTTTATTATAAAACTAAAAAATATATACAAAATAAATATTATACTTTGAAATTTGAACTTCATATAAATAACACGAAAAAAAATGCTGATTATGTAAAGCGTAATTTAAAAGTGAAAAATGGTTGCATAATTATTGCATAATAATTTATAATTTTACTATAAATCATTCAAATATGAATTTTTTATGGAAACTTTAGTTCAAAGCGTAATTATAATAATGCGTCATATAATGAAAACTTGATACATATTTCTCTTTTCATAAGAAGATTATTTAATCGTAAATATATTATCGGTTCAAATAAAAAATATTACATAAAATGTTTTTAATTCTTTAATTTGCATTTAGAATTTTTTTTAATATTTCTGATTAATACTAATCATAAAACTTTTTAATTGCATATATTATTTACCGTCACAGTATGTAAAATTCGCGATTTGGTGCTAGTAATCAACATTTTATATCAATTTCCCCAGAATCTTTTGAATTTATGAAAATGGAATTCTTAAACATGAAAGATAAATCCGTTAAATGGTACTATAATTTTTTAAAAATGACCTGAATACTCTAAACGTTGTTTAATTTGTTACGCAAAATGTACAAACAAACGAGAAATGAAGAAATACGAAGATGGATAAAAGAAAAGGGTTACACGGGCAACAAAAATTTATTTATTAATAATAGACAGAAAATGAAAGAGAGAATTAAGTGGCATACTTGCTGATCACTTTTCCACAAAAACACAAAATCTGTTTAGGCATTTATCTGTACGAACACGCTCAGAAATACTTTCTCCAATTCAAGGAAAGTATACTGGCAGCACTGCTGCCAGGATTTCGCCGTTAATTGACGAATATCCGCCAATCCAAGAAATTCTGGAAAAAATAAATTTGCCGACGTTGGAATCGAACCAGCCATCTCAGCGTTACGAGACGTGTACGCTAACGACCGCGTTACAGTTGGACAGAAGTGAAACGCTTTGAAGTAAATATGTTTGCTTCATATGGTCATGGTTTGATTAATTTCTTTAAAAAGCTTTGAATTTTGAAGTTAATTTCGGGAAGAATTCGTCGAGATTGTGGCTAGGGTTTTAACACATTACTATTAACTACTTTAGTATTACAATAGAATACAAATATGAATTATAAATATTAAGTAGATTGCTAAATGTAAAATATGAATATCACATTTTTATTCGAAAATATTTTTCTTTTTTCTTGGCGGGCCCCTATTGTCAAGCACACAAGTTAGAAATATGTATTCAATAAATAAATAAATAAAATAATTTTGTTTCTGTTTTTGATTTTGGGGGTAAAATCGATTCTTTCAAATTTAATATTTAAATTAAACGTTTTCATTTAAAATATATTTTAAATGGGAATATTTTTTTATAAGCAACTTTATAAATATTTTTTTTTTTAATCCGGGCTGTTGGGGAGGAGGGGGGGGGGGGGGATGGCGACGACTCCAGACTTCACACTTGAACTTTTGGAGCAATTCTTGATTTTGACGAGCAGCGTTTGCGTTGGATGGTTTCATGTAAGTATTGTCAAACTGCTACAACCAAGACCATTTTTTAAACGTCTTGCTATTTCAATTACTGTGTCGCGTCTCCGAACTTACACTACCTACTTTCACAACCGCTGTAAGACAACTAGCGTCATCTGTCTCCACTCTGCAAAAACAATATTCACGCCATAATAATTACTTTCCAAATGCTGTTGCCTGTAACAAGTTACTTTTTGTCCAGGCTCATATCTCAATGATATAAACAAAAGAACTACATCTGAATTCATTCATAATTATAAAAAATTTTCAATATAACAGACATTACATTACACAATATTAAAAGATAAAAACACTAAAAACAATTTAAAAGGACGTTTCGGATCCATTCTGAATCCCTCATCAGGTAATTCCTAACGTAAATGTTATACTACGTGTTAAAATTGAACAAGCAGAAAAACATTAAATGAAGTTGCCAAAAAAAAAAAAAAAAAAAAAAAAAACTAGAAAACAGGAATTCTGCTTTTTCAGAATTTAGTGTCGCCCCGGTCATTTCCATTACTTCATTTCCTTCTGATGGACTGATGGCTTCTATTACTATGAAACAGCCATTATAAAGGAAGTGTTAGGTGAAGATGAAAGAGCAGACGTAAAAAGTTAGAGCTCTGATTTTCTGGTCAGAATGGGGGGGGGGGGGGGGAATGGCCATAATTTTTTTTTACGGCGGCTCTTTCTTCTTCACCCAACGCTTCATTTATAATGGCTGTTTCATAATAATAGAAGCCACCAGTCAATCAGAAGAAAATAACTCGGTTAAGTGGGACCCTACTGCAGTACAAAACATATTTCAATTTTAAGACTTAAAGCACACGTTTTATTTTATGTAAAATGACGTCATTCGCATCCTCTTAATAATTCCACATTTACGATCTACTCTTAAACATCTACAGTAAAGCATGCATAGCACATCACTATCGCTAAATAATGCACAAATGCAGCAAAAAGATTCCGTCATTCAAGAAAATCGAAAAAAAAAAAACAAACAAACAAACCCAGCTATCTAATGATTCATAGATACTTACAATTAAATACAGTATATAATAGCTCCATTGTTTTAACAGAAATCATTCGTTTATATTTTTTTCGAAATAGCACGTATTTGAATTATATTTTCTTTCGGTTGTTACGAGAAAATGGTAACAAAAATATATAATTACTATTTTAAAACATTTTTTCCTTTACTGTCTACAGAAATGGAGTACTTCCGTTGCCAATATTAAGCAAATGGCTCCAAAAACTACAAAAAAATTAATATTTCAAAAATAAATGGAGATACAGTTTTCAAACAAAATGCATTTAAAAGAAATTTTTTTTCTAATACGACGGTATAAAAGTTGAAAATGTGCGATGCTTAGAAGTTTAAAAAATTGCTAAAGAGTATTTAATCGTAATGCTTTGTTTTAAGGCTAGCTTCTGTAAGATAACGTTGTTTTTTGGACACAAAATAAGCTGGGAGAAAGAAATAGCATACCGTACCGGAGGCTAAAAAAAAAAAAAAATAAAAAAAAATAAAAAAAAAATAAGTTAAAACAAAACTGAATATTCTGTTGGTAGAGCTCATATCTCAATATTGTAAATATTTTTTTCTTTTTTTTTACATAGACAAATTTTTGTATATCATATGAAATTTAATTTTTAAAAGAACCTATAATTATATCAATTGTATTTAATTTTATGCTTGTATGTAAAGGGTCTAGCCGGATAAGCATGGCGAAATGGCCCCTACGGCCGATGTTTGAAATAACATGTGTGGTAATAAGGCTCACCATGAGAATAGAATATAGAGTGTTTTTAGCCTCTGACCTTGAACTGTCCTTGAGATAATCGGGGAAGTATGCGCCGGCTCTAGTAATTTTTCAAATACGTTTTTCTCAAAAAGTACAAAAGTTCAAAAAATGAAACCAACGCCAATTATTGAAGAATATATTAATTCACATTATATATATATTTTTGTCACATTTTTACAAAATTTTAACATAGAAAAATAAACAAAAATATTTTTTTTTTAAAAATTACTAATGCAGTGATTTTATATTTACACCAACCAAAAAATTGCAGAATAAGCCTCAAAGTATGTACTTTTAGGAAAAAAAAATTTTCGTTAAAATCGAAGATGTGCTTTTTGAGTTATAAAAAAAATAATATTAGCAACTTGCTAAAATATTCGTAACTTTCCCTGTTTGCATTTGCAGAAATACGCTACTATCAATGCACTGGTCAATTCGTGACATTTCCACTCGGGCAGTGCGCCAAAATAAGAGAATGTTTCCATACATATCGCTTCCCTATAGGTTTGTTTCGTGTTTGTAAACATTCTGTTATCTTGGCGTACTGCGCATCCTTCTCGCATAATAATATCAAGACTTGGCAAACAAAAGGGTAACATTTGCCTACGATGATTTTCACATAGAAGAAAGCTATGGGGCTGAACAGCGTACATATATAACGTATCACTTTAGTGGGGAGCGTGTGTGTGTGTGTGAGGGGGGCCTCTGGCACTTGACATCGTAGGATATCTGTAGGGGAAGGGGGGTTATCATTTGATATCGGTATATATCGTTATCATTTTTGATCAAAACAAAATTTACTTTGTTGGTATCTTTTTCTTTACATCCGTTATCTTAATTTTTTTAAGTCTGTTTCTTCTTTTTATGAAAATACAAAGTTATAATTAAAACCATTGAATGATTATAAAACATTTCATTCCAAAATAGGGAATAACCCAACGTTCGCCATTAATATTCTCCAGCCATATGCGTATATAATTCGTTGTTAGAGAAACCAGATTCAAAATTATGCTTGTTATTTTTGCTAGTAAAAGATGAAGAAGAATGTTGTCCGCATGTTTTGTTTACAAGAAGTTCTGTTTAGCCCCGTGCAAGGGCGAAGTGCAAGAAGACAATATTACTGTCCAATGCATTATGTAACAAAGAGTTATTATTAAAAACTTTTAAATGATATTTCTTTGAAATGTTATTTGGTATAAAGTTATTTCTTATATAACAATGATATCTTAATGAATTTCTTCTCTTTATTTAAATAAGTAAAATATGCAAATAAAAAATGTACAGCCATACCTGTATATCATTGCAAACGTATAAAAAGAATAAAAAAGGAAAACAATTGTAAAAATAAAAAGAATTTTTAAACACTGATAACAATATTATTCGGGGGAGGGGGATTCGAGGAATGATAATGTATGATATCGGAAGTTAGTGAGGGGGTCCGTGACACCGGAATTACCAAAAAGTTGATAACCTTATATATTTACAACCCCCCATATCTTCACCTGCACAATGGACTACACCATCGACTTGATATTATTATGAGAGAAGGATGCGCAGTACTCCAAAATAACAGAATGTTTACAAACACAAAACAAACCTATAGGGAAGTGGTATGTATGAAAACATTATCTGATTTTAGCGCATTGCGCATCCTGCCCGAGTGGAAATGTCACAAATCGACCAATGCATTGATAGTAGCGTATTTCTGCAAATGCAAACAGGGAAAGTTACGAATATTTTAGCAAGTTGCTAACATTATTTTTGTTATAACTCAAAAAGCGCATCTCCGATTTTAACGAAAATTTTTTTCTTAAAAGTACATACTTTGAGGCTTATTTTGTAATTTTTTGGTTGGTGTAAATATAAAATTACTACATTAATAATTTTTTTTTAAATATTTTTGTTTATTTTTCTATGTTAAAATTTTTGTAAAAATGTGTAAAAAATATATAATGGGAACCAATATATTCTTCAATAATTGGCGTTGGTTTTATTTTTTTAACTTTTGTACTTTTTGAGAAAAACGTATTTGAAAAATAGTAGCGCCGGCGCATACTTCCCCAATTATCTCAAGGACAGTTTAAGGTCAGAGGCTAAAATCACTCTATATTGTATTCTCATGGTCAGCCTTACTACCACACATGTTATTTGAAACATCGGCCGTGGGGGCCATTTCGCTATGCTTATCCAGCTAGACCCTTTCTCAATTTGTTCGTATATTTAGTAAAATTTTATTTTATAATGTTTCGAATAATTTTAAATAAAAAACTGAATATGAATAAAATGTGAATAAACTATTTCAATAAACATATCATAGTTAAAATTTTAACAATAGTTATAAATCTGTATTAAATAAATTATTGGCTTCCGAAGAGAACTATTTTAATGAAAATCGTGAAATATTTTCTACTTCGTGTAATTAAATAAATAAATTGATATAATGCAATATAATTATACAACTTTTATTATTATGCCATTTTTTCAAAATCATAATTACTTAAAATACGTGTTGCGCTATAGTTTGCACTTAGAATTTTTTTTAAATAATTTTGTTTAAAATTTTGTTTACAGGTAACTGAAACAGTTTTCCTCCCTCTGTTCGCTTTAAAACAAGTAATTTCAGGCTATAAAATGTAAACATACAGCTTACATGATAATGTGGAATATTTAAATGCCTTATTCGAAACATATATATATTATATGTATATGTGTGATTCTGCTGTATATTGACGTAAAGTATGATAATGAACACACGCCGTATCTTTACCAACCATCAGTAATTCCTGAGAATAACCATATTGCAGTCGTAGGTAGCGAAGTGGAAGACAGGACTTAAGGAGGCTGGTCACTCAGCTTCGGAATTCTCCTCCGCAACGTTAAGTCTATGGAATTTTAATGCATTCGTATATTTAAAATATCTTCTCGGGAAATTCATATTTCTAACATATTTTTTCCGTGTACTCTTCTTAAAGGATGTCTCTTTTTTACTTTCTTCTATCTTTACAAGAAGAAAGTATTGGTTTCATGAAAATTTTCGAATTCCAGTTTTCGACGGATTTACATGTTTTATGAGTCAGAGGTTCCAAAAAACATGTTTTTACAAAATGTCTGTCTGTGAGTCTGTCTGTCTGTCTGTCTGTCTGTCCGTCTGTCTGTATGTGACACAAATTTTGTGGGCGCTCTATCTCAAGAACTAATGCACGAAATTTCACAAAACTTCATATTTAGTTAGACCTTGATATAAACTGGAACTGATTAGTTTTTGGTGAAAATCACCCAACAGGTGGCGCTGCTATGCGGCATTTTTAGCGATTTCTGCAATAGCTGTATCTTAAGAACTACTGCACGGATTTTCATAAAACTTCAGATTCAGTTAGTCCAGGATATAGTTTGGTGCTGATTACTTTTTTGTGAAAATCGCCCAACAGGTGGCGCTGGTATGCTGCATTGTTCATGATTATCGCAATAGCTCTAACTCAGGAAAAAATGCACGAATTTTCATCAAACTTCAGATTCAGTTAGTCCCTGATATAAGTTAGTGCTGCTTAATTTTTGGTGCAAATCGCCCAACAGGTGGCGCTGCTGTGCTGCATTTTTCACGATTTCCACAAGAGCTGTATCTCAAGAACTATTGCACGGATTTTCATCAAACTTCAGATTTAGTTAGTCCTTGACATGAATTGATGTATAAATTAGTGCTGTTTAATTTTTGGTGTAAATCGCTCAACAGGTGGCGCTGCTATGCTGTATTTTTTGCGATTTCCGCAATAGCTTTATCTCAAGAACTAATGCTTGGATTTTCAACAAACTTCAGATTCAGGTATACCTTGATATCGTTTAGTGCTGTTTACTTTTGGTGTAAATCGCTCAACAGGTGGCGCTGCTATGCTACATTTTTTTCAGAATTTCCGCTATAGCTCTATCTCAAGAACTAATGCACGAATTTTCATCCAACTTCAAATTCAGATACACTTTGATATGAATTGGTGCTAAATCGTTGTCATTTCTTGTACTATTTAAATGATTTAATTGACGTGATTTATATAGAAGAAAGTTTTGTGATGGCCACAACATACTAGTTTCATTAGTTTTTAAAATATTTCTAAAATATATGGTTGAATTTAATATTTTATGTGTTAAGAGCGGGCGAACTGTGAATAAGATTTTAACACTGTGAATAGGATTTCACAAAATTAGAAATATTTTGATAACTAAGAAAAAAAGAGACATCTTTTAGGAAGTGTACACATATACAAAAAAAGGAAAAAAATATCAATTTCCCGAGGAGATATTTTAAATATACGAATGCATCAAATGCCCATAGACTTTATATTAGTGGGGGGAAATCGGAAGCTGAGTGACCAGCTCCCTTAATAAACATCGGGAAGAATTTATTTTTCTTTCAAATAATAGAGGTAGCATAATCTTTAAGAAGTTTATTGTACAACCATCTCATGACAGTTCTACTAGTAATTCAATTGGCTCGCGTGTTTAGCGGTACCACTTCATATTAAAGCTCCATGATGGTAAAAGGGATTAAAACTCACAATTTAAAATCAAATCCATCAAGTGACAGAATTTATTAACAAATGAAAAACATACAAAATCTTCTCTTCCAGATCAGTGTAAGCTATTAAATACTAAAAAGAACACATAAAGGCTCACTGATGCAGGGCTTCTCTGTCTACGCATGGCCAATTGCACCACGTTAGGGGAAGGAACGAGAGGAGAAGGGTATAGACGCCTACTTAGCGATAGGACGAAAAAAAAGAAAGAGCTGGGGAAGCTTCACGTAGGGAAAGGATTCTTTACCTAACGGCGGAAGTTTTAAAAGGGAAACAATCAAGAGGGCGAAAGCTATCGCAAAGACTCATGGGAAATTGAAAAAAATTAATAAAAATAAAATGGTATTAATAAGCCTTCGAAAGAAAAAAGAATTTAATGTTTCAAAATATGAAAGAATAAAGTAAATTAGTGGGTTTTTTTTACAAAGAATATAGCTATTAACTTATTAAGGTTTTTAGAATAAGAAATAAATGAATGCGCTGAATTAAAGGCATGGGATTAAAATATAAAGGATATTTAAGATATTATTAAATGACAGGTTAAAAAGGGCAGATATTATAAGAATTTGGAATAAATTAACTAAGGTAAAAGAGCGACATTTTTTTTTATTATTGCATATCTCTCCCTCTCTCTCCCTCTCTCTCTCTCTCTCTCTCTATATATATATATATATATATATATATATATATATATACAAATTATTTTCAAACTGAAATATTGTAATCTTTTTTATGCATTAAGAGGCTATTTCACTCAAGCGAAGCACCCGCTGGGTTTAATACTAAGGGATAATTTTTTTTAATATCTCATTTGAATGTCGTTTTTCCTCCTCTACATGCATTAAAGATAAGTATCTTATTGTTAAGTTAGTGTATTAAAAAATATTTACGATTATTAATAAAATTGTACGCAAACAAAACGTGTAATGTTTTCTCTTCTTCACCACGCATTACATAAAGTACTATCTTTTCTAACAGCATTTTGACGTCTTATTGTACTCATTTTTCGCAATATTTCCGTATTTTATATTTTAAATTCCATTATTTCGTATAAAATAAAATAATCAAAACTAATACAATGCAAATACTCGACTTCTAAAACAATATTAGTTTTAAGCGCGGATATTCTTGAAAAATATATCGTTATTCTGCATTACATTTAAGCATTCAAAATTTATTTATGTTCTAAAATTTTATTGAAATTACAAAATCTTTTCTCCTCCTCTCCATGCATTAAATATAAGTATCGTATTGATATGTTATTGTATAAGAAGTATTTACGACTATTAATAAAATTGTACGTATACAAAACGTGTAATGTTTTCTCTTCTTCAGCATTAAATAAAGTACCATCTTCTCTAAAAGCGTTTTGACATCTTGTTGTACTCATTTTTTCGTAATATTTCCTATATTTTGTACTCCATTATTCCGTGTAAAATAAATAATCAAAACTTATAAAATGTAAATGCTCGACTTTTAAAATAGTATTAGTTTCAAGCGCGGATATTCTTGAAAAATGCATCATTATTCTGAATTACATTTAAAGTTCGAAAATTATTTATCTTCTAAAATTTATTTATAGAAATCACGAAATCTTTTCTTCTCCTCTACATGCATTAAAGATAAGAATCGTATTGTTAAATTATTGTATTAAAAAGTATTTGTTACTATTAATAAAGTTGCAATTACCCAAAACGTGTAATATTTTCACTTCTTCACCATTAAATAAAGTATCATCTCCTCTAAAAGCATTTTGACATCTTGTTGTACTCATTTTTCGTAATATTTCCTATATTTTGTATTCCATTATTTCTTGTAAAATAAATAATCAGAACTAATAAAATGTAAACTCTCGACATGTAAAACAATATTAGTTTCAAGCGCGGATATTCTTGAAATATATAACATTATTCAAGATTACATTTAAAAATTCAAAAATTATTTATCTTCTAAAATTTATTTATAGAAATCACGAAATCTTTTCTCCTCTTCTCCATGCATTAAAGATAAGTATCATCTCCTCTAAAAGCATTTTGCCTCCCAGCCAAATGCCCCATTAGTTGACAATGCCGAGGCAAATAAATCCCATCGAAATAATACTAACAAATTAAACCCGAGTGGAATTGAAGATTTTCTTATCTCGAATACAGCTAAGCAATTCTTGAATGGGAAGCAATAATCTTAATAATCTAATTTCTATATTTAACAAGAGATGATTCCTCCTAGCGTATTCTAATGTGATGAATCAGCTGATGTTATTTTCGTAATTTTTGGGTCGTTAGAAATGTCAGAATAGAAATTCGTCTGGGAATAGAAATAATATCTTAAAAATGTGAAGTTTGCAAACAACTCTTGTAATGCAAATGATCATTACACGTTTTTCCACGCTGAATTAGTAACTAATAGATGCGTATTTCTTGTTATTAAAGGTTATGTAAATAGAAATATTTAATTAGACGTCAAATTTCTATTTTAAGCACGATTTCCAGTTTATTCATGTAACTCCTATTTTAATCAAATTGCTTTCGCGTTTAATCACGATCACATGAAATATATTTTGAGATGGGGTTATATTAAGGAAAATTGCTGAATATTCTAAATGATACACTATATATACTATTCGTTCATTATATATTTTTTCTAGTCTTTGATATGTTGGAATTTTAATTATGTTTATTCTTGCAGAGTATATGGTGAAGAAAAAAAATTAAAAATTTCAGTTCTGTGAAAATTATTGAAATGTATAGTATATATACAGTTTTATACTATTCTAGTGGCTAGCTGCGATTTTATGAAAAACACCTTTTTATAAGTTAATTCAATTATTTAGACGACGAACTACGCATAGTCAATAATAACATTCAAAATCTTTTTTGTTTACCTGACTGTTTGTCCGGAATAGGCCGAGAAAGTACTGCACAAAGTTAGCAGGAGCCGATAGACAATATTTCTGGCTGCAATATGCAGTTTTTTGCACTCCAAAATCTCAAATAGGTTTTGAGAAAATAGGAAAAAATAAGAAAAATCATCCAATTCACCAATCTTTTATTTTTAAAAAACTCAAGAACTAACTGATAAGTTTTAAGGAATCTTTAAGGCTATCGAAAGGCATAATTAACATTTATAAATGATATTAACTACATTTTAGATTAAGAATTTAATAAAACAACTGGATTCGTAAGTATAGAAAGCCAATTTTCACTAACTGCGTCCAAAACCAAGCGCCCCACCAGTATCTGAGAGGTTCTGCTCTCGAAGCTGGTAGACGGGAGGTGCTGGGTTCGAACCCAATCGCGCCCGTCGGCCTAATCGTTCGGAGTTTCCGTGGTTTTCTTCGAGCCATGGATTTCCATGCGTAAATACGGGTTAGGTTTCCTTAGAAAGACTCCCACGGAGGGCAATCCCCCCTTGGGCCTATATACCTAGTGTAGATAATCGGCCGTCAAAAATCAACCAACCAACCAACCAAAACCAAGCTTTGTATAATTGATTAGCGACGAAAGTGCTAACTAGAATATCATTGTATGTTTGCCTCATAAGAATACAAATCTAGTTTGGAGGCGGAATTTGAGGTCTTATATCTTTTAAACGCGACGAAATTTAACGAAAAAATTCAAAGTTTGAATTAGTTTATCTTCGAAACCTTTTTATGTATAAACATGAAATTTGGGGTATTGATTAAACAGATTGTGCTTTGTATTTGTAAATACGCTACCATTAGAAATTTATTAGCCTTTTACAGAATTTGTGTATTGTTGAAATCAAACTAGCTCCCTTTTTTACTCCATAAGTCATTGTGCGCATGATATCTTGAGAAAATACGTATGGATTGTCATGAAATTTGGTACAGATACTAAACATATATGTGTGTTTAAAGTGAACTACTCTTAGGCCAAAATTATTTCATTAACTGTATAAAAAAATATTCGTGGGGGAAATATATATATATTTAATGAATAAAAATAGTCATAACTAAAAATATTACCATTGTAAATACTTAAAAAAAGTTAATTTTAAACACAAAAATTTGTTTATTATCTTTACGAAATTTCATGCTAATCCATACATACATTCTCAAGATATCATGCGCGCAATGACTTCTGGAGTAAAAAAAAAAAAAAAAAAAAGAGCTATTTTGATTTCAACAATACACATATTCTGTAAAAGTCTAATACAAATTTCTAATGGTAGCATATTACAAAGCATAATCTGTTTAATCACTATCAAAAATTTCATGTTTATACATAAAAAGGTTTTGAAGATAGACTAATTCAAATTTTGAAGTTTTTCGTTAATTTTCGACGCGTTTAAAAGGCACAAGACCCCTTAATTTTGTACTAGGCTATGCTATCTAAAATATGTCAATCGGCCGTGGAACTGATTACGACGAATGATGAAAAATAATATAAAGAAAAATAATTATATAAATTAAATAAATAAATAAATGAAAATAATAATAAGTTGATCAAAATTTTAGCTTACAACTTATTCATTTTAATCAAAAATTGGATTATTAAGCGTAAAAAGGTGACGTTTAGTCATCTCATTTAGTTGTCTGTTCACAACACAGATTGTTATCACAGATAAGCGAGGCAATGATCACATATCGCTCACCCGCAAGAAAAGTGACACATCTCGCAAAAATTCATTTTGCGTTTTATTCCACTTATAGGTCTTTTATAGGTTCGTCTTGCTACACAAAAAGTTTCGTAACTGTAGCTATGCGGAAAATCATTTTATTACGCTATATGTCTATTTGTGAGCACAGAAAAGGGGTGTAGAATTTACTTTTGTCAAGATGTGCCACTTTTTTTGCGGGCGAGCGATATGTTTCTTATAAGAAATGTAAAGGTAGCTTTAATAATAAATGTAATCTTGCGCCTAAACATTTTCTTTAACTCATGCAATTGATAGTGTATGCGATTATAAAAGATCTATAAATGATAATTAAAATATATCTTCAGATTTTTACGTAACAGCTTATTAATTTCAATTACAAAACTGAATTAACAAATTAACTTAATATTCCATAAATGAGTTCACAGTCATAATTAAGGTCAAAGAAAATAGAATACCTTCGGGGAATGAAAATAAATCCTACTGTTGAAAATCTATTATATTAAAAATCTGTCGGTGTGAGTGTATTTAACAACTACTAGTAAAGAATATGGATATGTGCGCTATGACTCTAACATTAGTTATTAGCATGGACGGGGGGATGTCATAAAATTTTTTGAAATTTTAAATTTTCAAATTAATTTCAATTATTTTTATTTTTCTGTAATTTTCTGAAAAATGTTTCTAATGGTGGCAACAAAATTACTCTATCGTTGACAGAAATGTAAAAATATTATATATGTTTGCAGGTATTTTCTCATAAAAAAGCAAAGAAATGTTGAAAAAATAGAATATCACGATTACTTTCTGATATTTAAACTCGTGAATATATCAATTTTGTTTCTTTTGAATAAATTAGTGACTTTTTGTTTCCTTCTAATATAAAACGCATAGAAAAGTATGTCCATGTGATTTAGTTTCACATTTATTTAAATATTAACAAAAAGGTGAAAGATTGGAATATTACTGATCTGTATGAAATTACATTTAACGAATTGAAAAAAAAAAAAAAAGGCAAATGAATGGGCAGCGATACAAAATAGAGCTATAAATTATTTAGATTTCAGTGCGTCTAAGTTAGTTAGTTGTGTTTATGAAGGCGAATTATCGACGCGAGGGATATAGGCCGTATGGGGGGGGGGGGTGCACTCTGTCTTTCTAAGGGAACCTATCCCGTATTTTCGCAAGGAAATCCAAGGTTCGAAGAAAACCACGGAAATCTCCAAACGATTAGGCCGACGGGCGCAATTGGGTACGAGCACAGAACCTCACGTCTACCAGCTTCGAGAGCATAACCTCTAGGCCACTGGTAGGGCCCTGTAGCGTCTAGGAGAAACACGACGCTACTTCATCACCGCCTACCCTGATTATTGAAAACTATCGGCAAAGTACCACGACTACAAACGCAAAAAGTTAAAATAAATATCCTTATATTTTACTTTTATTTTTTTCCTCTAGAAAATTGTTTTTTCTGTAATAGTTCAAATAAATTTTATAAGAAATAAACATAAACATAAATTAATCAGCTTTTTCTCAAACGGATAAAAACGAAGTTTGGTTTACCAAAGTAAAAATATATACAAAACACTGTTTAAAATTTAATCTTTTCATATATTTTTTAACATTTCAGAAACATGAAAAACATAAGAATTGTTAACATTTAAAAATGCCAATCCTTTGCATCTTTCTATTGAAACAGAACTAATTCGGTATTTCAACGAAAAGAAGCATCTTTGATTAAAATTTATTACTAAATTGTATCTTTCTCAAAAAATAAAATTTATTTTTGAATTTTATATAGATATTTATCTTAAAATTGTTAAAGTGAAGGAAAGTTTTAAATCATGCTACATATCACATTCAAATAAGAGGTGTAAATAATTCCGAAAGAATTTTATTGTTATTAAAATAAATACCTTTTTTTTTTTTTTGCTGTTTATCGGAAGCTTATACTGAACAAAAAATTAAGTATTATTCTTTAATCCCAATTATATACTAAAATTATTTTGCTTTCATCCTAATTAAGGCTAATTGAAGTTCTAATTAGTATAAACTCTTAAGTACTTCTCGTTTAATCAAAGAGCATCTTTTTAATTTTTCAAATTAAAACTTTCATTATAAAAATAATCGTTCATTTATGTATTTATAAAGTGTTTTGTATCTTAACTTTTAATTAGTGATAATAAATTGGAATTGTTTTAATTAAAAAAAAATAAAGATTTCTTCGAATTGTTGGTATATTACTAGACAGCCATTACGTAAAAAATAAATTGAGAAGCTCATTAATTCGTTTTTATGTAAAAACTATTTTTCTAGTTAGATTAATCAATTCCAAATAAAATCTACTTGCAATTTACCATTTAAGAATAAGTTTTAAGAAAAATGTTTTTATATTAGTTTAATTACCATTTTTCAAGCAAAAATTTAATATTCAGTTTCGTTGATAAAAATAAAATTAAGGCCGTATGAAAAAATAAAACATATACCTTACTAATGAAAATTAAATCCTCGGGGGATAAAAATAACATTTTAATACAAGTACAAATAAAAGAGCGTTATATAAAAAAATGATGCACTGTATTAAAGATAAGAAAATAGTATACTTTAATTTTTGTCACAATATATTATACATATTTTGTAAAAAAAGAAAAAAAAATCAATAATTAATACAAGAAAAACACCTGAAAGAATAAGTAAATGAAGGTAAAAAAATAATAACATAAAAGAAAAAAAACAGAGAAAGAGTATATAACTCTGTACATTTACAGAGTATATTTTATCTTAATAAATCACTTCTAGCTATTGCTGTAAAGAAAATAAAATATTGCACTTTTGAATTTGTTTAAATTTACTAGTTTTAATATATAAACGGATTAACATTTTCACTGTGGCTACTGAATATAAGGAAGATTAAATAAAGGTATTATTACTTGAGAAAAAAATATAACTAATTTTGTTGTATGTTGCAAATATACTAAATCTCAGACGAGGAAAGTAAAATTTACAACAGCTTTTAAGGTATTTTCGTCCGATTTTAAGATAAAAATGTTATTGAATAGCATCAATATTGTTAAAAAATATATTTAACGTTATAGATTGCACAACAGCACGAATAATTTAATTTTAACCCTTTGTATCACCGTTTTCCATGTCTGCAACATACCCAAAAGTCAATGTTACTTACATAGTAGGCTTTAAAATACGATTTTATTTATTGCTGTATCCTCCCAACACGATAGTTAATGTAAATTGATCATAGAATTCTCAACAGATGGCTTTATTGAGTTAATTTTTCCTGTCAAAGTTTTGTTTATTATTTGAGCAATTTCACGTCCATAGAATTAAATTGCTAAAATTAACTTTGTAAATTTTGTCAAATTAAGAAAGCTGGAGACGTACGAAAATAGATTTTTTTTTAAGGGTAATTTTGTATGCTTTACAATTTTGTGTTAGAAAACGGACAATATTTATGGGAAATATTTAAATATCTGTTTATTGTAAGTGTGAAGAAAGTACATTTTAACAATTATTTTAACACAATCAAACTGTGTTAAAAACAATAAAGTTATCATACGAATTTAATATTTCCAACTGAGCGAAAAAATGCTCAGGCTGGGAATCGAACCCAGATCCTTGGCTTACAAGGTAGTAAGCCAAGGATCTAGGCTCGATTCCCGGCCTGGGAATTTTTTCGCTCAGTTAGAAATATCCAATTCGTAAGTACATTTTAGTCCATATATTTTCAGTTTTATTTGCTAACTTATTTTATTATTTCTTACACGATTAAAATGATTTATACTAACGTCTGAGTAAATATTTTTCAAATCGGAATTGTTAAGTCACGAATGGTTAATATAACACTTATTTAAAATAAAGTTTGTTAAAATGGTATTTGGAATTTTTAAAAAAAGAAGAAATAATACTGAAAAAGAAGAAATAATATACACATAACATATGTTACATTTAATACATTGAATTTCTTATCTTCAATAAGTTTATACAAATAAGTACATTTGTTGTTTTCATAAGCTTTATGTAATTCCCTTTAAAAACCGAAAATAAAATTTTATCTATAACACAACTAAAAAAATAGAGTAACAACAGTAAATACAAAAAAGATACATAAAAATATTTGAAAAAAGGTAGGATATTACTTGCAACTCTAAACATGGATGAAGAAAACCCGGCTGATTCCAGATTACATTCCTAATAAGTATTTTCTGCAACATAGATTAAAATACAGTTTTCTGGGGGTTCTTATTATCTATGCTATTAAATGAAAATGCAGTCGTAGGGATTACATTTACTTTGCTTGAACAAATGTTAAATTAAATGTATGAGTTAAAAATCAATATTTTAATTAATTAGAAAATATTTATTAAACTATTCAAATTGTTAATTAGTTAATTAGATTAAAAAGATAAAAATTACGTTACACATGGTTTTTAGAAATACATTTTACTTCGTCTATAGACGTTTGGGCAGCTTAATTTAATACATATAAAAGAAGAAAATTCATGTGATTGAGAAAATAAAAATAAAATCGCAGAAAAATTTCTTTAATCTTTTTTTTTTTTTTTTTTTTTTTTTTTTGGGGGGGGGGGGGGTGCTATACATTGCAGTGACAAATATTATTTCTGTTATTTATATGTAATGGGGGGGGGAGAAAAAATGTAGGCATGAAAAGTTATATATGGACATGTAAAATTGGTTTCATCTCGTTACATTTAAAAAATTATTTATCATTAGATTAAAGAAAGATAAAGATTATATTACATATGATGTTTAGAAATATATATATATATATATATATATATGTTGTCTTTAGTCATTTGGACAGATTAATTTGATACATATACAAGGGGAAAACACATGGAATTGAGAAAATAAAATAAAATTGCAAAAAAATCGTTTAATCTAGCTTTTTTTATTTTTTATTATTGGCTTATACATTGCAGTAACAAATATCATTGCTTTTTATTTATATGTAACGGGAAAAAGGTAAAATTGTGGGCATGAAAAGCTATGTATGGACATATCAAATTAGTTTCATCTCGTTGTATTAAAAAAAAAAAAAACATTTATCATTAGATTGAAAAAAGATAATGTTACTTATGATGTTTAGAAATACAAATTTTTGTCTATAATTATTTGGAAATATTAATTTGATACATATAAAAAGGGGAAAAGCATGTTATTGAGAAAATGAAATAAAATTGCTAGAAAATCTTTTAATGTAACATTTTTTTTTCTTATACATTGCAGTAACAAATATTATTGTTTCTTATTTATTTGTAATGGATAAAAAGAAAAATTGTGGACATGAAAAGCTATGTATGAACATGTAAAATCGGTTTAACTGCCTTGTATTTTTTAAATTATTTATCAATATACCTAATGAACATGTTCTTCCGCAACTATGTTTGTGTGTACCAGGCCCAAATAGCGGTAATTAATGTTCACGTGTTTGAAGGGTTCTACAAGCTAAAAAACTGAAAATAAAAATGATATTTATTCAGTTTACAGCATGTGGAAATCAGTTCTGCAACAATAATAATAACTAGAGAACAGGAATTCTCTTTTTTTCAGAATTTAGTGTCGCCTCCGATGAAAAAATAAAAAAAATGCATATAAATATCGATACCGTAGAGTCCCGATTATCCGAGTTCATATGAACCAAGCTCACCTTGAATAAGCAAAAAACTCGGATAAACCGGATTTACACAAATCGGCGTCAACTAAGGAGATGAAATATACATTTTCACTTAATTCGTTCACTTTTATGGTACTAGTAACATTTCTTTGATGTACATTTCCGTTACTTTTAAGAAAAGCGGGGAATAAAATTGTTTATTTGAAAAAGCCCTTGATATTTTTTTTGTTTGTTGAATGTCAATTTTGCTGCATTTTTTCCCCTGCAGTATTACGCTACTGCCTAGCTACTGCATAAGATTTTTTTTTTTTCACCACTAAAACTTACCAGTAAATTTTTCCTAATTAAATCACCGAAATCTAACAATTGTTAATGATTAAATATGGCAAATTTTTTAATTAAATTTTAGAGGTAGCAAAACCGTGCTAATTGACAGCTATGTGATTCTATTAGAGACATGAAAATTGCAGGTGTAGCCTCTTCTTTCTGCTCAAAATATTAAATAGTTTTTTTCAATCGAACTTATACCTTTGGAATAGATCATTTTCTCCTGATGGACTGATGGCTTCCATTATTATGAAACAGCCATTATAAATGTAGTGTTAAGTGAAGATGAAAGAGAAGCCGTAAAAAGTTAGAAATCTGATTTTCAGGTCAGAATGGGAAAAAATGGCCATATATGTATATGTATATATATATATATGTTTTGTTTTTTTTTGTTTTTTTAAGAAAAAAAAATAGAAATTGAATCCAAAGGTTGTAATTTCCAGTCCCGACCTGGGCATTTTTTCACCCTGTTGGTAAAATGACTACTCGTATGATTTATTTTTCACCAATCAATTGGTTGTGTTAAAAGAATTAAAGCGTTTGAAATTGTTTATTATTTCCTATCGAAGAGTACCACAAATGACATCATTTACTCATTCTTTAAAATTTCCCAATTTTAAGGTATCTTTCTACAATAGCCGTTTTAGAAAAAAAATTAAAAAAAAATTATTATTGTTTTATTTAAAAGAACACTCCTTTACGATTCCAAATCTGTTTTAATTTTATTTCTATGATAGAAGAGGTGTCACGATCAATTTAATAAACAGGTACTAATAAGTCACATACCGGAGACGGGCGTAGGAAAGTCAGGAGAAATGTAAACAAAGTTTAATAAGTAAAGAATTTATATAAATTCAACTTTGTAATTATTTGTGTTTTCTGGGATGCCATCCATATAACCCAATTGAAAGATTAGAAATTGAATCCAAAGGTTCTGGTTTCCAATCCCGGTCTGGACATTTTTTCACCCAGTTGGTAAAATGACTACTCGTATGATTTATTTTTCACCAATCAATTGGTTGTGTTAAAATAATTAAAGTGTTTTTTATTATATTTTGTTTATTAAAGTGTTTATTATTTGCTATCGAAGAGTAACACAAATGACATCATTTACTCATTCTTTAAAATTTCCTAATTTTAGGGTATCTGCCTACAATAGCCGTTTTAGTTAAAAAAAAAAAAAAATGTGTATTGTATTATTTAAAAGAGCAATTTTTTACGATTCCAAATCTGTTTTAATTTTATTTCTATGGTTACTAGAAGAGGTGACATGGCCAATTTAATAAACAGGAAGTAATAAGTCAAACACCGGAAGTGATCGTAAGAAAGCCAGGAGAAATGTAAAACAATGTTTAATAATTAAAGAATATTTATAAATTAAACATTGTAATTATTTGTATTAGATGTCATCCAGAGAGCTCAATTGAAAGACTTTAAATTGAATCCGAAGATTCTGTAAATTTCACTTAGAAGTGATAATGTTTGTAACGATGTCCTTTCTTATAATATTCCCGCGATTTGGTATAATATCCTAAATATTTGAAGACCTCCTGATAATATGAATTGATCATTTCACTCCTATGCAGAGAAATGGACTGATCTCCGCTTGTGCATGCGTACTATATTGTTTTTTTTTGTTGTTTTTTTTTTTAAGTATTTCTATTAAGTCAGTCATCTTTCCCTTTGAAAATGAACGCGTGTGTATTCGAATGATCTCAGGGTTGTATTAAATAATATTTTTATATGTTTGTGTCACCTTTTAAGTAGTTATAAGTATATTTTAATGTTTATAATTAAAGTGCTTGAAATCGTTTATTATTTGCTATGGAAGAGTAACACAAATGACATAATTTTCTTATTCTTTAAAATTTCCTAATTTTAGGGTAACTGCCTACAATAGCCGTTCTAGTAAAAAAAAAAAGTTTATTATTTTATTTAAAAGAGCAATTTTTACGATTCAAGTCTGTTTTAATTTTATTTCTGTGATTACAAGAAGAGGTGTTATGGCTAATTTAATAAGCTGGAAGTAATAAGTATTTTTCCGTTATCTCCAAGTTCGATAAACTTCCTTACATAAAATTTTTTAAACATATTGCAGTGAAATTTTGTCAGAATGCTTTCCATATTAATCACTATGTTCTGAACTAGATTCTAAGCTCTGTGTGATAACGTGATTATATTTTAGGAATTCATAAATAACGGTAATTTTTATTTTAAAAAAAGTATTTTATGTCATAATTTGAAATATCTCTATTAATTTTGCAGATATTGTAAAACTCATAGTTCAGTGCACTGCACAAGTGAGTGTAAAAGTAATAGTAACAAGTTGTAAATTGTACGCAAATGAAGTTCGTTCATACTATAACTAGTTTTATAAATATTTTTGGCACTGCATTTTGTACTGAATGTACATTTTAGGGAACTTCATAAATGCATATCAATTTCATTCTGTTCGAAAGGCTGTAACATCATTAAAATGCACTTGAAATATTTTTTTCCCATTGACCGTAATGTAACGGAAAGCTTATGAATGACCCTGTAATTAAACTGTATATCCGATTTTCATAAAATTTGAAATGAGTCCACAAATTTTGCATCAATTACATATATAAAATTTCAGACCATTCGGTTGAGTAGTTTTTTCTCTGTTATATGCAGACGGACGGAGAGACAGACGGACCGAAGAACGACTTAGGTGCTACGTATTTATATAATTACGAACGCACCTAAAAATAAAATTGAAATATATTTAGTTGAATTGAATGCACGCTATCTGGGGTAAGCAGGAAATTTTGCTCAAAAAAATTGCAAAAACCCTAATGTTTTAAAACAGGATATGAAGAAATTGCTAGGATTTCATGTTTTTTCGATATTCTGTATTACAAGTGAACTAAAAATATATTTATTCAATATTATTATTTTTTTATGTGTTCAAAACGTTGGCAGATACTTTAATTTTATTTCTGGTGTCTAGCAAAAACCAGCTGCTTTCATTCAAACATACTTTCTTGCAAAAAAAATGGGTTAAAAAAGTTTTATTTTATCTACATATTTACAATAATGGTAATAATATACTTTGTTACTAGGTACTCTTAGGTACTTTTTTACTAGGTTCCATTTTTTCATTAATAACGGAATTAAAAACGAAACAGAGTGTAAAATACAAATTTTAATCGATAAATTTATGTTTTCATTTTAGGCGCGTTCGTAATTATATTAATACATAGCACGTACCGTCGTCGTCTGTTCCGTCCCTCTGTCCGTCAGTCCGCATATAACACCTCGAAAACTACACAACCGAATGTTTTGAAATTTAATATATATATATATATATATATATATATATAATCTTTGCAGAATTTTGCCGTGAAATTTCAAATTTTATGAAAATCGAAACAAAACTTTAAAAAATATTAATAAAAGTTTTCTTCGTTCTATTATATCCTATCATACGTAATTAATTTAATGATATCCCATGATATTGAATGATTCTAGATTGCCATAGTGATTACGTTCCTTTTAAAATGAACTCCTATTATTTCCGTGTTACTCAATTTAATATATAGAATTGTATTAAATTTTGTATTTAAGCATTTTTGCATAACAGTGCAACAACTGTTGCACCAAGATCTGAATATTTACATAACTAGTTACGTAAAGTAGTTAGTACTAGCTATAGTACTAACGCACCTCATTTGCAAAGTTTCATGTACAATTTCCGACTTGTTCGGACGATATTTCTAAAATCAGGAAAATGGATTTAAAATAATATTTTGAAAAATTACAACTTTTCTGTAATTAAATATTTCTGGATTCTTTAATGATTAAACTGAAATTAATGTAACAGAAAATGTAGCGCTTATTTCAACACCGAACAAAGAAAATTAAAAAGAATTACTGTTCTTTTCTCAAAATAAGCCATCAATAAAAATTAAGGGACTCATTTAATTAAGAATAAAAATTTAACTTTCCTCTCTCAAGTTTCTGAAAAAGAAAGATAACATTATTTTTAAAAATTTCCTATAACCTTATGAACATTGCTTTTTTCTGAAAAAAAAAATAACCCTCTTAACAGTGACTTTGTGTAATTACGCAAAGGCTCTTAAAAATTAAGTTCCAATTAGAATGGTATTTATTAAGTAGCGCAGGAAGTAAGTTTAATTCAGTATTTATTTATGAGTGTATTTTATCACGCAATTAACTGGTATTCTAAGTACTTCTTAAACGAAAAAAACATAAATTAATTATTATTCGCATTTCCGTTATTCCGAAATAACTTGGTTTTAATAAAAATTAAAAGCCATTTTTGAAATTCGAAACAGCTAATGATAAATTTATTTGTGTCCTGGTCAGTAGTTGATACCCTTCCAATAGGTGATCAAATTTTTGAAATATTGCGCTATTTCAGGCGGAAATGAGTTTTACACGAGGCACTAGACATAATATTTTTGTTTGAATGTTGGAGCATCTGTTGTCACATCATTGTCAGCTGCCTGCTGCAAGAGAAGCCATTTTATGATTTTATTATTAGTAGTAGTAGTAGTAGAAAATATAAAAATTTAGTTTTTGATTTGACGGAGACAATTGCGGTAACTTAAAATACCGCGTACACTCGTGTAGAACTCGAGGAATTTCTGATAAGTTTCGGCAAGCAATTTGGGGGGTCGACTTATACGCGAGTCGATTAAAAAAAGAAAAAAAAAACTACGATTACTACAAAATTCTGACTTTTTATGTGTATCAATAATAAAATATTATGTAAAATATACAAATAATAATACTTTTTCATTATTTTTTTTTCAATAATTTCTTTTTGTTTACATACTACTTTTTCGCATTAGCAAGTGAAATCTTTGGTTTGATTTTGCGAAAATTGAAGTAAATAGTTAGGGGTCGACTTTTACACGGGTTTTTGATTTTATTGCATTCGAAAGTTAGGCGAATACGCGAATTGACTTATACGCCAGTATATACGGTAATCCACTTACACCTTGCTTATTTCAAATAATAATTTTATATGAGTTATTGTTAATCACAGCTTAAGAATGATATTTAAAAGATTAATTTTATGAATTTTCGACTGATTTCTTCGATTGATAAACTACTGGGAAAATGGCATTTAAAGAAACTATTTATATAAAATTTTGTTGTTACTTAATTTAAGCAGATTTAAATTTTACCCATTATAGGACATTCATTAAGGGTTGTAGCAGTCACGTTAGTTTACTTCTAAAACTTAAAAGGAAGGAAATCTCTCTATTCTAAAAAAACGTAGCTACGCTGTCACCGCTTCAGCCGGTTTATAATTTTTTGTGACCGTATGTCTTTCTTCGTTAATATTAAGAAAAATAATGCATACAAAAATATGAAAATCGGTAGTATTATACAGAAATGTCTGATAAACACGCTGATGAAGTCAGTCTTCAAATCGAAGAATTATTTTAAGAGATATTTAATGCTAAAGTTGGACAAAATCGTTCCACTAAAAAAATTTTATAGGAGCAAAAACTATTCATGGGAATTTAATCATTTTTAGATCATTTTATACGTTTGAAGTTCCCGGTGTGCAGACTGTATTTCTTTTTTTTAATTTGACTCATTTTTTGAGGTTTTATTTCTATTTTAAATTCAAATTTTCAGCATTTCTAGAGATATTTTTTACATATTTTAGAAAGTGATATTAATTTAAACTTTTGGCAACTGTATAAAAAGCGCAAAGAATAATGTTTGCTTCAAATAAAAAAAAATATATTTATACGTGTAAATAAATTTAAAATTTATTTACACGTGACTATTATAAACAGAAAAAAGCATTTGGAATTAGAATTAAAAAACTATGTACAAAAAGCAGGAACTTATTAAAAATTACGTCATAAAAACTATATTTACACGTGAATTTTAAGAGAGAAAGGAAATTGTAAAATAATAAATTCATTAACATGCGTTAGAAGTCTTAATTAGGAGAAATTACGTCTACGTCACATTACAGTTATTACATAAAATGAACACAAAATAATATTGCAAAACAGTTTAAATTTAGAAATTGCGCTAGACATTTATTTGATATTTTGAGAGGATACTTTTAAACTATTTTTGTTAGGAAAGCACAAATAATATTTCATTTCCAACAAAAGTATTTTCACGTGAATATTAAAAAGAGAAAGAATAGTGTGGTCAAAATTACGTCAGATTAAAAACGATTAATTTAAAATGTCTCATTTAAAAGAACTTTCTTTTCGCTTTGTTAAAAAATACCGGGAGACAAAGACTCTGTTTACTTAATTCCTTTTATATTAGCTTATTTTGAAATGTTTAAGTTATTTTACTTAATCAAAGATGAAAACAGCGATTGTATCTTTGGTACTACTTAGTTATCCCGTCGACCAAAAATCTACCATTCGTCAAACTATAAGATTAAATGCCAATAATGGTTGATCGTAAATGTCACATTAACTTGACTTTAAGCAAGTTATACGTGTTTACGTCATCAAGTTGTTTTTGTTTCGACGTTTTATTTGTATTTTTATTAATGTTGCACTAATTTATTTTTTCTTTCGTTATCTAAAATAAAATTTTGTCAATTTGTGTAATTCGGCGAGTGGTTTAGCGATTTATATAATAATCCGTCGACTAATTTGGTGAAATTAGTCGACGGGATAATCAAGTACGGGATAGTACCGCAGCGTATTTGGCCTTAAAGTTTCCCAGTCAAAGAAAAATGAATAGAAATCCGTTTATAGAGAGATCGCCACTGTTTTTTAAATTATAATTCAATCTTCCGAAACCTTTTTAAAGCCGATCAAATTAGCGTACTTTTAGAGTCTGCGGTATCTGAACGGAGGTTGACGAGCGTAGCTCGTAGGGGGCAGAGCCCCCTAGTATAATTGAAAAACGCATAGCGCAGACCTTATTTGATCAATTAAATGGCTGAGTCACCTTATATTAGATCAATTTTTAACACAATTATTCAATTAGTAAATAAATCATAACAGATGCTAATTTCCAAATGGGTGAAAAAATCCGTGCCAGCATTCAAACAATGAACGTCTTGGCTGACGCCGCCAATGTTCTACCAACTGAGCCATTCCTGGTCGAATCCTGGCACGGACTTTTTCCACTCATTTGGAAATTTGCAACTGTTATGATTTATTTACCAATTGAATAATTGTGTTAAAAGTTACTATAAAAAGTTAATATAATTACGCATGCAGCGTTTACTACAGTTTCAAAAATAACCTTCGATTTATTCTATTGAGCTGATTCAGATATCAGACTGCGATCTATTATGCTGCGATCGTTAAAGATTAGTTGGGTGAATCAGTCCTCCAGATTCGTCCGGGACGGCTCAGTTGGCGGCTTCAGCTATTACATCCCTGATTCGAATCTTGGACCGGACTTTTTTCACTCATCTGGAAATTTGCAACTATTACTTGTATATGTAAATAAAAATTCTTCTTATTATGGTTTTCGTATTACTATTTGTCAATAAAAGTATTACTTTAACCAGGGATTCATCATAGGCTTTTCAGGTTTTAATTCCTTCGGGACGAGCGTCTTTTACAGAATTTTAAATCTTTAATCACCGGTTTTTTAAATCAGAAATTATTGCTTAATTTAATCGGGAATATGCTCGGATTAAATAACGCAAAATTTACAATAAAATTTACTAGTGAGATTAATCCCAGATTACGAGGCAGCTTTCGCGGCACCAATACCGGTCGCTCGTACCCAAGGGATTAAAGAAAATAGGTTAAAACCGTCTTTGTTATTAAAAATATATGCACAATACATTTAATGTGTTAAATTTTCCATTTTTAATTAATTATACAGGGTGTCCACAAAGTCTTTTTCCAGCTTCTTTTTTTTTTTTTTTTTTTTTTTTTTTTTTTTTTTTTTCTTGGATGAGATATGAAAATGAAATTTGTTATAGGTGCTCAGGTTACTGTTAAACGTTTATTTAACCTTTGCTTTGTGTATTTTAGGTAACATTTTGCAGAACCAAGGCCCAAGATATCGAAATGTTACGCACGAAGAAAAATCCCAATGTGTTTCTTGGTTTATAGAAACAAAATCAGCTACTCAGAGAAACTACAGGGTGAACTACATTAAAAATGTCTTTTTCCAGCAAGATAGTGCACCGCCACATTGAGGTCGCGATGTTTGTAATTTCCTTGATGAAACATTTCCAGGTCGGTGAATTAGACGACATGGCGAATTTCCTGGCCACCTCGTCCTCCTGATATCATTTTCCTGAATTTATTTCTGTGGCGGGTATGTTAAAGATCGCGTATACTGAACAAAGGTGTGGAATATCACTGATCTAAAGCAAAGTTATCATAGACGCCATCGGCGACATTGATAAGACTTTGTTGCAGAAGACATGGCTGGAAATCTATTATGGCCTTGATGTGCTTCGCACAACTAATGGTGCGCATATAAAGGTTCATTGATCGCTGTAAAAAAACTTTAATAATTGCATCGTAAAATAAGATAATTTTCAAGTTTGTTTCAGTATTTTATTTAATAAACGCCTGTATTTGAAAAGAGATTTTATGGTCACCTGTATATATATATTAAACATCTCCTTTTTTTTTGTACTTTTTAGTAACAATTTATTCCAGGACCCTTAAAATAGCACATAATAATTTTTATCATATAGACTAGTCAAGTTAATTATAAATATGATATCTATAAGAGTGATAATATTGTCTGCAAGCTGTGATGATTTGAAACCGTAAGGATTCGCTTTTAACTGCGCCATTTAAATAGGCGGGATTTTTGCTGTGCTAAAATGGGATACTTGATTGTGATTGTGATATGGTCATAGCAATTCTATTGCTGGGTATGTCTTAAATTTAAATGTTACATTTTTTTTTCATATTGTTCATTATTAAGGATCGTGCTTTGATTAATGATTTATTTAATTCATTTTATATGGTACGATAAATTTATACTTTTGTTGTACAGTCGATCGAGTACATAACGGAATTCAATTTTTAGCTTATTGCTGGATTCTATTACATATATCGACTATGTTTTTGCTTATATTTGTATTTCATGTACCCCTGAAGAAGTGAAATGCTGTATAAGTTTCCTGCTACATCCATCCAATTGATCTATTATTTGTTTTCTATACTTTTTTAATGATTCAACAATATTTCGCTGGTTATTTGTATCTTTTGTCTTTAGTAAGTTATTCTATCAAAATTTGGTTTTTCATATGTTTTATATGGATTAATCGTCCGCAATGTGCTAGTGAACTAGTGGTATTGTGCTTGATTTTGTATTAAAAGTTAAAGGATCCAACTTTATTTTGTATAATGTCAATGTTATGTATTGAAACTAAATTTATTAATTTAATTTTAGTAATTGGAAATAGATGATGAATTGTAATTATATAATGGTTATATATATATATATATATATATAGTAAATTGGTTGGACTTGTTTACCAGTTATAATAATACCGTAGTTATTGAGAAAACAATATAGCTGAATTCGTAATGAAAACAATCCAATTGTAGAAACTGGATTTTATTTGACGTGAAATATTAGAGAAATTTCAATCTTCTCGGAGATAGATCACAGCAGTAGATAAAAGAAAACATTTTAAAAGTATACAAAGTGGCGTGAAAATTTTAAGAACAGAATAAAAAGCCATTCTAAAAAGCAGCGTAAGGCTGCGTATAAACGCTTGTTTTGCCATTCTTCTACAGTTTCCCAGGAAATGTTTTGTTCTGGACCCTTCTGAGGTTTATTCACAAAAGAAAGAGGGGAATCAACAATGGGTCAGGAGATAAGGAGCTCAACTGTACTTTACGGAAAGGTTCCTATTTTGCAGGACATCAGTTCCTTTCCTCTTAAAGTCATTAAAGATCAAGCACATCACGTAACCACAAGAAAAGACGCCAATCCTGATAACAGTTAGAAGGAGAGTTTATTAGCACCTTAAGGCTACGTATAAGCGCTTGTTGTGACATCCTTCCACAGTTTTCCCAGAAATATCTGATTCTGGACCCTTCTGCGGTTTATTTACAAAAGGATGGAGGGAATCAACAACGGGTCAGGAGATAAGGAGCTCAACTCTACTTGACGAAAGGTTCCTCTTTTGCAGGACATCAGTCCCTTTCCTTTTAAAGATCAAACACACCGCGTAACCACAAGAAAAGACGCCGAAACTGATAACAGTTAGAAGGAGAGTTTATTAGCACCTTAAGGCTGCGTATAAGCGCTTGTTGTGACATCCTTCCGCAGTTTTCCCGGAAATCTCTGATTCTGGACCCTTCTGCGGTTTATTCACAAAACGATGGATGGAATCAACAACGAGTCATGAGATAAGGAGCTCAACTCTACTTGACGGGAAGGTTCGTATTTTGCAGGACATCAGTTCCTTTTCTTTTAAAGTCAATAAAGATAAAAAACGCAGCGTGGCCACAAGAAAAGACGCCGATACTGATAACAGTTAGAAGTATGGTCTATTCACTCCTCAAAATCTTTTACACCCAATCATGGGGGAATAAACAGACGCTAATTTCTATCAATCAAATATCGTAGATCTGTTTTATGTTTTGAATAATCAGAAAAACGGTGTAATTAGTTTTAAAATGACGCAAATCGTTGATATGAGAGATTGCCGTGAAATATCACTGATAATTTCGCAAAACGAATTTTCTATTTAATTGCTTGACTTGGATTTTCGATGGTTTACTTATTTTTTTCTAGAGTAAAGTGAAATCTATTGGCAATATTTTGGAAGTAAATTTTGTAATTTTTAAGAAAATACTTGTTTATAAATCTATTTATAAAAAACTTTTTACTACTTATTGTTGATTTATTAAGCTAAACACTTGTTTAATAAATATTTAACACGTATTTAAATATATATATATATTACAATTTACTGAAATTCTTTGTTTTTTTTTAATTTCTATAGAAGTACAAATATATGTTACATCTGTTCACATTAACATTTTTTATCACACAATGTGTCCAAACTTTGACGCGAGTTACGATATACCATGTTCAATCTGCTTAACAGTCTTCTCAATACTTTATCAAATATTAAGTAGTTTACAAATATTTCCTCTAAAACTTCTATATAATAAACACTTTCAGTTTCAGGGTCTGTTTATAATATTATAACAATTAATTAATTTTAAATCTCATTGAATATAAATTAAATGCTTTATTCTCGTTTGAAAGAATCCGAGAAAAAAAAATAACAGCACTATCTATGAAACATTTTTTTTTCATAACAATGGTGAACTTTTTTCTTAGATGCTGTTTTATTTTATCTTAATAGTTAACTATGTTCTATTTTCTTGGCGGATAAAAAACAAATTAACTATTTCTCAAAAAAAAAAAAAAAAAAAAGTAACATAATATAACTTGATTTCTTAGCTAACGTCAGCGGCAGCAAGTGTATTGTTTGATTTCTTCTTTTGAATGGCTAATGTATTTTTTTAAGACTATATATCTTAAATGAATAACCTGTTCGGGAGAAAACAACGCAAAATAATATAACAGTATTAGTTTTTAAAAGCGTTTTCGAGATGTTTTATATAAAATATAATTTTTTATACTTTTACTGATTGATTTCTTTTTCATGCCAAAAATGAAACATTTTAAATAAAAGCAAAGAAAAAAATAAATGATGTAAAAAATACTTTTATTTTATTTTATTAAAGAAAGTTTTGTTTTTCTTAATGTTACATTAAGCTCCAAATTTTATAGAAAATTTTGAATATGTTATTGTTTATCTTTAGGGAATTATAATTTATTATGATAGAACAAGTTTATATTTCTTTAAATTGTTTTAAGAGCCTTTTATTTACAATATTTTATACAGGAATTATTTAAATTAAAAATTAAAAATAAGATATACAAAAGCAGGAAATCAGAAATAAACTCGAAAGCAAAATGTGATAGTTTCCCAAATCTAAGTAAAGCTTTTCTTTTTTCTTCTAAATAAAAAGGTCGCACCTGTTTTTCAATCAAATTTCATAGCATTGTGCATTATCATACACAGTGTCATTGAGATTTGCTTTTTACTCTTTATGTTCAACTTCATTGCTTTCGAAATTTTTAATACCCAGAATTGAAAAACTTTTTTAGATACTAATTTTTAATTTTTCATGTATGAATTAGTAAAAAATATTTTATCTACAATTTCAAAATACTTGTTAATAGATTTCACCAAATAAAAGAAAAATTTCCCAAGTTTCATACCAGTTCAGTTGCAATTATCTGAATTATGCTATCTTTTATACCTATAGCCAGTGGCGCATACAGGATAACGCTTTGAAGAGGGCTAGCAAATTTTAAAGGCCTATTAGTGCTGGCTGCCGAGCTCTCTCTTTCTTTCATTTGATTTGTTGGGACGAGGCGGATCACGTCCTAACTTACATTTTTTCGGCTGACTTGATCAGAGTCCTAACCAGCCAGAAGAAGCTCTGGAAAGTTTTAATGGGGTTAATTCTGAATACTTTTAACATGTTAAATAATGAAATACTGTACTAAAATATATCTTAGTTTTTGCGATTTTTTTGTGTGTTTCTGTATTTGGATAATTTTAAAGTATGTTTGCAATCAAAAGTTTTATTATTAAATTATCAAAATATTATGAAAGGTTAAAGAGAACAAGAGGGTGCACGGCGTCTTAAATTTTTAATTGAGTAAATTTTAAATATGATAATATTTCGAATTTCATAATAAAATTTATAAAAGTGAAAAAAATGTGTAACAAAAGTAATATATTTTCAAAAATTCCGATTTTTTAAGGACCTATTAAAAAAAAAATAGTAATATTCTTTCATAAATTTTCAAAAATTTTAAATATCTATTCTATCTGGGAGGGGCTTAAGCACCCTTAGCTCCCCCCGTGGGTGCGTCAATACCTATAGCGTTATTTGCAAGGCAAAAAAAAAAAAAAAAAAAAAAAAGGAAAGTAACCCTTAATCATGCCATTCATAACGTTCGATCACTAGTGTGTATGGAACTATAGCTATGACGTGTGTGTCTGGTAAGGGGGGGGGGGGGGCTACTAGCTACAGCGGCATCAATGGACACTAAGGATCAGAGTGTCAATAACGAATTTGATCCGCTTATATAAAAAATTAAACCTAATACTTAAATGATATGTAGGATGCCAAAATATTACAGAACGATGGATTACAGTAGTATGCTACATGTCTGCTAAATTAGAAGTAACTTTCATATTAAATGCATAAGATAAATACGGTATGGTATTTAAAAAAAAAAAAAAAAGTTATTGTTTATTAGTTACATTACAAACTTATGAAACACGTTATTGTTTATCAGTTACATTACAAACTTATGAAACACTTAATATCAATTATATTTTAACATCAAATTAAAAACTTCAACATAAAAAAGTACTAATATAAAATAACTTGATCAGAATGAATGTATCACGCAAAAATACACACATCTATATTTATTTGTTATGAAGAATATTTAAAAATATTATTACATGTAATCGTTAAATAATAGATTCGGCCATTTTTTGCTATATGCACTTAAAAGTTTTTTTTTCTTTATATATTCTTATATATATATTCTTATATATATATTATATATTCTTATATATATATATATATATATATATATATATATATATATACTAGCAGTCTTCGCCCGCTACGTTGGTAGGTTTGTCCAAACAAACCTTAAATCGAACAAAATATATTTAGTTGATCATTTACAATAAGATTTAGTAAAGCACGATAGAAGAATATGTAATATACTAAAATCATCCCTGAAAAATTAACAATGAGTCCATCCAGTAGAGCCTATTAAAAAGGCTAATTTTTCATAATCGAGTTCAACGGATTATAGAACTTTCGCCCATAATTCTATAAAAAAGCAAAGTACAACGATGTGTGTTATATGCTAAAACCTGTCCTGCAAAATTTTCTCCACAGTGCTACTTCCGTTGAAATCCACTCAGTAGAACGTTTTGAAAAGGGTAATCTTTCACAGTCGGGTTCACTGATTAAAAACATTTCGCTCATTATTCCACAACTAAGAATGTAGAACGAAATATGTATATAGATAAGTAAAATACAATTCCATTATTCAAATAAACGAAAATAAAAAATGATAATATAAATTAGACAAAATTATTTTTTAGTTCAATGATATCGTCAGTGCGGAAGATTTTTTATCTTATAGAAACTAAATACAATTACAAATAAATTAACCAAATAAAGTTATAATGCATGTCACATTTTAAAATTATATATAAACACCTGAAAAATATACAAACATGGGAAATGCCTAAAACAAAACAAAAAAAAATAACTGTCACTAATAAATGTTTAGATACAGGAGCTGTTTACCGTCCACGAAAATTTCTGCCACTATTTTTGAAAATAATATTTCCGCCTTAATCAGAGAAATCTCCGATTTAATAATGGGAAAATTCGTTTTAAAAGAGTGTGGTAGAATTTTGGCTAGGCGGAAGTGATGCCTGCATGTAGATCTTTCTAGACTAGAATTATTACATGAGCATTCCATTGAAACATTAACTTAAGAGAAAAAAAAAAAAAACAGTTAAAATGTTTTTTAAAACTTAGTAACAACTAAAAAAAGTTCATTAAGTAAAATTTGCCAACCAATTTTTATATGAACACAAACGGAAAATATACGCAATGATAGTAGTTCAAAATATTTAAATCAAATACCTCTAAATAATGAATATAACGGAGCATCTGCATTTATTGTAGAACAAGCTTGATGGAGGGATTTGTAGCCGTCACAGAAAGCTAAAATGAAATAAGGTAATGTTAAGTGTGTATTGAAAACAAAATAATGAAAAATACATAACCAAATAGTAATTTTTTTTAATGCTATATTTTTTATCTTTTGCTACTGACTATCAAAGAATGAATATTTGTTTGCATAGATGTCCACGCAAGGCGGACGACAGGAGCGATCTAGCAAACTTCCACTGCTAATTTTAAAATGTTATTTTTGTCTCAAATAATCACAGTGATTAAATATGCTGTGATGATGCCAAGATTTTTATTTTAATACTAAATTTAAGGAATCCGTAAATTTGAAGGATTTCAAATTTTATGCTTCTAATCATCCAAAAATGTTACTTATTTTAACAGCAATATTAATTTGAGTGTATTGGGATGTACGTACAATATACACTATAGGGCTATTAATGACCGGCAACTTTAAACTTTAGACATTTTGTCGAATATTTAGAAATATACTTGTCAAATTCTGCTGGAATTTTAAGATTAAAAGAACAGGTATGACCTCACATTTATCAATGTCGATTTGTAAAGGGGGACAATTAGGGGGCCAACAAAATATCAAAGAATAAAAATAATACTTGGGATCATCCTCTAAAATAAAATACACGAAATGATCTGTCGCTACAGAATATAAATAAACCGACATTGTGCAATATGTGTATTCATTTGTGTAAGAATAGCACATATATTAATAGAGATATAGTGCATTTTTTAAAAAGTTAAAACAATTTTTGCATGTTTTTTACTTATAACAAGCAGGGTTTTCAAGCAAATTAAACGTCAATTTTAGAAAAATTGACAAAATGTAGTAGACACAATATAGTGCAATTGGAATATAAATATATTAAGTATTTTAGGAAATATGAGCAGTTGTATGAAATAATTTTTATCTGCGCATGTGTGAACGATAACAAGGATCTTTTCACAAAATTTTACAGTCAACTCTATGGAGCAACTTACTAAAAAATCCAGTTAAATATAGTAAAAATTCAGAAAGATATCGGCGTTAAAGTGAGCTAGTTTTTAGTTGCTCGCTAAAACTAGCTGAATGATAAGGGATTGTCCACAAGTTGTCAGTTTTAATTTAAAAAAAAATAACATTTCATTTTTTATTGATGCTTTAGTTCTTGTTGGATAACCACCAGAACGAGACTATACCATGATAAAAAGAACTATCAAAATCGAAGCATTTTTTTTCAAACCTACTCGTTGATAATCACTAAATATTAACATTTTTCTGAAAGTCAGTTAGTAAAAAATGACAATTTGAGGAAAATACCTTATCGTTCAGCTGCTTTTAGAGAACAACTAAAAATTAGCTCGCTCTAACGCCGATATCTTTCTGAATTTTTACGATATTTGACTGGATGTTTTTAATAAGTTGCTCTATAGAGTTGACTATTAAATTATGTAAAAAGCTCCTTGTTATCATTCGCGCATGCGCAGATAAAAATTATTTCATAGAACTGCTCATATTTCCTACAATATTTAATATATTTATATTCCAATTGCACTATATTGATTCTACTATATTTTGTCAATTTTTCTGAAACCGGCGTTAAACTTGGTTGAAAACCCTGCCTGTTATAAGCAAGAAACATACAATATTTTTTTTATTTAAAAAAAAAATAGCTATATCTCTATTAATATACGTGCTATTCTTACATAAATGAATACACATATTACACGATGTCTGTTTATTTACATTCTGTAGCGATAAATCATTTCGTGCATTTTATTTTACAGGGTTATCCCAAGTATTATTTTTTTCTTTGCTTTTTTGTTGGCCCCCTAATTGTCCCCTTTATCAAATCGACATGGATAAATATGAGGTCATACCTGTTCTTTTTAATCCTAAAATTCCAGAAGAATCTGATAAGCATATTTCTAACTATTCGACAAAATGTCTAAAATTGAAAGTTGCCGGTCATTAATGGCCATATAGTTTATATACCCATCACATTTTCTCAACCGGTTCTCTAATTTCGTGCATATTTTTAAAATGAACGAAAGTTATTAAGATAAATATGTATTTTAAATGCAGTATCTGAATGCCCTTAAATCTATGTAACAATTAATCTATGTAAAATATCTATGTAAAATCTATGTTGATGATTGTATGTGTTAATGATTGTTATGATATGTATGCCTTAAAGCTATGTAAAAAAATTATGTACCGTTACACCATAAAATTGGTGGCAACCTTGCTGCTCTATTTTATTGAGTAATTTAATCGATGTAACTGGTGTTACGTTGCACTAATGTGTAATATTACACCAGTTATATCAGTTTAAATTAGACCATTATTTAAGGGGAAAGTTGATCTTAAAAAAAAATCTTTTAAGTTTCCTAATAGAGATTGGAAATTTTCTGCAAATAAACGTTTCACAATATGTATATAGAACACCTTAAAAGAAATTTCAATTCTTATTATAATTTTAAGATTTTTAAAAAATTTAAAATTTTAAAACGAAATTTTAAAATGCTCCCCGCGTCTTAATTTTCTAGATATTTCCTCGATTTTGGATTTTAACCACGTAAAACTCTGTTACAAAAAAATCTGTGTACCGGTTTTTTAATCCCTTAAATAGTTAATTTTTCAGAGATATTTTTCTGAATTCCATACACATTTTCATCAAAATTCTGCCTTATAATAAGTTACAAATAAAATTTAATCGTCTTAATGAAGTAGAATTTTAAAATGCATACACAGTTTCTTTTTAATCAATATCAGGATTCTTCCTTATCAGTTTCATGAATTTGGACCAAAAATTAAGTAGGAAGGAGCATTTCAAAAATTAAAAAAAGAGCTGAATCATCAGTATTGAGAAAAACATATTCAAAGTATATTAAAAGGCCAAAAAACTGTTTATGAACAAAGTTAAAACACTCGTAACTTTGCGTAAAATAATCGCATTTGCATGCGGTTTACTACGAATGACGTAGTACAAATCGGAGAATAATACAGTCGAACCTCTATTTAACGAAGTCGCTAAATCCCGGCAAAAAGTTCGTTATATGGAAAATTCGTTAAATAGAGATTCACCTTTTAAAATACTTTAAATTACATAAAACAGATTTTAAATTCATAAACACTAAATATTTTTACTAAAAGTAATTAATCACATTTTTTTTTTATAAATTATATCGATTTGTTTTATTTATTTTGCCCACCAATATCCATCATCAATTCATTTTTTATATGTGTTTAAATCTTTGAAATCTGCAAGGAAAATAAATCATTGTCCTGGAATACACTGTATTTTCTCTTTAAAGTAAATAGTTTTTCATTAAAATAAACGAATTTTAATGACCTTATCGTATTTATTATTATTATTATAACAAATAATTTTAACCGTACATTAACATATGCGTCCTTAAATTTAGTTTCTGAAAAACTCTGTTAATTTTGTCTGAGTTTTTTCTTTTAAAAAGTGCTTTCTCTCGTAATACGTCTCGCATCTTTGCAATGCACCAAAAACCCCTTCATGCTTATTTTCTTCTAACTATAATCCGCATTGGATTCTTTCAAATGATTTTAGCATTTCATCATACGAAGTTTTGTTAATTCCTGCATCATGATCATTTCCATCATCATCATATTCGTCTTCATCGCAATTCATTGCTGTATTGTTTTTATTTTTCATACTGTCGAAAATATCCATTTCGGATAGTGTTTGCGAGGTCTCAATTTCAGAATTAAGTGAAATACAATCATCAATCAGCACATCATGTTTAATTTTTTTCTTTTTTTCTCATCTGTATCCACATTTTTTAAAGTTACTCTAAGGATTATCGTCTTCGTCCTCCGTACTTACCGAATTCTCACTGTTGACAAAGAAGGTGCCTGATAAAACCAGTTCAAGGCCATTGAACATCATAAAATGTGTTTAAAGAAAGAATAAGTTTGAAATGTCCAGAAATATTTTGAGAAATGGGGAGAAAAAAAATTTAGATCACAAGAAAAAGTTCGTTAAATAGAGAATGCACTTCGCTATTTGGAGGTTATTTTACGAAGAAATTCGCAAAATGTTCTTGGTTCCAAGGAAAAGTTCACAAAATAGAGAAATTCGCAAACTAGAGGTTCGTTAAATAGAGGTCCGACTGTAATACACATAAAAAGAAATGTCAATTTTGGGGTCGATTTTTGCTCAAATAAAGATCCACAGTCCTCTTAAGTAAAATTGCTCCATAAAATTGGAGGCAGCATGTTGCCACAAATTTTATTGAATAACGTTACATAATTTTTTTACAGTGTTGAAGTAATGTCTGATTGCCAATTTCGTCCAGTGACATCGTGCCTATGTTTGCTTGATTACAATAGAATGATTTGATTACATCAGGGTTATTTGATTTCGATAGGGTCATTTGACTACAATATGGTCAATCGATGATAACATACGATATAATTTAAAACATTCCACAGTTACCTTTAATCTATTGACTCTACATCCAAATAAAAGTAAATCCACTATGTGTTTTTCTTTTTAAAAAAATTATATATATTTTTTGTTATAAAATAAAATATGAAAAAAATTAAATCCAGTCTCATGTTAGCGCACCGAATGGCACTAACATTTAAGTGGACTCAAACACTACAGAAATGAGAGTTTATGAGAAGTTGACCAGGGTATAATTTTCAGCTGGTACTTTTTTTGTGTGTCTCATAATAGACCCACATTTTGGGTGTCGCATACTAGTAGTGGTTGACACTACCACAGTGCAACAACAACAACAACAAAATGTGTCGTGTCTGGAATATTTTAACGAATTCTTAGCTAATTATGTCTTGATAAACTTGAAAATGACTTCTGTTTTTCTCTTTCAGGTCGTTTTTTTTTTTTTTTTTTTTTTTTTTTTTTTTTTTTTTTTACCGTACTCATGTTTATTTGGCTCCATTAGATTGAAAAAACATATTTTCCAACAGTGTACATGGGCTGATATTAGGTTGTTTTAGAGAAATTAAACGCGCCTGTTTCTTTAACAAATGTTGGCAATATGCTACTAATAAGGTCTTTGTAATTTTCACTTTTATGTTTCCCAAGGAAACTTCCCACTACTTCTACATAGCTAATGCTTCATTCTCGTGCATCGCTTTGAGAAAATTTGTGTCTTTTATGAGCTCAGGAATCATTAGTCCATCAAAAATTCTTGCTTTGCATTTTTCAACACACGCTTTTAAACGTCATGCACTTTGACTAACACCTAATATATAATAGTGGAATGTTACATGTCTTAAAAATCTAGACTTGATAAATCAAAATCAAGGTTATACTTGGATTCAGGTATGTAATTTCGTATAGGAATAGTGTTTATTTCCTAAAGACCAAAATCATTGTTCCCCAGTGATTGTTTTATTACAAAAATACTAAAGATTTATAGCGCAGTAGAAAATTACGACCAGTTTACATAATGACAATATTTACGAACACAGATGACTTGCAGAAAGCATTGACTATGCAAAACTTTCCGTTTAGAGAAATGTGAGTAAATTCATTGAGAAAACAAATGTAAACAATACATAAACAAAGAAAATATGCGTAAATAAATTCAATCAACCCTTTATCTACTGTTGGTACTTATAAGTACCATTAAAATAACTTGTTACAAAATTCACTTAATACATCGATTAGTTGTAATACAGTTTAGAATGAGTTACAGATACATTACTTTATCTTGTGCCAAAAGCATCTTTAGTTACACAAAACAAAAATATTTTTAAAAGGATGATTTCTTTTGCTTTTGCAACTTTTCAGCTTTCTTGGCGTTGAGGGGGGGGGGGGGGATTTTCAATTCGAAAATATTTCTATATTTCTATTGTAAGAACATTATATTTGTACATTTCCTAATTCTACAAAATACTAAGAAAATGATTTAAAATAAAATATTTGAGTAGAGTCATAAATATTACACAAAATCCCTATAAAGTCAAATTTAATAAATCCTTCTAAATCCTTCAGTCCTTCTGAAATCCTTCTAAAATTTATTAAATGATTATGTAAATCTTCTAATCTAGTTTAAATAATTCACGAAAAATGTTTCAGAAGATAAAATTTTCAAAAATTCATAATTCAGTACATAAAGGGTTGGTAGAAATATAATTTTTTGAACATTATATATTGCGTGCTTCACAATTTTTAGTTTTTGTATTAGTTTTTTATATCGGATTTATTAAATTGAACCTGATTTATTCTTAAACACAAAACTTAACCATTAGAAAGGCCGCAAATTGATGCAAATCTAGCATAATTTCGCTCCTATTAAGAGAAATAGCAAGTTGAAAGGAAGATTTAACTGTTTCAAACGTGCTTTACCTTTTAAGAGGAACGACATGTTACTCGAATTGCCTCAGTCTGCGGCCTTCCTTTTAAAAATGAACTGCATTTGCAATAAGACCTTCACCAAACGTTTTTCATTTAAGTTTGTTACCGAATTATGCACAAGAGTTTTCTTATTCAATAAACGATGTCGATATATTTGATTTTTCAAACTCATCGATATTCTCTATATAAACTTTAAAATATACTTATAACTATTTAAATAACATTAAATAATATTTTTATATGTTTGTGTCACCTTTTAAGTAGTTATAAGTATATTTTAAAGTTTATTAATAACAAGGTGAAAATTTCCTTCACGACACTAATGTTTAAAACAGTGTTTTGATTCTATTCTATATATAAGTGATTTTTTTTGTGTGTGTGTGTGTGAAATTTTTTGAACTGCATTGTTGCCGCTGAAATAAACAATTAAAATATCTATTAAAAATCGGTTACATTTTAAAACATTGAAATTTATTGTTATTAAGATTTTCATTATCTTTATTTTCTTTAACTGATGCTGAAGTTTTTTGGGGGAAACAGGGTGGCGCACAGTGGAGTATTTGACCCAAAAACCTGCCAAAAATGCGAAAATTAAAATTTCGTCAACAACTGTAAAAATTATATTTTTTAATAGCTAACTAATTAGTGAGTCGATCTATGTCTATTTTAGGAACCTGAGTTATATCCAGTGGCTCCTGGCCTCAGTTGAATAGAAGTTTCTTTGTGAGAAGACGTGGTTTTTTGGCATTGTTGTTTTGTTTAAATTTAATTTTTTTGTGGCGTAATGAATTTTTGAATTGAAACTAAACAGGGCTTACGTGTTTAACAAAGGTAAGGGCTTAGTGTTAAACTATGTGTTAATCTAAATAGTTTAGTTTTTAATGTTATAAAAAAAAAACATTAAATGTGTATAAGGATTATTTTTAAAGCGTTTTTGGCTCTAATTTAAACATATCAAAAGATTTTTAAATATGTGCCGGGCTTTGCCGGGCCATGTTTGAATTATATTCTTATTAGGTATAGTCTTGAGTGCCAATTTCTGCAAAAAAATCTTCCGCATATTGTTGCTATTATATGTATATATATATATATTATATTTTGACGATATTGTTAAACAGTTATTAATTAATTTAATAGTGCATTTTAAATAATGTAATTACTATCTATTTATTTTATTTTATATTATATTAAATGTATTTAACATGGTATTTCAAAATTTATTTCAAAATGTATTAACTGCATCCTTTGGTATCAATTACTGTGATTTCTTAACTGTTTTATTCACCTTAATCTTTATGATATTCTGGTAGCCATGTGCGCGTGGATATTTGTAAAATACTAAAATATTAATCGGTGTGGTGTTTATTATTTCTATTTTATATCCTATAAATATTTAAATAGGTTTTATTGATTCTTCCATTTCATATTATTTGTTTCTATTCTGTTTTCATTTTTAATCAATTCACTTGATTTTAATGGTTGTTTGGGCACAGGGGAAAATAATTTTTAGCTTTAGCTTATTTTTCTCACAGAAAACAACCATATTGCTTATATCATTGAATTCTGTGCCCTTGACAACGTAATCCAATATATAAGCTTTTCCATTTTTTGTCGGTGTCCACTTTTTTCTTTTTCTTCCATAATAATTCTTATAATAAATTAATTTTTTTTTATATACTTACAGATTTAATTCTTAATATTTGATGGTGGTAGGTTATGTTTAATTAATGGTTATATATATATATGTATATATATATATTTTTTTTTCTTTGTAGGACTACTTAAATCCTATTTTTTGCGGCAACCAAAGTGAAGAGATAAAAACTATGTTTTTACTCTCGTATTGCAGGTTTTTAGCTTACAGGATATTGCCTAAAAGCTTTTGCCCCTACAGATTCTGTATGTATGCATGTACGTACGTATGAAAGTACGTACATACGTATCCAACTCGATACCTCTTGATAGAAATATCAAATCGGCTTCAAATTGTAAATACTTCTTGTAAATACTACTAAAAGCTTTCGCCAATTTCTTTCGGGGGCTCATAGGTAGAAAATAAGAGGAGAAAGGAGGGAATTAAAGAAGTCTGGAGCAGGCGCAGAAATGATTGAAAGGTTGTAAGTAATATTGAAAATCATAACAAGTTCCAAACATCTGCTGATGAAACAGCAAGACTGTATGTAAACCTTCACAATTCGTACCCCATGATTCCAACAATGCACAAGGTTTTGATTCATGGTAGCACTGTAATTAAGAAAGCAGTCGTATCCATTGGCGAACGGTCAGAAGAAGCTGCCGAAGCCAGAAACAAACACTTTATACAATACCGTACAAAGTTCTCAAGAAAGTGCAATAGAGAAATTCGCAATAAAGCAGTTTGCAATAGAGATGTTCCAAATTGGCTTCTTTTAAGCAGTGGTCCTTTTATAAACTGCTCTACACAAATACCAAGGGAAAAGAGCAAGCCATACAGTAACAAGACCCTACAATTTCTTCTTCCAGCTAGGTCTGATGGTAGTCCTGATAAAAACCAAGAAGAGTTTGATGAAGAAGATGAAAAACAAGGTTCTGAAGAATAAGATTGAAACTGGTAATTATTAAATACATGGAAAAACCAACATCTCTATACTGTAGAGACTCCACTTTATGAAATGTATTATTAAATGTAACTTTATCAAATGTAAATAATCTTTATTAAATGTAAATTAAATGTAATAATTATTATTAAAGTAAATTAAATGTAAACAATAAGTAGATAGTATATTTATAGATATATTTATAGATAGTATAATTAAATACATTTAATTAAACATTACTAGTAAATAAAAAAATCTATCAACAATTACTTTTCTCTTATAAACAGTAAATATTTAAGGCTGCTAGTCACTCAACTTCCAATCTCCTTCCGGTAATGTTAAGTCTATGGGCATGTGATGTATTCGTATTTTTAAAATATCTACTTAGTAAATTAATATTTTAACTTCTTTTTTCTTTATTCTCTACTTAAATGATGTCTCTTTTTTTTTCTTAGTTGTAAAAATATTTATAAAATTTATAATTATTATGTGAAGTGTTAAAATCTTACTTACACTTCGTCAGCTTTTAAGATATAAAATATTAAACTAAGCTATGGATTTGTATGTATACTACATAGTATGCTAAAAGTTAATTCAGTGAAACGCATAGCACAGTTAAAGATTTCCATTCAGCCATTTCAGTGAATTAACGAAAATGTACTTCAAAACTTTTGTGCAGCCCTGTATATGATCTATAGAATGTATCCACACCAAGCAATATTATATTAAAAAAATAGTTCAATTTAAAAACGCATATCACGACTGCAAACTCACTTCTAGATATTATCGGTCATAGACTTCAATAGTTAAATTTATTCTTCAGCCAAATTATTTTGTGTGTCCCTGTAAATGAACGATATATTCCATGCACACCATATTCTACAATAAGTGCCTTAGTACACCCCAGTAATGTATATAAATTTCAGTACGTTTAAAATAGCGTGATATCATTAAAATACAGACAAACGATTTTTTCCCATAGACCATAATGTAAGAGAATTCTTTTGGGTGTCTCTGTAAATGAACCGTAAATGATATAGACTTCATTTACAATACCAAACATGCCACAGTGATACCCAATAACATCTAACAATTTGAAGGCAATCGGATAGTATTTACATAGAAAAATATTTTTTGCCATGATTTCGTGTCAAATACTCCATTGTGCGGCGTCGCGCTGCCTTGCTACAGATACAGGGTTCGATTCCGATTAATATAATATATATCGGTTAGGAACTAAACACTTGGTATTGTGAGTTTGGCTGACCACTTGATCTATACATATTCTTCATAACACTTTAGAGTTTAGTTTATTAATTTAGAAGTTTACCTGAAATTTTTTTAGGATTGCATGTTAGAGAAATTCTACAAAATTTCGACTCTTCGTAAGGTAGTTTGAATTTTTATTCGAAATATAATACCACAATAAAATATTTATTGTTTATTAATACTCTTTTTTTTTCTTTTGCTTTAAGTTAACATATTTATTATAAGTGCGTAAGTGTCAAAGAATACAGATTTTACTTACCAATATTTGCGAATAATATTATTCGCTTTATGCAAAGAAATATTTGTTTTCAATTAAATAAGACAAAGATTCCTGTTCATAAAACTGGTATTCAAATTATGTAATCATTGATAAGCATAAAAAAATATGTTGATATAAAAAAATGCTCATATTTTAATTTTAAGCATGTTGATATGGAAAAAATGCTCATATTTTAATATGTTGATATGGAAAAAATATTCATCTTTTATTTTGAAATATCGAATTAAGGCGCTTCTGAAAATCGTATTTTCTAAAAATCATCGAAATGTCAGTGATGAGGTTTTAAAATCCATATATCGTTGATCAAATACGTTTCTCAAGCATATGAACTAAATACAGATCATTACAAAATTTTGCAAGGTATTTTTTAAGTGCTCACACTAAACTGCTTTTTTAAGCAATGTTATCAATAATAGTGAAAATACATTTATGCACTTACTATGAATTAAACTGACTTGGAACGAATATTTTAAGTAATCAAATTTCGACATCAAAATACAGAAAGGAACAAAAACTAAATCGGAATTATACGAAAGATAAATATAAGATACTTAAAAAGCATTAAATATACTGCTAGGAAATTGATTTTATTAATTCAATTTATGAAATAAGGCTTATTTGAAAGTAAACAATTCAAATGAAATGAAATTACGTATTTTACTTTCAAAAAAATATATAGTTAAAATATTTAGTTTATTTAATAGAATGAAAAAATAAAAATAAATAAAAACTCCAAAAACAATTCATGCTGGCATTACTATTTAAAGATTAAATTAGCTATACAGAAAATATTAAAGCAATAGATGTTTTAAAAACATTATTACTTTCTTCTACCTTCAATAGAAGAAAGTATTGTTATCGAAATATTTTCGACTTCCAATTTTCAACGGATTTACACGTTTTAGGGGTCAGAGATTCCAAAAAACATGTTTATAGAAAATGTCTGTCTGTCCGTGTGTCCGTCTATCCGTTTGCCTGTCGCCTTTGTACCATCAAAAAGTATATAAAGTTATGCATAGAATTGAACCAAGTTTTTGGCTATACCTAGCAGATCCTTCATTAATTTGGAAAAAACCGCCTATAGGGGACGCTGTAATAGCGATTTTTGTGCCATTTTGAATATTGTACCATCGGAAATTGTATGAAGTTATGCATAGAATTGAATAAAATTTTTTGTGTAGGTTTTTGGTCATAGTAAAAAGGTCCTCCCTGAATTTGGAAAAATTCCGCCGGAAGAAGGCGCTGTAATAGCGATTTTTGTGTCATTTTGAATACTCTACCATCGAAAGAGTATGAAGTCATGCATAGAATTGAATAAAATTTTTTGTGTAGGATTTTGGTTATGGCAAGAAGGTCCCTTATGGATTTGGAACAATTCCGCCGGTAGGGGGGGGGGGGGGGCTGAAATAGTTATCGCCAGAAGGAAGCGCTGTAATAGCGATTTTTGTGCAATTTTCAATATTGTACCATCGGAAAGTGTATTTAGTTATACATAGAATTGAACCAAATCTTTTTTTTAAGTTTTTGGCTATGGCAAGCAAGTCCTTCATTAATTTGGAAAAAAATCCGCCGAAAGGGGGCGCTGTAATAACGATTTTTGTGCCTTTTTTTAATACTGCACCATCGGAAGGTATATGAAGTTATGCATAGAATTGAATCAAATTTTTTGTGTAGGTTTTTGGTCATGGCAAGAAGGTCCTCCCTGAATTTGGTAAATTTCCGCAGGTAGGAGGCGCTGCAATAGCGATCGCCAGAAAGAGGCGCTGTAATAGCGATTTTTGTGCAATTTTCAATATTGTACCATCGGAAAGTGTATGAAGTTATGCATAGAATTGAATCAAATTTTTTGTATATATTATTGGTCATGGCAAGAGGGTCCTCCCTGAATTTCGAAATATTCCGCCAGTAGGGGGCGCTGTAATAGCGATTTTTGTGCAATTTTCAATATTTTACCATTGAAAAGTGTGTGAAGTTTTGCATAGAACTGAACTAAATTTTTTATGTATGCTTTTGGCCATGATAAGAATGTCCTCCCTGAATTTGGAAATATTCCGCCGAAAGGGGGTAGTATAATAGCGATTTTTGTGTAATTTTCTTGATTTTTCGTAGTTCTATTGTACACCGGGGATGATGAAGCGATGGGAACTTCGCATTCTGATAAGTCGACTATTCGCTAACAGCCGATGTACAACAGAATAACGGAAAACTATTGATTTTAATGAATATCAGATCGAAATTAACTCGTTTTTACACGAATTGATTGACTGAAGCAGAAATTTAAGATGAAAGTCAAATTTGGATATAGTATTGAACTAATAAGAATGAAATATTGACATTCGTAATAACATTTTGAAATATTAAAATATATGAGATTGAAGAAAGTTTTGGGATTGGCACATCCAATTAGTTAAATATATATTTTTTCTTTTGTGCGTATATGTATGTGTGTGTGTGAGTGTGTGTATGCCGTTTATTCGTTCACTGATCGTTTTAACTAAGTTTCTCTATATAGTGGACTATTGAATTTTGAAAGAAAAAAACATGCCGCCATTCACGCATACGCAGCTCAAAATTATTTCATACAAATGCCCACATTTTATCAAATATGTGATTCTCGTAGTCTGATTGAAACATAACGTCTCTACTGAACATTCTCAAGGTTTTTTCAAACAAATTTAACTTTCAAAATTCTGCATGTTATAGGCAAAAAAAGTTGCGCTCTGTTTTTAAATTAAAAAAAAAAAACCTTTATGAATATACGTGTTATTTTTACATAAATAAATATAAACGTCATACAAGACTATATAAGCATTAATTACAGTTAAGAGCAATACATATATTTTATGGTGCGGGGAATATTGTACGGCAAATATTATTCTTCAATTTTGTTGTTCCTATGTATTCCCCTTGAGCCTAAATCTTCACGGCAAAATATGAAATCAAACGTGTTGTTTACACCTCTGATGTTCACTTTTTTTTTTTCAAGTATTTCTCAGGGTTAATGAGAAAATGGCTAAAATCGAATGTATCTGGATATTTTTGACAGTATAATGTATATATATTTATTCTTTCCAATGCAGAAAATCTGAAGAATGTCGTTAATTATCGGTCCGCTGGTTACAGAAATTATTATTTAAAAAAAAAAATGTAGATTTAACTAAATTTGTATTTTATTTATAGGTTTTTTTTTTTTTTTTTTTTTTTTTTTTTTTTTTTTTTTTTTTTAGCATTCATGCCATTTTTCAAATTTCGTTTATTTATGAGATTTTATTTATTTACATCAGGACAGCGGTGGCCCAGCTGGCACAGCATCGGAATCGTAGTCAAAATGGTTTGAGGCTCGTCGCCGGTTAAAAATCCGACATGTATGCGAATAGCGCCTGGTGCATGTAAAATCAGTCGTGGGTACAAAGTCCTACAAATTCCGTATGAATTATATCTCTATAGGTACAGTCGTGGAAAAAAAAAAGTAAACACCCCCTACTAACTCCTCAACAAATCATCATAGAAGAAAGTTACTGGTACCGAACGATTGGAAATAAAATCTACTTTTAAATGATGTATATAAAATTTTCTTAGGCGGTCATCTACATATTAAAACGAATCCTAACTTCATTTTTTTCAATGGCAATACCCAATTTTAACGAGATAATTCAAATCTTCGGTTCAAACTATGCCCAGACACCAAATTTCAAGTCATTTGAATGATAAGTTTTTGAATTATAAACATTCAAAATTTAGTGCTTTTAATGTTAAATTATATTTTCATATTTTTATTTATATCTCCCGAAATTATGCTCCTAATGTGCTTTTTTTTTTTTTTTTTTTTTTTTTTTTTGTGGTAATAATACTAATATACCCAAACATAAATAAGCTTCATTTTCAATTTTTATAATTTTATGATATGAATTATGAATTATGAAATTAATATTCGAAAAAATTATGAATTGCAACCTACAACTTTTTTGATGGATTTAGATTTATTAAGACCTGCTTTATGGAAATTCAAAAATTTCACATTTTTCTTCCAAGTAGTTTTCAAATTATGCTTAAAAAACGGCAAAATGATGGTTTAAGGGGCCGTCTATGATGGAAGTGAGTAGACATTTTGAAATTTATTCTGCCGTACTGTAATCTAACACGCTTCATCGACTCCTTGAGTGGCGCTTAAGGTGCCTTGATCAAGGAAGCGGCTCTCTCGGTTAACAATCCAGTACGGAACTTCAATTTGGATACAGCCTTTAAAATACGCTCGTTTTAAAATAATTAATTTCTCGGAAACTTATGGTACGAATTGCATAAAAATTCGTTTTTAGGCTAATTGAAGGGTGTAGAGTTCATTTATGCTGTCAGAATCGGGCACTGCTATTGAAAAAAAACAAAGTTATGGTTCGTTTTAATATGTAGGTGGCCCCCTAAGCAAATTTTATATACACCATTTAAAAGTAGACTTTATTTCCAATCGTTTGGTACCAGTAACTTTCTTCTACGATAATTTGTTGAGGAGTTAGTAGGGGGTATTTACTTTTTTTTTTCCACGACTATACCTAGTCAGGTGAAGATCTCGTCACCTGATCAAGGTACTGAATTACGAGATAAACTCGAGTAGCGATAGCCGTCCTTCTTTTAATCAAAGGGCTATCACTTCCGGCCTTGTTGTGACCAATGACCTAGTTGCCCAATGCCCGTCGTAAATATGTATATAGAGGGTGATTCAAAAAAAGTATACAAAATTACGTGGCATATCAGGCATAAAACAAGAATAAAAAATCATAGGAATATAGGGCTGCAAACCGCTTATTTAGTCACAAATACAGGATATTTCATTCAAACTGAACCCAGTTTGATGGTCATAATTTCGAGAAATTCCGGTCATAATTTCGGAAAATAAAAACATTGTAATTAAAATGCAAATTCAGAGGGATGATAAATACAATGTTAAGTTATGTGCCTTGTTTTGTGTGAAATGTGATAACATCACTGAAAGATGTGGAAAAACGCGTTGCTCAAGCAATCGATGATACTGAAGGAATTGATAATCACAGTGCAAAATGTGGGGCGTCAAGTGCATACTGCTGGCGGCCATATTGCAAACTTCTACCACTTTTGTTTGGTGCTATAACATCTACAACAGAAGTGAGAATGCCTGTTAAATGCTTTATTATAATTTACTTCAGTTTTCTGAAAGTTATTACAGTGCACTCAAATTGAGTTAGGATGATACACCCTGTATTTGTGACAAAATAAGTTGTTTTCGAACCCATGGTCCTATATGAGATTTTTGTATCCTTTTTGTATGCCTGATTTGCCATGTCATTTTGCAAACATTTATTTTAATCATACTGTTTAGCAAATTTTGTGCACTTTCATACCAAAAATTCTCTTATACATTTTTAAATGAATAAACCAATATTAAGCAAGAAAGAAGCAATTTATTTAAGTAAATTTTCCTTCATGTATTTAATTGTCCTAGGTGTAACAGATAAACAAATGTGATCATATGATGTTTTATTTCTGTAAATGTGCAGAAATTAAACTAAATATTACATTTGAAATTTCGCATTTATAAACTTAAAGAAATTGTTTAAAATGACTGTCGGAAATTTGCATTTAAAAGGCATGCTAGCATGCATATAACGAAATTCCTTTGCAAATGGAACAAATCACGCAAAATCTAAATTATTCGCTTATGATAAATGTGGACACTAAAACTATTCTTACATGTGTAAATAAGCATGACTGATACGTTTGGGCTCCTTTTTTAAAGTAACAAATCGTAACTATTAAACGTGCAGAGAAACATTTAAGTGTTTGTTAGAAGACGATCATTATTTTTTTCTTTCCCGACACGGTCAAAAGTTGTTTCAAACTTCGGTTCAAATTTCTATTTCAACGTCTTCATGCTTTGATTTCGAAAAAAAAAAAAAAAAAAAATCTGCAAATATCGGAAAATGTTGTTTATGTACTGATATGTACTACAGAATTTTCTTATTGAAACTTGTGATATTAACATACAACAATCGTTTGCAATGATAGATATAAAAAATTGAATACAGTACAGTATATATGAGATACTGGCTTAAAGAAGGATTTGCTGATATTATTCTATTTAAAACTGAATGCCTGTGGTATAGATTATAGAAATACATTGCAAAATGTTTCTTATAAAAAATACATCTGCAATTCATAAAATAATTCTTTATATAAAAACTAGCAGACCCGCCCGGCGTTGCCCGGGGTTTGTAAATAATAGCATTAAACAAAACTTAAGTTTGTATGGTTTTATATCTTTGGAAATTCTTTTAAAAGAACCTAATTTCGGAGGCTCCATTGCCTTCCACAGTATCTAATGTGTTCCCATCAAACATCTTTTCGAACGAACCTGCAATCCTGTAATCTAGATCCCCACTACATATGGCAGCATCTACCGGAAGTGCCCGCACGTGCCGGAGACAATCGAAAACCAAGTTGAGTGAGCCAAACCTCGAAGGAATCAAGCTCACAGAAACAACAACAAAAAAAAAGAATGCGCCATTAATGTTAGAAAATGTTGGTAACTAAAGTCTAAGATAAAATTTCATAATACAGAAAGTAGCTGAATTGTAATCTAAGTTGAAGGAAGCAAATACCGTTGTAATTGGGCCCTTAAACCCGAGGAAATAATGCGCCACCAAGCGGTGGAAGATGCCTCCTCACATTGTTAATTTCATGAATCACTGTTAGCATTAACACAATATTTAATAAACGGATGAAATCCCTTATCTAAAGTTACCTTTAAAGTAACGCGAATTTTAATTTACGGCTGTAGTGAGTAGACGTAAGTTAATGCTGAAAAAGGAGATTAATGTTCGAAAAATGTGGTAGCTGAGGTATAAAGAAAGACCGAGCCCTGGGGACCAGGGTCTAACTGGAATGTAGTTGGGTATAAGAAAATTTTTTAGGGGATTTAAAGTATCTGGAAGACACTAAAACTATGTTAAAGAAAATTGCAATAAAATAGGATAGTTTTTAAAGAAGCTGCAACAAAGGCCCCATGAAGACGATTAATATTCAAACTGGTGGAAGCTGAAGTTTGCAATTCTTTTTTATCGTTCATGTAGTAGCTGGAGAACCTAAGAAGTTGTTAGGAAAAAAAAGTTTGTGAATCGAACCATTTTTAAGGGAGCTATAACAGTGAGCCGAAAAGGGCCCAACTGTTAGTTGAGAGCAGGGCCCTAACATGGAAACATGTTTAAATGTTTTAGTACTTAGAGTTTTAGACCTTCAGTTAGTCAAAATTAATCATAGGATATGAAATAATCATTAGAATAATATTTTAAAGAAATAACAAAAAGTGTGGTAAATGCATAAAAAGGGGCCCTAGATCTCCAATAAAAATATGAGGGTGTTGGTATAGGGGGAAGAGTCCAAGACTCAATTTTAAAATCATGCAATGAGAAGGTGAGAAAATTAGGGTGTAAAAAATGCATAGCACACAAAAAGGTCAAGGGGTCCCGGATCGGGCCCTACAGGACCCTAAGGTGCCCCAGGATTTTACCTGGAATATGGAAACTGGAGAATAACAAAATGGAAAAATAGTTCCAAAAATGAAGATCGGATTAAGAGAGGCAGTTTATTAATAATTTATGGTGCAAAAGCTTCAAGGGTCCTTGTACCGGGCCCCAAGGGGAAAAGGACTTAAGTGGCATGTAGTTTGGTATAAATAAACTTTTTAGTAGTTTTGAATGTAATCTGAGTACGCTAGAACTATGGTAAATAAAATTGCAAGGAATTCGGATCATTTTTAAATAAGATGCAACAAGGGCCCTAAGAAGACCATTTATATTCAAAATTGGTGGTAGTTAAAGCCTGAAATTTCTTTTTGTCGTTCATGTAATAGCTGGAGAATCTAAGATGTTGTTAGAAAAAAAGCTAGTGAATCGGACTATTTTTAAGCGAGTTAAAATAGGGGGCCCAAAAGGAGCCAACTGATAGTTGAGAAAAGCCCTAACATGAAAACATGTTACAACGTTTTAGCACTTAGCGCTATAAACCTTCGATTAGTTGAGATTAAGCATAGGGTACGAATTAATCATTAGAATATAATTAAAAAGAAATGTGCAAAAAAATTGGGAAAATGCTTAAAAAAGGGTCCTAGGGCCCCAATAAATATATGTGAGTGTTGGAGAAGAGTTCAAGACTCAATTTTAAAACTACGCATTGCGAAGCTGGGAAAATTAGGGTGTGAAAAACGCATGGCACACAAAAAATTTAAGTGGCCCTGGACCGGGCCCTACAGAACCCTAGAAGGGGCCCATGGTCTTAACTGGAATGTAGATACGGGAGTATAACTAAATGGAGAAAGTATCACAAAAATGAAGATCGGATAAAAAGAAAGCAATTTATTAACAATTTAGTGCACTAAAACTTCATGGGGCCCTGTACCGGGCCCCTTTTAAATTGATCAGGGTTTTAACTCAAATGTAGAAATGGGGTAGAAACTGCAAGGAGAATTCACCCCAAAAACAAAAAAGATCGGATAGAAATGAAGCATGTTATTAACAATTTAGTGCACTAAAAGTTCAAGGGCCCTGTACCGGGCCCCTGGACAGGGTGCCAGAGTCTTAACTGAAATTTTGAAATGAGGTAGAAACTAAAAGAAGAATTCAGCCCAAAAACGAAGGAGATCGGATAGAAAAGAGGTTTGTTGTTAACAATTTAGTGCACTAAATGTGCAAGTGGCCCTGTACTGGGCCCCTTACAAGGGGGCCAGGGTTTTAACTGAAATGTAGAAATTGGGTAGAAACTGAAAGGAGAATTCACCCCAAAAACAAAAAAGATCGGATAGAAAAGAGGCATGTTATTAGCAATTTAGTTCACTAAAACTTCAAGGGCCCTGTACCGGGCCCCTGGCCAGGGTGCCAGAGTCTTAACTGAAATTTTGAAATGAGGTAGAAACTATGAGGTAGAAACTAAAAGAAGAATTCAGCCCCAAAACAAAGGAGATCGGATAGAAAAGAGGCTAGTTGTTAACAATTTAGTGCACTAAAAGTGCAAGGGGCCCTGTACTGGATCCCTTGCAAGGGAGCCAGGGTCTTAACTGAAATGTAGAAATGGGGTAGAAACTAAAAGGAGAATTTACTCCAAAATCTAAGAAAATCGGATAGAAAAGAGGCATTTTATTAAAATCTTAGTGCACTAAAACTTCAAGGGGCCCTGTACTGGGCTCCTTAAGAGGGTGCAGGGTCTTAACTGAAATGTAGAAATGGGGAACAAACTGAAAGGAGAATTCACCCCAAAAACAACGAAGATCGGATAAAAAGGGGGCATGTTATTAACAATTTAGTGCACTTAAACGTCAAGTGGCCCTGTACCGGGCCACTTGCAAGGGTGCCAGGGTCTTAACTGAAATGTTGAAATAGGATAGAAACTGGAAGGAGAATTCACCCCAAAAACGAAGAAGATCGTATATAAAATAGGCATGTTATTAACAATTTCGTGCGCTAAAACTTCAAGGGCCCTGTACCGGGGTACTTGCAAGGGTGCCAGGGTCTTAACTGAAATGTAGAAATGGGGCAGAAACTGACAGGAGAATTCACCCCAATAAGGAAAAAGATCGGATAGAAAAGAGGCATGTTATTAACAATTTAGTGTACTAAAAGTTCAAGGGGCCCTGTACTGGGCCCCTTGCAAGGGTGCCAGGGTCTTAACTGAAATGTAGAAATAGGGCAAAAACTCAAAAGGAGAATTGACCCCAAAAACGAAGAAGATCGGATAGAAAAGAGGCATATTATTAACAATTTAGTGCACTGAAACTTCAAGGGGCCCTGTACTGGGCCCTTGCAAGGGTGCCAGGGTCTTAAGTGAACTGTAGAAATGGGCAGAAGCTGAAAGATAATTCACCCAAAAAACGAAGAAGATCGGATAGAAAAGAGGCATGTTATTAACGTTTAAGTGCATAAAAACTGAAAGGGGTCCAGGGGCCCCGGCCCTTAAAAAATTAAAAATCCGAGCCTCAGGTGTATGAGGACCTGTCTTGGACTAATCACATCTGAAATTTAAGACTTCTACGTGCGGTAGTTTTTGCTAGCCATCGCACACAGGCACACAGACACACACACAGAGCGATTTATTCTTTTATTAGTATAGATAAACGTCTAATCTAAGGGCGGCAATTCTCGGAAGTGAATTTGATTGATGCACTTTTTTCAATAATATTAACTTAATTCATGCTATTCATGTTCACAGCAGGATATTTGATAAAATAAATCATATGTATAACATTTACACTTCGTTTTCAGCAGCTTAATTTGGTTGCGTTGCCCATATTCAAACTCAATTTAGAATATTATATACTGTCTATAATACTGTATATTGTAAATATGTATACAGAGTTGCACAAAATTATCTGAACACGACACCGTCCATCGGTGAGTTTATTTCTTGAAGTGAGCTTTCAATGTAATTTCCACATAAAGTCCTTTGTAGCTTGTTATTTTTAGGTAGCTTTCATTACAAAAACTAAAACTTACTATTGCAGCCGTTCGGAGGAGAGCGATTTAAAAAAAAAATGGTATATTTTCATCGATCATGTTCCCCAGACCCCGAAATCACCTTCCGTTCAATTGTCGATATATATATATCATATTTGTCACACTGTAACTCTCGTATTTATGAACCGAATTGGATGTAACTTCGTGTATACATAGTACATACCAATGTCTCGACCGAGTTCGTTAACCAGCTTCATCCGCCATCTTGTTTCAAAATGGCGGCCGTTTGATTATTTCTATTTAAAATTTGAAATGTGGTACAAAAAATTGAAAATTAAAAAATATTTTTTTCTTATGTGTTTGACCTTGATACAAAGATAACGGAGCAATTTTTGTGTCGTTTATATCTTAAAAAATAAATGAGTTATAGCACTTTGAATTTCTAACGTGGATGACATTTTGAAACGATCTGATGTTTGCAACCGGATAACAGGCATACTTATGAACCAATTTGGATGTACCTTGGTGTATACACAGTACACACAAATGTCTCGACCGAGTTCGTTGGCCAGCTTCATCTGCCATCTTGTTTCAAAATGGCGGCCATTTAATTTTTTTTAATTAAAATTTGAAATGTGATACCAAAAAATTGAAAATTAAAAAATATTTTTCTCTTATGTGTTTGATCTTGATACAAAGATTTCGGAGCATTTTTTTTTTCGTTTATTTCTTAAAAAATGGCTGAGTTATAGCACTTTGAATTTCCAGCGCGGCTGACATTTTGAAACGACCTGATTTTTGTCACGCGATAACAGGCGTATTTATGAACCGATTTGGATGTACCTTGGTGTATACATAGTACATACCATTTTCTCGACCGAGGTTGTTCGCCATCTTCATCCGCCATCTTGTTTCAAAATGGCGGACATTTAAAAATTTAAAATTTTTTTAATTTAAAATGAGGTACCAAGAAATTGAAAAAGGAAAAAGATTTTTTTTTTTGTATGTGTTTGACATTAATACAAAGATTCCGGAACAGTTTTTGTTTCGTCTATATCTAAAAAAATGGCTGAGTTATAGCATTTTGAATTTCTAATGTGGCTAACATTTTGAAACGACCTGATTTTTGTCATGCGATAACAGGCGTATTTATGAACCAATTTGGATCTAATTTGGTGTGTACATAGTACATACCAATGTCTCGACCAAGTTCGTTGTCCAGCTTTTTTCGCCATCTTGTTTCAAAAGGGCTGCCATTTAAAAAAAAAAATAAATTTAAAGTCTAAAATGAGGTATCAAAAATTCGGAAAATCAAAAAGATTTTTTTTATGTGTTTGACCTTGATACAAAGATTCCGGTGCAGTTTTTGTTTCGTCTATATCTTAAAAAATGGTTGAATTATAGTACTTTGAATTTCTAGCATGGCTGACATTTTGAACCGATCTGAAATTTGTCACGCGATAACACGCGTATTTATTAACCTATTTCGATGTAAGAAGGCATGTGGATAATATATAGCAATGTCTTGCCCAAGTTCGCTGGCCAGCATCATAAGCCATCTTGTTTCAAATTGGCAGCCAGTAAATAAAAAAAATTATATTTGAAGTAAGGTGCAAAAAAATTAGAAATTAAAAAAGATTTCTTTTTTAAGTATTTGACCTTGATATAAGGATTTCGGAGCATTTTTTGTTTTGTATTTATCTTAAAAAATGGCTCAGATTATAGCTGTGTGAATTTCTAATGTGCGTGAGATTTTGAAAAATCTCATTTTCTGTTGCGACAGCACTCGTATATATCAACCTATTCCGATGTGAGGGAGCATGTGCATAGGAATTACTAAGGTTTCGACCAAGTTCACTGGTTATCCTCATCCACCATGCTGTCTTAAAATGGCAGGCACTTCAAGATATCGCCGAATTTGTTACTTCAACGAAATATATGTTACTTTAAATAAATGCAGCTTGGATAAATCTGACTAATTTCGCGAAATTCTCATTCATAATGATTTAGTATTAATAAAAATTAGTATTGAATCTACTATAATCGGTTTCCACTAAATTGAGCTTTGTATGTTTGAATAATATAAGCTGACTTTTTAAAAATAAGGAATATGAGAATAATTTAACTACCTCTTCCTCCCGGCGCACTGGCCGGAAGGACTTTTTCGTCTGTAACCTGTAGTTTTAACACAAGATCGTCTTAAATTATTCGAATGTATAAGTTGTATGTACAAGGGGTACATACAACGTACAAGGGTTGGAATGTACAAGGGGTTGGAATTTTAGAGAAAATTGACAAAATTTTCGTTAAATTTTGGCTTTACATATCTATTTCAAAAATTGTGAAAATTATAAACAAACCGAAGTAGATTTTGCGCTAAATACTTGTAAGACAAGGTACCATTTAAATTTAGTCTTTTCATCAGTTTGCCTTTAGATTCGGCTGCGATACTTCAAAGTCCATCTGCTTTTATGCTGCGATAACTTCTTTCAAGACTATCACATACTCAAGATAGGCAATCTTTCCCCATCTGTGGAGAGTATGATGAAAAGTATCTGAAACATGCGATATGCTACGGCCTATCTCTGTGTTTGGCTGCGATTACATTTTTTTCGTGCTGTAATCAGTGAGCCGTAATTCTTAAATTCTTGTCATAAAACGAATTCTTTTATACTACTCTTTAAGTATGTGTGTTTCTTCGTTAGATTGAGCAGGGATACTTTCTTATCTCATGCACTGTTAAAACTTTGCAGCAAACTGTACCTTGGCTTGACCGTAAAACGGTTACGTAACTGTAATTTGACTCTATTCGGACCATAATATTGTCAATAATATGGTCAGATAAGCTTCATAGTATGTTTAAATAACCGTTATCTTTAAAAACGAGCGAATGACTAGACAGTTTGGTTCTGATTTTTAACAGTATGGCTATCACGTGATGAAGATAGGCAAGTTTTCACTAACTGTCGAAAATGGGCAGAAAAGTAGCTGAGATCGGTTGCATGCCGCCGCCCGTCTCTGCCGTTGCTGCGATCATATTATTTTAGTTATATGAATTGTGATCAGTGAGTCGTCTTTTTAAATGAATGCTTATCACATAAAATGTATTCTTTCACCAGAAATAATTTTAACTTTTAATAATCTTCTTTCACCGTACCAAAAATAATATTTTATAAACGATTGAATATGAATCTAATCTTAATCTATTTGAGACGTTATGCCTTGTTTATTATTCTAAAGGCTGGGCTTTTTTAAATAATTGTTTAGATAAATTTTAAATATAATAACAGGAAAACTTCAGAAGACACTTAAGCGTTAACCTTCAAATATTATTGAAATAAAGCTACATCTTTGAAAATAGTTTAAAACATATATAGGGTGACCAAGTCAGTAGTTGATCAAATAAGGTCAGTGATTTGCGGTTTTTATTCTAATTTCTTCCTTTAAAGTTTTAGATATAAACTAACATGATTGTTACAACCCTTAATGAATATCCTATAATGGACAAAATGAAATCTCGTGAAATTAAATAGCAACAATTTTATACATAACTAGTTTATTTAACTAGCCGCTTCTGGTGACCAGTTTGGTCTCCCTTAAATGTATGCTATGCATTGCAACATGTTACTTTTATTCATTATTTAACTTATATGCTTAATTCTTCGCCAAATCGAGAGATCCTGATAGAGAACTCAAGAACACTTCGCGATCATCGCAGCATTTCGATATTTATAGTTGAGTTGTATTTTATTTTTTTTTCGAAAAACCGCTTAGTTTACTTAGACATTTATGCTTCTTGTTCGTTTGCATATCAGTTGCAATACGTTCACTAATGTGGAGATTTTTAAACCTATTAAGTAATCTTCCATAATTGAGTCCCTAGCCAAATGGCATATTTTAGCTAATAGGATTTAGTCAATGAATTTTGTGAAAAGCCTTTAATAATACCCACACTTACATTAAGACAATATTGTTAATAATATCTTTTTAGAGTTATTCTCCATTATCCCGTCGATCACTTCCTTTGAAAGAAAACAAAACAAAAACAAAAAAAACTTTTGCCAAACTATTCGCCAAACACCCAATAAAATAAATGGACACCTTCAGTTAAAACGGTTGAAACTGATCTATTGTACTAATGCATCATCACATTTTTTGAATGCTTGTACTCTTTTAATATCATGACGCACCCGTTTAATGACGTAATTGATAGAGAAAAACGAATAAATCTGTAAGACATCATTAAAAATACAGATAAATGTCGAATTAAAAATCACTTCATGACGTAACAAACACGTGAACGAATCTGACGTCAAGTGAATGTGACGTCAATATCATTCATTTTTGTTAAGTGTTTAATTATTGTTTTGTATAATTTTAGATTGCTTCAATATTAGTTACCATTTTTAATCCTCTTATTTAATAAAAGTATATTAAATCACTGTTTTGAATGCGATATTGACAAAGGTAAATATGATTGGCTATTAACAATCATCTACGGTGATCTACACGGTGATAATACATAGATACTACGGTGATAATACATAGATATCAAATTATTTGACTATGCTATTTGAAATGTCATTCATTAAATATTATTACATGAGTTGGATTTGTTTTTGAAGAAAATATCGTGAAAGAAGTTGAATTGTATGGAAGTTTACCTAACAGAATAAGATGCTGAACTTTGATTGGCTTAAAGGCGTGAATTATTTTTGCACAAATTCATTGTTGGAGAGCTTGCTGTGCGAATGATTACCTTCATAAATTAATTAATTTTTTTCGCTCAATGAAGAACGAATCTTTTGTGTTTACTTTGGTGGAAACAGATATTGGACTGTCAATGTCATTTCAATTGAAGTTATCGCAGAATAAATAGATATTTGTAGATAATCTCTCAAACATAATAAACTTTTGAATACGATCTTTCTAAAAGTGTAACTTTTATGCTGTTTTATCCTTTTGCAAACTGTTGATGACAGCCAAATGCTTTGCGCTTTCTAATAATAATCTATATGACATTTGGCGACTTATCACCTGCGGCTGGCTAACATTAAAGTACTAAATTGGCCGCTTGGCTTATAGAAAGTGAAGCGGGTAGCCCGGAACAATTGATGACAGTCACATGACTTAGGCTTTTATTATATAGATTGCCATTTACCCAGTAGCTGATCAATAGAAAAAATCAGTCGAAAACTCAAAAATCAATCTTTAAAATATCATGCCTTGGTTGTGATTAACACTAATTCATATAAAACTATTATTTGAAACCAGTAAAATGGAAGTGGATTATTTACAGCAATTATCTCCAACTAATCAAAAACTAAATTTTAACCTTTCCTAATAAAAAAATTAATAAAATGGCTTCCCTTACATCAGGCAGCAGACAAAAATGTGACAATAGGTGAACCAGCATTAAAAGTAAAATATTATGTCTAGTGCCACGTGTAAAACTCATTTCCGCCTGAAATGGCGCAATATTTCAAAAAATTTCATCACCTACTGGAAGAGTATCAACTACTGGTGACGTCACCCTACACATAATATTTAATTTACTGCTTTTCAGAATCTCCATTAACAGTACAAATGTATAATAAAAGAGTCTTTAACGAACATTTTTGAGGAAGCAAGAACGATATTTCTAGACATGCAATAAAGTATGTTCTAAGAAAAATTCCGTGTTTTAAATTGTTAGATTATCTAAGAAAGGCGTTATGTTAGAAAGATAGTTTTCTCGTCTCAAATGTGGCTATTATTATAATGTAAATTTCTGGATTTTAATATGCATGTGAAAAATTATAAACGTGCCCACAATTATAAACGTATACGCATCACCTATATTTCGAAATATTCTTTGTCACGAAAGTTTAAAAGTGATTGGTGAATCTCCGAAAATATATTGAATGATTACACTGGAAAGCAGAGAATTAGTGTTTATACGAAATTGGACACTGAATCCAAATATGACCTTGATTTTGGCATATTAGGTCTAATGTTTAGGATATGTAACATAACTCTGTTATATACTGTTGCATATTAGGTGTTAGTCAAAGTGCATGACGTTTATAAGTATGTGCGTGTGAGTGACAGTCCATATATTTTTTTTCATTCTAGCATGGAAAAATGACACAAGTATAGTTCGTTTGGAGTCGTGTTTAATTTCGCTGCATGATTGGAATTTATTTTTTATAGTGATTTACCACAGATGCCGTTTTAACCTTCACTGTCCGAAGCCACGAAGCTCACTCACTCATAGTGCATATGTTTTTAAGGGCATTATGTATGTACAATGTACATGCACTACGTTGATTTTTCACATTATCCTAATTTTAATATTTTTCCTTGCTTCAGATAACGAGGATTAAGCAATAAAAAATGAGCAAGATGTCCTCTTCAAAAAGTGTTACGTCAATTCTTCAAATGTATTTTGCTATGTGTGTGGAGAATACACATTACCAAAAAATCGAAACAACGACACCGATTTTGTTAAAAAGCATATATGGCATATTCTGGGGTCAATATGGGAGACCAAGATAAATATTGGGCACCGCACATTGTCTGCAAACAATGTACGGAGCATTTGCGGCAATGGACATAAAGAGACAAGGAGATATATAAGGCTTGCTATACAATGGTATGGCGGAGCCCTGTATTCATCCTAGGAATGCTATTTTTGTGCTCTAAATTTTGTGGTTATTAACTTGAAAAACCGAAAAATGCTTGTCTATCCTTCACATAGTGAAGAGCTTCCTGTTCCTACATTCAGCGCCGTACGTCAGATAAATTTGCCGTAAAGCATAGAACATTCAGCATCTAAGGATGACCCAGGGATCAGAACTATTCAGTTGAAGTCTTAACTCAGGTATTCTCCCAGGTCGAACAGAAGGATTTAATTAGTGATTTGAAACCTACAAAGAAAACTGCTGAACTGTTGGCTTCCCGACTGAAAGAAATAAATTTTCTAGAGAATGATGTCCGTGTAACCATTTATCGGAATAGTCATGGACAATTCCTTTCTTTCTTAGCCACATGCTATGATCTGATTTATTGCAGAGATGTCAGTGGTCTTCTTAATAAAATTGGCATTGAGAAATATAAACCAGAAGAATGGCGGCTTTTCGTAGACAATTCTAAGCGTAGTTTAAAATGTATATTGTTGAACAACGGAACTCGGTATGGCTCAATCCCAATCGGTCACTCAACAAATTTAAAGGAAGCATATGAAACAATTAAATTGGTTTTAGAGAAGAATCTGTATCCTGAGCATAAATGGATCATTGTGGAATTGTAGGGACCATGACGATCACTATGTTAAGAAAGACAGCTTCCCTTGAACAAATATGGCTCCTTGTAGATCTGCCAATATATTAGAAGAACATTTAGTCGAGCGAGAAAAAATCATCTTCCTTCGCTTGCACATCAAACTCGGATTGATAGAACAATTTTTCAAAGCTTTGGACAGACATAGGGAGTGCTTAAAGTATATCTGTAGTGTATTTATAGACAAAAGAGTTGAAAACTTAAAGCAGTGATTTTTGGTGGTCAATTATCCGTAATCTTATAGAAGGACACAAATTTCGTGAAAACAATGCATGAGAATGAAACATTAGCTTGGCGATCATTTGTAGAAGTAGTACAAACTTTCCTTGGGAAACACAAGGAAAACAACAAAGACCTTGTTAGTAACATGGTGTTAACTTTTTCCTGATATTAGCGCGAGTATGAACATCAAAGTGCATTATTCTTTTTAGTCATCTTGTTCCCTTTCCTCAAAATCTCGGATATGTTAGAGATGAACAAGGTAAACGATTCCATCAGGATATCAAGGAGACAGAAATCGGGAACAAGGACTTCAGGTACTTCCGACAGTACTTCCGACAGTACTTCCGACAGTACTTCCGACTATAGAACTTGGCGTTAAGCCACATGAAACTACGTGGGTTCTGAAAAAAGCCATCTTATCGTGGAGACCTTTTTGCCAGAAGACGCTAAAAATTTTAATATTTCACCACCAACTGCACATCAGGTTAAGCGATATTGACGATAATCTGAATTAGAATAAATGCACTCTTTCATTGGTTTGTGTTGACGATTTCATGCCATTTAATATTATTCTGTTTTTATCTTGAAACTATTCTCTTGGTTATATTGGTTGTTTAAGTACAAGAGAAAAACATTTTCAGCTTTTAGGTTTTTTTCTCACAGAAAACGACCGATTTGCTCATATAATTGAATTCTGTACTCTTGAAAACGTAATACAATATATAAGTTTTTCAATTATTTTTATCGGTATCCATATTCTTCTTTTTTTTTTTCCATATTAATTCTTGTAATAAAGTATAAGACACTTTATTTTATACATACAGTTGTATATTATAGGATTGTGGTATCTATTTTTACTGTCATTTCATTCACAATATTGTGGTTTTTGATGGTGGTTGGTAATGTTTAATTAATGGTTATATATATATACATACATATTATCGCGATTAAAGTTCGGGCCAAGGTAACTGTCATTGCTTCAGAGTCAGATTGATTTGGAGTTGGATTTTGTCATTTGCGGTTACATTTGGAAACCTGTTTTTTTTCAAAAGAGATTTCACAATATCGTTTCGGATGAAAAAAATTATAGTATATTTGAAATGAGTACATATAGTTCATGTTTTTTTACACAAATATGAAACCTATATATGCAGTTATACAGAATTTTTCTATAATTGCGAATATATATATATATATATATATATATATATATATATATATATATATATATATTGTTTGCTTTATGAAATGCGCCGGATTGGGGTTTAGTTTCGGGGTTGGCTTCAAATAAAATTTTTGGATTCGGACCTTGTATCATCCGACCATTTCAGAACTATAATGTGAATTACAATAATGGTTTACCTCAATAACATGAATAGAAAGAATCAGCCGTTGAAGTAAGTTTTATTTTTTCTTAAAAATTACGGTTTCTTATTTTCCTTTAAAACAGATGTGGTAACAGCACCGAAAAGACAAGAAAATTATTATTAAATTAACATCATTCGTTATAAAGTTTAAAGGGACTGTTTTCCGTATGATTCATTTCTCTTTGCAGTAGACTGTGCTATGTTGTTATGGGAATACACTCACTCGTACTTCAATTGAATATTAATTTCGTTATCTATACCATATAATTTATAATGCATACCGAAATCAGTGACGCTAAAATTGCTTGAAAAATATGTCACTCTACCTGCCAGAATATATCGCTCACCCGCAAGAAAAGTTACACATCTCGTAAATTTTCATTTTGCGTTTTATTCTACTAATAGGTCTGCCATAGATTCCTTTTGCTACACAAACTGTTTTGTAAGTGTATTTATACGGAAAATCATTTTATTACTTTATATGTCCATTTGTGACCAGAGTAGAGGGGTGGATTATGCGGGGAAGTAAAATTACACAACCCTTCAAACCTCATCCTAGGTCTTCATTCTTAAAGGTTTTATGTTTTTATGCACGTTTTTATACCTGCATGTGCTTAGTGCTAATTGCTAAGTGCTATAATTTCATATTATAGTAAAATTTTGCGAATTTTCTTTTGCCTTTCCTGTGAAATTTACTTTTGTCGAGATGTGTCACTTTTCTTGCGGGTGAGCGATATGTACTTGAAGTAAATCCTAGCACACATTCTTATATTCCATTTTGAGGTGATAAAGTATGCCTATTCTTCATCAATATTTACCTTGGTGAATATGTTTGCTACAAAATTATCTGAATTCTGAGATTTATGACTTTTATAAATGTTTCTGAGAAATTCGGAGTAGAAATGTGACATAAAAATTAACAAAATATCAACTAATGGTTTCCACGTTTTGGTTCGGCACCCATGCAATCCTCACTAGCACAATTCTGGATTCCGTAACGTCAACTATGTATAACTTTTTTGGGTACTACTTGATTATTCCGCCGACTAAATAACTATCGCCAAACTATACGATTAAATGCCAATAACTGATGATCGTAAATGTTACATTCACTTGACATTAAACACATTACACGTGTTTGTTACGTCATCAAATGTTTTTTACTACGATAATATTTGTATATATATGTTTCACTAATTTATTTGATATTTAGGTATGTAAAATAAACCTTATGTCAATAAGCGATTATCTCATGATATTAAAAGAGAAAATATATAACAGATTAGTTTCATTTGACGTCAGAGGTATTTATCCATGAGTCAAACGCAATAACTAAGATAAACTACTTAAGAACTATAGAACAAAAGCAATCAATGAAAAGCGTGATACCGTGTTTGACTTTAAATAAAAAGTGATGTACGTATTCCACTTCCAATTATTTTGTGGATGTGAGATTTCTTTTCTAGTAAAGATTTTTTGATGATTTCTATTTCTCTGCTTTATCTCTCATTTTCAGAAAATATGATAAAGATCTGGGATCTTTCTTCTACAGAACTGAACTCTTCTAATTGAAGCGATAAATTATTTTGAAAGGCTTGGGATTCTAATGTTTACATACATTTTATAGTTATATTCGTCTACGTTTTTTGACTAAATAAAGAGCATTAATTTCCTTAAAATTTTTCGTTATCATTCATATTTATTATCGCCCTTAATAAATTCGATTATTACATTTGAAATACTTACATTTTATTTACAAATACAATATATTTAAAATATTTGTTTGTTTATGGTTTGCTTTAATAATTCTGCATTTGAATACGTAATATTCTTAGTATTCTGTAGTCCAAAATCATCGGATTAAATCAATTTTTATATGGGGCATTCTCACTCACAATCTTTTGACTTTCGGGAATAAAAATCTGGTGAAATTAAGCTTGCTAAAATAACATTTTAATCTGGTAGACGAATGCCTTAATGATTCAAAATAAGGAAAAAATGGTCAGCAGCTATTTTTTTTATTATTATTATTTATGTGAGGTTTAAGTTAAACTTTCGAGTTTAATTTTCCTTAACATTTTACCACTATAACTTTCTATTTTCTTCTAAATTTTTAATATAATGAATTTGCATAGTACCCACAGGACATTCAAATAAGAAATAATAAAAATGTAGTACTTTTAATATAGAATTTTTGTATAACTGTCTTAAAGGGGTGTTAAAGAAGAAACGGTAAGGTAAAAAACTGGGATGGTATGGGGAAAAATGGACGAAATTGGAGAAAAAGGGACGGTAAGGATGGAGCGGTAAGGTAAATTACCACCTATTTTTAAGCAAATCATATTAAGACTAAGTGATAGCCACAATGTTCATTGAATTTTATAAACAGTTGTTAACATTGGATTATTTTATTTATTTATTTATTTTTTACCTTGAAAAGGGCAGGAATAAACTTTGGGGACGGTAAGACTACCAATAAAGCAAAGATCTTGAAATTAATATTTAAATGCTGACTTAAATTCTGCAGTAAATTTCCTGCCAAAGAATTTTAAACATTCTTTCTTTAGCATACTTCTGCATGTGAAAAAACTTGAAAAAAATTCTGTGGCTGCATCTGAAGTGATTTTCTGTATTAGTTTAGCAAGAGAGACGTAAGGATGATAAACCCAGGGACAGACTTCAAAAAATAATATCAACCATAAAAATGTGTCCAGGTTAATTTTTTGCTACATATTTATATAAAACAATTGTTCCAGTTTCGAAAAAAAAATTACATCTAATTACTTTTATAGAAACAATTTTATACAGACAACTCCAAACTTAAAAATCAGCATCAGGGACACGGGACGGTATATGAGTTTTCCTGATATTTGGACCCCCAACATCGTCCAAAACTTATTTATCTCGCTAATATTGTTATGCAATCATGCAATGGGATGTTCCCCAGTATATGAAATAACAAAAACACAAAAAAATGTACTAAAATAAAAAATATTATTCAGAGACATAAAAGTCAAAAGATTGGGAGAATGCCCCATATTTAGTACTTCGCTATACCATAAGTGAGCGTCTTCATTTATGTAGCCATACTATTTAGGGATTTTATTTTGTTATTTAAATTCATTAATTTTCACCACTTAAAATTTTAGAATGACAATATTCTTCAATTTGTATAATTTGGCGAAATTGGTCTACGGAATAATTGTTTTTACCAAACAGTGAGATTTTATTGTTACTATAATAGTGATAATGGAATAAAACACATGATACCTATATGACATTTAATAGGTAATAGAACTGTGATATTTATTTTATCAAAAATGTCATTTTGCTATTGAAATATTCAGATTATTGAAAGTATATTTTCAAAAATGTTAGACATTTGAATTTTTGATCGGTGCTAATTCGCACTGTTTAAATAGTATGCAATCGTTAACATGGAAATATAAAATTAAAAATTTCAAGGCACAAAAAATTCCCTTTTAAATTTTAAATTGTGTCTCATTAAATTGTATATTAAAGTAAAGAATGATTTAGGAATGCTTTCAAAGTTTCGCATATACAATATATGTATACAATTTATTTATATAAATTTAGAATATTATAGAATATTATTATATATATTAGAATATTATTTAGAATATTCAGTATTCTAAGGTAAGACAAATTGCAACTCACTTTCCCTGTACTGAAGAACATTGGGATGTTTTTCATATATTACAACACAACGGAAACATTTTTCTTTCCTACAAAAGAAAAAAACATACACATTAACTTTTGCAGCAGTTAAAAAATTTTTTAAACAAGTAAAGAAAACAAATAATGTATACAACTGCGAAATAAAGTCAATAAACTTCTATTAAATTTTGTATTATTGTGTATTTTATATTCATAATATAATATTCTGTGGAAATACTACTTACATATAATAAATGAATTATTTTCCCTTTAATTTGCTTCACATATTTACGTAAACCGTGGATTTTAAATTTCAAGCGCAAACGAAAACAAAAGGCAAAAATGCGATCTAAAGTTAAATGCATTAATTAATTCGCAACTTTAAAATTTTCAAAAATGAAATAAAATAAAATAAAATAAAAAAATAAAAACAATAACAATAAAATGATACATAAACTACTCAGAAATCTCATAATACACAGATTTTCCATATTTAATTTTTAATTGATAAAAAATATTTTTGAACTTGTCAAATTTAACTTAATTGATATCGTTATGAGAATACCTTAATAATATGCCGCATTACACCAAATACCAGTACATGTGTACAAGTATATGCATTAAAGTATATGCATTGATTTTAAAATAATGAATACAGTATTCTTTGTTTATAAATTTCAGCAACATTCGTTTACAGGCGGCAAAACACAAAAATAAAAAATAAAATTATTCATATTACCCATTACCAGATTAGAACATTTTAGGATGTTCTCAAAACCCGTAAAAAAAGTGACACATCTGGCAAAAATTTATTTTGCGTTTTGATCCGCTAATACGTGAGTCTTGCTATACAAAAAGTTTCATAAGTGTACTTATACGAAAGATCGCTTTATTACGCTATATGTTCATTTGCGACCACAGAAGAGAAGTGGATAGTGTGCAGAGGTAAAATTATCCAACACTCCAAACCTCATCCTACGTCTTTATTCTTAAAGGTTTTAAGTATTTGTGCAGGTTTTTACTCCTGCATATAGATCTAAGTGCAAAAATTTCCTGTTACAGTAAAACATGCAAATTTTCTTTTGCCTTCACTATTAAATTTACTTTAGCCGAAATGTGTCACTTTTATAGTGGTTGAGCGATATAATATTTAATTATTTAAATAACAATATTGATACTTATCATTGAATAATGTAAATAAGAATAATAAGAATCTATTTTATATTTAATAACGTCAATTATATTTATAAAATCTATAAAGTATAATAAATTAGTATAATTATAATAATTACAAAATATTTAACATTTAATAATTTGAATAATAATAATAGCATTTAATATTTAATAATGAAAGGTTAATAAGAATTTCGGAAAGATTTTAGCACCACTTGTATAAATTCCAAACATATACTACGAGGAAGAAAATAGATATTAGAATTTACAAAAAAATTGCCCCTTTAATATTAAATTTTTGTTAAGTAACACCTTCTTCCAATCGTGTCTTCAGCTTTAAGGATATTTTATTTGAGAAACACGTTTAGTAAAAAATCTACAATGTAAATTTGTTTCAATCAAGCATTTTTTATTATTCAAACCGACGAAAATCTAACAAAATTAATTAATGTAAAAGTCTTTGATTGTATTAGTTCGTTTGCATCCTCCAAACACACTTTTGTAATTAACAAATGAAAACAAACCAACAGACTAATTGAATTCATCTAATGTGAGCATTCTTAACGTATTGGAATTTAACTCAGCACAGACTAATAAGATATGCGCTGCTGCAATAAATAAAATAAATCGCATAATTATCTGGAATGAGTTAATAATGATAATTAATTGCATCATAGAAATAATTAAATATGGGCAACTCTTGGCTGTACTTGGCATGGCTAATTTCTGAATTCATTCACGGCTAATTTCTGCAAAAAGCTTGCATGGAGCTCTTAGCAAGTAACAAATCAATTATCCACTCCCAGAAAGGAGCATTTTCTTTATTATTTCTCAGATTATTGCACCAATGAACATGGAAAAACTTGATGGTTTGCCAAATCTTTTTCTGCGAATTCATTTTGCCCTCTATTTGAGGAAAAAGCACTAATTTTAATTCATTGCACTCTTTTATTTAACTTAACTTGTTTTTGTATGCAAATGTGGATTTCTATAATAGAATTTTCACTTACTTCTTGGTGTTGTAGAATTATACAAATTGTGTTGGCAGGTATGTTTACGATGACAATATAATATTTTAACTTATTACAACTAAATTACAAATTAATAAATCAATTTTGAGGTTTATTTATTTTTAACTGGATGCAATTGATAAACTGACATGTATTCTTTATGGTTACAAAATTTTAAACGATTCACAACAATAATGAGGTAGATTATGCGGCAAACAACTTTCGCTAAGGTATGCCAGCTGTCTGTTATACTGCAGTAATGAATAATTTAAACACTAAAAAGTAAAAAATAAAATAGTAGAAAACAGGAATTCTGCTTTTTTAAAATGTAGAGTCTCCACCGATAAAATATATACCATACTGTATATTATTAATTCTTGGTCCATCAAAATTTAAAAAAAAATTGGCAAAATTTGCAAATAATCTATTTTACTTGTTTCTAATGCTGCAAAATTCTTAGTGAGCAATGCTTTAATACGGTAATGTGATTTTTATTTCTCAATCCTTTTGAGTTATATTTTTTTAAACTTATTTGCTTTTCAATAATATGTTTCTCTATTTTTTGTGTGTATTAGTCCCAAATTCATATTTTTTAGCTTTTTTATGACTAGTATGAAGATGAAACTACACGCTTTATTTGTGGAAAACCAGGCATTTGGGACCTGATGAATCTGTCTAGGTTCTATAAATATCCATTATTCATTTTCTGCCTTTTTTTTATTACGTTTTTAAAATCTGTGTTGAATATGTTAAGGGAAATAGTTTAATATCAAGGAATAAATTTCTTTCTATTTATAATTTCACCATTTTTAGTGGTAATTTGTAATGTTTTTTTAATGGTTATATATATATAGATAGATAGATAGATAGTACGAAACATATTTCAGTTTTAAGACTTAAAATACACGCTTTTATTTTATATAAAATGACGTCATTTGCATCCGCTGAAAAATTCCACATTTACGATCTAGTTTTAAATAGCATCTATAAAAAAGTATGCATATGACGTCACTATAGCGGAGTAACACACTAACCCAAAAACAAGCGATGTCGTCACAAAAAAAAAAAAAAATAGACGAAAAAAATCTGGTATCTAAGGATTCATAGACCTTCATATGTTCGTAACATTAAAATGGAAACCGAAAATTAGATATACTTTATAATAGTTCCATGTTTTATGAGAAATCATTCATTTATATTTTTTTCAAAATTTGGAAAGTGTTATTACGCATGAATTAATAATAAAATTGCATTATTTAAGCTTTTTTATATGAACAAAAAAATGCCGAGAAAGTAATTCATACAAATATTCTTTAACATAAATTTTTTATAGCAGACGCTATTCCTGGCACAGCACGTATCTTTATTACAATTTTTTTTACTTTTTTCTATCTTCAATAGAAGAAAGTGTTGTAATCGAAATTTTTTTCGACTTCCGGTTTTCGACGGATTTGCATGTTTTAGGGGTCAGAGATTCTAAAAAACATGTTTATAGAAAATGTCTGTCTGTCTGTGTGTCCGTCTGTCCGTCTGTCCGTCTGTCTGTCGCCATTGTACCATCAAAAAGTGTATGAAGTTATGTATAGAATTAAACCAAAATTTTATTATACGTTTTTGTCTATGGCAAGCAGGTCCTCCCGGAATTTGGAAAAAATTCGCCGCTAGGGGGCGCTGATATAACAATTTTTGCGCGATTTTGAATATTGTACCATCCAAAAGTGCATGGAGTTATGCATAGAATTGAACCAAATTTTTAGTTTAAGTTTTTGGATATGATAAGCAGGTCCTCCCTGAATTTGGAAAAAATGCACCGGTAGGGGGCGCTGTAATAGCGATTTTTGTGCGATTTTGAATATTGTACCGTCCAAAAGTGTATGAAGTTATGCATAGAATTAAACCAAATTTTTATTTTAAGTTTTTGGATATGGCAAGCAGGTCCTCCATGAATTTGGAAAAAATTCGCCGGTAGGGGGCGCTGTAATAGCGATTTTTGTGCGATTTTGAATATTGTACCGTCCAAAAGTGTATGAAGTTATGCATAGAATTAAACCAAATTTTTATTTTAAGTTTTTGGCTATGGCAAGCAGGTCCTCCCTGAATTTGGAAAAAAATTCGCCGGTAGGGGGCGCTGTAATAGCGATTTTTGTGCGATTTTGAATATTGTACCGTCCAAAAGTGTATAAAGTTATGCATAGAATTAAACCAAATTTTTATTTTAAGTTTTTGGATATGGCAAGCAGGTCCTCCATGAATTTGCAAAAAAATCGCCGTTAGGGGGCGCTGTAATAGCGATTTTTGTGCGATTTTGAATATTGCACCATCGAAAAGTGTATGAAGTTATGCATAGAATTGAACCAAAAAAAAAAAATTAAGTTCTGGGCTATGGCAAGGAGGTCCTCCCTTAATTTGTAAAAAAATCGCTCGTAGAGGGCGCTGTAATAGCAATTTTTGTATAATTTTTGTGCCATTTTGAATATTGTACCGCCGAAAAGTGTATGAAGTTATGCATAGAATTGAACCAAATTTTATGTGTTTATTTTTGGTCATGTCACGAAGGTCCTCCCTGAATTTGGAAAAATTCTGCCGGAAGGGGGCACTATAATTGCGATGTCTGTACCATTTTCATTATTGTACCATCGAAAAGTGTATGAAGTTATCCATATAATTTAACCAAATTTTTTGTGCATGTTTCTGGCTATGGCAAACAAGTCCTCCCTGAACTTGAAAAAATTCCGAAAGAAGGGGGCGCTATAATTCCGATCTCTGTGCTATTTTTATTGTTGTACCATCGGACAGCGTATAAAATTATGCATACACTTGAACCAAAATGTTTGTGCTTGTTTTTGGCTTTGGCCAACAGGTTCTCCTTGAATTTGGAAATATTGCGTGGTAAAGGGGCTCCGTGCTAGCGATTTTTGTATACTTTTCTTGATTTTTCGTAGTTCTATTGTGCATCGGCGGCTCATGCAGCGACGGGAACTCGCTTCCTGCTATGCCGGTTATTCGCAAACAGCTGCTAACGACAGAATAAGGAAAAATTAATAATTTTAACAAATATCATGATATAGATTAACTCGTTTTTAGTCTGTTTAATTGACTTGAGCAGAAATTTAAGATGAAAATCAAAGTTGGTATAGTATTGAACTAATAATATTGAAGTATTAACATGTGTAACTAGGTTTTGAAATATTAAGATGTATAGGATAGAAGAAAGTTTAGGTATTGGCACATCCAACTAGTTTTAGTTTTTATGAGAAAAGGTCAGTGAAAAGATATAGTAATCTACTAATTTCCCTTTACTTTCTAGTTTTAACTTTTCTAGTCTAGTACTTCAGTTGCCGCCATTACAGAAATGACATTACAAATTATAAAGAAATTCCCAACATATCTCAAAATTGAATTGGAATGCAGTTTGCAAACAAATTTGCATTTAAAAGTGCTTTTTTCTACGACCGTGTAAAAATTGCAAATGTAGAATGTTTAGTTAATGTAAAATTGCAGTAGATTATCAGTATTTAACCGTCTAATGATGCACCTGCTCCGTTTTACGGGTGGCTTATGCTTTAGGTGTAACGTTATGTTTTAGTGGTATTTTCCTTTAGCCGGACGCAATTCTTAACCCTTTCCGGCGCGGTGTCCTTAAAAAAGGACACCTAAATTTAATTCCAAAATTGACAAACGGAACCAAGAATATTTAACTAAAATTTTCCTATTATAATGTGCATGAAAATAAGCAAGTTCGTATTTTCTAATAAATTCGTTTATAAATTACGGTGTCAGTTCATTATTTCATCTGTTTATCAACAGAATTACTCCGCGCCGGTAACGGTTAAACTGGCAAATATTATTTATGGTTACAAACTTATATACAAGTTTCAACAACACTGAAGTGGATTATGTGCCAAAACTCTCTCTATGATATGTCTCTGTGATACTGCAATAATGGAATATTTTAAATATTTAAAAGCGAAAAATAAAATACAAATATATAATAAAGATCGTAGTATTTTTTTTTAATATAAATACACTTTTTATTTATTATGTATTAAATGTACTGGGTTGTTTGATATTGGTGTGATTAAGTTCAGCTTTTTTCCATACTTATTCAATTCCTACTATTAGTTCACGCTCTCCCTATATTTATTTACATATCTTGTTCAAATTTTCAATCGTTAATAAAATACCTATTCATCCTATCACGTTGAAATATATTTTTTAAAAGTTGTACTGGATGACAATTTATGTTAATACAGTTTTTTCAAACATTAATTCATTAATTAAATTTTAACTAATTAATTTTAGTTTTATATGGGAGACAAAATGGCGGCCATTGGTTATTGAACAGCATTTAGTGCATCTTCATATCTATAAGGGGGATTAGCATAGGGTGGACCCTGTTCTGTCTTCAAATACCGCCAAATTTGTCGCCAACTTGGCGCTATATCGTGAAATTTGGCGACCAAAATGAGTCGCTAAAAGTGACGTTAACTTGGCGATATCTCTAATATTTCGCCAAATTCCCATAGACTTCCATTTTAAACCTACCTGCTTACAAATTGTACTTACAACTTTAATTGTAATACAACTTACCACTTGCTTACTTTTGACAATTTATGTTACATGCAATCAACTAATTGAGATATTTTAATGCAACAAAAACTAATATTAGCTTAAAGGATTATATTAAATTTTTCTTTGATGACCCAAGTAGGAATTGACTTTAAAAACAAAATTTTTATATTATTTGTTTTCTTGATATCTTTAATTTTGAACTACCATTTTTCGTAATTAATCACACCAAAATATTTCTAAATCTTTAAATTTTCCTGTAACTTAAATTTTTGAGAAATATCATACAGCGTCTGAGCAGAATTTTTGCTGAATGTTGTAGAGTTGAATTACTATTCTTCCATGATTCTCCATCCGTAGAGAAGAAACATTGAATTTTGAAAGAAATAAAAGCCTTGGCTACCTGTAGCGGACTTAGTGTACGGACGGTCACTGTTATAAAATGTTTCATTCAGGAAAATTAATTTCTTATCGTTCATTTAAGTACGTTGAAAGTGAGTCATGGATTCCAATAAAGTTCACATGCATCCATTGTGGTGTAGAGTAAATTAAATTTACATAAAAGAAAATTTGGAAAAATGGAGTTATTAAAATATTTCTTACACGTCTTTTAGATCTTTAATTTACAGACTTTTTTCTTTGCTTTAAAAAGCAGATCTTCTAGGATTAATGACGTTATTTCTTTTAAAATTACCTTGGTTATAGCCAGACCAATATTGAGCCATTATTGACATCATTGGCAAGTACTATTTCTGCCATAGTCAGGGTTTAACGATTTACCTATATTGAAACAATGTTTATTCAAGGTAGATAAAAAAAAGGAAAATTGGTGCTGCGTTCTAAATATTTCTTGTGTTAATCCAGATAAACCAATATTTATGTAATATTTAAGTTTCATTGGAAATATTTTAAAAATAAAGACAATATACCTCAACGTTGTGTTTTTAGCTTTATATTGATTAAATATTTCTGGCGAAAATTAGCGCAAAATGTCGAAATGTCGAAGCTGCAGTATTAAAGCAATAAATACTTCATTCCAGTTAATGCTATATTAGGCCAATATGCGACTAATATATAACCAATACTGACTTGCTACAAGGGCATCATCACACTTACAATTTAGATTTGAAAATTCTTTTTATTTACGTGAAAACAGAATTAATACGAATTAATGAGAAAAGCCATTTGTTTAAGTTTGACATATTTAGCTACTATTTTGTTTCATAAGAAAAAAGAAACGATATATGAATATTGTTTTCGTATGAAGTTGAGTTTTAGCCCCCGATATACTATTTCTTTCGGCCAGCAATTAAAGTGCCGTCTCCAAGAAATTACGTTCCGTTGTATAAGGTAACCGTAAAACAAAGCAGATGTATCATTGTACTGTTAAATGCTCTACTGAAATTTTTTTAACTTCTAAGAATCGAACATTTAAAAATTTTATACCGTCGTATTGGGAAAAAAAACTTTAAATGCAATTTGTTTCAAAACTGCATCTCAATTTATTATTGATATTAACTTTTTGGTAGTTTTTACTGCTATTGGCAACTCAAGTACTCTGTTTCTGTAGAAAGTAAAGCAAAAATAGTTGGAAAATAGTAATTATATCTTTTTGCTGCAATTTTCCCATAACAACTATTAAAATACGTGCTATTTTGAAAAAATATAAATGAATGATTTTTGATAAAACATGGAGCTATTATAAACTATATTTAATTTTAGGGCATATAAATCATTAGATAGCCGATTTTTTTTTTTTCTTTTTTTTTTTTTTTGACGAGTTTCTAGAATGCCGACATCGCTTTTTTTGGATTTGTGTATTAATTAGAGATAGTGACGTCGTATGCATACTTTGCTACCACGGTGCATCTCAAGTTTTTTTTTTTCTTTTTTTACAGACAGCTCGACGTGATGCTTTTTTCGTACACCTGCATTGTAGAATTCGAGCATCACGTGACTCCAGCTGTCTGTAGAAAAATATACATGGAATGCATCGCAGTAGCCTGTCCTTTTCGTTAGCCTCGCATACTTTATCGTAGATGTTGTTTAAGACTAGATCGTAAATAAGGAATTCATCCTATGGATGCGAATGACGTCATTTTATGTAAAATAAAAGCGTGTGTTTTAAGTCTTAAAACTGAAATATATTTTGTACTATCTATATTTATATACATTAGGGTGCCCCAGGATACAGGGTAATTTTTTTTTTTTTTTTTTTTTTTTTGCAAAATCAAATACGCATACCCTCTATTTTTTTTTTTCTGTTTCACCTGAGAAATATAAATAAAAAGTATTATTGCAATCAGATAACGGTAACCCGTGCCGACTTTCCGTCAAACTTGAACCTGAAATCTTGCATTGGGAATACTATGGAAAGATTGTAAAATGTATGTTTCTTTGGTTAATAAAACATTATTTTATTCAAAGTAGATATTTATTAACATGTTATAGTAAAAGAAACATTACTGAACATATTTTCATTTCAATGTTTTCTTTTTACAGCCGGGATAGATCTTCGTGCGTTTTTATACGCAACATAACGAAAATTGTTTTTGTTCCTCCGTCACCGTTATTAAATCATGAAAGTCCTGAATCAATTCTACCGCTCTTTCAGCTGTATTGTTGATTGCTCTGAGCATTGAGATCGTATTTTTCGCGTCAGGATACGAAGCATTATTCTCCCATGAAGAGGGACTCTTCAAAATTATCATAAATTTTGAGTCTAGAAAACTATGAATGGCTTTTGACAGATATGAGATCATCGATGCTTTTTTCTGTAAAAAAAATAAAATAATATAAAATAAAAGAACAGGTAACAATCGCGTGATATAAATGAATCTATAATTAAGTTAAATAATGCTATAAAAAGTGATAGAATATCTTTATTAAGACTTACGATCGTTTCATCGCACAATCGGCGACATTTTCAAAATCAATCATAATAGAAAATATTTTCACATAACTTAAAAACAATAATATAGTAAACAATGTCACGAGACATGAAGCATAATGAAAATATTGTAACCATAAAATAAAATAAAAATTAAATTAGCTATTTGCGAGCGTGGATTAATTTTCACATAATTTAAAAACAACATGGTAAACAATGTCACGAGATATCAAGCATACTGAAAAACATTGCAAAACATAAAATAAAATAAAATTAACTTGGCTATTTGCGAGTGTGGATTAATTTTTACTATTGTTTCTACAATTACTTAGTATCTCTTTCCAAATGCTAGGTAAATCAAGGGACACAGAATCATTGCAAATATTCTCGTTGCGTAAAAATATTTCTATTGATTCTCGGACTATGGATGGTAAATAAAATCTTGATGGATAAATTAATTTGCTATTTTTAAATTCAATCTGTAAAGGTTCTTCTTTGAGGTAAATAATCCTCCTCTGAATACATTTGAATATATCTGTAATGTTAATTTTGAAGATTCTGATGATTTTGTTCCAATTACTAAAAGAGAATTATTTTTTGCTATTAGTCGACAAGGAAATAATAAGGCTCCCGGTTACGATGAGATAGATGCGCTGATTATCAAGAACCTTTGTAAAAATTTTACAGCTTTTATGATTTCTTTATTCAATACCTGTTTGAAGTTTGGTCACTTCCCGAAATGCTGGAAGAAAGGCATTATAATATTTTTTCGCAAACGTAACCGTGATCCCAAGTTACCGAAATCTTATAGACCAATAACACTTCTTCCTATCATTGCAAAGGTTTTTGAAAGAATAGTTAAGATCCGAACCGTTACAATGTTGGAATCTATGTCATATTTGGATGATGGACAGCATGGTTTTAGAGAATCACGCAGCACAATTTCAGCTCTTGCAGCTCTAAAGAAAATAATTAAGGAAACACTTTCAGAATTCAAATATTGTTCGCTCATCTCTTTTGACGTGGTTGGAGCCTTTGATGAGATGGATTGGTTTATCTTGGCTGAATTAATTGATGAACTTCCGATTTATGAGTATTTAAAAACGACTTTAAAGAATTATATCAGTCATCGTCTCATAGGATTCAAGTTTGTTAGAGGCATAAGATGGTTTAGAATCTTCCGGGGCTGCCCGCAGGGTTCCTGTTTAGGACCCCTGCTTTGGACCATTGTTGCTGATAAGATTATTAAAACTTATAAGCGACACAGTCAAAAAATTATTTCTTATGCTGATGACTCTGTTATTGTTGAAGGCAGTGATACAAGACCTGCACTTGAGAATACCATCAATGCTAGCATTTCCCACTTTGCTGCAGCCTGTAGTGGTTTACATCTGTCAATTAGTGTTGAAAAATCTGCTTCAATGCTTTTTGGAAAATATATATCAAGAAAGCGTCGACCTATTTTTAAACTCCAGGGTAGGAGCATATCTGTTAAGGATAATTTGCTGTACTTGGGATTTTATCTTGACAGTAGATTCCATTGGTTGGAACATCTCGATATGGCCCGCGATAAAATAAAAGATTTTACTTGTAATATCCAAAAGACAAGAATTCGTGATAAAGGATTACCACTTGAGTTTCTAAAAATTTGGTACAATTCAGTGCTAAAGAAACAGATTACTTACGGTTACGAAATTTGGTTTAATGATTTACGGAGCCATGGAATTAAGCGTTTATCCTCATGCCAAAGGCTATGTCTCTTATCTATCATTCGCGCATATCGGTCAATATCAACACAGGCACTTTGTGTACTTTCAGGAGTTCCTCCAATCGAAGTAGAATTAAAACAACTGGCTTTATGTTTTGAAGTTCAGAATAATGATGGTTCAGATTGGATAGAAGATGTTTATGTTTCAACAGATCGTTTGATGAAAAAAGTTTATACTTTTCACTATCCCTACTTTTATTATGATCATCATGTCAATTTCGTACGTGCTATTACTGAGAAGGTCCCTTTGTACAACCACCCAGTTTTATATACAGATGGTTCTAAGATGCCTACGGGCGTTGGAGCGGCTTTTGTGGTATTTTTGAAAGAAGATATTATCTTTGAGAAGAGAATTAGACTTAAATTATTTAATACGGTATACCAGGCTGAACTTACCGCCTTAGATTCCGCAATTGAGTGGTGTAGAGACTCCTCATACAGTGTATTCCACATTTATACAGACAGCTTGTCCTCAGTTCAAGCGCTTCAAAATCTTTTTCCAACGGACGAAATTCTTTTTAATATTTATACGAATTTACGACTATTGCATAATAAAACTATTAATATAGGCTGGATTAAATCCCACGTTGGTTTCGTCGGAAATGAGCGCGCAGACTACCTTGCCAAATCAGTCACTGAGACTGGTACATTTGATGCTGAAATAAACATTCCTATCCCTGTTTCGTTTGTGAAGCAGTTCTACAAAAGCAATATTATTAAAATTTGGCAGAACGAATGGTCTTATAGCGATAAGGGAAGAGACACGCATAGTATTATTAAAAAAGTGGATACCTCATTTTTGTGTTTCTCGCAAGTCCATGCCTATTTTATATCTGCACATGGGGCATTTCCTAGTTATCTTTATAAAAGGGGAAAACGCCAGAGTGATAAATGCCTATGTGGTAACATCGGTAATGTCAAACATTATCTGTTTGGTAAATGTCCATTGATGCCTACTTCATTTAACTTTATCCGTAACCGGACACTTAGCTGGAACATGCGTAACATACTGCTCTCGAAATCAAATTATCACAGACTCAGACTTATTTACAACGAACTAAATAAGCATTTTTCGTTCATAAAATATAAATTTTGATTTTTAATCTTTGTTTTATTTTAACCACTTTTCCTGCGCCAGGGCGCTCTTTGTAAGCTTTACTTTTTTTTTTTTTTTTTTTTTTTTTGCCATTGTATTTCTTGGGCTATTCCCCAGCTGTGGTTTTGCAGGTCGCAGAGGGTACTTTTCTGTCAGGGGTTCATGCCTATGCCATTTTTGGTTGGCTCCCTGGCAGAGTGATCCTGATCCTGTAAAGGTTCTTCGCTGCATAATCTGGCCAAAGCTGTGGTTCTTCTATTGTATTTGATGTCTGCTATATGTTCTTTGATTCTAGTTTTAAGTTTTCTGCTTGTCATACCTATATAAAACTGCTTTGTTCCATCTTCTTTGGTGAAAGGTATTTCGTATACTCCTGCTAATTGGTTGGACTCAATTTGATCTATTTTCTTGCATACTATATTTTTTATTTTCATGGATGGTTTTGCGACTAGGAAGATGTTGAATTTATTGAGTTTATATTTTAAACGTTCGAAGAAACCAGGAAAATATTGTAAAGTGGATAACGTGGAATTTTGTGGCTTGAAATTTCTTTTCTTTTTTGTTCTTCAAGCTCTTAATTAATTTTTCTATGGTGCTTTCTTTGTATCCATTGTTTCTTGCAATATCATATATTTTATTTATTTCGTTATTTAAATGTTCAGGGGTACAAACTGTGAAAGCTCTCTGAATAGAATGTCTAAATGCAGAAACTTTGTATGAAAAAGGTGCTTGCGCATTATTAGGGATAATGGATTGACTGGCTATGGGCTTTCTGTACACAGTGCGCTTTATTCCTTGGTGCGTCTTGATTAATAATACATCTAAATACGGTAGCGTACCATTTTCTTCTATTTCCAATGTAAATTTAATTTTAGAATCAAGATTATTAATCTGGTTCAGAAAGTTATTGAGCAAGGTTTCTTCATGTTGCCATACGATGAAAATATCGTCTACGTATCTGATCCATGCATGGGGGGTATAATCCAAACTGTTTATATCCATTTCAATAGGTCGTAATATGAATTCAGCTAATAATCCTGATATAGGAGAACCCATTGGAGCTCCGTTATTCTGTTTGTATATTTTGCCGTCGAAAGTGAAGTAATTATTATTAATTATGAGATTAAGAGCACTCTTTAGAGTAATTTTCATATTTTCGTTAATACTCTCCATGTGGTCGATGCAGTTATTTATATTAGTAACGGCTTTTTGGGTATCAATAGATGGGTATAAAGAGACTACATCTAGACTGGCAATTAAATAATTCTGAGGTAAATTAATGTTATTCAAATGTTGAATGAACTCATAAGTTGAATTAATTACATGATCAGAGTTGGGCAAAATTAACTTAAAACTAGAAAAAAAAAAGAAGATGGAACAAAGCAGTTTTATATAGGTATGACAAGCAGAAAACTTAAAACTAGAATCAAAGAACATATAGCAGACATCAAATACAATAGAAGAACCACAGCTTTGGCCAGATTATGCAGCGAAGAACCTTTACAGATTGAATTTAAAAATAGCAAATTAATTTATCCATCAAGATTTTATTTACCATCCATAGTCCGAGAATCAATACAAATATTTTTACGCAACGAGAATATTTGCAATGATTCTGTGTCCCTTGATTTACCTAGAATTTGGAAAGAGATACTAAGTAATTGTAGAAACAATAGTAAAAATTAATCCACACTCGCAAATAGCCAAGTTAATTTTATTTTATTTTATGTTTTGCAATATTTTTCAGTATGCTTGATATCTCGTGACATTGTTTACCATGTTGTTTTTAAATTATGTGAAAATTAATCCACGCTCGCAAATAGCTAATTTAATTTTTATTTTATTTTATGGTTACAATATTTTCATTATGCTTCATGTCTCGTGACATTGTTTACTATATTATTGTTTTTAAGTTATGTGAAAATATTTTCTATTATGATTGATTTTGAAAATGTCGCCGATTGTGCGATGAAACGATCGTAAGTCTTAATAAAGATATTCTATCACTTTTTATAGCATTATTTAACTTAATTTGTTTATAAGTGATTATTATACATGTTTTTATGAATCTATAATAATAAAGAAAGATGTTTGTGGGTGAGTGAGTGAGTGTGTCGACGGTGTTCTGGAGAGACCGCTGCACGTAGAGCTACAAAATTTGGGGAAAAGGTACATCTATATATGAAGTTTTGCACCTCGAAGCCCGATTTTCTATTTTTTGATTAGATTTTTTTTATTTAATTTTTTATGCTATTTTTAGCACTTTTTTAAGTTTCGAGGCGATTTTTTCCAAATAAGTGAGAAGAATATGGTTTCTTTTTTTTTTAACACAATATAGTAAATTTTGTTCTCTTTTCAAAAAAGTTTATTCGGAATTCATGCAGCGATTTTTGAATTTTTAATGCAATTATTGAACAGCATTTAATGCATTTCCATACCTATACGGAGGTTACTGTACAGGGACACAGTTCTGTCGCCAAAGGCCGCCAAGTTTGTCGCAAACTTGGCGGTATATCGCCAAATTTGGCGACCGAAATTAGTCGCCAAAAGTGACGGCAACTTGGCGATATCTCTAATATTTCGCCAAATTCCCATAGATTTCCATTGTAAACCAATATGGATTACTTGCTTACAGAAAATCAACAAATTGAGATATTTTAATGCAACAAAAACTAATATTTATAATAAAACACTCATACTACAATATATATTAAAAGACACAGGCACACTTAAATAACGCCTGCATTCAACATTTAAAGGTATATATAAATATTATACTGACATACAAACAATAAATGCAATAAACCCAACTGGAGTGAAAAATTAGCCAGAGCCAGGAATCGAACCCGGGATCAAAATCTAATATTAGCTCAAGGGATTATATTAATTCGATTTTTCCACATTAGGAAAAAGAATGCGGTTTCTTTCTTTTAACCCAATATAGTAAATTTTGTTCTCTTTTCATAAAAGTTTATTCGGAATTCGTGCAGCGATTTTGGAATTTTTAGCGAATTTTTTATGCGATTATTAAGCGATTAACAGCATGTAATGCATGTCCATACATATACGGGGGGTTACCGTCGGGGGGATCCAGTTTTGATGCCAAATAACGCCAAGTTTGTCGCCAACTTGGCGATATCTCTAATATTTCGCCAAATTCCGATAGACTTCCACTGTAAAACAATAGGGTTTATTTACTTACAAAAAATCAACAAATTGAGATATTTTAATGCAACAAAAACTAATATTAACTTAAGGGATTATGTTAATTATATTTAAGGGAGTCCAAGTGAATTAATTATGAATAAAAGTAACGTGATCTAATGCTTAGCATGATTTCTAAAACATAAATTTTAAGAGAGCCCACAGGTCAAAGGAATTAGATTTGAAACTTTTATCCAATTATAGTAAATTTTGACTTTCGTGATTCTTGAACTTTTTGTGATTTTTAATGCGATTTTTACGTTTCTTCGCGATCTGCTGCAATTTTTTGACATTCCATTTTTGACCTAAAGTACATTCCGCCCTCATTTCAATAAAGTTTATTCGGATTTCGTATAACAATTTTCGAATTTTTCGGGAATTTTGTATGTGATTTTTAGTGTATTTTAGCGATTTGCTACTATTTTTCCACATTAGTGAAAGGAATCAACTTGCAATCTTCGAACATAATATATATTTTCTTTTTAGAATTTGAGAAGCGATTAAAATTTTTTTCGCGATATCTTATTGTGATTTTCAGAGTTTTTTCGTAATTCCTGCTGTTTTTTGACGTACCCGGACAACGCCGGGAAAGTTCGCTAGTACCTAAATAAACAATAACAAAATCAATATATGAAACTCGCCATACATTGAACCTCTTTCTTCCTTCGATGGAATGTATGTTTTTTCACGGGTCGAGAATTTTTCTCTATGTAAATTTGTCAATTTTTAATTTTGTTTCTTTGTCAACATCATCATCATCAAAAATTGCTAATACTGCTATTTCAACGGTCAAATACCATAAATGCTGGAGAAATTCTTCATTCACATTTTCGTAGATTTTCAAAGATTTCAAAAATCACAAATCTTTTTAGGGTTCTTTAACTGCCAAAATGTATTGAAGCCACGTTTAACATAGATTTTCACGATAAAGAAGCAGACGTTTAACAGTGATTTCTTATCCTTGCGTTTCATTTCAGATGAGAACTAAATAACGAGAGCTTTAGGGAGTAAACCGCTCGGACCGTGCATCTAGCATGTTACATAGCACCCAGAAGTCTGATTATTTTTTTTTCTGCATCTCCACCTAAAAATATGACAGAAATTTTCATCAACTCTTGATAGTCCTCTCTGATCATAACATTTTAAAGTTGAGAGCGGTAAAATTCAAGCAAATTGCCAAGTTCAGATGCGGGTTATAACAATTCCACTGTTTCTCCATAGCACTGTATTTTAGTTGGATAGATGTTCTTCCAGTTCCCTTTGTGCTTTTTAAAGAGTGTAATATCGGGACTTGTTGTCACTTGTTTAATGTTCATTTCGAATACAGCCTTTAATACCAGATCGTATACATGATGGCAGCCAGCAAAGAAAAGCTCTAAAATAGTTACAAATTCTTGTTGTCGCCGCTTGAATACGTCTTGTAATTTCTTTGCATTTTTGTAAGTCTCTACAAACTTGATACATAATAACAAGCTTCCTCACACAATTTGGCAACGATTTCTTAGGCATGTGTCCCTTTTCCCAAATAGTAATACTTTCACGAATAGCGATATTTGCATTTTCATTAACAGTTAAATTCTCTTCTCGAATATTGTAAAACAAAACTGCAAGAACTTGTCCATTAGACGGAAGATTTGAACCCGTTATTTGATGTTTAATTTTCCCTATTAAAAATATCACTTTTTTAAAACTACACAATTCCACTGCCATGTTCTGCTCACAGATTAAAAACTATCCAGACATTTACTAACAAAGGACTAACTTGGAATTATACGCACATTGACACATAGATGTGTGCTGTCCTGATTAAACTGGTACTGACGCGTTTCACAGATTTTGCACTGTTTCTTCACAGGTTGAGCATTGTCACAAGCATTCCAAAACCTTTCTTTTTTTGTTTTGTTTCATCTTTTTCATTTGCAACTGCTGGGTGTTCCGCTAAAACACGTGACAGGGTGACATGTGTCAGCGTTCGCTGGCTAAGTGCACAAGTACTGACTGAGACATTTAGATACAAGTCGGCACGGGTTCCCGTGGTCCAAATTACATGAAATTTTATTTATAATTGTTTTTACATAAAAGGAAAAAAATGAGAGGGTATGCGAAAAAATAAAACGACTTTCATTTTTTTGGGACACCCTAATATAGATATTTTTTTTTCTCATCGGGGGCGACACTTATTTCTGAAAAAGCAGAATTCCTGTTCTCTAGTTTTTTATCTTCATAGGCGGTAAATTATTCACCAACGCGTTTATATGTTAATTTTTTAGTTAAAATATATAAACAGGCACGAAATACAATGAATTTTAAAATAGCTTTAGTACAAAAGTATAAGCTAACATCACACACATACAAACATATAAAATTCTTAGTATTGTCAAAGTACATATAATTTTTAAGTTGCGTTAAATATGTCGCTTTTCATTTCTATATGCTTATTCATTTTATTCTTGCTAGCAGGTTTTATTTCAAAACTTATACTCTGTACAAACTAATGTTTTTAATTTAATAAAATAGTTTTCACCAGTAATGATATATACTGCAACATAAATCGTCCCTAACAACTCTTATACTATTTCGCTAATGAAGAATGGGGAAAAAAAATTTGATAGTTTGCCAGATCTTTTTGAGGACATATCATCTTCGAATAGTTTAACACAAACATATACGAAGCTTTTCATCATCATTTGGAATGTTTCCTGCTAATGAAATCTTTGACTATTATGTCCATTATTTATCCATTAAGCAGTGAACCTAACATAAGTAGAAAGATTTTGACGAAAATAAAAAGAACGATTTTGCTATAAATCCAAACAAATAATAAAATTTTTCTTTATTAAAAGAGTAAAATAAAAATAGTTATTGATAAAATTCTAGACGTTAGAATATTATTATAATTATTAATTGTTGATTTCAGATCAAAATTATATGTATTTTTTATTTACCGATTAATTTTCTATACCTCAGTGCGTTTATAAATTAATAAATCGAAAACCACCCTTTTATTATAGCCTCTATTTAGTTAAATAGAGGCTACAACAAGTAAAAATTAAATTTAAAAAAATCAAAAAACCTGACAGCGTAAAAAGCGAATTAATTAATTATTTCTCATCAATGTGAAACTATTTTCTATATTACTTACCTATTTTTTTATTTACTTGTATTGATGACTTTTAAGTTGTGTTTAATTGTTAGTTCCTATCTAGAAACACTGTTTTGATGAGGCCTACAGTTATCTATGAAGGTTAGAGTTGCAGTAAAGCTAGAGATCCTACCTACTCAACTTCCACGTTGTGTAATATTTAAACAGAGTTTCTGACTGTAAAATAACCTATCCAATGATATGCCACTTAATAGGGTGGTTAAAAATTTGTTTTCGTCTCTACCGTGATTTTGAATTATTAAAACAAAATTTCTTAATTATGAATTTTCAAATAAAAGAAATACTTGTTCCATTCTCAAAGTTATATTTGTGTTAAATGTATTTTTTGTCCGAAGAAAAATTTTCAAGTTCATCCAGTGTTAAAATATAATACATAAATAATATTTAAAATAACATATAAATATATGTAACTGAATTTTAAATAATGCTAAATGCTATAATTTGAAATGAAAAGCATAACGTTTTCTTGACTGTTTACGCGTGATTGCACATGTTGTTTTTGTCTAAAAATAAATCAAAAAAAGATATGACATATATTTTTTAAAATAAGTCAAGTTATTTTTTAGAAATAATTCAAATTTCCCTCCTAAACTTAGTGTAGTTTCAAGAAAGACGCATAAGTTTACTGTAGGTTCAACTGTGCCATGCAATGAAAATGTTTGAAAAGGACTAATTTAAATAAAACATATTAATTTAAAGTGCTTCGACTTTTCTCGAAAATACTAGAAAAATGCAATAACTGTTCCCTAGTAGAATTGAGAAACAGTAATTGATCAAATAATCACATTTTTCAGAAGAAAACTGTCGATAAATATAGTATCAAGTTGGATATATTATCATATTTGTTCATTACATTAGCATTTTTCGCTATTTTTCTTCATCATCTGAAACAAACAAACTGATCAATCTGAAACATTGAAACATCCTTTTCTATACTCTTTTATCTAAAACAGCGGAAATGCAAACTCAAAACTAAAAAAAAAAAAAGCACAAAAAGAAAAAATTAAAACAGTGGTGGCAACTGGATACTTTTCGTTACATGATTTACTAGCAGGTGTCGTCCTCCATGGTAGTCGGTTTTTCCAAAAGAACTGTGTATCAAATGAAATTCCGTGAAATTTACATAACTGACAATTTAAGTTCCCTAAATATATATCCCTTAGCATAATTTGACGTATAAGCATTTGGAATGAAATTCCTATTTTCATTTCACATATGTAATACACAGACCTTTTCCATTTAGTTCTGTAACTAACCAACGTTAAATTATTCATTATACACGCAAACCTTCCCCCAAACATTACCTAGTTGACAATGTAACTCTCATAAAATTTCGTTCCACAGAGCTGAATGAAATTCACTTTCATAATCGGGTTGAACTAACTATAGAATTTTCTCCCATGGTTTTATAACAAAGCAACATAGAATGATGTGTTATACACGAAAACTTTTGCCCCAACCATTAGATATTTGAGAATGCAAGTTTCAGATAGGTTTAACAGAACGTGAGATAAAAGCAAAGAAATTTCCAAAAGCATTTTATGTAAATAATACATAAAATTGCATGTGCGGGAATTAATAAGAAAGCATATTCGAGATAATACTCATCTGGTGGCATTATACTATTTGTACACACATAAATGTACGCGTATGCGTACGGAAATAAGAGATGAAATACAAAAATACACATAAAAGCAAATTATTCAAAATTATCTAGTATTCGTAATACAAATATTTCGCCATAATAAATATCTTCTTTTTTTTTTTTTTTTTTTTTTTTTTACAGTCTTTTGCATCGACGTTTTTGCTATAAAGTAGAAAAAAATAATTTTTATACAAAGGACTGTTTCTTAAACCGAAAAATTACTTTTTTTACTGTGTATAACAAAAAAAAAAATAATAATAATAAAAATAGTGTAAAAATATCACTTAATGAAAAAAAAAAACAACAAAAAAAAAAAAACAAGAGCATTAATGGAGAAAAGAAAATATGTTTAAAAAACATGTTTTTCATTAAAATCTTCTATTAGATAAATAAAGATAAATAGAAAAATACTAATTTGATTAAGAAGATAGCGTTATCTATACATTTTTAAATAAAGGAACACTTCAGAATAAAATATTATTATTTTTTCTTTAATTCCGTATATAAAGATACAAATTCTTAATTTAAAAAAAATGCTAGATAATTTCACCTTGTTAAGAATTGTGGAATTGTGCAAGAATTGTACATTTGCAGCAGTAGTTTTTTATTTTGTAATAATACTTTTAGTATCAATTTAATATATAGAAGAACATAGGAAAAATAGGTTATTAAAGAGTAGAGAAAGATAAAAATTTTATTCTTTTATTTATATTTAATTTAAATAAGTAGTATGGATTTAAATTGTGTAGTGATAGTATGTTTTATTTTGCATGTTACAAAATATCTACTGATTTACATAAACAATAAGAAAATGGATAAAGAAAAACTACTAAAATAATGGTAATCTTCTCTATGCTAATCTCAAACTCGAATCCATTTAGATTTTTTTTTTTTTTTTTTTTGCTTATATCTTTTTTAAATATCTTTTACATATAATAACGGGAAATTGTTAAACAAACAGATTTTACAAAAAATAATATATAATATCATGGCTATGTTTTGAAAGAAATCAAATTAAAACGAAAAAAAAAAAATGAGAAATTTAAAAACAGCAATTTCTCAAATTATGGATTTTCCTGTTTTCAAGTTTAAATATCTTTACATATTTTTTTTTATATTCAGATTGGTATCCTTCATAAATTTAGGAATTGATTTTTAAATATAGTCATTGGTTTACGAGCAAAAAGAAAAGTCCTTATCTGTGCAAAAATTTTGTGAAAAATGCGATTACCGTCATATTGTTATTAAAAAATATGTATTAATATTATTGTAGAATCCATGCCTAATTCTATTAAATATATATTTTAAATTCTGTAAAAAAAATAATAGACGTTCGTCAGACAAAACTTTGTCAATGTATGAGCTCTTAGCGAACGTGTAATTTGAGGAAACTATGCTATTTGTGATATGAGTATTTAATTGCATGAACATAAGAATCAGTCGAATAACAAGAATCGATCTCTCGCAATTGCGGCTACAGACACAAAATTTCAAATCGCATCTACTTTAATTTCCATCGCAAAATCGTTTTTATAGTGAATAATCACAAATGACGTTGTAATGATAGCCGTGGTATTTGGGACGTTGATGTGAAGATAGCGCAAAGAAGAACATTTAAGTGATTCAGGTGTAATTCAAATGTACTTTGGTAACATTGTCATATACAGTGATTTAACGGTTTTGTGGTCGCAGTGGCATCCGAAAACACCTCAATGGATATCTGTCTCTTTTAGGTATTGAACCCGACAGGACGGGCGCCGTGAAAAGCAACACGAAAACGGGCATGGGGTGTCAGCACACCCCAAATATATTAAATGGCATAAATACGAAAAAAATCTTTATAATTCTATCTGTTAATGAAGTTCATGATAATTACACTCTTTCTAATGGAAAAGGATAACTGAAATGTTAAATAATCGTTAATTTAAAAAATTAATAAAATATAAATTAAAAGCACTCACCTTTACTTTCCTCATTCGAAAAACTTAATTTTTCTTTAAATTGCTATTATAACAAAATTATACATTATTGTGGATAAAAATACTGAGATTTATGAATTTTCATAATAATTAGGGTGTACAAATGGATCATAAACTTTAGATTGTTTGTAGTTTTTACATATAGCTTCAATTTCTATAAGGTTTTCTATAATTCTATAAGACTAAAAAAGGGTCTGATTTCGCCATTTTCATAAGCCAAGCACGGAAGGTGACCTTAGAAGCAGGTACTGGTGCACCCGACCACTTCGGATTATAGGGAAAGACAGTAGATGTATATTTTCGGGCGTGGGGTGTCAAAAAAACCCGCGCCCGTCCTGCCGGGTAAAAATTCAAGGTATACATGTTATAATAGATCTATCTAATACGATAATTGCGGTTGACTGGAAAACAATACCGTCGAACTCATAGCGAAGTATATGAAGAGGATGAATGTAGCATGGAGTTGACACTTAGATGTACAAACATGAAGTAAAGGAAACTAGAGCAACAGCTTCGCCTATTTATTTGAACAGCTTACTCTTTATATACGATGTTCATTCCTCATTAAAGATGATTGGCAGTCCAGTGGCTTATGATAAAAGACAATGGAAAAGAAAAATTGGGATTTCTCCAGGAGACAAGTAACGAAAGCAATACTGTTCGCAGGATTTTATTCAATAAGATAGAGCAGCAGTTCTCTCAACTCACGACGGAATTAATTCACCATTAATAACTTAGATGTAGAAACATCTATCGACAATAGTAATCATTTGATTACATCAAAAAGGTAAAATCAAAAGGGTAAAATCTTTAGAATGAACTTCATTTTCTCAGACACATAGCCAGGGGGCAGTTTACAATTCAAAAAACTCCACAAATCTCCTGGAGAATCGTGCGTAACTGTTTTTTACTCTCCAAGCGTGGGAATACAATTTTGGCGTAGTACGCGCTCTAAAACAATTAAGATGCAAAGAAATCACGCCATAAAAAGAGTACTGACAGAGCGGGTGAAGGGATAATAAATCAAAAAGGAACCCCGGAATAAAGCTCTGGAAGGTAAAACCCGGCTGAAATAAAAGTAAAAATGGCTACCAAAGAACATTCTAAAATGCTAAAGATCGGAAATAGAACATTTAATTTAAGAATACCAAAATCGTAATAATTAAGTGAATTAGACAAGTGAGACATTAAATTAAAGGGAATTTTAACAGAATTAATGATAGAGATTATTTAAGAATAAGAATTTAGTGAATATAGATAAATAATTTAGAATAGTACAGGGAAATCGCGGAGATAGACCTAATATTGTAACATACATGTCAAATTCGCGAAAGAAAGCACATTATTCATTGTTGCTCTCAATCTTCCACATATGATGTATCATGGTCTATGAAGGCCAACATTTAAAAAATTTCTAACCGTAATAAAATTATTTGTTGAAAATGGTTCTATGAAAAAACTGTTAAGCAGAAATTCCACGTCAAAAGAAAATCCTCCCACGTGCTAGGGAATAGGCTGTGGGAGCTAATTTGCTGAAGCGCTTCGTAAAGACTTGTTCCAAATCCTAAGTTATTTGCTAAAATCGCACTATATATACTACACGACCACAGCAACTAATTAACATATTTTCCGCAAAGTACCCATGGCAACTAATGCTGGAGAAGAATTCAAACTGTATGAAAGTTAAGGAAAGACAGAAATGGTTTCTCATTCACCGACAATGTTAGTAGTAACGCAAATCTACGCGTTCGCAAGCAAATCTCAATCGTTCACCTAGAGTAACATTATTAAACAGCAGTCAACAACAAAGTACCTATGGCATATAATACTGAAGATCAATTCACACTTTACGAAAGTTAAGGAAAGAAGAATAGATTTATCATTCACCAACAATGTAGTAGTAATACAAATCCAGCTTTCGCAAGCAAAGCTCACTCGTTCACCTAGAGTAACATTATTAAATAGCAGTCAGGCATACCGCTACAAATAAAAGTCCTTCCACAAATAAGTGTGGATTTACTCAAAATCATTAGATTTAAATTATACAGTAATCATTTCTATTTATTTCCAATCCTTTATACGCAGCAGAAAATTACAGGATATTTTTTAATTACTGTTCTTTTTTTTTTATAAATTTTACATAACAGCGTGTTAACTTTTGAAACAACGTGTCCGAGAAAAAAAAAATGTCCTCAAATTAAATCCATTCTGGAAAATACAATATAAAATTTAAAAATTATTTGTTTTTTCGTTAAATTATTTTCGTAAAGTAAATTAATTGCGGAGCTAACTAATATCAATTAGAGTACTTTTTAAAATTTTTATTTTTATTATCCGACATTTTTCATTTTCAAAGCATTAAACACTTAGGAAATCTTTTAAAAATTAAGTGGATATTTTTAAGAATTTAAATAAAAATTGCACTCGAGAACAGTATTTTTAAGAGCCTGACAAAATAAGTTCTTATTATCTCAGAGACAAACAAAATTTCATTATTTTTTAACAAAAAGATGAGAGAAAAAAATAAGAAAACAGTTTCTATTTGCTACAAGCGCTTTTTAAAATTATTTTTATTTAAACATGCTCATCTAATTAAAACTCAACTTTTAAAGTAATTATGCAAATTTGGTAGCTGTTTTTTAACTTAATCTAATCATTAAAAGAGATAATGAACGGCAAAGGTCACGTTTAAATTAATTTGGGATTTCTAAAGAAAGCTATTTGATTAGTATTTGTGAAGATAGTTTACTATTAGATTTAAAAACTAATTTTAAAAATTTCCCTAATAACAGAGGAATATTTGATTAATATTGCGTATGTTGGCTATATTTTCGACATTGTTGGATATATTGAAATAAAATTTTGCTGAAATATTTAGGTGTTTACATTTTTTATAATACCTCCTGAATATTGATAAAAATACTTTGCTATTTCAGCAGTATTTAAAACACAGCCAATATTTTTGTAATAGTGACGTTTAATTTGAAATACTTCCAACGCAGAATAAATATTTAACTAATATTTGCGTTCCATTTGGAGTATTTTCAACTGGAGCAATATTGAGATTCAATATACACAAAGTATATAATATTTTACGGCATATTACTCTACTGAAAGTTCTAGCGCATCACAAGAAAGAGCAACGAACAATATATTGATATAAAATTTTGCTGAAATATTTGGGTACATTTTTTTAATACATCCCGAGTATTGATAAAAATACTTTGCTATTTCAGCAGTATTTAAAACACAGCTGATATTTTTGTAATAGTGACATTTAATTGGAAATACTTCAAATGCAAAATAACTATTTAACTAATTTTTGCGTTCCACTTGGAGTATTTTCAATTCAAACAATGTTGAGATTCAATATACACAATGTATTTTACGGCATATTACTCTACTGAAAGTTCTAGCGCATTACAAGAAAGAGCAACGAACAATATATTAAAATAAAATTTTGCTCAAATATTTGGGTTCTTTTTTTTAATACATCCCAAATATTGATAAAAATACTTTGCTATTTCAGCAGTATTTAAAACACATCCAATATCTTCGTAATAATGACATTTAATTGGAAATACTTCCAATGCAGAATAAATATTTAACTCATATTTGCGTACCATTTGGAGTATTTTCAATTGGAGCAAAGTTGAGATTCAATATACATAAAGTATATAATATTTTACGTCATATTACTCTACAGAAAGTTCTAGCGCATTACAAGAAAGAGCAACGAAAAATATATTGAAATAAAATTTGCTCAAATATTTGGGTATATTTTTTTAATACATCCCAAATATTGGTAAAAAATACTTTGCTATTTCAGCAGTATATAAGAAAAAAGCAAGCGTTTTTGTATTAGTGACATTTAATTGGAAATACTTCCAATGCAGAATAAATATTTAACTAACATTTGCGTTCCATTTGAAGTATTTCAATTGGAGCAATGTTGAGATTTAATGTACACAAACTATATAATATTTTAAGGCATATTACTCTACTGAAAGTTCTCGCACATTACAAGAAAGAGGAACGAACGATATTCCTTAAAATAATTGTTAAAAGTTTAAAACTAATTTGCATTAAAAGTACTCGTTGGGTGTCACCGTAATACTTAACAATCATGGATATGCAGAATATAAAATATGAAAATAAAACATGTGTAAAGTATTTACAAAATACATTGCAAATATAAAATAAAATTTAAACGTATATTTAAATATTTTTAATACATAGTAATGCTCGATTACTGAATTGCGGGTACTACTTGATTATCCCGTCGACAATTTCGACAAATTACATAAATCGCCAAACTACTCGCAAAATTATACAAATTGACATAATTTTTATTTTAAATAACGAAAGAAAAAATAAATTAGTAAAAGATTAATAAAAATACAAATAAAACGTTGAATTAAAAATCACTTGATGATGCAACAAACTCATGTAACGTATTTAATGTCAAGTGAATGTGGCATTTACGATAAGCCATTATTGGCATTTAATCTTATAGTTTGGTGATAGTTTTTTGGTCGACTGGATAATCGAGCAGTACCGATATAGAGATGAGTTCGAGCTTATTTTTCGGAGCCCGGGCCCACCTGAGCCCGATGATTTTAAATCCGAGCCCAACCGAGCCCGATGACGAAAAAAAGTACAAAAAATTTGCATAATTTTTAAAAGTTTTTGTAAAAGTAATATAACTCATTTTTACACAACTTCTTACATGAAAATAACTGTTAATCCCTAGCACAGAATTATTTTTATGAAACTTATATTCAATCTTATCAAAAGAGAAGATTTGTATCAAATAAATATATGCTTCCTTAAAAAGATTTTCATATTTTTCACCCGCAACAAGCAAATCTGCTGACAGATTAAGGACGTGCATTTTATGAACAAACGAAAGAAATTTGCATAAATTACTATTTATATGACGAAAAATAGAACGAAGTTTTTCTATTTCCTAAAAAAGTTATTCTTGTCCTTGAAAATCAGCTTAAATTAAAAATATGACATCATTACCTGAAAGATCCGATGCTTTTATAGAAAAAGAGGAAACACTGCTCGATTGCTTTCTATCGGGTCAGTTTTATCTACTTATGCTGCTTCTATCTACTATAGAAGCTGCTGTATACTGCTATATCAACTTAGGATATGAATGACTTCGTGAATATGAAGAGCATCACAGAATGAGCAAAATTCAAGAAGAAAAATGAATAGAATCATTTACGTTATTTTCATATAAAGAGCGATTAGCACTCGAAGACAATAGAGACCTAAAAATTTGCAAACCTTAAGCTAATGCTGATTGACTTAAATAAAATACTAGATAGTACCCGTCAAGATTTGACGGTTAATAACTTGGATGTTCCATTAGAAAAATTCTTGAATTTTGAATTAGTTGCTTTTAAATTAATTATTGAAATCGTGACAAATTTTTATATTGCATAAGTGATTCCTATTTCTTGAAAGCGCGCTAAAGGGTGCTGTCAGTCTAACCTATTGAATGAAGTGAAAGGACTTTAAGTTTATAATTTACAACCAATTATGATTTCCTTTTATCAGAAATTTACCGAAAAATACTGGGCAGAGCATTTATTTTTACTTATTACAGTCTCATTTTTCTTGTTGAAAAAATAACAAAATAACAATATCTATTTTTATTTTTATTTTTATTTTTTTAACTACACGACCTTTAAAAGCTGCCATGCATTTTATTTATATCAGTCTCTAAAAGCCTAAATTTTAAACTTGATGCAATTAACGATTTATAATATATATTTGTTATTACTTGAATTTTATTTTACTTTTTTCTTCATTTTTTAAATATTAAAACATGGATATCAATATAATTTATTTTATAGCTCTTATATGAATATTTTCCTTTCTTTCCGTTTTATTTATTTATTTTTTTACGGAAAAGAATAGCAAACTTTTCCTTCTGACTCACACACTTATATATTCTTGATAATGGTAAAAAAAATATAAACAAAAGTTGTAGATCAGCTTAATTTATTTAATTGATAATTACATGCAAAATATTTTAGATTAAATATTTTAAATATAAAATTATTTTTTAAAAATATTTTTGAGTGTCAAATTTTATTTAATGATAAACCATTCAAATAATAATAAAATCAAAATCATATAACTTCTCCTCTTAATAAAATATGTCATTATCGAAATGAATTATCCCCAAAAATCATTAAACTGGTGCTCTAGACCACTCGGCTAACCAGACCTGCTCTACCTTTCCTCTAAATGGAAAATCTAGTAAATTTAACTTCACGCATGCGCAATTGCGTGAATATTTTAGTCTTATCTTACAGAATCAGGTTTACGCTTTAATATATATGATTTTTTTCGTGGTAGATCTCTACAGAATGCAATACAGTATGAATTCAAAAGTCCGGCATTCAGAAACCTGTTAACTTCAAAAATCCGGCATCAAAGTTATTTGTTCCTTCCCTTTTTTAACACTCGAACTTACGGGAGAAAGAAAAATAGCAATTGTTTGCAAATTAAAAACTTCGAGTTCCAAAGTAAAAGTGCAAATACAAGTAATTGACTAAGAATGCGTGTTTTCTTAATTTGTCCGACCCGATAGTTCCTTGAACAACAGAAAGTCCAAGAAAACGCGGAGCTGATGGGAATATATGACAGCAATAGAACCGTCAATATCGCTAGAAGCAGCACAGGGGACGAGATCGACGAATCGACAGAATAAAATGTATCACTGGGAAAATGCATAAATTTGACAGGAGAATTAATATCGCCTTTAAGGAAACAAGAGTGCAACAAAATGTTTCCAAAATAGGTATTGTATACTTGTATAAAATACAAGAAAAACTTATTAAGGATCCGATGAACAAGCGCAAAACGTTAAGACACATTTACAAATTCATTTTTTAACGGAGAGATATGAAATTGGAAAGCCTGGCTATGGAAGCGATTTGGAATTGAACTGTTTTTTTCCATTTTTTGATCAATCACTGAGTTATAAGCGATATCGGTCACTTGACAAACCCTTTTTTCGGCCGCTCTTGGGTGATTTTTCTACTTTTGCGCGGAAATTTAGTGCAAAAGGTCCACTTTGACATTATTTTGTCAAAGATCTATTGCGTTTACAAAAAAATGGAAAAAACAGCTCGATGACATAGTTTCTGAACAACAACACCAACAAGTTTCATGCATTTCCAACAAAAATAAATCAAAACTTATGTCCGGAAGTTTCCCTTTTGGATTTGAGAACAGCCATAATGAACAGCCAAAAAATTGTAGCTAGTAACATTAACGATTATACGAGAAGGAAATGATTTTACTATTTATTAGATTTTTCTTTTAAATTGTTATTTGTAATATAGAAAAATAATGATCAATTAAAGTAAGATTTTTTAAAATATTTTTTGTTGTTTGTCACACAATTATCACTTGGTTATGAATTAAATTACGAATAGAAGCGTCATTAGTAATATCGCCAAGACTTTTGATATTCCTTCAGAAATTCGGAATTTTCAAAAATCCGGCTTAGTCTCGGTCCCGACGATGCCGGATTTTTGAGGTTATACTGTAATAAATAAACATACCAAATAAAAAAATAACCTAATGGCGCCATATTTTGATTGGCGCCACAGGTCATTATTAGACGTCAACAACAGACATTAGGCAGCAAATATCACAAATTTTCGTTTAAAATCGTGTAAAATTACTACTAAAAAAGAAAAAAAAATGTTATATTTCTCTTTTATTCTGATCAAAATAGCATTCAAATGACTTGCAATGTAATAAATAATTGTAAGGGGGAAAAAGATGTTTCTTTTTTTTATGCAAAACCATTTCGAGAATAAATGAAATTGTCGATTTCAGAAAGAATGAACCCGAGCCCGAAGGCCGGTACACTGTAAAAAAAATCTGACCAGTTTTCCTGTAGCAATCGGAAAAATAGTTTCCCTTATCGTACCGGAAAATTTTCCGACCCAGCTCGGAATAAAATCCGTAAAAAAAAGGAAATAGTCAATAAAACGGTATATTACGGATTATATTCCGATTTTACGGATTATATTCCGATTTTACGGATTTTATTCCGATCAGGGTCGGAAATTTTTCCGGTACGATAAGGGCAACTATTTTTCCGATTCCTACAGGAAAACTGGTCGGATTTTTTTACAGTGTATAAAAATCGAGCCCGTGTTGTCCACGGGCTCGGACTGAGCCCGTCTCATCTCTAGTACCGAATTGCGTAGAAGCATTTTTATAACTCCAAAAGTGTTAATTACATTAATTAACAAGTATATTAATCAATGCAAAAACCCTTGACGGGTTAAAAGTTTCTGACGCAGCACTTTATCTTATGCTCTAAGAATTTTAAATATGGAACTTAAAAATACTGATATCAAATTTTGAGTGACGTTATGCTATTTCTTAAAAAATATATTTGTATTTATTTCACCATTTTATTTTTGTTTTATTTATAACCGCATGTGCAAAAGTTATGTTCAACATGAAAAGCTGCATAAAATTTTATTCGCTGTTGCTTTATCATTTACATCTCTCATAAATTCAAAATATGTGTTTTAAAAGATATGATATAAAATTTAAGTGACGCCTTGATGTGACTTTAAAAGGTTTGTTTTTTAAAATTCAATTTAAATTATTTTTGACTTGGTTAAAATATTTTTTTTACATCTACACAATACTTTTAATTTTCCAATTCACTGTTAAATATATCACTTTCATTGAATCTATACTATGCATTGAAATGTATTTATTTCAATAAATTGATTTATCTTTTGTGTCACGCTATTCAAAATTGTGAGTAAGATTTATGTAAATGGTTTATTTGCGTCAAACTATCCTTTTTCATACATTTCATGTAGTTTGTACACAATGACGCAAAGAAACCATTTACATAAATCTTACTCACAATTTTGAATAGCGTGACACAAAAGATAAATCGATTTATTGAAATAAATACATTTCAATGCATAGTATAGATTCAATGAAAGTGATATATTTAACAGTGAATTGGAAAATTAAAAGTATTGTGTAGATGTAAAAAAAATATTTTAACCAAGTCAAAAATAATTTAAATTGAATTTTAAAAAACAAACCTTTTAAAGTCACATCAAGGCGTCACTTAAATTTTATATCATATCTTTTAAAACACATATTTTGAATTTATGAGAGATGTAAATGATAAAGCAACAGCGAATAAAATTTTATGCAGCTTTTCATGTTGAACATAACTTTTGCACATGCGGTTATAAATAAAACAAAAATAAAATGGTGAAATAAATACAAATATATTTTTTAAGAAATAGCATAACGTCACTCAAAATTTGATATCAGTATTTTTAAGTTCCATATTTAAAATTCTTAGAGCATAAGATAAAGTGCTGCGTCAGAAACTTTTAACCCGTCAAGGGTTTTTGCATTGATATCATTACTTTTTTGAGGTTAGTGATAAAATGATTAAAAAAAAAGATACTTATGGAATTTAATGCAGATTTAATTTTTACTATTTTATTACAATTTTCCTTATAGCAGTTTGTATATAAAAACAACTGGGTAAGCATAATCGCAGATCGCACAGAGGGTTTCATTTGATATTCCTTTAAAAACACTTTATCCTTAAATTAATAAATCCAAAATGTTAATTTATAATTATTAAATCCTTACATAGATGTAGCACCAATAGTTCCAATTTTCATGGGGCAGGGAACGCACTCTTTTAAACAAACCACCTTCCAATTGAAGTCATCAAAAACCAAGTTGAATAAGCCAGAGCCTGTTGTGTTGTTTGACAAACAGCAGTCTCATGTCCCCTCCTTCCCCCTTTTTCAAAATTTTTCAGACCAGTACCTAAGAATGGAACCGAAATAATTTTTTCTCTTCAGAAATTACGATAAAAAAATAGTATGCAGTACTCACAAATTTACTTTAATGCTATATAGGGTGATTATTAAGTTAATTATAACGTTTGGAATCTGTTGCATTGATGTCCGAAAGGTAGTTTCTGAGTTATGGAAGCTGGACCCATAAGGCGCCATAGAGGGGCGAAGCCCGCTAGTGTCTATCATAATTATATCTGCCATGTAGACTAATTGCGATATTTAGTCAAAATAGCCCCCCCCCCCCTCCTCATCCCCGGAAATATAACAAATACAAAATGTGTCTTTATAAACCTATCGTCAAATAGGTTTTTATTTCTTTTTCCCTAAAAAAAAAAACATGATTTTTATATCCGTAACGTAAATAGCGGACGAAGCCCGCTAGTTCCTATCATAATATATATTTTTTATAATTTTATATAGTCTATAATAAAAATCAGACTTAAAATAGTCTAGTTCCATGAGTACTTGTAGTGTAAGTTACGTGCTACGATTTTTGGATACCAGTATTTTAGAACGGGAAAATGTGACTTATTTTATCGGAGATATCTCATTAATTGAATAAGGTGAAGCAAACTTTTTGAAAAAAAGGTGGCCAACAAGCATGGCAGTTATCAGCTATATGACTTTGTGCTAAAGTCCATTAATTTGACCTGCTTTAAAAAGATTACGGAAGATTGAATTATAGTAGAACCTGGATTAACCGAGCTTCGATTAATCGAGGTTTCTGTTAACCGAGCCGATAACAAAGTCTGATTTTTTTTCCCTTTTGAATGAGCCTTAAAAATAACCACACTCTTTAGCTCACTGTCCTTGCTATACAGGCCCTTCTGCCCCCAAAAGCCCTCAACTCCAAAGAAACATTGGACACTGAGAAGTCAATAGCGAACAATGCTTTGTTTCCAGTGGCTGTGTGAACTTTCGTAAATTTTTCAATTTACATTTTAAAATTTACTACTGGTAGTTGATTTTCTTTTTAAATTTGTTAAGCTGTGAAACAGAAATTTACATATATTTACTTTTATTATTTAAAAAACGTTCTATATATTTTTTTAAAAGAGATGTTAAATTCGCAAGCACGGCGAGTTTTTACACACAGTTTCTATTAACCGAGATTTCCGATTCCGATTTACTAACAGTCCCAATTAGCTCGGATAATCGAGGCTGCTCTGTATAATTAAAAAATCAATGGCGATCTTACTGTAAACGGGTTTCCCTTTTACTGAGGGATTTCAAAACCGAATCAGCTGATGTTAGTTGCTGTTTCCCTGCTTGATTAAATAAGATTAGTTAAACATTTGAAAATTACCAAATATAAAAGGAACTAAGTCAACAGAGTCTTTGCTTTATGGTATTTTTTAACAACGCTATAAGAAAATGATTTTAAATAAGAGATTTTAAATGTAACGTTTTAAATCTGACATAATTTTCACCAAACTTTCCTTTCTCTTTGTAACATTCAACTGAAAATATTTTTATTATTAGAAAGATAATATTATTATTTGCGCTACCTTAAAATTAGCAACTATAGTTAAAAATATCATCTCGAAATTTGAAATAAATCTCTCATATAAATATATTTTTTAATTTACACTGTTTTGCAATATGTTTTGCAATGTGTTTTGTAAACTGTTTTGGCCACTTTGGCCAATATGACGTAATTTCCTCCATTTACGACTTTTAACACATATCAATGAATTTATTATTTAAAAATTTTCTTTTTCTTTTAATATTCACGTGTAAATATAATTTTTATGACGTAATTTTCACTGTTTTCCTTCTTTTAATGCGTAATCATTTAATTCTAATTTGAAAATATTTGATTATTTTATAATTTTCTTTCATTTTAAGTAAGCATATGTAAAAACAATTTTTATAACGTAATGTTTAATATTTTCCTGCTTTTAACACGTTATCATTTAATTCTAATTTAAAAGGATTTTTTTCTGTTTATAATAGTCACGTGTGAATAATTTTTTAATTTAAAGGATATATTATTCTTTGCGCTGTTTTAACATTTGGCAACAATTTAAAATAACATTTTCTAAAATATGTAAAAAATATCTCTGGAAATTCTGAAAATTTTAATTTAAAATTGAAATAAACCGCCAAAAAATTAGGCAAGTTAAGAATAATAAATGCACTCTGCAAACTTCGAGTTTCTATTGAATGATTAAATTGAATGAAAATGATTAAATTCCCATGTATATTTTTTTTTCCTATGAGACTTTTTTAATGAGACAATTTTATCCAGATTTAACATTAAAAATCTCTTAAAATAATTCTTCGATTTAAAAACTGTCTGCTTCAATGTTTTTATCAAACATTTCTCTATAATACTACGCAATTGCGTCAAAAGATGGCGACACCAGAATTCTGATATGCTTATTATGTAAACTGTAAATATTGCAAAGTTAAATAAAAAGAATTGTCTCGGGGTTATCAAACTTCATTGATATTTATAAATAAAACATTTGAACTAAATTATTTATTATAAAAGAATTATTACATCACAATAGCTTTTATGCAAGGAAAATAATAATTATAATAATAATAATATTATGGATGTCAGTGATTATATATTGATTGACCGTCATAATAATAAAAAATGATATTATAAAAAGAAGAGCTGAAATGAATTATTTTTTTACGTTTCTGATCGTGTGATTTATATTCAAATAATAATTATTAATGTATATTTTTTGTAAAGTGATTGAAATTAAATATATTTATAAAATTTATGGTAATATTTTTATTGTTGAAAAATTGCCAAGAAATAATCATCATCAAATTGGCGTCATTATAATTGTAATTTTATTTAACTTAATAGCAATTAAAAAAATTACAAAGGAACTGAGAATAATGGTCAACTAGCAGACTTAAAAAAAAAAAAAAAAAAAAACATTCACATGTGAAAACACGTACCACAGAGTATCGAACTGCCTATCCTAAGGTCAGTAAACGATGGCCCTTAGCCACTCAGCCAGTGGGAAGACAAAATTTTTCTCCCCAAAAGTGGTTAAAAAGAAAGCATGTGTATGAATACAGTGTCATGCATTTTCGGTGAAATTTCCATAGAATGGCGAAGAAATATAGTCCGATTTTTCATGCGCATTATAAAACGAACAAGAGTCTTGCTGGAAACAAGTAAATTGTTATTTGGTTCATCTGAAACATATTTATTTGATTTTTAAAAAATCGCCCGTGTCATTTTCGAGAGAAAAAAAATCGAATTATTTAACGAACGAGAGTTTTCCCAGAAAAAAGAAAAGTGTTATTCACCTCGCCTTAATCACATTTATATTATGTATCAATTTAAAAATAATCGTTGGAACCGTTTTCGAGATTTTCAAATTAGGAACTTCCTCGATATTATACCAACGTTTTCACTTTAAAAATGGCTATTTAGATCTCAAAATATACTGCACGTAGAAATGCAAAAATTTCAGTATACGATTAGACTGCAGATATAAGACTGTTCTACAAAATTCAGAACAATAAGACATATATCTGCTGAGTTATTAAAAGGCGGCTTTTCGTGTTTTCTTTGATGTCGAGTTAGCTGTATATATGAGTTCCGCCATCTACGAATTCTATGATACGATACGTTTTCAACGATACGATACGATACGATTTTAGGCTTAAGGCTGCGTCACTCGAAATACTACCGTCTTCCATGATTAACAGGTTGAGTTTATTGCGTCGGATTACGTGTTTCATTTCCTATTACAACATATCTCTGAATTGAAATTTGAATGAAATATAGGGTCAATGAAATACAGGGTGTGAAAAATATGATTTCAAATATCTCGGCAACTAACTATCCGATCGACTTCATTCTTTATGCAAAACTTACTTATTTATTTATTTTATTTTATATCCACTCCTTAAAATAAACAATTTCGAAAACTTTTCTATACCTTTTATCAGAACGAATACTTCGAGAGTCCGAAAAAATAATTCCGGATAATCGTGGTTACTGATATTCAATACGTTTCTTCCCATTACTACATACTAAGTAAACACCAAATTTCAAATCTCCATCTCATTTTGTTTGGGAGATAGAACGGTTACAGACACACAGTCACACATACACACACACATACAGACGGACGTCAATTTTTTTTTTTCTAAAAATATGTTTTCAGTGTCTGAAACGTGTAAATTCGTCAAAAATGTTTCCGATTTTTAAAACGATTACAAAACTTACTCTATACTACGTATGATATCTAACTAAAAACTGAAGAAATGACGACATAATTCGCCTGTAAGGCACCCTCAAATCAAGCTTTTTAGCCGTTAAAATATTGTAGTAAACATTTTAAGCTTTCAGATATTAAACAACTCAGAAATTGAACGCCAAAAGTGGCAAATGAGATGCGTTTGTACTATAACTAGTTTTATAAAAATTCAGATCTTCGTTTAATATCTGTTGCAATCTTATGCAAAAATGCATGAATACAAAATTTTTTACGATTATGTATATTAAATGCAGTTATACGGAAATAATATGACTCCATCTTAAATAGGAGTAATTACTATGGTAACCCAGAATCATTACCTATTACGGGATATCAGTAAATAATTACGTATGACAGGATTTAATAGAATGAAGAAAACTTTTATTAATATAAAATTTGAAATGATTCGACAAAATTCTGCAACGGTTATATATATTCAATTAAAAACCTTTCTGTTTTTAGTTTTTGGCCTGTTATATGCGGACAGACAAACGGACGGGCCAGACGACGGCTATAGGTACTGCGTATTTATGTAATTTTACTTAAAAAGCACTTAAAAAGCAGATCGGATGATATATATTCTATTCCTTTATTGGAAAAAAGGAAAAAAAAACTGCACACGATGCAGTAACTATTTTTTTTTAAATATCAAATTTCATGCTTTAACTCAAAACTTTGAGCCTTTTTTACAGTGAATATAGGGCACAATGTGTGCGAACATTAGTGGTAGCCTTACGGAAATCTACACACTGTTAAAAATTTTCCTGTGAAATTGCAGAGAATCTACGGGTAATCCATTATCTTAAGTCTTATGTAAAATTACAGAGATTAGAAAAACAGAGATTCTGTTAAATACCAGAGCAGTTATTTGGTAAATTTACATAAGACTCTGTAAATTAATATCGTTAAAAATACGCAAGACTCTGTAAATCAATTTATTTTTTTTAATTAAAATAATTTAACTTAGTTTTTGAAATCAGTGAATTTTAGAACTTCGAATTATCAGAGTTATTCAAGCAAATTTGAACTGCTGTACCATTTAATTTTTTTACACAGCTTGCTACTGGCCGGCCTGGGGTTTGAACCCGAGACCTCTGGGCAGAAGAAAATCATCTTACTGACTGCGCCATAGGAGCTGTTACTTGGGTGTATAAAGGATGTCCTTTATAATAAAGCGGGGAAAAATCTATTGTACTTGTGTTTTTCAAAGATTTCGCTTCAAATATATTCGTTAGAAAATTTCTTAAACGGTTTATTTTAATTTAGTTTGGACCGAAACATAATACCTATTATTTTTTTTAAATCAAATTTAATTTTTTAATCCTTTATTTACGGAGTTATTTATCAAGAAATTGCTTCTTCTCAATAATTATCTTCTTTAATAATATCTGAAGATATACTGGAATTTTAAAATAATAATAATGCGAAATTTAGGTGTATTTTTTCATTAAAACTGGTTAAATATATTGGTAATTATAACATTTTTTGTAAAATATTTACAAAAATAATCAGGTTAATTAACCAAAATTACTTTTAAGTTTATATCACAATTCTTATAAAAGCAATGTATTTAAATGTATTATGATTCAAAGTAACTAAATGAATGAAAAAAAAAATTGAAACAAATTTTTTTTCTTTAATAATTTTAATAAAATTGCAAAAGAATTTTAAACGTGTGTATTTGAATTGCAAGTTTTAACAAAGCTGAAAATATTATTAAATAAAAACATGGAAATCCCTACAGGAAACTAGATAAAAGATAAGGGAAATGTCTGTAAATCGATGATCGAGAAACTCAATCGAATGCATTTAACCGAAAACTAGTCTAAATTTACAGAGACTCTTGACCGAGAAACTCAATCGAATGCATTTAACCGAGAACAGGTGTAAATTTACGGAGAGTCTTGAAAGAGAAACTCGATCGAATGCATTTAACCAGGAACTGGTGTAAATTTACAGAGAGCCTCGATTTTTTTTCTGTGATTTTACAGAAATTTTTAACAGTGCATAAGATATAAAAACACTTTTCAGAAGATAAATATTTAACCTTAATAAAAAAAACCATCGCTCAGTTATAATGTCAGGATATCGGGAGGCGATTTAGCGGAATTCTACTTTATATACCAATATACATAATTCTACGAATTCTGATTTTTAGTGACATCTGATACACCTGATTTTAGCGTTTTTTTTCGAATTCCAAGGAGGTATTTTGGCATTTGGAAACAGAATTCGGTTTTAAACTTTTAGCCTAATGCAATGAATTTTGTCCGTCTCGATTTTTGCATTTTTAGCGACTTGAACTCAATTTTTAGGGTTTTGCGGCGATTTTTTTGACATTTGTAGAAGAAATTCTGTTTTAAACAATCAGCCTAATATATTAGGCTGATTGTATAAAACAGAATTTCTTATAGTACACTTTCTTCTCATTGATTTTTGAATTTCACCATTTTTTAATGCGATTTTCAGGGATTTTTTTTCTTTTGAGTTCCGCGGAGAATTTTTGACATTCGTAGACGGAATTCGGTTTCAAACTTTTAGCCTAACACAGAAAATTTTCTCCTGCATGATTTTTGATTTTTTTATCTCTTAGTATCGTTTTTTATTAAATTGATGGTGATTTTTAACATTCATAATAGGAATTAGATTTCAAACATCTTGACGTAGCAAAGTTTGTCCTTCGTGATTTTTAAAGATTTTGTGATTTTTAATACGATTATTAAGTTTCTTTGCGAACCGCGGCAATTTTTTGATCCAATACAGTAAATTCTGTCTCCTTTTCAATAAAGTTTATTCGTATTTCGTGCAGCAATTTCTAAATTTTTCATTCATTTTTCGTGTGATTTTTAGAGTTTTTTCGTGTTTCGCAGAGATTTATGCGACTTCCCTAGAAGAAATGCAGTTTAAATCTTTGAGCCCAATATAGGAATCTTTATCAACTGCTATTTTTGATAATTGTAATGAGAATTATATTTCAAACTTTATAGTATATTTTGTAGTTCGTAATTGTTGAAGTTTTTACGAATTTAATTTGATTTTAACGTTTCTGTGTTATCCACTGCGATTTCCTGTCATTAATTTTTTGGCACACTATAGTAAATTTTGTTCTCTTTTCAATAAAATTTATTCAAATTTAGTAAAGCAATTTTCGAATGTGATTTATATATGTATATATATATATACACACACATATATATATATGCATTTTTTTTCCCACAGAGATTTTTTAATATTCGTAGAAGAAATATTTTTGCCCAATCTAATACTTTTTGTCCTCTGCGATTTTTGATATTTTATTGTTTTTTCACGAATCGCATCGATTTCAATAGTAAAAGGAATCTTGTTTTAAACTTTTTGCCCAATATAGTATTTTTTTCTGTTTTCACTGAAAAGTATCGGGAATTCGTGCTATGTTTTTTATTTTTTTACGATTTTTAAGAGTTTTTTCGCATTTCATGCAACTCTTTGGTTTTCCCGGGTAACGGTGCATCAGCTAGTTATAAGAATAACGTTGAATACTCATTCTATTAAAAGAAGTATTTTTCAGATTCATTTGCATTTTCATCACTACAAACTTTTATTTCAGTCTTATTAATTACCTAAGTTAAAGCTCTAAGATCAATTAAAGAAGTAAACCTATCATTTTAAAGTTCTTTTACAATCAATGCCTCCGCAAAGGCAGCGAATTTTTGTAATTTCTGTTCTACAAAGCATTAGGCATTAACCTTTATATATTTTATTGTTTAAACAAAAAACAGCCTGAACTTAAGTCTCTTACCGTTTTGTATTATCATTTTTTAGTACTGTTATTTTTTACTAAACGTGAGGTACATAAAAAAATTTAATTTACGGGGATTTATGCAATTTAAACCCTGATAATATAGAAAAAACTATGATACTGTTAATTCAAACTGAACTTAAACTTTTTATTCTAGAATAGAAGTCAATTAAAAAAGACCTTTAAAATGTAAGCATATCATATGCATTGAATGTATGTGATATGCTTACTTTAGCATTAAAAATGCGAATTTTATGCAAAATTTTACTGGTTTCTGAAATAGTATTAAAAAATTATGAGTCATAATCAGTTTAAAGAAAATAACGAATAGTGACACACATCAAATTTTACGTTTAGTATTAAAACGTAAAAGTTAGTCAAAAATGATAGTTGTAATCGTAATAATAATTTCAATAACAACATTAATTTAATTAAATTTAAGAAATCAAAAAACTCGACTGCGTAAAAAGAGAACTAATTAATTACTTCTCATCAATGTGAAACTATTTTTTTCCATTACATACCTATTTTCTTTTTATTTACTTCTATTGATGACTTTTAAGTTGTGTTTAATTGTTAGTTCCTATCTATAAACACAGTTTTGATAAGGCTTATAGATGTCTATGAAGGTGAGAGTTGCAGTAAAGCTAGAGTTCCTACCTACACAACTTCCAGGTTATGTAATATTTAAACGGACTTCTGACTATAAAATAGTCAATGAAACATCGTCTTCATTTTAAAAGATCTATCCAATGATATGCCACTCAATAGGGTGCGTAAATATTTTTTCGTCTCTACCGCCATTTTGTATGTTACGGCCGCCATTTTGAATTTATAAAAACAAAACCTATCCTGTAACCATCGGACGGTTAAGACGAAACGATAGAGACCTCATTCATTAAAACCAATCCAGCCGTTGGGGTGTTTCGAGGGTATAAAGAAATCCACATACCCAGATATGCGTGAAACACATAATCCTTCTTGGCAGTCGGGTAATTATGAAAGGTAATTTACTAGTTAAAACTAGTTGGATGGACTAGTTAAAACTAGTTGAAACTAGTTGGATCTTAATGTTTCAAAAAGTATTTCCAAATATTAATACATCATTATTATTAGTTCAATATACAACTGCGAAAAATCAAGACAATTATACCGAAATCGCTGTTACAGCGGCACCTTCTGACGGAAAATTTCGAAATTCAAAGAGGAAATGCTGGCAGTAACCAAAAACATACACAAAAAATTTGGTTCAACTCTCTAAATAACTTCATACACTTTCCGATGGTACAATAGTAAAAATGGCACAAAAATAGCTATTATAGCGCCCTCTTCCGACGAAATATTTCCAAAGTGAGGGACGACCTGCTGGCCATAGCCAAAACAATACACAAAATTTTGTTAAATTCTATGCATAACTTCATGCACTTTTTGGTGGTGCAGTATTATTGGCATTTATTAATGGCATTATTGTACCACCGAATCGCTATTATAGAGCGCCCTTCCAGCGGGATATATCCAAATTTAAGGAGAACCTGCACTGTAAAAAATTGCTGCAGTAATTTTACTGCAACAGAGAATCCGGGCAAAGCCACATAAAAAACGGGCTTTGCTCCTAGATTAACGGACTTTGCGTTTAGATAAACGGGTTTTGCCCGTAAAACATAAAATGTACGAGAGCTGACCGTATATCTGGAAAAAATGACATTTTCCGTAAATTTACTGTAATTCACGGAAATTTACCGTAAATGTACAATTTTTTTTTTTTTTTTACAGTGTGCTGTCCATAGCCAAAAACATGATCAAAAAATCAATTCACAAAAATAACTTCATACATTTTTCGATGGTATAATGGCGACACACGCCACACAGACAGACAGCCATTTTGTAATAACATGTTTTTTGGTTTTCTCTGACCCCTAAAAAGTGTAAATCCGTCAAAAACTGGAAGTTGAAAAGAATTTCGATTACAATACATTCTTATATTGAAGATAGAAAAAAGTAAAAATGATTTTTATCCTATTTAGTATACATTCTACGTTCGTAGTTGGAAGATAATACTTTTTCAACCTATCTGTTTATGAAATTAAGCGTACCGTCTTCATATTCAAAATTAAAAAGTCATACATTTCAATATTTAAAACAAAACTTTTTGTCTCACCTTAAATTAGCAATTACTCCAGAACTTTCCAAAATATTAAAAAATTCTTTTGCTTCGTATTATGTTTCACTGATTAAGATAAATCACAACTATTATTTTTCTCTAAAATTAGTGTTATCTTGTGTCCTAAATATTCCAAATGCACACTCCCAATGCTGAAAATTCATATATGGATACTTTGTGTAAAACATTATTAGTGTTTTTTTTTCTAATATAAATATATGCGTAATATTATAAATATTAATCAGTTTCAATAAATAATAATTATCATCGTAAGAAAGTTGAAAATTTATTCTAGTAACACAATTAGAGTGAGAAATATTTTCTATCTACAGTTCGATTTTAATCATTTAGAAATTCTATTTCATTCTTGTTAATTACACAGTATTTCCTAAATAAATTAAAACAGCGGACGTCAAATCGAAAAAAAAAAGAAATGTAGATACAAAATTACCGCAGAGGTAGGAAATATTGTAATTTCTGTTCTACAAAGCTTTAGGCATTAACCTTTTTTTAGATTTTATTTTTAGAACAAACAGCGTGAATCTGGGTCTTTTGTCATTTTTTTTAATTATTCTTTTTTATAGTAGCATTTTTCACTAAACGTGAGGTAGTTAGAAAAATTTGTTTTCATGATGGTTATGCAAATTAGAAGCTTTCTAATGCTGTAGACAGAATATTAAAGTGTTAATAGCAAATTGAAGTTTTAACTTGTCAATCTACAAAGTAAAAGGATTATAAAGAAATTTAGAAAATAAGTATGAAACATGAACTAAATGTTTATGCTTTATCTTTAAATTTCTGATACAAAATAGATTAGTTTTCTGAAACTGGCTTCAAAATTTTCTGAATTTTAGTCCATTTAACTATTGTAACATATCGTAGAGCAACACAGTTTTTATATCGAGAATTCAAATCAAACAAACTGTAAAAATAATTAGTTGTATTGAAAATAATACTTTTAAATGATTTAAAAAAATGTAGTTATCGAAAATATAATGCTTGAGATAGGTGAACATGCTACATATGATCAAAATAATTATATGAAATTGAACACTTTAAATTCTGACAATTTAATAAATTACACTGTAAAATTATAAAATATAGTTCAAACTATAATTGTTGAACGCCACATTCACCTTGAAAAACATATAAAAAATACCAGAGGAGTGGCTTTTTCAAAGACTCCTCTGGGTTTCCCCTGAAGACGACTGTTATAATGCAGTTGAAAGTGCTTGGGATTTTAACATCTTTGACGGTTTACATGTTGTAGAAACCTTTTATGTATTTTTAGCACCTTTTTGAGTAAAAATTTTATCAGAATTGTAACATCATTGTAAAATTATATTAAAAACGTTGCAGAGCCTGTAGACGATTCGGACAAACATCAGTCCCTTGTCAGTATAACAAAAAAAAAAAATTGAATTCATTAAATATGAAATCTAAAAAACTTTCAAAAAGAACCATCTTAAAACAATTAAAATAGAAGTTAAATCTTTATATCCTGAATTTTGAATACAAAAATTGCTTCACATGAATAATTATTTTCGTTAATGTTTAACATATCCAGAACAACATATACAATAATAACTTGATTTTTAGATATTTTTTTAAACTGATTTAATAAATCAATAGTTAGAGCTCTTTTCGCAAATTATTTACAAGAATAATTAGAATAATTAACAAAAAATACTTTTATGGAAATCTCTTAATTCTTATAAGAATAGTGTAAATAAATGCATTGCGGTTTTATCTGTAACAGAAAAGTGTTTTAGGTAGATTTCGTAAGAAATACTACCTATTGCAGTCGTTACCATGGTGCGACTTTTGAAAAATTCCTTCATAACTTTTCATTATAGGACCCCAGGAACCCAAAACCACCCCCACCTAAAAAGTTTATATATATATATATATATATATATATATGTATGTATGTATGTATGTACTAAATTTTGTCCGCACGATAAAAGTCGCAATTATGCACGGATCGTCTTCAAACTCGCCAACAACTTTGAGATGGCTAATATCTCGGCGGGGATTGAAAATGGGTAAAATCGGACCAAGGGAATGGAAATGGGGAGGGTTCAAAAATTTGAATACCATCTTAACATGATTCCGATAAAATCAGCTCTTACACAACAATGACAGAAAAAAATAAATATTTTTCGTTATTGCAGTTGCCAACAATTAAAAAAAAAGCAATAAAATTCTCACCACAACAATTGCTTTTCTTTTGTGAGAATTTCACGTGAAAAATTAAATAAAATAAATAGTTTGACGAATTGAAAACAAATTGAATATTACGTCATAAGTTTCCTAGAGCAAGATTTCCGCATGAAAACTCAAAATGAAATAAATAGTTGGACGAATTAAAAAACAACAACAAAATATTGCGTCATATTGGAAATAGAATGGACCTCAGCAGGTGAATATATACCGTCATGTGAGTTTGAAGAAACGTATTAAAACAGGATAAAAACCCGACTATGGAAATATTAACTTATTTATCACTTTGAGGTTCTCTGAATTTGCTTTAGCTATTTTTTAAACCTATTCCATATGCATGCGTGTGTGTATTCGTGTATATTAGAATTTTCACAAAATGTTTAGCTCCCTAGAGCTCATTCTTAGTGGAGGAACTGGGTTTATCTCTAATCTTGATTTAAATTTTGTTGGTTAATTTAGTACTTAACTTCGAAATCTACCTCCGCCTGTAGGCCCGAGCCGGCAGGGATTTTTTAGTTGCAAATTTTTCGCATAACATTTTTTCATTGGATAAAAAAGGCTACACTAGGTAATTGGTTGAGAAAATAACCATATTAAAAAATATTTAGATTCGGCTGTTTCACTGTGCTTTCTAAATATGATTGAGCAAATTATTTTATTTGAAAAAGGCAATCTGTTTTTTTTTTTATTAAAAAGTAAATTCAATAAATTTTACATTGAATTTTCTTTAAAGGTACTTAAAAGTACCGTCAAAATATAAAGGGCTAAAGTCTTAAGGAAATCGTGTACTTTGCAAAAACGTAGCTTGCTCGCGACCAACGACATACAAGACCAGTTTCATGACGTTTAAAATATTACAGGGAGTGGAACATATTTACATAGTGTTTGGTTTGATACTAAGCTAAGCACCCATGGTTTTATGTCAATTGCCGTGTAACGATGATCCACTCCAGTGTTGGGAAAATTTGTAATCTCAATTATTCGCAATAAAATTACAAACTAATTGCATGTAATTAATTATAATTACATACATTCAAACGCAAAAATTTCGTCAAAATAATGGTATGGGGGCGGTCCCTGCTACAGTGCTGCAAGAATTTTTTTGTGATATTTAATTTTAACTATAATTAATTACGTGTGATTAAAATGTAATTATTTTGCAGATAATTGGAATTACAAATTTTCCCAACTCTGATCCACTCCGTGTGGCTTTTTCAAAGTCATGAACTGGCCTTGTATGCAGTTGGTCGAGGCTTGCTTCATTTAATGCTGGACAAACTAATCTTGTGCGTTATATATTATATACGCAAAAACATCATTTCTAATTTATACCTTCACTCGTGTAGATGATCAATTGTATTGGTTTATAATGGTTTTATATTTATCAGAATTTAAAGGGAGGGTTCTTTTGGGGTCTGGCAGTCATGACCATTGTAAATATACCAAACGTGTCCGGATTTTCTTTACTCCGGGCGGCTGAAATAAGTAGATTTTAACCTGCTACCGTATAAAATTTTATAGCATATAACTTTCCGAAAATTAATAATAATGCTATATGATTAACCTAATCTTAATACGCAGCTTCTTTTGAACATTTTTGTTGTTTTCATTGACTACATATCTCCAAATTCGCAAACAGCTGAATCTAATTATTTCATTTTATTTAGTTAAAAAAAAATAAACACGCTGCATGTAAATATGATAAAGGCGTTGCGCGTTCTACTCCCAGATTACACGGTATATCAAGCAAACTCTTAACTAACTAATAAAAAATTAAAGACGATACAATAAAAGTTTCTTTAAATATTTTTTAAAAATTTTAATTGAACATGAAATAAATAAACTAAATTTTTTTAAAGAATATTAAAATATTTAAAAGTAGACATTTAGAATTATATAGTACATTATTAAACTAACATTAAATAAGTCTAGAAACTCAAAACAAAATGAAAAATGAGTTATTTTCTCATCACTTGCGTAATGGATTTCCGTTTAAATACGCCCTCATAATATATATTGCAAAGAAATACGCGATAAAAGACGAAAAGCTCAGCTTTCATCTTAATGCATTTTTGGTGAAGAATAGAGAAATATGATCGACATCTGCAAATACAAGGAAAATCGAATGAAATATAATAACGTTTCAAAATACTTCTTGATTTTATTTGCATTGGAGAGAAGGAAAACTTTGCCTCTATTATTTGTATATTTATGTGTACAAATGTAGATTGATGTATTTTAAATTATGGTGATAGTTTTAATAATTTTGAAAGCATCGTAAACATACACGAATGTGTATACAATACAACGTATGAAAACAGAATCTCCTACTTTCATAACAATTTTCCACTTTTCGTGATTTCAGATCGGAGAAAATTCTGGCTTTGATAAGTTTCTGTTGGTATTGGATGATAGTTTATTAAAATTTTCTGTTTAACCCTTTATCTACTGACGGTATTTATAAGTATCATTAAAATAATGTTATAAAATTCATTTAATACATCGATTAGTTGTAATACAGCTTAGAATGAGTTATAGATGCATTACTTTATCTGGTTCCAAAAGTACTAATGGTTACACAACACAAAAATGTTTTTAAAAGGATATTCTTTTGCCTTTGCATATTTTCAGCTTTCTTGGTGTTGGGAGGGGGAGGGGAAGGATTTTTTAATTCGGAAATATTTCAATTGTAAGAACATTATATTTGTACATTTCCTCATTCTACAAAAAACTTAAGAAAAATATTTAAACTAAAAGATTTGAGTGGGGTTATAAATATTGCGCAATATCCTTATAAATTCAAATTTAATGAAACCTTCTAAATCCTCCAGTTCTTCTTCCTTCTAAAATGTATTAAATGATTATGTAAATCTTCTAATGTACTTTAAATAATTCACGAAAAATGCTTTAGAAGAAAAAATTTTCATGAATTCATAATTTAGTACATAAAGGATTAAGGCAGCATTCCATAATGGACATATTAATTTTTCTCAGGTTATGTTGTGTATACAGAGTATTCTGTAGTCTTCAATAGTCTTCTCAAAGTATTTTTTTTACAATTTCAAGCTTTTATTACAAACACAAATGAACAAATATATGTATGGAAAGTAGAACAATATTAGGAGTATACAGTGAGGAATTGTTTAGGTTCAATTAATAAAGCTCTGTTTTATGCACCATTTGTTGCACGAAGCATACCAAGGGGATTAATCATAGAACTCTTTTAGCCCCCGGTATGCTATTTCTTTCTCCCAGCTACTGAAATGTCGTCTCCAAAAAATAACGTTCCGTTGTATAAGCCACTCGTAAAACAAAGCAGATGTATCATAGTACTATTAAATACTCTACTGCAATTTTTTAAACTTCTAAGAATCGCACATTTTCAATTTTTATACCGCCGTATTGTGAAAAAAAGTACTTTTTAATGCAATCTGTTTTAAAACAGCATCTCAATTTATTTTTGAGATATTAATTTCTTTGTAGTTTTTAACGATTTTTTTCAATGTTGGACACTCAAGTACTCCCTTTCTGAAGAAAGGAAAGGAAAAATAGTTGGAAAATTGTAATTATATCTTTTTGTTGCCATTTTTCCATATTAACATAAAAAAAGTAATTAAAATACGTGCTATTTTGAAGAAAATATAAATGAATGATTTCTGATAAAACATGGAGCTATTATAAACCAAATTTAATTTTAAGTATGTATATTAATATTAAAAACAAATGAAGGCATATGAATCATTAGATAGCTGACCTTTTTTTTGTCGAGTTTCTTGAATGACAGCATCTCTTTTTTTGGATTTGTGTATTATTCAGCAATACTGACGTCCTATGCGTACCTTACTGTAGATGTTGTTTAAGACTGGATCGTAAATGAAGAATTCTCAGCGGATGCGGACGACGTCATTTATATAAAATAAAAGAGCATGTTTTAAGTCTTAAAACTGAAATATGTTTTGTACTATCTATATTTATGTACATATTTTTTTTTTATATATCGGCGGCGGCACTAAATTCTTAAAAAGCAAAATTCCTGTTTTCTAGTTTCGTCCACTCCTTTCTTTATCTCATCCATATGGAGCCTGTCTCCACGAATTTTTTGTGCCATTTGGACGTGGACACAATAACTTCATGGAAAACGTCGACGAGGAATTGAGAGAAGTGAGAAATTAAGAGAAATTCGTGGAAACAATGTTGCACATATAGAGATTTATTAATTTGTGAAGACAAAACTCCCTATATTGTCCTAATATTGTACTACTTTCCATACACGTATCTGTTGCTTTGAGTTTGTAATAAAAGATAAAAGATTGAAACTGTAAATAGACTTTGTGGATGCCCTGCAATTTTAAAGAACACGTTTCTTTCAGTCAAAAAGTTTTATGTATTAGATATATGATTTTTTTTTTTTTTATAATTATCCATTATGATTCTGTATCATCCGACAGAATGATATTAGATTTTCAGCTTCATTAGACTATTTTAAAGAAAATCATATTAGAAAAATTAAAAACTAACAATCTTATAATTTGTATCTAATAACTGTACGCAATTATCTATCATTTAAGCAGATGATCAAAACCCAGCTAAGCAGCTCAATGCTTTTTTAAAAAGTAAACAAAAATCTGTATGAATTTGGAGAGAATTTGGAAGATTCCGTAAAGTTCAAACTTTTCAACTAAAGGTTAGACTATTTTGTCATATATCTTTAAAGTCTTTAAATGAATTTAAGATATAGTTTGTAATGCAACCTTTTATATTTCCCCAATCTCTTCAACCGATTTATGTAACAATTGGTGATCTAAAAGTAAGTCCGTCCGTATACACTAATTTTACATGAAGCCCTAACTGCAATCTATGAATAATATTGCATTTAAATATTCACTTTCACATTTTTTTCTTTTACTTTTTTAATAGTCAAATAACCACGTATCTCTTTTTCGCTCTAAGCACTATTCCAATCAAACAATTGGGCAAACTTATCAAAGCGCTTAGTAAATATAGAACTAACTTTATCTCATTAAAAAAAAACGAATAAAGTACAGGGCTATTACATATAATGGACCCGATTTTAAAAAATGATATTTTCGAAACTACTGGACATATTGCAATAAGTGATGCAAAAATTTAAAGAGGAATGTACTAACAAGGAAGTTCTCCATACAGGGCATACTCAGAATATGTTTAAAAAAATGCTAGTGAAACTACTCATGTATGTAATAAGGGATCAGTCAAATTTAGCGGCGGAATTTCAGTAGAAAGTCTGTAAAAAATTAAAATACTTTCGAATATTTGGCGCGAAAATACGAAAGTGACACGTGATTTGGCGAGCAGGATTTTTCCTAGCCAAAAGCAAACGATTTTAATGCATCTGAAAATTTATTAATTGTTTTTTAGAATGCACGGTTTTTAATGAATTCAAACTTAATCAATTAAAGAGGTTATTATATTTTTTTTTACTACATATATATGTTGCTTATTGCTGTAGTTATTTAATTTCATCACTGAAAAAATATTTTCTATGCTTTGCAAGTTGAAAATATCTATTTTAAGTTATAGTCAGCTGACATTTGATTTAACATTTCCATATCGAAGACGAAGTCGTTTCCATAGCAACAAAATCAAGTCGACAGTGTTCTATCTGCCTTATTTTTGAGCTTGAAATAATTTAAATCAATTTAAATTTTGTTTTAAATCGTAAAATATGATATTTAAATTTTATTATAAATATATATCACAAACAATACTTAAAACAAACTAAAAAATGACAAAACTATTGTTAAAACAAATTAAAAATGACAAAACTAAAGTTATTTAAATTAAACTTGTATAAACAAATTCAACATAAAAAGCTTTTCCTACATAAAACCGTATTTTTTTTTCATCGCCAACCGGTGATAAATCGCCAAATAAACGAAAATTTCGTTATTTTTTTACGGACGCTGTATCAGGGTTCCGCCAAATTTTTTTTTATAAATATATATATCCATATGAGAAGAACATTCTGTAATTTTTTCAGATTTTTCTGAGTATGCCCGTATGGAGACCTTCCTTGTAAGTGTTTTTCCGTTACAAATGTTCGATGTGTGATCTTTTTGTTACGCGGCATACGTCCAATCTGAAAACGAGTTCGTTCCAAACATTTTGTAGCATCACTCTGTCAATGGTTCTAAAAGCTTCACAGATTCGTTTTTTAAGTTCTGAACACTTTGTTTTCGGCATTGGTGGTACATAAACAATGTCTTTGACACTGTCAGAACTTAAAGAACGCATTTATGCAGGATTCAGAACCATTGACAGAGTGATGCTACAAAATGTTTGGGACGATCTGGATTACAGATTGGATGTATGCCATGTAACAAGAGGGTCACTCACCGAATATTTCTAACTGAAAAATCCTGGCATATTTCTCTTTAAATTCATGTATCACTTATTGTAATATGTGCAGCAGTTTCGAAAATATGATTTTTTAAAATCGGGTCCACCATTTGTAATTGCCCTGTATATAAAAACATGAGATTTACAACTCACAAATTTAAAGCGATGTACTGATGAAAGCACATCATTTAAGTGTTTTACAAGCACTTCGTATGTACTTAAAAGTACGTGGAAATTAGCCAACACCGACCTTTTTGACTAGTTCCATATTTCTGAAACTCTATATAGGCGTTTCGACATTTCTTCTACAAAGTATGAAACGAAATGAACCACTGAACTCTAGACACCGGGCAGTTCAAGCTTTATTAATGGATCGGATTAAAATACTTTAGAGTTTTCTATGAACAACCTCTCTATTGTCATTAGGGTGGAGTGAAAAAAATGAAAGTTGGAATTTTGATTTCGGATAGCTGCCAAAAGTTGCCTTTTAGTACCTCTAATATACGAGCCAAATTTCAGGAATTTTGAAGAACTCCTTCAGGGCTCTACCAGGATCTTTATATTTTCATTGTTTCATACAATAGGTTCTCACCATAAATTGTACATTTACAGTATTTTTGGTAATCTAGTTTAACATTTTTAAGTTTAAAATGTTTAGTGTAATTTCCTTTATAATTTTTAAACTTTAAGTCTTTATTTTAAAATATTTGAAACGTTTTATTGAGTTTTACAAATTGTTTGTTCTCACTTTTAGAGTAAAAATGAGTGCGAGTGGAGGCAGACCAAAGTTTACCATTACGAGAAGTGCAGTGGGATGTCCCCTATTTGGTGCTACTTCAAAACTGAATGAAGTTGTTTTGAAAAATGTAGGAGACGTTATAAAATATTACTTATATACAAGACAATAATTGAAGCACAGCAAGAAAGGCAAAGATCCATAAAAGTCAGAGGTAATTAAAATCTTAAGAGAAAAGATCGAAGAAATTTGAAAAAAAGCATCAACTATTGTAGTTTCCCAGAGGCGTATAGATCAAATACTAGACAGCAATTTTTCTGAATACCAGAAACATATTCGATTTCCCTAATCCAAAAGAAATAATAATTACATGAAGAAGGTTCCGTTTTACAAATCTGAAGCTGCAAGTAAACTTCTAGATATTTCAGCTTACAAATGCAAACCAATTCCTAAGTGTACCTGCGAAAAATCAAAGAAGGTGCCTCTAAATGAATAAGCATTTCTTCTTGACCAAAGATCAACAAGAAATATAGTTATTGGCACGCTGGATAAAGACAAGACAAGTAAATTGAAACAAAGAGACATAAAAACAACTCGATGAGGACTAGAAAGGCAAGTTTAAAGCCTGAAGCTAATAGGACAGTACAGTTGTTATGTATTGTGACAGTGGTGATGAAAATAGAAGTAGTAGCACTTCATCAGAGTGTGAAGAATTAATATCCGTATAACAAGAATCTACTTTTAAGGAAGAGTCACAAAGACAAATGAGAACTCATCTATCTATAGTACGGTTTCAAGAGTCTCAGACGAGCATCGGGTTTATGATGGATGCGTGGCAGCAATAACTTCTGCAATTCTGCAACATGTTGGCACTGTAACAGAAAACATTTCACACATATAACTCACAGACGCAAAGTACGCAGAGAACGAAAGAAAACTAGAGAATGTGCTAAAAAAGGTGATCTGAAAACTTTAGAAGCTGGAATCGAAAGTATATATTTTGATGAAAGAAAAGATAAAACAGTACATCAAGAGAATTGGAGATAGATTACATTGAAGAACTATAAGTGAAGAACATGTATCTCTGATTGAAGAGCTAATTTCGCTGTATCTGGGACACATTACATCACCTTCTGGATCATAAAAGCATATTGTAGAAAGCATTTTAAAATACTGCATTAAAAACAACTTAAACCTTGATAAACTTATGACCATATGTTGTAACAGAACAACTGTAAAAACTGGGAGAAAGAATGGTGCTATTAGATTTTTTTAACCAAACATCAGTTGCCCCTTGCAGTGGCTGATATGCCAGCTTCGAGCGTGCCAATAACCATCTTTCTTGTTGAACTTTGGCAAGAAGAAATTCTTGTTCTTTTAGAGGGATGTTTATATTGTTAGAGAGATGTAAACATATTAATGTCTAGAAGTTTACTTACAGCTTCAGATTTGTAAAACTGAACATCCTTCATGTAGTTATCATTTCTTTTGGATTAGGGGAACCGAATAAGTTTCTGGTATTCAGAAAAATTGTTGTCTAGTATTTGATTAATACGCCTCTGGGAAACTACAATAGTTGATGTTTTTTCCAAATTTCTTTAAGCTTATCTCTTAGGATTTTAATTGCCTCTGACTTTATCAGATCTACATCATTACTGCTGTGCTCTAATTATTATCTTGTATGTAAGTGTTATTTTATAACGTCTGCTATGGTTTTCAAAACAACCTCATTTAGTTTTGAAGGAGCACCAAATAGAGGACATTCCACTGCACTTCTAGTAATGGTAAACTTTGGTCTGCCTCCACTCGCACTCATTTTGACTCTAAAAGTGAGAACAAACAATTTGTAAAACTCAATAAAACGTTTCAAACATTTTAAAATAAAGACTTAAAGTTTAAAAATTATAAAGGAAGTTACACTAAACATTTTAAACTTAAAAATGTTAAACTAGATTACCAAAAAATACTGTAAAAGTACAATTTATGGTGAGAACCTATTGTATGAAACAATGAAAATATAAAGAACCTGGTAGAGCCCTGAAGGAGTTCTTCAAAATTCGTGAAATTTGGCTCGTATATTAGAGGCAATAAAAGGAAACTTTTGGCAGCTATCCGAAATCAAAATTCCAACTTTCATTTTTTTCACTCCACCCTAATAGTCATGCAATGTCTAATCATGTAGTTCTCTTACGTGCGCTTCGGCTTATACTAATATATAATTTAAAATTAGTCAACATGAAATATGTTTAACTTTTTATTCACTAAATATCCGCTAATAATAGTTTTCTAATCTTTCGTCAACCAGGTATAAATTCTTACAATGCAGTAAATTTAAGTGACCGTAATAAGGCAAACTAAAAATACACTTGAGTGATACTTAGATTAAGCCGTAGTATAAAAAGTGATCACTTTCAGTGATAACAAAAACATTAGTATCTATTTAAAGAACTTTAGCATGGTCACTCTACGAATATGAACGATTTTTATTAGCAGATAGGATCAGGTACGTTGGACATGAAAAGTTATATAAAAAATGTTTCATGTATACATCAAAGACATTCAAAACAGTTCTTCAAACGGTCCTGCCATTATATACAAAACAATATTTTTCATGGTAGATTTCTACGAAAATTCAAGATAGATTAGTAGAGATTAGAATTTGTGTTAGAAAAAAATAATAAAAATGTTGTTGTTATTAAGATTTTAACTTCCAGAAATTAATGATTTTTTTTAAATTTTTTTCTAAATAGTATTCCAAAGAAACATTTCATTTTTAGAATAAAGCTTGATTAAAGACGAAAGTTCACTTCATCGAATCAGTTCGTCAAGCACTTTTCGGAATAACTTTCATGAAGCATTTCATCGAATCGCTTCATCAAGAACTTAATTGAGTAACATTTCTTAACAGAAATTTCAGTTTCCAGTAAATTTTTACATATTAAGAATGTTGATTGTTAGAGATATTCGTTTGCCATAACATAAGGGGAAGTATTTCAAAATCGCCAAAATTTAAAAATCATTTTACATATATTTTTTACATCTATTTTTTTAAGCTTTTTATTAAGAAGAATCCTTGTAAAAATACATTAAACTAGATTTTAATACAGACTTTTGCTGAAAAAAAAATCTATGAATTCTTTTTGCTGTTTTTATCTGTGGTTTGAATTTTGAAATTCTGTATTTAATGACTATCTAAATGTTTCCTTTGAAAAAAGCAGATAAAAAAATGTATATATATATAAAAAAAAAAAAAACAATTTTCAAGTCATTTATTCGTTTGGCAAAATTTATTTTTATGATTAATAATTCTATAAATATTTTAGTTAAAATTTTTGATATAAAATATGGCATTCTTTGTATGGAAAAAAATCACGAATTTACCTTGCATTTAGTTGTATTTTTAATTTTGTCACGCAAAATATAATGCAGTTCTTATAAATTAAAAAGAAGTTTATTTTATAATATAATATTTTAGGGATGCGAGAAATGCAGAAGAATCAATTTAAAAGATAATATAAATAAAAACTATTTTATATGAGTTGCCTAAATAAATCCACGAAACGCAATTTCTTATATTTTTGTAAGAGGTTCTTTTTAGGTTTTCATCACACATGTTTATATATTGAATCAATAAAATATTTGCCTTTCCAGATTTCTATCTGCACTTATTTTGCGAAAAAGATTTTATTTGCTTATACAAGAATAGATATCTGTATTAATGTACAAGAAATAATATTTAGGTTCATTCTATTTGTAACAGATAAATCATCTAAAAATTATTAGCAAGTTCGAAGAATGGGCAAAAAAATGGAGTTCTCTTTATATCAGAATATATATTTTTTTATTAAGCGTTTATCTTACAATAAATGTTTGAATATTCATACGTAATTGGTTCATATTAATAGTGTTACGTTTCATCAATTCCAAAAATCCCTAGATAACACGTAATTGCAGTCTGCTGTAACGTCCATTACGAGTTATAGCATTTTTACAAAATAAACTGTCCACGTCATACATTATAAATGTAAGGAACATTTGTAGACTTGGCGTTTATTAAATGTTTATTTAATAACAAGGACACGGCTGAAATTCGAAGATACCTTACACCTCGATTAGCTAATTAAAATTGAGCTGGTCTGTGAAGTCATATCTTCATGGAAACCTCTTGCAGATCCAGTTTTAGTGGTTGATTGGTATGTGTGTCCCCAATGTGTTTTTCTGAACCCCAGTCCTCCATTCTTCCCTACCTGCCCCCCCCCCCCCCAAAAAAAAAAACCTCTGACCAGGCTCCTACCTACCGGGCTATAACCCAGTTTTACGGGTTTGAATGCTTGGAAACGGAGCGAAATTGCCTGATCGCCGGATGACTGTAGTCTGCTGGAAAAGCACTTATAATGGCAGCTTTGCATTACTTTGTTGTGGTTCTAAGTTGGCCGGTTACTTAAAGTGGATTTTCTTATTTGATTTAACTCTGCATCGTACACCTATACATCATGCTGAGCACCTGAAGGGCGGCTCTCCCTACTCGAGTTGGTCTCGTAATTTAGAACCTTGATCAAGTAACGAGACCTTCACCGGACTAGACACCTCCTGAGATATAATTGATAGGGAACTTGGAGGACTTTGCACCGACGACGGATTGCATATGCACCAGCTGCCATTAGCCCGATTTGCAGCTGGCGGCAAGCCTCGAACCCGCGACCTTTCGGCTACCAGTCCGATTCTCCGGCAAAGAGGCTACAGCTGCATTGGATGTAGAGCAGTGTTTCACAACTTTTTTTTTGTCTAGCTACACACTCGAATTAATGGTTAAGCTTCCGCGGCACACTAAACTCATGATTATTAAACACACAGTGGTGATTCCTTTGCATGGGTGTTGTCTCTTTTTTTTGGCGTTTTGTCTTTAGCGACGTTGATGTCACATTAGTTATGTAGACTCTGCCGTTGGAGATGTTCTTTTGATTTCTCGTTTAGAGAATCCTTAATTTCTTTCTCTTTTGAGCTTGGTTTTCATAGTAACTTTACTCTATTTCGATCTTGACACTGTTTTTTAGGTTTCTGTCATAGTGGTGGTTGCCAACATCCTTTCATACTTTTATGACCCCACAGGGCGCAGGAGAACGGAATGGAAAAGTTCTTAGTAAATATGGATATTATTTTCGAGGAAATCTGTAAACAATTTACTTTTCTTGAAAAATCTGTTAAAATATTACAAAGTTCGTAATAAACACAGATTTATTTAGTTAAATAAGCAGTTTTAAATTTAGTTTTCTCGGAAGGAAAGAGATGAATTTTTGATGAGAAATCTTTGTGATTCTTAAATAATAACTCAGCTAATTATAAAAAAATAAATAAAATTCCGAGTCTCAGGTGGACCGGGAGAGGCATTAAACTACCTACACCCAAATGTTCAGCCTTGTGCGGTGCGTGCTGTAGATTTCGCTAGCCATCGGACATAGACAGGCACACACACACACAGAGAGACATAGTGAAACTTTGTTTTATTATATACATTTAATATAATATTTCTTAATGCAATAAAAAATAACTATTACTAAAAATCAAATGAAAACAAGTTAGAAAGAGTTGGAGTACAGTTCAGAATTTTGACAAATTCTTTAATTGAACTATTTTTTTTTTGTTGTTCTTGTAAATAAATATAATCATTTTAGTCACTCAGAAGGTTTTTTTCCCCTTTTATTACTTTATTTTCTATTTTCAACTATTAATGAGATCAGTAAAACACAAATGAGTTACATTTCTGAATACACTTCTGAATCCTTATAAATATTTTACATGTACTAGATGTGAGAAAAAGAAATCAATTAACTTCTAGAAAATATTTAATTCTATATTTATTTATTTGCAAAATGTTTCCAAGAATTAAAAAATATGTATACCTTTCCTTATTTTACATCCACTTATTTCTCATATTTATTTATTTATTTACACAAAAATAGATGCCCTTATTTCAACAAAAAACTTTATCTTCGATTATGTAACATTATGCTCTCTTTTCCTTGGAGCACAAATAGATATTTCTATTTATATAAGAACAGAGATGCTTTTCCGCTTCGAATAATCAATGATACATACCAGAGAGATGAGGAATGTTTGTTACATTAAAGATAATAATAATAATAAAAGAAACTGCATGGAAAAGAAATTAAAAAGTTATTTAGATATATAAATATTTTGTTTTTGAAGAAAGTTATATATATACATTTTTTAATACACACCAAATATATAAAGATTCTTTAATAAAGTGGGTAATTTAAGTAGTAATGCTTTAACCCTTTCACCGACAGAGGGTTTTCTTATATTTTTATATAAATGAGGGTAAATTCCAGCATATATATATTTATTAATCGCAGTTATGTACTATAATATCTTTAATATCACTTCTTTATCTATATGGTTCAAAATAAAATTATGTTTAAAATATGTTTGTCTACAGCCATTTTAACATGATTCCTAGAAACGGAAAAATCTGGCCCAGCAGGTGATCAATATAAGGTCTACATGAGAATAAACAGCATCATCTTTAAAATTAAATAAACTTTTTATATATTGTTTAATTAATACTTTTATTTATGTTAAGAGCAATACTTCAGCCTCAATGCCAAATGTCTCGTAGCATTATCCAAATCATTTAAAATCAAATTAAACTGTAATATTAACTTTTTTATAATAAATCATAAGTTTAGTTTGAAATTTCTTCCCAAAATATACTGAAATCGTATTCATCACAGTAACTTTTGAGTATAGATTTTATACATAAAAATTATTTAATAAAGTGAAATTTCTTCATAAAATATTCTGAAATCGTATTCATCCCAGTAACTTTTGAGTACAGAATACATACATAAAAATTATTTAATAAAGTGACAATAGTGAGTAATTTAATTGATAATATTTTAATATCAATATAAAATTTACAGGGACAATTACCAGATGATATTTTAAATTATTTTTTTTCCTGTTAACATAGACCAACAACATCAAAGCTAAATCTTTCAAAGCATTAATCAAATCATTTGAGATCAAATTAAATAACTATACTAAAATTTTAATAATAACTGATAAGTTTAGCTTGCAGTTTCTTTACAAAATAAGTATTTATTGCAGTTATTGGGAAACTGCATTGTTCAAAACACCTGTCATTTTTCCTGTCATTATTTTTAGTTATTAACTTCTAAGACGACACGAAGTGAATAGCTACTGAATGTAACCTTACAATGGTGACAAAAGTTCATGATCATGACATTGCAAAAAAAGGTACTTTTTCGTTTCGCCGCGTTATGATTCCCCATGTCAACGTCACTTCGTCGGTATCTTTTAAAATTGGTATCTTTACCTATTTTTATTAATTGTCCTCTATCTAATTAAAAGTTATCAATTTATTTATTTTCATTTTGTAATAGAGTGGTTTTTGGATGAAACTTTGAAATCCCATTCCACTTTTTTTGTCGACTTATGAATAGCTATTAACTTTTAAGATGACACGGAATGAATAGCTAGTCCATGTGACATCACAGTGGTGAGAATAGTCCATAATCACGACATTGGATAAAAATGTGACTTTTTCGTTTCGTCACGTTATGATTCCCAGGTGATTGTCACTTCGTCACTCCAATGATTTACAGCTAGTCAGATTACGGGTCTACGGATTCATAGTGACTTAATAACTTATTTGTCTTCCATGCCAAATGACGAAAGGGTGGGCTATAAAAATCACATTTGGGAAGAAAATGTAGAACATTTCCCAAGTATTTTACTGTAATTGGGTAACTAAACTTTTTAAAACCAGGTCTTAAAGTGATAAATATGTCCTGAGAAATTGTGTTTTTTTCCCCTTTATGACGCGTGCTAAAAATTATTTAAAACCTCCAAAAATCGGTTTATTTCCCTATTTTTATTAATTGTTCTCTATATATTATAAGTTATCTATTTATTTATTTTGCATTTTATAATCGATTGACTTTCGGATGAAACATTGAAATTCCATTTCATTTTTTTTTCAGTCGATTTATGTATGTACTATTAACTTATAAGGCAACACTAAATGAATAGTCGATGAGACGTCAAAATGGTGACAAAAGTCCATAAACATGACATTGGATAAAAAGGTGACTTTTTCATTTCGTCACGTTATAATTTCCAGATGATTTTCATTTCATTACTCCTTTGATTTCCATCTAGTCAAATTATGGTTATATAAGCTTCATAGGGACTTGGACGACTTATTCACCTTCCATGTCAACTGACGACAAAGACAGCTACCGTCAAGCATGACATACTTTGGTCCTTTCAGGGTTACGTTGGTCCATCCCATAAAAAAGATTTTATTCTTTGTATTGAACAAACAATACAAGATAATTCGGAGTTTTTGCCCTTGAGAAATATTTTATACACTACTATAAGGTATTTGAATAGTTTGCGGGTAATTTCAATTTTTGTTAGTGGCAACACTGGATGTGTATGTAAACAACTGTTTTCGTGTGTAGATGTTAACTCCCCAAACTTTCTATAGTGAGACAATCTGGATAAGAGATACAAATAAAGTAAGTATCAAAATATTACCCTTAATAGCCTGTAACCCATGTGTGATCATAGTTTTTGCTTTAACTTTTTTTTTGACAGAAAATGTTTACGTTTCATAAAGCTAACATGAAAATTAGATTTTCGGGACTACTTTGTGCCAGGCCTTTTTTGGTCCGTAAGTAGCCCCAGTTACTTAGAAATGCCTTTTATACAACCAAATCTCTTAAAAAATGTATTAAGTAACATTTTTTTTCAAATGTCACTGTAGCAAAATGTTATATTAATTATTTTTGTTCCAGTTTCTGAGGATAACATGATGAAAACTGTTTCTCGGTCTTTCATATTAACAATTGGTTTATTGTGTTTAAATGTAAAAAAAAATAAAAAATAAAAAATGTTTATCCAGTTTGCAGTGTTAATTCATTAGCAGATCCTATTGCAAGGTAGTTTCAATATTCCAATATATGAAATGTATTCATTTTACATGGAAGTAAGAGAATGGACCAAATAAGCCCCCAGCAGGGAATAGTTAAAAAATAAAATAATAAAAAATTGCCTCTTTAAAACATTACAGTTTGCTTCATTGTTTCATGTTAATTGCTTACAACTCAATTTCAACGTTGAAAAATCATATATAATATTTTTTAATAATGGAAATGTTAGTGGAATCAGGAAAAAGTGGCTCAGTTTACGATATACGAATCACATTTGATTGACGACCAATTCAGATACTTCTCACATTTCACTCACAATACTATTTGGACAATAGGTTATAAGCGCAATAAATCAAAACTGTGAAGTGTTTTTTAAATAAACATACATATATGTAAATAATTCTTTATTTTTCCTTTAAAATTAAAAGAAAGGATGGAAAAACGATGACAGTCACAGATTATTAGATGACAGTCATTCGCCATCCTTTCTTTTACGCGTGTTGACTTTCATCGCACTTTCCCATTTGCACCTATCACTCCTATCTTGCTAACAGCCATTCATCTCCCCCCCCCCCCTCCCTTTATAATTTCCATTTATTTTCAACTGTGCTTTCCAAAATATTATCTTCATTTTTGACTCGATCTATGGTTACCAACGATAATGTGACTCTCACTCTAACTGAAATAACTGTCATCTCAAAAGAAAAAAAAAAATACTTTTTTTTTTCTTATGCAATCTTCCATTAATTTCAATTACACAATTTTTATACCTATTTTGTTTCAATTTTTACATAATTTGTAAATGACCGCAAAATCTCCAGCAATAAAAAAATTAATTTTTCGAATATATTTAATTCTATTTCCTTCTATTTTCAAAGAAAAGCAGAATAACATTTTTTAATTAAATTTTTTCTTACAAAGAAATCCATTATAGTTTTCATTTATTACACTGAGAACCAGGAATTACAAAGAAGTTTACAAGTATCTTTCAATACTTTGAGAAAATACTAAAATTTGGTTTAAGAAAGTAGAGATATTAAACTGAAGAAAAGCGTATAGGTAGAACGATTTAAGAAGAAAGAGCAGTGAAAAATCTTTTAGAGGCCCCTGTAAGGCCATAAAAATTAATGAAATAAATAAATTCAGATTCTTTAACGTGCAGAAAAGCATTAAGAGCCTCTGACCTGAAGTGGGAATGAGTTTAGAAAAACGGTAGCATGTTTGGGTAATCATGCATAAAAAATAATTTTTTTTTTTCATTCGTTGCTTTGTTTTTTATTTCTCCATTTTTATTATAAAAGACAAAGTTTTATTTAATTAATTCCGCGAAAAAAATATTTAAGTGGGTTCTTCAGAATATCTTAATCAGTGAAGGATTTTTTAGAAAATAGTATTTATTTATTTAATTTTTTATTTTTTTTAAGTTTTTAAGATTACATTCAAAACATTGCATTAATGCTATTTTTGTTCAGCCGGTTAATCGGGAGTCATGAAAAGTTATTAGCTAAAAAATTTTTATCATGTTAATTTTTTTGTTTATTGTGTTTGATATTACTCATAAATCGAAACAAACAAAAAATTAAATAAATAAAAGCAAGAACAATTCTTGGTGAATTCGAAGTGATTTCGAATATTATTTGTTTATTGCAATAAAAGTATAATCGATAAAACATTAATAGAAAATTATTATTGTTTACATTACGTAAATAATGAACACCAATTTTTATTTTATGGTTGTAGTCTGAAACAAATGATATTTTTCCTACATGCCCTTCAGTCCTGAAATGCTAAACTCTATTATTTTCAACGTAAAAATTAAAACGAGATGTATGTAAAATCATATTTATTTATATTTTTAGTGAACTTATTTAAATTACATAGGCCATTTTTGAATACATTGTATTTCAATTTTGCTATTATTCCTAAATGGTGGCGAAACAAATCATAACGAAAACATATCTGCATAACTTATGGAATACATATTGTATTTGATTTTCTCTGCGTTCGAGTAAAAACAAAATATATATGTTTAATTCAAATTTTTCTTACAAAGAGACGTAAAATAGTTTTCGTTTATTATATTGAGAAAAAACAAATTACAAGGAATTTTACAAGTATTTTCCAATACTTTAAGAAAATACTAAAATTTCGTTTTAGAAAGTAGAACTATTAAACTGCGAAAAGCCTGTAGGTAGAACGTTATTAAAAAAAAAAAAAAAAAAAAGCTGTGAAAATTCTTTTAGAGGCCCCGCAAGGCCATAAAAATTAATTAAATAAATAAATTCAGATTCTTTAACGTGCAGGAAAACATTAAAAACCTGTGACCTGAAGTAGGAAAGAAGTTTAGAAACACGGTAGCATGTTTGGGTAATCAGGCACAAAAATTTATTTTTTTATTTTATTTATTTTTTTTTTGTCATTTTCTTTTCATTCGTTGGTTTGTTTTCTTTAATGTTTTTCTTTTACTATTTTTATTACAAAAGATAGAGTTTTAATTAATTTCGGGAAAAATATTTAAGTGGGTTCTTCAGAATATCTTAGTCAGCGAAGGATTTTTTAGAAAATAGTATTTTTCTGAAAAAACAATTTTAAGATTACATTCAACAATATTGCATTAATGCTATTTTTGTACAGCCGGTTAATCGGGAGTCATGAAAAACTATTAATTAAAATTTTTTTACCGTGGTAATTTTTTTGTGTATTGTGTTTGATATTGCTCATAAATCGGAACAAACTAAAAATTAAATACATAAATAAATGAAAACAAGAACAATTATTGGTTAAGAGATTTCGAATATTATTTGTTTATTGCAATAAAATTATAATCGATAAAGCATTAATAGAAAATTATTATTGTTTACTTTGCGTAAAGAATGAATACCAATTTTTATTTTATGGTTGTAGTCTGAAACAAGTGATATTTTTCCTATATGTCATTCAGTCCTGAAATATACATATGCTGAATCCTATTATTTTCAAAGTAAAAAAAAAAAAATCTTTCTTTTTCTTTTTCTTTTCTTTTCTTTCTTTCTTTCATTCTCCTTCTTCTTTTTTTTTTTTTTTTTTTTTTTTTGAGATTTTCATTTTTTTTCTGTATTGGTGAATTATTTAAAAAAAGTTCTTTTTTTTTTTTTTTATTGAAAACGAGATATATGTAAAATCATATTTATTTATATTTTCAGGTAGCTTACTTAAATTACATATGTCATTTTAGCATACATTTTATTTCAATTTTGTTATTATTCCTAAATGGTTGTAAAAAAAATCATACCAAAAACATATGTGCATAAATTGTAGAATATATATTGTATTTCCTTTTCTCTATGTTCTAGTTAAAGGAGAATAAATACATTTGATATAATTTTTTTTTACAAAGAGACGTAGAATAGTTTTCGTTTATTATATTGAGAAAAGCAAATTACAAGGAATTTTACAAGTATTTTTCAATACTTTAAGAAAATACTAAAATTTTGTTTCAGAAAGTAGAGGTACTAAACTGAAGGAAAGCCCATAGGTAGAACGTTTTAAGAAAAAAGAAAGCTGTGAAAATTCTTTTAGAGAAAGGCCATTTAAGGTCATAATAATTAATTAAATAAATAAATTCAGATCCTTTAACGAGCAGGAAAACATTAAGTACCTGTGACCTGTTGTAGGAAAGAAGCTTAGTAAAACGCTAGCATTTTTGGGTAATCAGGCACAAAAATGTATTTTCTTTTTCTTTTTCTTTTCATTCGTTATTTGTTTTCTTTTATATTTTATATTTCTCTATTTTTATTACAAAAGACAAAGTTTTAATTAATCTAGGAAAAAAATATTTTAGTGGGTGCTTCAGAATATCTTAGTCCGATAGAGAAGGATTTTTTTTTTAGAAAATATTTTTTTTTTTTTTTTCCAAAAGATTTTATAATCACATTCTCAAACATGATATTAATGCTATTTTTGTACATCCTGTTAATAGGGAGTCATGAAAAGCTATTGATTAAATTTTTTTAATATCTTAATTTTCTTGTTTACGGTGTTTCGCATTGCTCATAAGTCGAAATAAACTAAAAAATAAATAGATAATTAAAAACATGAACGCTTGTTGGTTAAGATATTTCTAATATTATTTGTAATCTTTTTAATATTTCGATAAAAGTTTAATCGACAAAACATAATAAAAAATTAATATCTTTTACTTTAAGCGAAAAATTACCACTTGTTTTTATTTTATCTTTGTAATCCAAAAGAAGTGAGATTTTGCTATATTTCTTTCAGCCCTGACGTGTATATGTACGGAACTCTAATATTTACATCATAAAAATTAAGTCGTTTGATTTTTTTAGATTTTCACTTCCCTTCTCTATAGATGAATAATTTTAACACTAAAAAGACCGGAAATTTTACTCAAGTTTTATTATATATATATATATATATATAAGCTCCATTTCAGTTATAATTTAATACTCTAGGGGGTATTTTTAGCTAAATTTTGACGATATTGTTAAACAGTTATTAATTAATTTAATAGTGCATTTTAAATAATGTAATTACTATCTATTTATTTTATATTATATTAAATGTGTTTAACAAGGTATTTCAAATTTTATTTCAAAATGTATTAACTGCATCCTTTGGTATCACTTACTGTGATTTCTTAACTGTTTTATTCACCTTAATCTTTATGATATTCTGGTAGACATGTGCGCGTGGATATTTGTAAAATACTGAAATATTAATCGGTATGATGTTTATTATTTATATTGTATATCCTATAAATATTTAAATACGTTTTATTGATTCTTCCATTTCATATTATTTGTTTCTATTCTGCTTTCATTTTTAATCAATTCACTTGAATTTAATGGTTGTTTGGGCACAGGGGAAAATAATTTTTAGCTTTAGCTTATTTTTCCCACAGAAAACAACCATTTTGCTTATATCATTGAATTCTGTGCCCTTGATAACGCAATTCAATATATAAGCTTTTCAATTTTTGTCGGTGTCCACTTTTTTCTTTTTCTTCCATAATAAATCTTATAATATATATATATATATATTTAATACTTACAGCTTTAATTAATAATTGACGGTTGTAGGTTTTGTTTAATTAATGGTTATATATATATATATATATATATATATATATACATCTGAATTTTTATTTAAACATTTTTCTTCTTTGTACATTTTAAATCGTTTTACAAAGAAATTTCTGCTTCGAAGCGAAATATACTCATATAATAGTGGTCAAAATGACTCCTCACGGTCTTTTTAGTGTTAATAAAGTTGTTTTCTATTGAAACGGAAAATGTGTAAAATCATATTTATTTATATTTGCAGTTGAGTTACTTTAAATTGCATAGGTCATTTCTGTATACATTTTATTTCAATTTTGTTATTACTTCTAAATGGTAGCGCAACAAGTCACAACGAAGATATATCTATGTGTAACGGAAATCTTATTTCGTGGCCCAAACGGAAAGACTGACAATATAGACTTGGCATTCAACGTGTTAAGGAATATATGTTTTATTTCAGTTTTCTCTGTGTTCAAGTAAAAGTAGAATATATATATCTAATTCAATTTTTTCTTACATTGAAACTTAGATTAATTTCCGTTTATTATAGTGAAAATGCAACTAACAAAAGAGTTTACAAGTATTCTTATATACTTTGAGAAAACATTAACTCTTAAGCCGCGGGCGACTTTTTAATTTTCTTGGGTAAAACCGCGGCATATTTTTAAGTTTTAAAATTCAGATTGTTTGATACCACTTTTAGTAGAAATAGTCACTTTATTTAATTACAGATTAAAAAATGCGAGAATAAGCCGAATTATACGCTTTTAAAAAAGTGCTGGGGATCTTGCAATGTGAACTTTTTAAAAAGTAGCAAACAAGAACGCGAAAACAGAGTGTCCCGCGGAATTGTATTTGTGAAACGCGATATGAGAATTTCTCGCTCCTGGAGTGGTAAAGTTTGGTTTTAGAAAGTATAAATATTAAAATGAAAAAACGTATAGGTAGGACGTTTTCAGAAGAAAGAGTCGTAAAAATTCTTTTACAGGGACACGACTCGCTATAAAAATTATTGAAATAAATATATTCAGATTTTTTTAACGAGCAGGAAAACCTTAACAGCCTGAGATTTGAAGTAATAAAGTAGTTTGAAAAAACAATAGCATATTTGGTTCATCATGCATAAAAAGTTTGTTTTTTATTTTATTTTTTTAACCTTTTTCAGTCGTTGCATTATTTTCTTTGATGTTTTTATTTCTCTAATTTCGTTATAAAAGACTTACTATAAAAGAGTTTTAATTAATTCCGTGAAAAAAAATGCTTTAGTGGGTTCTTAATGATTTCTCAGTCGAATAGTGAAAGATGCATTAGAAAAAAGCATTTTTTAAAAAGTAATGATTTATGATTACTTTCAAAAACATTATATTAATGCTATTTTGGGGTATCCTGTTAAAGAGGCGACATGAAGCATTATTTATTTATTTATTTATTTATTTATTTATTGAGAAAATGATTGCTACTTTTTTATTTTTATTTTTACCATGTTCATTTTTTTTTGACTTATTGTGTTTGGATATTATCTATACATCCAAACAATTAAAAAGACTAGGAAACAGGAATTTTGATTTTTCAGAATTTAGTGTTGGCCCCGATAAAAAGAAAAAAAAACACATATATAAATATAGATAGTACAAAGCGTAATTCAGTTTAAAGACTTAAAAGACACGCATTTATTTTATATAAAATGACGTCATTTGCATCCACCTAAGAATTCTACATTTACAATAAAGTCTTAAACTTCATCTACAGCAATGTATGCATAGGATGACACTATCGCAGAATAATGCAGAAATCCAGCAAATGTCATCGGTCAAGATACTTGAAAAATAAAGGATATACTGATTCATATGTTTGTAAAATTTAACATGGATACATAAAATTAAATGTAGTTTATAATACCTGCATGTTTTATTAGAAAGCTTAAATTTTTATTTTTTCGGCATAGCACGTCTTTGAATTACAATTTTTTCAGTTGTAATGGGAAAATTGCGACCAGAAGATATAATAATATACTATTTCCCAACTATTTTTCCTTTACTTTCTAGAAAAATGGAGTACTTCAGCTGCCAAAATTTAAAAAATGGCACTAAAAACTACAAAAGAATAATATTTTAAAAATAAATTGAGATGCAGTTTTCAAACAAATTGCATTTAAAAGTACTTTTTTTTTCTCTATACGCCAGTATAAAAATTGACAATGTGCGATTCTTAGAAGTTTAAAAATTGCAATAGAGATTATCAGTATTTAACAGTACAATGATACATCTGCTTTATTTTAAGGCTAGTTTCTGTAAATGAACGTTATTTTTTAGCGACGACACTTTAATTGTTTTCCTAAGGAAATAGCATATCGGGGCTAAAAAAGAAAAAGAACAATAGTTTGAGAAGAGATTTTGAATATTATTTGTAACGTTTTTAATATCGCAACAAAAGTATAATCGATAAAACCGTAACAGAAAATTGTTATCGTTTACTTTAAATACAGAATAAACAAGTCGATTTTTTTTTTTTTTTTTTTTTTTTTTTTTTTTTTTTTTTTTATATGCCGTTCAAACCTAAAATATAAAATATAAAGAACTGTATTTTTTCTCATAAAATTTAATTTGTTTAATTTTTTGAGATTCTCACATACATTCCGCACAGGCGACTAATTTTTTATAGTTATTTTTAATTAAATCAGGATATATGTAAAGTCATATTTATTTACATGGTCCTTTAACTTAATTTACATTACATAATTTAATTTTTTTATATAATTTATTGTAATGTTGTTATTATTTGTAAATCGCCGTAAAATATACTACGATGGAAAATATCTATATAACTTGTGGAATTCATTTTATTCTATCTTTCTACGCCTTCAAAAAGAAGCAGAATATATGTATATTATTCAATTTTTTTCTTACAAAGAAACGTAGCATAATTTACTTTTATTATATTGCAAAATACAATTTACAAAGAAGTGTAGAAGTATTATTCAATACTTTTGAGAAAACACTAAAATTTGGTATAAAAAACACACAATCTTAAAACGACGATTTTAAAACTGAGTAAAAAATACTCAAATCTGAGTCAAAATGGCTCTATAACAAAATTACTCAAATTTGAAACATGCATATACTCGTTTCTGAAAACATGGACAAACTCAAATATGAGCACACAACGCTTTATTCATGATGTTTACTCACGATTATACATGATGCTTGTATTTATATATTGTTGATGGTTGACAAATCCTATTTGCGAAGTCTTTCCTTTATGAATTCCTCCATTCTTCGATTTAAAATTTTGAAGAATAAAATTTACGCTTTCGCGATTATATTACGACGGCTTTTAAGTGTTCATCCGCGTACACGATAAAAATGTAGTTCGCCACATTTCATGTTATAAATTATTACTGAAAGAAGCGTTTCCTTTAAATCGTAACAAATGATATAATATGAATTAATCCAACTACCCTGATAAAATTTACTACGTTTAACGAATGAAAAGTAATTTTGTTTGAAACTGAATACTTCTGGTATTTTAGAATTGAAAGCATTGGGTCGTCATATTTGAAACAAAAAGTTTTATAACAAAATGAAAACATACATTTACTCAGATTTGAAAGTGTCATTTTTCTCAGTGCAGATATTAAACTAAAGAAAAGCGTATAGATAGAACACGTCCAAAGTAAGAACCTTAAAAAACGTTTGGTATGCCCCGTATAGCCATAAAACTTAATGAAATAAATAATTTCAGATTCTTTAACGCACTAAAAAACGTTAATACTATGTGAGTTGAAGAAGGAAATTAGGAAAAACGATAGAATGCTTGGCTCATCACGCATAAAAATTTCATTTTTTTTCATTTATTTATATCTTTATTTTTTTCAGTCGTTGCTTTGTTTTCTTTCACGTTTTTTCTTTTTCTAGTTTTACTATCAAAGACAAAGTTTTAATTAATTTCGGGGAAAAAATATATTTTATTGTGTTCTTTAAAATATCTCAGTCGGGTAGTAAAAGATGTAATGGAAAAAAGTATTTTTTTTTTTCAAATAAGGTTTTATGATCACTTTCAAAAACATTACATTAATGCTATTTTTGGTAATCCTTTTAATGAGGCGACATGAAGCAGTTTTTTTTTTTTTTTTTTTTTTTTTTTTTTGTTAACCATGTTCATTTTTTTTTTTGCTTATTGTCTTTGGATATTATCTGTACATCCAAACAAATATTAAAAAACAGAAACAATAAGGAACAATAGTTTGATAACAGATTTTGAATATTATTTTTAATGTTTTTTATATTCAATAAAAGTATAATCGATGAAATCTTGGAAAATTGATATTGTTTACTTTAAGTAGACAAGTACATATATGAAACAATAAAAACAAAATACAATAAAAACAAGTACATATTTTTATTATATGCCGTTCTTTTCTATATATATATATGTTGGTCTATAAATATATATGTTCTTTTCTTCATAAAATTAACTTGTTTGATTTTTTTAGATTTTCACTTACCTTTTTATATAGGTGACTAATTTTTTTTAAATTGTTTTTAATTAATCCGATATATATATATAAAGTCATATTTATTTATATCGCGATTTAACTTATATTAAATTACATAAGTAATTTTTGTATATATTTTATTTCAATTTAGTTATCATTTCTAAATGTACACAAAATAAACCACAATGAAAATATATCTACATAACTTGTGTAATACATTTTATTTTGTTTTCTACGCCTTCAAAGAAAATCAGAATATATATATATATATATATTATTCCATTTTTTTTTCTTTCAAAGAAAAGTAGAATAATTTCCGTTTATTATATTAAGAAATACGAAGAAACTTTAAAGTATTCTCAATACTTTTGAGAAAACAATAAATTTGGTATAAGAAAGTACAGATAATAAACTAAAGAAAAGCGAGTAGATAGAACAATTCCAAAAGAAGAGACCGTAAAATTCTTTCAAAAGGCCCCGTCTAGCCATAAAATTTAATGAAATAAATAAATTCAGATTCTTTAACACGCTGAAAAACATTAAGAGCATGTGACTTGAAGAAGAAAATTAGAAAAAACGATAGTAACCTTGGCTCATCATGCATAACAATTTCATATTTTTTTTTCTTTTTTCTTTTATATATCTTTGAATTTTTTCCCGATCTTTGCTTTATTTTCTTTTGCGTTTTTTCTAGCTTTATTATCAAAGACAAAGTTTTAATTAATTTGTCGAAAAAAATATTTAAGTAGGTTCTTCGAAATATCCTAGTTGGATAGTGAAGGATGTATTAGAAAAAGGTATTTTTTAATTTGGGGGTTTTGTGAGTTCATTCGCATACAATAAATTAAAGCTATTTTAGCGTGCCCTTCTAATCGGATTACATAAAAACATATTTTTTCTGGATTATTATTATTATTTTTTAATTGTTGATTAAAATTTTTCATTATGATCAGTTTTTTTTATTTTTTCGGAAGTTTGGGGGTATCTTTAATTCCAAAAAAATATTAAAAGCCACTGAAGAGCCACACGTTTTCTAAAAGATTAACCATGTTGTTTATAATCTGCAGCAATGCAAGAAAAGTATAATATATAAAGCATTAATAATAGTAATCTGTATTTTTAATTAATATATGTCATAATAATAATTTGTCATTATTTCTATATTGCGGCGATATAAACCACAATGAAAATATATCTATTTAGCTGAAGGAATACATTTTATTTCACTGTTCTATACCTTCAAATAGAAGCAGAATATTTATGTATATATATATTCGTACATTTATTATTCAATTGTTTTCTTACAAAGAAACGTAGAATAATTTTCGTTTATTATATTGAGAAATACAGCTTAGAAAGAGGTTTAGAAGTATTCTTCAGTAATTTTTAGAAAACATTAAAATTTCGTGTAAGAAAGTACTGATATTAAACTAAAGAGCGAATAGATAGAACACCTCCAAAAGAAGAGCCGTAAAATTCTTTTAGAATGCCCCGTCTAGTCATAAGATTTAATGAAATAAATAAATTCAGATTCTTTAACGCGCAGAAAAACATTAAGAGCATGTGACTCGAGGAAGGAAATTAGTTAGGGAAAACGATAGCAAGCTTGGCTCATCATGCATAAAAATTTCATTTTTTCCCTTTTATATATATATATATATACATTTTTTTTTAGGGGGGGAGGGGGTCGTTGCTTTTTTTTTTTTTTTTTTTACATTTTTTAGTTCTCTAGTTTTATTATCAAACACAAAGTATTAATTAATTTCTCCAAAAAAATATTTAAGTAGGTTCTTCAAAATATCTGCCGGATAGTGAGTGAAAGGTGTATTAGAAAAGGGTATTTTTTTTTAATTTAGGTTTCATGAGTACATTCAAAAACATTAAATTAAAGCTATTTTAGTGTATCCTGTTAATCGGATTACATGAAACATCTTTTTTTCTGGATTATTTGCTTTTTTAAATTAGTGTTTAAATTTTTTTATCATGATCAATTTGTTGTTTATGATCTTTTGGGGTATCTATAATTAAAAAATGTATTAAAAACCACTGAAGAACGGCAGTTTTCTAAAAGATTGTACATGTTATTTATAATCTTCTGAAATGCAAGGAAAGTATAATACATAAAGCATTAATATTTGTAATCTGTATTTTTAAATAATATCTGTCATAATAATAATCTGTTATTTTAGATTATAGAAGTAATTTTTGTATGTATTTTATTTAAATTTGGTTATTATTCCTATATCGTCACGATATAAACATCAACGAGAATATATATGTATATAGCTTGAGGAATAGATTTTATTTTATTGTTCTACTCCTTCAAAGAGAAGCAGAATATGTATGTATACATATTCGTATATTTATTATTCAATTGTTTTCTTACAAAGAAACCTAGAATAATTTTCGTTTATTACATTGAGAAATACAGCTTAAAAAGAAGTTTAGAAGTATTCTTCAATACTTTTGAGAAAACACTAAAATTTGGTATAAGAAAGTACAGATATTAAACTAAAGAGCGAATACATAGAACACTTCCAAAAGAAGAGCCGTAAAATTCTTTTAGAATGCCGGATCTAGTCATAAAATTTAATGAAATAAAAAATTCGGATTATTTAACGCGGTGAAAAACACGCGGTGACTTTAACGCGGTGACTTGAAGAAAGAAACTAGTTAGGAAAAACGATAGCAAGCCTGACTCCTCATGCATAAATTTTTTTTTCATTTTTTTATATATTTTTTTAGCCGTTGCTTTGTTTTCTTTTGCTTTTTTTAATTCTTTAGTTTTATTATCAAACACAAAGTTTTTATTAATTTCTCGAAAAAATATTTAAGTAGGTTCTTCTAAATATTTCAGTCGTGTAATGAACGATATATTAGAAAAGGGTATATTTTAATTTGGGTTTTATGAGTACATTCAAAAACATGAAATTAAAGCTATTTTAGCGATCCTTGTTAATTGAATTACATGAAAAAAAATTCTGTTTTTTCTTTTTTTACAAATTATTGATTAAATTTTTTCACCATGATCATTTTTTTATCGTTTAAGACGTTTGAGGGCAACTATATAATTCAAAAAACATATTAAAATCCACCGAAAAACAAAAGTTTCTAAAAGATTGCCGATATTATTTTAAAACTTCTGAAATGCAAGAAAAGTATAGTCCATAAAGCATTAATAATAGTAATCTGTTATTTTTAAATAATATCTGTCATAATAATAGTCTGTCATTTTAGATTATAAAAGTAATTTTTGTATTTATTTTATTTAAATTCTGTTATTATTTCTGTATCGCCGCGATATAAACCAAAATGAAAATATATCTATAAAGCTTGAGGAATACATTTTATTTTATAGTTTATGCAGGGCCGAAACTAGCCTTTTTGGCATCCGGGGCAAACATGGATTTTGGCGCCCCCCCCCCCCCCCCCGGACTTCTTCTGCAAAGTATATCTACAAAGAGAATTTTACTAATTTTCTAATAGCCGACTTATTTTAAAATTTAAAATATGTAATCATAAAGTATGTAATACTGAACTACGTTACGTAATCTGGAATGGTGAATCCAAGGGGGTGGTCACGGGGATCATGACCCCCGTCTGAAACCAACAAAAATAGTCTAAGGATCATTTTAAAAATGAAATATACAGTAGAGTCTCGATTATCTGAGTTTCCGCTTTACCAGAGTTATTTTCTTAAAAAATTATGGCCATTTTTTCCCCATTCTGACCAGAAAATCAGAGTTCTAACTTTTTACGACTGTTATTTCATCTTCACCTAACGCTTCATTTATAATGGCTGTTTTATAGTAATAGAAGCCATCAGTCCATCAGAAGAAAATGATCCATTCCAAAGGTACAACCCTTCGTTCTGGCGCCTTGGCACATGCCCCCTCTGCCCCCCCCCCCTTAGTTTCGGAACTGTGTTTATGCCTTAGAAAAGAAGCAGAATATATAGGTATATATATTATTAATTTGTTTTCTTACAAAGAAACGTAGAATAATTTCCGTTTATTATATTGAGAAATACAGTTTACAAAGAAGTTTAGAAGTATTCTTCAATACTTTTGAGAAAACACTAAAATTTGGTATAAGAAAGTACAGATATTAAACTAAAGAGCGAATAGATAGAACACTTCCAAAAGAAGAGCCGTAAAATTATTTTACAATGCCCGTCTACGCATAGAATTTAATGAAATAAATAAATTCAGATTCTTTAACGCGCTGAAAAACATTAAGAGCATGTGACTTGAAGAAGGAAATTAGTTAGGAAAAACGATAGCAAGCTTGGCTCAACATGCATAAAAATTCAATTTTTTTTTCATTTTTTATCTATATTTTAGTCGTTGCTTTGTTTTCTTTTACGTTTTTTATTTCTCTAGTTTTATTATCAAATACAAAGTTTTAATTAATTTCCCCAAAAAAATATTTAAGTAGATTCTTCAAAATATCTCAGTCGGATAGTGAGTGAAGTATGTATTAGAAAAGGGCATTTTTTAATTTAGATTTTATGAGTACAATCAAAAACATTAAATTAAAGCTGTTTTAGCGTACCCTGTTAATCGGATTACATGAAAACATTTTTTTTCTGGGTTTTTTTTTTTAAATTATTGATTAAATTTTTTCATCAAGATCAGTTTTTTAATGTTTATGATGTTTTAGGGTAACTATGATTTAAAAAATATATTAAAATCCAGCGGAGAACAATAGTTTTCTAAAAGATTGTCCATGTTATTTGTAATCTTATGAAATGTAAGAAAAGTATAATCGATAAAGCATTAATAATAGTATTTTTGTATTACAAACTGCTTTTTTGCGTATGTGCCTTTTCATTTAAAACACGAAAAATTCACGAATCTAACCTCAAAATTTTGTAACATTATCTAGTCAAAAGACGGAAATAAAATATTTTTCAATTACATGGGTGTTCCGGCAACTTTCTGCCTACATTTTTTATCCTTTTACTCAAAAATTCTTTTTGAAAGTGTGGTGAAGTAGTTAATATTCCATGAAAACACAATCACTATCCTTTCACGCATATATTTCAGTGTATAGGGATATAAAAGACTGGATTTACAGTCCGCTACTTCGAAAATATATTCTTGAAGTAAAATCAAGAATCAACACTGCACTTGACTATATAGACATCAACATTTCACAAACAAAATAGTCGAACCTATTTACAATAGGGACGTTTTCATAGTAACTAAGATCACTTCGAACATTTGTCATAAAATTAAACTTGATGAGTTTGTCTACCTTATAATAATCTGTACTCTCGCGTTTGGCTGTATAAATGTAAAAATTAAACCATTTTTCTCACATCTACTTTGTGTCCTCCCTATATATGCAGTAGTCAGTCTTGCACTTATAATAATTTAACCTAGAAAAGTTTCTAACGGCATGTAGTAGATACATTGATTAAATAATTTAGATAATTTTATAATGTCCTTTTACATAAAAATAAAATAATAATCAAAATAATAACGGAAAAACCTCATTCTCACTTTTAATAGGTTCCTTAAGAAGTCAGATACTTTTTAATGCATCAAAAAATATATTTGGTAATAAATTATATTAAAATTTTATTTAAAAAAGAACATTTTTTGAACGTTTTAAAGAAAACGTCATTTAAAAATTCACTTTAGAAGAGAAGTTATGCACGAACGTTTTTATATATGATCAAAGCGTAATTTTTTTATCTTTAAAGTCAATTTTCTTTAAACTGTGTTTTGGTCAATGCGTGGATGATTTCTAATAAATCGCTGCATAGAATATCATGAACTTTCAAATGAAGGTATAAACCTTTCAGATGCACAAAATTAAGCACCATTACTTTCCACAAGTACGACGTTTTGAAATTATGACAATTTTTATTAAACAAAATTCAAAATTTTGAAGATTTTTTTTTCCAAGAACTAATTAATATATTTTTTTTAAGGCATTTCTTTATAAACACAAATTGTATCGCTGCTCAAAAAAAAAAATTCTGGGTCATCGTGATGACTAAATTATGAGAAAATCTGAGCACAAGGTTTATGAGGTGAATTTACTTATTCAAAAAGCATTACCTTTATGTTTGACATAATTATGCTTTTTATTATATATATATATATGAAGAAATTGATAAAGTTCTAAAGATGATTTAGAAATGAACATAAGAAACCAGTATGTAAAATAAGAAACTATGAATGACTCACAGAATCGTCAGAGGAGCTTGTGAGTTCATTCACAGAAGATGCGTTATTTTATCCAATTTTGTCGGCATTAAGCCTAAAATGACAAAATTTAGCTCCTTATAACGCAAACATTACAGAAAATAGATAATAAAAAGCTAAGAGATCCAAAGAAAGATACACCTCATACAGGATATTAAAAATTATTAGAGCACAATACCTGAATGACATACCAAGAGTCAAAACTACTGCATATCAGAATGGAAAACAAAGTTAAGACTATTTTAACATGTGATCTACAGTTGAGCATCTGAGTGAAACCCATAACTGTGCTGCCATCTGGTGTGAGAAAGGAAAAATGTAAATTGGAACTGGATTAAAAACAATAATGTTTAGTGTTACCATCTTAAGCCCAAGAAAAAATAAAAAATATATATGTATTATTCTTCAGATGATAATTTATTTTATTCTTTTCATTAATGATTTTTCTTATTGGTTATCGTGTTTCTCTGTCTTATTTCTTCGTATTTATATTATTATTTTTTAAACATTCGTGTAGATACAAATTTTTAATAAATTGAAAAAAGGAAAGGGACATACACAAAAAAATAATGTAGCTGTCTAAAGCAAACTACATACTAAATGGGAAACCATTAATGTCTCTTTATTTCTTGAAATAAAACAGATATTTTTAATAACGTAACTATGTTCTTTTTAAATACAGTGTTCTAAAAAATGTTGTTGTTGTTTTTATATAACATTTTTTGTTTCCTTTATTAAACAATTCCTTGGAGCTGTGCTTGACATTTTAGTTTATATAAAAGAGCGTGGTTTCTTTCACTAGATATAATGAATGAAAAATAGTAAAGAAGGAGGAAAATATTTGCTGTGAATATTAAAAAAGAAAAAAAATCCCTATAACTAGAAAGAAATCCATGCAAAACAAATCGCCGTAATATTTCCCAGAGGTAAATGTTACCATCATATAAAAATAAAATAAATGCATTTGAAATACAATAAATCATGTTGTCGTATGTAAGAGTTTTAAATAAGACATGCTAAGAAATTTATTTTTGTCTCACTTTTTGTCTTTTGTTGCTTTTGTTACTAAAAATATGCATTATTTTGTATAAATTCATTTTATTTAAGATATAACGTCAAATCCATTCTTGCATGTTTTAAAATGCTATTCTTTTCATATTACGGTACTTTTCATTTTTTATGTGTTTAAAACATACATAAATATTGCAATAAGTATAAAAATAATTGTTTTTTGCTCACAGGCTATCAAAGCCTGAGAGCTAATGTGGTCGCAGATTCTGCATGTACGTACGTACGTATGTATGTACGTAACGCGATAACTCTAGAAATATCTGATTTGCTTAACAAAAATCTTTAGGTTCATTCGGATAAGGCGCTTCCTTGATTAGTTTTGGGGGATAATATGGTCAGAATAGTGTTAAATTACAGTTGTGTAACCGTTTTCGGAAAAAACGGTCAAATGACTGGACAGAATGCTGCAAAATTTTAACAGTGCAATGTAACTGATATAGTCAATTAGTCAATATCGATTTCCTAATAGTCTATGCGTTAATTGCACTCTGCAAAGTAGATTTTTTTACTGACTTTTTTCTATCAAAAAATAAAAGAAAAATGCACGAAAAATCATAAATCTTGCATAAAGTTTACATTTACGAAAACTTAACGTTAAATTTTTAATATACTTTAAGATACTTTAAAATACTTTTAAAATACTTTTTTGTCTGCTTCTCTATTTTTTATCTGATGTGTTGAGAAAAAATAGCGTAAACTAACATAAAAAAATCAAACTTTGGTATCATGTAAGAAAAAGGAGGAGAAGGAAATATAAATAAATTTTGGCATTAATCCATATTTTATGAAGAAAAAATAAAAGTGCATAAAAGAAAGAAAGCAATATTTCATAAACAAAGTGAAAATGAGTTCCAGATTTATCTGATATAAGAAAAAAGAAAGAGGAGACTTTATTTTTACATACATTATTTTTTAATTATTCTTTTTAATTTACGTTTACGGTAATTACGCACCACACAAATTGGGGTATGTATCTTAGCCGGACACTTAAAGATATTTTGTATAGCGTGCAACATTTTACTTCTCGAAAACCATAATATTTTTTCAGCTAAAAATCATTATTTCTTTTAGTAAGTCAAATAATGGTTTCATATGGTTATAGTTATGCATTTAAACGATTTGGTTTATATGTTATCTATCTAGTTTTAATGAGGTAATTTTGGGGAATATTTAGACTGTTAAATAACCTAAAATGGCGACGTAATATTAAACAATGTTGAGACGGAGTGAATTATACTTCTCACCTACACTGTTAAAAATTTTGCAGCATTCTGGCAGGTCATTCGACCGTTTTTTGAAAAAACGGTTTCATAACCATAATTTAACTATAATCTGACCATAAAATGGGTAATAATATGGTCAGAATAGTGTTAAATTACGGTTGTGTAACCGTTTTCGGGAAATACGGTCAAATGACCTGCCAGAATGCTGCAAATTTTTAACAGTGTAGGTGATCGGGAGTGATGGACCATGCGCAGACAGAGAAAGATGGACAAGATTTTCTTTCGGGAGAGAAGGACCATTCAATCTTGAATTTCAAATTTAGCTTTATAAAGAGCTGAATTTAAAATAATAAGGGATTGTATTTTTTTGTTTTGGAAAATGCTGATTACCTATATTAGAAAAGCTTGACCCCTGACAGGGATATAAACGTTCAGGAAATGTGTGATGACGAGAATAGATATTTAGAAGAATGTAACAAAAACAAATGTGTCGGATGCGTATAAATTACAATGGGACGAAACGAAAAGTAGATTGGATACAGTGTGATTCTTGTTTGAGTTGGCTTCATTGAAGGATGCTCGCTCACGGTTTGAAGTAAAATGCTATAAATGTGGGAAGAAATTAAATAGCAAGAAATACGTTACTGCAAAAGTATTTTAACTCAAAGTATATAAAACATTTTCATAAATCATGAGCAAATCTCTTAAGATACAGTGAAACATCCTTGAACGGTAACCTCTAAATAACGACAACCCTCGAATACCGGCCACATATTAATGGAGCCAAACACGTTCCATAGCGTTAGCATTAGTACGAACCTCTAAATAAGGAATTCTGAACAACGGCCGCTCTAAAGTTACGAAGAAAAAAATTTAACATATCCTGGTAGAATTTCATATTTATTTTCAAACCGAAATGTGAAGCAGATCAAACAAAATTTACTTGACATGTCAACAAAAAGTCACTTAATTTCTTAAACACTTAATCCTTTTTCAAAAACTAGATATAGAAAATGAAGACATTAATAATAATGGGGAAAATTTAGATATTAATCTTAGAATGGTAGCATAACTAATAGGAAGGCCAGTAAGTTTGTATGTCTGGACGAAGATTTGGGAATTACTGCCCATTTAATTCCATACAGCAAATGGTGGAAGATAGGAGAGATGACGAGAAAAGTAAAGGGGAAGAAGAAATGGGAGTATAGAATCGCCCAAAATTTCCAGCATTAATACATATAACGAAGTTTTGACGAATCTTCGTGAAATTCAATATTTTGCATTAAATCATAATGATGATGAGTTGAATAGAAAAACAACTCGTACTGTTATTTCTTTAGAGAAAGTTATTTGCACAAAAAAAAGAAAGAAAAATCACAGTAAATCACTGAATTTTTTAATGTATTAAAACAATGAGGATTAATTAAATGACTGTGTATTTCTATTTAAATTTACGTAATTTTGACTTTTTAAAAGTGAAACATCTGAATAACACCCACGGTCCCTTTTCACCGGTCCCACTGGCAACCGTTATTCAGAGCTTATACTGTATTAAGATTTCTTGAAACGAACTTAATTGTCATTGGTATAGTACATTAAAATGTCAAATAATGTTCAGTAATTTAACAGTACTTAAGTTCATTTATTTTTCATGTAATGAAAAGATTTATAATATATGTGCATTTATTTCAATATTTTGTCCATCTTACCGGGAGTACTCCAGGTAAGATGGACCACATGGTAAACATTTAAAAAATATATAAAAGAAATTCCTTTACAGATATGAACTGCTGGATTAAGACTTTATTAAGAAACATCATACGCTATACATATATACAGTGAAAAGTGTAATATATGTGAATAGGGTGACCAAGCCTGTAGTTGATACCCCGCCAGTAGTTCATCAATTTTTTTTTTTAAATATTGGCCCATTTCAGCCGGAAATGAGTTTAACACGTAACTCTAGACATAATATCTTTGTTTGAATGTTGAAACACCTGTTGCCACATTGTTTTCAGCTGCCTGATGTAAAAGAATCCATTTTATGATTTTTTTTTTTTTTTTTTTAGGTAGATTTCGTATGAAATACCACCTATTGGGATCGTTCCTATGTTGGAATTTCTGAAAAAAATTTGCAAATCTACACCGATCATGACCCCTAGAATCCAAAACCACCCTCAGTAAAAAACTTTATATATATATATATATAAATTTTGAGCTTTTAGTTTTTTTTCTCACAGAAAACAACCGATTTGCTTATATCATTGAATTCTGTACTCTTGAAAACGTAATTTAATATATAAGTTTTTCAATTATTTTTATCGGTATCCATATTCATATCTTTTTTTCTTCCATATTAATTCTTGTAATAAAGTATAAGGCACTTTATTTTATGCATACAGTTGTATATTATAGGTTTGTGGTATCCATTTTTATTGTCATTTCATTCACAATATTGCGGCTTTTGATGTTGGTCGGTAATGTTTAATTAATGGTTGGTTATATATACATATATACATATATATATATACATATATATATCACTTTCTTCTGAACATGATAACTTCAACAATTCTGCACAAATCTCTTCCAAACTGATACATAAAATCAAGGGGCACAAAATCTCGGCCAAGTTCGTTTATGGGCAACATTGGACCAAGGGGATGGAAATAGGGAGGGGTTTTGTGAAAACTGAAAAAAACCCCATAACTTCTTAAGTTTTGTACATATCAAATCAGTTTAAAGTTTTTATTACTTCTAAAAATAGGGGCAAAAATTTATGTATCACAGATTTTTGATAAAAATAAAAATGGGCTCAAGGGGCGTAAAAAATAGGGTTTTGGGGAGAAAAAATTTCCTAACTTCGTCAGTTCTCAAGATATCAAATCCAATTAATTTTATTATACATCTCCTTAATATTATCTATAACTTTTATATTCACAAGTTTTTGATAGGACCAATTCGTACCGAAAAAAAAAAATTAAAAACGAAAACAAAAAAAGGGGGGGGGGGGTGTGAAAAAGGAAATTTCCATATCTCCGTCAATTCACAAGATAGAAAATCTCCATGAATTTATCATATATATTCTTAATATTGTCTCCAACATTTATAGAGACAAGTTTTTGATAGGTCCAATTCTTACAGCAAAAACAAATTATTATACATAGAAGTTGAAGAAAAAAAATAATCTTACTAAAGGTGTATTTAAATCCAAACTGATCATTTTCTTATTCATTTTTAAATTCATTTTTGCTCTCAAATGCATCCAATTAGTAGATTCTCTTATTCAGAAACTATATAATGTACCGTAATGATCGATTTTTTGATAGAGGCAGAATATATTTCAAAAAATTATATCAAAGTGGGCATTTTGAACGGAATTTCCCGAAGCGATTGTGTTAGAAACGAAAAATATTGCTCACTGAGAAATTAATTGTTTATTAATCAAGTTTTAATTAATTGAAATAAAAATAAAAACACAGGTCGCTTATAAATCTTTTCAAAAATCCCGTCAGCAAGTTTCATATATTTCTCTTAAAAATGAATCTGAAAATGTGCCAGAAAATTTCGAGTTGTTGAGCATGGAAAAGTCCGCCTTTTAATACCGCCTTAACATGATTCTGAAAAAAAAAAACAGCTATTATATAAAAATGAAATAAAAATTCGTCAAAAGCGGCCAGATAAAACTGTTAAAGTGGATTTATATCTCATCATGATTTAGTTTTTGATGGTGAAATTAATATACTTAACTTCGAAATCTACCTCCACCTGTAGGCCGGGTCGGCAGGGATTATTTTAATTAGAAAATGTAAAAATTAAGTTTTTGATTAATTGGAGACAATTACGGTAAGTTAAAATAATCCACTTCCATCTTGCTGATTGCAAATAAGAGTTTGATATGAATTATTGTTAATCACAGCTCAAGCATGATATTTTAAAGAGTATTTTTTGAATTTTCGACTGATTTCTTCGATTGATAAACTACAGGGGAAATGACAATTAAAGAAACTATTTATTTATAATTTAGTTGCTATTTAATTTAAGCAGATTTCATTTTTGCCCATTATAGGACATTCATTAAGGGTTGTAGCAATCATGTAAGCTTACTTCTAAAACTTAAAAGGGAGGAAATATAATAAAAAACCCGTAGCACTGGCGTTATTTGATCAACTACTGTCTCGGTCACCCTATATGGCTTTTAGAGCGCGAAGATAAAATGAGGTCTATCTCTTCTGTAATTTCCCTAATACCTAGTAAAATATTTGATTTCTTAAATGTTAAAACTTTGATATGTTTTATTGAAAATATTATTTCACATCAATGAATATATCATAAATATTTTCCATTCAAACTGCCTATTAAAGTAGTTTATTTCTTAAATTGGCTTTCCTTAAAAAATATTAATTAGTAATGCCATTGCATCTCACTGAAAAATCATGCCAATGTTCTATTTGCGTAATAGAATTTAAAATTTCATTATGTAAAACTATAACGTAGAATATAATAATTAATTTAAAATATTGGCATACTTTAATAATTCTGCATAGCAAATATAGACTTCTATTGTTTTACTTTGTAGTTAAACAATATTTAAAAACACAAAATAACTGAATTTGAATGAATAGAAAAAATAAAATTGTTGTGTGATCTGCATTATTTTATATTCTTTGAATATTTTAGTGTATATTTGTGCAATTAAAGGAATTTAAAAATTATGTGTTTGGTAAACATAATTGCCCTTTCAATGATAAAAAGCGTTGAGATCTATTAAATATTAATTAAATATTACGTCATAGATTGCAGTTGTTACAGTGAATATTCCCTATTAAAGAACTATTGTTAAAATTCTATGCAATTCTTTTTAAAAAGATTTCTATGCATGATATAGGTAATATGCTTGATTAAATCTAGCAAGCATTAAACTTTATGTTTGTTATCTTAAGAGGGAAATTGCCTTTGGAAGACTGGAAAAAGGGTGGTTTTTAGCTTTTTTTTTTTTTTTTTTTTTTTTTTTCTAGAAGAGAAATGAAGATTTAAGATACGGTTTTTTGAATGCTACTTATTATAATTTGAAGAACGTTTCAAAAATTATTTAAATAAAAATTTAATGATGTGGGTGGAGTTGCATGGATGTACTATGGCTTAGTGTACGCGACATGCACTTCCAATTTCGCAGTATCCCATAGATTACCTATGTTTTCTGCAAACAATTTTCGTTAGGGTTTATGAAAGAATACATTATTGTCTGGATCTTTGAACACTTTGAGGTAAAAAATCTAAAATCAACAAAGTGACAGCCATTTGAAAAAAAGGTCTATTTCTCACACCTTTTTTTAAAAAAACTTCGGCGTGCTCTTAAAAATGTTTATTTTTTATATAAATGGTTGAAAGTGGTGCAAGCTCCAATAAATTACATTAACTTTAATTTAAAAAAAAATTAATCAAGATCGATTTATAGTTTTTACGTTCTCAGGGTTCGTACGCATCAAGGGTTTCAGGGGATTTTTGTGTGTTTTAGTACCAGAAATTTCGTAAAGTATTGCTCGCTATATCTGAGTATAGATTATTTTTTTCTATAAATACGCCAAATATTACTTCGCGAAAATTCTGTTAAAAGGTGCTTGAAAGTCCTTGAAGCGTAAGAACCCTGGAAGTTCTCACAATGCTCAGTTTGAAAAAAGACATTTTGCGTAAAATGCGTTTAAAGTGCTCCAAAATGGTATAAGCCTACGGATGCGTTGCGCTAAAGCACTAAATAACTCCGACAGGATTTCGATTTCGGTCAAATCGAAATCAATTTTTGTTTTGCAGGGATAATCTACAGACAATAGGTAATAGAAAAATGGAAAATAAAAATAAAAATAAACTTGTTTTTTCATCCCAAAAAAAGCAACACCCCCACCCTTAAATGCTGGAGAATTTTATGAGATATCTTAGAAATACTCATTATACCTTTATCCACAGACGGTACATTAAAAAAAAATATCCATCTACTAATAATAGTTAAATTTCCTTTTTAATTGCAAACTATTTTGCTCAATCACATTTAGAACCCATGGCGAAACAGTCGAAGCTAAATATTTATTAAAGTGCTAATTATATGAATCATTTATAAAGGTAAAGTTATTTTTCTCTTTTTAAAATAAGTGTATTTACAAATATTTGACATATTACAAATTACAAAAAAGGTTTAGTGTTCTGCGAACTTCAATTACACATTTCATAAATACGAAAATATGAAATATTTCAATCATTAACTAGGAAATTTAAAATAATGCAATACATCCCGCTATGAATATTTCACTAGAAATATTTATTATAGGGAAGAGTAGCCATATTTGGACCGCCGCTTTAAATGGACCGTTGCCATTCTGCCGTTAATTACAGAAATAGACGCCATCGACCGCTGAAATCCTACTCATCAGAATGACGTCATTTATGATTAGAAGAAGCACCCGCCTACCACGTGCTGTTTTCAGACAATAATAAAAATTAAAAAAATTAGCTCTTTTGATCTAATTTTTTCCTACTAAAAGTAAGTGAGTATTTTAAAACTATGGTAAGTTGTTATGTGTTCATATACATATCTTAATTCATCTGTTTATTGCACATATTATTCACGCGGATTTGTTTGCTTTCGTTTTTGTTCTTAGTCTTGAGATTATCTGTTTTAAAAAATGGCGCAGTTGCCTAAATTGGGCCAATTTAAGTTGCTTAAATTGGACCACGTATACCATCATAAATTTGAAAAGTAAGTAATGAATTTCGAGGGCTGTACGCTTTGTACACTATTTTTTTATTTTATAATAATTTATAATGGATTACTACCTCCATGCAAGCTTTGATTTTTTTTTTTTTTTTTTTTTTTTTTTTTTTTTTTTTTTTTTTTTACATCTGGATCAATTTCTTTATACAGTTTAGGCCTATATAAACATAAAAATGGATTTACATGCTTATGCAATAAATTTTGTTTGAAATTTGTTTTATCTTGTATGTATTTGTATTTATTTTCTTTGAATTCTTTATTCCTGCGGCGTATTAGATTTACAGAGTTGAATTCAAACATTTTCCTCGAGGATATTTCCGATTCCATGAGGTGTTGGGGGGGGGGGGACAAATTTTGTACAGTACTGGAGGGTGGAATTATACCTTTTTTGCCATTGAAATGCATAAAATCTCAAACCTTCCGGGCGGGGGTAGTGGTTATTTTAAGGCTCCAGTGGTGGACCCCTGAATTTAACACTGTTTGAATATATAATGTTTTGCATTTGATTAATCGTAGCGTATTTTTTTTTTTCAATTGAGCATATTTTTTAATATAATTGAAAAATGTTTGAAAACGACCCAGACAAACTGTCTGGAAGAAAGACGTCCGTGACAGCAAAAGTTGTTAAAGATATAGGAAACGGAAAGGCGAAATTAAGTTCTGAAGAAATTGACCTGCAAGAGGCTGCAGCTGCAATTCCCCCCCCCCCCCCCCAAAAAAAAGCTAAAGTATCATTATAAATGTTATCTCCTTTGCTAAATTCAGTTAAATCAAAGTAGAGAGGGAGCCAAAAAACAGTTGTGTTATCTTCTTTGCCATATAAAGTAAATTTTGTAATGAAAAAAAAACGACAAAAGGGAAGCTCTCACAGCCCAAAAGCTATTCGAACATAAAGTTTTAAAAAGTAGGCGTAATGCAATTGGAATGAAATTGATGGAAGAGAAGAACTACAAACATAATGTAAAGAAAACTTCTGTTGAAAAAAAAGTCTAATGATTCAGAATCTAAAAAGAAAAATCTAGACAGTGATGATTGATTTTGTCTACTTTGTAAGAAAAATAAATTAGCAGAAATGATTCAGTGTTCAGATTGCCAAATGCGGTTCCATGTTCTGTACGTTGGAATAAAAAATGAATAAACGAAATTCATGTGTAAGCCATTCATCACTTCTTACATCATATTCAAGTAACTGACAATTAGTTCCATAATTTCTATTCTTAATTACTGATATTTTTTATTGATATTTTGAATACACTTTCATTTAAAACGATTATTCTTATTTTTAGATATTTGATTTCATTATATTTCATTGCTGTTATTTCGTTTGATTGTTTCATTAATCGCAAACTTTGCATTTAATAAAATTAGTTATCTTCCCTAGTGATTAAAACAACCTGTTATTGTTTGGTCCAATTTAGGAGACTGGGGGTCCAACTTAGGTGACCGGTTACTGAATTTGCACCACTTTTGACAATTTTTTTAAATTAAAATAAAACTCAAGATTTTCAAAAAGAAATTGATCTAAAGATTTCTTTAGTTAGTAAATGAATAGATTGACCCCGTGTAGTGATGTTTTGCAGATATTCCAAAAATTAAGTGAGTTACACCTGAAAATAAGTGAAGTGGTCCAAATTCGGCTACTCTCCCCTAAACTTATTAAAAAGTAGTTTGATTGAAGCATATATATTTTCGTTCAATTTCAAACCTCTAGTAAGATATTTATGAGTACATTTCAAAAATGAACGTTCTTATTTTAGAAAAATTTAGAAATAACCTTATATATATATATAAAGAATTTTTTAGATAAATATTAATTACTAGCAAATCCACCGGCGTAATTGTTAAAATATGTCAAGTGATATTTGTGTACATATTTTTATTAGACGAAATTGCACTTCTATGGATAATTAAAAATTAAGGCATAGTTGACTAAACTTCATTAAAATACTGCATTAGGGGAACACGAGACTTAAAATAATGAGAAGAAAGAGCATTCTTAGCGAGCATTTACATATAGAAGGAACCATACCAATTCCAATTTCTATACCACAATTTTAGATCACAATTTTAGAACGGTTTTTACACTTGCACTCTTTCTATTTTCTTAAAAACTGTCCAGAACGTGAATTCACGTTTTTAGAGTAACAGCCATGCAAAATTTCAAGTTTCTAGCAATAACGGTTCCAAATAAATTGTAATTTAGAACGTTTTGAATACGTTTTCTGTTCATTTCATCCTTTAAAATTTCGATTTTTTTACAAACTGTTCATAATAAGTGTCTAGATCTTGAAAGTTACCACAACATCAAATTTGAAATTTCTAGTTCCAACAATATCACAGAGATCCCGATTTTAGAGCATTTTTTCTCCTGAACTTTCTTGAGGGTTGTTGTATCAACATTCAGTATAGCCTACTGTGTTGAAGCAAAGATGGCCGCCAGCATTATGCCAAGATAATTTTTTAAATCGGTTTTTTAGTTACTGATATTACCCTTTATATCAAACAAACACACAAACGTTACTTCTTTATTATATTAGTATAGATACATTTAATAAATGCATTTCAAAATACCAGGAATCTATTATTCCAGTAATATTTCACATGAGAAATTCAAAGAACTGTGAAATATTAAAGATCACTAAATTTAGCATAATAAAAATTTTATGAATAGGAAAATCTTTATATATTTACCAGAAGAAGAAAAGCTAAAAGGCGGATTTCAGAATATTTGTCTTACCATAAAAAGCGGAATCTTTGTTTGAAGAAACGCCAAGAAAAGAGATGGGATGGGGGAATTTTTCTGAAAAAAACAACGCCGCTGGCTACAGAAAATTATTTCAAAATATTCTAAAGATATTGACAGATAAAAAATAATTTTTAGTGCTTTATCATGCGGTAGCATTGGTGCTTTCAAAATCTTTTTAAAAGATCTAAGTAAGGGATGCGGCTCTCGCATTTAAAAGATTTTAGATTTCCTTTTAATGATAATTTTACTCTCGACTTTTCATAGCGTACTTAGTGAAGCGATACGTGACTTAAGTAAGTTTTTTAAGTAATATTTCTTAAAACTTATTGAAAAGAAAGGACTTTGCACTGTTTAAATATCTAATAGAATTTAGCTGCACTTAACCTCTCCAAAATTTTTAAAATGTCGTTTTAAACGATATTTCCCCTACCTCATAAAATAGTGCACGTATTTTGTCTATGCAGAGGTATACATTAAAAGCTCATAAAAATATTTAAATATATTCGTCAATTATTGAGAAGAAATCAAACGTTTGAAGTCGTAAATAAATGTTTAAAAGCATCAATTTTTGAATTAAAATGTTATTTCAATGAAAATAAATATCAAAATGCAGCAAAAGAAATTAAGCGTTTAAAATAAGAAGCATACACTTTTTTAATTTTTATGGTTTTTCTTTGAAACATAAATTTATGAAAATAAACTGAACCAAGACTAAACACATTTCATTCAAAATATTTAAAAAAAATGATGACTTACCAAATAAATCCAGACATTTTAGTTTTATTTACAAATAACTTCACAGACAACTGTAACTTAAAAACATAAAGAAAATAGAAATTACATCAAAAATATAAGAAATCGGCGTGATAAATGTCTGTTAAGTTGACAAAAACATAAATAATTAATATAGATAATTTTTAAAATAAAATTTCATATCTTTAATCTCGGTCTTCAGTTATGTTGTTAGGCAATTGCTCATTTAGTATTAATTTTGAAATTCAACAAATATCGAGATCTGTTGTCAAAAGTATAATGTAACATATTGTTACAAGTATTCGAAGCTCCTGTGATAATTTTAATCGCTTAGTTCAATAATGCGTGGTTAAGATTATTAAAATTAATTTATTAAATTTATCTCTATTTTTGAAGCCAATATCCAATGTAAAATTTCTTATTAATATTTGCTGTTACAGTATTCTATTTATTAATTTAATATCCCTTTTATGTTCTTTAATACTGGCGGCTAATTTTCTTTTAGATGTACTTGAGTAGGTTACTTTATTTCCTTTATTAGTGACAAAGTTAATTCGATAAAATTCTAATGTTTGCAAGTGGTTAATTTCTTGAATATCTGAACGGATTATTTTAAAAATACACCCATTAAAAATATATAAAATCATGTGTTTATATATTTTATATTATGATATTATTATTGCTTTCCATTTAAAAGTTGTATCGACTGTATTCCTCTAATACTTGTTTTCGAGCAGGGGCGTAGCTACCGTGGAGCAGTTGGAGCAGACTGCTCCAGGCGCACGAATCCTAAGGGCGCAAAATTAGAAAAAGAGTAATGAAGATTTCTTAAAATATTTGCATAATTTTTTCATTATTAATCAGACATTATAGATGAATCTTTTTACGATCAGCGTATTCAGCTATGATATTTTACCTTGTGTTTAAGCTCAACTATTTCTATTTAAAACATGTTTTCATACACAGTTGAAAGTAATTACTTCTATTCAGGAAGTTTTAATTTTAATTCATACCATATTGCAGCCTCAAATAACTTCTCCAACACCGTTTCAGCATGCCTGATTTTTTTCAGGCATGAAAATTTTAGAAATTTATCATGATGATACTGTATGGAAATAATGGTTGCCAAAGAATTCACCGCTGAGAAACCTATATGTACGATGTAACAGTAGTAATTTACGGTAATTATTTTACGAAATTATTATTTATTATTTGGGAAAAAAATAGCCTGACAAGTTGAAGAAGATTATTGACCATTTTACAGACGAAATCCAAGAAACGAAAAAAAAAAAAATAGCCAGACAAGTTGAAGAAAATTATTGACTATTTTACAGACAAAATAAAAAAAAAAAAAATTTTAAGGGTTTTTTTTTTTTTTTTTTTTTTTTTTTTTTTTGTCGAAACTAAACATGCATCAATACCGATTACAAAAAAATAATAAGAGCTGGATTTAAACATATTCCACATCAACCCACGGCGACAAAATTTAGACGGGAGGGGGAGGGGGGTGTGAGGGGAAGCAGCAACTTAAATTTTGTGAGTATTGTTTTTGAGATTTTGAAAATATTGTCAAATGCAGAATCGATAAGCTTCAAAAAGAAAGAAAAAGTTAAGTACCAAATTCAGTGTTTATAGCCTATGCAGAATTACACCACTTTTTTTGTAACAGGATTTTCCCGCATTAAACCTTATTTAATCGCAGAATTTTAGTATTAAATAAGGCAGACTGGCCCGCCAGGCAACGGACCTGCCGGTCGGTGCGCCCTAAACCAGGTAAAGCTGCTCCCTCCTCAGGTCAAGCTAAAAGTTTTAAAATTTGCTATAAGCATTAGATAGGAAAGGTCTTAAATCATTTAATAATAATTAAAAAAAAAAAAAAAAAAAAAAAAAAAAAAAAAAAAAAACACCTTTTTGAAGCATTTTTTATTAATAATTTTTATTTCTCTTTGCAAGGCAGAAGAATTGATATTTTTTCTTGAAAGTTTCTTTGCTTCAGAGGACCATTTAAATCTTTTAAAACCTAACGTATATATTCTGTAATTTTGTCTGTGACCAATAGCGACATGGTGTTCCCCAAGAATTTTCAGTCTGTCTGGTACCAAAGAGTGCGGCCTCTCTTTATATATATATATATATATATATATATATATATATATATATATATATACGTATTTTATTTTAATTAGTTTTTTGTAAAATCATTTATCAAGTATTTGTTTTAAATGTGTAGGCTTCGGGTATTCCAAGACAAGTCCTGATACACCTGGAACTCAGATTTTTATTTTTTTATGACCGGCGCCCCCATAGCACCTTTCAGTTTGTATGCCCTGAATTGTTCAGAACTTGACCCCTTTTTACCCGATATTCTTCGTTTTGGGGGCCCTTTTCCTATTTAATTATTCTACATTCCAGTTAAGACACTGGACCCCTTGAAATTTTCGTGCGCCATGCATTTTACACACCCTAATATTGTCAACCTCTCAATGCATAACTTTGAAATTTAGACTTGGACCCCTCTCCCTGGGCCAGCACTCTCATATTTTTATTGGGAACCGAGTGCCCTTTTTTAAGAATTTCCCAAATTTCTTTTTTATTCTTCTTTAAGATTTTATTCGAATGATTAATATATACCCTATGCTTAATTTCGACTTATTGAGATCTAAAGCGCTAAGTACTGGAACTTTTCAACAGGTTTTCATCTTATGGCCCTGCTCTCAACTATCAGTTGGTCCCTTTTGGACCTCGTATTATATCCCCCTTAAAAATGGTCTGATTCACTAACTTATTTTTGTAACAACATTTTAGGAAATCCAGCTACTACACGAACAACATAATTTTTTTTTAGACTTCAGCTACCACCAAATTTGAATATTAATCGCCTTCTTGGGGCCCTTGCCCAGCTACATTCCAGTTGAGTAGCTTCATTCCAGTGAGGGGTCCAGTCTCCTGGACCCCTGGAGCTTGTTAGAAGGCCACTTGAAGTTTTTGTACCCTAAATTGTTAATAAATTGCACCCTTTTAATCCGACCTTCGTTTTTGGGGCTCTTTTTCCATTTAGTTTTTTTTTTTTTTCATTTCTACATTTCAGTTCAGACACTGGCCCCTTAGGTTAACTTTTTGTGCGTCATGCATTTTTCACCAACTAATTGGGTCTCATTCTCATTGCATAACTTCAAAATTGAGTCTTGGAATTCTCTCCCCGAGCCAACGCCTTCATATTTTTATTGGGATTCTAGGGCTCTTTTTTTAAGCATTTCTTTGAAAATTTTTCTAATGATAAATACTTATGCCCTATACTTAATTTCGACTAATTGAAAATCTAAAGCACTAAGTACTAGGACCTTTTATCATGTTTTCATCTTAGGCCTTGCTCTCAATTATCAGTAGGGTCCTTTTGGCCCCCCTATAAAAATGATCCGATTCACTAGGATATTTTCCCTAACAAATTGTCAGGTCCTCTAGCTACTACATGAACAACAAAAAAATTACTCACATTTCTGCTACCACCAATTTTGAATATTAATTGCCTTCTTAGGGTCCTTGGTGCAGTTTCTTTAAAAATTATCCGATAGTCTTGCAATATTCTTTAGCATAGTTCTAGGGTCTTCCGGCTACTTTATAAACCACTAAAAAATTTCTTTTACTCCAGCAACCACCTTTTTCGAATGTTAATCTTCTTTTACGGCATCAACTTTACGTTTACTCATTACAGCGTGAATTCAAATTCGCCCTACTGTTAAAGGTAACTTTAGAGGGGATGGGATTTCATCCGTAAATTAAATATCACGTTAATGCTAAAGATAATTCGTTAAATTTACGGGGGGGTGGAGGTAAGAAGCACCTTCCACTGCTTCAAGCTGCATTCTTTCCTCGGCTTCTAGGGGGCCGATTTCAACGGGAATTGGTTCATTCAACCTAGATTACGATTCAGTTACTTTCTGTATTATGATTATGAAAGTTTGTCTTAGACTTCAGTTAGCTCCATTTTCGAACATTAACGGCGCATTCTTTTCTCGCTTGTTACTGGCTCTATTTAAACATAAATTGGTCCATTCAACTTAGCTTACGATTGTTGTAAAGATTATAGTTCCACCGCCAGGATTCGCATTCTTATCTTGGGTTCTATGGGCTCGATTACTACGGTGTTTACTCATTCAACTTGCTTTTTTATTGTCTCCAGCGCGTACGGAATACTCCTGGCATACACTGCCTTTGGTAGCGGGCACCCAGGCCACAGGTTCGTTCAGAAAGAGGTTTGTCGGGAACACGCTAGACGATGCCGAAGTCAGCGGGCCACCCCTTAAACCGGGTTTATTTGAACTACTTTATGAATATATAAAATCAGACAAACTTGAGTTTTGTTTATATTATAATAACGGGCCCGGGCAACGCCGGGTGGTTCAGCTAGTTACATATATATATATATGTAACTTCAAAACAAAATTACGCAGAACTTTTTTGAGAGACAAGAGGGCGCACAAACTTTACTTGCTCCAGGGCGCTGAATATGTAGCTACGCCACTGTTTTCGAGTTGTTAATTTAGACATTCATTTAGTGAAAGAATTATCAGCCGTGCTAATAAAGAGATGAAAAAAATATTGCAGAGAAATCAAACTAATTAAATTATAAAATAATATAAACATATGCATCAGTAAGAAGAATAGGATATCATACAATGTACGCAGAACATAAAATAAAATTATGAGCAAATGTGATGAAATGTATCATTTAACCAATTCAGTTTAACTTGATATTAATTTTATATTCAACATAGAATGAAAATATTTCTTTTATTTGACAGATTTCAATTCAGTGACAAAATACGGTACCATATCTCATCTACTTTTTAATCTTCTGTAATCTGGTGCATAGCCAAATGCAGTATTTCAGCAAATGTAATTTGTCACAGTAGTTTTTAAAAAAATTTGAGTGGTATTCACATTTATTTTAAAAGCGGCATCTTTATAATAATCTTATTAAACTCATTCATTATAATGCAAAATTACTGTTGGCCCACACATTTTAAACAATTGTAAAAGAAATAGTTTTCAAGCGATAGGAGCAACGGTTAATAACTACTAGTTTGCGTAAACATAAAAAATTAAATAAATATATACACCGGTTTTTGGCAGCAGACCAAAAGCGCATGAACACGTTTCTGACAAAAACGAAAGAATTTGCAGAGAAAGAAATAAACCTCTGTGGATTAAAAGCCATTTAAAGGACAATTTTAACAAAAACATGAAAACGTATATTTAAAAAAAAATATTCAAAAAATTATCGTCAGCATTAAGTAATAAAGCTTTTAAAGACAGTTAAAAGTAGAAATAATTATTAGGAAATGTAAACCAAACGTTTCTCAGTTAAGACTCATATACATCGAATAACTTCGTTTTTATTAAGCCATAGCGGTCAGGCCACGTAAATTCACGTCTTTTTTTTTTTTCCTTTTGCCAAATATTTGACTGCTTTAATATATATATATATATATATATATAGAATTTGACCAAAATATATAGTTTACTTTTGATTTGATAATATAAACAGATGTTTACTGATGATTCCATAAAACTATTACTTTTATTACACAAAATTAATTTTTAAAAAGTATGAATTATAACATATGAATTTTTTAACAGAAATTGATTTCTTGAGGCTTCAATTATGCAAATCAACACTGCAGCCCTTTCCGCCAAATAGTTTTTGAGTCATGCTTCTAAACCTACCTGTACGGCACCGATTAAAAAAGTCCTTCCGGCCAGCGCCAGGAGGAAGAGGTAGCTTTCATATTCCTTATTTTTTAAAAGCCAGCTTATATTATTCAAACACACGGAGCTCTAATTAGTGGAACCCGATTATAGAAGATTAAATACTAATTTTTGTCAATATAGAATATGAATGGGAATTTCGCCAAATTAGTCAGCGTTATCAAAGCTGGTTTTATTAAAGTGATTTATTTTTTGTCGGCGAATTTTGAAACAAGATGGCGGATGAAGTTAGCAAACGAACTTGGCCGGGAGATTGCTATGTACTATACACATGCCTTGTCACATCCTAATCGGTTCATAAATACGCGTGTTATCGCGTGACAAAAATCAGATCGTTTCAATTCATCCAATACATTCAAAAATCAGATTGTTTTAACGTCAGCCATGCTAGAAATTCAAAGGGCTATAACTCAGCCATTTTTTTAAGATATAGACGAAACGAAAAATGCTCCAGAATCTTTCTATCAAGGTCAAATACATAAGAAAAAAATCTTTTTCAATTTCTAACTATTTTGTACCTCATTTTAAATTAAAATAGAAGAAAAATTAATGGCCGCCATTTAGAAACAAGATGGCGGACTATGTTGGCCAACGTACTCGGTTGAGACATTGGTATGTACTATGTACGCGCCAAGTTATATAAAAATCCGTTCATAAATATGCGTGTTATCGCGTGACAAAAATCAGATCGTTTCAAAATGTCAGACACACTAGAATTTCAAAGTGCTATAGCTCAACCGTTTTTTAAGATATAAACGAAACAAAAAATGCTCCGGAATCTTCGTATCAAGCTCAAATACATAAGAAAAAAATCTTTTTCGATTTATAATTTTTTTGTACTTCATTTTAAATTTAATTTTTTTTTTTTAAATGGCCGACATTTTGAAACAAGATGGCGTATGAAGCTGGCCAACGAACTCGGTCGAGACATTTCTATGTACTATGCACATCCCTTGTCACATCCAAATCGGTTCATAAAAACGCATATTTTCGCGTGACAAAAATCAGATCGTTTCAAAATGTCAGCCATGCTAGAAATTCAAACTGCTATAACTCAGCCATTTTTTAAGATATAGATGAAACTGAAAATGCTCCAGAATCTTTCTATCAAGCCCAAACAGATAAGAAAAAAATATTTTTCAATGTCTAATTTTTTTGTGCCTCATTTTAAATGTAATTTTTCTTTATTTTTTTTAAATGGCCGCCATTTTGAAACAAGATGGCGGATGAGGCTCCTCAACGAACTCGGTCGAGACATTGTTATGTACTATGCACATTCCTTGTCACATCCAAATCGGCTCATAAATACGTGCATTACCGCGTGACAAAAATCAGATCGTTTCAAAATGTCAACCATGCTAGAAATTCAAAGTGCTATAACTCAGCCATTTTTTAAGACATAGGCGAAGCGAAAAATGCTCCAGAATCTTTGCATCAAGGTCAAATACATAAAAAAAAATCTTTTTCAATTTCTAACTTTTTTGTACCTCATTTTAAATTAAAATAGAAGAAAAATTAATGGCTGCCATTTTGAAACAAGATGGCGGATTAAAATGGCCAACGTACTCGGTCGAGACATTGGTACTATGTACACACGAAATTTTATCCAAATCGGTTCATAAATACGAGAGTTACAGTATGACAAAGATCAGATATATATATATATATATATATGGGATTTTAAGTATTATTTAACCTTCTATATACTTCCACATGTTTGATATTTCCTGTTCATTTTATAAATATCTTATATATAATTCATTAAAAAATAACTTTTAGATAATTTTTAATAATTATTTATATTAATTATTACTGAATTTATTTTGTTTTATAGCATATAGATATATGCTATATATTATCAATGTTCTAACATTATTTAAACTCTTAGTTTAGTTTAAATAATTTAGCTAATAGAACATATTGTATGCTTTTAAATTTTATTAACAATAGTTTTAAATACTTTGTGTGATTTATATTAGGTTTATAATTCTCTATATATAAGGATTTGTTTGGTTTTGCTGTTTAAACAGTTATTTACATTCAAAAGCTTGCAAATTTTTATCTTGCGATAGTTGTTTAATATAATTATTAATAGATGGCAGCACTAAAATTGTATCTTTCATATTGCTCTTATTTTTAATTTTTCTAGCTCCATTTTAGTTATATTTTATACACCAGGGTGTATTTTTAGCTAAATATTGACGATATTGTTAAACTGTTATCTATTAATTTAATAGTGCATTTTAAATAATGTAATTAATTTCTATATATTTTATATTAGATTAAATTTGTTTTACAAGGTATTTCAAATATTATTTCAAAATGTATTAACTGCATCCTTTGGTATCATTTACTGTGATTTCTTAACTGTTTTATTCACCTTAATCTTTTTGATATACTGGAAGACATGTGCACATGGATTTTTGTAAAATACTGAAATATTAATCGGTATGGTGTTTATTATTTCTATTTTATATCCTATAAATATTTAAATACGTTTTATTGATTCTTCCATTTCATATTATTTGTTTCTATTCTGCTTTCATTTTTAATCAATTCACTTGATTTTAGTGGTTGTTCTATAATTCTCTATATATAAGGATTTGTTTGGTTTTGCTGTTTAAACAGTTATTTACATTCAAAAGCTTGCAAATTTTTATCTTGCGATAGATGTTTAATATAATTATTAATAGATGGCAGCACTAAAATTGTATCTTTCTTATTGCTCTTATTTTTAATTTATCTAGCTCCATTTTAGTTATATTTTATACACCAGGGTGTATTTTTAGCTAAATTTTGACGATATTGTTAAACTGTTATCTATTAATTTAATAGTGCATTTTAAATAATGTAATTAATTTCTATATATTTTATATTAGATTAAATTTGTTTTACAAGGTATTTCAAATATTATTTCAAAATGTATTAACTGCATCCTTTGGTATCATTTACTGTGATTTCTTAACTGTTTTATTCACCTTAATCTTTTTGATATACTGGAAGACATGTGCACACGGATTTTTGTAAAATACTGAAATATTAATCGGTATGGGGTTTATTATTTCTATTTTATATCCTATAAATATTTAATACGTTTTATTGATTCTTCCATTTCATATTATTTGTTTCTATTCTGCTTTCATTTTTAATCAATTCACCTGATTTTAGTGGTTGTTCGGGCACAGGGGAAAATTAATTTTAGCTTTAGCTTATTTCTCCCACAGAAAACAACCATTTTGCTTATATCATTGAATTCTGTGCCCTCGATAACGTAATTCAATGTATAAGCTTTTCAATTTTTCTCTGTGTCCACTTTTTTCTTTTTTCTTCCATAATAATTCTTATAATATTTTTTTTTTTTTTTTAATACTTACAGCTTTAATTCATAATAATTGACGGTGGCAGGTTATGTTTAATTAATGGTATTATATATATATATATATATATATATATATATATATATATATGGATATATATATAAATATATATATATATATCAATTTTGAACGGATGGTGGTTTCGGGGTCTAGGGGTCATGATCGGTGAAAATATATCAAAATTTTTCGGAATGGTTTTCCTCCGAACGGCTGCAATAGGTAGCTTTTTGTAATGAAAGCTACCTAAAAGGAATATACCATTTAGAGTTCAAACTTTAAATTACATACCAAAACTATTCAGCCGATTAAATTCTCTTTGGTGTCCAAAGTTAAAATTTACAGAATAATCCAAATATGATGTAAAAATTAGGTGTTTATATTTTAATTTCTATATGTAGACGACCTACTCAGATGAATTTATGTATAGCATTAATATCAGACATTATTACTTTTCGATTGTTATCGCTCACATTTTTATTCGATAATATTTTCAAAGTTGGTAAGGGATGATGTTTTTGTGTTTCTGTGCTTAAAAAGGAAAACGGAACCATTATAAGATCACTCGTATGTCTGTCTGCCCGTCTGTCACAGCCGTTTTTCTCGAAAACTATGGAACGCGAACAGTTGAAACTTGGAAAAGTTATAAAGGCTATTGAACCCCATATATACAGATTATTAGAAATTCACAAATATTTTTTGGAAAAAATTATTGGGACAAATTAAGTTATATGTTTTTTTTTCTATAGTGTGAACCTATGGATCCTATGGTGATCCTAAACTATGCCATATAGTTTTGAGAAAAACGCATTTTTTGCGTTACACACGAACTTTTCTTTGCAGATTCTCAGCGGGGGAGTTTGGGGCCTCGAGTTACCTATAGACGCGAAATCATCAAAGGACTGTTGATGATAATTTTCGAAAAATTCAGTAATTACTGGGCATATTAATCAAAAAAACTATCAGGAAAACTCGGCACGAACAAAGGCGGCGTTTCAAATTTGTGACCTCTTTTCCAAGCGCTCTTGCACAATGTCAATTTTAAACTTTTTATAAAGTCTTTATTTTAAAACTTGGTTTTTACAAGTCTTATTATTCATTAGCAACGATGTTTTGTAACATTGCAGTTAGTAATTAATAAATGTATTGTACGAAACCCTCTGTACGCAAACAAAACTAGCACTTTTTTTTTTGTTCTTTTCTTTTCTTTCCAGTACTCTACATAGAATAGTGCAGCACTGAATAGACGATTCACGTATGTATTTGGTTCCTAAATTTGTATTTTTGCAGCTTAGAAACATTTTCATTTCATGTGAATATATTTAGATTCATTTATTGCATTTACTTACTATTCTTTTTTTATTTCCTTATTAACAAAATTTTCATCTTCTTCTAATTTCAAATACTAGACATAGCAGTTGGATAGATATCATGAATATGTCTCCTCATTAAATATATTTTCCCTAATTGCCTCTTTTTTAATTATATTTAATTAATTAATTAAGTAAAATGCTAGACTTTTAAATTAACGAATCTTTTTCGAAATTTTCTCATCATAATTATTTTTAGAAAGAATTTGTTTATTACTAAAAATAAATTTCTTCATGGTGTAAGAGGATATTTTTCATTATTTGTAAAAAAGTTGTTTGTAAAATATCCAAAATAATCTAAAAAGTATCCTTAAGAAATAATCTTCAATAATATTTCAGAAAAATACGTGCATTTTTTCAATAATTTTCAAGATGCCTTAATCATGAATTTTTAGATAATGCTTTTTTCGTCTTTTTATTATTATTATTTTTTTCAAATAAGGGAGCAAATTTTACTACGTCTAAAAAGTGCCTTGCTATCAAAGCGGCGTTGATCATTATTGGTTTTATAATTATATTTTTATCTAAAAACGTTCTGTTTAATGAAAATATTACCGAATTTCCATTACCTACTGCTGAATAAAAATATTAAAATCTGTCTTATCTCCATGGAATAAATTTAACCTTCCTGGAAAGCTTCTGCGTTCATCAACTCTAATGCCTTTTCCTGCTCTCCTACATTATGCCTATTAAGCAGATCTAAGTGGCACATACAGTAATGTCCATTACTGGGCTGCATCCGTTCAGAGCTATTTTGCGGAATAGCTTCATAAGTTGGCGAATAACTTAGATATTATTTAATTGTACTGAGAAAAGTTTAAAACTTTTTTTTTTATAAATAATATTTATTAATTTTTAAAATTTTAAGAATGAAAATTCTTACAAAATATTTTTACATATTAGAAAGCATACATTATTTATATACATTAAATATTACCCAATGAATTTTTATATTTGTATATGTTTTACACAATTTGCAAAAGAACTTAATGTTGGCGAATAACTTAGATGTTATTTAATTGTACCAAGAAAAATTTTAAATATTTTTTTATAAATAATATTTATCAATTTATTAAATTTTAAGAATGAAAATTCTTACAAAATATGATTAAATATTAAAAAAATAATATATATATATATATTAAATGTAAGACTGTTTGATTTAAACTATTAATGAAAAATACATAATGGATTTTTATATGTTTTATATAAATTGCAAAAGAACTTAATGAGTTGGTGGATAAATTAAATATTATTTATCTCTACCAAAAAAACTTTAAAACTTTTTTATTATTATTTATTAATTTATCAAATTAAAAGAATGGAAATTCTCACATTTTTTTTTTTTTTTTTAATACTACAAAGCATAAATTATTTATATACATTAAGTATGTTTTTAAAAGTTAATAAAAATACATAATGTATTTTTATTTGTTTTATACAATTTGTTAAAGAACTTAATGAGCTAATGGATAAATTAAATACCTTTTAATTCTACTTAGAAAAGTTTAAATCATTTTTCATTAAAAAATATTTATTAATTTATAAAATTTTAAGAGTAGAAATTCTTACAAAATATTGTTAAATATTACAAAAATAAATTATTTAGATAAGTTAAATATAAAACTGTTTGATTTAATCTTAAAAAAAATACATAATGTATTTTTATATTTTTATACATTTTATATAATTTGCAAAATTACTTTATGAGTTGGTGGATAAATTAAATATTGTTTACTTCTACCAAGAAAAGTTTAATTCTTACTTTATAAATTATATTTATTATTTTTTTTTCATTTTAAAAATAAAAATTCTTATAAAATTTTTTATAAAAATAATTTATATCTTAAGTATAAAAATATTTGATTTAAATTAGTAATGAAAAATACATAATGCTTTTTTATATTTTTTACCCGTTGTATATAATTTCTTAAAAGAATGTATAAAAATGCGGCTAAATTAATTTATACTTATTTAAATTTGTTACTAAGAAAATCTGAAGACAAATCTCATGAATATGTTTTATGTATTTATAAAATTTCAAGAAGGAGGATTCATAAAAAACTCTTTCATATAAATTAATAACTTCGTAAATATAAATTATTTAAATATATATAAAAAAAATCACAACACCAAGATAATGTGCTTCATGATTTGGTAAAAGGGGTTTAATAAAAATTACAATAACAGAAAAAATGTTGCAATAAAGCGTGTACATGATTCGGCTCCCCCTATCGGGTTTATATGTTTTGATACTACACTGTAAAAAAAAAAAAATCTGTAACGTTACAAAAGTTTTTTTTAGGAAACTGGGATTCCAAGAACATTTTATGTAACGGCAACAACAAAAGTTCACGTAACAGACACACTTTTGCGCCGAAAATCAAGAAATCTGTAAGGTTACTAAGAATTTTTTTGGAAACTGGAATGCCAAGAACTTTTCGTGTAACTGCAACTAGGGTTACAGATAAAATTTTAGTAAAATTACTATAATTTTAGCAGATTCATTTGTAAAGTTACAGATTTCTGTAGCTTTACAAAAACTAGTTTTGTAGATTTGCAGCTTTTGTTGTACAGCTACAGATGAAAGTTTAGAAAGCATGTAACTTTACATCTGTAGAACTACAGATTTTTTTTTACAGCGTACATGAAAGCTCAATATTTCTGCATTTCTTAAAACCTACTTACATTAATTTCTATGATATATTTTATCTGAGAAAATCTTACAAAATATTTCTAAAAAAAATACTTTTTAAGCTAAAAACTCTTCTCAATTGATTTTTTCACACCTGTTTCTGTTTTCTGAGAGACCTGAACATAGTATCAAAACAAATTAAAATATTCTACACTTACACGATCTATAGTACAATGATATGAAACTGAATCATTCAAGTTTTCACATGCACTCTGATATTACGTAAGTTATTTTAATTTGTTTTTATTTCGGTTATTTGTTTCCATATTCGTAACTATGAAGTAACTCAATACATAATTTTGGTAAGATGTATGATGCTGTTATTGAAATATTACGTTTTACAAGCTCTATGGGTTCTGTTATAATGGATGGAAGTTTCTCCCGGGAAAGTAAGATGATTTATTTTCTATTACATCCCACACTATCTATCCGTGATTACATGAAAATAAATATCAAAATAAAAATAAAATAAAATAACAAGCGCTATCTGACGTGAAAAATTGTGAAAAAAAAAAACGTGAAAAATTGAATGATGCCATTTCAAATTATAACATTATAGATCCTGGGACTACATAATATACTTATTCGTGAGGATAATGTCTTCGATGTGAGACAAAATATATAGGGAAACTGGGAAGGGTGATCATAGGGGAGGCTTGACCCACCCCCTAGTTTTTACATTTAAAAGAATTTCAGAATTTTTCCAATACGTGACAACCAGCTCTACTGAAGTGCTCAAACAATAATCTTTGTTTCATGCAAATAACAGAAACAGGTGTGGAAAAAACAAGTGTGAAGAGTTTTGAGCTTAAAAAGTGTATTTTTTAGAAACATTTTGTAAGATTTTCTCAGATAAAATATATCATAGAAATTTAAGTAAGTAGGTTTTAAGTAACGCAGAAATGTTGAGCTTTCATTCCAGGTATAAAGATTGTACAGTAAATTAGACTAAACATTACCATGTACTATACTTTAAAAAGTGGCTATGCAGGGAGGCTTGATCCAATCAATATGAGAGAGTGTTAAGAGGCTACTTCAGTCAAACGAAAACACCCGTTCGCCAATGCTAATCCTATGGAAGAAATTTATAAAGATATCTCGGTCGCATTTCAATATTTTTAAATTATTTCTTTTGCACTGAATAGTTGAGATCGATATGTACAAAGGCCGTTGTTTACTTTTTCGATTTTGTTTACAGGTATTTCTTATGAGGACACTTTAATTTTCGGAACCGGTTTCGAAATTAAAAGCATCCTCATAAAAAATATGTGCAATCAAAATCGAAAAAGTGAAAAACGGCCTGCATACAGATCGATCTCAACTATTCAATGCAAAAGAAATCATTTAAAAATATTGAAATGCGACCGAGATATCTTTATAAATTTCTTCCATAGGATTAGCATTAGCGAACGGGTGTTTTCGTTTGACTGAAGTAGCCTCTTAACCAGATTGTCAAAACTTTCTTAATTGTTTTTGGATATACTTTCATTGTACACTATACATAATGAAGGGTTACGGGTCGCATTTCTAAAATAGCGTAAATTTACTCTGTAAAGCTACAATAAAATGGAATGAAAGAAAAGAAAATATGTAAAATAGATTAAAGGAAGGTGTGAAAATTTTTTATAGAAGCAAGAAAAAATTTAATGGCATACTAAATTAGAAAGTTGATAGGAACTTTTATTACATTTAAATAGTACCCGTAGTAGGTAAATAGAAAGAATGGAAAAGACTAGAAAGGGTGAAAGCAGCAGTTTTTTAAAATGTTAGGTATTCATGCCGCTGCAAAAGAACATAACATTGATCAAAACACTTTAGGAAGGTGTGTAGACAAATTTCATAAGGATGAACACAATGAGATGAAGCCAAACTAAGTGGCAACTAGTGTTGCCAGGTCGAGTGTCACAAAAAGGGATAGTTTAAAACGGATTTTTTTTTTTTTTCCTGTGCTTTGAATCCCGTTTAAGCAGGTTTGTTTACTCATCGCATTTTCTAAAATAATTTTTAATAATAATTAAACTATGCTGAGTAAAGTTATTCTGCCTTTTTACTTTCTTCTATCTTCAATAAAAGAAAGTATTATAAGATAATTTTTTTCGACTTTCAGTTTTCGACGGATTTACACGTTTTAGGGGTCAGAGATCCCAAATAATATGTTTATAGGAAATATTTGTCTGTCCGTGTGTCCGTGTGTCCGTCAGTCCGTCTGTCTGTCGCCATTTTACCGTGAAAAAGTGTATGAAGTTATGCATAGCATTGAACCAAATTTGTATTTTAAATTTTTGGCTATAGCAAGCACGTCCTCCCTGAATTTGGAAAAAATTCGTCGGTAGGGGGTGCTGTAATAGTGACTTTTGTGCGATTCTGAATGTTGTACCATCAAAAAGTTTATGAAGTTATGCATAGAATTGAACCAAATTTGTATTTTAAATTTTTGGCTATAGCAAGCAGGTCCTCCCTGTATTTGGAAAAAAATTCGTCGGTAGGGGGTGCTGTAATAGTGACTTTTGTGCGCTTTTGAATGTTGTACCATCAAAAAGTGTATGAAGTTATGCATAGAATTGAACCAACAAAAAAAAAATTAATTTCTTGGCTATGGCAAGCAGGTGCCAACTGAATTTAGAAAAAATTCGTCGGTAGAGGGCGCTGTAATAGTTATTTTTGTGCGATTTTGCATATTGTATCATCGAAAAGTGTATGAAGTTATGCATAGAATTAAACCAAAAAAAAAATTAATTTCTTGGCTATGGCAAGCAGCTTAAATAGGAAACAAATCGCCTGTAGGGGGCGCTATAATAGAGATTTTTGTGCCATTTTGAATATTGTATCATCGAAAAGTGTATGAAGTTATGCATAAAATTGAACCAAATTTTTTGTGTTTGTTTTTGGTTATGCCACGAAGGTCCTCCCTGAAGTTGGAAAAATTCCGCCGGAAGGGCGCGCTATAATTGCGATGTCTGTACCCTTTTCATTATTGTACCATCAAAAAGTGTATGAATTTATGCATATAATTGAATCAACATTTTAGTGTATGTTTCTGGCTATGGCAAGCAAGTCCTCCCTGAACTTGAAAAAATTCCGCCAGAAGGGGGCGCTATAATTGCGATCTCTGTGCCATTTTCATTATTTTACCATCGGAAAGTGAATGAAGTTATACATAGAATTGAACCAAATTTTTTGTGTATGTTTTTGGCAATGGCAAGGAAGTCCTCCCTGAGTTTGAAAAAAATCTGCCGGAAGGGGTCGCGTTAATAGCGATGCTTGTGCCATTTTCTTTATTGTACTATCGAAAAGTGTATAAAATTATGCATACTATTGAACCAAATTTTTACTTTCTTCTATCTTCAATAGAAGAAAGTATTGTAATCGAAATTATTTTCGACTTCCGGTTTTCGACGGATTTACACGCTTTAGGGGTCAGCGATCCCAAAAAATGTGTTTATAGAAAATGTCTGTCTGTCCGTGTGTCCGTCTGTCCGTGTGTCTGTCGCCATTATACCATCAAAAAGTCTATGAAGTTATACATAGAATAGCACCAAATTTTTATTTTAAGTTTTTGGCTATGGCAAGCAGATCCTCCCTGAATTTGGAAAAAATTCGGCGGTAGGGGGAGCTGTAATAGCAATTTTTGTACGATTTTGAATATTGTACCATCCAAAAGTGTATGAAGTTATGCATAGAATTGAACCAAATTTATATTTTAAGTTTTTGGATATGGCAAGTAGGTCCTCTTTGATTTTGGAAAAAATTCGCCGGTAGGGGGCGCTGTAACAGCGTTTTTTGTGCGATTTTGAATATTGTACCATCGAAAAGTGTATGAATTTATGCAAAGAATTGGACAAAAAAAAATGTTTTAAGTTCTTGGCGATGGCAAGCAGGTCCTTCCTTAATTTGCAAAAAAATTGCCGGTAGGGGCGCTGTAATAGCGATTTTTGCGCCATTTTGAATATTGTACCTTCGAAAAGTGTATGAAGCTATGCAGAGAATTGAGCCAAATTTTTTGTGTTTCTTTTTGGTCATGGCATGAAAGTCCTCCCTGAATTTGGAAAACTTCTGCTGGAAGGGGCGGTATAATTACGATGTCTGTACGATTTTTTTTACTGTACAATCGAAAAGTGTATAAAATTATGCATACACTTGAACCAAATTTTTTGTGCATGTTTTTGGCTTTGGCCAACAGGTCCTCCTTGAATTTGGAAATATCGCGCGATAAAGGGGCTCTGTGATAGCGATTTTTGTATACTTTTCTTGATTTTTCGTGGTTCTATTGTCCATCGGCGGCTCGTGCAAAGGCGGGAACTCACTTCCTGCTAAGCCGGCTATTCACAAACATCTGATAATAACAGAATAAGGAAAATCTATTAATTTTAAGAAATATCATGATATAGATTAACTCGTTTTTAGTCCGTTTAATTGACTGGAGCAGAAATTTAAGATAAAAATCAATGTTGGTATAGTATTGAACTAATAATATTGAAGTATTAACATGTGTAATTAGTTTTTGAAATATTAAGATGTATAATATAGAAGAAAGTTTTGGGATTGTCACATCCAACTAGTTTGTGCATGTTTTTGGCTTTGGCGAACAGGTCCTCCTTGAATTTGGAAATATTGCGTTGTAAAGGGGCTCTGTGATAGCGATTTTTGTATACTTTTCTTGATTTTTCATAGTTCTATTGATCGGCGGCTCGTGCAGCGGCGGAAACTCGCATCTTGATAAGCCGGCTATTTACAAACAGCTGATAACAACAGAATAAGGAAAAACTATTAATTTTAACAAATATCATGATATAAATTAACTCGTTTTTAGTCCGTTTAATTGACTTAAGATGCAGAAATTTAAGATGAAAATCATAGTTGGTATAGCATTTAACTAATAATATTGATGTATTAACATGTGTACCTAGTTTTTGAAATATTAAGATGTATAAGATAGAAGAAAGTTTTGGGGTTGGCACATCCAACTAGATTAAAGTGATTTTATTTCTCTTAATAAATATTTCAATATAAAATAAAGTGGTTCAAACCTCCCTTATGGGTGTGTGGGGGGGGGAGGGGGGGGTCTTAAGCCGTTATTTTTTCATGATCAAAATCAATCATTTTTTAAATTTCTCATATCTTATACTTATGTCGCAATTTTATTTTGCTAACTGATTGTATAACAAATAAAACGATATATGAAACTTTATTCTAGGTTCAATATTTAAAAAATAAAAAATCATACAAAACAAATAGGTGTTGCTATCCAACGTACAATTTATACATAAGTTTAACATAAAACTCTACGTTTCGGTTTATTCTTTAAAACCTTCATCAGGAGAAAAATTTCTAGTATTCTGGCAGAATTCAAATTGCGTCCTTTAGAAGAACTCATCTTTAAGAAACTTTTTCCTATACCTTCATTATGGTTACGGTATGTCGATGACATTTTTATTATCTGGGAAGATGGGAAACAATCCTTAGAAAATTTTTTTGACGAAATTAACCAACTTGATAACAATATTAAGTTCACGATGGAGTTAGAAAACAATAACTCGCTTCCTTTTCTTGATGTTCTCCTTATTAAAGAAAACAATTGTTTAAAACGGAAAATTTTCCGGAAATCTATGAAATTAAACAATGTTATTCCCGTCACTGCAGCTGCCCCATGGAATTATAAGATTGCAGCATTTAGGTCATTTATCCAGCGTGCATTACTTGTTTGTTCCGATGAATTTTTGGATGATGAAATCAATTTCATCGTTAACATTGGAATATGTCATGGTTTTAATTCAAGCTTTATCTATAAATTGGTTGATAAGTATAAAGTTTCCGTTAATCCCTCCTCCCCCAAATTTAATCAAGTTTACCGAAAGCTTCCTTATTTTCCTATCCTATTTGAAAAGTTAAAAAAGTCTTTCATGAAATTCAACATTCAACTTGTTGCCTCTAATTCTATGACTTTGTTTAATCTTCTGTGTAAAAAAATAGATCCAATTCCTTTTTCATCTTTTTCTGGGGTGTATGAAATTCCCTTTAAATTTTCTGATGGGACCACCTCGTCCTATATTGGTATGACTAAACGTCGATTTTTCGAAAGATTGCAAGAACATAAAAACGATTTGAAGTTTCGTAAATTTTCTACAGCACTCTCAAGAAGCTACCATAAAGGACTCATTTCATTTATAGACTTTGACCATGCTAAAGTTATTTCCAAACAAGTTATTCCGCGCAATGCTATTATTCGTGAATCTTTAGAAATTCGTCTAAGAAACCATGAAGTGTGTAATGATAATGTTTCCTTTCACATACCAGAAATATGGCTTTCAATTTTGAAAAGTCAATGAAAATTCCATTTTTTCAGCTAGTCTTTCTTCGTTTGCATCTTTGATTAAAAGATGGCGCCACTGAAATCTTTATTTGGGAGTAAGAGGTTTCCGTTAGAATGTTTTGAATTTTGAATTGATTTCAAAATGTAGCATGTAAAGAGTTTGTTGTCGATTTATATTTTAGAAAATTTTTCTCCTGATGAAGGTTTTAAAGAATAAACCGAAACGTAGAGTTTTATGTTAAACTTATGTATAAATTGTACGTTGGATAGCAACACCTATTTGTTTTGTATCGATATTACAACGTAAAGTCCTTTATTATTATTATAAAAAATCATTTTGTAAAAAATGGGTCAACCCTCCCCAGTCTAGCCTAAACAATTTTTAAAACCTTTCTTACTGCTTTATAGTTTTAATATAACACCTTTTAGCATTTCCTGAAGTATATAAATTATTTAATTTATAAAATTAAAAATTTTAATAAGTAGCACAGAATGTTATTTTAGGAAATTTTATACACTTACTGCAGAATTTTATAAAATGGAAATAAAAAAAACTTATTATAAACTTTTTATTTATCGCTGTTATGCCAATAAAATATAATATTTTCCGAGTAAAAACCGACACCGGTCGGTTATATTGCGGTCCAACAGTAGACTCATAATGCAGTTCATTCGAAATATATTGTATTGAATACAGGTAGTGCTAAAATGTCAATTTTACATTGAAAATATGTTCGTTGAAATGTTCCATGATTTTACACCGATAATACTTACAATATTGTAGAAAAATTAGTTATTGTATTTAAATACTGATAATGTAATGGCGACATTTCTTGTTATTATCGACAAAATATAAGCGCACCAATGTCAGAGAAATATTTTAAGACAATATTGCCAGTATTGGTTAAGACATAACCAATATAAGCATTACTAGAACAATATTATTTTGTACTCAAAGTATTTTTACATACACAGAAAATTCGTGTACGGAAATAATATACATTACTTATACTTTCACAGATAATTTATTTACATAGTAACGCACTACTTGATTAAATTTTTTGATTGGAATAACTGAAAATGTTTTTATAACTTTCTTTATTATTTAAAAAAACTCATATATAGAAGTTTTATAATGTAGCTTATTTTCACAATTCTTTTATTTTCTTTAGTACCTAATTTATTTCTGAACGATTTTGTTTGTTAAATATTTTCTTTCAACATAGTCCAGACATTTTTAAACTAGACGAATAGTAAGAGAAAAAAGTAAATAAAAATGAATTCTTTTTTAAAGTCTTACCTTCTTCCTAAATTAAAAATACATACTTTTCTTCTTTTGAAAAATACTACTATTTCAATGTATCCATGTTTTGACCAGGTATAAAACTATATTATTTTTTTCTCTTAATTTTTTTTTTTTTTTTTTTTTTTTTTTTTTAACTTGAGCAATATGTTTTCTTACAGATTTCATAACGTTATATTCCTTTGAAAAAAATATAATTTAATGAAAACTGGATAGAAAACACATTGCCTTCATGAGAGCGAAGTAGGAAAAAAAAATGAAAACATGATGTTTCCGCGAGATACAAATGCAGTTTTTGTGCTATGCGCTTATTATCTACATTCGTCATTTTTTAATTTTTTTCTCAGACATATGTTTTTGAAGTGCTTAAATATTTCGTATTAATTAACGACTACATGCGGATGCTCGTCCTTCCAGGGTTTCCTAAAAACCGTTTTTCTTAATATGTAATAATTAGTAACTTTACATTGTGCTCCTTAGAACCCATTACTCACATTCTTGCATTATATATTACGGTTGCGTATGAATCTTTTCAAAGATAATTTGGAGAATATCTTATAAAATATAGATATTACTTTTGCATAAAAGATATATCTCTATGAATATATTAAGTATTATTTGTTCTTAATAACTTATACTATACATCTGCTACTTTTAAGTAAATTTACGAAACCATAGGATTTTTTTTTCCTTTTTTTACAGATTTATAATTTTAATTTTATTTTTTTACTTTAGCTAAATTTTTAAATATTTCTAATAAATCACTTTTAGAAGAAATTTTTCATACTATGTTTTTGATTTCTATTTCAATTAGCACATAATACGTGTATCAATATGTGTTTAGAAAAGCCATAAAGTTTCAAAAGGACATTTAAAAGGCTCATTTTTATACTTTTCAGATTATAAGTGAAATTATTGCATACAAATATACTTATCATACGTATACACGTGTGCATAATAAATTTTTGAGATAAGTAATCTCTCTCTCTGATAAATATATATCACACAAAGTATATATATATATATATACATATATATATAGTGTGTGTTTGAGTGGAAAATATTAAAATAATAAAATCTTATTTCAAATCTAAAATTTAAATTAATTTTCGTTAAATATTTTCTAACATTTGGTGTATACTTTTGAAACTGCCCTTTTAAGTTTATTTCTTAACTCAGATATTAAATTGTAACCAACTTTACGAGTAATAAGAACGAAAAATCATGCATACAGCATAGATTATCAAACACTTTCCAACGCGATCAGAATACTATAATAAAATTTTACAGTCTACTAATGTGCAAGATGAAGTCTAACTGAAAATTTGGAAAATGCATAATGCATTTGAAACTCGATTTCTGCTATTACCATAGATAGTCATTAAAATACAAGATTTTTTGCATACCTGTATATGATCTACACATATGTATACATACTGCATTTGCTAAAAGTTAGTTCACTTAAACGCATAGCACAATTGAATATTTCCACTTACGAATTTTCATCAATAAACGGATGTTGTTGAGAACTTTTGCGCGACCCTGTATATGATCCATAGAATTTATACACACCAAGTAATATTTGAAAAACAGTTAAATTTAAAAATGCATACACCAACTAAAAACGCACTTCTAGCAGTTATTGTTCGTAGGCTTCAATAGTTCAATTATTGTTCATTTTCTTCTATAGCAAAATTCTTTTGTATGTTTCTGTAAATAAACGATAAGTTCTACGCACACCATATTCTATAGTTATAACCTTTTAGAACACCTCAGTGAGGTATATCAATTTCAATAGCTTCAAAATGCTGTAATATTATTAAAATACACGGCGAACGATTTTTCCCCATCGACCGTAAAACATCGGAATTCTTTTGAGTGGTCCTGTAAATGAACCAAAAAAGCTACACAGTTCATTTTCAATACCGAGCATGGGATAGTAAACCCCGATAATATGTATCCATTTCATGGCAATCGGGCTATATTTACGCGAATTAGAGCACAGACAGGTAGACAGACGGACAGACAAACCGAATTCATAAACACTGTTCAACTATGTTGGAAAGTGTTAAAAATAAAAGTTGCAAGAGCTGGTGTTTAGAAAAGCTAATCGGCTTAGCCATATATTTCTCACGTCACAGACACGGGCATTAATCAAAAACTAATAATTCTATTAAGTATCTCCCTAATTTGATACCTTCGTCCATCTCTTTGAAAATATTGCAAGTGCTTATGAAAATATTGGAACACGCGCGAAAATGAAAGATTTCGGTAGCATTTGAGGCTCTGTACTGCCTTCACAACGATGTAATACAGCTAATAAAGTGGTCTCGAGGATTCCCTCGAACTGCAGTGGTGTAATCGTAAAACTACAAGGGGTATACGCTCAAGGCAGAGGGTCTATCCTAGAGAGTATATATTATAGTTTTTTTAGAAACATAGGTTATACAGAATAGGTTCATTAAGAAAATCCAGACGGTATACTCTCCACTACATCCCTGGCTAAGAAAGTATCCTGTATCTCACTCTAAAAATGACGTTTTCAAAACTGAGTAAAAAATACTGTAATCTGAGTATGTCGCACAGTCAAAATGGCTCCGAAACAAAATTACTCAAGTTTGAAACATGTATACACTCATTTCTGAAAACATGGACATACTCAAATATGAGCACATAATGGTTTATTCATGATGATTACTCACTATTATACATGATGCTTGTATTTATATATTGTTGATGGTTGTCAAATCCTATCTGCAAAGTCTTTCCTTTACGAATTCATCCATTCTTCGATTTAAAATATTGAAGAATAAAATTTACGCTTTCGTGATTATATTACGGCGTACACGATAAAAATGTAGCTCGCCACATTTCATGTTATAAATTGTTACTGAAAGGAGCGTTTCGTTCGAAATCATAACAAATGATATAATATGAATAAATCCAACTATCCTGGTAAAATTTACTACGTTTAACGAATGAAAAGTAATTTTGTTTGAAATTGAGTACTTTTGGTGTATCAGGCTTGAAAGCATTGGGTTGACATATTTGAAACAAAAAGTTTCATAACAAAATGAAAACATAGGTTTACTCAGATTTGAAAGTGTCATTTTCCTCAGTGCTCTTAATAAAAAGGTTTGGTCGACATTGTATATATATATATATATGTATATATATATATATATATATATATATATATATATATATATATATATATATATAACTATTAAATAAACATTACCGACCATCATCAAAAGCCGCATTATTGTGAATGAATTGACAATAAAAATGGATGCCACAAACCTATAATATAGAACTGTATGTATAAAATAAAGTACTTTATGCTTAATTACAAGAATTAATAAGGAAGAAAAAAAAAGAAGAATATGGATTCCAAAAAAATTGAAAAACTTATATACTGAATTACGTTTTCAAGAGTACAGAATTCAATGATTATAAGCAAATATATATATATATATATATATATATATATATATATACACAAATACATGTATACATACATTTTACGTTTATTTTATCTGAGCCAACAAAAAAATTTGTGTCTCCAAAATTTTTATCCCATGAGTTATCTTTGATTGCGAAATATAGTCAATAAAATAAAAGTCCAGTATCTCAAAGTTAAGTCACAGATATAATTTACAGTAGCTGCTGTTATCCGTGACGTCCTTACAAAACGTCCTTAAATTTGCAACCAAATACAATCCACTGATTACGACTGCCAAATTAAGTTCCTGCAAAGCTATAGAAAATAATATTATCTTGATAAGGAAAAAAAGTTGCATAATAGTCCTCGTCCACTAGCTTTTACTTTGAAAAAAAAATCTTTAAGCGTTTTTACATAATCACCAGACTACATTATTCGTCTTTTAAGGATTGTAATAAGCTTAGATTAAGGAAATGAGAAATAAACTATCCTTATTTTTCTAAGTCGATGAGCTACGAAAAATTAAAACACGATGTATTAGCTCGTTGGCAATTTATATGAATTTTTCACTATACATTAAGAATTTATTAAGAATTTATTAAGAGGTCTAAGGACTCTTAAAATTGGGAAAAAAAGAAAAAGACAATTTTCTGCATTTAACCCTTTATCTACTGACGGTAATTATAAGTTCCATTCAAATAATTTGTTTTAAAATTCATTTGATACATCGATTAGTTGTAATACAGTTTAGAATGAGTTATGGATGCATCACTTTATCTTGTTCCAAAAGCATTATTGGTTACACAAAACAAAAATATTTTTACAAGAATGATTTATTTTGTCTTTGCATCTTCTCAGATTTTTCAGCGTTGCGGATGGGGGGGGGGGAGTTTTTCAATTCGGAAATATTTCTATATTTCTATTGTAAGAACATTATATTCCTAATTCTACAAAATACTAAGAAAAATATTTAAAATAAAACATTTGAGTGTGATTATAAATATTGCACATTCTCTATAAATTCAAATTTTATTAATCCTTCAAAATCCTTCATTCCTTCTAAACTCTTTCTAAAATGTATTAAATAATTATGCACATCTCCTAATGTACTTTCAAAAATTCACGAAAAATGCTTTAGAAGATAAAATTTTCACGCATCCATAATTCAGTACGTAAAGGGTTAATATCTTAAAATGTATATAATTTTAAAACACAATTTTTATAGGGGTGTAAGATATATAAGTATGTTATTTCATTTCATGTATTTAAAACAAATTACAAGATGCATAATTAATATTTTTAGGGACTGCAAACTGTCAGCCATTTGTCAAAGAGAACGCTGGTATGACAGCTTACGCGCATGATTGCAAAATAAATTTTGCAACTAGAATGACAATTGTTCGTGCCTAATTATACTTCAGATTACAATACTTACACTGAACCTAAAATATATTTGTATTTAAAGCATTTTTATATTTTTAATACAAAGTTGTATTTAGCTAATACAAAATTTTGAAATTTTCAGCAATATAACCACCTAAAAAAAATATTTTTTGAGCAATAAAAAGGAAATTTTAGGTTCAGTTTATACAGATTAACATGAAACATATATTGTAAAAATTTCATGAAAAAATATTGAGAAGTTTTTGAGATAATCTTCATTTTTATTATTACAATTTTTTATTATCTTACATATTTTTTAGCAATAATGCTTACATCAGGATGACGAAATAAAATTTTAACATTTTCCTAAATAAGCGAATTGTTTCGAGTAAAACTACATAAATAAAAATTGACGTATGTTAAACTCACGAAAATAAAAGTACATGTATTTAATTTTTTACAGCGATCATTTTCAATTTAACATTTTTTTTCTTAACTGTGGAAAATACTTTAAAAATTACTTTGAAAACAAGTAAACTTTAAAATTATTACCGCTAGATCATTTTCTTAAATTTCTATACTTTAAGAAAATAACACAATTTAAAAAATAAATTAATATCACTAACTTGAAAAAAAAAAATGCTATCTGTGAACTTTTAACATCAAAAGAATCATGAAATGCACTTTAGATTTAACCTTTTTTTTTTTTTTGCTGAAAAATGCAGCTTTCAGATATTAATTTAGTTTCGTGATGAAATATTAGCATCCGTTTTACAGTATAATACGAGGCATTCGGAAATGAGATTCCGAATAAGTTTTTTAATCAATTTTGTTTAAAAGATAGAGAAAGAATATTATTTTTAAAAAAATGCATTAAATTATTTTTTTGTTACGGTGATGTAAATGTTTTGGAAGTTTATAAACGCACCACGTGGAAAGAAATTTCCACAATAATATATTTCAATTCTTTTTTTTTTTTAAAGATAAAACAATTACACTTATTATAAATAAAAAACAACATTTTAAAGCAACAAAACACTTTATTTCTTCTTGCAAACTACTTTCGGTAGCCATAGCTTACCGTCATCAGTGCAAAATATGATTTCTCAGAAAATAAAATTCCTGAAATATATGTAGGAGAAGCGGATTCAATGATAAAGTGTAATAGCCAATAAAAGTACAGAAAATTTTAGGAAACAGCCAATGTAAGGGAAGTGGATTCAAAGATAAGTTTATTAGCCAAAAGAATTACGATTGGAAATTTTACAAAACGGGCCATGGTTAGCGGATTCAAAGATGAAGTTAATTGGCCAATAGAATTTCGGGAAACTTTACAGAACAGTCAATAAGATATAATAAATGTAATGTTTTTCTAAAATTTCCTATCGTAATTCTATTGGCTAATAAATTTTACCTTTGAATCCACTTTCTTTACATTGGCTGTTTCCTAAAATTTTCTGGAATTTTATTGGCTAATAAATTTTATCATTGTATCCGCTTCTCCTATATATATTTCAGCAATTTTCTTTTCTGAGCAATAATATTTTGCACTGATAACGGCATACTATGGCTACCGAAAGTAGTTTGCTACAAGAAATAAAGTGTTTTGGTGCTTTAAACGTTATTCTCTAGATTTTATCGCTTGGTTCTTTTCGCGCTCATTTGGTCCGAGAATAAAGTTCTACATATAGTGAAATGAGTTTCTCGCGCATTAAGAGAATAGAGCTGCTCGAAACTTATTTTTATTTAAATCAAATGTAATGTAAATTCAGCAGTTTGTTGCATTGTTATAAGTGAATGAACTGAGATACTTGGTTCCAACAAGAAGGTGCAACATGCCATAAAAGTGATGAAACCATGGACATGCTTGAATAATTTTTTGGTGATCAACTCATGTCAAAAAATCTTTGGCCACCTCGATCCTCTGATCTGAGCATCCCGGACACTTTTTTATGTGGGGATATTTAAAGATAAAAGTTTATGCGAATAATCCTCAAACAACAGATGATCAGGACATTTCCATTACTCAAAGGATAAAAGAAGTAACTCCCAGCATGTTAAAAAGCGTTTCTATAAACATGCGCAAACGAGTTCAGCTTTGCCCTCCTAGAAAGTAGTCGACATTTTGAACATTTATTATAAATGTAAGTTCAGTATTTTTTCGTACGTGATGTTAAAAGTGCTTTTTATCATTAGCATAAAAGGTTTTAAGGTTTGATTAAAATTTAAGTTTTAAGGTTTAAGTTTTCAGGCTTGTTGTTTTGTGAATAATAAATACATATGTCGCCAGTACGGGAACTTTATACATTCGGTATATATCACTTTTTTATGGACACAATAACTTTCACAATTCTGCGCAAATCTGTTCCAAACTGAATCATAAAATCAAGGCAAAGAAAATTTCGGTCAGGTTCGTTAATGGGCAAGATCGGGCCAAATGGATGGAAATAGGGAGGGGTTTTGTGAAAACCGAAAAAAGCTCCTTAACTTCTTAATTATAATACGTATCAAATCAGCTTGAAATTATTATTACTTCTAGAGAAAAGGCCAAAATTTTATGTATCACAGATTTTTGATAAAATTTAAAATGAGCTCAAGGGGCGGAAAAAATTGGGTTTTAGGGAGAAAAAAATTTATAAATTCACGAATTCTCAAGCTATGAAATCCAGTTAAAATTATCGTAAATATTCTTAACATTACAACTTTTATATTGACAAGCTTTTGACAGGGCCAACTCTTGGCGCAAAAATAAAATAAAATAAAATAAAATAAAATAAAGGGGGGGGGGGGTTGAAGAAGAAAAAAATTCATAACTTCGTCAATACGTAAGATATCATATACGCTTAATTTTATTACAAATCCTCTTAACATTATCTACAACTTTTATACTGACAAGTTTGTGATCGGACCAAGTCTTACAGAAAAATAAATTAACAAAAATAGGGATTGCGGAAAAAATTATCGTATTAACATGATTGTGATAAAACTAGCTCTTACAGAAAAATTAATTTAAAACTCGTCAAAAACGGGCAGATAAAATTGATAAGGGCAGATAAAATTGATAAACTGGGTTTATCTCTCATCTTGATTTAGTTTTGGTTGGTGAAATTAGTACTGAACTTCGAAATCTACCTCCGCTTGTAGGCCGAGAAAACAGAATTTTTTTGTTTTATATATGTCAAAAATATTGTTCTAACCTCATAAAATATACATACTTTTTTTCAATCATAGAACTTTTTTCTTAAACTAGGAAATGTTTAGATGCTGTTGCTGCAATATTTGAAACTTAATAAAAAATTCTGGAGTCCTTTTCGTAATTTAACTATTATTTTTCTGCGCACTTCGACTTTGGAATTGGATTTTTTTTTCTACAAAATCGACTTTTCAATTTCTTTGTGTTTTGCTTTTAGCAACTGTAAGTCTTTTCTTCATATGTACTTGGCAACGCAGAATATAGATCGCATTTAAATTTTCAATAAAAGAATGTGCATAAGGAAAACAAGATTTTGTCCTTTTTATTCAAAAAATAAATAAATTATTTACACTGAAATTGTTAATTTCATAAAACTTTTCGTATAAAGTAATTTAAATATATTCTAACAACAATTTTAAAAGTTGAATTTTGTTTAATTTTTTTTTCAAAGAAACTTTTATTTACATAGATAAAATTATTAATGTAAATTTAATCTTTAAAACCTATTTTTGTACATTTTACCACTTTTTTTTATATTATTTCTTTTTCAGTCTTATTTTCATAAATAAGCTGTTTAAGTAAAGACACTTTATGAGATGGAGCAATAAAACAAAAAACAGTTTTGTATTGGAAACCACACCCATATTTTAAATTATAGCTTCAAAAGTAAAAAAAAAAAAAAAACAAGTTGGAAATTGCTCGTCAAACGTGGCAAATGAGGTGCGTTCGTACTATAACTAGTTTTATAATTATTTTTTGCACCCCATATTGTACTGAAAGTGTATTTATTTGCAATTCATAAGTGCATAGTCTGTAACATCATTAAAATGCACTTGCAATAATTTTTTCCCATTCCCCTAAATGTAACGGAAAACTTTTGACTGTCCCTGTAATTAAGCTATACATCCGATTTTCAGACGAAATTTTGCAGCAATTATATATTTAAAATTTCAGCCCATTCGGAAAGCTGTAACATTATTAAAATGCACTTGCAATAATTTTTCCCATTGGCTTTAATGTAAAGAAAAACTTTTGACTGTCCCTGTAATTAAACTATACATCCGATTTTCATAAAATTTGAAATTGCTCGACAAAATGTCGCAATAATTATATGTTTAAAATTTGAGACCATTCGGAAAGCTTTAACATCATTAAAATGCACGTGCAATAATTTTTCCCATTGGCCGTAATGTAAAGAAAAACTTTTGACTGTCCCTGTAATTTAACTATACATCCGATTTTCATAAAATTTGAAATGGTTCGACAAAATTTTACAACAATCATATATTTAAAATTTCAGACCATTCGGTTGGGTAGTTTTTGCTCTGTTATATGCGGACGGACGGACAGACGGACAGACAGACGGACTGAACGACGACTATAGGTGCTACGTATTTATATAATTACGAACGCACCTAAAAAGAAATAAATAATAATAATAATAACGAAATTTTAACCTAGGTTAATTTAGGTTTAATGTAGTATGAGACACCTTGTATTATTTTTTTTTTCAGATTAAGGACTGGTGATCTTAGCTTTCTATACAAAAAAACTTGTCCGAGTGTTCCATGCCACATCTTAAAGTTTTCTTTAAAAAAATACACAAAAATAAAAGAATTAAAAAAACACATTATAAAAATTCATTTTCAATATTAAACTAATTTCTGAAAAAACAAAAAAATCCTTGTTCTACAGCAGTGTTTCCCAACCTTTTATTGCCCACGCCCCACCGAAACATCTGAAAAATCACGATGACCCCTCCCCCCCCCCCTCTCCTCACACAAATATTCTCTAATCTCTTATTATTCGAAAATCGAATTGTATTCACCTGAAGGAAGCCAAACAGTGTTTTAACGATAACTATTCATTTCACATTTCTTAACGTATCATAGAGCTGGATTTTCTTCCACAAATGTGTTTTTAGTATAATTTTATAAATGGAATTAAGGCCATAAATCTTCACTTTTATGCCAAAATAGATTTGTTGTGCCTTCCCAACTTACCTGAATGTTTAACAAACGTGTTACATGCCTATATTTTTATTGTCCTAAAATAACAAAAGAGACTCTCATATTTAGTATTAAAATTGAAAACGATGACACATTTTACATTGAATTTTAGTAATTTATTGAAAGTTGTTGGAAAATCTTTGGACACCAAATTTCCTTTCTATGGATAACAAAGTACACAAGAAGCATTTCAAGGTTTTGACCTTTATCAAGTTTAAGTAGACATTATTCCCCAATCAACCTCGTTAATTAACTGCCATGTATTATGACATTTTCAAATTGAAATTGTACATGTTATACATTCATTTACCGTGTAGGAGGTCTGCACTATAGCCATAGTTATTTACAATTTATCCATTTTCTTATTTAATGCTATTAAAAATTTAAAAAAATTATAAAGTTGTTATTACCACATTTAGTTATTTCAAATATTTTTTATGTTAAATATGTTAAAGACAATAAGATTTAAGTATACTCTTAAATAATATCAAGTGTAGAAGTTTCTTTATGTTACATACAGAAGAAAGGATAGATAAAAATAGATGATTCGATAAATAATTTTGAAAATTGTAAATACATTAGTAACCAGAACTATTCTGGTACTGATTCCATTTTAACATTTTGATTTTAAGCTTTTTTAAAGTTCAACAAAAATACCTATTTATTTTTTTATTCTGCATGTTTTACTTTTATTTTTAGTCTAAAACCTAACTTTTCTGAAAAAAAAAAAAAAAAAAAAAGGTGAGCGAAGGCTGAGTTACAAATTTGAAATTGCCCCCCTAAAGAATCAAATGCGCCCCACGTTGGGAATCACAGTTCTAGAGCGTAATACTAATATATATATATATATATATATTCTGATCTTTTGCGAATGCTGGTTTCATTCCCACCTTTAAAACGGAACATCTCACATCCCGCAATGTATTTCTGGTTGGAGTGAATATACCTCATAAGGGATTATCAAATCCAAAGCTGTAGGAAAGATAAGGGATTACTAGCGCGGGCCTTGCTGAACAAGTTTAACGCAGAAAAAGCATTTGTAAGAACTGGAAAGGAAATGGACTACACATAAGTTAAATTGATGGCGAGAAATAGTAATCCTTTTGAAAGAGAGGAAATCGGCACTGAAAAATATATATTAAATTTCTCAAAATGTATGACGGGATTTTCCTTTAATTTGGCCGAAATGAAAGTTTAATACAAGAAGGTTTTTTGAAAAGGAATTCAACATTTTCAATTACTTTTGTGTCATTTTTCTTACAAAAGAATATATATATATATATATATATATATATATATATATATATAGGGGATGAAATATATAGTTTAAACCGGTTATACCAAATCTTATAAATAAACAAACAAACAACAACAACAAAAAAAAAGCAATTTAACAAATTACAACGACCATTTGGAAAATGATTTTTTCAAAGACTAAAATTTAAGACAAAAAAAAAAAAAGCGCACGGAGTTGATCATACATTACGTACGCAATGCATTAAACATTAATAGTGTTATTACGCGTAAAAATTGCAAGATTTCCTGAAACTTACGTATTATCCACCTGAAACTTACGTATTATCCAAGCATTTCATTGGCTGTTCGGGAAAAAGCTTTTCCATCGTCTAAGAAATCTGACGACCAATTTTAAATGAAATTTCATTCTTAAACTTCTAAACATCCCACAATATTACTTTTTACACCGTCCTATAGAGAAAAAATATATACTTTTAAATGTAATTTCTTTGAAAGCTGTATCTCAATTTGTTTTTGTGTTCTTAACTTTTTTTTTCTAGTTTTTATTACTTTTTTGTCATAGTGGCAACAGAAGTATCCATCTCTGTTGAAAGTAAAGGGAAATACAGATTACTGTATAGACCAATCAGAAAACGAATAAAATGCGGATTAAACCAATAAAAAGCTTCAGATATGCTTTTGATTTCCTACCCTGACAGGACAATAACCATTTTTCCAAATGGTTAATAAGTATGTGCAAATAATTTTTTCAAATACTGGGGGAACCAAAAGTTCGTTAAAACTTTAAAAAATCACAAAAAAGGAAAAAATTATGATAAAGGAGTGCGGTTTGTAAGAAAGGGCTCACAAGGTAGTCGGACTTTTTTTAGCCGCAAAGAAAATAAATAGTTGAAAAATAACATGTACAGGGCGCTGACGACCCGAAACACAATAAGCAGGACATTAATATGCTTCATTCATTTGTTCTTCCAATAACAAATGTTCAACATGACCCCCAGAACATTCTATGACACAACCAGGTTTACCATAGTATCTGTTCATTGTGTTTCGGGTAGTCAGCGTGATGTGATTTTTTAACCTTTTTTATTATCTATTTTATGTTATTTTATTTATTTATTTACTTATTTTTGCTGCTAAAAAAAAAAAAATCCTAGTAGGAAATCAAAAGCATATCTGAAGCTTTTTATTGGTTTAATCCGCATTTTATTCGTTTTCTGATTGGTCTATACAGTAATCTGTATTTCCCTTTACTTTCAACAGAGATGGATACTTCTGTTGCCACTATGACAAAAAAGTAATAAAAACTACAAAAAAATATTAATAACTCAGAAACAAATTGAGATACAGCTTTCAAAGAAATTGCATTTAAAAGTGTATTTTTTCTCTATAGGACGGTGTAAAAAGTAATATTGTGGGATGTTTAGAAGTTTAAGAATGAAATTTCATTTAAAATTGGTCGTCAGATTTCTTAGACGATGGAAAAGCTTTTTCCCGAATAGCCAATGAAATGCTTGGATAATAGGTAAGTTTCTGGTGGATACGTAAGTTTCAGGAAATCTTGCAATTTTTACGTGTAATAACACTATTTATGTTTAATTCATGGCGTACGTAATGTATGATCAACTCCGTGCGATTTTTTATGTCTTAAATTTTAGTGTTTGAAAAAATCATTTTTCAAATAGTCGTTGTAATTTGTTTCTTTTTTATGATTTGTTGTACTTTTGGCTCACCCGGTACTTTTACTGTAAAATATTTTAATATTTTACAGTTTTTTTTTTTTTTTTTTTTTTTTTTTTTTTTTTTTTTTTAATGACAATTCATCGTTATTCATCAGGAAGGCAATACTTTTTTTTTTCCCCCCATGGTGAGAGGCTTAAATATTGAGCTTACATATACAGTAAAATCTCTGAATAGCTGAAACCTCCAGACCACGAAAATTGTCTGCCATACGGTGATTTCCGCTATTCCGTGGTAAAAGCATGCAAATGAATATTGGTGTCAAGGATTGAACAGTGTCCATTAAATAGAAGCGATCGGAATTCGGAGGTGTCCTTCACGGTGTTTTCACTGTATTTTAAACTTTAATGCATTAAATGTGTTAATATTAATATCATATATACTGAACAAAATCAAAAGAGTAGGCAAGTGCTTTCTCTATAACTATACTGACTAGAATGTGATCCTAAATTATTACGAGTTTCTTATTAAACTGCATTTAGAAATCTTAATATTAAAATGTACCACAAAGTACATCACAATAAACACCGATTGTAACCCGCGACGTCTATAAGACGAACATCAAATGTTATTTTCTTTTGGGGGCAATCAGTTTCCACTATAAGCGTTAGACACGAACCCACGCACATTTTAATAAGAAATAGAGTTGCTGTAATTCATTAAACGTTCATTTTCTGAATTAGGAAAATGTATTACATAAATAATCAGAAATCAGAAAATCATATAGCAAAAATTCTCTGCATATTAAAAATTGATGTAGTGATGTCTTTAGGAGTCTTTTTATTGCATCGAGCACTGTAGGAATATATATATATTTTTTTTATTTAAGTTCAAGTTGTGCAATTTTATGAACTTGTGCGTGATAAGAAAACATGTTTTAAAACATTGCAAAAAACATGGATCCATCTTCCTGATAAACTTTAAATAGAAAGTATATATGACATACTTTCCAAGCTTTCGGTATTTTTAAGTAAAACAAACGTAGTTTGAACCAGATATTTTAATTTGTTAATAAAATCAAATAAGTACCATCTCCACACAAGACATTTTAATTTTTTAAATTCTGGTTCCAAGTAAGATTTTTGACTTGCAATAAACGGAAGTTTGGTTATGATATAAGTTAATACTAGTCATGCAGTAATGTATAACATCTTATACAGGGTGATTCATAAATATCGAAACAATAGGCTATTTTCTTAAATATTGCCCCTAGACTCATACTTCCAATTGCAAAGTTTCATAAAAAAGGTGCAAAATTTAATGACATAAGTTGCAACTCCATGGGTGGTCTATTTGAAAAAATACGAAAATTAAATTTTTACATTGCCCCCCGTAGTGTAAAAATTCCAATCAGGAAAACTTTCCTTATCCATTCCTGAATTAAACACAAAAAATTGCATCTTCATATCTGAAAAACTCGCAGAGTTATGGCCGTTTAAATAATTCATCAGGTTTTAAGGGATTAGACACAAATTGAAATGCGTACAATCCAAGAAACAATGTTACTTTAAGAGTTCTAGGAAACATGTAAAAAATATATTTGTTGAGTTAGAATTTTGATTTTTTTTTCTTTTTTTTTGTGATGGTTAACCATATAATTTGCAAAGAAAATCACATCCTAATATTTCTAATGAAATTTTAAAAAATTTAACTGATTAGTATTTTTTAAGCGGATTTAATTTAGAATCTTTATAACTCGAAACATTATTCATCGGATTTCAAATTTTTTTCATTTAATTAAGGAGGAAAGTATAATTTTAGTTTTGTTTCAGAATTTTTTTAAATATTAATTTTAAAAATATTAAAAATATTTATTTAAAAAATTATGTAACTTCTTTTTAAAAAAATCATATTTTCAAAAGTTTTTTTTTCAAATTTGCCGAAACAAAATAAACGTAAAATGATCAAAAAAGATATGTTCCAAGTTTGCAACTTTTTTATTTACAATTCTTGACTTATAATAATTTAAGGACAAAAAATGGTTAAAAAAAAAAAAAAAAAAAAAAAAAAAAAAAACAATAAAAAAAACATTATGCAGAAAACAGCATTTAAAGTTTTAAACATTGATTGGTTCCTAATAAAATGTTTAAATGCATTTTTAAAAAATGCACGTGAAAAAGTAACTTTTTTCTGTAGCTTCAACTTCCTATTCAGTTTAACTTTTTCCGTTTTTCAGTTTAACGTTCCGTTTCCACCTCATTTTTGTACTATTTAAATGTCCATAAATAAATATTAAATGTGTAATTTGAAACAATGCTTTTTCTAACATGCTCATTAAGAGTTTTTCATAACTTTAGCCCTCACTAATTCATGTTTTTTATCGTCCCGGCGAGGCCGTTAAAAAAATCTGTATTCTGGACCCGGGCCAGACCCGGGATTGGCGACTTTTTTCTGAAGACTCGGCCAGGCCGGGCCTAACGTATTTTTTCATACCGAACCGGGTGTTGGTGTGCGATTTATGACGGCCAATTATCTACACGAGGGATATAGGCCCGAAGAGGGGGAATGCCTTCATTGGAGGTCTTTCTAAGGGAACCTAATTCGTATTTACGCAAGGATATCCAAGTTTCGCAGAAAACCACTGAAAACTCCGAAAGATTGGGCCGAAGGGTACGATTGGGTTCGAACCCAGCACCTCCGATCTACCAGCTTTGAAAGCAAAACCTCTCGGCCACTGATTATACCGAACTGGGACTGGCTTCCTTATTCCTAGGTCTCCCTTGGGCGAAATTTACAGTCCCGGTCTCGAGACAACCCGTATTAAAATCATTACCTATGACTGACCTAATCCGTGCACAAAATCACTAAAATTTGGCTCCTGCCCAAAAACTTTTACAACAAATGATATATTTTTAAATGGCCATGATTTTACAATAAAACTTTAAAATTCATATTTTGAAAGGATAGTATATTTTAAGGCAAAAAAATTAAAATACAGTAAAACTAGTAAAAAAAATCTGCCTATCACGGAATCCTTCCTTAAACGGAAAAATCTGTTGATCCATGGAAAATGAATATAATAATAACTGTGAAAAATAGACTACATTTACAACTCCTAAGAAGGGAACTTGTCTATAACGCTTTTATTTTTCTTTACCATGTGATTCCATATTAAAAGATTTTACTTCATAACATTTTTCATTGTCTCCAACACATGGAATATGGATTAACGATATTAAAGAGAAGTGAATCATTTACATATAAATAGAGATTCATTAATAAAACAAATAATCACAGCTTTTGGCGCTTCTTTAAAAATAATAATTATAAACATGAAAAAAGAAATTTTCAGTCCCGGTCTCGAGACAACCCATATTAAAATCATTATCTCTGACTGACCTAACCCGTGCAAAAATAACTAAAATTTGGCTCAGCCAAAAACCTTTACAACAAATGAAAAAAGAAAAGATATAATAAGTATTTTTGGTCAGAACTTCTCCATACGAAACAACTTTTAACCATATCGATGTAAAAAACTATGTAGAAATTGAGTCAGGCCGGGCTAGGCTGCGATTCGAACTTTTCTCCAGGCAGGGCCGAACTTTTTGTCCTATGGGACGGTTCGGGACCGGACGTAGATATTTTGACCCGTGCAGACGTCTAGTGCAGACCACCAGCATACTTTGAAAACAGGTTTAACGTAAAATCTATACGCTGCCTATTTCATGTCCAAAGGAGAGGCACTGTCTTATATCGACTTTTAATAATATACAATTTGTGGATGATCCCTATCTTGCATTCAAAATGAGTCAAAAACTCGTCACTCAGAGACATGGATAAATGGTGTAAATCACGAATTATGGATTTTGATATCTCTGTAAATTTTGAAGGTGTCGAGATGAATTTTTCTGTGTTTAATTCAGGAATGGATAAGGAAAAATTTCCTAATTGGGAATTTTACTCTACGGGGGCCGTATAAAAATTTAATTTTTGTATTTTCTCATATAGACCCCCGATGGAGTTGAAACTTATCTCATCAAAATTTGCACCCTTTTTTATGAAACTTAGCAATTGGAAGTATGTGCCTAGGGGCAATATTTAAGCTTCGATCTGTTCAGATATGTTCCTATTGCTTCGATATTTATGAATCACCCTGTATATATGGATATAATCGCTGGGTGAAAGGAAAATAAAAGTATATAAAAATATATAAGGGTGTACTACTGAAAATTTAAACAAAAAGCAAATTTGGGGGAAATTAATTTAAGATATCTCTGGAACTTAATTGGACTTATAACAGATTCATTAAAAGAAAGTCTTAAATGGAAAAACTAATTGAATAACAACTATCAAATCCTTTCACAAATAATGAATGTATGTTTTATGTTCTTACAAAGTAAGAAAGTAACAAATAATTTCTTTTCTAGCATACTTTTTATCGATCGATAAAACAAAAATTAAATATCTTAAAATATTTTGTTTACTTTTATAATTTAACTCATTTTCTTAGATTTCAGTTTTATTTTGTTCACGCATTTTTCTATTTTTCGCATCTAGCGAGAATTAAATCCTATCATACATAATTAATTCAATGACATCCCATAACAGGTAACTATTCTCGGTTGACATGGTGATTATAGGCTTTTTGTTGCATCAAGTACATTGGGAATCAAGTTATGCAACACACTGCGGTTTTGTGAGTTGGAGTACCACTACATCCTAAGAAAATTGAAAACATGTTTTAAAACATTGCAAACACATGGTTCCATTTTCCTCAAAGACTTTAAATAGAAAGTACGTGTACATAATATACCTTCCAAGCTTCCAGTATTTTTAAGCAAACAAATGTAGTTTGAACCAGAAATTTTAATTTGCAAATAAAATCAAATAAGTACCATATACACACACAAGACATTTTATTAAATAATTTTAATGTTTTTAATTTCTTGTTTCTGATAAGATTTTTGATTAAAAAAAAAAAAGATAATTTCGTTACATGTAAGTTAATACTAATGCTGTAAAGTATGAAATCCTATGTATACGTGTATGTATTCTGGGTTACAGGAAAAAAAGGTTATAGATAAAGGTGTACTACTGAAAAATTAAACGAAGGCGAATTATAGGGAAAATCTATAAAGAAAGATTTATCTTGATCTTAATAAGACTTATAAAAGATTCATTAAAAACAAGTCTTAATTGAAAAACTAACTGAATAATAATTATTAAAACCTTCCAACAAATTATGAATATACGTTCTTACAAAGTCTGAAAGTAACAAATTATTTCTTTTCTAACATACTTTTTAACGATCGATAAAACAAAAAGTAAATACCTTAAAATATTTTGTTTAGCTTTATAATTTAACTCATTTTCTTAGCTTTCAGTTCTATTTTCTTCACGTATTTTTCTATTTTTCGCATCTAGAAAGAATGTAGAGAAGAGGATTAGAGAAAGCAGAGTTGCTGAAAAGACAGGGGATTATAACTTCAGGTTTTAGTCCGCTGTAACTAATATAAAAATTCCTCAGGCGTTTAAAAATAAATCTTAATCAAAAACCGTGAAAAAGATTTTTTTTAATAAAAGAGAAATGTGTCTTATCTTAAATGTACACGTGAAAACTTGTTCTTATCATTCTTTTTTTTTTCTCTTTCGTTTACATTAGGATATGTCATCTCAAATGCTATTAATTCCTAAATATTGATGGTGCTAAATACATATTTCAGACGTATGCTTAGCATATTTGAGAAGAAAAATTTGTAAGTACTTAAAAGAAAAAAAGATTAAAGAAAAACTTAGCAATACTTCAGATTTCATTTTTGTCAACATCAAATAAATTGTATAAAAAATGATGTTTAATTTTTTATAAATAACAAACAAGTATATAAGCAATCTCAAACTCATGTACCGAAATTTATAATAATTTTTTTAAACAAAATATTTACTATGCATATATTTTTTAATTCACTGCCATAAAAACTCGGGTAGAAGACATATTTTAGAGATAAATTCAAAATAATGCATTTCATGCTGAATGTTTTATCAGAAAAGTATTTTTTTTTTAATCTGTGGTAATTTCCTAACATTGACTTGGCTTGTTTAAGATTTTTGCTTACTTAACTTGCATTAAAAAAATCGTTAAATAGTAAACATTTTTAAAAGTTTGTTTTCGTTACCATTCTTTCCATGCGAACAAATTAATGCAGTAAGACTTCTGCATATCGTATACATCAGAGACTCGTAAATTGTCCGTTATATGTACACTCCTTAATTGTCCGGCGTTCGCTATTCAGAGGTAAAAGAATACAGACGAATATAGATGTTTAGAATTGAAAAATGTCCGTTAAACAGAGGTGTCCGGTATTCGGCAGTGCTCATTATGGGGATTTTACTGTGTATATATAGGACGAAACCCGCGGTAGCTGACACACTAAGGATTTAAATATGATAAAAAAAAAAATCCAGTAACTGACACAAACCCCATTAGAAAAAAAAATAACTGGCATAAAGTCAGTCAGTGTCTGACACGTTACTTGCAGAGAAAAAAATATATATTTCAAGGAATTTATGCTTTAAAAATACTTTAATATTTATTATAAAAACAAAATACCTAAAACTTAATTATACATGATATCAAACTACAAATTCATGTTCCATTTTTCCATGTCTTAAAGTATTAATAATGCAGGTATCCAACAGCTGACGTTTATGAACCAGTAACTGACAGAGGGTATCAGGCCATACTAGAACAACTTAAATTTTAATGATGTACACTACAAGATAAATTTCATTTAATACTATATGTTTTTTTAAACAGTTCAAATAATAGATATAAAATAGATTAAATATCATCATACATATTATTTCTGATATCAACATCCCCTTTGCTACACAATTTTGAATAGAGTACTGTTATAGGAATGGATTTTGAACAGTCTTTTCACATAGATGACTTTTTGACACTCATATTTCACTAAAACAAGTTGTTTGATTAAAAAAAAAATTGCAGTTAATTATAAATTAATAAAAAATATCTCAGAAAATAAACACAAAAATTGCAGTGCGACAGACTCGCACGGGTCTGATGGTAAATATATTCTCCTGAATTCCTGTCATAATTTTGATTACATGTTACTTTGATATGAATATTGTACTGAAGATTTTGTTTTTATATTTGCATTTTTCAATATATCCTGTGTGCTCCCACAAAAGAAACTCTATATTCGGTTGAATTTATTTCAGCCCAAAAATAAATATATTTATCAATGTGAGAAATTAAACAGATTTGATTTTGAATGCAAATATTTCTTATTCAGTTTTTTAAATCTGAATCTTAAAATTCTGTCAAAAAATTAGCATAACTTCATAAAATTATATATATATATATATATATATATATATATATATATATATATATATATATATATATATATATATATATATATATATATAACATTTTAGTGCTTTTTTCAACTGAAAATATCTACCACTTACCTATATAGTTATCTTAGATTCGTTTAATTTCAACTATTTCGTGATTAAATAAAGATAATATAACTATTCGAAAATAGTGGCAGATATTTTGAATAAAAAACCGCTATAAAGTTTTAATACTCAAAAGAAATGTGTATTTGACTACAATTACTTTCAGTAAGCTAACATTGTTGCACATTTTGAATCATATGAATAATGGCGTCCCTCATTGTTCGGCTTCAGATGAGTTGTGCTTATGAATACTGAAAAGTTGTACAGGTCTGATATAGGTCAACCTTTATATTATTTCTTTTGTAAATATCCCTTTTTTCTGAACTAATATGCAGCGTACAACGATGAATCAAGTATCATTGGATTATGATTCTTTACTACATCTGACACCGCATACAGAATTTAGCTAATATGTAGCGTACAATGATGAATGATGTATCGTTGGATATTTTTTTCGCCCACAGCTGATATTGCATACTGATTTTCGTTATACTTTTAAGTATCATCACATACATTATTATTTCTGATATCAACATTCCCTTTGCTATTCACATTCAAAATGCACAATTAATTTAGGGTAATTAAAAACTCTTATGATACTCATCAGCATACATATAAATATTTTTTTTTATATGTACGCTGATGAGTATCATAAGAGTTTTTAATTATTAAATTTTGACAGCGTAAGTCCAAGTTTTTCTTATATTTATAGGGTATTATAGGTACGGATTTTCAACTGTCTTTTGACATAGTACACTCATATATAGTTAAAATAAGTTGCTTGAATCCTCTATGTACTGAATTATTAACTCATGAAAATTTTATCTTCTAAAGCATTTTTCGTGAATTTTTTAACCACATTAGAAGCTTTAATCATTTAATAAATTTTAGAAGGATTAATTAAATTTGAATTTATAGGGATTTTGTGCACTACTATTTATAACCCCACTCAAATCTTTATATTAAATATTTTTCTTAGTAATTTATAGAGGAACTGTACAAATATAATGTTCTTACAGTAGATTACAGAATATAGGTGAAAACCAATTTTTTAATTGAAAATATATATTTTTTTTGCGTGCAATATATTTTTTAGATTGCTCACTAAAAACAAAAAAGCATTTTTCATATGAAAAAAAAAAAGAATTATACAATTAAATAACCTTTTGAAATTTACCAAAAACGATTTTTTCACATTAACCGCATTCTAAGAGTTATTACCCAAAGATTTTGCTGCTTACGGCATCCTTTTATTTTCTGATAATTTCAGAGCTTTAAGCGCGTATTACATATTTGTAGCGCAATTACATATCTGTTAAATTTGTGTTTCATTTATATTATTTTATTTATTTAACCATAGAGGAAGTTTTATTTTTGTTTATGGAATATTTGTCGTAAGAAAATCATGAACACTTTATACTTTTTAAGGGCAAAAGCATTAATCTTTCTTAATCGAGCTCCACGCGATAGAGATACATTTAAAAATTAACCTCTTATACCCGCAATCACCCTTTAAAAAAATGAATTTAATTTGATCATTTTAAAATCATTTTAACTCAAAACGTGAAGTCACGACTGTCAGCAAAATCTTTGCAAGTGAACAGTCGCACTCTTAACTCGAGATTCTAATCTCAGTATTGGAGAGTAAACATTGCCGTAATTTATGTTTTTTGACACATTTGTGTTAAAAAGTTTAGTTTTATCTAAAATCATCGTTTCTTTTAAATATGACGTCATTTTCACATACTAAGCATTCACCTAGTGTATGAAACTTAGTACACATACTGAAGGGAAAATAATATGGAAACTTTATGAGATAAATGTGTGTTTTCAAAAGCAGTACGTAATTTTTGGTTCGAAATATTATGTCCCTAATGGGATTTTGCGCATTAAACCCTATACAACAATTTTGAATTTTTACCAGATGATTACATGAATAAAGATAAATAAACCTCATTATTTCTTTCTTCTCTGTAACAATAAAAACTATCTCATTACTAAAAAGCAGAAAAACCAACGTTTAAAATGCACAAATAATAAATGAAATATAATAATTTCATTTATTATTTGTGCATTTTAAACGTTGGCTTTTCTGCTTTTTAATAATGTTGCACAAAGGCTTTATTTGCCACTTTTATGTCTCATTACTCTCATTTTGAAAAGGTTTCAAAGAATACTTTTAAAATTAAAATATAATAATGGAATATTTTTAAAAAAATCAGCTAATGCGGGCACATATACAAATGAAAAGCTTTCAGTTAAAAAATTTATTAGTATATTCGGTTCAGCAAAAAGCTCAGGGCAGATGGCTAAAAAACTTTCTTGTGTTCTAAATATATAGATTATATAAAATTATGAAAAATTAAATTTAGCAAATTATATTATTTTGATCCAATTACCGTAACATGTCTTAAAGAATGGCAATAAAATTTTATTAGTAGAGAGATTTTTGGACTTGGGAAACCTGATATTATTTAAACCTCGAATTATTTCCAAGATCTTCTTCGATTGCTTGTCTAACTGGGCGAACCGACTTCATCCAATAGAGAATCGCGAAGTTCTGTAATATAAATCGCTGTTTTTCAGACAAAGAGCATGCACACTGTATGATACTGCTCTTCCATAAGATCACACTAAATGTTTGTATTGCGTCTTATCAGAGTGTGATTTCGATTACATTATTTTCAAAGATAAAGCATTTTCATCTCTGAAGAATTTCAAAGCAGCTGGGGTGAAAATGACGCAATTCTAATTCTACAAAGCATATTTCAGTTTTAAGAACTAAAATACACGCTTTTTTAAATAAAATGACGTCAATGGCATCCGCTAAAGTATCCCACTTTTACGATTCCGTCTTAAACAACATCTATAGAACGGTATGCAAATGACATCATTATCGCGGAATAATGCACAAACCTAGCAGAAAGCAATGACGTCATTTAAGAAACTCGGCAAAACAATCTCGGTTATCTAATGGATTATATGTCATTTTTTTTTTTGTGTTTGTTTATAATAGCTCCGTGTTTTATCAGAAGTCAATCATTTATATTTTTTGAAAATTCGGAAAATGTAATTACACACGGATTAATGAAATTAAATTCTTTCAGATTTTTTATACGAATTAAGTAAATGCGGGAAAAATAAGTCATACAAATATTCTTTAAAATACATTTTTGTAAAGAGAAAGTGTTGTGTTGTTTGTGAAGTTAAATTGCAATAAACTTAAAATCATTTAATTGATAAATAAAAACTAAATAAATGCAAAACTCACCGGGTTTTATAACAGACGATATTGTTGACATAGCACGTATTTTAATTTCAACTTATTTTTCAGTATTTATGTGAAAATGGTAACAAAAAGATACAGAAATCTACTATATTCACTTTTTCCCATTTACCTTCAACAGAAATGGAGTACTTCAGTTGCCACGATTACAAAAAAAGTAATAAAACTACAATATATATATATATATATATATATATATATATCTTAAAATTAAATTGAGATACAGTTTTCAAACAAATTGCAATTAAAAGAGCATTTTTTTCCTTATACGACGGTGTAAAAATTTAAAACGTGCGATGTTTCGAAGTTTAAAAATTTGTAGTAGAGAATATTGGAAAGCCAAAATTTTATTACAAATTTCAAAGTGTTGCCATTTGCAAAATGACGTATGAATTACGCACAAACATGTTTGTCCCTTATAATTTAGACAGAAGTATTTCCGGATTGACCCCCCCCTCGCCCCCCCCTCCCCCTACCTCCACAACGGCAAGAAAGCTGAAAAGATGCAAAGGCAAAAATCATCCTTTTAAAAATATTTTTGTTTTGTGTAACCAATAATGCTTTTGGAACATGAAACAAGATAAAGTAATATATTTACAACTCATTCTAAACTGTGTTACAACTAATGGATATATTAATTGAATTTTATAACAAGTTATTTTAATGGTACTTATAAATACCGTCAGTACATACAGGGTTAAAAAATTACAGTTAATTATAAATTAATGAAAAATGTATCAAAAAATAAACTCAAAGATAGCAGTGCGAAAGACTAGCACGGGTTCGATGATAAATATATGCTTCTGAATTCCTGTCATTATTTTGATTACATGTTTTTTTTATGTGAATATTGTACTGAAGATTTTCTTTTTGCATTTACTTTGTCCAACATTTCATCTATGTTGCTACAAAATCATCTCCATATATGATTGAATGTATCTCAGATCAAAAATTAATATATATTTTATGATCTGAGCAATTAAACGGATATCATTTGGACTGCCAACATTTCATACTCATTTTTAAAAATCTGAATCTTAAAATTATGTCAAAAAATTAGCATAACTGAAATACTTCACTAAATTTTATTAAAAATGAATACCTTTTTTTTTTTCAATCTAAAAGAATTTTAATTTAAAAACTAATTTTCGATTTAAGCTGCTTTCAAAATTATTTTCACTTCTACAATTTTTTTCACCTTTATTCGTCATTTTTGTCTTTCAGTTATAGCAAAATCCATTTCTGAAACGTTAGCCAGAAGTCGTTATTTGAAGTCAAATCTGCTGGTAAATCTATATTTCTGAATTCCTGTCATAATTTTGATTACCTGTTTCTTTAATATGAATATTGTACCGGAGATTTTTGTTTTTATATTTTCATTTTTCAATATCTTCTGTATGTTGTCACAAAATCATCTGCTTGTATGACTGAATTTAGTTCAGACAAAAAATTAATGTATTTAACGATGTCCGAAATTAAACGGATTTCATTTTGACTGCCAACACATTTCATAATCTGTTTTAAAAATTTGAATCTTAAAATCCTGTCAAAAAATTAGCATAACCGAAATACTTCATTAAATTTTATTAAAAATGAATACTTTTTTTTTTTATCTAAGAGAATTTGTTAACTTATCTACTAATTTTGTATTTAAGCCGCTTTCAAAATTAATCTTCACTTCTACATTTTTTCACCTTTATTCTTCCTTTTAGTCTTTCAATTATCGCAAAATACATTTTTTAAAACATTAATCAGAAATCATTTGATGAAGTCAAATCTTCTAGTAAATATATGGGGCATTCTCACAATCTTTTGACTTTTATGTCCCCGAATAATAATTTTTATTTTAGTATATTTTCTTGAATTTCTTTTATTTCATATACTTGGGAACATCCCATTGCATGATTGTATAACCATATTAACGAGATAAATAAGTTTTGGACGATGTTGGAGGTCCAAACGCCAGGAAAACTCCTATACCGTCCCGTGTCCCTGATGCTGAATTTAAGTTTGGAGCTGTCTGTATAAAATTGTTTCATTAATAGTAATTCGATGTAATTTTTTCCGAAACTGGGACAATTGTTTTACATAATATGTAGCAAAAATTAATCTGCACACATTTTTACGGTTGATATTATTTTTTGAACTCTGTCCCTGTGTTTTTTATCCTTACCGTCCCTCTCGCTAAACTTACACAGAAAATCACTTCAGATGCAGCCACAGAATTTTCTCCAGGTTTTTTCTCATGCAGAAGTAAGCTAGAGAAAGAATGTCTAAAATTCTTTGACAGGAAATTTACTGCAGAATTTAAATCAGCAATTAAATATCAATATCAAGATCGCGGCTTTGTTGGTAGTCTTACCTTCCCCACGGTTTATTTCGACTTTTTTCGAGGTAAATTAATTTTTTTTTAAATTTAATCCAATGTAAATAAGTGTTTCTAAAAATCAATGAACATTGTGGCTACCACTTAGTCTTAACATGATTTGCCTAAAATACGTGGTAATTTTCCTTACCGTTCCATGCTTACCGTCTCTTTTTTTTTCAATTTCGTCCCTTTTTTCCTATACCGTCCCCTTTTTTTACCTTACCGTCCCTTCTTTAACACCCCTTTAAGACAATGTTACACCAAAAGTTTGTACTAAAAATACTACATTGTTATTATTTCTTATTTGAATGCTCTGTGGGCACTATACAAATTCATTATAAGTAATAATTTAGAAGGAAATAAAAAGTTTTAGTGGTAAAATTGTAAGGAAGATTAAACTCGTAAGTTTAACATAAACCTCAGTTAAATAAAATTTTTTCCCTGCTGACCACTTTTTCTTTATTTTTAAACATTAAGGCATTCGTTTATCAGATTAAAATGTTATTTTATTAAGTTTAATTTCACCAGATTTTTATTCCCGAAAGTCAAAAGTTTGTGAGAATGCCCCATATACTCTTGAATTCCTGTCATAATTTTTATCACCTGTTTCTTTGATATGAATATTGTACTGGAGATTTTGCTTTTACATTTGCATTTTTAAATATTTCCTGTATGTTGTCACAAAATCATCTGCATGTACGACTGAATTTATTTCAGACCAAAAATAAATATATTTAACGATGTCAGAAATTAAACTGATTTCAGTTTGACTGTCAACATTTCATAGTCAGTTTTAAAAATATCAGTCTTAAAATTCTATCAAAAAAATTGCATAACTTCTTTAAATTTTATTAAAAAGCTATTTTAGTGCTTTTTTTAACTGAAAATATTTGCCACTAGTTTTATAGTTATCTCGGATTGGTTTATTTTCAGACATTACGTGATTAAATAAAGGTAATGTTACTATTCGAAAATAGTGGCAGATATTTTGAATAACAACCACTATAAATTCTTAAAACTGATAAGAATGACGTTTATGGCTACCATTACCTACAGTGAGATAATATCTTTGCATGTTTTGTGTCATGTGAATAATGGCGCCCTCATTCTTTGGCGCCATTTGAGGTGAGACTCTGATTGATGAAAAGTTGGACAGGCCTCATATTGATAATAAATATATACCCATAACATTCCGGTCAAAATTTTGATTACTTTTTTTTTTCTTTTTTTTATCTTTTTTGCATGAAAAATTTACAGGAGATTTTGTTTTTACATTTTAACTTTTCACTATTTCCTGTATGTTGCCACAAAAGCATCTATCTATATATATATATATATACGAATGAATTTGTCTCAGATGAAAAATTAATATACAGGGGTTGGACAAAATAATAATAACCCTTGTGAAAAAAATAGCACTCGAAAGAAACCTCTCGTATATTGCTGCCCTCTAGCAGTGAAGGGTGCCACCTAGCAGATGAGAAAGTACACACATCAGTCTGCTACTAGCAGTGATATAAGTCGGATGCGAAATATATTTCTATGTTAAAATTGCGTTACGGCTGACCTCTCTTATTTCGAAATAGGCATGATTGTTGGGGCACGTCTTGCTGGAGCATCAGTAACGATAACGGCAACACTTCTAGATGTTGGGAAAGTACAGTGTCGACTGTAATGTCAGCATATTTGAAACATGGAAAAATATCATCAGAAAATCACGACAGTGGTCGAAAGCCGAAGCTGAATGACAGGAGACAGAAGGGTTTTGAAGCGGATGGTGGAAAAAAAAAAAAAAAAAAAAACACAAGACAACAGCATCCCAGATAAGGGCAATTCCACAGAAAATTATCATTTTTGGGAGTGGAATAAAATTTATAATGTGTTTAATTTAAGGGTATGATTGAAAAATTTGATACTTTTACAATCTATAATAAAATCCTAATAAAACTGCATTGTAAATTACTGTTTACAAACTAAGTTAAGTACCATTATTGTCTTTTTAAAATCACAATGTTACGTCAGTTACACAATAAAAGTTACGTCAGTTACATGTGTAAATGCCATTTTTTTCTTTTTTATTATTCAGAAATTAATTAAACAAGTTACTGTTATAATTTGGCATGACTTAGTGTGGTTGAGAACATTAAATCACTTTTTTTAACGGGATAATTTTGATAATTTTTGCACTTCAATGAAGGCAGAAAAAATGTTTGTATATTTTATGTTACGTCAATTACAGAATTTTTAATTAAAATTTTTCGGACTAAAAGGGAGATTGAAATAATCTGCAGGTATTTGGGTATTAAGTCCTTTGTAAGAAATATTTTAAATTGTAAAAATTTGTTCTACCTTTATTCGTAAATTTTCTACATGTTTTTGAAAACAAAATTCGATGATCAAATGTTACGTAACTTACGATGGAATTGCCCATAACATATGAGATAAACACACATCTACAGGAAGCAGTTTCATCAAAAACTATCCGGCGTAAACTGCAAATGGCAAATATTGTAACGGCCTATTGAAAAAAAAAAATATCTTTTCACAGGTGCTCACATTATTTTGTCCAACCCCTGTATTTAATGATGTGAGAAATTAAACGGATTTCATTTTGACTGTCAATATTTCATAGATTTAAAAATCTTAATCTTAAAATCCTGTCAAAAAATAAACATAACTTCATTAAATTTTATTAAAAATGAATACCTTTTTTTTTCAATCTACAGAAATTTGTTAATTTAAAAACTAATTTTGAATTTAAGGCGATTTCAAAATTATTTTTCACTTCTACAATTTTTCACCTTTATTCGTCATTTTTGTCTTTCAATTATCGTAAAATCCATTTTCTGAAACATTAATCAGAAGTCATTTGATGCTGTCAAATCCCATGTAAATGAAATCGAAAAGAATATAAATTTATTAGAAGACAGAACAAGTTCTTTAAAGCGTCTACTCTTTTTTCCTCTTGACTTGCTTTCAGGCTTTCAAAACTTTCGGGAATAGTTAAAAGAGAATAGCTTTTGAAATTGAAATCCTCATACATTTTTTTCCCTTTTATAAGTTTTCGTTAACTAATTCGTTTTGGGGCAGAATTTTTGAAGTAGATGGAAGAAAAATGCTAAAAAATGTCAGAATAAAATAGTAGGCTGTTTTGAAATGTAATATGATATTTTTGAAAGTTGCGGTTTTATATCGGAACAAAATTTAATTGAATTTATTTTATGTTTAAAAAAATTTCACAAATTTGGACATTTTTCATGACAATAGACCAAATTAAATAAACTTATTTGAGTTAAGGAATCTTTGTTAAGTTTAAATGTCAATATATTGTTGTTAATAATTTTAAATAACCTGTCAAGAGCGAGTATTATTTGCTTACAGAGCGTTCCGTACAATAAATATGTCCGTGCGCGTATCTTTGCAACCTCAAAAACTCGGAAACCACAGGGCACAGGGCTACGAAATTTTTTGGCACAAGGGTTACTGGTAGAGGACCCATGAACGATTGGGGCAAAAAATTCGAAAATGTTATGTTTTTGACGATTTTTTTGTCTTTTTTTATGTTCCACCCGTAATCACGCGAGTTCTAACCAGTTCTAAAAGTTTACTGCAATGTCATATATATATATATATATTACGTACGCCACGCTGAAATACTAAGAAGCTATAGCAGATATTACGATAATTCTTTTACCTCAGATGCAAATAATTGGATATATATATTACGTACACCACGCTGCAATACTAAGAACATCCCAGCAAAGAGGAAATTGCTGGCCAGCAGCAAGATAGGTGCTGTCAATGATGGAGAAGTGCTGGCTAATGGTCTACCACTGCATGACCACTGCTAGACAGCTTCAGTCAACTTTGCTGTTGGAAATCATCAGATAAAATTCTGGTGGGCTTCCGTTTTATCTCATCCGCTGGCCCACCACTACATAGAAGCAGATGAACATTTGCAGTATTATTGCTAGGAACCCTTACGCTAGGTGGCGCTGCGAATATCGAAGACATTGAGTATTTGAACACAAATCTGAAATGAATATTTTAACACAATTTAAGCGGTGAAGCTAATTTTTTTTGAAACTGTAAATAATATAGCACCACTGCCACCAACAAAATAAATAAGTAAATTAAAAAATAAATTCTTTATTTCAACGCACTTTTTTTTTTCTCTTTAAACCTGGTTTTACTATGTTACAAAGGATTTAGGTTTTCATAATTTACACAGTTGAGAATCAATAATAAAAAAAAGCGTATAAAATATATAGGATTTCTATACAATACAATAATTTCTATACCAGTTTAATGATTTGGAACATCACAAAAGAAACAAACTTGAAATAGTGTAATGAGAGCTTGGAAATTACGAGCGGTCGTAGCATACGCTGAGAATACTTGTTCATATCCGATCACGAAAGCCAAACCGCATCGATCGTGGTTAGCACTTGTGAGGGTGACGACATGGAAAACGTTGCAAGTTCAAATATTTCAATAGACATTTCTATTATAGACAGACACCTCTACAGATATTTCTATAGCTCTTGGTGAAACTAGCTTATAGGAAAAAGAGATATAATGCTTTGTTTTTGTTTTTTTAGAATTCTATAAGAATTTTTTGTAAGGGAAAGTGCTGGGCCAGCAAAGGAATAGCAGTGGAATAGGTGCTAGCACTGCAGGAAAAGTGCCGGATGGAAGTAATGTGATGGCATACCAATGCTGGCCTGCTGTTGGTCATCACTGATGGGCCAGCTGCATTCCGCACGGACACTTTTTTTATAGGTTTAAGTAATGGCACCATTGCACTTTACCGCTGATGGCAGCGCTGTCTGCCATCTTTTTTCCAACTGATGACCCACTGTTTATTTCTTTGCTGGGATGTAGCGGATATTACGATAATTCTTTTACGTCGCATGCAAATAATTAGAGATTTTTTAATTGCGCTTAATTATTACCTTTTTTAAAAAATAAAGAAAAACGTTTTATCACAACATCAACAAAACTTTTTATTCTAGTTATTCCATTATTCCAAAGATATCGTTTTACCGTATGCTGCCATAGCAACATGATAAATTAAATTTCATTCATTGTTGCCAGATTGGGGATTTTGTACCCATTTTAAGGAATTTTGAACCTTCAGGGGACTTTTTGGGGACAAGTAATTTGTGGGAAAAAACTTGGAGAATTTTTACCACTATTTCATGTCTTAAGGTTGAAGATTACTATCAGTGGTCTTACCATAACTTTGGACCTCTGTTCCATTATCCCTTTTCGAAGAGAAAATTTACTACATTAGGCTAAAATTTGAAATCAAATTCGTATTTGGCTAAAAGTTTGAAACACAATTCCTTTTACAAATGCCAAAAGATCGCTATGGATCCCAAAAAATCGCAATGAAAATAGCTAAAAATTAAAAAAAATTGAGGAGGAAAAATTTACTATATTAAGCTAACCGTGCGAAACCAAATTTCGTTTCCAAATGTCAAAAAAATAGCCACGGAACTCGAAAAAAGCTAAAAGTCGCATTATAAATAGCATTAAAAAATCTCTAAATATTCAAAAATCAAGAAACAAAATTTACTATAATGGGGTAAAACATTGTAAACGGAATTCGTTCATGAATGGCAATAAATCGATGCGGAGTAGAAGAAATCGCATTAAATGTCGCATTAAAAATTGCTACAATTTGAAAATCGTAGCGAACAAAAATTAGTTTTAGACTATAAGTTTGAAACAGAATTCCTTATTGCGTTTTAAGTTGTAATTTATTATTTATCTAATTCTAATATATGTTTATCTCTATTTCAAATGAAAATCAAATTTCAAAGTAATTGCTTAAAAGGCGCAAAGGCCAACATAGTGAAAAAGATTCCAAGCCGGGAATCGAACCCGGGCCATCAATATAGCGCACTGACGTTCTACCGACTAAACCACTTGGAACGATACCTAGATCGGAAAATTTCTCACTATTATATGTTGGCAAGGCTACAAACGCAGCACAAGATGGAATATTTATCGTGAGTCACCGACCTGGGACAAACACGAAACATACTTAAATCCAGCATCGATAGAAATTATATTAATACATGGAAATTATTCCAGGGAGAAACATTCGCCTTGCATACAATATTTCAAATGAAAATCAAATTTCAAATTTCAAAGTAATTGCCTAAAAGGCGCAAAGGCCAACATAGTGAAAAAGGTTCCAAGCTGGGAATCGAACCCGGGCCATCAGTATAGCGGACTGACGTTCTACCGACTAAACCACTTGGAACGATACCTAGCTCGGAAAATTTCTCACTATTATATGTTGGCAAGGCTACAAACGCAGCACAAGATGGAATATTTATCGTGAGTCACCGACCTGGGACAAACACGAAACATACTTAAATCCAGCATCGATAGAAATTATATTAATACATGGAAATTATTCCAGAGAGAAACATTCGCCTTGCATACAATATTTCAAATGAAAATCAAATTTCAAATTTCAAAGTAATTGCTTAAAAGACGCAAAGGCCAACATAGTGAAAAAGATTCCAAGCCGGGAATCGAACCCGGGCCATCAGTATAGCGCACTGACGTTCTACCGACTAAACCACTTGGAACGATACCTAGCTCGGAAAATTTCTCACTATTATACGTTGGCAAGACTACAAACGCAGCACAAGATGGAATATTTATCGTGAGTCACCGACCTGGGACAAACACGAAACATACTTAAATCCAGCATCGATAGAAATTATATTAATACATGGAAATTATTCCAGAGAGAAACATTCGCCTTGCATACAATATTTCAAATGAAAATCAAATTTCAAATTTCAAAGTAATTGCTTAAAAGGCGCAAAGGCCAACATAGTGAAAAAGATTCCAAGCCGGGAATCGAACCCGGGCCATCAGTAACAATATTTCAAATGAAAATCAAATTTCAAATTTCAAAGTAATTGCTTAAAAGGCGCAAAGGCCAACATAGTGAAAAAGATTTCAAGCCGGGAATCGAACCCGAGCCATCAGTATACTGATTAAAAACTCTATTACTAGAGGTTTTCTTCTTCTTCTTCTTTTTTTTTTTTTTTTTTTTTTAGTTTTGCGAAAGCACGTGATTGTCTTTGGGCCGAAGGTAACGGATTTTAACACATTTTTGGCCTCACCTCTGGCCATCACAATTCATCTCTATTCTTTTTCTTTACTCTATGGTCCAATCCGTCCATATCTTTAAATGTTACTATCTCTGTTAATTACTGACAATTGTTTTCGAAAATTATTATCAACAATCCTTTTATATTTCCGTAACTATTGGTACCTCAAGCGCCTCTCAACACCCTTGCTGAACCCCCACAAAGTGAAACTTGTGTGTAACGGAAAAATGATCATAATAAGACAGTGGAATTATCAGAATTTTAGAGGCTGCTGTAAGTAGCGAAATCTTTGTCGATTTCCTCAGCTGTAAAATTTTATTACTATAGCTCAGTATATTTCCTTTTTCTATTTTAATTTGTGTGCGACTATAAATAAATATTGACGTGATTTAACTAAATGATTGTTCTTATTAAAGCTATTTATGCACCTAATATTCATTTATAAACGCAATACGTTGTCCCTTAAATTTAATGTTATAAGAGAAAAATAGTCCAAAACTTCTTTGAGTAAATCCGCCTGTTATTTCCAGAGCAATTGAATTTACGACATAAGTTATTGTGTGGTTAAAATACATTATTTACTGTATAAAAAAACAGATAAATAAATTATTTGTACGTTTAGGTGTTTTACATTATTTTGTTACCTTACAAAAAGCAATAATTCAAAACAGAACCTTGATTTAAATGTATATATATATATCAGTGGAGATGTAATTAAACAAATCTATACAAATACAGCTAACAACAATAAATGTATTGCTTAGAAAATTAAATATTATACTTTGCTATGATGAATAAACACTTTATACATATATACTTCTGCAAATTCACTTGTAAATTTTTGAACAATTTCATGCATATATATTAAAACAATGTATGAACACGCATTTCTTATACCAATCAGTATACGTATCTATCTGGCTAGATGTATATCGATCTATCGGCATGCTTATCTAACAGACTTTATAAATGTACGAATATATATGTAGAAGTATAAATAAGATTATTTTTCTTTTTTCTTTTTCTTTTTTTTTTTTTTTTTTTAATAAAGCAAATAAAATAATGCCTTTATCTTTCGGTTCAAGAACTATCAAATAAAAAGACCTGGAAAATTTTAAAAGAATCAATGTGTAATCTAAATTCAAACTTTTTTACCTACAAAAAAAAAAAAAAAAAAAAAAAATCCACTAATATTTACTTTGACATTTCTAGCAATATTTTATTTACTTCATATATAACATTTCCTTAACTTTTTATCTTTATTTTTCAACTGAAAATGCAATTAGGAAAAAAAATCCAAACAGTCTTGAAATTTTGTAGAAAAGGATTAGGATTAGTGGATTTAACCACAAGAACTAATAAATAACTTTATTTAGAAATTTTTTTAAAAAGTCTTCTTAAAAACAAGAAACTCAAAAGTTGATCTTCAGTTTAATGTTAAATACTACGCCAGGAAGTATTATTAATTTTTTCCGTAGTTTAAAATAAAACGCTTCTGCTTTGAATTTTCACTTTTTAAATGCCAATGGATCCGTACGTAGGTTTTTGAATTGGTGATTTTTAATGGTATGATTTTTCATTAGTTTTTAATTAAATACGATTTGTAATCAAACAATTTTTTTAACGAAATGTGTGTGTTCAAAAGAGTAAAATGTGTAAAAAGTTTAAAAAGCCTGTTCGAAACTCTTTCTTATGATGCTTTGTCCATTGCAGTGCGTTCTGTATGGCCATAGGGGCCAAATTGCTGGCATCATAGGGATATTGGCATTTGAAATAATATACAGCGAAACTTCCATTTAACGAAGTCTCATCGTTACACCTAAACACTTCATTATGAAGAAAATTCGTTAAATGGAAGTAAGATCAGTCTGCCTAAATTTGATAACCCCTAAATGCGACAATGTTCTTTTACATAAAATCTTAATGCGATAATCGTAAATAAATGTTATATAATGAAGCATACGAACTTCAGAAACAAAACCTGAAACATTTTTTTGCATATAAAACGGTTTTTTTTGAAGAAATTTCCAATGAAATACACATCGTTCATTTTGCATCACCTCCATGATTCGTAAATGCGAAAAAAATTCCCGAAAGTGGCTCACGGTTTTTATTTTTTTACTTTGAAGATCAAATAACCTTATAAACGTCTAGAGCTACGTTGTCCGTTTCAGTGACCTGACCAGTTAAACTATAGAAAAGGCGACCAGTTTCCGGTTTAGAATTTGAAGCGGACTATGCATTTAGGAGAGCTTGTTTTCAGCCTGTGCCTAACAGCGATATACAAATTGGTGTAAACGCGGCGAAACATTTAGAAGATTAAAGAAGAAGTTTATATGGGATTTTTTATAGATTGTGTTAAAATAATATTTAAATCAAATTTTATGTTTAATTAAGCTGTGTTGAGTCAGAAGAATCCTCCATTAATGTTTTTCTTTAACCAGGTGTGTTTAAATATGTGCTTAAGACGATCAAAAAAGAAAAATACGCTTCTTTAAAATTTTTAATAAAAAAACGGTTTAAGAAACGCAGTGTCTATTCCAGTAACGTAATATAGACATTTGATTAAGGAATTTGCAATAATTTTACATAATGGGAATTCTGGAAAATCTTGTGTAGATTGAAAACAATTTATTTTTATTTTCATGCGGTTAAGTAAGTTAATTTTACCAACATTATGCCATTCGGTAGCTTAAATGCTATTTCCGATTAAAACGAGACGCAATTGAGTTATTCCCTGGTTTAGGAGTCATAATTTTTGTTAGCACTTTTATAAAATCTAATATTTTAACTATGTTTTCATTTTTTATTCGTTATAATCGACATTTTCTACTTTTAAATTAGTAAAAGATAAAAAATATATAAAACCATATTTATCTAAATGAATATTTGTTTCCATATACGTATTTTTAAGTACAGAAAATGTTAAATTTTTTTTTTCTGAAAGTGCAAGAAAAATGAAGAGGGATGGGGGTGCAACAGAATATCAGGCACAGAGCCTCTCTCTGGCTTAATGAGAATTATTAGAAATGTTGTACGATTTTATCTATTTCTAAGGCTGATATATTTATCATGTGACATTTTATAATAAAGTTATATGTAATAAATAGTCTAGTTAACAATATTATAAATATCTTTTAAATAATTTTTTAACCGCTAAGCTCCACACTGTGAATTCGCACCGACCGAAATGTCGCCGTCTGTAATTAATTCGCATTTTTCATTCACATAATAAGAATTTTGATAAAATCAAATATTTCATTTGGATTCCTTATTAAATTTCGTAGATGGGTCATGTAGTTATATTTCATTATCACCAGATTGTCAGCAAAATTATGCGGAGTTGAAGTTACGGAAACCCAATTCGCACTGGTGTATAAATTTTGGGTTAATATTGACGCGCAAATTTCCCGAATTTTAAAAGCTGTTTTCTGGGACAATCATTTAATTGTAGTTATGACCATAGCTCCTTCGCAAAGAGGGATGAGAGATTTTTATATTAGGAACGCATTTATTTATTTGAGGGTTATTTATATTAGACATTATACGCAGCATTCAAATAACTTTTGCATATTAGCCGTGTAAAATTGACAAACAGCACGGTGCTGCCCCGTGATAAACATTTCATGAATAATATTGAAAAGTTTAATTATAATAGTCCTGTACTTACATTTTAGTACAGAAACAGTACCCTGTGAGTTAATAGAGACATTCATTCATCTGCTAATCAAGTGATCTCGGAGACCGCTCACAGTAGTTATGCAACAATTCCAGTCATAGCAGTTAAGGGTTAATTAATTAAAAAAATAATTAAAGTTAACCCTTAACGGATGTTGGAGCTAATTTTTTTTCACAGTTTTACTTGTAATTTACAGTTTAACTATCGATACAGCGAAATTTTGCTTCATTTGGAGCCTAGTACTGTTGTTTGAAATGTTTAAAAAATCGAAATTTTATTAGAAATAGTACTGTGCATACAGTTTAGTGCAAAAACCGTATTTTATGAGTTAATCGCGCATTTTATTCATCTTTCAATCGAATGGTTTCACATACTGCTCAGAGTTGTAATGTGGCAATTTTCTGTCACAGCAGTTAATCGTTAAATGAACTTTTTCACATGAATTTTCATGTATAAAATGCATTATCACATTTAGGACTATGAACGTCTCGTTTAGGTTTTAGCTGCCGAAAATGCAACAAAAATGACTTAAATGCGACAATCCTATATTGTGGCTTTATACTACAGATAATAATTAAATTTCTACAAAACAAACTAAAGGTACAGTATTCAGTAATTTGTTGCTTAATAAAATATACATTTATATAATAAAATCCCAAATATACCCTAAATGCGACAAAACTACGGGAATCGTGTCTCATTTAGGCAGACTGACCTTATTTATGAAATATATAATGAAATTTGTATAATAAAATACTCATGTATAAAATGAAAAATACATACAAAATGGAAATTTTGGTAAAATGTATTGAAATTCAAGCAGTATATATATATTTCTAATGCAGCATAGCCGTATGAGAAAAAATTAATTAGAACTAGCTGACCCGCCCGGCGTTGCCCGGGCCCGTAATAATATTCTTAAATGAATCTGAAATTTTTAATCGCAGGTCCGTTCAGAGGGGGGCGGGTGGAGACGGTGCAAATTACCAGGGACTGACTCTTGTTCAGTTCCAAAGTTGTGTAAAGTCAAAAGTTAAGTTTTTTAATTTTCATGTCTCATACTTTAAACTTTTTTATTCCAAATTAACTGATGAATTTAATTAAAATGTAATTATATTTTATATAATTTAATTTTTTATTTAAAATCTTTATATGAAAAAGCAATTACAAATATAACAAAGTGTAATACTGAAAAAGAAATAATAAAATTGTCAGAAAATATTACTGCATAGAATTTTTTTAAAGCACCATCCAGCAAATTTATTTTCTAATAGAGTAAAGCCTGTTTATAACTGAATCCTGCAATAAACGAAAAAAAAAAAATGTTCCAGCTCTTCCGCCACCACCCCACCCCCCCAAAAAATGCTATTATGCTTCGTTCAATTTAAATAACCTACATAAAACGGAATTTATCACTTGTCGTTTTCGTTTCCGTCTGAGCAGGTTTTATTGTATATTACTTCTGGGGAGCCCGTAATAATATTCTTAAATGAACCTGAAATTCGTATCGCAGGTCCGTACAGTCAAAACTACCTGTCCGTACAAAATTACTTTTTACGTCATGACAACATTTTGTAAACTTCTTGCTGCTGTTTAATTCGTATTTCCAATACAGTGCTTTTCAGAAATTGCACGTTTCACCCACAGTTATGCATGCCCCGAGATGTTTAAATCAGTAATTTGGATTTCAGAAGCAACGCGCGCATGTTACAGTTATTAAGCCTATTTTGCCGATCGCTTTACGACGTTCTCGACCAATTCTATTTGGATTTCGAATCTATTTCGATTCGACTCGAATTCGGCTTCTTCTTCACTTTCAAGCATTCACCGAGATTTTTTACGGGCATTTCAAATGATATTATGAAGCTACATAATTGCAGCGAAAGATACTGCAACGAAACAGCGAAACGTAAACAAACCCGATCGCCCTAAATCCTGCCAAGGACTCTTACACAATAACCAATCTGATGCGTTTCTCGGGCGTTGCCATTGAACAATAACAAACAATCGCGATTTCTCTGCCACGTACGTTAGCGTAATATATATATAGATAATGTCTAAAAACCAACATAATAAAGAGAGGTAAACAAAAACAGGAGCGTAGCGTATTTTTCTATTTTTTCTCAGTATTGCAGATTCTTAACTTTAAAAAAAGTCTGTAATATTACTTTGTACAGTTTTCTTAAAAAATATATATGTATACACTGTTCATAAAATTTCGCGTATACGAACAATTCATCTCTAACATTTTGGTGAAACTGGAATCTGCTTCTCTGCTTCTTATCGTATCTAAGGCTTCTCCACATTGTCAGTGCCAGAGTGTCTGTGTGAGAGAGTGGCGATAGCAATTATTTGTCGTAGTGGGATTTTTTTTTTTTTTTTTTTTTGTTTTAACCATTTGGAAAAATGGTTATTGTTCTCATCAGGGTAGGAAATCAAAAGCATATCTGAACGTTTTCATTGGTTTAATCAGCAATTTATTCGTTATCTGATTGGTCTATACAGTAATCTGTATTTCCCTTTGGTTTCAACAACGATGGACAACAGAGTGTTGCCACTATGACAAAAAATAATAAAAACTAAAAAAAAATAAATTAATAAATCAGAAACAAATTGAGATACAGCTATCAAACAAATTGCATTTAAAAGTACATTTTTTTCTCTATCCGACGATATAAAAAGTAATATTGTCGGATGTTTAGAAGTTTAAGAATGAAATTTTATTTAAAATTGGTCGTGAGATTTTTTGGAAATCTGATGATAGAAAAGCCTTTTCCCGAACAGTCAATGAAATGCTTGCCTATTACATAAGTTTCATAGGAAATCTGACGAGTCGCAGGCGATTTTTCTTGCTTGCAATTTTTACGTGTAATAACACTATTAATCTTTAATTCATGGCGTACGTAATGTATGACCAGCTCCGTAGAAGTTTAAAATTTTACAGTACCGAAAATTGTAAAACTGAAATTTCTTTTAAAATTTGTTCATGATGGGTCCAGGAATGTTATCGTTTAATCCATGGCGTACGTAATGTAGGATCAACTCCGTGCGATTTTTTATGTCTTAAATTTTTGTCTTTGAAAAAATTATTTTCCAAATGGTCGTTATAATTTGTTAAATTGCTGTTTTCTTTTTTTTTTTTTTTTTTTTTTTTTTTTTTTTAAGCACCAAGAGCAATGGAAATAATTAAATAAATAAATAATTTCATTTCCATACCCTCCGCAGAAATAAATTCATCCATTCGTTATAAAAGCAATCTCTCCTTTTAAATGCTGTGCACGTACTAAAGTCAAATAAACTTCGTTATATAGAATATATTTTTCGTAATATGGAAAATAATTTACATCTTAAGGGTGTCCAAAGCCAAGGTTCAGCAGAAAATTTCGTTAAGTAGAAAACTTTGTTTAAAAGGGACTTCGTTAAAATGAAGTTCCATTGTATATAATTTTTTTTATTGTTCTGTGACTTTTTATTTATGATTATTTTTCCTTTTTTAGGTGCGTTCGTAATTCTATAAATACGTAGCACCTATAGTCGTCGTTCAGTCCGTCTGTCTGTCCGTCCGTCCGTCCGTCCGCATATAACAGAGCAAAAACTACCCAACCGAATGGTCTGAAATTTTAAGTATATGATTGTTGCAAAGTTTTGTCGAGCCATTTCAAATTTTATGAAAATCGGTTGTATAGTTTAATAACAGGGACATTCAAAAGTTTTTCTTTACATTACGGCCAATGGGAAAAATTATTGCAAGTGCATTTTAATTGTGTTACAGCCTTCCGAATGTTCTGAAATTTTAAATATATAATTGTTGTAAAATTTTGTCCAGCCATTTCAGTTTTTTATGAAAATTGGATGTATAGTTTAATGACAGGGACCGTCAAAAGTTTTCCGTTACATTACGGGCAATCGGAAAATAATTACTGCAAGTGCATTTTAATGATGTTACAGACTATGCACTTATGAAGTGCAAAAAATATACATTCAGTACAATATGGGGTGCAAAAAATATTGATAAAACTAGTTATAATACGAACGCACCTCATTTGCCAAGTTTGACGAGCAATTTTCTACTTGTTTTAATTTACTGATACGATTCAAAGTTTTTATTTTAGATGCTTTCGCTAGGCTATTTGTAAAATGACGCATCTCAAAAAATAATATTTTTCAGTTGATTCTGTAAACGCTTTTAAATTTTAAACAATGTACTTTTTTGGTTTGTGAATATTAGGAATTATTTAATAAATTTCAGTTTTGATCTTTTATGAAACTGATTTATATAAACCAAGTTACAATTGTTTATTTATACAGTTTTTTAAACTATAGTGTTTGTGAAAATGACAAAATATCTCTAAATTTATTATTTTCAAAATAAAAATAACTTATTTATGTAAACAGAATACAGCTCTTTCTAGGTTCTACTTAGCTAATGAAGTCTGCCATATTAACTTTGCTGAAGCAAAAATTATAGCTCCGTGGAATAACCCCTTTCAAAGTAAAATTGAGAATCAGTTGAAATCATTGCACGTGAAGATAAACCTTGTAACGATAATTTATCCTATAATATCCCAAAAATCTGGCATAATATCATAAAGTCATAATTCTGCATCTGATTTCAATATTTCAGCTTAAACTTGTATTATGTTGCAAAAACTTGAATGAAAACTCAGTTGAACGTGGTTTTGTTCCTCATGTGTAGATGGCGGCACTCGTGGTTTCTTAAATCGACCTTTTTGATTCATTTGATTTCAGTTCATTAATAATAATTTATTTTCACTAGGTGGCAATGCTACATTTTTGTATCCAAATCATTGGTCAAATTTCGACTAATCATCTCTTGCACGGGAAGCTTTCGTCTCTGAACTTTGAGCCTTTTTACCATCATATTTTCCTGAAGACGGCTCTAGAACAGCTCGAAATGTAGAAGTTAACAATTATTTTATTAAACTTCGTGTTTTATGTACCATTAAGCAAGATTGCGTCTTTATTTATTAAAAATAACTTGTACAGGGATGTATAACCCTAATTCCACCACGATCCAAAATCGACTAAAATGTAACAGTACCATCATAGGAGTGCAAATCATACTTTTCCAATTACCGTTACGTGATATTAAAGATATGTCCCGTTTTGATTCATGGGGAACATTTTCTCAGAAATTGGTAATATTGACGTCACAGTGCTGTCGGTGGCAAAATCGGTGGTTTCACAGTGAAATTTGTGACTTCACAGGGGAGTTGGTAATATCACAATGGAATCGGGGATATAACAGGGATTTGACCGTGAAGGCGTGAAGTCACGCAGAAAGATCGTCTGAGTCTGAGAGTCATAATGTGAGGAGATAAGGTTTCGCGGTTGGGCTACCGATTTGACTGTGACAGTTGTGATAATCTGTGTCGTCATAGTGACTTTACGTCAACTGACCACTATATTAAAGGTGATTGTTTAATTCGCTTGTATAAATATTACAAATTGATTTGTTTTTGTATGATATCAGTCTAGGATAAAATATACGTCACACATCTTTCAGCATATGTACTCGCATGAGAGGATTTTCTATCATTCGAACTCACAATGTTATGTTTATCATTTCCATTAACATGTTTTTGCCGGGATTTGTGCTTTAGGCTTATTCTCACACTTATACTTTCCCTTAAAACAATTTTATGTTTATTTCTTCAGTATTGTGTCTTAACAGTTAAAAACGAACTTGAAAGGCGAAACGTGCAATTAGAATATTATATAGTACTGATAAAAGGAAAGCATCATTCCCATTACCCTGTCGCAAATCGTCATATAAAAATGTGATAGTTGTTAACATATCCGCTACTGTTAATATATATGAAAAAATATATAACAAATCAAATATATTATCTATTTTTTTATGCGTAAATGTCTTTTAAGTTTCTTGAATCAAAAATTATTCAATTAAATTTTTTCTATCAGTTATATTTAAATAAACATGTTCTATATACCACCAGCCTTGACGAATTACAAAACAACAGATAAACCACATACTTTTGAAAAATAGAAGCACAATGAAAGATCTTTAAATGAAGTTTTTCATAAAAAAAATAAGTTTTTTTTTACACTAGTATAGTTTTAACGCCGTATGTTGTACAAAAATAGGCTAATTAAAAAAGTTAAATAGTTTGAAGTAAATATTCTGGTGTGAAATACTTTTAAAAAACTTGAGTGAAATTGCCTGCTGTTCTAGTATTAAATAATTTCCCCCAATAGTTAACTAAACTAATTCATTTAGGAATTTTAAACAGGACGTTTCTTTTCCTGATAATGATTTTTGTTAAGTCAGATCGTAATTTAAATTTTCATCAATAGTTCAGATTCCATAATTTAATGGTGGAAAATACTAAATCCCAACAAATATTTCTTAAATAAAATAAAATATCCTTTAGCGATGTGTTATCCTATTTCAAATAGAGTTTTAAAAAGTATTCTTTATTTATAATGGTAAAAGCATTACAAAAGAAGAAATATTTTAATCCAAAATCACACATTCCTTTTGCTCACAGCATTAAAGTACTTTTAAGCACACCGAAATATTTCTTTTGATCTTTGCTTTTTTTCCATTTTTCATCTATATAGTTCCATTTTTACATCACCTTCTTTTTGCTTAGTTCAAAGAGCAAGCAGGGAATGGGCTTCAAAAATGTGTTGAGTCGCTGAAGAGAAAGGATTATAACATTCGGATTTAGCACTCTGTAACTCATATCGAAATTTCCTAGAGCACTTTAGACTTTTACGCAACAAAGAGTTTTTTTTTTTTTTTTTTTTTTTTTTTTTTTTTTTTTTTTACTGCTTCTTTTTTCCATGTGAAAAATTTCATTTAATAATGTACCTTGTATTTTTTTTCCAGAGGAATGTTTTTAATTTACTACTCGGTAAATCGCGTTAGTAATGCTGTTGGAAAAAATCATATCAAGCTATATTAATCATATACGAGGCATTCTCACAATCTTTTGACTTTGAGGAATAAAAATCTGGTGAAATTAAACTTGCTAAAATAACATTTTTAACTTATAGAGGAATGCCTTAATGATTCAAAGTAAAGGAAAAATGGTCAGCAGAGAAAATGTTTTATTTAACTGATGGTTAATTTAAACTTTGGTGTTTAATTTTCCTTACCATTTTACCACTATAACTTTTTATTTTCTTCTTAATTTTTACTTATGATGAATTTACATAGTATCCACGGGACATTCAAATGAGAAATAATAACAAGGTAGTATTTTTAGTAAAACATTTTGGTGTAACATTGTCTTAAAGCGGTGTTAAAGAAGGGACGGTATAGGAAAAAAGGGATTTTAATGGGAAAAAAGGGATGGTAAGGATGGGACGGTCAGGAAAATGACCACCTTTTTTTTAGGCAAATCATGTTAAGACTCAGTGATATGCCACAACGTTCATTGATTTTTATAAATAATTATTTACATTGAATTAAATAATAAAAAAAAACTATAATGTACCTCGAAAAGTGCAGGAATAAACCTTGGGGACGGTAAGACTACCAATAAAGACACAATGCTATATTTAAATGATGATTTAAATTCTGCAGTAAATATCCTGTCAAAGAATTTTAGACATTCTTTCTCTAGCATACTTCGGCACGAGAAAAAACTTGAAAAAAATTCTGTGGCTGCATCTGAAGTGATTTTCTGTATAACTTTAGAAGAGGAACGGTAAAAAATCTAAAACCCAGGGACAGAATTAAAAAATATAATAATGACAACCGTTAAAATGTGTGCAGGTTAATTTTTTGCTACATATTTATGTAAAACAATATTCCCAGTTTTGGAAAAAATTTACATTGAATTACTTTTATTGAAACAATTTTATACAGACAGCTCCAAACTTAAAAATCAGCATCAGGCACACGGGACGGTATAGGAGTTTCCAGGATATTTGGACCCCCAACATCGTCCAAAACTTATTTATCTCGTTAATATTGTTATGAAGTCATGCAATGGGATGTTTCCCAGTATATGAAATAAAAAAACCCACAAGAATATGCACTAAAATAAGAAATATTATTCAGGGACTTAAAAGTCAAAAGATTGTGAGAATGCCCCATATATAAAGTGCAATTCTGAACTGTACGCATTAGATATATATTATAAAGATAAACATGTTCGTGAGTAAAGTAGACGTCTTTTCGAGAGTGGCTACGCATGACCAATAAACTTTACTTTTAATGCAATTATTTCCACATCACACTACTTCAGTTTGTACACCGTTATATAAGAAAAAAACTCCTTTCAAATGTAATTTATTTCCTAACTGTATCTCAGTTCCCTGAATTTTCTGATTTTAAAATAATTTTCAAGCATTATTTTTTTTTAATCCACTCGATTAAATTAACTCAATTGCAGAAGCTTGACACGTTTGCACTTTAAATATTGTAAATAGTTTCATATATACTTTTGCCAAATATTTCACAACATAATTTACAGTTCTTCATTAAAATATAAATAAGTAAATAAATAAAACAAAACTACTCGAGCTACGCGCTTAAACATTGAAATAATCAGTATAAAAATAGTTGCTATGAATAGCGGTATCTTCAGATAATATGTCATCCTTGGTTATAACCGTAGTCATGCGGATAATACGAAAATAATATCGTTTTTAAGGAATTAAAAACTTTACTATATTTAAATGTCCAATAGATACTTTTTATGTATTTTTTTTTAGAATAATTGTTGAGCAATATAAAAAGTATAAACTAAATTAAAAAAACTGTTAGTGTCTTCAATTAAGTTATTTTTGCCTATGGGCAGTAACTTGGGAAGCCTAGTATCGATCCCTTTCACATTTTCTCAAGAAGTGAAGAAAGGTACAAATTTTTATAGCTATTAATTAGTAATTTAGAAGATACAGTAAAAGACATGCTTATTAGTAGAGTAGCATACATCAAAATATGTAAAAAGGATGCGAAACACCTCATATTGCATAAAACTGTAGGTAAATAAATTTCAAAGTTGTAAAATATTTCTTCGTTGAATTATTTCATTTAAAGAGAGGAAAATGTTAAATAAGTGAATGGTATCTTGTATAATGTTGACTCAAACACTAGACAACTACTAATATTTAATAGTGTGTGTTCTTTTTATAAACCTGTACTCGTTTGTAATACCTTGTCTCAGCGATTGCGTTATCCTTTACCCAACAATTTAAACAATATTTATGACAAATATATTCGATATTATTTTAGTAAAGTAATAAAGGGAATATATTTTTTCAAGAATTTGTAAACAGTATTTTTAACCTTATCACTCGTGATATAAGTGAGACACAAAATGCAATTTACCTAATTTAAGCTTTGATATACATGATACAGTTACAGATCATGTTCATAATCTATGATACATGCATTATAAAAATAATATACCTGTTCATTTTATACGAATAAAAGCTTGCTATTTTAAGAGTTAAAGACATACGTAAATTAGTTTAGATATGCATATATAAGACTAACTTCACAATTTTTTATTTTCGCTTTTTTGTATTGAATTAAAATTTTTAATAAGATGGAAGAATTAATAATAAGATTGTTGGAATTAATATTAATTACACGACTAAAAGTCTCTTTATTTTTATTATATTTTTTATATTAAACGTATAGCATAATTTACCTATTGAAATTCTATTTTTCATTTTAAAATCATTTCAGCAGAATATTTTTTAGAAAAACTACGCGTAAATTCAATATTTTACTTTTTTAACAGTATTAAAAAATATTATAATTTTTGTGAGATGATTTTTAATTTAAGATGAAAAAGGTCTGTTTAATTAGAAAGGAATTTAATATTATTATAATATTAATTTAATTTGAATAAATATCTGTAAAAATCTTCAGAACATCAAAAATATTTTTTTGTTAAGAAAATTTTTTTCCAGGTATTTTATTCTTTCTAGCTTATTCAGGTAAAATTTCAGTTTTACTTTTACTTTGATTATTTCACTTTGATCTCATTAAAGAACGCAATTTTGAAGAGCGATGGTAACATTTCCAATTTAATTCCCGAAGAAATTGCCTAAGCGTTTAAAAATAGCTCCAAAACTGAAACAAATTTTTCATTTAAAAATAATTTCAGCAGATTATTTTTTAGAAAAACTACGTGTAAATTCAATATTTTATATTTTTCACAGTATTTAAAAAATATTATAATTTTTGTGAGATTATTTTGATGTACTTTATTTAGAAATGAAAATATGAATGTATAGTTTTTGTTGAAGAATATTTAACAGTTATTTTAGGAGAATGGCCTAATATAAAATTTTTTAAATGGAAGTTTTGGTGTACATGAAAATTTTATGCTAATAAACTTTCTATATTGAATTAATATACTTTTCTTGTGATGAATTAATGAATAATATTCACTATTATAAATTTAAAAGAAGATATTAAACGTTTTCCAGAGGCATAAATGGTTTAAACATCTTATTAACAGAAAATAGCTGGTACGTTTATTCCACATAGCTTAAGCTTTACCACAAAATTAATGCTTTTACATTCTCTCTCTCTCTCTCTCTCTCTCTCTCTCTCTCTCTATATATATATATATATATATATATATATATATACATATATATATATATATATAATTAAAAATCACAACGTATGAAAAAGTTGATAAAATGCTGACGATGAACAAAATATGAACAATGGAAACTGGAAATGTATAGTAAGAAACTATGAATAACCTACAGAATTATCGGAGGAGCTTGCAGGTTTAATTCATAGTGAAGATATGTTATTTCATCCAGTTTTGTCAGCATTAGGCCTAAGATGATAAAATTTAGCTCCTTATAAACATATCAAGACATTTCCAAAATAAACCAAAAATTACACATAATATATGAAAAAATAAATAAATCGAAAACAGAAAACACTTCAGTGATAAATAAAAATCTATGATACAAGAAGTTTGACTTACTAATGGAGAATGTGCAAAGATGTAAATGGATTTGAGATATTGATAACCATGTGTCTGTAATTAAACTACTATAAAAGCAGATATTTTATAAATATAGATATACTGCTGCCCTCTGGTGCGAAAAATGTTACTGTAATTGATACATTTCTAAAACAGGGGCCAAGGCGAAAGAAGGAATTTTGGCAACATATTAACTGTTTCAGATATACGAACAATTTTTTCAAAATATATAACGTTTACTTAATATAAAGCAACAGCCATTTATCAATTTTTATATAAAAACAGAATTAAATGGAATAAAAAAAACACTAATAATAAGCATATAAATAAAATGTTTATATATACAAGGATGGATTTAAAAAACAAAACGTTACAAAGGTAATAAAGAAATATTTATTAAAAATAGATCGAAAATACAAAAAGGAATTAAGAGATGTACTTGCCGATCACTTTTTCACATAAACATCAAATCTGTTCAGGCATTTTCTGAACGCAGGACAAACTTGTTTAATCCGGCTTGGTAGAAATCATATCCTAGCCTATTGTGCAAATTCTCAGAAGCTGTTTTCATATCACCTTGTTTAGGATAAGTGTTCGGTCAATTTCGGAAATAGGAAATAGTCACTGGATGTCAAATCTTGGTCAAATATTTCTTTTATTTCTGGGGTGTGTTGGCTCCATATTCCCACCTGAAGTTTTGCAGCAATTCTTCAGTTTGGCGAACAGTATGGAACTAGTAATGTCATGCAGGAGGATAACATCATCACTAACATGCCAGGGAGTTTGCGTTGGATGGCTTCACGTAACTTTCTCAAAGTGGCACAAATGAGAACACTTTTCTAAACGTCTTGCCAATTGAGCTACATTAATACCTCACTGAAATTCAGAGTAGATTTGGTGATTATGTGGAAAAGTGATAGACAAGTGTGCCTCTTAATTCAATTTTGCATTTTCGGCTTATCATTAATAAATACTTTTTATTACCTTAGTATCCTTTTTTGGATCAACCCTCGTACATAAACATAAGCTTACATATACATAATCATAACAATCATAAAAGCTCATCAGGTTGGTTTACATAGCTGTTTATATCACTTGTCAATAAATCTCAATTTCTTTAGCCCGAATTGCTCCAAAAATTTTTTAAAAATCTTCAAGGACCTTATACTGGAAAAGTAGCTACATATTTTTGTTTCATTTTTATTATTTATGTTATTTTTTTTAAATCAATCTGATAAAGATTAGGTATTTAGCAACAATCTAGGCATAGGTTTTTGATTGCCTAAGAAACGACCGCTCAGACAAGGAAACCAATTCTATAGAGCATAGTGTCCCTCCCCGCCAACTTTATTAAGGTCTTAAAAAATAGAGATTTCAGACAGTGCTGAAGCCGCCAGAGTCACGACAGTGGGCGGTATATATATAAAATCCCGTGTCAGGGTCGCACCCGCCAAGTGAAAAAAAAAACCTAACGCGACAGAGGGCAGGTAAGAGAAGATAGGCGGAGAAAATTACAAAAATGATTCGTTCCGCCAGGGAGCATATCCCTAATCCTTCATAAGGATTCCCCCCTAATCCTTCATAAGGAGCATCCTTCATAATTGGGTTCACATGATTATATAACTTTCCCCTATAATTCCTATAATATTCCCATAAAATTATATAAATTTCCTCTATGACTAAGCAACGGAAAACAATATGTTACGCACTAAAATCTTCCCTAAAAAACTAATAGTGCAAGTCGCATGGAAATCCGTTCTGAAGAATTCAAGTTATATGTACCCGGAACGAAATTCCCATTTGAATTTTATATACTTATCAGGTTATCTTGAGTAGTTTGATTCGATATCTGTTAAATTCGTGTTTTATTTTATTTTATTTTTGGCGTTTTAATTTTTTTTGCTAATTTAGTTATTGAATATTACACGAAAACAAACAAATTCTGAATTATTTTCAATGTTTTTGAACAATTAAGTTAATACTTTGTAATTGGGTTGCAAGCATGTTTAAAAAAATATTCATGTAAATAAAAACATACATTTATTTTACTTAAATAGGTGTCACAAATAAAAATCAAAATATGTTGACATGTTTCGGTTTAATAGTAAAAACCGTAATCATAACACACACATAATCAATAGAAAATGAATGACACTGGGTACCAAAAAATAATCTAAAAACCAAAAAACATAAAAATGCAAACATTGCGCCCGCTATGATCTCAAATAGCCTACGCTACCGCGGCTCCCTCTATCAGACTCCCTTTTTAAGTATTTATTAAAGAATTACAACCATAAAATTGGAATATCAAAGGATAAAGAATCATTACACACAGTATCCCTCCTAGAATATATCTCAATAGATTCCCGGATGATTGACTTGCGGTATAAACTCGAAACAAACACTAATCTACTATCTCTGAAACAAATATTAACCCCCCTCTTTAAAAACAGCCTTGATAACGCAGTCTTATCCCTACCAAATTTTATATCAGATTCAAGCTCTTTCCTCCTAATCCCAAACTTTCTACCTGTCATACCAATATAATAATTAATATCCCCCCTTCATTCTCATATGGAATTTCATACACCCCTGCGAGATCATCCTGTGCAACCGGATCAAAAGGTCTGTACAGAAGATGTTTCAATTTAGGAGGTGGTTTAGCAATTAATTCTAACTTAAACTTCATTAATTTACTTTTAAGTCTCTCAAAATTACCCTTGATATATGGAAACGATAACCTTTTAAACCTATTAACCTCCCCCCTCTCGCACACCTTATCAACCAACGTACAACTACCCTGTGAATGACCTTTACACTTATAATTTTAATCAAATTATTAATATTCTCTCTTTTGTAACCATTTACTTTAGCAATATTGAAAATATAATTCAACTCCTCGTCCAAAAAATTCTCTGAACAAATATTAAACGCACGATTAACCATGAACCTGAACGTGGAGAATTTATACCCAAAAGGTGAATACCCTGAATTTGGAATAATATGCTGACTACTAATATCCTTCCTATAAACTTTTCTTTTTAAAACAGACCCCTCTCTTATAAGGCACACGTCTAAAAATGAAAGAGCACGGTCATTTTCTAATTCAAAAGCAAACTGAATATTCCCATCTAGTTTGTTAACTTCATCAACGAAATCAATAAAAGACTCACCTCCCCCCCCCCCCCCAAATTAAAAACACATCATCAACATACCTCTTCCAAAATTTAGGAACTCTCTTAAACTTTACGAAAATATTCTCTTCAAAAGGTCTCATTTTAAACTCTGTTAAAAAACCCGAAATAGGAGATCCCATAGGGGCACCCATGTTTTGCTTATAAATTTTACTGTCAAAAATAAAATAGTTACTTTGTACAATTAACTGTAATCCATCTTTCAGAGTACATTTTATGCTATCACTATACATTTCTGCATTATCAATTTTCTTATTAATTTCACGACAAACTTCAAAAGTGTCAATTGATGGAAAAAGTGATTTAACATCCATACTCGTTAATAAACAGTCATGAGGAATCTCAAGTGTCCTAATGCTTTCAACAAATCCTGCAGTGGAGTCCACAACATAATCTGATGGCGGCAGTAACTCCTTCAGAGAGCACGAACGCTTTTTCCAAATAATAAGTCGGTGCTTGACACCTCGTAACGATGGGGAGTAGTGGATACCCCTCCTTATGATCTTTTAATCTACCAAGCATACGTGGAATCACACCCTGTTTATTAATAAACAATCCAACTTTAACATTATCTGGCCAACTGTCTTTCTCGATAATCTCTTTCACACTTTTGTGGATTTTATTCAAAGGAGATTTTTCAATTAATGAACAATCCATTTCACTAATAGCTTTTTGCATTTTATCTTTATATTCATTTCGATCCGAAACAGCAATCCTGTTGGACTTATCAGTTTGTATGAACAATACCTCTCTATCCTTCCTCAGACTCTTAATGATGTTAAGCTCAGATGTACTAACATTTAAAGGTCTTTTCATCTATTTATCTAATTCAGTAAACATTATATTTCTAACCTCTTCCTTGTTTTCACTATCCACTTTATCAATTATACATTCTGCTTCCATAATTAAGTTCTTAACGTATTGCTTCTGTTCAAACATAAATTTCGGGCCTTTATTTAAAACATCTAATTCTCTCACATTAAACTCCTTCTTAGATAAATTAACGATCTCTACCTTTTCCAAACTCTCCATACTTCTAAACCCACGAACATGAATTTTCGACTTCAAAATCAACCTCTCAACCTTCTTCTTAAGTTTAGCCACTTTAAATTGGTTATGAATCTCCCTCCATCTCTCCAACTTCCTATTCAATAAATCAAATTTCTCAATCCAAAAACCGTTACTTTCAAGTTCAACATTTTTAAGATCACAATAACTAACAAACTTCATATAAGCTTCATATGTTCTAATGTTCAAATCATTAATAATAGCATATTTCTTCCTGATATATAGCGTCAAACATCTTGCTTCAAAAGCCTCTTCTATATTATTAAACAATAGTTTAATAGTTTTATTTTTAACTGATAAAAAGTTCGGAACAACATTAACTTTCTTACAAACCTTTAAAAATCTCAAATTTAAAATTTCACGATCCAGCGTCATTCTCAAATTCTTAAACCGATTAAAACATGTGTAAAAACTCATCTTATTATCCAGTATCGATAAAAATCAATGTCAAAAACCGTTGTTAGTCTTCGTAAAAACTCAAACAAATTTTACTTCACCCTTTCTTATCATATAAATAAAAACATACATTTATTTTACTTAAATAGGTGTAACAAATAAAAATCAAAATATGTTGACATGTTTCGGTTTAATAGTAAAAACCGTAATCATAACACACACATAATCAATAGAAAATGAATGACACTGGGTACCAAAAAATAATCTAAAAACCAAAAAACATAAAAATGCAAACATTGCGCCCTCTATGATCTCAAATAGCCTACGCTACCGCGGCTCCCTCTATCAGACTTCCTTTTTAAGTATTTATTAAGCAATTCCAACCATAAAATTGGAATATCAAAGGATAAAGAATCATTACACACAGTATCCCTCCTAGAATATATCTCAATAGATTCCCGGATGATTGACTTGCGGTATAAAATCGAAACAAACACTAATCTACTATCTCTGAAACAAATATTAACCCCCCTCTTTAAAAACAGCCTTGATAACGCAGTCTTATCCCTACCAAATTTTATATCAGATTCATGCTCTTTCCTCCTAATCCCAAACTTTCTACCTGTCATACCAATATAATAATAATTAATATCCCCCCTTCATTCTCATATGGAATTTCATACACCCCTGCGAGATCATCCTGTACAACCGGACCAAAAGGTCTGTACAGAAGATGTTTCAATTTAGGAGGTGGTTTAGCAATTAATTCTAACTTAAACTTCATTAATTTACTTTTAAGTCTCTCAAAATTACCCTTGATATACGGAAACGATAACCTTTTAAACCTATTAACCTCCCACCTCTCGCACACCTTATCAACCAACGTACAACTACCCTGTGAATGACCTTTACACTTATAATTTTTAATCAAATTATTTATCTTCTCTCTTTTGTAACCGTTTACTTTAGCAATATTGAAAATATAATTCAACTCCTCGTCCAAAAAATCCTCTGAACAAATATTAAACGCACGATTAACCATGAACCTGAACGTGGAGAATTTATACCCAAAAGGTGAATACGCTGAATTTGGAATAATATGCTGACTACTAATATCCTTAGTTGCCACCGAAAATATGATGTCAGCGTTACTCATAAGCAAATCTTTTCTTTATACTATTGAATTAAGAGTAAACATATTCATCTTTCGTAATCGGGTTGCACTCAACTTTAATTATATCCATGCTTAAAATTTACTTTAAAATCCATTAAAATCAGAAAACTGAGGTACAATTTTCAAACAAATTTCATTTGAGAGAACTTTTTTCTATTCGACATTGTAAAGAATGAAACTGTGTGATGTTTAAAAATTAGAAAAATTGCAGTAAAGACAATTTATGGGTTACAATTTATGGGGCACAATTTATGGGCACTGACATAGTGTTTTAACGTTATAATGTAGATATATACCATACAAACCAGGATTTCACTAAAAGCTGCGCGATTTGGGAGATTTTTTTTTCGTATTGTCAGGAAAATCATATATTTTTCTCTTACACCCGCCAAAGAAAACGCGCATTCTGCATTATTAAAGCTCAGAGATTTTACTATGATTGACAGACAATAACGTCGTGTTTGCTGATTGTCTTTTTAAGAATTTGTGGATGGGAATGCACAAATTTCAGTTATTGTGATTGCCGTATTATTTCGTATTAATTTATTTTACCTGTAAAGCTCCTTATAATTGACACGGGCGAAGCCAGATAGTTCTGCTAGTAAAATTAAAAAGTTAATACCAATAATGCAATTTATTTTTACCTGCCACCTTTCTTTTACCTGCGCATATAAAACTTTTATGTGCAAGAAAATGAAATAAATTTCAGTCAATTGCATTAGAATATGTAACTGCTATGCAGGAAATAACTTAATAAACAATTCATTAAATTTAATTCAATGTAACCGGAAATTGAGAAAAAATAAGTATTCAAGTAATTTGATGTGTTAAAGGTGTTAACTATTCTTTAATTTTTGTTTAATTTAGAAATAAGTAAATTAAATAACTCAAATAGGAAGCGTTTTAGTATAAAATATTTTGATTTTAGTAAAACCATCATTCTGTGCTTCGTGACTATATATCTATATATATTTATTTATTTTAAGATATAAAAGATTTGGAAAAAAAAATGTAGAAATAACATTTCTTAAAAATAATTTTTATCTTAAAGAACGTAAAAATGCTCTGAATAGCTTTTTTCCAAGTTTCTGATTTTTATCAAAAAGTTTATGATGAGATTCTTCTCTTTTTTGAAAATATACTTAGAATTTAGATATAAGATGTGATTCAGTCATGTCTTCTTAGAATTTATAGCCATTTTTAAAAAGGAAACATAGCCTTTTATTATTCGTCAAACAGTTATTTGTTTAAATAAAGGAACAAATGTTTTAAGAAAGCAACTCCATGCAGTACTAACAGCCGACAATTTTATTTCATTTTAAATTGGTTTATTTTTCTATGTATAAATAAAATTAGCTTATTTTATACAAATTGCTAAAAACAATTTTTTAATATTTTTTTTAACTCAGTTCAAACTAAGAATATATATATATATATATTATATATATATATATATATACTACTTATAAATATTTAAACTCGGTAATATAGATATATAAAAAAAATAATAGATAAGATTTATTCATTAGTTCAATTCAAATAATTTTATTTCAATCCTTCAACCACAATTTAGAATGGCTTATATTGAGAATAATAAAGTCTGTGTTGAAATTTTCTACTATGTCATTTTGGTTATTCATGAATTAGAAAGTCATTCCGATTAAATAGTAAATGCAATTCGGGTCTTAAATTAAACTAAAATATTTGCATATAAAATCATTATTTCGTAGAATTTAATATTAGTTTTTAATTACTTCTAATGTGATGTTTGTAATAAATGTACACATCTGGAATAATATCTATTTGTTATATGAAATTATACAATTATACACTGAAATAAAAGACAAAAGATACTGTGAACGATCTACGAAAATATAATAGCACAACAAATAAAACCATACCATTAACCTCTTTCGAGTTATCTATGATTCCAAAAAGAGTTCTTTATCTGCAGAAAGCTCAGAAATCAATATCTATTTGAGATTTAAAGAAGCATTTTTTGAAAATAAATACTTTTTTTATAAATGCATTCATATATACAGGGTGATTAAAAAAAACTTTTACAAAATGACATGTAAAATCTGGCATACAGCAAGGATAAAAAAATCACATAGGAACATAGGGTCGCAAATACAGGATGTTTCATGCTAACTGAACTCAGGTTGGTGGTAATAATTTCGAGAAAAATAAAAACATTGCAATGAAAATGCAACGATATGTACCTTGTCTTGTGTGAAATGTGATAACATCACGAAAAGATCTGGAAAAGCATCTTGCTTAAGCAATTCATGATACCGCATCAATCGATAATTCACAGTCCAAAATGTGGGGCATCACGTGCATACTGCTGGCGCATATAATGCAAAATTCTACCATTTTTGTTTGGTGTTATCACATTTACAACAAAGGTGAAAATGTTTGTTAAATGTTTTATTATAATATACTTCAATTTTCTGAAATTTATTACCGTGAACCCAAATTGAGTTCGGATAAAACACCCTGTATTTGTGACTAAATAAGTGGTTTGCGACCCAATGTTCCTGTGTGATTTTTCATCCTTCTTGTATGCCTGATTTTCCATGTCATTTTATAAACTTTCTTTTGAATCACCATGTATATATACGATATATAAAGCTAAATATTTAGCTAATCATTGTTATATGTTTAAAAATGTATAAGATAATTAATTTGTAAGTTTATAATGGTTTTATAAACATTTATATATTTATTATATATAATAACTTTGAATTTTAAGATATTAACCAAAATGTTATATGAAGATAGCATATAACAATATTATACATTAATTGTTGTACTAAAGCATATATTAAAGAAATCTAAACAAGAATATTGGTTTTTCAGATGACATCAATTCTCAATTAAATAAATTCACCATTGAAGTGTAACAAAATTATATTAATTTTAATTATAAGCTTTAATCCTGTTAATTTATCATGTTTATCTATAAAACATGCTTGTCTAGCATGGAAATATTCGCTTCAGAATTGATAGAATCCGGAAACTCAATATTCAGGGTTTAGAAAACACTGAAAACATAAAAAAAAAACAAAAAAAAAACTACTCGGAACGTTTCCGGAAATAAGATTTTAAAAAAGTGTTTGAATAAATGCTTCTTTAAATCTAAAAAATATGTATGTTTCTGATGTTTCAAATATAAAGAGCGGTTTTCGGAACTGCGGCTAACTGTAGTTATTGCACTGAGGAAAAAAAAAATTACCGCCTTCACAGAGTGAATAAGTAGTCATTTTCTGAATCCCTAAACTAGATATAAAGATTTCTGAGCTATGCGAATAGGGTAAACAAGTAAGCTTAATAAACGGAATAGACTAGAATTTCTAGCCTCTTGTTTTCTTGGTGATGAAACGATAATGAAACGCTTCAGTGGCGAGATATTATCGCTTTATTTCTGGAATGGTTTCACAAACTAGAATTACAGTTACTAACACTAACCTCTTGTAATCGCATCTATTTGCAGAGATTTTTAAATAAGTTTGACCACGAGAATATAGGGAAAAGCTCTTGAATTCTAGTAGGAGACTTTAGAACTCACTAGCAAAGGGAACTAGAATTTATAGAGATTGCATGAAACTATTTTTTCGAGAGTCACAATTTAGATTCTAGAGGCCAGAACCATATTTTTTCTCAGTGTGTATATTTTTGTTTATGGTTATATTATATTTCCCTAGATACAAAATTATTTGTCTTTTTATACATCGTATAGTCAAAATGCGAAAAGAGACATTCTACCTTAAGAAGAAACTTAAAATTTATTTCAAAATTTATTTAAATTTAATTGAAGAAAACATTGCGTTAATTTGAATCATATTTTCGAAAATCCATTTTTCTATTAATTTGTAATGTAATGTCATTTTTACAAATTCATAAAAATTAAATGCTTGTTAATTGAAATTTTAATATTACATTAATTGTATATGTTTTTGTGCTGATATGTATATTTATATATAAAAAACCTGTTTTATTCATAAAATAAATTTTCTTTTCTCCTACCATCATATTCATGCATATTCATAATGTTTAAAGCTGATTATTTTTTGTAGTTTCAGCGATATCTGATCAGTTTTCACATTTCTTTAACATTTTTATTAACCATTTGGAAAAATGGTTATTGTCCTCGTCAGGGTAGGAAATCAAAAGCATATCTGAGCCTTTTTATTGGTTGAATCCGCATTTTATTCGTTTTCTGATTGGTCTATACATTAATCTGTATTTCCCATTTACTTTCAACAGAGATGGATGCTTCTGTTGCCACTATGACAAAAAAGTAATAAAAACTACAAAAAAATAATAGTAACTCAGAAACAAATTGAGATACAGCTTTCAAACAGATTGCATTTAAAAGTACATTTTTTTTTCTCTATACGACGGTGTAAAAAGTAATATTGTGGGATGTTTAGAAGTTCAAGAATGAAATTTCATTTAAAATGGGTCGTCAGATTTCTTGGACGATGGAAAAGCCTTTTCCCGATCAGCCAATTAAATGCTTGGATAATACGTAAGTTTCAAGAAATCTGACGAGTCGCAGGCGATTTATGTCACTGTTGTTAATTGCTGTGTTAATGTTTAATTCATGGCGTACGTAATGTATGATCAACTCCGTGCGATTTTAATGTCTTAAATTTTAGTTTTTGAAAAAATCATTTTTCAAATGGTCGTCGTAATTTGTTAAATTTCTTTTTTTAAACGTCTTGCTGTTTAACGAATTGCTTAAAAGCGATTATCCAGATGATATTTATGTATTTCACGACGGATAGAAATAATAATATAGGCATTTAACGGTTTACTAAATTAGTTATTTAAAAATGTATAATTTTTTTAATTAACGCAACAAACATTCCGCAATAGCTGCTTTCTTTCAAAGGTTTCCTGATTACACTTCTTTTTAAATTATATATGACATTTACGAATTTGAATAGTTTGCAAACGGTTATCTCAACAATCAATATTGAGATATAATAGCCTTATGTTAAAATAATAATGTATACAATAATCTTACTCTGAACAAAGTGTCAAGCAACATGCGTTTGGAACTATCACACAAATATATACGTTCAACTACAGAGAGAGTTATAATAACGGTGTTTACATCATTAAGCCGTTGAATTTTTTTAATATAAATTTTCGCTTCACGGATTACTGTTTAAATGTAAATCATAATGGTTTTCTGTATAAGTTTTAAATTATTTGTATTGCTGTATTACAAAGGAGAAAGTCCTCTAAAATGTAATAAGTGCTTCCGAAGCACTGTGTTTCTCACAGAATGAAGTTCTATAATGCATTTATATGCTACGAAAACTGAAACTTAACAATAAGGTACAAGTTGTTGAAACATATTCAGTGCCTAGTATTAATTTCACAAATTTGAATAGTTTATCTATTAGAAAGCTTTTTTTGCATATGAGGAAAAGTCGTTACTTTACAAATACCACATGAATGATTGTTGATAACTCTTTCAGTGATGTAATTAGAATTTATTTTTAAAAAATCAAGAAAATTTTAAAAATTTCAAAAATCTGTACTTAATTTATATAGACTCACTAAAATAACTGAGTAAAGTCGGGGATTTTTTTTTTAACACGTAAAACGAAAATATATTCCAAGTCTTTTTCTCTCGAAATGATCTCCATTATAACTCCATAAAGCTAAAATGAATAAAACTTACTCATGAATTAATAAGTTTTAGAGCACTTTCTTTTAAATTTTTTTGACAACTATATAAAAATCTGCAATTGGAAAAAAATTCGTTTTAAAGTTATTTACGTTTCAGTAGATAAATCCTGCGTTTAATATTTTATTTTATTAGCTCCCGGTACGGTATGCTATTTCTTTCTCCCAGCTTATTTTGTGTAGTCTCCAAAAAATAACGTTACCTTAGAGAAGCCAGCCGTAAAACAAAGCAGTACGATTAAATACTCTATAGCAATTTTTTAAACTTCTAAGCATCGCATATTTTAAATTTTTATACCGTTGTATTCGGAAAAGAAATACTTTTTAATGCAATTTGTTTGAAAACTGCATCTCCATTTATTTTTGAGATATTAATTTTTTTGTAGTTTTTATAGCCATTTGCTTACTATTGGCAACAGAAGAACTCCATTTCTGAAGAAAGTGAAAGAAAAATAGCAATTATATCTTTTTGTTGCCATTTTCCTATAAAAACTGAAAAAAAATTTAATTAAAATACGTGCTATTTTGAAAAAAATATAAATGAAGGATTTCTGATAAAACATGCAGCTATTAGAAACTAAATTTAATTTTAAATATCTATATTAATAATACAAACAAACGAAGGCCTGTGAATCTATAGATTCACAGCCGATTTTTTTGAATGACGAAATCTCTCTATCTCTTTTTCTTTTCTTTCTTTTTTTTTTTTTTTAATTTGTGTATTATTCAGTGATAGTGAAGTCCCAAGCGTACTTTGCTGTAGATGTTGTTTAACACTGGATCGCAAATGATGAATTCTTCAGAGGATGGGGATGACGTCACTTTATGTAAAATAAAATCGCGTGTTATAAGTCTTAAAACTGAACTACAGTAGAGTCCCGATTATCGGAGTTTCCGCTTTCACCGAGTTATTTTCTTCTGATGGACTGATGGCCTCCATTATTATGAATCAGTCATTTTAAATGAAGTGTTAGGTGAAGATGAAAGAGCAGCCGTAAAAAGTTAGAACTCTGATTTTCTAGTCAGAATGGAGAAAAAAAGGGACATATATATATATATATATATATTTAACTATGGCCATTTTCCCCCATTCTGACCAGAAAATCAGAGTTATAACTTTTTACGACTGCTCTTTCATCTTCACCTTCTGCTGTATCTATATTTATATACATGTATTATTTTGTCATCGGGGGCGACACTAAATTCTGAAAAAGCAGAATTCCTGCTCTCTAGTTATAATATTTTATTAGTATAGATCATGACGAAACACAATATTTTATCTTGATTCATATATAAAGTATATTATATGAACTTTAAAAAGTTCACTATTTTACTTAACAGGTGACTTAAATAATAAAAGAGATGTTACAAGTTATAAATATGCATTTTATTTAAAACTTATGAGTATTTTCAAGCTTTCCCAAGCTCTTCATCAGAAAATATTTCAATAACTAATAGCTGTTTATTTGTACAAATACGTCACTCCGTTTTGAAAATGAGAGAGCTAATAATTATTAGAGTTGAAAGTAGAAGCTAGAAGGAGTGCTCGAAATTTCTTCCCTTTCAACTCTAATAACTATTGGCTCTCTCATTTTCAAAACGAAATGAGGTTTTTGTATAAATAAACAGAAATTAGTCATTAAAATATTCTGTGATGAAGAACTATAGGAAAAGCTTGAAAGTACTAAGAAGTTTTAAATAAAATGCATATTTTTAACTTGTAACATTTCTTTTATTATTTTAGTCATATTTTAGCTAAAACAATAAACTTTTTAAAGTTCATTTAATATATTTTAGATATTTTATTAATTTTGGTGACACCATGAAAATTTGAGGAAAGATTCATTATAGACATGTTCAATTTTTACAGGTTTTAGTGTAATAAAAATATTTTTTCTCAATTTTATTATTCTCTCTTGTGTTTGTATTTCATATTATAAGCTTTAGAGGAAAATTCTTATTACATTAAAGAAAATAAACGAGTTTTTACTAATAATAAAGGAATTTTACCACGATTAGAGAGTGCCTTCAGTAGCTGTATAGGGGAGAGTAGCCATATTTGGACCGCCGCTTTAATTGGACCGTTGCCATTCTGCCGTTAATTACAGGAATAAATTCCATCTACCGCTGAAATCCTACTCATCAGAATGCCGTCACTCATGATTAGGCCACTCATAGAAGCAGTCGGCTACCACGGGCTGTTTTCAGACAATTTAAAAAAACCTAAAGTTAGCTGTTTTGATCTATTTTTTTCCTACTAAAGTAAGTGAATATTTTAAAACTAAGGTAAGTTGTTATGTTTTCATATACATATATGAATTCATCTGTTTATTGCGCATACATTTCACGCGGATTTGTTTGATTTCGTTTTTGTTCTTAGTCTTGAAATTAACTTTTTTAAAAAATGGCGCAGTTGCCGTAATTGGACCAATTTAAGTTGCTTAAATTGGACCAAATATGCGATCATAAATTTAAAAAGTAAGTAATGAATTTCGAGGACGGTACGCTTTGTAAACTATTTTTTTACATTTTATAATGGATTACTATTTCCATGAAAGTTTTATTTTGTATATCTGGATTATTATTTTTTTTTTTATATACAGTTTAGGCCTACATAAACATAAAAATATTTTTACATGTCTATGCAATAAATTTTGTTTGCAATGTCTTTTACATTGTATGTAATTGCATTTATTTTCTTTGAATTCTTTATTCTTATGGCCTATTTGAGTTACAGTGTTAAATTCAAATATTTTCCTCCTGCAGGATATTTGTGAAGGAAGACTTTTTACAGTTTTGGAGGGTGGAATTATACTTTTTTTGCCATTGAAACGCATAAAATCTGACACCTTGATGAAAATGTTGAAAAAGACATAGACAAACTGTCTGGAAGAAAAACACTCGTGACAGCAAAAGCTGTTAAAGGTATAGGAAACAAAAAGCAGGCAGTAAGTTTTGAAGAAATTGACCTGCAACAAGGCTGCAGCTAGAAATCCTCCCCAAGAGCAAAAATATCATAAGAAATGTTATTTCCTTAGCTAAATTCAGTTAAATCAAAGTACAGAGGGAGCCAAAAAACAGTTGTGTAATATCATCGCCATATAAACTAAACCTTAAAATGAAAAAAAAAGACGAAACGGAAGCTTTTAGAACAAAAGCAATTAGAACATCGAGTTTTAAAACTTAGGCGTAATGCAATTAGCAAGAAAATGATGGAAGAGAAGAACTACAAACATTATGTAAAGATAACTTGTGTTGACAAAAAAAAAAAAAAAAAAAAGTCTGATAATTCAGAATCTAAAAAGGAAAATCTAGACAGTGATGATTGGTTTTGCCTAATTTCTAAGAAAAATAAAATAGCAGAAAGGATTCAGTGTTCAGATTGTCCCATACGGTTCCATGTTGTGTGTGCTGGACAACAAAAACAACAAACAAAAATGATGGATAAGCTTTGCATCACTCCTTACATGATATTCAAGTAACTGACAATTAGTTCCATAATTTCTATTCTTAATTACTGATAACTATGATTTATATTTTGAATACATTTTGATTTAAAACAATTACTCTTATTTTCAGATATTTGATTTCATTATATTTCATCGCTGTTATTTTGTTTGATTGTTTCATTAATCGCAAACTTTGCTTTTAATAAAATTAGTTATATTCCCTAGTCATTAAAACAACCTGATATTATTTGGTCCAATTTAGAAGACTGGGGGTCCAACTTAGGCGACCAGTTGCTGAATTTGGACCACTTTTGACAAATTTTTCAAATTAAAATAAAATTGAAGAGTTTCAAAAAGAAATTGATCTAAATATTTGTTCAGTTAGTAGATGAATAGATTGACCCTGACTAAGGATCTTTTGCAGATATTCCAGAAATTAAGTGAGTTACACCTGAAAATGAGTGAAGTGGTCCAAATTCGGCTACTCTCCCCTATATGCAATCTACGGTGAATAAAGATTGTTTTGGTGTATCTTGTTACTATCTAATAAATTATTGAAGAAGGCGTTCTGTATTGTTAACACACAGAAAAATCTAAATCAGTAAGTACTAAATATATATATAACTTTGTCTGGTTTATTCGGAAATATTTAATAATATTTCACTTATTTAAACTACACTTTTCAGTGTTCTTGTACAAATTGTCATCAGTTGTTAATTTTCGAATACAATTAATAGAACTATTATTTATGGAGAAACGAGCTAAGAAATGTATATTTAATATAACTAAGACGTTTAAATCCAATAAACATCATGACTGAGTGTTTCCTGCTCAGATTTCTAGACAATGGCCCTGAGGTGCTATACGTACAGAATAATTATTCTAATTGGTAAATATAGCATATGAGATGTACATTTACTGGGCAAAAAGCGGTAGAGCATTGGCAATTTAATCCAAAAGATCCTGGTCGGATCCTGGTCCGGACATTTTTCACCCAGTTGGAAATTTACATATCACAGGATTTATTTACCAGTTAGGATAATTGCGTTGAAATTAATCTAGTTTAATTACGTATTAAGCGTTTTCTGGAGTTCCATTACCTGCGATTTATTCTGTTGAGCTGATTCAGATATCACACCAGATGTCATAATAATTAAGGTTAACTGAGTGAATTAGATCCACCAGATTCGACCGGAATAGCTCATATGGTAGAGCATTGGCGTCTTTAACCAAGAGATCTCTCATTCGAATCCTGGTCCGTACATTTTCACCCAGTTGGAAATTTACATCTGCTTTACATATGCCTCGATCAAAGTGTTCGACGTAACGCGGAATGCCACGTGTTTATTTCCCAATAATGCTTGATACTCATTTAAAAAATCCTGAAAAAAAGGAAAAATTGAGTGAACCTTGCTTATATCCGGAGTAAAACGTCTATCAAGTTGCGTGGCTGCGCGACTGACTGACATCGGAGATACCAGAATTCATATCTTTAATAGTTTTTATTCAAAATGCAAGATTAAAAATAACTTGGAATGTAATTAAATTATATTTTTTTATTTATTTCTATTTATTAATTAATTCATGAATGAACAGGCTTGGATTTTCACTTATCTCATTTTTTATAAAAAGAGGCCTAAAAAATAAATGTAAGATTAATGATTTTAACCTATTGAAAATTTTTAATGGTTCTTTTAATTCAAATAGTTTCTGCTGCAATTACTCAACCTATAAAGCTTCATGTTTCAACATACTTTTAACAAGTTATTTTTTCTCTTCAGTGCCTAGTTTCATATTATAGACATCATTTGATACCTACATAACCAGTTTTTCTATAGCGTTTGTTCTAGTTTTTAAAAAACTCTTCACTGAAATATTGATTGTAATTAGATTTTCATCAGTATGGATCTTAATTGTTTTTATGCTTAACAACTTAAACTACGCAACTATTTAAGTAGTTAAGTAGTAGTTAATAATTTTCTAACGTATTATTAAAGTAAATATATACCCGATACCTTATTAAATTTAAAAATTCTTATACAGTTGTCATTGTAGTTTTAAACGTTACAAATGACGATATGCAATACCACTTGAAAGAATTTTTATTGGAATAGGCATAATAAATCATTGAATGTAAAAAAGTATATGAAAGCTGCAATTCTTAATAAAATTTACAGGCAAATACGTGATAAAATCAACACACGCATATACAATAAAAGAAAAGAAATGTGGCTTACGAAAGCTTTTTTTTCTTCTTTTTTTTATTAATAACTTAAAAAACTCGCTATTTATCGACCTGGACTGTTCAATATTAAATTTATCCGTTATAATATCAAAAAATTATAAATCATAAGAAGAAAACCGGCATTAAAACATGAACATACCGGGTGTCCCAAAAACTGATGGATTTTAAAATCCAATAACTTGCAAACGGTGACAGATATTAAAAGAATTCTTACAGGAGTGTTATATAAGATGTCAGGAGTTTTTATGCTGTGATTCTCAGTTTAGTTACAAATAGCATCGATAGATGGCGTTGCAAGCAATAACCACTAAATCCAGGCTCGATTTTTCAGCCTCTCTCTTCTTCCATGCGAAAAAAGGAGATTAAAATGTATTGAATGGATCACGCAGTACCAAAAATTGGGTCTGGACTATTGCTCTCAGCGCCACCTATTGTTTGAAATTCGAACTAAAATCAAGAATCATCGTAAAAAATCTCCTGACATCATACATAACGCTCCTGCAAGAATTTTTTTAATACCTGTCACCGTTTGCAAGTTATTGAATTTTAAAATCCGTCAGTCATTTTTGAGACACCCGGTATAATAATAAGCAAGTTGATAAGTGCCGCCAGTAAGAAAATTAATTAGTTGGTCAGCACTTTGTTTTAGCAGCATTTGTTAATGAAAATCATCTATGATGTCTCACGATCATTGTTAAACACTGCAACTAAAATTGGTCGCTGGCGTTTAGAAATTGTTGCGTAGAACACATTTTTAAAGAAAGAGGCAAGTTACGGTCACGTGATTTGTATAATGACAAAATTTTCTCTTCTTTAAACGTCAGTTTAACTTGTTGCATTACATTTTTTTTTTAAATATAACGTAACGCAATGGTCCCGGTAAACCACAACCTAATAGAAAAAGTAGGGGCTACTCTAATTTCATTAATTGTATTGCTCTACATCCGGACATTGCCTTAGAGCTTTAGGACTTTCATTTTGATAGTAAATTGCAGCTTATATTTAAATAATATTTTGTTTTCTAAATAAAAACTCCCTGAAAGTTTGATTTTCTTTAAAAATAAGTGGATGTTATTGATACCTAAGTTGTAAGTCTATCACTGGTGTTATATTTCAAATGTAATATCTATATTACAAAGGACAAACGTGTCTGTCCGTAACGCTGACGTCATTTTGCGAATGGCAACAGCAGACGATCCAATTTCGATTTTACTAATTTTTTTAACTTCTATAGCTAATCTCAGACGAACGTGTTTTTGCACGCTTTTTTCGCTTTTACAGCCTCCCTACACCTTCGCTAGCATGTGTAGGGAGGCCGTAAAAGCGAAAAAAGCGTGCAAAAAGACGTTCGTCTGACATTAGTCTAAGGCTAATATCAGACGAACCTAAGGCTAATGTCAGACGAACGTCTATTTGCACACATTTTCGTTCCACATCAAACACAAACACATTCTTTAACATCCGTTTCTGTTTGATGTGGAAAAAAAAAGCGTTGAAATAGACGTTCGTCTGACAATAGCCTTAGGATCGCAGGTTTTCAGTTTCTACGCCGTCGAATATAAAAAAAAAAAATGTTCTCTCAAATGCAATTTTTTTTTCTAGCTACATTGCAATTACTTTGAAAACTGCATAGCCATTTACTCAATTTTTATTGTTTTAAAAATATATTTTAAGCATGATTATTTTTTTCAAATCTACCTCTATCGTGTGCAGACGACTGTGTGACATATAAATAGTTCATAATTTGTTTCAGACTATATATTATATCGCAATTAAAACATTCTTTAATCAATAAGCAAAACAGTAAAATATAAATAAAACATAAATTTAAGACATGTAATCAAATTTTGCGCTTGTAAATAGCGATCTTTTGTAATTTCTTCCGTTTTTAGGTGCGTTCGTAATTATATAAATACGTAGCACCTATAGTCGTCGTTCAGTCCGTCTGTCTGTCCGTCCGTCTGTCCGTCCGTCTGTCTGTCCGTCCGCATATAACAGAGCAAAAACTACCCGACCGAATGATCTGAAATTTTTAATATATAATTGCTGCAAAATTTTGTCGAGCCATTTCCAATTTTATGAAAATCGGATGTATAGTTTAATTACAGGGACAGTCAAAAGTTTTTCTTTACATTACGGCCAATGGGAAAAGTTATTGCAAGTGAATTTTAATGATGTTACAGACTTCCGAAGGGTCTGAAATTTTTAATATATAATTGCTGCAAAATTTTGTCGAGCCATTTCCAATTTTATGAAAATCGGATGTATAGTTTAATTACAGGGACACCCAAAATTTTTCCGTTACATTACGGCCAAAGGGAAAAAATTATAGCAAATGCATTTTAATGATTTTACAGCCTTCCGAATGGTCTGAAATTTTTAATATATAATTGATGTAAAATTTTGTTGAGCCATTTGCAATTTTATGAAAATCGGATGTATAGTTTAATTACAGGGACACCCAAAAGTTTTCCGTTACATTATGGCCAATGGGAAAAAATTATTGCAAATGCATTTTAATGATTTTACAGCCTTCCGAATGGTCTGAAATTTTAAATATATAATTGCTGCAAACTTTTGTCGAGCCATTTCAAATTTTATGAAAATCGAATGTATAGTTTAATTACAGGGACAGTCAAAAGTTTTCCGTTACATTACGGGGAATGGGGAAAATATTATTGTAAGTGCATTTTAATGATGTTACAGACTATGCACTTATGAAGCGCAAAAAAATATACATTCAGTACAATATGGGGTGCAAAGAATAATTATAAAACTAGTTATAGTACGAACGCACCTCATTTGCCACGTTTGACGAGCAATTTCCAACTTTTTTAAAAGAAGTTTCGTTCAAGTACACAATATCAAAAATGCTCTGATTAAATAAGGTACATTTTATTTTCCTTTATTACTGGTGCCAAAAACAAATTTTGCAAAGAAAGATTATGTCTCCGCTCTGGAGCCCTCGAGTAAAAAGAGTTAAAGTAATATAATTGTATTGATTTAATGAATTTTTAATACATTGAACAATGATTAATATTCTTAAAGTTTACTTTCATTTTCGTACTTAAGCATTTTTATATAATACTGAAAGAATAATCTTTTTTTAGTATTTAAAACAGAATACAGAGAAAGCAACTTTACAATTTTGTCGTTTTCTAGACTGTCAAACGGTTTAAAAGAAATATTATCGGAGTTTTTCGCTAAAAATAATTTCAAATTAATGTTAGGATGGCAATTATCTCTGAGGTATTATCTTATTTTTAAAACCTTGATAAGATAATTTTCATCAATTTTTACACTTAGTGCTTTATGATACAGTTTAAAATTGAGATGAAACCTGGCGATAAAAAGAATAAGTAACTGAAACAATGATTACAGCGCATGCAGTAGGTATATCCGGTTTGGTATAATTCAGCATACCACATTTATTATAAGAAAAAAAAATCCCTGCCGCCTCGGCCTATACGCGGAGGTAGATTTCGAAGTTAAGTACTAATTTCACCAACAAAAACTAAATCAAGATTAGAGATAAACCCAGTTTAACAATTTTATCTGGCCGCTTTTGACGAATTTTTAATTTCATTTTTCTGTAAGAGCTCGTTTTATCGGAATCATACTAAGTCGGTATTAAAAAAAAAATATTTTTCCCCGCTCAACAACTCAAGATTTTCTGACACATTTTCAGACTCATTTTTAAAAGTAAAATCATGAAACTTGCTGACGTGAATTTTTTAGAAGAGATTTATAAACGACCTGTGTTTTTATTCTTCGTTCAATTAGTTAGAACTAGATTTACAATTATTTTCTCAGTACGACCATTTTATTTTCATTTCCAGCACATCGCTTAGGAAAATTTGGTTCAAAATGCCCACTTTGACAGCATTTTTAAAAATATATTATGCCTTTATCAAAAAATCAACCAATACAGCATATTATAAAGTTTCTGAATAAGAGAACCTGCCAATTGGATGCGTTTAAAAGCAAAAATGAATTTAAAAATTAGTCAGAAAATGAGCTGTTTGGATTGAGTACCCCCTTAATACGATAATTTTTTCGTCAACCGCTATTTTTGTTTATTTTTTATTTATTTTTTTCTGCAAGAGTTGATCCTATCAAAAACTTATCACTATGAAAGTTACAGATAATATTGATAAGATGTATAATAAATTTAAGCGGATTAGATATCTTGTGAATTGACGAAGTTATGAACTTTTCTCTTTTTTTAACCCTCCTATTTTTTTTTTCGTATTTCGTTTTTCTTTTTTTTTTTCAGTAAGAGTTGGTTCTATCAAAAACTTCCCAGTACAAAAGTTGTAGATAATATTAAGAAGATTTATAATAAGTTTAAGTGAATTTGATATCTTAAGAACTGACGAAGTTGTGAATTTTTTTCTCCCTAAAATCCCATTTTTTGCGCCCCTTGAGGCCATGTTTAATCTTATGAAAAATCTATTATACATAAATTTTTGGCCTTTTCCTAGAAACAATAACTTTAAACTGATTTGATATATATAAAAATAAAAAAAAATGTTTCTTTTTCTGTTTTCACAAAACCGCTCCGCATTTCCACCCCCTTGGTCCGAATTGGCCAATTAACGAACTTGACCGAGATTTTCTACCCCTTGATTTTTTTTATCAGTTTGGAAGAGATTTGTGCACAATTAAGCGAGTTATCGTGTCCATAAAAAGTGATATATATATATATATATATATATATATATATATATATATATATATATATATATATAGATAAGATAAAGTTTTTTACTGAGGGTGTTTTGGGGTTCTTGGGGTTCTCGGTGCAGATCTGCAAAAACTTTTCAGAAATTCCAACATAGAGGAAATCGGAATAGGTGGTATTTCATGCGAAATCTACCTAAAAATAGCATAACTTTGGTGGCATATATGTAAAGGAATGGTATTGAAGACACAATTTTAGTGACTAATATAATTCCCAGAGTAAAAAATGAAACCGCCAATAATTCAGAAGTGGATTGAATAAATAGATGTATAGACTGATAGAATCGCAGTAATTTGAAGAAAAAAGCAGTGAGAATACATATTCTTTAAAAATAATTATTTGGTTCATTTTAATGAAATTATTGTCTGTATATATTCAAATACATGATCACTTATACAAGATACAGAACGGCTTTGGTACAAAAGCCATGGAAAAGCATTTTTATTTTATGAAAAATAATATTTTAAGAAAAGTGTTAATTATCGAAAATCTATCTGAAAGAAGCAAGTCTCGAGGAACTTACTTAAGCTAAATCTTTTTCGAGTCTCTCTGGTTTAGATTTTTTTTTCATTAATTATGCTTTCATACGAGAATATACATAAGTAATTTTCGGCTTCTCCTTTCAAATTAAGAGGCTACTTCAGTCAAAGGAAAAGACCCGTTCGCTAATGCTAATCCTATGGAAGAAATTTATAAAGATATCTCTGTAGCATTTTAATATTTTTAAATGATCTCTTTTGCATTGAATAGATGAGATCGATCTATACAAAGGCCGTTGTTTACTTTTGCGAATTTGTTTACAGGTATTTCTTATGAGAACACTTTCCTTTTCGAAACCTGTTTCGAAAGTAAAAGCATCCTCATAAAAAAAAATATCTGCAATCAAAATCGAAAAAGTAAAAAACAACCTGCATACAGATTGATCTCAACTATTCAATGAAAGAAATCATCTAAAAATATTGAAATGCGACCGAGATATCTTTATAAATTTCTTCCATAGGATTAGCATTAGCGAATGTGTCTTTTCATTTGACTGAAGTAGCCTCTTAAGGTTAATATCAAATCGAAACTGGCAATTTTCTGACACATTTTTAGGTGCGTTTGTAATTATATAAATACGTAGCACCTATAGTCGTCGTTCAGTCCGTCTGTCTGCCTGTCCGTCCGCATACAACAGAGCAAAAACTACCCAACTGAATGGTCTGAAATTTTAAATATACGATTGTTGCAAAATTGTGTCGAGCCATTTCAAATTTTATGAAATTCGGATGTATAGTTTAATGACAGGGACATTCAAAAGTTTTTCTTTACATTACGGCCCATGGCAAAAAAATATTGCAAGTGCATTTTAATGATGTTACAGTCTTCCGAATGGTCTGCAATTTTAAGTATATAATTGTTGCAAAATTTTGTCGAGCCATTTCCGATTTTATGAAATTTGGATGTATAGTTTAATTACAAGGACAGTCAAACGTTTTCCGTTACATTACGGTTAATGAGAAAAAAATTATTGCAAGTGCATTTTAATGATGTTACAGACTATGCACTAATGAAGTTCAAAGAAATATACATTCAGAACAACATGGGGTGCAAAAAATATTTATAAAACTAGTTATAGTACGAACGCACCTCATTTGCCACGTTTGACGAGCAATTTCCTACTTGTTTAATAAAGTCACGAGGTCAATAGGAAAATGTCGCTTTTTATACATTTCAGAACGTTCTTTGAAGGCATCTGATCTTTGCTGTTTTTCATATAAATATGATTTTTAGGATTGTTAATGACCATTCTAAAAATATATATGTAATGTAAAAAATCTATTAGAATTATCAATAACAGAAAATAAAGAATAGTCGTACTAGGCTTTCTCACCGCAACGATTGAGATTATTTGATGAGACGTTTTTTCATTAAATGCAATTTTTTAAAATCAGACAACGCATTTTAACGATATGTAAATATACTACATCAAAAACCTCTTACATAATCTTTCGAAAAATACCTTGTTTTTAGTATATGCAGAGAAAAAAGAATATCGATATCAGAAATAATGTATATGATGGTTTTCACCTACATTCTGTTACCCGTGAAGTCCAGGTTAATCCTCTAGTATTAGGTAAAAACATAACCGACGATATTTTCCTTTTAATCAATATGAAACAGACAATAAACTAGAGAACAGGAATTCAGCTTTTTCAGAATTTACTGCCGCCCCCAATGGAAAAACAGTATATGTATACATATATATAGATAGATAACACACACTTTTAATTTATATAAAATGACGTCATTCGCATTGAAGAATTCCTCCAGTCTTAAACAACATCCACAGAAAAATATGCGAGGCTCACGAGAAAGACAGGCTACCGCGGTGGGTCCGATTCTTCTTTTTTTACAGACCGCTGGAGTCACGTGATGCTCTTTTCGCACACCTTCATTGGTGCATTCGAGCATCACCTGACTCCAGCAGTCTGTAAAAAAAAAAGAATCGGACCCACCGCGGTAGCCTGTTTTTTCCGTTAGCCTCGAAAAGTATGCATAAGACGTCACTAGCGATGTTGTCAATAAAGAAACTCGATCAAAAAAAAAAAAAAAAAAAAAAAAAAAAAAAAAAAAATCGGCTACTTAATGATTTATATGCCTTCAATTGTTTCTAACATTAATATAGATACGTAGAATTAAATATAGTTCATAATAGCTCCATGTTTTATCAGAAATCATTTATTTACAATTTTTTTTCAAAATAGCACGTATTTTAATTACATTTATTTACAATTTTTTTTTTTCAAAATAGCACGTATTTTAATTACATTTTTTTCAATTATTATGGCAAAATGGCAGGAAAAAGATATAATAGACTATTATTTTCCAACTATTTTTCCTGCATTTTCTACATAAATGCAGTACTTCAGTTGCCAAGATTAAAAACATTTTGTTAAAAACTACAAAAAAAAAATTATTATTTCAAAAATAAATTGAGATGCAGTTTTCAAACAAATTGCATTTAAAAGTACATTTTTTTTCCCTGTATGATGGTATAAGAATTGAAAATGTGTGATGTTTAAAAGTTTAAAAAAATTGCAGTAGAGATTATCCCGTACAATGCACATGTGCTTCGTTTTACGGCTGGTTTATGTAACGGAACGTTGTTTTTTAGAGACGACACTTTAATTGCTGTCCGAAAGAAATAGCATATCGGGGCCTAATAGTATTTTAAATGTTTAACCGAATATAAATAAAACGCTTTAACACAAAAGGATGACCCAAATTCAAATTATTTTTAGGCTGAATGATTGTAACAATTTACAATGAAACATAAAACACAGAAAGTATCGTTTTCAATATAATTACTATAGAAATCTTCGGAATACATTTTATACGTTAATGAAACAAACTGTTTTCAAACAAGAAATTCATCAAACAAATTAACTGAACAAGACGACTGATATTTTCAAACTTAAAATTAGTTATTTAAAAATCTTAGAACTAATTTCCTAAATGAGAAGCTTTTAAAATAATCGAATTCAATATATTTAAAACAGATGAATGAGTGTCCCTGTTGAAAAATTAAACATATATTTCATGATAAAAAAAACTATGACTAATCATGTTAATTACTTTCATGTGGTATTTAACTTAAAAATCGCCATCGCTAAGTTCAAATTAAATAAAGAACTTGTTTTACAATGAAAAATATCCTCTAACCTTCGAAATGAGCTTTTCGAAAAGGAAAAACTCTGTTTTATTAGTCTTTTATCGCTGTTTCGCGAGAATGAGTAAGGCATTCATCAAACATTCATTTTTTTTTCACTTTAAGTAAACTACTGTATCTCTTTAGAGAAGACAATTTAATTAGTCTACATTAACCCTAAGACTTTCATCGTAAGTATTTGAACTCTTTAAAAACAAAAATCTAAATTAGGTGAACAAGGCAGAATAAAGGAAGAACGAAATGAAATAAACATCTACACAGAGATAATGCTCTTGTAAAGGTTTCTTTTTTTTTTTTAGGATACTTTTCGCCAGTGCAAAAACAACATCTCGAAATGCTAACATTAGTTATCTATCAAGTAGATTAATTCCTTTTTCAGGCCACTGCTTTTAGTATTTTGGCAACAATGTAATTAAGAGTATCTCGAAGAAGAATCGGATTAGTGTGGTGGTTAGAATACTGTTATAGCATTTGTGTTGGTAGCCGAAATGTATTTGTACATTTGATTACATGTATAGAGAAAGAAATATACAGTTATTTTTGCTAAGTGAACGAACATTTATAAACAAACGGGATAAGATATTTTAATTTACTTTCTAATTTCAAATCATATTATTCAAATCTTTATTCATTCTATTCAAATCATATGTCCAAATAACCTAAATCAACTAAATATCCAAATAACTTTGGCTTGAGAATGAAATTTGGAAACCTATTTTCTGGCAACTTATTCTCTGTTTCATATACACAATTACTTTTCAATGTTTATACAATTTATTTAATATAAAAAAGCCATTCATCTATTTTTAAGAATTGAATAGTATATAAAAAACAACAGTAATATACATGAATTTGTTGTACATGAACTTGTTTATGCATGAATTTATATATATATATAAATTCATGTATAAAAAAGCATAAAAGTTCATTCGGTTTGTTTCCATAGCTGTTTATACCATTTGGCAACAAACCTCACGTTCTAAAGATTGAATTGCGACAAATTAAAAAAAAAAAACCCCAAGGACTATATAGTTGAAAAGTAGCTATTTCTCAATTTAAATTGATATTTATTTTAGTTAAGCGGTAAAAGACCGGAGATGGGATTAACATTGTTTTGGTTAGATTTATTATACATTTGTTACGCATACATATTGTGAAGTAAGCTTTTTAAGAGAAGGTAAATCAATGTGTTCAATCAGATCTATTGATGCAACTCAATAATTTATAACATATATGCACTATACTAATCTTTAATAACATATTTTTGTATATTTTTTAAAATTTTGTGCTTCATCACTCATTGGATAATTTCGTTGTCTCAACGGGTCATTTCTGAGTTTGTAACGTAATTATCTCACTAAAATATTTCAATTCAAAGTTTCATACATTTTATTGGCAACTGATAAGATTTGAATTTTTCATATCAAATAAGGGATTGAGATTTTAATGGTATTTGTAATTCATTTACATTTTTGCTGTTAATTCTATTATTAAGTAAGGACTTATTCCGTAAATTTATTTCTTTAAGTGTTTTTCTTTATCTCAATATTATGAGATACCAGATTTCTAAGAGATATAACTTTATAAAAACAATCATTTTCCATGAATGCGCAACCACTTTTTGATATTAACATGAAATTTTTATCCTTGCAAAATATTTCATGATGGATACCTATTCAAATTAATTGCAATTTACTAGATGTTTGATATATTATTACATGAACATAAACTTTTTGCTGAATTCCTTTTTTCAATAGCCTTTGTTATTGATACATTGTTTTACTGTTAATTCTACAATTGAATAAGGAACGCTTACTTGTTCAATATATTTATTGTTTTACAGCTTCATTAATTGCTTCATTTTTTACAGCAACCCATTACGCACTGAATTATGAATTCATGAATATTTTACCTTCTAAAGCATTTTTCTTGAATTTTTGAAACTACATTAGAAGATTTACAAAATCATTTAATAAATTTTAGAAGGATTAGTTAAATGTGAATTTATAGGACGTTTGTGTAATATATATAACCCCATTCAAATCTTTTAGTTTAAATATTTTTCTTAATATTTTGTAGAATTAGAAAATGTACAAATGCAAATATCTTACAATAGAAATATAGAAATATAGAAATATTTCCAAATTGAAAAATCCCCCCCCCCCTTCAACGCCAAGAAAACTGAAAAGATGCAAAGACAAAAGAAATCATCATTTTAAAAATATTTTTGTTTTGTGTAACCAATAATGCTTTTGGAACAAGATAAAGTAATGCATCTATAACTCATTCTAAACTGTATTACTACTAATCGATGTATTAAATGAATTTTATTAACAAGTAAATGGTACTTATAAGTACCGTCAGTAGATAAAGGGTTAAGAGATACTACCGTTACAAGAGATATAACTTTAGAAAAACATTCATTTTACCAGACAGAAGAAGAACTCTTTTATATTACCAATGGAATTTATAACTTGACAAAATTTTTCATGACGCATAGCTATTTAGTTTAATTACAATTTGCTGGATGGTTGCTATATCTTAACATGAACATAATATTTTTACTGATTTCCCTTTTCTTCTATCTAAGGCATCTGCCTACGTTTGAAATGACACTTTCAAAAAAATTATAGATTTTGTTTTTGTTATTTCATTTAAAAGTATAACTTTTTACGATAATAAAATTCTGCTTTGTTTTTGTTCCTACCATATTTCAGAGCAGAAGTTTTATTCAATATACAGTAAAAATATTCTAATTTAACGTTTAAATGCATTTTTCTCAAAATTGGTTTTTACACAAAATTAACTCACTTCAAAAAATATAGCTAAAAATATTATTATCTTTCTTCAATAAAACTTTGTAATGTTTGTCCATACTTTTCTGTCTAGTGCATCAACTAAAACAATTTTAATTTCATGGATATTTTTTAAATTATAGCTTGTTATTTGGACAAAAAAAAAAAAAAAAAAAAAAAAAAAAAAAAAAAAAAATATGGTAAAACTGTTCAAGATATCATTTAACTTGTAGCAGGTGAACTAGATAAAAGCTTATAGTTTACTTTAGTAGTATTTTTTTTTCTGATAATTTTATTTTGTTTTCAAGTAGCATTTTTCATGTTTTTGAAAAATTACTTCATATTTCCATACATATACAACATATTTGTAAATTCGTAGGGATATATATATAATTTTAAAGGTACATTATTTATTTTTATTCAAATTTAATCAAAACATGTGAATACAGTGTTTCTTTGCAAAGTTTATCAAAATAATTATTTTGAAAGTAGGCAGATAAAGTAATTTAGTTTTGATTAATTTATATAATGACATTACACATGCATAGATATGATAATATGATGCCCACTAACAGTTCGAGGATGTATCAATAAGTTTTTGTCCTCACATAGAAATAATTGAGTGAAATTTGTAAAATTGCTACATTGTATTTGTCCTTTTCTATAGTCACCCTGCTACAGTAACTCATTTCTGCAAACGGTATTTCAAAGAGAGGGGGGAGGATATATTCCAATATGCGCTATAGTAGACCCAAGGGGGGGCCATTTTTCTAACTTTTGCCGATCCCCACGTGTAACAGATTGTTGGAAAGGCTTGTGACCACTTATTCATGTTATGCAGTCTCGAGCCCCTCCCACCAAATTTGCTCCCCAGGGGCATGAATGATGTCCGAAAAATTTAGAAAAGTGCCCCCCGGAAGGCAAATTTGAGGGGGGGGGTCGGGAGGTGCATAGCATGAATAAGTGGTGACAGGCCTTTCCAACAATATGTCATATGTGGGGGTCGGAAAAATTTAGAAAAATGCCCCCTTTGGGTCTACTATCGCACCTCCTGGAATGCAACCTCCCCCCCCCCTCTCTTTGAAATTCCGTTTGCACAAATGTGTTACTGTGCACGGGACTATATAGAAAACGACTCATACTATGTAGCAATTTCATAAATTTCACTCAGTTATTTCTATGTGAGGGAAAAAAACTTATTGATACGCCCTCGTATTTAAATAATAATTGAATATCAATGCAAAACGTTGTGTCCGTTTAGGACTGGCATTGAGGTCGAACAATTTCTGCATGCTTTCTCTATTGATACTGAAAAAAAAACTGAAGAGTCCTGACGATATATGAATATTTACGTACAGAGTAGAATAAACATGAAAAAAAAAAAAACTGTAGATTATTGATATAATAATTATTGTCACTGCAAAAATAAAACATTAAAATAAGGTCTAATTTTTTTGTTTAAAAAAATATTATACATATAATGTACATTACCTGATATAAACCATAAAAGTATATTATAACCTACTTATTAAAATAAATATTCCTCAGCGTTTTACATCGCACGCTCAGACATATATCGATTGAATAATGAGCTATTTTGACGTTTTTCCTGGGAAGAGATTTTTTGCGACATATGAGACAAGTAAACCGCAGATAATATCATTTTACAATGATTATAGACATTATCCTGCTTAATATATGCGTGCGTTTACAGCATCGTTAAAAAAAAATAAGAGATTAAATTACAGATTTTTTTTTCTCCTTTTCGTAAAAAAGGGAAACTTGATTTGATTAATCCTATGATAATTACAAAACTTTTCACGTAATATTTAGCTCAAAGCTTTTCACTTCACAAATTTTTAAGGTATTACTAAAGATAAATATATCTGGAAATTAAAATAAAAAAGCAGAAAAAAAAAGAAAATGTAGCGAAATGCTGTTTTATACTTTAAATGTATTTTCTTTTTGTATTAAACTTAATTAATGCATTTTTGTAATATTTACTTTAATGTATAATTTATAATATGCGTTACAGTGTAAAAAAACAAAAAATCCGTTAAAATACGGAAATATTATAGGCGTCTTGATTGCCAATACAATTTTCGTGTTTTAACGGATTTTTTTTACAGTATATATTTTACATATTGTAGGTAGATTTATATAGATACCTATGTAGTATAATTCCATTTTTACATTCCAGGAAGTCATGATTTCCCGCAATTCACCCTTTTATTCTACCTACCTTGAAATGTGTAGAAGCGGAATTCTTCTCTAATTTTCTACCCTTTATATTTCCAGCAATTTATACATCTTTTGTTACTTCTTTTAAAAGGATTAAAGGCAGAGTTCTACTGTATATGCATAGAATGGTTAATTGATTGATTTATTGATATGCATCTATAGATATAGAGCTAAATAGACGGAAAATTTGCGTATGATAAATAGACAGAACAGATTAAGTATATGGTTGTATATTTATATTATCTCTCAAATAAAATTCGTTTGTAAAAAAAATTGTGTCTTAATGGAAATTAAATAATATGCAAAATTTATCATTACTAAAAGTACATTTTTTTTTTTCACAAAGTAAAAATTTTAATTAAAAAAATCAATTTTCTGAATCTAAGGTTTCTTTTAAATTTTGAGTACTTACTTAGATTATCTAAGAATAAATGTTATTAATATCGGACTGTTCTGTTAAATGCAATTAATATGCATAATAATTAGAAGGAGCACAATTCAACTGATTTTGCATACTGAAAATATAAATTTAAGTCAAATTTTTAATAGACAGTGTAATGAGAAACTTTTGTGTGTAACGCTTCTGCACTTAAAATCTAGCCTTAAAGTTTTTTGACACTAACTGATGTCAGGCATACTTCTGAATCTGTCTAAATAGTATATTTTGCTAATACAATTTTCCATCTTTCCCAATAACTGAAACCTGATCCACATGAAAATCCTTCTGGCCCCACGGATTTTTTATGTACGACTTAAAGAGTTGGTTTATAGACTATATGGATAGATTTTATGGTCCATGTATCACATTTCATGTTCATCAATTGCAGAATTGTATCCAATATTTATGTTAATATCCCGAGAAACAAGTTCAATAGAATAAAGGGTGAATTTTAAGGTTTCTTTCCACAATTTTTTGTGACCTTACTGATTTATTTTCACCCATTCAATAGTGACTCTAAAGGAAATATTACTTTACAAATCATATTGGCGCATTTTTTGTTTGGAAATATTTATGTGGATAAAGTAATATGAGAAGCAGTATTTCCAAATCTCTGTTACAAAAAGTTAATTTACGCAACATCTGCTATGTATTGCTTCAACAGATGAATTAAATTAGTGGAATAAAAATTGCGTTGATCGTGAAATATTTTTCTGACTTATGTGTTGTTTTAAATACGCACTATCTTTTACGCTTTTTTTTTTTTTTTTTTACTTGATTATTGTCATAATTGTTTTATAATTTTATAATAATGTTTTATACTTATAGTAAATTACTTTATATAAAATTTTAAAACAAATGTATAATTTTTTATGTTGTTTCAGAATTACTTCACAATATATCGGTTCTCAAATTGTAAAAAGATAGGCACACTAATACATAACTTATGAGTATTACGATCTAAATTGCATTAGAAATATGTCTGTTCAAAAAATATACTAATATTTAGGCTTCCAAACCTTTTTAGATAAAAATGTGTTTTAATATTTCTTCAGTACACGATTTAAAGTTTTTACCAATGAAATTGTATTTTTTTAATTCTTTTATTAAAAACATATTTGTGAAAGTTAGAAAATAAAGAAATAAATGAATAAGATTTATATCTATTTTACATTCAAATTAACCCCAATCTACATTTCCACACGAAGAATAGTTTGGTATTCATCGGGAATATAGATCCAATTACATTCTCTGAATAATCTGTATTATTGTGAAATCCTCGAAGGAGAAATTTAATTGAATTGTGTTTATTATACCTTAAAGCAACCAGAAATATTACTTACCTAATTTAACATTCCTACTTTTATGCGAGCTATTCTTAGTAATGTCTTTCACTTCGTAACAGTACCCAGTCGTAGATAGCCATGAATGAACCAATTTTCAAGAGATAATTTCAGCTTTGAATGTCTGTTTTGAAGCTTAAGAACTCAACATTCTAAATAGAATTATCTCTCTGCATTCGAAGCGTCTGATGTTCCCAAGAGAGATAGCAGTCGTAACAGCTCTCCAACTGTACATCATGCTGCTGATTAAGCATGTCAAGTTGAGTTAATGATAACGGTCCACAATCATTTTGGTTCCCAGTTAGCAGTTCCTCAGAAGTTAAGACATGTTAAAATCTTCACATGAAATACATATAGGGCCGTTAGCTAGAATGTCAGATGCAATTATCGCGATTTTTGTGTGTTAATGTTTATAAACGCTCCTGTTTAATTCGGAAATAAGTTTTATGTAAACTAATGTTTGCTAAGTTAATTAATATTTTTATAAAAGTTAATTAAGAAAATTTCTCGGAATTCGAAAAATAAGATTAAACGGGTTAATATGCAGTTCATAAAATTAGATTGAAAGCTCCAATTTGAAAACTTAAATCTATTTCAATTATTTGAGGGATTTAATCAAGGAATATAATGCTTTTATTGGTGCACTTTTAATTTCTTTATTAAAGAAAAGTTACAGTAAAGTAATTTTATTTCAGTTACTACAATTAAGTTAAGTAAAAGAAAATCAACAAGATTATTACTATATCAGCTGAAATTATTGGTATATCTGTATGCTAATGTTAATAAATGTTTTTGCTTATTTGGGAAATAAGTTTAATCTAAACTAATGTTAGCAAAGTTAATTAATATGCTTATAAAACTTAATTAAGGAAACCTCTAGCAATAAGCAGAATAAAATTAAATTGGTTGACATGAATTCATAAAATGAAATTCGAAGATGAAACTTGAAAAGTTAGATCTATTTAAATTATTCGGGGAAGCTAATCAAAGCAAATTCATATTGATCCACTTTTATTTCACTTTTTCAAAAACATTTTATTATAAAGTAACATTTTTTTTCGGTTATTAAAACTAATTTATTTATTTATTTATTTATTTATTTTAAAGTAAGAAGATAATTCTTAAAAGACCATGATAAATTAAAATGTCTCCGATAACGAAATAATACCATTAATTTCGCAAGAAAGACTAATTAAAATATACGCCAAAAATTAAAAGAAAACGAACTCCTTGTTTTTGCAAAACTGCATACTTTTAAGAATTCTAATAAATGCATAAATGTTTCTTTTGTTGAAAATAGTATGAATTGGTGTGATTAAACAAAATATTTTAGTAGGTAATAGAGGATTAAAAAAGGAAAATGCTGAAAATCTAAAAGAGAAATTTTTTTTAAGAGAGCGAATTAATTTAAAACTCCTACTGCTGGTACTTACAGTGTTTCCTACTTCTCTCCTTTTGAACTCTTAGTTCAATACTTTAAAATGTAGGTACCTAGCTTCCTTTCGTTTAGTGTTTAAATACCTAATAGTATCAGTTGTAAACATATATTTTACTTATTTATTTAATATTTTTCAACTTGCTGAAAAATATTGCGTTGATGTCAACAATAACAACATGAACATGTTGTGTAATAACCGCCAGTATGGGTCTACCATAGCTGAGTGGTTAAGGCACCACGCCGCTAATCGCTTCAGAGCGTAGGTGGTCTACGGGTTCGACTATCGCTTGCTCCGATGCACACTCATTGTGGAGCTCCCTGGTGATATAAATTTTCTTGTGCTATCTCGTCCTTTTATATAGACGAAATTATTATGTATGGTTTGTGTAATTATTTCTGTCTATAAAATAAAGTATCATTGGAGGCGACAGCCATTGCAGCTATAGGTCCCAAAGCAATCTCTACTTCGTTGAAATTCAATGTGAATTTTCAATGTCAATGACCACCAGTCGCCACACATCTTATCACTGGTATTTTCAGCATTCTTCACTTCTGTTTGTGTTGCACATTCAGCGTTCTCTACTACACTTCGTGTGGCACATTCAACCAGTGACATTTTTCTACTCTTTTTTTGAAGTGTTTCTACATGGGTTGGTACTTCAAGGGTTCCCCAGTTTCTTAAACTTGGAATTTAAGACATTTTTTCGTAAAAAAATATTTTTTTGAAATTTTGGCAGTTTCAGCGTTTTTTTACTTTTAGTCTTCAATTGATGAAAAAAAAAAGTAAATCTAGTTATATGGATAAAGTAATACGAAAAGTAGTATTAAAAAGCATGTGTTAAGCATCTTGATTAACACAATGTAATTCACATACCTATATTAAAAATTATTCACAGAAGTATGCTGACACTGAGTAACGCTGACGTCATATTGACGGTGGCAACACCTGACGAATTAGTGCGCTTTTACTAGAACTTTTTTAACTTCTAAACATTGCACAATTTCAATTTTTACACCGTCAAACGAGTAAAGAAGTGTTATTTTTATTTTATTTTTTTCAAATTCAATTTGTTTAAAATTGTATATCAATTTGCAGACTTGTTTTTGTAATAATTTTCAAGCATGATTTTGTTTTATGAAATCTATTCCTATAGTATGTGGCCCGATTACGGAGATTAATGCGTTTCCACATAACACAGTATAAATACTTCAGAATTAGTTTCCAGATAATATTCTATAACTAATTTGAAATTAATTAATCAATAAAATATCAAAATAATATGAATAAAACAAAAATTTAACAGTTTAAAACAAATGAAATGATATTCACCTATAATCTGTAACCAATGAATTTTAAATCCTTTAGTTATTTTAAGAGATCGATTAAATTACATGAATATAAATTACGTTGATTGCAAAGTATTTCCGTCTTTAATCCTGTTTCAAATACATATTATCTTTTTGAATATGTTTTCGTATGAGGCTGATATATTATATTTAGTTTTATATTATATTTTTTTTTAAATTCAGTTTACTTTACATAAAAATTCGAATAAAAAACCATTTACTGTCATATTATATTCAACTATTGTTTGCCGCTGAAGCAATAGATAATTCAAATACAGGGAAATAAATCTGTATAGAATAGGTTATGTTTTACATACTTGCGTCGAATAATGTTACCAATTTTTCTAACTTGCAAATAATCCATATGAGTTGTAAATGTACAATTGGGTAAAAAACCTGCGATTTATTCTGGTGAGCTTATTCTTATATCAGACAAGATGCCATGATCAATAAGGTTAGTTGGGTGAATAATGTCCTCCAGATTCGTCCGGGATGGCTCAGTTGATATAGCATTGGCGGGTTCAGCCAAGAGATCCCTGGTTCGAATCCTGGGATACTCATTTTTCGCCCAGTTGGTAATTTGAAACTCATATAACATTTGACATTCATTTCTGACAAAGAAAAAAAAATAAAATAAAGTAAGTTTTTTTTAAAAAAAAAAAGGCAATTTAACAAATTACAACGACCATTTGGAAAATGATTTTTTCAAAGACTAAACTTTAAGACATAAAAAATAGCACGGAGTTGATCCTGCATTACGTACACCATGAATTAAACATTAATAGTGTTATTACACGCAAAAATTGCAAGCGACGGAAATCGCCTGCGACTCGTACGTATTATCCACCTGAAACTTATGTATTATCCAAGCATTTCATTGGCTGTTCGAGAAAAGGCTTTTCCATCGTCAGATTTCCAAGAAATCTGATAACACATTTTAAATGAAATTTCATTCTTAAACTTCTAAACATCCCAAAATATTACTTTTTACACAGTCGTATAGAGAAAAAAATGTACTTTTAAATGCAATTTGTTTGAAAGCTGTATCTCAATTTGTTTCTGAGTTATTAATTTTTTTTTGTAGTTTTTATTGCTTTTTTGTCCTAGTGGCAACAGATCTCTGTTGAAAGTAAAGGGAAATACATATTACTGTATAGACCAATCAGAAAGCGAATAAAATGCGGATTAAACCAATAAAAACCTTCAGATATGCTTTTGATTTCCGATCCTGACGAGAACAATAGCCATTTTTCCAAATGGTTAAAAAAAAAAGGTACGGAGAGAGATAGATAAGAGTAGTTGCTTAAATATAATTTTTTAAAAGTACACTCTAATGAAAAGTTTAAGTTTTTGTATTAAGCTAAAATCGTGTTTTAAATTTTTTTGAAAAACCTAGCAGTGTGACCTGGCGTTGCTCGGGTTTTAGGTGGATTTCCTAAGAAACACTACCTTATATAATGTCCCCTATGTTGGAATTTTTGAAAATATTTTGCAGATCTATGCCGATCATGAACCCTAAACCCAAACCTCTCCTAGCTGCTACGTATATAAATGCTAAGGCTTTTTTTGTATAAAAGATGGAGATTTAAACTTTTTTGTATATGTTCTTTATTATGTATGTGATAAATCTGAGCATGGAATTAGCCTTCAGGTTTTTGTTATTTAAAAAAAAAAAGTATATGAAGTTGTGTTTAGATTTCATCGTTTTTCACTATATATATATATATATATATAATAAATTTGAAATCACAAATATATGAAGAAATTGATAAAGTTCTAAAGATGATTTAGAAATGAACATAGGAAACCAGTATATAAAATAAGAAACTATGAAATATATATATATATTTAATAAATTTGAAATCACAAATATATGAATAAACTGGTAAAGTTCTAAAGATGAATTAGAAATGAACATAGGAAACCAGTATGTAAAATAAGAAACTATGAATAACCCACAGAATCTTCAGAGGAGCTTGTGAGTTCACTCACAGAAGATGCGTTATTTCATCCATTTTTGTCGGCATTAAGCCTAAAATGACAAAAATTTAGTTCCTTATAACGCAAAAATAACAGAAAATAGATAATAAAAATCCAAGAGATCATAAAAAGATACACCTCACACAGGATATTAAAAATTAATAGAGCAAAATACCTAAATTACATACTAGGAAGCATAACTGCAGCATGTCTGGATGGTAAAACAGAGTTAGGACTATTTTAACATGTGGGCCTACAGTTGATTATCTGATTGAAACCCATAACTTATATATATATCATTCTCCTATATATATATCATCTTTTTCTGGACACGATAAATTCCACAATTCTGCATAAATCCCTTTCAAACTAATATATAAAATCAAAGAGTAGAAAATCTCGGTCAAATTCGTTAATGGGCAAAATCGGACGAATAGGGTGGAAATGGGGAGAGGTTTTGTGAAAACAGATAAATCCTAATAGCTACTTAATTATGATACATATAAAATCAGTTTGAAGTTACTATTATTTCTAGGAAAAGGGCCAAAATTTACATACATAAAATTTTTGATATCATTAAAAATTGTCTCAAGGAGCGAAAAAAATAAGGTTTTAAAAAGAAAAAAATTATAACTTCGTCAATTTTCAAGGTTTCAAATCCACTCAAGCTTACTATAAATTTTCATAATATTATTTACAACTTTTATGTTGGCAAGTTTTTGATAAGACCAACTCTTACAACATAAAAAAAATAATTAAATAAATAGCGAAATAATGAGGGAGGTTGAAGAAAACCTTTTTAGCGCCAAAAGCCTTATTTCTTTCAATACGGACTTTTCTGTCGTATCCACAAAATCATAGTTCGTTTTTGCACTACTACCAAAAACCCATAGCTATTTTTACAAATTTATAAGAATTGGGGAAACGGCCGACGCTATGACTTTCGCTTTTATTCTTCTTACATCACTTGTAATCGCATCATTTCAACAAAATGTATTTTTTAATGGATATAGCTTGAAAACTGAAGCTTGATTTAATGATATTTTATGGTTTATAAGTATGGTTTATAAATAATTTTCAAGCATATTTTTTCTTCTAATCTATCTCAAGAAGGAACATTTGTTTTCTAAAACTAATTAAAAGTTACTAGTGACAGATGGGTTACCAGAATTGGTAACTGATTCCCCAGAGCAAATTAAAAAGCAATTTATTTCCTTTTTTAATTAATTTTCCGTAATTAGATCGACTTGTTAGTGTTGCCATTAAGGCAGCATTGTCATTTAAAATGCATGCAAATACCACTAAAGATTTTAATAAAACTTTTGCGCCATATCACATTTGTTCAAATACGGCCTTTGGCAATAGGTACGGAAGATTAATCATAAGGTCAGATTAACTGTAAAATATATTACTTTCGTGTTAAGCCTGTCACCATCATAGCTTTCAATTTTCTTCTTTCATATATATATATATATATATATATATATATATATATATACATACATATATATATGTATATACCCTTTGAATGACAATTCATCTTACAAGCTCATTTAGCGATGCTAACCAAAATTCTAAATGAAGATGACATGTAAAAGTATAATACATTAATCCCTAAAAAAAAAAAAAAAAAAAAATTCTAAAAAGCTTAAAAACGCTTTCTGAATTGTATTCTATTCTTAAATCTTATTTCGACTCTGATATAAACCTAACTGACTATTATTACCAAGAGTACCGAAATTTAAAATGTAAAATTACTTCATTGAAATCTGATTTATTATTTAACGAAGAGAATTACTTTGAAAAAAAATTGTGAAGAAATGAATAATAATATTTCTATGTTATTTTAAATTTCCTCCCAAGTCTGTTGCTTTGAAAACTGATTTCGTATTATATTCTAAGCTTAAATATCATTCAGACATATTATTAAAAGTACCCTAATATGAAATGTAAAATTCCTTTATCTAATTATAATTTATTCTTTAAGTGAAAAAAAAAAGTCGACTCCGTAAATATCAAACACAAAAGAAAAACATAATAATGTTATTATATTATTTCACATTTCGTTCCAAACACATCGTTTTAAAAACAATTTAGACGTTACAATCTAATTATAATTCTTATTTAGATTTAAATATAAACCTAACTGCTCATTGTTATCAAAAGTATGGTAATTTAATATGTAAAATTACTTCATCGAACTGTAATCACTCTTTAAAGAAAAATATTACTGCAAAAAAAAAAAAAAAATGTGAAGAAATAAATAATATTTTTTTATGCTATTTTAAACTTCTTTCCAAACATATCGTGCATTACATTCTTGTCTTCAATCTTATTCAGACATAATATCAAACGTACCCTGATGTAAAGTGTGATATTGTTTCATCTAATTCTAATTAACTATTTAGGGAAAAATGTAACTTCGTGAATATCAAAAAGTGAAAAAAGTATAATGATATTTTTATATCATTTTGTATTTCTTTCCAGACTTATTGCTTTAAAAACACATTTTGCATTATATACTTATGTTAAATTTGATTTAGACATATTAATAAAGTACGCTAATATAAAATGTAAAATTCCTTCCTCTAATTATAATACATTCTTTAAGGAAAACATACAACGTCCTTAAAATAAACGCGGAAGAAAAGTATAATAATATTTTTATATCATTTTAAATTTCGTTCCAAACATATTCCTTTAAAAAAGCATTTTGCATTATATTCTAATCTTAAATCTTATTCAAGACTTGGATATAAACCGGACTTTTATAAATATACTTTCTTTTCATTCAATTTCTTTCGAAAATTCCTTACGTGATTTCAAAGATGACTTCCTTTAGAATAAGAGTTCCTAGGGATTGGAAATCAGGAAAATCGTTGCCAGATTTTCACCTGAATTCATCATATCATATGATATCACGAGAATCGATAGAGCAATCCTCTCAGCTCTTCCAGTCCGAACTAGAGTTTCTATTATTCCATTTCTACATTTTTCTTCCTTTTTCCTTCAAGACCTATGACTTTTTGCAAAGTGTGAGATATGTCTCTTCTGATATATATAAATGCTACCAAGCAAACCAAGTAAAGAATATACTTTTTGTGAAGGGTTGAAGATATCAGCACATTTTCAGAAGATCAGCAGTTTCGCTTGTTTTCTAGAAATAGTTAGAATTATTGTTCGATGAAATAAGAAGTAGGCATAAAATAGACTAAATTTTATAAGACTTTTATTCACATTTAATCTAGAAATTTTAAGATGGTTAAACCTATTTTTAAAGCATTTTCAATTAAATTTTCATCTGATTTTCATCTGACCTACGGCCTACCTAAAACCTAAATTGTAATCTTCAGAATAATGTACTTTTTTTGAAGGGTTAAAGCTATCAGCACATTTTCAGCAGTTTTGCTTGTTTCCTAGTAATTGTTTGAATTACCGTGCAATAAAATAAGAACTATGCATAAAATAGACTAGATTTTTAATATTTTTATTCATATTTATTATAGAAATTTTAAGATGTTTAAACATATTTAAAAAGTAAAGTGTTATTGTAAAAGCAAAGATATAATAATTTTCAAATAAATTTTCATCTGACTCACGACCTACCTAAAATTGAAATTGTAATCCTCAGTATAATATACCTTTGCAAAGGGTTGAAGATATCAGCACATTTTCAGAAGATCAGCAGTTGCACTTGTTTTCTAGAAATAGTTTGAGTTATTGTTCGATGAAATAAAAACTATTCATAAAATATACTAAATTTTTAAGACTTTTATTTATATTTACTGTGGAAATTTTAGGATGGTTAAACATATTTTAAAACTAAAGTGTTATTGTAAAAGCAAAGGTATAACCATTTTCAAATAAATTTTCGTCTGACCCACGATCTACCTAAAATTGATATTGTAATTCTCAGTATAATATACTTTTCGTGAAGGATTAAAGATATCAGCACATTTTCAGAAGATCAGCAGTTGCGCTTGTTTTCTAGAAATAGTTTGAATTATTGTTCAATGAAATAAGGAGTAGGCCTAAAATGGACTAAATTTTATAATAATTTTATTCATATTTACTGTGCAAATTTTAAGATGGTTAAACATATTTTAAAAGTAAAGTGTTATTGTAAAAGCAAAGGTATAACCATTTTCAATTAAATTTTCATCTGACCCACGACCTATCTAAAATTGAAATTGCAATCCTCAGTATAATATATTTTCGTGATAGGTTAAAGATATCAGCATATTTTCAGAAGATCAGCAGTTTCGCTTATTACCCGACTGAAAAGAAGGGTTATGTGTTTCACGCGTATCTGTGTATGTGGATTTCTTTATACACTCGAAACATCCCAAAGACTAGATGAATTTTAATGAATGAGGTCTCTATTAATTCGTCTTAAAGGCCCGATGGTTATAGGCTAGGCTTTGTTTTTATAAATTCCAAATGGCGGCCGTAAAATACAAAATGGCGGTAGAGACGAAAAAAAAGAATAACGCAACCTTTTGAGTGGCATATCATTGGATAGGTCTTTCAAAATGACGACGATGTTTCATTGACTATTTTACAGTCATAGACATCTATAGACCTCATCAAAACAGTGTTTATAGATAGGAACTAACAATCAAACACAATAGAGGTAACAATAGAGGTAACAAATAGAGGTACATCAATAGAAGTAAATAAAAAAATAGGTAAGTAATATAAACAAGTAATATAAAAAATATTTTAAGTCAATTCCTACTTAGACAAATAAGGGAATTTTTTTTCTCCCATTCTTCTTTCCTCTTGAATTGGAGCTTAAAATGCCTTGATCCAGAAGAGGGATCTCTCGGTATAAAATACCTTGATCTTGAAGAGGGCTCTTTCGATTATTGAAAATTAATTAATGTAATTTAATTAATGAATTAATATTTGAAAAAACTAAATTAACATCAAGTGTCATTCACTACAAGTTTTAAAAAAAATTATTTGAGCTTGATTGGATGAATAATAAGTACTATTTTATTAACGATTGAAAATTTGAACAAGATATATATACACTGCTCAAAACAATTAAAGGATATTGCAGTTTTAGGTGGATTTTGTATCTGGTAAACTGTTTAGCTGATTGATACATGGTCGACAGACATAGTAGGTTATATGAGAAAAATTACACATGTTTGGCAGAAAAAAAATGCATTTTATTGCGCATTTGTGTACTAAAGGAAAAAAACACAATTTGTGCATATGAGAAAAAAAGAATAAGAAAAGGTGTTTTCTTCAAAGAAAATCATTTTCAGTAGGGGGTATGGTTTCCACGGGCGGCCAGCAACGTTGAACACCTTCGAGGCATGGACTCAATGAGGCTATTAATGACGAGTTGGGGTATTCTGCCCAACTCTTCCAGAAGAGCTCTTTCCAGTTCTTGGAGAGTTTGTGGGGGTTGTTGGCGGCCAGAAACTCGTCTTCCTAGAGCATCCCAAACGTGCTCGATTGTATTCATGTCTGGAGAACACGCTGCCCATTCCATTCGAACGATTCCTTCCTCGAAAAGGAAATCCTCCACCAGGTTTGCACGATGTGGCCTGCAGTTATCGTCCATTAAAATGAAGTTATCTCCGATTGCTGCAGCGTAAGGGACTACAATAGGTCTGAGGATCTCATCCCTATATCGGCGACCAGTCAGAGCTCCATCTCGAATGATGTAGAGGTCAGTGCGCCCGTCAATGGAGATGCCACCATACACCAACACTCCTCCACCGCCAAATCTGACACTTTTGTGCACGAACGCAGGATTATTCCTACTGCCACGGTCCCTCCAGATGAAAATACGCCTATTATCCGGATGCACAGAAAAACGGGACTCGTCAGAAAACAGAATATTGCTCCATTCATTTCTCCTTCAGTTGACATGCTCAGTTGCCCACTCCCTGCGGTCGCGACGATGCCTTGATGTTAATGTAACACATACCATCGGTCGGCGAGCATACAGACCTACAGCATGGAGCCGGTTTCGGACAGTCTGAGTTGAAATCGTGGTGCCTGTAGCCGAGCGAAGGTGTTGTTGGAGAAGAGTAGCGTTCATGGTTTGGTGTCTCCGAGCTGTTAACGCTAAATACCGATCTTCATTGGGCGTTGTTGCCCGTCTACGACCTTGCCCTGGTCTTCGGCCTGCACATCCACTCTCCAAAAAATGGTTCCAGATTCTGGAAATGACACTTTGTGACACTCCAATGGCTTGCGCTACTTCGGCTTGAGTTTGGCCCCCTTCTAACCTACCAACAATTCTCAAAGCTTCTGAATCCGTCAAATGACTTCGCTGTGACATCGTACTCATCGAAACAAAGCAATCACTGAATGCCGATCATCCTTGTCTTCATTCTGTTTTATCCAGTTGAAAGTCAAATTTCATTCGCTGCCGCTGAAGCGACGTTTTTGACGTCGAACTCAAAATTTGCATACTCCACAGTTTGAAAACCAGAAAAATTTGCATTTGTGATTATCTTCTTCTATTTTCGGCAAAAAAAATTCGTTTATATCTTTATTTTATATAAAACTTCAAATATCCTTTAATTGTTTTGAGCAGTGTATATAGCGAGAGTGTGAGCTAATAGTAGGAATTAAAAAAAAAATAGTTTCACATTGATGATAAATAATTAATTAGTTCGCTTTTTACGCAGTCGGGTTTTTTGATTTTTTTAATTTAATTTTTTTTTCTAGAAATAGTTTGAATTGTTGTTCAATGAAATAAGAAGTAAGTATAAAATGGACTAAATTTTATTTGATTTTTATTCATATTTACAGTGGAAATTTTACACTAGAAATTTTAAGATAGTTAAAAATATTTAAAAAGCAAAGTGTTATTGCAAAAGCAAATGTATAACCATTTTCAAATAAATTTTTATCTGACCCACGACCTACCAGAATTGGAACTTTTAATCTTCAGTATAAATAACAACTAAAGTTACTGTTATACGAAATAGTTAAAACCTGAATAGAATATCAATTACTACAACATTCATTACGTGCAATAAGAATAATTGTGAATTTAGATATCTGAAACGTTTAATAATTATTTGTGAATGGTAGGGCATTTCTTTGAGATTTAGAGAGCTTTATGCTCTTCCTGAAACGTCAATTTTTGTAAAAATTTGAACACAGGAAATTGCAGAGGCTGTAAATGTAAATTTGATTTTAAAATGTATTTTTCTGTTTAAAAAAACTATTGAAAGGGGAAACGTTTACCCTATTTAGAGCTCAAGCGTGTCATCAAAAAGAAAGACAGAAGTGTCTTTTTTAAAAACAATATTATGAAAATTTTCCTTATACATGCTGGAAAACAAACATCCTCGAAAATTTTCCTGAAACATCCCTGCTAGGCAATATACGCCCAAATCTAGTAAGAATCTATGTTTAGTCTAACAGAATATAATGTCTAATAAATTCTGTACATCAGTTTTTGAGATATATCTGTCAGAGAAAACGTGAATAACGCAGCATAGGAATGCCATATTTTGAAAGATATTTACCAAAACCTAATAAGCACCTATTAATGTCAAGTTCTAACTGAATTTGAAATTTTATTAAATTCCATTTAGAACTTCTTAAGATCGATTTACATACAGTAAATCATGAAGAAAAAAGCATAGCAGAGCCACCTATTATGCACTAAACACCCAAAAATAATCAGCATCTATTTATGGTAAACCTCAACAGAATAAAATGTTTAATGAAATTCCGTGCAATTGTTCTTTTATTGTTATTTATTGGGATATGGCTGTCCCGAAAACCTTAAATAGCGTAGTACAACAGCGTCAACTGTTAGGCGATGTACACCCACATCTAATCACCAGCAATTTGTGTCAGGCTCTAAATGGATCTGAAGTTTGATAAAATTTGGTTCGTTAATTCTTAACGTAGTTCGGCGACAAGACGTGTGTCCATTACAAATTTACAGACAGATAGACAGACAATTTACAAGAATCGCAAGATCATTCAAATCATCGTAAAACACGTAAACCAGCCGTGGAACATTTTCGCAATTCTAATACGTACTTATTTTATATATGGAAGAAAATAAAAATATCAGCCATATTTAAATTTAGCTAAATTAATTAAAATAGTTATAGTTATCGATTTTCAAATTAGACACATTTCTTTAACTAAAATAATAATCATAATAATGAGCGCGATGTCGCCGCAGTCGCCTTCGAATTAAACGGGCCAGGCTTATTAATTCCGTTCGTTGATGCATTTAAGATGTCGAATTCTGCGTCTAAATATTTCCGGTTTGATATTCCGTAATCGGGCTACTAGAAGGACCAAAATTTCATTTTTTAATCGAGTAATGATTGTAGACCCCATCTGCCTCCCCTACTGCTTCTGAGAGCAATGCATAAAATATGACGAGTTTTTCATCATCTTTAACTTACTGAATTTTCCTTTAAATTTTTTTGGCATAATAATGATACTATAAAAAATGCAGCAAAAACGAAATATTTTCTACTTAAGTGTAAATTGATAACAAATTAAAGGTAAAGAAAATTGAAGTGCCTCAAGAACACGAAACTTACAAAATGCAACATTGTGAAATATGTTTTGATTATCAGAAGAAAAAAAAAACTAAAAATATGTATTCTGCTACTAAAATAACTTGGAAGAAAGCAATAAAAACAAGATTTATTACTTTCGTAAGCAAAAACTTACAAACTGGGTAAAAGAATTTGCCTGTCATAAATTATTTTATGTTTTCATTCGGGAACCATAAATTTCCATTAACTATAATCAGTATTGTTTGAAGAACTGTGTATAAAACTGTGTTGTGAAAATAGCACATATTTTAAAGACTATTTTTTCAAGCGCTGAAAACAACTATCTTTTTTTATTATGCTATAAATTCGTGCCGTAAATTTTGTAACCGTGTATTTTATCTTGTATTTATAGCCTTTGATGTGAAGCGTAAAATTTCCGGCGGTATGTTATAACCGCCAGCTGCTTCATAATAATTGTTCCTAACACAAAACTTTCATTTATCTAACAATAAGTAATTTCCTGTTTTGCATTTATGCAAAAATATAAAGTTTACGTCAAGAAGGATTTTAAAATGGAAAGCGGAACTGCTTCTAGTATTTATTACCGGTAGGAGAATGGTTTCAAAATTAAGGATAATGAAGATGAAAATAGATAAGTAAATATATATATATTATTATTATTATTATTATTATTATTATTATTAAAATCAATACAACTAAAACGATGAAAAACATTGACGTGACCCCATATTGACAGATTTTATGTACCATCTATAGTAATAGAAATAAATATGAAATATTTTTTAATGTTTAATTTTTAAAATACATTCATTTTAAATAATTTTCAAATTCTTTGAAGAATAATTTAGGTATATTTATAATGCAGAAGATACCTTCTTCCAAATTTCACGATTTTAGGATTAGTGGTTTAGGCTGGAAACAAAAATCTCTCTCGTTGTTAGACTTATGATATTTATATAATCTATATTATAAATCAAAAACATGTCACGAGTACTGCTGACTTCACATTGATGGTAGCAACGGCCGGGGAAATACGTTTCGTTTTTATCGCAAAATTATTAGCTTCTTAGCATAGCACAAGTTCAACTTTTACACCAGGAATAGTAAAAAGAGGGTTCTTTTACATGCAATTTACTTGAAAACTGTATCCCTATTTATTGAGTTTTTATGATTAAAAAAAATAAGAATAATTTATTTTATTCCTCCCGATTGAATTTATCCGCTTTCAGAAGATTAATACTTGGAACATTGTAAAGAATTCAGTATTCATTTTTAGCTAATGTTTCAGGATAACATTAAAACAACTCTAAATAATAATAATAATAATAAATAATCGTAATAATAAACACTAGTTTAAAAGATGTGCAATGTAACAGAGCTTTTTATGTGCGTTTGCGTTCGTAATTATATAAATACGTAGCCTCTACAGTCGTCATCTGGTCCGTCCGTCTGTTCGTCAGTGCGCATATAACAGCGCAAAAACTACTTAACCGAATGGTATGAAATTCAAGGAATATGATCGTTACAGAATTTTCTCGAGTCATTTCAAATTTTATGAAAATTAAATTAAAAATATACTAATAAAAGTTTTCTTCATTCTGTTAAAACCTATTATACATAATTAATTCAGTGATATCCCATGACAGATAATGATCTTAAGTTACCATGGTAAATACGTCCTGTTTAAGATGAAGTCATAGTCTTTCCGTATTATTGAATTTAATATATATAATCGTAATGAATTTTGTATTCATGCATTTTTGCATAAGAGTGAAACAGCTCTTGCCATAGGCGTAACTTGGGCTCTAAAACTGAGGGGGCAAAAATTTTCTGGCTGTTTTGTAAAAAATTATACCCCTTTCCGTCTCCATTTCTACGCACACACACACACACACACACTTAAATTAAACACTTTAAAAAAATTAATGTTCAACAATGCACGTAAAAATCCTAAATTACACATTTCATGTTTTAAACAAATATTTAAAAATATTTTGAGCACGACGTTATCTCTTAAAGTTCAATTAGAAAAAAGTTCAAACAAACTTAAGGCAATTCTCAAGTTCCCTGCTCAACAAACGGGAAACTTTCTGACACATTTTCTGACTCATTTAAACGTAAAAGCACAAAATTCTCAGGTCTACCGTTGAAGCGAGCTGGAGTCGAAATGAGTATTCCATTTTTCTATAAATAAATTACTTATCGAGCTATCAGCGATTTTGGTCAGGTGACAACAAGAGCGGATCCAACCCTCCATTTAGAGGGGGGGGGGGGTTACATCTATTAATAAACATTTTTTTTAATATTGTTGGCTGTTTCCGTATCCAAATTTCCTACTTTTTTGATACTTTTGCGAAAACAGTTTCATTCGTAAATACAGAATTAAAAAAAAATAATATTCGAAAAAAACATAAAATTTACAGATTTTACTCAGGTACCAAGAAGTAAAAAAAATTCCCATTTGTTTATAAAGGCAAAGAATCATTCAGAAAATGAGTATTCTAAACCACTTTTTAGGACTTGACAGATACAGAAATGCCAGCATGAGGGAGCAGTTGGCTGTCGCGTCCTGAAATTCAGTGTAAAACTCCGCATTTTACGTAGTTTTCCCGAAAGATTCTTTACCTTTAACGAAAAAGGGAAAACGCTATTCAATCACATAGTTTTTGAATATGGGCACTTGCATTTGAGATTAGCAATGACTTCATGGATGTGCCAGAAATTACCTACTTTGGGTTTGAGTAGAGCTTTAAAAAGTCAGAAAGATTCGCATTGGTTTGTAAGGGGAAGTTTTGAAAGAATTTAATAAATATTTCATTTTTAAATATTCTTCAGAAATTTTACTCGGTCTGAGGGAGGGGATGACACCCGTGACCCCCCCCCCCCCCCTTGGATCCGCCATTGGGTGACAACAGGGTTTTCCGTTCTTTCTCCGGCTGAATTTTCTCCTTTCGCGCAGAAATTCGGTTCAAAACGCTATCTTTGACAGTATTTTCTGAACGATTCTTTGCGTTTACCAAAAAAAAAAAAGTCTTTTGATTACATAGTTTCTGAATAACACCTGTTATTCCAATTTTCTGCATTTCCGAACAAAAACGAATTAAAAAATGTGTCATAATGTTGTCTTTTGGATATGAGAGCAGCCTTAATAAATGTATGTAAAAGCATTGGTCTTTCGAAATTTTTTTTAAATTGTGGTGGGTGGTGATGGTGAGAGAGGTGGTTGAGATAAATATGTTTAAAGCCTCCATTCAGGATTTCAACAAATTATAGAAGTTTTTAGTAAAAACTACATAATGTTCTGATGAGAATTATTCAGAAATTTTGCTGTGATGCACTTTAGGGTTCACGGAAAAATTTTACCTTAAGAATTAAAAAGTTGATATTTTCTTTAAACTTTGAAAATTTTTAACTCTAGCTCTTCTCAACGTTTCAAGTGAAGTAAAACAAGACCGCAATCTTGTGCATCGGTTATATAGGTAATGGCACATTTTCCAACATTATTAGAATACTGTTAAGAAATTTCATTCTTTCATAAAATAAAATTAGCAAACCAAATAAACAATTTAAAAGACTCGATGCAGTTAATAATGTGTTTTCAAGAATTCCTGTTCATGGCAGATAATGCATGTGAATTCTTTTATGCTATTGTGTATAGGATCAATAGTTATATAAAAATACTGCATATAGAGAAGCTAAAATTTAAATCAGCTGGAAAACGAGTAAAACAGTTGAAAGTGCATTTTCAGGAAACCCTTCCATAGACGCCAATACAATTTTTCCCCCCTTAAACCAAACCTGTATCTATTACGCTTGATAAACATCACATAATATACTAAACTTTATTTCACCTGGAAAACACACTACACAACTAAAAATGTATTTGCACCAATTACCCTCTGTTGTTGGCAAAGTATTTAAATTTTTTTGCATAGGAATATGGATTTATTTTATTCTACAAGCATATTTTAGTATAATAAAATATAGCTCTGCCACAGAATGCCTAACATTGTTAAAACACATTTTAGGGGTTCATGCTCATAAACTGGAATGTTTATGATTTTTTTCGTGTTGCTCCGTATATGATCTATCAAATTTATACTGTCCACGTAATGCGCTAAACCTTACTTAAGCTTAAAAATGCCCCGAACAGCTGAAAACGCATTTCGAGCAGTTATGGTTCATAGTCAGTTCTGTGAAGGAGCTACATTATGCTGCTTACTTCATACTCAATAGAAAGCATGCTGTCCACCTTGGTGGCACATATCAGTTTTATCATGTTTGCTGTATCATAACATCACTAAAAGGCATTGAAAAAGATTTTTTCGCAGACCAAAAAGTAACGGAAATTAATTTTTTTGTGTATCACTATAAACGAACTATAACGGCAACATACATCATCTTCAACAGGAAATATGTTATGGTAAGGCCAAATAGCATACATATATGTCATGGAAATCCAAATATATTTATGAAAGTCAGAGTGTAGACAAACATCCCAAAAGACGGTCGAACAAACGGAAGTCATAATCAATTTTTAACTATATTGGAAAGTGTTAAAAACTATGGATTATACTTCTTTTTTAAGCTTTATTTTATCAAACATAACCTAATGGTTCTTGAAAAACAATACTATAAGTTTTGTTAAAAATATTAGTTATTTTTTTAATAATATAGTTTAAATTGTGCAAAACAGTTACATTCGTAAGCTTTAACTTTAGAGAGAGTTTCAAATCTTATTTACTTGAGTAAGCACATAAAAAACTAGTTCGATGTGCCAATCCCAAAACTTTCTTCTATCTCATATATTTTAATATTTCAAAATATTTTTACAGATGTCAATATTTCATTTTTATTAGTTCAATACTATATCAACTTTGACTTTCATCTTAAATTTCTGCTTCAGTCAATTAATCGCAGTAAAAACGAGTTCATCTGGATCATCATATTTATTAAAATCACGAATAGTCGGCTTATCAGTATGTGAAGTTCTCGCCGTTTCTCAAGCCACTAGTGTACAATAGAACTACGAAAAATTAGGAAGATTACACAAAAATCGCTATTACAGCGCCCCCTTCTGGCGGTATTTTTCCACATTCAGGGAGGACCTTCTTGCCATTTGGCCAAAAACATACACAAAAAATTTGGTTCAATTCTATACATAACTTCATGCACTTTTCGATGGTACAATATTCAAAATCGCTCAAAAATCGCTATTTCAGCGTCCCCTTCCACCGGATTTTTTCCAAATGAAGGAAGGAACTGCTTGCCATAGCCAAAAACTTTTTAAAAAAATTGTCCAATTCTATGCATAACTTCAAAAACTTTTCGATGGTACAATGGCGACAGAAAGACGGACACACGGACAGACAGACATTTTCTATAAACCTGTGTTTTGGTATCTCTGACCCCTAAAACGTATAAATTAGTCGAAAACCGGAGGTCGAAAAAATTTTCGATTACAATACTTTCTTCTATTGAAGATAGAAGAAAGTAATACATAGTACACCGAGACTTTACATGCTTTGACAAATGAAATTACATTTCAATAAATTATTTTAAGAGTACTGTGGATCATGAAATTATTTTATTATTATTATTATTATTATTATTATTATTATTATTATTATCATTATTTGAAAGCTCTATAAGCTGCAGCTGACATGAAACATTTCTCAACGTGCATATAGCATTTTGAAATAAAGTATAACAAATTCTGGACAAGGAAATCTTATTTCATAGACATAATGCAAAATAAATTAATTTTACTAACGCACAATGCAATTCCTAAGAGATTCAACATCAAATGATAATTTAAAGCGGTTCTCCAAAAAATATTTTCCCTCCATAACAACCTGAGATTTTCTTACTCTTTTTTTAACCTAAAGAAATGATACTTACAAACATGATTATTAAAGGGATGATAAATGAATTTCATCTTAAGTTATAAGTGATTATTATCTCAGGAAGGCAGTTTTTGCCTTTCCTGTACTGTCGCGTCCCGAAATTCTGTTCATAACAAACCAGTTCGATAGAATTTTTCTAAAATATCTTCTGCTTTTACCAAAAATGGAAACAACAGTTTGATTACATAGTTTCTTAATAAAAGCACCTGGTAGTTTGATACGCTTGCAAACAAAAATATATTAAATGCGTACGAAAAAGCCAATTTGGATTTGAGAACAGCCTTAACAATGCTACTAAAAGTGCACATAATATTGTATTCGTTTTAATATCAATTATTATTTATAAGTATATTTTCCACAAATTGGGTGAGCTTTCTTGATATTTCCCTTAATCATGCATTTGATACGTACTCTTTCTTTTTCATACCACATTACCTATTTATTAAGAGGGGGGGGGGGGTATAAAATACTTGAAAAATTTGAAAGGGATTGAGGGAAAAATAATTCTGCATGGGACACTTTAATCATAGGTGAGATTTTCGAACCATGCAAAGCTAGAAGCATTTAGTTAAAAATGTGATCGGATAGAACAGAAAATTAAAATACAAAACTGGGCGTTAACCATTAAGCAATACAAAAATCCCTGCCGGCTCGGCCTACAGGTGCAGGTAGATTTCAAAGTTAAGTACTAATTTCACCAACAAAAACTAAATCAATATCAGAGATAAACCCAGTTTGACAATTTTATCTGGACACTTTTGACAACTTTTTAATTTCATTTTTTTGTAAGAGCTGGTTTTATCAGAATCATGCCAAAACGATAATTTTTTCTTCAACTGCTATGTGTTTTTAATTTGTTTTTGCTGTAAGAATTGGTCCTATCAAAATCTTGTCGATATAAAAGTTGAAGATAATATTAAGAATAGTTATATTAAATTTAAGGTGATTTGATATCTTGGGAATTAACGGAGTTAGGGATATTTTTCTTCTTCAACCCCACACTTTTTTTTCGCTTTTAATTTTTTTTTCCGGTAAGCGTTGGTCCTATCAAAAACTCGTCAATGTAAGAGTTGTAGGTAATATTAAAAAGATTTATAATAAATTTAATATCTTGAGAATTGAAGTTATGAATTTTTTCTCACTAAAACCCTATTTTTCCACTCCTTGAGCGCATTTTTAATTTTATCAAAAGTCTGTCATACATAAGTTTTTTACCCTTTTTCTAGAAGTAATAACATCTTTAAACTGATTTGACATGTATTATAATTAGGAACTTATATATATTTTTTTTCCACAAAAACCCTCCCTATTTTCACCCCTTTGGTCCGATTTGTCCCATTAACGAACTTGACCGAGATTTTCTGTATCAGTTTGGAATAGATTTCTGCAGAATTGTGGTAGTTATCGTGTCCATAAAAAGTGATATTTTTTATGTATAGTGATAGATAAAGTGTTTAACTGGGAGTGGTTTGGGGTTCTAGGGGTCATGTTCGGCATAGATCTGCATAAAATTTTCAGAAATTCCAACATAGGGGAGAATGTAATAGGTAGTATTTCTTACGAAAACTACCTAAAAAACAGGAGGAGCAAAAGGTAAATCTTGCCCCTGCTCCTGGAAAACTGCGGAGGCATATGCCCCTCCCCCCCCCCCCCCCAACAAACAAACAAGTTGGTCGAAAAGGTTTTGCTTATCAAACATCACATTCAGTTAGTCCCTGATATAAATTAGTGCTGTTTAATTTTTGGTGTAAATCGCCCAACAGGTGGCGCTGCTGTGCTGCATTTTTCACGATTCCCGCAAGAGCTGTATCTCAAGAACTATTGCACGGATTTTCATCAAACTTCAGATTTAGTTAGTCCTGACATGAATTGACGTATAAATTAGTGCTGTTTAATTTTTCGTGTAAATCGCCTAACAGGTGGCGCTGCTATGCTGTATTTTTTCGATTTCCACAATAGCATTATCTCAAGAACTAATGCTTGGATTTTCAACAAACTTCAGATTCATGTATACCTTGATATCATTTAGTTCTGCTTATTTTTGGTGTAAATCGCTCAACAGGTGGCGCTGCTATGCTACATTTTTCAGAATTTCCGCTATAGCTCTATCTCAAGAACTAATGCACGAATTTTCATCCAACTTCAAATTCAGATATACTTTGATATGAATTGGTGCTAAATTGTTGTTATTTCTTGTACTATTTAAATGATTTAATTGATGTGATTTATATAGAAGAAAGTTTTGTGATGGCCACAAAGTACTAGTTTCCAATAGATTCCCTTAACCATCATCAACAATCAGACACAAACACATATCCAGGGAAAAAATTTATTTCATTAATATAGGTGTTTATTTTTTAAAGAATACATAACATTAAAAATATAAAAAACATTACTATGAAACATTCTGGTAATTTTAAAAGGAAGTAATTTAAACTGAATTTTTATTTCTATATTCTAAACGTCAGAAAACAGGAAAAAGAATGAGACCTTTATATATCACCTCATTAAATCAAAAGGAAAAAAAAGCGGCAAAAAAGTTTTTCATAAAGGGTAAATTTTCTTTGTTCATTTAAAATCATACTTGGGATTTAAACTTTTTTATATATTTGTATCAGTTGTTACGTTTTCAAATGATGGAGTTTTATACATATGTCTGGAAAAATCTTTTACTTTCAAGATAATAATTATAAATATAAGAAATAGTTGAAGTTAATTATTTGAAATTTATTGTAATATATAGAAGAATTAGAGAAAAAAAAAGGACTAAAAATGGATTTATTTCAATGAAAATGTATTCTTTTAGGGATTTTCTTTTTTTGTAATGATTTGCAGTAATTGAGAAAAAGTTATTAATAAATTTGAAGAACTTTTCTTTTTAATTTACGTAAGTTAATTACGTAAGGTTTTTTTTTTTTTTTTTTTTTTTTTTTTACTTTTGAGATTATTATGCGCCCTTTGTAATGGAACAGAGAAATGAAAATAAATTATTACATATGAATTTTTTTTCTGTAAATTGATATTGCTCTGTTTTACATTATTTTGTCATGGTTTTCATTCCATGATTTATAGTTTTGCCTAATAAACATAAAACAATCGCAGTTACAAAGCTGGAAATTCTTTATTTTGTGAGACAATGAGTCCAACTCATGCTCTGACTTGACGGATTTTCTTTTGTTTCAATTGATCGTCATGAATGTAACGTGACCGATTTACTTGAGTTTCCACTGAACGTCACGGAGGCAGCGTGACCGATTTGTCATTATTTACTCATCACAAAACTGGACGTATTGACGTCACAATGACATGAATGTGACTAATTTTCTCCATCACGTTATGATTATGACGATAATAAGAGTTGCATTTCCATCATGGAAAATTTAAATTTTGTTCAATGGGATGTTACTAGTCAGTAGATCTTCTCTAAATTTTTACTTTAAAATAAATTTAAACATTAAAGTTTAGCTTTTAATTCACGAGTTTCTATTTTGTATGCAAAAACAAATTCTTAAACAGCGGGAGTAAAAAAAAAATAATCTCTAAACTTAAATGATCATTAGTTTAATTAATCTTTATTTTACCATTTCCATTATATTTTAAATATATTAATGGGTATTCTACTTACCGAGGGAGAAATATACAAAAATATTTAAAATCACCGAAAATATACAAAAATATTTAAAATTTGATTTAGTGTATCTTTAAACATTTTTTATGTATAAACATGAAATTTCGGCTACAGATTAAAGCTATTGTGCTTTATATAATATCAACAGAAAGTGACTAGCCTTTTACAAAATTTATGATTTGTCGAAATTAAAATAGCCATATTTTTTTTGTTTCGTAAGTCATTATCTTGAGAACGTATAAATGGATTGTTATGAAATGTTGCTTTAGATATTAAGAACAAGCGTATTTTTAAAATAATCTATTGTTAGGTCAAACTTTTTTCATTAAGTGCGCAAAAAAAAAAAAAAAAATATTTTTGTAAAAGACTTTCGAAATTTTACATTTTTTAATGAATAAAAATAGTCATAACTAAAAATTTTATCGCTGTAAATAGTTAAATGTTGGTCATTTTAAACACACATATGAGCCGTTCAGTGCACAAATCGATTAACTCCATCAAATGAAAATGTTCAGTTATTCTAACTATAAAAATATTGTATGTATATAATATTTTTTCCACGGATATTTTGATTGAACTCATTAATTTTCTTTTAATGAAGGTTAACTTTTTATCACCGTATAAATATATAAAAAATTTTCAATGTTCCTTTGTTTCAAAAAACGCCACTTAAAATGGAGTTAGTTGGATTGTCTTCTGAAAGCCTTATATGTGTTTATTATCTATATCAAATTTCATAACAATCCACGCAAATGTTCTCAAGATTCATGCGCGCATTGAATTTCGGAGTAAAAAGGGGGAGTTATTTTAATTAAAATAACGCACAAATTCAGTAAAATGCTAGTCAGGTTTTAATTGTAGTATATTAAAAAACACAATCTCAAATTAATAGTCAAATTTTAATGTCTATACATGAAAAGGTTTCGAAGATACATTAATTCAAACTTTGAATGTTTTTGTTAATTTTCATCGTACTTAAACCCTTAAATGCCGGGCGTTGCCTTTCGGCAACATACCCAATTTAGGCTCATAAATACTATTAGAATAATATTGAAGCTATAATGCCTAATGTTGCCAAAAAAATAGGTTCTGAAATCGATTTTCAACATTTAGATGGAAACACTTGTGCTGTTTAAGAATAAAGATAGATTTATTTTTTCAATTGTTGATACATGTTCCTTTTGTTTTGTTTGGAAGCTTGCGAAATACCCCATTTTGATCTGCAGTGAGCAAGTAAAAATTATTTCTTATCATAGTTCTCAAAATTCTTGTGTGTTTAATATTATAGAATTTTATCTTGGAAAATTATTTTTTTAATTAAACACCAGTATTGCCGATTAGTAACAAACAGTTTTTTAGCCGTAAACCATACTTAAAACAAAATATGATTTTTAAGTATTTTTCCCATGTTTTATTTAAAAAAAGAAAGCCGGAAAACATTTTTTAAATGATTTTTGAAAACTCAGGCATTTAAGGGTTAAAAGGCACAAGACCTCTTAAATTTGCTAAAGAATAAGTAAAATTAAAAACACAAAAGCACTGCTTTGAAAAAATTTAATAATTTTCGTGAGTTATTTTAACTGAAATATTATTTTGTATTTCAATCATTAGCAAACAGGGAGAAAAAGATCTTGCATCACATTAAAGCGAATGAAAAGGGCATGATGGATTATGAAAAATGACGGGAAATGAAATAAACGTTTTTCATACAGAGACTTTTTATTTATTTATTTATTTTTTTTTTTTACTTTACATCTAATTTACATTTTTTATATACTTGTATCATTGCTATACCTTTTAATAATTGAAATCGATACAGAACAACGGATAATGAAGCTGTTTTTCTTACGAGATAACAATCATAAATGTAGAAAAGCATTAAAGTTAATTATTTGACACTTATTGTAAAATATATAACAATTTAAAAAATAATAATCATTTCAACGAAACTTATTACTTTAAACTTTTTTCTTTTATGAGAAACTGGCATAATTTTGAAAAAAAAAAATGGTGATATATGTGAAGCACTTTTCTTTTTACTTTACTGTGCATAAAAGTGATACATTTCACCTTTTTTAATTGCCATGTGGCCTTCATAATAAAATTAGATAACTAAAATAAATTATTATGTACAATTTGTTTTTAAATAGAGATTATTAATAATTATTTCAGCGAAACTTATTACTTTAACTATTTTTTTCTTTTATGAGAGATTGGCATAATTTTGAAAAAAATTGTGATATATGTGAAGCATTTTTCTTTTTACTTTACGGTGCATAAATGTGATACATTTTACTTTTTCTGAACTGTCATATGTTCATAATAAAATTAGATAACAAAAATAAATTATCATATACAATTTGTTTTTAAATAGAAATTATTAATAATTATTTCAACAAAACTTATTACTTTAACTATTTCTCTTTTATGAGAGACTGGAATAGGAAAAAAAAAAAAGGATATATTTGAAGTACTTTTCTTTTTACTTTACGATAAATGGATACGTTCCACTGTTTGAAACTGCAATGCTTCATAATAAAATTAGCTAACTAAAATAAACTATCATACAAATTGTGTTTTTAAGTAGAAATTATTAAGTTTCACAAATTTCTGCGCGATTTTGATTTAAGGAGACAAACGACCTTCAAACTCATTTTTTTTTTCACTTTAAATATTATTGAAGGACACACTATCTGTATTTTGGTATATATTTATCCCACAAATATTTAAAAAAAAGGAGAGAAAAATAAGGAATTTTCCTGAATATTTTAAGCGTTATGGAGAACTTTTCAAAATTATGCATCAATTACAATCCCCAATATTATTATGTAAATTAGGTTTATGTATGCAAATAAAACTGTGCATCGAATTTTCTATACAGTAGTACCCCGACTTACGTCCACTCCACTTACGTCTCTCCGCACTTACGTCGTCTGACCTGAAAAGAATGCCTTAATTAAGACGCACTTTGAGCTTTTTTGAAGACTTTTGGTTCTATGAAGGGAAACTTTTCCAAGACAGACAAGTGATAGTGACAAACATATACAGTCGACGCTCGTTTTTACGAACTCGTAGAGAACACCCAAATAGTTCGTAAAATAGAAAAACACCAAATATGATATGAATACGTACATTATTTATGTCTATTTTTATCAAACTGCCCCCTCTTCATGGATGAAGCAGTATTTCAAGATTATTTATTATTTAATAAAGTTATATATGTATTTTTAAATATACAAGAAATAAATGCAAATTTATGCACAAAAAATAATTTTAGTACACAGAAACATACGTTACCATGCTTTGAAAATATTACATATGAAAACACAGACTGTATTAGTACTTAGTAGATGAAAATACATAGATGAAAACATAGATGAAAACATGGAAATAATCACTTACCTTTTTTAAAGAAATCACATTTTGAAAAATATATGTTTCCATTTTATCTATGGAAACCTTTACTACCTTTACCTTTCACAGTTATTGTTCCCTTCAAAAAAGTGCCTTAGTCCTGACAACCACTATTTGAAATTGTTGCTATGCCGCATCCCTACGAAAGAGATCGGGGAAAAACAACACATTCTTGGAATGTACCTGATGTCTCATTGTACCTGTATAGAGTTTAAATGACGTTGGCACTGCATTCCAATACTTAAAAAAAAAAAAAAAAAAAAAAAAAAAAAAAAAAAAAAAAATTCAGAAGTACGAAAACTGAGTTCGCAAAAAAGAGATTTTCATAATCTGTAGTTCGTAAATGGGAGCGAAAAATTACATTTATTCTATGGGAGCGTATTCGGGACCATTCTATAGTTCGTAAAATCGCAAGTGTTCGTGAAAAAGAGGTTCGTAAAAACGAGAGTCTACTGTATAAAAAAGTCATTAGAAAAAGCCTAGAAAACTCACTCTGTTGTTACAAAGAGCTTCTAAAAGTGAAAAATAAAAATTTGTCGGTTCAAACATCATTGCAAGATTTTTTCGCATCCTCAAAGACTCGAACGGGAGAGTTACAGGAACAATAAATTGTAAGTTAACAATTTATTGATTTATTCAAATTATTATTCCATACGCATTCTTTTTTGCTAATGTTAATGTATGTAAATGTATGTAACATAATCTCTAAATACAATAGAATATGTTTATTAGATTTTGAAGAGTTTTTATTACTTATCATTTTTTTCTTATCTAAATGTACCTCGAGTTACGTCGTTTTCGACTTAAGTCGCTACTTGCTTTAGTCTTGGAACTAATTGCTGACGTAAGTCGAGGTATTACTGTATTTCAATATGCGGGGAAAAAAATCTAAATTTGATGAAATTTTCAGCATTTTTGCATCACATTTCTGCAATTAATTACCTTTTATTTTTCAAATTAAATTTAGTTTTAAAAAATTATGCACAGTTTTATTTGCATATATAAACCAAACTTGCATTAAAAAAAATATTAGGAATTTCAATTGATATGAAATGCGCATGGGACATTTTGAAAAGTTCTTTATTTCGCTTAACATATTCAAGAAAATTCTTTATTTTTATCAAAAATAATTAAGTTCTTGGGTGATAAATATATGCCTTAATGCATACAGTGGGCCTTTGAATAGTATTTAAAGTAAAAAATATATATAAAAAGGAAATTTGAAGGCTTTTGTCCCCTTAATAGCGTTTATGATTTTTCCTTATAATTAAATCCAAACAATTACCTTTTATAGCATCCAATTAAAATTTTAAGAAATATTGTGTTTATCGTAGATTTCAGTTTAATTAATTGTAAAAAGCCAACCAATCTCATCTGGATATTTTATAAATAAAGAATCGGTATTTTTTTACATCCCTTTACGATTTTTTAACTATATTTATTTTTATATGAAAAATTTCTTTTCTTAAAAGATAGTAAACTTTTATGCGTTATGTAATTTTTTCTAGCATCAATCAGCGAAGTAAATCTTTATTCCACCATTTTATGCATTTCCTTTAAACACTAAATTTATTAACTTATTAAAAGAAAACATAATGTTAAAAAATCAAATATTTTTAAAGTGTTCTGAAAATTCTAGAACTAATTTAAAGTATACATTTTTTATTCTAAACACAGTAAATAAGAAGAAGAATAAAACTTTTATATCTCACTTTATTATCTCAAAAGAAAAAAAAAAAGGCAAATAAAGGTTTTTCATAAAGTGTAAATTTTCTTTATTCATATAAAATTTTATTCCACATTTAATATTTTTTATATATTTGTATCAACTAGTACGTTTTCGAATAATGAAATTTTGTACAAAAATCTGAGAAATGAAACAGTTTTTATAAGACAATAATTATAAATCTAGAAAGGCATTAAAGTTAATTATTTTAAATTCCTATTAAACTATATGAGGATAAAAAACGAAAAAAAAAGAGAAAATATATTTATTTCAATGAAAAATTATGATTTTCAATCTACAATGGGCTACAATAACTTGAAAAGCGTTATTAATATATTTTAAGTACTTTTTAAAAAATATTACTGTACAAAGTATGCAATAAAACAGTTTACTTTTTGCCTTGTCACGTGGCGTTCGGAACGAATCTAAATAATTGAAATAAAGTATATTATATATATTTTTTGTTACTTAATAGAAATTAGACAGTTTTATATTTTTACAATTGTTTTAATATGTTTTTCATAATAGTTAAGACTGAAATATATTACGTGAATCTTTTTCTAGTGTAATTTTCATCAAATACTAGACTGTCACGAAAGTTTTCCCCCAAATCACCGTTACATAATACTAATTATAATAAATTTAATTAACTGCAATTTTATATATAACCACCATTCCACCAAATCTTCACAGTGTCATGTGATACAGCACTAGTACCTAAAGCTGTACACTTTATTCGGTGACATTCTGTTGCTGACTTTTTGCAACAAAACTGGAAGTAAATGATGTTTCTAAACTGGTAGCATGATAGTTACATTTCAGGCACCTTGTACTTAATCATAACGATATTTTTTTTACAAATTTCACAACACAGTGTTATAAAGCAAGTCTCTTTCTTTCAAATGCCAAAATTCGTTTGACAAAATATGAGCAAACACGTCAACGCGAACTGTTTGCACAGGCCGTATTAGCTGTGGCGGGAAACTTTCGTTACAACCTGATATATTATTTTTGTGTACAGTGTCATTCGTTTTATTTATTTTTTTCCCGCCAGTAATTTTTTGTTTTGTCAAATATTTAATCAAAATAGCCGTTATGTATTTTCTACTGTAATTATACACTGCATGTGGGGAACGCAAGAATGCTTTATATATATATTTTTTTTTATCAGAAAAGTATTTTTCAGCACCACACTCCAAAACTGCATATATATTAAACGTACAATGTCAAAACTGGAATCTGGAGTATATTGACACAACTGCGCCATCTGGTGGACAAGGTGAATAATGCAAATACGTGGGTTTTCAGTATGACGTCATATATGACGTCATCATCTGCGCCTCTCTTGCGCATATTTTCCGAATATTTACTCACTTGTGGAAGATGAATCTTGTTTACCAGATTTATTGCAAAATACTTTTATTACAGTTTGTTTTGATAAAATTATATACATAAAATAATAATCTCAATATCATTTTAATTTCGGGAGAAAAGCACTAATGCTACGAAAGTATTACTGTCTGTTGCCCTTAAACTAAATGACATTGCGACTGTTTCTTAAATACACATATTTTTATCAAAACAAGCTGTAACAAAAATATTTTGCAATAAATCTGGCAAGCAAGATTCATCTTCTGTGAGCAAGTAACAATCTGAAATTCGTAATTGAATTTTTAACAAGGATTCTCTAAATGGCTTTGTCTGTTTCAAAAAAAAAAAAAAAAAAAAAAACTAATCTGGCGATTTTAGGGAAATTATTAAAGTTATTGCCTAGACTCGCAAAATATTTAAACAAATAAATGAACAACACTTGTTCGTTTAATAGTGCAACATTTAATGCAAGCATTTTAAATTTAAGTGATTGGAAATATAAAATGAAATGGGTTTTAAATTAAATGGATGAAATATTTGTTTGTTAAATAAGATGATTGCAATGCGATTAAAAGAATATTGGAAATCTATCGTTTGCGCTGGATAAGCGAGCAAAAGGATTTAAAATTGAATATTTTATTTATAATTAAATTCTATACATATTCTAAACATTCATAAACGTGTATTCTCATCGGGAATACAACCGTGCAAATCATTTTTTATAACTTTAGCACATCAAGAATTGAGTAAAAAAATAAAACTACAGAATTAAATCTTTACACATTAACTACTTACTAATTTTTATGCGTAATTTTTCATTTCATTAAAAGAAAATAATTAAAATCGAGCGTATTTAAATTAACAACATTTAATAATATATATTAAATAATATTTTATCTATTTTAATAAATTAATTTAAAATACGTAACTAACTTGTTTTACTCTTTGGAAAAGGTCAGATATGAATTCTATAAGAAAAAGAATTTTCTTACAATTTCGAAAACTACAGCTATTCGATGGCCAACATTTTGCCATTTTAACAAATAATATTAGTTCTAAAAAGAACTGCTTTTATTTAAATAATTAACTATAATAAATAAGTCAAAAAACACGAATAAAAATTAATAGGATAGTCTATTACTGTCAGAATATAAATGCTACAAACAAAGGAAAACACGACGTTTGCGCTTGCGCAGTTATTTCATAGATGTGCAATTAATAGATTATCCATAAAGAAGAAAAGAATTAGGCATATTTCTGTAGTTCACCTCGTCCGCTACGTGGCGAGCGACCTTGATTGATGTGACCTCGCCTTTAATCTTGTGATTACCTCTCCCATTTAAGATAGGACGCTTAATTATATCGCTTTGCCACGCTCTCTTCAGCTGCTGAACACTCTCAAATAAACTTCCTTCATTTCACGGGAATTCTACTGGCAGCAGTGCTGCCGGCATTTTTCCGTGAATTGACGAATAATCCGTTTATTTTCCCCCGTTACAGAATGTAATATATCCGTCAATTGAAGACAGTTGGGAAAAAGCAAAAGCGGCTGACGTTGGATTCAAACAAGCCATCTCAGCGTTACGAGAAGAGCACGCTAGCACTGAGCTGTAGTTGTACAGCAGCGAAATGCTTTGAAGTAATTATGTTCACTTCAGATGGGTATGCCTTGATCAATTTCTTTAAAAAGCTTTTAATTTTGAAGTTCATTTCGGAAAGATTTCGTTTTTAATGAGATTGTGGCTGGGGTTTTATACTTTAGTATTAATATGGTATAAAAATATGAATTTTAAATATTTTTACGTAAGGTAAAATACGAATATTATATTTTTATTGCATAAGATTTTTTCATGAATAATATCTATTTTTTTTTTCATTTAATATTCTTAATTAAAATATCCTTTAAATGTGTTCATTTAAAGTCTATTTTAAATGCGAATATTTATTTATAAAAAACTTTATAAATTCAACTTTATTTAACTTTAAAAAATAAATTGTGCGTTAATTTTGAATTAATGAGAAAAGTAATTGTTATTTATGTTTAAATTTGAAAACTTTTTTGTCTTTTTTAATTAAATTATAAATCCTAATTTATAGAATTTTTGGTTTTTCATTTTAAAAATAAAATTGGATTTTTGTATTAATAGACCCAATACGCATGCGTGCTAGGAATGAACGGAATTTCGCCCTCTTTTTTTAGACGTTCGGGGAGAATTCACGGACAAAACATGTTTTCTAGGAGTACGGAAATTATTTGTTCTAAAGTGAGGAATAATTTAGTGTATATTGACGAGTTTTTCTGACAGTGACGATAACTTCTTGGGCCGACCTTTTCTACTCAATCATCTCAGGTGGCAATACGAGCCGATATTTTCCCCTATCTTCTATGTTAGTAATAACCTCGATAAGATACCACCTAAATCATAGTTCCCTTTATTAAGAAAGTACAGCAAAAGAAATTCACAATAAATATAATCATTAACAAGGTCCATGCAAAGTTTTAATAAATGGTCATAAGCACGACTTTGCCGTACGCAAGAAAATTTATGTTTTCATATTTATTGAGGAATATGAAATCCCCACTCCCTTAATTTTGTTGGAGGCACAATGAGCACCGATTGGAAAGGAATTCCCGAGAATGCCTGTGAAATACAATACCGCTTAGACACTGAAACGTATTAAGTAAATAATAATCATTCATATTATGCGAAATACGGAAAAATAAAACTGCACTGTAGAAACCTGTACTCTGCAAAAAAAGTCCCTGAAGCATATTCTCCAGTTATTCAAACTGAATTATAGATAACGGTTTATATAACGCTCTCACCCCCAGACTTTTGATCTACTATAAAACTAGTCGTTGGGGGCCACCGTAATACTTACCCATCACGGAATTGTAAAATATAAAATATAATATTATAACACGTGTAAGCTATTTATAAAATGCATTGCAATTCCAAAATAAAATGTGTATATCACAAGGAAATACCTACATGATTGTTAGATGTAAATTTCCAACTGGGCGAAAAACGTCCGGACCAGGATTCGAACCAGTGATCTCCTGGCTGAAGCCGCCAGTGCTCAGATCACTGGCGGGTCCTGGTCCGGAAATTTTTCGCCCAGTCGGAAATTTACATCTAATATTATTTATTTACCAATTAGAATGATTGTGTTAAAATTAATCAAGTGTAATTATGTTTCCAGCGATTTCTGGAATTCCATTACATGTGATTTATTCTGTTGAGCTGAACCAGGTTTCAGACCAGATGCTATAATCACTAAGGTTAGCTGAGTGAAAAAGTTCCACCAGATTCGTCCGGGATAGCTCAGATGGCAGAGCACTGGCGGCTTCAGCCAGAGATCCCTGGTTCGAATCCTGGTCCGGACATTTTTCGTCCAGTTAGAAATTTACATCTAATATGATTTATTTACCAATTAGAATAATTGCGTTAAAATTAATCTAGTGTAATTACGTTTCCAGCGATTTCTGGAGTTCCATTACATGTGACTTATTCTGTTGAGCTGAACCAGGTTTCAGACCAGATGCTATAATCACTAAGGTTAGCTGGGTGAAAAGGTTCCACCAGATTCGTCCGGGATAGCTCAGATGGCAGAGCACTGGCGGCTTCAGCCAGGGGATCTCTGGTTCAAATCCTGGTCCGGACATTTTTTGTCCAGTTGGAAATTTACATCTAATATGATTTATTTACCAATTAGAATAATTGTGTTAAAATTAGTGTAGTGTACCTACACGATTGTCCTAAAATGGGCTAAAAGTTATACATTTCTCTAGCAAATATCTGGTATCAGCTATTGCTCTTGAAAAAGAGTAATGTGTTAATTTCTTTGCTTACTTATTAAAGTTTAAAATATCATCATGATTGCGCTGAAGTGTCTCAAACTGCAATACTTCTAAAAAAAACATGCAAATTCAAAATTGCATACTTTTCGGGTGTTTAAACTGTTAAATTCAATAAAGAGCTAAAATTGCGTGAAATGTGATCCACTTTATCTGATAAAAGTTTTTAATGGTTTAAAGCTGTACACGTACAGTGTCATCACTCGGTGATATTTGGAACTAAAATAAGAAAGGACAGCTAAGAAAATCCTAATTCCGAAAATTACTCTCTTTCAACAGTAACTTTAGTAGCTTCCACCGTTTATTTGACAATGATTTTTAAAAGCGTCGTGTCCATTTTAGGACACTTTGTATGATGGTGTAATATATATTGGTGCTTTACTTTTCCAATGTTCCAATTTACAAACGAACGTCCTCTAAAATATTTATGCATACTTAAAATTAATCATACTATTTAACATAATTTTATCTACGATTCTTGAAATCCATTTTAAATTCATTTATCACGAACGCGATATAATAGGCATTATGGAAATCTGCATAAAGAATCTCGGCTCTAGTACATCGATTTCCGATGGCTCAGAACCATCGACTAAAATTATTATGCATCAATATATTACGTAATTAGATAGATAGAAATGGACTGTTTCATTGTTTGATATCATAATAATAGCTCCGTATTTCATATTAAATGCACATTCTTGAAAACATTACTATTCAAATATTAAAAGATTTATTGGAGAGAAAATTATTGATATGAAATTCAAACTTTATATTTTATTCATCTTTTGTAATCCTTGTAAATTTTAAGTGTGAAATATTTTAGAATATCGTAAAGTATCGTGAATCAGTCGAATCTGGTTTTCAAATCAATCAAATTTTTCTTTTATAATATTTTTATTGAATTTCTTAACTGTTTAATATATTTTTCATAGACCAATGATGCATCACTTTCCGTTCGAGTAAATATTTGCGAATTGTTATTATTATTTTTTAAATCAGATTTCCAAACTTTAATTTAAACATTAAAAAATCTCTTAATTACAAAAATCGCAAGGAAGTGTTTAGAACATCAAAATTATAATAATTATTAATAAATTTTATAATTTAATTTATTAATTTATTGATTTATTAAATTTTATATTATTTATCTTTATAGTTAATTTATTAAATCTTATAATTTAATTTATTAATTATTAATAGTTATTAATAAATTATTTTTAAAATGATTTAGAATTGTAGAAATATAAAAACGGATCAATGAGAAATTTATGCATTACTATTTTAGTTCGATGCATATTTAAATATGTGTGATGTTATCTAACATTTACTAATAGGCTGGTACGTTTATTAGATATGAGTTCGGACTTTCGAGCCCAACAGCTGCTGACGATTAAAATCCGAGCCCACCCAAGCATGAAAAATTGTATGCCATCAGACCTAGAACCCATCAATGCCAGATACTGAAAATATGCAGTAAATTGTTAATACACTGGTTTTCATAAACATATGAACACTCAGTTATTTTGCGATATCTTGGCAAATTTCATAAATAATTATTGGAAAACTCCTTTCTTGAGACAAATACAATAATTTTACATAATATATAAATGTAAAAGAAATATCAAACTATAAATTCATTGAAAATATGAATTATCTAAAAAAATAGTGTTTCAAAATGATATGAAAATTGATCGAAATTATCCCTAAAACCATGCAAACTGTACAGAAATTTTGAATGCCACTCCCTGAAAAAGAAATCTAAATATGCAAATTAGTTTAGCATATAAAGATACTTCGCAGACTATGAAATTTCCACACCTGATCGCAAAGTGAGTTCTAGAAGTATGGGTCGTAAAAGCGCTTTTTAAGTGGTTTTGAGAAAGTGAAAATTGTTGCTTTTAAGGATCAAAGAATTTCGGTCAGAGCTATAGCAAAAAAATTGAAAAGATCTCCAGGTGTAACATTAAATATTCTTCGATTAAAAGATGATTATAGAGCAAGGAAGTCTCCGGGACGCCCGCCAAAGCTGTCCAAAAGCGAAAAAAAGATCCATTATAAAAAGAATGAGCAGTGGGAAAACAACTTTTGGTGAACTTTCGAGAAATCCACTGATAGCAGTATCAAAAAGTACCTTATCAAGAGTAGTCAAGAGATTTAAGATGTTGAGGTACAAGAAAAGAAAGCCTCAACCACATATGACTCAAATGCATCAGCAGAATTTCCTGGATTGGGCAAAAGATCATATGTCCGGCAAGTTAGAATGTGAAAAAGTAATATTTTCCGATGCAGAAAAGTTCAATTTGGATGGTCGGATGGTTTTTCTTATTATTGGCACGATCTGCAAAAAGAAACCAGAAACCTTTTCAAAAACACAGCAGGGTGGAGGTTCACTCATGGTGTGGGCAGCATTTGGATTTCATGGTAAGATCAACATTGCGTTTCCCACTGGCCGATTGAGTGCATTAGGCTACCAAGATCTACTTGAAGGAAGCTTTCTCCATTTTCTGAGGAAATTGGCGGACCTTTCTGGATGTTACAACAAGATAATGCATCTATTCACACGGAAAACAGCACTTGGGAATGGTTTCTTAATAATGGTGTACATGTAATTACATAGCCACCTGTTTCTCCTGATTTAAATCTTATGGTAAATGTATGGAGCCTACCGGTTACAGCTGTTTAAGCAAATGGAAAAAAATATGTCACAATTTAAGAATTAAAAGCTGATATCATCTTCCAATGAAATGAAATCGATCAAAATATATTAAAAAGCTTGGTCTACTCCATGCCTGATCGCGTTTTTACATTAATTAAAAGCTCTGGTGCATGCACTGGCTATTAATCTATATTTTTGGCCAATGTTCATATCATTATGTAACACCTCAAAATGGAAAAATTCAGCTTATTTAATGTATAAATCGCTGTTTCAATTATATTTTATTATAAAATAAAAAGATTTGTTCAATTTCTAACATTGATTAGACTTCAGTTTGTTTTGTTACATTTTCGTCTTTTTTATGCTTGAAAAACTGGGTGTCCATATCATTATGAAACCCAGTGTAATATCTTAAGGGGGCTGGTCACTCAGATCCGTATTCTCCTCCGTAATGTTAAGTTTATGGACTTTTGATGCATTCGTATATTTAAAATATCTTCTGCGGAAATTCATTTTTTTAACATTTTTTTTATGTACTCTTCTTAAAGGCTGTCTCTTTTTTTCTTAGTTTTCAAAATATTTCAAAAACCTATGCTGAATTGAATATTTTATGTGTTAAAAACGGGTGAACTCTGAGTAAAATTTTAACACTTCCTATAAAATTAAGTCTATACTTTAGAGATATTTCAATAACTAAGGAAAAAAAGAGACATATTTTAGGAAGTATACACAAAAAATAGAAGTTAAAAATATTAACTTTCCGGGAAGATATTTTAAATATACAAATGTATGAAAAGCTTACAGACTTCACATTGCGGAGGAGAATTCCGAAGTTGAGTAACCAGCCCCCTTAACCCCTTAATTCTCGCACCCGTAACTGTCACGTGCAGTATAGGCTCCCTTTTTTCTGTTTTTTTTTATTCACACCAAGTTTTTTAAATAGTATAATTGGCGTTACTTCTCGCGTCATTTCATTTGCCATTATGAAGGAGAATATCTCATGTAAGGTTTTCACTGTCTTCTGGTTTATCTGGTAGCGGAAGGGACAGGAAAACACTTTTAACTAACTTTTGAATATTTATTCTTGGATAATTAAGAATATGTACATAATAGCTTTCGGGTTCGTGTTCAAATTATAATAATGAAGGGCTTTTGCTACAGAGTCTATTTGTGAATAAAAGTCTTTTGACATGTGAGACTGATGTCTCTGGAAGGCAGTTTCTATCGATTCACTAAGTTCCATAGAGACTGATGTCTCTCGAAGGATATTCGCTAGACTAGGCTATCTGGGAGTCTCTTCCACCAAGTCCACACTCTAAGTCCGGTCGCTCCTCAAGAGCTACTCTAAGACCTCCGGCTGGAAATTATACCCGGCCTCTCTCTATGCGATCCTAAATAAGACTTCTCTCCACTCTCCAAATCTGTCCCTCTCATCCTCATCTTCTCTCCGCCCTCAACCGCATTGGATCCTCCTCCTCCAATCGGCTCAGTCCCGGCGTTCTCATAGGAGCCTCTTTGTTTCTCCCTTGGCGCCGTTGCCATCTCGCGTCTCTGAGAGGCTGAAACGCTCTCCCTGAGGAGGGCGCTTGAACGAGTAAAAGATCTATAAGGGATGAACCGTGAATAAATTCAAACGTCAGGAAACATTGGACCTCAGTCACCTCGAAATATTCTCTTTTGTACCTTCAAGATGAATGGGTTTTTACCCGTGGGAACCTAGTCACGTTGTGAAGTCTTGGTACAGGCAAAGTTCTGTTAACCAAAATTTTTTAATAAGCCAAGACTTTACACTCTACTTCAAAAAAGCGGTGGCAATCAAACAATCTGAACGCGAAGCGTAAGAAGTTAAAATTCTTTTAAGATTATAGACCCGGTGGCGGCAGCACAGACAATCACCTCATCGAGTTCATGGCTGAAATTCCAGAATTATTTAAAATCGATTCGCATATTAAAACGCAATCCGTCCGCCAAGTCATATCTTGGTAGAAAACACCTGTAAACTCGATTTTTGTGGTTGACTCGTAGGTTTACCATTGTGTTTTCCTGCTTCCGTAGGTATGAAAACAGGGAGGACTGGGTGCAGGAAAACAAAATGGTAAACCTACGAGTCAAACGCTAAAATCGGGTTTCCAGGTATTTTCCACTAAGATATGATTTGGCAGACCGATTGCGTTTTAATATGCGAATCGATTTTTAACTGATTCTGGAATTTCAGCCGTGAACTCTATGAGGTGATTGTCTATGCTGCTGCCTCCCGGTCTCTTAAAAGTTCCAGAAAGTCTGTTTAAAATAAAAAATATTTTTATTTATACTCATCCACTTTCAGAAATCTTCAAAAATCACAAGTCTTGTAAGTTTAACGTATCATTGTACAACCGCCCTTCAATGGTTTAAATAGAATCTCGCATTTTTTTCCTTTTCTTCTGTTTGTTAACACTAGAACGGCGGGAAATTTTGCTCAAGTTTTATAAAAATATTTCACATCAGAATTTTTATTTAGGACTATTTAACTTATTTATTTAAGTTATTTTTGTGCAGCATATGTTAATCTTATATTATAAAAAAAAATTCTGGTTCGAATCGAAATGTATTCATTCGGCAAGGGTCAAAATGACCCCTCGCCGCCGTTCTAGTGTTAATAAATAAATAAAAACTATTTCTCTTCGAGCGCGAACTTGTCCGAGAGGGTATAAAAAATTAGTGCATGCCCAAATAGTTCCTGGGTTCGGGTTCGAGTTCACCGGCTTGGTCTGAGCTCGCCTCATCTATAATGTTTATATACAGACTTACCGCTATTCATAATACGCAATATTTTTCAATATATCGCAAATGCTACAGGTGACTATTTTTATATTTTATTGGTACCACTAATTCCAATCAAAAATTTTCGTGGTATATATCTAGACCATGCTCAAAAATAGAAGGCAAAAATATGCCTCCCCAAAACTAATAGTTTCAAAATTGCGTTACTAACAAAATATAAAAATATTCGTTAGTGACACCCTGATATAGTAAAAAATAATGTACACTACGGAGAACAGTAAATTTGGATTGTATATATCTTTAGAAGATAAGCAACTACTAAATCACACATCAATACAAAGTTATCTAGAATATTCATGTAATTCATGAAATATTAGCTTAGATGCATTTACAAAGAATAGTAATCCCTTAAATAGCTAATCATTCCATAACGTTCATCAAAATTATGCCAGTGTTCATTGTACAAACAAAGAATGTGGAATTACATCCCTTCGAGAAAGATAAATGCATAAAATTTAATTATATTCATATATATAACAAAAAATCAGGATAAAATTCCCTTCAGATTGTCACTGACTTGGCAAATTGGGTATCCAAGTTACAGAAGCACTGGGCCAGTAATACGCACTTATTTGACGAAATCTGTCGATTGGTGTAATACGTTAAGATAATACATGTTAATAACAACAAAGTATACGAGGGTAAATCAAGAAATAACCGCAATTTTGGCAAAACACTTCTAAAATTGCTCTTACTGACCTCTGTCCTCGTTTATTTTATTGTTATGCTGTTGTGTTCATGCTTTGAAAGTTTGGTCGTAATCCCTCATTTTGTCTTCATTTCGTTACAGATAGATCATGGGCGCTCCATTAGTAGATAGGGAGCCGGCAGCACAGACAATCACGTCATCGAGTTCAACGTAAAAATTCTAGGATTAGTTAAATCTCGATTCGCATATTAAAGCGCAATCGGTCTTCCAAATCCTATCTTGGTGGAAAACACCTGAAAACCCGATTTTAGCGATTGACTCGTAAGTTTACCATTGTGTTTTCCTGCTCCCAGTCCTCCATTTTTTATACATTTGGGTGCAGGAAAACACAATGTTAAACCTACGAGTCAACCGCTAAAATCAGGTTTTCATGTGTTTTCCACCAAGATATGATTTGACAGACCGATTGCGTTAAAATATGTGAATCGAGATTTATCTAATCCTAGAATTTCATCCTTGAACGCGATGAGGTGAATGTCTGTGCTGCCGGGTCCCGGTCTATAGAGTTTGCATCAAAGAGGAGCAATGAGCAGTGATGCGGTTTTTGTGGCCGGAATGTGTAATGGAGGCTCAAATCCATCGAAGACTTTCGGCGCAATGCAGGAACAGAATCTTGCCGCAGCGGAGTGTCTAGAAATAGATTACAACATTCAAAAATGGTCACACAAGTGTTACGCATGAGGAAGGAGACGGACGACCGTGTCCAGCCACAAATGATGACAACATTGTCCATGTGACATGACTCTGTTAGACAGACGAGTGACTATTGATGAAGTGGAACATCGTCTGCAAATTAGTCATGTTTCTGCCTACGAAATCATCCACACCAAACTTGGGTTTCATGCGTGACTCGCTGCTCATCCGAAAACCTTTTCTGAGCGCGTCAGGAAGCTTGCGAAACGATGGACCAAGTGCGTTGAAAAGCAAGGGGACTATATTGAAAAATGATGTTAACGTTAGTTTCCTATTTCTATTGTAATAAAATTTATAACTACATTGCGGATAATTTTTGACTTACCCTCGTTATTTAGGGACTCCAAAAATTCAGATGCCCAAGGCGTAGTCGTAGGCAAAAATCAGATCTTGCACTGAAAAAAATGGGTACTCAAAATTGAGTAAAAAGTACTCAATTTTAAATACATCACATACTCAAAATCACTACGATCCAAACGTTCTCAAAAGTGAGAAACACATGTACTCGTTTTTAGGTGCGTTCGTAATTATATAAATACGTAGCACCTATAGTCGTCGTTCAGTCCGTCTGTCCGTCTGGCCGTCTGTCCGTCCGTCCGCATATAACAGAGCAAAAACTATCCAACCGAATGGTCTGAAATTTTAACTATATGATTGTTGCAAAAATTTGTCGAGCCATTTCAAATTTTATGAAAATCGGATGTATAGTTTAGTTACAGGGACATTCAAAAGTTTTTCTTTACATTACGGCCAATGGGAAAAAATTATTGCAAGTGCATTTTAATGATGTTACAGTCTTCCGAATGGTCTGAAATTTTAAATATATAATTGTTGCAAAATTTTGTAGAGCCATTTCAGATTTTATTGAAATTGGGTGTATAGTTTAATTACAGGGACAGTCAAAAGTTTTCCATTACATTACGGGCAATGGGAAAAAATTATTGCAAGTGCATTTTAATGATGTTACAGACTGTGCACTTATGAAGTGCAAAAAAATATACATTCAGTACAATATGGGGTGCAAAAAATAGTTATAAAACTAGTTATAGTACGAACGCACCTCATTTGCCACGTTTGACGAGCAATTTCCTACTTGTTTATTCTATGGTCGTGTTTAAATATAAATCGTTGTGTACTGCCTCCCCTGAACCTAAAAATCAAAGTAAAAATGTTCTGAAGTTTTATTTCCCGTTCAAAATTATTAACAAGAAAGATTTAATTAATTATATAATTAAGAAAAATTGCAAAATTATTATCAAGATACACAAATCGAATATTTTTAAGACAAGAGCATTATTTTCAAACGCTTTTAAATTATTTTAAAATACTGTGCATAATTTAATATTTACATTAATAGACATCTTTTATGCCGCATAAATTAAGTAAACCATTACAGGGTACAAAATTATCGTTTTGTTTGTTTTTGATAACATATGATGTTTCAAAATTGAGAAAACATATGCTCATTTTTGATCCAAACATATTCAGTTTCATATGAGTACATCGATTTACTCATTTTTGAGTATTTCATTTTTTTCAGTGTGGATAATCCCTAATTATCGAATAATATATTTTTAATTTTACTATTGCTATAAAAAAAATAGCTCAGTATTATTTTAGGTAAATAAATTTATGAATTTAAGTATTAGTTTATGAACATGCATAAAATTCTTCTTATTTCTTTTCTTTTCTTTTCTTTTCTTGTTTATCTTAATTTAAACACTTGGACATAACTTTCTTGGTTTTGAAAAAGAAATCTTCATTTGTAACTTACCATGCATTAAGTAGTTCTAGTAAAGTATTTCTAAAAAATAAGCTTTTTCTGTTAAACTTCATAATTTTACGCTTTTTTTTTTTTTTTTTTTTTTTTTTTGTAAATTATTTAGATTATTTTCTTAGAATAATTTAAATGGGTATTGCAGTAAATATTAAAGGAGAAACAGATTTAAAACTACACAAGTGTAAATGGAAATATATTTTGCAAATATATTCACTATGTTTCATTTGTTTAAATGCATTATTCTTAAGTTGTAAGAAAAAAATCATAAGAATTTTTAAGTAGCTTTTATGTTTTATTATGCTAGAAGAAAATGAAACGCGAACAGTTTTTTTTTTCTTTTTTAAATCTTATTTCTCAGAAAACTGAATTTATTAAGAGAGTGTTCTTATCTTCGATTTGTAATTCAAATAAGTCCTAATTTAGAGAAAATTTCTAACGCTGGAATGAGAATGCAATTCTGAATTTCAAGCATTAGATTTTGCATTTAAATGCAGGAAAGATAAACAATCTAATATTTTAATATTAATTTTCGAATATTTAAAAATGTTATTCGAGATTCAATAGAAAAGGTGCAAATTTTTACAAAGAAGGGGATATTTCTGAATTGAAAAGCAACATTTACATATGTAATCATTATTATTTATTTATCACTTTAAAAATCATTATTTAAATTTTGAAAAAAAAAATTAGAAAATTATAATCTTTTATGGAATGACACATTAATAAAACTATAATATTATACTATATATTCATTTAATCATTTCATGTGGAAACTGAAAAAAGAATTTGATAAATTATATTTAAGCATTCCTGGCAAATAAAATGATAAATAACCCTACCTACACAAATTTATTAGGTAGAAAATTATTGGGTAGCACAAATTTATTAGGTAGCATTTTTGAAGTAAAAAATAGTTAAGTCGTTGAATATAAATAATTTGAATATACATGAATGTAATAAACTAAGGTGGTAAAGAGTCTTTCACATCACTCAAAAATTTTCAATAAAATGTGTTTTTGAGTTAATGCATTTTTCATCAACAATCGAAAATAAAATAATTTTTCATTGTTAATCCATGTATTGAATGAAAAGAAACAACAAAATTGTAGCTGAAGTACTCTCTAGAACATAAGTTTAGACGATGCAGACAGAATAGAGTACATATGTAATGTCATTTTTTTTTTTTTTTTTTTTTTTAGTTCTTTTATGTTATTGAAAATTCACATTATATCTGATTATTTCATTTAATAAAATACTGTATTGCTAATTTCTGTTTTAACTTTAGTATTAGCTCTTTATTTATTTATTTTTATTTATTTATTTTATTTTATTTTATTTTTTATTTTTTTTTTTTTTGGGGGGGGGGGGGTAATTATTAGTTTATTTTAATTTCATACAAATATTTTTTTAACAGGTTCGAGACTTCCTCGAAAATAATATTTGTCGGGTATTGCATGTATGAAAAATTCACTTAACTGGATCTTAATTTTAAATTAATACATGGTGAAGATATTTTGAAGCTACAGGTCAATCAAGCCTCAAATACTTTTGCCATATTAAACTAAGGCCATGGATTGTATTCGTATTTAAAAAAAAATTTCATCTGAAAAATTAATTTTTTTTTAAATTTTTTTAATACTGTGTATTTTTTTCTAAATAATTTCTTTAAAATTGATAAAATATTTCTAATTATTTATGCGCATTTATTTTGAAGAGTTAAAATGCTATTGAGGTTAAGCTCCTTCATATATGGAAAGTTATTAGATGCTTTCAAATTTATGTTATGAGCTACGGATAGAATTATAAATATGGGGCATTCTCACAATCTTTTAACTTTTAAATCCTTGAATAATAATTTTTATTTTAGTTCATATTCTTGTGGGATTTTTTTTTGTTTCATATACTTGGAAATATCCCACTGTATGACTGTATAACAATATTAGCAAGATAAATCAAGAAAATGAGTTACCGTCCACTTTCTCAACTAAGCATTTGTATAATTCGAAAACATCTATGATCCACAGTTGCAGAATAAAGGAGGACGTCTTTTTCAAAACTCGCCTTATCCAAAATCATAAAAATTGTTTTTCCTAACAGTCTAGTAATCATTTTAAACTATAATTCTGATATTGTAAAATCCCCGTTTATATTGAAACCAATAGACACAGTATGCAGTTTTTGGCATTTTCCTCAAATTTGATTTTCTGGATACGGCAAGTTTTGACAATTATAGGTACTCTCAAATTGAAAAGGACTTTCATAGAAAAATTAAATATGGAGGTTTTTTATTACTGTAAAACTTTATTTTTACGTCAGGGACAAAAATATAAAATGCAAACAGTGAAAAAACTTAAATTGTGAGAAAATACAAACAAATTTATGGGCCCCTGAAATTGGTGGGCCCAGGGCCGAGGCCCCGGAGGCCGGTGCATTAATCAGGCCCTGTATATAAACATTTAGAGAAAAATTAACCTGCACACATTTTTAAGGTTGTTATTATTATTTTTAACTCTGTCCCTGGGTTTTAGATTAATTGTCGTCCCTCTTGCTAAAATTATACAGAAAAGAACTTCAGATGCAACCACAGAATTTTTTTCAACTTTTTTCTCATGCAGAAGTGTACTAGAGAAAGAATGTCAAAATTCTTTGACAGTAAATTTACTGCAGAATTTAAATTAGCACTTAAATATCAATTTCAAGCATCGTGTTTTTATTGGTAGTCTTACCATCCCCAAGGACTATTCCTGTACTTTTTGACGTAAATTATTATTAATTTTTATTTATTTAGTCCAATGTAAGTAACTATTTCTATAAATCAATGAACATTGGGGCTATCACTTAGTCTTAACATGATTTGCCGAAAAATAGGTGGTAATTTTCCTTACCGTCCCATCTTTACCATCCCTTTTTTTTCTATATCTTCCCCCCCCCCCCCCTCCTTCTTTTTTTCCTTGCCGTCCCTTCTTTAACACCCCATTAAGACAATGTTATAGCAAAATTTTGTACTAAAATACTACATTGTTATTATTTCTTATTTGAATGTCCTGGGGGTACTATGCATATTCATTATAAGTCAAAAATTGGAAGAAAAGAAAAAGTTATCTATAATGGTAAAATGGTACGGAAAATTAACTTCGCAAGTTTAACTTAAACCTCAGTTAAATAATAATAAAAAAAATTCGCTTCTGACCATTTTTTCTTCATTTTGAATCATTGAGACATTCGTCTATAAGTTTAAAATGTTATTTTAGCAAGTTTAATTTCACCAGATTTTTATTCCTGAAAATCAAAAAATTGTGAGAATGCCCCATATATCATTTAAGTATGTTTGAACATTAAATATTAAAAAGATATATGCATTTTGAAATTGAAATTTTCATGTCCTTTCAAGCAAATATACTGTTGAAATTAGAAGTGACCTGAGTGAAGTTAATCCTCAACTGACGCAATCGTCAGTTGAGGATTAATATTGTTCAATGAGACAGGTGCACAAGATTGGAATTTTCGACGGTAAATTCCTCAATTCCATTTTTTTTTTTTTTTGCAAACGCAATAGATCTTTCAGAAAATACTTTCAAAGTGGGCGTTTTGAGCCGAATTTCCGCGCTCAGGAAGAAAGAGCAACTCCAGAAAGGTCGAAAAACGTGTTTGTCACGTGGTCGAAATTGCTTATAACTCAATAAGTAATTGATTGATCAAAAAATGAAAAAAAAAACAGTTCAATTCCAAATTGCTTCCACAGCCAGGCTTTCCAAGTTTATACCTTTCCGTCAAAAAATGAATTTGTAAATGTATCAAAACGTTTTGCGCTTGTTGAGCAGAGCAGTTAAGAACAGCCTTAATGACAACTTATCAAAATAGAATAAGCTTAAAACTTTTAAAGAGATTAAAACATGCCATGCAGGATTTTTTTTTTTTTTTTTTTTTTTTTTTTTTTAATGCAGGCGGTTTTTGCGCCTTTGTTGATTGTAATGATACTAGATATTATGGAGGTAGAATAATGTCAGAGTACTGCCCAGATTTCTTTAAGGAAAACCTACCACTTAAAATATTTACCAGTGGAAGAACATAGAAATTAACATAATTAATTATCTATTACTTCATTTTCGTTTTGCGAGGTATCTTTATTTAATTATTGATATTTCGAAATTTTATTTGTTATTTAAAAATTTTTCTCTATTCTAAGAATAAGTGGCTAATGCCGCTACCACTGCCGCTGCCGTAATTAAATTTAATGCTAACTTTTTACTCTCTCGGCTGATGATTAAAAAAATATATATTGCATATGAAAACATGAAAACTGGTAGTTTTATAGGGGTATGTATGATAAACACGCTGAAGCAATACGACTTAAAATTACGTCATATTTAAAACTATTACTTCATTTTTGTTTTACGGGGTATCTTTATTTAATTATTGTTATTTTAAAATTTTGTTTGTTATTTAATTTTTTTTCTCTATTCTAAAACAAAAGTAACGGCTGCTACCACTGCCGCAGCCGTAATTGAATTTATTGTTATCTTTTTACTCTCTAGGCTGATGATATATATATATATATATATATATATTGCATATGAAAACACGAAAACTAGTAGTTTTATAGAGAAATGTATGATAAACACGCTGAAGCATAACGGCTTAAAATTACGTCATATTTAAAACTATATATTTAAAATGTCATATTTAAAACTATTTTCTTATAGCATTTAAAAGAAAACTTTTCTTCTAAACGTTATAAAAATCCGGAAGTAGCGCCATTTTTTATTCAACCATTTTATGCAAGTTTATTTTCAAAATTTTGATTGATATTTCTTAATCACAAAAACAGCCATCAGCTGTCAAGGCAAGGATGGATGAGGCTTTGAACACCGATAAATTCCCAGTCATAGGTAAACGAATGGCAACTCGCTTACAAAAGATCGCAACTGGTAGTGGTAATATTATTTATTGTTGCGCAATCGGATAATCATTTTTAAAAAGTGCAAATTAGGGTGTTTTTTAGAACCTGCCGGTTCGGGAAGGGTATTGACAAGTGTAGCCCGTAGGTGGCAGAGCCCGCTGGTTATAAAAAAAGAAGTATTATTAAAAAATAAAATTTAGATTTTCAGTTTCAAATATTCCTTATTATTTCAATTAATGTGTATTTTTAGATTCTGCTTTTAATAAAAAAATGTTAAAATATTAATAACCATTTAATTACTTTGTGGGAACATGTTTGTGATTGAAGGTCTAGTTACAAACCATCTGGCATCCTTCTTAATATAAAATATTAAGTATTTAAAAAATTGAGATCTAAAACTTAAATAAATATCAAGAAGATATATTTTACTTCTTCATTTTTTTTTAAATTATTTATTTAAACAACATATATCACTGAATCAATTTGTAAACAACCACTTTCTTTCAAATTACAAACACATAATTACAGGAAGTAAACAAAAATATGAAAACAGTTTACTAAAAAGTTACATACATGCTATAGTCAAGTTCTTTGGTGGTGTTGCAGTTTTTGCATAATATGTCTACCACTACCTGTATAAGCTTTTCTACAGACGTCATTTGTCATCAAAATAAAATTTTGTGCAATTGTCAGATAACTATGTCAGAATAGACGGTATTCCTAAGTGGCAAAATTATTGGCGTTGGTATGTTGGGTTCTTCTGTAAGCAAGATAGAGGAAGTTTTTCGTGAAACAAGAGGCACAATGTCCAATATTATGACTGCATATTGGAAGACTTGAAAAACTGCATCTAACAAACAACAGCGGGGTTCGAAATGCATATTCACTGACAGAGTCAGACGAGCATTGCAATGGGTTGTGGTTGTGATAACAAATAAGAAGTCTGCTGCTGCAAAAGTGCCTGCTCAACTCATAGATACTATCAGAACCAAAATAGTTAGAAGGAAAATCCATAGACAAAGTAGTCTTACGCCTTATTATTCAAGGTTACGTGGTTTTTAGAAGGTATTTTAAAATTTTTGCCCACCCTTTGTATATCTTAATTTGTAAAACAAATTATTAAATGATTCATTAATTTATTCTAAAATGTTCCATGACTAAATTATATAATAAAAAGAGGAACGAAAAACCGATGTGTCAACAATCTCTTGAATTAGTGCGTAGATATAAGAGATGGTTCTATCTAGAATAAATTTTGATGTCCCCATTCAAATTTTTATAAAGTAGTTATGTGTAATTTCTGATAGAAGTTTAGTAATAAGAAGTAAATTTCTTTTCTTAGAAAAATTAAATATATGATGCAAATATCGAAACTTTGTTGATGTTAAATGACTGCAAGTAGCACTAAATGACTGCATTAATCCATAAACGAATTACAAACATCGCAGACTAATTAACAACATTTAATCAAATAATAAAATAAATATAGAAAACTTTCAGTACACATTATACAATTCTCTGTTCAGATCAATCAATTAATTAGTAAATTAAAAATCTATAAGTGCTATATATTTCTTTCGCATTATCTTGTGTATTATTTTAATCAAGCTTTAAACCAATTTTTATATGTTTCATAATATTATTTAATTTTAATAAACAACAACAGAGAAAAAGACATTTTATCTATCTAGCTATCTTTATACTCATTTATTTATCTGAAGTTTATTCCAAATGAAACAAATTGCATTCTGTATTCAATAAAAATACTGTCAGAAAGATCACAAATATATCGAAGTCTTCGGTGAAATTCCCAATTTAGTGCCTTTGAATCGACAGTTTTTCCTGTTGATGAAAAAAAGAAAAATCAACTTGTCCAAATAAATGTCATTGTTATCATCGACCATTTCAACCACGAACATTTGAAAAGACCAGATCATCCCTAAACTAAATAAAACTCGCAACTTTAGTCGAAACTATCAAGGAACGTGCTTGGAAATGAAAGGAAAAAAAATATCGTTATGTCCTATCTTGATTGAAGTTAATAGAAATAGAATTAAAGCTTTTTTCCCTCTACACATCAGTCCATATAGCGAAAATCCTAAATAGAGTTGGCCTTAACGTTCTTTTTGCAGTTTCTGAGTTGTTATCTTTAACAAATCGACTTAGAGAAAAGTTTTATTTGTGCTATAAAATTACTTTGATATACCCCCTTTTTTTGTGCTTGAAATTGTTTTGCTACTTCCTCTAATGCTTCATTACGAGTTTCTGTTTTTTTTTTCTTTTAATCCGAAATTCCCGAATATTTCAGTAGATTGAGCAGTAGTTGCAATTCTGTATTTATTCTTTTCTATTACGCAGAAGTAAATAGTTTCAAATAAATAACGTAAAAGAATCCAATGTCTTCAGACATTCCATTTGTAGTTTAAAATTAAGAGAGCTAAATTTCGAAATCACAGAAACAGATAATTAATCATTAGTCCGATTTTTTTTTTTTTTTTTTTTTTTTTTTTTTTTTTTTTTTTTTTTAGAGGGTGTCCACTCTTAACGGTGTCCAATGGCTAATTCCTAATCCGTTAGTCATAGACATGTAGTTCCAATTACAAAAATGTTTTAAATAAGGTAAAGAAGTATTTTGTAATCGATTTGGGTCAAGAAAAATATTTATTAAAAAGTTGCGAAATTTAATTTTTTTTTTTTTGCGGTCTCCTGGTCCTATAAGTGATATTTAGCAAACATTTCCTGTTACACTAAAAGGAAAGACAAAAAAAAGTCCCGTTCATCTAAGACTAAAATTGGCGGAGTTATGAAACTTTGAAATTCACGACTCATACCAGTTTTCTGCACCTGAATAGAGATGAGTTCGACCGTGCTTAGAGGAGTCGTGTTCAAAGTGCTTAAAGTATTTGAAGGAATTATTCCAGGTGCATCTCCTCTTTGAAAGAACTTGTACAAGTATTACGATAGAGTTAACTTTTATTAATTAAGTTTTAGATTCTTTAAAATAATTGTATTTTAACATATATTTTATTTCGTAAAGTTTTGAGGCTATTTCTTTTCATGATTTCTTTTAACAAAAATTATGCTATTTTAAAAGCTTCTATTTAACTTGAAACGATCGTATGTATATCTTTCTCGTTCAAAATTTGTACTCCGACTTTAACTCACAAAAAAATTTCCGATCGAAGCTAAATTTTACATACTGACATAAGTCTGATGACAACAAAGTATTATGATTTTTATTGCTTACTATTTATAATTATTTTACAGAATAGCACAAAAAAAATTTGGATAGATTACTGCAAACAAGTTTTAGAAAAAGTATAAGATTAGATAACACATCCCTGCGATGGTTGTTCTTTTAACTTTTAAAATTGATTTTTGTGTATTTTTTAGCGCTGAATCAGAAAATCACCATCCTTTTTAACCATCATGTCAGGATTTTGCGCAAATCGTAAATTTCAAAGTTAAAAAATAGTAAAAATTTGATGCTATAAGATAGAAAAGATGGTTGTTTTTTCTAACTTCTGATAGTTAATTTTTATGTACTTTTAACGCTGAATCCGAAAATTACCTTTACTTTTAACCCTCACGTTAGACATTTTCGGAAATCGTAAATTTCAAAGTTTAAAATAGAGAAAATCTGATACTATAAAATAGATATAAAACTTCTTTTGTGCAATTTTATTTTATTTTATTCAATAATTAATTGATTTTTTTTTTTTTTTTTTTTTTTAGGTAGCTTTCTTTACAAAAAAGCTACCTATTGCAGCCATTCGGAGGAAAGCGATTTCAAAAAATTTTGGTATATTTTCATCGATCATGACCCCCAGACCCCAAAACCACCCTCCGTTCAAAATTTATATATATATATATATATATATATATATATCTGACCTATGTCACACTGTAACTCCCGTAATTATGAACCGATTTCGATGTAATTCGGTGTGTACATAGTACATACCAATGTCTCGACCGAGTTCGTTGGCCAGCTTCATCCGACGTTTTGTTTCAAAATGGCGGCCATTTAAAATTTTTAAAAAAATTTAAAACTTGAAATGTTGTACCAAAAAATTAAAAATGGAAAAATATTTTTTTCTTATGTATTTGACCTTTATACAAAGATTCCAGAGCAGTTTTTGTTTCGTCTATATCTTAAAAAATGGCTGAGTTATAGCATTTTGAATTTCTAGCGTGGCTGACATTTTGAAACGTCCTGAATTTTGTCACGCGATAAAAGGCGTATTTATGAACCGATTTCGATGTAATTCGGTATGTACATAGTACATACCAGTTTCTCGATCGAGTTCGTTGGCCAGCTTCATCCGCCATTTTGTTTCAAAATGGCGGCCATTTAAAAATTTTTTAAAAATTTAAAATTTGAAATGTGGTACCAAAAATTTGAAAATGGAAAAATATTTTTTTCTTATGTATTTGACCTTTATACAAAGATTTCGGAGCAGTTTTTTTTTCGTCTATATCTTAAAAAATGGCTGAGTTATAGCATATTGAATTTCTAGCGTGGCTGACATTTTGAAACGTCCTGAATTTTGTCACGCGATAAGAGGCGTATTTATGAACCGATTTGGATGTAACTTCGTTTATACATAGTACATACCAATGTCTCGACCGGGTTCGTTGGCCAGCTTCACCCGCCATCTTGTTTAAAAATGGCGGCCATTTAAATTTTTAAGAAAAATTTAAATTTGAAATGTGGTACCAAAAATTGAAAATTGAAAAAATATTTTCTTCTTATGTGTTTGACCTTGATAAAAAGATTCGGGAGCAGTTTTTGTTTCGTCTATATCTTAAGAAATGGCTGAGTTATAGCATTTTGAATTTCTAACGTGGCTGACATTTTGAAACGTCCTGATTTTTCTCACGTAATAACAGGCGTATTTATGAACCGACTTTGATGTACCTTGGTGTGTATATAGTACATACAAATATCTCGACGGTGTTCGTTGGCCAGCTTCATCCGCCATCTTGTTTCAAAATGGCGGCCATTTAAAAAAATAAAAAAATAAAATTTAAATGAGATACCAAAAATTTGGAAAATGAAAAAGATTTTTTTTGTATGTGTTTGACCTTAATACAAAGATTCCGGAACAGTTTTTCTTTCGTCTATATCTAAAAAAAATGGCTGAGTAATAGCATTTTGAATTTCTCTTGTGGCTGACATTTTAAAACGACCTGAATTTTGTCACGCGATAACAGGCGTATTCGTCTATTTCGATGTAAGAAGGCATGTGGATAGTATACATCAACACCTCGACCAAGTTCGCTGGCCAGATTCATCAGCCATCTTGTTTCAAAATGGCGGCCATTAAATTAAAAAATATAAAAATATTTAAAGTGAGGTGCAAAAAAATTAGAAATTGAAAAAGGTTTCTTTCTTAAGTATTTGATCTTGATATAAGGATTCAGGAGCATTTTTTGTTTGTCTTTACCTTAAAAAATGGCTCAGATATAGCAGTTTCAATTTCTATTGTGGGTGACATTTTGAAAAATCTGATTTTTTGCATGCGACAGCACTCCTATATATTAACCGATTCCGATGTGGGTGAGCATGTGCACAGCAATTACTAAGGTCTCGACCAAGTTCACTGCTTAGTCTCATCCACCATGTTGTCTTAAAATGGCAGGCACTTTAAGAAATTGCCGAATTTGGCAGCCAAATATAAGTTACTTTAAAGAAAAGGAGCTTGGATAAAGCTGACTAATTTTGCGAAATTCTCATTCATTATATTGATAAAAATTAGTATTGAATCTCCTATATTCGGTCTCCACTAAATCGAGCTTCGTGTGTTTGCATGATATAAGTTGGCTTTTTTAAAATAAGGATTATGAAAGCTACCTCTTCCTCCCGGCACTGGCCGGAAGGACTTTTTTTACTTATACTAGGATTCTTACAGCTAAACAGCTCAGGGATCCGATAAGGTAGTGGAGAGGGGCGGTCACTTTGACATTTTAAACTTTGAAATTTACGATTTGCGAAAAATCCTGCTGTGATGGTTAAAAACGAAAGTCATTTTCGAATTCAACGCTACTAAATACACAAGAATCATTTATCAAAAGCTAAAAAACATAACCCAACTCAAACTTTGCAGTCTGGTGTAATCTAATAGCATTTTAAAATATGCATAATTTTGTAAAGAATTAAGGCTGTTGCTTTTCACCACTTTATTTAAGGAAAATTCTATTATTTTTTTCCTCTTATCTGTTTAGTATAAGGTGTATATTTTGTATTAATACTTCAGAATCATTTTATATTTCAAATTTATATTGCAATGTTAATTTTAGTCTCATATATATATATATATATGTTTAATATATCTGACGATTATTTATATTTCTACTAAATTTGTGAATGATCCCTATTTCGTAGCAAAAATATGCTCCAACTTTAAACAGCTATTACTCGGTCAGTTTTAATCATAGAATAATGGAACTTTTTTTGTCTTACTTGTCAGTGTAATATGAAAATATTACAAAATATAACTTATAGGACCCGGAGACCGTATAAAAATTTAAATTTCTTAATTTTTTAAGAAATGCTTTTATTGACCGAAAGTGCTTTTAAAATACTTCTTTACCTCATTTAAAACATTTTTCTAACTGGAACTATATGTCTATGGCTAACGGTTTAGGAATTAGGATAAAGCTAGATATATTTTTTTATTTAAATTACTCACAATCTAACGACAAATCTTTGCAGAAACGGACATATAAAAATTATAAAAAAGAAAATAACTGACGTTTTTTAACACTATTATTTTATGATTTACAAAGTATAATATATTTCGCAATTGGACGATACTTTATGAGTCTAAAAAAATAAATGAATAAATCAAACTAAATCTGCGGAAATGGTAAATGATCTTCAGAGTTTATAAAGATTGTCTAAGGTTTAGGATTAGTGACAACTATTGCGGTAATAAATATAAATAAAACGTTCTTTCCTGTCAATGTTAATTAATTAGTTTGGAGAGTTGTGCGTTAAAATATTTTTTTTTCCTTCTTTGCTTGATGGAATGCCTTTCCAGGAGAGAAAAATTAGTTTTTTTTTTAAGCACTATGTATTTAATTTTTTTTACGTGTTTATGCAAGAAATACCGTCAAAGCCGGTATACCTTACATTCTAGCTAGAATAAAACCACACAGCGCGAAAAAAGCCATGTTTAATTTTTTTTTTTTTTTGCAATACATTCTCCCCAGTTTTTATGTGCATTGTGGAAAATGCTTTCGTATAAATATTTAGTTGGTCGGAGAAAAAAAAATCTTCTTACATTTTTAATTCATTTTTTTTCATTAAATATTACACAAATAAAAAAACTCGCCGTCACAAAAAATTAAAACTTTTCTACGGAAAACATGACTTAATCTTTGTACATGACAATCTGTAAAAAAATGAAGTGGCGTTATTAACGTTTGTCTTTAATAATATTATGAAAAACTTTTAACATAGCCTTGTAAAAAAGAAAAAAATATATATACTAAGGGACGTGAATTTTTTACGACGCTGATTTGTTTTCGAAAAAGAAAAAAAAAAAGTAAGATAAAAAATGAACAGAAAAATAAGATAATAATAAATGTTCTTTCTTTTTTTAAAAGACTGCGTACGATAAGGTATGCAGGAATGATTTTTTCTGTGCACTTTGATATTTGTCACGTTTCTCTTTTGTACTCTCAATAACAAATAAGATGATATTCTAGTATGTACAATACATTATAATATGAAGAAATCTTGTGTGTGTGAATGAAAATTTTATCTAAAAAACGGATTGAACGATTTTGACTAAACTTTGTATCCTGCAGTTTTGGGGCATGAAAAGACCATTGAGCTAGACCATATGTTCGAGAAAAATCGATTAGTGGGTTATTTTGGGGTCACTACGGGTCAATAACATTTGAATGCGAATAAAGGCTGAAACAGTTATTAATTTTATGAACAGTTGGCAGTAAACGAAGTCGTAAATTTGGCAACATTTCGACAAACTTGGGGATATTTAGCGACATTGGCGATATTTGCAATCAGAGTTCATGAACGTTCTCGAAAACAGAATTCACACATGCTCGGACACACACATGCTTGCAGCAAAATGAAAGTATGTAGCCAAATTTGAAGATATTTGGTGAAAAAATTGACTTTCAGAATCGGGAGGAATTATCTAGACATTCCCAATAGGAACCGAGATACATGATTCAACCAATCAGAATCTACAAAACGTTCTTGAAACGGAATTTAACAAATCAAGGTAAATAGAACTTTCTCGCAATAAATCCCACACCTATTTAACGAAGTGCTTCGGTCCAAGCCTAAAGTCTGGGAAGTTGGAAAGTGATGAGGTCTACGAAACGATTGAAGTTTGTGCCCAAATTTCGCGCTTGCTACTGTATAATGCAGACCCCTCTGAGTTAAACACAAAGCTGATTTTAACAGAGCGTGCCTCAGTCTTCTCTGCTAATAATAAAAAATAGACATGGATGGTAAGTAGTAACTTAAAAACACATGTGGCGTACTATATGCGTCAAGGTATTTAAAAACCTGAATAACAAGTTTTAATTATATTGTTGTTTAATGCAATGTCCTGTACACTCTCAGAAAAAACTGTAAATTTATGAGCGTTTGCCATTCATTTTTCAGGAGAAATAGCCTTATTTGAGGAAAAATGGTTTGATCCATCAAGTAAGCGGCCTTATCCTTTAGATACTTAGAAAATTAAGGTCAATCCACATATTTTTACAGTTCTAGCCCATCTGTTAGCAAAAAGACGGATTGGCAATTGGATATGGATTTCTTTTTTTTCTTTTTTTTTTCTTTTTTTTTTTTTCTTTAGGAGGTATGACTGGAATCTCTGCTGCTGGCCTCTGCCCGCAATTTTACTGGGATATTTTTGTCTGTGTAGTACTAAAAGGTAATAAAAATCAAATTATTTTTATAAAGACTAATTAAATTAGAACTAATATTACTCGCATAGTTTGTAGTCACATAAAGACACGAGCGGCGTACTCCATGCGTAAAAGCCTTTTAAAGCCTAAGTATGAAATTTTGATGGTAGAAAAATAACGTGTAATGTCTAGTAAGAGCATAAAAAGAATATACATCACATTTACTAGAATAAATAATTTAATGGAGAAAAAAATAAAATAAATTACACAAACAAACGGGTGGCGTATTGCGTAAGTCAGTGTAGACTTACCAATAAAAATAATGAAAGAGAGCAGAAAATTTTCAAATTTCCACTTTAATCGCTGGTTGAATATTCTCTTTGGAAAGAGGTTAAATGAAGGGAAGCTGTTAATCATGTAATGAATTCGGAATTCACAGCTATTTCTGACTGAGTGACACCTTCAATGTCTTTAAAAGTTTGTAATCGTATTGGATTTTGTTTAAAAAATAACATTGCTTTCTTTATAAAGACATCTTTACACCTAACTCCAAATAAAGGAATTTTCAGCATAACAAAAAACATTAATTGGAATAATGCACTATATTAAAAGCAATAAATAATACGGTCAATTCATAAAAGCCATATAAAAAAATAAGACGAGAAATAATAGATTTTCCTGCCTGCTTAAAGTTTATATGGAAATTTATTTGTGTGTGTAATACTTTATGTTTTTTATTTGTTTTTTTTAATTTCAACTGTATCAAGATTTGTTAATTAATTGAAAAGATTTAAAGAAACTACTGTTCTGTTATCCTTTTTTTGTTTACTTTAAACTGTTTTGTGATAAAATACGTGTAACCCGTATTCAATCTTATTTTCTCTCTTTCAATTTCAACAATTTATGTACAAAAGCAAGTCCACCGCACAATTTTCAAAGAATTTAAAAACAAAAGGCGAAAATGAGGAGCATTTTATTTCTTAACGCTTTTTTACTTTCACTTTTGTGTGTTTTGTGGAAATGTGTTTTCTTTTCAGATATTTGGTTAGATACAATAAAAAAATGACGTTTTGACCTTTTATTGTTTTATATTTTGACGCGGAATAAAAACCCATTTTATCGTTTTAGACATACCGAAAATGCATTCTCACTCAAAGAATTCCTTTATCTTTGTATGTGATGACCTAAAAGTAATGCCTCCAGAAAAACAAAAATGCTTTGTTTAATTAAAAATTATGAATACAAGGGATATTTAATCTATAAATGGTTCAAAAAATAATTTAATTTTTACTTCTCCTGCAAAGAAAAAAAAACTAAAAAATAAAATGAATAGAAAAGAAAAAGCATTTAAGTATGCTTATAGTGATAATGGAATTATTTTTGAAGTAAAATTTAAACTATTTTAAACTGGATAAAGTGATTTGAAGAGCAATATTTGTCCATATGTTTTCATAACAGTTTTGTTTAGGCCTTGTGCGATATTTGCCAGATGAAAATTATTTTAGAAAAAGAAAATCTTGAAACTGTAGTCCCTCTTAAGTAGAGATTTATTAATTTTACTTTAATTATATGTTCTATATCGTTATTAATTTCAGCTGATATTAATATGTCAGATGAAATTATTAAAATATAAAAAATGTTTCCTTCACTATATATATATATATATAAAAAAAAAAAAAAAAAAAAAAAAAAAAAAGTAACTCTACAGATGTAAAGTTACAGAACTCTATATGCTGAATAAATTTCTGTAAAAATCTGTACACTGTACAAAAAAAAAAAAAAAAAAAAAAAAAAAAAAAATCTACAAAACTAGTTTTTGTAAAGCTTCAGAAATCTGTAGCTTCACAAAAGAATCTATTAAAATTACATAATCTTACTAAAATTTTATCTGTAACCCGGATTGCAGTTACATAAAAAGATCTAGGCATCCCAGTTTCCTAAAATATCCTTAGTAACTTTACAGATTTTGTGATTTACTGTGCAAAAGTACATCTGTTAACATGGATTTTTGTTGTTTCCGTTACATAAAAAGTTCTAGGAATCCCGGTTTCCTAGGAAACGTTTTGTAACTTTACAGATTTTTTTTACGGTGTTCAAAATCCATTTAAGGGTGTTGGTGCCCTTTAGCAGTTCGATATTGCTTGATTTTAACACAATATTAAAAAAAAAAAATGAGCTGTAAATATGTCTTCAAATTAAAGATTTTTTTTTTAAAAATGTACAAACCTTTATTTACGTATTCTTTTAAGTAATTTAAATGTCAAATAATTAGAATTTAGTTTAATTAAGTCATACTAATTAAGGATTTTCAATGACATACAAGCGTTGCGCGCAGGACTATAAAAAATATTTGATATATTCACTTAATATTATGTATCTGCCCTATATATATAAAATCATAATGAAACCACTTTATGAAACGATTCTTTGAAACGACTGATTAAACAACTGATTATGTTTCACGGCGATTTCTCCTAAAATATGGAATACTTTACGATGAAATTAACACCAAAAATCAATATTGATCCGCAGATTTCAAAACTGGTATTAGAATTTTTAAATTCGAATTAGTTTTCGAAATATTAATTTTTTTCTAATTTTATATAATTTTTTCTAATGATGGCAACTCAAATTCTAATCAAATAGATTTTTTTTTTTTTTCAGAAAAGTTTGATATGGTAACCCGGCTATAATTGTTTATTTGATATTAAAGATTTATTTACTTTTATTTCTTTTTACAAATTATATAAATTATTTTGTTCTATGATTATTAATTATTTTTTTGATATTTTCTTTAGAAAATAATAGAAAATAATTAAGAAATACAGTACTACTTAGTTATTCCGTCGACCAATTTCGTCAAATTATATAAATCGCCAAATTATACAAATTGACATAATTTTTATTTTAAATAACGAAAGAACAAATAAATTAACATACGATCAACCATTATTGGCATTTAATCTTATACTTTGGCGATAGATTTTTGGTCGACGGGATATCTAAGGATTACCGAAAATGCATATGTAACTGGTATTTGAAAACGAGGTTTTCACCAAATTTTCGTAAAAAAAATAAAAATCACACCAAACCTGCGGTGCGTATCTGCCCAAATATTACCCCTCGAAAAAAAAAAAAAAAAAAAAAATGCTAACTGGCGAGTTGAAAAAAAAAGTAATACTTATAATAGTTTTACTTTTAATGTAGTTTTATTCGATTTTTTTTTTTTTTTTTGATTTTTTAATCAAAATGGAAAACTTACGGTCCCATATTGGCGCGATTTTTTTCTGACGTCAATGCCATATACGGAACGGACACATAACTGGTACCAAAGTATCGTTATTTTGCTTGATATGGTAAGCCGGATGTGGCTGTTTATGCTGTTGATGCGTTTCTCAAATTGGCGTCGTTAAAAAGTCGCGCCAATATGGGATGTACATGACATCTTTGCCAAACTTTCATATGAACGGCGAAGGGATCAGACTGTATTTGTTTATGGTAGTTGGTGACTTGAACTATTATGATATAGATGAAATGATGGCGATAAAATAATATTTGGCGACTTATCATCTGTGCCTGGCTAACATTAAAGTACCAGAATGGCACCTAGAGTATAAAAAGCGAAGTGGTCCGTTTGGAACTGTTGATGATAGTCACATGACTTAGGCTATTGTTATAGAGATTGTTTTAAAATACCGGGAGACAAAGACTCTGTATACTTAATTTATTTTATTTTAGCTTCTTTTCAAATGTTAACTGATCCTCTTTAATCAAAAACGAAAACAACCATTGGATGTCTTAACAGCAACTGATTCGCCCTTAAATTTTTGCAATCAAAGGGAATTGAATGGAAACCCGTTTACAGGGAGATCTGCACAGCTTTTTTCAGTATAATTCAATCTTCTCTAATATTTTTAAAACCCATCAGATTAGCGTGTTTTTAGATTTTGCGGTGTCTGAACGGGGGTTGGCGAGCGTAGCTTGCAGGTGGCAGAGCCCCCTAGTATTATATATATTCTTACAATATCGTACTTTAACTTCAACCTAAAATAATAATCAAGTTTACAGGTAAAAATATTTTTTTCAGGCAATTAATACTTAAAATGCAAATTCTATGATAAAATTTCCATACAAATTAACATGAAAATAAATATATTATAGGTACTTACTTAAAAATAGGTAAAGATTATAAAGATATGTACGATATAATATAATTCACAATTTTGGGTTTCTATGTAACTTAGTTTTGGAATTATGATGCGCGCAATGTCAAAAATATCTGATTTGAGGAAAATGACTTTCAAGTTAAAATTTACCTTGATTTAGATAGGCATCGCTCCACTTATTTTATCATTAAACTGGTTTTAATTGGAGTATCGTCATAATTTTTTGTTAAGATCGGTAATATGTTAGTATTTCATAGTAGGCAACAAACACATTTTGACTTTTTGAAAAGTTTTAAGGTGTCTCACCCCTTAATAAGTTTCAAATGAAATATGTTGGTACCCTATTTACACAAAAGACAAGGATTTACACGCAGAAATGCCGCAAAAGTTTAATACGGGAAAGCAATTACCAAGCAAGACTATATTGATTCGCTCAGTGAAGTATCCAGCTTAAAATCACTGGGTAATTAGAGTTTTGCATTGGCCATGGTAATACGATATAGACCGAATTAACTTGCAGGACAGTTCGAGCAGGTATGGCTATATTTTTATCAATTTCGGGTAGGTTTTCATTGTTGTGGGTCGGTTTCAATTAAAATATACCCGAATTTATCGATAAAAAAAGTCTAGAACAGTGTTTCGGATGAAAAATAATGTTCTTTATTACGAAATAGAACATGTACACTTATTTTAATTCATTCCATAAGTAAAACTGAAAGCAAATATATATATATACATAAAGGGTTCTTGCATAGTTAATTAGAATAAGGTCCCCAATGACGTTATAGATCTTAACATCATCAAATTCAAATTCATTAAAATGCCTCTTCTTCATTTCATCTTTCGGGAATTATATCAAGGATAAAGTCAGGCATCATCAGTTTGTGATAGTTAAACAGTGAATACTAGGGTAACAGATTTAGCATCTATTGATACACAAGAAATATTGAACAACACGTATCGAGAAATAAAATACCAGCTTAACATTCTCCCAGCTATAAAGGAGGCGCTTCTTCAAATTTACTAATCGAATTAATCTTCTTATAAACTCAATTATTGTATTTACAAATTCCAAAAATAATACGTATAACAGTATAATAGATTTTGAGAAATAAATTTTCGTAATCGGTGAACGACGCTATAAGACTTTGTAAAATAAATATGTATTTTTCATAACTGTTAAATAGCCCCACCAGTGGCTGAGAGGTTCTGCTCTCAAAGCTGGTAGACGGGAGGTGCTGGGCTCGAACCCAATCGCGCCCGTCGGCCTAATCGTTCGGAGTTTTCGTGGTTTTCTTCGAACGTTGGATTTCCAAGCGTTAATACGGGTTAGGTTCCCTTAGAAATAGCCCAACGAAGGGCACTCCCCTCTGGGCCTATATCCCTCGTGCAGATAATTGGCCGTCATAAATACAACCAACCAACCATAACTGTTAAATAATAACCGTTACATTACATAACGCTGTTAAAGACAAAGTGTTGCAAATCATTAATTTAAAAATTTGTCTTAAGTGCATGAGGTTATTTAGACATTTTAAACCCACGGTCAGCAACTGGCGGACAGCGGTTCACATCCGGACCGCGAAAGGTCGACCCCTGCCAAAAAAGATATTGCAAATGAATTTTTTCTCATTTTCCAACAATTCTTGAATATAAGAAGAAGAATTCCGAAATTCCCATTCCAGATTTTCTAAGTTTTACGTCTGATCTTGTGAAGGAATGTAAAGCAAGATTCCAAGACTTTGCAGAGATAGGTAAGTCATCCCAATTCTTTAAATCGTCTTAAGAAGCTGCAGAATGGACTGATGTCACTGCGAAGTTGTTCAGTCTTGAAAAACCTTTGCTTCAAATAGAGATATTTTACTTGCAAGAAAATATTTCCTTGCATATGTAAAAAACTGCATCAATTGAAGAATTTTGGGGTAAACATATCTCAGAAAAAGACAAAAATGCAAAAACTTAGCTATTAACCTGGTTACTATGTTTGGCTCGACATATATATGTGAAAGAACTTAATCCCAAAATGAACTTTTTTATTAACAAATATCGTTCGAGATTAACAGACACCCACTATGAAGACACTCTTCGCATTAGCTGATCACCACGCGAACCAAACTATAAAAAACTGTCTTAAAACCGCAAGTGTTTTCGCATTGATATTTCAACGATTACCTGGCTTTTCTATTTCATTATGTGTATGTAAAATATTTCAGCATGAATACCTGTGTATGTAGCAATTTTTCAGAACGAATACCTGACTCTTCTATTTTATATTATATTTATGTGTATGAAACAATAACAATTTAAAAGTAATAAGTAATTATTTTACTTATCTGTGATTTTCACTGGACCTCGATAAATTTTCTTACGTGGATTTCATATCAAATACTACCTATTACATTCTCCCCTATGTTGGAATTTCTGCAAAATTTTTGCAGATCTACACCGATCATGACCCCTAGAACCCAAAACCACCCCCAGTAAAAAACTTTATACATCTATCTATCTATCTATTTATATTATATTAATTGAATTTATCACGGTATTCCAAAATGAATTAACTGAATCCATAGGTTTTAATTTCTGTGTTAACTTAACTGTTTTATTCACCTTAATCGTATCATGCTTTTGGATTCCATGTGCGGGAAGATACTTTGAAAATCAACTGGGAATTTATTCGGTATGTTGTGTAAGATTTCTATTGCTATAAATTAAATATTTAATGGGTTGTAGTGTTTTTTCCATTTCATGCCATTTGATAATGTTGTGTTTTCATCTTGAAACTATTCTTTTGGTTATATTGGTTGTTTGAGTACAGAAGAAAAATTTTTTTTTCAGCTTTTAGCTTTTTTTCTCACAGAAAACAGCCGATTTGCTTATATCATTGAATTCTGTACTCTTGAAAACGTAATTCAATATATAAGTTTTTCAATTTTTTCGGAATCCATATTCTTTTTTTTTCTTCCATATTAATTCTTGTAATTAAGTATAAGGTACTTTATTTTATACATACAGATCTATATTATAGGTTTGTGGCATCCATTTTTATTGTCAATTCTTTCACAATATTGTGGTTTTTGATGATGGTCGGTAATGTTTAATTAATGGTTATATATTAGCATTCAAATTATTATGCTGCATTTGCGCATGTAATTATGAATGTAAGCTTTTTATGATGTTTTTTATTATGATATCAACAATTCATTTTGAATTATTTTTTCCTTAATATTGGTATCTTATATATACCTAGGTAGCTAAATGTTTTAGCAATCTTTTAAATATTATACGCTTAAATCTTTGCTGCAAAAGCGCATAATCTTTGTGTATTATCTATATGATTTCTACTTTGTACTTATCTGATACCTCCCTTAGGAAATTCCATTAAATTTTTCATTCTTATCATCGCAAAGTTTCATTTTATGATTTTTACCTTTCTAGTTATGTATTTTATATGTATTTTCTTGTTGTTATTGTATGATATTGTCCTATATATTTTCAATTTATTAGATTAATTTTTTGCTATTGCTTTTCATAAATTTATTCATTATGAGCTATTCTTTTTATATATTTACATCAATATGGTAGCAATATATATTTCTAATAATTGTTTTATGTTAATAGGCTTTAGTCATTTATATTTAAATTACTTTGATCTGAGAAGTCAATTGGGATAGCGTTTTTGGTCGTCTTTGCATGGTTATTGTCGTTCTAGGTTTTGGATTTCAGATGCGGTTATTTTATTTGTTCTAAAAAGTCCAGTGGTTTTTTGCATTTGTAGTTTATGCACTTAGGATTATCATTTTTTGGTTTTGGAAATATTAAAGATGGTTTTTGAGTACTGTTTCTCTGATTTGTACATATTGTATATAAATTTATATTTAATACTCAAGATATTTAATATTAAATCTAATCAAGACTAATTTAATTTCACTTATTATTGATTTTTATATTATTATATTTTCTTATTTTTTGCAAATATTGCATTTTCCAAAAAATTTTTTTATATGGCAGTTCTTAGTAAACATCTCGATCCTGGCAAGATACACATAGCATCTATGCAGTGTAGTGCCCGGTACAGGAACAATAATGGGGTTGTTCCTGGATCGTCATCCAGTGACCATTTATACTTTCTCCCTCGTCCTTTACTTTTTCGTAAGTGTCTAGATGCTCGGTGCAAGACATGTCCATACGCTTCTCAGACGCAAATTGTCTCAGATCCTAATTATTCAAATTTTTGTAAAGCATTTAATTTTATTTATTGCATAAAGTGCAACTTATGTAACGTGAAATATATAGGTGAAACATCAGGTCCAATTCATAAACGTATCAATCAACATCGTTCAGACTCGAATAAAAACAAAGCAAAAAATCTACAGTCTACAGCTGAAATTGCACATTTTCATAAACATCAATTTAAAAATACGACCATTCAAATCCTTCAAATTCTAAAAAATAAATCAGAACGGCTTTATATGGAGTCATCATACATGAAATATTACAACACAATTTATCCTTATGGACTTAATAGTGAAATATTTAATAGACCTGTCAAAGTCTTTACATCTATAAATAACACTATTGATTATTCTCCAATTTATCCTACTCTTAATCATAATTTAAATTGTAAAACAACACGAAACAAACGTGGAAAGGTTTCATCATCAGTTGTAGTATCTAAAAAATATGTCACTAAACAAATTAATGATCTTCAAAGTAAATATTTAAAGCATTATAATTGGTTATTAATTCGAAAATACATATTTGCTATTAAAAAGAAACAGATTGTACAACATTTAAATGTATTTCTAAGTAAATCTTTCTCTAAACATTTTTCTGATATTTATTTTGATCTCATTATGACTAGGGTTAATCTTTTAAATATTAATTTACAAAAAAAAAAAAAAAAAAAAAAAAAAAAAACAGAATATTCAAAACACGAATACTCAAATGATAATAACTTTTTCAAATCATATATTTAATAAAATTAATATCAATTCTATAATTAACTATAAAAACTGTTATTTTCCTATTAATAATCTTCATATATCAAAAACCTTTAAATATCCAAATACAATTGGTAGAAAGATTTTTAACTACAATACATTTTCAAAAAATACATCCGCTGCAAGTAATTTTCCGTGTAAATCCAATGACCCCAGTCTAAAAAAATATATAAACAATGATCATGGACATATAATCACTGGAAATCTTAATATAGTTAATGATTTTAAATTGAAAAAACTAATGGGTTTTGGTACTAAATATAGACTTCCATCTAAATTTACTGTTAAATCTATTATCAAACAATTTACATATGATATAGATATTTTTATATATAAAATTTCTATTTATTACAATAAACCTATTGCATATTTTAATCAATGGAAAATATTACTAATTGAAAAATTAACTATGGCTTTAAAAAATAATATTTCTGATTTGGTTTCTATTAACACAAAGCATTTTTTCCAACAAATTACTAAATTACAAAAAAAACTACGTTATTACATATGTAGACAAATCTCCTAATAATTATGCAATCATATGTAAATCTTATTATCACCAACTTCTTACAACCTGTATTTCTTCTAATAAATCTTTTCAAAAAACTAATGAAAATGTAATCGTAAATAATCGTAAAATTCAAAGCTATTATAAACTATTAAATATTCTATCTACTAACTTTAATTATCCTTATTTAGTTCTTATTACCAAATTTCATAAAACTCCAATTAAATTTAGGACTGTAACTATTGGTTGCAATACATATAATAACAAAGCCAATAAACTTCTATTAAAAATTCTTAATCAATTATATATACTTACTACAAACAATGATAATACACATTGTATAAAAAATAGCTATCAACTGGTCAATGTTTTAAAAAATCTTCATTGTGTATATAATATAACGACATATGACTTCAAGGATTTTTTAATAATATAGACTTATTAGATTTACATAATATTATAAATGCATTATTTAAAAAGTATTATAAAAAACTGGAATTACCATCTAATATTGATATCGCTTATTTTAAATCATTAACAAACTTCATTATCTATAATAATTATATATTGCAAGATAACACATTATATTTACAGCACGTCACATTTATACCACAAGGTGGTTGTACATCCAGTTTATTATCAGACTTATACTTATATCACTACGAACGTACTTTTGCTAATAATAATCTCCATTTATATCGTTATACTGATGCCATAATTTTAATTGCCACTGATCAAAATAAAATTTCTCAATTTCCAGTCTATTATCCCACTAATTTGGAATTAACGGAAAACCTCTTATCTAACAATAAAATTAACTTCTTAGATCTTAAAATTACAATAAAAGACAACAAAAAAAATAACAGATTTATATGATAAACGTAAAGAATTTAAATTCAGAGTTAATACATTTACAAATTTTAAATCTTGTCTTCATCATTCTGTATATCGAAATATACTACTTAATCATTTATATAGAATAAAATGTTTATGTTCTTCTCATCTAATTAACAATAATATTAAAAACTAATTTATGATGCATTAAATCATAGTTTTCCAAAAAAATCATATATTTATTAATATACAATTAGTAATTACATGATCTTTAAAAAAATAAATTAACACATGCGTAAACAAAATTACAAAAAAATTTATAAAATAAAAAAATATTTATAAAAAATTAAAAGTTGTAAAATAATAATAAACAATTACTATAGGATGGTTGGGTGGGTAGATGTTAGAGTACGGAGGAGGGTGGAGTTGTCTGGAAAATACGCAATGGTTAATTAAAAAAAATATATGGGGCTTTTGTATTATAACTACATTTCTAATACGTATTTTATATGAATGTTGATTTGATGTTTTATATGTAATTGGGGACATTTATTTTTTTTATATTTTTTTATTTCAATGCATATTAAATTTAACTTATTTAATCAAATTCACTATTAGCTTGTTTTTAAAATTTAGTCGACTCAGGACAATATCATATTAATTAATAATAGTGTACCATCTTTTTAGTGATTATTATGCATATAAGTTTATTTGATATAACTAATGTTATACTGTATGTATTAAAATTGGGTAAATAGTTTTTATTATTATTCCTCTATACTTTTTAACATTGTTTTATTTTCAACTTTGTATTCCATGATTAATTATCCGTTTAATTTGTTTGATTGTCACAATCATATTTTTTAGCTTTTTAATGGCTAATATGAAGATAATTCACACACTATATTTGTGATCTTTAGGCCAGTGGGAATTTTAGAATCTGACAATCTTCTATAAACATCCATTTATTATTTTTTTTTTCCTGTTCATTTTTTATATGTAATAGTAATTATTAAGGCTTTTTATATTTTATTATATATAATTTATTTTATTTTATAGCATATAACTATATTCTATATATTATCAATGTTAAAAATTTTATTAATTTCTCAGTGTAGATTAAATGGGTTAGGAAATAGCGTATATTGAAAGCATTTTATTAACATTTAATTTATTTAATTTTTTTTAATAATGATATATAGTATGGCATTATTTTTATATTAGGATTTGTGTAGTAATGCAGTTGATATATTTTTATTTCATTAGCTTTTATTAGATTCTTCTTTTTGTGACATTTGAATAATAATAATAGTTTTAAAATAAAGTAATAGATGGTAGCACCAAAAAAAAACTGTCTTTTTAAAGCTTCTATTAAAGTAATAATTTTAATTTTTTACACCAGGTGGTATTGAACACTGAATATTGGCAATATTGTAAAATTAATATTAAACAATTTAAAATTGTTTTTAGGTATTTTAAATAATGTAATTATTTTCCATTTATATTACATTAATTGAATTTATCACGGTATTTCAAAATGAATAAACTGAATCCACAGGTTTTAATTTCTGTGTTAACTTAACTGTTTTATTAACATTAATCGTATCATGCTTTTGGATTCCATGTGCGGGAAGATATTTTGAAAATCAACTGGGAATTTATTCGGTATGTTGTGTGAGATTTCTATTGCTATAAATTAAATATTGAATGGGTTGTAGTATTTTTTCTATTTCATGTCATTTGATAATGTTGTGTTTTCATCTTGAAACTATTTTTTTGGTTATATTGGTTGTTTGGGTACAGGAGAAATTTTTTTTTCAGCTTTTAGCTTTTGTTCTCACAGAAAACAACCGATTTGCTTATATCATTGAATTCTGTACTCTTGAAAACGTAATTCAATATATAAGTTTTTCAATTTTTTCGGAATCCATATACTTTTTTTTTCTTCCATATTAATTCTTGTAATTAAGTATAAGGTACTTTGTTTTATACATACAGTTCTATATTATAGGTTTGTGGCATCCATTTTTATTGTCAATTCTTTCACAATATTGTGGTTTTTGATGATGGTCGGTAATGTTTAATTAATGGTTATATATATATATATATATATATATATATATATATCACTTTCTTCTGGACACGATAACTTCCACAATTTTGCACAACTCTCTTCCAAACTGATACATAAAATCAAGGGGCCTAAAATCTCGGTCAAGTTCGTTAATTTGCAAATTCGGACCAAGGAAATAGAAATAGGGAGGGGTTTTGTGAAAACCGAAAAAAAACCATAACTTCTTAATTTTTGTACATATCAAATCAGCTTAAAGTTTTTATTACTTCTAAAAATAGGGCGAAAAATTTATGTATCACAGATTTTTGATCAAATTAAAAATGGGCTCAAGAGGCGCAAAAAATAGGGTTTTGGGAGAAAAAAATTCATAACTTCGTCAATTCTCAAGATATCAAATCCAATTAATTTTATTATAAATCTCCTAAATATTATCTAAAACTTTTATATTCACAAGTTTTTGATAGGACCAATTCGCAACGCAAAAAAAAAAATTAAAAACGAAAACAAAAAGGGGGGTTGAAGAAGAAAAAGTCCATAACTCCGTCAATGTACAAGATATAAAATTCACATGAATTTATATTGTATCTTCTTAATATTTTCTACAACATTTATATAGACAATCTTTTGATAGGACCAATTCTTACAGCAAAAACAAATTGAAAAACACATAGCGGTTGAAGAAAAAAATCCGCTTATTATTGGTGTATTCAAATCAAAACTGCTTATTTTCAGACTCATTTTTCAATTCCTACTATTAGCTCACACTCTCCCTATATTTATGTATATATTTATATATTTATCTTGTTCAAATTTTCAATCGTTAATAAAATACTCATTATTCATCCTATCAAGTTGAAATATTTTTTTTTTTGAACTTGTACTGGATGACAATTGATGTTAATACAGTTTTTTCAAATATTAATTAATTAATTAAATTTTAATTAATTAATTTTAGTTTTGCATGGGAAACAAAATGGCGGCCATTGGTTGTTGAACATCAATTAAAGTATTTTCAATAAGGGGTTACCATACGGGGACCCTGTTCTGTCGCCAAATACCGCCAAGTTTGTCGCCAACTTGACGATATATCGCCAAATTTGGCGGCCAAAGTGAGTCGCCAAAAGTGACGCCAACTTGGCGATATCTGTAATATTTCGCCAGATTCCCATAGACTTCCATTGTAAACCTACTTTCTTATAGAAAATCAACAAATTGAGATATTTTAATGCAACAAAAACTAATATTAGCTTGATTATATTAAATTTTTTTTTGATAGCCTAAGTAAGAATTGACTTTAAAAACAAAATTTTTATATTACTTGTTAAATTCATTTTTGCTGTCAAACGCATCCAATTGGTAGATTTTCTTATTCAGAAACTATATAATATACCGTAATTTTTTGATAGAGGCAGAATATATTTAAAAAAAAAATTATGTCAAAGTGGGCATTTTGAACAGAAATTTCCCAAAGCGATTGTGTTAGAAACGAAAAATATTGTCCTTACCGAGAAAATAATTGTTCATAAATCAAGTTTAATTAATTGAACGAAAAATAAAAACACAGGTCTTTTATAAATCTCTTCAAAAATTACGTCAGCAAGTTTAATATTTTTTCTATTAAAAATCAATCTGAAAATATGCCAGAAAATTTCGAGTTGCTGAGCATGGAAAAATATATTTTTTAATACCTCCTTAACATGATTCTGATAAAACCATCTATTACATAAAAATGAAATAAAAACTCGTCAAAAGCAGCTAGATAATATTGTTAAAGTGGATAAATCTCTAATCATGATTTAGCTTTTGTTGGTGAAATTAGTATACTTAACTTCGAACTCTACCTCCGTCTGTATGCCGGGCCAGCAGTGATTTTTAAAGTAGTATTCGGACCCCACATAAAATTACTTGCCGACCCCTGTTTTAAACTATTAATAGCAAGAATAGCATAAATGGTAGTTTTACGAATCTGCTTGTACACAGAACCAAAAGATATTTCATTGATTTCGAATTAGGATCCTTCTAATAATAAACTCTTTATTTTTTAACATTAAATCTAACTTTGACCGCTATGACTTCGACTCGCCTCATATAGAGCGACCTTTCTTTAAAACAAACTTTTTAAACTATTAAACTTACGTGAAAAGAAAAAAAAAGGATTTTTTCTTTCACATAACTCAACTTTTCGTTATTTTCTTTAGACATCCAAAATTCCTTATGACAATTCTTCAGTGGTATCCAGCAGAAACTTATTTCCAGAAAACAAATATTTTACATTATCTTCAAAGCTACTTACTATCTAGAAAAGCAAAGTAAATATGAGAAGAAAGGACAAAAATAAAAGCTTAATCACCTTTATAATATAGAAAAAGAAGGTCAAGCGTTTATACACTTTGTTTTGATGACATTTATGGTTATTATGGTGAAGGATAAAATTCAAAATTAATATATATTTGAAAATAAGAAATTCCTTATTAGGTTTATTTTTTTATTGTTTTAAATATTATTTAGATTTTACTGTTTTAAATATTATTTAGATTTCATTGTTTTTTGTGCATAACCAATGAATGCAATAGTACACCTATTCATGAGGTATATTTTAAGTTTCTTGGATACTACTTAATAGTCATAATACTTTTTATAGTGTTTTCACTCTGTTACAAAACTTTTTGAATGTTATTCCTTAAAATATTTACACTTTATGAATGTAAATTAATTTATCCATATCAGTATAATTTTTTTTAATTTTTCAATTAATTTTCAGCAGTGAAATTACACCCGAAATTATTCAATATTAAAAACGTGAAAATTTTCACATTGCTAACTAAGCAAAAACCAACAGAGTGAAAAATGTCCAAGCCGGGAATCGAATCCTGATCCTTTGAGTAACCCTCCGATGCTCTACATTAAGCTACGAGGACGATACCCATCGTGGCATAGCTCACTCTTAGATGTCGGGACACTGTAAAAAAAAATTCTTTAAAGTTAATAAAATTTTTCTAGGAAACTGCGGGATTCCTAGAACTTTTTAAGTAACGGCAACAATAAAAATTGATGTAACAGATACACTTTTGCACCGTAAATCAAAAAATCTGTAAAGTTACTAAGAATTTTTTAGGAAACTGGGATACATAGAGCTTTTTATGGAACTGCAAACCCGGGTTACAAATAAAATTTTAGTAAGATTACTGTAATTTTAGTAGATTCTTTTGTAAATCTTACAGATTTCTGTAGCTTTACAAAAACTAGTCTTGTAGATTTACATCTTCTTTTGTACAGTGTACAGATAGAAGTTTAGTAAGCATACTGATTTTTGTAATTTTACATTTCTAGAATTACGGATTTTTTTTCTTCGACTATTTGGAAAAATGGTTATTGTCCTCTGTCAGGGTAGGAAATCAAAAACATATCTGAAGCGTTTTATAGGTTGAATCCACATTTTATTCATTTTCTGATTGGTCTATACAGTAATCTGTATTTTCCCTTTACTTTCAATAGAGATGGCTACTGCTGTTGCCACTATGATAAAAAGTAATAAAAACTAGAATAAAAAAAATAATAACTCAGAAACAAATTGAGATACAGCTTTCAAACAAATTGCATTTAAAGGTATGTTTTTTTTCTCTATACAATGGTGTAAAAAGTAATATTATGGGATGTTTAGAAGTTTAAGAATGAAATAACATTTAAAATTGGTCCAGCAATATTAATGTTTAATCCATGGCGTACGTAATGAATGACCAGTTCCGTAGCAGTTTAAAAATTTACAGTACCGAAAAATGTAATCCATGGCGTACGTGTATGATCAACTCCGTGCTATTTTTTATGTCTTAAATTTTAGTCTTTGAAAAAATCATTTTCCAAATGGTCGTTGCAATTTGTTAAATTGCATTTTTTTTTTTTTTTTTTTTTTTTTTTTTAACAGTATAAAGCTGCAACTGATGAAATAACAGATGGAATAGTCTTCATGAGCACACAACTCAGCAGCAAATACAAGTCGAGATAAAACCCAGCTTAGGCGAACACCTTAGGTGTTAAATACGAAATGTCTGTAAATATGAAAAAAAAAAAAATTTGAGATAACTTAACCCTTAAATGCCTGACTTTTCAAAAATTATTGTAATAATGTTTTTCGGCTTTCATTTTTTAAATAAATCATGAGAAAAATACTTTAAAAAAATCTTATTTTGTTTTAAGTATGGTTTACGGCTAAAAAACAGTTTTTTACTAATTGGCAATACTGGTCTTTAATTGAAAAAATAATTTTCATTGATAAAATTCTATAATATTAAGCAAACAAGAATTTTAGAAACTATAATAAGAAATAAATTTTACTTGCTCACTGCAAAACAAAATAGGGTATTTCGCAAGCTTCCAAACAAAACAAAAAGAACAAGTAGCAACCAGTGAAAAAATAAATCTATCTTTATTCTTAAACAGCACAAGTGTTGCCATCTACATGTTGAAAATCAATTTAATAATATTTTCAGAATGTATTTTATTGGCAACATTAGGCATTATAGCTTCAATATTATTTTAATGGTATTTTAGAGCCTAAATTGGGTATCTTGCCGAAAAGCAACACCCGACATTTAAGGGTTAAGCATTTTAGATGACTTACTTATTATACATCGTAAAAAAATATTTAATTTCAGTTCAAACTTGCTGGCAAAATGTATAATTTTATTTATTTATTTATTTTTTTTTTAACTTTACGTAAAGTTGCCCATACTATTTAATGATTGAAAAATTTTATTAATAATTATATTTACGTGACTTTTTATAATGTTATGATGTAGAAAATTATAATTTTAGTAGGTTTTATTAAAAAAAAAATAAAGAATTTGATACAGGAGTACTATGTAACTACTAAGAGGGGATGAACATAAAATTCTTTCTTAAAAATGTACATGCCACGTATTTATGATTACTACTATACAAAAATGAATTTTATTGCATACAAGCTACGTGCTCTTTCATCTGAAGAAGATCATCATCATCGAATTCTAGCTAATTATAAGGCGTGTTCAAATGATAGTGATTCGAAGCGTCACATGCGAACACTTTTTAATGTATTTTCGTGACACAAACTTGATAGTAAAGGTGTATTTACCATGCGCGCGCAATCGCAAGCAGATTTGTGATAACTTCATTCGTAAGGACGTGGCATTCAGTTAAAAATGGCTGCTGTGGATGTAACTGCGTCCAAAACAGATCAGCGAGCTGTAATTAAGTTTTTAACACTGGAAGGTTGTAAGCCGGTTGTTATTCATCGCAGAATGCTGGCTGTGTACGGTGGCACGTGTGTATCAAAGTCCACGGTGACGAGGTGGGCGAGAATGTCTAGCGACGGTCGACAGTATACAGCGGATTTGCCGCACCCCGGTCAGGCTCACAAAGTTGTGCCACAGAAGCTGATTACGGACATTTACACTCTATCACATCTTTGGACCGCTGAAGAAAAGCCTAAAGGATCAACGATTTCAGTCGGATGAAGACGCAAAGGCTGCAGTTCTGAACTGGTTCTATGATCAATCGACATCGTTCTTCGCGGACGGAATCTGTAATCTTCCCAAACAATGGGACGCTTGCCTAAACGCCATTGGTGATTTTTTTTAAACAAAATTTGTATGCATTTCCCTCATTAAATATTGTTGTTTCTATCTATGCATCTGTCTTATTACTGTCGCTACGCATCTGATGGATACACAACTCGAATCACTTTAATTTGAACACCCCTAGTATAAATTTTCGAAATTCAAAACTACTTTTATATGTCCAACAAATTGTAATTTTCGTTTAGGGACAAAGCTACCACGAAAATTACCACGAAAGGTATAATGATTGCAGCAATAGTCGAGCGAGACAGCCGGTGAAACCATTGACAAAATTTTTGAGTTAAGCTTTCATATATTCTAAACTTCAACGACTATTTTCTAAATGTAATTTAGATACCTTAAAACTCAATTAATCATACCGTAAAATTATTACAATACATGTTTTTGAGAATTAGTAGCATAAAAATACATAAAAAAAAAAACACTATTTACAACAAACGTATTAAAGCTTTTTTTAAGCTGGTTTCAGTATTGATGGAAATGAAATATTTTCGTTTGTTATTCATTTTGATTAATTCCTTAGAGAAAATAATGCCATGAACATACAAACTTTTATTGTTAAACAGTTTGTGCATTTCTGACATGTTAAGTATTTAATATTCTAGACTGTTATACATAGAAAACATACAGGAAATCGGATTTCGAATGAAAAAGGAATAAGAAAATGAAATTTTGTTTTAGGTTAATAGCTTTCAAAATGGTAAATAACTGCATTAAACAAATATATACAAGATGCGTCAAGTATTTGAGAACAAATCAACGCCTGCTTTCAAACAGGAATATACACTAGAAATAGAGTTTTTTTTTTTTCGTATTTTACAAGTATTGTACAAGTGAACACATACATACTGAATGACATCCTTCATTCAATGTTAAAAAGAAAATCTGTAAAGTTACTAAGGATTTTCTAAGAAACTGGGACGCCTAGAACTTTTTATGCAAGGGCAACAACAAAAATTCATGCACCAGATACACTTTTGAACTGTAAATTTAAAAAAAAAATCTGCAAGATTTCTAAGAATGTTTTAGGAAACTATGATGACTAGAGCTTTTTATGTAGCTGCAATTCAGGTTACAAAATTTTAGTAAGATTACTGTAATTTTAGTAGATTATTACATAAATTAGTTTTGTAGATTTATATATTTTTTGTACAGTTTACGGACAAAAACTTAGTAAGTATACATATTTCTGTAACTATACATCTGTAGAATTACATCTTTTTTTTTTTTTTTTTAACAGTGCTGAAACCATTGCAACAGCAATAACCGCCTCTACAGGCTGTCAAAACTGACTGCAGGTAATGCTCAGATTAGTGCTGGAAACATTTGCCACTGCATACACAACGGCTGCCTTGAGAGCATTGACATCGGTGTGCGCAGGGGCGTAGCTACACTGTAAAAAAAATCTGTAAAGTTACTAAAGTTTTTCAAGGAAACTGGGATTCATAAAACTTTTTATGTAACGGCAACAACAAAAATTCCTGTAACAGACGCACTTTTGCGCCGAAAATCAAAAAATCTGTAAGGTTGCTAGAAATTTTTTAGGAAACTGGGATGCCTAGAACTTTTCATGTGACTGCAACCCAGGTTACAGATAAAATTTTAGTAAGATTACTGTAATTTTAGCAGATTCATTTGTACAGTTACAGATTTCTGTAACTTTACAAAAACTAGTTTGGTAGATTTGCAGATTTTTTTGTACAGTTACAGATGAAAGTTTAGTAAGCATGCAACTTTACATCTGTAGAACTACAGATTTTTTTTTACAGTTTACAGACATTCTTCGGGGGGGGGGGGGAATTCAAAAATTTCCCAACTTGAAATAAATTGCTCTATTTTCCAACTGAAATGGTAAAATACTGAAACTAAAAACCTAAAAATTATAATTATTGGTTCATTTAATGAAAGTTTTTCTCTTCTATTGTGGAGTCATAATAGCACTCCATATGAAAATAACATCATGATATTTGAGATTTTTGAGAAAGGAACAAAGTTTTGGAGGAAATAAATTAGAGACGTTGTTGGTGGATAACAGTGGGGAAATTCAGGTTTGGTAGATGTATGATATTTTCATAGCAAAAAAAAAAACACAATGACAAATTTAGTCTGGCTGCTTTTTTTATTTCTTTTGAAAGTTTAACTATTTTACTGTTACAGAACTCAGAAAGGTAGTCAGCAAAACAATAAAAAATTCTTTTTTTTTTTTTTTTAACTTTTTATAAAAAAAAAAAAAAGAAAAAATGTTTAAAAAATCTGGAATTTCCAAACTCTAATCTCAAATTTCCCAAGTTCACATACATTGTAGGGGGAGGCTACCCCCCATAACCCCTATCGCGACGCCTCTGGGTGTGTGGATGACTACTGAAGACCCTCTCAGCTCCGCCACATACGTAATAGGCCATTCCGTTAATACCTGTGTTGCTGAGGAACCAACAAGTTGAGGATGACATTGTCATGAATGCTTTAGCAATCCATTTTTAATGTGTATGGGATGGTGCATAGTCCTGTTAAAAAACGTACCGCCTCCCACGTGTTACAGAAGTAATTTAGTACTTTAACACCTCGGTATAAGCAACAGCGTTTAATCTGGAAACTTGAACACTGAGAAAAATGACACTTTCAAATCAGAGTCAACCTGTGTTTTCATTTTGTTATGAAACTTTTTGTTTCATATATGAGAACCCAATGCTTTCAATTCTGAAATACCAGAAATACTCAGTTTTAAACAAAATTACATTTCATTGGTTAAACGTAGTAAATTTTACCAGGCTAGTTGAATTTATTCATATTATTTCATTTGTTATGATTTCAAACGAAACGTTCCTTTCAGTAATAATTTATAACATGAAATGTGGCGAACTACATTTTTATCGTGTTCGTGGAAGAACACATAAATGCCGTCGTAATATAATCGCGAAAGCGTAAATTTTATTCTTCGGCTTTCAAAATCGAAGAATGGGTGAATTCGTAAAGGAAAGACTTCGCAGGTGGAATATATAAAGCAGGTGGAATATCGCAGGTCAACAATATATAAACACAAACATAATGTATAATCGTGAATAAAGCTCGTGAATAAAGCACCACGTGCTCATATTTGATTATGCCCATGTTTTCAGAAATGATTATATACATGTTTCAAACTTGAGTAATTTTGATTCGGAGCCATTTTGACTATGCGACATACTAAGATTTGAGTATTTTTTACTCAGTTTTGAAAATGTCGTTTTTAGAGTAAAAAAAGAAATTTGGATGCATCAGATCGTCTTCGCTTTTCAGGACCTTCCAAAATCATCAGTGAAGCTGGAAATTTCCTGCACTTGTCCGTCAGAACATCTTAGAGGATTTTACACGATCACCGTTCTTTTTGCGATTCACTTTTTCAACCTGGACAAAGCTTTTCTCATTGGAAAGAAACAAGAACATTCCTGCATCCACTTGTTGTTTTAGCTTGTTAAGGAGGCACTTATCTCTGGACAGGCAGTTGTTCCTGTTTTTCTCGGGCAAGAATTGTACTCTCATCGTCACGTACGATCTTTAACGAAGGTTCTCATGAATCAAAGATCACATTGTGGCCTCATCAACCTACATCCGTCTAACGAGTGCTCTTATACACTTTATAGGATTTTCATCGATTTGACTAGCAAATTTAGTGGTGTTTTGATGATTTCATATTGCTGACAAAGTCGTTTCCTGCATGAAACGTTTGCCACATGAAACCTGGCATTCTTCATTTCTCTCCTTACATTAAAGACAAGTGACCGGGCGAGTTTCAAGAATGTGGCAATCTCTACATCGAAATGTTCTTCAGCCAATGTGCCAAAGTCAGCGTGTTTCTTAATTTTCTCAGACAGTCTAGTTTCTGATATGTTTACATGTAACAGAAAAATATTTGTAACTATGATATACAGGATGATATTTCACCTATGACATGAGTTCTCAAATACTTCACGCACCCTGTATATATATTTATGGAATAAACTCGAAACTCTTTTGTGTTTTACTCTTAGTATTATGTTGAACAACTAACTTCCACACGTACATAAGATGTCTTATATCATTTTGCGGACATTCAACAAAACTTGCGTAACATTTTTATAATAAACATTTCGAAAACTCTTTATTCGAAATATATTATTTAAGAAACATTCCGTACAAAAAAAAAATTAAGTATTACTTCACAAAAGCTAATTTCAATATTAATGGAAATCAAATATTTTCATTTGTTATGAATTTTGATCATTTCCTTAGAGTAAATAATTCTTTGAACCTACACAAATTTATCGTAAAACAGTTTGTGCATTTCCGACATGCTAACTCTTTATTATTCTTGAATGTTATATGTAGCGTACATAAAGGAAATTGAATTTCAAATGACAAAAGAATAGGAAAATTAAATTTCAGATGTAAAGAATACAGCCTGAATTACCTTAAAAGCATTGTATTCCTATCAAATAAATTCAAATAATTCAAACAATACATAATATTTTTACGCAAACAATATCTTAGAAATAAGATTTTATTTTCTGCGTTTTAATTAATATTTCTTAGATTTTTAAATTAATTCTGAATTTTAAAGGCTAACAATGTTAGCAATTAAAGGAAAATCCTCGGAGTTTATTCAATTTTAAGTTTTGCTAAATTAGTTACTTTGACATTTATTGCGAAAATTACGTTTATTTCAGTAAAATTGTTTCTAATATTTTTTGATAGAAGTATTATAGTTATTTAGTTCTTCAAGGCTTTTACAAAAAAAGAAAAAAGAAAAAAAAACGATTTTTATACGTTTAGTACGTTTTATACGTTTATATACGTTTAGTCAGTTTCAAAGTATTTTAATTTTTAAGCAGCTACTTAAAGTAAGCAATACTATTTAATGATTGACAAATTTTATTATCAATTACATTTACGCGATATTTTATATTGGGAAAAGGATATAGAAAATTGTAATTTTAATGCGGTTTATTTTTTAAATAACAAGAATTTTGATACAGGAATTCCACATAAATAAATAATGGGATAAACATAAAATTCTTTCTTAAAAATGCTAATTCCACGTATTTATGATTATTACTATACAAACATGAAATTTTATTGTACACGAGCTACGTATTTGTTTCTGAAGAAGATCATCCTCGTCGAATTCAAAGTAATTATAATTTTTTGAAAACCGAAACTACTTTTACGTGTACAACAAAGTAAAGGAACTTTCGTTAGGTCCAATTAAAATTACCACGAAAGATATAATGATTGCCGCAGTAGTCGATCGAGACAGCCGTCGAAGCCATTGAGAAAATTTTTGAGTTAAACTTTTATATATTCTAAACTTCAACGACTATTTTCGAAATGTAATTTAGATATGTTAAAATTCAATTAATCATACCGTAAAATTATTATAAAACATGTTTCTGAAATTAGTATCACAGAAATTCATTATTTAAAAAACAACTATTTACAACAGAAGTATTAAAATTTACTTTTAAGCTGGTTTCTATATTGATAGAAATTGAATTGCTATATTTTCGTTTGTTATGTTGTTCATTTTGATAAATTCCTCAGAGAAAATAATTCCTTGAGCATACAAACTTTTATCGTAAAACAGTTTATGCATTTCTGACATGTTAAGCATTTATTATTCTAGACTGTTATACGTAGTAAACATAAAGGAAATCGGATTTCGAATGACAAAGGAATGAGAAAATGAAATTTCGTTTCAGGTTAATAGCTTTCAAAATAGTAAATAACTGCATTAAATAAATGAATATTTAATAATGGAATAAACTTGAAACTCTTTTGTATTTTACTTTTATTATATGTTGAACAACTACATTCCATGTATGAACAAGATGCCTTACATATCATTTTGCGGACATTCAAAGATTTTTAAAATAAACATTTCGAAAAATCTTTATTCGAAATATATTATTGAAGAAACATTACGTGCAACAAAAATTTAAAGTTTTTCTTCTTAAAAGCTGATTTCAATATTAATGGAAATCAAATATTTTCATTTGTTATGAATTTTGATCATTTCCTTAGAGTAAATAATTCTGTGAACCTACACAAATTTATCGTAAAACAGTTTGTGCATTTCCGACATGCTAACCCTTTATTATTCTTGAATGTTATATATAGCATACATAAAGAAAATTGAATTTCGAATGACAAAAGAATAGGAAAATTAAATTTCAGATGTAAAGAATACAGCCCGAATTACCATAAAAGCATTGTATTACTATTAAATAAATTTAAATGATTAAAACAATACATAATATTTTACGCAAACAATATCTTAGAAACGAGTTTTATTTTCTGCGCTTTAATTAATATTCCTTAGATTTTTAATTAATTTGGAATTTTAAAGGCCCACGGTGTTAACAATTAAAGGGAGTTTATTCAATTTTAAGTTTCGCTAAATTAGTTACTTTGATATTTATTTCTATAAAAAGGTAAGTTCGCTAATGAATGTTTTTAATCTTCGAATAATTAGAATATCTCAAGGACTTTGTTCATTTTCATAATATACTAGGTGACCCGCCCGGCGTTGGCCATGTCCGAAATATTATCCTTGAATATACCTATAATCAGTTCCGAATTCAGAGAGATTTCTACAGCTTCAGAGGTAGAATGGGGTATTCTGACAAGAGGGGGGGGGGGGGCTTCAGATACGGAAAATTAATAAGAACAACGTCCGAAATCATCTGGGGGTGTCCCCTCGGCCCTCCCCTGAATGCAACACTGCCTAAAATAAGCATAAATAAAACTTTGTGCGAATTGTAATAATAAAACTAAAATCTTTAACAACGATTTTTACGCACAAATAACGTACAAAACGACAAAAAAATCTCATACGATCGTTTCGAGGATTTCTGGATCCCTGGATCTTTTTTTCTCACTGGGGATCCAGGTATCGTCAAAACGATTGTATGTTTTTTTTTTTTTTTTTTTTTTTTTTTTTTTTTTTGTCGTTCTCTACGTTATTTGTGCGTAAAAATCGTCTTTAAAGATTTTAGCTTTTTTATTACTGCCTAAAATAAACTTAAAGTTTTCTAAAGAAATTGTATTAGTTTAAAATTCTCATTTCCTTCCGCTAGTCGTTTTTCTCAAACAAGCCTTACCTCTTTCCACGCGGCTAATAAAATCTGTCGACTGCGAAGTCACGTGCGTCGTCATAGTGACCGTTTTTTAGCGGTAACAGGGGTTACTTAGGAAACCAACGGTTGAATTTATTTTCTCTCTCTCTCTCTTTGCTGTGTTTCAGAGAAAATAATCCATGGGTTTACATTCTTTAATAAATAAAAAATAAAACTATTTCACGTATATTTTTTTTATTGATTTGAGCAAGTCTGCTCAATACAGGGCTGTAAAATGTAAGGGTATAAGGTATCAAATAGAAATTGGTTTATAAGAAAAAAAAAATTCGTCGAAATGGAGACATTTGTTTTAATATAATCAAGAAAAATTAAAAGCTGCTATACCAAGTCCGAATAAATTTTACAGAAAAGAAGATAAAATTTACTAAATTGGCAAAAAAGATTTAATATGGATTGTTTTCATGTGTGAATCAAATTCGTTGGCGAACATATAACATTGGGTAAGTACACACACACACGAAAAAAAAAATATTAAATATAACATCTCAGCCACATTTGGAGTCGTCTGAAACATTGCGAAAACCCATTTGCGGGCCTCTATTTCCCTATCCATCGCAAAAAAAAAAGGAAAAAAAAAAAAAAGAAGACAAGTCTGCACGGACAATCTCCAAGCCCGGGTCTGCCTAATGAAACGTATCTTGGTCCGTCCCGGTGTAAAAACTAAAATTTCTGCCCTTTCCGTATAAAAAACATCGAAAATGGTCCCTGTTTGAGTAAAAGTAAATTAAATATGGCTCGACACAATATCTATAAAAATTTTCGATTTTTTTAAACATGCAATTAAGATTATTTTACTAAATACATACTTGTGGGTGAATTTTACAGTATATTTTAGATTGCTATGTCTTCTCAAGGCAGAAAATAAACAATAGCAACATTAACGATAACCTACTCTTAGACTTTTAAACATTCAAACAAAGATTCATTCGAAAATTAATGTAGTTTAGAATAAAAGGCAAAAAAGATGATTAAAAATATCATAATTTTTTAATTGTATAATGAAAAATAGATTTTTAAAAATATTTCTCTGTTATTCATTAAGGAATATTTCAAGTGATTCATTTAACAAAAGTTCATTATCACTAATACTATTTTTATAAAACTTATTGTCTGTCCGACACGGATATGTCCTGGGATTAAGTCCATTTCAGGTCCGACAGGACTGTGTAGAAAAAAAAATGCAAGCCTGACCACGGCCTGGCGTGACTCTGTGCTGAAGAAAATAAGTCCGGGGTCAGACACCATGTAACTGTCCGATGCCAATCTCTACGCTGAACTCGTTATATTTCTCTGTTGATGTTGTTAAGCTAGCATCGGCTCGTGCAGCACATTTACACATTTTCGGAAAGTTCATACCCATTGAAAATGGTTAATTTTTTTATCGGCTTCGTTTAGTTATTTTATCTTCCCGGCTGGCCCGTTTAATTATTTTGCTGCCACAACTCGGCCCGTAACAAAGTTTACCTTCATTTTGCCGGCCCAGATCGACCCGTACAGACCTCTACACAGAGACAGGCACACATTATAATGATCTTAAAACAACCGTGATCGTCGGAAGTATTAAACGATTGTTTAAACATCGAACAGACTTTAAATATGACATCATTTTCAGAAGTAAAAAGGTTTTGTTTTTGTAAATTAAGAACCATTCAAAACGTTGGAACTCTTCAAATTGTAAAAAGTAATGTGGTAAACTAACGTTTTATTATAAATTAAAAAAATTGCAATAAATGTGCCAAGAAACGCAATTTTTCACTGTATTTTCGCGTCACTGGCATTTAGGTCCTCTGGTCTTGAATTTTGAATCAGATAAAGCTAAAAGTCTCTAAAAATGACGTCACTTTAACGCAATTTATAAAAAACTTATTAATTTTATGAATTTAAATCTAAGTATAAATGTAAATATACCGGTAAGAAAAGTCAATAACTTGTTTTGACACAATTATCAACAAAAGGTACAGGAGGATTTTGCAATTTTGCTAGTATTTGACACACGTGTAAAGTACTAAAATAACGCTATAATCGATGAACCAATAGTTTACTCCAACAATAAAAATAATATTTTAATACATAATGAAACTGCACGCATGTAAATATACCTAATTATAAAGGAACTAACAAAGAGAAAAAACCTTAGTAAATACTAATAAGGGGCATGTTTACAAACAAACACTTCCTTCAACCAATCTACCACTACATTTTTATTATAGCGATCATTGCAGGGATCAACTTAGCGACGTAGGTCAATCATATCATAAATCTGTTAAATCAGTCTATTAGAGACCAATTAAATTTCCGGAGTTCATGTGTATAGTAGGAGTCATAATGAATGAACAAATTTTTCTTGCTGACCAACTGTAATTCGACCAACAGTGACGACAGCTGTCCTTTCCTTATAGTTAGGGCTTCTATAATACAGGCTGAATCGTCAAGCATTTTGTTTCTCACTTATACCAATGAGCGATTGTTGACCACACGCCGTGGCCAATCGTTCATCTCCTACCAGCAATTAAATGGCGGTGTGAGTCAGCCCGGATTATAGGAGCCTTACTTAAAGTGAGAATTTGCTTATATCCGAAACGTGCGTTTTCGCAATCCTTAAACCCATATCCCAATTAACACGTTCGCTGGCACCGACGCGCTGGCGTGTCCGACCAGCACATCCTCATATGTCGGCGACGGCAACGCTGGCTTTGGAAGTTGAACGGAAAGGTTGTTAAAGAACGTTAGCGAAGCATGAAATGACCCTCAGCAAACATGAAAATACTACGTTTCTTCGTTTTCTGGTTTTACTAGTAAAATATAACGAATATTTTAACATTAAAACACAGTTTTGTAATCCGGCTTCTGAGGAAGGAAATATCATTTTTAGTGGCAGCAAATGTTGTTAAACATGTCAAAGTCTCAGACCTATTCCCTTGCACCCCTCCCATCAACAAAATAGCAGGCGGAAAATTCTTTCTGTGGTATCTGCAGGTTATCCTGCATTTTGTAAAAATGCTCATAAAACTCAAGATAATTTAAATATATTTTTTAATCCTAAAATACATCAAATACCTCTCCATCTTAAGTATTTCTAAACTAATAACTCTAATAAAGAGAAAAGATATTTTGTGTACAGCATACACAATTTAAGCTCTTTTTAAAGAACCGATTGGTCAATCCTATGGAATAAGTGCGTAATTGTAACCCGAAGAATGCGCTTTGGTTAGAAAGTGACTGTTCATAATCGCGCATATTTATCAATTATATATTTAGATTTTGAGGAAATCATTGCAGAAAAATGCATTTTTAGGAATTTTTTCGAAATCATTTTATTCATTTTACGGGATAAGACCGTGGTGTTTCCAAGGCCACGGTCTGGTTGGCATGTGCTATAATCAGGCCTGCTTAGATTTCGAAACATCTTAAAGAGTCAGGGCACTAAAAAAAAAAAAAAAAAAAAAAAAAAAAAAAAAAAAAAAAAATACCCTTGCAATATGTGATGCTTGATTTCGAAGTAGTTTTGAAATCTTTTAGAAGGATGTCTTGTGCTACAATTGACATAATTTTTGGTAGTCGGATGTGTTTCCGATGACAATACAATATTCTGTAAAAACAAACTTAAAATTAGCCTCGGCCATCCCGCAGGGGGAAAAAAATTGTACAGTAAGGGTACGTAAATGTTATGTCATATGTGATCACATAAAAGTCACTTATTGCTTCAGAAATAAACTGATGCTCTTCGATTGAACCATGCTTGGTAAAAGCGCCATCTTTCAATTCCGCGTAGAGGGTGACTGATATGGGTTCGATCATCGGAAGAACGTTAGTAGTAGATAAATGACAGTTCTACGGCCACAGGCGGAATCCGGAATGAGCAATTGAGAGCAATGCTTAATTGATCAGGTCCACCTTCCTTCTAATCGCGACAATTATTTTGTCATGTTACTGTTCTATCTAGCATTTTGTTAGAAGGCCGTATATGAATGTCTAATTATCTACAAAAACGGTTTCGTTTATAAAAACCTATTTACTTTATATCATTTTATTGTTTTCTCCGATATTTTGTTAGAAAGATGCGTGTATACAAGTTTGTTTTTGAATAAGTATATATATATATATATATATATATATACCACTTTATTGAAAACAATTGTTAACAGATATACACGTGTTAGTAAGTATAGGTATCAGTAAGCTATGTACACATGTTAGTAAGTATAGGTATCAGTAGACTATGTACACGTGTATCTATATACATATAGATAAAATGCATATAAGTGTTTATAAATTTATAGATATAAATGTTTAAATATCGCTAAACATATATGTCTAAATCTATCCAAATAAATATATATACGTATATATATAGTATATAAGTATATGTTTCTAAATATAAATATCTAAGTATTAATATGTTTATATGCATGTATAAGTTTATATATGCGTGTTTATATAAAAAATTATTGGTGTAAAAAATTACAAAATCTAATTAAAAAAAAGTTTTAAAAAATTATAAAAAATACAAGTTATAAAAAAGTTTTAGCAAAATTAAAAAAGTAAAAAAAAAAAGTTTTAACAAATTTAAAAAGTTTAAAAAATATATACATTAAAAAAAAGAAGAAAAAAAAAGTTTTACAAAAGAAAACGTTTTAAGAAAATTAAAAAAAAAAAAGTTTCAACAAAATTTTATAAGTAAAAGAAAAAAAAATTATAAAAAATACAAGTTATAAAAAAGTTTTAGCAAAAAAAAAAAAAATAAAATAAAAAATAAAAAATACAAGTTATAAAAAAGTTTTAGCAAAAAAAAAAAAAAAAAATGTTTTACAAAAAATACAAGTTATAGAAAAAGTTTAACAAAATTAAAAAAAGTAGAAGAAAAGTTTTACAAAACAAAAGTTTTAAAAAGTATATTTAAAAAATTATTTGTAAATGAGCATAGATATTTATGCATATATTATATGTAAGTGTGTGGGTACAGAATAAAATAAATACACATACTTAACATTATATTAGAAAGGTTTATGTATATGTTTTAAATAAGTACTCATATAAAAAAGAAACATTTTTTATTAAAAAAAAACAATTTACAGAAAAAGTATATTTACAAGAAAAGATTTATTTACATAACAATATTATCTTGGTAAATTCTTCTTTATATTAGTGTAAATTAGTATTATTGCAATCTTGAATAATTTTACAGTGTCCATACGCAAAGCTGGTGATCCCATCTTTAAACAAATAACGTTTATCATCAAACGGTGACAAACATTTTTTGTTCTGACTTAATGTAAATAATTTATGAGCATCTTGCCCAATTCTCATTTGTACTTCAAAAGAAGTCGATTGGTTTTTGAGACAGTTCACATAGTCTTCATGCTTTAGACGGTTCTCGACGACGTGTTTAGACACATCCTTCGCTCGTTTCTTCTCTTCTATGGAAGATTTCAGAGAGTACATTTTTGATTTCAATCCGACAAACTCAATGGCTAGATTGCCTTTTAGTTCATTTTTAAATTTGCCGATCACCTTCTTATTGATATCTGAGTATAGCGAATGATGCTTTGGATAGTCTGAGAAATCGAACAAGCTTGCATGATGTTCCATATCATCAAAAATATTTTTTGTTTTAATATGATAGCACAATGAGTCCGTATCGGTGAATAATAGCTTTGCATCATCTTTATATGTTTTCCTTATAAAATTATAGTGAAAGTCATACATAAGTAATTTAGAGAGTTCTAATATTGCAAACCCGACATAAATCGGTCGATTCATGAGTATGCTAGTTTTCATCCTTTCAACAGCAGTTAGATCTTCATCAAATGTTTTAAATGACTTAAATGTAGGCGAGGCTACTAATTTTTTAGCTCTTTTTGGATTATTACAAAGCACAATATTTCTCCTTTTTCGCAAATTCTCCATGGTTTTTCCAAAAACAGAGTTATTCATTAATTTAAAAAAGTCTTTTTCAAAGGTGGATTTGGCCTCTTTTCTTTTTTCAGTATTAAAATTAATATATTTCTGAAGCCAAGGTGTCTGTTTAAATTTAAGGACTTTATGAACAGCTTTAAGTTTTAATCCAAGTTGTAAATAAAATTTAAGATTACGATAATGAGTGATATAATTCTGCTTATCATTTAAATTTGGGATAAGTTTAGGTGTTCCTTTAAATGGTTGATTATTGAGAAGGGACTTCGCGTAAGGAGAAACCATGTCTTCGCTAACTGTGAATCTTTCAAGGGCAAGTGGGTAATCGTTATGAAATGGATGAAGTTCTTCGGGATATTCTAAGTCAACCTCGAAAATGTATCCAATATCAGAATCATCAAGTAGAGATAAAATCCACTCTTCCGTAATATGATTTGTTGTACACCATTCAAAACCACCAAAAGGTAAGAATTGCGACATAGCCCATCCATACAAATTATTTGCATCCCAGTACATAATGTAGCTGGGTGCATCATTTTGATTAAAATCAGGTGTATTAGGTATGTTCGCTCTGGCATATCTATGACTAATCATACTGATACCACCACGTATCCCATTCTCGATCAAAAGCAACATATCGATATAAGTAAGTAACTCTAGAGGTGTTTCGGACATTTTCAAACAAGCTTGCCAGGAGAGTGAAGGGGCGGTAAACAAATGTGCACAATCAATATCATAGTATTGCTGACATAATTTCCTAAAATTTTGGAATACATCAGCAAGTAGCACAACATCTGTCTTGACGTATAAGTCGTGATATTCTCCTAGGGATTGGATATTAAAGGTTTTCCAAACCTTCTGGGCGTGTTTATAATCTTCCTCGTCTATAGGCTCATCAGTTAAGCTAGTAAAAAATGCAGAAGGTGGAGGAAGTTCCTTCTCATTAAATTTTTCAAAGGAAGTGAAATGGTCATAAGGGTAGACCCCTTTTCTCATCAGCAGATCTAAATTAGTATTTTTTAAGAAATTTTCTTTTAGAATGGTAAATTGATCAGATCGAAGGTTTTCAACGAGCTTTTCTAATGACGTTGGTAAAAATTGAAAGGAATCTATAAAAACCATCTGTATAGGACTTGTTGGCTTTCTTAACTTAAAGGTTATATAATTTTCCATAGTGGAGGCAATAACAACAATTTCATGATCTTTAAATTTTCCGATCTTAGTCATTAAATGATGTCCATCATAGTTTTTCAGATTATGGAATATGACAGGGATTGTTTTACATTACTTGAAATTGAGATTACATGCTACATGTGCTGCTCCTCGATACACTCCAGAGATGTGATCACGATCACGTGTGCGTTCTGAATCTAATGGCTGTTTACAAATATGACAAAATTCTGCTTCTTGAAAAGCTTTTTCTTGCAAAGGTGAAAGTTTCATAGGCTCTATGTTCAATAACTCCCGTCCTAAAATATCTTTTTCTTTCATCATTTGTTTTAAAAAATGATCCACACAGTCTTTACCACGATACACTTTCGCTTTCTCCATACATCTTCCATCGGGTCCAACAACGATATAAGCGTACCCACAAGGAAAATGATATGTTGTTTTTTCAGTATAGGATGGTTTAGAAGAGGGTGCGCCTGGTGCAATAGGTATAAGTAGACTCTCAAAATCTGCATAAATGGTATAGGGAATAGGATGTTGGAGATGAATACCAGAAAACTTGAGTATGTTATCGTTTTTACTAGGTAGCTTTATAGACTGTGCTATATGTTGGCGACAATATTCATCATGTTTATTCAAACGATCTTGTCTTGAAAAGCGATGTAAACATCTATAGCAATAATAACATACTCCATCATGTTTGCTGAGATCACCCAAAAGTCTTGAAAAACTTCTAATTAAACAATAATGTTGCTTTTCACCATCACCGATTAATAACAAATTGATAACATCTACATTCTGCTTTTCAGAAATATACAGAGGACAAACTTCATCCTCATCATATCCAAACACATTAATCCGTAAATCATTAAGCTTTTCAATAATAGGTATCTTGTGGAGTGAAACAGGATATTTCACCTCTCCTAGCTTAATCTCATTTTCATAAGGGATATAATGAGAAACTCGCTCAGGCTTTTTTGTAAAATCTAAGTTCAGTTTAAATGCCAAAAGGCACCAAACCAAACACTTATTGTCTTCATTTTTTATATTGAGCACTGCTTTTTTGTCATATAATTTCTTAGATAAGGCTATATAAGAACTTGCAGCAAGGGGATGATATTTAGCAATCTTGAGTTCTAAATGATGAATTTTTCTAAGTTTCCATCCAGACCCTCTTTGTATAAATTCTTCAAAGGATTTAGTTATTTTTGAAAATCCTTCTTCAAGATGTTGCGAAATATTATCTTCAGTAAGTTCAGTAAAACACTGGCTTCGAAAATAAGGTTGAATCTCCTCTATCTCTTGATTGTCAGTCATACGTTCAAGAGATATTTTAATCACCATATACCATTTAACAGCCCCTTTTTCATGAATTTCACTCATTAAACGCTCTTGTAGTTCAGCTCGCAAGTGGGTATGAAACACTGCTATATCACTTTCTTCACGCTCATCAGGGTAAAGTATGAGAGTTTTAAACACATTAAGTACATCAGATTGGTTTTGCTTTAGTTTTTTAGACTTTACATTAGAGAAACTTGTTTTCCGTTTCACACTTACAAGAGGTGTACGGGAGTGTTCAGTACGTATATGTTGTTTAAGCTCAAAATTTCGTCCGAACATTTTATTACATTCACGACAAGGGAATTTTGAACTTTCATGTGATCTAAGATGATGCTTCAAGTTATCCTTCCGTGTAAAAACATACTCACACTTATCACACTTAAACTTAGACTGATCATCAGTGTTATGAGTTTTTAAATGTCTTAACAAGTCTGATTTCCTTGTAAAAGATTTTTCACACATGTCACAGATATGAAACTTATCACCTAAATGAATCTTCAAATGCCGATTCAAATTAGAAGTAGATAAAAATCTCTTATTACACGTAGGGCATATAGACATCTTCTTTACAGAAACAGAATCTTCAGGTGTTATGTTGATATTAATAGTATTTGAAGATAAACTACTTTTCAACGAGGATTCTTCAGAAAATCCATTATCTTCTAATGATCTAACATTGCTATGGGTCTTCAAATGTCTTTGTAAGTTAGACCTCCGTCCAAAAGTTTTCCGGCAAACTTCACAAGTGTAATTAATTTTCATGTCTTAGTAGTTTAAGTATATAATTTAAAATTATTGTTTATCGTTAAACTTAAAAAATTGTTGTAATTATATTTTTCTGAATTTAAAGTTATTCAGTTTAGAGTATTTATACATATATTCGAAATTGGTATTATATGTCGAACAGTAATATTTTTGTGAAACTGTATATTGATTTATTTGGATAAAAAAACACACAAAATTTACTAACATAATAAAATAACCATATGTATTTTTAAACTTTTGAATTGCTAGTTGGATTTTATATTATTAATCAGTTGTATTTTCATATCTTTTTATTTAATATACTTGTATGTATACAGTTTTTAGGAATTTTCACTTGAATTGGAAATATATAATTCAATGTATAAAACATTTTTATTGATATGCAAGGAAATCATAACTCTATGCATGAGAGTGTTGAAAAATATATTGAGAAACAGTTTTAAAGTATAACTATTTCTGTTTGGATAAAACATTTTTAATTGTTTATTTCTAAAGTCAACTATAAAAGTCACTAGTATTAGACTTTGGTAAAGACCTTTTAATAATATCAATTGTATATAAGTATATAATAATGTTAATTGTAGTTAAGCATTTGAAAGGGAAATTTAATTACATCAAGAATAAATTATAAGTCTTCGGGTTTAATGATCTCTTAGAGTGTTATTAATAGGGAAAAAATATTTTTGTAATTTGGTGATTTTATTCATTCGTTTGCTCGCCAAATGAATTATTTTGTCGTGATTTGGCGATTTTGATCTTTTATTTTCTCGCTAAGTAGAATATTTCGCCGCCAGATTGAGATCTATGGAGCGGGGGAGGTTCAGGATATAAATAGGAGGCGGAAAATCAGACTTCCATCATTTGATGATTAATTTTGGTAGTGATAAGACGTGTCTTTAATTGCTCTTGCTTTTTTCTGATTCGGTTTGTTTGAAAAGATTGCTTTTTTGTTTTTTTAATTGTTGATTTCTTTGAAGTGTTTTTTATTTCTTTTTATTCTACTATGGATGTTATCATACCTATTGATGAGATTATGCCTTTGGAAAGTTCTACATCTATGTAGAAATTTTTAACCTGTTTGACTTGTGGTAAAGATTTTACGTGCACATCCAACTTGAATCAGCATATGAAGATACATTCTGGTGAGAAGCTGTACACTTGTGAAGTTTGCCGGAAAACTTTTGGACGGAGATCTAACTTACAAAGACATTTGAAGACCCATATCAATGTTAGAAGATAATGGATTTTCTGAAGAATCCTCGTTGAAAAGTAGTTTATCTTCAAATACTATTAATATCAACATAACACCTGAAGATTCTGTTTCTGTAAAGAAGATGTCTATATGCCCTACGTGTAATAAGAGATTTTTATCTACTTCTAATTTGAATCGGCATTTGAAGATTCATTTAGGTGATAAGTTTCATATCTGTGACATGTGTGAAAAATCTTTTACAAGGAAATCAGACTTGTTAAGACATTTAAAAACTCATAACACTGATGATCAGTCTAAGTTTAAGTGTGATAAGTGTGAGTATGTTTTTACACGGAAGGATAACTTGAAGCATCATCTTAGATCACATGAAAGTTCAAAATTCCCTTGTCGTGAATGTAATAAAATGTTCGGACGAAATTTTGAGCTTAAACAACATATACGTACTGAACACTCCCGTACACCTCTTGTAAGTGTGAAACGGAAAACAAGTTTCTCTAATGTAAAGTCTAAAAAACTAAAGCAAAACCAATCTGATGTACTTAATGTGTTTAAAACTCTCATACTTTACCCTGATGAGCGTGAAGAAAGTGATATAGCAGTGTTTCATACCCACTTACGAGCTGAACTACAAGAGCGTTTAATGAGTGAAATTCATGAAAAAGGGGCTGTTAAATGGTATATGGTGATTAAAATATCTCTTGAACGTATGACTGACAATCAAGAGATAGAGGAGATTCAACCTTATTTTCGAAGCCAGTGTTTTACTGACTTACTGAAGATAATATTTCGCAACATATTGAAGAAGGATTTTCAAAAATAACTAAATCCTTTGAAGAATTTATACAAAGAGGGTCTGGATGGAAACTTAGAAAAATTCATCATTTAGAACTCAAGATTGCTAAATATCATCCCCTTGCTGCAAGTTCTTATATAGCCTTATCTAAGAAATTATATGACAAAAAAGCAGTGCTCAATATAAAAAATGAAGACAATAAGTGTTTGGTTTGGTGCCTTTTGGCATTTAAACTGAACTTAGATTTTACAAAAAAGCCTGAGCGAGTTTCTCATTATATCCCTTATGAAAATGAGATTAAGCTAGGAGAGGTGAAATATCCTGTTTCACTCCACAAGATACCTATTATTGAAAAGCTTAATGATTTACGGATTAATGTGTTTGGATATGATGAGGATGAAGTTTGTCCTCTGTATATTTCTGAAAAGCAGAATGTAGATGTTATCAATTTGTTATTAATCGGTGATGGTGAAAAGCAACATTATTGTTTAATTAGAAGTTTTTCAAGACTTTTGGGTGATCTCAGCAAACATGATGGAGTATGTTATTATTGCTATAGATGTTTACATCGCTTTTCAAGACAAGATCTTTTGAATAAACATGATGAATATTGTCGCCAACATATAGCACAGTCTATAAAGCTACCTAGTAAAAACGATAACATACTCAAGTTTTCTGGTATTCATCTCCAACATCCTATTCCCTATACCATTTATGCAGATTTTGAGAGTCTACTTATACCTATTGCACCAGGCGCACCCTCTTCTAAACCATCCTATACTGAAAAAACAACATATCATTTTCCTTGTGGGTACGCTTATATCGTTGTTGGACCCGATGGAAGATGCATGGAGAAAGCGAAAGTGTATCGTGGTAAAGACTGTGTGGATCATTTTTTAAAACAAATGATGAAAGAAAAAGATATTTTAGGACGGGAGTTATTGAACATAGAGCCTATGAAACTTTCACCTTTGCAAGAAAAAGCTTTTCAAGAAGCAGAATTTTGTCATATTTGTAAACAGCCATTAGATTCAGAACGCACACGTGATCGTGATCACATCTCTGGAGTGTATCGAGGAGCAGCACATGTAGCATGTAATCTCAATTTCAAGTAATGTAAAACAATCCCTGTCATATTCCATAATCTGAAAAACTATGATGGACATCATTTAATGACTAAGATCGGAAAATTTAAAGATCATGAAATTGTTGTTATTGCCTCCACTATGGAAAATTATATAACCTTTAAGTTAAGAAAGCCAACAAGTCCTATACAGATGGTTTTTATAGATTCCTTTCAATTTTTACCAACGTCATTAGAAAAGCTCGTTGAAAACCTTCGATCTGATCAATTTACCATTCTAAAAGAAAATTTCTTAAAAAATACTAATTTAGATCTGCTGATGAGAAAAGGGGTCTACCCTTATGACCATTTCACTTCCTTTGAAAAATTTAATGAGAAGGAACTTCCTCCACCTTCTGCATTTTTTACTAGCTTAACTGATGAGCCTATAGACGAGGAAGATTATAAACACGCCCAGAAGGTTTGGAAAACCTTTAATATCCAATCCCTAGGAGAATATCACGACTTATACGTCAAGACAGATGTTGTGCTACTTGCTGATGTATTCCAAAATTTTAGGAAATTATGTCAGCAATACTATGATATTGATTGTGCACATTTGTTTACCGCCCCTTCACTCTCCTGGCAAGCTTGTTTGAAAATGTCCGAAACACCTCTAGAGTTACTTACTTATATCGATATGTTGCTTTTGATCGAGAATGGGATACGTGGTGGTATCAGTATGATTAGTCATAGATATGCCAGAGCGAACATACCTAATACACCTGATTTTAATCAAAATGATGCACCCAGCTACATTATGTACTGGGATGCAAATAATTTGTATGGATGGGCTATGTCGCAATTCTTACCTTTTGGTGGTTTTGAATGGTGTACAACAAATCATATTACGGAAGAGTGGATTTTATCTCTACTTGATGATTCTGATATTGGATACATTTTCGAGGTTGACTTAGAATATCCTGAAGAACTTCATCCATTTCATAACGATTACCCACTTGCCCCTGAAAGATTCACAGTTAGCGAAGACATGCTTTCTCCTTACGCCAAGTCCCTTCTCAATAATCAACCATTTAAAGGAACACCTAAACTTATCCCAAATTTAAATGATAAGCAGAATTATATCACTCATTATCGTAATCTTAAATTTTATTTACAACTTGGATTAAAACTTAAAGCTGTTCATAAAGTCCTTAAATTTAAACAGACACCTTGGCTTCAGAAATATATTAATTTTAATACTGAAAAAAGAAAAGAGGCCAAATCCACCTTTGAAAAAGACTTTTTTAAATTAATGAATAACTCTGTTTTTGGAAAAACCATGGAGAATTTGCGAAAAAGGAGAAATATTGTGCTTTGTAATAATCCAAAAAGAGCTAAAAAATTAGTAGCCTCGCCTACATTTAAGTCATTTAAAACATTTGATGAAGATCTAACTGCTGTTGAAAGGATGAAAACTAGCATACTCATGAATCGACCGATTTATATCGGGTTTGCAGTATTAGAACTCTCTATATTACTTATGTATGACTTTCACTATAATTTTATAAGGAAAACATATAAAGATGATGCAAAGCTATTATTCACCGATACGGACTCATTGTGCTATCATATTAAAACAAAAAATATATTTGATGATATGGAACATCATGCAAGCTTGTTCGATTTCTCAGACTATCCAAAGCATCAATCGCTATACTCAGATATCAATAAGAAGGTGATCGGCAAATTTAAAGATGAACTAAAAGGCAATCTAGCCCTTGAGTTTGTCGGATTGAAATCAAAAATGTACTCTCTGAAATCTTCCATAGATGAGAAGAAACGAGCGAAGGGTGTGTCTAAACACGTCGTCGTGAACCGTCTAAAGCATGAAGACTATGTGAACTGTCTCAAAAACCAATCGACTTCTTTTGAAGTACAAATGAGAATTGGGCAAGATGCTCATAAATTATTTACATTAAGTCAGAACAAAAAATTTTTGTCACCGTTTGATGATAAACGTTATTTGTTTAAAGATGGGATCACCAGCTTTGCGTATGGACACTGTAAAATTATTCAAGATTGCAATAATACTAATTTACACTAATATAAAGAAGAATTTATCAAGATAATATTGTTATGTAAATAAATCTTTTCTTGTAAATATACTTTTTCTGTAAATTGTTTTGTTTTTTAATAAAAAAATGTTTCTTTTTTATATGAGTACTTATTTAAAACATATACATAAACCTTTCTAATATAATGTTAAGTATGTGTATTTATTTTATTCTGTACCCACACACTTACATATAATATATGCATAAATATCTATGCTCATTTACAAATAATTTTTTAAATATACTTTTTTAAAACTTTTGTTTTGTAAAACTTTTCTTCTACTTTTTTTAATTTTGTTAAACTTTTTCTATAACTTGTATTTTTTGTAAAACATTTTTTTTTTTTTTTGCTAAAACTTTTTTATAACTTGTATTTTTTTATAATTTTTTTTTTTTTTTTTTTGCTAAAACTTTTTTATAACTTGTATTTTTTATAATTTTTTTTTCTTTTACTTATAAAGTTTTGTTGAAACTTTTTTTTTTTAAATTTTCTTAAAACATTTTCTTTTGTAAAACTTTTTTTTTCTTCTACTTTTTTTAATTTATATATTTTTTAAACTTTTTAAATTTGTTAAAACTTTTTTTTTTTACTTTTTTAATTTTGCTAAAACTTTTTTATAACTTGTATTTTTTATAATTTTTTAAAACTTTTTTTAATTAGATTTTGTAATTTTTTAAACCAATAATTTTTTATATAAACACGCATATATAAACTTATACATGCATATAAACATATTAATACTTAGATATTTATATTTAGAAACATATACTTATATACTATGTATATACGTATATATATTTATTTGGATAGATTTAGACATATATGTTTAGCGATATTTAAACATTTATATCTATAAATTTATAAACACTTATATGCATTTTATCTATATGTATATAGGTACACGTGTACATAGTCTACTGATACCTATACTTATTAACATGTGTACATAGCTTACTGATACCTATACTTACTAACACGTGTATATCTGTTAACAATTGTTTTCAATAAAGTGGTATATATATATATATATATATACTTATTCAAAAACAAACTTGTATACACGCATCTTTCTAACAAAATATCGGAGAAAACAATAAAATGATATAAAGTAAATAGGTTTTTATAAACGAAACCGTTTTTGTAGATAATTAGACATTCATATACGGCCTTCTAACAAAATGCTAGATAGAACAGTAACATGACAAAATAATTGTCGCGATTAGAAGGAAGGTGGACCTGATCAATTAAGCATTGCTCTCAATCGCTCATTCCGGATTCCGCCTGTGGCCGTAGAACTGTCATTTATCTACTACTAACGTTGAACGATTTTCTTTACAGGAAGCTTCATTTATAATTATACGTCGGTTTAATTAAAAAAAAAAACTTATAAAAATTAATACATTTTATTTCTTTTAAAAAATGTATTTATTTCAGTCAATTGACCTTCAATTTTTTTTTCTCCCGTTTTAGTAAAGTATAATAAAAGTTTGTCTTTTATTTATTTAATTTTTATAATTAAAATTTATTTTTACTCATTCAAGAGCAAATAATTGTGTTTCTGTAATGTTGATTTCACACCGGAATTTTCGAAAAAATTTATTTGAAAATAAGTAAATGCAATTTTACAATTTTTGTCAACAAAGATATAAATGTAAAGTTTTATTTTAACGATCCTTGTCCAAATCTATATTAAAATAAAATTAAGTAGGATAATTCATTCCACCGCCCGTCAAGGGGTTAAAGAAAAGCGGAAAATGATAACTATTGTCGCAGTGCCAACTAATTGTGTGTTTACCAATTAAAATGCGCATAATTATTTATGAAGAATAACTATTCATATATAAATCAGTTGTTAAAGTTATTTTTGTTACTAATAATAATAGAATAATTTAAATTGTAAAGCATATTTTACAATTTTTTGCGACTTTTTTTCAAAAATTAATGAAATTAGTCGATGGTATAAAACAAGAAGATTTCTTTTAAGGAAAATACTATTATTTTCGTAATTTAACAGAATTATTTAAGAATAAAAATTTTAAAATAATATAATAATAATTATAAGAAGAATTTATGGAAATAATAATTAAAATAATAATATAATAATATAAAAACAATAATTTAGCCATAAAAAGTTAAGTGTACGTAACTATTTTTTTTTTTAAATATAAAGCTGTTTAAATATATTTATTTGTTTATTTTTTTTTTCCAAAGTTAATTTTGATAAGTCAAAAAAGACTTAAAGTTTTGCTGATCAACATTGGGAAAATTTATTTCTATTTAATTTGACATTTTAAAAATTATATTTCATTATTTTTTAAATCCAAATTAAACGTAAATATAACAAAAAGCCCCATTACTCAATTACACCATTAAGTTACATTATCGCCTTCTAGAACTCCACTCGTTTATCATTTTTAAAGAACTTTTCCCCCTAAAAACACACACATTTGAAAAGTAAGTTCAAAGAATAAAAATGCTCCTATCAGCCTTAAAGAATAACATAACAAGCTACTTTTGAATGAATGGTGCTCTCTTTTAAATATGATTTCGGCAATAGCACAGAGACAAAAGTATTCTCCTTTCAGAAAATGCTTTTATCATGAGGGTCATTGTTTAACTGCTTCATCTTGGGCTATGTTCAGCTAGGCTACCTCCCATTCAGACTCCGTTTTCTCCAATGTCATCCCCCTGAAGTCGTTCTTCAAAAGGAAAAGTCCCGCCCATTACCCCTCTTTTTGATCGACCCTAGACTGGATGATGTATAGGGTGGCCTAGATATCTAAAATAGGACCATTTTCAAACGCTCTTTAATCCATGTACAGTTTTTTTTATTATTATTATTTTCTTTTCTTTCGTTTATCACTGTAGAAGGCAAGAGAATAGCATTAACCTATTTTCATTGAAAAAATAGAAGAAAATTATTTCACTTATGAATTTAAATGAAAACCTTTGATATTTAATTGAAAACTTACACGTTATCAGTGTAATAGCATGTTCTTTATTGAATCATTTGTGCTCTGGTAAAAAATAATGTTGGTTTTAATAATGTGAATATTTTTTTCTTTCTTTTGGCTTTAGAAGATGGAATAAATTAGGAAAATTACATGTAACAGGAAATTGGAGGAAATAAAGTAAAATATATTAAAATACAGGAAATATTTTCACAAAAAGATTATTTTGTTTATGTGGAATCAATGTGAAATTTTCTTCATTTGATTATTTTTTTTAGTTATTTATTATTGCGTTTTCTACAGAAATGGAATTACTAGAAAACATGAATCCTGCTTTTTCAGAATTTAATGTCGCCCCAATAAAAATTAAAAAAAAAAAAAAAAAAAAAAAAAAATGTATATATAAATAGCACAAAACATATTTCAATTTTAAGACTTAAAGCACAAACTTTTATTTTATGTAAAATGACGTCATTCGCAACCGCTTTCTACAGTAAAGCATGCATAGGATGTCACTACCCCAAAATAATACACAAATGCAGCAAAAAGATGCCGTCATTAAAGAAACTCGACAAAAAAAAAAAAAAAAAAAAAAAAAAAAAAAAAAAAAAACGGCTATCTAGTGATTTATAGGCAGTCATTTGTTTATAACATTAATATAGACGATTTCAGTCATGACGTTTTGGTTGGAAACTGACTCCAAACAAACGGTTGCTATGTTGTATTTTCTATTTTGTTTGTGTGTTGCAGCTATTTCTTATATCTATATCTCACATCTAAGTGCTTTAATACTTGATATGTACTGGTAACATTTTCCACGATTTATATTTAAAAAGAAATGACGCATAGCAACCGTTTGTTTGGAGTCAGTTTCCAACCAAAACGTTATGAACGTCCCACTGAAACCGTCTACAGATACTTAAAATTAAATATAGTTTATAATAGCTCCATGTTTTAACATAAATTATTCGTTTATATTTTTTATCAAAATAGCACATATTTTAATTATATTTTCTTTCGGTTGTTTGAGAAAATGGCAACTAAAATATATAATTGCTATTTTTCAACTATTTCCCCTTTACATTCTATATAAATGGAGTACTTCAGTTGCCAAAATTAAACAAATGGTGCTAAAAACTTAAAAAAAATTAATATTTCAAAATTAAATGGAGATACAGTTTTCAAACAAATTGCATTTAAAAGTACTTTTTTTCCCAATACGACGGTATAAAAATTGAAAATGTGCGATGCTTAGAAATTAAAAAAATTGCTATAGATCATTTAATCGTACATTGATGCATCTGCTTTGTTTATTGCTGGCTTCTGTTAGGTAACGTTATTTTTTGGAGACAAAATAAGCTGGGAGAAAGAAATAGCATACTGTACCGGGGTCTAATAACATTCTGGCTGACTCTTTGTTATTGAGAAAAAAAAAAGGGGGGGGGGATTTTTAAAGAGTGAAAAATTAAATTTAAAGATACAGTTAAAAAATAAATTTAAAGGATTTTTTGTACAAAGATTTAAATTTTGCATTCCATGTTGCTCTACAAATATTCCATTAATATGTCTCACAGACATTCTATTTCTTTTTAATTACGATACTAAAAAAATGAAAATAATTTTATAAAAAATTAAACTTTTAGAATTAAAAGGTGGCATTTTTAAAAACTTGAAATAATAGCCGCGCAAAATTGAATAAAAGGCAAAAATAAAATAAAATAAATTACTATTATGTAGTAAAAAGAAAAAGAATTTGCCACTCATTTTATTTCAACCATATTATTCTGAATAAAATAAAGTTTTAAGGACTTTCAGGGGCCAAAAATGGACACGGGTGAAATTTTAGTCAGTGTGAATTCAAACTTATGAGGAATTTACGGGTTAAAACTGTTATTACATTATGAGCTCTTGTGTTTTTTATGTCCAGCGAAGCAGCCATTCAGACATTAATGTCAGTTTTTTTTTTTTTTTTTTTTTTTTTTTTTTTTTAATAAAGTGACGCCCCAGATTATTTTGGTTTGCAGATGGTTCGAATTATTGAGGTAATCATGCAAAAAGTGTACATTGTAAAATAAGATATTCTCAAATGATTTTAATCAACAAAAAGAAGGTGCAATTAAAAGATAATAATATTAGAATTAATGACTGTAAATAATCAATTAGTCGTCCTATTAAATGGATATGTGTTTTCATTAACTATTATTTCCTCTGAATGGATATTTTTCTTTCTTATTATTAGCCTGTAGTAATGATAGTAGGGTAGGTGGGGGTAAGGACACGCACTTTCCATAAATTATGATTTTTAATAACACGCTAGTCTAAATTTGATGGCTTAGTAAAATGTTATATTGGAACATCACTCAGTATAATATTAATTCACAAACAAAATCAACCTTAGATTCTGTCAAATTATAATTTGACAAAAAATTGAAATTTAAAAAAAAAACATTGCTCTGCGTGTTTTTTCCCCATTGTTTACTGTAAAAAACCCTAAGTGAAAGGGCGAAGTCCCGTTTTCTTGAACCGGCAAACAGAAAGTTTGCAAAAATTCAACTGAGGTAAACTAGACGGCATTGAGAAGCTAAAGAGTTTCCGTTCTTCACTGAATTTTTGGATTTGTAGAAATTTGCAGTATTAGCAACTTAACAATCACATGATTTATTTATTTTTTAATATTACATCAAAAATGAAAAATTTAAACTTACCTAATTTTCTCTGCTTGTCAGTTAGATGTTTAACATTAAGAAAACGTTGCGTTCATATTAAATTAGCCAGTGCGTGTTTTTGCCCCCACCTACAATATATGTCTATATATTTATTATTAGGGCTCATTATATTTTACAATTTAGTAATAGAATAATAATTATAAAAATTTCCTTATTCCCTTTACACAGCGGACGATTCTTTGTTTCAAACATGCGTATGTTTCACTCTTTAAATTTAAAACAGGGATTACTGTGCTGTAATACAATATTTCCAAACGTGTTCAGTTCACCAATTCTTCTTCTGCCTATTTTCATATGAAATGTACTATATTCGTTAAGATCGTAAAAATTAACTATATTCGTTAGAATTTAGTAAATGACAGATTTGTTAAATTTCAGCAAACCTTAACTTTTGTGATTTGGATAGCTGCTTTTTATATAATATGTAACGAAATTTTCCAAAACCTGAAAAAATATTCTGACTCGAAAAGGTTAAAATATAAGAAGATGTATGCAATCGTCCATTGCCGATACGATGATAACCCCCTCTCGAATTTTAGTCCAACACACTTATAGATTCAAATAAGTACTCCTTAGTTAATATGCTACCACCACCGGTATAGGTAAATGACACCGGACACATTGTGAGAAGGTTGGGAATTAATAACTCGGATTCTTCAAATAATATTAATGGAAGATTTATTTACAAAATATTTACATTAATACACATTTTTTACATTTATAGACACGGATATAGCATATCCTGGCCAACATTAAATTACACGTTAAGATTTTATCTATTTACTTGTTTATATCATTAAAAAGCACTCTCTTCTTATCTCTATTGACTGTACTCAGCTAGGCTTATTCAGTGGGATAATCATACTGGTATCTCCCTAACTCCCGACACATACACGTACGCTTCTCCCGAAAAATAACCGTGAACATAGAAGGAGCATTTACTTTTCCCAAACTACACGTTTCACGTCCAACCCAAGACTGTCCTCTTTTTTCTCTGTTACTGCGCCTTTTCATTGTGATATTCCACGTTGTCTTTACCGTTATCTCTGCAACCGGCCTCACGTGTCTTATCCCAACTTTTTCATTGGCCAGCAATCACAGGAGATTACCTTTTGTTTATTCTCCTTGCTTCTCACTATCAGACTCACTATTGTTATACATATTCCGATATATAAAATATCCTTCTTCTAGTATTTTCTTATTTTTACAACAGAACTTTCATACAATACAATTATGAATACAATGGAGCTCATTCTAATTCCTTAGATAAGAAACACGTGTAATAACACCAGTACGTAGATAATGATCTACAGATAGATAAAGTATATGAAGAAAAAAAAAATCAATTATTAGTAATTTTCACTAAGCATAAGTCTCATTAAAGCCAGAGACTTGACAACATATTCAACTTACATTAAACCTACTTTTAATAAGACCCAATTATTTTTCTTCTAAAACAATTTTTGTTTTAAATGCCCTTATATACATTCAGATGTGTTATTAAAATAAATTAATTGTTTTTTCGAAAATTTTCAACTCAGATTTATTTTAATGTAGGCTTCGAAAATTTCAATAAATAATAATTTTTAATATTTACTTAAATAATCATTTCAGGAACATTGTATTTTTACGAACGAATACGTAAATCGACATTTTAGTAAATGCCCCTTCTTTAAATGCATATTTTTATTTACCAATATCGTTCACTACATCTGGAATAATAGAGTTAGAACTATATTACGAGTATAATACAGATAGGTGAAACTGTTCTATATTTATTTCAGATGAATGGATTTAATATGACACTTACTCGTCCTGAATATAGAACATGTGGTTATTTAAAATTTCAATAAAATTTAATTTTAAACTTATATTTAAATAAGCATTTCAAGGACAGATATTTTTAGTAACTAATGCATAAATCGACATTTTAGTAAATTCCCGCTCCTTTGAATTCATTTTTTTATTTACCGATATCGTTCAGTATATCTGGAATAATAGAGTTGTAACTATACTTCGAGTATAATACAGATAATTGGAACTTTTCTATATTTATTTGAGATGAATAGATTTAATATGACACTTACTCATCCTGGATATAGAACATGTGGCTATCTGCTGCAAGACATTTTCCTTTAAACGAGAAGCTGTCTTTTTCTATTTTTACGGGTGGATGGAATCCTTTTTGAAACCACGTACCTATCCATTTGGAGGGAAATTCACATTCTTGTGATGCTGAAAGAAAAGTAACAACAATTAGCGAAATCGAAATAGCATAGAAGAATCTGTTTTTATTAATAAAAAAGAATTAATTAACATTATTTTCACAAATATATTTTGAGGTGAAGAGAACAAACGAGAGTTTTATTTATTTTTCTTCTATCTTTCTTTTTTTTTCCGGGGGAGAGGGTGAGGGTAAATAAGTTTTTCAAGATTTCCTATTGATAACGTATTTTAGTATTTTTTAAGTCTGTTCTCAAATACAAATGGCGTATATATTTATTCATTTTTCGTTTTTTCGGAAACATATGAAATTTTCAGATGATATTATTTGGAAACTAGGTAATCGAAAGATGTTCAGTGAACATACATTTTTCGCAATTATGATTTGTGAGAAACCATTTACTGAATAATCACTTCAACTAAAATCACTTTAGAGTTATTTATTGCTATGACTGTTATTTAAGAAAGTCCTTATTGATATTTCTTGAAATAATAATCTAAAAGCATTTATCCATCATAAATCAACATTTCATTTCCTGTTGTAACACAGATATCTACGTAACATAAACAATCCAACAGTTTCATCATTATTGTGAAATACATTTCTTTTGTAATTATAGCAATTTTGAAACTATAAATCATCTGAAATGGTGTTATACTTATAAACATTACCTTTCATTTTCTTAGAGAAATAACTTTGTTTATCATATCAAGATACTTTTCTATTTAGATATTTTCTCAGTTGTTTAAAAATAATTATTGTGATTTATATGTGTTATTCAAGGACACTTCCTGGTTTTTAGTGCATCTCTACATTAGAAGAAGCAGTTGAAGTGCAACCTTCAGATTAAACGCACGCAGCATTTAACTCTTTAGCTGCGATATTTTTTAATTACGCAACCGGGCATCCCAAAAAGCCTGGCTCTTGTCAACATTAACATACCGCATTCTTGTATCTTCAGGAAGATGTAAATCTATGTTTGTTTCAATATAATTTTATTTTAATCTCTAGTATATTTATTAACTGTTGACACAACATATACAATTCATCGAACAAAAGACGTTTTCCATTTTTGGGTAAATGCAAAAGATCGCTCATAAAATACTTTCAAAGTTGGCATTTTGAAGCGAATTTTCGAATTTCCAGCGGGAGGAAAGAGAAAAACCGATCGACCAAAAATCACTTATAATACGATAAGTAATTTATTTACAAAAAATGGAAAACTTATTTCGATTTCAAATCGCTTCAATAGGGAAACATCCAACAATCTGATGCAGTATTTATACTTCTGTTTAGTATTCAAAAAGACCATAATCGTTTTTCTACCATATCCGACTGCTAGCCTGACCATCAAACTTTCCCCTCCCACATGTCGAGTGGAATAAAATTCTTCCTCATTCTCCCTACAAAGCCAACAGCAGTGATATCCATCTTAGTTACATGCATTTTGTCCACTTTGGATGATGTTGTCCCTTCTTGAAAATGAATACTTGGACATTTTTTATACATTAAAAAGCAGAAAACCAGCGTTTAAAAATGCACAAATAATACGTGAAAACCAGCAAACAGCTGGTTCGAATCTACTAGCGAGATTCTTCTTCAGTGCAAGATAGAGCAATACACAGCGTGCTAGAAAAAACAAAGCTGAGCAAAATGACAGAGACGGATTTCTATACTGGATACGGGTAGCGAATGCGCCAAAAACAACCAATGAGACAGAAGCAGATGAAACGACTGAGTGGACAAGTAGCGACATCTACCGGAGAACGAGAGAAAAAGAAACGAAACAGAGGAAATTAAATTAATAATTTCCAAATACTTGGAAAATCAGGAGTACTAGATAAGTCATTGACTAAAAAGTGAGAATTTTTAATGATGAGAAAAATCAAGGTCAAGGTTAGAAGAACATTTCAGGATAATGATGACTGAGGAAAAATTGAACCTATGTTTTGGGGAATTTACCACATCATTAAAAATTCTCACTTTTTAGTCAATGACTTATCTAGTACTCCTGATTTTCCAAGTATTTGGAAAGCATTAATTTAATTTTCTCTGTTTGGTTTCTTTTTCTCTCGTTCTCCGGTAGATGACGCTACTTGTCCACTCAGCCGTTTCATCTGATTCTGTCTCATTGGTTGTTTTTGGCGCATTCTCTACCCGTATCGGGTACATAAGCCGGCGGGTACATAAGCCGCGTCTCTGTCATTTTGCTCAGCTTTGCTTTTTCTAGCACGCTGTGTCTTGCTCTTTCTTGCATTGAATAAGAATCTCAATAGTAGATTCGAAACAGCTGCTTGCTGCTTTTCACGTATTATTTGTGCATTTTTAAACGTTGGTTTTCTGCTTTTTTACTATTCCTGCACAAAGGTTTTAATTGCTATTTTAATTTTCTATATAATTATATACAGTTTGACGAGAGACATTTGTTAGACATGCATGTTTTCGAATTTTTGAAGTCGTATAATCTTTGTTTTTCTACTCTCGGATAATATCTCTTTCATCACGAGGAGTCAGTGTTTTAGGTCTTCCTGTCTTTATTTTTAGTACCATGATTGTCTTGATTTCTAAGATAGTTTGATATTGCTGTTTTATTAACATTAAGCAATTTAGCAATTTCTCAGATACTTTTTACCCTCTTTTCCAAATACTATGTCTTGTCCTTTTTGAAAATTATTTAACGTTGTTTCTTTAGACCTTCAAATAAATAAATAAATAATAATAGTCTAAAAAAATATATATGTATATTTTTGACAAAGACAATAAAATAGTAATGCTTATTTACCCTATCCACAGAGAAGGGTCCAATAAATTAAAGTTTTCAGATTATTTTTTCCAATAATTTTTCTAATAAATTAACTCTTTTTTACAGTGCTATAGTTAACTAAGTTCATTTTTGTATAAATTAATTGTGGTAGCAATTTATTTCTTATTTCAGAATAAAAGTGTAAAATAGTACACTTAAAAAAATCAGACCGTAAATGTAAATCAAAATTAAGTAAATAAAAAAATCGAGGATCCTAATATTTTTTTTACACAGTGTAATACATTGATTGTATAAATACTGATATTGCGTATATTTTTTATAATGATGTAACATAATAAATACATCACTTTGAGAATCCTCTTCATACAGATATACTTACAAATTAACCAAAAATTTTATAATGGCCAGAACCTTTTGACCGCCACTGTTTGCTCAAAAATATGTTAAGATACTCGTAATTCAAAGAAAATTTCATTAATCAACTTTTTTTTTTCCTTTAAATTAAGCGTGTTCGTTAGTATCGATTCGGAGAAAAATAATCATTGCGGACATGTATAACATATTGTATACAACATAAAATGACTTTTATATATGCAGTTTATAAGTTAATACTGTGTATATTTTTGAGAAATAATGTAACATAGTAAGTACAAAAATAACGCTCGTAGGCAGACTTACAAATATTCATAAGATATATATTCATGACAAGGTTCATGAATATGATAAGATAATTCCAATGAAATTTCATTAATTAACTTTTTTTTCGTTTAATTGAAGCGTGTTCATCAGTATCGATTCGGAGAAAAATAATCATTGAGGACATGTATGACATATTCTATACAACATAAAACTACATATTTTATATACAGTTTATATCTCAATTAATTTTGGATTAAAATTACGCATCTCATCTGATCTGATATTGTTCCGAACATGTTTCTGGTGTATCTTCCCCTTGTCGGTGTTTTAACAAAAGAAGATGCGTTTAACCCACAGAAATAAATCCCACCACAGTGGGAGCTTTATGATTGCTTTGGTGAAAGGGGATATACTTCCCTATTGTGTACAAATCGTGTGCTCAAGTCTTTTGATGGATGTTCTATAAAAGAATTAAATAGGATATTTTTTTCAAGAGCTTTTTTTAGGCAGGAGGGGGCAACTATACTCGGGAGATCACGAAAATAGCATTGAATTGATTGATGTTATGTAACAATCCATCAATCTCTGGCTTTTAGCTTTATAACAAAAGGTAAAAAAGTTCACAGGAAAGTAGAAACTTTTTGAAATTTTGATGAAGTTGATTCTGACTGACGTATACTTTGTTGCAAAGAGGTAAACTTTTTCAATTTTTAATAATTATATAAAATTCATTTTATTTTTTTATGGTTTACTTCTTAAATGCTATTAGGATTAAATGCATAACATTTCAGAATTAATAAAGATATGATATTTATACGTAATTGAATCACATATCAAACACATTAATACTAAATACTAAATAGCAATATTATTTTTAAAATAATTCATTAATAACGTAATTTTTCATTAGTTATTGTTAAAATAAATTTTTTTTACGTTAAGTCTGCTAATGCATAATTTATTTTAAATCATGTTTACGTTACTAAGCACGTATAAACCATGCTTTTCCACTTTCACACAAACTTGAATTCTAGTTATTTTCTGAAAAAATACTGTTAAAAAATTCATCAATATGCATACAAAATAACAATAAATGGAACTATGTAATTTTCCCTAAAATTTCATGATCGCACGTTTCATGTAAAAAAGTAAAACAACTTTCGATTAACATATCTGAATTATCAACGCCATGTTTTGGATTTAAATTGCATGACTTTCGATTATTTGTACGAAAAAGAAATATGATATTATTTATATTTAGAAATTATTTATATTATTGATTCGATTATATAATAAATTCAACTAATACACCATATTTACAATGTAGGTTAAAAGTCTAATGAATGAAAATGCAGGTTTTCCATAAATTATTTTTCAAATTATTGGATTCTTCCACGATTTGCTTTCTAACTTAGGAGCCAATGGACAGATAATATCGCCATTTGATGACCTTTTGCAGAAAATATTTCAATTTTAACTATTAAAAGAAGTGCTTTTAAAAATGTCGTATTCACCCCCTAACCCACCTCTGTTTTAGCGACCAAGGAAAAAAAATAACTATCATCATTTAAACATAATTTATTGAAAATAAACGTTTTTTACTTAAACTCTATTCTTGTGAGTAAATGTTTAGGGCTTAAAATTGTTTAACCTCTTTGATTAAATGTGAAACTCAAGAAAGCTAAAATTTAATTTTTGTCAAAATGTGAATTTTTCGGAAGACATTTTTAACCATTTGGAAAAATGGTTATTGTCCTCGGCCAAGGTAGGAAATTAAAAACATATCTGAAGCTTTTATAAGTTGAATCCGCATTTTATTCGTTTTCTGATTGGTCTATACAGTAATCTGTATTTTCCCTTTACTTTCAACAGAGATGGATACTTCTGTTGCTACTATGTCAAAAAAGTAATAAAAACTACAAAAAAAAAAAAAATAGTAACTCAGAAACAAATTGAGATACAGCTTTCAAACAAATTGCATTTAAAAGTAAATTTTTTTCTCTATACGACGGTGTAAAAAGTAATATTGTGGGATGTTTAGAAGTTTAAGAATGAAATTTCATTTAAAATTGGTCCAGGAATATTAATATTTAATCCATGGCGTACGTAATGTATGATCAACTCCGTGCGATTTTTCATGTCTTAAATTTTAGTCTTTGAAGAAATCATTTTCCAAATGGTCGTTGTAATTTGTTAAATAGCATTTTTTTATTTTTTTTATTTTGTTCTATAGAATAAATGGATTTTTAAAGTGATTTATATGCAAAAATGTTTTCTTTTTCTTTTTTTTTTCTTAATTCCTATTTTGAAAAATAATACCTATTACTTTTCCTTCTTTTCTTTTATCCACTAAATAGAAGTAATTTTTTTTTTTTTTTACCGACATTATAAACACTTCAGTAAAAATTACAAAAAAATTAATATATTGTGAACAATTTTAAATTGTTAATTAATTAGTTATCGAATTTTTCAGAGTGCAATGCGACACTCTTAAATGTTTATGAAAAATCAGTGTTCTTTTCGATGTATAATTCGTCCTATTGTACCTATTGTCCGAGGATTTGCCCTACCTTCGTAATTCATCAAATTGTCTTTCCTCAAACAGTCAGTTTTTAATATAATTAAGGTTTAAAGACTTTTTCTTTAATTATGCTTTTTTACATTTAGATGAAAATGAACCAAATAAAAACTGAGCCAGAATTAAAAAACCCTTTACACTTCATCCAAGTGCTTGAAAAATAAAATGTTTTGCAGTCATTTCTTTTGTCACCGATGATCATATGAAGTGGTCCATCAGAGATAGAGATGCTATACAAATACAAATACATTTGGATATTATTTATGACACTTTAACAAAACTAGTCGTTGGGGGCCACTGTAATACGTAACCTTATTGGGTATGTATAGCATAAAATATGAAAATAAAACATGTGTAATTTATTTATTAAATGCATATCCTGGGATAACTAAAGTTACTTAAATTTTATAGCCTCTGTCGTACAATTGCGTTCTAAATACATACCAAATTTAAAGCCCCTATCTCAATTTGTACGGTAGATAGAGTGTTTAAAATCGTAGCTTGATGACGTTATAAACTTTAAATGTTGTATTACTGGATTGCGTAAAAGAAACATCTTTATAACTCCAAAAATGATAATAATATCATTTAACAGTTTACTTCGTCGGATTAAGCGTCTCATTTCCAATTAAAATATATCCTTGAATCGAAATTTGAATGAAATACAGGATCGCGAAAAATCGAAGAGTGTGGAAAATATGATTACAAATATCTCTGCAATTAATTATCCGATTGACTTTATTCTTTATGCAAAATTTATGTTTTTTATATACCTTTTATCAAAACCAATATTTCGGGAGTCCAAAAAAATTAGTTCGTATTATCCAGGTTAATGAAATATTCATTAGCCTTTTTCTCATTCTTACATACTAAGTACACACCAAATTTCAACCCTTTTTCTCAATGCGAGGTAGAGCGTTTAGAAACACACACACACGCAAATAGAAAGACATACGGCAATTTTTCCCCCTAAAAATATGTTTTTTCGAATCTTCAGTGTCTGAAACGTGTAAATCCGTCATAAAAAAAAAAAAAAAAAAAAAAAAAAAAAAAAAAAAAAATTAAACGATTACAAGACTTCATTTATACTACTTATGATGGGTAAGTAATAAAGAAATCATTTAAATAATCGGTGAATAATGGGGGTAATATTATGAAATTTAATGTATAAAAATAAGAATACGCCAACAATAATAGTATAATTTTTAAAAGGCCTTTTCTCTAGTAAAAATGAAAAAATAGGGAAATAAAATGTAACCGAAATTACCATTTATATCAATTTCGTTTCTCGCCGATAATCATATCAAGTTGTTGATCACCGGAAGGTTATGGAGATTTTATCCAAATGTATGTGTGTGTTACTTATGACACATTAACAAAATAAAAAAAGTTATTCAAATAATCGGTGAATAATAAGGATAATATTTTGAAATTTAAGGTATAAAAATCGGATTACACAAACAATTTTTTTAATAATTCTTATTAATTCTCACCTCTGATAAAAATAAAAAAATTGCCGGAAGAAAATGTAACAGAAGTAACATATATATTAATTTCTTTTCTCGCCAATAATCATTTCAAGTGTTTCATCAAAGGCAGTTATGGAGGTATTATTTAAACATATTTGAATATTATTTATGACATATTAACAAAATAAAAAAAATTTCAATAATCGGTGAATAATAAGGACATTATTATGAAAGTTAATGCATAAAATGGGGAACATAACAACAATTTTACATAATTTTTAAAAGTCCTCTTCTGTAATAAAAATGATTTTAAAAAAAGCGAAAGGAAAATGTAATAGAAGTACCATACATATTATTTTATTTTCTCCCCGAGAATCACAAGTAGTCCGTTAAAGACATGCATATATATGCTATCCTCATATGAATGAAATTGGTCATTACACCTGAACAAGACAAAGAAATGGTTTAAGTTACCATAGAAAAGGAACACAGTATTAAGAAGTTAATTTGTGAAATTCGGACGATACCAACACTTTCTACATATTTTTTTTTTAATCCTCTTCTTATATATATATATATATATATATAAAATGCTATAGGAAAATGTAGCAAAAGTACCTATATATTAATTTATTTTCATATTTTTTCAAAGCAAAATCGCTAGAAAATCATTAGTTAGTGTTATTAAAGTATCAAAGCTATATTGAAGAGTTCTTGATAAATTAAAATTAAATAAGTTGTTATGTCATCCATTTTAGGTTCCAGAAAAAAAAAGTACGTTTGCATTATTTATTCATAATTACATACATTAAATTCATCCATATAAGTAACATTTTAATTTTAGCCAAGGACTAACAATTTAATATTTTGTTAAGGGAAACAAAAAAAAAAAAAAAAAAAAAAAAAAAAAAAGGTAAGGGATTACATTATAAGAAGACGTAATATGAAATAGAATATTGATCTTTTTTTAAAACCTTTTATGACGTGTGGTAAAACGGGTATGCAGACGTTGGTAGGAGTTTAAGCAAAGTTAGGCTTTAAAAACAATTTGTTGTATTTTTAACTTTTAAAAAAAGTAAAACTTGGTGTACATCCTTCTTCTCAGTAAAAATAATTCAATAAAAGTTAATTGTAACTCCATATAACTGACATTTATCACGAATATTTTTAGTCTGATCAAAATTACATTCTTACAGAAAATTCAAAACAGGCAATTTCGCTATTGAACTCGAAATAAAAATAAAACGTGTTCGCAAAGAAAAATATTTGTACATTACAATTCTTAAGTCTAGTTTCTTGCAAATATTTTAACTTTATCTTCACTTTGTTCGCGAAAAGTAAAAAGCGCATTCTCTAATCCACCCTCTTTCCTTGATTCTAAACTAGCGAACTTGTTATAACAACTTGAAAAGATGCAAATGTAGCAGAAAGAATTTCTTAAGTTTTTCCTCTTTTGCTCCTCAAAAGACACGGAGCAAACCTAAAATAAAATTGCTCTGAAAGAAGAATGCCGGGGGCGATCAATACAGTTATGTTGAACTTGAGCAAACTCTAAATTTGACACGCAGTCCCTTGGAACGAAAATAAAAGCCGCATCACTTTGTAACAGGTGGTAGATTTGTGCATTACAACCTCAAAAAAATTTGCCGAACGTTAAGTATAGGTAGTCAGTCTAAATATTTTAGGGGTTTTTTTTCTGCATTTATTCATATTTTTAAAACGTAAGAGGAAGCTCTTTTACGTATGATTATTTCTGAAAATGTATTATTTATTATAAGTGGTGTTTTAAATTTCAGACTATAGAATACAGAATTTAAACGTAAATTAAGTTTTTGGAATATTATTTTGGTTAATGTATATTCGGTTTATTTTAATTAAATTTTATATAGAAAAAATCCAATAATACATTTTTTCAGTATCTGATTTATTTTTGAACTCACTTTATGTATTAATAAAGTATGTATTACTTAAAAATATGCATTAATTTTTGCATTAATAAAAAAAGGTGTGTATGATTTACAAAGTATACTTAAAGTAGAGAAAAGTTTTAAGTTTCAACCACTCAGTTTTATAATCATAATTATAGATTTTTTTTTTATAAGAAACTTAAATCTTAATTGGTATATCATCTGTTACATATATAGCAACAGATGAATACACTAAAAGATTTTTGATTGGCACACAGTAATTTCGAATGAAGATAAAAGTCACAGCATTATATAACATGAGGTAGATTAATACATTACAAGGTCAAAATAAATTCCGGAACGTTAGAGAGACTAAATATTTCTAGTGTTTTTCTTCTTATGTTTTTATTCATGTTTTAAAAATCTGAGAAAAATAATATTTACTTGTAATTATTTCTGAATATTATATGTTGTGAAGTTAACAGTTTAAGAATTTAAATGAATTTGTATAGAATTTTGTAGGTTCTTTTAACTGATATAATATTGTTTCAATCAATGTATATTTGATTTATTTTATTTACAATGTGCAAGAAGGTCCGGAAGGTAAAAATGTATATGTATATAAATATATCTGACAAAATATCTTATAGATTGTGGATATAGATAACTTAAACGTTGTGCACACGCAATCATTATAATGGACAACTTTTTATGCGTGCTAATGGTTTTATTAAACGGACACTATATATTTGTTTTCTGAACAAAACAAAGTTACTGTTACAGGGACAGGGAAAAGCCAAAATTTGAAGCTGTATCTGAATACACTTCTCCTATGGCTAGCAATAGCATGAGCTGGTTCATTAAATGTGGGTCAATAAACACCAGACTATGATATTGCTTGCCTTATCAGAAAAAAAATATATATACTAAAAAAGGATGATGTTTCTTAAGGCATGTTTTTTGTGGCTAAAACCTAGAAAAAGGTACTTTTATTTGTGATTATTGCTGAAATTTTTTTGCGAAGTTTAGGGTTTCAGAGTTTAGACTTTACATGAATTTATAAGGAATTCTGTAAGTGTTTTTAACGGTTTGCATATACTGAAGGAGAGGAAAGTCTAATCTCACTATAATTTAAAGTCTCATACCTGAATAAGCTCCTCGTATGGCCCACAATCTCATGAAACGGTGTATAAAATAGTAGGCTAAAAATCCTTATGAGAAGGAAGTTGACTATAAAAGGATGAGGTTTCATAAGGCATGTTTTTGGCCCAAATAAATAATGTAAGGAACTAATTATGCTCCACTTACGTAATAAGTGGACACTTAATAATTTATAATTGAATATATGTATTTTCTAATCTAAACCATATTTTTATGTAATTAGAGCAATTTCTAAATCGTTAAGGTCTGCAAAGTTTGTATGTTTTTAATTCTTAAATTACTTGTTCTAGCAAACTTCTTAGCATTTTATGAGCGCAATGAAACAACAAATTTTCCGTAAACTATGTTATAAGAACATCACAATGCATAATATTCATTGCGCTAATATGGGAAACACAACACGAACAAGTATTGACTTATTCATTTGAAAAATTAATCTGCAATTGCTGTTTGTTTTATTCATTTTAAAGTGCAGTTCAAATGTGTTTGTCCTTAATAAAGCTTAGTAAATAAATGTATTGAAGTGTTTAGGAAATTATAATATATATTGTAGGATTACTTGCATATTATTTAGGATAGTGATATTCGTAATCGATAAAAAAGAGAACTATTTAAAAAATAAATGAGAAAATTTTTTGTTATCGTCGAAGGAAAAAAACATGTGAAAATCGTTACGCTGTTCAGCATCTGAATACATAAATTAATAATTGATATTAAGTTTCAACAATCCTTTGCAATTATTTCAGTTATTTAAGTTTAAAAAATATACACTAAACTTCCGACTATCCGGCTCGCGACTATCCGGCCTCCGTACTATCCGGCCCTCCGTACTATCCGGCCCAGTAAAAAAAAAAGAGGAATGTTGCAAGCGGCCGAGACAGACAGATTCCCGTCCGTAGAGAAGTGCTAACTTGCTACAGGAAGGAGCACGAAGGGATTGCAGAATGCAATAGCAGAGACAAACAGGAAGGCAGGGGAGGTTAAGGCTTGATAACCTGTTTCGTCAGTTGTGCAACGGATGTCAACAAGTGCGGATGTTATTTTCCGCTTATTCTGGTTACTTTAGTATAGTCTTTTGGTGTGCTTCGTGTTTATTTATTAAAGATTAACGAAATGTGTGATAAACGGAAAAAGGTTGTAGCGACTATGGCGGAGAAACTACGAGTTAGCAGAAGAAAGCGACGCCAGGTGAAGCAGTCATCTATCAATGACTTTTTCAAAAACTAAAAACTGAATTTCGGCTTTTATCTTATGCATAACTTTTTATATTTCTGCAATCATTTATTAATAAACAGTAAAATAAGATTTATTAATTTTTAATAAATTAGGCTTAGGTTTTACGTTAATGTTTCGCTTATTCTGAAACTGTATGTACTGTATATATAAAATGTATCTTAAAAAGTGTAACATGCGCTTTTAATATAATGGGTGGGTGGGGGGCTGGAAGTGAGTAAATATTTATAGAACTCCAGCCTATCTGGCTATTTTGCTATCCGACCTACCCTTCCGCCACATTAGGCCAGATAGTCGGGAGTTTACTGTACTATAAAGCTTGAATGCAGAGTAAAAACACATATAATTAAGTATTGTTTACACGTTGCTTCCGTTTTGTGTTACTTCTAGACCCAGAGATGCATAGATGAATTTAAAACACATAACTTCGTCATTTTTAGCATGCATGCTACAACTGGTCAAGAAGCTTGTTTTCAAAAATATATATTTACTGTATTACATTACCAATAGATGGAACGACGATTTTTATATAAATATTTTTACGGAAAATAATTACCTATTTTTCTTAATATGCGTTATCGTAATTGTAGTAAAAAAATATACCAAAATTTGTTTATCAAAATTACACGCCAAAGATTTTATTTTAAAATATTAAATGCAAAATCTTTAATTTAAAATAATATTTGGGGTGTTAAAATTTTCTTAATAATAACGAAAAAAAAAAACAAATTCTATGACATTCAAATATTTCCTCCAGAAATTAAATATAATTTATCTTTTTGAACACTAATAATATCTGAGAAACACTTTATAACGGAATTCGAAAGCACGCTCTCTTCAGAAAACCAGAATTCCTCTTTCTAGCGCTTTAGACAATTTGGCTATCTCGACTTAGCTGAACGTTTCTCTGGAAGAAAACCAGTTGAAAAATGGTTTCTCACCCCATTTAAAGGCATAAAAGCACCATAAAATGACCATTGCGCATGCTCAGATTATCCGAAATATGTTTTAAATAATCTGCTTTGCATTTTAAATATAAATATATTTTGAACTAATTTGTTTGCTTCATAATTTCATATTATGCTACCCCCCACCCTCCCCATGTTCGCAGACTAATATGATCAAATTCGCTTGAGCCAAGATCTGCCTTATGGACTCCTTTAGTGGGATTCCTTATGTATCCTCCTTTATAAAATTTGTACATCAGTTGTATTTACACTAATTACACGAAACCGTGAAATACAGTATAGGAATATCTATTTGAGAAACCCTTAGATATATAAAAATGAAGCTTCGTTTTTTCGATGTTAATCTATAATAATAAAAGTTTTTTATATAAATTTATATTAAGATAATTTTAAAATACGAAATTCGTAATTTCCATACATTTAATCCATTTCAGTGTGCTATAAGAAAATATGAATATTTTCTAAATTTCGTAATTCACTTAATTATTGATGCAGAGTTAAAATAATAAAACATTAATTCTAATGCACCGACAGTTCGAAATATTCTTTTAAAATCCTCTCAGGTATTTTGAAAAGCGAGAATCCGTGAATAATCTTAAAGAAATCATTTTATCCAAGCTGAAAAATCTACATGCGAATTAGGGAATAGTTACGGACACGCAGCATAGCAAATTGAAAATCGTCGACTAAAATTCTTTTACATCAAAAATATATCGATATGTTCGTCGTTCAAGCTTTAGTCTTTCATCTTTTTTTTGATTTAAGCAAATTGCAGCCTAGATATCGATAGAAGAAAATTTTCTCTCTCTCTCTTTTTTTTAATGGTATTCAACTTCAGAAATTGCAGTCCAAAAATGACATAGCTAAAAAACTCTCATGAATAAGTTAGGCCATGGATGAGACGAGGAGAGCTCAATTGAAGGACGTCTATTCAATAGCGTTTCTGGAGCTTTACTACACCGCCCCATCCTTCTCCCCGTTGGGATTGAATTTTCTTAATATACGTCTGCTCATTTTCTATTCTGATCAACTTTAGAAAGCGGCATCTTTGTGCAATTTTTTACATATTCCTCTCGAAGCATAAGAACTCTTCAGAAAAATTGTACGTACTAGCAGTTACTTTTTTTCTTAAAAAATAAATTTTCAAATGACTGCGTAAGGTTATTTTATAGGAAAAAGAAAGAATCTTGAAATTTGCAAGAACGTGTGATATTAGTATAATAATCATTCCTAAATTTTTAATGTTTTCTTCATTCACTCGCAACGCTTTTTTGGATTATTTTCCTCTTGCTATAAAGTAGTAGTATATATATTTTTACATTTCGATACCAAGTATAGATAACACATTAAAAAATATACCTTTGCCGATTTTGTATTAAAATAGTAATTTTTAGTATGATTTCTTAAGAGATACCGGGTGGTTAAACCTTTTTTTTTTTTTTTTTTTTTTTTTTTTGGAGTTACAGAAATGGGGGAAAACACTTATTTTTTTAATTGAAAACTCTAGTCTAGAAGCTTCGAGTATAGAAATCCAAAGTTAGAGTTCATTTCACTAATTGGATTTTGAGATATTTGAAAAAATTATCCGTTCAAATGACTGCGTAAGATTATTTTATAGGAAAAAGAAAGAATCTTGAAATTTGCAAGAGCGTATGATATTAGGGTGATAATCAATCCTAATTTTTTAATATTTTCTTCAGTCACTCGCAACGCTTTTTTGGATTATTTTACTCTTGCTGTAAAGTAGTAGTAGTAGTAGTAGTAGTATACGATATATACATACGATATATACGATACATACATACATACATATATATATGTATGTATATGTATATATATGTATATATATATATAACCATTAATTAAACATGACCTACCACCATCAAAAACCGTAATATTGTGAATTAAAGCTGTAAGTATAAAAAAAAGTGCCAAATAATTTATTATAAGAATTATTATGGAAGAAAAAAGAAGAAAGTGGACACCGACATATATATATATATTTATATTTCCATACCAAGTGTAGATAACAAACTAAAAAGTATACCTATGCTGATTATGTATTAAAATGGTAAATTTAGTTTAATTTTCTTAATATACGTCTGCTCATTTTCTATTCTGATCAACTTTAGAAAGCGCCATCTTTGTGCAATTTTTTACATATTCCTCTCGAAGCATTAGGATAAATCTTCAGAAAAATTGTACGTACTAGCAGTTGCATTTTTTTCTTAAAAATTTAAATTTTCAAATGACTGCGAAAGGTGTTTTTTTTTTTTTTTTTTTTTTTTTTTTTTTTTTTTTTTTTGAGAAAGAAAGAATCTTGAAATTTGCAAGAACGTGTGATATTAGTATAATAATCATTCCTAAATTTTTAATGTTTTCCTCACTCACTCGCAATGCTTTTTGGATTATTTTACTCTTGCTATAAAGTAGTAATAGTTTTACTTATCTATTTATTTTTTTTTACATTTCTATACCAAGAGTAGATAACAAAATAAAAATTATACCTGTGATGAGTATGTATTTTAAATAATAACTTTTGTTTAATCTTTTTAAGAGATTAAGAGGACAACGCTTTTTAGATTATTTTACACTTTCTATAAATTAGTAGAATATATTTTTTTACATTTCCATACCAAGTGTAGATAACAAACATAAAAATATACCTATGATGATTATGTATTTAAATAGTAATTTTTGTTTATTTTTTTAAGAGATTAAGAGGACGACGCTTATTAGATTATTGTACACTTTGTATAAAGTAATCGTATATATTCTTTTACATTTCCACTCTAAGTATAGATAACAAACTAAAAAAGAAACCTATGATGATTATGTATTTAAATAGTATTTTTTGTTTAATATTTTAAGAGATTAAGAGGACGACGCTTTTTAGATTATTTTACACTTTCTATAAAGTAATAGCATATATTCTTTTACCCTTCTGTACTAAGTGTAGATAATAAACTAAACTAGTACTTTGTGGCCATCAAAAAACTTTCTTATAAATAAATCACACCAATTAAATCATTTAAATAATACAAGAAATTACGTCAATTTAGCACCTATTCATATCAAATTATATCTAAATTTGAAGTTTGAAGAAAATCCGTGCATTAGTTCTTGAGATAGAGCTATAGTGGAAATTCTAAAAAATGCAGCATAGTAGCGCCAACTGTTGAACGATTTGCACCAAAATATAAACATCAGTAATTCATATCAAGGTATACATGAATCTGAAGTTTGTTGAAAACCCAAGCATTAGTTCTTGAGATAGAGCTATTGCGGAAATCGCAAAAAAGGCAGAATAGCAGCGCCACCTGTTGAGCGATTTACCCTAAAATGTGTAAAACGTTAATTCCTGTCAAGGACTAACTGAATCTGAAGTTTGATGAAAACCCTTGCATTAGCTCTGGAGATTGAGCTATTGTGGAATTCGTGAAAAATGCTGTATAGCAGCGCCACCTGTTGGGCGATTTACACCAAAGACTAATCAGCACCAATTTATATCAGGAACTAATTGAATATTAATTTTTATTAAATTCCATTCATTAGTTCTTGAGATAGAGCGCCCACAAAATTTGTGTCACATGCAGATAGACAGACTCACACACTCACAGACAGACATTTTGTAAAAACATGTTTTTCGGGTTCTGTGACCCCCTAAAATGTGTTAATCCTTCAAAAACCGGAATTCGAAAATTTTCATGAATCCAATACCTTTTTCTTGTAAAGATAGAAGAAAGTAAAAATATTACCTATGATGATTATGTATTTAAATAGTAATTTTTGTTTAATTTTTTAAGAGATTAAGAGGACAACGCTTTTTAGATTATATTACGCTTTCTGTAAAGTAATAGCATATATTCTTTTACATTTCCATATTAAGTGTAGATAACAAACTAAAAAATATACCTATGATGATTATGTATTTAAATAGTAATTTTTGTTTAATTTTTTTAAGAGATTAAGAGGACAACGCTTTTTAGATTATTTTACACTTTCTATAAAGTAATAGCATATATTCTTTTACATTTCCATACCAAGTGTAAATAGCAAACTAAAGTAGTATGTTGTAGCCTTCACAAAACTTTCTTCTATATAAATCACGCCAATTAAATCATTTAAATAATTCAAGAAATTACATCAATTTAGTACCAATTCATATCAAAGTATATCTGAATTTGAAGATTGATGAAAATTCTTGCATTAGTTCTTGAGATAGGGCTATAGTGGAAATTCTGAAAAATGCAGCATAGCAGCGCCACCTATTGAGAAATTTACACCAAAATGTATAAAACGTCAATTTATTGTCAAGGGTTAACTGAATCTGAAGTTTGATGAAATTCCGTGCATTAGTTCTGGAGATTGAGCTATTGTGGAAATCGTGAAAAATGCTGCATAGCAGCGCCACCTGTTGAGCGATTTACACCAAAAACTAATAAGCTCCAATTTATATCAGGGACTAACTGAATATAAATTTTTATTAGATTCCGTTCATTAGTTCTTGAGAGAGAGCGCCCACAAAAGTATCACTCACAGACAGACAGACTCACAGACAAAAATTTTGTAAAAACATGTTTTTCGGGTTCTCTGACCCCTAAAACGTGTAAATCCGTCGAAAACCGGAATTCGAAAATTTTCATGAATCCAATACTTTGTTCTTGTAAAGATAGAAGAAAGTAAAAATATACCTATGATGATTATGTATTTAAATAGTAACTTTTGTTTAATGTTTCTAGAGATTAAGAGGACAACGCTTTTTGGATTATTTTACACTTTCTATGAAGTAGCAGAATATATATATATATATATATATATATTACATTGCCATACCAAGTATAGGTCACAAACTAAAAAATATACTTATGCTGATTGTGTATCGAAATATTTATTTTTGTTCAACTTTTTAAGAAATTAGGGATTTCAAACCAGTTTTTCGGGTTACAGAAATGGGTGGAAACCCTTTTATTATTATTTTTTAATTAAAAACTCTAGTCAAGAAATTTTAATTATACAAATTTAAAAGTAAAGCTCATTTCGCTAATTAGTTTTTGAGTTACTTGAAAAAAATATTCGTTCAAATGACTGCATAAGTTTATTTTATAGGAAAAAGAAAGAATCTTGAAATTTCCAAGAACGTGTGATATTAGTATAATAATCGTTCCTAAATTTTCAATGTTTTCTTCTCTCACTCGCAACGCTTTTTTGGATTATTTTACTCTTGCTATAAAGTAGTAGTATATATATTTTTTAACATTTCCATACCTAGTGTAGATAACAAACTAAAGCCTAACTAAACTAACACCTATGCTGATTATGTATTAAAATAGTATTTATTTGTTCAATTTTTTAAGAGATTAGAGGGTTCAAAACGGTTTTTACGGGTTAGAGAAATGGGTGAAAACCCTTTTACTTATTTTTTTTAATTGATAACTCTAGTCTAGAAGCTTCAAATATTCAAATCTAACATTAAAGCTCATTTCACTAATTAGTTTTGAGTTATTTGAAAAAACTGCCCGTTAAAATGACTGCGTACAGTAATTTTATAGGAAAAAGAAAGAATCTTGAAATTTGAAAGAACGTGTGATATTAGTATAATAATCATTGCAAAATTTTTAAAGTTTTCTTCACTCACTCGCAACGGTTTATGGATTATTTTACTCTTGCTATATAGTAGCAGTATACATTTTTTTCATATCCCTACCAAGTGCAGAAAACAAACTAAAAATATACCTGTGCTCATTATGTATTAAAATAGCAATTTTTGCTTAATTTTTTAAGAAATACCGGGAAGTTAAACCCTTTTTTTCGGGATACAGAAATGGGTGAAAACACTTTTCTTTTTTTTAATTGAAAACTCTAGTTTAAATCTTCGAGTATACAAACCCAAAATTAGAGTTCATTTTTCTAATTAATTTTTAGTTATTTAAAATATACTATACCCATTGCAATATGCTTGGAATTGATTTAAAAATAACTTAGCTTCAGTATTCTAAACTTTAAAAAACATTTATAATTGCTAAAGTACTTACTTGCCTGATATGTTCCCGTTTGATATCCGGTGGCGAAAATTTACCAAAGAATCCATGTATCATGTCAGAATTAGGTGTCAGTATTGAAAATTTTAATGAAAAACACAATTTTTATGTGTAAACGACGCCCTAAGTAATTTTGACCTAATAACTTTAATTGGTGGACGTTATTATTAATCGATTGCTACAAGTCACATTTTTATACAATAATTTGCAGCGGACTTATTATGGCTGTCTATTTTTTTTCTGCTATTTTACCACCTTATCACAATTAAAGTACTTTCTTAAATAGTATTATATCTCATATATAAATCGTTAAATAAATTAATTCATTTAGGCTGTTCTCAAATCCAAAAGGGCGACTTCCTGACTTAAGTTTTAACTTATTTTTGTTCGAAAATGCATGAAACTAGCTGGCGTTTTTATTCAGAAACTATGTCATCGAGCTGCTTTTTTAATTTTTTTGCAAACGTATTAGATCTGTCAGAAAATAATGTCCAAGTGGACGTTTTGAACCAAATTTCCGCGCGAACGTAGAAAAATCCCTCAAGAGCGAGCGAAAAACGGGTTTGTCACGTGATCGAAATAGCTTATAACTCAATGGGCAATTGATTGATCATAAAATGGAAAAAACAATTCATTTCCAGATCGCTTCATTGGCCAGGCTTTTAAGAAAGTTTTTAGTACGCTTTTCGCGCATTTTCATCCCTTTTAAATTAATATTTTTTAGGGAACATTCTCAGAGATAATTTATGTCTTGTAAGTTACTACCATGCTTAATTTCAAGTTGCTAGTCCCTGCAATGTAACAAATATAACAATTTAGAACGTTTTTTGCTCCTGCAACACCCATGTGTTAGTGACACCTACATGAAATAGCGCCCAGGTTAGATCAATGGCTGTCACCATCAATTTCCTACCATTACTTTTGAAATCAATTCGGTAGTTCCAGAGATTACCCGATACAAACAAACAAACAAACAAGCTTTACTTCTTTATAATATTAGCATAGATTATGAAAAAAAAATAACGATTGTTTGTTTAGGGTAATCTCAGGAACTAACGGATCGATTCTATAAAAAATTATGTCAAAACGCTGGTTACCATCTCTGCTCCAACATAGGCTATATTTTCTGTCGGTACAGCAAACCCCAACGTTGTGAAAAAGCAGAAAATGCTCTAAAACTGCGATTTTTGTGATATTGCTGTGGCATGAAACTTAAAATTTTGTGTGGTGGTTACTTTTAGGATATAAATACTTCCTATTAGCAGTTACAAAAGAGTTAGAAATTTAAAGGGTAAGATGAACGGAAAGTTTTCTAAAAACGTTCCAAATTACAATTTTTTTTTAGAACCGTAAGGTTTAGAAACTTCAAATTTGACATGCGCTGAGGTTTACTATACCTTATTTCATGTATAATACGAAGTGCATAGCATTTACAGGAAAACACAAAATATTTCAGATACTATATTGTATCCGAAGTACCGTACATTAGCGATGATTGCTGAAAATGCATTTTTAATTATGATATGCGCTTTTATGTTTCACTGTACGAGCATTTATGCTTGCTATATGGTGTGTATAAATGCTATAATTCATATACAGGTCTACACAAAACAATTCGTAAAGGTTACTGGGTATGAGCACAAATTGCTTAAAGGTGGTTTTTAAAGAAGTTATGCATATGCTGAACTGCCTTTTAGTTTATTAAGAAATGTTTGTAGAGTGTACATAAAATGATATACAGGGTCACGCAAAGAATTGGATACATGGCTGTCTATAAATGGTAATTTCTGGAAATGTGATTTCAGTAGTTTTAAGAGGATTTTCGTTTGAATTAAATTTTAGCTAGCGGCGTGTAATAAGAGTTATACAAAAGTATTCAAGTATGTTTCAATCTATATGTATAAATTGCTCAAAGAGAAATTTCAGCCTGTTATGAGTTTTCTTCGTAAACTAAATTTTCCCATTATATAGTATATATATCAACCTACAGATCAAATACAGGGCTGTTCAAAGGAATTAGAATACATATTTGGCTATGGACGGTAACTGCTGAAATAAGTTTTTCGAAAGTTTAATGCGTTTTCTAAAATGTTTACTTAAGTTATCTTATTTATCTTATTTCCTTAAATAACGAAGTTTTGTTAAAGCATTCAGAAAGTGCTGGAAAATGTTTCATAATCTATGCTTGACGCATGATTTTTCTTTCTTCTTAAGCAGTAAATTTATTTTAAGAATAAATATTTTTATTTTTTTTCCTGCCATTAGGAAGCAAATAACACTTCATGTTTATTTCTGTTTACATACATCGAAAAAAATTATGTAACGTTACTCCAAAAAATTGGTGGCATCATTGCTGCCAGCATTTTATTGAGTAAACAATATAGCTGGTGTTACGTTACAATAATGTGAAATATTACACGGTTAAATCAGTTTAAATTATACCATTATCCTTTTCGGTTAACCTCCTCTAAATTATCACATGTGATACTTCTAATCCAAGGAAGATATAAACTAATGCATTAGATTTTTTTGCTTTACATTTTGACTTTACTTCTATATAGATGAATGTTGTTGCTTTAAGATCAAAACCATAAAATAATTATTTCTTGATAAAATAAGCATTCTTTTCATCTGAGTTTGCAAAATGCATTCCAGACAGTACCTCCAAGAAAGTAAGATATTTTCATAACTAATTATCATAAACGCTTTACAATAAAAAGTTTTGAGGATTTGTAAATCATTCAATTAATTAAAGGCCTTCAATTTGTTACTGCGTAATTTAGGTTATTGATAATTAAATTGATAGTTTAAAGGTGTTAGTAACTTTTGAGCCGTATTTGTGAAGCTAAATTACAAGCCCCCTAAAGTGTCATTTTCAGAAAAAGTGCTCCTTCTGTTATCTATGGTGTCAGTTTGCTTGTGCAAAATCAATGAATACGTATTCGCAGTGTTATTTTACGTTCAGGTCTAAAGAGGTTAGCCCTTTATGTACTGAATTATGAATTAATGAAAATTTTATCTTCTAAAGCATTATTCGTGAACTGCTTAAACTACATTAGAAGATTTACATAATCATTTAATAAATTTTAGAAGGATTGAGAAGTAATAATTAAATTTGAATTTATAGGGATTTTATGCAATATTACTGACCCCACTCAAATCTTTTATTTTAAATATTTTTCTTAGTATTGCGTAGAATTAGGAAATGTTTAAATATAATGTTGTTATAACAGAAATATAGAAATATTTTCAAATTGAAAAATCCCCTCTCCCCTCCCCCAACGCCAAGAATGCTGAACAGATTAAAAGGCAAAAGAAATCATCCATTTAAAAATATTTTTGTTTTGTGTAACCAATAATGCTTTCAGACCAAGATAAAGTAATATATCTATAACTCATTCTAAACTGTATTATAACTAATCGATGTATAAAATTAATTTTATAACAAGTTATTTTAATGGTACTTATAAGTACCGTCAGTAGATAAAGGATAAAATAAGTTTAATTACTCCATAAAATTGAAGGCAGTATGTTGATACTAATTTTATAGGGTAACGTTACATGAAGGTTTTACAGTGTGGTATTTCTAATTTCAATAAAATTTAATATGATATTTTACGCACAATATTTCTTCACTATTAGTAAATATTTTACGTACATGAAGATAATTTTTATTTTTCTCCTTTTATTTGATACTTTTCAAGTAATTCGTTTACATAAGTCCTAAATCATTAAAAACTGTTACATATATTGGGCTTTTTAATTTATTTTTACGCACATTTAAAAATTTAATTCATAGATTTTTTTTCATGTTTTCAATTACATGGAAAAATATTTAGCCCTCAAATTTATAGAAAACGTGACTTTTTCGTAATAACCTTAGATTTAATCTAGTTGAGGAACTGATAAAATTTGTTAAACGGAAATATTACTAAGGAAAATTGTTTGAAAATAACGTTTCAATAAATAGTTTATAAGGTAGCTTCAGACGAAATTTTATATGCTACAACTAAATGAGACCTTTTCCATTTATAAGTGTGGAGAATTTAAGGTACTATTAAAAAATATGACGTATACATTTAAATATGGAATAAATTTTAACAGAATGTCATTGATTTTATAAAATATTTTTTTAAACTCTTCATATCTACTATAAATGGTCATTCCTTTTGACATAAAATTGCATAAAAGTTAAATAAACTTCTACATTAATCGCGAACGATTCAAATATCTATCCTTAATAATTAGATATTTATCTGTATTGCGTAGATAAATTTTCGACTAGTAATTATTCACTATGATTCATATAAATCATTATAGAAATCATTATTATGACTGAATATCATTAATACCTCTGAGTACATTAATCTTTTGATTTGAAGTTTTCATTTGCCATTGTAAGATAATATATAAAAATATATATAATACGGTATTTAAAAGAAATAAAAACCATGTGTCGTAGATTATGAAGCACTTCCAATACTTCCAGAATATACTAAAAAACAAACTAAAAAATGGAAACACAGTTGATTACTTATAAGTATTTCACTCCAGTAGACAGTAATGCTTATGGATTATTTTGTGCAATTTTCACTGTAAAAAAAAAAAAAAAAAAAAAAAAAAAAAAAAAAAAAAAAAAAATGCATTAAAATACGGAAATTGTATTTACAATCGAGACGCCAGTACTATTTTTGTATTTTAAAGGAATTTTTTTTTTCGTAATAATCAGAATAAATTCCGTTTTTTCACAAAAATTACGGAAAAAAAATCCCGTTAAAATACGGAAATAGTACTGCTGCGTCGATTGCCAGTACAATTTCCGTATTTTAACTAATCTTTTTTACAGTGTTATATATGAGCTACAGAATTTATTCACGCACGTAATGGCATAAAATATGGTTAAGCATAAAAATGTATGCAGCATTTGAACACAAACTTACACCGGTTATCGGCCATTAACACTACTGTAGCCGAATATTTTTTCTGTCCTCATAAATGAACAAATAGAGTTATTCAGTCAATGTTATAGAGTAAACATCTTGTAATCAACCTTATCAATGCAAACGAGTTTCATTACTTTTGAAATAGTGTAACATCTTTCAGATAAGCTGCAAGCAATTTTGCCGTCAAGCGATAATGTAATGCAATTCTTTTGTGTAATGATAATGTAAATGAATGATACATTGCTATACACTCCATATTCTACAGAAAAAGTGTTATGCTGCGCCTCATTAATGCACCTCATTTTCATTAAGTTTGAAATAGTGATTTACTTAAAACACACTGCAAATGATTTTTCCCATAGATCATAATGTAACGGAGTTCTTTAATGTATAAATAAACTATAAACGCTAGACACTGTATTTTCATTAGGGACTTCCCTATTGTACACCGCATTACTGTAGACCAAGCTCAATCAATCCTAGTATATTTAAGTGGATTGGAGAATATTCTTGCAGGCGGAGAGATGAATAAACGAACCAAATTAAAAAAAAAATACTCGTAACTGTGTTGGAAAGAGTTAAAAATACAAGACGGTTCAGAATGATTGACAGAATTTAGAGTTGAAGAATGCACTACAACAAACATTTTTTTTTTTCTTTGGGATCGGAAATTAGAAACAAAATCCATTTATTTCACAAAAATGCAGCTTTCCTCAATAAAAGATAACCCCAGCTTATAGGTAAGGATATTTTCAATACAATTACTTTACCTTGTATGAAATATGATATTACTGGATATGCAGTGTAATTGGGCCTGTCACACCTAGTGTTGCCAGGTGTCCCGCGTAAATCAGGGCTCTAAATGCTCTGGGCACCACTAATTTCTTACAGTTTATTTCGCCTTTTTTAATCGCAGATAATTCTGCCGTTATATAAGGTGAAGAAAATTACTTTAAAATAAAGGTCTCCAGAACATTTCAAGACCCGATTTACCCTTGACAAATGGAAGAAATAGTTAAACCGTATGTACTGTCAGTCACATTCCGAATTCCCGAGCGCCTATCTCAGTGTCATACGTCGGCAATAACTGTTTCAAGTACATCATTTGATGCCGTCACATTTTACATAAAGAAAAGTTACTCTGATAAAAAATATCATTACAACATGATCAATATTGTTAAAGTTATGGAAAAATAATCTATATTCGGATGAGAAAGAGGCACGCTCTATTTTTGACATAATAATTGGATTACGGCTCTGATTTTACGTAAAAAAATCGCTTGTTATTGTAAGCTTTACAACCCCACAAAGTTTTGCTACGCGAGTTAGAGAAAAGACAATCAGACAGACAAACGAATCGAAGTAAAAAACTTTTCAACTATGTTGGAAAGTGTTAAAAAACAAAGTGATTATGAACTATTTGGTAATGGACCTTATGCGCGTGACCTTAAGTCGATGCTAAAATTCGTCTGCTGACGGTATTTACTGGTGGTATTTAGCATAGCAGTCTATGGAGTGTGAGTTATCAATGCTTGTTTGTTAAAAATAATGCAGAAAAATTCCTTTGTTGTTGCAGCATATACTTAATTTATTGTAATATAAATTCAAAGTGTTGTTCTGTATGCGAGAAAATTCCCCAAATTTGCAAATTTTCAGTTCAAATGTATGCACTCAACCTGGGCCAAGGCTAAAGTCGTCTGCTAGCAGTGTTTGCACCTGCGCATACTGGCATTCTGGCGGTAAAGTGTCTGGAATAACAGATCAGCATACCGCCGGCTCTGGCGTCTGACGTCTCCTGCATAAAGTCTATTGTAGAGTGCTACAAAACTTTTTTTTAGACTCAAAATCCAATTATTTTTTTAAAAAACCCAGTTTTTCTTACTAAAAGCCAAACCTAGCTTATAGTGTAAAGATATTTTCAAAAGATTAGCTTTACCCTGTGTGAAATATGATGACATTATGAAAACTACTGGATAGGCACTGTAATTGGGTACGTCAAAGTAAGTATTGTCAGTTACCTTCTGAATTCCGGAGCATCTATCTCAGTGCCATAGATGGGTGGCAGCCGTTTATGGCACATTGTTTGATGTCGGCACATTTTATAGAAAGCAAAAAAAGTCTGATAAAAATATTTTGATGAAACATCATCAATATTGTTAAAGTTATGTGGATTGTCCTCTAACAACATATTACCACGTTAAAAAAGACAGAAGTATGGCGATTCCGGATTGGATTAATTAAATTAGTGAAAGTCCTGTTTTCATGAACAGAATATCAGCACTAACGAGATTTATAGAGAAAAATGAAATCATTTTTAGAAATAATTATCCATACCTCTCGGACACTTTTCAGACGATGAATTATGATTCTTTTTGTTATCTTATTTGTTTCCATTGTATATAGTTTTCATGTATATTAATTAATTATTATTATTATTATTTATTATTATTGGTATTATAATTATTACAAATAGTGTTTTTGTTACTTATATATTGCATTTATTATAAATCGTCATGTTTTAAACCAGAGAAGAATCTTACAGTTTTTTCTTTTTTTTTTTTTGTTACTAAAGCATAATTATAAACATTGAACATTTTTTTCAAAAAATTGATGTCAAAAGGATGGACTAACAAATAGGTTTCGGCGGTCCGTAGAAAAACACTCCATCAGGCTTACAGCTTGGAGCTACGGTTCAGATTTCCCTCGATCCCCCCTTATTAAAGTTATGAAAAAAGAATCTAAATTCGGATGGGAGTGAGGCAATCTGTATTTCTGACATTATAATTGGATTACATCCTGTATTTTGACATTATAATTGGAACCCTGAACTTCTATTCAAAAAAATTTCTTATTGTAGTGAGCTCTACCATAGCACAAAATTTTGCTGAAAAAAACCTGGGTCACCAAGAATACGTTATGCTATTTTAGTTTCGCTAGAAAGATCCTTTCTAAAATAGAAAACGATATTGACGTATTATAATAAAAAGGGACAAAGATAAGACATGCTAAAATAGCATGTGTGTGTCAAAAATGGATTTTCCATCCACATAATACAAAGAAAGAATGCTAATGCTGGAATTAGATTTGGGGAAAAGAGTAGATAAATTTGACGTAACTTCAAGAGAAGCAAATAAAACTAGTGAAAAATTGGATACCAAAGCTTATAACTATACCTTGTGTGTACTCTGATGATATTATGAAAATCACTGATATGCACTGACACTGGGTGTGTCACATCGTGCGTACGTACGTACTGTCAATTACATTCTGAATTCTGTAGCATCTATCTCAGATTTATACAAGTGTGGTAGCCGTTTCCGGCACATCTTTTGATCTCGGCACATTTTACCGCAAGCAAAGTTAGTCGGATAAAAATATCGTTGCAACGTCATCAATATTGTTAAGGTTATGAAAAAAAAAATCTAACTTCAGATAAGTGCAAGAGACCATGTATTTTTGACATAATAATTTGATTACGACCCTGAATTTCTATTTAAAAAAATCGCTTGTTGTTGTGAGCTCTACAACAATACAAAGTTTTGCTGAAAAGATCTGAGTCACCCTGAATACGTTATGCTATTTTTAGTTTTGCTAGAAAAGATTCTTTCTAAAATAGAAAGCGATATTGACGTATTATAATAAAACGGGACAAAGATAAGACATGCTAAAACAGCGTGTGTGTGTCAAAAATTGATTTTCCATTCACATAATACAAAGAGAGAATGCTATTGCTGGAATTAGATTGGGGGAAAAGAGCAGATAAATTTGACATAACTTCAGGAGAAGCAAAAAAAGTAGAGAAAAACTAGATACTAAAGCTTATGTGTAGTTATTTGTCTGGATATAATAGGAAAGAAAACTTTCAAGGTACTATACGCACAAAACAAGAAAAGAAAACACACTTGGCAGGGCTATTTTTCTCGTTTTCAATCACGATTTGTTCTCTAAGGCACTATCGAAATTTTAGAGTGTTCTCGAAGGGTAAAAGAAGCTGAAATGGATTTCGTACATTTCTTGATAGCGTAAGTATTTCATGAAAATATTCTCTATTAAAACACTTTTCTTGAGTATATTCCAAGAAAATACTTTTGAAAAGAAGAGAAAATACATGAACGTTAGTTTTTATGAATTTTATATCAATGTTTAAAGAAATATTTTCAATAAAATATCAACTGCTTATATTCGCAGTTTAATTCATTTAGTGGAGAAAAAAATATTGCAAAGTAAATTTTATCTATGAACTAATAAACAAGCAGATTTATAAAATAATATTAGTATTTATCGAAAAACGTTTTTATTAATTACTTTTTTCTAATAAAAAAATACTTTTTTCGAATATTCTGTTTAGATTCTGTGAATATTTATTATATTCATGAAAAAATTGTTTTGATGAAAGTTAGCTTTATAAAACTTTAAAAAAAGAGGTATTTTGACATAAAAAATATAATTTTTAATGTTTTAAACGCAATTAAATATATTTAAATACATAAGTCCATGTATAATGATTATATATGCAATTTAATGAACTATTGGTAAGAAAAATATACTCTAGTATCCAAAAAATAAACACAAATGGAAAAATAATATATCAAGGGAAAGACTAAGCGTAAACGTAAAATTTGCTTGCTTCCGTATCAAAATTTTCTTATAAGGAAACTATTTCGCAAATTACAAAAAAAAAAAAAAAAAAAAAAAAAAAAATCATTCTAATATTTCTTGTCAATAAAACATTGCCACTAATTTTGTAACTTCAGAAGGAAGCGTTGTATCTTGAATTTGGCAATCACTTTGTTGCATGCTGGTCAGTCACATGCACTATGCACTGCACAATTTCGTATTGTTCCGAAAACTTAGCCTAAACCTAAATATCATTTCGTTTTTCGGAGTTCTTCAAGAGCAAGTTAATAGTCAAAATTACGTTACTTAATAATTGAGGGTCTGTATTTTCCGAAATGAAGAGTTACAGGTATTACATGATTTAATTTTGTAAACTTCATTGCAAAATTTAAGACATTTCATACAGTTATTGAGTAAGATAACCTATACTAAAATTATAAAGCAGTAAAGAATGTTTGTTTGTGTGTTTGTTCGAGGTAATCTCTGGAGCTACCTAACAGATTAAAAAAGTATTGCTATCAAAATGATTGTGTTAGTCCCACTTAGAACATAGGCTATATCTTATGTCTGTGCCACTAACCCAAAGGGGGTGCAGGAGCAAAAAACATTCTAAAAATTCGATTTTTGTGTTATTGAAGGACCAAGAAACATGAAATTTGGAATGGTAGTCACATATAAGATATAAATGATCTCTAGGAACATTTCTTAAAATATTCAAAATTTAAAGGGGGTGAAAATACGCAAAAAGAGTTCTAAAAAACATTCTAAATGGTGGTTTCTACACAATCTCAGAAAGTAACGAACCGATTTAAAAAAATAATAGTATAAAAAGGATGGTGAAAGCCCTTGATCCAACATAGGCTATATTTTATGTCGGTGCCACTACGCCAAAGGGGGTGCAGGTGCAAAAATCGTTCTAAAAATGCGATTTTTGTGTTTCTGAAAGTCCTAGAAACATGAAATTTGGAATGGTAAAATATAAATGATCCCTAAGAACATTTCTTAAAACATTCGAAATTTAAAGGGGGTGAAAATGCGCAAAAAGCGTTCTAAATAACGTTCTAAATGGCAATTTCTATGTATTCTCCGGAAATAACGAACCGATTTAAAAAATAATGATGTCAAAAGGATGGTGACGGCCCTTGCTCAAACATAGGCTACATTTTTTGTCCGTGCCACTAACCCAAAGGGAGTGCTGGTGCAAAAAACGTCCTAAAATGCAATTTTTGCGTTACTGAAGGGCCTAGAAACATGAAATTTGGAATAGTAGTTACTTATAAAACATAAATGATCTCTAAGTATACTTCTTAAAACATTCGAAATTTAAAGGTGTGAAAATGCGTAAAAAGCGTTCTAAAAAACGTTGTAAATGGCGATTTCTACGCAATCTCAGGAAGTAACGAACCGATTTAAAAAGCAATAATGTCAAAATGGTGGTAACAGACCTTGCTCTAATATAGGCTGTATTTTATGTCGGTGCCATTACCCCAAAGGTGGTGCAGGAGCAGAAAATCTTTTAAAAAGGCTATTTTTGGGCTACTGAAGGGCCTAGAAACATGAAATTTGGAATGGTAGTTATAAGACACAAAGATCTTTAAGAGCATTTCTTAAAATATCGAAATTTACAAAGGGTGATAATGCGCGAAAAGCGTTCTAAAACGTTCTAAATGGCGATTTCTACCCAAACTCAGAAAGTAGCAAACCGATTTCAAAAGTAGTGGTTTGAAATTGATCATGACAGCCTTTGCTTCAACATAGGCTCTATTGCATGTTAGTGTCACCACCACCTGGAATTTGAAGGAGCAAAAAACATTCTAAATTGCGATTTCTGTGATACTAGAGAGGCTAGAAACTGTAAATATGACATGGTTGTTACTTATAACATATAAATGCCTCCTAAGTACTGTCGAAAATAAATTCGAAATTTAAAAGAGGTGAAGCGAAGGGAAGGGCAAAAAGCGTACAAAAAAGTCCTAAATTACGATTTCTATGCAATCTTAAGGAATAGTAAACCGACTACAAAAGTAATGGTTGCGAATCAATGGTGACAGTCTCTGACTCCACAGAGGTTATATTTTATGCCAGTGCCTCTATCACATCGGTTCACATCTATCACATCGGGTAAAAAAAGCCTTTAAAAACTTTCTGAATTACCATTTCTATAGAATATTAGGAAATACCAAACCGATTTCAAAGTTAATGTTGCCAAATTAATGGAGACAGTTTGTGTTTCAACATATGCTTTTTATGTTAGTGCCACTGCCACCAGACAGGTTGTAGATCAATAGACAAGAAGCTTGGAATTTGAGATGATGGTTATTTTTTATATGTAAATGCGTACTAAGAACGGTTTATTCAAAACTACAAATGAATACTGAAATGAGCATAAAAGTTTCAAAATATTTTCTAAATTATAATTTATTTAGTTTTACTTCTTTTTATTAATTTAAGTCTCATTTCTACCTAATGCAGTGTAATAATGAGGTTTAGTTAAACTGTGTTTTAAATAGTAAAAAGTATAATTTTTTTAAATAAAAGTTAGACATGTGAATATCACTTGGCATATTTGCACTGCAAAGCTGCGGGGTTTGCCAGTTGTATAATAAAGAAGCATTTTTTCTCAAAGTAGCAAAAAGTAACGATTAAAATTAATCATGTTGTAGAGATAGGATTAGAAAATGTTTCTGGGTCAGTCCATTTTAAGTGGTCCAGAAAATCATTTATTCATTGCTTGACCATTTTCAAAAAATCTGAAATTTTTTGCACAACAACCAACATGATGGAAATTCAAAATGACTATTATTTTAATTTTATTAATTTTTGTTTGTACAGGGCGGCCATCTTTGTTTCATCGTCTGCAGCAATTTTCACACAAAAAGGGTTTACGAAATTGTAAATAACTCATTATTTATTCTCGAATTCATGCGGATTAAAGCAATTTGTACAGAATACGTTGTGCTAAAAATCTGGTAATAGAGTAGTTTCCAAAAACAAATCCTTATTGGTGAAATTTCAGCATAAATTTTATGTTTTTTTCCAAAAATTTTCCGTTTACAAGGGGAAATTTTTGTAGCAAAGAAAACTGTCAACATGACATAATTTTTTTAAAAAACTAGGGGGCTCGGCCCCCTACGAGCTACGCTCGCCAACCCCCGTCCAGACACCGCAGACTCTAAATGCACGCTAATTTGATCTGATTTAAAGATATTTCGAAAGATTGAATTATAATTTAAAAAACAGTGGCGATCTCCCTATAAACGAATTTCTATTCATTTCTCTTTGATTGGGGAATTTTAACGCCAAATCCGCTGCGGTACTACTTGATTATCCTGTCGACCAATTTCGCCAAATTTATAAATCGCCAAACCACTCGCCAAATTATACAAATTGATATAATTTTTATTTTAAATAGCGAAAGAACAAATGAATTCGTACAACATTAATAAAAACACAAATAAAACGTCGAAATAAAAATAACTTGATGACGTATACACCTGTAACAACATTTCAAAATAAGCTAATATAAAAGGAATTAAGTAAAGAGAGTCTTTGTCTCCTGGTATTTTTTAACAAAGCGAAAAGAAAGTTCTTTTAAATGAGACATTTTAAATTAATTTTCAAAATATCAAATAAATGTCTAGCGCAATTTCTAAATTTAAACTTTTTTGCAATATTATTTTGTGTTCATTTTATGTAATAACTATAATGTGACGTAAATATGACGTAATTTCTCCTAAGACTTCTAACGCATGTTAATGAATTTATTATTTTACAATATCCTTTCTCCTATAAAATTCACGTGTATACTTTTTATGACGTAATTTTTAATAAGTTCCTGCTTTTTATACGTAATTATTTAATACTAATTTGAAAGTTTTTTTACTGTTTATAATAGTCACGTGTAAATAAATTTTTAATTTGAAGCAAACATTATTGCTTGCGCTTTTTATACAGATGGCAACATTTTAAATTAGTACAATTTTCTGAAATCTGTAAAAAATATCTCTAGAAATGCTGAAAATTTGAATTTAAAATAGAAATAAAACCTGAAAAAATGAGTCAAAATAAAAAAATTAATGCAATCTGCACTCCGGCAAATTCTAACGCATAAAATGATCTAAAAATGATTACACTGCCCTGTATAGTTTTTGCTGCTATAAAACTTTTTTAGTGGAACGATTTTGTCCAACTTTAGCATTAAATAACTCTTAAAATAATTCTTCGATTTGAAAACTGTCTGCATCAGCGTGTTTATCAAACATTTCTGTATAAAACCACCGATTTTCATGTTTTTGTATTCATTATTTTTGTTAATATTAACGAAGAAAGGCCTCCGGTCACAAAAAAATCAAAACCGGCGGCGGCGGCGGCGGCGGCGGTGACAGCGGGAGTTACTTTTTTTTAGAATAGAGAGATACGCCGAAAGTACTTGTACTCACACGCCAAGTTCCAGATCTGGGATTTGCTTTCTCTTCACTAAAAAAAATCCCAAAAGATTCAAAAATGTCAAAAATTGCACTTTTTAGGTTTTGATATCTCTGGTGGGGCACGAGATAAAAATCAGAAGTTCTGGTTTCTGACAATATTTATGGTAGTGTTATGCGCACAGTGGTAGTGTTATACACAAAAAAATATTTCATGATGGAGATTTGACTACAAGCTGATATACGGTAAGGGCAACATGTCAAAACAATACTGACAAACTATTGTTTTGTTGTAGTCACAGGTAAGTTTTATCTCTGAGTGTCATTTAATTTTTTTTTATTATTATCTTTAAATAATAGTAATAGAAAATGAAGTCTTTTGCAAAGCTTAGCAACTAATTTAAAAAATAATTATGCCTAAGGCCTACATTTTGTATGGTTTCAGTAATTTTTCTTGTAAGTAATTTTAGTAACTAAAGGAAACTTCTGCACTTTTTCATAAAGAAAAAAAAAATATTTTAATGCAAGATCTGAGACAAAAACAGAATAGAAAAAGAGAAAAGCTGTTAATGTTGAAATACTTATATTGGTGAAATTTTAGCATAAAGTTTCAGTTTTTCAAAATTTTTCCGTTTACAAGAGGAAATTTTTCTAGCAAGGAGAACTGTGAACATAACATAATCTTTTTTACAAATAGGTCGAAAGTACTTGTACTCACACGCCAAGTTCTAGATTTCTGTCTTGCTTTCTTTTCGCAAAAAAAAAAAAAAATTCCCAAAATTTTCAAAAATGTCAAAAATCGCACTTCTGAGGCTTTGATATCTCTGGTCAGGTATGAGATAAAAATCTAAAATTATGGCTTCTGATAGTATTTTATGGTACTATTATGCACAAAAAATTAAAAGATGGAGATTTGACTGCAAGCTGAGATATAGCGAGGAAAAGATATCAATAAATACTATTAAGAGTACCTTAAGATGAATAAGGTTTATCTGTTTTATTAGAATATTTACACACAAAATATTGTTTGTTGAAAACAGTGTAATAACAAATATTTAATTTACTAAGAGACTATATATGTTCTATAAAGATCTGAGAAATATCTTCACAGAATTTAGGTGATATGTTATGAGTTCGACTAGATAGTGTTGTCAGTTCCATAGGGGTGATCTTTCTCAAAATTTTATTTGTCTTGTTATATCTTGATAACTTGATTGAAGTTCTTGGCTTGCTGGCTCATAGAAATGAAATTAGTCTAAAATTAATAATCCCCAGCTTACTTCTTATCATGCAACAATGCCATTTATCTGCAGTGTAAATTTTGAAAGAGCTTTGGGTATCTGTACTTTCTGAAAATTACCTGAGGCTGATGCATGGTATAACATCGTATAAATGTTTGATTTACAGGAGCATACTTATGGTAGGAATAAGTTTCAGGGAAGGCAAGCAGTAATAAAATTGTGGTTTTTAAACCAACAAGCACGAATGTTTTTTGACATGTTTAATCATGTCTCAACAAGTATGCCAGCATTAACAGCTTTTCTCTTTCTCTATTCTGTTTTTGACTCAGGTCTTGTATAAAAATATTTTTATTTCTTTATGTAAATGGGCCGAGGTTTCTTTTAGTTACTAAAAATACAACAAAAAATGCTAAAACCATACAAAATGTAGGTCTTACGCATAAATATTTTTTTAATTAATGCTAAGCTTTGCAAAAAGCTTTATTTTCTGTTACTATTATTTAAAGATAATAAAAAAAATGAATTTAAATGACACTCTGAGATAAATACTTACCCGTGACTACAAAAAAACAATTGTTTAGCAGTATTGTTTTGACATGTTGCCCTTGCAATATCTCAACTTGGAGTCAAGTTTACATCCTGAAATTTTTTGTGCATAACACGACAATAAAATCCTGTCAGAAACCAGAACTTCAGATTTTTATCTCGTGCCCCATTAGAGATATCAAAGCTTCAAAAGGGCGATTTTTGACATTTTTGAAAAAAATGAGATTTTTTTAGCGAAGAGAAAGCAAATCACAGATCTGGAATTTGGCGTGTGAGTACAAGTACTTTTGATCTATTTGTAAAAAAAAAAAAAAAAAAAAAAAAAAAAAAAAAAAAAAAAAAAAAAAATGTCATGCTGACAGTTCTCCTTGTTAGAAAAGTTTTTCTTATAAACGGACAAATTTTGGAAAAAAAAACTGAAGCTTTATGCTAAATTTTCCCCAATAAGGATTTATTTTGGGAAACTACTCTTTTACCAAATTTTTAGCCCAATGTATTCTGTACAAATTGCTTTAATCCGCATTTGAATTGGAGAAATAAACGATGAGTTATTTACAATTCCGTAAACCCTAAATGTGAAAAAAAATGCTGCAGACGATGAAACGAAGAGAGCGGCCATGCACAAACAAAAATTAATAAAATTTAAATAATAATCATTTTGAACTTCCATCATGTTAGGGTTGTTGTACAAAAAAATTCAGATTTTTTTAAAAATGGTCAAGCAACCAGTGTTGGGCCACTTGAAATGGATTGACCCTTCTGACATTTAATAATTTGCCTATATTCGGGTAGATCTTAAGCTTTTATAACAAAAACTACTAACAAGGGAACCACCTTAGGTGTTGCTCACACCTAGTATTGAAATCTGGTGCATTTTAAAGCTCTCTATTAGGAAGTTTGGGAATCGATAATTTTTTTTTTCTTAAAATAATATTTTTTGATTTTACAGCAGATTAACTTTCTGAAAATGCAATTTTCGAGACCACTTTTCGGGCTATTAAAGTAAAAGTTTTTTTTTAAAAAATAGTTTAAAATATAAATTAGTCAATAATAACTATAAAATGTTGAAAAAAGTTTTAAAATTCCTTCAAGAACCTACGAATTTGATTTAAAAAAATACAATATTATATTTACATATTTGGCGGGGAAAGATTGGCGTCTTTTTCGTCCCGTACAATTTTCCGGCAACCCTAGCTCAGTATTTTCGCTACGCACCGTGTTGTAATGGTTTGGACGTAAACCAATTACAAGTGTAAAGCTAGTGAAAATTTTGAAGTGCCATATCTGGCGACTTAACTCTCTTTTGGAGTAACATTAACAAATAAAAATCCAATAATAAAAAATTATAAATATAAAAAAATATATCAAATATGATTTGAACAAGAATTTTTATCGGTTCTCTAACTTTTATGCATAGGGCTACAAAATGCACCAGGTCTCGATTCTAGGTGCGAGCAACATCTAAAGTGGTTCCCTTGTAAGTATCTGTCAAAAATGACGGAATTTTGATCTGCGTTTCATTTTCATAATGATTCATACAAACTTAAAAAATGAATCGGAGCTTTTATGAAATCGAAGCATACTAGATTAATATTAACACAATTATTCTAATTGGTAAACAAATCATATTTAGATGTAAATTTCCAACTGGGAGAAAAATCCTGGTCCGGACATTTTTCGCCCAGTTGGAAATTTACATCTAAATATGATTTGTTTACCAATTAGAATAATTGTGTTAATATTAATCTAGTGTGATTTCGTATCCAGCGATTTCTGGAGTTCCATTACCTGAGATTTATTCTGTTGAGCTGAACTAGGTTTCAGACCAGATGCTGTAATCTTCAAGGCTAGCTGGGTGAAAAAGTTCGACCAGAATCGTCCGGGATAGCTCAGATGGCATAGCACTGGCGGCTTCAGCCAGGGAGGTCCCGGGTTCGAATCCTGGTCCGGACATTTTTCGCCCAGCTGGAAATTTACATCTAAATAAAATCGAAGCATGTTTGAAAAGTGTGTAATTTATTAAAACAGAATGATACATCCTTCTTGAAACACATTCCATTATTAAAAAACTGCAATCTATCGCTAAAAAGAATGAAGTTTGTGTACCGTTTTGAAAAATAAACATCATTAATTTACAAAATATTCAATATCAGGATGATATGAACTAACATAAACTGTAATGCCTTATTTTTACGGAATAAAGATGAGATAAACATGTTTAAGTTAGTTGATATACAATTAAAGCTGCAAAGTTGCGCGTAAAAAAACAGTAATTTATGTTTCCGAGTTTTGGTCAGTATTTTGGGAAATTCCGCCAGTGTGCAATGAAACCAATGGTTCCATCAACCAAAGACATGAATGTACTAGGCTCAAGTTGACCACTACTGTGCATACCACACTAAACGGGTACTTTGCACTTAACAGGTAAGGCGTTGTTTGGTCAGAAAACTGATTTACGATGACTGATGATCGGGAAAATACCGGAATACGTTAAAGAGTCAGCAGCATCAGTAAAATGGGCAGATACCACAGGCTGACTCGTCAAGCATTTTGTTTTCCACTTAGATCAATCAGCGATCGTTGCCCACGCATCATAGCCAATCGTTCTTTCCCTACCGGCAATTAAATGGCTGCCAAAGTCAGCCCGGACTGAGGCCCTTAAGGGTGTATTCGAAAAAATATTTTTCCACCCTCAACAGCTCGAAATTTTCTGAGACATTTTCAGACTCATTTTTAAAAGTAAAAACATGAAACTTGCTGGGGTGATTTCTGAAGACATGTTTAACATGCCGTGTGATTTCATTTTCAGCTCAATTAATTAGAATTTGATTTTTAAACAATTATTTTCTCAATATGACCATCTTTTTCATTCCCAGATCGCCCGCTTCGAAAATTCGGTTCAAAACGCCAACTTTGACAGCGTTTTTTACAGTATTTTCTGCATTTATCAAAAAATTAAGAAGCACGGCACATCATATAGTTTCTAAATAAGAGAATTTACCAGTTTGATGCGTTTGAGAGCAAAAATGAATTTTAAAATGAATCAGAAAATAAGCAGTTTTGATCGGAATACACCCTTAACTGAAGTGATAATTTCAAGGTTTCAGCCACGATTACTGTGGTTGACTGGGCTCCAAACTTTTTCCCCATGGTTTGTAATTGCAGTGCGGTATACATATAAAATTCTTGTTTGCTATTTTTTTTCTAATTATTGGTATTAATTCAATTTTACATAGATTAATGCATAAATTCGCATGTTTCACATTGTCGGGTAATACTTAGAGTTACAAACTGTGTTTCTTATTAATCCCTTGAAGGGCGGCGGTATATTGTATAAACCAGTTAATTTTAATTCCTAAATGCCACATTGGCGCCAGATATTTTTAATTAAATTTTGCTTTTATAATTTACGCGAAGAAAAGCTTTTATTTACTTTCATATAAATTTGTTTGTAAATCCCAGTGTCATTTAATCATTTTAATATTTGAGCAAGAGATGAGCTTTACACCTGAAAGGGTTAAGCGGCTATCAAGAACATCCTTTTTTAATAGTATTTAATATGAATTTAACATGAACATTTACATCTTCTCCTTCATCCTCACCTAATATAAATAAAGAAAATTTTAATATTAATGTCAAAGGAGGAAAATTCACTGACGTATATCGAAAAGTTGTTTTCAGAATTCAATAATTGAATGTTTAGAATGACCTCGCGTATTTTCCATAAACATGCGCGAATTTTCCCATTCGCGTATTTTCCCTATACTCAGTGACGTTTTTCTAAATGAAAAGAAATAGTAACTAAGAATACATTTAAATGACTGCCTAGATTAAACTAGAATACTTTTATAATATTATACAACACTATAAACTATTCAAAGAAAATAAAAATAGTTAGATCCAACATAATGAAGAAAAAATATTTTTCCGGAAATACCACTCCTATCTGGGAAAAACAAAGAAAGATATCATTGTTATCTACGAAATTAGATTCCGAGGAAAGTGCAGATAATTTCGACATAACTACCGAGGAAAAAAAATCACAGAAGTTGATACAGAAGCTTATGGGAAGTTATTCGTCTGGATATAATGGTGTAGAAAAGTTTGAAGATCCGAAGAACAAAGCAGGCAAAAGAAAACACTCCAGCTAGAGCCATTTTTCTCGTTTTCATTCATGATTTGTTCTTTCCAGGACAATAGAAAATTTAAGTGTTCCCAAAGGGTAAAGAAACCGAAATGAATCGATCGCGTTTCCTTAAGAGTATAAAAACTTTCGGGAAAATTAAGCAATTAAAACAAATGTCCTTTTTATATATTTTACTTGAAAAAATGTTGATTGATAATAAGTTTTTGTCATATATTTTTATTAAGAAAATCAAAATGAGTATTTTTATAGTTACTACATAGTTGAAACATAGTTTCAACATAGTTGAAAAGAGCTTATGAGTTCGGTTTTACTGAAAAAAATTCTACCACTAGCATCTGGAAAATTAATTTCAGCTCTTGAAAAAATAGTTACATGTCTTTCTTATAAATTCTAGTTCCTTTTACTGGAGAGTTCTAGTTATCTCTTTTAAATTTCGAGGGCGTTTTCCTACATTATCGTGGCCAAACTTATTTAAAAATCCCTGCAAATAAATGCTAACACAAGAAGGGAGATTTAGTAACTATAATTCTAGTTTATGAATTAATTCTAGAAATCAAGAGATGATTTCTTGCAATTCAAACTATTCATAATATAATGTATCGTTTCATCCCCTAGAAAATTATAGACTAGAAATTCTAGATCATTTCGTCTATTCAATTCATTTGTTTACCTTATTCGCATAGCTAAGAAATCTATATTTCTAGTTTAGGGATTTAGAAAATGACTACCTAGATGAGGGCGGTATATTTTTTCTTTCAGTGTTGTATTGTTGCGTGTCCGTCCGTCTGGTTACCTGTCTGTCCGTCCATCTTTCTGTGATACTCTCCGTAATGTAACTCAAATAAATATAGTGGGATTATTATATAACTGATGTAAGATATTGAGGTTTACCATGGCATAATCGGTATTGAAAATGAAGTGAGGGCATTTTTGGTTTGTTTTCAGGGAAGTCAAATGTATTCCATTTTGTTATTTCTTTGAAGAAAAATAGTTTGCAGTCTATTTTAATAGCGTTAATCTATTTAAAACGTATTGAAATTGATTTACAACACTCATACGCACACTACAAAATGCTTCTTACTATATAATATGGTGCCCGAAAAAAATATTGTTAATTATCAGGTATACACAAAAGAATTCAGTTACTATGAGCAATAGTTAACTGGAAGTACGTTTTAAATTGTGGCATGGAGATTTAAATTTATGTAATTTTTGCATATTACTCGGTGTATAAGTTATGTAGATTATATGCAGGGTTGCACAGAATGTCTGGAGTACATTTTTCCTTATGATGGAAATTGCTTAACTTTCAATTATGTTATGCGTTTTCTAATGGAACTAACTCTTTGCATACTATGTAGTATATATACAAATGTATAGATGATATAAAGGGCTGCATAGCACATGTCTGATATTTTCCAGATTGTAGATGGCAATTTCGAAAATTGGATTTTCAAATGTGTTACGATGTGTTATGTGTGTGTAGTTTTCACTGTTTACTTAAACATTCATTACATTCACTAAATTCATTACATTCACTGCACTCATTACATTCACTGCACTCATTACATTCACTACATTCATTACATTCACTTATTAAACAGTGAAGTTTTGTTACCGTATTCTGAATGTGCTGAAAGCGTTTCATAGTCTATCATGATTTTTCATTCTTGCTATTTTGCATAAATATTTTTCTTTTTATATATTACTTACCCATCATACGTATTATAGGGTAAGTCCTGTAATCGTTTTAAAAACTGAAAAAAAAATGAGAGTTTTACAAGTTTCAGACACTGGAGATTCCGAAAAACATATTTTTAGGGAAAAAAATTGCCGTCCGTCTGTGTGTCTGTAAACGGTTTATCTAGCGAAAAAATTGAGATAAAGGCTTAAAATTTGGTGTGTACTTAGTATGTAAGAATAAGAAGAAGCCAAATTGATTTTCATTAACCTCTATTAAACGGAACTATTTTTTTCGAACTCTCGAAATATTCGTTCTGATAAAAGGTACATAAATTTTTTCGAAATTGTTTATTTTAAGGAGTGAATAAAAAAGACAATAAAAAAACATAAATTTTGTATAAAGAATCAAGTCGATCGAATAATTAGTTGCCGAGATATTTGTAATCATATTTCCTACACTCTCCGATTTTTCATGACCTTGTATTTCATTGAAATTTCAATTCAAAGATAAATTTTAATTAGAAATGAGACGCTTAATCTGACGCAGTGAACTATTAGTTAATATGATAATCATTTTTGGAGTTATAAGGATGTTTATTTTATGCAATTCAGTAATAGAGCATTTAAAGTTTATGACGTCATCAAGCCACGATTTTAAACAATCTATCTACCGAACAAATTGAGATAGGGGCTAGAACTCTGTATGTACTAGTGAACGTAATAGTGCGACAAAGTCTATAAAATTTCAATAACCTTAGTTATGCCTGGATATGCATTTTATAAATAGCTTACACATTTTTTATTTCCATATTTTGTATTATGCATATCCATGACGGGTAAGTATAACGGTGGCCCCTAATGACTAGTTTATGTATTATGTAATTATTTCTTATTATGATTGAAGGGATTAGTAAAGAATGAATAAAACCATTCTATATTGTAACGATATGGTTTATACCTCGAAAAAAAAACTGTATCAACATTTGATACTTAATTTAAATTACAAGATTTTCATATGTAAAGGGTGTCCCAAAATTCACGCAAGATTTTAATTTTGTACCATTTGTGCCTAATTTTCAAGATATGGATGCGGACGACATATGGTTTCAACAAGACGGTGCCATTTGCCATAAAGCCCGAAAAACGGTTCAATCACTCCTTGCGTCATTTCCTAGTCGTGAAATTTCCCGTTTCGGTGATCAGAATTGGCCGCGCAGATCATGCGTTTTAACGCCGTTGGACTTTTCTCTTTGGGTTTTTTTTTAATTCGAAGATTTATGCTAACAAGCTCGCGACCACCCACGCTTTGAAGGAGGTAATTGGGTGCTGTATCAACGAAATTCAGCCACATTTCTGCAAAACGGTCCTGAAAAATTTCAACAAAAGTTGTACCTATGTGCCAGCAAAGCTGTGGAAGCCATTTACCCGATATTCTATTTCATAATAAAAAATTTTCAATTTTTAATTACAAACCCGTATTTTCTATCAAAATTACTTCTTGCGTGAATTTTGTGACACCCTTCATAGGTTATACACTCATCGGATGCCCTCTTATCTCAACAGACTGATGAGTCGAGAATTATGGCGTTCAATTTTTTTCTTTTTTCTTTTTTTTTTTTTTTTTCATTGTTGTGAAAATCCACGAAGTTAGCAGTTTAATGATACTATATAAGCATTTTCAAAATTTGTATATTTTTCTTTTAGCTCTTCTTCCATTTCTTTTCTTTCTTAACCACTTGAGGGGCGGTGGAACATTATTTTATATCCCACCTAAGTTTAATTAAGATTTGCACCAGAAACTTTTAACCAAGTTTTACTTTTATAAATTTGAGGGAAAATAGCTGAAAAATTGCTTTTCCTTATTTAGAAATAAAAATTTTCAATATTTCTGGTGAGAATTCAGCATTACACAAACGCAATTGCTTGCCCCTCAAGGGGTTAAAAGAAGAAAAAACGCGCGTTTTGAAATAAATTTAAAGGATATTTTGTGCAAATAACGTGCGATGTACTATAATCTTGTACGGTTCCTTCATGGTTAAAAGACTTGGAATAATGTGCATCAAGGCTTTCAAACGTGCCCACCGCGGAGCCCAGAACAGCCCTTTAGTGAATGTGTCTTTATTGAAACATTTTTACATTAAAAATATTTGTCAAAAAAATTTTATAGGCTAATTTTTTTTTATTATAAATTTTTTTTTTTAATTTTTATTATATATGGCGAAAGAGGTGGCCGTACCTTTAATATGTTAGCCAGAATTTTATTATACCAACGTATTTTATTATGACATACATTATATAACATACCTTTTATGCTTAAATTTATAAATAGCAAATTTTTTATAGTATTTCATCAAAACTGAAAACCGTAGTGTTTTACCACTATGCTTTAAATAGGGTGATTCCCTGTTAAAGAAAAAGAAAAGAAAACATCTAGGAAATGTAAAACTTCCATGAAAAATATTTTTTCACCTCTCAAACTTCCAATAGTTTACTTCATTGAGAGACAACATGGAACAGTAAATACATATCTTGTTTCGCAGACAAAATATAGTCATTATTTACCGGGTGAGGCGTTCGTTAAAACTTTAAAAACTCATAAAAAAGGGAAGTCATTATGATAAAAGAGTGCGGTTTGCAAGGAAGGTCTCACAAAGTAGTCGGATTCTTTTTTTAGCAGCCAAAAAAAAAAAAAAAAAAGGTTAAAAAATTACATGTAGAGGGCGCTGACGACCCGAAGCACAATAAACAGGACAACAATAAGCTCCATTCACTTGGTCTTACAATAACAAACGTTCACCATGACCTCCAGAACATTCTACTGCACAACTGTTGTTCTTTTCACTGTGTATCGGGTCGTCAGCGCCCTCTACATGTGATTTTTGAACTTTTTTTTTTGCTGCTAAAAACGTCCGTCTACCTTATAAGCCCTTTCTTGCAAATTGCATTCCTTTATTATGTTTTTTCTTTTTTTATGAGTTTTTAAAGTTTTAACGAACTTTTGGCTCGCCCGGTATTACTTAATCTCACCGATGCCCTCATCAGAATATTTTCTCACTGTAGTAAAAACTTCCAGCACAACTTTAAAAAGAGGGATAAACAAAATTTTAAAAAGGACTCGCCTTTCCATTAAATATCAGCCACTTGTCCCTTTCATTGAAAGGAAAATTGGTGCAGACATTCTCTCAATTACTCTCTCATGTCTTGCTCCAGAATTCAATGTGGTAACACATCTTGTTTGCGACCGATGAAGAAAAACACCCTTCTTTCGAAACACGTAATAGATTATTTATTTTTTATGGCACTTTAAGAAGTTTTTACCTTTTCATTAAAAAATATGATTCGAATTTTTTTCACGTTAATTCATGAAAAATGAATACCGTGGTGGAAAAAGAACTTGGGAAAGGTTTATTTATTTGTAGATAAAAAACGAATAAGTGTAAAATATAAAACGAAAAACAATGTATTTTCAGGCTCAAGAGTTTGTTGTGATAGTTTTTTTCAGGATTTTGCATTCAGAGTGAATAATTTATCTTGCACTACAAACACCATAGAGTTTTACTTATTCTCACCTCCATCAGAATTCCATGTCACTGTAGTGAAAAGTCTACAACTCAACTTACTTAAACGGGATAAACAAAATTTACAAAAGAACTATTTCTTCCTATAAACATCAGTCCCTTTTCCATTATTTATAATATAATGGTTTTGACGGAATTTTTCTCATTTAGAAAATTAAATCAGAGATTCTGAAACATTTAGATCTGCACACCAATAAATATAAATCTATTTGAGGTAACGAAGGTGATGCTATGAGAGGCTGACTTACTGAAGGCATTCGGTGCAATTACCTCACCATTCACAAATGGGCTTGAAAACAATAAAATATGTATAACAAAATAAATTTAAATTTTCATTATGGAATTTATAAGATTATTTCATGAAAACTAAAGAAATTGATGGGTAAGTTATACTTTACATATGGTTTATTCACTAAAACAAACGAATAAGAATTGCAATATACAAAAAAACCAACTTATTTTCACACGCATGCATGCTCATACAAACTGTTTCTTTGAGTAATATACATGCTGAGTGAATTATTTATCTTTCTATATGTTAGTTATTCTCACCTCCATCAGAATCTTCCGTCACAGTAGTAAAACCTCCACATCTCAACTTTCTTAAACGTGATAAACAAAATTTACAAAAGAACACTTTCTTTCTATAAATATCAGTTACTTTTCCGTTACACATAAAATAATAGGATTGTCGGAATTTTTCTCATTTAGAAGATTAAATCAGAGGTTCTCAAACATTTAGATCTGCACACCAATAAATATAAATCCATATTTTTCCGTATACGTGGTAACGAAGATGATGCTAAGAGATACTGATTTAGTGAGGAATCGATGCATTTATCCTGAGTCTATCAGTCTCTAGTTTTCATGAAAACTATAAACTAGGCATAACAAAATAAATTAAAAAAATTTTATTATAGAATTTATACGATTATTTGTTGAAAACTAAAGAACTTCATGGATAATGTATACTTATTCGCTGAAACAAAAGCAGAAGAATTTCAATATAAAAAAACAACTTATTTTCACACAAGAATGTGTTCATACAGCCTGCTTCATTGAGAAATATACATGCTGAGTGAATTATTTATCTTTCTATGTGTTAGGTATTCTCACCTCCATCAGAATTCCACGTGACAAAAGTAAAAACACCACAACTTACGTAAAACTGATAACCAAATTTACAAAAGAAAACTTTCTTCCTATAAATATCAGTCACTTTTCCGTTACATAAAATAATATGACTTTTGGAATTTTTCTTTTTTAGAATATTAAATCAGAGATTCTCAAACATTTAGATCTGCACACCAGTAAATATGAATCTATATTTTTCGTAACCGAGGTAACGAAGGTGATGCTAAGAGAGACTAATTTTATTTATGGCAAGGATTCGGTGCAACTATCCTAAGTCTACCAGTCACAAATTCGCATGAAAACTATAAACTAGGCATAACAAAATAAATTAAAAATTTTTGATTATAGAATTTGTAAGATTATTTCATGAAAACTAAAGAACTTGATAGATAATTTATACTTCGCATACGGTTTATTTACTAAAACAAAAGCAGAAGAATTTCAAAATATAAGAAACAACTTATTTTCACACTCAAGACAATGATCATACAGTCTGATATATTGAGTGATATACATGCTGGGTGAATTATTTATCTTTCTATGTGTTACTTAAATCTCACCCATCCCCCACATCAGAATTCTTTGTCACATTAGTAAAAACCCACAACCCAAGTTCAATAAGAGTGATAAACAAAATTTACAAAAGGACTCGCCCTACCCCTAAATATCAGTCACATTCCCCTTACACGCAAAAGAATAGGAGTGCCCGAGGTTCCCTCATTTAATAGATTAAACGATTACTCAGCTTCCCTGGAACAAAGCCAACACACGATCCCTAAAACAATGGGTGTTATTTACAGAGGGCTCTAGTAGGAGAGGTTAGCCTGTGACTGATAAGAGATCCGTGCCTAATTACAAAGTGGGCGAGTTGGTCTTTGTTATCAGTGAACAAATGCAACGAAAGAAGAGTTTTGTTTATTTCTCAGTAATTGGAACTCGTGGGCAAGGTTTTATTACGACGAGTGAGAAAGTGATGAAGGACTGCGTTATCATAATTTTGCCCGAGAAGATGCGCGGAAAAAGATTCGGAGAATAATGAATGATAATTTGATTAGCTTTTCAGTGACATGTCCTTCCGCATTGCTGCATTGATTACGGTTTCGCTAAAAGTGAATTTTCCGCTGGGAATGTCGCAGATTAATTAATAATACTGATGGAAATTATTGTGTATTCATATTAGTGGATAATGAAAATTGCTCTTTTCGTTACTTTCGTTAAAAAATAAATACGTTATGTTATTTTAACAAGTGTAGAATGTTATTTCAGTAATTTGTACAAGTGACAATTAATTAAAATAACAATTTTGTTAATATGATTAGAGTAATGCTAAATCAATTCGGGAGAAAATAAGAAAATGCCTTGTTTGCAGTGTTACGTCAAAATTCGCAAAAAGTTTTACGTTGAAGAATTCTGAAAATAAATACCCAAACACAGAAATAATATTCAGGTTTAAAAACGCTTTGTATAGAAATTTTATAGATTAAGCTGCGTAAATGTTTTTCTTTGTTTATTATTTCTATGTATGTTTACGCATCTCAGAAAATGTTTTATCAATGAATGTAATTAAATGACTTAATCTAACTCGTTCAAATGTTTAAAATTGACAGTTGAATGAAATTGCAGAACTATCTACCAGTGGCGTAGCTAGGATGGGTGACACCCGGGGCGGATGAAAATGGTGTTACCGCCACCGCTTCCTCACACATACCCGTCATATTTTTTCAATCGCAATTCTTCGTTATTATAAATAGAATTTTTACATTTTTTAAAGAACTTTTAACAACTTTATATTAACAAAATAATAATAATAATAATAAAAAGAACGAAGAAAATAAATATTGTATTATATTTTTACACTATACTAGGGAGCTCTGCCCCCTGCAAGCTACGCTCGCTAACCCCCGTTCAGAAACGGCAGGATCTAAAAGCACGCTAATCTGATGGGTTTTAAAAATATTAGAGAAGATTGAATTGTATTGAAAAAAGCTGTGCAGATCTCCATGTAAACGGGTTTCCATTCAATTCCCCTTGATTGCAAAAATTTAAAGGCGAATCAGTTGCTGTTAAGACATCCAATAGTTGTTTTCGTTTTTGATTAAAGAGGATCAGTTAAACATTTGAAAAGAAGCTAAAATAAAATAAATTAAGTATACAGAGTCTTTGTCTCTCGGTATTTTAAAACAATCTCTATAAAAATAGCCTAAGTCATGTGACTATCATCAACAGTTCCAGGCGGACCATTTCGTTTTTTATACTCTAGGTGCCATTTTGGTACTTTAATGTTAGCCAGGCACAGGTGATAAGTCGCCAAATATTATTCTATTGCCATCATTTCATCTATATTATAATAGTTCATCAACTGCCGTAAACAAATACGGTCTGATCTTTTCGCCGTTCATATGAAAGTTTGGCACAGATGCCATATATGTCCCATATTGGCGCGATTTTTTAACGACGAAAATTTGAGGAACGCATCAACAGCATAAACAACAACATCCGGCTTACCATATCAAGCAAAATAACGATACTTTGGCGCCAGTTAAGTACCCGTTCGGTATATGTCATTGGCGTCAGAAAAAAATCGCGCCAATTATGAGACCGTAAGTTTTCCATTTTGATTAAAAAATCAAAAAAAAAAAAAAAAAATTCGAATAAAACTACATAAAATTTGCCATGGTTGCAAAGAAATCTTGGTACTGTTACCAGTGGCCTGGCGTGACATTTTGTGATGGTAATCGCTAGTTCACAACCTTGCACTTCCCCTCCCCTCTTCTCTCCTTATAACAGGATGGTCAAAATTTATAACAGAACTTTTTAAAAGTTGTCATAATTTTAAAGTTTATAAATTTTTAATCTTTAACTTTTTTAGTGTCACTAATTTTATCGCTTTTTTTTTTATAATGTTATAAGTGTTTTAAATCAATAACTATGGAAGCTAAGTGAGGAACTACAGTCTACAAAATTGAGGCCGCCCTTGAATTTAGAGGACATTTGGTCATCCTAGCCTATTAATAATTTCCGCGTGTTCATTCATTAAAAGATTTTTTTAAATTAATTTTCATAAGAAAACAAAAGTTAAGCAAATTTCCTTTCATTTCTTTAATATTAACATGGATGGTGAAATGGTTAACTTCTTGTGGAATAGCGTTATTAACCAGTTCATTAACAGAAGAAGTAAGGTAATTTTGAATGTCATTCGAGATGCCTTCAAAATCTGTAGCCGTATCAAAATGTCCCTTTCGTACTGGAACCCATCTACTTAAAAGATGCACAATTTTTTATGTAATTACTAATTACCATTATTAAATAATGTTTCTCTCTCATCCTCAAAACCTCCGTGTATCCGCCTCTTTACGAAATAGTAATAAATTGGTAATAAACAGGTCACATCAATCAATTAAGCATTTGAGAACTTCGCGAATGTTTTTAATGATTTGATTGTATGGATGTTTTAGATCCATCAGATCTGTTTTCAGATTTGAAAATTCAGTTTATATCCAAACGTTATTTGTAAACTTAGACAAGAACAATCACGACTAATCAATTACTTTAAGTAAAATATGACAACCGCATAGTCTGTTTTGACTCTTGTAACTGGATCTTGTAAAATATCTAACAGAAAATTAATTTTTTTATCTCTGACAATTGCTGTCCGCAAATTTTTTAAGGGATGTGCAAAGCCACCCATTCTTCACAATTAAAGACAAATCCAGAGGATACAAAGAGCTTGCTTTTAGTTGAGAAATAACATAGCTGTAATAATAATTAATAATGACTTTTAAAAATATATATGAATCTAAATTGTAACCAATAGTTCTTCTTCTTCAAAATTTACTTCTTCAAAAAATAAAATTTTGTTACTTAAATTTAAAAATGTCGTTGAACCAATCACATAGATTACACATTTTTCTAATGAAACAAAATATTGTAAAAAATATTTGCATTGAAGTATTAGCTTGATATTTTTAAAATATTAAGGTACTTGTCAAAACTGCAATAGGTAAAGTACTTTAACTCTTCTTAATGCATATTTTTACTTTGAATTATATAACTTTCAGAATAAATCGTATGCAAAAAATATTTATTTAATATTTTAAAAATAGTTATGACGTTTTTAAATAATTAAATGCCACTTCCACAAAAATTAAGAGAATCTTCGTATATTTCCATAATTATTTTTCATCATTTGTACGTTACCAAAAATTAAACAAAATTAAATAAATATCCGTCTTTGTACTTATGGATCGGAAATATGCTGTTATCAGAAATATATAACCTAAGATTTATAATATTCTAGCAGTACAGGTATGTAAAAAAACATTTTAAAACAATGATTTCTTTTCCATTTAATAAAAAATCTTTTATTTAAGTGTAATGAAATAATAGAAATAATTTAAATTAGTCAAATAATTTTAAGATGAGCACAGCATTACTCAATAGAATAGAGTATTTTGCACTATTTTATAAAATTAAATCTGTTACAATAATGCTATGTCCATTGGAATAATATTCAAAATGGAAAAAGCATTACAAAAAGAAATGTTCCTTTTCAAGTGGATTCGCTCAAATTAGCGATGACTAGAGCCGATATGTCTTGGAAAAGTGTGTCGTTTGATTGGTTGCGTGTTGCTGAGAGGGTGAGTGGGCATGCTGTAAACAGATTCGCAAATCTGGGCGCATCCGTTTTAGCCGTAGACGAGAGATACTATTTACCATTTATGTTTTAGCCGTGTCATTTTAAAACTGATAGATGGCAGCACTAAAATACACTATTATCGCTTCATGTTACACATAAAATCTTAGAAAAGAAAGAAAAAAAACATTTTAAAATGTGCTTGCAAAAAATGTAAATGTTTTATGTTGCCTTTATTTTCCTATGGTCATCGCCGAATCTACCGATGACCGGACGCTTCGCCACTGACTGTTACGCTAGCCGGATGCAAATCTCGCCAATAGCTTTTTTTCAACTCGCCAGTTAGCATTTTTTTTTTCGAGTGGTAATATATGGCCCGATGTTATATACGCACAGCAGGTTTGGCGTGATTTTTTTTTTTTTTTTAAACGAAAATTTGGCGAAAACCTCTTTTTCAAATACCAGTTACATATGCATTTTTGGTATTACTTAGTTATCCAGTCGACCAAAAATCTATCGCCAAACTATAAGATTAAATGCCAATAATGGTTGATCGTAAATGTCACATTCACTTGACTTTAAGAGAGTTACACGTGTTTACGTAATCAAGTGATTTTTATTTCGACTTTTTATTTGTATATTTATTAATGTTATACTAATTTATTTGCTCTTTCATTATTTAAAATAAAAATTACGTCAATTTGTATAATTTGGCGAGTGTTTTGGCGATTTATATAATTTGGCGAAATTGGTCGACGGAATAACTAAGTAGTACCGTATTTTTTAATTATTTTCTATTATTTTCTAAAGGAAATATAAAAAAAATTAATAATTATAGAACAAAATAATTTATATAATTTATAAAAAGAAATAAAAGTAAATAAACATTTATCATCAAATAAACAACAATAGCCGGGTTACCATGCCAACCTTTTCTGAACTATGAAAAAAAAAATATCTGTTTGATTGAAATTTGAGATGCTATCATTAGAAAAATGTATATAAAATTAGAAAAGATTAATATTTCGAAAACTAATTCGAATTTAAAAATTCTAATACCAGTTTTGAGATCTGTGGATCAATGCTGATTTTTGGTGTTAATTTCATCGCAAAGTATTCCATAATTTAGGAGAAATCACTTGAAACATAATCAGTTGTTTAATCAGTCGATTCATTTATCCGTTTCATAAATTCGTTTCATTAGGATTTTATATATATAGGGTAGATATTATAGTCAATCTATTCGGAAATATCCTTCGAAAAAACATATAAATGAAATTAAGAATTTAATAAAGCCATTAGGAGTCCCAGAATTTTTAGACCACATTTATTTATACTGAATTTTTTCTTTCTAAAAGCAATTTATTTTCTAATAGAAAATAAAATTTTAAGGTAAATGTTATAGCTGACATCGTTTAAAAACGTATTTATATTTTTCATCAATTGTAATTAACTAGCCAAATAAGGTACTCCATTATCAAAGCGCTTGTTTTGTCAAAAAGTTCTCTTCTCTTCCTCCGTTCACTAAATTGCTGAAATAAACTTTTCTGATCACATGTTACGGGTGATTCTGAGAAAAAAAATTCTGAAATTGACAAAAAATCTTCTGAAACGGCTCAGGGGAGAAGGGGAGGGGAAAACCCCTTCGAACACTAATTAAGCATTTTTCCGCGGCCCTCTGACGAATTTCGAGTTTTTTCCGAGATAATTTGGTTCTTTGGCGAAATTTACCCTTTTTCTCGATCCCTTGATGAAATTTCCGTTTTTTCGCGATCCCATGAAGACATTTGCGGTTTTTTCGCAATTCTGTGACGAAATTCGTGTTTTTTCTGCGATTCTTTGACGACACTTGCTGTTTTTTTCCGAGATCCTGTCAAGAAAATTGCGATTTTTTTCGCGATCCTTTGGAGCAAATTGCGTTTCCTTCGCGATCTTTTGAAGAAACTTGCGTTTTTCCTGCGATTCTATGATGGAATTAGCTTTTTTCGCGATTCTTGACGAAATTCGCGTTTATTCGCGATCCTTTGACGAAATGCGCGTTTTTTCTCCGATCCTTTGAAGAAAATTACTTTTTTTCGTGATCCTTTGAAGAAATTTGCGGGTTTTTTTGCGATTCTTTGACGATATTTGTGTTTTATCCCCGATCCTTTGACAAAATTTGCGGTTTTATTCTCGATTCTTTGACGAAATTTGCGTTTATTCTCGATGTTTAAATAAAATTTGCGTTTTTTTTTTCGAGATTTTTTGAGGAAATTGGCGATTTTTTCTGCGTACAATTGACAAAATTGATTTTTTTTTTTGGCGACCTTTTGTCGAAATTCGCAATATTTCGGATGTCGATATGTCGGAATTGTCGAACAGGTAACAGATATTTTTTTTTTAATTTCAGAACCGAATGCCTTAATTTTTCGGAACAGAATTATCACTGCGTTATTCATGCATCACAGCCGCCTTCTCCTGATGGTTGAATTAGGACTACTATAATACAAATTGTAGGAGCCTTAGGTTGAATATTACAGTGATTGTGAGGGTTACTAGTTTACAACCTGAAACCTTTCCTGCAATTCAATGGTGCCATCACAGACAACTATAGATTATATTGTCTGTGGGTGCAATCGCTTTCGAAAGAAAGGCAAAATAATCCAAGTCAGTTGTAGCACAGGTAATGACCATATACCATTCCTTATTTACCCTCTGCCTTCCACATAAGCAATGACAGGGGCGACTCATCACTCATCCCATAGTTCTCATAAATCAATGATTTGAAGAAGATAATTATTTCTTTTAAAGTTTGTTTTTTCTACCCATTCGTTGGATAGGTAGGTTTTTGTTCACTAGTGCATGTCTAATTTAAACACCCCATTCTGCATAAATTTTTAGGTTTTCCAAGAAAAATAAAATGATTCTGTTGCGTAGTGCGCTAGAAATTTCATTTTACGTCAATTTTTTTTTTCCAAAATCTTATGAGATTTTATATTTTTTTGCAAATAAACATCGGGTATCACCCCTTAGAGGGTGACTCCCCGGGGCGGACCCCCCCCCCCTTAGATACGCCATTTCTATCTATTTCTAAGAAAATTGCATAAAAATGTTATTATTTTTTATTTTTTATTTTTTTTCAAAAGCTGAAATTGACACAGCATTACATTCGCATTTGAATATGTTTTATATTGAAATAAGTTTCGTGTTATAGATAATATTTTTAAATCGCAAATTCTAAATGCAACTCCGTCACTTGAACATCTTGAAAACTGAATATAATTAAAGTACTTTAAGTAGGGAAATTGAAAATAATAAATGCATACTTATTTTCTTCGGCCTTTTAAACACAAATGGGTAAAAACAATCACGATACTTTGAATATACACATGTGTCGATTCCTTCACTAAAAATGTCGAATTACGGGTAATTTTCTTTATGAATGTTTGAATGTTTAAGGAATAAAGCGACGAGGCATTGAGTGTATTAATTGCTATGAATTAAGAAAAAAATTTCATCGCTAGTACAAATTAATTTTCTCATCAGTAAGTTCACGAACTAAGCAATATTTTCTTTGTGCTTGAAATGCTAACACATTCAATGCTTAAACTGCAGACATATTGTAACTGAATTATAAAAATCAAGATTAAGGCAAGTGCTCCGTTTTCTAGCAGAAAGCAACTAATAGGACTTTAATAAAAATTTTCTTTTGGAACTGTAAATGCGTAAAATGTTGATAAGTTAATAAACGGTAGCAAAATTTGAAGCGAAAAAAGAAAACTTTCCTTAATCACTCAAGTCATCTTTACTTTGCAAAATATTAAACAAAGCGTAATTTTATTTTTCTTAATCCGTGTCTGCCTTTGTTCAAACATTAGCAATGCACTTTTTTAATTAAGTCAAAATCTAGTGAATTACATGAGCTAAGTAAAACTGTTGTATTTTGACTGAACGAATAGGAGCATTTCACAAACTTTTTAATTGACTGCGTGCAGAAAAGGAGGGTACTGTTTTTGACAGCACTGTAAAAAGATGTTGTGATATTTCCTGTACTTTATGTTGTAATTTTCCAAGCACCTATACTGTGCAATCGAATTCAAGCACAGGTGCTGTGAAATCGAATTCAAGCACTGATGCTGTAAAATCGAATTCAGGTAACAAATGAAGTAAAAATCGAATTATTTCTGTCACGTGTACCACGTAGCAAATAGCAATTCCCCAGACTTGAGAAATTTTACAGCATTCTTAAACCTCCGCCTACCAGACGTGTTAACGGATCCGACAGGTATATTCAAAATATTTATTCAAAACAGAATTCTTTTTAAAATAAACTAAATATATAAACTAGACAAAACTAAGTTAAATAAATAAGTTAAATAGTTTGAAATAAAAATTCTGGTGCAGAATGTTTTTACAAAACTTGAGTAAAATTTCCGGTAAATATAGCGTTAAAGACCGCAGCATTTTACAGTAACTATGTTGGCAGCTGGGGATGATATAACCTTCTTCTGTAAAATACTGAATTTTTTGTTAATAATGGGTCGACAATGTAAAATTCTTCATTCGTTCATGAAATGGGAACGGGTCAATGGAAATTAATAAATGTAACACGAAAGTATTTGTTTTCTCTGCCCGAGTGTTATAGCTTATGATTCCTGAACAACCAGTTGTCTACACAATGCTTATAAATGATTATTCTATTTAAAAATATGTACTGAAGTTATTAAAATTCAGCAGTTATGCATCACCAATCATAATAAACAAATAATAAAAATTAGTAACAATTTATAATAAGAATGGACCGCTTCTAAAAAGAAAAAATGCTTTTGTGCCTGTCCATTTACCTTACGCATCAACGGAAATTTTATTTTATTTTATTTTACTAAATAATCATGCCGATTTATGTATCTTAATAGATTCGCTTTCTTTTATATACGCAACACACCAACGTCAACTGCACAAAACCTGTTAATCAAAATTAATTAGCAAAACAACTCTTAATTGATATTTTCTTGTAAGTAATATTGGGTCCTATTAGTATATTTAAATGTGATTAAATTCTTGAAGCACTTTATTTACAGGCATATTAAAATAAAAATTTTAATAAACTAATATGAGATAGTAAATTTGAAAAAAAATATTTTCAGAATTACCAAATGGTATATAAATGCATTATTCCTTTTCTCATTTTATGTTTGTTTTAAAAAATTAGAAATGCAATTTATTTAATACAAGCAACATCTGCATGGATTGAATTCGACAAGTAAATTGAAGCAAAATTTAAAATTCTTAGATTTTATATACCTTAACATTGTTGTTCAACTATGCCAATTCGCGAATCCGACAATGATTTAACAAAGTCGATTTCGTGGACTTCAGAGAGCCTGTTAATACAAAAAGGGTAAAGAAACAGCTATTAAATATATTTTTTCACTATACTGAAGTATAAGTACCAATTATAAAACGAAGCATGTTCTTTAACCCGTAAATTCCACACTTCGATTCAGCACCTCCACCTTTCACACTAGGGTTTAGTAGCACTCCAGTAGTTGCTGTCCACTAGGGTTATACACCCTGTAGGAAAAATTGGCTTTTCAAGGACAAACGTCCTTTTTCATTATCCATTCGTTTGTCACTCCTCGGCCCTTATCTAAGGTTAGTAATTATGGTAACGAAGGAAAATTGAAAAGAGGATGTTTGTCCTTGAAAAGCCGATTTTTCCTACAGGAAGTATAGTTAGTGCGTCATTTGGGATTGAATAACATCAATTGCGTATAATGTTGTCAGCAACAGAGTGATAATGGAATATAACACATGATTCCGATACGGAATTTAATGAAAACACAAACTGTGGTATTTATTTTTATAAAAAAATTAATTTTGTTCATCAAAAATGTAAAATAATGAAGCACGTTTTAAAAAAAACTCCAACATTTGAAATTTTAGTTGGTGCGAATTCGGACTAGTGTTGAGTGCACGGGTGAGAAATGTAAAATAAACTACTTATGCAAATCTGATTTTATAAACGTTTACTTCTTTAAAACTAGACTAATAATAATCCACTGTTTAATATTCATTTTTCTTCCAATTTTATCAATTACTGAAAGATTTTTTAATATAATTCAAAGCTTTTTAATTATTTTATTAAAAAACTGTAAATTATTTCAATGCAATTTTAGTGTAATTCCTGAAAATTATATTTCAAAAGTAGTTAAATCACTAAGCATCGGAAATTCTGTTTCTGATAGGAAATATCGTAAAACAATTTACATAGAGTGACATTAAATTTATAAAATTAACTTAGTTATTATTCACTGTTTCAATTTAAAGCTTTTTATTGTCAAAAATTCCATCATCAACAAAGTTCAATAATGCATCTTATTACTTTTGAAAATATGCTAAAAAGTGACTTTTACTTAACAACTTTGCCGTTTTTATTGGAAATCAATTTTGTCATTATCTGATAACTATTAGCTAATTTGATAAAGATATTACAATTTGATGGCAATAATGATAGTATTCCACGATATATAGAAATTCAGATTAAATTCATAGTAAGTCATTATTTTATGAATTATACTATTAAGAAATAAAAGATATTTATTTCAATATCCATTATACTACATTGAAAACACTCTAGATTTTTATCGAAGTTTCGATTTAAAAGAGAAAAAAAATCAAAAATTTCATAGAATACTTCGCTGAAAATTGTTTGACTTATCGATTACTTTTCATGAGAAGGCTTATAAAAATATTTCAAAAGGATAAAAAGTAGATTGTAGTATTAGATAATAACGTGATATTACATAATGAAGGCAATACATCCATATTAAAAAGATGAATATCCGGCATCCTAGGCTTTTTTGTTCCAGTAAAGTAAAAGAAAAAAAAATCAAAACCGGATATTGCTTTCAATGTTTTATTCTTTTAAGAAACGTTTAAACACGTTTGTATTTTCATGATCATTTGAAATATATTATAGTTATAAAAGTTCCCATAAAAAAATGACACGCAAAAAGATTTTTAGTTTAAAGATTATTTAAAAAATAATTTTTAAATGTAACAACATTGTATTAAAAATAATACAGAAAAAAAGAAGATTAGATTACATTAAGATTATTAAAATATAATTTATCCAGCTAATACGTAATTGCTTCACATCTGTAAAGGTATGTCATAATTCTCTCCAGGGTTTGGAAGGCTTATAAAAAAAAAAGTATTACTAATACAGCAACAAAATTGACTTTACTGTAGAAAGAAACATTACAAGTTTTGTTTCACTAATGAGTTAGTAGATGGCATCACTACTTCTGACAGCAGTTGAAAAAAACGAAAAGTTAAATTGAAATTTTTGCACATAAGATAATGGCATTTACAGGCTCACAGAAAGCTTACTGCGTGTCAGAATTTGAGAAAAGTCAATCGGTTGTGACAGTTCAAAGAAAATTTCGTAGAAAATACGGATTGCACCTACTAACGGACAAAACAATTCATGCGTTGTTTCGGAATTTTGAGAAAATTGCCCACACAGCACACTTGGTTACAGCAATGTCTCGGAGACATCGCAACGTCCCTTTATTGTCACGTCTCAGTGCGATGTAACTAGAGCGTCTCCGAGATGACAAGAAAGACTGTCGCTGAGATCATCCCTTGCGACATAATGGAGACACAAGTTGCCGTTTTCGCCCATGCGCAAATACCTCCAAGTTACTGGCGCATGCGTGAACTTAATGGCGTCAAAGATAATTTGTAGAGAAGGATGTGCGCGTGCCATGTGATTGCTCAGTGTTTAGATTTGATATTGTGTATTGTTTTTACTATTTCTAAAGTGGTGCTTAGATCATTTTAGACAACAGCCTGCCGCTCAGAGAACCCCCCTCTCAAAGCTCCAAAGTGGTGTTTCTTCAGTTTGGAAATTTTTAATTAACTATCTGGAAGAAGTATAGTGTTTTGTTGTTTGTTTGTGTGTGTGTGTGTAGATAATAAAATTATAAGAGCCTCCTGACATTTATATTTTTACAATAAAGCTTATGAATATATTATTTATCTGTGTCATAAATACTGATTTTTTTTTTTTTCTTTTTTTATGAAGGACAATTATAAGAATATACTTAGAATAAAAACTAATACATCATTTCGTCTCATACTATTATAAAAACAGTATTGCTCATAAAACATGTATTGTAATTTTTTTTCTGTTATTTGATTGAATTGATATAATAGAAATATTTATCCAATAATAGTTATTAAAGTTTATCATTTACTGCTTTAAAAGTATATATTTGATTTTTTTTCTTTTTTTTTTTTTGACTAAAGGATATATTTAAATTTTTAGAGGGGGGGGGGGTATATATAGCTTAATAAGTTCTCTAAAAAATACTAAAGAAATTATAATGTGTACATTTCGATTGCAAAAATAAGCTTGCAAATATTGTAATCTATAAAAATTAGCATTTTATGGAGATCTACTTTTAAATGATTAACAATTGATCTTCATCAAGTACAAAATGCTTGCATTCATAAATATGAGTTTTTTAATTAAGTTTGAATCAATAAAATTCATAGAGTGAAAAATGAAATACATATGATGTAAAACAAGCAACTCAAGAGCAATTGATTGAAAGAAAAAAGTTGTTTTATAGTTTGTTTAAAATGGATGAGAAAAAAATGTAAACAAGCTTAGAATAAACACTAATACATCTCTTCGTCTCATACTATTATATAAATAGTATTGTATGAGTTTTCTTTTTGCTATTATTTGGTTGAATTGATATAACAGAAATATTTATTAAACAATAATTATTAAAGTTTATCATTTGCTGCTTTAAAAGTATATATTTGATTTTTTTTCTTTTTAAGCTAAAGGATATATTTAAATTTTTAATTGTTTATTTTTTGAAAATCTACCTCTATACAGATTAAAGAAAACACACAATGCAAAAAAGCTGACTGAAATTACTACATAATTTGAGAGTACATCATATTGAAACTTATTTAGTTTAGTATTGTTGTTTATGTGTGGATGGGATAATAGAATTATAAGTGTCTCCAGACATTTATATTTTTGCAATAAAGTTTACATTTTTCCCCCCTGTATCTGGGCCAAAAATATTGATTTTTTTTGTTTTATGAAGAGTAATTATCAAATTTCTTATTAAATGTAATTAAATATGGGGGGGGGGGGGGTATGGCTTTTACAGAACTCTATTTTTTGAATCGGTAAACTGCTACTTGCTAAGATAATAAAATTGTATTAGTCATTGATATTTTTGCATAATAAGTAGTACTTATGAAAATATTGTGATTATATACATATGTCAGTCTTTATTTATCATTTAAAAAGTCTGTGTATAAAATAAGCAGGAATATTTTAATTTCAACCTGCTGGTATAATAAGGTTTGTTTTTGTTTACATTCAAAAGCTTATGTTTAATTTATGAAAAAATAAATTACAAAAAAATATATATATTAAAAGTTACAAAATATTTAGCATCTGCATGAGGAATAATAAATGAATAATTATTTGCTAGAAACATATTGTTTTTTCTATCTGATAAATTTCTTTAATTCTAATACAGCGTTTCTTTAATTCGTTGATTTATAATTACTGAAGATAACTGTTAAACTTTGCAAATTCGAAGTAGATAAAAAAAAAAATTCCATTGTAATTAACATCAGGTTATTTGTAAATAATTGCAATAAAAATAGTTATTACAAATAATTAAATTATTATCATTATTATATCTATATTAGAGTATGTAAAACTTGTGTATATATGCAAAAAGATTTATCAATATCATGTTTATGACTGAGCTAAACAAATTTTGAAACTTATTTAGCTGAATTATTTTAATCTGTAGATATGTGGAGTTTTATCATTAATCAAGTATTTATTTATTTTTAACATAATATCATAGTACAACAAACTGCAAAATTTAACCCTTTTCACTTCAAAGACTCTGTTGGAAAAAAAAAGGGAGGGGCAATATATTGCTTAATAAGTTTCCTTAATAATACTTAAGAAATTAATGTGTAAATTTGGATTATAAAAATAAGCTTGCAAATATTGTAACGCATAAAAATTTGTATTTTATGGCGATCTACTTTTAATGATGTTTAATAATGTATCTCCATCAGATATAAAATGCTTGCATTCATAAATATTATTATTTTAAATAATTAAGTTTGAATCAATGCAATTCATAGATTGAAATAGTGAAATATGTATGATGTAAAACAAGCAGCTCGGAAGTATTTGCTAGAAAAAAAAAATTCTGTTTAAAATTGATGAGCAGAATTGTAAACAAACATAGAATAAACACAAAACACCTCTTCATTTGATGCTATTATTTAATAGTATTGCTCATCATAAATCATGTATTATATAAGTTTTCTTTTCTTTTTTTTCTGTTTGGTTGAATTGATATAATAGAAATATTTATTCAACAATAGTTATTAAAGTTTATCATTTGCTGCTTTTAAAAAAATTTCAATTTTTTTACCTAAAGAATATATTTAAATAAAATCATAAGACGAAATGCAATATTTCACCTTGATTCAGTCACAAAATATACAATATGAACTTTAAAATGCTCACTGTTTTACTTAAAAGGCAGCAAAAAAAATAAATAAATAAATAAATAAATAAAAGTAATAATAATAATAATATAGATGTTACAATTTAACAAATTACAAATGTACAGATTTTACAAATTTAAAGTAAATTATACATTTTTTAACTTGTAACATCCATATTATTATTATTTTTGTTAGCCATTTAAGTAAAACAGTGAACTTTGTAAAGTTTATATTGTATATTTTGGTATATATTTAAATTTTTACCTGTTTATATTTTGTAAATCTGCACCTATAGAGAATAAGGAAAACTCATACTACAAAAAATAAAGCTCGATGAAATTCTGCATAATCTGAGAGACATCATACTGAGACTTATTTCTGTGTGGAGGAGTTAACAGAATTATAAGTGTCTCCAGACATTTATTACAAGGGAATTTATATTTTTTGTAAACAAACATAAAATAAACACCAATTCGTTTCATACTACTGTATGAATATATATCATATTATTAATATAATATATTATACAATAGTATAGCTCATCATAGAGGTTTCTTAAGAAAGTTATCACAATCATAATACAATAAAATAATTGAATTTCTGTGCAAGAATAAGTGGATTTCGTTGCAAGATTTTATTAAATACAAGAAAATTTAAAAATCAGCTAAAAAATATTTAACATTTACTTGGGCTAGCTTCAGTTAAGTGCAGCCCTAAAGGAAAAAACAAACAAACAACAACAACTGTAGAGCAAAATACAGCAACAAAAGGGTGATGGGGGGGGGGGGGGAGCCTGCATGTCAGTAGACCAATTTTCACCACTATTTCTGTTTAGTGATCTCCTCCTTGTTTAATGAAAGAAATTCTGTTATTAAATAAGGTATGTTAGGAGAAAGAAAGGCAGTATCACATCCAGATTGCTATTCAGGAATAGTGGCAGTAATTAGCATGTGAGTTTGCCAATATTGTGTACCATCATTGTCTGAGAGTAAGGGAGGAGTAGACTCAAACTGTATGTATTAGAAAAGATTCGGGAAACATTTAGTAGCATATTACCTATACAGTATTTTTTAAAAACTGATCAGGGTTTGTTGATATATATCAATGGATATATATCTCGATGTATTTTGATATATATTTATTTTTAAAATATCAAGATTTTTGGTATTTTCGTAAACTTGATGTTTATTTTCAAAATATCAAGATATTTGATGTTTTGTATATTTGATATTTATTTTCAAAATATCACTGAGCAAGATAATTTTGACATTTTCAATTAAAAGAAGTGTAAATGAAATTTTCAATTGTTATTAACTGTATCATTCTGCAGATAAAAAACTTTGTTTCTGGCTCTGGCAGTGACTTTTTTATCCAAAGGAAACAAATGTTTTCCCCAAGTTTTATGTTGGAAGCTTTTATTTTTAAATGTAGAACTAATAATTAGGCGAGATAATTAATTCAAAACAGCCATTGAAAGATATACTGTCTAATTTAGATAATCCATTATATAGCTTCATTAGAAAATAATCTTTTCCTATATTGGTTCAGTTTAGTATAAACTATAGGTAATACATGTTAGGAAATAAATAATAAGACAAACTTACATTTATATTTAAATTCTTTAATTTAAAAACTATTTTGTTTTCAAAATTTCTGATTTCTTGATATTTGACACTGAATATTATAATATATATATATACATATATATATATATATATATATATATATATATATATATATATATATATATATATATATATATATATATATATTAATAACTGCATAAATAAAATTATATCTGTTTTCAGTTAGGTAATCTTCAATTTTGTTCTAAGTAGAAACAAGAAAGAAGGAAAAGAAAAGCAATGCATTTTTAGAATATTGTTTAAGTAAATTTTCCTGTTAAGTGCAATATGTTTTAGTTTCTAATTTATATTATGCTTGAAAATATTTATTGTCAGCTAACTATTAAATAATTTGTCATTTAACTATTAAATAATTTATCAGCAAGCTAGTTAACTATTTTGAAAATATCGGATATTTTTGATATTTTCGAAAATACCATGATATTTATGAACCCTGGAACTGATCATACCAATTATAAATTTTACTTTTTGATCACTATTCAAATAATTTAAGTACTACTCAGAATACTGATGATAAAAGCCCATGAAAACTGATTTTCAGAATAGACAAAGATTTAGGATGGTAGAGTCTTGCAATTAAATACGATAGTAAAGTCACTTAGACTGTGGATTATATTTAGAAAGAATATGGTACTGCATTAAGTACTTTTTCAGCAAATATTCAGCCTTAGATCACATTTTTCTGGATGCCTCAGATTTTATAGAAATCGCACAAACTTCCAATACCATAAAAAATATTGTATTTCTGTAAATGCAAGAAAATTTAGGAATCGGAGAAAAAAAAAATTGACATTTACTTGAGCTAGCTTGAGTTAAATGAGGTCCTGAATGGTTAAAACGAAGTATATTTTTTTACATAAAGTACAGCAACTAAAGTGTCATAGGGCAAGGGTTGTGAGTCTGGATGCCAGTAGGTCGATTGTTACCACTATTTCTGTACAATAATCTTTGTCATAAATTCTGTTTTTAAAGAGATAAAGATTGTTATTCGGAAGCAGTGGTGACAACTGGTGTTTGAGTTTGCCAATATCGTGTGTCACCACATTTAGAAGGCCTCTAATTCAACTGAATTGTTATCCTGGACTCACACATATGGATGATCTGCCTGAATACCATAACCCATACTCTTTGTCTGATACTTTTATATAATTATACGTAATAAATTTCTTCATGAATTATTTAGTAGCGATGTATTCTACTTATACAATATTTTTTTTAAGTGACTATCTATTAAAAATTTTAGTATTCAAACACAATTCCAATAATTTGAATACCTGGAATATAAAGTGGTACAAGTCCATAAAAACTGATTTTTAGAAATTTAGTATAGGATAAAATATTTGCGATAAAGTAGAGGAAAAATACAGTACTCCATTAAGAAGCTACTCCGTCCGGCGAAAACACCCGTTCGCTAATGTTAATCCAATGAAAGAAATTTTGTAAGATATCTCGTCTGAATTTCAGTATTTTTAAATCTCTCTCTCTTTTTTTTTTTTTTTTTTTTTTTTGTGCATTGGAAAGCTGAGATCGATCTCTACATCTGCCTTTTCTTACTTTTTTGATTTTATTTTCAGGTATTTTTAAATGGGACACTTTCACTTTCGAAACCGGTTTCGAAAGGACAAGCATACTCATAAAAGAAATTTTTGAACAAAATCGAAAAAGTAAAAAACGGCCTTTGTACAAACCGACCTCAACTATCCAATGCAAAAACAAAAAAAAAAAAAAAAAAAAAAAAAAAAAAAAAAAAAAAAAAATCATTTAAAAATATTGAAATGCAAACAAGATATCTTTAAAAATTTCTTCCATAGGATTAGAATTAGCAAGTGGGTCTTTTCGCGCAACTGAAGTAGCCCCACAAGTATTTTTTTAAGAGTTCTATCACGTGTATTATGCATGCTAAAAAATCATGTATACTAAATTTGCATTTCTATTTTATTAGAAGATACAAGAAGATTTAAGATTCGAAAAGAAAATTTTTGATGTACTACATAAATGTCACTAATACTATATTTCTATTATTTTCTAATTCAAAATATCCTGAATGAAAAATAATAGAAATATGAAATTGAGTTATTCTGTGATGCATTTGAAGGGCACACTGGGGCAGCCACAGATTAGGCCCCCACTTGTAAGTGGGGACGTGAACGATAATTTGTTTTAATTAAAGCAAAATAATAGTAACAGAAATGTCATAGGGTGAACCTGCATGTCAGCCGGCCAATTATCACCAGTGTTTCCGAATAGTAATATTTGCCTTATTTAATGACAGAAATTTATCAAATTAGGTGAATATTGCTATTCAGATGTAGTGGAGACAATTGGCATCTAGCTTTTCTTACTATAGTCCACTCATTACAGAACAGTACTAGCAGAGAAAGATCGCATAGTTGTCACAATGTGATATCTCATAGATGTGTTGTGCGATGCACTGAAGACGTTGCAACGCAGCGTCACATAGATGTCACAATGAGCTATCTCGTAGATGCAACAGTGCGACGTCGCATAGATGTTGCAGTGCGATGTACTATAGACGTTACAACGCGACGTCGCTGGTCACGGACATTTTGCGGTTGCCAGAGCATCTGTGAGACGATCAGTGTGACATCGCAATGTCGCAGTGCGACGCACCTGCGACGTTTCAGAGATGTAAGTGTGCTGTGTGGGTGGTTGCTTGAGTGATGGACAACGAACTGGTCGTCCAGGCCTTTCGGCGGAAATGATTACTCGTGTTGAAGATGCGCTTGTACGAAGCCCGAGGACGTCAATTCGTCAAGCAAGTGCGGAATTACAGATCTGAAGTTGAAGCAAGTGTGGGAAGAATTTCACTTTAAACTTGATATCTGCCGCATCACCAAAGGTTCACATGTTGAACATTTGTGAAACAAAACGTGTAATGTTTCATATTCCAATTAAAACTGTTAATTTGCTGCCTATAAATATTTGTGACTTACTTTTAATATAAAATAATATAACATATTTCATGTTTGTATTGAGAACAAATAGTTTTGTTTAAAGTCTCGCATCTGTTCGATCACTTTCACTTTCGCCCTAATTTTCTATCCTTTAAATACAAATTGGCAATTTTACAAATCAAATTTATTTTTGTTAAAGAAAATATCCTTAATATACAAATATTAAAGTAGGATCTTTTTTTTATCACAGCGGAAATTCTTTTAAGTTATTTTAATACTTTCGAATTATTCCATAATTATTGATTTTCTAAAAGTACGATCAAACGGTACTTCTCCATTATCCGGTCAATCACCTACACAAATAAATATATATATATGACCATTATAAAGCAAAACAAATTATCATCAACAAATGTGAATATATAAATTATAAAGGAATGTATTCAAATTAAAAATGATGTGCAAACTATTATAAAATTCTTTGAAACAGATCCTTATAAGAAGAGCAACATGGAATTGAAAATACAGTGAACATTTGGAAATATTTGTGGAACCAAGGCAGAATCATCAGGCCCAAATTACCTACATTACCACAAATAACATCTAAGGTTTCATCTTTTCCTTATCTATCGCCAAACTACAGGATTTAACGCCAAAAATGCATGATCGTAACGTCACATTCTCCAATTGGCATCAGCTATATTACACGTGTTTGTTATCTTATGAAGTGATTTTTACTTCGACGTTTATTTATATTTGTGATAATGTTTTACATTATCACATATACGTTATGTTTATTTGATATTTTATTAATTAAAATAAAAGTTACGCTCTTAAACGGTGAAGTCATGGTATAAAAAGAGAAAAGCATTGGAAAAATGTTCCGTACAATAGTTCAGTTTTAAGTGACTTTTATCGAACAGCACCCTGTAAAAAAATTATGTTACGTTACTGTATAAAATTTGCAGCAACATGCTTCATCCAATTATATGGAGTAATTTAACTAATGTATTGGTGTAATTTAAACTAATATAACTGATGTAATATTACACATTAGTGTAACGTAATACCAGTTATATCGATTAAATTAACTAGTTGGATGTGCCAATCCCAAAACTTTCTTCGATCTCATATAACTTAATACTTCAAAATGTTGTTACAAATGTCAATATTTAATTTTTATTAGTTCAACACTACATAAACTTTGACTTTCATGCTTCAGTCAATTAATCGGAGTAAAAACGAGTTAATCTCGATCGTGATATTTAATAAAATCAATCCATTATTTTGTTGTATATTAGGTGTTCAAAAATATCCAGCTTATCAGGATGCAAAGTTTCTGTCGATTCACGAGCCGCCGGTGTACAATAAAATTACAAAAAATCATGAAAATTACACAAAATTCGCTATTATAGTGTGCCTTTTCAGCGGAATATTTCCAAATTCAGGTAGGACCTTCTTGCTATGGCCAAAAATATACACATAAAATTTTTGGTTCAATTCCATGTATAACTTTGTACACTTTCCGATGGTACAATATTGAAAAATGGTACAAAAATAGCTATTATAGCGCAACCTTCCGACGGAAATTTCCAAGTTCAGGCAAAACCTTCTTGCTATCACCGAAAACACACACAAAAAATTTGGTTAAATTCTATGCATAACTTCATACACTTTTGGATGGTAGAATATTCAAAATGGCACAAGAATAGCTATTACAGCGCCCCTTCCGGCGGATTTTTTTCAAATTAAGGGAGAACCTGCTTGGCATATCCAAAAACTTCAAAAAATAAAGTTCAGTTCTATGCATAACTTCGTACACTTTTTGATGGTACAATAGCGACAGACCCACGGACATACGGACAGACAGACATTTTCTGTAACCATGTTTTTTGAGATCTCTGACCCCTAAAACGTGATGGTTTGGAAGGCAAAACGAAACAAAAATTGGTGGCAGCAAGGCTGCCATAAATTTTATGGAGTAACGTTACATAATTTTTTTACAATGCAGGGAGCGATAATTGAGGAAAAAAAAATTAAATAAATAAATATCCAATTTTTATTTCTGTTTTCATTAATATATTGTAAATTTTATTGTTTAACGTTAATAACTTATACTTTATTTGGTGATTAATACTTTAGTGACTGATACTTTTCCAAATTTCTCGTATTATTTTTAGATTCTAGTGTTAACATTCTTCCATTTGTTTATTGAGACTTACAGTTTGGCTAATAATTTGGCGATATTTTTTTTTAATGGAAAGTGGTCGATGGGATAATGCATAAGTACTGATCAATCGTGTGAGTTGCTGTGATGAATAGCTTTGGTAAACAATGAAAAGAAATATTGTTTCTAAAAATCTAGAACTTTGCATATTTAGAAAAAAGTATATTGAAATAAGTATTTCACCACCAGATATATTTTGTTTTTAGTTGCGTTCGTAATTATATAAATACTTAGCAACTATAGTCGTCGTCTGGTCCGCCCATCTGTCTGTACGTCTGTCAGCATATAACAGCGCAAAAACTACCCAACCAAATAAATGGTTTGAAATTTAATGTATATATTCATTGCAGAATTTTGTGATGTCATTTCAAATTTTATAAAAATCGAATCAACTTGAAGAGATATTATTAAAAGTTTTTTTTTTTAATTCTATTAAATCCCATCATACGTAATTAATTCAATGATATCCCATGATATGTATTGGTTCTAGGTTGTCATGGTGATTACGTCCTATTTAACCCTTAAATGCCTGGTGTTGCTTTTTGGCAACATACACAATTTAGGCTCTAAAATGCTATTAAAATAATATTGAAGCTATAATGCATAATGTTCCCAATAAAATACATTCTGAAAATATTATTAAATTGATTTTCAACATGTAGATGACAACACTTGTGCTGTTTAAGAATAAAGACAGATTTATTGTTCCATTGTTGCATCTTGTTCTTTTTGTTTTGTCTGGGAGCTTGCGAAATACCCTATTTTGACCTGCAGTGAGCAAGTAAAATTTATTTCTTATTATAGTTCCTAAAATTCTTGTGTGTTTAATATTGTAGAAATTTATCAAGGGAAATTATTTTTTCATTTAAACACCAGTATTGCCGATTAGTAACAAACTGTTTTTGAGCCGTAAACTATACTTAAAACAAAATAAGATTTTATAAAGTATTTTTCCCATGATTTATTTAAGAAATGAAAGCCGAAAAACATTATTACAATGATTTTTGAAAAATCAGGCATTTAAGGGTTAAGATTGAATTATATTATTTCACTATTACTGAATTTAATATGTATAATCATAATAAACTTTGTACTCGTGCATTTTTGCCCAAGAGTGCAACAGCTATCGCACCAAGATCTGAATATTTATAGAACTAGTTACAGTACGAACGCATCTCATTCGCCACATTTGAATTACAATATCTGACTTTTTTTTAAATGTATAAAATCATTTAACATCGCAGAAAAGGTTTGAAAATAAAATAGTCTTCTCAAACTGATACAGTCTATAAACTCTTGTCTAAGTACATTTAAATCGAAAATAGCTCTTTATTTAAACTTAATTGTTAGAAAAGAAACTTCTTTTGATAACTATTTTCTGAAACTGTTTGTTTTATACTAGTACGAAATCAAGAGACAAATAAAGCTATAGGAACTAATTACTTTTAAAACTTACGCGGCCATTAAATAGCAAAGATACCTATTTGTCAGGGACTAAATTCAGAAGCTGTGAGAACAAGTTTATTTAAAGACCAAGAGAAAAGACTTTATTGTACCCTTGGGAAGATAGTCAGTTGTTTCTTTATCAGAAACTAAGAACCTAAGATTAATTGCCAGTATATTAATGAAACTTTGTTTAAAAGAATACTAAGCGTATGCTACATTAAATGCAACAATTACCTCCTATGAAACGAACTATTGACTTTTAAGTGGCCAAAGTTCGTCATTTAATAGACATTGTGAAATTGGAAAATCTTTGCATAAATAGAAACCAGATTTTAAGTGTTAGTTGTTTGTTTCTAGTACGGATAAAAAAATATATATATTCTAAAAAATAAAAAACTTAAAATAAACGATGAAGCATATAATTATATAATAAAATCACTTATTTTCATTAAAGTAAAAATGCATATGCTTAAAGTGATAACAGTAAATATACAGTATATAAACGATCAAGTGCGAGTACATATTACTCGCCCTCAGAGGGTTCCGTACAATAAATATATGATTTATTAACTGTATTATTTAAAAAAAATCGTTACTAAAACAATAATAAGACTTTGTAAAAAACTATACAGCGTAGGGTTGGATATAACTGCATATACTAGAAAAGTATGAATGGGTAAATATAAAATAAAAGTTTAAAGAGATATCAAGCCTAAATAATATCAATTATTGCTATTCTATATACTATTTTTTTATCATATCCTAATATGCCTACGATGAACTTAATTCGGACTGACAATAAAAGTAATTCATATTTAACCCCTTGCGCTCTGGCGCTGTTAGCAGAGGTATGTCACTAGCCACCAGTGTTGCTGCATCTGGCAGATTTTTTTTTAGAAAAATTGAATTCACATCACAAAAATTTAAATGGTATTTTTCTTTTACTTTATTTTTTGAAAATCAATCATCTTGTAAAGCAAAAATAAAAGTTACAGACGTGTGAAAATTATTAGAATAATTGTAAAATTTACATAAAAATCTTGTTATATTAAATAAATAATACATTTAAAAAATAGTGGTACATTTAATATTTAGTGTGCATCCTCTTGGTTTTTATTAAAGATTCGAAACGTCTTGGCATACTTTTGTGTGAGTTTTTGGCAATTAATTTGTATTTCGTTGTGATGATGCCAAAGTTGGATGGATTTTTCTATTAGAACATTCTTGTTTGTGATGTTTCATTTCTTATTCAATTGAAGAAAACATTTCCATGGCCTGGAAACAGTCCAGATATGAACCCCATCGAGAACCTTTGCGCCATTGTAAAGAAAAAATTAAAGAAATGCAACATCACAAACAAGACTGGTGTGATAGAAAGACTCATCCAAATTTGACATCATGACAACGAAATACAAATTAATTGCCAAAAACTCATACAATGTATGCCAAGACAAGTATGCCATTATTTCTTTAATAAAAAACAAGGGGATGCACACTAAATATTAAATGTATCAATATTTTTTAAATATTTATTTAATATAACAAAATTTATAGTAAATTTCACAATTATTCTAATAATTTTCACACGTCTGTAAAACATTCTGGTGAGAATTCGGAATGTCATATTAGAAAAAGTCAGTCATATATCATTGTCGGAAATGGCCAAAATAGCATGACGTGTGCTGCGTACATTATAGAGCGCAAGAGGTTGAATTTCATTTGGCATTTCATAAAACTAAATTCAGCGTAGTCATAATTTTCTCTTTTTAAAGTGTAGTTAAACCAAAAGACTTGTTCAGAGAATGTATGCCAAGATAAGTATGCCATTATTTCTTTAATAAAAAACAAGGGGATGCACATTAAATATTAAATGTATCAATATTTTTTAAATATTTCTTTAATGTAACAAAATTTATAGTAAATTTCACAATTATTCTAATAATTTTCACACGTCTGTAAAACTTTCTGGTGAGAATTCGGAATGTCATATTAGAAAAAGTCAGTCATATATCATTGTCGGAAATGGCCAAAATAGCATGACGTATGCTGCGTACATTATAGAGCGCAAGAGTTTGAATTTCATTTGGCATTTCATAAAACTAAATTCAGCGTAGTCATAATTTTCTCTTTTTAAAGTGTAGTTAAACCAAAAGACTTGTTCAGAAATGAAGCTTGGCATTGTGCTAAGCGCGCATCGAAAGGAGGCCGCAAAGTTGAAACGACACCTCGGTCCGTGCCCCGTTTCTCCAGATGTGTTTTTAATTAATTTTTAAGGACACGGGAAGCGTATTGGAGATCTACTCAATGTAAACTAGCCGCGACTTCCATAGTATTTATGTGATTAATTCAAATTAAATTAGCCTGTTTTTAACAATTTGACGCTTATAGCATTTATACTGCTACTGGGTATTGCATTGCACAAATATATCATTAAAAGTTCCTATCTGGGCTTTAAAAGCCGATGATACATAGCGTACGCCGCCCCTGCCATTATGTATGTCCAAACCGACCGCGTCTTTAAGGGTTAATATCTCGGGTAATTACCAACTATTTTTTTCGAAAATCGTTATCAACATTGCTTTTATACTTCTGCTACGATAGGTACCTCAAGCGTTCCTCAACACTTTTGTGCTGAATGCCTGCAAATCGAAATTTGTGTGTAACGGAAAAACGGAAAGTAGTTACAAAAAGCATGTGACCCAAGGTAATCGATATAATTTTACTACAAGCTTTAACTTAACTTCTACTACCTCTAAATTTTTCACAATTTTAGTTTCAGTAGATTCGGAAATAAATGGGGGGGGGGTGGGGGCATATTTTTGTGCTACATTTTCCAATATGTCTTTGAAAATATAATACTTTAAATTAAAATAAATGTATTTTTGAGTTCTGCGTTACGAAGGCTTTCAGATGTTACCCCACACGATGTGCTAAGAAACGATTTTTTTTTCAAGTAACTTAATTCGCCCCTCTACATTTTTACTAAAAATATTTGTAAATGTTTAATAATCCGTATGTCAATAGTCTTTATTACTTCCGCAATTTAAACTTTCCACGTTCCATTGTTTACGAGTAAAATGGCTGTGACAGACAGAGAGACACAAGCGTGATCTTATAATGGTTCCGTTTTAACTTTTTAAGTACGGAACCCTAATAACGGTAAAATAAGTATAAAACAGTATATAACAGTAAAAAAAAAAGAGTTATAAGTATTTTTTATAAACATATTAAGAAATTTCTTACTCTCAACCGGTGACATTTTCAAGATCAATAATGACAAATAAAATATTTTCGGAAATATTTCAATATGAGCTTTATAAACAAAAAATACGATTTCACATATATAATGAAAGTGAAAATAATTTACTTATCATTATTCATCTTGAAAATGTCACCATCTGAACGTACTAAACTTAATGATCTGTTTATTAAAATATATTTATAAGATTTTATGTGTAACGTTAACATTTTAAGCATATACATCTGTAGTTTCATTAACTATATTCTAATATACTACCACAAAAGACAGATATTTGTTGTTTGAAAATAAATTAATTTTCTAACCGAATTTATAAAATTTCTCTTGTAATTAAAAAAATGAAATCAGTAGTATACATATCATATACTTAATAAATAAAGATATAGTAAGTTCCGTATACCGGGACAAAAATCGAAGACAAATCGAAGACCGGGACAAAAATCGAAGCTGGTTTGAAATCAAATAGTAATTTAAATGATAAAACTAATTTTCATTAATTTTTGATAAAATAGGATATATATATATATATATATATATATATATATATCAAGAAAATTATATCTTTGAATTTACAAATAAAACACAAGAAAAAATACAGTTTACATGTTCTCTTCAGTTTTTATGTTCACTTAAGAACTTTTATTTTTTTCTTCATAAAAACTAACCTATGTGACTTTTTGAGATTTTTATTTCAATCTTTATATACATATCTATAAATTGTCACCAAAATATCTAGGGACTAATTACTATTTCCTTATAAAATTAATGCTGTTATCATATAACTTTGCAAGACACCTCCAAAACAGAGCTGCCAAAAATGTAACTAACTTTCATAATTTCTAAGACTTTTGGTGCAAAAAATGAATCTTTGTCGTTCATTAATTTTTTTAAATCTATTAAATTTCTTATTGCGTGAATCCTAATTCTTAATAACTAAATTCCTATTTCAACGGTTTAGTAATTTTAAACATATATTGGACCTAAATTATTGATGCTATACAATATCAATTTCAGAGAAATGTTTTTACGGTGTCATTGTAAATGTGTAAAAACAATGAAAGCATTTTTAATATATTATTCTAACTTTGGGTGGGAAAAAGTAATAAAGTATTTTTTAACCAATTTCAGGCGAAAACAAGTATATTTTAGAGGTATTTTTTGAAGACTCTTAAAGTAAAATGGAGAATTCGGTCCCAGTTTCTCTTCTTAAAAGATTAGTTAAATGCTCTTTTCTTTCCTTCAATTTAACAAAAAATGACCGCAGTTTCATCCATCTTCTTTTTTAAAACATCTTTGGTCGTTAAATAAGTTAAGGGGACAACGAACCTTAAAATCCTTAAAAATATTTTTTTTTTTTTTTTTTTTTTGTAAATTTCACCTAAATATTATTCTAGGGTACATTATATGCATTATGCCATGCATTTATCACAAAAAAAAAAAAATATTTTTGATAAAAAATTAAATTTTTGAAAAAAATTTAAAATTTTGAAATTTTTTCGAAAACATTTCAAAAATTTTCAATTTTTTTTTAACTTTTCAATTCCAATATATAAAATTCGATGCTCTATTTTATTTATATATATAAAACGAACATTTATAAAAAAAAAAAAAAGTGGCGATTTTCATTGATATGGGACGAGCAGGGGGAATTTCGAAGATTTTTAAGACGAAAAAAATTCCATTTTTTTCTCAAAAATATTTTTTGTGTGCTAAATGCTATAATGCATATAATGTACCTTTAAATAATATTTAAGATAAAATTTACAAAAAAAAAAAAAAATCAAATTTTCAAATTTTCAAATTTTTTCGAGAAAAATTCAATTTTTTTTTTTTTTTTTTTTTTTTTTTTTTTACTTTTAAATTCAAATGTATAATATTCGATGTTCTATTTTATTTATATATATAAATCAAACTTTTATAAAAAATATTGGGGATTTTCATTGATAGGGGCATTGATAGGGGCATTGCAGGGGGCATTTCAAAGATTTCTAAAACGATGCGTAAAATTCCATTTTTTTCTCAAAAATAATTTTTTTTATATTTTTTTATGATAAATGCATGCCATAATGCATATAATGTACCCTTGAATAATATTTAAGATAAAATTTACAAAACATAAAAAAAAAAAAAAAAAAAAAAAAAAAAGAAAGAAAAACTTTGAAATTTTTAAATTTTTTCGAAAAAAATTAAAAAAATTTCAATTTTTTTTAACCTTTAAATTTAATTATATAAAATGCGATGCTCTATTTTATTTCTATATATAAACCAAACTTTTATAAAAAAAGAAAAATATTGGGGATTTTCATTGGTATGGAATGCGCAGGGGGCATTTCGAAGATTTCTAAGAAATTTCTAGTAAAATTCCATTTTTTTCTCAAAAATAAAATTAAAAAAAAAATTTTTTTTGTGATAAATGCACGCCATAATGTATATAATGTAACCTTGAATAATATTTAAGGTGAAATTTACAAAAAATAAAAAATATATATTTTAAGGTCCCTTGTTCCCTTAACCTTATTTTTTAAACTTTATTTTCATTTATGTATGTATTTCGTATCTAAAAAATTACTTTCTAAGAAAAAAAAAATTGTATGAAAAAAAAAATCAATAAGAAATTTTATGTTACTTCGAAGTAAATACATTATTTTTTACAAACAGAATGTTCCGTCTAGTACTTGCATCTTTTGCTGTTATTATATATTTTCCTCTAAAAAGAGAAAAATATTTGTTTCGTTCCCATTTACCACCCTTTAAATTTACTCCCAGTAGAGTTACAAAACATTTTCAACATATGAAAATGAAAAAAAAAAAACCGTACGAATGATTAACTCCATACATGATGCATTTATATAAATTTATATACAAATTTATCATTAGTGTTAATAAGCATGTTGTCACCAGCTATTAAATATATAATGACATTATCAGGTGTTCATGCAGGAAATCTATGGTAATAAATACGCATATTACAGTAAACTGAAGAGGAAATCTAAAATTACCTTACATTAAACTGAAAGCGACAACGGAATAACTAGTTTACGGGAAATGCTAAACACTGTTTGCAAAAGCATATGAGCATTTAATTAGAGTAGAGCATTATGGGTAAACAGTTAGCAACTTAAATAGATGTTAATGGGTAAATGTCATGCTGTTTCCTTAGCAATGCTTTATTAATTTTTTATTTATGGATGTAAATGAAACTAAACATATAGATTTTCTCATTATTTATCAGAAATGTTAATAAATACACATCTGTATTTTACGTAAATAATCGGAGAAAAACAGAACCATACTACACTATAAAAAATAAATACGTAAATTTACACATTAAAACAGGTAGATGATACAAAAACGATCTTTCTATGTGTGTAAAATGACGTGTAAATTGCCAAATACATGCCTGGTGTGTCAATTTCAAAGTACACACTTTCCTGTGTATTATAATAGCACATTAAGCGGTTTAAGTCTGTAAAATATTATCAGATAACTCAGAAATATACAGTTTAACGATGTAACTTGCACATGTGTACACACATATCTGTGAAATATACAAAAATGATGGATTTCGTGTACATAGTACATTACCTTGTAGTTTCGGATATAAATTTTGAACTAAATATTTTTATAGTCTCAAAAAAAATTTGCAGGAAGAACAAACACGTGTGCTTGGAGTGTTTGTTCTCTTTTCAACAGTTTGTTTTTAGACCACAAAATAGTGTAACCTTAATTTAGAAAAATCAGGATCGTCTGAAATTATATTTACTGCATGCCATTCTCTGTTAAAGTTGTTTTAAAGCCCTAAAATAGTATTCTAATCTTAATTTATTAATGGAATCTGTGTTATCAGAATAAATACACTGTAAAATAAAAATTTAAAAAATACGGAAATCGCAACGCTGGTATTATTTCGGCATTTTATCGGATATTTTTTCCCTATCAAAATCAGTCACAAATTTTGAAAAATACAAAATTTCTTCAACTGAAGAAATTCTTTATTTAATTAATCTACAGTAAGCAAGTAATACGTACTAAAATAGGATTTGAACTCACGATCTGCGACTTTTTAAGCCAATAACTTGACCATTCAGCTACTATTACACAAGCCAAGTTTTCAAGTATTGCTAGTTATTGTGTTCATATAGTACACATATTTCTGTGGAATATTCTGTTCTTACACATATTTCTGCGTAATAATGTTACATATATTTCTGTGTAATATGCAAAATATACACATGTTTGTGGAATATGCAAAATTTGTAAATTACATTAACGCACCAATTTGGGTAAATCCGCACATTCAGTACAATATGCGGTGCAAAAGATCTTTATAAACTAGTTATAGTACGAACGCACCTCATTTGCCACGTTTAACATGCAATTTACAACATGTTTAACCTACACTGGTTATCAAAATTAAGGAAAAGTCACAAAATGCTAATTTTCAAATACGCGAACACTCAAAAGGAAATAATATAATTCGAGTAATTACTATCTTTACAACACAGCTAGACCATATAACATCTCATTCATGTCACACATGGTCACAAGTGTCACAGCAACTACGGTGAAGCAAAAAAATAGGAAATTCCATACAGCTCATTATGAGTCTCAAATGATCACTATATGTGACTCCACTAAGAAGTCAATGTGACTGCTGCTTTGTGAGGAGTCACCAGGTGACTTTACAATGTAGTTAAATTGTGGCTCTCATGTGACTGTCATTTTGAGACTCAATTTCATAGTCATCATGAACATTGCATTATGATAAGTCACCAAATAATATCACATTATGGTCACATGGTGACTTATCCCAAAAGAGCACAATGGTGACTTCACAGTAGTCTCTCTGTCACCTGAAAGTCATCATGTGACTTTAATGTGACATTATTTGGTAACTTATCACAATGCAGCGTTCACGATGACTTTGAAATTGAGTCTACAAATTACAGTCACATGAGAGTCACAATGTAACTACATTGTAAAATCACATGGTGACTCGTCCCAAAGCAGCATTCACAGTGACGTCTCAGTGGAGTCACATATAGTGATCATTTTAGACTCATAATGAGATGTATGGAATTTCCTATTTTTTTGCTTCACTGTAGTGACTGTGACATTTGTGTCCATGTGTGACATGAATAAGATGTTATATGGACTAGCTGTGGTGTAGAGATAGTAATTACTCGAATTATATTATTTCCTTTTAAGTGTTCGCGTATCTGAAAATTAGTATTTTGTGACTTTTCCTTAATTTTTGATAACCAGTGTAGTATGCAGATGGAAAAATCATGTGTCCAGCACAGATTATGAAACACTTTCAAAAACATTTACAATACTGCAACAAAACTTCACAGTTAATTAAGGTGAAAGATGATAAACAATTTGGAAAACAGAGAACGCATATTCAAAATCAGATTATCACTGTTACTATGAATAGTCGGAAAAATCCAATTTTTTTGCGCATATCTGAATGAGATGTATAGTTTTTTTGTGTATGCTACATAATATTGCTAAAGTTATTTCAGTTAAATGCACAGCCCTATTTAAAATTTCTATTCAGCAATTTCCAACAATAACCGAAAATGTACATGAAAACTTTTGTGCAGTCCACTATATGATCTATAGAATTTTTGCACACCAAGTAATATTAAAAGGAAAAGGGTTAAATATAAAAACGCGTAAAACAAGTGAAAACGCTCTGTTTCCTCCGTGCATCACAATTGATAGTAAGAGGGCGCTGCAAGCGCTCTGAACTGAAAGGGGCGCGGGCGAGAATTCCCCGCCAGTTGAGTATGATGTGTTCTTAGACGTAAGCACAGTGAATCAACCGCTGCCAGTCTCTTTGGAATATTTTTGTAAATAATAAATGTTTTGTTAAGTTTTGTAAATGTGGACAATCCATCGAGTACGCATACATTTCATTTAGTATTTTAAACTATTTTCTACAGTCTATTTTGAAGCTATCGCCAACACGCTCTTCCAGCAATTATTCATCATATTCTTCAATAGTTCAATTATTGTTCATTTTTTTCTATAGGCAAATTACTTTGTGTATCCCTGTAAATGAACGATAAGTTCTATGTACACCCATTCCACATTAAGCGCCTTACAGTATACCGCAGTGATATAAAATAAACATCAATATGTTTGAAATAGTGTTATATCACCAAAATACATCGCAAACGATTTTAAACCAATAGACCGCAATGTAATGGAATTCTTTTGAATGCATCTTTAAACGAACGGTAAATGCTGCTTACTTCATTTACAATACCGAACACGCCGTAGTAAACCATAATAACACATATCAATTTCATGGTAATCTCACTATATTTAGGCGACTTAGAACACGGAAAGGAAAACCAAATTCATAAACATTTTTCAACTATGTTGGAAAGTGCTAAAAAATGAATTTCTGCGATGTAGTGCCAGAAAAGTATTTAATTTGTGAGTTTTATTGAATGTGGTTTCTCGAATTTTGTCTTACATTTTTGAAACCTTTGTTCCAACTCTCATACGCTTAAAACTACATATACATAGTCATATCTGCCAGCATCAAATTTTTGCCAACAATGGCAATACTTGTTGAAATATCACCAAATGTGACAGCGAAAATAGATCGCAATAAATGAAGCAACTTGGCGATAGCTGACTAATTTTTTTTTTTTTTAATTACAATTCAAAATCAATATTAACGAAAACTGCTAATCTTTTATAATTTTGTTCCGTGCCTTTTAGCTTCATGTGGTTTGGTAAATTTAGCTAAATTTTCCAAAACATGGAACAGGGAAGCTACTAGTACTATTTCCTCTGTACTGTAAAAAAACAACAACAAAAAAACCCCCTCAAATTTAACGAAAAAAACTATCAATTTTGGCACCAGTGGAATATTGTTTAATTTACAGGAAATATCTATAGTTTTTCATCTAAGCAGTTTTTTTCTGTAAAAAATATAGATTTTTCTGTAAAAATTACAAAATCCTTCTTTTTTGCACAGAAAAAACTGTTTTTCTTTAACACAGTTTTTTCTGTATAAAATACATTTTTTTTTTTTTTTTTTTTTTTTTTTTAATTACAGATTTTTTTTACAGTGTGGTATTGGCCGGAAGAACTTTGTGAACTATTTTCTTATGTATAACTGCTTGAAAAGTATGCCAGAGATTTAACAACAATAAAGAGCATTTGTTTATTTTTGTGAAATTTAAAAACAAATAAAATACATAGAGGTATTAGCTTTAAGTTTGTTGCTAAAATTTAATTTCCGAAATTTACAGTAACTTAAACTAATAACAAATGCTCGTGAAAGTACTGAAGGCAATAATTTTTAACGTAATATACTATATACATAACGAAGTACACGTCGGTCACAAATGCCAGCGAGTGATTATAGACCATGATATGAATACAATCACCTGAAGCATTCTATCTACGGACAATTTCATGCATAGATGGAAATCGAAATGAAATGAGACTGAAGAAATAAATTTTGAAATTACGAAAGAATGACACCAATATCAATCACAGTTATCATAACATGGTCTCTCTGACTTGAAGTGAAAAATGTTAGCTTATACATGCAGTAGATATAATTAATGTTGGGAAAATTTTCAAGACTATCAAATATATGTGTTTGTCTTATTTAAAATTTTAAAAAGAGTAGGTTTGTGTATTAAATAGCAGTAATTCTGAATTTACTTTTTTTATGTGCTATTTCAGAAAAAGACAGAAAGATAATTAACAGTTGCATTTTTAAATAACAGCGTTTTTTTTTTTTTTTTTTTTTTTTTTTTTTTTTTTTTTGTTCCATATATAAAAAAAAAAATGTTCATGTATTAAGTAGCAGTGTTATGTATTAAGTCTGATTTTACTTGTGTATGTATTCATTTCAGAGAAAGACAGAAAGTTAATGAAAGTTATATTTTCTACCCGTAGCGTTTGGTATTTAAATAATTGTCTTTTTTTTTTTTGTTGTTTGGTGCTACTTAGTTATCCCGTCGACCAAAAATCTATCGCCAAACTATAAGATTAAATGCCAATAATGGTTGATAGTAAGTGTCACATTCACTTGACTTTAAGCAAGTTACGCGTGTTTACGTCATCAAGCGATTTTTATTTCGACGTTTTATTTGTATTTTTATTAATGTTATGCTAATTTATTTGTTCTTTCGTTATTTAAAATAAAAAATATATCAATTTGTATAATTTGGCGATTTATATAATTTGGGGAAACTGGTCGACGTGATAACTAAGTAGTACTTTTTTTTTTATCGTTCAATATTTTTTCTAAAAATGAGATTTATTAAATCATAGTTATAGACCATGATATGAATACAATCACCTGAAGAATTCTATCTACGGACAATTTCATGTATAGATGGAAATCGAAAAAAGATGAGACTGAAGTAATAAACTTTGAAATTACGACAGAATTTCAACAATGTCAATCACAGTTATCATAACATGATATCTCTCACTTGAAGTGAAAAATGTTGGCTTATACAGGCAGTAGACATAATTAATGTTGGTAAAATTTTCGAGACTATCAAACGTGTTCGTCTTATTTAGAATTTTTAAAAAAAAATAGTTTTATGTATTAAGTAGCAGTAATTTCTCATTTTATTTTTTTATGTGCCATTTCAGAGAAAGACAGACAGATAATTAAAAGTTGCATTTACCAATAACAGCGTCTGGTACTTAATTTTTTTTTCAATATTAAAAAACATTGTTTATGTATAAAGTGGCAGTAACTTCTGATTTTACTTGTGTATGTTTCATTTCAGAGAAGGACAGAAAGATAATTAAAACTTACATTTTCTATCAGCAGCGTTACGTTCTTCAATTACTTTTTTTTCCTGTTCAATATTTGAAAAAAAAAATGCAAAAATCCTTCTATACATATAAAAAAGTTTTGATTTGGAAATGGACCAATGAAAATCTGCGTAGATATTCCGGGTAGATCCACATCCAATTTGAATGCTTAAGCATGGCCTTTCATCGTTAATATATATAAAAAAAAATGTTGCATACAAAAACATGAAAATCGGTGGTATTATAGAGAAATGTTTGATAAACACGCTGATGCAGACAGTTTTCAAATCGAAGAATTATTTTAAGAGATATTTAATGCTAAAGTTGGATAAAATCGTTCCATTGAAAAAGTTTTATTGCAGCAAAAACTATACATGAGAATTTAATCATTTTTAGATCATTTTATACGTTATAAGTTCCCGGTGTGCATATTGTATTTATTTTTCTTATTTGACTCATTTTTTGAGGTTTTATTTCAATTTTAAATTCAAATTTTCAGCATTTCGAGAGATGATTTTAACAAATTTTAGAAAATGTTATTAATTTAAACTGTTGCCATTTGTATAAACAGCGCAAACAATAATGTTTACTTCAAATTAAAAATTTATTTTACACGTGACTATTATAAACAGAAAATATAAAAAGTAGGAACTCATTGAAAATTACGTCATAAAAATTATAATTACACGTGAATTTTAAAAGAGACAGAATATTGTAAAATAATAAATTCATAAACATGCGTTAGAAGTCTTAAATAGGAGAATTTACGTCACATTTACGTCACATTACACTTATTATATAAAATGAACAAAAAATAATATCGCAAAACAGTTTAAATTAAAAAAATTGCTCGAGACATTTATTTGATATTTTAAGATGATCATAATATTTCATTTCTAACAAAAGTATTTTTACGTGAATATTAAAAAGAAAAAGAAAAGTTTGGTGAAAATTACGTCAGATTATAATTCTCAGATTCAAATTATAATTCAATCTTCCGAAATCTTTTTATAGCCGATTAAATTATGGTGCTGTTAGAGTCTGCGGTGTCTGAACGGGGGTTGACGAGCGTAGCTCGTAGGGGGCAGAGCCCCCTAGTGAAAAAAAAAATGTTTGTTTATGGTTTAAGTAGTGATCAATTAAATTTTTATTTTGTTCAATATTAAAAAAAAATATATATATATATATATGTCTATGTATTAAGTAGCAGTAACTTCTGATTTTACTTCCGTGTGTTTCATTTCAGACAAAGACAGAAAGATAATTAAAGGTACATGTTCGATCAGTAGCGTTTGGTGTTTCAATTATTTTTTTTTTCCTTTGTTCAAAATTAAAAAGAAAAAATGTTTGTTTATAGTTTAAGTAGTGATCAATTAATTTTTTTTTGGTTATTCAGTATTTTAAAAAAAAAGACGTTTGTTTATGTATTAAGTAGCAGTAACTTCTGATTTTACTTGTGTATGTTTCATTTTAGAGAACAAAGTTAATTAAAAGTTTCGTTTTCGATCAGTAGCGTTTGGTATTTCATTTAATTTTTATCTGTTCAATATTTGAAAAAAAAGAGATTTATTAAATCAGAGTTAGAAATATGAATTAAATCTTTACAGAAAAAAAATTAATATCTATTCAAAAACAATTGTTGGAGGTTATCTAGATTTTTTTTAAATTAATTCTCTTCCAGGTTAACTTGAAAGATAATTAGATTAATATATATATATATATATATATATATATATATATATATATATATATATATATATATATATATATATATATATATATATATTTAAAAATTGATTTCGAAGTTAAATTTTATAAATATCTTTGAGAAACAAAGAGATATGATATATTTCACAGGAAGGATACCATGCAACATGTCCCACATATCCACCCTGAAAAATATCAATATATATTCCATCTTGTGCTGCGTTTGTAGCCTTGCCAACATGTGATAGGTGAGAAAATTTCCAGGCTGGTTATCAATCCATGTGGTTTAGTCGGTAGAACGTCAGTGCGCTATACTGATGGCCCGGGTTCTAGTCCCGGCATGGAATCTTTTTCACTATATTGGCCTTTGCGCCTTTTAAGCAATTAATTTGAAATTTGATTTTCATTTGAAATATTGTATGCAAGGCGAATGTTTCTCTCTGAAATAATTTCTATCTATTAGTAGAATTTCAATCGACGCTGGATTTAATTACGTTTCGTGTTTGCCCCATGTCGGTGGCTCACGATAAATATTCCATCTTGTGCTGCGTTTTTAACCTTGCCAACATGTAATAGTGAGAAAATTTCCAGGCTGGGTATCGTTCCATGGGGTTTAGTCGGTAGAACGGCAGTGCGATATACTGATGGCCCGGGTTCGAGTCCCGTCATGGAACCTTTTTCACTATGTTGTCCTTTGCGCCTTTTAAGCAATTAATTTGAAATTTGATTTTCATTTGAAAGATTTATCTTTCAAAGTGAAATTATCGGCTACAAAAATTTTACTAATAATTTCTAGCATGAACTCATTAAATATATAAAGAACTTTTACTAAGAAATCGCATGTCAGATAAAGCAATTTTGGCAGAAAGTCGGAGGGATAATTTAAGAGCATGCATGAAAAAAAAATATATATCCAAAACCTCAAGCATTTTTATTCTCGCATAATCTTGTTCACAGAGGATAGGCGATGTCGAAAGGAAAAAAAAAAAAAATGTTCTCAGCGAATTCAGTGATACAGAGGTATTATGACACGCTATTTCTGTAATGAAATGTTAAACTTAACCTTATTAACGGAATGGATTTGATTACCTAGGAGTACAAACTCAAGGTAGAGGTCAAGATAGCTTTTTGATGTATTTAAAAATTTTGAATTAATTTTAAGATTTAAGGCAGAAATACTTTTGCTTATCTTAGAGAAATAGGCAAATATACAAAAATATAATTTACTTTGACGTTTATTTTCTTATTTTATATTTAATTTTTTTTCCTTTTTTAATTAATAAGATAAATTAGACATGAAATCGAAACTAAAATCAGATTATTGATACTCTTTTTTTCTTTTACATCATTGTTAAATAACAGTTAAATTAAAATTGGCATGCATAATTTGAAAATATATTCAGCTACAATTTATTTTAGAAGGTCAATATTCTCAAATTCTACAGCATAATTCAAAAAGGGATTTAAAAAAAAAAAAAAAAAAAAAAAAAAAAAAAAAAAAAAAAGCAGCAACTAATTTTTTAATTACAACCACACGGAAAATCTATTTAGTAAAAAGAGTAATAATAATAATAATAATAAACTAGGAAATAGGAATTCTGTTTTTTCAAAATTTAGTGTCGCCCCCTATGAAAAAAAAAAGTATATGTTTATATAAATAGTACAAAATGTATTTCAATTTTAAGACTCACTTTACACGGTTTTATTTTATGTAAAATGACATCATTCGCATCCACTTAAGAATTCCACATTTAAGAGCCACTCTTAAACATCTACAGTGAAGCGTGCATAGGACGTCTCTATCCTAAAATAATACACTCATGCAGTAAAAAGATGCCGTCATTAAAGCAACTCGACAAAAAAACCTGCTATCTAATGATTCATAGGCCTTCATTTGTTTGTAACATTAATATAGATACTTAAAATTAAATACAGTTTATAATAGCTCCATCATTTAACAGAAATCTTTCGTTCATATTTTTTTCAAAATAGCACGTGTTTTAATAACATTTTTTTTTCGGTTGTTATGAGAAAATGGCAACAAAAATATATAATTACTATTTTCGAAATATTTTTCCTTTACTTTCTACAGAAATGGAGTACTTCTGTTGCCAGTATTAAGAAAATGGCTCTAAAAACTAAAAAAAAAAAAAAAAAAAAAAAAAAAAAAAAAAAAAAATTAAAATAAATGAAGATACAGTTTTCAAACAAATTACATTTAAAAGTACTTTCTTCCCAATACGACGGTATAAAAATTAAAAATGTGCGATGCTTAGAAGTTAAAAAAAAATGCTATAGAGTATTTCATCGTGCAATGATTCATCTATTTTGTTTTACGGCAGGCTTATACAACGTAACGTTATTTTTTGGAGACGACACAAAACAAGCTCGAAGAAAAAAATAGCATACCATGGGATAATAGTTGTGTGAACTAATTTTTTTGTTAATATGCCCCATTCAAAATATTTCGTTGGACTGACTAAATGATATTGTTAGTTCAATAAAATTATATTGAACTAACAAAATCATTTGGTTAGTAGAACTAAATATTTTAACGGAGCGATTTTTGGTTCTTTCAACCAAGTAGTTTTTTCCGTGCAGTAAAAAACTTTTAGCGGTACCTGTAGTATCTTCAAAAGAAATATTCAGATATCATTCGTTACTGCGATAATTGTGAAATAAAAATAAATTTTTAGGAAATTAATCCATAATGATAATTACTACAATATAATAATTTCTATCAATTTTCAGCGAAAGACCAAAGCAATATCTCTTAAATAATCAATCACACACATGATACTGCGTGTTTCTGTCACAAAGGCGAAAGAGTAATTATAAGCCATGCGTGAACAAGCCTCTAAGACATTTACTTGAAGCATTCTATCGACTGACAATCTCGTGCACTAAGAGAAGGCGAAGTGAGATGAGACAGAAGTAAATTTCGAGATCACAGAGAATCGCGTGATTCAGAGATATCATAACAAGATATCTCTGTCCTAGGGTGATAAATGTCCGATTATTCCCGTGCTGTATTTGATTAACTTGAGGCTAAATCTCTAGCTAATCAAACGGAGATGTGTTTCTTGATTTATTTAGAATTTCAGGAACTTAGTTTAATATTTGAAACAGAAACATTTTCCAGCTTTAATAATAACTTTCCCTTCACTTTGAAACAGAAAATAAAGGTAGTCATAAGTTAAAGCTACTTTCATCATAATTTTAATATTGTATCATCATTATTTATATTTTAGATAAAATTGAGTAGGATAATATTTCGGAAGAATTTGAGAGATTGCATGAAAAAAAAAATTATATATCCAAAACCTCAAGCATTTTTATCCTCGGATAATCTTGTTCATAGAGGGTAGGCGATGTCGAAAGAGAAAAAAAAAAAAAAAAAAAAAAAAAAAGGTCTTAGAAAATTCTGTGGTGCAGGGATATTATAACATGCTATCTCTGTAATGGAACGATAAACGTAATTTATTATCTAGGAGTAGAAACTCAAGATAGAGGTCAAGATAGCATTTTGATGTATTTAGAAATTTAGAATTAATTTTATGATTTAAGGCAGAAATACTTTCGTTGAAAATGTAATTTTCTTTAAGTTTTCTTTTATTATTTTAGACCTAATTTTTCCCCCTTGCTTAATTTGAAAATGCGTTCAGCTACAATTTAGTCTGGAAGATCAGTATTCTTAAATTCTATAACATACTTCAAAAAGCGATAAAAAAAAATAAAATAAAATAAAATAAAATAATAGCTGTATATAGTATCTTAAAAAAAATAGTCAGATATCAATCATCTCAGTAATAATTTTCATTTAAAAATAAACTTTTAGGAAATCGATCCATAATGATAATTACTATTACAATATAATGAATACGCTGAGAATTGATAATATTCCTTATCAATTCTCAGCGAAAGACCAAAGCAATATCTCTTAGATAATCAATCACACACATGATAGTGCGTGCTTCTATCACAAAGGCGAAAGAGTAATTATATACCATGCGTGAACAAACCTCTAAGACATTTACCTGAAGCATTCTATCGGCTGACAATCTCGTGCACTAAGAGAAGGCGAAGTGAGATGAGACAGAAGTAAATTTCGAGATCATAGAGAATCGCGTGATTCAGAGATATCATAACGAGATATCTCCGTCCTAGGGTGATAAATGTTCGATTATTCCCGTAGTGGATTTGATTAACTTGAGGCTAAATATCTAGCTAATCAAACGAAGATGTGTTTCTTGATATATTTAGAATTTTAGGAACATAATTTAATATTTGAAGCAGAAACATTTTCCAGCTTTAATAATTACTTTTCCTTCCCTTTGAAACAGAGAATAAAGTTAGTCATTAGTTAAAGCTACTTTCATCAGAATTTTAGTATTGTATTATCATTATTTATATTTTAGAAAATTTTGAGAAGGATAATATTTCGGAATAATTTGAGAGAATGTATGAAAAAAAAAAATCCAAAACCTCAAGCATTTTTATCGTCGGATAATCTTTTGTAGGTGATGCCGATAGGGAAAGAAAAAAAAAAAGGTCTTTAAAAATCAATGATACAGAGATATTTTGACACGCTATCTCTATAATGGAACGACAAACGTCATTTTGTTACCTAGGAGTAGAAACTCAAGATAGAGGTCAAGATAGTATTTTGATGTATTTAGAAATTTAGAATTAATTTTATGATTTAAGGCAGAAATGCTTTCGCTTGTTTTAGAGCAAGACGCAAAAATATCGAAAATGTAATTTAACTTTTCTTTTGTTATTTTATAACTATTTTTTCCCCATGCATAATTTGAAAATACGTTCAGCTATAAGTTAGTTTGGAAGATCAATTTTCTTAAATTCTATAACAAGCTTCAAAAAGTGATAAAAAAAAATAATTGCTGTATATAGTATATATACATACAAAATTTCAGATATCAATCTTTTCAGTAATAATTATCATTTAAAAATAAACTTTTAGGTTGGTTGGTTGGTTGATTTTTGACGGCCAATTATCTGCTCGAGGGATACAGGCCCAGGGGGGAGTGCCCTTCGTGGGGGTCTTTCTAAGGGAACCTAACCCGTATTAACGCTTGGAAATCCAAGGTTCGAAGAAAAGCACGAAAACTCCGAACGATTAGGCCGACGGGCGTGATTGGGATCGAACCCAGCACCTCCCGTCTACCAGCTTCGAGAGCAGAGCCTCTCGGCCACTGGTGGGGCAATAAACTTTTAGGAAATCAGTCCGTAATGATAATTACTACAATAGAATATTCTCTGTCAATTTTCAGCGAAAGACCAAAGCAATATCTCTTAAAGAATCAATCGCACACATGATAGTGCTTGCTTCTGTCACAAAGGCGAAAGAGTAATTATAAGCCATGCGTGAACAAACCTCTAAGACATTTACTTGAAGCATTCTATCGACTGCCAATCCCGTGCACTAAGTGAAGGCGAAGTGAGATGAGACAGAAGTAAATTTCGAGATCACAGAGAATCGAGTTATTCAGAGATATCATAACAAGATATCTCTGTCCTAGGGTGATAAATGTCCGATTATCCCCGTGGTGTATTTGATTAACTTGAGGCTAAATCTCTAGCTAATCAAACGGAGATGTGCTTCTTGATTTATTTAGAATTTTAAGAACTTACTTTAATATATGAAGCAGAAACATATTCGAGCTTTAATAATAACTTTTCCTCCTCTTTGGAACAGAGAATAAAGGTAGTCACAAGTTAAAGCTACTTTCATCATAATTTTAATATTGTGTCATCATTAATAATTTCTTTCTAATTAATGAAAATATGAAGTTCAAAAAAATAAATATAAAAATAAATTAAGAGTAGACGCCATTTTTTTCTGGAAGAAAAATAAGATATATTTTCTAGTTTTCCATGTTTTTATTTTACATTTGTTCCAAATTTGTAGAAAATTTAAATAAATTAAATTTAAATATAAAATTTTCAAATATCTACCAGGCAAATTTCAAAACAGACGCCATCGTATTTTTACATGGAACATCTGAAAACATAATTTATGTTATTATTTGTAAAATAAACAAAAGATTTTCTAAGTCACCCGTGTATTATTTAAACATAAATTGAATTGATCTAAAACTAATGACAATATCATGCCTTATAATAATAGAGATCTTTAAATAAAAAGAAACGTTTAAGAGATGAAATAATAATAATAATAGTAATATTCCCCAAAATTCTCCAATGGGGGACCAAAGCAATGCATATATATATATATATATATATATATAATCTATAACACACATGAGACCACCTGCTTCTATCAGATAGGCGGAAATTATATACCATGTGTGAGCAAACCTTTATAAGATTTAATTGGAGTATTCTATCTGCTGACAATCCTGTGCACTGAGAGAAGGCGAAGTGTGATGCAATGAAATGAGAAGTAAATTTTAAGATCACAGATGATTGCGTGATTCAGAGATAATATTTTATAGCACGGTATCACTGTACTATAGTGACAAATTTTTGCTTATTTCCATAATAGATTTGATTAACTGGAGGTTAAATCTACAGCTAATCAGTCAGTGATGTTCTTCTTGATTTATTAAAAGTTTTATAAACTTACTTTAATATTTGAAGCAGGAACATTTTATAGTTTTAACAACATATTGTTCATGTTGTATCAGGTTATAAAAATAGCCATCTGTTAAATGTACGTTCAGCCTATTTTAGTTGTTATTTATTTGTAATTACGCAATACTTTAAATAAATAAATGTATGCTATTACATAAGAAGACCTCAGATGCAAAGGGGTAAAAGTGACAAAATAAAAAAAAACTGAGCTAAGTGCACAGACTATCTGGAAATAAGACTATTTGTTTGGAGGTAAAGAAATATTTGTGATTTTCTAGTTATGAGCTGCGTTCTAGAGGTCAACTACTTAAGCTCATTAAACTACTTAACTACTTAACCGTTTTAATTTCTACTTAAATCTAATTAAAAATATTGTACTCCACTTTTCTTTCACAATTATTGAAATAAGAGTTCAACGACCGCAATGAAATAAGCAACAATTTCCTATTTTAATTCAGTCAATTACTATTGATATTCAACTTTGAACTCAATTTACTCCAAATCTAAATTTTGTCACTTGTATCCCTTGGCTTCTGGGGTCCTCGTATGGTATCAAAATATCAGAAATCTTTATAATTCATAAAAAACATAAAGCAACCAGATGTGCCATTCCCAAAACTTTCTTTTATCTCATACATGCCCCTCTTTCTTTTTCTTTCTTTTTTTTTTACAATTCAAGTTTTTGACAGTAAGTGTTTCAAATGTCCGGAGTGAGGGAAAAAATGTAATACAATCTAATCATTGGGTAATATAGCAAAATAAGCGAAAAAATTTTCTTATTACAAGTTTTCAAATATAACAGAGATTTGGAATTTGGGTGATTCAGTGTGGATATTTTTATGCCCAAATACCGCGATTATCTCGAAAATTGAACAAAATTTGGTATCACAGCTCCAAATTCAGCCGACATTCCCGAACATTTTATAGAAACCTCGGCCTGTGATGTATATCATTTAAATATAAATTTCGCTGAAAATCTTTGCATTATTTCTGTTCTTAATGAAGAGAACGAATATCTTTTCCAACTGGATTAAATCATATTCAAGACTAGAGTAGCAAAGTTGAAGTTTATTCCAACAGTACGAAAAATTCCCAGACCAGGAACCGAACATGGATTACCTGTTAAGCTATCCGGACGATATGTGGCTGACATAACTAGAAATGATGCTAGCTATGAATTAAACTACCGCTGCAGTTCATAGCCATGTCCAACAAATAAGAGTGAATAAAGCTGTGCAAGGTGACATCATGAACAGATTTTTGCTGCTTCTGTAGGACAGCTATCGCTACCATAGAATTACCATGATCGCTACCTTTATCAATGCTTTTTCCATTTGTGTGTCCTAAAGCTTTTTTCATTGTTCTGTGGTAAAAGTCACGTTATCTGGACTGCTCTATTATGTCAGCCGGGTACCATCCGGATAGCTTATCAGGTAAAGCATTGGCACGGCACGCCAAGTATCCAGGTTCGATTCTTGGTTTGGACATTTTTCGCTCTGTTTGAATAAACTTCATCTGTGCTACTCCAACCTTGAATGTTATTTATGTAGTTAACATACATTTTTTATGCATTTATAAAACGCAGAACAATGAAAGGGATTCCATTCTTAAGGTTTTGCGCTTCTGTCATATTACCCTCGTAATTCGTTAAACCATGTTTTTTTTTTTTTTTTTTTTTTTTTTTTTTTTTTTTTTTTTTTTTTTTTTTAATTGAAAATCACAGTTAATTAAAAATTAAATTAGCATTGTTTTCATAAATGTAATGAAAAAAAAATCAAATCAATGTTGCCGCAAAAATAAAATACTGCATTAAATCATGCTCAGCAGTGATTATAAAAAGAAGTACAAAAAAAGATAAACTGTGGATGTCTCGACACGGGTTTATTTTCTATTAAATTGAAATTGAAATGTTTCGAAGAAAAAAGATACCATCGATCAATGGAACAAGTGGCATTTCACGCGTAAGCTTAAAATATAAGCTTTGTTACATTAGATTAAATGTGTATTTTAGATGTGTTTAGTTCATTCTTTTTGTCCCATGTTTTACCCTAAGCCGATGACGTCATCCTGTAATGATAATATAAAACTTCGCCTAAAAATATTCAGAATTTTTCCATTTAAACAACAACAAAAATAAAATAAATAAAAATAAACGGTCAAGTATGAGTAATTATCGCACTCAGAGAGTTCCATACAATAACTATATGAAATATTATCTGTATTATTAAAAAAAAAAATCGCTGCTAAAAGAATGATAAAACTTTGTAAAAAACTATTCAACGTAGGGTCGGATATAGCTGTACATACTAGAAAAGTATGAATATGGGCATACCATAAATGTTCAGAGATATGAAGTCTAAATGATATCAAATATTGATGTTCTGTATAATTCTTTTTTTTTTTTTTATCCTAATCTGTTTATGATGAATCCCCAGGGGGATACCTTCTTTAGGTATTCACGGGCTTCGCAACCCCGGGTTCCTGAGCGATCTGTCTCTTTTCCTTTTCCTCTTATTTCTCTCGTGTTTCTTTCCTCTTTGTTTCTCTCTCGTTGTGGTTTCCTCTTCGGAGGTGAGGGCAATTCTGTATGAGCCGATATCATCCTGTATATCGACTCATAGAGAATTGTAAACCACCCACGTGTTAGCCGTGCGTGGCGACCCGTGTCCCTGGAAAGGGGGATCCTGGCAGTTGAGGGAAACCAACACACTGCTTTGGCCTCTGCTTCAGGTAGACGGGAGGTGCATATTGGTCCCGTATGCATCAATCGGCTGGTCAGCTGACTTCTGTCACTGGCTGGGGATCAAGTGAGCGAGTACTTACTAGCCATCTCGTTAAGGGTGGAGACTGGCATAGGAGTGTCTTGTGACCGTATGGGCCCTGGTTAGCACTGGTGCACGAATGTGCATCCCCTTGTTGGGCTCGGTAGTGGGTGGTGCGGCCGGGGTCTGAATTCTATTTTTTTCAATTATGGATGGACATACTAAAGTTCCTTCTACTTCTCTCCCATGTGGAGAGCAACAAGATGTACAGTCCTTATTTACTCGTTTTTTTGTTATTAAACGCACTGATAGTCTCTCTGATAGTTCTTTCAAAAAAACTTCACCTTTTCTTATAGCAAAAACTTTCCAGTCTGTCTTGGGGGATGGTCATTCTCTAAAAAAATTACAATCTGGTGATTTACTGGTTGAGGTTTCTTCAGCCAGGCAGTCTGAACTTTTGTCAAATCCCAATAATATAAGTACTTTTTCTGTTTCTGTTAAAGCACATCATACTCTGAATACATGCCGTGGTGTAATATCTGAACCAGATCTTTTATTTTCCACAAAAGAAGAACTTCTATCTAATTTAAGCGATCAAAATATAATAGATGTTCGTCGTATCACTATCCGTAGAAATGGGCAAATTCTTCCTACAAAACACATTATTCTCACATTCAATACCCATAGTTTACCTACTAGAATTAAAGCCGGTTATCTAAACTGTCCAGTCAGGCCTTATATACCTAATCCTCTCCGCTGTTTTAAATGCCAACGTTATGGCCATACTAATACAACCTGTCGTAGCAATGTTACCTGTGCACGTTGTGCAGAGGTCGGACATGATGGTAAAACTTGTGAAAAACCCGAACGCTGTGCAAACTGTAAGGGTGATCACACATCCTATTCTCGCTCTTGTCCGAATTGGATCCGTGAAAAGGAAATTCTTGCTGTTAAAATAACCCAAAAAATCTCCTACCCTGAAGCTCGTAAACTTGTTGAAATCAGGACCCCATCTGTTGGAGCATCATACTCCAGTATACTCAAACAACAATCAAAATCCGTAAGGCACATCAGTACCCAGACCGACTGCTCTTTTCCACCAAATAATTCAAGTATTATACAATCAACTAAAGAAACCCGTGACGTGTCTCTTGGTAGTAAATGCTATGGTACCCCATTATTGGAACGTTGGCTACCATCCTCAGAACCAGTTACAATAGAATATCAACTTACTCAGTCACAGAAATCTCCAGTTGGATCCAAAAAGTCATCTAATCATCAGACTGAAACTAAGGCTTCTTCATCTCCAATACCATTACAGAAACCTAATTCCCTCCGAACATCATCAGTTCAATCAAAAATATCAACCGAACACAAGACTAAACAAACGCCAGCTCCAGATAAAAGCAAATTGGTGAAACCAATTCGCCCAACTCAGAAAGCTAATGAAAAAACTTGTGCGCAAAAAGAAAGGAAGAAACCTCCAACGCAAGTCTCTTCACAGTGGAAAACTGTGAAGAGAAAAGACAAGAAATCATGCCTGAGCCCAGCAATCACAAATGTAAAGGATACCAAACAGTTACTGAACTATGCAGAAGAGGCTATGGAATCTTACAGTTATGACTCTGATGACGATGAAAATGTTGTTTTCGAAAAATTTAATCCTACATGATTTTTTATTGAGTTTTTTAAATTTTGAATTATAACTTTTTTTTAGGCAGTATTACTATACTGTGTTATGCTTTGTTTTTTGGATTAATTTTAACTTTTCATAACCTTAGAGATTTTTAATTTAAATATATGCTTTGTCTTTTAATTACATTTTGGATTTTTAAACCTTGTGTATTGTGACTTTCATTGTACATTATTTTTATTACATGTATCATCACATTTCTTTCTTCAGTTTACTTTGTTTATAACTTATATATCTCATACAGTCTTTTAATGTAACTTTTAAATTTTAACCATGTTTTACACCTTACTTTTTTCTTGGCGCAGCATGTCCCTGAAGGGACCTTGTGCCATAAAACTCCAAACAACCAACCAACCTGTTTATGATGAACTTAACTCGGTATTGACAATAAAAGTAGGCCATATTTTAAACTTCATTTGGCATTTCACAAAATTAAATTCAGCGTAGTAATAATCTTTTCTTTTTACAGTGTAGCTAAAACAAAACACTTGTTCAGAGTGTAAACTTGGCATTGTGTTAAGAGCGCTTCGAAAGGAGGTAGAAAAGATGCAACGTGCCTTGGACCGTGCCGCGTTTTTCCTGTTAGGTTTTTCATTAAATTTTAAAGACACTGGGGGCGTATTGAGAGATCCACTCAATGCAAACTAGTCGCTAATCCCATACTATTTGTGTGGTTAATTCTAATTAAATTAGTATGTTTTTAACAATCTGACATTTATTGCTTTTATACTGCTACCGAGCATTGCATTACACAATTATATCATTAAAAGTTGTTATCTAGCCTTTAAAAGTCGGTGGTATATGGAGCACGCCGCCCTTGTCATTATGTATGTCAAAGCCGTCCGTGTATTTAAGGGTTAATATCTCGGCTAATTAACGACGATTTTTTTCGAAAATCATTATCAACAATTCTTTTATACTTTTGCTACGATAGGTATACTGTAAAAAGCCATTGTAAATTTGCCAGAACAAACTCGATCACAGTGAATGTGCTGTATCTTTCTTTGGTTTCCTGACTATATAAACATGAAAAATACAATAGTTGCGTAAAATTAACAGCACATTGTGCTGTTAATTAACTGTGATGGAGTTTGTGCGCGAGATGAACAGTACTTTGTACTGTAAAAATGTCTTTTTTTTTTTTTTTTTTTTTTTTACAGTGTACCTTCAGTGTTCCTCCAGAACTTTGCTGAATGCCCGCAAATCGAAATTTATGAGTAACGAAAAAATGCGCTTTTCTCAAAAACTATGTGAACTAGTGTCCTCACCTTCCGGCGGAATATCTCCCTTATTATCCGGCGGAATATCTCCCTTATTATCCGGCGGAATATCTCCCTTATTATCCGGCGGAATATCACCCTTCCGGCGGAATATCTCCAGTTTCAATTGTGACCAGCTAACCATAGACAAAAACATGTACTAAGAAAAAGAAACAACGTATAAGGGCACAAATAAAATGTGTTTAAAAGCATACAGCTGTTTCAAAACCTCTAAGGTTTGCTCATCAGTGCTTAAAATAAAAGTTCAATTAAAACTAAAACATTGTGTAAAAAGCGGGGGGAAGGGGGGGGGGTGGACAGAGAGTCAGAAAAGCGTACCTTTCAGCTCTACTGCCAACGGTGAAATGCGACATACGGCTGACAAACAGCTACGGAGTTGATCTCACGCGCATATCACCGTTGGCAGTAGAGATGAAAGGTACGCTTTTCTGACTCTCTGTCCACCTGCCCCCCCCCCTTTTTTTACACAATGTTTTAGTTTTAATTTAACTTTTATTTTAAGCACTGATGAGCAAACTTTAGAGGTTTTGAAACAGCTGTATGCTTTTAAACACATTTTATTTGTGCCCTTATACGTTGTTTCTTTTTCTTAATATATTGGCACAAAGTACAATCCTTCCCCACTTTTTATGAAAAACATGTACTGCATGAAGTTTGATTCAAATATATGCGTAAATCTATATACTTTTCTAGGATACAAAAAGGATAAACGGACACAAGGTCAGACAGGTATTTTGTAAAAACGCATTTTTCGGAATATCTTACCCTTAAAATGTGAAAATATGTCGAAAATCTAAATTTGAAAAAAATTCGATTATATCACTCTCTTCTATTAGCAAAAAAGTAAAAAGTAAACATTTTTTCTACATAGTTCCATGTTTAGTTCAAAATCACGTGAAAAATTAGACTAAAATAAAATATTATTAAATTAAACTAGCCGGATGTACTAATCCTAAAACGTTCTTCAATCTCATACATGTCAATACTTCAAAATTCGTTATCACTTTGCTAAAATTAAAGGCAATCTATGCTCATCATAAGGATTCTAAGAAGATGAAATTCCGTGCATTAGTTTTTGATATTTCACTATCGCTGAAATCGTGTCAATCCAGCAAAATGCAGATTAGCAGCGCCACTTATAGGGTGATTTACACTAGAACCTAATCATCATCAACTTATGTTAACGTCTGACTGAATATGAAATTTGGGGAAAATTCGTGCATTAGTTCTTGAAATAGAGCTATTGCGCAAATCATGCCAAATGCAGCATGAGCAGCGCCACCTGTTGAGCGATTTGCACCAACACATAATCACCAACAATATTAACGAGGTATACTTGAATCTGAAGTTTGATGAAAATTCGTGCAATAGTTTTTGAGATAGAGCTATTGAGGAAATCGTTCTAAATGCACCACAGCAGCGCCACCTATTGGGCGATTTACATCAACACGTAGTCAGCATAATTTCATATCAAGGACTAACTAAATCCGAGGTTTGATGAAAATGTCCGTGTTAGTTCTTGAGATGTTTTAGTCTGCGAAAATAGTGTAAATCCTGCAAAATGCAGCATAGCAGGGCCACCTGTTGGGCGATTTACACCAAAACGTAAACATCACCAACTCATATCAAGGAGTAACTGAATCTGAAGTTTTATAATAATCCGTGCAGTAGTTCTTGAGAAAGAACTATTGTGGAAATCCTGCAAAATGCAGCATAGCAACGCCACTTGCCGGGTGATTTACACTAAAAAGTAATCAGCACCAGTTTATGCCAGGGACTAACGAATCTAAAGTTTTATTAAATTCCGTTCATTAGTTCTTGAGATAGAGCGTCCACAAAAATTGTGTCACACCCAGACAGACTCACAGACTCATAGACAGACATTTTGTAAAAACAGGTTTTTTGGAATCTCTGACCCCTAAAACGTGTAAATCCGTCAAAAACTGGAAGTCGAAAATTTTCATGAATCCAATACTTTCTTCTTGTAAAGATAGAAGAAAGTAAAAATAGAAAAGAAATATAAATTTTCCAAATATCTGCCAGAAAGATCTTTAGATTTCTGCTATAGTTTGCATCAAATATAACTATTCCGATTTTCATGATATTTTAATAGCAGTCAACATTTACTTTTTTTTTTTTACCAGAAATTTGGAAAAACTGTGCCCCGACGGTACTTTGAAGTATCATAAAAATAACTTGTTATAAAATTAATTCAATACATCCATTAGTAGAAGCGTAAAAAATACAACTTTAAAAGCACTAAAACTTTTAAATTTTAAGCATACCGGTTTCGGTAGCATATGGCATACCTTCCTCAGTAATGGTACCACCAAGCTGCGCCAAGCTCCTTCTTTAAAATTATTTATCCATTAGTAGTACTACAGTTTTAGAATGAGTAATAGAAACTTTACTTTATCTTATTCCAAAAACAATATTGCTTGCACAAAGGAAAATGTACTTAAAAGGATGATTTCTTTTTCAGTTGCATCTTTCTAGCTTTCTTGACGTTAAAAGATTGTTGGAAAAAGTTCAAGTAAGGATATATTTCTATATTTCTATTGTGTGAGCATTATATTTGTACATTTCCTATTTCTATCAAATGATAAAAAAATATATCATGTAAAAGATTTGAATGGTGTTTTAAATATTGCACAAAATCTCTATAAATTCAAATTCAATTAGTTAATTTGAGTTAGCAAAGTTCTCCTAAAATTTATTAAATAACTGTATAAATCTTCTAATGTAGTTTCAAAAATTCAAGAAAAACACTTTAGAGGATGAGTTTCATGAATTCATAAATTGGGTTATAAAGGTTAAACGCTGATTAAAAGACTTATTTTTCAAATAAAGTCATAAAACAAAAACAACAACAATATTACCATAAAGTGATTTTGTATTAAATTACCTGTTGAGAATTGTTAATATTTGTAAAATAGCTAATGGCTTTTCAAGATAAAAAATCATTGGTGTACTTCACGAATCATAAATTAAAATCACGAATCCCCAATTTATTGTTGAATAAGCACAATTAAATAGAATTTTTATTTTCATGACAAATCTTTACAAAATTTACATTTTGCATTCTGTTTCAATATAATAGAGGTAAGAAAATGCTAAAATAAATTAAATCTTCAAATCTATGAAAAAAAAATGTATAATGAAATAAAATCTTAAAATAAATAAAAAAAATCTATAAAAAATGAAATATTCAAATAAATAAAAAAATATATAAATAAATAAGATCTAAATATATATAAAATCTTCAAATAATCATTGATAATTACTTGTGTAGTTAAAAAGAAGCGGTAAAATGTTAAGCTACACTGTTAAAAATTTTGCAGCATTCTGGTAGGTCATTCGACCGCTTTTTGAAAAAACGGTGTCATAATCATAATTTAACTGTATTCTGAACATAAAATTGCCAATGATGTGGTCAGAATAGTGTTAAAATAACGGTTGTGTAACCGTTTTCTGAAAAAACGGTAAAATGACCTGCCAGAATGCTGCAAATTTTTAACAGTGTATCAAAATTTTAAATTTAAACATATGGCACGGTTAAACAATAATTTTATCTTAAATTATGTAATTTCCCAAGAATGCGGAGTTATTTAAGAATTAAATTTAAAGTCATTTTAGAATACAAATATCGAATGTTTATTTGTTTGCTTCCATGTTGTTTTGAACTGATAAAACTCAGTATCTCCTGATTAGTTTTTTTTTTATATACAGTAAATTCTCACTATATTAGTGATATGTTGTAATTAAATTTTAGTAGCATTATTTCTAAAAAGAAAAGAAATAGCTACATTTATTCACAGAATTTATAAGACGAATATTACTTGTCAGAAAAGTTGATAGTGAAAAAGTGATTACACTGTTTTAAAAAATAAAATCTCTCAAAATGACAGAAAAAAACTGCCAATTTTGGCGCCAGTGAAAAATTGTTTAATTTACAGAAAATATCTGTAATTTTCCATTAGAATAGTTGTTTCCTTTAAAAAATTATAGATTTTTTCTGAAAAAATTACAAAATACAACTTTTTTTAGAATAAAAAACTGTTTTTCTTCAAAACAGTTTTTTCTGTAAAAAATGTAATTTTTTCTGTAAAAATTACAGATTTTCTTTACAGTGTACTGTGTCTCCTGTATAAGTGAGGGGGTACATGTACTACATGAAAGACTGAAAAATATAATGGGAGAAAAATATAAATCAGTTAAAAAAGGATATATATTTTTATACTATACAAAGTAGGCATTAAGAAGCCATCGAAAAGATCAATGGAGGGCTGACTCTGGCCACTGCATTTTTATTATTTAGTCAACCAATATTTTAATAGGAGCAGGAAAGCCTTATCGCAGCCATGTTATATTCACCAAATTTATGTACATTTTTTACAGAAATGGTGAAAGATAGAGGTCTAGATTTTTTTTTTATTTATATAACCCCCCTCACTGACAAGCCCGTGTTAATACGTTCACTAAGCTCCAGGTTTCACTGCAATACAAACAGTATTTAAAGTAATATAATTCAATTGATTTAATGTATTTTTAATACATTGAACAATGATTAATACTTCCAAGGATTGCATTTATATTCGTTAATAAGTTTTTTTTTTATAAAATGTTCAAAGAAACATTTTTTTAAAGCATTTAAAACAAAATGAAGAAAAAACATTACAATTTTGCCCTTTTCCAAGACAGTCGGTAGAATAACATGGTTTGCATGCTTTAAAAGACCATTTTTTTTTCTAAAGGAAACTGAAAACTTATTATTAATTATTTATTGAAAATCATTTTTAAATTAGCATTTTTGTTAAGATTGCACTGCCTAAAATAAATAATTCTCGACAAATCATCAAACTCCTGTTTTGAAGTGTACATTATAACATAATACAAGTGTCATTAAAAATCTGAGTTCTTAAGTTTCATAGATATTGAAAAAAAGGAACACCAACCTGAAAAACCAAAATTTTGAGAAAAACGCATTTAAAGAGTTAATTGATATTTTTATTGGTGATTAAAAAACTAAATTTAATATAATTCTGCTTTGTATGAAGTATTATCACCTACTTCTGTCTCATACGATTCTTCAAGTTTCCTTTTATCAACTACTTCTGTCTCATGCGACTCTTCAAGTTTCTGTTTTGCAGCTTTATTTCTTTATAAGTAAAAATCAAATTTTTGGTCGAATTTCGCTTACCTGTTCCCTTAAAATAATAAATTTAACAATATATTTAAGCTGATCTTCGAAATACATTGTTATAATTTAGAAATACTCGTAGGAAAAATGATAATAATTTAAAAAAAAAAATACAATTTTATTTTCATTTCTTAAATTTCATATTTCAGATACAGAAGAAAAGTTTGATTTCATAACTTTTTAATCAATTTTATTTTTGTTTAAATTTAGATTATGTTCTGACGCTTACGTTTCATATATATACAGGGTGATTAAAAAAAATGTTTACAAAATAACAGGGCAAGTCAGGCATACAACAAGGATAAGAGAATCACATAGGATCATAGTTCACAAACCACTTATTTAGTCGCAACATGTTGCTCAAACAATTGATGATACATTATGAATTGATAATCACAGTCCAAAATGCGGGACGCCAAGTGCATACTGCTGGCGAATATAATGCAACTTTCTACTACTTTTTTTGGTGTTATCACATTAACAACAAAGGTGAGAATGTCTGTTAAATGTTTTATTACATTATACTTCAGTTTTCTGAAAGTTATTATCGTCAACCGAAATTGAGTTAGAATGAAATACCCTGTATTTGTGACTCAATAAGTGGTTTGCGACCCTATGTTCCTGTGTGATTTTTCATCCTTGTTGTCTGTTTACCTTGTTGTATGCCTGATTTCCCATCTCATTTTGTAAACTTTTCTTTGAATCACCCTGTATATATCTATAGAATGACAAGGTTCAAACTGAGAAATCAGTGAAAATGATATGATGTCATTCGTTGATTGTCTCTAATCTAGTCTGCAATTTCTTCCGACATATACAACATGTACGAAGCACTTAAACCTGTATATCGAGAGTTTCAAAACAAACAATTATCTAACTGCAGTTTTGACTGTATAGAAATAAAATTTTTATTACTGTATTTTTATTTATTTTTTTAAATACTGGTCAAATCAGTAAAATTCATTTAATTACTATGCAGAAGTTTTTATAAACTCTTTAATGAAACTTCATGCAGTAAATGAAAGGTTAACGGAAAACTCTAACAATAATGAATTTTTAAAAATTTTAAGTGTACTAAAAATAACAAAAGTATGCTAAATTCTAAATTGCAAAAGGGTTATATTATTTAGAATTTTATCTATTCTATTAGAATTATATCTATCTGCATAGTTAGTTTTACGCACTATACAAATTCACCTAATACTTGAATACAACATATTTTTATTTAGAATATTATTACTAACAGAAATAGCGAGGAATACCTTTGTTTAATTTATTACTGCATAATTTTAATAAACTTAGTAAGCGAACCACATGAAAGACATAAATTTTACAGGAAACAAAACTAATTCAAGTCCTCAGATAATGCTACAAAGAATATTATGCCTATTCAAGTTATTCAATTAAATAACTTACATCTAAACAAAATCATAAGACGAAATGTAATATTCCACCTTGATTCAACCACAAAATACACTATATGAACTTTAAAGAGCTCATAATTTTACTTAAAAGGCGACAAAATAAAAATAATACAGATATTACAAGTTAAAAATGTACATTTTATTTAAATTTTCTTAGTACTTTTGGCCTGCAATCATCGTCAATGGTCATCGTCAGATAATATTTTTATTATTAATTGCTATTCCATTCATTCAAATGCTTAACTTCGTTTTGAATGGGAGAGTGTATAATTTTTAGGGTAGCTTATTAAAAACGAGGCGATGTACATCAACAAAGTGACGTATTAAAATGAAAGGTACTGCAGTTAAATATTTTCCTGTTTGATCCGAAACACTGCTAGTTCTACTACTGTCCAACTACGCATTAAAAATGAAACTGACACATTCCATTAAGTGAAACGGCAGTTAAATATTTTTCTCTACATAACTTCAATCCAAGGCACTGCTACTTGTACTTTCAGCTACCCTAGTAATTATAGACTCACCTATTTCAAATGAAGTGACGTATTTGAATGAATCGTACGGCAATTAATAATAAAAATATTCTCTGGTGATGGCCGCGGTATTGCAGGCCGAACGTACTGATAAAAATTAAATAAAATGTATATTTGTAACTTGTAACATACATATTATCCTTATTTTGTCGCCTTTAAGTAAAATAGTCAGCTTTTTAAAGTTTATATTGTGTATTTTGTAATTGAATTTCGCTTCGCAAATTATCTCAAAAATTAGTTTTTACCATATTCTACTTTTAATTTATTCTCATAAATATAAGATTAATATATCTTACCTTTCATACATGTCATTAATTTAATTAATTTATCCATTGCCATTTATTGCCTTAGAGATTAGTTCATTGAACAATGTACATTTCATTGGGACACATAACTATTCTAATCAGCAATCAGACTGTTTCCCAGACAATCACGCATGTGGTTTAATTACGTAAAAGCATATTACCTCCAGAAAATCTTTAATATCAAACTGATGAAGATGGAACGAAACTGATAAATGACATTGTTCTGAAATATATCAGATTTTATTTCATTTAGAATATTTTTACTAACATAAATTGCGAGCAAATGTTTTTTTAATTATTTATTGCATCATTTTAATAATTTAGTATGCGAACCACAGGAAAAACATAAATTTTAAGGGAAACAAGGGAAATTCAACTCTACATATAATAATACAAAGAAAATTATTTCTGTTCAAATTACTCAATTAAATAACTAAATTTTGCTTCGTAAATTATTTCAAAAATTAGACTTTACCATAATATAATTTTAATTTATTGTAATAAGTATAAGACTAATATCTCTTACCTTTCATATATGCCATTAATTTAATTAATTCGTCCAATGCCATATATTGCCACCCTTTCCATAGAGACTAGTTTATTGAACAATGCACAATTCACTGGGACACATAACTATTCTAATCAGCAATCAGACTGTTTCCCAGACAATCACGCATGTCGTTTAATTACGTAAAAGCGTATTACCTTCAGAAAATCTTTAATACCAAACTGATGAAGGTGGAACAAAACTGATAAATGACATTGTTCTGAAATATATCAGATTTTATTGGGAAAATTATGCGAATCCATAGTCATTCACATACACGCATATGCACATTATATATATATATATATAAATTAAAATTATTGTAAGTTATAATGCAAAAACTACATACTTAAACTCACATAAATTCAATGAACTAGACATAAGTAATGCTATTTATGTCTAAAAAACAACAACATTATATTATGTATAAAGTATTATTTTTTGTATAAAAATAACTCTATAGCTTATAGCTGTGCTATAAAACAAGACTATATATAGTGTATATATATATATATATATATATATAACGAAAACTGGAGTCCTGTCGTGTTAAAGACTACGACATTGACGTTATATGATGATTGGAAGTTGTATCAGTCGACGAGTGAAGACCATGGAATACATTTTTCCGTGAAAGTTTCCCCAGAAATAATTGAGACAAAACGTAAAATCAGCTCAGCAATTTAGTTAAACATCTTTCGGCGGCGCAGTTTCCCCCAAGAATATTAGCCATCGCTTCATGGTAGTAATTTAAGGATGAACAAAGTTGTAGATAATCGAATACGTGGACGGTGACCAGGGGGTGGTATGAAAAAGGAAATACGACGAAAATCTGCTGAAACACAGCGAGCATCGGATTTTTGTGCGTCAGGTGTAGGAATACAAATATGACGTAGATCATGCTCTCAACCAATTAATAATTAAGAATACCACGCTATGGAAAGAATACAGACAGAGCGAGTGGATGAATTTGAAGGTAAAAATGATAACCCCGGAATATGCGCGGGGAAATAAAATGGAAGGGAAAATAAAATGGTTGCTAAAAGAACATTCTAAAAAAAAAAAGAGCGGAAATGGAACACTTAATTTAAGAATACTAAAAGCGTAATATTTAAGTAATTTAGACAAATGAGACATTAAATTAAAGAGAATTTAACAGAATTAACGATAGAGAATATTTAAGAATAAGGATTTAGTGAATATAAAGTAGTAATTTAGAATAAGATAAGGAAATTGCGGATTAGATCTAGTAATATAAATATATATGAATTTAAATTATTGTAAGTTATAATGCAAAAACTGCATACTAAACTCACATAAATTCAATCAACTAGCCGTAAGTTCATTTTATTTATGTGTAAAAAAAAACATTAGATTATGCATAAAATATTTTTTGTTTAAAAATAACTCTATAGCTAAAAGCTGCACTAAAAAACCATGGGTGAAAATATACAATTACGCCTTCCGAGCTACTCGCAATTTCTTAATGTGTTTTTATCATTAAAAAATTCCAAAAATCAATGTATTTTCGAAATTTAAAGATTCATTTATAAACAGAAAGTTTCTTTTGCTGTCACTGAGTTTTAGAAACGTTTCCGAGTAGATTTTATTGTAGATTAATCAGTTTTTTCCAACCGGAATAACTTTTTAAAGATGTTTTTATTAAAGTTTTATAGCTGCATAATTGAATTTATAAGTGCATGTGTGAGAAAAAAAATATTAATTTTGATGCTATCATTTTGTCATGTTTAACTGTGAAACCCGTTTGTTGAACATGAAATAGTTTATTAACGAATTCATAGCATCTGAAAAACTTATATTATGGAATAAAGTATATATATCAACTATAACTTCAGAACGTCGTGTTCACCTTGAGGTAAAAGAAGAACCTTTAGACATACAAAATCACAATTATGATTTTTTGCTATTAAAAAGGCGATATATATACATATATATAAGTTTTAAAACGTAAAAAATCATCGTAGGTGTTAAAATGCTGTTACAATCTTAACACCAGACGGCTTTCGACTGATAATACAGCCATCTTCAGGGGAGGAAAGAAAATATGATTTACTAAAAACACTAATCGGAAACGTTTCAAAAAATGAGTGGCAGCAAAAAACTATTTTTTGAAATACTATTTTAAATCTAAATATGTATATTGGTTTCTGAGTTTTTAAGAAGTGAAGAAAGTTTTTGGAAACGAGAATAACTCGGAAGGGGTTATTGTATATTTTCGGTTGTGGATCGATATCATATTTTTCTAGATTAAAGAGCACTTGTCTTTTTTTACAGCGTAGAGAGAAAGTTTTCGAGTGATTGAATAATAATTCGAAAACAAAAAGATTTTTAGCCGTTGGATAACCTTTTCTAAACATCTCTTTCTCTCTCTCTCTCACTCAGAGAGAGATAAAAATAATTCCGATCCGCAGATTTGATGCTCTTAAATCAAAATTTTGTGCGTCCGTTTCTTCGTGTTTTGCCTGTGTGGGCCGGTAAGGCCGTCCTTATACGAGGTGTTTTTGAAAAGTGAAGATACACCTCAGACAGCGGGAAACAAAAAAAATCCCTGCCGGCTCGGGCCTACTGGCGGAGGTAGATTTCGAAGTTAAGTACTAAATTCCCCAACAAAAGTTAAATCAAGATCAAAGATAAACCCAGTTCCTTCGCTAAGAATGAGCTCTAGGGAGCTAAACATTTTGTGAAAATTCTAATATACACAAATACGCACACGCATGTATATGGAATAGGTTTAAAAATGACTAAATCAAATTCAGACAACCTCAAAGTGTTCAAATATGTTAATATTTCCATACTCGGGTTTTTATCATGTTTTAATACGTTTTTTCAAACTCACATGACGTTACATATTCACCTGCTGTGGTGCATTATATTTTCAATGTGACGCAATATATATATTTTTTTTAATTCGTCAAACTATTTATTTCATTTTGAATTTTCATGAGGAAATCTTGCTCTAGAAAACTTATGACGTAATATTCAATTTGTTTTCAATTCGTCAAACTATTTATTTCATTTTGAATTTTCATGCAGAAATCTTGCTCTAGAAAACTTATGACGTAATATTCAATTTGTTTTCAATTCGTCAAACTGTTTATCTAATTTAATTTTTCACGTGAAACCATTACATTAGAAAAGCAATTGTTGTGGTGAGAATTTTATTGCTTTTTTTTAATTGTTGGCAACAGCTATAACGAAAAATATTTATTTTTTCCTGCCATTGTTGTGTAAAAGCTGGTTTTATCAGAATCATGTTAAGACGGTATTCAAAATTTTTAACCTTCGCAATTCCCATTCCCTTGGACCGATTTTGCTCATTTTCAATCCCCGCCGAGAAATTAGCCATCTTAAAGTTGTTGGCGAGTTTGAAGACGTTCCGTGCATAATTGCGACTTTTATCGTGCGGACAAAATTTAGTACATACATACATATATATATATATATATATATATATATATATATATATATATATATATATATATATATATATATATATAAACTTTTTAGGTGGGGGTTGTTTTGGGTTCCTGGGGTCATGTAATGAAAAGTTATGAAGGAATTTTTTAAAAGTCGCACTATGGTAACGACTGCAATAGGTAGTATTTCTTACGAAATCTACCTAAAAATTTAATTGACGCGCTGACAACACATATTGTAACATTAATCAGTTCCCTAGCATTCATTCATTAGTTATACGGAGAGTCTGTTTCGTGTAGCACGTTGTTTATAACGGCTGCGTCAATTCAAAATCCCACCAAATAGATAGTATATTCCGTCTACCTTTTCTTCATGCAAAAGGTGAGCGTCTAGCTGCTATTCACAAAGAAATCGTTTCCGTCTATTATATATTCCGTCTATTATAGAACATTATCAATCAACAAAATGTAACGAAATGATGTCGTGCTTTCTCTGGAGGTAGGGCCAATGTTCATGAAGGTCACAGAAGAGATAGGCCATATGTGATCCCGAACCTTGTACTCAGCGACTACCCCTTACTCCTTTACCTGAAGTTATATATGGGTCATTCCATACAAAATGAGCAAATCCGCTGTGGCATACGTGTCACAGATTTTAATGAATATCATTATATAAGTAGATCATATCTATTTATGAGTAAATGTAAAAAAAAAAAAAAAATAGATTTCAGGATTGTTTGTTTAAGTATTAAAATTTACATTAAAAGTGGATGCAAAATCGAAATTTTGTCAACATGCTAAAAACTTCAATTTTGATAATTAGACTTGGGAATGGAAAGACTATATTAAAAATTATTTATAATTAGGAATGAATAATAAGCAGCAGATCGACGTAAGTTAGTAATTGTATTTTTATTCCGCAATTTGAAAAAAAAAATATTTTTGAAAATTTTTTATGGAAAAATTCAATATTTCTATTATTCATTTAAACATGAATGACAGCTCTGACAAGGTAAAAATAACTTGACGTTATAGCTAAAAGTATATATTTTAAATATTCAAAGTTTCATTCTTGCTTTTTTATTCCTTAATGAGAAAAAAAATAAATAGTAAAAAATGTTGAAGGCTAAAATGCAATATTTCTATCACTTCTTTTTAAGTGAAGGAAAGCTTTATTAAACTTTTAAATTATTTTATATTATAGATAAAAGTGTATATTTTAAATAAAGAAACTTTAATTCTTACTTTCATTTTATTTTTGGCTATTAATATATTTATTTTAAACCACAGTAAAAAAAAAAAAAAATCGTTCGTTGAACAAAAAATTATATATTTATCCTCTAAATACATAGATGGCAGCACTACATTTTTTTAATCTTTGAAATCGTGCAATATTGTAAAAAAAAAAAACGCTCGCCGATTCAAAGAGGAAAGCTCTTGAAATGCAAGAAATATTACTTTTTAAACCCAATTTTTTGACGTTAGGAATCAAAATGCAATCTTGAATTTTTGTTTAGCATATCATGGACTTATTGATCTTTATACCTGTGCAATTATTTGTAACGTCCCGCCATTCCTCGCGATTTTGTCATTTTTTTAAAAGTTTCTAAAATTTTTAAAGGTGAAGGAAATACATGGCGACTAAAAATCTTTAGCAATTCGATCTTCATAAGTAACACTACATCAAGCATCAATTTCACAGATGTTTTTGAATTCCTTTAATTTTTAGAACGTTTTTAATTTTCTCAAAATTGACAATTTTTCAATTTTTACAACAAATTTAAGATTAATCATGACGATGCCAAATTATTATTACTAAATAAATATGAAGATAATTTTCTTGAGATTACAATATTACGAAAAGATTTAATTTATGTTAAATAGTTTGTAAGATACGGAACTTCAAACTTGCAACTTTGAACGATTGTACACATGCCATTCAATGTCACAAGTTTTTTAAATGTCCAGAACCTCCAAAAATTTTAATTTTTTTGTCGAAATATTTTGCAGTGCTCTATTTGAATATGAATTGAATCTGTGTATCGAATTTTATTAAAATCGGTTACTATGCACCCACGACTTTTTTTTTAATTTTTGCTCATTTTGTGTGGAATGACCCATATTGCAGTGCAAAACTTCTATGACGATAATGAGATCAGGAAATTGAATTGTGGTTTCAACAACAGGCGATAAACTTCTATGACTGTAGGATACAAAAGCTTGGACACAGACAGAACAAATGCTTGGACAATGACTGCAACTATTTCAAAAAGTAAAACATACATCAGTAAGTAACTTGTAATGGACATTTTATCAATGAAAAATTTTTTTATGAGCATGCGACATTGTACCTTTACTTTTTGTTAACATCTCGTATATTGCGAATGTCACACGGCACGATTACGATGCCAAAAAAGTGGTGTAAACGATTTATGCTACGTAAGCGATGAGGTAACTGCAAACGATGAGACTCTTTCGTGGTATGTAAAATTTTTACCTAAAATGAAAACTTTAGAATAAACATAAGCTGTTAGGAACTTTAATATTTTTCAAACTTAAATCATCCATTACATTGAAATCAGTTAATACAATACAGCGGTAATTATTTTAGCTCATTTTATATTACTAGGGGGCTCGGCCCCCTACGAGCTACGCTCGCCAACCCCCGTCCAGACACCGCAGACTCTAAATGCACGCTAATTTGATCGGCTTTAAAAAGATTGAATTATAATTTAAAAAACAGTGGCGATCTCCCTATAAACGAATTTCTAATCATTTCTCTTTGATTGGGGAATTTTAACGCCAAATCCGCTGCGGAACTACTTGATTATCCTGTCGACCAATTTCGCCAAATTATATAAATCGCCAAACCACTCGCCAAATTATACAAATTGATATAATTTTTATTTTAAATAACGAAAGAACAAATAAATTCGTACAACATTAATAAAAACACAAATAAAACGTCGAAATAAAAATAACTTGATGACATATACACGTGTAACAACATTTCAAAATTAGCTAATATAAAAGGAATTAAGTAAAGAGAGTCTTTGTCTCCTGGTATTTTTTAACAAAGCGAAAAGAAAGTTCTTTTAAATGAGACATTTTAAATTAATTCTCAAAATATCAAATAAATGTCTAGCGCAATTTCTAAATTTAAACTTTTTTGCAATATTATTTTTGTTCATTTTATGTAATAACTAAAATGTGACGTAAATATGACGCAATTTCTCCGAAGACTTCTAACGCATGTTAATGAATTTATTATTTTACAATATCCTTTCTCTTTTAAAATTCACGTGTATACTTTTTATGACGTAATTTTTAATAAGTTCCTGCTTTTTATACGTAATTATTTAATTCTAATTTGAAGGTATTTTTCCTGTTTATAATAGTCACGTGTAAATGAATTTTTAATTTGAAGCAAACATTATTGCTTGCGCTTTTTATACAGTTGGCAACAGTTTAAATTAGTACAATTTTCTGAAATCTGTAAAAAATATCTCTAGAAATGCTGAAAATTTGAATTTAAAATAGAAATAAAACCTGAAAAAATGAGTCAAAATAAAAAAATTAATGCAATCTGCACTCCGGCAAATTCTAATGCATAAAATGATCTAAAAATGATTACACTGCCATGTATAATTTTTGCTGCTATAAAACTTTTTTAGTGGAACGATTTTGTCCAACTTTAGCATTAAATAACTCTTAAAATAATTCTTCGATTTGAAAACTGTCTGCATCAGCGTATTTATCAAACATTTCTGTATAAAACCACCGATTTTCATATTTTTGTATGCATTATTTTTGTTAATATTAACGAAGAAAGGCCTCCGGTCACAAAAAAATCAAAACCGGCGGCGGCGGTGACAGCGGTAGTTACTTTTTTTTAGAATAGAGATATATATATATATAATACTAGGGGGCTCGGCCCCCTACGAGCTACGCTCGCCAACCCCCGTCCAGACACCGTAGACTCTAAATGCACGCTAATTTGATAGGCTTTAAAAAGATTTCGAAAGATTGAATTATAATTTAAAAAACACTGGCGATCTCTCTATAAGCGTATTTCTATTCATTTTTCTTTGATTGGGGAATTTTAACGCCAAATCCGTTGTGGTACTACTTGATTATCCCGTCGACCCATTTCGCCAAATTATATAAATCGCCAAACCACTCGCCAAATTATACAAATTAACATAATTTTTATTTTAAATAACGAAAAAACAAATAAATTAGTACAACATTAATAAAAATACAAATAAAACGTCGAAATAAAAATAACTTGATGACGTAGACACGTGTAACAACATTTCAAAATAAGCTAATATAAAAGGAATTAAGTAAACAGAGTCTTTGTCTCCTGGTATTTTTTAACAAAGTGAAAAGAAAGTTCTTTTAAACGAGACATTTTAAATTAATCGTTTTTAATCTGACGTAATTTTGACCAAACTATTCTTTCTCTTTTTAATATTCACGTGAAAATACTTGTGTTAGAAATTAAATATTATTTGCGCTTTCTTAACAAAAATAGTTGAAAAGTATCCTCTTAAAATATCAAATAAATGTCTAGCGCAATTTCTAAATTTAAACCGTTTTGCAATATTATTTTGTGTTCATTTTATGTAATAACTGTAATGTGACATAAATATGACGTAATTTCTTCTATTTAAGACTTCTAACGCATGTTAATAAATTTATTGCTTTACAAATTCCTTTCTCTCTTAAAATTCACGTGTAATTATAGTTTTTATGACATAATTTTTAATAAGTTCCTGCTTTTTGTACATAATTATTTAATTCTAATTCCAAATGTTTTTTTCTGTTTATAATAGTCACGTGTAAATAAATTTTTAATTTATTTACACGTATAAATATATATATATTTTTTTTGAAGCAAACATTATTGCTTCCGCTGTTTATACATTTGGCAACAGTTTAAATTAATATCACTTTCTAAAATCTGTTAAAAATATCTCTAGAAATGCTGAAAATCTGAATTTAAAATAGAAATAAAACCTCAAAAAATTAGTCAAAATAAAAAAATTAATGCAATCTGCACTCCGGCAAATTCTAACGCATAAAATGATCTAAAAATGATTAAATTCCTATGAACAGTTTTTGCTCCTATAAAACTTTTTTAGTGGAACGATTTTGTTCAACTTTAGCATTAAATATCTCTTAAAATAATTCTTCGATCTGAAAACTGTCTGCATCAGCGTGTTTATCAAACATTTCTGTATAATACTACCGATTTTCATATTTTTGTATGCATTATTTTTCTTAATATTAACGAAGAAAGACCTCCGGTCACAAAAAATTCAAAACCGGCGGCGGCGGTGACAGCGATAGTTACTTTTTTTTAGAATAGAGAGATTCCCTCATAGTAGAAAAAAAGAATCTCTCAAATTGACAGAAAAAAACTGTCAACTTTGGCTCCAGTGCAACACCGTTTAATTTACAGAAAATATCTGTAATGTTTCATTAAAACACTTTTTCTGTAAAAAAAATATAGATTTTTTCTGCACGCTTTTTACAGAAAAACTGTTTTTCTTTCAAACAGTTTTTTCTCTAAAAAATACCAATTTTTTCTGTAAAAATTAAAGATTTTTTTTTTTTTTTTTTTTTACAGCGCTGCAATAATGTTATATTACATAAAAGTTTTGTTATTTAAATTGCATTTTTCTTTTAATTCAACATATTATTATTTTTAATCATCTGATGCATTTAAACTGATAGAGATGTAAGTAATTAAATTTGCAATTTGAGGAAATTTATGTTGACGAGAGACATATCAATCTATAAATAGGCAGAACAGCAAAAGTTACTGTTTCGCAATAATGCCTGTAGGTAACAGCCGAAAATATTTTATGAGGTTGAATCTGTTGTAATGCATCCTAAAACCTTTGTTTTTGAGTCATAAAACAACAACAACAACAACAAAAAAGCCAATTATACCGCTATATTTTTAAAACCTCTCATGTCCTAAAACTGGGAAAAAATAAAAATTAAAATGAAATGAACTGTCTTGAATTTAAAATGTCAGTAATTTAAATATAACAGAATTCAGATTAATTTAAATATTCTTACATTATCTAGATTTTAGTTAAACTGATTGTGCACTTAATTAATTGAAAATTCTGCAACACAATCTAGTACATCCACATATAAAACAAGCTAAATATAAAATATTTCTCAAAATGCTATGAGACCTTTCAAAGAAAATGTATTAAAACCCAAAACATTTATCATTAGATATCTGAATGGGTTTTATTTTTGAAATCCTATTGGTATATTAAAAATTACCAATTTTGAGAGTACAACACAATAAGAATTAATACTTTGTTTTGTTTTTTTCAAAAAATGGATAAATAAATAAAACACTTTTAAAACGAAAATGTGCGTATGTTTATTGAATATTTAAATAAGGAATATTTTTTAAATGATATTTTAACATTTACGATTATATATATTTTTAATAACTCATTCATAATCTAAAAATCAGTAATCGGAATCAAGCGGAATGCATATTTACTTGTGTATAAAGTAATAATGTAAATAAGATTTTAGACAAATTGATTCTAAAATTAATTAAGTTAGAATGCTAGAAGACGTTAATATTCATTTAAGTCTTAATATAAGACGTTAATATTGATTTAAGTCTTAATATAAGACGAGTTGCGTACACGCCGTTTATCTGACAGGATATTAAACCATAATTTCATCACGGTATTAATAGAAGATGAATCCAAGGATATACAGTCAGACCCGAAATAAATAGTTATCAGCAAATAATTATGAAAAATATTTTTTTAAACCATCTTAGAATCTGTTTGGAATCAATATTGATTATGAATGAAGGCAGAATGGCAGTCGTTTATAACAAAGATAAAGTTACATTTTTCTTCTTTTTTTTTTCTTCTTTTTTCTAATAAAAAAGTACTAAATATCTTTTATGGAAATTAAATTGATTTGCGCCGGGTGTCCCAAAAACGACTGATGGATTTTGAAATTCAATAACTTGCAAACGGTGACAGATATTAAAAAAATTCTTGCAGGCGTGTTATGCAAAATGTCAGGTGTTTTTATGCTGAGATTCTCAGTTTTAGTTACAAATATCATCAATAGATGCAAGCAATCGATAGTCTGCAAGCTATAACCGCTAAATGCAGGCTCGATTTTTCGGCTTCTCTCTTCATCCGTGCGAAAAAAGGAGGTTAAAATGCATTGAATGGATCGCGAAGTAACAAAAATCGGGTCTGTACTGAGCACCTATTGCTCTCAGCGCCATATATTGTTTGAAATTCAAACTAAAGTCAAGAATCACTATAAAAAAACTCCTACCATCATACATAACACTCCTGCAACAATAGTTTTATTATCTGTCACCGTTTGCAAGTTATTGAATTTTAAAATCCATCAGTCATTTTTGGGACACCCTGTATATTGTTAAACGTATACAGTTATTAAACTTAATATTATTAAAATGAGAAAATTTCACTAGAATCAAACTATAAGGTAACTGAGGGTAATACGGCCAGCGGTGGTCATAGGGCACTTAGCGGTTTCAGCGTTAGATTCAATGTCTACCAACAAATGACCATACTACCGTGAATAGGAAGCTAATAGTAGGAGAGCTGTTGAACATTTTTGAGTAGGTATTTGAGGCACCTTGAAAATTTGTACAACACTTCTTTTGTAATGCCTGAATACAAAATCGAATGTCTGGCTGAAGGATCGTGGCCCAAAAACTGTGCCAGACACGTGTCAAGTGCCATTTTTTGACTACCCCAAAAATGTATTTGAGGCACGCTGAGATTGAGACAGAATAATATTTATACTTAGAAAAAAATATGGTACTTTTCGGTTAGCCGGGCGCCAGTGTCATATATACATATATATGTATATATAAATGTATGTATTTATAGATATATATTTACATATATCTATATGTGTTTATATACAATATATGTATATGCATATATATGTATATTTACATATATGTATGTATATAAATATGTATATAAAACACTGGCGCCCGGCTAACCGAAAAGTACCAAAAATATTTTGAAAATGACAGACACTTTAGCCGGCCCAAAATCTGTGCCAGACACGTGTCAAGTGCCATTTTGTCAAAAAGAGCACATTTTTGGCAAAATGGCACTTGACACGTGTCTGGCACAGATTTTGGGCCGACTAAAGTATCTGTCATTTTCAAAATATTTTTTTCTAAGTATAAATATTATTCTGTCTCAATCTCAGCGTGCCTCAAATACCTTTTTTGGGTAGTCAAAAAATGGCACTTGACACGTGTCTGGCACAGTTTTCGGGCCACAATCCCTCAGCCAGACATTCGATTTTGTATTCAGCCATTACAAAAGAAGTGTTGCACAAATTTTCAGGGTGCCTCAAATACCTTCCCTAAAATGTTTAACAGCTCTTGGACTATAAAAAGATACTTCACTTTAAATGTTTTGTGCAGTTACAGAATTAGTAAAATGTAATAATCCATTCTTTTTTTATTGATCTTAAATGATATGTGATGCTTTCAAGTCATTTATGTTTCGTGCTTGAACAAAAGAGTTAAAAAAAATAGCTGATAAGAAAAAAGACCCCTAAGAAGAAAGTAAGACAAAATCATTTTTAAATTTAAAAAAAAAGGCGAATTTTGAACAGCCAATGTCCATTTTTTCCACTTTTATTCAGGATTTTTATTTTGGTTTCAAAATTTTTACTGTTTAAATTTTTGTCAACATTTTTCAATGTTTAACTTAATTTTCTACATTATTTACATTTTACTCATTTGAAATAAAACAAAAATTCTGTTAATGGAGATAATTAGTTGTGTCTTTCTTTCTTAGCTTTATCATATTTAAGTAAAGTAAAACTTGGTAGAAATGAATTTATTTAGAGCAATAAAAAAGTTGACGAATTACATTAAAAAACAATTGTTTTGGAAAATTTTAAATTTGAAAGTGAAAATCAAAAGTGAAAAATAATTTCTTTTTCAATTCCAAAAGAAAACTAGTTGGATGTGCCATTCCCAAAACATTCTCCTATCTCATGTCAATATTTCATTATAATTAGTTTTATTAGTATTTTTATTAAAATTAAGCATAACGTCATACACATTTCGATCGTACAATATTAAAAATTGCACAAACATCGCTATTACAGCGCCCCCTTCCGGCGGAATTTTTCCAAATTCACGGAGGACCTTCTTGCTATGGCCAAAAACATACACAAAAAAATTGGTTCAATTCTATGCATAACTTCATACACTTTTCGATGGTACAATATTCAAAATGCACAAAAATCGCACGAAAATCGCACAAAAATTGTTATTACAGCACCCCCTACCGGCTGATTTTTTCCAAATTCAGAGAGGACCTTCTTGCCATGGCCAAAAACACACACAAAAAATTTGGTTCAATTCTATGCATAACTTCATACACGTTTCGATGGTACAATATTCAAAATGCACAAAAATCGCTAATACAGCGCCCCCTACCGGCGGGATTTTTCCAAATTCAGGGAAGACCTTCTTGCCATGACCACAACCATACACAAAAAATTTGGTTGAATTCTATGTATAACTTCTTACACTTTTCGATGGTATAGTATTCAAAATGCACAAAAATCGCTATTACAGCGCCTCCTATCGGCGATTTTTTTCCAAATTAATGGAGGACCTACTTGCCATAGCCAAAAACTTTTAAAAAAATGGTTCAATTCTGTGCATAACTTCATACAATTTTTGATGGTACAATGGCGACACACGGACATACGGACACGCGGACATACGGACAGGCGGACACGCGGACACACGGACGGACAGACAAACATTTTGTATAAACATGTTTTTTGCAATCTCTGACCCCTAAAACGTGTAAATCCGTCGAAAACTGGAAGTAAAAAAAAATGCGATTACAATACTTTCTTCTATTGAAGATAGAAGAAAGTAAAAATAAAGTAGGAAATTGTACTTCAAACGCTGTTGCACTCTTGTAATAATGCATGAATAAAAAAATTATTACGATAATATATATCAAATTATGTAATATGGAAATAATGACTTCATCTTAAATGGAACTCAATCACCATAGCAACCTAGAATCATTACCTATCATGGGATATCATTAAATTAATTACGTATGATAGACTTTAACAGAATGAAGAAAACTTTTATTAATATCTTTTTAGTTTTTGATTCGATTTCCATAAAATTTGAAATGACTCAACAAAATTCTGCAGCAATTATATATATTAAAATTTCAAGTCATTAGTTTGGGTAGTTTTTGCGCTGTTATATGCTGACAGAAAGAAAGGAGGACCAGGCAATGACAATAGGTGCTAATTATTTATATAACTACCTCTTAAAAGAAAATAAAACTTTACTTCAAGCATCACTATTTCAAACATAATTTTAGTTTGAAATAAGAGTGGCTGTATTATTTTATAACTTTACTAATCAAGCAGGTAAGCTATATTAAATGGATGTTAGTATTTTAACTTCAGGAATCGATGTATTTTGTTTCATTCATTGATATATTACAACGAAATCACTTTTTGAATAATAGAAATTCATTTTTCATACTTCATATAGTTTTAAAAATACGTGTATAAGAATTTGTTTACATGCAGTAGATCATCTATCCCGAATTCAAGATGAATTATGGTAAACAATATTATAAATCCGGTGAAATGCACACTAGTTCGATTAATCTTATGTAATCCAGATTTTAGGCAAACTTCCAAGTTTAATTAAGTTGGTATTCTATAAGACGTTAATATCCATTTAAGTTCTATTATAAGACAGCTGCATATAAAGACGTTTATCAGAATTTACATTAACCCATAAGCTCATCGTAATATTAGTTCAGGACTTGAATGTAAGCCATTTCCTAAGCACCGACCAGTTTGGTCATATTACTGTAGGAGGAAAGTGTGGCGTATTTGACTGGTAACCGTAAAGACGCAAAAAAGTAGATATAATATTTTTGTGTTTGAGCGGCAACTCTATGTGCTAACGTCGACTCAGTGTGTGTTGTAATCGTCTGCTGTAATTTGTGTTCGTGATTCAATTAATGTTTAAGCAAGATACATTTATTATTCTTTGTAAATATATCTATCCACGCAAACATTTACATCCATCAAACAGATGTGACAGAAAGTCTTCTTGGATGATTTTTGAAAGGCATGTGACCCAGATAATAGTTATCGGTAAAGGAAACCCATAAAAACTTTACACATTCAACCTGGCCATACCGCGCCTGTTTAAAAAACTCCAATATCGGAGCAATCTTCTCAATTTATGGCAAAAATGTTGACCACCGGGCGTCCTTGGGCCCAATAGAAGACCAATATAAGGAAATACACTAAGCTAAAAAATACACATTCATCAAAATGTTCTGCAAATATTACCAAATGTTATTAACGCTTTTAACGGCTATTAAGACGCAGTCATTATGACTCATTAAATCAATTATTTATAAATGTATAAAGTTAGGGTATTTTTTTAGAAAAGAAAATATAAAATATCGCTTCGAGATATTTATAAAATTATTAAATTTGTTTTTGACATATATTACATTAAATATTTTTCATTGTGGACAAAATAAAGTTTAAAGATTATATAAAAAAATAAAATAAATAAAATAAAAATATATAAATAAATAAATGATTTAAAAGGTATATTAAAATTTTAAATTACCTTAAAAAGTTAATATTTTTTACATAAAAAGTGTTTATTAACACAGATACGTACACAGATGCACTATATGGCCAAAGGTCACCGGTCACTTGGGATTTTTGACGTTTTGTTAAATATCTAGAAAAATACGTGAGGAATTATCCTCAAACTGCAGGTGTGTAAACAGTATAGTATAGGCTATATATTTCCGCAAAGATTTTTTTCTCGAAATCGTATAGGGGACCGTCAACAAATTGTAAATGAACGAATATCTTTTGGATAACCCTATAAAAATTAAAGTAACAAAAGCGTTCAAACTCGGCATTATTAATAAGTGACTTATTGTAATATAGTGTGTTCATTTTTATGAGGATAACATGTATACTCGTAGAGAAATTAAGGTTTTTATAAATACAGTCCCAAATTTCGCCAAGTTTTTTGGTTATAATTTGCAGAGTTCTTAATATAAAAAAAAAGTTATTTTCAGAAATATGACAAATAACATTGTGAACAATACTCTGCAATCCAAATTAAAAAATAATAAAAAATGAATGAAAAATGAACAGGTTTACTAAAAAATATTTCACTGCGCATGCGCGAATGCAATCAAATTATAATATGCATAGTGTATTAGCTAAATATATAGAGCAACTTTTGTGAAAGTCTAAAAATCATAGCTCGAAAATTCTTAAAATTATCGTCGGTAGAATAAGCTCGAAAACTGTTGTTCCCAAAAAGAAGCAAAAATATGAGGGTTTGTATCTAATATCTGTTGATTAGTAGCAAGATAGTGTACGCAATATTGCACGTACAACTAAATGTATGAGCTATGTTATGCTGTTTACACTACTGCAGTTTCAGGTTAGTTCCTTATGTATTTTTCTAGATATTTAACAAAACGTCTGAAATCGCAAGTGACCTGTCACCATTGGCCATACCGTGTATACTAAAGAAATGATTTTTTCTTCTTACAGTACATCATTTATTCTCAATTAATATAAATTATTATAAACAGTACTTGAATTTGCATAAAATCTTTACAAGTTCTAATAATGTTGTATAAACGCGATATAAGGCAAGTTTCCTAGTTTAATTAGTAATTCATTTAAAACACTAGTCCGTTTAACGACGTTTTATTTGAATATTTTATTGGCCTAAAAATACTTTTCAATATTCCTGGTACACTAAATCGTAAAAATTAATTAAATATTTCTATTAAAGTTTATAAATACCTTCTTAATTTTTTAAAGCTTTTCAATCTGTATACGGAGACACTGAATAATTTTTGATAATGAAAAATAATTATTTTTGAAGATAGATTTAAAAATATAGACTGTTGTTCTATAAGTACAAAATACTGAAAACACGTTTATTCAAAGTAAACATATAAGGTCAATGTGCCTAAATTTGATGAATTATATGTACGATAAACTTTTTTTACTTAAAATCCTAACGCAAGAATTTTATAAAAAGATCACATAATCAAACACCTGCGTTTTAGGAACAAAATGCGAAACATGTTATTGCATTTAAAGCGTTTCTTCTTAAAAAATTTCTAACTGCTGTATGAATCGTTAATTATTAATTACCGACAACACTTCCCAAATGCTTCGAATAATTTCGGAATTGAGATTTCCATTTCGTATTTTTTCCTTGATTGCGAAATGACCCCCATCAACGTTACGGAATTAAAGATTATTCTGTTTCTTCTACTCGAAGTGAAACCTCGAAAAGACCACACGTTTTGAACAAGAGTTGTTTTGATTTTTTCCTTGATTGCCAAATGACCCTATCAATGTCACGGAATTAAAGATTATTCTGTTTCTTCTACTCGACGTGAAAACTCGAAAAGACCACACGTTTTGAAAAAGAGTTGTTCTGATTTTTCCCTTGATTGCCAAATGAACCCATCAACGTCAAGCAATTAAAGATTATTCTATTTCTTCTACTAGAAGTGAAAACTCGAAAAGACCACACGTTTTGAACAAGAGTTGTTTTGATTTTTTCCTTGATTGCCAAATGACCCTATCAACGTCACGGAATTAAAGATTATTCTGTTTCTTCTACTCGACGTGAAAACTCGAAAAGACCACACGTTTTGAAAAAGAGTTGTTTTGATTTTTCCCTTGATTGCCAAATGAACCCATCAACGTCACGCAATTAAAGATTATTCTGTATCTTCTACTAGAAGTGAAAACTCGAAAAGACCACACGTTTTGAACAAGATTTGTTTTGATTTTTTCCTTGATTGCCAAATGACCCTATTAACGTCACGGAATTAAAGATTATTCTGTTTCTTCTACTCGACGTGAAAACTCGAAAAGACCACACGTTTTGAACAAGAGTTGTTATCGCATTTTGGTGATTGATTTTTTTATAGACCTATTAGAAACGAAATGGATCCTTAACATGTAGAGAGGTAGTACTATAAGTAGTAGTACTCAGTAGACGTAAGGTAAGTCCATGTGCATGTGTCTCAACGTACTACTTTTTATTGTATTTGAATGAGTTCATACCACTTTTTCTATAGTATAGTCTATGTCACGTGCTTCTACAACAACGGAAAGGGAAAGCTACCATATTTTTTAAATAGTTATACATCTAGGATATAAACATAATTCCTTGTGGCAGCATTGTATGTGGATCTTTCACATATTAAATTAATTATAATGCAGTATTATGTATATAAAATTTTTATATCAATTAAATTAACAATATTAAAGTAAACTACTTAAAAAAATATAGTCATAATCAGATACCTTGGCCATCGTATTTAGGTTTGAATTACTGTAAGTGTGACAAAAATGATCTGAACGTGACAATTATATATCACTGTTTATATCATAAATACTGATTAAATTCCTTTAAAAGAAATTAATTTTGACTTAATTGCATTTAGCCATAATGATCCTATACATAGAAAGCGTGTGGCATTTAATTGCAATTTCATCACTCATTTATCACAGAGATATATCTCTGTGAATGGAACTCTAATGCCATTGCACTTTAACTATTACCCCGCAATCACATGAGAATAAAATTTTCTCAACTTGATTTCAAAATCAAACTTGGTTAAAAGATTAAAAGAAATTTGCAATGAAAAAAAAACCTGTTCGTTCTAGAATAATTTAGTTGACGGTAAATGTTCATTTATTCATTCATATATAAAAAACGTAGTGGAATCTATTTACTTTTCGTTTAAGTTTTCCTACGTTTTTTTTCTTTTCTATAAGGCTTTACTTATATTATTACAGTATAATATAATAATTAATTTTATCTGATAATCTATTCACATATAATTAAGTTACTACTGTTATGTAAAAACACATAAATCCTAATTACCCTATTGAAGGAATTATAATTATAATTGTAATTGTATAGTGCTCTAATAATATTGTTTCTATTATAACAAAATTGATCCTGGAACTTAGAGTTTTGCCACCTATAAACCTTTGGTTTAGGAGCCTTTTATGTTTTAAAATTACAGTTTTGCTAGAAGTTGAAAATCAGTTACTTTTAGCTGATCATGATTATCAACAGTTGACTATGCACTTCAAGTATTATGGAACTTTTACACAGCCGGAAGTTAAAACCTAAATAAAGAACTTCATTGAGCAAGCGTTATTGAATTAAAATATATCAGTCAGTTATTAGCTGGGTCTCTCTTGTTACATATTATAATTAATCAGATGAATTCTGTTATTATTTGGTCTAATTGGCTACATTCTGAAAAAATCCATGGTAGAAAAATAAAAAGCGTGCATTATACACGCTATAAAATTAACCAATTATAAAAATACGTTCAAATGATTAATATTTATTGTTTTAAAGTTATCACAACAATAGAAAACAAAATGATAAAAATACATACCAGTAGAAAAAACTTTTTCTTTAACGTAATTTTAATACAGATTTAAACCATAAATTAATTTACAGAACTTCGTGTACAATCTTGGAGGAGAGGTAGAGAACATCGTTAGGAACATTAGTTATATAGGAAAGCATGGACAGAAATCGATTGGTTGCGCTGTATGCCAGCTCTGAAGATCTTTACGCGTGGCTTCGTGCGATCAGCATGAATCACACGACAACAACTCAAACGGAACCTGACCACGAGCCGCACAACAACGCTTCACTGTTAATGTGTGGATGGATATCGTGGCAGACAGTTTAGTGGGACCATACTTTTTACCACCTCGACTGGACGCTAAGAAGTATTTCGTTTTTATTCAGAAGGTTCTTCTGGAAATGCTTAACCCCTTGGGGGCGAACGCCAGGTATTCGTGCTGTGTAAGGTGCTCAGAATCAGTGATTATTCTCACCAGTAAATTTTTATTGTACATTTTGCCTTATTTAATCCGAACATTTTCCCGATTCAATGAGACAAAAATTTCTGTTTTAAAAGACCGGCGATAAAAGATTAAAAATTCTGTAAAAGACGCTCGTCCAGAAGGGGATAACGATGTCCCTGCACACGTTTGACGAGGAATGTGGTTTAAACATGATGGAGCGACATCTCATTACTCAAACGGCGTAAGTGACCATTTGAACCAGACATTCCGAAACAATTGGATCAGGAGTGACGGTGGTCCCGTCGCATTGCCTCCCAGATCGCCTGACTTTTCTGGTCTTGATTATTTTCTCTAGGGGACCATGAAGAGCATTGTGTACGACGCGCCCGTAAATTCTGAAATGAACCTGGAGACACCAAACTCTATCACTGCGGCTGCCATCAACGGAACACCGGAATCTTTGAAAATGTTCTCCCATCCATGCCGCATAGGTGTCATTCATGCATCCATGCCAATGGGAGCAATTTCAAACAGATCCTGTGATGCTTGTATGTCATACATTGTACTCTTTTCTGTGAAATAAAGTGTTTTACCCTGCTTTCTGCATGACCTTGCTGTGTCTTTATCTCTCTTTATGAAGTGAGAGTTACGTTTCCGTCCTTGCTTTCGTATGTAATTATGGTTCCTAACAATGTTCTCTACCTCCCTTCCAAGTTTGTACACGAAGTTCAGATAGAGGGCGCTGTGCGTATCCAACCTTCCATTGCATCCCAATCATTGCTTAGACCTTTCCTAAAACTAATATTATTTCCTCTCCTATTACCACTTCTCATTTGGATTTCCAAGAATCTTTTTACATGTTTAAAAACTCCAAAAATCTCTTTAATGACGTTTAAGAATTTTGGCGGGAAACCAAAATTGAAAAATTCGTGAGCGAAAAAAGTTAAAAACAAAGAATATAATAAACTAACAAGAAATAAATAAAATAAAAATGAAAACAAAAAGTAAAAAATAAACCAATTAAAAAAAAATAAACTAAGGTTAAAAAAAAACCCGGTCAAAACAAAATTAAACGCGAAGCTTCTAGGCGTCAGATAATGAAGGCGTTGAATAAAGGTTGTCATTAACGAGATTTTTGGAATATTTAAAGATGTAAAATGCTTCGTGGAAGTCCAAATGAGAAGTGGAAGTAGGAGAAGAAATAATACTAGCTTTAGGAAAATCAAAACAATGATTGGGACGCAATGGAATGTTGGGTACACACAGTGCCCTCTATATTATCATGCGTACATTTGCGGCCATACTTTCCTATGTAAAACCGGTTTCCTGACGTATTCCCTACCACCCCACGAAATATGAAAGATAAATTTTGAATCACCCTGCATATATTAGCGATAAGCAACTGTAAAATTGCATTTCCTTATTTGAAATAAAATTTTCAAAAATTCTGGCATTTATTCAACAATTTAAATACACAATTACTTGCATGTGAAAGGCTTAATATTTCATAATGAATACACTAAGCTCCAAACAACATTTAAGTTACTATACATATATTTATATTTCAATATATATGCAGATTTATGCGTTTCTTTTCTTATGAATCATACAGTGTCTAATTCAAATGAAAATCGAAAACAGTGTTTGAAAGCGGTTGAAATGTATACGAGTGCTATTAATCTTATATAAACTACATTTTCTACAAACTGATTCTAAGTTTAATTAAGTTAGAATTGTGTAAGACGTTAATATCCATTTCAATCCTAATATAAGACAAGCTGCATATGAGCCGTTTATCAGAAGCAACATTAACTCGTAATTTCATTCCAGAATTGCTACAAAGCTATCTCAAGAAAATACATTAAATCCAGTAAACATTAATCACGAAATATTTCAGTAAATTCGAATTTTTCTGCATAAAATGTGAATCAGAACTGTGGAATTTGTTAAAATGTAATATTCTTTCATAACAGATATAAACGTAAATTGTTTCTTTTAAAGACAACCCTCAAAGCAGTTTGACCGTATATTCCCGTTTCCCTAAAACAACTTAAATCGGTTGTTGACAAAAATTATTTTAACAGAATTATATTTTAAGATGTATGTCAAATAAAGTAGCATGAAGTGTATATTAGAAACAAACAGGGAAAGAAAATTTAAATTAACATTAGTTTTATTAGCATTTTTTATGAAAATGCATGAAAGTACTCAAAACGCTCAGAGGGCCATTCCAAAAATTGATTTCTTTAAAAATATATACAGGGTGTCCATGTTTAAACGACCCTACTTTAAAGTTGTCTACAGACAAAACTATTGTTCATAAAGTTGTGAAATTTTGGGAAAAGCATAATAAAGGGATGGGAATTTGTTTAAGCTAAAAAAATATAAATAAAACTAGTTTAAAATTTCGCCACCAGAGGGCGATTTTTAATAAATTACATATTTAGCATTAAGATAGTTTAGAAATTTTATTTACAGGATATTCATAATTAATCGACCCTATTTTAAAGTTGTATACAGACGAAACTGTTGTTCCGAATGTTGTGAAATTTTTTGGAGGACATAATAAAAGTATGGGAATGTGTGTAAGCGAAAAAGAAATTAGGGGGCCATTTTTTAACGAATTACACATTAAGCATACATTTACGATAGTTTAACAAATTTTGTTATAACCAAACATGTTCTGCATGATTTTTATCATTTTCATATACCATCTGAAATCGTACGATAGCATGTTCCACAGTTGACCCCAGTATGTTCAGGGAAAAGCTAGGAAAATGTCGTGAAAAGCTGTGTTTAGAGTAAGGTTGTTAATAAATAAAATTTTTAAACTATCGTAATGCCAAATGCGTAATTTATTAAAAACTCCCTCAGGTGGCAAAATTTTGAATTACTTTTATTTACAATTTTTTTAGCCTAAACAAATTCCCATTGCTTTATTATGTCTTTCACAACTTTATGAACAATAGTTATGTCTGTAGACAACTTTTAAGTAGGGTCGTTTAATTATGGACACCCTGTATATTAAAGAATAGTAATGTCTGAGCACATTAAATGAAAGCGCATGAAAAAATCCTATATTTACACAAAGATTATTTTCAAAGAGACAACTTTAATTTCATTTTTTCAAAATGTGATTTGGGTCATTACGCGCAGGGTAGTTGAAATCATTTTCAATATTTTTTCATGAAATTGCCAGGGTATATTGCGTATGATGCACTGCAAATTCGTGAAACTCTTTTGCAACATTAACTGAACATAATAATTAACACTTCTAACTGAAATAATTTTCGATTGTATTGCGAATATGTTTTGCCAAATAAAAAGATTGTGCAAAAAGTGTTGCTAAAATTACAAGAGGCGAAAATGCGTTTTCAAAACATTCATTTTTAAAATTGTGTAATTTTAAAGGCACGTTGTAGAAAGTGTTTTGAAAGTGTTTTACATGTCTTGTTTTATAGTGTTCTAAATTATGTTGTGTTTACAATGTGTTGTTAATTTGGTGACAAAGTCTTGTGCAGCACAACACTATTGTAAGAATATGTTTTCTCCAACGCTATTTACAACACGATTTCAACACAATTAACAATACTATTTTTAGAACACTTTTTCAGATAGCAACACTTTTGCAACATATTAAGAACACAATCACAACACAAAAAAATATTTTGTATATGAAGTTTTTTAATTCACAACACATTAATGTGTTGTTAATTTGGTGACAAAAAGTATTGTAAAAAGTGTTTTTGTGTTTGATTATTTGCAGTGTAAGCTCTATAAAGTAAACCTATATTTTTATCATTTATTTATTTTTTAATATTTTTTCTTTTGTATTAAAGTGCTAAAATTTTGAAAATTTTATATAAACAAGATATAGTTTTATTTTTATACCATAAAAAATCTGTAACTAAATAAGTTTTTGGGTTATGTGTAAGCACAGAATGCTATAACGTAATGTGTATTTTTTAGAGGTATACACATTTAAAACTAAATAAGCACATAAAAATAATGTTGATGGACATGATACTGCTTTTATTAAACAAATAATTTTAGGCCATTAGTGTTTAAAAATGATTTATGGCATATGGGCATCGTGGTTTGCTCGAATGAAGCACAATATGGAAGTCCACTTTATCGAGCAGCTGGTGCAGTTTATCAGCCATAACGCGGCGAATGTTGATTTCCAAGTGTTCTAACGTCTATGGTTTATCGGCGTAGATCAGCGACATCAAATATCTCCACATAAATTAATCCATTGGCGTGTGATCCCATGACCGTGGAGACCAGTTCACTGGTTCGTTACACGAACAGCGCCCACCGAATGTCTCCTGCAATAAGCTGGTGGTATTTTGCACAATTTGCAACCATTGTTCTGCAGTAAGTCTGTTCATAGGGGCTCAAATAGACTGTTACAGGAAACACTGTTGCCAATTTCAAAACCACACTTTTAAAAAAAGCACCTTTTATATAAAATTTGCTTAATGGTTCACAAAACATATAAATCACATTACACAAATATTAAAATAAATTAAAAATCTACGTTTTGAACCACATCCGCGATCGTCATCAGAAAATATCTTTAAACAAGCCTAAAAGTTTAGTTTTCTTTTTTTTAACTTTTAGGCTTGTTTTAACAAATTTATCCTGATGACGATCGCTGATGCGATTCGAAAAGTACATTTCAATTCAATTTAATGTTTTTGTAATATCATTTATTTATTTTGTGTACCATTAAGCAAGTGAGATCACATAACCGTGGAGATCATTTCACAGGTCCATTATGCGAAAAGCGGCCACCGAATGTCTCCCGCAATAAACGGATAGTGTTTTGCACAATCTGCAAGCGTTGCTATGGCGTATGTCTATTCATGGTGAAGCGGCAAAACATGCTGAGCACAAATCATCTGTCAGCTGTCAAATTGACTGTGATTAGAAACAGAGTTGCAGATTGCAAAAACACATCTCTGAAAAAAAAAAATACACACCCCACAGTATATACCAAATACTTTGTTTTACATGCAGAAATTGTTTTTTAATCATACGAGCAAACTGTAATTACAAATTTCTGCTCGATAAGTGTCTAAAAGTTTAAAAAATTAAAATACGAAAACTAATTTACTCCAATTTCCTCAGATTAATTTTCATCTGAAAGAATATCGATAAGGTAAAAGCCGAAACATGTATCGATTAATGCCTTAACATTTGTATTTTTGTAGTGCCTACTTTTTAACACTTTCCAACATAGTTGAAAAGTGTTAATGACTTCGGTTTGTCTGTCTGCCGTCTGTCCGTGCTCTAGCTCGCGTAAATATAGTCACAAAAATTATAATTACAATGAAATTCATAGATGTTAATGGGTAGCACTATGGCGTGTTCGTTATTGAAAATGAAGTGCGTAGCATTTACGATTCATTTACAGGAATACGCAAAAAATTTACATTACGGCCTTTGGGGTAAAATGATGTGCGGTGTATGTTAATGATATTGCACAATTTTAAACACACTGAAATTTATATATATAACTAAAGTAAGCTATACGGAGCTTACTGTAGATTATCGTGCTCATAGAATTTATATTTCATATACAGTGATACATAAAAGAATTTCGCTACAGAAGAAATTGAACAATAATTGACTTATTGAAGCCTAAGAACAATAATTGCTGGAAGTGCGTTTTTAGTTGCGGTAATCTCTTTAAATTCAATTATATCTTTAAATCTTACTTAGTGCATATAATTTCTATAGATTATATACAGGGATGCACAAAAGTTCACAAGTACATTTCTGTTTCTTCATGGAAATTGCTGAAAGGAAATTTTTAGTCGTGCTATTCATTTAACTGAACTAACTTTTAGCATACTATATAATATACACTCAATCCTATGTATCATAGACAGGGCTTCACAAAAAAATACGATATTTTTCCCTATTTTTGGTAATAGCAGATATTGGGTTTTCGAATGCGTTATGCGTTTTCCAAATAGTTTATTCAATCATCATGTTCCACATTAATACGTTTTGCTGCAGTATTCCGAATATGTTGGAAAGTGTATTATAATCTATGCCGGGTGCATGATTTGTTGTGCTTGTTAAGGTATAAAATGACAAAAATGTTAATTTCTTTCACCTTTCAACGTTTTAAGAGTCCTAAGTCCGCTTAATTAAAATTTACTCTGAACATGTTTATGCTACACTATTAAATCAGATATAGTTAATTGATTTTCGTACTTAATTCATTCATATTCGTAGCATTTATTTTAAAACTCTTTTCTTCCTATTATTTGAATATGATTTCGCATACGAAACTCTATATATTATGCGTTAAAAATTCGCAATCTGACATAAAACAAACTCTACATAACAATGTTTTAGGAAATATCTAAAATGCAACACATGTATGCATTAAACAAACCTCTTAAAACAAAGTAACTTTACCAAAATAAGTGCAGTTTCTTGTTACAGGGAGTGATGTCTTTTAAGACGAAGTTACTGCTCTGACAAGCATGTTAATGTGAAGGTTTTGTGCGCAACTTAATCTACAATGATATTCTCTTGAAGCGAAGTAAATCTCCTAGTTGTGTGCCTAACATAATGCCTGCAGGCTATGCATGAGTCGAGGATATTTAAAGTTTGAGATAAGCTTGTATTCCGGAGGTGGAAGCAATAAATTTGTGTTTAATCAAGGGAAATTAAATTATTATCTCTGTTAAGAAACTCACCTATCCTTTTATTAAGGAAAAGATAGTTTAAACTTCCAAATACCATGCTTATGATATAATTTTATAAAGCTAGTAAAGTTTACAGGAAGCTAAGTAAAGTAAATAAAGGGAAGATGGCTTCGTGACGTAAGTAGATACAAGATTTTATCATGCGAAGAGGTAAATAGATTTCATAAAGTAAATAACTGAGTCAGAATATTACATTGCATGGCGTAAAATACATAGCCATACAAGTATTTAATAATGTTATTAAAAACAAATTAAATTCATTCATATACAAAATTCCAAAGCCATTATTTCGAAATAATTAATTTTCATGCAAGAAAAATAAAATTAAATGAAGATACGTTAAACGAATAAGATGAAGCACCGTCTTGCACGCGCCTTGCATTTAACTTATTTTCCTAATACATATTTTCAATACAAATTCGCATAGTATTTAAACATAACGTCAGAAACAACATTAATTTAACGAGCAGTTTTATCATCCTGTGCTAATTTTAATTTGTAAGTTTCCACTATTAATCAAGTAAAAGCGTTTGTATAGAAGACATAATTTACGGTAAAATAATTTTCAAAACATATTTATTTTACTAGTTAATGTAAAGAAATGAAATCCTTCCAGAATAATAGTTTTTTTTTTTTTTTTTTTTTTTACATCTTACGAATAAAAGTTATCATTTAAAGCAACTTCATCTAGCAACAGTTTCATTATGGGAAATAAACCATTATGAAATATGTTACGCACAATAATATACATATATCTTACAATTTGAAATCTGTTCTTGTTTAAGAATTTTGAAAAGTGGCAAACACTAAAACAACAACAAAAAAGTTATAAAATGAAGCTTCAGATACTGAACCCATACAAATACCAGTATGGAGATACCGCCAGGATTACTTTTTCCTCTTCCCTAGATCTAAGTATCTCAATTATTTATCTCTAGAGGGCAGCTCAAAATGATTGAAACTTAAATAATCGATTTTTAACTTGACTATATTCTTTTATCCTACTTTTCATTTATCATGTCTTGTAAATAACAAAGTACATTTTTAAATGAACTGGAAATTAAAAATTTCAAATATTTTCCCATATTACATTTTTTTTTTTTTTTTTAGTTTGAAATGATGCGAAATGTAATTATAACGTAATTGTAAACTAAGAAGAATATTGAGCAAGAAATGTTTTAATGAAAAGGGCTCCATTTCTTCTTCTTTCCTCTTATTTTACATATATATTTTGGAGAGAAGGACAAAATGTAAGTATTGATATTATTTACAAGTTTAACCTCTTCGGTCCCTGGGCTTTTCCTCATAAAACTAAAATGTCCGATTTTTTTTTTTACATTTTCATATCACTTCTTAATAGCTTAATGATTTTTGCGTTCAAAGCAAACGAATAAAGGGCAGCATCTACGCTGATTCCCACATAAAATAAATGTTATTTTCATCTGAGTTTGAAAAATGCCTAAAAATGACCAAAAGACAATATGACCAAGAAAGTGAGAAATTTTCAGAAGTGTTTAACTTACATCGTTTTCAATAAAAAAAATTTTGAGTATTTGTAGATTACTTACTTGTGTAAAGCTCTTAAATTTGTAATTGCATTAATTTAGGTTAATGGTTATTAAATTGATGTTTTAAGGGGGTTTGTAGTTTTAGATCCATAATTTTGAAGCTAAATTACTAAGCGCCTAAAGGATCAATTTCAGAAAAGATATTTTTTCTGTCATTTACTATGTCATTTTGTTTGAAAAAAACCAATAAATAAACATTAGTATTATTTACACTGAAGTGGGAAAATAATAATTTATAAAAAAATATATAAAGTACATGCGTTATTATAACAACATAAAGATTATAAAAATGCTTAAAAATATAAAAACTGTATACAAATTATTAGAAATTTGGATATTCATATTTTTTATATCAGTGTGAAACCATTCTGTAAGAAATAAATCTGGATATGGAATGTTACACCATTTTGAAGAATTGGCACGGTAATAGTGATCGTACGTTTAACGTCCAGGCTTAACCCTTAGATGCATAGTGTAACACGGGAGTTATATGATCTTTTTTTTTTTTTTTTGCTATTTGGCGCTTTCTATTGGTCTCTTGGTGAATTATTATGTATAACTTAAGTGCGACAACATGCAGTTAAGTTCAAGAAGTTTGTTTTTGTTCTGATTGGTTGTCATGAGGAGGTTATAACAACTTTTGTTGATACTGCTTGCAATATGCTCGACTGGCGTTTATTCTCTATATTTATAAAGTAGTAATTATTAATTCTGCAAACTATTAAAAGCATTATAAAAATTTATGTAGTTCTGAAAAGTTATTGTGCAGTGTAAACACTTTTATGTAAGTATATAAATAAAAATTATCATTTTTGAGCAATTTTTGTTATCACAGTATCATTGTTACATTATGACCAACAGAAACATTTTTTCTTGTGGATAACGGAAAAAAATAGACTCAATTGTAATGTTTTTGGAACAAAATAAAAAATCACCCGTTGAACGGATAACCACATTTTTCTTACAAATTTTTAATACTTCAGCATCACGTAACAAATTCGGAAAAAGAGCTGCGTTTAAGTCGGAATTATGCATTTTCTAATTAAAAATGTATCTTTCTGATATAAGTTAAAAGTTTCTGCTCTGTATTTCCTCTATGTATATATATTTATGTCCTATTGGAAATAGAAAGTAAAATTTTACATCAGTATGTAGAGGCTTTTTCTTTCTTTAAATTAACATGTCCACATTCTACACAAGGTTTGGTTGATTTTTGACGGCCAACTATCTACTATAAAGATATAGGCCCGAGGGGGGGGGGACCTAACCCTTATTTACTCTTGGAAATCCAAGGTTCGAAGAAAACCAATAAACTCCGAATGATTAGGCCGACGTGCGCGATTGGGATCGAGCCCAGCACCTCCCGTCTACCAGCTTCGAGAGCAAAACCTCTCGGCCACTGTGGAGTCGCTTCTACACAAGGCATTCTATAGTATATTCTATTCATATCAAAATAAAGTAGCTATTTTTTTTTTCTTAGCATTTTTTTAAAGATCTGATAACCTCACTCTGGAAATAATCTTCTAGTAAAAAATCACATGATTACATAAACCATGTAGATGACTCAATAAATTAATAAATAAATTCATAGCATTATGTCTGGATTGGCTGCCCAAAAGTTCATTTTGTAATGAAAAAGAATGAATTACATGCCTGTCAATCTACCAATAATGTTCCGTAAAACGTGGGTTCATTTGACCTAGGTTAAACACGTTTCAAACCGGAATTTTCTTTAGAAAAAAAAAAAAGTTCTACGTAAAAACATTAATTTAAATAATTAAAAATATATTAAATAAATTTTCTGGCCCGAAACTTGTTCAAATTAAACCGCATCTTACAGAAGAACAGTCGGAGGCTGGAAAGTATGCAATTAATTGTAATACATTTAAAATATAGATGATAAAATAATAAATATGCTGGACATTTACACCATGAAAAAGTTACAATAATAACGTGAAAATAAAATAAATCACAAGTTTACAAAATGTTGTATACAGAATGTTGTAAATTGAAAGCTAAACAAACATTCAATTTTAAAAGATTGAATAAGAAAATACATATATAACTAAGTGGAAAAACTTCTAATTGTGGCCTACATTAAAATGGCAGTTTTCGTGAAAATTTTCGAAATTGTTTTATTATTTTATTTGAAAGATCAATCATTTGCGATTACAAATCTGTTTTTATTTTATTTCTATGATTACTAAAACAGGGGTTATGGCCAATTTAAAACACCGGAAGTAATGAGTGAAATAGCGGAAATGGGCACAGGAAGGCCAGGAGAAATGTAAACAATGTTTCTGTGCATCCCTTTCATACGTTTTTTACACAGAAACACTAATAAACCTTAACTGACACTTCTAGATTAATTTTGTACGTATTTGAAAGATATAAAACATATATTTAAATGAAATTTCTGGAAAATCAATTTTTACATTTCCTTGTTGGATAAACTTCATTACATGAAATATTTTAAGCATATTTCAGTGAAATTTTGTCAGATTATTTTTCATATTACTCACTATGATCTGAGAAAGAAGCTAAGCTCTATGTGATAATGTATTTTTTTTTTTATAACTATTTAATAGAATTTAAAAAAATGGTAATTTTTAATGAAAAATATGCATTTTTTGACATATTTTGTAATATTTCAGTTACTTTAAAAATTATTTTAAAACTTCTAGTTCAATGGATGTAATAGTGTAATAGTAATATGTAGTACAAAGAAAAATGAAACTAGAAAACAGGAATTCTGCTTTTTTAGAATTTAGTGTCGCCCCCGATGAAAAAAAAAATATATATGTATATATAAATAGTACAAAACATATTTCAATTTTAAGACTTAAAGCACACACTTTTATTTTATGCAAAATGACGTCATTCGCATCCGCTTAATAATTCCATATTTACGATCCACTCTTAAACATCTACAGTAAAGCATGCATAGGATGTCAATATCGCAAATGACAAACAAATGCAACAGAAAGATGCCGTCATTAAAGAAACTCGACAAAAAAGGGTATCTAATGATTCATAGGTATTTATTTGTTTGTAACATTAATAAAAACGATTTCAGTCGTGACGTCAGTCATGACGTTTTGGTTGGAAACTGACTCCAAACAAACGGTTGCTATGTTGTACTTTCGATTTTGTTTGTGTGTTGCAGCTATATCTTATATCCAGATCTCACATCTAAGTGTTTTAATACTTGATATGTACTGGTAACATTTTCCACGATATATATTTAAAAAGAAATGACGCATAGCAACCGTTTGTTTGGAGTCAGTTTCCAATCAAAACGTCATGACTGACGTCACACTGAAAGCGTCTACAGATACTTAAAATTATATATAGTTTATAATAGCACCATGTTTTAACATAAATTATTCGTTTATATTTTTTCAAAATAGCACGTATTTCCTTTTCTTTCGGTTGTTATGAGAAAATGACAACAAAAAGATATAATTGCTTTGTTTTCAACTATTTTCCCTCAACTTTCTATATAAATGGAGTACTTGAGTTGACAAAATTAAACAAATGGTGCTAAAAACTACAAAAAAATTTATATTTTAAAAATAAATGGAGATACAGTTTTCAAACAAATTGCATTTAAAAGTACTTTTTTCCCCCAATACAACGGCATAACAATTGAAAATGTGCAATGCTTAGAAATTAAAAAAATGGCTATACAGCATTTAATCGTACAATGATACATCTGCTTTGTTTATTGCTGGCTTCTGTAAGGTAACGTTATTTTTTGGAGACAAAATAAGCTGGGAGAAAGAAATAGCATACCGTATCGGGGGGCTAATATATTTAGTTGAATTCAATGTACGCTGTCTGGCGTAAGCATGAAATTTTTTTAGAAAAATCGGCAAAAACAACAATTTTCAACAAGATTATAGAGTTATTTCTGGGATTTTATGTTTTTTCACTATTCTGTAATGCAAATGAAATAAAAATCGGTGTATTTATTCAATATTATACTTTTTTTATGCGTTACGAACGTAGGCAGGTACAGTCGTGGTAAAAAGTAGATAAACACACCCTGAGGAATTTCAAAGAACAGGCGATAAAATACATATTATTCGAATCAGAAATTAATCACATCATTCAATAGAATATGCAGACGCTTTTTATACATTCAAAGTAGATCAGAACTCTAATAATTAAAAACTCGGATAAATGAATATGAATAAGTTTTATTATAACCAAGAAAAGCCTTGGTTCAGATCACATATAGCGGTAATCACTCGCTTCCAGAATTTTTATTACATCTACATTAAAACAAAATGAAAAATAGCAAAGTAAAATAGGGCTGCAATAATTCTTGGCGATGATTCATTTTCGCCAAGTCAAACAGAAAAAAGGAGGGTTTTAACATCCCCTACTACTCTGCAACTAAAAATACTAAAATAAGGTTACTGACGCCGATCGATTAGAAATAAAGTCTACTTTTAAATGATGTATATAAAATTTGCTTAAGGGGCCATCTAGAAAGGAAAACCAGACCAAACTTTCTTTTTTCAGTGGTAACCCCCAATTTTGAAAATATATTTTAAATCTTTGGTTTAAAGTATGCCTAGAAACAAAATTTCTAGTCATTTGAATGATAATTTTTTGGATTATAAACATTCAAAATTTAGAGCTTCTAATGTTAAATTACACTTCCATACGTTTTATTAATATCTCCTGAAATTATAATCCTGATGCGATAATTTTGTATGTAGTTATAACTCTAAAAATCCTAAACATAAATACTTTGAATTTGCAAATTAAAAAAAATTTATATTATGAATTACGAATTATGAAATTAATATTCGAAAAAAATATGAATTGCAACCTACAATTTTTTTGATAGATTTATCTTTATTATGTCCTGCTTTATGGGAATTCTCAGTTTAAAATTTTTCTTTCAAGTAGTTTTCGAAGTATAATTAAAAAACCTCAAAATGATGGTTTAAGGGGTCGTCTATTATGCGCAGAAAACCATAATTTGAAGAAAAAAAACCCACATATATATACATATATATATGTATATATTATTAATTTTATTGAAATATTTTGGCTGGAAATAGTCGAAACGTATTAGGAGAATGAAACCGTCATATTGGCAAGAAATAATATAGTAATAGAAGTGACATAATCATTCTATAGCATTTCAACAATCGAGTACCGAACTTCAATTTGGATACAGCCCCTAAAATAGGCTCATTTTAAAAGAATTAATTTTTTGGAAACTAATCGTACGAATATTGAATACGTGATTTATCACATTGCTAATCAAGCGTAGAACCAACAGAGTGAAAAATGTCCAAACCAGGAATCGAACCCGGAACCCTTGAAATAAAGCTCCAAGCTGAAAATTAATTGAAAAATTAAAAATTATATATAATCGTACGAATTTCATGAAAATTTGGATTTAAGCTATTTGAAGAGTGTTGAATGTATTTATGGTGTCATACTTAGATATTGCTATTGAAAAAAACAAAGTTTGGGTTCGTTTTAATATGTTGATGGCTCCTAAGCAAATTTTATACGCATCTTTTAAAATTACACTTTATTTCCAATCATTTGCTACCTGTAATTTTCTTCTGCGATATATTGTTGCAGAGTTACCATATATTCTTAACAGGCGGTGTTTACTCTTTTTTTTCCACGACTGTACCTTAACATGTATTTCCAAATCAATCATATGGATAAGTAAATTCTATACAATTCGCAAATATATTTTGTTAACAATTATTAATATACCAGTATTGTTTTATATATCTCGCACAACCTGAAGAAACAGTGTTCTTGAGAAACAGTCCCAAAAAACCATTTAAAAAAAAAGTTCATCCTTCTGCTACGAAAAAGAAAAGAAATTTGAATTAGCACACATTTAAAATTATTTTACATTTTTAAAATGAAGGAAACAGCTTTTGATGTTATAAATTTTAATATGTGGCAGAAAGATTAACTTTTTCTGAAAGCTATGTTATATTTTATGTTTTATGAATCATAAACTTAAACCTCAACATTTAAATAAAATGTAAAATTTTGTCCTGGAGTCATTATATTTTAAGACCATTTAGATTACTCTTTCAGATAACACTTACATTCGCATTTCTTAAAAGAAAATTCACAGAAAGTTTTAACAAATTAGACCAGCGTAATCACATTATTTTCTTCGCCAAATATGCACACATTAAACAAACACGACTAAATGCTGCTTTAAAGCCGTTAAATGGAGTCGTTGTTCATTGTTGCAATTAAATCTACATGCATTTGTAAAATAACAGTTGAGGAAATAGAAAGTTACTTTTGAATAATGTAGCGTTGGGTAAACATGGTACCCTAAATGCTTAGAGACAATATGTTTAAAATCTTGTGAAGTGTTAAAGGATCAATTTTGTATGTCAAGCACTGTTTTGAGAATTATTCTAGAAGATCTCTTTTTTACGAAGATATTTTCTTTCAGTAAAAGCAATAAAATATTAAAATGATTTTAAAAACAGAAAAATAAACAAGATCGAAAAATTTTGCATCGGATATTGATTTTGAAAAACTTTCCAATACTAAGTGAAGGGATTTCATTATTTCAGAAAGTGAAATCGATCGTATATTAAGTTCGGTAATTGTACATTTTAGTGTGTCTCAGTAAATGAATTATAAATGTTATGTACTCCATAGTCTAACTCAACATATTTTAGTGCATCACAGTGATCCTTTTTAATTCCATTATGCTTGAAGTATTGTAAAAAAAAAAAAAATAAAAAAAATAAATAAATAAAAATAAAAGAAAGAAAGAAAGAAAACGCGCTGCAAACGAATTTTTTCCATAGACTGTAATGAAAAAAAATATTTTGTGTGTTTATGTAAACGAATTATAAATATTACACAATTAATTTTGAATAGAAAATATTCTATAGCAAATCTCAATACCATGTAAATATTACATGTCAATCCGAACGAGAGTTAGGACTTGGACAGGCAGACAGGTAGAATTCATAAACACTTTTCAACTATGCTGGAAATTGTTAAAAATAATAAATCAATTATTTTCAGCCTGATTATACATTATTTTTTCTTTTATGAACAAGTTCTATTAAAATAAATTCCGTGCTAAACGGGACAAATTAAATGAATATTCTGCCTGCATGAAGGAAAAATAATTTAAATACTTTATTTTTTCACTAAATGTTTTTGTTTATAAGTTCCTTTTTTGTTAGACATATAGTATATTATGTTATATTGAGAGAAACTGAATGAGCTGCGTCACAAACTGTATGTGGCCATTTACGAGATATGGTGGGGTATAAAATATTTAAGTTGTCATTCGATTTGAATATTATTGAAATAAATATGCGATATAAAACTCATGATGATAATAAATTTTCCCAATTAATACGTATATACCAAGTGTCCTAAAATGAACTGACTGTTTTTAAAATTCAATCACTTGTAAACGGTGACAGCTATTAAAGAAATTCTTGCAAGAGAATAACATGTGTTGTCAGGCGTTTTTCTTCTGCAATTCCCGGTTTTAGTTGCAAATACCAGCGATAGATGGAACTGAGAGCACTAGACGCTCAAACGAGGTCAAAACCAAAATCACTCAGCATTGATGCGAAGGAAAGAGGTTAAATAGATGTAGTGGATCCCAAACAACATTGTATTGACAAATGCGATCCATTCCATATATTTAACCTTCTTCCTTCGCATGAATGCTGGGTGATGTCGGTTTTAGTCTCAATTGAGTGCCTATTGCTTGTAGCGCCAAATATTGCTGCTATTTGGAACTAAAAACGGGATCGCAGTAAAAAAACTTCTGCCAACCTACATAGCACTCCTAGAAGAATATTTTTAGTATCTGTCACCATTTGCAAGTTATTGAATTTTAAAAACAATCAGCCCATTTTAGAGCACCTGGTACTTATATTGATCTTAGGTGACTTATGCTGTTATTAGCAAATGCAACAGACATGTACGTATATGAGTCTTTAATTATATACTTTTAAAAAACATAGAGAAAGGAAAATTATTAATGAAGCGGATTAGATCTTCAATTAGTCAAAATTAAGCATAGGGTATTAATTAATCATTAGATTAAAATTTTAAAGAAATGTGCAAAAAATGGGGAGAAATGCTTAAAACAATGCCCTAGGGTCCCAGTAAAAATATGAAGGTGTTGGTCCGGCGAGAGGAGTCGAAGACTTAACTTTAAAATTTTGCATTGAGAATGAGAGAAAATTAGGGGTGAAAAATGCACGCAATACAAAAAGTTCAATGGGCGTCGGATCGGGGCTTACGGGACCCTAGTGTGCCCCAGGATTTTATTTGGAATCTAAAAATGGGAGAAAGACTAAATGGAAAAGTTTTTCAGAAAGGAAGATCGGATTAAGATGGGGTAATTTATTAACAATTTATAGTACAAAAACATAAAGGGACTCAAAACCAGGCCCCTAGAGAGCAAGGATTTAACTGCCATGTACTTCTGTACAAAGATATTTTTTAGTAGTTTTTAAAGTAATCGGAGGTCGCTAGAACTATACTAAAGAAAATCGCAAGCAATTTTTAAAAGAGATGCATCAAGGGCCCCAAGAAGGCCATTAATATTCCAAATTGGTGGTAACTGAAGTCTGAGATTTTTTTTTTTAAGTTCATGCAGTAGCTGGAGGACCTAATAAGTTGTTAGAAAAAAAAAGCTAATGAATCGGACTATTTTTAAGGGAGCTGTAATAGGGTGCCCAAAACAGGCTAACTGATAGTTAAAAGCAGGGCCCTAATTTAAAAACATGTTAAAATGCCTTACTACTTAGCGTTTTAGATCTTCAATTAGTCAAAATAAAGTATTGGATATGAATTATTCGTTTGAATAATATTTTAAAGAATTCGCAAAAAATGGTTTAATATTTCAAAAAGGGCCCCAGGGCCCCAATAAAATTATAAGGGTGTTGGTCCGGGAACGAAAGTCTAAGACTCAACTTTAAAATCATGCACTGATAAGGAGAGAAAATTAGGGTGTGAAAAATGCATGGCGCACAAAAAGTTCAAGGGGTCATAGACCGGGCCTGCGGGACCATAGGAGCTACAGAGTCTTAACTGGAATGTAGAAACGCGAGAATTACAAAAATGGAAAAATTATACCAAAACTGAAGATCTCATTAAAAGGAAAACAATTATTAACAATTTAGTGTACAAAAACTTCAAGCGGCCCTGTACCGGGCTCCAGGAGGCGTGAGTCTTAACTGGAATGTAGAAATGAGAGAATAACTAGATGAAGATATTTCCCGAACGGCATAAAAACTTAAAGGGTCTCAGGGGCCCGGGCCCTAAAAAAATTAAAAATCTGTACTTCAGGTGCATCAGGATCTGTCTTGGAATATCCTAATCAAAATTTTCAGACTGCTACGTGCGGTAGATTTTGCTAGCCACAGCAAACAGACAGAAAGTCAAACACACACACAGAGCCAAACTTTCATTTATTAGTATAGATTTCCAACGTAGTACAATCAGAGCGAGTGCGAAAATAGTTCACATAGCTAAGAGATTAAAAGTGTTTACTTCGTGAGCATGGTTACTTATAAAATTCCGGCTCAAAAAGTGATAATTACGGATCGGATCATTGTACATCGTAAATCACATTAACCAATTTGGCTAGTAGAATTAGACAGTATTCAAAATTTCGCATATATCAGAATTTGAATGTTTTCTTTATTTCGGCTTTTTGTGCAAGCAAAAGTCTCTAATAACGCGCTTTCGCAGTTGCACGAGGTAATAAGTTCAATAAATTATGTCAGTATAATAAGATTTTTAACAAATTTGTGTGCGTTTGTAAGGAAAGGAAATGAGTTTACGAATATCAGTGAAGAAATAAAATCAAGGTATATGTCTATTGAAATAAAAATAGAAAAGGATGCTACTTGTTCACATTTGTATGAGATATTTAGCCTCGTCTAAGTTACTTACAGTAAACTCTTATCCAACGTATATTTTAAGTTAATTTGGATACATTTGTCTACCTGTAATTAGGAGCTATAACTTTCTCAGATAAAAGCGCATAAATTTTATTTTTCCTGATTTCTAGAAACACAGACTTTTCTGTGAACTGCTATCTAATAATCAACGCACGCACATTTAATATCTTCACATTCGCGTAACATGCAGTACGAATTTTAAGATATTTTTCAACTCATATATTTAATTGTAAACGTTTAGATAGGAAATAGTTTTCTGAGATAACCTTCGTATACGGTATAACAATTTTTGGAAAAAAAATCAGATTAACCTTTAAATGATTAAATTAAATCAATATTAACCACTTTCCTGATTATCCCAAGTTATCACGGGTTCTTATATATTGCAATTAATTATTATACCGAGAAAACTCGGGCGTGACATAATTTGTCACTACGATATATTTTATTTCATTTTTACTCGCCCTGAAGCTTAAAAAAAAGGAAATATTCTTATATAATATAATAAATTATATATTATAATAAATTATATGTAATATTTGATTGGCAATTTTTCGAGTTTCGTGAAGTGTAATATATTAAATAGATACATTTCGCACACATACATAAACCTTAAACACGTGCATACAATATATTTATATATATACATGTACGTATATGTGTGTATTGACGTGTGTATATCAATGAGTGTTTATGCGGATAACTATAATTGATAAAACATCGATGAAAACATACATTTATAAACATAAGTAATATTAAAGCAATCATCTTACTATCTTTACGTGTATATAAAGGGAAATTTGTACGGTTATAACATACAGCAAATGTGACACAATTTACATACAAATGATATAAGATTCCGTTTCGTAACAATCGTGCTTACCTGGAGTTGAGTAAAATCTACTACTTGTTTGTAAGTGCAAACAATGCTTAAGAACATGTGAAATCTCGTGATATTCTAGTGTGATTGAAACCGGATAAATAAACGTTTACTTATCATCTGGAGATCTGTTTACTATTTGAGCTGGAAATTATAGTTCCATATTGAATTATAGAAATCAATATCGATATTATTAACTTACTTAGCATTTTCATCGTGCTAATGGAAATGGAAATGGAAATCACTTAGTGAATTACTGCGGTTATTGAGGCATATCTATACACTATTTCCCTTTGTAAATACTACTATCTTTTATTTGTTTATTTGTTTTTTAGATATATTTGTTATAAATTTATACGTTACATATTAGCATAAAACTTTGCCATTCGGCAATGAAAAAATAATAACAGAACAGAAAAGCACGAAGAAAGAATAAAAATGATTGTATCGAATAAAATTTTTAATTCTTTCAAAAATCTTTAAAAATAAGTTTCAGTGTTAGATTAAAAAAAAAAAAAAAAAAAAAAAAAAAAAAAAAAAAAAAAACGAACTACTTTAATTTACGGAAAATTCTGCCATTTTATGAATAATTTATTTTAATTTTATTCTAAAATTGTAAAAAATATACCGTAAGCACAAGTTTCGTGCATAAATTGTTCTTAAAATTAAAAACTGTCTTTTTAAATAGATCTTTCTGCAATTTTTTAAACAGTTTTGTATTTGTTAGTTTTTTTAACATTCTGAAATTCCACATATTTACCCGACTGACAATAAGGGTCATGTGTTTGACGCGTATCTGGGTAAGTGGATTTCTTTATACTCTCGAAACATCCCAACGGCTGGATGGATTTTAATGAATGAGGTCTCTATAAGTTCATCTTAACCGTCCAATGGTTATAGACTAGGTTTTGTTTTTATAAATTTAAATTAGCGGTAGAGACTAAACATTTTTTACGTACCATATTGATTTGCATATCATTGATAGGTTTTTAAAATGAAGGCGATGTTTCATTGACTATTTTACAGTCAGAAGCTTCGTTTAAATATTACAGAACCTGGAAGTTGTGTAGGTAAGAGCTCTAGCTTTACTGCAACTCTAATCTGCATAGACATCTATAGTCCTAATCATAACAGTGTTTATAAATAGGAACTAACAATTAAACACAACTTAAAAATCATCAATCGAAGTAAATAAAAAAATAGGTTAGTAATATAATACACATTGATGAGAAATAATTAGTACGCTTTTTACGCAGTCGGGTTTTTGATTTTTTAAATTTAATTTTTACTTGTTAATACTTTTTACTTTAGTAGTGTAATTCCAAAACCAACATTATTTTTCACATTTTGTGTAGAACATTGAAAAGTACACTGCAGGAAAAAAATAATAATAAACCAGAAAATCACTGCAAGATATATTAACATTTTTGTTGTCAGTACTGTTTGCTACAAATTAACGTGATTTTTTCTCGTTTTTACTTTTTACAAGTTAAAGATAAAAATTGCTGTAGTTCTGAAACCTTTTGCATTAAAAATGGTGACATTCAAATTGTTAGCATATCATGCAGTAACTTACTCCTTTTCTTCTTATACTACACCTGTCTTTTGCAATTTTCTTTTAAAATTTTTAGTTCAAGAAACATAAAAGTCAACGAAATATTAACGTGTTCATAAATCAGAACACATAGCAGCTTAGCAATAGCACAGTAAGAATTATTTGCAATATCTTCTGCAGGATAGAATCAATAAATATAAGTTATAGACATCAATTTATAGGGGTGAATCTCTTAAAGTTTCTGATTAAACATATAGTTCCTTAAGAAGGAATTAAACATATAGTTATTGAAGAAGAGATTAAACATATAGTTACAAACAAGGAATATACATGCACAAGCTAATATCATTATTCTAACGAACTTTCTAAGGTTTTTATTTTTTTAATTCGTACCGAAGAAAAATTCATATTAGATGTAAATTTCCTGCTGGGCGAAAAATGCCCGGACCAGGATTCGAACCAGGGGTCTCCTGGCTGAAGTCGCCAGTGCTCTACCATCTGAGCTATCCCGGACGAATCTGGTGGAACTTTCTCAACCAGCTAACCTTAATGATTATAGCATCTGGTCTGAAACCTGGTTCAGCTCAACAGAACAAATCTCAGGTAATGGAACTCAAGAAATCGCTGGATACGTTAATCTAGCGAAAGATTCATAAAAATTCAATGCTTAAATCGTCATGCTAATTTTACTATATTTTTTTTTTCAAAATCACCAGAGGTAAATAAAATTTAGTTGATTAAATTTCCAAATACAGGAGGCAGCCCTGCCCCTTCTTCATGGCTCCAATTATTCAATGAAAACTAAAAATATAATTGTAATTATTGCACAATCACCATTTAGTTTATCTGTGAAAAAATAAGAGACAAAGTGGTAGGACTAATTCTTTAGTACAATTGAAACCCCTATAGTTGTTAGAATGGATTTTTTTCCCCTTTTTACACAGAAATATTTCATTAAAAATCATGAATGTTTAAAGCAAAAACAACCAGACTTATCTTGTAGGCGAGATAAATATGAAAATACATTGAACATCCCAAAGATTAATTCAAAATTCTTTTAAAATATGAATAACATAAATTTCAATATATATTTTTTTTGAAATAAATAAATAAATAAATAAACTAGAAACAAGAATTCTGCTTTTTCAGAATTTAGTGTCGGCCCCAACATCTCCATTACTTCATTTCCTTCTGGTGGACTGGTGTCTTCTATTATTATGAAACAGCCATTATTAGTGAAGCTTTTGGTGAAGATGAAAGAACAGCCGTAAAAAGTTAGAACTCTGATTTTCTGGCCTGAATGGAAAAAAAAAATGGCCATAATTATTTGTTTTTCAAAAGAAATTATAGCCATTTTTTTTCCATTCTGACCAGAAAATCAGAGTTCTAAATTTTTACGGCTGCTCTTTCATCTTCACCTAACGCTTCATTAATAATGGCTGTTTCATAATAATAGGAGCCACCAGTCCATCAGAAGAAAATAACTCGGTTAAGCGGGAATCGGATAATCGGGACTCTACTGTAGTGCAAAACATATTTCAGTTTTAAGACTTAAAGCACACGCTGTTATTTTATGTAAAATGACGTCATTTGTATTAATATAGATACTTAAAATTAAATATAGTTTATAATAGGTCCATGTTTTATCACAGATCATTCATTTATATTTTTCTCAAAATAGCACGTTCTTTAATTAATTTTTTTTTTTTCAATTTTTATGAGAAAATCGCAACAAAAATAATTGCTATTTTTCAACAATTTTTTCTTTACTTTCTACAGAAATGGAGTTCTTGAGTTGCCAAAATGAAACAAATGTCGCTAAAAACTACAAAAAAATTAATATTTCAGAAACAAATGGAGATGCAGTTTTCAAACAAATTGCGTTAAAAAGTACTTTTTTCCCAATACGACGGTATAAACATCGAAAATGTGCGATGCTTAGAAGTTTTTAAAAATGCTGTAGAGTATTTAATCGCTCACTGAAACATTGGCTTTTGTTTTACGGCTGGCGTATACAAAGTAGCGTTATTTATTGGAGACAAAATAAGCTAAGAGAAAGATATAGCATACCGGGGGCTAATAAATGAAAATAAATAAATAAATATAAAAGCTAACTTTCAATCTGTTTTAGAAATGAGTTGGAATTGAGTAGATTCATTTCGAATTTGAGTGCGAACTTAACTCATTTTTTAGAAAATGAATTTGAGTATAAATTATTATTTTTTTTCTTTTTTGTGAGTTTGCCAACACTGATCCTTAATAATTTTCGACACAAAAAAGGCATTTACTTCTAAGACACTCGAATCACATAATTGAAAATCAATTCTATATTAATGTAAAGATAATTTTTTAAATATGTGGAAATTTTTTTCCAAATAGATAAAAATATTCTGAAAATTTATTTACCTTGTCTTTGATCCCTTGCATTAATGTGACTTACTTTTTTGTACTATTTCAAATAAATACCTTTCTCACAAACGAATATTTTATAATAAACTTATGACACAAACTGTTGCTGAAACTTTAAGTTAATTTAATCCTAATTAAAACTAGTCGTTGGGGGCCACCGTAATACTTACGCATCATAGATATAGATAATATAAAATATGAAAATAAACATGTGATATTTTCTAAGCATTGTATCATGTTAATTTTATTCATAATTTAATTTATTTGGACTCCCTTAAATATAATTAATATAACCCCTTAAGCTAATATTACTTTTTGTTGCATTAAAATATCTCAATTTGTTGATTTTCTGTAAGCAAGTAATCCCGATAGGTTTACAATGGAAGTCTATGGGAATTTGGCGAAATATTAGAGATATCGCCAATTTGGCGACTCATTTTGGCCGCCAAATTTGGCGATAAACTTGGCGGTATTTGGCGATAGAACAGGGTCCCTCCTATGGTAACACCCCTTATAGGTATAGAGATGCATTAAATGCTTGACATTTACGATAAGCCATTATTGGCATTTAATCTTATAGTTTGGCGATAGTTTTTGGGTCGGCGGAAAAATCGAGTAGCACCGAATTACGTAAAAGAAACATCCTTATAACTTGATAAATTATAATCCTATTAACTAACAGTTTACTGAGTCGGATTAAGCGTCTCATTTCCAATTAAAATACAATGAATTGAAAGGAATTGAATTGAAATTTGAATGAAATACAGGGTCATGAAAAATCGAAGAGTGTGAAAAATACAATTAGAAAAATCTCGGCAACTAATTATCCGATCAAGTTCATTTATGATGCAAAATTTATGATTTTTTATTGTCTTTTATATTCACTCCTTCAAATAAACTATTTCGAAAATTTTTGTATACCTTTTATCAGAATAAATATTTCAAGTGTCCGAAAAAAATAGTTCTGTTTAATCGAGGTTACTGATATTCAATAGGCTTCTTTCCATTATTACTCCCTAAATACACACCGAATTTCAAGTCTCTATCTCAATTTGTTCGGGAGACAGAGCGATTACAGACACACAGACGGACGGACAATTTTTTTTCTCAAAATATGTTTTTTGTAATCTCCAGTGTCTGAAACATGTAAATCCGTCAATTTTTTTTTCGATTTTTAAAACGATTACAAGACTTATCCTATACTACGTATGATGGGTAAGTAATAATAATAATTTTATCCATTATCATAACTAAGAAAAGTTACAAAATCTAAGATTTGTCTGATTTGGTGATGTTATTAATGCCTTTTTTTTTTATCTTCACGAAAAAAGATAGTAACGCGATAGTCCAAGAGCTGTTAAACATTTTACGGAAGGTATTTGAGGCACCCTGAAAATTTGTGCAACACTTCTTTTGTAATGCCTGAATAGAAAATCGAATGCTTGGCTGAAGGATCGTGGCCCAAAACCTGTGCCAGACAAAAAATGGCACTTGACACGTGTGTGACACAGTTTTTGTGCCGACTAAAGTGTCTGTCATTTTCAAAATATTTTTTTCTAAGCATAAATATTATTGTGACTCAATCTCAGCGTGCCTCAAATACCTTTTTTGGGTAGTCAAAAAATGGCACTTGACACGTGTCTGGCACAGTTTTTGGGCCGACTAAAGTGTCTGTCATTTTCAAAATATTTTTTTCTAAGTATAAATATTATTCTGTTTCAATCTCAGCGTGCCTCAAATACTTTTTTGGGGTAGTGTCAAAAAATGGCACTTGACACGTGTCTGGCACAGGTTTTGGGCCACGATCCTTCAGCCAGACATTCGATTTTGTATTCAGGCATTACAAAAGAAGTGCTGCACAAATTTTCAGGGTGCCTCAAATACCTACTCAAAAATGTTCATCAGCTCTCCTACTACGATGTTTAATGCTAAAATAGCTGTTTGAACATAATGTTAAAACTGTTAAAAGAAGGTTAATATTTTGCATTACATTCTTCATTAAACCTTTTATTCTAAAAAAATATTTTGATTTATAATATAATCTTTAGAATACCTTTTACTGAAACGAATGCTTTAAGTCATATTAAACATTTTGATGATGATAAAGCTAAAGAAATTTAATAAGTCATTAAAACTAAATAAAATAGAATTACGATTCTTTCCTTATTTCACCAAAGAATATATTTCTAAACTAACATTGAATTCTTATTATTAACCATGTATTTATATTTACACAACATATATTTTAAAATAAACATATTAAACATAGAAATGTATATACATACATTCCTCCTGCATCATTTAAATAGAGTTTTCAATACTAAAAAAACAATTACTGTATATTTTAAAATGAATACTACGAGATATTTCAACCTGGAAAAATGTATATATGAACCAGTTTTTAAAGAAACAATTTTCAGAGATTTCAAAAGCTTCAAATATATGAGCCGAGATTTTAATTTAATATTTCGAGCTTGGAAGTAGAATGATTAAATTAAATTCCAAAGGCAGTACTTGCGAAGAAATTAATTTTCTGTATATATTAGATGAATTGTATAGCGATAATATAATTCAAAAGAGAGACGAAAACACTAAATATGAGAACTCTTTCGGTCAACATTTAGAAGTGTTTTCTCTAAAGATTAAACGTGAACGTGTAATAAAAATTCTTCATATATTTTCTACGCTTGGTTCAAGGTAAGAGGATTAAGGATTTTTAATATAAATTTTAGCTTAACTGTCCCAGAATAAAGAAAACATTGATAACAAAAGGATTGTTTTCATTACTTAAAGACTAAATTAATTGAAAAGCAAAATGTTAAGTTGAAGTTTTAAGAATTATTTAATCTTTTATCAGAAACAAGGAAACTAGAACTATTTCTTCTCTTACAGAATCAAATTAATTTTTATCACTAAATAAATTTTCAATGAAGTCTCAGATATTGTTAAGTCTCATCGACTTTTGAATCTTCCATTATTTTTTCTGGATAATCACATATATTATTTATAATTATGTATTGGACAATTGCACTATAAAATATACTTGAAAAATTGTATTCAAATCCAATATAACATGCTAAATATTACATAAAAAATAGCGATTTCACAAACACATTAAAAATCCACGTTTGTGTCTACATAATGTCTCTGTGCCCTCTACACCTCCTGCAAGTTTGTCGGTCTGGTAGTGAAACACCCTGTATATATATAGTATTTCTGATCTCAAATTTCCTTTTTCTATATGCATACAAAACGTACAACGATGAATGAGGAATCATACACTGGTGGAAATTTATTTATGAAAACTAGGTTTTCTAACAAAAACTGCTATAATATTCATTAAAAATTATGGAAATCTCATGGGATATGCATAGTATGTATAACAAATGAGTTACAAAAATAAAATTTCATATATAATATTAAGTATAAACAAAAAGTCAAAAATTGGATTTTCGTAATATGCAAACATGGAAATTGATTTATGAAATATCACATTTCATTGGCTATTCCGAAGTAAAGTGACAAAAATTTGCATAAAACAAAGTAACGTGATATGCACAGTAGACATAAAAAGTGTTATATAGTGGAAGCAATACGTTTCACTCATACTTTTCAAGATGCGTAAACGAAAGATGTTGTCTGAGGAAAAAAGAGCTAAAACCGATGCATATCTAGAATGTGGAAAGTCTGTTCTGGAAATTAGTAAATTAATTAAACGATCAGTTGGTATGATATATAACTATAGAAAAGATCCAGCAAAGTATGGCAAAAATTTTAACAAAAAGGGTAATCCACGATTAAGTAAGAGAGAGAAAATGGGGATTCTTCAACTTGCATCGAAAGCCGGTCACAGTTCAAAGCAGATTTGTGCAGAACTATCCTTTCCTGTTACTTATAGAGGAGTTAAGAAAATTTTACATTCTTCACGGAGCTTAAGATGGTCGAAAATGAAGCCTGGTCGAAAGTTACTTCTGGGTCAAAGCAGATGCGTTTGCAGTATTGCGAGAAGTACATGGAAATGGATGACAATTGGAAGAAAGTCATTTTCTCCGACGGAAAAAGATTTAATTTGGATGTCCCGTATGGTTAGAAGTATTATTGGATGGATCTCCGAAAAGAAACCAAAATCTACATTCAGCAGAAATTTTGGTGCGACAGCTTGCTGATTTGGGCAGCGATCGCTTATGATGGCAAAAGTGAAATTATATTTTTAAACGGTCGTCAGATATATTTTGATTACAGTTTAGTTTTAGAAAATTCATTTCTTACATTTTCATGGCAATATTATGGTTTAGATTACATCTTCATGCAAGACAATGCTAGTATTCACATTTCAAATGCAATGAAAGATTGGTTTGACGAACAGAATATTGCTCTTTTAGATCGTCCACCTATTAGTCCTGATCTGAACCCAATCGAAAACGTTTGGCGACAGCTTGTTCGAATGGTTAATGCAAATGGGATGCAGCACACATCATTTCTAGAATTGGAAGCTTCAATCCGGCAGAACAGGAAATTAATTGATCAGAAATACATTCAAAATCTTGTTTTATCAATGCCGTCTAGAATAAAAGAAACTATGATGAATAATGGCGGCTTTAATAACTATCAATTTCAATTAAATGTGATATTTCATAAATCAATTTCCATGCTTTTATGTTACTAAAATCTAATTTTTGACCTTATATTTTAATTTATTAATATGTATGAAATTTTATTATGCTAAATTATTTGTTATACATATCATGTATATCCCAAGAAATTTCATTCATTTTTAATGAATATTATAGAAGATTTTGTTAAAAAACAGTCATTTCATAAATCAATTTCCACGAGTGTACGACAAGTTTTTGAAATAGTACACTCAAATTTCGTTAAAACATGTTGCTTGATAAAATAAATAAATAAATAAATAATAAAAAAAACTGTTGTTAATCAAAAATTAATGAAAACATATCAGCAAAAAAAATTCAAAGTTTGCATTGCGAAATTCTCGCACTGGTTCACTGATCTACGTAATGAATTTGTTTTCTAGTCAACGCACTTCGTGGTAGGAAAATATAATGCGCTACATCCATAAATATGTGTCCTTTGTTGTTAGTCATATTTTAGGCGTTTCACAATTGCAAAGATAGAAAAAAATGTAGAAAGATAAAATGAATCCCTAATGCTAAAAAGCTTTTTGTGTACGCATATCTATATTATAAAGAATAAACATGTCTGTGAGTAACGCTGCGAATGGCAATAGAAGACGATCAAATTTCACTTTAAACTGCAATTTTTTAATTTTTTTTTTTTTTAACTTCTAAATATGGCACATTTCAATTTTCATACCGTCGAATAGGAAAAAAATATGTACTTTTAAACGCAATTTGTTTGATAACTATATCGCAATTTGTTTGGAAACAGTATCGAAATTTACTCCTTTTATTTTTTTTTTTTTTTAATATTTTTCAAGATTGACTTTCACAGTGACCTTTTTCACAGTGTAAGGAACAGTGTATTTATAAATGTTATCAAAGATTTTAATCATATAATAATTTAGATATTTTAAGTGTACTTTTTTCACAGTGTAAGGAACAGTGTATTGCTAAATGTTATCAAAGATTTTAATCATATAATAATTTAGAAATACTACGCTTTCTTTTTTCTCTGTGTAAGGACGGGCGTATTGCTAAATATTATCCAACATTTTAATATAATAATTTAATAAATTCTAGGTGTCTCTTTTTCACAGTTTAAGGAACGGTAATTTCTAAATATCATCAAATATTTTAATCATATAATGACTTAGAAATTCTAGGTCTCCTTTTTTCACAGCGTAAGTAAGATGTATTCATAAATATTATCAAAGGTATTAATCATTTAGCAATTTAGTAGTTCTTCGTGTCTCTATTTCACAGTGTACGGATGAGTGTATTGCTAAATATTAAGAAAAGTTTTAATCATATAATAATTTAGAAATTCTAGGTGCCCTTTTTCACAGTGTAAGGAACGGTGTATTTCTAAATGTTATCAAATATTTTAATTATATAATAATTTAGAAATTTTAAGCGTCCTTTTTCACAGTTTAAGGAACAATGTATTTCTAAATTTTATTAGAGATTTTAATAATATAATAATTTAGAAATTCTAAATATCCTTTTTCGCAGTGTAATGAACAGTGTATTGCTAAATGTTATCAAAGATTTTAATCATATAATAATTTAGAAATACTACGCTTTCTTTTTTTCATTGTGAAAGGGCGGGTATATTGGTAAATATTATCAAATATTTTAATAATATAATAATTTAATAAATTCTAGGTGAAATCACGTAAAAAAGCCACAATAGATGACACTGCCTGACTGGCTAACTTACCTGCTCGACCGTCCAGTTCTCCTGCAACGTATAGCGGATTGTATGAAATTTTTAGAAGACAACGAATTTATATTTACCAATCCCCTCCCTTTCTGAGCTAGCTGAGCAAACTCATTGTTTTCAGCTCCCATTTCAGACAGGAGCCCCTGTTTTGTACATAATGTAAATATTTGTCTTATTTCCTTTGGTTTGTTTATTTAGTATTTTTATTATATTTATCAGCATATGCATTTCACTTAAAGTTTTTCAGCACTAATATTCAAAAAACATGTCTTGTAATTGTTTATGCATGTATACAACATAGTGCAATTGCTGTCAATGTATGTAGTGATGACACTTCTTGTGAGTTTCAGAGTCAAAAACAGCAAACTGAATTTATTTTTCCGTATGTTATTAACTGTTTTAAAAATATTGTCATTTTTAATGTATCTTACCATATGCAGTCGATTTGAGTCTCCACCCGGGATTGCACTTATACTCTAAAGCGAAAGCTGGGTTCCCGGGCCGGTCATCCCTGTCATCCCTGTCCTTTTTTCATAGTTTAAGGAATGGTAATTTCTAAATATCATCAAAGATTTTAATCATATAATGATTTAGAAATTCTAGGTGTCCTTTTTCCACAGCGTAAGTAAAATGTTTTGATAAATATTATCAACGATTCTAATCATATAAGAATTCAGAAATTTTACATGTCCTTTATTGACAGTGTAAGGAAGTGGGTAATTGGTAAATATTTTCAAAGGTTTTAGTCATTTAACAATTTAGAAGTTCTACGTGTCCCCTTTTGACAGTGTATGGAAGAGTGCATTGCTAAATATTATCAAAGGTTTTAATCATATAATAATTTAGAAATTCTAGGCGTACTTTTTTCAAAGTGTAAGAAAGAGTCTATTGCTAAATGTTATCAAAGATATTAATCATATAATAATTTAGAAATTCTACGTGTCATATTTACACAGTTCAAGGAAGAGTCAAATTGCCAAGTATTATCAAAGATTTTAGAAATTCTAAGTGTCCTTTTTTCACAGTTTGAGGAAAAGTGTATTGCTAAATATTATCAATAGTTTTAATCATATAATAATTTAGGAATTCTAGGTCTCCTTATTCACAGTAAGGAGTGCTATATTGCTAAATATTATCAAAGGTTTTATTTAATCAGATAATAATTTAGGAATTCTACGTGTCCTTTTTTCACAGTGTAAGGAAGAGTGTATTGGTAAATATTATTAAAGTTTTTAATTATATATTAATTTAGAAACTCTGCGTGTTCTTTTTTCAATTTGTAAGAATATAATAATTTTGAAAATCTATGTGTCAATACGGAATAAACTTTACAATTTTTATTGTTGCTTGATGTTTAGAGAAACGAATTGTACTTAAATATATTATCTGAAATTTTTAAAGATAAAGAATATTTTTCGGACTCATGGGTAACTCGGAAGAGGATGCTGTATATTTTCGTTTGTGGTTATACTATAATCTAGTAAATTAAGAAGCATTTTTCTTTCTAATTACGTAGTTTAAGAATCCGAATTGTATTAAAATTCAAATGCTGTAAAAAGGATTACTCTACTAATGACTTTGTAATTTTACTTAAATGACCATTATATAGCATTTTTTTTTTAAGAAGGAGAAAAAATTCTTCAGAAAAAAAAAATTGAAGAAAGATAAATTTAAAATTCAATTCAAAGAAATAAATGAAAACATAAAACATATAATAAAGAGTTTAAGTTATTTTTGTTGAGCAATGAGTGCGAACTGAAAATAATAAGAATAATCTAATATTAAATATCTCGTTCAACTGCCAAGTTTTACCATAATCAAACACTATAAACAATTATTACACAAAACTTTAAGGCATTCCTTTCAACTGCTATTATAATTTGGCATCCAATCAAAGCTTTAAAAATATCATGGAAAACTAAATGAAATTTCTTTAAAAGTTTATCTGGGAAGTTATAAAACTAATTAAACTTTATGAATGAATATACTTATCAAAATTCAGCTCACCATTGTCAAAAAATTGAGAAAGTTTTTGGTTTTTAAAAATAAAATATGATCATTTCCTCTAATAACAGTAAATTTTAAAGAGATAATGCATCAAAATATGATCCAAACAATGCATTCATACAAAAAAAAAAAATGGTTAAAAAGGTCTTTACGATAATATGCACGGCTAAATTTTCTTGTTATTTTCAAAACTAATTATTGTGGGAAAGGCTTGAAAATGTAAAGCATTGCGTGTTTGTAAAGACCCCGGTAACAAAATGGAATAGGAAAGAGTTTTTTGATATTTTATCGCGTGATAAGAAATCATATCGAAGATAGGTATTAAAGCTAAATTAACCCCAAAAACTTTAGCTGTTATTTAAAAAGATCCATATTACTGACACGAAACCGAACTTTTCAAAACAAATAAAAGCATGCATAAGTTATCATAAACAAGAAATATAGCATAAATTACTTATTATAGCGATATTTTCTATTTAAAATGCGTAATTACAAGCGGTTCCAACGACTATCTTCAACAAACAAGTTTAAAAAAGGAAAAAAAAAATTGCATTTAATTTTTATCACGAAATTTATACTACTAGAATTATTTGTCAAAGGAAACTAACAAGTAATGTTTATCATTATTAAACTTCTGGACGATGAAGTCTCCAAAAGAAGCTTTAAGAATATTCAGAATTATTTTAATAGCTTTAAATAATTTCGACTGTTTTGAGAGTTTATTTCTATGAATTTTCATCGCATTATGAGAATTCTAGATCAACAAGTTTTGAACAGATGTTTAAAAATATATTCAATCTTTTGGATTTTTGAAATTCATTATATATATTATGAATATTAATATATTGTTTATTTATTCCTTATAGTTATTATTATTTTTTTCATTTTGTGCTTTATTCATACCATTAAAATTTAATACTAAATTTTACTTTAATTAATCGCCGAAATCCGTGATTAATTATAGCAAAAGTTTCCATTAAAATTTAGCGGTAACAATAAACCGTAATTTTTTACAACTGTGCCTTTGCAGACTGCGCTGATTTACCCCCTCCCCCCCGCCCACACACACACATATACACACATGAAGTGTTATTTTTGCAAATTATCAAAGTTATTTTTCTGTCACGAAGTGTTTTAATATTAAAATACGGGCATCCCACGACTTACGTAAGAAATGCGTATGAAAAAGTTTTACATAACTTGAATTTTACTTAAGTCGAATTTGTAATTTGCTTAGGTGAAATATTGTTAAAAACTGCAATATTTATTATATATATATATGTGTGTGTGTATATACATATATATATTATTTTATATATAAAGCATCATGCGACAATATAAAAACAAACTTAAACAACACTTTTGAAATATCTTGAGGAATACGGGATTTGTAAATCTAACATTGATGAATTGGTTTATAACAATTTTGAATCTACGTCAAACGACTATAAAAATGAGAAATAATTAAAGAGGACTAATTTAACCTATTCTCCATGAATTTCTAATGACAAGATAAATGAATAGCACTTGCAAAATAAAATAATCCTTGATAAGCACAAACTGTATTTATTATGAATTAGATTATTATTATAAATAACTAACAATAAAGATTAAGTTGTTTGTTATAGATTTGATTTTATATACCAATAAAAATATAACTCTATCTAATATATAAACTATATAAGTGTTTATTTCTATATATTTTATTTATAAAATAAATATAAAAAGTATGCAACTGCGTATCCAGTGCACTAGTACGTTCACAAATGTAATTTTCGAGATTTATTACGTAATTGCGATTTACGTAAGTCGGGAGATGCTTATATACAAAATAGTCATCGAAATTTTATTTTAATATTCTAGTTTACTAATAGTACAAAGAAAATTTCGAATAATAATGTAACTTAGGTTAAAGGTAAAGGTAATAGGTTAAAGAACCTTCAAAAATCGCAATTTCTTCTTTCTAAAGGTTGTTTTCTAATTTCAGGTTATTTCACTAAATTATATTTTATTATAAAGGATACATAATTTTGTATTATTCGAAACAAAATTCGTGTGTTTGCATACATAAAAAAATATTTTTTAGTAATATTATTTGGGCATATGTTACAAGTCAAAATCTTGATATTTCAAGTATCACAAAAAGATTCATTAGTGAATCTACAAATTGACTAGTGACTATATTTATGTATATATATATAAAGAAAAAAGATAAAAATCTAGGAAAAGAGTTATAAAGAATATTTAAATCTTTATACATATTTAAAGTGGTTTAAAAAATTTATTGTTCTGTTATAACTCATTTATTAATTATAGCTTCTGTTTTTTCTCATTGAAGATTTTCCTTATAATCCCGATTTTAAAATGCTGCATGCACATATCATTTTTTTTTTCAAATTCTCTTGAAAGTTCAAACAGATTATTTCTAATTGTGTAATATTTTACTAAAAACTACGTTATTTAAGGGTAATTAAATAAAAAAATGATGAATTTCTATAATGTTTTTATTAAAAATTAAAGAATTAAAATTAAGTTAATAAAAAAAAAAACTATTATTTACGAAGTAAACAAAACATTTTATTGGAAGCTTCATTTTTATGTATAAATGATTATTGTGGAAGATTTGTTAACGTATGTGTTAACGAAAGATTTTCAAAGATGGAGTACGTATGAAACATTTTGAATAATATAATTATTCGGAATTTAAAAATGTGAATTTTTATTATCACTAGTATCATTAAAGATTTCTTAACCAAAATTTGTTTAGAGATATCTAAACGCAATATAAACATTTGCTGCAGTTTTCAAAACAATTAACTGAAAAATAAAAAGGTTTATTTTGATGATTCGCACACATAAAGCTTGGCAGTAATCTTAACACTATTTCTACCGGTGTCAAATGACACCTTTTTAATGTTTTGATTTATGTTTATTTTGCTTGTAGTTTTTGAACGTAATAAGTATAAAAAAAGGCTTCAGTGTATTAAAAAGGATTTGTAATAGTTTCAATCTAAAAATTACAAAAGAAAAATCCTAAATCTAAATATTTTAAAACGTGTCATTTGACACAGGTAGAAATAGCGTTAATGTCTAGATTCACAGAGAGATGACTCTTCGCTATGTCAAACTATAATATTGCTCAAAATAGCGTTCCGATTTCAAAACACAAACATTTTTTTAACATCTCAACATCTAAACAGAAAAAATATTAAAAGCCGAGTTAGCTTTGATAAATTATTATACAAGAGTTTCAGTGTCAAAACATTTTAAAACAATGCAGAGTCATATAGCAATGTTTACATGTGTTTTTTGTGTATGCTTTTGGCTATGGCCAGTAGGTCCTCCTGAATTTGAAAAAAAAAAATCCGCCAAAAGGGGGCACTGTATTAGAGATGTCTGTGCCATTTTCTTTATTGTACCATCAAAAAGTGTGTGAAGTTTTGTATAGAATTGCACCAAAGTTTTCCATAAAACAAACAAGCGTAGTAAAACATTTACCTACTTCACACTTTAAGTTTCTGCAGAAATAAATTCAGTACCTGTCACTGCTTTCTTGTTATTGAATTTTAAATCGTTCTCTCTAATTTAGGACATCTTGTATATTTGTATAAATATGTACATTTACAATTGTACGAAATTTGCCAAACAACCTTTACTTAAGTTTACATTTATTACTTGCCTAAAACACAATGGATTTCTCAGTTAAGCACGTGGGGAAAAAAAAGTAAAATGTATACTTTTAATTCTTGTTTGTCGCTTGAAAGTTGATATATCATATGATCTCTAATTTAATTATATCTGACTGAGCTATTGTCTACAAAATCAGTATTCATGTAAAAGCTACCGAATACACAGCTAATAACATTTTGATAAGTAACAATTAAAAAAAAAAAAAAAAACATCTTTGCTCCATTGTGTATATTACGAAACACCCCACATAGGACACATATTTCGAGAATTAATAAAGTGTTTTACATATTTTTTATGAATTTTTTATAGTGTTATCTTCACACATCATATTTCGACGCCTGTATACTGCTTTTAAACTTTTCCACATTTGAAGCTTGGTAGAAATTTTAAACATATTTTTTCTAAATAAAATCCTAAGACGAAATGCAGTACTCTACCTTGATTCAATCACAAACTACACAACATGAACTTTAAAACGCTTTCAGTATACTTAAAAGGTTACAGATAATAATACTACAGATGTTGCAAGTTTAAAATATGCATTTTATTTCAATTTCATTAGGAAATTGAAATAAAATTCTTATTTAAAACATAGCATATGTAGTATTATTATCTGTAACTTTTTAAGTAAACAGAAAAAAAGTTCACAGTGTGTAATTTGTGATATTATTCTATATATGTGTAAATATTATATTTTTTGCCATTGTCGGAAACTTTTTGATCAATTTGTATTTGCCATATAATTACATTGATTGCTAAAACAACATGACAGCTTACAATTATTATAATAATAATGATAATAATAATAATATTATTAAAAGTAATAACAATTTCTTATTATCTGAAACTTATAAATTATATTATATTTCTTTTTCTGTACTATGCATAAAATAACGTGCATTTCCTGGTAGCAAAATTTTAATAATATCAGTATAATAATTATAAAAAAAATAATAACAATACAAAAAGAAACAACAGAATGTATATGTAAGTAGAGTGTAAAAGTAGAATAGCATACATTTAAAGATAGTAATAATAATAATAATAATAATAATAATAACAATACAAAAAGAAAAAGTAGAATGTATATGTAAGTAGAGTGTAAAAGTAGAACAGCATACATTTAAAGATAATAATAATAATAATAATAATAATAATAATAATAATAATAATTTAAAAAGTAATAGTAACTTTTCATTGTCTGAAACTTAATATTAATTCATATTTCGTTGTACATACGGTGCGTAAAATAACATGCATTTGCTGGTAGCAAAAATGTAATAATATCAGTATAATAACAATAAAAATAATGATAATAACAATACAAAAAGGAAAAGGAAAAGTACAATGTGCATGTAAGTAGATTGTAAAAATAGATAGCATACATTTAAATATAATAATAATAATAATAATAATAATTTTAAAAGTCATAATAACTTTTCGTTATCTAAAACTTATAAATTAATTTATATTTCGTTTTATATATAGTCTGTAAAATAACATGCATTTCCTGGTAGCAAATGTTTAATAATATCAGTATAGTAATAATAATAATAATAATAATACAAAAGGAAAAAGTAGAATATATATGTAAGTAGAGTGTAAAAGTATGATTGCATACATTTAAATGTAATAATAATAATAATAGTAGTAATTTTAAAAGTATTAATAACTTTTCATTGTCTGAAATTTATAAATTAATTCATATTTCGTTTTATATATGGTGCGTAAAATAACATGCATTTCCTGGTAGCAAAAGTTTAATAATAACAGTATAATAATAATAAAAATAATAATAATAATACAAAAAGGAAAAGTAGCATGTATATGTAAGAAGAGCGTAAAAATAGATAGCATACATTTAAAGATAATAATAATAATAATAATAATAATAACATTAATTTTAAAAGTAATTAATAACTTTTCATTGTCTGAAACTTATAAATTAATTTATACTTCGCTTTCTATATAGCCCGTAAAATAACATGCATTCCCTGATAGCAAAAGTTTAATAATATCAGTATAATAATTATAATAATGCAAAAAAAAAAAAAAAAAAAAAAAAAATTAATGCATATGAAAGTAGGGTGTAAAAGTGGATAGCATACATTTAAAGATAATAATAATGATAATAATAATTTTAAAAGTATTAATAACTTTTCATTGTCTCAAACTTATAAGTTAATTTATATATCGTTTTATAAATGCTGCATAAAATAACATGCATTTCCTGGTGGCAAAAGTTTAATATTATCAGTATAATAATAATAATAATAATAATAATAATAATACAAAAAGAAAAAGTAGAATGTCTACTTTAAATCCCCATTTATCTTTTGAAACTTGATATCTCAGAGGAACTCTGATTCAATTATACATGGCTGAGCGAATGTCTACAGACTCGGTATTCATGTAAAACCGACCCAATACAGAGATAATAAATTTTTGGTGAGCAACAACATGAAAAAAAAAATTCCCAAAAAAAGAACCATCTCTGTTGCATTGTGTATGTTACGAAATGGCACGTGTATCCATTGTTTGCTGTTCCCACCACTTCCCAATCAGGACGGCGGAAATCACGTAGGAGTCTACCGTTACATATTAGGGAACGCCTGTCAGGATAGTGTGTATCGATTTTTTTAGCAGTTTTTTTTTTTTTTTTTCATTCTACATATCGACATCAAAGACTTTTTATTGAATTATTTTTTCCTTGAATATTTTTAATCTCAAATTCTGAATCGCTTCTTTCATACATAAGAGTTTTTCCTAGAAATAATATGCTTATGTTAAACTGAAAGCTTGTAAAAATCATTAACGAAGGGAATGATACAAGTACAAATTGAAGTGTTGATATTGTTTTAAAACTTGATCTGCGACTTTTATGCACGTATGTGTATTTACGCAAAAATTAACATTTTTATGAGTATATTTCACTTTTTTTAATCACTGAAATCTAAAGATTTTACGACAGATAATAAATTCCCATTATTGTTCAATAAAAAATGCGAATAACTTCTTAATACATTAAAATATATTAATGATAAATTATGAATAGAGATTATTGTCCACTAATACATTTCACAAATACAAACATTTAAAATAAATTAGGAACATATAGTAATTTTTATATCTTTTAATTTTTTTTTCGATGTCCACCCTGAAAATTTTGGATTAAATATTAAGAATATAAAAATACAGTTTTTTTATGTTATTATTTTTTGTATACCACTTATATTCCCTTGTGTACTACAATATTATGGGAGCCTGTCAAGATATTGTGTATAGATTTTTTTTATTATTATATTATTATAATTATTTTACATTGCAAAATGTTATACAATTAAACACTTCATCATTTTGCTTAAAATTTTAAATTTTCTTATCGCATGACATTTTCCATTCATGTAAAATATTCATTTCGATAATTTCCAATATTCGAAGAGTTTTGCGGTATTAACATTTATCATTAAATATTACTGAACATACTATATTATTTACATATATTAATATTAAATTTATTTAATTCATCTACTAATAAAAATGTATGTTACTTTTCATTCAAAAGTACTTTGCTGTAGCACATTCAGTAAGCACAGCGACACAGTGATAGCAAAATATTTTTTAATGTGGCTTTTTACTCAACCATTTACATGGATTTAGCTTTTCGCCTATTAACCCTTAAATGTCGGGTGTTGCCTTTCGGCAACATACCCAATTTAGGCTTATAAATATTATTAGAATAATATTGAAGCTATAATGCCTAATTTTGCCAATAAAATACATTCTGAAAATATTATTAAATCGATTTTCAACATTTAGATGGCAACATTTGTGTTCTTTAAGAATAAAGGATTGATTTATTTTTTCAATTGCCGATACATGTTCTTTTTGTTTTGTTTGGATGCTTGCGAAATACCCTATTTTGTTCTGCAGTGAGCAAGTGAAATTTATTTCTTATCATAGTTCTCAAAATACTTGTGTTTTAATATTATGGAATTTTATCAAGGAAAATTATTTTTTCAATTAAACACCAATATTACCGATTAGTAACAAACAGTTTTTTAGCCGTAAACCATACATAAATCAAAATATAATTTTTTAAAGTATTTTTCACATGATTTATTTAAAAAAAGAAAGCCGAAAAACATTTTTTAAATGATTTTTAAAAAATCAGACTTTTAAGGGTTAAAAAATGTGGTACTATTTAATTATCCCCTCGACCAATTTCCCCAAACCACTCGCCAAAATATACAAATTGACGTAATTTTTTATTTTAAATAACGAAAGAACAAATAAATTAGTATAACATTAATCAAAATACAAATAAAATGTCGAAATAAAGATCGCTTGATGACGTAAACACATGTAACTTGCTTAAAGTCAAGTGAATGTGACATTTCTGACCAACCATTATTGGCATTAAATCTTATAGTTTGGCGATAGATTTTTGATCGATGGGATAACTAAGTAGTACCAATATGTTTTACTTAAAACTTACAACCACAAAACACTTCTGAGTTACACATAGAATCACAATCAATTTATTTAAATTGTTCTTTTAAGAACTGCGAGTTTTCCACAACAGTATTTCTTGTTAATTAATCTATCCCATTGCAATCTTGAGTTCTTTTTCAAAAGTATTTCTAATTATAATCCATAATAAGGTTTTTCAGCAAGTAAGCCATTTAATCTCATGAGCTCAACATGGTTCCAAACAGTCTACTCTTATCAATTTATTTTGCTTAACTAATAACATTATGCCATCGTTTGAATATGGGTATCAGCTTGATATCATATATACTGCATTTTCAAAAGTTTTTGACACAGCTGATTTTGGTATTCTTTTTTGAACAAGTTAATAGGTATGGGTTTTCATATTAATCTTATTGACTGGTTTTTTCTTATTTAAATAATAGAATGCTTTATGTTTATTTCAATGGTGCTGTGTCTCATAAATTTATCAATATACTTGGTGTTCCGCAAGGTTCTAATTTAGGACCCTTTCTTTTCATTTTATTTATCAATGATCTGTGTTCTATTTTGAAATTTTCTTATTATCTTTTGTTTGCTGATGATTTAAAGTTATATAGGCAAATACGTTGTGTTACTGACGCTGCACCTTTGCAGACGGATCTTAATGGCTTATATAATTGGGGCATTCACAATAAACTATTCCTTAATAAATGTAGTGTTTTAAGTTATTCTCGTAGAACTGATACCTTAAACTATTCTTGTCAAATTAATAATATGGCCTTATGTCGTCCCAGCTCAGTAAAGGACTTTGGTATTGTTTTTGATACTAAACTTGATTTTTCATTCCATATTGATAATATTGTTTATAACGCGTATAAAAAATTAGTGTCTCTTAAGCTTAAAACTAAAGATTTCTCCAATCAACATGCATTAAAAGTTTTATATTTTGCTTTGGTACGTCCTAATAATAAATACTGCAGTTTCGTTTAGGATCCTTATTATAATAAACAGTTAAATTTAAAAAATGAAAAAACCCGACTGTGTAAAAAGCGAACTAATTAATTATTTCTCTTCAATGTGAAACTATTTTTTTTTTCAATTCCTACTATTACCCTACACTCTCGCTACATATATCTTGTTCAAATTTTCAATCGTTAATAAAATACTTATTATTCATCCAATCAAGCTCAAATAAATTTTTTAAACTGGTAGTGGATGACACATGATGTTAATCCAGTTTTTTTCAAATATTAATTCATTAATTAAATTTAATTAATTTTCAAGAATCGAGACAGCCCTCTTCTTGATCAAGGCATCTTAAGCGCCACTCAAGAGGAAAGAAGAATGGGAGAAAAAAATTTCTCTTATTGACCTAAGTAGGAATTGACTTAAAATATATTTTTTATATTACTTGTTTAAATTACTTAAATATTTTTTTTATTTACTTGTATTGATGACTTTTAAGTTGTGTTTAATTGTTAGTTCCTATCTATAAACACTGTTTTGATGAGGTTTATAGATGTCTATGATGGTTAGCGCTGCAGTAAAGCTAGAGATCCTACGTATACAGATGCGCGTGAAACATAACCCTTCTTTTCAGTCGGGTAATAATAAAGTTAAAATTCTTGAACAAGTACAGTCTAAATTCACACATTATTTATTGCTCAAGAGTAATCATATATATTCTTATGATATTTCTTCTTCCTATCAACGTGGTATTTTAAACATTACAAGTTTAAAATCTAGACGGGATCATTTTTGTGTTTTATTTTTTTACAAGGTTATTAATACCATGATTGATTGTAGTGATATACTTAATTCTATTAATTTTAATGTATCAAACAGATCCCTAAGGTGTACTCAATTTTTTATATTACCATTTCTTAAACATAATTATGTTAGTAATTTCTCTTTATGTAATTTTACAAAATACTTAATGAATTCTCTGTGCATCTTGATATTTTTTATATGTCCTTTACTGCTTTTGAAGATAAATGTTCTGAACTTTTAATCTCTTAATTTGTGTTTGTATTCGTGTTGTAGGTTATTTATATCTATGTTTTTTATATGTGTGTGTGTTTCATTATTTTTTATGATGTTCTTGCAACACTGCAAATTGATTCGCCTGTGGTGGGCATTTCTATAAATAAATAAATAATTATTCTTGTAATTATATAAAAAAAAAAAAAACTCATTACATCTTACTTATTAAATCAGTTTTATTTAAAAATCTATCTAAAAATGAAATCGTTATTATATAAGTTGTTTTGGATATTTTCAGACATTAAAGAAAAAAAAATAACAACAAAAAAAATGCAATTTAACAAATTCCAACGACCATTTGGAAAATGATTTTTTCAAAGACTAAAATTTAAGACATAAAAAATAGCACGGAGTTGATCATACATTACGTACGCCATGAATTAAACATTAATGGTGTTATTACAGGTAAAAATTACAAGCGACAGAAATCGCCTGCGACTCGTACGTATTATCCACCTGAAACTTATGTATTATCCAAGCATTTCCTTGGCTGTTCGGGAAAAGGCTTTTCCATCGTCAGATTTCCAAGAAATCTGACGGCCAATTTTAAATGAAATTTATTTCTTAAACTTCTAAACATCCCACAATATTACTCTTTATATCGTCGTATAGAGACAAAAATGTACTTTTAAATGCAATTTGTTTGAAAGCTGTATCTAAATTTGTTTCTGAATTATTAATTTTTTTTTGTAGTTTTTATTACTTTTTTGTCATAGTGGCAACAGTAGTATCCATCTCTGTTGAAAGTAAAGGGAAATACATATTACTGTATAGACCAATCAGAAAATGAATAAAATGATGATTAAATCAGTAAAAACCTTCAGATATGCTTTTGATTTCCTACCCTGACGAGGACAATAACCATTTTTCCAAATGGTTAATAATGAAACGGAGCAAATTTCTGGTTTATAATTCGGGACATAAAGGCTTAAATATATAACCATCGTTTTATTGCAAATCAATTCAAAGTCTGAATTTAATTTAATAATATTTGCATAAAAATATAAGAAAAAAAGTATCCGATCAGTCATAGGTTGCACATGAGTTTTATATCACAATATAAATTCACAGGCATTTCCAAAGTATCATAGAATGTGAATAAATACGCTCGTAATATATACGGTACTTTCAAAAAGTCTTTTTATTGCATCATAAATTTAGCAGTAAAACTAACATTAATAAAAGCGTAACAATTAATGAGGAAAAGTAAAAAGTTATATGGTTAAAACATTATTTGCGGCGGAAGGATACATTCTTCCATACAACGATCAACTTAAATTTATTGTTGCTTGAAAGGGTAATATAATATATGAAATAAGATATTGATTATTAATAAAATTACATTGTAAATATTTTGTGAACATTAATAATAATTATTCCAATAAAATATTGTGGGACGTTTTGACTTTAACTCTATCAAATATGATAAAAATCACCCTTCAAAATACATAAATTTACATTATAATAGAATAAATTTAGTATAATCATAATGTGCATTAGATTAGATGTTTTATATATATTTATCTCAATCGACTGGAAGTTAAAAAGTAATTATGGAAACTGTACTTTTAATACAATTATAGAAATTTTAAGGCGATTTCGAAAGTAACAAAATTTTAAGAATTTAAAATGTTTTTTTAATAATACTTAAGTATGGATACATAAATTGAATAAAGTATAGGTAAAACACTTATTTATTGAATATTTCTTCATAAATCTAATGTTCTAGTTAAGACAAGGATATTTGTTCGACGCATTAATCACTTTTAAAGGCTTACACTTTTTGATACATCGAAATAAAAATGTAAACAAAATGTAATTATATTAATAATGTTTAAATTTTTGCACTAGCTACATACAAATTTCTTTTTTTTTATGTTTTATATTGGCGCCTTTGAATAAATATTAGTTCTAGTGTTTTAAATTCTTTAATTAAGTATATACATATATATATACAGATAAAAGTTATTTTATAGAACGAAGTATTTACAAAATAAATACCTGTTTAAACTTGCAAGTCACGTTATATTTTATTTTTATAATATCAGGTTGTAACGAAAGTTTCCCGCCACAGCTTATACGGTCTGCACAAACAGTTCGCGTTAACGTGTTTGCTCATATTTTGTTGAACTATTTTTGATATTTGAAAGACAGAGACTTGCTTTATAACATTGTGTTGTGAAATTTCTCTCTATTCTAAAAAAATGTAACTACCGCTGTCACCGCCGCCGCCGCCGCCGCCGGTTTTGATTTTTTTGTGACTGGAGGCCTTTCTTCGTTAATATTAACAAAAATAATGCATACAAAAATATGAAAATCGGTGGTTTTATACAGAAATGTTTGATAAACACGCTGATGCAGACAGTTTTCAAATCGAAGAATTATTTTAAGAGTTATTTAATGCTAAAGTTTGACAAAATCGTTCCACTAAAAAAGTTTTATAGCAGCAAAATCTATACATGGCAGTGTAATCATTTTTAGATCATTTTATGCGTTAGAATTTGCCGGAGTGCAGATTGCATTAATTTTTTTATTTTGACTCATTTTTTCAGGTTTTATTTCTATTTTAAATTCAAATTTTCAGCATTTCTAGAGATATTTTTTTACAGATTTCAGAAAATTGTACTAATTTAAACTGTTGCCAACTGTATAAAAAGCGCAAGCAATAATGTTTGCTTCAAATTAAAAATTTATTTACACGTGACTATTATAAACAGGAAAAAACTTTCAAATTAGAATTAAATAATTACGTATAAAAAGCAGGAACTTATTAAAAATTACGTCATAAAAAGTATACACGTGAATTTTAAAAAAGAAAGGATATTGTAAAATAATAAATTCATTAACATGCGTTAGAAGTCTTAGGAGAAATTACGTCATATTTTCGTCACATTATAGTTATTACATAAAATGAACACAAAATAATGTTGCAAAAAAGTTTAAATTTAGAAATTGCGCTAGACATTTATTTGATATTTTGAGAATTAATTTAAAATGTCTCATTTAAAAGAACTTTCTTTTCGCTTTGTTAAAAAATACCAGGAGACAAAGACTCTCTTTACTTAATTCCTTTTATATTAGCTTATTTTGAAATGTTGTTACACGTGTATACGTCATCAAGTTATTTTTATTTCGATGTTTTATTTGTGTTTTTATTAATGTTGTACGAATTTATTTGTTCTTTCGTTATTTAAAATAAAAATTACATAAATTTGTATAATTTGGCGAGTGGTTTGGCGATTTATATAATTTGGCGAAAATGGTCGACAGGATAATCAAGTAGTACCGCAGCGGATTTGGCGTTAAAATTCCCCAATCAAAGAGAAATGAATAGAAATTCGTTTATAGGGAGATCGCTACTGTTTTTTAAATTATAATTCAATCTTTCGAAATCTTTTTAAAGCCGATCAAATTAGCGTGCATTTAGAGTCTGCGGTGTCTGGACGGGGGTTGGCGAGCGTAGCTCGTAGGGGGCCGAGCCCCCTAGTGTAAAAAAAAAAAATGTCATTATCATTAAGTACAAGATGTCTGAAAATTATCATTAAGTACAAGGTGTCTGAAATGGAACTATCACGCTACCAGATTAGAACCATCATTTATTTCCAGTTCTGCTCAAAAAGTCAGCTACAGAATGTCACCGAATAAAGTGTACAGCTTTAGGTACTAGTATTGTATCATATGACACTGTGAAGTTTTGGCGGAATGGTGGTTTTATATAAAATTACAATTAATTATATATACTATAATTAGTATTATGTAATGCTGATTTGGCGGAAAACTTTCGTTACAACCTAATTTATTGAGATACCATGTCCCATTCAAGCACTATTGCAGCTGAAGAGGGAAGATTTAAAGCACAAAAAAATGCAAAAACACTTAAAACACAAGTACATGGGCGACCAAGCTTCACTCAGGCCAACGCAAAAATCACCTTCGGTAGTTGTTTTCTAATTGAAATTTCCGTAATTGGGTCCAAAGCGAATTGGTACGTTTATTATCAGTACCAGGTTAACAGAGCCGGACTCTCCAGTTTCTTCAACACTTTTTTTTTCAATAAACGTAGAAAAGTGAAAGTTACTTTACGAAAAATATCAATAAGTCATGGAGAATGCATTTATACCTACCGCTCGTAGTCTTAGAACGTTCGAAAGGGAAAAGTCAGTGAAAATGATATCATAGTTGTGCAATGTGATGACATGTTTCAGTTTTAAATATAAAAATACTTGTTTTCATTTAAATATAAATTCATTTTTTGAGGGGGGGAGGTGTAAAATTTAGATTTTGAATTCCAAAGAGTTCATTCGAGTACGTAAAAAAATACTTTAAAGTTAAAAAAAAATGTTTGTAGAAAGAAATTTGTATTGTCATTTAGAAAAATAAATGATTTTTATATGAATGCGATTATGTCAGGCATATCTGAGTGCTATTCACCATGTTTTGTAAATATTAAAATCATTCTTCTTGAACAATCGTTGTCCAAGTCAATAATTGATGGCAAACATACGCTAATTCGGCAACGATTTGGTAAGTTCGGCAGAAAAATTATCTTGCTTTGAAAATTGCTAATTTTTTTCAGCTTGGGGTGTATTGCCATGGCACCAAACAATAGCGATGCTTATAACAATATAGTAGGGGTTTAAAACATAGCAGAATTGTAAAAGCAAGTTATCTATCAAGAAATTTTAGAATATATACAGAATGACTTCGAAAATATTTAAATTTACCATTTGGTAAAACATTTGAAATCATTTGGTGAAATCAATTAATTTTATTTGTTATAGCCAGTTAAAACAAATTTTATCCTATTCTGGACCTAGATAGGACGTTATCGCGTGATTGATTTAGTATACGAAGGCAAACCATTATTGCTGTCTTCGCAATCATCCTTTATCGTGTTGACGATCTATGAACAATAGTATTGGCAATAATTTCGATTACGGAAGATAAAATAAGAAAAAAAAATGATTCAACCTAAAACAACTAATTTTTCCGAAGTTGAGACTAAGTTAGATAGTCTTCTCGTATTCGAATAAATCTTATTTCATAAAAATCTTTGAAATTGTTTTCGATGGATAAAACAAATTTTCCCGAATTAGAGACCTAGGTGGATCTTTTCTTGGTTTCGCATTGGCCCAGATTTGCGAAAATCGTTATAGCCGTTTTCGGTATATAGTAGGTTTTCAGGGATTAGTTTGTTTTAATCTGCCTGAACGAACTTTTTCGAATTCCAGACCTTCCTAGTGCGTTTTCCCATGCTTTAATTACTATAGAAGTCATGTTTCATAAAAATCGCTTGAGCATTTTTCGGTTTATAGTAAGCAGAAATTTCAACGCTGAGTTTCTTTTAATCTGGCAAATTCCTTTTTGAATTCCCGATCTTCGCTAAATCGTTTTCTCGTGTTCACTGTAGTGCAGTAGGCAAGTTTCGTGAAAATCTTTCGAGTCGTTTACGATATCATTCATAATCGGAAAATCGCTTGCTCGTTTTATATAGGGTAAATTGGGTGAAGATGCCGTAGTTTTTGACTTTATTGTTTTAAAAATCGCCTGTTATTTTTATTTGTTATTCATTGATTTCTTGTTAAAGTTCATACCCTTATGTATCATTTAAAACCTTATTTCCTTTTACAGATATTATATAAAGCATCAAAAATTTTGTTTTTGTAAATACTTGCATTTCGGCATCTTACCCATGCCTATGGGTAAGATGCCTTATGGAGTTTCAATGTAAGCAATAATTTTTGTGAAGCAGTATGAAACATAATGGGACGAATAAAAGTAACTTTAATATTTTAGACATACTAAAGTTGTTAACTTACTTAATATTAGGAAATTACAAAAATATGAATGTAACAAACGTTGGCAATTTAATAAAAGGACAAACTAATATTTGAAAAAAAATTATGTGCTACATAGCATTTGAAAGAATTGTGGCTCTTAAGCATGCCTATTTTTAAACATTATAATAAGTTTAAATACGATAAAGCCTATGTGATTAAGATCTTTAGAGTACAAATTTTTTGTTGGTGTTTTTCATATGTCCCTTTGTTCTTTTCAGCTATAACTCAGATCTGCCACAGACTGTACATTTGTGTAGGCACTTTGAGAAACTTTTATATAACCAACAGTTTCGCTGAATGCATTTGATCCTATCACATTTTTCAGAGGTTTTATTGCACTCTGCTAGACACTCTTAACACTGATTCTCATTCACTTAAAAAAATCCTCTTCTTCTGAATCTTGGTAGAAAATTTAATCCGTTATCTTTTCAAAGCAGATCAAATTAGCGTGTTGTTAGAGTCTGTGGTGTCTTGATGGAGGTTGGGTAGCGTATCTCGTAGGGGGAAGAAAACCCTAGTTATCTAAAACTATATATTACTGATATTTACATTTATTAAAATTATTTATAACTTCATTTAACATCAAATTTTTAACAACGATTAAAATTAATAATTATCAAACAATTATTTATAAGGCCAATAAAAATTACTTATAAGGCAGAATACATGTAGAATTCTTTCAAATTATGTTCACCTTAGATTTTAATATTTCTTTATGTCATTTTAAACATTTAGAAAATTTATAATTTTAACTAATGATTTTTTTAATTAGTTGATTAAAATCACGATTTAATCACTGATTTAAATTAGCTGATTAAAATTGCTGACAAGTTACTTAATATACAAGAGTAATTTATACAATGAAGCAACAACCAGGCATTTGACCGCAACGGAAAATAACCGGCATCTTACACCAAGGGAGAAAAACCGGCATCTTACACGCAGAAATTTTTGTCGACTCACCCCAAGGTATTGGGTATGACGTCGGTGACCCCCACTGACGTGCAGAAGCGGGAACTGGCCACCATTTAGGCCTTGCAGAAAAACCTGGTACCGGTACTCTCGAAAAATATCAGATTTATTTCTCTGGTGTTTAAACTAAGACTTACAGACGTGTGAAAATTATTAGAATAATTGTGAAATTTACATTAAAATCTTATTATATTAAAGAAATAATACATTAAAAAATATTGATACATTTAATATTTAGTGTGCATCCCCTTGTTTTTTAGTAAAGATTCGATACGTCTTGGCATATTTTGTATTAGTTTATGACAATCAATTTGTATTTCGTTGTCATGATGCCAAATTTGGATGAGTTTTTCTAGCAGAACATTCTTGCTTGTGATGTTGCATTTCTTTAATTTAATAAAAGAAAACACTTCCATGGCCTGGAAACAGTCCAGATATGAACCCCATATAGAACATTTGGGCCTTTAGATGTAAAGAAAAAAAAATTAAAGAAATGAAACATCACAAACAAGACTGGTCTGATAGAAAGAGTCATCCGAATTTGGCATAATGATAACGAAATACAAATTAATTGCCAAAAACTCATACAAAGTATGCCAAGGCAAGTATGCCACCATTTCTTTAATAAAAAACAAGGGGATACACACTAAATATTAAATTTATCAATATTTTTTACATATTTCTTTAATATAACAAGTTTTTAATGTAAATTTCACAATTATTCTAATAATTTTCACGCGTCTGTATATAGGCAAATAAAGAAATCATGCAAAAGATTTTTGACACTTTGACGAAATAGCAATAAAAAAGTATTACTTAAGAATTTTTTTAAAGAACGCACACACAAATTAAAATATCAGTAGGGAACCCTCTTCCTTAGAACTCAGTGGCGTTTCCCTACAACGCTTATGCGTGTGAAAATTACGTGATTCGGCATCTTGTACAACAGGGCATCTCTCCTCAAGTTACCCTATACGATTATTATAACTCTCATGATTATTATATGATTATATTAGTAAATGATATATTAATATGATTTTAAACAATAGTATTGCGAGATAATTATTATTTGACGCAAACCTTTATGCGGATCTCATTACTGATTATTAGCCATTTTCTCTGTGAGAAGAGTTAGTTTGTACTAAGTATTTCTTGGCGAAATTTCTGTAGTCGCATTTTAAGCCAATTAAGGTAGTTTTGACAAAAAATTAATTTCATTTATGTAACCATTGTTGTAACTTTGATGCAGTTAAAGTTCTACATGCTTGTCTTATTTGACATGCTGCGTATCCGATTACGGAAAATTAAACATTTTACTTCTACGAATAGCGGGTATAAGAAAATAACTAAATTTTTTCGCATATCACATGCGATTTGCAATATTTTCATTGAATGTTTATTGCATGCAATTAATTACATTCCGCATTTTTTTCTAAATAAAATCTAATAAAATCTAATTAAATTAACTATAATCTGTTCTTTAAAACTGCGGTTTTACTTAAACTTTGACACACACTGTATCACGAAATCATTGAGCTTCCGCCCAAGTGTGACTAGTTTTTTATCCGATGAGTATAATATGTAACGTTAATTTAAATACACAAATAAATGTAAAGTAAAAATAATAATGCACAATTTTCAAAAAAATTATATAACTTTCAGTATTAAAGGGAAATTTCATACCGTATTTTAAGATTAATTTATATTACTTAGTTGCTAAACAAGATGTATAAAAATAATTAAAAATATGCATTTTCCATTACAATTTTTGCATTTTTTTTTACAAATGTGTATGAAAAACTCAGTAAGTTATGCATAAGTTGCACTAATATAACATCATCTGAAATAAAAATAGTTGTAATAAGATTAACGACTCATTATCTTATTAACTGAAAACTTTATTCTTCATTTTCTTTTCAAAAAGAAATATGCCATAAATTGCTAAAAGCAATTCCTCTTCCATTTTAAAATACATAAACTTTCTGATTTTTTTTTTAAGGACTTGCGATAATAAAATCATTATCTGTAAAAAATTATAATATCTTATTTATCAGAAGGGACTTTTATACTTGCATACTCGAACTTACACGGTTCTCATATTTCAAAACACAGAAAAGATTTGTGTTTTCTGCCTGTTTTATCTTTCGTCTAACATCTAAGGAAAAATGAATTTTTTTCAACATTTTCTTCGATTTCTTTTCACTTTCGCTCTATCCATATCCTTTCGAAAAATATGGTAGCGTCGCCGATTTTATGAGCAATTCAGCGTGTCTAACAAAAATCAACGATTGGACGATGAATGAATAAAATATGAACTTTTAAACAAATGCCATAAAAATGTTGACGTGTCGGGAAAAATGATGCCAGCCTTTGGGGAATAAAATTATAAGCTAGGACTAAATCCTCTAACATGATTTTTTTTTTTTTTTTTGGTACTTGTAGTTTGTATTTTTTAGAGCAAAGAAAAGAGATCGTGCTGACGAATGAATCTGTAGATAAAAGTCTATTTTATGGTCTTGAGCTATCGGGTGGTAAAAGCGTTTCTTCCAAAAATATCCATAGAGAAGGAAAAAAGAAATCAATTGGGAAATAAGGGTGTTAAAATCTTCGTCTTATGTAATAAATGCAATAATTTATTACCTACATTTGTATTCATATCGTGACTCAGCGCAATATTTTGAACGCTGTTGCAACGAATTTTTGTCAAACGTGATATCTGAATTCTGTATGTTAGAAAGTGAAAAAAATGTATTTTAAATATTCATCTTGGAAATATTTGTTTTTATAAAGTTCTGGCAAAAATTGAAGGAACGCAAATCTTCCATAAAAACTGACCGTCTAAAATACGCTCATAGATATACAACTTATTTCAAAATTAAAATTAACATAAAAAAATAGATAACCACATTTTTAGTTTGCAATGTCTGTTTTTAAAATTTTACCATTTATATATCAATTATTAAACATTATTGTATACTTTAAAACAACTTTGCTAACTAGACATATATGTCAGCTTTTATAATAAAGTATGTGTACAATAAAGTATGTTATATGTAAAATTAATACATGTAATACATAAATATCCTATTCACGAGTTCACACATAATATGAAATAGAGGAAAAGAAATATGTGTGAAAACAGTCTTGTCGTATATTTTATATTATGTGTGATCTCTGTGTTTTTTTAAATGTTACGTCTATTAATTTTATATATAACATGCTTTAATATATTTTTTTATAAAAGCTGAACTATATGTCTTACAGAAAGTAAAGCTGTTTTAAAATATGCAATAATGTCAATGATAATTGGTGTATAAATGGTAAAATTAAAATTAGCGTTTGTTAACTTTATTTCTAATAAAGCTCTTTTAAGAGTCAGCTTTGGGATGATTAACCTTAAATTACGATGACCCCTGGATTTGAATAGCGACAATTTTATAGGATTATGTTTTAGTACCTGGTCTTAAAAATTTCCGAGTAGTTTTCCAATGTATTAATCAATTTTCTGAACCTGGAATAGAGTCTTTCCGGATGCTACCAGTTCTCAAGTAATCATATCCATGTTCAACAAATAAGTTTAACAGAAAAACATGATTAAATTATATAAATTTTTGATACTCTTCTTCCATGTATAAATTCAGTAAAACAGCTAAAAATTGATTGCACACAAAAAATAATATTCCGGGCTGAAAAAACTGTTAATAAACTGTAAAAGATACTCGGAAAAGTTTTCGAAAATATTGGGCAGGAAAAGAAACTTATTTTATAAGTGCTTCTTTAAATATTGAAAACCTATTAGATTCTGATATTTTTAAAGATGCATGCCTTTTGAAACAATGTTTAACTTAGAAGAGGTATTAAATCTTCGTTGTGGCTCATGTTATATTTTCGTAGGTTAGGAAGCGTTATATATAAAGCATATCAATAACGGTGTATCAATGACTCTCCAAAAATGGGCAATTTTATTTCATTTCAATTTATTTCATTTGATGCGTACTATTTCTGGTATCCAGAAGTGATTAGGTTTTTAATTATTTTTCCAGCTACTATTTCATAATAGCAATATTCACGGTAAATTTCTACCATAAATATTGCATGAAAATTATTGTATGAAAACAATGACAGAGAATATAGTAAAAAAAAAAAAAAAAAAAAAAAAAAAAAAACCGTTGCTAGGGGTAATTCTCACCAACCCGTGAAAATAGGCATTATAAGGGTTAAATACATTAATGAAATTACTTAAAATCGAAAATTGCATCGCACCTGAAAATTACTATATAAGACTATTTATGAGTAGCGATCTCCAAACTACCTTGCAATTTTGAGGAATTTGAATACAATACCACAAAGAAAAATATTTTAAATACGCCACAGAAAAAAGGAAAGAAGAAGATGCTAATTTCTTTTTTCTTCTTTTGTAATCTATTTAAGCAAATTCTTTTCATAGTAACGTACGAGAGTTTATCAATAAGTTTTTGCCCTTACATAGAAATAATTGAGTGAGATTTATGAAATTGCTACATTTTATGAGTCCTTTTCTATATTGACTGTGTTTTTTTGTCCTTTTCTATATTGACAGTAACACATTTGCGCAACAAGTATTTCAAAGAGAAGGGGTGGATGTATTCCAGGATTTGAGACAGTAGACCCAATGGGGGGCATTTTTCTAACATTTACCGACCTCCACATGTGACATATTGTTAGAAAGGCTTGTGACCAATTATTCATGCTAGGTATCTCCCGAGCCGCTGCTCCCAAATTTACCCTCCGGGGGGGGGGGGGGGAGCACTTTTCTAAATTTCGCGGCATCATTCATGCCCCCCGGGGGAGATTTGAGGGGGGTGCTCGAGAGGCGTATAGCATGAATAAGTGTTCACAGACCTTTCGAACAATATGTCGCATGTGGGGGTCGGCAAAAATTAGAAGAATGAACTCCTTTGGGTCTACTATTGCTCCTCCTGGAATACATCCGCCTCCCCCCTCTCTTTGAAATGTGTTATTGTGCACGGTGACTATATAGAAAAGGATTCATAGAATGTAACAATTTCACAAATTTCACTCATTTATTTTTATGTGAGGTTAAAAACTTATTGATACACCCTCGTATTGCACATTTATTTTTAAAAACATTTGCTTGTATTTCAATATATTTCCAAAGACTTTAAGGAAGATGACATTGAAAACGCTAGTTTGCCGGATAGGGCTAAAAATATAGTTTGTGTCTGAGTATATTGTATGAATAAATTGTTCACTATTGCTTCCGGAATAACCGCTATCTGCTATTTTGTAATGTATTGCAGTTTTTCACGCGACTGGAACATGAAATTAAAGAAAAAAATAAATTACTAAATAAATAACTTTAAAACCAAAATATATGCAATTTAAAATTATGTAGTATTATTAAAAAAATAAATTATCAGATTATTGGATGGTTTCGGACAATTAAGTTGAAATGGTATAAATCTACAACATTGGTTATTGTGACTGTAGTAAAAAGTAAGAAACATTAGTAAATCTAAATTATTTTGAATAGCTATATAATATTTAGTATAATAGAGTAAAATGTTGCATAAAATATTACCCATTTTTTATAAAAATATATAACAGTAAATTAACTAACGTAGTTAAAAATAGTATGATGTATAAAATATGAAGAATAAATTTTGTTCATAGCATTTTAATGTATTAATTTAAACACTGTCACACACTAAAAAGTACAAATTTGAGTGCATTTCTTTGAATTTAGTAAGTTAAAGTAACCAGGGAATAAAAAAAGGACACATTTCAACAGTGTCACATGTTGGGAATTCAAATGTGAATCTGTCAATTTATCATTATTATTCATAACTTATTTTAATCTTCTTAAAAACCTAAACATTTCAAATTATTGATAGTTACTAAATACATTGTGGACAAGTAAATTTACCTAGTAACCAAACAAACCTACTTTAAATCAGAAATTTTTTTTAATATAAGAAAATATATCTGATAAAGAAAAATGTTTAAATAAATAACAAAGATGGATTACAAAGATAAGAATTGTCTTTATCCATTCCTAAGGCGTTGTCAGATTTCCTCTTAGTCTACACAACTTTGAAGAATCCTCCTTTACTTTGTTCATATGCTGCCACCACCGATATGATTACGTGATATCAGTCACGCTATGAGAGGATTGTCGAAAGGAATACTAACTCATTCAATTTATTTACACATTACTTACAAATAACAAAACAATATTTACAATTAAGAACTCGGATATAGATAATCAGGTTCGACATTAAATTACAATAGAAATTGCTAGACATAGAAATTGCTTTCTACGTACTGGTCCGTTTATTAAGATATTCTATACTCTCACACTACGTTAGTTAACGAAAGACTATCGGAGATTACGCCTAATCTCCCAATACATCGACTCTATACTCTAAGAGCCTCATCCAAATTAATACTCGCAGTGTACAAGAGCTCTACTCAGGAAAAAGTGACCTCGAGAGTATCTCGAGATCCACACGCCAACTGCACTCCCTCAGCTATTTTCTCCTCTCCCCAAAAACCTAAACTTGTTTTTCCTACTGTCTTCAGGGTCTACTTCCCTCCATCGAACCTCATTCTTTTACATTCCCGTAACGTCCATTATTTCGCTTATGGTTAAACCTTTTTCTTTGCCTTACCTCCGGGATGCATTTGAATAGGTAGGGGAACTGATATTCATTGACACAAAAGACTTCAAGATATGAAATAAATGTAACCTTAAAACTTCCCAGTACATAGAAAGTGACATGAATACAAAATATAAGTAAAAATATAATATAATATACAGTAATTCGAATAGTATCTGCTCATCAGAACCTGACAGGCGTTAATATAAAAAATAAAATGCTTCGATAGTAACTTATTTTAGAAATGTATATAATGTCAGAAGCTTTTTTATATAATGTGAAGTGTTTTTAAACTGGTTAATCTGCAGAATATTTAATAAATTTCTTCACATCCCACATATATTTCTACTATTTCTAAAAATTATTTTATGAGCATGCAGTAATACGGCTTCTGAAATGTTTTACATTTCAAAATATTTAGGTAAGTTTTATTGAAAAAATCAAAACATTTTTGTCAGCACTTGTTTTTATATTATAAATATCAATGTCATCAGATTGTGAGAAAAAACCCTGACATCAGCTATCTTTTATTTATAACAAATCTTCAGTGAAATCCGAGGATATTTTCTTTTTACGCAACTGAAAAATGCGAACATAAATTATATAATCTTATTGATTTTATAATGCATTAATATCATTTATCGAAAGACTTGTTTCATATCCTTGCATCTTAACACGACCGTTTATATATATTATATTTATTAAACATAACGAGGAATTTATACATATAATAGATTTTTCAGCGATATCTTAAAGTGATATATGCCTCTTAATTGTCGAAAAGGGAAAAAAAAAATATCAGTTTTGTCATTTTAATATTTTTAAAGGGTCATTTACAAAATCACAACTTCTAAAAGCAGTAATAGATGCATTTTTCTTTTTTCTTTTACATTTATACATATCATAAAGGAAAAAATAAGTTTTTATAGGGTTTTAAAACTTGTTCATAGTTACAAAAGAATTTCCGCATGTAAAACAAAATATCTTATCTAATTATAAGCGAGAGTCTTGAAGTGCGTTTTTATAAATCGTGACGTCGTTTTCTGTTCAAAAATTTAAAAAGAAAGTTATTCTTAATTATAATGTGAAAATGGCATCCGTAATGTTATTGCAATTACCAAAGTCTCCCTTCTCTCTTCAGCCACACCAGTGGCTGAGTGGTTCTGCTCTCGAAGCTGGTAGACGGGAGGTACTGGGTTCGAACCCAATCGCGCCCGTCGGCCTAATCGTTAGGAGTTTTCGTGGTTTTCTTCGTGCCATGGATTTCCATGCGTAAATACGTGTTAGGTTCCCTTAGAAAAACCCCCACGAAGGGCACCCTCCCCTGGGCCTGTATCCATCGTGCAGATATTTGACCGTCAAAAATAAACCAACCCTTCTCTCTTCAGCAATGGAAGTAACCCCATTGCCATCAATGTGAAGCAATTTCATAATGGATTTTTAAAACTAAAATATAAAAATGGGGTTATTTTAAAAAATAGCGAGTGCGCACACATTTACAAATAAACTGCTTTTATTTTAAAATAATAATAATAATTATCAATATTGGCTCCTTGTCTTTTAAATATACAGGGTGCAGTATGTTATTTATCGTCGATCTTTAATTTCTCTACCGTTGGTCGTAGACATATAGTTCCAATTACAAAAACATTTAAAATGAGGTAAATATTCATGTTGCGGCAGTATTTAAGGTAAAAAATCAATAAAAAAAAAATCGAAATCTAACTTTTTATATGGTCTCCCAGTCCCTATAGTTATATTTAGTAAAAGTTTACACATATCATAACACATATAACACAAAAAGTTTGACATTCGTACTGCGAAAATTGACAGAGTTATTAAATTTCAAATTTTGAGATTTTAACACATGATTTTGTCTTTCATTGAGGGATCAGTTAAAAGATGAATTAAAGTAATTCGAGATCAAAATCCGGGTGCTAAGTCATTTTTGCGGCGAAACCACCTTTAGCCGGTATCGCCAAATCGGGGTATCACCGAAGAGGGTTATTTCATCTAAAAATTTGAGCACACTTTTAGGAGTCGTATACAAAGCGAAGGATGAAATATTGAAATTAAACAGAAAAATAAATATCAATTTATTATAATATCGAAAACGGTCTACTATAAAAAAAATGAATACATAAAATGCCGGAAAATGCTAGAGATACTGCTCTAAGTGTTCTCCATTGGTGGTAATGCACAATGGATTACGTGACAGCATTGCATTCTGGACACATTAGAGCATAGCAGGTGTGCAAACTGTGTGACAATCAAAAGGATGATGCGACCTGGAAACCTTCACATCGCCCGGACAGTACGACACGTGTGGTGCGGTATGTGTTGAACCTAGATTGTTTGACCCATCTTCTAGGATGGGTGGGACTTTTAATGGGCGATCGTTACCTGCATCTGCTACAAAACACGGTACGTGACTGGTACGTGGCTGAAGAGTTGCTCTCTGAAACGAATGCCAGGTGTGATTTCAACATGATGGAACCTTCTCCGCATGAAACATCAAACTTCCAGGCGTATCTGGCCACCGAATTCGGTCAACAGATCCTTGGATATGGTGGTAAAGTAGAGTTTCCACCTCGTTCACAGGACTTGACTTCCATGGATTACATCAAGGTATAAGCCTATGTGACTGAGACGACTTCTATGGTTTATCTGAAGTAGCGCATCATTCTTGATTCTCGCACAGTTTGCACGCCTGCTGTGCTCTAACGTGTTCAGGACTCAGTACTGTCACACAATCCATTGTGCATTGCCACCAATGGAGAAAACTTTGAGCAGTATCTCTAGTAGTTTCCGGCGTTTTATATATTCATTTTTTATAGTAGACCGTTTTCGATATTATAAAAAATTAATATTTATTTTTCTGTTTAATTTCAATATTCATTCTTCGCCCCTAAAAGTCAGCTCAAATTTTTAGATGAAATAACCCTCTTCGGTGATACCCCGATTTGGCTATACCGGCTAAAGGTGGTTTCGCCGTAAAAAGGACATAGCACCCGGATTTTGATCACGAATTACTTTAATTCATCTTTTAACTGATTCCTCAATGAAAGACAAAATCATGTGCAAATATCTCAAAATTTGAAATTTAATAACTCTGTCAATTTTTGTAGTACGAATGTCAAACTTTTTGTGCTTTATGTGTTATGATATGTGTAAACTTTTACTAAATATAACTATAGGGACTGGGGGGCTGTATAAAAAGTTAGATTTCGTAATTTTTATAAAATTGATTTTTTACTTTAAATAATGCCACAGCATGAATACTTACTTCATTTGAAACGTTTTTTATCTGGAACTATATGTCTAGGACCAACGGTTGAGAAATTAAAGGTCGGCTATAGATAACATATTGCACCCTGCATACATTTATCACGTACTAAAATATTTTTCGCTTGTCATTCAAACTATCTATATTTTACAGGAAAATCATATCCGTGAATAACGCCGATATCATATTTACGGTGGTAACCTCTGAACAATAAATATCGCTTTTACTGCGAATTTTGACTTTGCAAATTTGTCGCTAGTTGGCTATATTTTTGTTATGTTATGTTTTTTCCCAAGCATATGCGTATTTAGAAAAAATATGCAGCCTTATATAATATAATTAATGAGATATAAGTCTAAAGAAAAAATTCTTAATTTAAAAATTTTACTTATTTTCACAAATGTTTTTTGTTCTAATTGAAATCGTCAAAATGTTTGAAATAGTCTTCTTTTTTCAAAACCTACTCAATCTAATATTTTTAATGTTTTGTATAAGAAATGATTAATATCAATGAAATTTATAACAAGATCAATCACATATAAGTCTAAAAAAATATCTTCGCTTCAAAATTTTACTCATTTTCACAATTTTTTTTTTTAATAATTGTAATCGTCAAAAGGTTTGAAATATTCTTCTTTTTATATAAAAAAAAGAGATAATATATTTAATCTTTTACACAAGAAATGATTAAAATCTGTGAAATATGCAATATGAATAATCACATGCAAGTCTCAAAAAACATACCGTTTCAAAATTTTAGTTCTTTTCACAAATATTTTTATAGGAATTGAAATCTACAAAATTTTTGAAATATTCTGCATTTTAAAAACCTACAAAAGATTATATATTTGATGTTTTGCATAAGAAATGATTAATATCAATGAAATTTATAGTACCAATAATCACATAAAAGTATAAAAGAAATATCTTCGTTTCAAAATTTTACTTCTTTTCACAAATAATTTTGGTAGTAATTGAAATCGCCAAAATTTTTGAAATATTCTTATTTTTTTAAGAAAAAAAACATACCCAAGATAACATTTTTAATGTTTTGCATAAAAAAATGATTAATATCAATGAAATATATGCCAAATGTAAAGAAATATATATCGAAAATTAATTTCCTCTTTTTTGCGATCTTTTCAATTATCGATTCTTCACGGTAAAACACTTTAATGATGAGTGCCACGCCTAAAATGTCATTTTTTTTTTTACTTTTTTACTTTTTTTCATCACACTCCCATTTTGAAGAGAAACGTCACTGTGTTAAAAGCAAAAGGTGTGAACTGGGAGTTCCACAATGACATTACCTTCATCATCACGAAAGCATTTTTGTAGTGGCACATTCAATTTTTCTGTTTTTGTTTAATTTGCTTTCAGTTCGAGCGGTTTCCCCGCACGTACTCTGGCCGACGCCCAAGGCACATCACGTGATACATGCCTACAAACCAATTGATTATATTTATCTACGTGTAAAGTATGGTTCCGAAATATATCTCCACGTGACATATCAATTTACGTTTCTTTCGCATTTCTAAAGATTGATTTCAAATACTGGCAGATTTCATATTTATGTAAGTAACCGTAAAATTTCGAGTTTCATTTCCGGAAAATAAGTGAATGGTACTTTGACTTTTATTTAAATTTCCATCAATCTTTTACTAATAAAAGTAGAATTAACTGAAACTAAGGTAAAATTGAAACATTTTGACGTGCATTTATTACTACTGTGTATCCTTTAATGACTATTTATTTTTATATTTCTACGTGATACATGCGTACAAACTAACTGATTATATTTATCTACGTATTAAGTATGGTTCCGAAATATAACTCCACGTGACATATCAATTTACGTTTCGTTCGCTTTTCTAAAGATTGATTTCAAATACTGGCAGATTTCATATTTATGTAAGTAAACGTAAAATTACAAATTTCATTTCCGGAAAATAAGTGAATGCTATTCTCACTTTTATTTCAATTCCCATCAATGTATTACTCATATAAGGAAAATTAACTGAAACTGGAGTAAAATTGAAACTGTTTGCCATACATTTATTACTACTGTATCTCATTTAATAATTATTCCTTTTTATATTTCTGGAAATGAACACTAAACATTCCAGTAACCTGTAATTTGACTCGTACCAAATGAAAATATTCGATTCGAACGAGAAATTTCTTCATAAAATTAATAATAAATAAATCACACACGTGAACAGGTGAATGCTTTCAGGGGATACTTAGACGCAAAGTAACGCCACTACTCTGAGTAATTGTGTAGCGCATTTTAGGCTGCGTTTAAACGCTGGTTTTCCCTTCTCCAGGAAAAGCTATTAACACCAATTATTTTCACACCGTTTTGTGGTTATTCAGAAAAGAACAGGGAGATTCAACAATGGGAAGAAGATAAGAAGATTAGATCGATTTGAAGGAAAGGTTTTCCTCCTTCATCATGTCTGTCCGTTTCATTCTAAAGCTGTTAAAGATGAAAAACACGCGTGACCACAAAAAGAGACGCCGATAGTTGAAAATAGTTGAATGATATGTCTATTCAAACCTTTAGAGGAGCCATAAAATTCAGGCGCAGGTAGATTTCGAAGTTAACAACTAATTTCACCAACAAAAATTAAATCAATATTAGAGATAAACTCAGTTTAACATTTTATCTGGCCGCTTTTGACGAGATTTTAATTTTATTTTTGTGTTTATCAGAATCATGTTAATGAGATTTTTTTCTTCTAGAACTTCTCCTCTCGTCTTTTTTAATTTAATTTTATTTATTTATTTATTTATATATTTATTTATTTTTGCTGTAAGATTTGATCATATCAAAAACTTGATAGGATAATATAAAGAAGATTTACAAAAAATTAAGTGGGTTTTATATCTGGTGAATTCACAAAGTTATGCATTTTTTTCTTCTTCAACCCCCCCCCTCCCCAAAAATTTCGAGTTTCTCTACTAGAAATTAAGTAAATGCTACTGACCTTTACTTCAATTCAAATTATGTACAACGATTAAAAGAAGAATGAAGTGAAATTTGCATGTAATTAAATCTATGTAATATGCAGTTATTACCATTGTGCGTTTTATTACTATTTTATATATTATTACCACTGTATTTATTATTGTCATAGGCAAGAATTACGTTAAATAGCGTGATACTTGCCTACAATACAATGTATGATATTTATTCTACGTGTAAAATAGGTTTCCGATATATAACTCCACGTGAGTTATCAATATGCGCTTTCTTTAGAGTTCCTAGAGACTGATTTCAAATACTGCTATCATAGTAGCAATTTTAAAATTTACGTATGTAAGCGTAAAAATTAGAATTTCTCTTCCGTAAATTAAGTGCATGTTATTTTGATCATTACTTGCTCTCACCAGGGTATGATTGATAAGAGAAGACTCGACTGAAACTGATGTTACATTTAAAGTGAGTCTTTACTAACCAATTTATCATATTTATCTACATGTAAAGAAATGCACCGAAATATAACTCTACGTGACATCAATATACGTTTTCTTTCTAGTAAAGACTTATTTCAATTACTGCTATAATAATAGCAATTTTTATATTTATATGAGTAAGCATAAAAATTCTAATTTTTCTTCCGTAAATTAAGTGCATGTTACTTTGACCTTTACTTGCTCTCATCAGGGTATGATTGATAAGAGAAGAATCGACTGAAACTGGTGTTACATTTAAAGCGGGTCTTTATAAACTAGTTGATCATATATATCTACATGGAAAGAAGTGCAGCGAAATATACAGGGTTCATACGGGTCCTGGAATTTCCAAACCAGAAAATTCTTCGATACAGTATTTGGTTATAGATAATTTCTCCTGAAATAAGGCGAAATGTCGCGCGTTTGAACTTAATTTATTTTTTTAAGAAGATACTGATATTTCGCCTTGAAAATAACGGTACCCGTACGAATACTGATATAATCCACGTGACATAAATATACGCTTTCTTTCGAGTTTCTAAAGACTTATTTCAATTACTGCTATCACAATGGCAATTTTCATATTGATATTAGAAAGCGGAAAATTTTTTATTTCTCTTCCATAAATTAAGTGCATGTTATTTTGACCTTTACTTACTCTCATCACGGTATGATTGATAAGAGAAGAATCGACTGAAACTGGTATTACATTTGAAGTAGGTCTTTACTAACCAGTTGATAATATTTATCTACATGTAAAGAAGTGCGCTGAAATATAACTCCAGGTGACATCAATATCATATTCGTTTTCTTTCGAGTTTCTAAAGACTGATTTCAAATGCTGCTATCATAATAGGAATTTTCAAATTTGTATAAGCAAGTGTAAAATTCGAATTTCTCTTCCTTAAATCAAATGCATGTTATTCTGACCTTTACTTGCTCTCATTATGGTATGATTGATAAAAGAAGAATCGACTGAAACTGGTATTAAATTTAAAATATGTCTTTACCAACCAATTGATAATATTTATCTACATGTAAAGAAGTCCTCCGAAAAATAACTCCACCTGATATAAATATAAGTTTTCTTTTGAGCTTCTAAGGACTGGTTTTAAATACTGTTATCATAATATGAATTTTCTTATTTATGTGAGTAAGCGTAAAATTTTGAATTTCTCTTCCTTAAATTAAGTGCATGTTATTCTGACCTCTTGCCTATGATAGACCTATTAGTGGAAATAAACGCAAATTGAATTTTTGCGAGTTGCGTCAGTTTTGTTGCGTGTGAGCTGTATTTGTCCTCATATCTGTAAGCTAAAGTTTAATCACGAAGACAATTTGGAAACAAACAACTAATTAAATAATAATAATTAAAAAAAATTGCAAGCCCCCTGTAATAAAGGATACGGAAAATAATCTCTATTTCTAGCATACAACTGTTTGGGATATGTACAGTATTTGCGTTAATTCAGGGTTCCCAGCGTCATGGAAAGTCAGAGAAAATCTGGAAAGTCATGGAAATTCAAAGTAGTTAGGGAAAGTCAGGAAAATTTAAAAATATATAGGAAAAGTCAGGGAATTTACAAATATTTTCTAAAAAGTCATGGAAAAGTCTCTGAGAAAAAATGAAAAATGAAGCGAAATTCATCAAATATTCTCGGGGGAAAAAATCGCTAATTTTGATAAAGGATTGCAAAAATAAGTAGCAAATTTCGTTACATGCCCGTTTGGTCAGGGAAAGTCAGGGAATGTTTTGAGATTTGGTCATGGAAAGTCAGGAAATTTGCCAGTCATGTTTTGCTGCGAACCCTCTAATTTGTGTAAGACTAGTTCGTAGATACATAGAAACATAACTTTCTTTCTCAAAACTAGTTGGATGTATCAATCCCAAAACTTTCTTCTGTCTCATACATATTAATACTTCAAAATTAGCTATCACGGTGTCAAAATATAATGTCATTCTATGCTCATCATGAGGTGTCTGAAAAGATGAAATTACGTGCATTATTTTTTGAGATATGACTATCGTTGAAATCGTGTAAATCCTGCAAAATTCAGCAAAGTATCCATTGGGTGATTTACACCAGAACATAATATGCAACAACTTATGTCAACGTTTAACTGAATCTGAAGTTAGAGGAAAATTCAACCATTAGTTCTTGAGATAGAGCTACTGCGAAATCGTAAAAAAACGCACTATAACAGCCTGTTAAGCAATTTACACCAAAACATAATCAGGAGCAATATTAATCCAGGTATACTTGTATCTGAAGTTTAATTAAAATTTGCTCCTTAGTTCTTGAGATAGAGCTATTGAGAAAATCATGAAAAATGCCACCTATTGGGTGACTTACAACAACACATAATAAGCATCAATTCATATCAAGGACTAACTGAATCTGAAGTTTGATGAAAATGTGCACATTAGTTCTTGAGATAAAGCTGTTGCGAAAATTGTTTAAATCCTGCAAAATGCAGGATGGCAGCGCCACCTGTTGAGAGATCTACACCAAAACGTAAAAAAGCACCAACTCATATCAAGGACTAACTTAATCTCTCAAGTTTGATCAAAATACGTGCAGTAGTTCTTAAGGCAGAGCTATCGCAGAAATCGTGAATAATGCAGAATAGCAGCGCCACTTATTGGGAGATTTACGCCAAAAACTAATCAGCACAGATTTATATCAGGTACTACTGAATATGAATTTTTATTAAATTCCGTGCATTAGTTCTTGAGATAGAGCGCCCACAAAATTTGTGCCACATACAGACAGACAGAGTCACAACCTCACAGACTCACAGGCAGATATTTTGCAAAAATATGTTTTTTGGGATCTCTGGCCCCTAAAACGTGTAAATCCGTCGAAAACCGGAATTCGAAAATTTTCACGATACCAGTACTTTCTTCTTGTAAAGACAGAAGAAAGTAAAAAAATAAATAAAATAAAAGGTATAAAAACATGGAAACATTTAAAATGCTTCATTTAAAGCACATTACTACATAGGTGTGATAAAAAATATACAAATGTTTTCTAAAATTAAAACCACTAGATGTTAAAATGATAAAAAGCTACTCCGAGCGCTTTCGGCTAACCTTAAGCCTTTGTCATGGAGAAGAGAATTGACTGATAAAAACACTCGACGCTCGATGTTCATTGCTACAGATTGACCGGAAACTCATTTCAGGAAGCCCGCAGGTGGTCGTATCCATTAAACTGAAGGAGGGGGAAGGTAGAGAAAGTTCAATCCTCCGAGAGACCGAACTCTCCAGTAATATTAAGTAAATTAAACCAGATACGCGGAATTTGGTATGATAATACGTCATTACAACAATTTTCTGCTTGCGTTAAAATTTCCAAAGACTCTAAAATAGCACAACTATTAAAATCAGAAGCCTAGATAATGACTTTTGCTCTATTGAAAGGATGTCAATATCTTTAGTTTGAAACAGCCTTGAGAGATCGGTAGCCGGTCTATTTTTATTAATATCCTGCATATGTTCTTTAACTCTTGTTTGGAATTTTCTTGTGGTCATACCAATGTAATTGAATATTTTATTTGTTTCTTTACTTCTGTATGGGATGATATAAACTCCTGACTTATTTTCCATACTAATAGGATCAACTCTTTTTTGCACAAGATTAATTAATTTGGTGTTATCTCTAGCTATTAACGTTATACTATATTTCCTTAGGATGTATTTTAATTTTTCATATAAACGAGGAATGTAATCAACTGCCATAAATTTAACTTCATTTTTACTAATACACTCTATTTTAGCTGGTTCTGCGTGCTTAAACTTATAAATTAATTTATCAATAAACTTAGTGGAAAAACCATTACTATTAGCAATTGACTTAATTTTATCCAGTTCTTCTTGCAGGTGAGTATCAGAGCAAACTTCAAATGCACGTCTAATATAAAACCGGTAAGCTGAAGCTTTATAATGAAATGGAGAGTGGCTATTATAAGGAATTGTATTGTTTGAACGACAAGATTTTCTGTAAACTGTCCTATCAATGCAATGAGTTAGTTCATTCCTAGTGAGGGAAACATCCAAAAACGGTAACGTTCTATTTATTTCTAATTCCAGAGTGAATTTTATCTTATTGTCACTATTGTTGGCATGTTCAAGAAAATTCATAAGTGCTGGAAGGCCATGATCCCATATAATTAATATGTCGTCGACAAACCTGACCCATAAACTTGGTTTAAAAACAGAATTTGAAATAATCTTGGTCTCCAAAGGTCTAAGTTTTAACTCGGCCAACAAACCAGAAATTGGTGACCCCATGGGGGCCCCCTCTGTCTGTTTGTAATAAATATTGTTAAACACAAACACATTATTATTGGTAATCAGGTTTAAACCAGATATAACGGTACTTTTCATATTGTCACTAAATCCCTGATTGTTATTGATCGGATTTATAATATAGTCCTGCACTTCTTGTACATCTATAGAAGGATAAAGTGATATTATGTCTAGGCTGGCTAAGATGCTATTGTCATTAAGCTTTATATCTTTAAAGTGATATTATGTCAAGGCTGGCTAAGATGCTATTGTCATTAAGCTTTATATCTTTATCCTTTGTAAAATGAAAAGTTTAAAAGTGTCTGAATATACTTAGAAAATTCTAAATTAACCGTCAACACTTTAAATATAAATTAGTTTTTTTTTTCAAGTATTTCAATACGATTATTTTTAGTTTTGTTTTATATTAAGTAATGGGTCCAATAGAATTTGTATTAAATTCTTAAAGACTGGAAAAAAACAAAACAATAAGGTATGAATCGTCATGTTAAAAAACTCATTATTTAAAAAGAAACTCATTTTTAAAAAAGAATATATAACAGAAATAAATATGTTTATAAATCACAATTATAATCGTCTGAATTGAGTTTCTAAACAAAGAGTAGGTTTTATAATATAAAAAAAATAATATCGATAAATATCTATTTGCTTGAATGCAGACATATAATTTTTAATTAGCATCTCTTTGAATTTGTATTAAGAACTGTAATATGTCGATTCTCCTATTATCTTTATTTCACGATGATTTTTGTCAAACAAATGGGAGATATTTCTTTCTCTAACTCTAAAAAAATAAGGTACTACGTAGAAAATTATTTAAATTTCAGCTTAAATTAATCAAATTGTCATATAAGGAGAATTCAAGTTTTTCAAAGATTTATAATAAGAAATATGAGATCATTTTCCCTTATATCTGTGATTTATTCCTTTACAGTCTTGCTGTGTTTGTGTTTTTGAAATCATGAAATACAATTTTCATCTATCTAATACTTATTTAAATATATTAATTGATACTTATACTTCCACTAAACATTGCAAGAGTAAAAATACTTAAGGAAATTGTTGCGTCGTTGTTATAATTTTCAAAGAAATGAAAGTAGATATTTGTATGTTTTTCTTGGACTTAAAACAAGAAAGCTTTGGCAGCTGAAAACCTATTTCCTTCCCTGAAAAGAATTTCTATATTTCTTTCCGTTCTATAAAGTTTTGTTCCAATGATAAATTTCAAAATGATGACGTACTTTGGAATTTCACTGAACATACACACCAGCTTTCCTTTATTACAACATCTCTCTCACCCGTAAGAAAAATGACACATCTCGACAAAAGTAAATTTCACAGGGGAGGTAAAAGAAGATTCGCTTGTTATTACTGTAGCATGAAATTATAGCACTTAGATCTGCATGTAGCAGTAAAAAAGTGCATAATAGTGTCAAAACCCTAACAATGACGACGCAGAAGAGGTTTGGAAGTTTGATTAATTTTACCCCACCACACTTTCTGTTGTCATTAATGGACATATAGCGTAATAAAGCTATTTTCTGGGTAATTACACTTATGAAACTTTTCTTGTAGCAAGACCTATGGCAGACCTATTAGCGGAATAAAACGAGAACCTGAATTTTTGAGAGTTGTGTCAATTTTCTTGCGGGTGAGCGATATTTTCCCTCATAGCTGTTAGCCAAAGTTTTGTCATGAAGGCCATAAGGCATTTAATTTTTATCAATGTAATATTTATTTAAACACATGGATTGATACTTATATTTTCACTAAAAATTCCGAGAAAAAAAATATCTAAGAAAATTATCGCTTCGTTGTAATAATTTTCAACGAACTGAATGTACATATTTGTATATTTTTCTTGGACTTAACAAGAAAGCTTTGGCAGTTGAAAATCTATTTTCTTCCCTGAAAAGAATATCTATATTTCTTCCCGTTCTATCAAGTTTTGTTCCAGTGATAAATTTCAAAATGATGACGTACTTTGGAATTCCATTGAACATACACATCAACTTCCCCTTATTTCATGATTGATGACAATTTTTCTCGCTTTCCGATATTCCCCATCTTTCCTCAACATGCTATGTATTGGCTTAGAAGAAAAGTTCCTTGCACTTTTGCCTGATTATATCATATTACGGAAATGAAGAAGGACAAAAAACATACAGATATAGAAAAGTTTTAAAGCGAGTAAAATTGTAAATTCATAAAATATCACACACTTATTGGGAATATTTGCAGTAAAAATATTTTCAGTAATAAGTATTATCAGTCGGTGTTTGTTTTTTTAAACAAAATAAAATGCACCTCAAATTTAAGGAGATATAAGACTTTTAAAATATAGAAAAATGAAAAAAAATACCATTTTTTGTCATTTTATATCTCAAAATTACAAATGACAAAATCACAATTTTTAAAGACAGTAATATATATACAGGATGATTCAAAACAAGATGAACAAACTTCTAGGAGTGATAGGGTGCAGTGCACCTAGAGGACTCGAAATCACATAGCAATGCAGGTTCGGAAATGCAATCCTAACGAGATAGGGTGGTTGTTAGGGGATGAATAATTGTGAGAATAAATTGTCATTTAAAGACCATAAACTTAAAATAAGTCATGACTTTCCTGAAAATGAAGTTTCCGAAGTTTTCTGCCTACGTGCCTTTTCCTTACCATCTACAGTTTGCAGGTTTGAGGTAGTAGGAGCGTTATGAAATGGCTTATTTTCGTTGGTACCGTGAATGGTCGTTCCAATATGGTCAATGGGGAAAAATCGTTTGCAGTGTATTTTAGTGATATTGCGCTATTTCAAATTTATTGAAATTTATATAAACCAGGGAAGTTCAGTACAATATGGTTACTATAAAATAGGGTGTTTATAGCATTTATCGTTCATTTCCAAGGACACACAAAAGAATTCGTTTTCAGTACTGTCTTTATTCAATAATTACGTTTTCAATTTCATTACGGGCTTTTAATTTGAATTATTTTTTTAAATGCTACTCATAGTGTATAAATTTTTTAGGTCGTATAGAGGGCTGCACAAAAGAATTCACGTATTATTATCACGTATTCTCCTTATTAACGAAAATTGCTGAAAGGAATTTACAATTGAGCTTTGTATTTCCTAACTGAACTAAGTTTTCGGAAATATGTAGTTTATAGATGATATGATATATAGATATAAATTTATATATCCAGGGCTGCACAAATAATTTCGGATAATTTTCCGACTGTAGATAGGAGAAAGTATTTCATAATTTATGCTTCTCGTATGATTTTTATTTCTTGCTTTTTAATTATTCCACATTTAACAATACTTAAGAGTGCCGTGCATTTTATTTCAAATGGTACAGAAATAACTACTCTTTAATGTATACATTTAAAAAAATATATATTTTTTAAAGTTAGAGTCCTAAGACCCTTTAAAATTAACATCTATAGTAACAAACCAATGTTTATTATAATGGAGTTCAATGTTAGATCAATATTGCATTCATCAGGCATTTTTTGAATGAAATACCAATATTGTATAAATATTGGTGTTATATTTAAAATATTTGTAATGAAATGCAGCTGTTACAGATAATTTGTCTTTGTTTCATTTAAATTATTTAATTTTGTTTACTTCATTATTACATTTAAAAAACTTGAAATTAAAACATCAACAACACAGTAACCTTGCTTTTACATTGAAAATATTGTCAAATTCTGCTTAAAGTGGAAAATTCAAACACCAAAAAATTGGAAAATTCATGCAAATAATTGCAATATTGATCAATACCTAGCAAAGAAAGAAACAGTGGGCCATCAGCTGGAAAAAAGATGACAGCCAGCAGTGCTATCAGCGGTAAAGTGCAAGGGTGCCATTACTTAAACCTGTCGAAAAGTGTCCAAGCCGAATGCGGCTGGCCCATCAGTGATGGCCAACAGCAGGCCAGCATTGGTATGCCACCACATTACTTCAATCCGGCACTTTTCCTGCAGTACTAGTACCTATCCCACTGCTATTCCTTTGCTGGCCCAGCACTTTCCCTTACAAAAATTTCTTATAGAATTCTATAAAAAAACAAAGTATTATATAATTATGGCACTTTTTTCTATAAGCTAGTTTCACCAAGAGCTATAGAAACATCTATAGAAATGTCTATAATAGAAATATTTGAACTGCATGTGGTCACCCTCCCAATTACTGACCGCGCTCGATGCTGCCTGGTTTTTGTGATCGGACATGAACAAGTGCTTTCTGCGTACGCTACGATTGCTCGTAGTTTCTAAGCTCTTATTACACTTTTTCAAGTTTGTTTCTTTTGTGATTTACGTTCCCAATCATTAAACTGGTATAGAAATTATTCTATTGTATAGAAATCCTATGTATTTTATACGCTTTTTTTTAATTACTGATTTTGAACTGCGTAAATTATGAAAGCCGAAATCCTTTGTAACCTAGTGAAACCAGATTTAAGGAGAAAAAAAAAAGTGCGTTGAAATAAAGAATTTTTTATTTATTCATTTACTTATTTATTTTGTTGGTGGCAGTGGTGCTATATTTTTTACAGTTTCAAAAAAAAAAAAATTAGCTTCACAGTTTAAATTGTGCTAAGATATTCATTTCAGATTTGTGTTCAAATACTCAATGTCTTCGATATTCGCAGCGCCACCTAGCGTAAGGGTTCCCAGCAGTAATACTGCAAAAGTTCGTGCACTTCCATGGTGTGGTGGGCCAGCGCAAGAGATAAAACGGATGTCCACCAGAATTTTATCTGATGATTTCCAACAGCAAAGTTGACTGAAGCTGTCCAGCAGTGGTCATGCAGTGGTAGACCATCAGCCAGCACTTCTCCATCATTTCCAGCACCTATCTTGCTGCTGGCCAGCAATTTCCTCTTTGCTGGGTATATAGTCAATAACTTAGTATATGCTAACAATATTGGCTGTACGTTCTTTGTCTTCATGGTATATTCACAGTATAAAGGATAGATTAATATAATTGCATTATTTTGGTAAGAATTCTTTTAAAAGTAATACTCAAATCCTTCATAACAATCTTTTTTTTGTAGGGTTATTTTGTTATGTTAAATCGTTGGTCATATTAATCAAATTTATACGCATAAGATAAATACAACAATTTTTTTCAACTGAATAAATTCAATTATTTCTTTGGATATTTTAAATTAATTTTATTTAGCAATTTTAAGAGAGCAAAAAATTATTTCCTTAAAATAACAGTGCATAAATTCTTGTACTTTTGAATGGTCGTTAATTTAGTTACGTTGATGGAAAATATTATTTTTTGAATGATCGTTAATTTAGTTACGCTGAGGAAAACTATTATTTTTTGAAAATAATTTAATTTATTCGTATTATTCTGTTTCCTAAAATTGTTAATAAATTAAATGCATATTTATTTATTCTTTACTCAAATAAACTGTTTTAAATAGAATATAAAATGTTATTTAAAACAACAAAAGAATTATCCCCAGAAAATACGTAAATAGCTAAAGTTTAATAGATATTTGTCCCACTTAAAACATGACTAAACATTAGCAGGCATTTATGATCATCAGAACAAACAACTTTGATATGGAAATTCAAGGGTCAAAATCTATTTATTTTGTAAAAAATAAAAATTCATGGAGTCTCACTTTTAGCAAAATCGGGATTTCATATCTTTAACAACAATTAAAATATTGTATGAGAAATTTCAAGAAAAGTACCTTACTTTGTTTAAAGAGTGTGAACTCACTAAAAGTACTAGAAGGGAACATTAATTCGATCAGTGGCACCGTATGTAACTTCGAGTACATTACGAACTAGTCGGATGTGGCAATCCCAAAACTTTCTTCTGTCTCATACACGTTACTACTTCCTGAAAAGAGCAGCATAGCAGCGCCACCGGTTAGGAGATTTACACCAAAATCTAATCAGCAACAACTTATGTCAACTTCTAATTGAAATTTAAGTTTGGTGAAATTCCGTACATTAGTTTTTAGGATAATGTTATTGCGGAAATCGTGAAAAGTTTTGCATAGCAGTGGCACTTGTTGGGCAATCTACACCAAAAACTTATCAGGATCAATTTATATCAGGGACTAACTGAATCTAAAGTTTGGTGAAAATTCATGCATTACTTCTTGAGATACAGCTGTTGCGGAAATCGTGAAAAATGCAGCATAGTAACCCCACCTTTTGGGCGATTTACACGAAACACTAAATAACACTAATTTATATTAGGGACTAACTGAATTTGAAGTTTGGTGAAAATTCGTGCGTTAGTTCTTGAGATAGAGAGATAATCATTAATAATGCAGCTTGAGATAATCATTAATAATGCAGCATAGCAGCGCCACCTATTCGGCAATTTACATAAAAAGTTATCAGCACCATATTATATCATGGACTAACTTAATCTGAAGTTTTCTGAAAATCCATGCTTTAGCTCTTGGGATATAGCTATTGTGGAAATCTGAAAATGCAGCATAGCAGCGTCACTTGCCGGGTGATTTACACCAAAAAGTAATCAGCACCAGTTTATGCCAGTGACTAACGAATCTAAAGTTTTATTAAATTCATTTCATTAGTTCTTGAGATAGAGCGTCCACAAAATTTGTGTCACACCCAGACAGACAGACAGACTCACAGACAGATATTTTATAAAAACGTGTTTTTCGGGATCTCTGACCCCCTGAAAGGTGCAAATCCATCACAAACCAGAATTAAAAAAAATTCACGAATCCAATACTTTCTCCTTGTACAAGAAGAAGAAAGTAGAAATTATAGAAAACTTGTAGAAGAAAGTAAAAATTGCATTACAAGTTAAATGTTATTTTGATGAGCACATCTTCTCGTGATACTTGTTCCGTTTTGCTCTTAGAAAGGCAGGTCTGTGGTAAGGTTTCTTAACATAGCTTCATAATTGTTGAGCTTATCAAAAACATTTCGTATTCTAATTAATGTGAGATACCCTGCATATTTATAACTGAATGTAAAGTTTACTATCCTGGTTTCCGGTACAAAATATATTTGCTGTGGTGTGCACATTCTAATGTTTGTTACCTCCTTTTATAAAACATTACATATTATTTCGGGTAAGATGCTTTAAAAAATCCCAGTCAAATTTTATTTAACTCTCGTATTTTATTAGATTAACACAATGATCTTAATAATTAAGCCGTTTATACAAGATTAACACAATAAGCATTTTTTTTTTCAACTGAGTACAATCAATTATTTCTTTAGACATCTGATATTTGATTTTCTTTATATAATTTTACAAAAAAAAAAAAAAAAACACTTAATCATTTTTGTATAGTTTTTGCTATTTTGAAACGATGTTTAATTTAATTGCATTGTTAAGATAAATTATGCTTTGAAAAGAATTTAATTTAGTAACAATTGTTTAATTTTAGAAAATTTATAATAAGTTAAATTCGGATGTCTACTTTAATTAAATAAAATGTTTTAAATAGCAAATAAAAAGCAAAATAAAGAAAACATGAAAAAAGAAGTCTCCCATAAAAGATGAAAATGAATTTAAAAGTTTATTTGATTTTAGAATATATTTATTTTTGTTTATATTTAAAGTATTTTATATGCAATTACTTTGAAAATGATTTCCTATTCCAATTTTCAGAAAAAAAAATTGTCTACAAATTTAATTAATTGAACGTTTATAATAAATTGTGCTATTACAAATAAAATTATCTTAATGCAATCATAAAATAAATCACTTACGCTATAATTTCCCACAGTATTCGATTAACCACATAAAGTAATTGAATTTTTATGTTAAAACTCTCTTAAAAATTTGATTAATTTTTAGTTAAAAATAATATAATTCGGTTACGCTTTATTAACCCAGTTTTTGAATTTTAAAAACATTAAAAATATTGTTTTGCTGATTATTTATTTACACTACTGTCTATATTTTGATTTAGATTATACCAAAATTTTTAATAAGTTAATTACAGTTTTAAAACTTTAATTTATTTCTTATTAAATTTAAAAATTCTTTGAAATACATTGTCCTAATAATTAGAAATTTTTAAAATTTTAGGAATCACGATATTCATATTTTCACGAGATGGGGATGCCACTATAAATATTATATAATAGAACAAAAGCTAATGAAATAAGGTACATTTAAAAACATTATTATTTTTTATTTATTTACAATATTGTCTATATTTTGATTCCGATTATATCAAGTGTTTTTAATAAGATAACTGCAGTTTTACAACTTTATTTTTTTAGCCACCGGCACGGTATGCTATTTCTTTCTCCCAGCTTATTTTGTGTATTCCAAAAAATAACGTTACTTTACAGAAGCCAGCCGTAAAACAAAGCAGTACGATTAAATACTCTATAGCAATTTTTTAAACTTCTAAGCATCGCACATTTTCGATTTTTATACCGTCGTATTGGAAAAAGAAAGTTCTTTTAAATGCATTTTGTTTGAAAACTGTATCTCCAATTATTTTTGAAATACTATCATTTTTTTTTTTTTAGTTTTTAGAGCCATTTGCTTAATATTGGCAACGGAAGTGCTCCATTTCTGTAGAAAGTAAAGGAAAAATAGCTCTAAAATAGTAATTATATATTTTTGTTGCCATTTTCTTATAGCAACCGAAAACAAATGTAATTAAAATACGTGCTATTTTGAAAAAAATATAAACGACTGATTTCTGTTAAAACATTGGAGCTATTATAAACTATATTTAATTTTAAGTATCTATGAATCATTAGATAGTCATTTTTTTTTGTCGATTTTCTTGAATGACGGCATCTTTTGCTGCATTTGTGCATTATTTCGCGATAGTGATGTGCTATGCATGCTTTACTGTAGGTGTTTAAGAAGAGATCGTAAATGTAGTATTCTTAAGCAGATTCGAATGACGTCATTTTACATAAAATAAAACGTGTGCTTTAAGTCTTAAAATTGAAATATGTTTTGTACAGCAGTAGAGTCTCGCTTAACCGAGTTATTTTCTTCTGATGGACTAGTGGCTTCTATTATTATGAAACAGCCATTATAAATGAAGTGTTAGGTGAAGATGAAAGATCAGCCGTAAGAAGTTAAAACTCTGATTTTCTGGTCAGAATGGGATTTTTTTTTTTTCAAAGAAAAAAATGGCTATTTTTTTTTCATTCTGACCAGAAAATCAGGGTTCTAAATTTTTACAACAGCTGTTTCATCTTCACCTAACGCTTCATTTATAATATTTATAATGGCTGTTTCATAATAATAGAAGCCACCAGTCCATCAGAAGAAAATGAAGTAATGTAAATGCCGGGGGCGACACTAAATTCTAAAAAAAGCAGAATTCCTGCTCCCTAGTTTAATGTTAAATTTAAAAATTCTTTGTAATATTCCCTACTAATAACTAGAAATTTCAGAAAGGTTAGAAATAATAATGTTTCTACTTTCACGAGATGGGGAGACATTAAATTTGCGTCACTATGAATACTAATAAATGAACCCGGGCTTCCCGGGTTAGAGAGTATAGGTAAAAACTCATGACCTAAACTCATGTCCTAAAGACATGAATTTTTTTTTTTTTTTTTTTTTTTTTTTTTTACATGTAATATGCTTTTTAGATTATCCACTAACGCCAAACAGTATTTATGTATAAAAAATATTCATTATTCAATCAAATAAACCTTTTAAATGTATCAAAAGCGATATGTTGGTATTAGATGCATGCAAGGAATTATTAGCGAAGATTTTGCTTCTTTGTTGATTGTGACCATTTCAGTGCTTTAAGTGCGTAGTTGAATTACATGCCTGTAAAATTTGTATTTTACTTATATTATTTTATTTTATTGTTTAAAAATGTGTTTGTAAATACTATATTGCTTTAATATTTCTATTATATATTAGCCAGAAACAAATGATGTCCTCTTTACATTGTTTTAAGATCAAACGGATATATCTTTCTTAATCGAGGTGCACGCTATAGAAATAAATTTAAAAATAATTCACACTTGAAAATTATTTTTAAAACCATAGCCAATCAGTAAATTGAGATACAGTTTTCAAACATAATATATTTCAAAGTATTTTTCTTCTCTATTTAATGGTGTAAAATTGTTTGAATCCATGTTAATTTAGTGTTTTTTTAAATATTCTTTTATTTATTTATTAATGAAGCTCTAATTTATTTATGAAAAATTAGCCGTAGACAAATACTAAACAATATTTATAGCTTTATGTGTAAATTGCTTATTATTATTTTGTAATGGAGCCAACACACGATAGAGATAAATAAAAATTTTTATGACTGTTTAAGCCTGTTCCCTACAAATAAAATACTTCTAACTCCATTCATACAAATTCATGATTTTCTTCAAAAGCTTACTTTTAGAAAATAAGAAACTTTTAGAAAATAGATACTTTAGAAAATAAATCTTAATCATTAAAAAATATATTATTTATATCGTAGATAATTACGTAAGTCAAAAATATAATTTTATTTTTCATGTATGCGAATAGGAATACATTCAAGTGGTGTTTGAAGTTGATAAAAGTATCTAGAATGTCTCGATTGGACTTATTACTATCATTTTTGCAATTATTATTTAAGTAATAACTAAATTAGTTTAACCTGCACGAAAATGCTTTTCTGAAGAAAAATGCTTATGAACATAATTAAAGACAAAAAAATAAAAATATATGAGAAAATCGTAACTTTTTCTCAGAAAAAATTGTGAAGAAAGGATAGCGTATTTAAAAAAAAAAAAAAAAAAAAAATATAACATTTTTAAGGTTATTATTTTTTAATTACACCTAATATAGTTGATCAAAATTAGTACTGGTAGGTTTAATCCGTAGAAATATTATGAATTAATTTCCATACGATAAATCTATAGAAAGTATTTGATATGCTAACAGATAAACAACTTTTAACTATTGTTGCATATGTCAAAACTTAAATGTTTCAGATTCGAAACATTATTATGTTCTTTTTCATAAATTATGTTCTTCTAAGATACAGTTGCCGGTAATAATCAATATTATTTGCGCTATAGAACATTTTATGTATGAATAATTCTCTGTGTTAGAAGACATTTTGCGGTAACATTCGCAAAAAATAATATTATATGTATTGAAAATACCAAAAAATAAAAAAGTGACTATCCTACTAGGAATAGTACAGAGACTAAAGTTTGCAGAAGAATTTATTTTATTGATTTCATTTCTAATTCTGACATATTTATAAACTAGCGTTGAATTTTGCATAAACATAAGGGATATTTGAAGTATTTAACAGAAAACATTTGATTTCAGAACAAGTTCCTTCCCTATATATCTTTTGTTGAAACATCACGAAAATCAATCAAAAGAATGTATGTTTCGAATATTCTAAGTTTACCTAAAACCATCTTCTTTACATTTCCATAAACTTTATTTATCGAAAATACAAAATAAACAACCGTATGTTTCAAAGTGTTTAATTTATGTATTACAACATACAAATCAATGAATCCAATTTCCCAACTGCTTATATGTGTTTAAATTCCTCGTGTATTTCAAATAGAAAACATTTCCTGAAATATTTATCATGAATATCGACAACATAAGCCCTGCATCCATTAAAATGTATCTGAAATTCAAGTTCATTGAAATTTAAAACGGAAAAATCTGGAGTGTTGACATTATCAGAAAGGGAAAAAATCGCGAAGAAATATTTCTGCCAATGCAAATGCTTATGCTTCTTAACTCAAACGAATGTAAAATAGATACACATATATTCCGGTTTTGGAAAATCTTACTTTTTGACTACTGTTGTATCAATATCGGTATCAAATGTTTCTTTTTACATGTGAAAAGGAAAATTGTATCATAGACCTACATATGTATGTACTGATAAGATATATTTTTTATGCATACGGATTTTTTTTTTTTTTTTTAAGTATGGATGGATTTAAAGAAAATCTTGAATTTTTAGAATCATAGTTATATCAGCCATATTTACCAAATAAATTATAGAGTAAGCAGAGATTATGGATTTTTAAATGTAAAATATTTTTTTTCCTTGCAGTACTAAAATTTTGCAATTTATCAGTATATATTTCAATGACAGAAATGAGTATTTCTAATAGGAACATTTTAAATATTTGTATAATTTTAATGACTTACTCCAATACAAATTGCAAACATACTGGTTATATACATACAGGGTGGTCAAGGTTATGAAGAAAAATTTTCAATGTACGAATCCTTCACGATCGCCCTATTCTACCAACCGAAATAGAATGCAATTGTTATGTAAGATATAATATGCATGCATAAGATGTAATTATTTAAAATCATGCGTTCGAGACTATGATGATCAAGAATAATGGAACCTGCACGGTTACGACTACAGTGAAAAGTTACAAGCATTTTTCAAATGGCAAGACCCTCCTTTTCCCATCGCAAAATAATCAGTGAAAAAACACGAGAAGCTTCTCTCTTCTGACGTTTCTGCTTACATTCTCTATTTTTTCGCTTTCAGATAACGTCAATACTCCTGATTATTTTATTTTAAAATTCAATTAAGTAGAATTTTAGCTATATGATCAGCGCATTTAAAAACCATAAATGACATTGAAACAGTACATGTAGAACGAAAAACGGCGACGCAGGACACATGCAAAGAACAGCATTGTAAACAAGTAAAAATTAAATTTAAAAAATCAAAATCCCAATTGCCTAAAAAGCGAACTAATTAATTATTTCCAATCAATGTGAAACTATTTTTTATATAACTTGCCTATTTTTTTTATTTAATTGTATTGATGACTTTTCAGTTGTGTTTAATTGTAAGTTCCAATCTATAAACACTGTTTTGATGAGGCCTATAGAATAGATGTCTATGAAGTTTAGAGTTCCAGTAAAGCTAGAGATCCAACCGACATAACTTCCAAGTTGTGTAATATTTAAACGGAGCTTCTGACTGTAAAATTGTCAATGAAACATCGTCTTCATTTTGAAAGACCTATCCAATGATATGCCACTCAATACGGTGCGTAAATTTGTTTTCTTCGCTACCGCCATTTTGTATATTACGGCCACCATTTTGAATTTATAAAAACAAAATCTAGCCTATAGACATCGGAATTAAGAAGAATTGATAGAGATCTCATTAATTAAAATCCATCCAGTTGTTGGGATGTTTCGAGGGTATATAGAAATCCACGTACCCAGATACGCGTCAAACATATAAACCTTCTTAGCAGTCGAGTAATAAGCAATACAAACAGATTCACGAAGCTAACAAGCATCAATCATCGCTATACGCAAATCATAGTTTGTGGGAAAATTATAAAAACAGGGTAAAAACATTCTAATAACTGAAAAAAATGTTTTCCCCTCGTCGTTGCTATTGGTTGTTTACAATGTTTCTCCTTGTATCTCCCTTCGCTGTTTTTTCATCTACGTGTACCGTTCCAACGCCCTTAATGGTTTTTAAATGTGCTGATCATTTTGGGATGAAAAAAAGTGGGTGTAACCAATTAAAAATTTCGTTTAATATTTCATATAGCCATAAAATTGCCTAGCCTCCATTGCTCTTGTTCACCACACTCGCAAGCGCATACTTTCAAGTAACAATATCTCACATATCGTTTCGCTGTTTTAAGCGGAGTGGCATCTGGGGATTCATATAACGCTAAAGTTTCTTTATGACCAACCTATATATATGTATATATATATAAATTAAATTCTGTTAGGAGTATTAGTGCAAGTAAATATAAATCATACGTTATCTATTTTCTATTATGATGACAGATTTACTTGTCTTTCAGCAGAGTTTAGCATATATCCATTCTAAATATACACTGAAGCGGCAGTGAGTTACAGACACCTTATAAGTAACCAGTTGTTGCTTTTCTAGCTTTGATAACGCCTACCACATAACGAGGCATGGATTCATGAAATCTGCTGAAGTACGTCTTATGCATGACGCGACACACATTTGCTAGAAATTCTCGTAAATAAGTTCAACATTTTGATGTGGCAAACGTGTCTGCACCCTATTTTCCAAAGTGTACAAATAAGGCTGAATTACATTTAAATTCTAGTTCCTCGATTGTCATTTTAGAAACAGACTTCGGTGGAATTATCATTGATGCTGGTCACTGACACAGGGACATTGATAGGGACAGTTATTCAGTTTGAAACACTATCTTATTTCAATCAGGTTTCAGGTTCAACAAAAAACATTAATAAGATGAAAGTGATCTACCTTTTAAAATCTGCGTACATAATGACAGACAAGGTGCTTTTATAAAAGACATCTTTTACTTATATTCAGATGATAGCGCCTCAATCGCGAGTTTAACCCGCACCATGCAAATTTTAAGAATTGTTTTTAAAATCCTAAACATTACGGTGAGCCGAAAGAATTTGCAGTCAGTTTTTTTATCGCTATACTACTGAAAAGTTGAGAATGAGAAAGATAAAAGAAAATGAAAATATGCCTATGAAATTTAATTATATCTTTCGGCCACGTGTAGGCCTTAAAATTCTTGAAAATGCTCAAAAATGCACTCTTTTTCGTTCATTTTTATGATTATTAATTTTTATATGATCTAAACTTTATGTTAAGTACTGAAATCATTGAGAGCAATAAGGGAAAATGATATAAAACAGACTACACCTTTCGTCCGCAGATCAAGTGCGAATATATACAAACTATTGTGGAATGAAGTTCGAGCGCGCTTATGATTTTTTGCCTTTTCTCTTACTTTTCGAGTCGGTTTCTCCTTTCTTTTGACACTCGGCAGATCAATATTGCAATATATTATTGTTGGGATATATTATGAGAACATATATTTGAATGTATTGTATGTTTCAAAATATTCAAATTAATTACGCTTACCAAGTATGAATACATGATTCGGTGCTGTTTCAAGGAAAGTTATAATTTATCTCTAGATATGAAAGTAAGAGAGTTTATTTTTATTTTTTTATATAAAATCATACAATTACTGTGAACCGCATAGTGAAAGATTTTTTTAATAAAGACGTAAAATTTATCTAAGATTGAAATAAAGCGACTCTTAAACAGCTTAAAATTTTGAAGAAACCATCTATTTTACTTTTTGACGTAGCATCCTTAAATTGCCCCATTCTTGTTGGGATATATTATGAGAACATATATTTGAATGTATTGTATGTTTCAAAATATTTCAAATTAATTACGCTTACCAAGTATGAATACATGATTCGATGCTGTTTCAAGGAAAGTTATAATTTATCTCTAGATATGAAAGTAAGAGAGTTTATTTTTATTTTTTTATATAAAATCATACAATTACTGTGAACCGCATAGTGAAAGATTTTTTTAATAAAGACGTAAAATTTATCTAAGATTGAAATAAAGCCACTCTTAAACAGCTTAAAATTTTGAAGAAACCATCTATTTTACTTTTTGACGTAGCATCCTTAAATTGCCCCATTCTTGTTGGGATATATTATGAGAACATATATTTGAATGTATTGTATGTTTCAAAATATTTCAAATTAATTACGCTTACCAAGTATGAATACATGATTCGATGCTGTTTCAAGGAAAGTTATAATTTATCTCTAGATATGAAAGTAAGAGAGTTTATTTTTATTTTTTTATATAAAATCATACAATTACTGTGAACCGCATAGTGAAAGATTTTTTTAATAAAGACGTAAAATTTATCTAAGATTGAAATAAAGCGACTCTTAAACAGCTTAAAATTTTGAAGAAACCATCTATTTTACTTTTTGACGTAGCATCCTGAAATTGCCCCATTCTTGTTGCGCGTACAAAAAACTTTCTTTCTCTTGATATGAGATTGGGATACGTTGTATTTTAATTATGCATAAATGAACGTAATCCTTGTTAATATGCTGCAATTTGTTTGTTTACAACAAAAATCCGGAGGAATACAATCTTGGGGGGGGGGGGGAGACTAAACATAGTGAGAGGAAAATTCTTAACCACAAGTTACCTACGCATCATTTCGTTGCTTCGAAACTTACATGCTCTCCGAAAATGGTTAGAAAATTTGAAATTGAAGATGAATGTCTTTCTGGAGAAGAGTAAAAGAAGAATTTTAAAAGGGGCCATTTAAGTTCGCTAAACTTTTTGCAAAAATATATATATCCTCTTGAATTTCAAGTGCTTAACGCGTCAATGTAAGAATAATGCTTTGCAGCATCATGTTCTAAAACTGAGGTTACGAGATTTCTTTCAGAAATATTTAGCCAATTTTTTTCGTTTCTTTTATCGTAATTTCCCAGAATTTTCTGAATTTTCCTTAAACAAGAATCAGCTCAATAACATGTATCTTGCTCTCTGTTTTAAAGTCAAAATTGTTAACAGTATTAAACCCACACAATTCCGGTGTTTTGTACACTTATCAGCAATATAGCATTTACAAGATACTACTTCATATAACCTAGTAGCAGGTTGCTACATTTATTATTATTATTATTATTATTATTATTATTATTATTATTATTATTATTATTTTGAGACGCTTTGTTTTAATCTCTTTTGTTCGAAATTTGTAGTTTTTTAATATTTGTCATGCAACGCATTTGTAAGTTGAACCATTGTTTAATCGGAAACCACGGGGAAGAATGTTTACCGATACAAAAGTGTTATTTTGTGATTCTCTAACTCTGAGATTTAAAAAAAGAACGCTCTTGCTGGTCATTTCTAGTGACAAATTATAGCTTTTCTTGAAACATCGCTGAACCACATCAACAGTAGTAATTTCATTCTATTTAAATCCTTTGTGAAAATCCAATCAGAACATTCAAATATATATAATATATCTTCAAAACGTCGCAACATCTCAGTTAATGACATGCAAACAGCCAACAGAGAGTAGCGACGGATGGTTGAAGGAAGGAAATAAGGCACAGAACATAAGGTCCGCCTCAATATTTTACATAAATTCAATGCTGATGTGCAAATGGAAGACGTTTTCAAATTTCGAGATATTTTTACGATTGTTCTTAATAATTTCAGTATTTAGAAACTAAAGTTACATCATTTAGATCTTATAAAGTTTAATGATCATAAAAATCATCAAAAAACAATGAAGTTTTGTTCATTTTTATTAAATTTAAGTCTTATTATGTGCCGATCGGAAGATAGTAATAAGTTTCTTTTAACTTTGTTACATTTTATTTTGTCTCTCCAATTTTGAACTTTTCATCTCTAAAGCAATGAAAAAACCCCCTCAAGTTTTTGATTTTTTTTTTCGGTCTACCCTACTGTACCTTCAGATGCGTATTCTGCAAGACAGCATCCATAAATGCGTAGGAATGAGACAGCATCACCACGATTTTTTCCGTAATATTGTCTATCTCTAATTTAGTGGTACTCTTAATATATTATGCCTTCAGTTTTCAGATGGTGACATATGGTTATATGATCCTTACAATGAGTTCATACACGGAAAAAACTGTTTTGTTGAAATTACTAAATTTTGGTTCATATAGATCCATCCAAATATTTTGGTTGGAATCATTAAATTTTGGTTAGATTAACCAAATTATTTTGTTAATTCAACAAATCGTATGGTTAGTCCACCCAAAATTTGGTCATTCCAACCAAAATATTTGGATGGAGCTATATTAACCAAAATTTAGTGATTTCAACAAAACAGTTTTTTCCGTGTACCCATTAGAATCTACATTAAGTTATTTAATGATAGGGAAAATTTCTTCGTACTGAAATTTCTCAATTTGAACTCAAGATGTTGTCTCAAACTGATATCAGAAAAAAAAAAAAAAAAAAAACAGTGGCACTCCGGGAGTGCCAATAGAAGTGAAAACTTCAACAATTACGCGTGTGTTTTTTTTAATCGCCAGGAAATGTTTTATTGTGCAGGAAATACTTTTAAATGTAGTGTTTTTATTCATTATTATACAATAACATTCACCATAGACATACACCATAACGCAAAAATAACACGAATTTTAAAAACAAGAGAGTTTTTCTGCTAAACTTACTCGATATTTGTTCGAATAGTTCACTTTTGCCGCCAACTATTGATAAAAATTGACTAAATAACAACTGTTGAATAAAGATAATTTTATTTTGCTAGAGCAAGGTAGTTTTATTTTAGCAAGAGTCACGAGACTTGGCTAATTTTTACATGAGATGTTTTTGATGAGATTTCCTTTTTCTAACTCTTGCACGTGTATTTCGGGAACCAATAGCGGTAACAATTTACAGGCAAGCATGCGGCGCGCTTGCCTGTAAATTGTTGTTATTGATTAAGCAATCAATAATAATTAATTGCCCGCCCTCCTCATACCGAACTATGCACAATACATGTACATACTTATATACAGAGGTGTCGGTTACAATAACACTATCACTAGTTCAATGGTTTTTCCCATCTCAAAAAATGCCAAACGCGCCCAAAGAAGCTTTCACTTCAATAATGATAGTATGGAGTATTTGTCTTTAACAATAAACACAACAGCGTACTGCAACGAAAATGTAAATTTACTGTGTGTTCCTGTGTGAACGCCGGAAGAAAAAGTGAGTTTTAGCTTCGTTCTTCTTTTGCGGTTTGAGCTGAAGAGGGAAAAGTTCCTGTCATTCACCGCTTGGCGCGCTAGTGTCTATGTGCCGAAATGCTAGCATGTCGGTTACGTAACAGTGTCTCCAAATCAGTGGTTTTTCTCCATCTCAAAAAAAGCTCAACGCTCCTAAAGAAGTTTTCACTTCAAAAATTATTAAATTTTTCTTATAGAAAATAATTTAACAAAATTATCTAATGAAAACAATTAAATTCATAATGCAAGAATTATTTATTTTTTAATATTTATTTTAGCACCAAAGGGATTTTTATTTTAACTTTTTCAAAAATTGACAACGCTATTCTGTTTCTCGATAATTTGTAGCTCTCATGTACACCTCATATTTCTATACGATAGCGGGCATCTGGCCTACTATTGGTTCTCATGAACACAAAATTGAATAAAATCATATGAAAAAGATTTTAAAGTCCGAAAGTTTAATTATTAAAAATAAAATAAGCAGAAAAGTGCAATTTAGCATATGCTGTACACTTAAAAAAAAAAAAGAAGTTTCTTAATCAACAAAAAAGTACAATAATCACGAACTCAAATATATAACCTCTTCCGAGTTACCCAAGATTCCAAAAAGTGTTCCTTTACCTTTAGAAACCTCAGAAAATAATTTATTTTTGAAATTTATAGAAAAATTTATAAAATTAAAATTTTATTAGTTGCCTGTAATTTTTTGTAAACGTTTTCTAGTAGCTTTTACAATATATTAATCAGTTCTCTGTACCCGAAAAATCTGTTTTTGGGATTCTATCTATTCTCAAGTAAACATTTTTCGCTGCATAACTGAATTTATGCATACAATTGTAACAAAATACTATTAATTTTCATATTAATGTTAACCCTGTTAATATTTTATGTTGTTCTGTTAAACATGTTTTCTGACTATAAAAATATTTATCTGCTAATGGATAGGAACCGAGAAAGTGAAATTCCAAGTTGAGAAAGCTAATTATTGCACAGTAAATGCGACTCACAGAAACATCTCCGAAAATGACAGGCAGCTAATAAAAATTCATTTTTATAAATTCTTCTTTAAATTTCGAAAATAAATAGTTTTCTGAGGTTTTTAAATGTAAAAAAATACTTTTCGGAATCTTCGGTGACTCGGAAGAGGTTATAGTTCATTTTCGCTCTTGATTATAGTACATTTTCGTAGATTAAGAAACATCCGTCTTATTTTTTTACAGTGTAGTAATGGGTCCGCGTGCTCAAAATTGGTACAATTTAAGACATCCTGATCCAGAATTGGTTAACACATTTAAATAATTAAAATACTCATTTTTTTCATGTTTGAGGATTATTTAATAAATTATTTTGAATTTATTTTGTATGTAAACGATACTGTAATGCATGTGCCAAGTCCTCAAAGTGTGGTAGTGAGAGCGGTAAATGTACTTCGAAGGTGTGAAGTTTAGTATAACTCCATTGCAGAAAATATTAAGTTAAAATTACTATTAAGATAAAAATAAACAGGTATATATCTTGATTAACGCTACTAAATGTCACAAACACAACAATAATAATTATAGTTGAGTACTGGTAAAAATATATACAGTCACGAGGTGGCAGCTATAAGTTCTAAGTCAAATTGTACAAGATGAAAAGTTCACGGACTTAATTGTCTCAAGGATCAAAATGTGATCTATTCGCTGAATTGTTCTACCAAGGGGTAAGATTCTCTTTCTCTGGCTGAGTCGCGTTTCTCTGACAATCGCCGTCTCCGGGCCGCACGGTTCGTTCGCCGACGAAGCCTTGCTTCTTCCCTGGCATCAGGATGATCCCTAGTCAAAATTCATCGGTCCAACCGATCTCTGCTCTCTTGTCAATTTAGTAAAACACATTGCAGTTCCTTATGCTGAAAAACTGTGTCATCTTAGAGTTTTTATATAGGGACTATTGTAATATTCTGGGTCTGTACGTGCATAACGGAGAACACTATATATATCTATAAAAATCATTCTTTGTTTGCGAGTTCCTTATAAAAATCTACAGTTTTGAGTCGATTTTCACGAAACTTGATATACATACGTTTCAGAACATGAGAAAAATTACTACCAATTCAAAGAAATCATTATACCACTCTCTACACTTATTTTCAAACGTCTGCCATAGTTTGTCATTGTAAAAATCTAATTAGTGTTTTCGTAATGCAATTAATTTCTGTTCTGTTGTTGTTCTGTTCTGTTGTTTCTGTTTTGTTGTAACTAAAAAATAGCAGAACAGCTAAAAAAAGTATAACACATGTAGTTTTCTTTTATAACCCAATAAAATATCACTCACTCGTTTTACTTAAGGCTAATGTCAGACGAACGACTATTTGCACGCTTGTTGATTCAACATGAAAAAGAAACTTCTGCTAGCGAAGGTGTTTCTTTTTCATGTTTAAAGAACAAGCGTGCAAATAGTCGGTCTTCTGGCTTTAGCCTTATCATCTGAAATTGGCGTCAATCTAATAAGGAAATCGCATATATATATATATATAGACATTAAAAACATTTACGATGAATTCATTAAAATGACGTAGTATATTCATTTAAATGTATGTGAAGTAAAGAAATCTACTATATACTGGCATTTCAATTTCACGAAAACAAGTTATAAAATCTTTAATATTAAAAAAATAATTTGCTAGATATGACGTAATTTTCTATTAAATACAGGGTGATTCATAATGAATGGCCCAAAAAGAATAGCGCAGTGTGACTGCGGTAATGGATTTATTCAGCCGAAACAAATTTATTCTGCAACTACAATTATACAAGTTTTATTTGGCAACAGGGAAAGATCATCGAATGACGAACTCGCCGCTAGCGGCGCTGTTAATCAAAATGTCGTCCATGCAGGAGAAAGCCTATATGAATATTTGAATTTTCTAAATATGTGAATTACAACGTTCACAATCATGTTTTCTTTTTCTCCCATTCATTGTGAATCCCCCTGTACTTTCAATGTGCCTCCAAACTGACTCTAAATAACTGCTACAATGTTTTATATCCTATTTCTTTTGTATATTACAGTCATATCTTACAGCTATACGTTATATCTATATGTGTTAATACTTTCAAAGTAGTGATAACTTTTTCTACGACTTATATACAAAATGAAACATAGCAACCATTTATTTAGATTCAGCTCAAAAACCTCACTTCATGAATGACGTCACGACCGAAAGCATCTAGAAAATGACTTCGTTTTAATGTAATCATTGTCATAAAAATATAAGTTTTCACTTAAAAATAATCGCATCCGAACTAAAACTTAACATTAATGGTACGCCATATGGTTGATTTTGTTTCAGTTCTTTTTTGTATTGTCAGAGAAGTTGTATATTTTTTCCGTTACTCGCATCAAACAAAACGCGCATTCCCATTCATAAAACTAAGATATTGTTCCATGATTTCGTCAAAGTATTGTGTTTTTTTGTCTTTTTACCCGACTGAAAAGAAGGGTTATGTGTTTCACGCATATCTGTGTATGGGGATTTCTTTATACTCTCGAAACATCCCAACGGATGGATGGATTTTAATGAATGAGGTCTCTATCAATTTGTCTTAACGGCCCAATGGTTATAGGCTAGGTTTTGTTTTTATAAATTCAAAATGGCGGTAGAGACGAAAAACAAATTACGCACCCTATTGAGCGGCATATCATTGGATAGGTCTTTCAAAATGAAGACTATGTTTCATTGACTATTTTACAGTCAGAAGCTCCGTTAAAATATTATACAACCTGGAAGTTCTGTATGTAGGATCTCTATCTTTATTGTAACTCTAACCATTATAGACATTTATAGACCTCATCAAAACAGTGTTTATAGATAGTAACTAACAATTAAATACAACTTAAAAGTCATCAATACAAGTAATATAAAAAAATAAGTAAGTAAGATAAACAAGTAAGATATATAAAAAAAAAGTCAATTCCTACTTAGGTCAATAAGAGAATTTTTTTCTCCCATTCTTCTTTCTTCTTGAATGGTGCTTAAAATGCCTTGATCAAGAAAAGGACACTCTCGGTCTTAAAATAACTTGATCAAGAAGAGGGCTCTCTCGATTATTGAAAATTAATTAATTTAATTTAATTAATGAATTAATATTTGAAAAAGACTGGATTAACATCAAGTGTCATCCACTACAAGTTAAAAAAATTATTTGAGCTGGATTGGATGAATAATAAGTATTTTATTAACGATTGAAAATTTGATATATATAGCGAGAGTGTGAGCTAATAGTAGAAATTGAAAAAATAGTTTCACATTGATGAGAAATAATTAATTAGTTTGCATTTTACGCAGTCGGTTTTTTTGATTTTTTAAATTTAATTTTTTATTAACCGTTGCGATTGTTACCACTTGTTAACGAATTGTAAACACGAATGCACAGATGTCAGTTATCGTCATCTTCGTATTATTTCATTTTTATATAATTACCTGGAAAGTCTCCATGGTTAACATCCTCATAACCGGGTGCTTCTGCTAGTCATACAATATTTTTTCATGACACTTTCTTAATGAATCCTAAACGAATTTGCTATACAATCCTTTTTGGACGACACTCTTGGAAAACACTCCCCACAAAACTTAATAAATAGTTCACAGTTAATGGTTTTATCCAATCAGATTTCCTTCATCTTTGAAAGATATTCGGGGTTAAAAAACTCCCTAGTGATTCATAATCGGTACATACATGTATATAGGCGCATCTACAATTGCTCTGAGTTCATAATATGTGTGAAAATTCAAAGAGCACGACCAATCGTTTTAGATGGTGCCCATTTTCAAGTTTAATAGTAGGAAAGACGAAGTTCTAATCTATTTCGAGGAAGAAGGAGCGAGTTTAATATCAAGAATTGATTAAATTTGCGGTATCTAACGATCGTTTCGAAGTTTATGGAATAATTTTATTACGGGGATTTCTAGAAGGATTATGAAATAGCACGTTCTTGATAATATACGTAATCGAACGGTTATTTCCCGTGGGAGGAATTCAAAACTTTATTGCTTCCATTTATGTATTCTTAAAAGTGACATTTCGACATTATATTAGACTGCCTGTTAAGAACATCAAAAATCATTTATATATGGAAAGTACCAATAATGTATTTAAATAAAGTTTTGGAATTTATTAAAACGTGATAGTTTCACATTAGCCGCATCCCACGATTTAGCGGCCGGAAAAATCGCCAAAGCTTATGTTACTGACAGCAGGCTTTTTCATTCTGATAATTTCATTAAATTCAGAGCTTAGTTCGATTATATCTCTGTTAAATTTGTATTTTATTTCTAAGACATTATTATTATACTAGGGGGCTCTGCCCCCTGCAAGCTACGCTCGCCAACCCCCGTTCAGACATAGCAGAATCTAAAATCATGCTAATTTAATCCTTTTTTTAAAGATTAGAGTGGATTGAATTATAATGAAAAAACCTATTGCGATCTCCCTGTAAACGGGTTTCTATTCAATTCCCTTTGATTGCGAAAATTGAAGGCGGAATCAGTTGCTGTTAAGACATCCAATGGTTGTTTTCGTGTTTGCTTAAAGATCAGTTAAATGTTTGAAAAAAAGCTAAAATAAAATGAATTAAGTAAACAGAGGTTTTGCCGACCGATATTTTTTAACAGCGTTATAAAACAATTGACATAAAACAATTTGCTACAATTACTACAATTTACTGCTTTAATCCCTTCAAGGGTGGTGGTTCATTTTTGGACCGCTTAAATGTAATTCTCTAATGCCACAATCGCACCAGAATATTGGAATGAAAATTTTCCTTTTATTAAGTAAGTGAACAAAAGTATTTTCGTATATCGAAATTTGTAAATTCTGGTGCCATTCACAGATTTCAACATTTTACGAATAGAAGTACCTTGCCCATGAAAGGGTTAAATGCATATTAATGTATTTATTATTTTAAAGTTTCCTTTCTCTTTTAATATTCACGTGTAAATACAATTTTCAAGACATAATTTTCAATGTTTTCCTGCTTTTAACACGTGCTCATTTAATAGTAATTTTAAAGTTTTTTTTTTCTGTTGTTAATAGTCATGTGTAAATGAATTTTTAATCGTTAGGAAAGGTATTGAAAACACTCTCTATAATAATAGCCTAAGTCATGTGACTATCATCAACATTTCCTTCGCTTTTCATAAGAAATGTTTCCATTTTGATTAAAGAATTAAAGATTTTTTTTTTTTAATAAAATTACATAAAGTTGCCATGATCGCAAAGAATTCTTGGTACTTTTATGTTAGCCGGTTTCAAATTTTGCCAATAGCGTTTCTTTTAACTCGCCAGTTAGCATTTTTTAATTTTTCGAATGGTAAATTAAAACGGTACTACCTATCCCATCGACCAAAAATCTATCGCCAGACTATAAGATTAAATGCCAATAATGGTTGATCGTAAATGTCACATTCACTTGAGTGTAAGGAAGTTACACGTGTTTACGCCACCAAGCGATTTTTATTTCGACGCTTTATTTGTATTTGTATTTTTATACTAATTTATTTGTTCTTTCGTTATTTAAAATAAAAATAACGTCAACATGTTTAATTTGGCGATATTGGTCATTTGCTTTGAATTTGAAATTAAATGTCATGAATTGTTGCATTATTTAATATTTAACACAGATGTCATATACGCACCGGGTTTCGCGTGATTTTTTTTTTACGACAATTTGGCTAAACTTCGTTTTTGAATACCAGTTACATATGTATTTTTAAATTATTTTTTATTATTTTTAAAATGAAATAACAATAAATAAAGAAAAATAATTAATAACAATAGAACAAAACAATTTATAACATTTTTTAAAATAAAAAGAAAATATATGTAAATAAACATTTATTAATAAATAAGCAACAATAGCCGGGATTACCATGTCAGGCAAAATAACGCCATTTTGGTGCCAATTAGGTACCCCGCTGCGTATATGACATCTGCGTCTAATATTTTTCTTTGCATTTCGTTTAAAAAAAAGAAAAAAAGTGGAAACCATTAATTTTAAATGTTTCAGTTTTAAGGGAAAGTTTTGTATTAAATAAAATGATAATGAAAAAAAAAAGTCATTCTTCTTAGCATACATTTAAGGGAGGCCAAACTGGTCGCCAAATTAGTTTAAAATAATAACCTTTTCTAAAATATGAAAAAAAATATTTTCTCTGATTAAAATTTGAGTTGTCATCACTGGAGAACATTATTTAAAATTAGAAAAAACATATATTTCAAAAACTAAGTCGAATTTAAAATTTCTAATACCAGTTTTGAGATCTGGGGATCAATACGGATTTTTGGTGTTAATTTCATCGCAAAGTATTCCATATTTTATGAGGAATCGCCGAAGAAACATAATCAGTTGTTTAATCAGTTGTTTCATAGACTCGTTTCATAAATTCGTTTCAATTCAGTCGTTTCATAATATCCGTTTCATAAATTCGTTTCATTAGGATTTTATATATACTAGGGGATCGTACCCGGGCTTTCCGGGTGAAAGAATGATAAGTGAAAACTTTTTTTTTTTTTTTTTGAAAACTAACAATTTTTTTATATGCAATAAATTTTTTAGATTGACCACTTACATTAAAAAAGCATTTTTCAAATGGAAAATGCGAATTACACAATCAAATACATTTTTGAAATTTATCAAAAGCGATATTTTCTTATAAGCCGCATGCTAAGAATTATTGGGACAAGATTTTACTACTTATGGCATCCTGTTATATTCTCATATTTCAGAGCTTTTACATGTCTGGTAAATTTGTGTTTTATTTATGTTATTTTATTTATTTATTCATAGGGAATTTTTTTAAATGGAAATTAGCCGTAAGAAAATGATGAACTCTTTATTTTGTTTTAAGGGCAAACGGATTAATCTTTCACAATCGAGCTCCGCGCGATATAGATAAATTAAAACATTTCATGCTTTAAAATTGATTTTAAAACCATAGACAATAAGTAAACTGAGATGAACTTTGCAAACAAATTCCATTTGAAAAAGAAATCCTTTTTGGTGATCTAAAAATTTAAATTGTACGATTACAAATAAGTTAGATTTGTGTTTTTTCAATATTATTCTTTTATTTCTTTATAAAAGAAGTATTAATTTCGTTAATATGTCTTTCACAAATATGTTAGTTTGGTGTGTTTTTTTTATATTATTCTTTTATTTGCTTATAAAGTAAGTATTAATTTCATTATGCAAAAACAGTCAGAAACAAGTGCTGAAAATGTTTGTTGCTTTATATGTAAAATGTCTATTATTTTATGTATCGAAACCGGCACGTGATAAGATAAACTTTTAAAAAAATCATGCTTAAAAATTATTTTAGAAAATATAATACATCAGTCAATGAATACATTTTTTTAACAAATTGCATTTGAAAGTACGTTTATTTCCCTATGCGACAAAAATTGAAAATGTATGATGGTCAGAAGATTGAAAAAATGCAGTAGCGAAAATTTCAAGACCGAAGTTTGATCGTGAAGTATTGCCATTCGCAAAATGACGTCAGCGTTACGCACAAATACGTTTGTTCTTTATAATATATATATATACATAATCAGTAAAATATAATAAAGATCAGTTATTAGGATGTGGTTATCAATTGAGGCTGTTATGCTTGGATTTCCGAAATGAAAACAGCAATTTTCACCTTCTCAAAATTTGCATACGCACTTCTGATATCCATATTCATCATTTAAAAAAAAAAATGTATTTTGTTTGATCATTTAAAAATCATTTTAACTCAAAACTTGAAGTCAAAATTGCCAGCAACATCTTTTATGGGAACAGACGCACTCTTTATTTGAGATTCTAATCTCAATTTTGGAGAGTAAAAATTGCCGTAATTTATGATTTTTAGACGCATTTGTGTTAAAAGGCTTAGTTTTATCTAACAAAATGATCGTTTTCTTTTAAATATGACTTCATTTTCACTTAAATAAGCATTTCGCCTAGTGTCTGAAACTTAGTATCAGTACACATGCAGAAAGAAAATCACTATATAAAATGTATAAGGAAAAATGCGTGCTTTCAAAACAGTATGTCATTTTGCATTATTATGCCCCTAATATAATATTCTGCTCCTAATGTTATTTTGCGCCACTAAACCCTATACAACAATTTTTATCAACAATTTTGAATTTTTATCAGAAAATAGCATGAATACAGTTTAAAATACCTCATTATTTCTCTCTTGTCTGCAGCAATGAAAGCTATCTAATTTTCATCATTTTGAAGAAATTTCATAAAATGCTTTTAAAATTAAAATATAAAAGTGGGGATATTTAAAAAAAAAACAGATAGTGCGACCACATCTACAAAGGAAGAGGTTTAAAAATATATATATTTGTAAAATTGGTTCAGCAGAAAGATCAGGGCAGATGACTAAAAAACACACTTGTGTTTTAAATATATAGGTTATATAAAATTAGGGAAAATTAAATTAATCAAATTATGTTATTTTGATAAAATTATAGTAGAATGTCCTAAAGAATAGCATTAAAATTTTATTATTCGAGAGAATTTTCGACAACCACGAATTATTTGTTTGCTTGTCTAACTCGGCGAAGCAAATCCATCCAGGCGAGAATCATCAATTTCTGTAATATAAATCGCTATTATTTGCATGTCACCTCTCTTTTATAAAGACACTCTACATTTTTGTAAAACATTGCGTTTATCAGTATGTGCTTTCGATTACATTATTTTCAAAAGTGAAGCATTTTCACCTGTGAAGAATTTCAAAGCCGCTGGGCTGTGAAAATGACGCACTTCTAGAAAACATAATTCAGGTTTAAGAATTAAAATACACGCTTTTTTATAAAATGACGTCATTTGCATCCGCTAAAGCAATCTACTTTTACAACCCAGTCTTAAACTTCGTCTATAGAAAAGTGTGCATATGCCGTCATTATCACGGAATAACAGACAATATTCTTGACATAGCCCATATTTTATTTTCAACTATTTTTTCAGGTTTTATGAGAAAATGGCAACAAAAAGATACAGTATCTCCTATTTTCAACTATTTTCCGTTCATTTTCAATGACTTTCAATAGAAATGAGGTACTTTTGTTGCCACGATAAGGAAAATGGTATTAAAACTGCAAAAAAATTAATATCTCAAAAATTAATTGAGATACAGCTTTCAAACAAATTGCATTTAAAAAAGCATTTTTTTTCCTTATATGACGGTGTAAAAATTAAAAATATGTTATGTTTAGAAGTTTAAAAATTTGGAGTAGAGAAAATTGCAAAACCAAAAATTCATTTCAAATTTCAAAGTGTTGCCATTCGCAAAATGACGTATGCGTCACGCACAGATATGTTTGTCCTTTATAATATAGATAGGGTAGATTTATGTATTGATGCATTTTTAAATTCGTTATCTAACATTAGGCAGAAACAAAAGATGGACTATTTATATGTTTTCAGTACAAACCGTTTTTGCTTTGGTAACCAGGTTGCACATGATATAAATAGATTGTTTTTAAAAATCATATTTGAAAATTCTTTTAAAAATTATAAAAAATGGTTAAATTGAGATACAGTATTCAAACAATTGACATTTTAGAGAACTATTTTTTCCAAATTCGACAGTGTAAAAATTGAACTTATGCAATGTTTAAAAAAAAAAAAAAAAAAAAAAAAAACGCTGTAACAGAAAAGTTTAATCAACAGATCTTACCACCGTCAAGATCACGTGAGCATTACTCAAGGATATAATTTTGCTATATACTATAAGCCAGCATAAAAACAATACTTCTTTAGATTTGATACTTTATTTTTATTATTTCTAATATGAAATCAATATTTGATGTTTTAAGATTGCTAAAGAAACATTTATGAAGAATGCAATATTGTCATAATATTATACAAATAGTATTGATTTGATGCTGGCGTTTTAATTAGAAATGAGATTATTTTATTACTTTCCGTCTTTTAGAAATTAAAACAGTCCTTCCATATCTATGATAAGCTATAGCTTCCATTGACGTAAAATAATATTGGACCAATATTTTGTATATTTAAACTAATTATTATGGACTTTACTAAATATCAGCATGAAATATTAGCATTTAATTTCAGATATTTCACAGTAATGCCTATATTTCTGAAATACAGATACTTTATTTTCAGTATTTTTAATATCAAATAAATATTTAACAGTACATAATGGAAACATTTCCAAAGATTACAATATTGGCGAAAAAATAGACCAATACCCGTTAGTTTTATAATATCAATTACATGACAATTAATTTCATAATGAAAATATAATTTCATATTTTATCAATCTCGTGGAAAAATCGTATTCAATTTAGCATCACAACACGATTCCTCACACTCGGAAATTGAACTAGTTCTCTAATAGATATACCGGAGTGTCAAAATACTTTAAATTTACAATATCTGGGTAAATCCTAAGGGCATGTGCAATCTTCGTAGATGATACCCATTTTCAAGTTTAGTATTAGTGACGACAAAATTCTAATAAATTTGGAAGAAGAAGGAACGAGTTTAATACCAGAAATTGATTAAATTTGTGGTATCTAAAGATCTTTTCGAAGGTCGTACAATAACTACATTAATGGAAATTCTAGAAATATCGTGAATTAGATATATTTTTATTAATATACGTCATCAAACGGTTTATTAATTACGGGAGGAATTCAAACAATTCTTGCGTCTTTTAATGCTTTCTTTAATATGACAGTTTGGTATTTCTTTAAAAATACCTTTAAAAATAAAAAATGCAAATATCTTTTTTATAGAGTTACAGTTGTAATTTGTATTAAAATAATGGTATACAATTTATAAAAACAGGCGTAATCTCTATAATCAATGCACGATCATCAGTTTATTTGTTTTCGATAAAAAAAAATTTTTTTGTATAAAATGGACATGATTAATAAATTGCAAGTATTTCATAATGCTAAATTTTACATAAGAAGAGTATTAAGTATGACATAAATATAACTTTATTACTGCAATGTAATTTCTATAAATATCATGAATTAGCTGTATTTGTAATAATATACGTAATCAAGCGGTTAATTCCTATCGGAGGAGTTCAAATAATTATTGCGTCTTTTAATACTGTCTTAAAAGTGACAGTTTTGTCTTTCTTTGATAATACTCTTAAAAATAAAACAATGTAAATGTCTTTTCATTTGAAATGAATTATAGTGATAATTTGTATATTCAATGCATAGTCATCAATTTATTTGTTTTCTATTATATGACTTTTTTTGTATAAAACGAAGATGAATTTGTCGTTATGAAACTTGTACGTATTTCATGAATAATTTTACTTAAGGAGAGTATTGAGTATTAGATAAATAATAACTTTATCACTGTGCTGGCAAGATCTAGACAACTATTAAAAATTAGGTTAATGAATATCTTAATTTATCTATAAATTCCCTAGCACAAGCTAACAAGAGTGTTGGGCGCACCCTTTTCTCCGAACTTACTTGATCCAAAAGAAAATCTATCTTATAGGGGCCTCTAATTATAGAGGACCTGGTGATCGTAAAGGCTAGTTAGCTAATAGATAACCTACGGTCATTTACCTAAAAGGTTATCTCGGATAAATAAGACAATGCGTTGAGAAAAGTTTAGAAGATAACTAACCTATGGCCAATTGGTTTGAAGGGAAATATATAATAAAATCAAAGCCACTAAATATAACTCCCCAATTTTCAGACAAACCAACCCTACAAGATAAATTTAATTATACTTTTACATATATGGTCTAATAATAATATTAAGCAGTCAGGTAATTTCTAAATACTTAAAATAAGTAATTAACAAGACTTTTAAAAAATAATAACAAAGAAGGGAATTAATAATAATAAATCATTTATTTACACCACAGGCAAATTATATTAAGTTACAATTAAATAATTCATACTTTTACCATCCAAAATAATAACTCATTATGTAGAAAAAAACACTAATTTGGATATTAATTGAAGTTGACAAGTTCTCCTGGACACCCTATTCCCAATTCAAACATTTGATATTAATACGGTACACAATAGAAAAGAGAACATCCATAAAATCGTACCTTTTTCCCCACTGGGGTCACAAGATCCTTTTAGAGTTGTAGACTTGACAGTATATATATCCAAAAGTTCTTTTTTTTTTGTTTGTAGAACCACTACACACATATTCGTGTTCCGTAATTTTAGTTTTATTTACACAAAATTCCACCCAGGTCTGGGCCAAAAGCAAAAATGTTTGAATCATTTAAAAAAAAAAAATAACACTACTATATTGCTCGTCATAGACAGAGGAAGTAAACATGGGCGGATAAGCCAAAAGGGCTTGAAAAATAATTACCACCGCACTCTGGAACTCTTTTTGTACATCTGTATTTTTTTTCGAGAAAAAGAAAATCTCTCTCTGTTAAAAATTTTCATGTGCGTCCCTGAGTGGTGGATGCGAATTAACATATTCAGCATAATTAAAATCTCCAACCACTCGCCGCTGCCTGGACCCGCCTTCGTGTCGGCCAGTGGTCAGTGGGTCCCCGGAATGCTCAGGGCCTTCCGACCCTCCTACATCCGATATTTCAAACCCCACTTTCTCACGAGACCGCGGACCCCCACACGCAGACCCTGCAGCTGTCCCATAAAACATGAGTTCATACAAGTCCCTCTTTTGTACCAAAACTGTCCAATTCTTTACTTTACTCTCGTAATATCATACATACAGATAGTAACTGGCAATTAAGCTTTCCCCTTAGCAAAACACTTGCCTGGGAAAATACTTAATGCTCTTGGTACCCATCCTTAATAAAATAATAATACTGTACTAATAGATGCATACATAAAAACAATAATACTGTACATTGAAAAAAAAACTTGAATTAAAAAATTAATCAATTAGATAAAATAATCACTTAGATAAATATATACATAGATGATATCGACAATAAACTTATTCATATATATATATATATCTTTTTCCTTCAAAGAAAATAGTTCTAAATATCCAAAATGTTGAAATCATGCCAACACACTGGAATTTTTGGACTGGATATAAATAAGTTGCATTTTTAATAATAAATTTAATCGAAAAGGAATTTTCTGTGGGAAAAATTAAAATCATTATTGCTTCAATTTATACTTTATTAAAACAGACATTTCATCTTTTCTTGAAAATGCCTTTAAAGTTAAAACGCTACAAATGATTATTTTTGTATAAAATGAATGTCAATAATTATTTATATTAAATCTGTATAAAGATCTTTTCAATAATTTCTGTTTTTTGAAAAAAATATTATTGAATTTTTATTTATTTATTTACTTATTTATTTATTTTGGTATTGCTTAGATGAATATTATGCATTTGAAATGCATGCTAATTATAATTTGTTAATAATACAATTTAATGTTTCAGCAATTTGTTGGAATTATAAAATAAAATTTAACATCATCACATAATTTCTATCTTTAGAAAATTATAGTAGCTTTCCATAACTATAATAAGTCATGGTTTCCAATTACTGTAACATGTACCAAATATCATAACAAAAACCCTATCTTATGTATAAACATTCGAAATAGTGCTAAAATATTGGCATTTATTGAAAGTATTTACAATGTAAAGCTAATATTTATGCAATATAGGCAATGCATTAAAGAGACTTCGTTTAAGAACTTTCCATTTTTGGTCATTATGTATGTACGTATGTATTATCTCAATTTTCTAAACAAATAACAAAAGGATTTCAATATAACTTTTACACAACATATATAAGTACTCTAAAGGAAGTTTAAGCTGAAAGGATTCATTGTAATGAGAACAGTTTATCTTATACGTCAGTTCAAATATTTTAATATATAATTGTCTACTCTTGTCAAACCAAACTGATGAATAATAGATCCATTTATGAATGTAAGACTGGTGGCATACAAGAAGTAAAACTGGATATCTCTATATGATTTTAGAAAAAATCTTGAGCGCTGAGTAATTATAATGTCTTTTAAATAAGAAGGTAATGAAATAGGAGCAAAAAAATTTGATTAGTCGAGAGAATTTTTGTTTTAGTAGTATTTGTAATTAATAGTACTTGTACATGTCCATGCAAAAATTGCCAAATTGTGGAATGAGTGTGCGACAGTTTGGATAAAAACTTCTAATTTGAGCATGCGCAATGTGTGTATGCCCCACTGATATTTATAAAGTTACTTGAATGGCAACAACGTAATTGAAATTGAACGTAGTTTGCCACATCTGCCAAAATACAGTAATAAGTAAATATAAAACTAGACAATATTAATAACATGTGTTTTTTGTTTTACCTAATTCCAAGAAAGTCATTCATTGTGAAAAAAAAAAGTTTGTATATATATTTTTTGAATAAGTACAACCTCGATATATCGAATATATGGGGAAGAGAAAAAAATTCGAGATATAGAAGTTTCGAGTTATCAAGGTTTTAACAAAATTAAAAAATATAATCACACAAACTATTTTTTTTTTCGCTGTAAAAAATAAGATTAATCAAAAACTACACATAATCTACTACTAATTAACAAATTACACTTCTCAAAGTTTTAATAATTTCAAAATTGTGTTAAAAATATACTTGTTTTGATTAAATAATATCCAATTCGTCATTAAGAAATGCAAACAATTGCTTAGGAAGAAAAGTTCTTAATTGAAGTCTGCCGTCTCGCAGAATCTGTTTGCAATTGGACAGTTTTCTCTAACATACCAATTGCACCAAATGTTTCAGGTCTAATATTTTTATTTGATTCAAGAAATCTCCGCAACATGTCAACTGCCTTTCAACTTCTTTCACTGTAATTTTTTCATGTTCTTGTTGATCTTGTAGGTCTTTAATTTCTTCATCAGAATTTTCTGCATTAATGCTCAAAACAATCTCTTCGTCTGTCATACTGCTGCATGTTTCAAGCACACTGTCTACATTCAAGAATTCTTCGAGTGAAATCTCAGTGTGACACCAGGCGTGTGGTGGACGATATACGGAGGTAGTTTCTGGATTTTTTTAAGACGCTCCGTATGCCTTTTGATTATCAAATAAAGCTATAGCGTATACTCATGGCATGGTGTTAATCACTTTTGCATAAGTCCTCTGCTTGTAGAGTGTACATTCTGGTGTTTTTACGACTGCAGCACTGTGTGACACGCCTTTTGTATCGATTCTCATTTTTCTGAATACAGCTCTCCTTCTTCAGTTTATGCTAAATGCTTAATGGAATCAACTTCCTTTGTTTCACTAGAAATTGTATATTCTAAAAATCCTGCTTAAATGAAACAATTTCTTATTGCTGTTTCTGTAGAATATTTTCATGCATAATCGGCCATTCACATTGACTGTAAGATGTTGATAGTTGTACTAGAAGGTTTAAATTCATCGACATTATTCAGAAGTTTCTCTCAATTTGGGCTCGATAACAAACTTTGAAGCTACGAATTATCTCCTGGTCGAGACTTCGAAGTCGTGTTTGGCGGCAAAAATTTAACAGTGATATTTTTTACGTTGGAAAATTATAGTTGGCTTTACAATTGTCTATGAAGAGGAGAATACGTATTTTACTTTTTGCCATTGTTTTACAGTCAATCAGAAAAATTGCGTTTGTTATCCAAGCTTTTTTAGAAATGACTAAATTTTGGCAAAGCACCTCGGCTTTTTAGATCGTCCTATCATAAGAAGAGGAAGCTTTTCTTTACCACTTTGATTTGCTGCCATAAGCACAGTTACATGAAGTTTTCTCTGTTTGCCAAGTCAGATTTCTGCAGCCGTTTTGTTGGAAAAAAGCTGATAGAATAATACCTTTTCATCTGCGTTAAACACATCATCTGCTTTATAGTCCTTTAAAAGAGAAGGGAGTTCTAAAATCCACTCTTCACAGACACCAAGGGTTTCCTTCGCAGGTAGCTGCATCACCCGATGCACTTTCACCGCAAAATTTCCAAAAAATGATGTTGTGTCTTTTTTCAGTTTCAAAAGCTTTCCATTCTTGTCCTTTAAGTTCTTTGTATCAAGAAAGGGATAAAGAATGCTAAAGAATGTGGCATCCAGATCAAACTGGTTCTACAACTGACAATAGCCAAAAGTAAAAAAAATCAAACTAATTTCTGTAGAAAAAATTTCGAGATATCAAGGGCTTTGGAAAATATATTTCGAGATAACTATGGAAAATGCATACGAATTTTGATGAAAATGCAAGGGGAATTTCTTTTTTCGAGATATCAAGGGTTTCGAGATAAGGAGGTTCGAGATATCGAGGTCTGACATTTTGAATATGAAACTAATATTTAACGTAGTGGCATGGTATAGAAGTTATTTACAAAAAATGAATACTGCCAAAATATTGGACTAATATTGGTTCGGTAATGAGGGTAATGAGCTTTCAATTAATAATTTTAATCTTACGACAGTTATTTTTATAATGAAAAATACAATTTCATATTTTATGAATCTGTTGGAAAAATCGTATTTAATTTAACATCAGTACATGATTTCTATATTTCTGAAATGAAAGCATTCTTCTCATTGAAGTGTCATACCATATTAGGTAGCTTTCATTACAAAAAGCTACCTATTGCAGCCGTTCGGAGGAAAGCTATTTCAAAAAATTTTGGTATATTTTCATCGATCATGACCCCCAGACCCCGAAACCACCCTCCGTTCAAAATTGATATATATATATATATGACCTCTATCACACTCTAACTCTCGTAATTATGAACCGATTTCGATGTAATTCGGTGTGTACATAGTACATACCAATGTCTCGACCGAGTTCGTTGGCCAGCTTCATCCGTCGTTTTGTTTCAAAATGGCGGCCATTTAAAATGTTTTAAAAAAAATTAAGATTTGAAATGTGGTACCAAAAAATAAAAAAATGGAAAAATATTTTTTTCTAATGTATTTGATCTTTATACAAAGATTCCGGATCAGTTTTTGTTTCGTCTATATCTTAAAAAATGGCTGAGTTATAGCATTTTGAATTTCTAGCGTGGCTGGCATTTTGAAACGTCCTGAATTTTGTCACGCGATAAAAGGCGTATTTATGAACCGATTTCGATGTAATTCGGTGTGTACATAGTACATACCAATGTCTCGACCGAGTTCGTTGGCCAGCTTCATCCGCCATTTTGTTTCAAAATGGCGGCCATTTAAATTTTTTTTTAAAAAATTTAAAATTTGAAATGTGGTACCAAAAAATTGAAAATGGAAAAATATTTTTTTCTTATGTATTTGACCTATATACAAAGATTTCGGAGCAGTTTTTGTTTCGCCTATATCTTAAAAAATGGCTGAGTTGCAGTATTTTAGGTAGCTTTCATTACAAAAAGCTACCTATTGCAGCCGTTCGGAGGAAAGCGATTTCAAAAAATTTTGGTATATTTTCATCCATCATGACCCCCAGACCCCGAAACCACCCTCCGTTCAAAAGTTGATATATATATATATATATATATATATGACATTTGTCATACTGTAACTCTCGAATTTATGAACCGATTTGGATGTAATTCGGTATGTACATAGTACATACCAATGTCTCGACCGAGTTCGTTGGCCAGCTTCATCCGCCATTTTGTTTCAAAATGGCGGCCATTTAAAATTTTTTTAAAAATTTTAAATTTGAAATGTGGTACCAAAGAATTGAAAATGGAAAAATATTTTTTTCTTATGTATTTGACCTTTATACAAAGATTCCGGAGCAGTTTTTGTTTCGTCTATATCTTAAAAAATGGCTGAGTTATAGCATTTTGAATTTTTAGCGTGGCTGACATTTTGAAACGTCCTGAATTTTGTCACGCGATAAAAGGCGTATTTATGAACCGATTTGGATGTAACTTCGTTTGTACATAGTACATACCAATGTCTCGACCGAGTTCGTTGGCCAGCTTCATCCGCCATCTTGTTTAAAATGGCAGCCATTTAAATTTTTAAGAAATGTTTAAATTTGAAATGTGGTACCAAAAAATTGAAAATTGAAAAAAATATTTTTCTCTTATGTATTTGACCTTGATACAAAGATTCGGGAGCAGTTTTTGTTTCGTCTATATCTTAAAAAATGGCTGAGTTATAGTATTTTGAATTTCTAGCGTGGCTGACATTTTGAAACGTCCTGATATTTGTCACCTGATAACAGGCGTATTTATGAACCGATTTGGATGTACTTTCGTGTGTATATAGTACATACAAATATCTCAACCGAGTTCGTTGGCCAGCTTCATCCGCCATCTTGTTTCAAAATGCGGCCATTTAAAAAAATTAAAAAACTTAAAATTTAAAATGAGATACCAAAAAATTGGAAAATGAAAAAGATTTTTTTTGTATGTGTTTGACCTTAATACAAAGATTCCGGAACAGTTTTTGTTTCGTCTATATCTAAAAAAATGGCTGAGTTATAGCATTTTGAATTTCTATTGTGGCTGACATTTTAAAACGACCTGATTTTTGTCACGCGATAACAAGCGTATTTATGAACCGATTTGGATGTTACTTGGTCTGTACATAGTACATACCAATGTCTCAACCGAGTTCGTTGGCCAGCTTCATTCGCCATCTTGTTTCAAAAGGGTTGCCATTTAAAAAAAATTAAATTTAAAATTTAAAATGACGTATTAAAAAATTGGAAAATGAAAAAGTTTTTTTTATGTGTTTGGCCTTGATACAAAGATTTCGGAGACAGATTTTGTTTCTGAAAATTTGTTCTTTTGTTTATATCTTAAAAAATGGTTGAATTATAGCACTTTGAATTTCTAGTATGGCTAACATTTTGAAACGATCTTGTATTTGTCACGCGATAACACACGTATTCGCCTATTTCCATGTAAGAAGGCATGTGGATAGTATACATCAACATCTCAGCCAAATATAAGTTTCTTTAAATAAAAGCAGCTTGGATAAAGCTGACTAATTTCGCGAAATTCTCATTCATAATGATCATCACTAATTTTGTATTGATAAAAATTAGTATTGAATCTCCTATATTCAGTTTCCACTAAATTAAGCTTCGTGTGTTTGAATAATATACATTGGCCTTTTTTAAAATAAGGAATTTGAAAGCTACTTCTTCCTCCCGGCACTGGCCGGAAGGACTTTTGAATTTCTAGCGTGGCTGATATTTTGAAACGTCCTGAATTTTGTCACGCGATAAAAGGCGTATTTATGAACCGATTTGGATGTACCTTGGTGTGTACATAGTACATACCAATGTCTCGACCGAGTTCGTTGGCCAGCTTCATTCGCCATCTTGTTTCAAAAGGGTTGCCATTTAAAAATAAATTAAATTTAAAATTTAAAATGAGGTATTAAAAAATTGGAAAATGAAAATGATATTTTATGTGTTTGGCCTTGATACAAAGATTCCGGAGCAGTTTTTGTTTCTGAAAATTTGTTCTTTTTTTTATATCTTAAAAAATGTTTGAATTTCTTTCACTGAATTCACTTTTAATTTCTAGCGTGGCTAACATTTTGAAACGATCTTGTATTTGTCACGCGATAACACACGTATTCGCCTATTTCGATGTAAGAAGGCATGTGGATAGTATACCTCAATACCTCGACCAAGTTCGCTGGCCAGATTCATCAGCCATCTTGTTTCAAAATGGCGGCCATTAAAGTAAAATAATATATATATATTTAAAGTGAGGTGCAAAAAAATTAGAAATTGAAAAAGGTTTCTTTCTTAAGTATTTGACCTTGATATAAGGATTCAGGAGCATTTTTTGTTTGTCTTTACCTTAAAAAATGGCTCAGATATAGCAGTTTCAATTTCTATTGTGGGTGACATTTTGAAAAATCTGATTTTTTGCATGCGACAGCACTCGTATATATCAACCGATTCCGATGTGAGTGAGCATGTGCACAGCAATTACTAAGGTCTCGACCAAGTTCACTGGTTAGCCTCATCCACCATGTTGTCTTAAAATGGCAGGAACTTTAAGAAATCGTCGAATTTGGCAGCCAAATATAAGTTACTTTAAAGAAAAGCAGCTTGGATAAAGCTGACTAATTTCGCGAAATTCTCATTCATTATATTGATAAAAATTAGTATTGAATCTCCTATATTCGGTTTCCACTAAATTCAGCTTCGTGTGTTTGAATGATATAAGTTGGCTTTTTTAAAATAAGGAATATGAAAGCTACCTCTTCCTCCCGGCACTGGTCGGAAGGACTTTTTTGAATTTATAATGTCTCTGCAAATCCCAAAGTTATGTACAATCTTTGTAGATGGTGCCAATTTAAAAATTCAGTAGTGGGAAGGCGAAGTTCTAATGACTTTCGTTTTATACCAAGAATTAACTAAATTTGCGGCATTTAACGATTATTTCAGTGTTGCAGGAATAACCATATTATTGGCTTTTCTAGAAGGATTAAGAATAATCTGCATTTTTAATAACATACATAATCAAAGGGCGATTTACAATTTGAGGAACTATATTGTATAAAATGCATCACAATATTAATTTCTATTGATATACTGAAGTGTTACTTTAATAGTTTGTCCTTGCTGAAATTTTGATGATATAATTTTTAATGATATTTTTCTTTCATTGCTCATAAAAATATAACATCTCAATTTCTTTCATAATGTAAATACATTTTATGTAAATTTTATATTTTAAAAATTTTTTTGGAAAAAAATTCAGTTTATCATTAACACTTAATTTTCCATTTAATTTTCCATAACACTCCATTCCATTCCTCATTCTATCTTAATTTAGGGCAATCGTTACATAGAAATAATATGCTACAACTTTCATCATAGAAATATAATATTGGGCCAATATTTACTATACTTTGGCTAAATATTGGGGGTTTCACTAATACTAGTATCCGTCAGGCCGAAATGTAGGAGCATGGACGCGCGTAAACTTAAAAGATATTATTTTTAAAAATGTTTTATTTTCTATATTGCTGATTAATAGTATAAAAGTAAGTTTGAAATAACAAACGTCGATACCTGATTTTAAAGTTTTTAACTCAGTCGTCAGTTGCCTCGGGTAATGCACAAATTCTAATCTGTCAGCAAGTGCTCCCATACTTCTAATTTGGGTAAAGCCTGTCCTTAGCAAAAATTGCTTCCATTAAAACTTTCTCTAAATTACAAACTACAGTAAAAATGACATATGATGTTTTATGTGACAACACCTTTAGATGGATATCCACAGCAGTTTTTGACAATGTTAAACTCAAGGATGGGAAGGTATGCAACAGTTAAAGGTAACTAACTTCGCGTGAATGAGGCTTTTTCTTCTTTCCAATATTTACAAATAGGTTTGATAAAAAAAAAAAAAAAATTACAGTTAGAAATGGCACATGCTACTCAACAAAATGAACTATTATGGCCTGTGGCAAACCTCGAGGTTCAAAACGTGGTCCATAGGCAATATCTTTTATCGTACTTATGTTTACAAATTCTCACTCCGTTCAGATATTGGTATGTAGCATAATGTATAACCCTGCATCAAGCTGCTGAGGAAAGTCTAGACTGAAGTCCAGACGCGTGATCATCTTCACTCCATCTTGCTATTTAATCATTATCATCTGCCAAATTTCTTGTTTATTGGTCTCCGCTTTGATTTAAGAAGTACTTCTTGATTATATTCTTTAGCTTGCTTGGTTTTGAGAAAAAGACATATGGCATCTTCAAATCATTCAAGTTAGCCGAAAGCAGGATATCTTTGCATCGTTGCATAATGGGTGAGAGGTAGTCAAAAACTTGACTCACGCAAAGTGAGTTCAGTGTCTTTCGGAACTGTGTCTGCTGATCGTCGTTTTGTCTCAATGAGTTTGTTAATGTGAAACATTTTTTAAAAGCTCTAAGCTTCTTTTGTCTGCGAAGAATCAAAATGACTTTTAAAGAATTTCTCTTATATAGAGGGATGTCTTTTACGCGATATAACTACGTAATACGTCCAAGGATTTAAACAAATAACCCTCTAAAAGGCTAAATGCTATCTATTTTGCCTTCGCGATATCTTTGTTCAAGGTCAGCCATAAGACGACATCCTATCATTGAAAATTTGTCAATAATGAGAAATGACACTGTATCCATTCTGAGCTGTAGATGTATTGCTGACTTTTTAAATTAGCGAACTATTTAAAACACGTTGGTTCTTTAAGCACTGAGTGAGTTACCTTGTCTTTGACATTAAATGCAGCAGTACCTGTTAGTGCCAAAAGAATGATAGATTCTGATCCTAGCTGCTCTATGATTGTTTTACTAATTTCTTTGATTTTTGTACATTTTACATCTCTTCCTTTTCCAATAATAAAAGTTGATTTAGGGAAATTTGTAACCTTTGATAAAGATAAAGAATTTTCTCGGATGTATTTGAGAGATTTCGATTTTTTTTAATTTAGCTCCGATCTTTGAGAACTTGATCCATCGAGTTAGAGGCAGAAAATTTCAAAGCTCCTCAAAGACTTGCTCGTCTGGCACAGCCCACACTTATTTAATATGGCAACAGGTAAAGTTTCGTAACAAGTATGTAACACACACTCATAGATAGTCTGCTATACTCCTCTATCAAACTTGATACCTTTATTCATCTGAGTTGTTATTATATCGTTATTATGAAAATATTAGGAAGCATTTGGGTTATTTTTAATGCGACTTCTCCACATAGAATTAAGCTGAATAACATTGCACATATAAAATATGTACACTAAATCTAGGCAGCAGATTAAAAAAAATCAGGGATTAATTTATGACTTTTAGTGAACATGATTTCTCACGAATTATCTTTCATTGTTATATCCATTTTTCCGATCATAAGCATAAGCGATCATAGTCATATACATTAACGTCGTATTTATCGCTAAGCTTCGCGACATTTGGACGAAATATAGCGAAATTTGGCGACCAAAAATATGTCGTCACCAATTTGGCTGTATCTGACTAATTTGGCGAAATTTCCATTGAATTTCAGTACTGATGATTCTTCTCTAACCGGGTTCTTCGCATTTTAACTTCGTGTTCGCCAGTAAAATTAGCTAAAATCTTAAAACCAAGAAATAGGGAAGCTACCTTATCCAACCCGTACAGGATTTTTTTATTTTGTAATCAACATATTTCTGTTTTTCTGTTTTCTAGTGTACATCTTGACAAAAAAAAAAAATGCTTATCTCATTTACTTCAGAATGTTCACTTGCATTTCAGTTGAAATATATTCACTTACGATGAATTAAAAAAAAAAAAAAAAAAAAAAAAAAAAAAAAAAAAAAATTGAGTAATCATCAGTAATTGGGACAGCTACCAAATTGTTAAATTTGCGCATCAAACAATGCTCAGTAAATTATGAATTTGTCTACAAACCGATTACGAAAATCTCCCAATAGAAACATACATTCGTCTGAATACAAACATACATATATAAGAATACATACATATAAGTAATGCATACATGACATTATATTTTTCTCGATTTCTTTGAGTATCACTCGTAGCCATTCGACTAATGCCCAAAATCGTATTTTCCGTATTCGATTTTCTTTTCGTTTCTCTTAATTTAAAATTCAAAATGAATTGCATCGATTTGGAAGCTTACGAAGAATGACAAGTTCGAAAAAATATAGTGGTTGTTACATACGTAGAACGTAAAACTTCCGAAAGGGAGGGGTGGGGGGTAATCTATATCTCAGGTCACCAATGTATGAACATCGACTTCAACATTCGACTCCATGATGATCCGTATGAGGTTAAAATGCATAATTTACAGCAATTGTGCTAATGTTTTAATTAATAACGGGATGAATCTCGTCGAATTTCGACGAAAGAAATTGTTTAAAAACGAACTCATACATAGGTCACTACTTAGTCTCTTAAAACAAATATTATTTTTAACTTAAAGTTATCAAAATACTAATTCCATACACTTCGGCTGTTCAAAATATTAAAAAATTAAACTGCATTATTTATTATACCTAATCAAGATATCTAATTTTGATGAAATTACCCATTGAGGCTGTTATGTTTAACCTTCAGACTACCAAAAAAAAAGTATATGCAAGAACTACCATTCGGGTCCATTGGACCCATATGTAAAATATATAGGATTTCAAAATATACAAAACACCCATTTATCTACAATGAATATATTTGTTATTAATGCACCTTATACAATATATAAAAGTGATATATATAGTAATAGAGTAAGAAAGTAACATATACAGTAAGAAAGTAATATATATAGTATATTATAATGACTACAAAACGTTTTTCATCATAATAAAATTATTCTGTACATGAAGTACAAATAACGACGGAATGTTCTCCGCAAACATTTTTCGTACACTTCTTGCATAATGTTCGTGTTTTTCGATCTTTTTTAGAGGGACAAATATGACATCTTGATTTTTTTCGTGGCGGTTCAAAACTATTTGCGTAAAGTTGTTCTGAAGTAGATGTTGAGACGGCGATACCTCCTTCACCTACTAATTCTTCTGCAAGTTGAATAATGAAATTCCGCCTTTTTTTCATTTTCGGATCACATTCAGCATTCAGTGACAACCATATTATGTATGCATTCATCGCACTTATATCGATCATATTATAAAATACAATCAAAGGCCACCGACGTGTCATGCGTTTCACACTGTATGCTCTTACCATTTTGTCCATCGTATCTACTCCGCCTTTGGTTTTATTATAATCTAGGATTATTTGTGGCTTTTTTTCTAAGCTGTTGTCAATATCATAAGTGTTATGCATTGTGCTTAGCAAAGTAACAATTCTACCTTTTCTGGGACAGTAAGAGATGATGGTCGCCTTCTCTTGAAACCCAAATAAAGTAGAATATACAGAACGATGTTTTGGATTTGTGAACACAGCGGGTAATTCAGGTTTATTTTTTCGAATTGTTCCAATAAGAGATAATTTTTTTGAAGTAAGATGTGTTGCTAATGCATATGACGTAAAAAAGTTATCACATGTAATATTACGACCAGAATTTTCAATTTCCTTCGTCAATCTTTTAACTACATTTTCTCCCTGATGAGATTCTCTTACTTCATTTTTGCCTGTATATAGTTCCAGTTTCCAAGCATACGATGTTACGCTGTCACAAATAACCCAGAACTTCAATCCATACTTTCCAGGTGTAGATGGCATATACTGACGGAAAGGACATTTTCCACGAAAAGAAACTAATTGCTCATCGACAGTCATAGACCAATTAGGAATATAAGGGTCTTGTAAATAGCTATTCCACAATTCAAAGCATTCTCTTATTGGCTCTAATTTATCAGTTGATCTTCTTTTACGCCTCTCAGCAGCATCATCAAATCTTATGACACGTAATATACTTGTGAATCTATTGCGACTCATAATGTCCCGAAATATTTGTCTTCCATTTTTTATGCTCCAAAGGTCGCTTACTGTTTCATTTTTCGATTTATATACACCAATAAGTAATAAAAGTCCGATGAATTTTTTAAGTTCTATAATATCTATAGGTTTCCACTCTTTATCGAATATTCTATTGCCTTCCGCGTTTGTCCATTTTACTATAATTTCCAAAAGTCTTTTTCGGAAATAGATAAGAAATGAGGATGATATGGAATCCACTTCACGATTTGCAAATCTTGAAGGTCCAGATTTTTCACGTAAAATATTGATTTCAGTACGTCTTCCTTGTGGTCTGGCAACTTCATTCTTATACCAGATCTGTGAATTATTTTTGGAAACAAAAGTAGAATTTGAAGTACTTGTGGTTGCTACATTTACTTCATTGGAATCATTATCAGATTCTGAGTAGGAATCAGAAATTTCATTATGTATTTCAACATAATCTACTTCACCTTCATCAGACGACAGATTTTCATCATCGGTGTCGAATTCTATATAGTCCGGATTTTCCATAATTTTTTGAATTTCCTCTTGAGTCAATACTTTTTTTCTGTTCATCTTCAATTCAGTTTTTAACAAAAAATAAGTTAGGAAATAAGAAAATGATGAATATTTGTAAAATAACAAAGCACGTACAAACTACACTTATTACTTGTCTTCAAATATCAAGTCCTATTTTCAATGAAAAGACTCAAAAACATCAATAGACACCATTCGCTCACTAACTGTGTCTGTTGATAAATGACTCTCTGAACCAGAAGTAACCATTTATATATAGAGCACGAAGTTTACTAGATCAGTCTAGAATGTTCTCAAAACTTCATTATAAAGTCGCCAAATTTGGCGAGATTGGCGTTAAAAATCCATCGCCAAATGGGCGATAAACAGCCAATTATGGTAACCCTGTTCCTCCTCATGATTTATGGAAACCCTAGAAAAAGAAAGCAACAGTATATTACGTTTGTTTTAATGTTGGGTCCAATGGACCCGCGTGGTAAACAATGAAACAAATTAAAAATAGGTAAAAAATTTCGAACAAAATTTTAATCGCAATTACATATACATAGAGGAGACAATTGCAGGAAAAGTCATGTAATCGCGAAACTTTGAATGCTATTTTTCATGAGAAAAATTTACATTAAATATTGCTGTCGGGTCCAATGGACCCGTCTGGTAGACGGAAGGTTAAAAGACCCAGATGTCATCATATTGGCGCGATTTTTTTTCCCACGCCAATTCGGGGAAAACATCAGCAGCACAAACAATAACATCCGGGTTACCATATCAAGCAAAATAACGACACTTTAACGCCATTTAAGTACCCGTTGCGTATATGACATTCGCGTCAAAAATAAATTGCGCCAATATTGACAGTATATGACATCTGTGCCGTTTAAAATTGCCGATTGAAAATTTTAAAAAATGATTTCACATTAAGTTAATCATGGAATTATTTTTCGCGTAAAATCTAAACTTTATGTTATATTCACCGTCTCATAATTTGCATACGCATCTCTTATATTTACATTCACCATTTCAAAAATATTACAGTGCGCAATATGTGATTAATACATATATTTCTAAACTTGAAATCAAGTTTGTCAACTACGACTTTGCATCTGAACATTCGCACGCTTGACTTGTGATTCTAATATCTGTATCGGCGAGTAAAATTCCAGAAATTTATATCTTTTAGAGGCGTTCGTAGTAAAATATTTACTTTTATCAGAGAAAATGATTGTTTTCGTTTAAATGATGCCATTTTTCCTCATTGAAGCATTACACCAAGCGTCTCAAACTCAATGAATGAAAAATAATTGAATTATAACAGCTTTTTGCGGAAAACTGGAGTATTTTATTAAAGTATGACGTCATTTTCTGTTCGATTTTTTCAGAAAGTTTATTTTGAATTTTATGAGAAAATGGCATCAATAAAGATAAGCAAACCTTATTATTTTTCCTTTCTTTACAACAATAGAAGTAATCCAGTTGCTACCATTTTGAAACAAATTCATAGAAATTTTTTAAATTTTAAATTTAAATATAAAAATAGTAATATTAAAAAAAAAAAATAGCTAGTGCGGGGAAATCTACAAAGAAAGAGCTTTCATTTAAAAAAAAAAAAAAAAAAATATTAAAATTGGTGCAAAAAAAAAAAAAAAAAAAAAAAAAAAAAAAAAAAAAAAAAAAAAAAAAAAAAAAAAGCTCAAGGTACATGACTAAAAAAAGAAAGCCTTATCTTTCAAATATATAGAATTAAACTCGCAATGTTATCTCTATGGGAAAATTTTGAGCCGACATTTCAGGCTGTTAGGGTTGACGAATATTTATGATTTTCAATACGCGCCGAGATTTTGGCGCTACCAACGTCCAGCTCATTTTTTGTGTCGATGCGTCAAATATTTTGGACGCTATCGTGTTAACAATAAGTGTAATTTTTGCAGGGAAGCCGGAGCTGTGCTCCGACAATTAACTTGGAATATTCAACATCTTTTGAAACTTTACATTTAACCAATATTGCTCCAGTATTTTCAAAAAATATTTTGTTTATCCTAAGCGAATAAAGCCTAAATGTCATAGATATTGCCGTTTCATTGTAAACTTTTCCGACGTAAAGCCAATATTTCTGCAATATTTGATTCTCATTGCGTATACCAACATTGAAAATATAAACAATCTAGCTGAAATATTTTGTTTTCATTTTAAATACTTCCAACGTAAAGCCAATATTTCTGCAATATTTGCTTTTTATTTCGAATACTTCCAGCATACGTCATCCAATATACCCAGAATACTGGTGCTTAATTTTCAATATTTTAATATGAAATTAATATTTAACAATATTAGTGGAAATATGTACAAAGAACGTTGTTTTACCATAGCATTAGACAAATTGTGGTTTTTACAAGGGTTTGAATTTAAAATTAATTTTTTTACATTTATTTGTGTAATTAGCATACTACTTAATATTTATTTATTAATTTGTTTGAAAACTCATTATCATCAGCACATGATTTCTTTTTTGCGAAAATTAAAGCAGTCGTCGCTTAACTATAATAAACTGCAGTCAAGAACTTATCCAATAATATTGAATTAAATAACAAGTAAGAAAATAATATTGTGCCAATTTTACCGATGACTAAATATTAAGGTCTTGGCAAAATATTGGCATAAAATATTACTCTTATTTTAAATATTTATAATAGAACTGTAATATTTCTTAAATGTAAACACTTTATTTTGAGTATTTATAATAAGAAACCTACATTTTAAAAAATTATTATTACAATTAAAATATGCTTAAAGAATGGAATATTGACATAGTATTGGCCTAATATTGGAACTCTACAGGGGTTTGAATTGCATAAATTTTATTTTTATAATGAAAATGCAATTCATATTTTAGCAATTTGTTTGAAAATCCAATTCAACACCATCACTATCTTTCAGTCTTTCTAAAATTAAAACAGTCATTCCATAACTACATTGAAGTGTTAGATCATACATTAAATTTATAATGCCTGTGGAAATCCTAAGGGCATATACAATATTTGTATATGATGTCCATTTTGAATTTTAGTAGTAGGGAAGACAAAGTTCTAATAAATTTAGAGATAGAAGTTGCTATCTTTAATACCAATAATTGATTAAATTTGCGGTATCAAAGATTCATTTCAAAATTCATGGAATAACTTTATCAGTGAAATTTCTAGAAGGAATATAAATTAGTTTCATTTTAAATAATAAACACAATCGGAAGGAGATTTCCGTTTGAAATCGTTAAAACTTCGAACTATCTTTGAACATGTCTTTAAAATTAAAACAATGTAAATGATCTTTACACATAAAAACAATCTGAATGTTAATTTGTATTAGATACATTGAAAATAGGCAGACATGCTCTGTATAAATTAAGCATGATCACCGGTTTTTGATTAGGATTGACATATAAGGTTAGTTGGGGCAACTGGGCCATGATTTTGCAATGTGACTCTGGAGCTTCTGACAATTCAGCTTCAAAAAGCTAATGTTCATTAGAATTAAAGTCCGAACTTCTGTAAATGTGTTCAGTTAGGTTCCTTCTATCAGACAGAAATGCTCAAAATTACATTTTAATATTTAAAAATATAAAAATATGCATATTTCATTTTTCTTTCCTCATGGGTCCAGTTGCCCCATAAAAATGGGGTAAGTGGACCAGGAGGGTCTGTGTTCCACATGCTTTTTTTTTTTTTTCATATGGGGTATCAGGTCCTGTTTGAAAAAATGTAAGCAACTTAACATTTTTTTAACCAGGCAGATCATGTAAATTATATTTCAACTTAAGAGGGAATACTTTGCTGGCAATGTGTCTAAATAAAGCACTGAAAGTGAAAATATTAGATTTATTTATACCAAAAGCATAAATATTAAGTACGTACTTATGTACTTTATTATAGGTAATAAGTATAAAAGTCACATGGGTATTTTAAGGGGGAAAAATAGCAAGGTAAATCTATGAACTAACGGCTACGTAAGTACTTAAGTACTTTATCTGTATCATCGTAAAATTTCGAGGTTTTGCTAACTCGCTTTCAGGGGCAAGGTACATGCATTCGTAAAATGCTGAAATAATTTAATGTCACCAGTATTTACAAGAGAATTTGTAAACAAGTAAAAGTATATTTTCGCGTACTTAGTAAAGGTGAAATTTTTATTATAAAACTGCGGTGCCAATGTGGCAATTAGGGATTAAAATCATGTGATCCATAACGGCATCACCGCCTCTCAAGGGATCAAGAAATTTGGTTTGATACCACCCAATATGCTTTTTTTTAAATTACATAATTTTAATAAGGTATTCTATAATTTTCTTTATTGTGAGCTAAATACAATGGAGAAATTAATTTCCCATAGTAAGAGAAACTCAAAAAATTATTTATAACTGTTGGGGTAACTGGATCTAGCATGGTCCAGTTACCCAGGATACATGTCCCAGTTACCCCATTCTTGAAATATTTAAGTGGTAACTGGGACACCGGGCTTACATTTGAAATATGAAGTTAATATGTATAGATACCTAATAATATTAATGTAGTTGTATGCTTAATCCTTCTATATATAAAAAAAAGTTTTGATTTGGAAATGGACCAATCAAAATCTGCGTAGATATTCCGGGTAGATACACATCCAATGTGAATGCTTAAGCATGGCCTTTCATCGTTAATATTAAAAAAACTGTTGCATACGAAAATATGAAAATCGGTGGTATTATAGAGAAATGTTTGATAAACACGCGGATGCAGACAGTTTTTAAATCGAAGAATTATTTTAAGAGATATTGCAAATTGCATTTATGTTTCTTATTTGACTCATTTTTTGTGGTTTTATTTCAATTTTAAATTCAAATTTTCAGCATTTCGAGAGATATTTTTTACAAATTTTAGAAAATGTTATTAATTTAAACTGTTGCCAGTTGTATAAACAGTGCAAACAATAATGTTTACTTCAAATTAAAAATTTATTTACACGTGACTATTACAAATAGAAAAAAAACTTTAAAATTAGAATTAAATGATTACATGTTAAAAGCAGGAAAATTACGTCATAAGAACCATATTTACGCTTGATTTTAAAAGAGAAACAAAATCTGAAAATAAAAAAAATCATTACTGTGCGTTAAAACTTGTAAATGGAGGAAATTACGTCATATTTAAAATGGCCAAAAAATATGGCAAAACAATTTAAATTGAAAAATATATTTGCGCGAGATATTCTTTTCAACTATTATCATGAATTCGAAGACAGCGCAAATAATATTTCCTTCTAATAACAAAAGTATTTTCACGTGAATATTAATAAGAGAAATAAAACTTTGGTGTAAATTGCGTCAGATTTGAAACGATACATTTAAAATGAATTATTTAAAAGAACTATCTTATAGCGCTGTTAAAAAATACCGGAAGACAATGACATTATTTACTTAATTAATTTTACATTAGCTTATTTTCAAATGTTTAACTATTTTTTTAATTAAATACGAAAATAGCCATTGTATCTCTTAACAGCAGCAGATTTGGTCTTAAAAATCTCCAATCCAAGGAAAACGAATGGAAACTCGTTTACAGAGAGATAGCTACTTTTTTTTTTTTAAATTCAATATTTTTAAAGCCGATCAAATTAGAGTGCTTTTTGGATTTTGGTGTGAATGAACGGGGGTTGGCGAGCGTAGCTCGTAGGGGGCAGAGCCCCTAGTCTTTAAAAAAAAAGATTGTTTAATAAAAGTACTTACAGTATTTTAATAAAAAACCGAGGAAGTTCAACCATATTGAATTTGTTTTTAAAAAAAGAAACGTAAATTTTTGACAACCAATCACAGCAAAGTGAGAGTTATGATTGAGTTAACATACGTTGTTTTAGGAAGTAGAGATTAAGGTGCATTGTTCACAAAAACTAAAACTTAAAAAACATTAACAGATTTTTATAAAATAGCCTATGGCCCAGTTACCTCGTGCGTCCAGTTATTCCAACTAAACTTGTCATTTAATGTTGAATATAATTTATACAAACTACAAAATGGTTCCAGGAATGTATTCTCTTTTCCAAATGTGAATATTTTTATTTCATTTTATGTTTTTGTTTAGACAATTAAAAAATATTGATTAGTTAATCGTTGCTTACATATTAATAAATTATTTTGTTAATGTAGATTAACGAATGTCTTTTAAAGTTCATTCGTGTTTATTAACGTACTTCTAATGAAGGGGGTTAAACATTACGTTTGTATTTAAGTATTTTTATTTCTATGTATAGCCACAGATACCTTTTTAACGGATGCTGTGATTTTGATATTTTTTTATTGATGCTGTTGGAACGGTCTCTATGTACAGATGATTCCAATTCAGTTTCATATCTTAGAAGAATATTGTTTGTCTCTTTTCTTGTCTTTTTTTCATTTTATATTCTTAACTTCCATAAAAATTGACCAATGGTCAAGAATTTTTAGTATGGGGTTAGGGCTCATCGTACTATTGTATATTTTTTCTTCAATAAATAATCTTTAATTTTTTCTTCATATTATATATATATATATATATATTATTTAGTCTTGTTTCTTACTTCGGTTGATTTAATTCATGTTTAAGTTGGTTATGTTGTGTTTCTTTGAGTTAGTGTTATTTCGTTTAAATATTTTATTGTATGGTTTAGTTAATATTTTACTTTATTTACAGTTTAAATAACGTGATGTTTGGGATTACTTTAGAAACTTTTAAACTATATATATATATATATATATATATATATATATATATATATATATATATATATATATATATATTAATCTTATGATTTTGTTTAAACAGGTACGTACAAATTTTTTTAATATATCATCTTCTTCAGCATGTCAAATTTAAGCGATATTGACAAGAATGGCATTTAGAAAACAATGTAGATAAGTGTCCTGTAATAGGTCTGGAAATCCGTTTTTATTCAAACACCACGCGATCCTTTCTTTTGGCCTGGTTGGGTTGAATAAAATTGTTTCAGGTTCGAGTTTCAATGTTGCAGGTCAGGCTTGATAATCATATTTATCAAAAGGAGGTCCCCAGTATTGTTTGTGATAGAAAAAAAAACTATAAATTTGAATTTAAATGTGTATATAAAAATATATGCACTACTTAAAAGAGAATATTGATATTTGTGATATAATTATAGAATATATTTTCATGTCATCATTGGAATATGGATTAACATTCTTTCCTTTCAGTTCGGATTTTGTGTCAGTTTTGGATTGAAATGCATTAGGGATGGGTGGGATTTTGGGAAGTGTTATTTTTAAAAATTGTATCTGAGGAAAAAAACAATAACAAAGAAAAAAAAATGCAATTTAGCAAATTACAACGACCATTTGGAAAATAATTTTTTCAAAGACTAAAATTTAAGACATAAATAATCGCACGGAGTTGATCATACATTACGTACGTCATGGATTACATTTTTTGGTACAGTAAATTTTTAAACTTCTACGGAGCTGGTCCTACATTACGTACGCCGTGGATTAAACATTAATATTCCTGGACCAATTTTAAATGAAATTTCATTCTTAAACTCCTAAACATCCCACAATATTACTTCTTACACCGTCGTATAGAGAAAAAAATGTACTTTTAAATGCAATTTGTTTGAAAGCTGTATCTCAATTTGTTTCTGAGTTATTAATTTTTTTTTTTGAAGTTTTTATTACTTTTTTGTCATAGTGGCAACAGAAGTATCCATCTCTGTTGAAAGTAAAAGGAAAATACAGATTATTGTATAGACCAATCAGAAAACGAATAAAATGAGGATTCAACTAATAAAAAGGCTCAGATATGTTTTTGATTTCCTACCCTGACAGAGGACAATAACCATTTTTCCAAATGGTTTAAAGGAAAAAAAAAAAACATCGACCGCAATTTATGTCGTGAAGTTTAATACAGCTCAGCCCCACTGTGACGTGTTTGTGAGAAAATGGAGGACAACGTATAAACTAATTACAATTCATATACAGTAAACTTCGGATTATCCGTCACTCACGGGAACAATGGTGTGCCGGATAATCGAAAGACAGCACTGTTACTAAAATTATGTTTCTATATAATAAGAACGACTAAAAGATTTTTTTTATTTGTTGTGCACTTTCGTTTATATAAAGCAGAACTGTTAATAATAAATGTATTTATAAGAAAAATTTAGAGTTTTACTGAATAAATATGTAGTATCTGTTTTCATACAAAGTAATCCATTGTATTTTTAGGTGTGATTTACTGGTACTTTTACTACAGCAAGATTAGGAATTCTACGTAATAAAAGTACTTGAATTGTATGTGCTTCTGTTGCATCTCAAACCAATTAATGCATATAGAGAGTATGATTAACTCCTGGATGATCATTCCCAGATTCATCATATTCATCCGCTTCAGGTTTCTCTTATTTCAAAAGATTTTAAATAATTTAGTTATCCGTTAACTCAATACGTGCGGCACAATGGTGTGCCGGATAATCGAAAGACAGCACTGTTACTAAAATTATGTTTCTATATAATAAGAACGACTAAAAGATTTTTTTTATTTGTTGTGCACTTTCGTTTATATAAAGCAGAACTGTTAATAATAAATGTATTTATAAGAAAAATTTAGAGTTTTACTGAATAAATATGTAGTATCTGTTTTCATACAAAGTAATCCATTGTATTTTTAGGTGTGATTTACTGGTACTTTTACTACAGCAAGATTAGGAATTCTACGTAATAAAAGTACTTGAATTGTATGTGCTTCTGTTGCATCTCAAACCAATTAATGCATATAGAGAGTATGATTAACTCCTGGATGATCATTCAAAGATTCATCATATTCATCCGCTTCAGGTTTCTCTTATTTCAAAAGATTTTAAATAATTTAGTTATCCGTTAACTCTTCATAACCAACATCGTTCTTATTAAAATAGCAATAAAAGCCTTTGTGCAGGAATATTAAAAAGCAGAAAACCAATGTTTAAAATGCACAAAAAATAAGAGAAAAGCTGCAAACAGCTGTTTCGAATTTACTAGCTGAGCTCAACCTTGCTTTTTCTAGCACGCTGTGTCTTGCTCTATCTTGCACTGAAGAAGAATCTCGCTAGTAGATTCGAAACAACTGTTTGCAGCTTTTCTTTTAATTTTTGTGCATTTTAAACGTTTGTTTTCTGTTTTTCAATATTGTTCTTGTCACAAATACGGCGGTTACTGATTCCAACCACAAAAAAACTTTCTAGTTACTGTTTTCCACGTCAGACAAGAGTTTTACTCAAAATAGCGCCGTCTCACTCGGGTTTATGTACATTTAAATTTTTGTTATTCGTTTCTGATTTTTTTTAAAATGGGGAAAGGGGAGTGGCGGTTAACCGAGGGTGGCGGTTGCTCTAGTGGTGGTTAATCGGAAGTTTACTGTAGTAGTCCCCAGTAGAGCAAAGAGGGCAATCAGGAAAAGAATACACACGAATAAGGTGGAAGTGGGTTCTTAAAAAGTCTTGTACGGTTTATTCTAAAACTTTCTCTAAAAAGATATCGTGGGAAGTCTGGTATAGGATAGCATGGGAAAGAAATTCACACCAGTGGGTCGGTTTGTCTTCCGATGAATTTTTCAGGTTTAGGTCGTTTATAGCGCATCTAGAGTATGGTCCCCGAATGTTCTGCATAAAGCCATCCCGAGCGGTAGGTACCTAGCAAAAAAAAAAAAAAAAAAAAAAATCCGAAACTGGAATCGAAGGTGACACACTCCAACTCGAAACACTCCCGAGCACGAAATATTGAACCACGGCCTGAAAGGAAAGATAGAAAATCCATATTTTAACACATTTAGGGAGATGTCGCTTACTTTTTTCTCTAACATATATATATATATATTTTTTTTTGTATGAAAACGATCGCATATACGGTACTGATTATTCAAATATATAGGTTGAAATATATAGAAAATACACAGGATATTCTTTAAAAAGTCAAATCAACCCAAACGCGACCAGAATCCGAAACTTTTAAAGTCAACCCGAAAAAAATTAACGTTATGTCGACAAAACACAACCCACGTTCCGTGTCGTGTTAGGGTCGGGAATAATCGCGTAATCTGCCCCGAAATGTAATACCGACCTGTACAGGACTCTAAACTGGCGATATGATGACTAATAATATATTATATTATCTTATCGTGCTTTTGGATACCATATGCAGGAGGCTATTTTGAAAACAACTGCGATTTTATTCGGTATGTTGTGTCATATTTCTATTTTTTATGCTATAAATTAAATATTTAAAAGGTTGTATTGTTTTTTCCATTTCATGCCATTTGATATTATTCTGTTTTCATCTTGAAACTATTCTCTTGGTCATATTGGTTGTTTGAGTGCAGGAGAAAAAAAAAATTCAGCTTTTAGCTTTTTTTCTCACAGAAAACACCAATTTGCTTATATCATTGAATTCTGTACTCTTGAAAACGTAATTCAATATATAAGCTTTTCAATTATTTTTTTCGGTATCCATATTCTTCTTTTTTTCTTCCATATTAATTCTTGTAATTAAGTATAAGGCACTTTATTTTATAGATACAGTTGTATATTATAGGTTTGTGGTATCCATTTTTATTGTCATTTCATTCACAATATTGCGGTTTTTGATGATGGTCAATATTGTTTAATTAATGGTTATATATATATATATATATATATTCTATTTATATATATATATATATATTCTATTTATTATCACATAAAGAATTACAGAATTTTTTATTTAATTTTTAAAAGTATTGAATATATTTTAATGATTTACGAAGACCTTTAAAGCAACGTTCTATCAAAGCTAAAGTCTAAAGGAAGTCGCAGAATTTCGATTTGACTAGCATGAAGCAGATTTAAATTTTTAATCAATTGTGCCTCCGATAATGTATGCGAGATTTGAAGCTTTATAATTTAATTAATCTAACTTTTCACTCATAATTAATTCGTAATCTAAATAAATCCCTGTAAAATTACGCATGTAATTTAATAAGTATTTAAATATAATTTCCTGGACCATCTTTACCTTTCAAAGAAACATTAAATATTTATCTGATGTATTTTGAATTTATTTTGAAGTAAATCTTCTATTCATTTTTCAAATTTCATATTTATAAGTAAAATTTGTTTATACTACTTTTAGTTATCAGAATATGAAACTTAACAACACAAAAATATCGTTGAGAATCAACAGAAAAAAATCTACATGCCAATGTGAAATGTATAATATAAAATTAAAATATGTCTGTGAGTACCGCTAATGTTATATTCATTTTCGGTGGCAACACCTGACCAATAACTATGGTTTTTACTGTTTTTTTTTTTTTTTTTTTTTTTTTTTTTTTTTTTTTTTTTTTTTACTTTTAAAGACTGCACAATTTAAATTTATTGAATTGTCGAGCAGGGAAAAAAAGTTCTTTAAAATACAATTTGTTTCAAAACTGTATATCTGTTTATTGATTTTTTAAATAGAATTTTCAAACACGATTTTTTAAAAGTAAATCTCTATTGCGCGCTGATCGATTACGAAAAAGTAGCACAATTGCACTGAAAACGATATAAATAGTTCGGCATTTGACTCCATCTAATATTCCATAACGAAAAAAAAAATTCCACCAATAAATAAATAAAATACTAACGTAACATAAATAAAACTCAAATTTAACAGACTTGCAATAGAATTATGTGCTTAAACCAGTGAAACTATCTGAATAAATCTATCACAATCAAAAGTAATTAGTGAAATCATTGGTCATATCTTCCGCTAGTTAGTCATGGAATGAGGTTCATACGAAAGTATAACTTTTAATAAATTTCAAAACTTTATCTCAAAAAATATTTGATATTATTTGTATTAAGTGTTTTTTGGCGTTGTTAGTTTGAAATGCCCCCAAAATACATCAAATGTAAAAAAAAAGTATTAGAGTTTTCAATTAAAAAAAATGATTTTTGTCTATATTCTGCAACCCGTAAGACCATGTTGGATCCCCTAGTTACGTTAAATTATATTTATAACATTTAAAAAAATGGGTCAGCTATCCAAAAGAATTTTTATTTAATTATGATAATGGATATCCACAAAAAATGAAAATAAAAATAAAATAAAAATAAAAATTCGTCATTCTTCACTCTTTCTTATTTTTGAACATATGTTTAATCACATTAGAGATCTGCACGGGCCGGCCCGGCTTGGGCTTGAGCCCAGGCCCAGAGCTTCAGGCTTGGGCCTGAAGACTGGTTTGATTCCTAGTCTTCACGGCCCAAAATTTTCAGTCCTAGTTTTGAGTCAGCCCGTATGAAAATCATTGTCTCAGCGTGGCCTGGTCCATTTAAAGGTCAGTTAAATGAAGTCTGGCCCAAAAATTTTGCAAATAATGCATACATTTTTGAATTGCCATTATTCTACGCTTAAACATTAAAATTTAATATTTTTAAAGAATAGTAGATATTACACATATGCGAATAAAGAATACGAATATTAAAATATAACTAAATTAAAATACAGTAAAATGTGTGAAAAGTAACCTGCCTATAACGGAACCCTGTTTTAAACTGAAAAACGTGTTCATCCATGCAAAATTAATATACTAATAAGTAAGAAAAGAATATATAATACTAGGACCTATACGCAAATTTACACTTGCTAAGAAGGGAACTTGTATATAACGCATTTTCTTTTCTATGCAATTCCATCTTAGAAGATTTTACTGCATAGTATTTTTCCGATTTTTAACACTTCTATACATGGAATATGGATTAACAATATTAATGATAAGTGAAACGTTTACATATAAAAAATAGAGATTCATTTAAAAAAAATATCGCAGCCTGCTGCACTTCTATAAACATAAAGATTATAAACATGAAAAAAAAGTTAAGATAAATATTTTTGGTCAGAACTCCTCGTACGATACAAATTTTCAACCAATTCGACGTAAAAATCAATGTTTTGCAGAAGTTCACTCGGGTCGGGCCATGATTTTAACTTTTTTCCGGGCCGGGTTCGGGCCGAACTTTTAATTTTTGTATCGGGCCGGGCCGATTTTTTCTCTCTATGAGTCGGGCCGGACCCGGGCCTGGAAATGTAGGCCCGTGCAGACCTCTAAATCACATAGTATATTTCTTTATTAGCTGCTTTGTATTCAGACTTTATAAAAAAATTTAAACTCAAAGGTGACTTAAAAAAAAGTTTTAATTAAAGTCAAGCAATTTATATATTTGTTGACTCATATTAAATTAATATATATATATATATATAATATACCTAGAATTACAAAAAATTCGTAATCCCTTGGCATTTTTAAAATTCGCATTTCTTATGTAATATTCACATTATTTTAAACACAAAAATCAATAACTGCAGAGGAAATTATATAAAAAGAAGAAATGTGCTTTTAATACCCGAAGAATGCTTTCTCTTATTTTTTAAATACTTTTTCGATTTTCCTTTGAATGTCCATTAATAAATTGTATTTTTAAACGTCTTCGTTTTCATAATTTATAAAATTACTTAAAATACAATTTGTTTGCAACAAAAAAATCTTTAAAATATTTTTAATTAAAGTTAAGCATTTTAAATTTTGTGTGATTCATATCGAAATTAAATTTTAATAAACAGTTAATATTTAATGAATATAGACTTGTAATCCCTAGGCATTCTTTTAAATTAGCATTTGATATATTGTCATGGTGACTTTCTTGAAAACTAAAATCAATCATTGCAGCTGAGAATATATGAAATGAAGAAATACGCTTTTAATACCTGATTGCTCTCTTTTATTATTGAAAAAATTATTTTTATTTTTATTTATTTATTTATTTATTTATAGCGAATATCTTTTTATATTGTCTATTTCTAAACTGATTCGTCTTCATTTTTTTATAAAAATACTTTAAATACAACCTGTCTAAAATAAAGATTAAATTTATGCAATTTAAGTATCGATTTATACATATCAAAATAAAAATTTAATAAACAGTTAATCTGAAAGCAAGATAAACTTGTAATCCCTAGCCATTCCTTTAAATTAGCATTTGTTATGTTGTCATGGTGACTTTCTTGAAAACCTAAATCAATCATTGCAGCTGAGAATACATGAAATGAGGACATACCCTTTTAATATCTGATGACTGTTCTCTCATATTTTTGAATCAATTATTCAAACTTCTTCTTTTTAGCCCCCGATATGCTATTTCTTCTGGGCAACAATTAAAGTGTCGCCACTAAAAAATAACGTTCCGTTCCACACGAGGCAACCGTAAAAAACAGGTTACCGCGGTGCATTCCAAGCCTCTTTTTTTTTACAGGCCGCTAAAATCACGTGCTGCTCTTTACGCACACCTGATTTGGTGCATTCGAGCCTCACGTGACTCCAGCGGTCAGTAAAAAAAAAAAAAAAAAATAAAAAAATACGTTGAATGCACCGGGGAAGCCTGTCTTTTTCGTTGGCCTCGGTTCTATAAGCCAGCCGTAAAACCAAGCAGATGTATCATTGTACGGTTAAATACTGATAATATCTACTTCAACTTTTTAAAATTTCTAACCATCGCACATTTTTAATTTTTACACCTTCGTGCAGGGCAAAAAGCACTATTAGCTGCAATTTGCTTCAAAACTACATCTCATTTTATTTTTGAGATATTAATTTTTTTAGTTTTTAATACCATTTCTGTAATGGTGGCAATTGAAGAACTCCATTTCTGTAGAAAGTATTGGGAAATTAGTTGGAAAATAGTAGATTACTATACCTTTTTGTTGCCATTTTCTCATAATAACTGAATTTAAAAAAAAAATTAAAATACGTGCTATTTTGAAATAATATAAATGAATGATTTCTGAAAAAACATGGATCTATTGTAAACTATATTTAATTTTAAGTATTCATATTAATGCTACAAACAAATGAAGGCATGTGGATAATTAAATAGCCAATTTCTTTTTGCCGAGTTTACGACATCTTGAGGGGTTTGTGTATTATTCCGCGATAGTGACGTCATATGCATACTTTTCTATAGCTGTTGTTTAAGTCTGGATCGTAAATATGGAATTCTTCAGCGGATGTAAATGACGTCATTTTATATAAAATAAAAGCGTGTATTTGAAGTCTTAATTCCAAAATATGTTCTGTAGAAGTGCATCATTTCCACTCCAGAAGCTATGAAACTTTTCAGAGGTGGAAATGCTTCACTTTTGAAAATAACGTAATTGCAATCACACACTGATAAAACGCAAAGTTTTACTAAAATTTAGAGTGTCTTTATAGAGAAACAGTGATCCTGAGAGTTAGACTAACCAATATAAGATACATTTTTTATTGTAACTATTTTTGTATGTTTATTATAAATTAATCAAACAATTCCTTCTTAAACATTTTCTTTCGTCGAAATTCGATGGGTTCCACTACAGAATAATATATATATATTTTTTAACATCGGGGGGCGGCACTAAATTCTGAAAGAGTTGAACTCCTAGTTGTTTTTTCTCTTTTTTCTTGTGAATATTCTTTTATATAATCTATTTTATTCGAAACTTTTTCGTCTTCTTTGATTAAAACATTACTCTAAACACAGTCTGTTCAAGTTGAAGAATTTAAACATTGATTAATTTATATCACAATTAAAATTTAATAAACTGTGAATTTGCAATGAAGAGCGAGTCCTAGTCCTTAGGCATTCTTTTAAATTAGTATTTGGTATGTTGTCATGGTGAATTTCTTGAAAACCAAAATCAATCATTGCAGCTGAGAATACATGAAATAAAGAAGTATGCTTTTAATACCTAATGACTGCTCTCTCTCATTTTCGAAACAATTATTAAAATTTAAAAGAAAAAAATGCGAATATCCATTTATATGGTCTATTCCTAAACTGCTTCTTATTAATCGTTTATAAAATGAGTTTAAATACAACCTGTTTAAAAGAAAGATAACTGTTCAGTTGCAGTTAAGCAATTTAAATATTTTCTGATTTATACAATTATTAAAATTAAAATTTAAAGAATAGTTAATTTGTAATGAAGATAGACTTGTAATCATTTATATAGACTTGTTTAGACTTGTATTCTTTTAATTTAGCATTTGTTATGTTGTCATGGTGATTTTCTTGAAAATCAAAATCAATCATTGCAGCTGAGAATACCTGAAATGAAGAAATATTCTTTTAATACCTGATGACTGCTCTCTCTTATTTTTGAAACAATTATTAAAATTTAAAAGAAAAAAATGCGAATATCCTTTTATAAAGTCTCTTCCTAAACTGTTTCTTATTCATTGTTTATAAAATGACTTTAGATATAACTTGTTTAAAAGAAAGATAACTTTTCAGTTAATGTTAAGTAATTTAAATATCGTCTGATTCATTTCAGAATAAAATTTAATGAACAGTTAATTTGCAATGAAGATAGACTTGTAATCCCCAGGCATTCTTTTAAATTAGCATTTGTTATGTTGGCATGGTGATTTTCATGAAAACCAAAATCAATCATTGCAGTTGAAAATATATGAAATGAAGAAATACACATTTAATACCTAGTGACTGGAAATTACTATTTTTCTCGAATTGGTTTCGCTATATCAATGTAGTAAATTAGCTCACGCAAAGAAGTAATAAAGTATTTTGATAAAGATATGATACAGAAATTTATTTTTAAATAGAGGAAAATGTAAGTAATTTACAAAAGATAGGATCAATAAGAAGATGTTTTATTTGCCATTCTAATATTAAAGATTTACACATGCTTGTCTTGTGGAATTTGTAATGTCTGATCCAACCATATTTAAAAATTACAAACAAATGATTCCATAAAATGGATATTAAAATGTTTGAATTTTGTATGCACTGTACACTGTAAGGAATGATAGATGTTTCGTAAGGTATCTTGCTTACGTTGAATTAGCACTTTCGCGAAAATTATCAATTTCTTTTTATTATTTCATTAGAAAGTACAATATTTCAGGATTCTAAAACAGCTTTGTTTCTGTTCCTAATATGTTTGTAACAGAAGTCAATCTATTATTTATCGCAAAAATATACTACGATATTTTTGTTTAAATGAAATACAAATAAACAATGATAAACAGTGTAAGAAGATTTGTGATACTTCCTAGCTGACATCAACTTTACACTCATTCTTCAGATGAAAGTCTTATTATTAGGTGAGCCATTGGAACGAGGAAAAAAAAAACCTAAAAGTAGTTTTAAGCTACTAACAAAGAAAATCTCCATACGAGCATACTCAGAAAAATCTTAAAAAATTACAGAATGTTCTTGTCATGTGGATATATATATGTTTCTTAAAAAAAGTCCGGCGGAACCTCGATACAGCGTGTATAAAAAAATAATTAAAATTTCATTTTCTTGGCGATTTATCACCGGTTGGCGACCAAATAGGTAAATTAAAAAAAAATACGTTTTTATGTCAAATTCTCTTTAAGGAAAAACGTTTTCTTGTAGATCTTGTTTAACTTAAATAAATACACTTTTCTAACTAAGTATTTCTCATATACATTTATATGTATCTATAATGAAATTTAAAGATCGTTTTAAATGGTTTAGAATAAAATTTAAATGAACTAAAATTGCTTTAAACTAAAATTTAGTTCCGCGTTTGAGCACTGTTAATTTGAATTCGATATTGATAGTGTTGGAGACGACAAGAGAATAGTATTGCTGCCATGGAAACAAAGATTTATTTTATATCGAAATGTATAAGGACACCTTTCTTAATCAGACAGTTAAAAAGAAAACTTAAAACTTATACAGCCATTGAAACCGTGTAAAACTTAATAATTTCAGCGACACTCAACTAGTATCTAATATATAAAAATTAAAATTTGTCTGTCTGCCTGTAATGCTTTACAAATCCACAGTTTGGAAGCCAGAATTGTGAAATGTTATGTACAGTCGTGGAAGAAAAAAGTAAACACTAACTCCTCAAAAGATTATCGTGGAAGAAAGTTGCTGGTACCGAACGATTGGAAATAAAGTCTGCTTTTAATTGATGTACATAAAATTTGCTTAGGGGGCCATCTACATATTAAAACGAACCCAAACTTCATTTTTTTTTCAATGGCAGTACCCAATTTTAACATGATATTTCAAATCTTCGGATCAAACTATGCCTAGGCACCAAATTGCAAGTCATTTGAATGATAAGTTTTTGAGTTGTAAACATTCAAAATTTAGTATTTCTAAAGTTAAATTATATTTTCCTATTTTTTTAAATATTTCCTGAAATTATACTCCTAATATGCTAATTTTTTGTGTAGCAATAATACTAAAATACCCAAACATAAATACGCTGAATTTCCAATTTTTACAATTTTATGATATAAATTATGAATTATATAGTTAATATTCGAAACAATTATGAATTGAAACCAACAATTTTTTTGATGGATTTAGATTTATTAAGTCCTGTTTTATGGAAATCCAAAATTTCACATTTTTCTTCCAAGTAGTTTTCAAATGATGCTTAGAAAACGGCAAAATGATGGTTTAAGGGGCCGTCTATGATAGAAGTGACTAGATATTTTGAAATTTCTTATGCTATCCTGTAATCTAGCAGTCTTCATGATTGCTTAAATGGTGCTAAAGATATCTTGATCAAAGAGGGGTCTCTTTCGGTCAACAGTGGAGTACCGAACTTCAATTTGGATACAGTCCCTAAAATACACTTGTTTTAAAATAATTAATTTCTCGGAAACTTACCGCACGAATTGCATAAAAATTTGCTTTTAGGCTAATTGAAGGGTATAGAGTCCATTTATGCTGTCTAAACTGTGTACTGCTACAGCAGTAATTTAAATATATTTAAAAAAAACAAAGTTATGGTTCGTTTTAATATGTAGATGGCCCCCTAAGCAAATTTTATATGCACCATTTAAAAGTACACTTTATTACCTATCGTTTTGCAGAGTTAGTAAGGGGTGTTTACTTTTTTTCCCCACGACTGTACATGTGTATTAAAACACGGCCGAGGCAAGTAAAGCAACCCGGAATCAAAATAATTTATAGTTAACTTGTAATTAATAAAAAACCTCCAAATTAACAGCTATTTTCTATCAAATTTAAACATTTTTTGTTATGGCAGCTGCCAACAATTACAAATTCACATTTAATCCCCCCCTTTTTTTTTGTTCAACCCGTAATCGCGCGAGTTCTTCAACCAATGTGAAATATGCATATTACGTACACTACGCTGCAATACTAAAAAGCTGTAGCGGGTATTACGATAATTCTTTTACCTCACATACAAATAATTAGAGATATGCATATTACGTACGCCACGCTGCAATATTAAAAAGCTCCAGCGGTATTACGTTAAATATTTTACCTCACATGCAAATAATTAGAGATTACTTAATTGCGCTTAATTATTACATTTTTTTTTTAAATAAAAGCAAACGTTTTATCACAAACATCAACAGAACTTTTTATTCTGTTTATTCCCTTATTCCAAATATAAGGTTTTATCGTCTGCTGCCATAGTAACAGGATAAATTAAATTTCATTAAAGAAAAATGCGCAGTAGTGGAAAAAACATATTGGGTCATTCCATGTCAGTTCAGGCAGGCATGTAACCCACCATCACAGATTTTGATGAAACTGCGTGTGTTTGTTCCTTTTATTAAGATATGATTCCCAGTATTTTTTTTTACTCCTTGGTCAAATAGTTTCTGAGAAAAAAATTGTCAAAATTTTGAAAACTGCCATCAGTTGGCATTCTTGACTGCTCGATTTTCAAATGTAGCATGACATAAATATGATCATATTTCAATATCTATTCCACAAATCATCTTCAAATAATTTATGCATAATATATAGGGTACGTATTTTATGAAAAAAAATACTGTTACGCTTATATAACATTTTAAGTGTGTCTAAAAAAATGTTTAATCTTTGAAGTCGTGATTTTTTTATGAAAAATAATGCATTACCTAAAATAGCATTATTAACAAAAGGCGGTATTTTTATTAAATTTATTTTTTGTGGGGGATATACTTAAAGGTGTCCTTTACCTGATTCTGAAATAAAAGTAGTGGGATTTTGGGTGTTTTTAATAGTATTTCATATTTAAAAATATTTTGAGGCGTATTTCAAATCAAATCAAGCAGAGTCATTCCATGTCAGTTCGCCTAAGATATTTAATTCACTGTCACAAATTTCAATGAAACTGGGTATGTTTATAGCTCATTTTAAGACAGGATCAAGGAAACTAAAGGTGATTACAAGTAAAATATTTTTTAAGATAAAAAAATATTTAAATTTTGAATTTTTTTTTTAAATGTTTTTAATGGCAGATCTATATTCAAAGACTGCATAAAAAAAGTCATTTCAATATAAAATCACTAAATAAGTTTCAAATAATGTATATGTGACAAATAATGTAGGCAGATTATTATTTATTGTTGTTTGTCATGTTTAAATGCTAAGAGTGTGTTTAATCTTGTGAATTCTTAAAATCAAGAATTTTGTGAAAAATAATGTGTTAATGAAAAATTTATTACTAACCGAAGGCAGGCTGTTATTACTTTTTTTAATTGTACGTAAAAATATCTTTTCAATAGTTATAAAATAAAAATAGTGAAAATATGAGCAATTTTAACAAAATTTTCCTAAAATGTGAATGTTTAATGATAAATATTGAAGCTTTTCATGCTAAGATGTACTAAAATGACTACGATATCGTGTATTTCTACTCTTGATTAAATATAATACATACAATAATAAAATAACAAATATTATTTACAGCAATAAAAATTAAATTAAATAGTACCAGTTCCTTTACCAACACTACATTGCTCAACAGCCGACTTAAAATCAACAGCCCGCACTCTTATTGAAAAATACTTTCAACTGTTCAAATAATAAATAAACTGCATTTAAAAATTTTAATATCAACTTATTATCTTAAGACGATAATAATAACTAAACAACATGATGAATTTATAAATCAGCTTTTAATTGAAAAGTCATGAAATGGTCCCTTTAAATATTGTTGTTCATTGAGTCAATCAAAACAAATTATATAAAAAAAAAAATAGTGAGCCTAATATGCTGACTGCAATGACACTTTTAACAAAATTAATTAATTCATTACCATCTGAAATCAAACCCGAAAGATCAAAAGAAAAAAAAATCATCTGTAGTGTGAATGTGACATACTCAGTGGTTGTTGAGGTATGTCTTTGTGACATTTTCACCTGTACTTCAATAAAATATAAACATGTAAGCTTTTTTCATTCATCCAAATTAAGTAAAACAATTATAAAATTTTGTTGTCATTACACCAGATGTTAAATTTTTCGTTACATACTATTAGATAAGTTCTTTACTTTTAGACATTATTGACAGAATATCATAAAATTTGCTATATGTATTTTCATTAAGTGTATAAACAATATATATATGCTTTATTAAACATAAATGAATAATTTTTAAATAATTTGTTTGAGAACAGGGATATATATACACAGATATATATGTTGAAAATCCATCTTTCAGCAATATTGTGATGAAATAAATCAAATTACCGTAATTTCCGGTGAATAGCCCGCAATCATACAATCGTGTTTCGACCCAGAAATTTTTAAAAATAAAATGTAACTTTTTAGATCACAGTAAATATTGGTCTTCAAATACTGAATAAAATTTCTGGGTCCAAACTGAATTGTTTGATCTGCGGGCTATACACCCGAAATTACGGTACATATCATTAGAAACTGAATAAAGTTACAAAAGTGCAACTCATTAAGTTTTAAATATTTTTTTAGATATAATTATTTGAAAGATATAAATATAATGGATTATGCATTTTTTGCATATATTTAAAGCACAATACATCAAAAATTTCTTCAACAGAGTGAAATTTGTTTTTTTTTTTCAATATTAGCAGCTCAATGCTAAATTTTCAATATTAACAGCCAAATATGAGTTTAAAGATTAGGACTGTCATTTTGAAAATTTCTATGGGGCGGTGAGGAGCTAGTGATTTTTCTCTTTTTTGGAAAGGGATAATTGCTCTTCGCCCTAGAAGTTTTACTAAAAAACAATATTGTTTATTTTTTTTCCTTAAGAAACGAACATAAAAGATAATTTGAAAAATAAAATAAATGTATAAATAAAAATATTTCCAGGGATGATACATTGGATAGGTTTTACATTTGAAAATATTGATAATTTTAAATATTATTTAAATACTACTAAAACCAACCAAAATCCCACTATTTTTATTTCAGATCCAGTTATAATTTAGTATTATGTACAATTTAAAATTAAAAAATTAGTCATAGAAACTCAGCCTCTGATTGATAAAGATTTTTTAATAACTTCATTTTTTTTTGTAAAATATTTTTGATTTCAAAGATTATACAATTTTTTAGATACATTTAAATATTTTTTAACATTACAGCAATATTTTTTTCATAATCTAAATACTTTATTTACCTTGCTTAAATTATTCGAAGAAGATTTCTTTATTAGTTATTGAAATATGATTTTATATATAAAATGAGGCCTTTGAAAATTGAACAATCATTAATGGCAACTCGTGGCATTTTTCCAAAATTTTGATAATTTTTTCCGATATGTTCACTATTTTTATTTATAACCATTTAAAAGATATTTTTACGTACAATTAAAAAAAAGCAATAACACCCTGCCTTCGGTTAATAATAAATTTTTGATTAACACATTATTTTTGACAAAATTCTTGATTTTAAAAATTCATAAGATAAAAGACACTCTTAGTGTTTAAACATGATAAAAAACAAGAAATAATAATCAGCCTTCATTATTTGCCACATATACATTATTTGAAACCTATTTAGTGATTTTATATTGAAATGACTTTTTTTTTTTTTTTTTTTTTTTTTTTTTTTTTTTTTTTATGTAGTCTTTGAATATCGAACTGTCATTAAAAAAATTTAAAACAATTTTTCAAAATTTTGATATTTTTTATCTTATAAAATATTTTACTTAGGATCAAGAAAATTAAAGGTGATTACGTCTTAAAATAAGCTATAAACAAACCCAATTTCATTGAAATTTGTGACAGTGATTAAATGGCTTAGGGGAACTGACATGGAATGACTCTGCTTGATTTGATATGAAATGCACCTCAAAATATTTTTAAATAGGAAATACTACCAAAAACACCCAAAATCCCACTATTTTTATTTCAGAATCAGGTAAAGGACACCTTTAAGTATATCTCTCATAAAAAATAAATTTAATAAAAATACCGCCTTTTGTTGATAATGCTTTTTTTTGTTAATGCATTATTTTTCATAAAAAATTCACGACTTCAAAGTTTAAATATTTTTTTAGACATACTTAAAATGTTATAAGCGTAACAATATATTTTTTCATAAGCTGCGTACCCTAAATATTGTGCATAAATTATTTGAAGATGATTTGTAGAGTAGATATTGAAATATGATTATATATATGACATGCTACATTTGAAAACCGAGCTATCAAGAATGCCAACTGACGGCAGTTTTTCAAAATTTTGACAATTTTTTTCTCAGAAACTATTTCACCAAGGAGCAAAAAAAATTACTGGTGATCATATCTTAATAGTAAGAACAAACACACGCAGTTTCATTAAAATCTGTGATGGTGGGTTACATATTGATATTTTACTGCCTGATTTGACGTGGAATGCCCCTATTACTAAACCGAATAGTTATTTTTAATTTTGGTTTTAGTATTAAATTCATGAACTCCCGTGCATAGAACGGGTTAAACAGCTAGTATATTATATAAACTTATAGGAAAAATAATAAACAGTTTCACCGTTTAAGTTTGAATTCATTAAGTACTGCGCTTTTAAACACTTGTTTAACTAGCAATTTCAAAATGCATTAATCTCTTGCATTTGGCAAGGATAAACGTTGCTCGCCAAATCGCAGGTCGCGTTCATCTTTTCGCGCCAAATATTCGCATGTATTTTTTTTTTTTTTTTTTTTAAGACTTTCTACTGGAATTCCGCCGCTAAATTTGACTGATCTTTTATTACACACATAAGTACTCGCAGTTTCATTAGCATTTTTTTTTTTTTCAAAATATTCTGAGCATGCCCCTTAAGGAGACCTTCCTTGTAAATAAATGAGACAAAAATAAATTAATTATCTTTAATAAAAAGTGGTATAAAATAAAATTCAAGAAATTAATATAAATTATTAAGACTATATAAAATGAGTTCAGTCGAAAGTATAAGTACAACTCAGAAATAAGATACATTATCAGAGAATAAGAATCATTTCATTCATTTCGAGAATGAATGAAATCCGAGAATTATTAAGACTATATAAAATAAGTAACGAATTTCTAGAATTAAATCATTTAATTCATTCCGAAAATTATTAAAACTATATAAAATATGTTAAGTTGAAAGTATAAGTACAACTCAGAAATAATATAGATTTTCTTATAATGCAGGGAACGAATATTCAACGATGCAATAACTTCAACTGTGCTACTCAAGCCTTCAATATAATATACATTTTCTTAGATAAATTTTCTTCGTTTATTTGATTAAAAATAAGTAAAAATTGACAGCTATGATATATGCTTGTTTAACATTGTATTACTGAAATCCAAGAATGTCACTATATACATATAATACATGTATTTGTAGAGTGACGTATTTTAATACACTGTACTTATTTCGGCCTTCTAGGAAAATTTAATAAAACGAAAATATTTTAAGTGTACTCCAAGAAAAATATATTTACTTTTTACTGCTCTTTCATATTATTCTTTCCGAAAAGTACACGCTTCCATATTCTACTGTAAAGCTTTATTATATGTTCCATTATTCTGAAGCTATTGGAATATAAGGGAATTTCCATGTCGAATGCGAATTTTATGTTCATTCAATATATGCAAGCAAGACACGTTAACCCATATGTCAACAGCTGCTGTCATATTCTATCATAAAATTTTCGCTAGTTTTCTCATAAAAGAAGCTTAACTAAGCTTCTGAGTTCCTGTCCAAAGGATGGTCATAGGTTTATGCCCCCGTTAAGCTTTAGGGAAGCTTTGGGAGCTATAAAAATGATATACCGAATTTTATGACTTCTTTCATAAAATCCAGTCTTCCATCTTAATTATAACATTACGATCTTAACATTCTTCTAATAAGTAGTGTGGATAATCTTGTAGATTTGTGCTTATTCCACTTTATTCAAAGAATGAGAATTTATATTTTGGGAAAATGAAGACAAATGGAAGATTTTATGCTTTTCTCCCCTTTTGCTTTATGCGTGAGCTTCAGAAAGTTTATGAAATATAGTTGTGAGGATTTTTTTTTTTTAAGTTGCCATGAAATTATGTGTTTTAGATGACATTTAAAATGGAAAAAGGGAAAAGAAAGAAAAAAAAAGTTAGACGCTTTTGAGTGGAAGTCCCTTTTTATTTGTTTCACTTAAAAAGAAAATAAATCCTATAATATGCTATTTCTGCTGTCAACATTCCTTTTTCGACGCACATAAAAAACACATAGAGACAAATGAGGTATTATTAAGAAGATTTTTAAACATGTTTTCGACATAGTGCATTCATGTTTTATTTGAGGGGAGATTTGCTTATAAAAAAAGTGGTTTTTAGCATTTTTTCGATACTACTTGGTTATCCCGTTGACCAATTTCGCCAAATTATATAAATCACCCAAACCGCTAGCCAAATTATGCAAATTGGCAAAGTTTTTATTTTAAATAACGAAAGAACAAATAAAATAGTATAACATAATAAAATTACAAATAAAACGTCGAATTAAAAAACACTTGATGATGTAAACAGGTGTAACTTGCTTAAAGTCAAGTGAATGTGGTATTTAAGATCAACCATTATTAGCAGTTAATCTTATAATTTGGCAATAGATTTTTAGTCGACGGGATAATCAAGTAGTACCTTTTTTTCTTCTTCTTTTGTTGAATAGTAATATAAGAGTTTAGCTCCGGGAATAATTGTATGTTATTTATTATATTTTTTAAAACGTTTATTTTTTTTAAAGCAAAATATTGATGATCTGACTTGAGTTGCGTGGGTGTCCTAGCGTGCGCGCAATACACTTCCAATCGGGCTGTATCCGATAGACCGCCAGACACGTCTGAAATCAATTTTCGTTAAAGATTATTAAAGTAGATAATATCTAGAGCTTGAAGCACTTTAACCCTTAAACGCCGGGTGTTGCTTTTCGGCAACATACCCAATTTAGGCTCTAAAATACTATTAGAATAATATTGAAGTTATAATGCCTAATGTTGCCAATAAAATACATTCTGAAAATATTATTAAATCAATTTTCAAAATGTAGATGGCAACACTTGTGCTGTTTAAAAATAAAGATAGATTCCTTTTTTCAATTGTTGCTACTTGCTCTTTTTGTTTTGTTTGGAAGCTTGCAAAATACCCTATTTTGTTCTGCAGTGAGCAAGTAAAATTTATTTTTTATTATAGATGCTAAAATTCTTGTGTGTTTAATATTAGAGAATTTTATCAAGGAAAATTATTTTTTCAATTAAAGACCAGTATTTCAATTAGTAACAAACAGTTTTTTAGCCGTAAACCATACTTAAAACAAAATAAGATTTTGTAAAGTATTTTTCCATGATTTATTTAAAAAATGAAAACCGAAAAACATTATTACAAGGATTTTTGAAAAATCAGGCATTTAAGGGTTAAATTCAAAAAGTTCAAAATCAGGAAAGTGGCAGCCGTTTGAATAAAAAGGGCTATATCTGACTCCCTTTTTTTGAATTTTGACGTACTTCTAAAAGCGTTTATTTTTTTAAAAAATGGCTGAAAGTGGTCCAAGCTACAATAAATTATATTGCCTTTAAATTAAAAAAAAACAAATACCAAGATCGGTTTAATGGTTTTTGTGTTCTGATCTCACCCAGTCTCAAAAGTGTCATTTTGCGTAAAATGCGTTTATAGTGTTCCAAAACGGTTTAAGCGTGTGGACGTGTTGCACTAAAGTAATAAAATATCAAATAACTACGAATCAGACTGAATCGTTTTCCATGTGGAATGATAATTCCATGATAATCTACAGACTATACGGGACAGAAAAGTACAAATATGTAGATAATAGCTAGAGCTTGAAGCACTTTAACCCTTTATCTGCGGCATTATGATCTACTGAAATTTTTTTCATGTAATAATTTTTTTCAGTTACTACAATGAAAATTAAAGAATAAACATAAAAAAATACTCAGCCGTGAGAAATTTAATTATTTAGAGGTAATTAATTAAAGTGGTACTTTAAAGTACCGTCAGTACACTATGACTAAAATATCGTAACAGAAAACCCACAAGGTATGTCAATTGGCACCAGAAAATATTTTCGATTTAATAAGTACTATGTGAAATATAGGCTTTTTCTTATTTACAAATAAATCGTTTGGCAAATTCCGGTGCCAATCATTTATTTCAACACTTTAGATTTGAAAATGCTCTGCTCCTGAAAGGGTTAAAAAAACTATTTTTTTTTTTAAAGTTTCGATCTTGTTAGGACTCCTTTAGTTATGCGACGTCAATATTCTAGGGACAACATGTTCTCTCGCATCTCCACATATGCAATATATGAATTTACATATGCCATTTTTAGCACAGCAAAAACGAGCCGGTGCCGCAACTTTTTCGAATTCCTATAAAAAATAACAATGAAACAGAAAAGAAATACCAGGGAAATCATTATTACACTACATTTTAGTAATTACATTTTAAAGCAGATGAAAACGATGGATAACTACACAGACGAAAAGTACACAAGAAGTTTTTCTCCAACACCCAGTATACTGACGGTATTTATAAGTACCACGGAGTAATTCAACTGCTAAATCAAATACATACACCGTTCCCCTAACATAGCTAGTCAAATTGTATTCTAAGATCATAATAAACACACAAAAAAATCCAACACTTATCTTATATCCTTTACTGTGTATGCAGCAATGAAAAGACGAGCGTGGCAATCTGCACAAAATGTCGGCACAAAACACATCGACTGCTTCAAAGATAGCCTCATTCCTCTCTAAAATAACAAACCTAGAACTACTGCTGCCATGTATTCGGATAAAGTGGAATTAAAAGAGAGATTTTTGCAAAGTACCATTAGAATATTAGTGATATTCACTATGGTATAAATGTTTAAAGTGAGTGGTACTTATAAGTACCGTCAGTAGATAAAGGGTTAAATTCAAAAAGTTTAAAATCAAGAAAGTGGCAGCCGTTTGAATAAAAAGGGCCATCTCTGACTCTCTTTTTTTTTTAAATTTTGACGTACTTCTAAAAACGTTTATTTTTTATAAAAATAGCTGAAAGTGGCCCAAGCTACAATAAATTATATTGTCTTTAAATTAAAAAAACAAATACCAAGATCGGTTTAATGGTTTTTGTGTTCTGATCTCGCCCAGTCTCAAAAGTGTCATTTTGCGTAAAATGCGTTTATAGTGTTCCAAAACGGTTTAAGCCTGTGGACGCGTTGCACTAAAGTACTAAAGTGCCAAATAACTATGAAAAGAGTTCGAATCAGACCAAATCGTTTTCCATGCGGAATTATAATTCCATGATAATCTACAGACTATACGGGATAGAAAAGTGCAAATATATATATCTATCGATTTTTTCAACCGAAAGAAAGCAAATGCCAACTAAAACACGTTGTTTGATTAAAATTTGCAGTTAATTAAAAATTAATCCAAAAACATATCAGCATATAACCTCAAACATGGCAGTGCGAAAGCCTTGCATGAGTTCACTAATATTCCACGTGTTTTAAGATTATATTTTATGATAAATTATTTTAAGTGTAATGGAAATAGATTTGGAAAACAGGAAAACAAAGTTTTAATGCATTTGTACAGTTTATTAAAATTTATTGCACTAATTTCATTAGCGACTGTCATTTTCTTCTACTACGGCATTTATCGCTGTCATTAGAAATATGTTTTCCACTTAATGTTAGATATACCTATATCCTTAAATTTAGTGCGGCACGCCATAGAGATGGTGGCAAAGACCTCTATTGTCGTATTCAATTTTAAAGCACATATATTCATTTCTAAATATCATATCATTTCAAAAATTTGCAACATCGATTATGGATAAAATGCGCTTTAAAAGAGATTAGTTTGAAAACTGTAGTCCAACGTGCGGATTTTTATGAATTTTTATATAAATTTTGAGCTTTTTGTTTTCTGTTGTTGAATCTATCTCAACAACTATCAGTATTTTTTATCCCTTTTATTTATTTATTTATTTATTTATTTATTCATTTATTTTTGCAATAGATTAAACTTACGTAATTGGGCCCATGGTGCCAACATGGTCATTATTTAATTTAAAATAAATATGAATAACGTTAAATGTTTCTAATAAATACGTAAATTTATAATAAAAATCTTTTAAGCTAAATCACATTAGCTCAGACATGACAGTGGTCCTCATCACTGAAGATTAAACATAACGTTAGTGTTCTATTCTTTTCTACTTAAGCCAAATATTCATTTCAAAATCAAATCTAGTGTCTATTAGGTTCAGTGGTATCTAACTCGACAAATAATCAACATTCTTTACTGCACCAAAAAAAAAAAAAAAAAAAAAAAAAAAAAAAAACATTTAATACCAAAATGAAACAAAAAATCTATTAAGCGACATTCGACACATTACATCTAAAGAAGTCTAAAATCAACAAAAAGTTAATTCGTTTCAGTTCAGAAGTAGACAGTTCAAACAGAGCATGCATACTGGCTAACTAGCTGTTTAGAGAATTAGCCGTAACAGTTAGATTAACAATAAGATTCAATATAAACTCTTTTTTTTTTTTAATTTCTTTCCCTGTGACAATATAAATGTAATTTATATTGTATGTGTGTTTAAAATGGCCGTGATTTTTTTCCAGTTCCATTTTAGATATTTCTTAAATAACGTCAAATATAATTTTATAAAATTCCTATTCTTAATCTTTTTATTTTTATTTTACATTACTTTTATTATATTCATATCACTTTATTATTAAGCTTTCCGCATGGAAAAAATCATAAAAAAGCAAATAATATCAATATTAAATTTAAATAATATTTTTTCCCCTCACTTAACCCATTTCTTTTCAAATTGAACTGACAATAACTTTACGGGCTCTATGTAAATACTAATACTCTAACACCAAGCCTGAATTCCAAGGTCTGATACTAATAATTCTTCAATCACTGTGTAATTAAATTTATTATTATAATACTGAAATCATTTGATACTTTAATAAGTATTATTAAAATTACTACTGTGATATTAGCCCGCATGTCTGTTTTCAAGAAACTTAAAACATTTACAGATTTCTAAATTTCAAAGTACAGAGTACAGCATATATTTGTATTTGTAATATACACGAATATCAGCGCTTATCAATTTTTAAGTAAAATTTTAGTAAAAATTTTATTTGTATCAATACTTATTCGACAACAAAATGTTCAAAATGTTTACATTTCCTTTGAACAGCATTATGATTTTTTCTATTTTGTTAGATCATTTTTCTTGCAAATTTTCCTCCTAAATATACAGCTATTTATTAAAGTTTGACAATTTGAAAATACTCCATATATTCTAAATTCCAACATGCTATTGAAAATTACTTTATACAAATTGCAAAGCGTTTAAGGTACCCAGCCATTTAATTTGTAAGCGGATGTACTTGCAGTTTCAAAATTTGTGTTTCCACAATAGTGAGTACGCGCAGCAGAATAAGACAATTCTCAACGCCTCTAGTTCTGAAGTGCGGTACTTAGTAATTTTATTTCAATAAGTATCGTGAGTGCGAGAAAAAATCAGAAAGGGGATCGGCATCGTCGAATTAGTACTCCTCCATCTATGGACTTTTGATGCATTCGTATATTTAAAATATCTTCTCGGGAAATTCATATTTTTAACATCTTTTTTCTGTGTACTCTTCTTAAAGGATGTTTCTTTCTTTCTTGGTTTTCAAAATATTTCTGAAATCTATGATGAATTTATTATTTAATGTGTTAAAAGCGAGCGAACTGTGAGTAAGATTTTAAAACTTCATATAAAATTATGTCTATACTTTAGAAATATTTTGAGAACTAAGGAGAAAAGAGACATATTTTATTAAGCGTACGCAAAAAATAGAAGTTAAAAATATTAATTTCCCGAGGAGATATTTTAAATATACGAATTCATCAAATGCCCATAGACTTTACATTAGTGAGGGGAATTCATAAGCTGAGTGGCCTAAACCAAAAGCGAAAATTTAATTTGAATTTATCCCATTCCTGTCGATTGTGGATTTCGCTAAAAGAAAAAAACTCTGCATGAAAAACGTCAAATAATTGCAAGCAAATAACATGATAGAAACAGATAAAACAAATTCTAATTTCCCGTTCTCGAACCGAACACCAACGATTGCAAATCGTACGTTCTTAACTGAGAAATACCTCAAATGTATATAAAAGTGACATTCTTAATTTTTTCTTTCAGTTTAGTGGGATCATTGACATGAAGCGTCATTTCTTACTAAATAGACGACACAGAATAATATTCTAAGTGGCTTTGTCCCATATGCCAACTATTTTTCAAGACTAAATGTATAAGTTCCTCATTTCGTCACTAGGCGACGTTACAAGTGCTATTAGTGTAATATTCACTCATATATACGTGGTTGGTTCAATAATTATTGTCACTAGTGTATATAAAATATTTGTACTGTGATGGTTGATGTGGAATATCGAAGCCCAGTGTCTTAAATGCCTATATGCTCAATTTCAGAACAGTAGCTGCTATATTAACATGGTTTTGGATGGAGGGGTTAAGTTTTAAAGACCTATTTTTGAGGGAGTTTTTAAGGAGGGGGAGGATGAAATGATGGTTTGGAGCTTATGAGGCTACATTTGTGACAGTGGATGAGATGTGGCTACATCACTATGATTCCGAGTCCAAACGGCAGTAGTTACGTCCCCTCCACTGTCGCAAATCTAACTCCATAAGCTAAAAATATGCATTTCACCCCCACTTCCCCCCTTTCACTCCTCCCTCCAAAACTATGTGAATATATCAGCTGCGGTTCTGAAATTAAGCATATAGGCATCTAAGACATTAGTCGTCGATATTCCACAACAACCATCGCAGTAAAATATTTTATATACACCAGGGACAATACTTATTGAACCATCCTCGTATTTATAGACATCACTTTTATAACTAGTACATACGTTCACAAATTAAATGCCTGAGTAACTATACTTTTACCACCCTATATAATATGTTTAACCAAGTGTTACATGTTTAACAAAATATAAGCTTTTGAACAAACAATATAACAAAAAATTGTTAAAGCGTCATACTTAAAAAAATCTGATATGAATAATATATAGTTTTACATCGAAAAATTAAGCTTTGATTTAGCATGGCATAAAAATTTTGACCTTCCCACTTTAATTAGGATATTCGCATGCATCTGACACAATGAAAAATGTCAGTCTTCCTTTGCCTACGAGAATGAGATATCTAGTAGGACATTACAGGAAATTACTCTTCCTGAATTTAACAGCCTATTTCACTCCAGGTTATATTTAAAGATTATGCAGAAGAATTTAATACTCTTCAGAAAGATTTTTGTGACTTAAAATTTTCAGCACGAATGACGAAGAGTGGTTATGATATTTGTTATTTTATATTTTAAAATTCTGTAACAGTCTATTTTTCTTTGTACGTCTAAAAGTTCTAAACGTGATCATCTTAAAATTTGTATAGCCGATTATTCATGCTTTGAATGATTCTAATCAATGATTCTTATTATTTTTTTTATCGATAATATATATATATATATATATATATTTATCATTTAAATTATTTTTACAATTATTTATTTTAGCCAATTATTTTTATACTCGATTGTAATTTCAAAAAATATGATTTAAGGTATTATTAATTAATTTTTAATTTCCCACAAATTATAATCATTTTTGCTGTATTTAAATATTTATTATATATATATATATATATATATATATATATATATATATATATATATATATATTTGGTTGTTCAAGACAATAATGTGTTTTCTACAAATAAGTATAAAATAACTATTTTTAAAACCGTTTTATATAATAAAATTTCTAAAGTACATATTTTTATTGCACAAATTTAAAATTTAGGGCATAAAACTTTGACGATACCACTGAAAATGGGACATTCGCATATATAGGCTACAATAATAAATTATCTATTATACCTATTATTATCTATTATATCTATTATCTATTACTGTTTGTGGCACTTTATATTTAACAAAATGAATTATTTTGATAAAGGAGTTTAACAAAACTACTTTTAAAATCATCACATTTTATAAAATGCCAACATGCATTTATATAATAAAAGAGCTGGACACCATGAAAAGTTCAATATTATCGTGGAAATAAAAATCACAAAATTACTGAATGGTGTATGTAAAACTTTAAATAAAAAAAATCTACAAAAAAATTGTATATTTTTTATGTACGCCATTCAGTAATTTAGTGTTTTTTATTTTTATGTTAATATTGCATATAGTATATAGTTTTACATAAAATTTTTAACCTTGATTTACTACAACACGAAAGTTTTGATCGTCTCGGATATTCGTATGCACTCGACAAATTGAAAATTTTTTCATCTGCCTACGAGAATCAGATAGATAGTAAAAATATATGAAATTTAATTATATTTAACAAAATGTATGATTTTGATCCCGGAGTATAACTAAACTATTTTTACAAACATCGTGTTTTACAAAATTTCTACTCTGCATAATATATAATTTTACATAACAAATTAAGCTTTGATCAACCACGACATGAAAAATTTTATCATCACAATTTAATTTGAATATTCGAATACATCTGACACAATGAAAAATGTCAGTCTTCCTTTGGCTATGAGAATGAGGTATGTAGTAGAACATTACAGGAAATTACTCTTCCGGAGTCTAACAGCCTATTTCACTCGAGGTTATATTTAAAGATTATGCAGAAGAATTTAATACTCTTCGGTAATATTTTTGTGACTTAAACTTTTTTATCACGACTGAAATAATGTGGTTATAAAAGTCGTTATTTTATAATTTGAAATTCTGTAAAAGAATTTTTTTTTTTCACTTAAAAAACTCCTCATGCGTGTGTTCAAACTTCACTTCCTAGATAAGATTTACATGAGTAACTTGCATGTTTTCTCTTATTATTAGTTATTCAACGTATAAATAAGACATAGATGCAAATATAGCATTTTTACTTACCCATCAGACGTAGTATAGGGTAAGTCTAGTAATTGTTTTAAAAATTGATATTTTTTGACGGATTTACACGTTTCAGATACTGGAGATTCCGAAAAACATACTTTTAGAAAAAAAAAATTGCCGTCCGTCTGTCTGGACGGATTTTTATAAAACTTGAGATTCCATTAGTCCCTGATATAATTTGGTGCTGAATACTTTTTAGTGTAAATCGCCCAACAGGTGGCGGTGCTATGCGGAATTATTGATGGTAACCTCAATAGCCCTAGCTCAAGAACTAATGCACAAATTGTCACCAACTCCAGATTCAGTAAGTCCCTGATATAAATTAGCGCTGTTTAGTGCTTAGTGTAAATTGCCCAACTGGTTGCGCTGCTAGGCTGCATTTATCACGATTTCCGAAACAACTATATCTCAAGGGCTAATGCATGAACTTTCATCAAACTTCAGATTCAGTTAGTCCCTGATATAAATAGGTCCTGATTAGTTTTTGGAGTAAATCGAACAACAGGTGGCGCTGCTATGTAGATTGTTTTACGATTTCCGCAATAGTTCTACCTCAAAAACTAATGCACGGATTTCCATCAAACTTCAGATTCACCTACAACTTAAGTTGTTGCTGATTAAATTTTGGTGTAAATCACCTAACCGGTGGCAGTGATACGCTTCTTTTTTTCAGGAAATATTAACATGTATGAGATAGAAGAATGTTTAGGATTGCCACATCCAACTAGTTTTCTCATTGTTCTAGGTTATGACTACGACGAATTATTGTGTCCTCCTCTTGACCCTTATATATATATATATTTTACATCGCTTTCACTCTCCTGCTTCCAAACCTCTATTTTATGATATATAAACTAAAAACATAAATTTTTATATTTTAATATATGTATTAATATTTAGTGTAAATTGATTTTTTAAACACTTTGTATTTCTTAAAAATAATTCCACAAAAAACCTTAAATTTCATTGTTTCAAAGTGGTAACCATTAAATGAGTTAATATTTAAAATAATAATAATAATTAAGGCTATTTTAAAGTATACTTTTACTTTTAAACTGTTCTATTTAAATTAAACATTTACAGAAATCTTTATTTAATACATTTTAAATATATTTATGAAATGCAAGAAAAGTGTATTGTAAAATGTTTCTGAAAAAGAGTATAGTGTTAGTTTGTTTACCTATGCATTACAATACTTCCGTGCATGCCAAATATACTAACTGTTGTCATATTTTAAATGTATAATAATGAAATGCTTAATCTAATATTGCTTTAATAAATTGTATAGATAGAAAGTCATAATAAATGCAATTAGATGCCATATATTTGATTAACATAAGCTGCTTCATATAAGCGGTCGCGAAATTCACGTCGTTTATTTCAATAATAATGCTATATTTCTATTGACGTTCATGTCTGACTGAGTAATTAAATGACATATTATATTATAGTTATAAATTTAACAGCTCAAAAATTATTAAATTCCCGGACTTACACATTGATCAGAGGAAGAGATATGATGAAATGTCAATTTAAGATTATTGTACACTTCATACAGAAGTAGGTTAATTTGTATAAATGAAATCAGATTATGAATGTTCTTTCCATAGTTATGAAGTCTCTATTTATAGAAATGCAGATATTATTACTCAATTGTAATTGCAAACGTAATTAACAATGGAAGAAGGCTTTTTGGCAATTGATGTATGAAAATAATCCGCACATATAATAATTCTGTAATCTGCTCATCTGACATCTTCTGGTTTATTTGACATGAACTGTCTGGGAATTTTGAGTGCTGAATTTCGGTCCAAATAATTAGAACGAATATTTATATTACATTGAAATATGCCCATGTGGTTGTAAATTTCCAAGTGGATGAAAAAAGTACGAGCCAGGATTCGAACCAAGGATCTCTTGGCTGAAGCCGGAAATGCTGTACCAATTGAGACATCCCGGACGAAACTGGAGGACTAATTCACCCAACTAACCTCTAACGAATTCAGAATCTGGTCTGATATCTGAATCAGTTCAACGGAATAAATTGAAGGTTATTTTTGGAACTGCAGTTAACGCTGCTTTCGTAATTGTATTAGATTACTTCTTAATGCAATTATTCAATTAGTAAGTAAGTCATAAAAGTTGTAAATTACAACTGTTATGATTTATTTACCAAGTGAAAATTTTGTTAAAAATTAATATAAGATACCCATTTGCTTCATGTGTGTATGTACTAAGACATTCAAACAATAAAAATCGAAAAATATTTCATAGAAGAGTTAAGGAGGTCTCAGGATTATTAAAGCTTCAAAATTTTCGATATATATATATTTTTATATTTTAAACTCCTATCTTTTCAAACATTTGGATATAATTGTTTCTTTGAAATTTACATTAGAACAGAAGTTATGGGTTTTAGAATTACACCCGCGAATAGCAAAATCAGCGTTTCCGAAACTTTGAAGTCATTTTTCTCCAAGTGACGTTGTTGGGCATAACGCATAGGACATCTCAAAAACGTCTAAGTATTTTTACATAAAATTTTCAAAAGATATGTTTCATGCTAGTCTCTATGAGCCTAAGATTTCCTTTTTATTGGTCAAAAAAATTTTTTTTCGGTGATTATACTGTTAAAAAATTTTAAATTTTGTATTAGCTAAATACAACTTTGTATTAAAATTAGAAAAATACTTTAAAAAACAAATTTATTTAGGATCAGGGTATTTTTTACAATCTGAAGTATAAGTAGGTACCAAAATTTTCTTTCTAGTTGCAATACTTATTTTTAATTCTGTGCATAAGCTGTTATATCAATTTTCTGCTCGTCAAATGTTTGACAGTTTGGACCCCCTATAAATGCTAATTCTGCATCTTGAAATTTTTTAAATACATGAAATGAAAGAACATATATTTTTCATCCCAATAAAAATTTTAGAAATACATGCATTTTAAGATATTAAATGTTGAAAAGAGTAACTTTTTCCAAGTTTAAGAGTCCTTAGACCCCTTATACATTTGTAAAAACCCTAAAATTGTAAATCAGCGCCAGTAACTATTACACAATCACATAATTTTATTTGTGCACAAAAGTTGTGCATAAATAAAATTTACCTTAATATTACTTATTGTTTTGTGAATTAACAATTTACGTTTAAGCATTAATTACATTTGCTTACGTGAGTTTCAAAATATTCTATAAATATTGAAAGAGTGCAACAGACCTCATTAAGTAAATTTCAAAATTAATTTTACTAATGGGATCAAAAAGTACCTGGAATGGAGGAAAAAATGAACTGTAGCCATTCAAAGTAATCTTCTCTAATGCAATACGCTTCTGCCAATGTTTTTTCCAATAATCAAATATGCCTAAAAGTAATTTTTGTAAAAAACCTTCATAGTTCTTAGAGAATTTTGTTAACGAATTAATGGTCTCAAAACTGTGACAACGAATTGGCAATTTTAACCGAGGAAATAAGAAAAAGCCTCAAGATCCCATATCAGTCGAATGCGGTGATTGTGGAGACGAATTTGTTGAATGTTTGATTAAAAACTCACGAGAAATACTTGCACTGTGAAAAGGAGCATTATCGAAGTGCAAAATCCGAGTTTTCAATCCACATTTCAGGACGTTTTCGACGAATTTCTTCACGCAAATGGTGCAAGACACTGAAATAGTAATTTTTGATAAATCTTCGGTCAGTTGGTAGGACTTTATGAGGCAAAACTCCATGGTAATCAATGAAAACAGTCAACATTACCTTGATTTTTGAGTGACTTTGAAGTGCTCTTTTTGGTCTTGCATCACCTTTGATCCACCATTCATTTAACTGTTGGACTGCTTCTGTATGAAAAACATATATCAAAGTTTCATTATCGGTAATAAAATGTTTTAGAAAGGAATCTCTTTCAAAAAGCATCTCTCGGGTCAGTTGAGCACGTTGTTGTTTTTGTAACAAATTAAAAGTTCTTAGAACAACTCGGGAAGCGATGCGTCGCGTCGTAACATTAATTGATCTTTTTAAACTACTTGACGTAACAAAATGATGCAGGAACTGGTCCATAAATGACACAAATAATATAATCATAAAACAATGTGTAATAGCAATATATATATAATGACAATATAATCACAAAACAACACTTCTTTGGCCTCTATCGATATCTTGATAATGAATCGAAGTGGATGGTTTTGCAGATCATGGACCATCTACGACTGATTCTCTACCAAATTTAAACTTTTCATACCAATCAAATATTTAAAAAAAAAACAAAAAATCTTTTTTAAATTTTTTTGAAACTTTCCAAAAGCTTTTGTAGCAGAAATTTCATTGCGAAAACAAAATTTAATAGCATGTCCTTTGCCAAATAACATTCGTCATTTCGGAAAATCATCAAAGTGAAAATTTTTATCTCATTAAAAACAAATTCATTTTAAGTCGATAAAATGAAATAAATTCCTGACTTTTGCGAGATGTTTATAGAAGTCGTAAAAATGTTTGATAAAAGGTTACAGATGATATCTACTGCAGATTTATTTTAAATGAGGCAATCCGGATTCTTTTCGATCACAGTATTATATTATGATTAGTTGGTACAGAATAGATTTATATTTACGCTTTTTGGAAGTTATACTAAATACGATGCATTGACACCTTATATGTAATAATCTTTACTTATAGTTCAATATATAAGTTTTTCTACCACGCTAAGTAATTCAATTTAATATTTAGAATGAGCTCTTCTTTATTTCTGGATCTAACAATATTTTATTGAATTGAATGAATATATAAAAGTGAAAATAAGGTTAATAACATTCGATGTTTTACATTTTATTAAAGAAATGAAAATTTTTTCACATAACAGCAGCAAAAAACATGTTTTTTTCAGCAAATCTAATATATTTATATTGACATTCATGTTTATCTGTATAATGAAATGTTATATTATATCATGCTTCTAACTTAATAATTTTAAAATTAATAAATTCATGAAAACCATTTAATAATTAATTGATATCTAGGCATTGATTTGGGTACAGACCTGATATGCCTGTTCAACATAATTGGTTAATTTATACTGACTTATGTTAATTTTCATAAATGAAATCCCATTATGAATGTTCTCTTCCTAGTTATGAAATCTCTGATTAATGAAATGCAGATATTACTGCTTGAATTAAACTACAATCACTATCAATTAGGAAGACGAATGTTTTCAGCAAATGATGTATGCAGATAATCCTCATAAACAATGAATTTGTAATCTGACCTTGCACATCAGGAGGTTTATTTGACATGAATATCACATAGAATTTCGATTACTAAATTTTGTTCAAAATAAATAGAAAGGAAATTAATTTTGCATTGAAATTTACTCAAATGTTTTCTGTGCTTATGTGCTCAAACCTACACGCAAGAAAAGTCGAAAAATATTTCGCAAAAGAGATAAACACAGTAAAAACAAGTTGGAAATTGCTCGTCAAACGTGGCAAATGAGGTGCGTTCGTACTATAACTAGTTTTATAATTTTTTTTGCACCCGATATTGTACTGAATGTGTATTTGTTTGCACTTCATAAGTGCTTAGTCTGTAACATCATTAAAATGCACTTGCAATAATTTTTTCCCATTCCCCTTAATGTAACGGGAAACTTTTGACTGTCCCTGTAATTAAATTACACATCCGATTTTCATAAAATTTGAAATGGCTCGACAAAATGTCGCAATAATTATATGTTTAAAATTTCAGCCCATTCGGAAGGCTGTAACATTATTAAAATGCACTTGCAATAATTTTTCCCTTTGGCCGTAATGTAAAGAAAAATTTTGACTGTCCCTGTAATTAAACTATACATCCGATTTTCATAAAATTTGAAATGGCTCGACAAAATGTCGCAATAATTATATGTTTAAAATTTCAGACCATTTGGAAAGCTTTAACATCATTAAAATGCACTTGCAATAATTTTTCCCATTGGTCGTAATGTAAAGATAAACTTTTGACTGTCCCTGTAATTAAACTATGCATCCGATTTTCATAAAATTTGAAATGGCTCGACAACATTTTGCAACAATCATATATTTAAAATTTCAGCCCATTCGGTTGGGTAGTTTTTGCTCTGTTACATGCGGACGGACAGACGGACAGACGGACTGAACGACGACTATAGGTGCTACGTATTTATATAATTACGAACGCACCTAAAAAGGTACTTTCATATTAGTCTATAAAGTCAAATCCGTACAATAGACTTTATTCAGTACATTTTAAATTTGAGAACATTACAATTAGTTAATTCGGGAATAATTTATTTACACTTATGGGGAACTTTACTTGAACACTCAATTTCACCTTGCATAGTTAGTCTAACTTCGAATAGTTTAATATATGACTAATTCCATGATAACTTCTCATGTCTGTCACATAGTACGATTTTTGGCTACCACTATTTTAGAACGTAAAAAATGTGACTTATTTTATCGGAGATATCTCATCAATTGAATAACGTGATGCAAACCTTTCGAAAACAACGGTAGCCAACAAGTATAGCGATTTTGAGCTGTATGACAGACAGGACAATTTTTCATGGAATTAGCCATATAAGATTTTTTAGCACGTTGAATTCTCTAAAGGTTTTAATATTTAGAATAAGATATTCTATGGTATTTGATCTAATGACACTTTATTAAATTACATTAACAAATTTCAAATTAAATGAATAAAATTCTACGCTTTGCATATTATTAATATAAAATATTTCATATAACGGTAGCAAAAGACACATCATTGTTTATTCCAACTAGAATGTTATATTTATATTGACATTCATGCCTACTTATTTAGTGGAATGTTATATTATATCATGCTTATAATTTAATAGTTTAAAAGTTATTAAATTCCTGAAAATCATTTTATAATTAATTGACTTCTAGTAGCTCATTTGGATGCAGATATCACATGATTAGGAAAGGAATCTCCTTGAGAAAGCCTCTCTCAGGTCAATTGAGCAGGCTGTTGTTTTTATAACAAAATTAAAAATTCTTAGAAAAATTCCGGAAGCGCCGTTGCAACACTAATTGATCTTTTTAAATTGCTTGACGGAACCAAATGATATAGGATCTGGTACATAAATATCTGTTATTGTCAATGGACGATCACAAAACACCAATACTTTGAGCTCATGGATCATATTGATAATTTATCGAAATGGGTGGTTTGCCTGATCATGGATCATCTACGACGGATTCTCTACCAAATTTTAAATTTTCATACAAATCGAATATTTAGAAAAAATAAAAAAATTGTTTTTAAATGTTTTTAAACATTCCAAATGCTTTTGTACTAGAAATTGCATTGCGAAAACAGAATTTAATACATGTTCTTTACCCAATAAAATTTGTCATTTCGCAAAATCAACAAAATGAAAATTTTTATCTCATTAAAAACAAATTTATTTTCAGACGATAGAATGAAATACCGGGTGTCCCAAAAAGGACTGACTGATTTTAAAATTCAATAACTTGCAAACGGTGACAGATATTTAAAAAATTCTTGCAGGAGGGTTATGCATAAGGTCAAAAGTTTTATTACAGTGATTTTCGATTTTAGTTCGAATTACAAACAATAGATGGCGCTGTAAGCAATAGTCGCTAAATACAGGCTCGATTTCTAGTCCTTTCTCTTGTTCCATGCTGAAAAAGGAGATGGAAATGTATTATCCGGGCCACGAAGTACCAAAAATCGAGCCTGAATTCAGCGTCTATTGATCGCAGCGCCATCTATTGTTTGTAATTCGAACTAAAATTGAAAATCACTGTAAAAAAACTTTTGACCTTATGCATAACCCTCCTGCAAGAATTTTTTAAATATCTGTCACCGTTTGCAAGTTATTGAATTTTAAAATCAGTCAGTCCTTTTTGGGACACCCGGTAAATTCCTGACTGTTGCGAAATGTTTGTAGTCATAAAAATGTTTGATAAAAGTTTGCAGATGATATCTACTGCAGATTTATTTTAAATGAGGCATTCCGGATAATTTTTTATCACAGTACAGTATTATAATTATGTGATACTTGCAGATACAGAATATCATGCTTATAACTTAATAGTTTTAAACTTAATAAATTCATTAAAATCATTTAATATTAATTGATATCTAGGTATTGATTTAGAGACATATATACCTTATATCCTATTCAACAGTTTTGGACATTTCAAACTGAAGTATACTAATTTTCATAAATGAAAAGCGATTATGGATGTCATCTTTGTAGTTATGAAATCTCTGATTAATGAAATGCAAATATTATGGCTTGGATTAAAATGCAGGCATTATCAATTAAGAAACGAATGTTTTCAACAAATGATGTATGCAGCTAATCCGCATAAATAATGCTTTTGTTATTTGTCCTTGCACAACATCAGATTTATTTGGCGTGAATACTACTTAGAATTTCGACTTCTGAATTTGGGTCAAAATAATTAGAAAGGGACATTGTTTTGTACTTAAATATATCCATTTTTTTTTATTATATTTCTATTATATAGTTTTGTGTTGTTGAGCATGTGCTCAGACGGTTCAGCGATAAAGAAGGAAAAACATTTCGCCGATGAGATAAACTGTGTAAAAATCTCTAAAATTAATTGTATAAGAAAACATTGAAAAATACATGATTTTATTTGTGCAAAAAAAGTGTATAGATAAAATTCAGCTTAATATAACTTATTATTTAATGAATTAACAATTAAAATTTAAACATTTCATACTTTGGCTCAATCGCTCAATGTACTGTCAAAATAGTCCATTGAGTATCAAAATTTAACAAGAGATCTTATTTAGTACATTTTAAAATTATGTATAGATTACAATTAGGTAATATAGGACTAGTTCATTTACACTTTTTGGAGGTTACACCCATACGCACATTGAAACCTTGTATTGTTACACTTATTACGCATAGTTTAATACATAAAGTTTTATAGCACGCTGAATTGTCTATCTATATTATAAAGGACAAACATATCTGTGCGTAACGCATACGTCATTTTGCGAATGGCAACACTTTGAAATTTGAAATAAAAATTTGGTTTTGCAATTTTCTCTACTGCAAATTTTTTTAACTTCTAAACATCACACATTTTAAATTTTTACACCGTCGTATAAGGAAAAAAATGCTCTTTTAAATGTAATTTGTTTGAAAGCTGTATCTCAATTTATTTTTGAGATATTAATTTTTTTGTATTTTTAATACCATTTTTCTTATCATGGCAACAAAAGTACCCCATTTCTACTGAAAATCATTGAAAGTAAACGGAAAATAGTCGAAAATACGAGATACTGTATCCTTTTATTGCCATTTTCTCATAAAACCTGAAAAAAAAAGTTGAAATTAAAATATGGGCTAGGTCAAAAATATTGTCTGTTATTCCGTGATAATGACGGCATATGCACACTTTTCTATAGACGAAGTTTAAGACTGGGTTGTAAAAGTAGATTGCTTTAGCGGATGCAAATGACTTCATTTTATAAAAAAGCGCGTATTTTAATTCTTAAACCTGAATTATGTTTTCTAGAAGTGCGTCATTTTCACAGCCCAGTTGCTTTGAAATTCTTCACAGGTAAAAATGCTTCACTTTTGAAAATAATGTAATCGAAATTACACACTAATAAAACGCAATGTTTTACAAAAATTTAGAGTGTCTTTATAAAAGAGAGGTGACATGCAGATAATAACGGTTAATAGCAAATAATATATTACAGAAATTGATGAATCTCGCCTGGATGGATTTGCTTCGCCGAGTTAGACATGCAAACAAATATTTCGTGTTTTAAAATAATATCATGTTCCTGAAGTTTTTGTTCAAAATTCTCTCGAATAATAAAATTCTAATGCTATTCTTTAGGACATTCTACTATAATTTTATCAAAATAACATAATTTGCTTAATTTTATATAATCTATATATTTAAAACACAAGTGTGATTTTTAGTCATCTGCTCTGATCTTTCTGCTGAACCAATTTTACTAATATTTTTTTTAACTGAAAGCTTTTCATTTGTAGATGTGATCGCACTATCTGTTTGTTTTTTTAAATATCCCTAATTTTATATTTTAATTTTAAAAGCATTTTATGAAATTTTTTCAAAAGGGTGAAAATTAGATAGCTTTCATTATTGCAGACAAGAAAGAAATAATGAGGTATTTTTACTTTTATTCATGCTATTTTCTGATAAAAATTCAAAATTGTTCATAAAAATTGTTGTATAGGGTTTAGTGTTGCAAATACCATTAGGAGCAGAATATTATATTAGGGGCATAATAACGGAAAATGACATACTGCTTTTGAAAACACGCATTTTTCCTCATAAATTTTCTATATTGTTTTTCCTTCTGCATGTGCACTGATACTAAATTCAGACAGTAGGCGAAATGCTTATTTAAGTGAAAATGAAGTAACATTTATAAGAAAGCGATCATTTTCTTAGATAAAACTGAACATTTTAACACAAATAACTCAACAAAAAAAAATTACGGAAATTTTTACTCTCTGGAATTGAGATTAGAATCTCAAGTAAAGAGTGCGTCTGTTCACATAAAAGATGTTGCAGACAATCGTGACTTCAAGTTTGGAGTGAAAATTATTTTAAAATGATCAAACAAAACACAATTTTTTTAAAAATGATGAATATGGATATGAGAAGTGCGTATGAAAATTTTGAGAAAGTGAAAATTGCTATTTTTCATTCCGGAATACCAAGCATAAGAGCCTCAATTGATAACCACACCCTAATAACTGATCTTTATTATATTTTACTGATTAAGTATCTATATTATAAAAAACAAGCTTATCTGTGCGTAACGCTGACGTGATTTTGCGAATGGCAACACTTCACGATCAAATTTCGGTCTTGAAATGTTCGCTACTGCAATTTTTTAATCTTCTGACCATCGTACATTGTCATTTTTCGTTGCATAGGGAAAAAAAATTACTTTAAAATGCAATTTGTTTAAAAACTGTACTTAACTGACTGATGTATTATATTTTCTAAAATAATTTTTAAGCATGATTTTTTTAAAAAGTTTATCTTATCACGTGCCGGTTTCAATACATAAAAATAATAAATATTTTGCACATAAAGCAACAAACGTTTTTCAGCATTTGTTTCTGACTATTTTTGCATAACGAAATTTATACTTCCTTTATAGACAAATAAAGGAATAATATTAAAAAAAAACACCAATCTAACATATTTGTGAAAGACAAATTCACGAAATTAATACTTCTTTTATAAACAAATAAAAGAATAATATTGAAAAAACACAAATCTAACATATTTGTAATCGTACAATTTAAATTTTTAGATCACCAAACAGGATTTTTTTTTCAAGTGGAATTTGTTTGCAAAGTTCATCTTAGTTTACTTATTGTCTATGGTTTTAAAAACAATTTTAAAGAATGAATTATTTTTTAATTTATCTATATCGCGTGGAGCTCGATTACGAAAGATTAATCCGTTTGCCCATAAAACAAAATAAAGAGTTCATCATTTGTTACGGCTAATATCCATTAAAAAGAAAAATCCATTAAAATGAAAAATGCTTTTTTATTGTAAGTGGGCAATCTAAAAAATTATTTGCATATAAAAAAAATTATTAGTTTTCAATTTTAAAAAAAGTTTTCACCTATATTCTTTAACCCGGGAAGCCCGGGTACGATCCCCTAGTATATTTTAATGTTAAAATGTGTATTTCTATAATGCTGGATCTAATGATGGTTTAAAAAATTGAATTTACAATAGTTAAAATTAAATGAATAACATTCTATTATACGCTTTGCATGATATTTATATAAAATATTTCATATAACTGTACCGAATGACACGTCAATGTCTATTTCAACAAATATGTTATATTTATGTTAATATTCATGTCTACCTAAATAGAGGAATTATAAATTAATAGCTTAAAGCTTAATAAATTCCTAGAAATCATTTAATAATTTATTCTAATCATTCATTTGGAGACAGACATCAGACGATATGCCTGTTTAACATTGTTGGTCACTTCATACTCAAGTATGTCAATTTTAATAAATGAAATCCGATTATGAAGGTTCTCTTCGTAGTTATGAAATCTCTGATTATTGAACTATTTATGTTACTACTTGGATAAAATACAAGCATTGTTAATTAGGAGATGAATGTTTTCAGCAAATGATATATGGAGATAGTCGGCATAAATAATGATTTGTAATCTGTCCTCGCACAACAGGAGATTTATTTGACATGAATACTACCTAGAATTCCGACTAATGAATTTGGGTCAAAATAATTAGAAGGAAAATATATAGCAAATTAACACCTAGTAATAATACACTAATGTTAAATGCTAAAAGGTGCAAATTAAAACTTTAAAACGAGTAAAAATATGTTTATTTTGACTGTTGACATGTTTCGACTCACCCCGAGACATTTTTAAAACAGTTAAGGGGTCTCAGAACTCTTAAAATTGGAAAAAATGAAAAAAAAAAGGCCATTTTCAACATTTAATATCTTAAAATGTATTTGATTTTAAGACACAATTTTAATTGGAATAAAATATATAAGTACTTTCTTTCATTTCATGTATTTAAAAAATTATAAGATGCAGAATTAGCATTTACAGGGGGCTCCAAACTGTTAGACATTTGACGAGCAAAAAATCGGCATAACAGCTTACGCGCACGATTACAAAATAAGTATTGCAACTAGAATGAAAATTATGGTGGCTACTTACACTTCAGATTATAATAATTGCCCTGAACCTAAATAAATTAGTATTTAAAGTTTGTTTATATTTTTAATACAGAGTTCTATTTAGCTAATGCAAAATTTAAAATATTTCAACAGTATAATCACCTAAAAAAATATTGTTTTTCACAATAAAAAGGAAATTTTAGGTTCAGTTTATACAGACTAACATGAAACATATGTTTTGAAAATTTCATGAAAAAATATTCATAAGTTTTTGAGATATCGTGCGCGTTATGCCCAAAAACGTCATTTGGAGAAAAATGGCTTCAAAGTTTCCGAAACGACGCTTCAACTATTGAACGTGTATAAATGGAAAAGCCATAACATTAGTTCTAATAGGTATTTCAAGGAAACAATTATATCAAAATGTTCAGAAAAAATAGGAGTTTAACATGTAAAAAAATTAAAGTTTGAAAATTTTAAAGCTTTAAGAGTCCTGAGACCCCTTAAATAAACCTATTCTAAAATTGCACGGTCTATGAGACGCCATCATTCAAATTTAAACGCATTCGCTCATATTATGCACGTTATTTTTTTTTATTTTACTTGAATGTTTAATTTATTTTTATTTTCATAAACATTGAGTAGATTGAGTCATATTTCTGGTAAGAAAAATGATGCTGCATTGTGAAATATTGAATTTTTGCGCGTTACAATCTCTATGGTTTCTCTTATAATGGATGGATAGTACAGACTGGAGGGGAAAATTATTTTACTTTCATCGAAATTTATTTGGATGGTCACTTCTTGATAAAATCTTGCTACGGCTGTGGTTTTTCTATTATATTTAATATCAACTACAGTAGAGCGCCGATTATCCGAACTCCAATTAACCGAACTTCCAATTATCTGAACAGCCAATTTCTTTCAAAAAATATTTTTAAACCGAACTTCCAATTAACCGAACAGCCTATTTATCTCAATTTTTTTTTTTTTTTTTTAAACGAACTTCCAATTATCCAAACACCCTATTAGAACTGGATATCAGATTTTAAATGATGATGAGATTGTGGATGATATTCAAGACGAAACAGAAATTGAAAACGAATGTTCTGAAAATGATCATGGTCCATCACATAACGAAGCCTTTGAATGTTTGGAAACAGCTATGATATGGCTCGAAAGGCAGAAGAATGCTGATCCTATTCAACTAACGTATTTAAGAAGAATTCGAGGTATGACAGCATGGAAAAGAATGTCTTTTTTTAAAACAAGCAACAATCGAAAGCCTTTATGCTTAAATTATAATTTCTGGCGTCCAGAAAATGATAATAAAAAGTAAACAAAAAAATTAAAAAGACAGAAATCATTTTTTAAGCATGCCAGCATTAACTAGTGCTGTCTATCCAATGCGCGGATAAAGTGTGAAGGTTTTACTATAGTCAGGTACATCCTTTAAATTGTCTGTCCATTTATCCGAACTTTTGCTTATCCGAACTAGGGTCGGTCCCGACTTGCTCGGATAATCGGCGCTCTACTGTATATGCTCTTTTTTTCTGCACTTAAATTTCCTGCTAATCATACCGATATAGTAATTCTTTTATTCGTCTGCCCTAACACATGGTATTTCATAAACTTCTGAGTAATTTTCAAAATTAATTGGGTCAATTTTAGCGCAAATTATATTCTTTAATTTCGGAGGTTGGTTTGGCTTCTAAGCAGATATTGCAACTTATAAGACTATATTTTAATTTCTCAAAAAAGCTTGGAATATATTGAATAGTATAAAGTTTGTATTTTTGCGAATCAAATTTACGCTCTGGCTTCTTATTCTTGTCCATATCCGTCATTAGTTTGTTAATATGTCGAACTTCAAATCCATTATTATGAGCAATTCCGCGAATATTATCCAATTCAACATTCAAATTATTTTGTGTGCATACTAGAAAAGCCCGTATTATGAAAAATCTGTCGGTTGAAATTTTATACGTAAATGGTGAACAATGCATTTTTCTAACCAGGTCACCATACCAAAAATTGCATCTTCTCCATTTACGTATAAAAATTCAATCTACATATTTTTCGCAAGACGGGATTTTTTAGTATGCACATAAAATAATTTGAATGATGAATTGGATAATATTCGCAGAATTGCTCATAATAATGGTTTTAAAGTTCGACATATTAACAAATTAATTGTCGATATTACCAAGAATAAGAAGCCAGAACGTAAATTTGATTCGCAAAAATACAAACTTTATACTATTCAAAATATTCCAAGCTTTTTGAGAAATTAAAATATAGTCTTAAGCGTTTAAATACCTGTTTAGTAGCCAAACCACCTCCGAAATTGAAGAACATCATTTGCGCTAAAATTGACCCAATAGATTTTGAGAATTACCCAAAAGTTTATGAAATACTATTTATTAGAGCAGACGGATCAAAGAATTATTATATTGATATGACTAGCAGGAAATTTAAGTATAGAAAAAAGGAATATATAGCTGATATTAAATATAAGAGAAACACCATATCCCTAGCAAGATTTTATCAAGAAGAAACCATCCAAATAAATTTCAATGAAAGTAAAATATTTTTTCTCTCCAACCAATATTATCCATCTATTATAAAAGAAACAATAGAGATTCTGCACCTTAAAAATAACATATGTAACGATGCAGCATCATTTCAACTATCAAAAATGTGTCTCAAGCTACTCAATAGTTATAAAGATAAAAATAAATTAAATATCCAAGTAAAAAAAAAATAATAATAACGTGCATAATACGAAAAAATATGAGAAAATTTGAATGATGGCGTCTCATAGACCATGCACTTTTATAATTTGTTTTATATATTTGTTTTGAAAATGACTCGGGTAGAGTCGAAACATGTAAACAGCCGAAATAAACGTAATTTTACTGGTTTTAAAGTTTTAATTTACACCTTTTAACATTTGAAATTAGTAAATTAGAAAGGAATTTTATTTTGCATTGAAATACACACAAATGTTTTCTCAGCGTATTTACCCAGACTTTAAAGACATCAGATGGTATGCCTATTCAACAAAATTAAAGTGCGTTAGTTTTCATAAATAAAATCCGATTATGATTTTTCTCTCCGTACAAATTATTATACAGTTACAAATTAGAATATAATTACAATTAGATAAAAAGGGAATAACTTATTTACACTTTTGGGGGGGATTCACTGAAAAATGCATTGACGCATTGTATATTTTTACACTTATTTCGAATAGACTATCGAATAAACTATAACATTTTATAGCACGTTTAATTGTCTAACTATTTTAATATTAAGAAGTGATGTTCTATAATGCTGGATCTTATGATACTATATTAAATTGCATTTACAAAAGTTAAAATTAAATGGCTAAAACTTTAAGCTTTGCATGTTAATAATATAAAGTATTTGATAAAATGGTATTTCAACAACTATGCTATATTTATATTGACATTCCTGTCTACTAAATAAAGAAATTATATTGTTATATAAGGCTTATAAATTAATAGTTTAAAAGTTATTAAATTACTGGAAATCGATTAATAATTCATTGAATTCTAGTCCTTCATTTGGATCCAGTCATCATATGGTTATGTCTGTTTAACATTAATGAACACTTCACACTGAATTATGCTAATTTTCACAAATGAAATCCGATTATGAATGTCCTCTTCGTAGTTATGAAATCTCTGATTAATGAAATGCAGATATCACTGCTTAGATTAAACTAGAAGCATTATCAATTAGAAGACGGATGTTTTCAGTAAATGATGTATGTAGATAATCCTCACAAATAATGATTTTATAATCTGACCTTGCACATCAGGAGGTTCATTTGACATGAATGCTACCTAGAGTTTCGACTACTGAATTTGGGTCAAAATAAACAGAAAGGAATTTTATTTTGCATTGAAATTTGCGCAATTGTTTTCTGTGCTTAACTCAGAACCTTTAAGGAAACAAGAGACCTTCAAACTCTTTTTTTTATTTTTTAATTAAATTAACTTTAAATACTATTCAAGAGCACACTATATACATTATGGCATATATTTATCACACATTAAATTGAAGAAATTTTTTTCTCCAGAAAAATAAGGAATTTTCCTGTATAATTTAAGCGTTATGAAAAACTTTTCAAAATACTCCATGCGCATTCCATATCAATTAAAATTCCGAATATTTTTTGTGCGAGTTTTTTATATATATATATATATACAAATAAAACGGTGCATCTAATTTTATATATTCGAGTAAAAAGGTAAAAAAAAATATTTTCTAAATTTTATGAAATTTTCAGCATTTCTTCATCATATTTCAGCAATTAAATAACTTTAACTTTTCCATTTATACTTAGTTTAAAAACACTATGCACAGTTTTATTTATATATAAAAAAAATTGTAAAAAATATTGGGAATTTTAATTCATATGGAATGTACATGGGACATTTTGAAAAGTGCTTCATATTGCTTAAAATATTCAGGAAAATTCCTTATTTTCTCATTTTTTTTATTTCTTGTCTGATAAATATATGCTATAATGCATATAGTGCGCCCTTGAATATTATTTAAAAGGAGAAAAAATTAAATTAAAAAAATTGAGTTTGAAAGTCCCTTGAACTCCCCCCTTAAGCAATAAAAGTCGAAAAATATTTCGCAAAAGAGATAAACATCGTAAAAATTTCTAAAATTGCAAATGTGCACAAGTTGCATAGTTATATACTTATGATAATTCTGTTTGTGCATAAACATTAAGCTAAATTCTTTTCAGAATAATATTGCTTATTAATTTATGAATTAGCAATTTAAATTTAAGCATTTTATGCGTTTATTAAGGTACTTTAAAATTAGTCTGTAAAATCAAAACTGTACAGCAGACCACCAGTACATTTTAAACTGAAGTATATTAGAAATAGTTAATAAAATTTATAATTTATTTACATTTTTTGCGGACTTCACCCAAACACACATTGACACCATATATAGCTGCACTTACTTCGAATAGTTTAATGTATAAGATTTTCTAGCACGTTGAATTTTCAAAGTATTTTAATACTTAGTTGTGAGATTCTATAATGCTGGAACTAATGACACATTATTAAAATACATTTACAAAAGGTGAAATAAAGTGAGTAACATTCCACGCTTTGTATGTTATTAATATAAAATATTTCGTATCACGGTAATAAAAGACACGCCAATGTTTATTTTAACAAATGTGTTATATTTAGATTGACATCCATGTCTACTTAAATAGAGGAATTAAATGTTATATGTCTTACAAATGAATAGCTTAAAACTTATTAAATTTCTGAAAATCATTTAATAATTTATTAACTATTATTCATTCATTTAGAGACAGATATGAGATGGTATGCTTGTTAAACATTATTGGACACATCATACTGAAGTATGCTTATTTTCATATATGAAATCCGATTATGAATGTTCTCTTTGTAGTATCTCTGATTAATGAAATTCAGATATTACTGCTTGGATTAAAATGCAAACATTATCAATTAGGAAGACGAATGTTTTCAGCAAATTATATATACAGATAATCCGCATAAATAATGATTTTGTAATCTGCTCTTGCACTATAGGAGATTTATTTGGCATAGATATTACCTAGAATTTCGACTACTAAATTTGGGTCAAAATAATTAGAAAGGAATTTTATTTTCACTGAAATATGCACAAATATTTTCTATGCTTGTGTGCTCAGACTTTAAAGCAATAAAAGGCGAAAAATGTTTCGCAGAAGAAATAAACAGCGTAAAAATCTCTAAAATTGTAATTGTACACAAGTTGTAAACATTTTTGTTATTTTTGTTTGTGCATAAAGATTGAGCCTAAAATATTTCAGAAAAAAAATTGTTATTCTATGAATTAATAATTTAAATTTAAACATTTAATACATTTGCTTAATGTACTTTAAAAAATATATATTAAGAAAAGCTTATAAAAGACCTTATTTAGTACATTACACTTAGGTAACACGGGAATAATTTACATACACTTTTTTTTGGGGGGGGGGGGGGACTTCACCTAAACACATATTGACACCTTTTACTGTAACACTTAATTCGAATAGATTAATAAGATTTCCTAGCACGACTACATATTTTAAATTAAATTACTTACATATTTTAATAATTAAAATGTGTAATCCATAATGCTGTATCTAATGATACTTTATAAAATTGCATTTACAAAAGTTAAAATTAAATGAATAACATTCTATTATACGCTTTGCATGTTATTAGTATGAAATATTTCATATAACGATAGCAAAATACACGTCTATGTTTATTTCAACAAATATGTTATATTTATATTGACACTCATGTCTACCTAAATAAAGAGAATTTATATTATATAAGGATGATAGATTATAGCTTAAAATTTATTAAATTCCTGGAAATTGTTTAATAATTAATTGACTTCAAGTCATTTAATTAGAGGCAAACATCAAATGATTATATCTGTTTAATATTATTGGGCACTTCATATTGTTAATTTTCATAAATGGAATACGATTATGAATATTCTCTTCGTAGTTATGAAATCTCTGACTAATGAAAAGTTTACATTACTACTTGGATTAAAATACAAGCATTATTAAGTAGGAGACAAATGTTTTCGGCGAATGATGTATGCAGCTAATCCGCATAAATAATGCTTTTATTATCTGTCCTTGCACAACATGAGATTTATTTGGCGTGAATAGTACCTAGAATTTCGACTTCTGAATTTGGGTCAAAATAATTAGAAATTTATTGTTTTGCACTTAAATATATTGAGACAATCTGCCTAAATAATTATTCTGCAATGTGCCCTTGCACATCAGCTGGTTTACTTGACATGAATAATACCTGGGATTTTGATTGCTGAATTTAGGTCAAAATCTTTAGAAAGCAATTTTAGTTTGCATTGAAATATACGCAACTGTCTTACTTACGTATATGCTCGATTTTTAAACTCTAAAATTCGAAAAAATTTTTGAAAAAGAGATAAACATTGTAAAAGTCTCTAAAATTGTAACAAATTGTGCGCAAATTACACAGTTATATAACTACAATTTTATTTGTGTATAAAAATTGGATTAAAAAAAATCAGATTAATGTTACTTGTTATGTTATGAATTAATAATTTACATTTAAACGTAATATACTTGATTCAAATACATTTAAAATAACGTATCAATAGCTTCAAAAGACATTCTCACACAGAAAAAAATCTCGTCAAACAACTTAATAATTTCGTGCAGCAAATTGCTGAAAGACACATCTATTCGATTTTTTTTCTCGTATTTGCAGAAATATCAGTCTTTTGAATGGCGAAATTTCAGCAAAATTTAAGCTCTCCGGTTCACAAAAGTTTTTGTGTTCCGGAAGAAAAATGATCTCTTTAAAAATTAAGTTTACATCAAGAAAAAATAGAAAGCGCAACCCAGTTCCCTGAATATTCCTGTAATTTGACGGAAAAGCAGTTTTAGATTGGAGCATTTTAGTTTAATTTTACGTTAGATAGGTGACATTTTTTGCGGTAAGTGGCAAATCAAAGCAGAAATTTTCATTTTTTTAACAAAAAAAGAAAAAAAAAAAGTAATTATAAAAAAACTTAATTTTGCTGACTTTTTTAAAAACGGATATTCTAAAAAGTTTGCATTATGCAAGTTACGGGATTTTTATGTAATTACTAGCCGTCCTTGGCGACCAGTTTGGTATCTCTTAAAATTTACGTTTTGGAAGCATGCTAAGCATTGTATCATGTTTCTTTTATTCATAATTTAATTTACTTGGACTCCCTTAAATATAATTAATATAAACCCTTAAGCTTATATTAGTGTTTGTTGCATTAAAATATCTCAATTTGTTGATTTTCTGTAAGCAAGTAAACCCTATTGGTTTACAATTCAAGTCTATGGGAATTTGGCGAAATATTAGAGATATCGCCAAGTTGGCGTCACTTTTGGCAACTAAATTTAATCGCCAAATTTGGCGATATATTACCAAGTTAGCGGCATTTGGCGACAGAACAGAGTACCCCCGATGGTAACCCCTCTTACAATTATGGAGATGCATTAAATGCTGTTCAATAACAAATGAGATACGTTTCATTCGAGCGTTGCCATTAAACAATTAACAAATAATCGCGATTTATATGCCACAAACGATAGCGTAATACATATGTAGATAGTAGAATTCCTTTATATGACACTGGCGACATTGATATAATAAAACTCTATTGGTCGAGAGGATTTTGGAAAAAAATATGGAGAGTTTGCCATTATTTTCAACACAATGTATTTCACTTGTCTAACTCGTCTAAACAAATTCCCAAAGGCGAATATAGTATATTTCTGTAGTGTGGGTTGCTTTGGTAAGTAAAAACAAACTTTTTTTCTGAGCATATGCCCTGTATATATGTTCAGACTCCGGTCTCAAAACTCCTTCACAGTCCTTTTATTTACGTTTTAAACAAATGCTGAAAATACTATTTCACAAGGGTCAATAATACCAAAATCTTTGGTTTTCTTAATAACTGTGTTAAATGTGAAAGAAGGACGATATTAATATTCTTTAGATATTTTTTTTTTCTTTATAGAGAATGTAAAAAAAAAGTCATTGAATTGTTTTATTTAAAGGGGAAAAAAAACGTTTGTTCAACATTTTGGATAGTAGATATTATGCTATTATAAGGCGCGTTCATGATTATATAAATACGTCGCACCTATAATCGTCGACTGGTCCGTCCGTCAGTCTATCCGCATATAACAGCGCAAAAACTACCCAACCAAATGGTTTGAAATTTAATATATATAATCGTTGCAGAATTTTGTCGAGTCGTTTCAAATTTTATGAAATTCGAATCAAAACTTTAAAAAGATATTAATAAAACTTTTCTCCGTTCTATTAAATTCTATCATAAGTAATTAATTCAATGATATCCCATGATATGTAATGATTCTAGGTTGTCATGGCGATTACGTCCTCTTTAAAATGGAGTCATTTTATTTCGGTATTACTGAAATTAATACGTATAATCGTAATAAATTTTGTATTCATGCATTTTTGCATAACAGTGCAACAACTATTGCACCAAGATCTAAATAATTATAAAAGTAGTTATAGTACGAACGCATCTCATTTGCCACTTTTGACATACAATTTTTGACTTGTTTACCTTTTTTTTTTTTTTTTTTCCTTTCTGGCTTTTTTTCCCCCCACAAAATGTTATTACTACCTTTCGAGAAATTTCGTTAAATGTTGAAAAATAAAATAATAATATATAGGAAAGGAGATCAAATTTTAAAATTCTGAGAGTTTACGTGGCAACCTCGGATTGATGCAGATAACCTGTGTTGTGACGCTGTGTTTCATATTCTAGGAAGAAAAATCGCGAAATAGAAACACACAGTCAGATTTTAGTACACTTGATTAATAGTCGATAATATAGGGCAGATTTTTTTCCACTTTTTTTCGTGTGTGTGGTAGGGAATGTTATATAGTAAATTTGTTTAGTTATAAATTATTATGTAAACCTTTGTAGTACGGGCCCCACCAGTGGCCGAGAGGTTCTGCTCTCGAAGCTGGTAGACGGGACAAAATTGGGTGCTGGGTTCGATCCCATTCGCGTCCGTCGGCCTAATCGTTCGGAGTTTTCGTGGTTTTCTTCGAACCTTGGTTCTCCACGAGTTAATACGGGTTAGGTTAACTTAGAAAGATCTCCACGGAAGGCACCTCCCCCCCTTAGGGCCTATGTCCCACGTGCTCATAATTGGCCGACATAAATACAACCAACCAACCTTTGTAGTACGGTAAACTGTCTAACTTTTTAAATATTGAGAATGTGCTGTTTGGTAATATGTGATCCAATTACCCTTTATTAAAATGCGTTGAAATACTCAATATTAAACGAGTGTAATTCTATACTTTATATTTGATTCATATAAAATGCTTTATAAAGTGACACCGAAAGATACGTCAAAGTTTATTTAAACAAATATGTTACATTTCTACTGAAATTCATGTCTATATGAATACTTAAATTTCATATTATGTTAAACTTTTAAATTTAATAAATTAAAATGTATTAAAATATTAGAAATCATTGATTAAATTATTAACTCAAAAGTATTGATTTGGATTCAGGCACCAGATGAAATGTCTGTTTAACATTATTGGGCACTTTATACTGAGATATGTTAATTTTCATAAATGCGTTTCGATTATGAATGTTCTCTACGTAGTTATGATTTCGCTGCTTAATGAAATGCCGATATTATTGCTTGATTGTAAATACAAACATTATTAATTGGGAGACGAATGTTTTTGGCAAATGATGTATAAAATATAATCCGAACAAATAATGATTCTGTAATCTGTTTTGTACGTCGCTCTTTTATTTGATATGAATAAAAAATAAAATTATGGAGGGTTGAAATATGGCCAAATTAATTTGAAATGTTTATTTATTTATTTATTTTAATTTTATTTGTCCATTTGTTTATTTTTATTTTATTTATTTATTTATTTATTTTATTTTTATTCTATTTATTTATTTATTTATTTTTATTTTATTTGTTTATTTTTATTTTTATTCGATTTATTTATTTATTTATTTGTCTATTTATTTTGCTCATTAAATATTCCAGGTTATTTCGGCAAATAATGCCAAAATAATCTGACCGAAATGATCGCCAAGATATTGTTAATATCCTGTTATTTCCTTTAAATTTTTGGTAATATAGATAATTTAAGAGTGTCCTAAGGTAGAAAGATTTTTTTTAATTTATTTTTAGGCATTTTTTAATGAATTTATTTCCTGAAATGTGTGTCTATATAAATTGCTTCTAAGATTAAAAAAAAAAGTTTTTAGAACATTGAAAAAATAGTAAAAAAATTAAGATACAACTTATATAATTGGTTAGATAATTCGTGAACCACTTGTCATTTCTTTATTTCTTATCCACTATTTCATTACTTTATTCCCCTGTTGTGTGCGGAACTGTTTTTTTTATTTGATTTCTTCGGGATTTATAAAAATATTGTTAGAAAATGCATAATGAAATTAAATGTTGAAAAAAGTGTATTTTTGAGAGTGATTTTTAATTTCAGGAATATGTTTTCAAAAGTTTTACATGAAATAAAAAATAAAGCTGAAGACAATTTACTAAAAGCACAACTTAAAAACTCTGTACAAAATTTCATACATATATCTTGAAAGAAAGTTTAGGTATATCCTTTTAAACATGACAAAATATGGAAAAGACATTCTGAACTAAATGGTATTAAAGTCTTACATACGGGCGGGGGAGACAAAACAAAAATTGTTATGTCTTCTGATGTAATCATCAGAGAATTATCTCGGTGTTCTTTATTTATTTCTTTATTAAAATTTTTAGTATAATTAGAAAGAAAACAAAAAAATGTATTTTTTTGATAATTTTGATCCCCGTACCCCATTAAAAAACGTGTTACTGATATCGATATTATGTATGCAAAAAATATATGCAGCTGTTAAATGAACCTATGCAACCCAATTTTTTAGCAATTGAAAGTAGACGAAATTTCCGTTAAAAAAAATGAGAAAATGTCCAAATAGTTCTACAACAACAAAATAAATTGTTATATATGGTAATGTAATCATCAAAGAATTACGCAGATTTCTTTATTTAATTTATTAAACTTTTTATTATTTTATTAACAAGAAAACAAAAAATTATTATTTTAAAAATAATTTTGACCCTCGGAAACCATTAAAAGACATCTTTTTACTATTGATATTCTGTATTCTAAAAATATATGCAACTGATTATGATAGCCTCTGATAATCTCTTAAAAAACAACTTATTGCTATTGGTATTCTGTATACTAAAAATATATGCAACTGTTAAATGAACCAATGTAACCCAATTTTTTAGCAAGAAATGTCGAAAAAATTTCCTTAAAATAAAATTAAAAAATATCTAAACAGTACAACATAAAAATTGCTATGCTGATGCTTCATAGAATTATGCGGTTTGCTTTATTTTATTTACTTTACCTTTTTATTATTTTATTAGCAAAAAATAGAATGCATTTTTTTTAGAATTTTTAACCCTGGACCCCCTTAAGAGACATTATATTTTTATTGATATTTTATATACTAAAAATATATGCAATTGTTAAGTGAACCTATGTAAAACAATTTTTTATCAATGAAGCAAAATTTCCGTAAAATTAAATTAAAAAATGCCTAAATAGTACAGCAGAAAAATTGCTATATCTGATGATATAAGCATCATATAATTATGCGGTTTTCTTTATTCAATTCTTTTAGCTTTTTATTTTTTTATTAGAAAGTACAAAAATACATTTTTCTGAGAATTTTGACGGTCGGTTCCTCTAAACAAACATCTTATTGCTATTGATATTCCGTATACTAAAAATATATGCAACTGTTAAATGAACCAATGTAACCCAATTTTTTAGCAAGAAAGGTCGAAAAAATTTCCTTAAAATAAAATTAAAAAATCTCTAAACAGTACAACATAAAAATTGTTATGCTGATGCATCATAGAATTATGCGGTTTGCTTTATTTTATTTACTTTACCTTTTTATTATTTTATTAGCAAGAAAATAGAATGCATTTTTTTTTAGAATTTTTAACCCTGGACCCCCTTAAGAGACATTATATTTTTATTGATATTTTATATACTAAAAATATATGCAATTGTTAAGTGAACCTATGTAAAACAATTTTTTATCAATGAAGCAAAATTTCTGTAAAATAAAATTTAAAAATGCCTAAATAGTACAGCAGAAAAATTGCTATATCTGATGATATAAGCATCATAGAATAATGCGGTTTTCTTTATTTAATTCTTTTAACTTTTTATTTTTTTATTAGAAAGAGCAAAAATACATTTTTCTGAGAATTTTGACGTTCAGTTCCTCTAAAAAAACATCTTATTGCTATTGATATTCCGTATACTAAAAATATATGCAACTGTTAAATGAGCCGTCTAATCCAATTTTTTAGCAATTAAGGTACACAAAATTTGCATAAAATAAACTTTGTGTATAAATTTGTGTATAAACATAAAATTTTGAGAATTGATTAAACAGATTGTGCTTTGTATTATGCTACCATTAGAAATTTATTAGACTTTTACAGAATCTGTGTATTGTGTAAATCAAAATAGCTCTTTTTTTACTCCATAAGTCATTACGCGCATGATATCGTGAGAAAGTATGGATACTAAACAAATATGTCTGTCATAATGAAGGAAACGAATATTTTTTCCAACTGGATTCCCTTGAATGTGAATGCCTTGAATGTCTGTTTAAAATGATTGACTCTTAGGCAAAAATTATTTCCTTAACTATATAAAAAAAATATTTTTGTAAAAAAAAAAGTCAAAATTTTACATTTTTAATGAATAAAAATAGTCATAACTAAAAATATTACCATCGTAAATACTTAAAAGTATATCATTTTAAACATACATATTTGTTTAGTATCTTTACCAAATTTCATGGGCAATCTATACATGCTTTATCAAAATATCATGCGCGCAATGACTTATAGAATAAAAAAAGAGCTATTTTGATTTCAACAATTCACAATTTCTGTAAAAGGCTAATAAATTTCTAATGGTAGCATATTACAAAGTACAATCTCTTTAATCAATATCCAAAATTTCATGTTTATACATAAAGCATTTCTGAAGATAGACTAATTCAAATTTTGAATTTTTTCGTTAATTTTCGTCGCGTTTAAAAGGTACAAGACCGCTTAAATGAACTATGTAACCCAATTTTTTAGCAATGAATGTAGGCAAAATTTCTGTAAAATAAAATTAAAAGAATTCTAATAGTAAAATGCAAAAATTGTTATATCTGCTTATGTAGTCGTCATAGAATTATGCGGTTTGCTTTATTTAATTTATTTAACTTTTTATTACTTCATTAGCAAGAAGACAAAATATGTATCATCGATTAAGTACGAAAAGACACTTTGTGGACATTAATGCGAAGAATAGAACGGTTAAAACACCCATTTGTTTCTTCGTGATTTGCTACTCTGTGACGTCAGGAATATCGAAATGAAAGAGAAATTATTATATTTCACACAAATGTGCATCCAAATGTGCACTGCAGCTGACAGTGAGAAGTTTGAACATCTATTGTTATAACTAGTAATTTTTTCTTTCTAAGATTGTTTTGTCACGTCACAGTGTAGCAAATAACGAAAAAATAAATGCACGTTTTAACCTTTCTATTCTTCGCATTAATGTCCTTCGTACTAAATCAATGATGCTCTACAACTTTGTAAATCACTTTTCCCCCTTATCTCTTTCCCTTTTCGAAATAGAAATACTAGCTCCGCAGTTATCCACCAGGTGGCGCCGTAGATGGTTTCATTCAGTAGGGCCTGAATACTTTATTATACATGGCAAACATCGAACAGCAGATCAGTTCTAGAGGATACCCAGTATCAGTGCTACTCCACTCCCTGTATATGAGTAAGTGTATAGCAAATCCTAGAGAAGCCATGAGAAAATAGTTTAAACGTAGTACATTAGTACTACAAAAAAGAAAGAAAAGTTAAAAAGTAACTATGGAGAGGCTGAAAATTTATGAATGGGTAATCCGAGGATTACAGTATAAAATTATACATAGACCTCCACTTTTATGACTATAGCTCTTGCCGTTGAGAAATTATTTCGGTGACAATGAACTTTAACGGGCACATTGTATATTTCTAATTAGAAAATACAAGAAATATTATACTGATAAATATTTGGTTAAGCAGATGTAGGATAAATGGGCTGGTAATGGACGCCCTCCAAAAATTGTTTATAAAAATAATCGATACAAATTTAACTTGTATTATTTTTTCATAAGGTTCCCTTGCTTTTTTTTATTTGTGAGATTGTTGACAATCTTTTTCAAACCAACCAGGAAGCAGAAAATAAAGTTTGACAGTTCCAGTTTTTTCAATGAAAATTTTATTGAGTATACTAAGAGCTAGTTTTATTTAACAAAATTGCATTTTTTTTCGTTTTGTTTGTAATAGAAAACTTTGAATTTTATATACTAATTGTAATTTACAAAATTTTATTTGTTTTTAAGGTTTTAGGACGAATGTGTAATATTAGAATTTTCATAATTAGACAAGTTGCAGAAATAGAAATCCAATGTGACCATTACTAAAAGCGTAATTTCAGTAACGGGCACAGTGGTTAAAATATTTTGATTTAACCGAAAAGATAAGTAATGAAGTATAATTTTTAAATTGCATTTACTAGAATGTAATAATAAGAAAATTAGCACAACAGGAATTGATATGGAGACAGACATCAGTTGAAATATCTGTTTAACAATATTGGTCAGTTTACAATAAGGCATACTGTTTTACATAAATACAATCAGATTATGCGTGTTATCGTCGTAGTTATAAATTTTATACTTATTGAAATCTACCCTATTATAATAAGTACGGATATCTATGAAACCTCAAAACTGGGAAACCACATCGCGCAGAGCTACGAAATTTGGCACACGGATTGCTGGTAAACGCCCCATGAACGATTGGGGCAAAAAAATTGAAAAAATTAAATATATTCTTTTTAGTGTTATGTTTTTGACGAATTTTTGCTTTTTTTAAATTTTCAACCCTTAATCACGCAAGTTCTAATTAGTTCTAGATGATTACTGCAATGTGAAACATACATATTACGTACGCCACTCGCTGCAATACTAAGACGTTGTAGCAATATACTGAATTACGATAATTCTTTTACCTCACATACAAATAATTTAGAGATTATTTAATTGCGCTTAATTATTATCTCTTTTAAAAAATAAAGAAAAACATTTTATCACATACTACATCAACAAAACGTTTTCTTCTATTTATTCCCTTATTCCAAAAATATCGTTTTTATCGTCTGCTGCCACAGCAACATGATAAATTATATTTCATTAAAAAATGCACAGAAGTAGAAAAATATTTTTTCTAAATCGAATTTTAATCGAATATTTTTAATTTCGGTTTCAGAATTAAATTCGTGAACTCCCGTGCGTAGAACGGGTTCAACAGCTAGTGCATGTATTATTGCTTGATTGCAAGTTCAGACTTTATTAATTAAGAGACGAATGTTTTCTCAAATTGAGTATAGGGATAACCCTCCGAAATAACTATTCGGTAATTTTCCCTTTTACGTCAACAGTGGCATAAATAATATCCGGAATCCTAGTTGCAGAAACTTGATCAAAACAATAGGAAATAATTGTTATTTTTTTTTTAATTAAATGTTCCACTTTATTTATATATTCAAAATTAAAACAGAACTGTTCAAATTGGTCGTTTTGCAAGTCTTTTGGCTACAATTAATGCCAGTAAAAAAAAAAAAAAAAAAAAAAAAAAAAAAAAAAAAAAACTATCCTGTGTTTTTTATGCGAAAAATAAATAAATAAATAAATAAATATTTATAGGATTTAACATAGATAATGGAATATCATTTCAACCAATAATTATTAGTTTTTTCTCAATACATTTTTTTTCTTCAGAAAACTGATATTCGTGTCTATACTCACATTATAAAGAGGTAAAAATTGTTTATTTGTAGGAGGTAAGCTCTGGAACTACCGAACCGATTCCAAAAGTAATGGTATCAAAAGGATGGTGTTAGTCCAACATAGAACATAGGCTATATTTTATGTCGGTGCCACTACTCAAAAGGGGGTGCAGGACCAAAAAACGTTCTAAAAACGCAATTTTTGCGTTACTGAAGGACCTAGAAATGTGAAATTTTGAACATTAGTTACTTATAAGAAATAAATGATGTCTAAGAACAGTTCTTAAACAATTCAAAATTTAAAAGGGGTGAAAATGCACAAAAAGCGTTCTAAAAAGCGTTCTAAATAGTAGTTTCTATATAATCTCAGGAAATACCAAACCTATTTAAAAAATATTGGGTCAAAATGATGGTGACAACACTTGCTCCAAGATAGGCTATGTTTTATGACGGCGCCACTACCCCAAAGGGGGTGCAGGATCAAAAAACGTTCTAAAAATGCGATTTATGTGTTACTGAAGGGCCTAGAAATATGAAATTTGAAATATTAGCTACTTATTAGGTATAAAGGATTTCTAAGAACAGTTCTTAAACGATTCGAATTTTAAAAGGGATGAAAATGCGCGAAAAGCGTTCTAAAAACGTTCTAAATGGTGGTTTCTACACAATCTCAGGAAATACTGAACCGAATTAAAAAATAATGGTGTCAAAATGGCAGTGACAACCCATGCTCCAACATAGGCCATGTTTTACGTGGGTGACACTATCCCAAAGGGGGTGCAGGGGAAAAACGTTCTAAATGGCGGTTTTTGCGTTACGGAAGGGACTAGAATCATGAAATTTGGATTGGTAGTACTGAACCGATTTCAAGTATAATGGTGTAAAAATTATGCTGACAGATCTCGCTCTAAGTTAAGCTATATTTTATATCTGTTTCCACTACCCCAGAGGAGATGCAGGAGCAAAATGCGCGAAAAGCGTTCTAAAAACGTTCTAAATGCCGATTTGTCAGCGATATCTCAGGAAGAATCAAACTGATTTCAAAAGAAATGGTAGGAAATTGATTCTGACAGACTCTGCTCTAACATAGACGCTATTTTATGTCGGTATCACTAGCACCTAGACTTTCAGGAGCAAAAAAGCGTTCTAAATTTCGATTTTTGTGATCGGTACGGGCTAGCAACTTAAAATTAGGCAAGGTACATATTTATTAGATATAAATGATCTTTAAGAACAGTTTCGAAAAAAATTAGAAATTTAAAAAGGGGTGAAAAGGCGCGAAAAGCGTTCTAAAAACGTTCTAAATTGTGGTTTATACTCAATCTCAGGAAATACCAAAGCTATTTCAAAAGTAATGGTTGCAAATGAATGGTGATAGTCCCTGCTATAACATAGGTTATATTTTATGTTGCTGTCACTACCATCTGAGGGTTGCAAAAGCAAAAGATGTTTTAATTTGCGTTTTTGCACAACTGAGGGGTCTAACACTTTGAAGTATGGCATGCTATTTACTTATAAGATGCAACTGCTTTCTAAGAACAGTCGAAAGAAAATTCCAAATTTAAAAAGATGAAGTAAGCGAAAAGCCTTATAAATTACAATTTTTATGCAATCTTATCAAATACTAAACCGATTAAAAAAAAATAATGATCACAAATTGTTGGTGTTAGAACCTGCTCAAACATAAGCTATATTTTATATCTGTGTCACTACCACCAGAGGGTTGCAGGAGCTAAAAACTTTCTAAATTGCGATTCCTGTGATAATGAAAAGGCTAGAAACTTTAAATATTGCATGGTACTTACTTATAAAATATAAATGCCCTCGAAGGACTGTCGAAAATAAATTCGAATTAAAAAGGGGTGAAGCGAAAGGGAGGTGTGAAAAGCATTCTAAAAAAGTCCTAAATTACGATATCTATGCAATTTCAGGGAATATAAACCGATTATAAAAGTAATAGTTGCGAATCGATGGTAGCAGTCTCTGATCCTACACAGGCCGATGATTCTACCACCTGGGGTTTACAGGAACAACAAACGTTCTATAAAAAGCCTTTAAAAGCTTTCTAAATTACGTTTCTGTGGAATATTAAAAATAACAAACCGATTTCAAAATTAATGTTGGCAAATTAATGGTGATTGTTCCTAATTCAACATAGCCCTTTCTGTTGGGAGAGATGGTAGGACTTGGAATTTGACATGATACTTAATTTTAAGATGTAAGAAGATGGTTTCTAAAAAATTCAAAACTTCAAATGAATACTGAAATGAGCGTATTAAATGAGCAGAAAGGTTTCAAAATATTTTCTAAATTATCATTTATTTAGTTTTATTAATTTAAGTCTCCTTTCTGCCTAATGCAGTGTAATAATGATGTTTAATCAAACTGTGTTTTAAATAGTAATTTTTGAATTATTCTTAAAAGTAATAAGTAAAAATTTAGTTAGTACATTTTAATAAAAATTAGACATATAATTATCATTTGGCATATTTCAACTATCACGCGAGCAAAGCCGCGGGGTTTGCTAATATTTTTATAAAATCGTCAAAAGATTGATAAAAGCACACAACTCGAACTTCCTGACTCATGCAACCTTTAAGTTGATCTTCTAGAGTCCTTCTCTGTATTTAATGAACTACAAACATATAATTTAGCCGTCAATTTTTCCCATTATATTTTAATTCTAACAATATCGCTAACTCTAGTATCACGAACCCGATTTTAATTTATTCGAAATTTACTAAATTGCTAAAATTGTCTAGACACTAATGATTTCAAGCAATAAAGGTAGAAAAAAGTTATGTAGAAAAAATATACATTTAAAAATGTCTTTAAAGTTCTAAGTTTAATTATATTTATTAGGTATAAAATACAGATTTTTATTTCTTATTATTTAAATGTATTAAATTTTCATTTTAACTTTTAAGGCACTTGTCAAAGAGACATTTAAAACATACTATTCATATCAAAAGTTTATAACAGCCTTTATTTAGTACATTTAAAAAATAGGTAAATGAATTAATTAGATAATACAGAGGAATATTTAGTCACTCATTTTCTATGAAACATTCCATACGATTATTTTTCATTACTTATGCCTTAATATTTCCTACCATGCTAAATTGTCTGAGAATTTTCAAACTTAAAATCTCGTATTCTGCAATGCTTAATCCAATAATACTTTATGAAATTGTACTGATAGAAGTGTATAATAAGTGAATGCGATTCTGCGCTTTATGTTTGAATAACAAAAGTTATGTAGAAAAATATACATTTAAAAATGTGTTTAAAGTTCTAACTTTTATTATATTTATTAGGTATAAAATACACATTTATATTTCTTATTATTTAAATTTATTAAATTTTTATTTTAACTTTTAAGGGACTTGTCAAAGTGACATTTAAAACATACTATTCATATAAAAAGTTTACAACAGCCTTTAAATAGTACATTTAAAAACATCTAAATGGATTAATCAGATAATACAGAGGAATATTTATTCATTCATTTTCTATGAAACGTTTCATACGATTATTTTTTGTTACTTATGCATTAATATTTCCTAGTATGCTAAATTGTCTGAGAATTCTCAAACTTAAAATGGCGTATTCCGCAAGGCTTAATACAATAACACTTTATGAAATTATACTGACAGGGGTGTATAATAAGTGAATTCGATTCTGTGCTTTATGTTTGAATAATGTATATTGTTTCACATAACGGTTTCGAAAGCCGCGTTCAACGTTTGTTACAATAGGTATGTTATATTTCTATTGACAATAGTGTCTACGTGAGTAGTTACATTTCGTAATACGTTATGTTTAGATATTTAATACCTTAAAACTTATTAAATTCCTGGAAATAATTTATTTATTAATTGACTCTTAGTGATTGATTTGTAACAAGCCATCAGATGAAATGTCTGGTTTTGGTCTTTACGTACTGGGATATGTAACAATTACGATTGTTTTCTCCGCAGTAATGAACTTTGTGCATATAGAAATGCATATAATATTGCTCGATTGTAAATATAAGCATTATTAATTAAAATACGAATGTTTTTTGCAAATGAGGGAAGGATGTATTTCGGACAAATACTGATTCTGTAATCTAACCTCAACCACCATCGATTTTCATACTTAAAATTTCCTATTCTGCAATGTTTAATCCAATAATACTTTATGAAATTGTACTGACAGAAGTGAATGCGATTCTGATCTTTATGTTTGAATAATGTAGATTGTTTCACATAATGGTTTCGAAAGCCTCTTCCAATGTTTGTTTCGATAGGTATGTTATATTTCTATTGACAATAGTGTCTAAGTGAAAGCTACATTTCGTATTACGTTATGATGCTTAGAAATTTAATACCTTAAAATTATTAAATTCCTGAAAATAAATTATTTATTAATTGACTCTTAGGGATTGATTTGATCAAACCACCATATGAAAAAGATGAAATATTTATTGATGCATATTTTGTGAAACACTTGATACGATTATTTTTTGTTACTCATACATTAATATTTCCTACCATGCTAAATTGTCTGATAATTCCCATCCTTAAAATGTCCTATTCCGCAATGACCCCATCAGTGGCGGAGAGGTTCTGCTCTCGAAACTCGTAGATGGGAGGAGCTGGGTTCGAACCCAATTGTGCCCGTGGGCCTAATCGTTCGGAGTTTTCGTTGTTTTCTTCGAACCATGGATTTCCATGCGTAAATACGGGTTAGGTTCCCTTAGAAAGACCCCACAAAGAGCATCGCCCCCTGGGCCTATATCCCTCGAATTGATATTTTGCCGTCAAAAATCAACCCAACGCTATTCCGCAAAGCTTAATCAATAGTACTTTATAAATTGTACTGACAGAAGTATATAATAAGTGAATGCGATTCTGCGCTGTATGTTTAAATAATATAGAGTGTTTCGCACAGCGGTTTCGAAAGCCGCATTCATTGTTTGTTTCAATAAGTATGCTATATTTCTATTGACAATTGTGTCTACGTGAATAGCAAATATATGAAAAGGAAGAATATTTATTCATGCATTTTTTTTAAACATTTGATACGATTATTTTTTGTTACTTATACATTAATATTTCCTACCATGCTAAATTGTCTGATAATTTTCATCCTTAAAATGTCCTATTTTGCAACGCTTAATCAATAATACTTTATAAATTGTACTGACCGAAATGTATAATAAAAGAATGCTATTCTGCGCTTTATGTTTGAATTATGTAGATTGTTTCACATAACGGTTTCGAAAACCGCGTTCAAATTTTGTTTCAATGAGTCAAATGTTGGGTTCAATGGGTTATTTCTATTGACAATAGTGTGTACGTGAGTAGTTACATTTCGTGTTACTTTATGCTTAGAAATTTACTACCTTAAAACTTATTAAATTCCTGCAAATAATTTATTTATTAATTGACTAATAGGGATTGATTTCTAACAAGCCATCAGATGAAATGTTTGGTTTTGTTTGTTACGCACTCTGAAATGTTAGCATTTATGATTGTTCTGTATACAGTTATTAATTCTGTGCCTAAAGAAACGCATATAATATTGCTCAATTATAAATATAAACATTATTAATTGGACGAAGAATGTTTTCGGCAAATGATGTCTAGATAAATTGCTGACAAATAATGACACTACAATCTAGCCTCAACCACCAGCGATTTAATTTCACAGGAATATTCCTGGAATTAGGCCCTAATAATTGAAGAGGACTTTTATTTTTTTTTTTTTCAATAAATATTTCAGATCAAATAGAAAAAATAGCTTAGAGATACATATTTTATAGTTTTATTTTAATTTTTCCATTATTAATAATTAAATTATTATTACACTGAACTCCATGTTAAATGAAATATATTCAATTGCTAAATAGGTGTAAATGCTAAATGTTTCAAGCATTATAGGTGAATGCAAATTTCTTAAAGAAAATATTTTTTAAAATCCCTGATATCGTAATTGTACTGAACATATAAAATTCAGATGAATAACAGTTATTACTTAAATGAATATTTAAATTTAAATTTAAATGTTTGAAGCATTTCTAAAAGGTACTCTTAAAATATTCTATTCATATCAAAAGCATACAACAGCTTCTTTTTAAATACATTTTAATATTCAGTACATGCATAATTAGAAAATGCAGAAAATATTTAGTAATGCATTTTTATAAAATTTTCCGATGTAACTATTTTTTATATTTATGCATTGTGATATATTTCTAACGATCTAAATTATATGACTATTTTAATATTTAAAGGTCATATTCTGTAAGGCTTAATAAAGTATTTTTGAAGAAAGGTATCAATAAGTGAATGTAATTATATGATATACAAATTTTAATTGCTCAAAGGTGCAAATTAAAACTTTAAAACAGTAAATTAGGTTTATTCAACTGTTTGCATGTTTCGACTCTACCCGAGTCATTTTCAAAACAAATAAATAAAAATACTCTAAAAATGCACGTTCTATTTATTGCACGGTCACGGATTTTTCCCCTACAGTCTATACTATCCATCTATTTTAAGAGAAACCATAGAGATTGTAATTCGTAAAAATTCGAATTGCAACTATACAGAATCATTTAATTAACCAAAGTTATGGCTCTAGCTACTCAATGGTTATGAAAATAAAAATAAACATCCAAGTAAAATTTTAAAAAGATAACGTTCATAATATGCAACATTGAATGATGGCGTTTCACAGACCGTGCAGTTTTAGAATATTTATTTATTTGTTTTGAATTAGAGTTTGAATACAGTCGAAACATGTAAACAGCTGAATTACTGTTTTAAAGTTATAATTTGCACTTTTTAGCAATTAAAATTAGTATATTATTACAAGGTGTTAATTTGTTGTACATTATAATTATACGATTTTATTAATAGAATTCGTTTCACGTACTGGATGCTAATTATACACTGTTAAAAATTTTGCAGCATTCTGGCAGGTCATTCGACCGTTTTTTGAAAAAACGGTTTCATAACCATAATTTAACTATATTCTGACCATAAAATGGCCAATAATATGGTCAGAATAGTGTTAAAATTACGGTTGTGTAACCGTTTTCGGAAATAACGGTCAAATGACCTGCCAGAATGCTGCAAATTTTTAACAGTGTATATTTATATTGATATTCATGTATTCCTGAATATTTAAATTTCATATTACGTTATATTCGCAAACTGAATAGCTTAAAACTTTGTCGATTTCTAGAAATATTTCCTTAAGTAATTTAGACTTCTAATCAGTGTTTTGGATAAGCTATTAAATTAAATGTTTGTTTAAAATTATTGGAAATTTCATACAGATGTATGATAATTTTTATAAATGCAACCCAATTATGAATGCTCCATTCGTAGTTATGAATTCCCTGCTTAACGGAATAAAAATATCATTGCTGGATTGTAACTAATTAATGAATGTTTTTGGAAAATGATTTATGGATAATATCCCTACAAATAACCATCCTTTAATCTAAACTCGCAAGTCAGATAGTTTATTTGACATGAATAATATCCGGAATTCGGGTTGCTGAAACTGATTCAAAACAATTTAAAAGCATTGTTATTATACTCTTTAACCCTTTCCGGCACACACAATTTTTGTTGTAAAATGATGAAATGATTGACTGACACCGGAATTTACAAACGACTTTACTAGAAATTATAAAAATGTTAGTTTAAATGTTCATCATAAAAGCAAAATTTTACTAAAATATTCTTGGTGTCGTTCGTAAATTTGGAATTATAATTAGGTATCCCGACCTGGGTACACTGCGTCGGAAAGGGTTAACTGTTCCAGATTACTTAGACAAATAACTTAAGTGCTGTTGAAAGTCTCTATACTAACATGTTAAAATAATGAACCTTTTCTCAGAAACTACAAAAGATATTCACTAGAATTTTTTTAAATGCATAATATTAATAATAAAAAAAATGAAGTCAATTTTATAAAGATATGTTCTTCAGTTATTTATTTATTTATTTTTTTAATCTGAAAAACAATTTTTAGTTTAAAAAAAAAAACTTTTTTTTAGTAAAGAAAAACTTTATATATATATATATATTTACATATGTTGGTAACATTAGTTCACTTCAGATTGAATAGGCATATCTGTAAAATATTCAGTTAATATAAATAAAATCATAAGACAAAACGCAATTTTTCACCTTGATTCAAACATAAAATACATAATATGAACTTCAAAAAGTTCATTGTTTTACTAAAAACCCGATTAAAATACTGAAACAGATGTTACACGATAAAAATTATACATTTTATTTAAAACTCCTTAGTAGTACTTTGAAGCTTTTCCAAGTTCTTCATCAGAGAATATTTTAATGACTAATTCTTGTTTATTTATACAAATACGTCATTTCTTTTTGAAATGAGAGAGCCAGTAATTATTAGCGTTGAAAGTAGAAGTAGCAGTTTCTTAGATTAAACTTAAATAGAGAAAAGATATATTATTATTAACTGCAGTTTTAATAATGAGGTTACTTAAAAGTTCAGTTTTGATAGAACTTGTTTTTTTGGGAGACACAGAAAAACAGCGAAATATCTGAATGAAATATATAACGAGGAGCAATATAGCAACAAATTAATGTACTTATAAAATTATATTGCCAGAATTGTGTAAAACAAATTAATTCATTTCTAAGCTTTATATTAAATTCATATAAGTTATTTCTCATAACGGTTGTGATAGACGCATCAATGTTTATTTCAAAAGGAACCTTTTATATAAAGGTATCTATTGATATTCATGTCTACGTGAATAGTTTGATTTTATATTATGCTAAGATTAAGAATTTAACAGCTTAAAACCTAATAAGTTCCTTAAATTCATTTATTAAATAATTGACTCTAAGGTATTGATTTGGGGCAGACATCAGATGAAATGTCTGTTTAACATTACTAAGCATTTCATATTGAGGTTCATAATCACAATCCGATTATCAATGTTCTCTTCACAGTTGTGGATTCTCTGCTTAATGAAATGCAGATATTACTGCTTGATTGTAAATAGAAACATTATCAATTAGAGAACAAATGTTTTCGGCAAATGATGTATGGACATTATCCACAGAAATCATAATTCTTTAATCTGCCTGTGGAGGATATCTCCTTCAAATATTCTTTTAATAGCTTTTACCTTTTCGCCCCCCTTTTAAAATGAGATTTTTTTACTAAATTCTTATATTTTAAATCTGTCTAAAATCATAAATTAAATTATTTTCATCGCTCATTTCCTTTAGAAATACATTCTCGTTTCGCACTATAATTCTCAAACCGCAGAAGGCAGTAAGAGATTAAAGGAGGCATGCTATTTTTATCTCTCATAGAAACAATTTACTCTTTACATTAGCGCGCTTAATTCGGTTGATAGGCGGGATCATTCTCATGCCTTTTTTCTTTATTTTTGACTGTGTCTCTACAGCTGCATCATATTTTTCCAACGTATAAATTCTTGTCATAAATTTTGTCTGCACTATCTTTTATTTTCAACTGCAAATGCCTTCAAACGGCTCGGCGCGCCTAATTCACATGGTTTGGCAACCTCCCTGTAGAATGCGGCTTTGTGGTTTTCGGTAGTCCATATTTTCCCGATTATCTGCTTGGCGTTAAAATCCATATGTTGACCTTTAGTCCTCCACATTATCAATCCATTAACGAAATTAACATGTGTCTCATCTCAACTTAATTTGCTCCAAATTACTACTGGTTTGATGTTTTTGTAAATTGTTCCTCGGCCAGTAACCCTGCTCTCTCAGACTTGTAATGACATCACTCTTCTCTTCACCGTCGGACTGACAAAATAAATATGTTGAAAGTTTTGTCTCCCCTCCAGCATCGGCGTTTGTGGCCGAAAATCTCTCGAAGTGTGTTAAAGGACGTGGTAATTAATAAATAGCTTTCAGATGTTCTTCGATCTTCGTCTACTGAATTAAAACGGCCTCCTGTGCTTTATTCGAATAACTAATATTTATTGAAATGCAGTAAACCAACGTTTAAAATGCACAAATAATGCGTGAAAAAGCAGCAAACAGCTGTTTCGAATCTACAACGGGATTCTTCTTCAGTGCAAGAGAGGGAAAAAAGGAACAGCGTGCTAGAAAAAGCAAGGCTGAGCAAAATGATAGACAGAGACGCCTTATATACCCTATGCGGGTAGCGAAAGCGCCAGAAACAACCAACGAGAGAGAAGCAGTGGAAACGACTGGGTGGACAAGTAGCGACATCTACCGGAAAAGGAGAGAAAATGAAACCAAAAAAGAGGAAATTAAATTAATGCTTTCCAAATACTTGGAAAATCTGGAGTACTAGATAAGTCATTCACTAAAGAGTGAGAATTTTTAATGATGTGGTTAGCTTCCCAAAAATCAAGATCAAGGTTAGAAGAACATTTTTGGATAATGATGGCTGAGGAAAAATCGAACCTATGTTGAGAAGACCAAGAATGTTGAGCAATAGAAGAACGTTTGAGCTCCTGATTTTTAACATAACCTTCATGCTCTTTTAAACGAAATCTAAGAGCACGTTTAGTCTGGCTAATATAAGAAAGGCCACATTGGCAAGAGATTTGGTAAATACCCCAGTTATCTAGGCGATCAATGGGGTGTTTGAGATTTGAAAAAGTGATTTTATTAACAGGAGAAAAAATAACATTAAAATCAAACCTTCTTAAGATTTTAACAACTTGCTGACTGATTTTAGGAAAAAATGGTAACACAACTGAAGTATTAGAGTTGGAATTAGAATGCTTTTCAGAATGGACGGATTTCGTCAATTTCTTATAAATAGAATCAATAATATTAGAGGAATAACCACGATCAACAGCAATAGCTTTGAGGTAATTAAGTTCAGCACTAAGTAACTGAGGAGTGGAACAAACATTGGTAGCCCGAAAAACAAAAGTATTGAAAGCAGCAAATTTCTGGTTAGGGGGATGAGAAGAATGCCTGTGAGGTGGAAGACTGACAGCAAAAGGTTTACGAAAGACGGTAGTCTGAAAGCCATTATCACAACGAATAACAAGGACATCGAGGAAAGAAAGACAGTTATTGGTCTCAATTTCAGAGGTAAATTGAATGCAGGGATCAATGTAATTCATAATAGAGAGAACCTGATTAATATCCGAATTTATTTCAACCAGGACATAAACATCATCAACATAACGAACATAGAACGGAAATTTTAAAATTTCAAAAAGTTTGACCTCAAAATAGTGCATATAAATATCGCATAAAATTGGACTAAGAGGATTACCCACAGCCAAACCATCAATCATGCGGAAGAAATTACCATTGAAAACAAAAGTATTTTGTGACAAGCAAGCGCGAGTGAGATGGATAAGTTCCTCGATTTCAAAATAAGAGAAATGGAATTCACAACACCATTTCTCTTATTTTGGAATCGAGGAACTTATCCATCTCACTCGCGCTTGCTTGTCACAAAATACTTTTGTTTTCAATCGTAATTTCTTCCTCATGATTGATGGTTTGGCTATGGGTAATCCTCTTAGTCCAATTTTATGCGATATTTATATGCACTATTTTGAGGTCAAACTTTTTGAAATTTTAAAATTCCGTTCTATGTACGTTATGTTAATGATGTTTATGTCCTGGTTGAAATAAATTCGGATATTAATCAGATTCTCTCTATTATGAATTCCATTGATCCCTGCATTCAATTTACCTCTGAAATTGAGACCAATAACTGTCTTTCTTTCCTCGATGTCCTTGTTATTCGTTGTGATAATGGCTTTCAGACTTCCGTCTTTCGTAAACCTTTTGCTGTCAGTCTTCCACCTCACAGGCATTCTTCTCATCCCCCTAACCAGAAATTTGCTGCTTTCAATACTTTTGTTTTTCGGGCTACCAATGTTTGTTCCACTCCTCAGTTACTTAGTGCTGAACTTAATTACCTCAAAGCTATTGCTGTTGATCGTGGTTATTCCTCTAATATTATTGATTCTATTTATAAGAAATTGACGAAATCCGTCCATTCTGAAAAGCATTCTAATTCCAACTCTAATACTTCAGTTGTGTTACCATTTTTTCTTAAAATCAGTCAGCAAGTTGCTAAAATCTTAAGAAGGTTTGATTTTAATGTTATTTTTTCTCCTGTTAATAAAATCACTTTTTCAAATCTCAAACACCCCATTGATCGCCTAGATAACTGGGGTATTTACCAAATCTCTTGCCAATGTGGCCTTTCTTATATTGGCCAGACTAAACGTGCTCTTTGATTTCCTTTAAAAGAGCATGAAGGTTATGTTAAAAATTAGGAGCTCAAACGTTCTTCTATTGCTCAACATTCTTGGTCTTCTCAACATAGGTTCGATTTTTCCTCAGCCACCATTATCCAAAAATGTTCTTCTAACCTTGATCTTGATTTTTGGGAAGCTTACCACATCATTAAAAATTCTCACTCTTTAGTCAATGACTTATCTAGTACTCCAGATTTTCAAAGTATTTGGAAAGCATTTATTTAATTTCCTCTTTTTTGGTTTCATTTTCTCTCCTTTTCCGGTAGATGTCGCTACTTGTCCACCCAGTCGTTTCCACTGCTTCTCTCTCATTGGTTGTTTCTGGCGCTTTCGCTACCCGCATAGGGTATATAAGGCGCGTCTCTGTCTATCATTTTGCTGAGCCTTGCTTTTTCTAGCACGCTGTTCCTTTTTTCCCTCTCTTGCACTGAAGAAGAATCTCGCTGTAGATTCGAAACAGCTGTTTGCTGCTTTTTCACGCATTATTTGTGCATTTTAAACGTTGGTTTACTGCATTTCAATATTCCTGCACAAAGGCTTTAATTGCTATTTTAATTAATATTTAGTTAACAGCACTCTGATGTATCTGAGATATCATCGAGAATCAACTTTACAATAAATATCAACATAACACTCCCCTTACACATCAACTGGATTATTTTTTTCGCTTAATTATACAGCTGAAATTGGGTGGAAAATATTTAAAAATATTTTTAATTTGCGTATTAAATATTCCACATTATTTTACCAGATCATTACTGTTGCGCATCAATTACTTCGAACTTATCTAAATATACAGCAAAGTTTAAATAAAACTATAAAGTTTAAAGTATTTACTTTTTATATTGATGCACGTCTGTTTTTCACCTTCTCTTGGTCTATTTACATATCCGAAACGACCGTCAGTTTCATACGTATCATTGGCTCCTAAGGCAAGTGCCGTTACTGAATAACAGACAGTAATAGTGATTTCGGGATCCCTTTCTTCGCCGTGAGTGGTTGACTTACAACGTCATAGTTTGCAGCCAATGGCGTTTCCGATGTGCTTGCGTAAGCTGCGTTTCGGATGTGTTTGCATAAGTTTGTACTTACGGATTGGCAATAGTTTTATGCAAAACACTTGCTGTTTTTTGGCGCATAAATGTCTGGACAGATTGTAGATCCGTAGCTTCCAGAAATTGTTTTTGCACTTGTCATCTTTCATAATGTAGCTGCATTGAAATTTTATTTTAATTTTATTATGATTTAACGGCGAAGTAACGCTATTGTTATGTAAAATCATCATGTCATCTCGCCTCAATAAATAGTTGTTTTGTAACTGGTGTCTTGAAATGAAGTCTTCCACATTTACCACCGTAGCTCTGTTCAGCCATGTTTTCACAGGCTGACAATTACACTAACGCCAATGTTCGGTACTCTCATAATGTTTCTAAGCTTCAAAGCTGCGTGTTCAAGTCTCTAAATCAAAAAGGTTAAAAAAATTTCTTGAAAGAAATAGGCATTTTAAAAATCTGCAAATAAACGACTGCGCTGAAATTATGAAATTCAGATTAAGGGTACTTATTACTTATATTTTTCCAAAGATACTATAGCAAGAAGCATTTATTTGTCGGACTCATTCAATCCGCATATGAGTTACAGAATTCTTAATCTATGCTACTTTTCTATCCGGTAAATATTCTTCTTTATATAATACTAGCTAAAGTAGCTTGCGTTGCTCGGAATTTCAAGAATTTTTTTTTTTTCAGAAATCAATTTAAAAATTAAACGTACAGCATAAAACAAACAATAAAAAAGCAGTAAAGCCATCTTTATTTCAATTCTTCACTAAGAATGAGCTCTAGGGGCCTAAACCTTTGGGAAAATTCTAATATACACAAATACACACACGTATATATATAGAATAGATTTAAAAATGATGAAAACTAATTTAGAGAACCTCAAAATGTTAAAATATGCCAATAATTCCATAATCGGGTTTTTATCATGTATCAATACGATTTTTCAAGCTCCTATGACGTTATACATTCAGTACTCGGAGAAAAAAATTATCCAGCTGACATCCATTATATTTCCACTATGACGTAATATTCACTTAAAAAAATCGTCAAACTATTTATTTCATTTTCATTTTTCACGTGGAAATTTCTCAATATAAAAGTTATGATGCAATTTGCATTTTTTGTTAAATTCGTCAAACTATTTACTTCATTTTCATTTTAAACATGGAAATCCTGCAATAGAAAAGTAAACTGTTGTGGTAAGAATTTATTGTGGATTTTTAATCGTTGGTAACAGATATAACGAAAATATTTGAATTTGATAGGAAATTGCTGTTAAATTGGTGGATTTTTATTAGTTAAAAATTGAGGTGTTCGGAAGACAACCCGAGTAACTCCATTTTAAGTGGCATTTTCTTAAACAAAGAAACATTGAAACTTTTCTATAGATTTCTACAATGATAAAAAGTTACCCTTGATTAACAGAAAATTAATGAGTTCAATCAAAATATCCCGAGAAAAAAAATTATATAGATACAATATTTTTATTGTGACAAATAACTTTAACTGTTTATACTGAACATTTTCGTTTGATGGAGCTAATCGATTTGTGCACTGAACGGATCAGTTAACCATAAATTATTTGATTCCGGATTACTTTAGTTGCCTCGACCGTGTTTTAATACACATCAACGTTACATTTCACAATTGTGGCTTCCGAACAGTGGATTTGTACAGTTGGTCCACTGTCTCCTTAAGAATTAAGTTGATTTAAAAATTGGAACTTCTAAATGCTAAATTCATCTTTAATCGTGGCGGAACAGATTGAAATGTGGGGTGGGAGGGGAGTTTTAAGTATATTTCGAAAACTACTTGGCGCTATGCGTTGGAATTTTTTATTCACATATACGCAGCTTCTAGAAATCAATTTCCCTCAACAAACTCACAAGTTAAGATTCATATTATTTTCAAAAATTAATTTCTAAAAAATATATACATTCAATTTTTTTTTCCCCCAGCGTATGCATAAAATTGTAACTTGCGTCCTAGCACTTCGGGCATGTTAATGATATTCACAATGCCTATATATCGTAAATTTATTCCAAAATAAGTTTTTTTTTTTTTTCTACCATAATTTTAAATTTTGCAAAACGTTTTCACAAGAGTTTCCATTATAATGGAGATTTTGTCGAAGATGCCATATATTTTTCTATCTATCTAAAAATGTTTACCTTCTAGTTATATGACAAATTTTCATTTTTATATATTAGATTGAACAGCAGTAAATAAAAAAAAATTCCACTACCTGCCTTTCTTAACTCGGATGCTTGCAATTAGATCCTTGTAATGTCTGTTTAATTTTAAGTTTCTAATCTTTCATAATAATGTTTATTTCCTAAAATGTGTGAGTTCTATAAAACCTAACGAATACATATTGATGTTTATATCATTAAACTATCATTGATGAAAACATATTAGCCAATTAATAAACGATAGTCAGTCAGAAAAAGAATAGAAAATATCTCCATGATTTGTATTGCATTCAGTAGTACAATTTTCGTGCATAAAAAAACTGTCATCAGCTGCCTTTTATGCACCATTATGGGTTATATATACTGACAACACATGATGCGTGAAGCTCGTAATTAGGTTATTATATTTAAAGATGGGTAAACTGATGTACAAGACCAGGCAAAAATAGGCGCTCACCTATGCTTAACAGGGACTCCTGCTAGCAGCGGAGAAAAGTCATGTGCAGCGACACACCTTGATGATAAATAAATAAATATACATAACGCAACGTCCCCTAATAACTCTTTCGGATATCATTGTTTGTAAATGTGACTGGTACTAATCGATTAGTAATATTGCCTATTAATTATTACTATGCTTAAATTTTGTTTAGGGGGTCGTCTAAATATAGAAATTCTGACAACCTTTAAAAATTTCAATATAGGTAAACTTACTTTTGACACCAGGTTTGACTTTTCGGTAAATTTTACTTTCGGATACAAAACGAGAAGTCATTCGACAAGTCGTTTAAGAATTAAATTGGTTTAAAAATTGGAGCTTCTAAATAGATAAATTTATCTTTAATCGGAGCGGACTGGATTGAAATGGGAGGGGGGGGGGGAGGAAAGTTTTAAGTATACAGTGAAACTTCTATTTAACGAAATCTCATCGTTACACATAAACACTTTGCTATAAAGAAAATTCTTTAAATAGAAATAAACTCAAATTCATGAAATTTGTGTAATAAAATACCCATGCAAATGCGTAAAATGAAAAATACACATAAGATGGAAATATTGGAAAAAGCATTTTAATTCCAGCAGTAACTTTTTTGATGTAATTTAAACATATGAAAATTTTTTTATTACTACAATGTCTAAAAAAATAGATAATAAAGAGAGGTAAACAAAAATTGAAGCGTAGCGCTCCAAATCCTTATCTTTAAAAAAGTTTGTAATATCACTTTGTACAGGTTTCTTAAAAAAAAAAAAAAAAAAAAAAAAAAAAAAAATACGCTGTTCATAAAAATTTTCGCACTCTTGTAAGTTTCTGAACAAGTCACCTCTTACAATTTCGTACAACTGGAACCCTATTCTTATTGTATAGAAGGCTTTTAGCATTTCTTCTTTTGAATGCAAATAATTAAATAAATAAGTTCATTTTCATACAATCCAGTGAATTAAATTCGTGCATCCATCGCAACAGCAACCTCTCCGTTTGAATGTTGTGTACGCACGAAAGTGGAATAAATTTTATTATATAGAATACTAGGGGGCTCTGCCCCCTACAAGCTACGCTCGTCAACCCCCGTTCAGACACCGCAGACTCTAACAGCACGCTAATTTGATCGGCTTTAAGAAGATTTCGGAAGATTGAGTTATAATTTGAATCTGAGAATTATAATCTGACGTAATTTTCGCCAAAGTTTTCTTTCTCTTTCTAATATTCACGTAAAAATACTTTTGTTAAAAATGAAATATTATGATCACCTTAAAATATCAAATAAATGTCTCGCGCAATTTTTAAATTTAAACTGTTTTGCAATATTATTTTTTGTTCATTTTACGTAATAAGTGTAATGTGACGTAATTGTGACGTAAATTCTCCTATTTTAGACTTCTAACGCATGTTAATGAATTTATTATTTTACAATATTCTTTCTCTTTTAAAATTCACGTGTAAATATAGTTTTTATGACGTAATTTTCAATGAGTTCCTGCTTTTTATATTTTCTGTTTATAATAGTCACGTGTAAAATAAATTTTTAATTTGAAGCAAACATATTGTTTGCGCTTTTTATACAGCTGGCAACAGTTTAAATTAATACAATTTTCTAAAATATGTAAAAAATGTCTCTCGAAATGCTGAAAATTTGAATTTAAAATAGAAATAAAACCTCAAAAAATGTGTCGAATTAAAAAACTAAATGCAGTCTGCACACCGAAAAATTCTGACGCATAAAATGATCTAAAAATGATTAAATTCCTATGTACAGTTTTTGCTCCTATAAAAATTTTTTAATGGAACGATTTTGTCCAAATTTGGCATTAAATATCTCTTTAAATAATTTTTCGATTTGAAAACTGACTGCATCAGCGTGTTTATCAAACATTTCTCTATAATATTACCGATTTTCATATTTTTGTATGCAACGGTTTTTTTTTATATTAACGAAGAAAGGCCATGCTTAAGCATTTAAATTGGATGTCGATCTGCCGGGAATATCTACCCAGATTTTCATTGGTCCATTTCCAAATCAAAACTTTTTTTTTATATATATAGAAGGATATTTTTCGTAATATGGAGATTAATTTACATGTTAATGGTGTTCAAAATCAAGGTTCACCAGAAAATTTCGTTACGTAGAAAACTTCGTTAAATAAAGAATTCGTTAAGGGGAATTCTCACTGTATTTCAAAAACTACTTGTCTCAATGCGCTGTAACTTTTCATTCAGATATTCGAAGTTTCAAGAAATCAGTTTACCTCAACAAACTCATAGGTTAAAATTCATTCTGTTTCAAAAAATAATTTAAAAAATATATACATTCAATTTTTTTATATTTTTCCGGCATATGCATGTAATTGTAACTAGCGTCCCAGCACTTCGAGTATGTTTATGAGCTTCACAATGCCTACATATAGTAAATTTATTACAAAATAAGAGATTTTTTAACTTTTTTCTAACAGAATTTTAAGTTTTGCAAAACGTTTTCACAACGATTTCCATTACAATGGCGATTTTGTCGAAGATGCCATATATTTTTTCTATTTGTCTAAAAATGTTTACCTTCTGTCTATATGACGTAGAAATCCAATATCTCGACAATTACAATATTCGCTAATGTTTGAAAATTCTTCCAATATTATATTATTGAATTAAATAAAATGTTATTACATCTGGATATATAACACATTAAATAGCATATTTGGTTTTATTTACGTCTGCAAATTTCTTAATATTGAGATGAACGGAATTGTACCTGATAGAAAACAAAGGAAAATGTTCATTAGGATTTATGCTTCCATAAATCCTAAAAACTTGCAGCAAACTGTCCAGTTTACGTCCGTTTTTATAGAAAACAGTTACATAACCTTAATTTAATGCATTTCTGACCACGTTATTGTACATATTATGGTCAGATCAAAGTTAAATTACGGTTATATAACCGTTTTCTATAAGAACGTTCGAAAGAATGGACAGTTTGTTGCAAATGTTTAACTGTGTAGAACCGTTACAAAACTATTCATAACCTGAATAATTAAGCTTCATTTCGATTTAAAAAACGTTTTATAAATGATATATTCTACTAAGATATAGATGCCTCTAGAAAAATAATAACTTTTAAACACAACACAAATAAAATTGCATTGTAAATATCTAAACACGCTAAACTGTTGAAAATTAGCAGCAAATTTCCCCGTCATTCGACCTTTTTTTTAAAAAAATGGTTACATAACGGTAATTTAACTGCATTATGACCATTATATGGAAAATAATATGGTCAGAATACAGTTAAATATACTGTTATGTAACACTTTTCTATAAAAATTATCGTATGACTGGGTAGTTTGCGATAAATTTTTAACAGTATCGAAAATTGGTGCATGGCTTATTTGTAGTGGTGCATATTTGAAATTAAATTTGAGTATTAATTTTAACTTTAATTCAAAAATAAAATTTCTTTCAGCACATAAATTATGCAACTGTGCTTGCTTATCTAAATACAGATAAATATTACTAAGTTAAGATGGAATTAAGAAATAATTTATCCCGAGACTTTTTTGTATCTTAATTCAGTTCAGAGTGTCATCAGAAAAAAAAATAATTAATCCGCACAATTTAATCACAAAATGAATAATGACTAAGTTTTAAATACAGCATGGATAAATCTATTACTGTGGCGGCAGTTGGTTATAACAACTTATGAGAAGTAAAATTCGTTTTAGTAAAATCGTTAGTTAAGTGGTTGCAGTAATATATCTAAAAGTTTTCTGTGAAAACGTTCGAATGAATAAACAGTTTGTTGCAAAATTTTAACCTTTTCAAAAACATTCAAAACCTGAATATTTCAGTTTCATTTCGTTTTAACTTTTTATGTACTGAATTATGAATTCATGAAAATTTTATCGTCTAAAGCATTTTTCGTGAATATTTGAAACTATATTAAAAGATTTTTCTAATTATTTAATAAATTTTAGAAAGATTTTTGAGGTATTGAAGGATTGGATTTAAAAGGATCAATTAGATTTGAATTTATAGGGATTTTGTGCAATATTTATAAACCCCCTCAAATATTTAACTTTAAATATTGTTCTTAGTATTTTGTAGAATTAGGAAATGTACAAATATGTATTTTTTACAATAGAAATATACAAATATTTCCGAATTGAATATCACCCCCCCCCCCCCCCCCCCCAACTTCAAGAAAGCTGAAATAATGCTAAGGCAAAAGAAATCATCCTTTTAAAAATATTTTTGTTTTGAATAACCAATAGTGCTGTTGAAATAAAAGATAAAGTAATGCATCTAAAACTCTTTCTAGACCGTATTACTAATAATCGATGTATTAAATGATTAAGGAAATGAATAATAAGGGATAAATGAAAAGGGTTAAAATCGTTTTATAAATGATAGATGCTATTAAGATTATACCTCTAGAAAACTAAAACTTTTAATCAGAAAACAAATAAAAAATAGTATTGCAAATATCTAAACACACAAGAAAATTGGTTCATGGCTTATTTGAAGTGGTAGATATTTGAATATAATTTTGAGTATTAATATTATCTTTAATTCAAAAATGCAATTTCCTTGAGCTGTTAAATGATGCTTATCTAAATACAGATAAGCATGATTAAAGTAAGATGCAACTAATAAGCAATTTATTCTAGACTCTTTTGTATCCTATTTCAATTCTGACTATCGTTAGAAAAAAAGATTAATCCGTACAATTTCGTCACAGGATGAATAGTGACTAAGCTTTAAATATAGCATGGATAAAATCTATTATTGTGGCGGCGTGCGTCAGCACTCGGTTATAACAACTTATCAGAAGTAAAATCCGTTTCAGTGAAATCGTTAGTTAAGTGGGTCAAGTGATTTCCAGTGATTCCTATTGTATAACATTGGATAACGAAGAGTTGTTAAAAGAAATTTCGTTAAGAGAATCTTGATATTTCTATAAAAAAATTACTAATTATAAATGTCGTTTTCATTAATTTAACAAAGGCTAAATATAAGTAATGAATGAATACGTTCTATTTGCTTTTCATACACGATAAAGCAACATGCAAGCTTATATTAACAACTTTGTAGCATTTTTCAAACGCCATTTCAATATATTAATGCATACATATATGCTATTAAAAATTAATGCAGTGTATTATATTACAATGATTAGTTATTTTTAACTAGTCGTTCTTACATCTGAAAGTAGGCATAAGATGATGACGATGTGCGTTTTTGAAAATTGTCTCTTTAAATTTTAAGTATTTTTAAGAATATTATTAATTTTTTATTTAAGTGGAAATTTCAAACTTAATAGAAACTTCAGTACTTTTCGGTTAGCCGGACGCCAGTGTTTTTTTTACATACATATATACATATATGTACATATATATATACATATGTATGTATATATTTATGTGTTTCTGTGTACATAGTATATATATGTACATAAATGTGCATATATAAATGTATATATGATTGTAAATATAACACTGGCGTCCGGCTAACCGAAAAGTTCCGGAACTTCTTACATTTGAAAGTACGGCGATATGCATAAATACAATACTGAAAAAAAATTACGATTTTTTTTTTTTTTTTTTTTTTTTTTTTTTTTTTTTTTTTTTTTTTGCCAAAAAAAAAAAAAAAAATTATGGCCATTTTTTCTCCATTCTGACCAGAAAATCAGAGTTCTAACTTTTTTTACGACTGCTCTTTTATCTTCACCTAACACTTGACAATTAGATTTCGACGATTGAATTAGTTAAAATTTACTGGTAAATTTTAGAGGTAAGGAAAAATTATAGAAATTGGTAGCTAGTTATATGCAGTAGCGTAATAATTCAGACAAAAAAAGAAGTAAATAAATAAATAAAAAAATGCAGCAAAATTGACAGTTAACAAACAAAAATCTATCAAGGGCTTCTTCAAATAAACAATTTCATTCCCCATTTTCCTAAAGTAACGGAAATGTACATCAAAGAACTGTTACTTATACCATAAAAATTAATGAATTAAGTGGAAATTCATATTTCATCTCCTTAGTTGGAGACGATTTGTGTAAATCCGGTTTATCTGTGTTTTTTGCCTATCCAAAGTAAGCTTGGTCCATATTAACTCGGATAATCGAGACTCTACCGTATATATATTCTTTGTGTTCCATAATATTTCCCCAAAATGTTTAAAATTCTCGATCTATACTTCTGAGCTTTAACTTTCTAAAACAATATTCATTTCAATTTCAAAAATAAACTTCAAAACTTTAAAAATAGGATTTTTATCATGATAAAAATTCTAAGAAAAATAAATCAATAAGCGCTATAAGTTTACTAACTTACTTCCAAATACAGAGATAGATCTTACATGAAATTCTTTTGATACATGTATAACAATATTAGGATGCTACTATTTAGCATTTTTTAATAAACATCATTTTAAATATCCGAAACAAATATATTCAATGAAATGTTAAATTCACTCCTCTCCGAAGAAATGAATGCAATTATTCATAAAATTAGAAATTATCTGAAGACGCGTTATCTCCGTTTCTATTTTTGAACACACATTTTAATAAAGATATCATATATTTCAGCTGAATGTGGATTTGTTAAAGAGAAGAGTGCAATGACTTGTATTTCATGAAAAGATAATGTAAATTTATTCTAGAATTATACGCTAGTTCTGCCACCTTCCGGGTTAGAGTTCATATAATTTACACTTCATCAAGATTTAAAAGAACTATCAATTCCTATTGCTCTAAAAATATCTTTAGGCAACCTCATTTTGTATTTTAATGTATACATTTTTCTTCATCGTTATTTGTGTTACTTTAGATATTTAATTCATGCACCTGCAAGAAATATATATATATATAAGAGAAGAAGTTCTCAATGAAGAATTAATTTCAAAGAAAAATATATACATAAAGAAAATAGTGCAAGAATTCAGCTGCCATTTTTCAAAAAAAAAAAAAATAATAATAATAATAATTTTTTTTAATACTCGAAATACATGTGATATACATATTATTTATTTTAAAATATTTATTTAAAGCTGTTTAGATATATTCAAATATTTTTCTACTATGATATTATGCGAAGCATCTCGTTTAGTAAAAATTATAATATTTTACAAAACTTATCATTTACTCATTAATTTTGGATTTGTAAAGACTTTGTTTCATATAAAGCACATTTATATATATTCAGACAATTATAGCATTCCGTTCGAATACTTATTACATAGCAAACTACCATTCAATTTATATACGTGAATATTTCCATTTTAATTAGAATTTATCTCAAGACACGTAATCTTCTTTTGAATTTTTGGACACACACTTTAAATAGAGATATCATATATTTAAGGTCAATTTGGATTTGCTAAAAGGAAGAGTGCAATAACTTGTATTTTCTGAAAGATAATGTGAATTTATCTGAGAATTATACTTTAGCTCTGAAACCTTTAGGATTTCAATGTATATAATTTACACCTCCTCTAAATTTAAACGGACTACCAATTTGTATTGTTCCAAAAATATCTATAGGAACCTCATTTTTGATTTTAATGTATACTTTTTCATCTTCATAAATTTATGGTTAATGTATGTACAGATATTTATGCAAATAAATATTTATCAATAAATGCTTTTTAAATAAAGAATGATTTGGAAATAATGTATATACACAACGAAAATATTGTAAAATGCATCTGCTATAATCTGATTAAAAAAAAAAGAGAAAACAAAATAACATATTTGCAAGCAATATAACAAGTAATACATCCATTTTTCATTTTAAAAAAAAATATTTTTTCACCGTTTTTATTAATCAAATATTTACTTTACTACTTGATTATGCAAGTCATATTTTATTTTAAATATATTATTACGTTTTGAAAAAAGCAGATCATATTATTCATTATATATACTTTTTATTCTGCATGACTTCGTTCCGAATAAACATGTATATTTATATAAATAATATTAAATTTGAAAAATCAAAAAACCCGACTGCGTAAAAAGCTAACAATTAATTATTTCTCATCGATGTGAAACTAATTTTTTTATTACTTACCTATGTTTTTTATTTACTTGCATTGATGACTTTTAAGTTGTGTTTAATTGTTAGTTCCTATCTATAAACACTGTTTTGATGAGGCCTATAGATGTCTATGAAGGTTAGAGCTACAGTAAAGCTAGAAACCCCTTTCAGGTTGTGTAATTTTTAAATGGAAATTCTGACTGTAAAATAGTCTATGAAACATCGTCTTCATTTTGAAAGACCTATCCAATGATGTGCCACTCAGTATAGTGTGTAAAAAAAAAAAAAAAAAAAAATCGTCTCTACAGCTATTTTGTATTTTACGGCCGCCATTTTGAATTTATGAAAACAAAACCTATCCTATAACCATCGGGCAATAAGATCGGAGTTAAGATAATCGATAGAGACCTTATTTATTAAAATCCATCCAGCTGTTGGGATGTTTCAAGGGTATAAAGAAATCCACCTACGCAGATACGCCTGAAACACGTAACCCTTCTTGGCATTCGGGTAATAAATATTTGAACAATGTCAAATTAATAAAATTAACTTGTCTATAAAAAAGCCTACGTGTATATTTGTATCTTGGATGTGATATATTCTTTCTTATGAGTAACTGTGCAGTTATTGTAATAAAGCAATTCACGATGAAATGCAAAATTTTCTTCATTTAAGAGAATTATATAAATGGATAGAAAGACAGTAAACTTTTATGATCAGTTTATTCATGGTATTTCCTTTATTACTATTTTATTATCAGATTTAAATTTTATAATATTTCTGGATTAATATTATATTTTTAAATGTAAATTTATGAAACTGGCGAAAAGTATTTAAATGCAGCAAACGAAATATTGACACATTTAATTTAATATAATTTAATGATTTTCAACTTTATAATAATTTTAAAAAGTCAAATATTAAATGAAAAGAAGCGAGTATCACATGCGGCGAGTTACAAATAGTTTTACTTCCGATATTTAATTAAAAAAAATTTATTTTAAGGTCTTTTTTTCATGTCAGTAATAAAGTAAAGCGATTTTAGTTTGTGAAACATACATAAACACAAATGGCTTCTACTGTTGAAAAGAATAGCATTTTAACAAAATGCCTTTTGAAGTTTTTGTAGTTTTACTATTTTATCAGTATTTAAAAAGTAAGAGCTTATAAAGTTTTCTGAATCCCAATCTTCTATACTTCCTATTATAAAGAGGTAAAAATTGTTTATTTGTAGGAGGTAAGCTCTGGAACTACCGAACCGATTCCAAAAGTAATGGTATCAAAATGGGTGTTAGTCCAACTTAGAACATAGGCTATATCTTATGTCCGTGCCACTGGCCAAAAAGGGGTGCAGGAGCAAAAAACGTTCTAAAAATGCAATTTTTGTGTTACTGGATGGCCTAGAAACATGAAATGTGGAATATTAGTTACTTATCTATTTATATAAAATCCAAGTCTCTGTGTGTCCCTCACTATTCCGGTAGGACCGCCTCATTGAAATGAGTAATTGTTGAAAAATATTAATGCAGGGTTACCACATTAGCGCCAAATGTTAGCCAACCTGGCGATAGCTGACTAATTTGGCGAAATTCCCATTTAAAACCATTAATCTTTCATAATGGAGGTCACCGAAATTTAATTTAAACTCCACACTTTTAAGATATTTTTTCGAAATCTATGGGTGAGAATTTAAAGTACATCTTTACATCTTCCTCCCGATGCTACTAATAAAATAAACGCCAATAGACAACGGTGTACTGTGTGACCTCCCAACTGCGCGATTTTAATGTGATTTAGGTACTTTTCCAGCATAGGTGCCTTGGCGAAAAAGGGAATTTTGGTAACATATTTCCGGGAACCTATTCACTGTTTCATTTTATATACACACGCATTTTCTTCGATATTTATACGATTTATTTAACATAAAAAAGCCGTTTCTCTAATTTTATACAGAAACAGATGTAATTTGTACATAAAAACATCAATAATATACATATAAAACAAACAAAAACGCTCATCAAATTTGTTTTCATAGCTGTTTATATGATTTGACAACAAATCTCGATATTTTTCCGTTATACGGACACCATGCCAAAATGTATGCTAATACGCCAATTATTTCAAAATGCTAAAAGATATTTGTAATTTTATACCAGCAGTTTAATATGAGTTTTATTTTATTGCTTTATTTTATAGCAGTTATTTGTTCACTTATTTTAAGTATATATTTGTGATTTGATGAAATAGTTCGTAAAAGTCTGGAATTTTCAAATGTTATATTTTTTAAATGCTCACTTTAGTATCGACAATGGTTTTTCTTTTATTTTTCAAATGCTTCAATTCACGATTTTGCGCCAAATATTACGCTTGGCGACAATGGTGTCCGCATAACGGAAAAGTACCCAAATCTCACTTTCTGATGCCCAAATTACACCAAGCTTTTTTTAAAAAATGCCAAAGCCCCTACAGTGGAAAAGTACCAAACTGTCTATTATTTTGCGCTATACGTGTTATAGTGTGTACTATATGCAAGGGGAGTGGAGCGAAGAGTTTAAACATTAAATATTAAAGTTTCGGCACAGATGTCATATACGCGCCCCATAATGGCGCGATTTTTTTCTGACGCCAATGTCATATACACAACGGGTACTTAACTGGCGCCAAAGTGTCGTAATTTTGCTTGATATGGTAATCCGGATGTTGTTGTTTATTCTGTTGATGTTTTCGACAAATTGGCGTCGGAAAAAAATCGCGCCAATATATCATAACGTATATGACAACTGTGCCAAAGTTTCTATAAAGCAGTAAAAGACTAAAAAATTAAGAATAAAATAAATGCAAAATAAGACTAAAGAAGAAAGAAAAATCATGCGTTAAGCATAGAATATGAAACACTTTCCAACACATCCTAAATGCTTTAACAAAACTTCGTTATTTAGGGAAATAAGGTAAATAAGATAACGTTACTTCTTAGATATTCCGTCGACCAATTTCGCGAAATTATATAAATCGCCAAATCAATAGTAAAACATTAATAAAAATACAAATAAAACGTCGAATTAATGGTTTTATTGGCCATTATTGGCATTTAATTAATTAATTAATGGCAACCATTATTGGCAATTAATCTTACAATTTTGCGACAGTAATTTGGTCGACGGGATAACTAAGAAGTAGCAAGATAACTAAGTAAACGTTTTAGAAAAAGCATAAAAAAAATTAAAAATTGATTTCAGCAGTTACCGTCCATAGCCAATAGTACCGTTATTACATGCCACTATTTAGCTAAAATTTAATTTAAACTACTCTTAAAACTACTGAAATCACATTTCCAGATATTATCATACATAGACGGTTATGTATCCAATTCTTTGCGTGACCATGTATATCATTTTATCTATAATCTACAATCATTTCTTAGGAAACTAAATGCAGTTCAGCGTAAAAATGCATTACTTCTTTAAAAACCACCTTTAAGCAATTTACTCTCATACTCAGTAACCCTTACGAATTCTTTTGTGTAGACCTGCATATGAACTGTAGCATTTATACACAGAGTATAGTATGCATAAATGTAGTGAAACATAAAAGCGCATATCATAATTAAAAATGCATTTCTAGCAATCATTGCTTATGTACAATACTTCGGAGAAAAGTTTCTTGGCGAGAAAGAAGTTTGCCAACGTATTTTCTGGCAACCTATTTACTGCTTCACACTCCATATGTATACAATTTGGCACAGATGTCCTATACGCCCATATTGGCGCGATTTTTTTCCGACGCCAATTTGGCGAAAATATCAACAGCATAAACAACATTCGGGTTACAATTAAAAGCAAAATAACGACACTTTGGCGCCAGTTAAGTAACCGGTGCGTATATGACTTCGGCGTCAAAAGAAAAAAAATCGCGCCAATATGGGCGTATATGGCATCTGTGCCGACAATTTAATATAAAAAAAGCTATTTACTCATTTTTATAAAGAAACAGAAGTAATTTTTGCACAGATGTCATATACGCATGGGGTTTGGCGTGATTTTTCTACGACGCCAATTTGGCAGAAATCTCGCTTTCGAATACCAGTTACTTATATATTTTTCAATTATTTGCTATCATTTTGAAAAGGAAATAACTATAAATAAATAAAAGTTTGAATAATAACTATAGAACAAAGCAGTTTATATAATTAAAAAACAGAAAATAAAAGTAAATAAACAATTTAGTAATAAATAAAAAACAATAGCCGGGTTACCATAGCAGGCAAAATAACACCATTTTAGCGCCAGTTAGGTATCCCGGTTCATATCTGAAATCTGTGCCGTAATTTGTATATAAAAAAATTATATATATTTAGAAACGATTTTTTTATGCATATAAGTGCATATATAAACAAAGATAAAAGTTCGTTAGATTTGTTTTCATAGCTGTTTATATATTTTCGCAACATATCTCACTTTCTGAAGCCCGAATCGCGCTAAGCTTTTTTAAAAAATGCGCTATAAAGGAAAAGTACTTAAATAAATAATTAACAGAAATAACAAATTATACAAACTAAAACTTTTTATTTCGAGATCAAAGCATTGTTTTTAATTTCGATTAAAAATACATATATCCTTGGATAATTTCAATTGAAATTAGTTTCACAGCTTAATATCTCATTCCATAAACCTGAACAAACACAAGTGATTCATTCATCGTGAAACGTCAAAAATATTAAATCATTGAGGTAATCATTCACAAAGTAAGTTCTCCAACAATCAATGGGCAATATTCTAATGACGTCATAGTAGATAAAATGGTGGCGGTATCGTTTGTTTATGGTTTGTAATCACAAAGATTTAATTTTGCAATGTCTCTTAGTTACATTATTTTATTGTCATATTTATGAGCTCAGAACAAAAGCCTATTTTTTTCATTATTTAGTTATTAAAGACGGAAAAAAATCATAAATGCATGATTTGAAAATTTTAAATAATTTTCTTTCTTAATACTAAAAAATAACATCGGGAAGTAACAATGGGTTTAAGTTAAATAAGTTTAACTGTTTAATCCTGTTGTAATATTCAAAATAACTATATTTATTAGATTTCAGTACTCAACATCAGGGCCCGATTAAACTTTGAAGTTAGAGGAATTACAATGTCATTTCAGGACTTTTATTTTGGAGAAGCTTTTCTAAATTCCATATATACATGGAAAATCTTCAGTGTTAGAAATATTATTCCTAGGACTGACATAACACGAGAACGGCCTGCAATTTTACACAAGTTTTTGAAAGCTACTTTATATCAGAAATTTTACTAAAAACTGGTTATTTTTTTGTTATAGCGGCCCACATTTTTGGGATTATGACAAGTTGCAGCCAATTTCGCCAACGTCGTATCCAAGATCGTGAAGCACACACAATACTATATAATACCATTTCATGAAATCGTATACGATAATTTAATAGTTTTTAACCGTACTTCAAGTGTGTTATTTATTTATTTTTAAGGCTCAACAATCTAAATTGTCCAATATATGAATTAAAAAAAAATGTAAACAAAGATTGAAGAGACATGACCGCAAAAAGCCTCAAATCTGCATAACACTTGGAACCAAACTGTGCAGATTAGTGGTCTACTGTACACAGTTTTTCATAAATGTGTTTCGTTCTTAAAATGTGTTATTTTCATCTATCACTGCGGAACAAGCGAGAAAACTCATATTCTTGCACATGAGTTGTATATATCTTTATATCTAAATTTCCGTCATTTTTGACGGGCTACCTTTCTAGTAAGATATAAATTATGTCTAAGAACAGTTCTTAAACAATTCGAAATTAAAAAGGTGTGAAAACGCACAAAAAGCGTTCTAAAAACGTTCTAAATGGTAGTTTCTACATAATCTCAGGAAATACCAAACCGATTTAAAAAATATTGGTGTCAAAATGATGGTGACGACGCTTGCTCCAAGATAGACTGTATTTTATGTCGGTGTCAGTAACCCAAAGGTGGTGCAGGAGTAAAAAACGTTCTAAAATGCGATTTATGTGTTACTGAGGGGCCTAGAAATATGAAATTTGAAATATTAGCTACTTATTAGATATAAAGGATTTCTAAGAACACTTCTTAAAGAATTCGAAATTTAAAAGGGGTGAAAATGCACAAAAAGCGTTCTAAATGGTAGTTTCTGCATAATCTCAGGAAATACCAAACCCATTTAAAAAATTTTGGTGTCAAAATTATGGTGACGACGCTTGCTCCAAGATAGACTATATTTTATGTCAGTTCCGCTAACCCAAAGTGGGTGCAGGAGCAAAAAACGTTCTAAAAATGCGATTTATGTGTTACTGAAGGACCAAGAAATATGAAATTTGAAATATTAGCTACTTATTAGATATAAAGGATTTCTAAGAACAGTTCTTAAACAATTCGAAATTTAAATGGGGGTCAAAATGCGCAAAAAGCGTTGTAAAAAACGTTCTAAATTGCGATTTCTATGCAATCTCATGGAGTACTGAACGGATTTCAAATATAATTTTGTAAAAATGATGGTGACAGATCTTCCTCTAAGATAGGCTATATTTTATATCTGTTTCCATTACCCCAAAGGAGGTGCAGGAGCAAAATGCGCGAAAAGCGTTCTAAAAATGTTCTAAATGCCGATTTGTCAGCAATATCTCAGAAAAATCAAACTGAATTCAAAAGTAATGGTAGGAATTTGATGCTGATAGCCTCTGCTCTAACATAGATGATATTTTATGTCGGTATCACTATCACCTAGACGTTGCTGGAGCAAAAAAGCGTTCTAAAGTTTGATTTTTGTGATCGGTAGGGGCTAGCAACTTAAAATTAGGCAAGGTACATATTTATTAGATATAAATGATCTTTAAGAACAGTTTCGAAAAAATTAGAAATTTAAACAGGGGTGAAAATGCGCGAAAAGCGTTCTAAAAACGTTCTAAATTGCGATTTCTACTCAATCTCAGAAATACCAAAGCTATTTCAAAAGTAATGGTTGTAAATCAATGGTGACAGTCCCTGCTATAACATAGGTTATATTTTATGTTGTTGTCACTACCATCTGAGGGTTTCAAAAGCAAAACATGTTCTAATTTGCGTTTTTTGCACAACTGAGGGGTCTAACACTTTGAAGTATGGCATGGTATTTACTTACAAGATGCAACTGCTTTCTAAGAGCAGTCGAAAGAAAATTCTAAATTTTAAAAGATGAAGTGAGCGAAAAGCGTTATAAATTACAATTTTTAAGCAATCTTATCAAATACCAGACCGATTAAAAAAATAATGATGACAAATTGTTGGTGATAGAACCTGCTCAAACATAAGCTATATTTTATGTCTGTGCCGCTACCACCAGAGGGTTGCAGGAGCTAAAAACTTCCTAAATTGCGATTTCTGTGATACTGAAAAGGCTAGAAACTTTAAATATTGCATGGTACTTACTTATAAAATATAAATGCCCTCGAAGGACTTTCGAAAATAAATTCGAATTAAAAAGGGGTGAAGCGAAGGGGAGGTGTGAAAAGCATTCTAAAAAAGTCCTAAATTACGATATCTATGCAATTTCAGGGAATATAAACCGATTATAAAAGTAATAGTTGCGAATCAATGGTAACAGTCTCTGATCCGACACAGGCTATATTTTGTGCCGATGTTTCTACCACTTGGGGTTCACAGGAACAACAAACGTTCTAAAAAAGGGCTGTAAAAGCTTTCTAAATTACGTTTCTGTGGAATATTAGGAAATAACAATCGATTTCAAAATTAATGTTGGCAAATTAATGGTGACAATTCCTATTTCAACATATCCCTTTATGTTGAGAGAAGTGCTGGGATTTGGAATTTGACATGATAGTTAATTTTAAGATGTAAGAAGATGGTTTGTAAAAAATACAAAACTTCAAAAGAATACTGAAATCAACGTATTAATTGAGCATAAAAGTTTCAAAATATTTTCTAAATTATCATTTATTTAGTTTTATTTCGTTTTATTAATTTAAGTCTCATTTATGCCTAATGCAGTGTAATAATGATGTTTAATCAAACTGTGTTTTAAATAGTAATTTTTGAATTACTCCTAAAAGTAATAAGTACCTTTTAATATATAAAAAAACTTTTAATAAAATAAAATATTATTACCTTTTAATAAAATAAAAATTTAGTTAGTACCTTTTAATAAAAATTAGACATATAAATATCACCTCGCATATTTCAAATCTTACGCGAGCAACGCCGTGGGGTTTGCTAGTACATTATATATATATGGAATAGAAAGTATTTGGTACCCTAAGATTCTTTCTAAGTTCTACAAATGTCCATCATTCCATTTATGTTATTCAGTTTTTGCTGTTTTTTACTATGTTTTTGGAATCTATGTTATGTGTGTTGGGTGGAACAGTATTTCTTAATGTCACTTTATTTATAAATTCACAGTTGTTTTTTGGTGGTCGGTAATGTTTATTTAATGGTTATATATATAAGAAAGATAAATAATTATTTTAAATTCCTTTGGAGCAACAAATTAATTTCAAACTTCTATGTTGAATACCACTTTTTATGGACTATATCTACTTCAGAGAAGGTTGAATAATATGTCATAAAACTATAATATACTATAGTACCATGGTCGCAGAAATGAATATTTTTTAATGTATTTTTTAAAATAATAAACAACTTTATGTGCAACTGTTTATTTATGTCGTAAGGTAAGTCTATATCAAAAACAAAAGTTCTCTTCATATTAAGGAGTGTTATATTTGTAGATAAATAATTATTATTTTTAAATGAAAAAGAGAAATTTTATTATTTTATCCGAAAAGCTATCATTATTTCCTTACTTTATCGTCATATATTTCAGTGATCTGGCGACATTCCTTTTTCAACTGAAAAATTGAAACGTGTGGCTAAAAGTTTCAATTACAGCATTTTACTCACACACATTATTTTTTCAACTATATGGTTTTTAATGTACGAAATATGAGACAAAAGAAATACAAAATACAGCTAGGTAAAATAATTTTTCAGTCCTCCTTTATTCATAATTCTATTTCATTCAAAGATATAGTAGTATATTGATTAAACTTAAAATATCAAATACTTTGCAAAATACATTCAAGCAAATATCTTTTTTTAAGGGGGGGGGGGATTATGAGCTGGAACAAAATACCTTATTAATTTTTGTAGGTCCATTATTTTGTCAACTGTCAAAATATCTAAACTAAAAGAATTTATTATAATTGCTAAAAATTCATACATCAGAAAGTGAAATAAAATTGAACATATTTTTAAAAAATTGTATTAGATGCAGAATAATTTTAAAGTTCTGTTTTGAATATTGTTGTTTTTGTGCATATCTTATCTGTGAAATAATAAAATATATCGTCTAGAAAACTAATGTATTTTTGCGATAAACAATTTGAAAACTTTTAAAGAATTTATATTTTTTTTCCATCCAAAATAACATAATGATTGCATTTGTTCTTCAAACAAGTAAGTTGAAGAGTATATCTTATATAATTAAATGTTATACTGAATAGAAAAACACAATCCATATTAAATTTTTGAAAAATAATATAAACCAGAAGAATACAGGCACTTGGCAGTAATAGTGCACGATAAATTTGGACATGATTATATAATAAGACAAGTTTAAACAAATCTAGATACTAACCTCATAAATTTTACCCATTAAGGGGACTCTTCACTCACTTGAATACACCCGCTCGGTAATGTTAATCCTACGGGTAGGTTGTTTTCGAACTTCTCGTTCAAATTTGAATATTTTTAAACGATTTTTTTTCTGCATAGGCTAGTTGAGGTCGATCTGTAATATGAGTATTTTTTACTTTCTCGACTTCTTTTTCAGATTTTTTTAATAAAGGTACTTTCACTTTCGAAACCGGTTTCTAAAGTGAAAGTACCTTTTTAAAAAAAATCTGCAACTAAAATCGAAAAAGTACAAAATAGTCATATTACAGATCGACCTCAACTAGCCTATGCAAAAAAAAAAAAAAAAAAAAAAAAAAAAAAAAAAAAAAAAAAAATGTTTGAAAATATTTAAATTTAAACGAGAAATTCGAAAACAACCTGGCCTTAGGATTAATATTACGGAGAGGGAGTTTTGAAGTGAGTGAAGAGTTCCCTTCGTATATTTTAAGGGGATTTAAAGTTTCGATACCACACTATAGTTACCTGGCTATAGATAATTTATCAAAACGTTTAAGGAATTGTATTTTGCTTCCATCCAAAATAACATAATGATTACATTTTTTTCTTAAAACAAGAAAATTAAACAGTACATATTTTATAAATAAAAGTAATACAGCTTAAGAACAATACAATTCATATTAAATTTTAGTACAATAACAAAAATTAGGTGAAAATAGGCTCTTGACAGTCATAGTGTACCATAAGTTTTGGAGATGATCATAAAATAAGACAAGTTTAATCAAGTCTAGATACTAACCTCGTAAACTTTACCCATTAAAATATACGAATAGTTTCGATATTTAACTCACTAAAATTTGAAGTAGCCATGTTACACAATGGTTACATTTAACTTAAGGATTTCCTGCGGGTTTAACTTTGTGAGATAAATTCGAGATGGATTTAGTTTCAAGACCAGTATTTCAATCGCCAATAAATACTGTGGCGATACTAAATATCTATGGTTTATTATTATGGATGCATTTCAATTTCATGCAGTAAAGGCTTTTATATTAATTGATTTGAACCTAAACGAAATAAGATAACTACTGAATCAAAGTGTAATGGCTAATTCGGATGTAAGCATATACGTGCTTGTGCATATATACGCAACATGCCTAGAGAGCGGACGGAGGAATATGTATATGTACGCAGACAGTAAATTTTATACCTTCACGATAAATTATGATAAATATGATATGTGTTGTATATATTTGTATGCAAATTTCGTCGCTGCGTATTGTATCTTAGTTGTCTTATTTACTTTCGTATATAGCATTCATTACTGTTGTGCAATGTCTCAGATAATTTATCTCATCATTGAAGGTAAAGTAAGCATGTGTAAAAGAAAAAAAAAAGTGGCAATTATAATGCTAATTTTGAAGTTTTAAGATTATTTTAACCCTTTATTTCTGACGGTACTTATAAGTACCGTTAAAATAATTTGTTATAAAATTCATGTAATACAACGATTAGTAGTAATATGGTTTAAAATGAGTTATAAATGCATTGCTTTATCTTATACCAAAAGCATTATTGGTTACACAAAACAAAAATATTTTTAAAAGGATGATTTCTTTTGCCTTTGCATCTTTTCAACTTTCTTGCCGTTGGGGGGGGGGGGGGATTCAATTTCGAAATATTTCTATATTCCTATTGTAAGAACATTATATTTGTACATTTCCTAATTCTACAAAATACTAGGAAAAATATTCAAAATAAAATATTTGAGTGGGGTTATAAATATTGCACAAAATGCCTATAAATTCAAATTTAATCAATCCTTCTAAATCCTTCAATCCTTCAAAAATGCTCCTAAAATTTATTAATGATTATGTAAATTTTTTAATGTAGATTCAAAAATTCACGAGAAATGCTTGAGAAAGATAAAATTTTCATGAATTCATAATTTAGTACCTAAAGGGTTAAATGTTTATTGAGATTATGTAGAACAATTCTGTCATGATTGTTTAACATAAAAAATCCCGTGTAAAAATATCACGCACAAAAAGTAAGTGCATGATCATCCAAGAGTCAGAAAAGAAAAAAAAAGAAAAGATCCCAGTTAAACTGGTGGCATTAAGCTCACAGGCTATTCACACTAATTGTATATTATACTCTTATTTCAAAGAATAATGCCCTTCAAAAAATAAAGACATCGGCAAAAAAAAAAAAAAAAAAAAAAAAAAAAAAAAAAAAAAAAAAAACCTCATTTAGCCAAATTAGGGGGGGGGGATTAGCTCTCCTATTTCCCTTCCCCTTCTTTATACTTTACCAATGAACATCCAAATCTAATCAGGGAAGCGCCTTATCAGAATAAGTCGGTATACCAAATTTGAAGCAAATTGGATAATTTTTCATGAAAAAGAATCATTTATCTAAATGTAGGGGGATTAATCACTATACCAAATTCGAAGAAAATCGGATAATTCTGTATGAAAAACCCATTTACGTAAATTGGAAGGAGGGGATTAGCCCCCGTACAAACAATGAACCCCCAAAACTAATCAGCGAAGCACCTTATCAGATTGAATTTATATCCAAATTAATCCCTATTGAAGCAATTCGGATATTTCTATCAAGAGTTATCGCGTTACGTACATACAGAACCTGCGGGCACATTACCTCTCAGGCTTTGATAGCCTGTGAGCTAAAAAGTATATTAATAATTCAAAATGTATAGACAGTAGCACGTTGCAGTTTTACAGAAAGGTACAGATATACATAGAATATTTTTAATAATGATAATTTTATTGACAGAACATTCCGCCAACAAGTGCTATTTCAGTAATGTAGGCAGTTCACACAGCAGCACAGCACAATTCATAGCGGAAGAAATGTTCAGTCTGACGAATTTCATAAAGAATATTTGTCAGAAGGGAGTCATATCACAAGTCTGTGATGGTTGTGTTTTTAACTTTTAATAATTGATTATTATTTATTAGGTCTGAAACCGAAAATGTACTTTATTTTTAACCCTCATGACAGCATTTTCCCGAAATCGTAAATTTCGAAAGTAAAAAGTCAAAAAACAGCGAAAATCTCATACTGGAAATTAAAGAAGATGGATGTGTTTTTTAACTTTTGATAATTGATTTTTATGTATATTTTAGCGCTGAATCCGAAAATGACTTTCATTTTTAACCATTATGTCAGAAAATTTTGTAAATTATAAATTTGCAAGTTCTAAAATACCAAAAATCTGATACTATAAAATAGAGGAGACAGACTGTTGTGTTTTTTAACATTTGATAATTGTTTTTTTTTTGTATTTGTTTGTACTGAATCTTAAAATGATCCTCATTTTTAATTATTGCGTCAGAATTTTTCGCAAATTGTAAATTTTAAAGTTAAAAATTAGCGAAAATCTGATACTATAAAGTAGATGTAAAATTTTTTTATTAAATTAAATTTTATTTAATTTAATCAATTATTAATTTTTTTTGGCTTATACTAGGGAAAATTACAGCTAAACAGTTCAGGTGTCAGGGAGGGGGGGGGGGGTGTTCAATTTTAACTTTTAACTTTTGAATTTTGAAATTTCCGATTTGAGAAAAATTCTGAAGTGATGATTAAAACTGAAGGTCCTTTTCGGATTCAGCGGTAAAAGATACATAAGAAATAAATTATCAAAAGTTAAAAAACAGAACAATCGCATCTATTTTATACTATGAGATTTTCCCTATTTTTTGACTTTTCGACTTTTTAACTTTGAAATTTAGGATTTACAAAAAGTACTTTCACGATGGTAAAAAATGAAAATCATTTTCGGATTCAGCGCTACAAAATACATAAAAATCAATTATCATAAGCTATAAAACATGGACGACCAAAATTTTACAGGCTAGTGCATTCCGAAGTTCATTGAAAACGATTTTTACTAAAATCCCTGTCGCTGGATAACTCAAACAGCCATAGGTGGAAGCTTTGTTACCACTTTTGTTTATAACTGTCGTTAAGAACGGAAGACTATTCAGTGACTATACATATAATTAGCTATCAAAAGCTCCCATGGTTTTCTGTGTATTAATCTAAAAACAACATTATACAACTTTCTAAAATTTTCTAATTATTCCCATTAATTTATTAAGTGGCTTTTGGTGCGCCCTGTAATATAAAACTGGCATACATCTGTTGTAAGGCCTTTTTTAGATATTTCTGCAATTAAAATAAATAAATAAATAAATAAATAAAAAATGAAAACAGAACAGAGAAGGAACAACATATATGCCGTGAAAAAAACTCTATATATTGTTAGATGTAAATTTCCAACTGGGCGAAAAATGCCCGGACCAGGATTCGAACCGGAGATTTCCTGGCTGAAGCCGCCAGTGCTCTGCCATCTGAGCCATCCAGGAAGAATCTGGTTTAACATTCACACCCAGTTAACCTTAATGATTATAGTATCTGGTCTGAAACCTGGTTCAGGTCAACAGAATAAATCTCAGGTAATGGAACTCCAAAAAACGCTGGATACGAAATTACACTAGATTAATTTTAACACAATTATTCTAATTGGTAAATAAATCATATTAGATGTAAATTTCCAACTGGGCGAAAAATGTCGGGACCAGATGCTATAATCATCAAGGTTAGCTGAGTGAGAAAGTTCCACCAGATTTGTCCGGGATAGCTCAGATGGCAGAGCACTGTCGATTACAGCCAGGACTTCATTGGTTCGAATCCTGGTCCGGAAATTTTTCGCCGAGTTAAAAATTTACATCTAATATGATTTATTTACCAATTAGAATAATTGTGTTAAAATTAATCTAGTCTATACAGTGTGCCCACTCTCAATGGTATCCAATGGTTAATCCCGAAACCGTTAGTCATAAACATATAACTCCAGTTGCAAAAATGTTTTGAATGAGATAAACAATTATTTTAAAAGTCTTAAAAAGTTACGAAATTTAATTTTTTATACTGCCCCTCGGTCTAATAAGTGATATTTAGTAAAATTAAAATTCTATTACACTAACAAGTGAGACAAAAAATGTCCCATTCGTCTAACACTAAAATTGGCCGAGTTATGAAATTTTCAATTACATGTCTTATACTAATTTTCTGCATCTGAATACCGATGAGTTGGAACATGCTTCGAGGGATTGTACACAAAATGTCTAAAGTATTAGAAGAATTTATTTCGCGTGTATAAGCGCTTTAACTGAAATTAGTTACATTGTACAAGTATTACAGTAGTGTTAATTTTCATTAATTAAGTTTCAGATTGGTTCCAATAATTGCATTTTAACATACGTTTTATTTTGTAATGAAATGAGGCTGCTTCTTTTCATAGTTTCTTTTAACAAAAATTGTGTTATTTTTTTCAGTTATATTTTTTATGCAAGTAGCATATTTTGCTTCAATATGTGAGAATGAAAGCAGTTTTCAAATTTATATTGTATCGTTAATTTTACCCCCAACTATTATTTTCTTTTATACCTAACTATTATTTATATTTCCAGTAAATTTGTGAATGACATCTATATTGCAGTAAAAAAAGCTGCTTTACCTTTAAACAGCTGTTAATCTGTCAATTTTAATCGTAGAAGAATGGAACTTTTTTTTTTTTTTTTTTTTTTTTTTTTGTCTTACTTCTTAGTGTAATAGGATAATTTCACTGAATATAACTTATAGACTGGGGAACCGTAAGAAAAATTAAAGTTCGTGATTTATTAACAAATATTTTTATTTATCCAAATCGCTTTTAACATACTTTTTTACCTGATTTAAAACATTTTTGTAATTGGAACTATATGTCTATGACTAACGGTTAAATTATCAATTGGACACCGTTGAGAGTGGACACGTTGCATATGTCAAGGGAATTGTTAAAAAAAAAAAAGTAACAGATTGATCAAGTTACTATCATTTTTATTTTAGAACGTTTCAAGTATTTTTATAAAATTACAACAATATTCAGAACTTATAATTTACCATTCACATACATATTGCTTATTTTTGAAAAACAAGCATTGAATAGCTTTGAAAAGGCATTTTTAAATAGAGCCTTATTATAATTAGTCTAATAGCACAAATGTAAAAATAAATAAATAAATAAATAACATGTTTTCATTAAAATTCACAAAAATCTAGAAAAAATTCTTTTTTTAATGCACTTAAAAGTAGAAAAGTCTTGAAAAAAAAAATATTTAAATGCACGGAGTTTAAATTGCAATAAGTTCGAGTATGAAAGATTAATGGATTTAAATGGGAATTTTCTCAAATTAGCCAGCTACCATCAAGCTGGCTGCATATATGGAAACTTATTTTTGTCTGCAAATTTGGCAATATTTTGCCACGTTGGCCAAAATCTGGTGCTATTGTGGTAACCCTGCCATTAGTACTTTTCAAAAAATAATCATTGTTGAAGCTGATACTGATTTCTCTATCGGAAATGAAACTATAATTGAGAAACCATTAAGTAAAGTTGAATCCCGTTGATTCCGTAGAGTTCGAATTAAAAAAATTAATGTTCAGTTTGCCCACAGGAACACATATATATTATTAATTTCAAAGCTCTATGTCAACAAGAATTGGATGAAAAATTAGTAACAAGATTTGACTGCTTTTGAACATAATCACAAGTTAAAAGAAAACATGTAATCATCAGAGGATACATCACTCTACAACAGAAAATGTTTGTACAGGGAATACTAATATGTTATGACTTTCGCATATACATTAATACACATTTTTTATCTGCTGTCAGTTTCCTTATATAGCTACACATTTATTATTCTAAAAAACAACTTATAATACTTTTCACTGAAACAATATAAATTTCTTTTTTTCCGATTTAGACTTTAAATAGAAAAGGTCAGGAAATTACACTTCCTGGGTTTTTCATTCAATCCATTGCAACTTAGTGGAAATTGCAATTTATCAAATATTCACAAAACCAAAGAATTTCGTTTAACATCAGACTAAGATACAAATAAATGCAAAATAACTATAAAAAATGTATTCGAATAAAATTCTTATTAAAATTTTTATTTCTACTTTTTCGAAGGCTATTAAAAACATAAAATAATGTATGATTAAATACAAAAAAAAGATAAATATTTTTAAGTTTTATACACATGATTGCGTGTTTTAAAAATGTTCACTTCTTTTATATTTTCACTTTATCTATAATACGTACGATTCTACATCAAAGGCTCTACAATACCATGCTCAAAATAATTAAATAAATAAAAAAGGATTAAATACAAGAAGATACTCTATAATATTATTTTTTTTGTGTGTATACTTTCAGGGGTATTATTAATGACAAACAAACAGTTGAATTTTTTTGCTTTTACACTTATTGAATTATTCCTGTACTTATAATTGCCTCATTTTGTAATGTCTAAATTGATTGCTTATTTTATTCTTACCCACAAATAATAATAAAAAAACACAAAGAATATCTTTAAGAATAACAGAATACTGGAATTTAATTAACACATTAATATGCTTATATATTACATGGATATTTGAGTATGTATACGTATACTAGCTGACCTGCACGGCGTTGACCGGGATCTTGATAATAACCTTAAATATGAATAAAATAGTCGTTGCATAATTTTATATATTTAAAAAAAACTTCTTAAAAAAGGGATTGGAAGAGGCGTTCTTCTTTTTTTTTTCCATCGATTACCAACTGATACATTTAAAATTAAAACTAAAAATATTTCTGATAGCTGAAATTTATAGTCCTGAAATTTTTATGAAATATGAATATGATATTTCTGTATCCTGAGTACACTTTTCGAGCCAAAATATAGATATTTAGTGGTAAAAGGTCTGCAAACCGAGAGCAAAAGCCACCTGAACAATCGCGATTTAAGAAAGTGATCAGAAAAATGCTGAAGTAACTTTTAGAAACGATTTTTTTCGGAAGAGTCAATAGTAATATACTTTTAAAACGAATATGTTTTTTTAAAAGTGAATGTACGCTCGTTAAGCATGTGCGATTTCATTTTTCGAATGTTTATTAAAAAATAAGGGTAACTTTTAAACACTGAAAAAAAGACGAAAATTCCGAGAGTGAGTTTCGAATAATGTTTTTTGAAAGGATTAATTTGTATATTATTTTAAAAGGATTGGGGCTTCCGAAAGACAAATGAACGTATCTTTGTGTTTTTCGTATTTTGATTTTGGAAGCAGATGCCGATTTTTAAACATCGCAGAAAAAATGGAATCAACAAAAGTAAGTTTCAGAAACGAATTTTTTTCAATCTGTTAATATCAATAGTTTTTTAAACGTATTACGGAATTTGAATGAAAACTGTACGTAGATGTGGTTTGGTATGTCTCGTTTTCTCGTATTTTGGTTTCCGAAACTGATGCTGATTTTGAAACAACGCACAAGCAAATAATAATAATAATAATAATAATAATAATAATAATAATAATAATAAATGAAATCCCGAAAGTGACTTACAGAAACGAATAAATTTGAAAGGGTTAATATTAATATATTTAAAACAGATTGCGACATTTCAGAGACTATGAAATTTAAATATGGCTTGGTATCTTCGATTTTTTTCCTATTTGGATTTGTGAAGCAGATGCAGATTTTTAAACAGTGCAGAAAATACGTAATTAGCGAAAGTTAGTTTCGTAAAAAAAAAATTTAAAGGGTTAATTTTCGCATTTTTATGAGAATGATGCATTCGAAAAGAAAATGAGCATAGATATCGTCTGTAATTTTTAGCTTTTTCGTATTCTGATCAGAAGTGTGGATGCTACTTTTAAATATTGCAGAAATAGCGGTAAACACCAAAACGACTCTGGGGAAACGTATTTATTGAAAGGGTTAACACTGATATTTTTTCAAACGAATTGCAAAGTTTTAACACAATAGTTGTTCTTTAGTGAAGTTTTCCCCTTTGGTTAGTGTAGAAATACAAATTTTAAAAATAATTCATGCTTTTTTGTGTTAAGATAATTCTGAAATTTAAAAAATGCAAAAGTATCACGTTCTTTGCATAGTCAGCAAAATAAATTTACTTATTTAATAATCATAAGCTTTCCTTTAACACGAGGACACATTTTTCGTATTCAGAAGCAAAATAAATATACGATAGTATAGGTGAAATATGTACATTAATTAAATGACTGAAGTTAAGGCACATGCACATATTGGATAATTATAAACCTTTTATGTATTTTAGATAACAATACAACTTTTTCAATGAAATAAATCCAAAACTATCATATATATATATATATATATATATATAACATAATAAAAAAGGCATTTTGACTTATTTAATAAGCATAGATTTTTTTTTAACCCGATAATCATATATTATGTATTTTAGAAGAAAATAAATACACGACTGTATGACTTAATTTGTTCATCCATTAACTTTAATTAAAAAATAATTTCAATTTCATAAAAGGGTGTAATCAGAATAAACCCCTAAAATTATCAGGTTTCAAATATACTATACGAAGTTAAAACAGCATGAAATTACATAAAAATGCCAAGATTTATAAAGATGTTATTACATCCCGACATCTTTCGAACGAACCCTCGTTTTTCAAGGGACAAAATACACGTCACTCTTTTACACACACATCACACTTTTTCACACACGTCACACACACCAGTCACACTTTTTTCCCTTGAAAATGAACGAGGGTTCGTTCGACAGATCTCGGGATGTAATAACATCTTTATAAATCTTGGCACTTTTTAAGTAATTTTATGCTGGTTTTAACTTTTTATATTAATAACAAGGTGAAAATTCCTTCATGGCACTAGTTAATATAGTTTATTGATTTTATTAAACATACTAATCAAGACATTTGAATTATTTAATAAACACAAATTTTTCTACATATACAGACATATTTTATGTATTTGAAAACAAAAGAAATACACATTTGTGTGACTTGCACCATTTTACAGGAAACAAGTTTTGAAAGGCAAAGCACGTCAGCAGATATGTCAACAATTGTCGTATAACTCTGACGATTTCCTACGAAAGAAGAAATTTAGTGGTTCTAAATCTCCCGGGTGTTCATAATGTTGGAAAAATTGTATTTAACTTGCTGTCTTTTTCGTCGTAAGTTAGCGGTCATAAATCCCTTGTGCCTCTGAGAGCCGAAATTCCGATTCAAATGAAATACAGTCACACGTCTGGGAAAAAAAAAAGTAAAGAAAAACCAAAATACATATATGAACGAAATAAATATATAAATGAAGATAAACGTCCATATTCCTGCGTTTTGATGAGTGAATGTAAATGAAAATAAGAAAAACAGTCCAGAAAAAATTCTGAACAAACATGGGATTATTATAAAAAATCGACGTTAAAATACAAAATTAATTAGTTAATAAATGCAAAAATGTATTTACAGTAAATTAAATAACTTTACTTAAAAGTCTTTTACTTAAAAAATATCACCGCGCTTATATAAAATTTTCATAAAATATAATTTTTATAAAAATATAAAAAATATATTAACCGCGCTTAGTGGTTAGATAACTGCTATATTAAAAGAGCTTCACAAGTTAAATAAAATAAAATTATTAAAAGGGAAAAAATAATGTGTATAAAATAATTTAGGAAGCCTTTACTCTACTAATGAGAAAATGAAAAGAAATCATTGTACGCTGAAGATGTATGACGAAAGAAAGTAAAAGTTGTTTTTTAATATTTTCTTAGATTCATTTCAATCCAAGAACTTTACCGTAACTTTAACTGCATGTAATCATTGAAAAAATAAACTTTTCAGAGTATATTTGCTTTGCAAATATGTTAAAATGTGTAAAAGGGTATTTCGTGAACTCAGTTTTTCCTGAGCTGTGAAACAATCTTTGTTGACCAAAAAACTAAATTTCAAAAATAAACAGAAAACCTTGAACAATTTCAGTTACTTTAATAACTTTTAAAATACCATTTAATGAAATAATTTTGCTCTAGTGAATTATAAAAGACTTACATTTAAATTTTGTATATGAATACATGTATTTATTTTTACGATATACAGATTTAATATAAATGCTTAAAATATTAAAAAAAATTAATTACAATGTCAATAAATCCTTTAAATGAAAAATATTTAAGTAGAAATTAGGAGTTACTAATCTCTAAAGGTACTAATCAGGATCTAAGTATTTCAATATTTTGATAAAAGTATACCTGTATACAATTATGTTGCCAGCAGTAAAGTTATAAGTGGTTGATAAAGTATCAATGTATAACAATCGCTTACCTAAAAAAGAAAAAAATATATTTTATTAAGAATTACATATATGCAAGTAGTCATTGCATGTACAGTACAGATATAATTTAAAATGCACTAAACATATAGAATAACGAATATTACCATATATGTAACAAAGCATAATTTTTATGCTAAAAAAATATAGACTAAGTATATATAGTTTTATAAAATAGAATAGCTTTTCTGTAATCTATTCAGTAAGTTGATATAACCATTGTAATGTTGTAATGTTTTCTGAAAGTAACTTAAAAACTAGTCGGATGGGGCAATCCCAAAACTTTCTTCTATCTCATACATATAAATATATCAAAATTTGCTATCTCAGTGCCAAAATTAAATGGTAATGTATGCCTATCATGAGGATTCTAAAGATAAGGTATGACTTTATCTAAAATCGTGTAAATTTTTCAAAATGCAGCATAGCAGCGCCACCAATTGAACGATTTACACCAAAACGTAAAGATCACCAACTCATGTCAAGGACTAACTGAATCTGAAGTTTGATGAAACCTTAAAATGTAACTAGCCACAAACTAATGCTTTTCTAGTTTTAATTTTATAAAAATTATTTAAAAAACCAATCAGTATCAGATGATCGCTTTTATAGCTTTTAAAAAAAATTTAATTTAATTTTTTAGCACCCGATTTCTGTTAAATTTACACCATATAATAAAGTAAAGACAATTTTTTCTAGGGAAAAGCAGCGAAATTGTACAAATGTCTAAAACTGTCATTACTATGTCTTGAAATTATAAGTTTAAAACCTCTTGGTAATGATCACGATACACTGTAAAAAAAAAATCTCTGTAAAGTTACTAAAATTTTTCTCGGAAACTGGGGTTCCTAGAACTTTTTATGTAACGGCAACAACAAATATTCCTGTAACAGCGTCTGTTACAGGAATTTTTCTTGTTGCCGTTACATAAAAAGTTCTAGGAATCCCAGTTTCCTAGAAAAACTTTAGTAACTTAACAGATTTTTTTTTTTTTTTTTTTTTTTTCAGTGTAATGACATTTTTAACGTTACTCCTTGTTCTAAACTATAAGAATTAATAACATATCATGCACTAATTCTGAAAGCAGATCCAAACCTTTTTTATAGTTCTATCGGCAAAGTTAAATTATTTAAAATGTATTTTGTCAATAATAAAATTGGTAATAGAACATAACAGATACATTGACTAAAGTTTTGAAGTAATAGGAACAAAATGCAGTCGTACTTTCATAGTTAATAATAATAATAATAATAATACATTACTGCTTATAAGAACATGTGGAACTGTACCAACAGAGATTGTTTTCACATTAAAATGCAACATAATAGAGAAACGAAATATTACTGTATGCCATTAGTAATGACAATGAAATTGGCGTCTGGAATAACGACCTATGTTAGAAATTTTGGAAAGTTGTGTGTTTTTTTATTTTATTTTATTTTTTTTAGTTTTTATTGGAAAAAAGTTTGTAAAAAGACTGATGATTGGCAAGTGTTGAAAATATCAATTTCATAATATACAAGTATGTTTACTTTAAATACAAAATTAAAACAATAAATTGAAAGTAATCTTATTGCTTTTCTTACTCACCTAACGAGTTTTTTATTACTCGTCATTAACCCTCTGAGCGTCTTGAGGGTTTTCCTGCATTTTCATAAAAATGCTTATAAATATAATATCTCATTTAAATTTTCTTTCCTTGTTTGTTTCTAAAATACACTTCATGCCCCCTTTATTTGAAATAAATTTTAAAATACAATTCTCTTTAAAATATTTTTTTCTACAACAGATTTAAGTTGTTTGTGCTTTCCTGCATTTTCATAAAAATGCTCGTAAATACAATATCTTATTTAACATTTCTTTTCCATTTTGTTTCTAAAATACGTTTCACGCCCCTTTATTTGACATACATTTTAAAATACAATTCTGTCTAAAATATTTTTTTCTACAACAGATTTAAGTTGTTTTGGGGAAATGGAAAAATATGGGCAAACCGCTGAGAGGGTTAAGGCAAAAGTAGAGGATAATTTAGATCGGGAGAATGGCCTATGTTGAACTAGGTGCTCAGAACTTCGATAATCATTGATAAAAATAGATTTTTCCACATTTCTGTATTTTTTTTATTTGTAACACAATCCATTCTTTCAGGCATCCATTTAAACTTTTATGCCCCGACGGTGCTTAAAAGTACCACTAAAAAATGCATTTAATAGTAGTAACACAGTTTAGAATGAGTTATAAATACTTTACTTTATCTTGTACCAAAATAATTGTTGGTTCCACAAAACAAAAATATTTTTAAAAAGACGATTTCTCTTTCATTTGAATCTTTTCAGCTTTCTTAAAATTGGAAGATTGTCGGTGAAAAGTTTTAGTTCTGAAATATTTCTATATTTATATTGTAAGAGCATTATATTTGTAATTTTCTAATTCTATAAAATACTAAAAATATATTACAAATAAAAAAATTGAGTAGAGTTATAAATATTGCATAAAATTCCTATAAATTCCAATTTAATTAATTTTAATTAGCAAAATCCTACTAAATTCAAAATCCTTATAAATTCATATTCAGTCTAATAATTTTATTTGGCGAAATTAATCAAAACATTTATTAAATGATTGCGTAAGTCTTCTAATGTAGTTTTAAAAGTTTGAGAAAAATTCTTTATAAGATGAAATTTTCATAAATTCATAATTTGGGACATTATCGGTTACGCCTTTGATTAAGGGGTTTGGACACATGTCGTCCCAGCGACTATTTGTTTATTCTATTCGCATTAATTTTTTAAAAATAAATTCTGGTATACACTTATACTAGGAGACTTTGAAAGAAATCTACGCAATTTGTTTTTAAGATATGCTACTAGTCAATTAGTCTCCAGTCCTAGCCCGTAATCAAAAGGTTAATTAACTATAGAGGCAAAATTTAACTAAGGATAATTTACAAATGTTTCCTGTTTTTTTTTTAAGTGGCATATATATATATATTTATATGTAGACAGAGAGAGAGTGAAATAATATGTATGTTTGTTCTAATGTGTTGGTTTATGTAGATGTTAAAGATTTTCAGTTCATAAAAATAAAGATTTGAATTAAGAAATCTGAAATTTGGGACAAGTTACGGTAATTATATTTACAACTATTCAATTTGTTTAAGTATATAAATTTTACTTGAAAAAAAAAAATGTGAATTATTTGAAATAATTGAGAATTCTATAAAGGTAGCTGAAATGAAAGTAAAACTGCTGTCGATTTGACAAATGTTTTAATGTATTGGAGTGTTTTGTATACAAAATAAAGAGAGATTTATATAGAACACAATGACGAGAATATTTGCCGTGAATGTTGAAACAGGCATCCTTAGATGTCTATGAGATTGTGAATACCTTGAGCGAATGACCTCCTTTCAGAGTTATTCTTCAACAGAGGTCAGGGTCTCATTATTGTTTGAGATCAGCCTCCGCTTACGGCGGTTCAAAAAAAAAAAAATTCCCTGCTAAAAGACGTGAAACTTTCTGCCGCTTTTACGGACTCATTTCTGATAGCAAAACCATGAAACTTGCAGGCCTGACTATTGATGCGATTTGGAAAGACAATCTCTTGAAAACGCCAAATTTGATAGTATTTCCGCAAAGATCTTGTGCCTTTAGCAAGAAATGGAAAACGCCATTTGATTACCTATTTTCCAAATAAAAACTTCCATTATTTTCATTCGTTTCTGAACAAAATATGAACTCTGAAATGTTTCAAAAAGTAACTCCTTTGGATTTCAGAAAATCCTTAAGAGCTTTCTTGAATGATCCAAAGTCATGGTAATCGTACGGTATTAGATCAGAGTTATATAGAGGATGTTCGAAGACTTTCCATTGAAATCGCTGTGCTTACGGTAGCCACAGTAGATACATGAGAGAGAGCCGCATCACGCAGATGAATAACCCTTTTGAACAGTATCCCATGTCGACAATTCTTGACAGTTGTTATCAGTGTCTGTAAAGCTGTTATCATATTCACCAACTTTTCGAGCAATTTTTGAGCGAATTCTTGATTTCCTCCAACATTTAGCGAAATATTGTCTCAACACCCAGTGTGATAGCAAACAGCAATATCCCCAACTTTTTATCCATAGCTCTTAAAAGTATGGGCTAGCCGCAACTTTTCACCCCAACTTTCAATATTTCAGCCAATTGGAGATAAGCGATTGATACGAATAGGCGATAAATATTAACGGCTGGTATTAGTAGTACTGGTTTTCCTCCAACTTTAACTACGACAATTGTAACCTTTTTCTCCCTTTGAACAGGAAAAAGTTGGGGTTAAAATCGGCTGAAAAGTTGGTTGCTCGAAAAGTTGGTGAATCTGATAGCAGCTTAAGGTGATGCACGTGATGCTGATAATGTTTAGAAGCCCCCATGATGCGAGCCCTTTCAGTCACTTTGCTTTCACGCTTGCTCACAGCCAATTACGACGTTTCGTTGATATCTCTTATCTCCATCACGCTCAGAGCCCTCTATTGATGCATTCGCTGTTTTTTGTCTCATTGAACGCGGATGCACTATCAGCAGTATCATTTTCATTTGGGTAACCCATAAAACATTAAGTTTTATGGTTATCTCTCATATTTAAATATTCCTAGAATGTTCACACTTTTTAAAGACTTTGAGATATCAGAAGATCCATATTTTCAAACTATGTAGGGAAGCTCGAATAATCAAGACCAAGACAAACTAGTCGTTGGGGGGCCACCGTAATACTTACTCATCATGGATATAGATAATATAAAATATGAAAATAAAACATGTGATATTTTCTAAGCATTGTACCATGTTACTTTTATTCATAATTAAATTTATTTGGACTTCCTTAAATATAATTAATATAACCCCTTAAGCTAATATTACATTTTGTTGCATTAAAATATCCCAATTTGTTGATTTTCTGTAAGCAAGTAAACGCTATTGGTTCACAATGGAAGTTTATGGGAATTTGGCGAAATATTGGAGATACCGCCAATTTCGCGTCCCTTTGGCCGCCAAATTTGGCGATATACCGCCAAGTTGGCGACAAACTTGGCGTTATTTGGCGACAGAACAAGGTCCCCCGCCCCATGGTAAACCCCCTTATAGGTATGGCGAGGCATTAAATGCTTGACATTTACGATAAGCCATTATTGGCATTTAATCTTATAGTTTGGTGATAGTTTTTTTGGTCGGCGGGATAATCGAGTAGTACCGAATTGCATAAAAGAAACGTCCTAATAACTCGAAAAATTATAATCCTATTAACTAACAGTTTACTGCGTCGGATTAAGTGTCTCATTTCCAATTAAAATATATCTTTGAATTGAAATTTGAATGAAATACAGGGTCATGAAATATCGAAGAGTGTGAAAAATAGAATTACAAATACCTCGGTAACTAATTATTCCATCAATTTATGTTTTTTTTATTGTCTTTTATAGTCACTCCTTCAAATAAACAATTTCGAAAATTTTTGTATACCTTTTATCAGAACGAATACTTCAAGAGTCCGAAAAAAATAGTTACGGTTAATCGAGGTTACTGATATTCAATAGGCTTCTTCCCATTATTACTCCCTAAGTACACACCGAATTCCAAGTCTCTATCTCAATTTGTTCGGGAGAGAGAGCGATTACAAACACACAGGCAAACAGACGACGGAGAAAATTTTTTTCTAAAAATATGTTTTTCGGAATCTCCAGTGTCTGAAACGTGTAAATCCGTCAAAAAAAATTTCGATTTTTAAAACGATTACAAGATTTACCCTATACTACGTATCATGGGTAAGTAAAAGAGATTGTGGGCTATCTAATTTTCCTTTAAAGAGATAAAGCTATACGCTAAAAGGGTTATGAAATTCAAATAAAAATTACTAAAATTTACTGATTATATAATAATTAAATTTTAAACACTCAACACTTATTCATCAAAATGTGTTTATAAAAATGAATTAAAGTAATATACAATGAAGTAAAATATTTAAAAAATAAAAATAACTTCAACTTTTTCTCAAATAGCTAAAAGGCTGAGTAATAAGCTCTAAATGGCTGAATGTTTAAAAACTGTGAAGTTCATTACGTACATTTTTTTCATGCCTAAAATATATCATTCTTTTGTAATTATTACTATTGTTGTTGTTTTCCATTTACAGATGCTATATTTTTATTTTAGTAATTGATAAAAATTTTGAAACCAAGTAAAAAAAAAAAAAAAATAATAATAATAATTCAACGGCAAACAACATATATTAACTGATGATTACTTGTTAATCATATCTATCCATGTTCATCTCTGTCTTTGATTGATAATGTTAATATATTTCTTATTAATAAGTACTGGTTTGGATATTTTTTTTTTAACTGAGACTCAAAACTTTTTCGATATTCTCACTCTGTTTATTATAAATATTACTATTTGTATTTAAATGTTAAATTTCTCATTCTATCTGCAATTTTAAATATTACTTAGACAATCATCAAATAAAACAGAATTTATAATTTTTAATATTAATATTAATTTTATTACAGTATCCTTTAGGTATTTAAACGTAGTAGTACAAATACCCTTTCTACAAATGTTAGACTTCCCAAAATGTTTTAATATTAAGTCGTTGACGTTGTTATGTTTGCGATTATCTGTATGAAAGCTTATTAGTCTTTTGTCTTCCTATGATTTATAACGAAAACATTGTTAACCAGTTTAGCTTATATTGTTGCTGGGACATAAATACGTTGGGACGAATGAATAGCCCATTACTGGCGTACGAAAGGGCAAGGACAATTAATCTGATGAATTACAGCTTCTGTTGTAGATCAGAAGAAAACTTTTATTGCTAACTGAAATAAGGACAATAGAGAACTAACAGAGATAATTTCATTTGGTATATTGTGGTGAAAGATTTTTTTCTCCCAGATTCTGTAATAAGTATACATTTTTTCAGGCTTTCTTTATTTATGAAAAAAAAAAAAATGTTTGTCTCACAGTTTTACGAAGTTTTAATATATTGTTTCTTTTGAAGATTTTATTAGCCAGGCAGCTTATTGATCAAAACCTTTGATTTTTAATATAAAAGAAAAAAATAAAGAGTTTTTTGTTAATTTAAATGCAAAGCAAGCACATGCAAAATAGAGCATTCTGATTTCGTAACTGAAATTTAGAAATATGAATATCAAATTATATATATATATATACCGGGACAGAGAGATGTAGCTATAATATATATATGTGTCTATGTGTGTTTGTAAATGGGAAAAAAAAATCACCAAATGCAAAATATCCAGATGGAAGCAGTTTTAGACTTTTGGACTATAACTATGGATCATTTTGGTGAATTCAATTCAATTCTGTATACGAAAAAGAAAAAGAGAAATGTATTGCAATTTAAAACATAGCAAAAAGTCATAATTAATTACTTTTATTGGTAAATAATTATTTAACATACTAATGTACAAATTTTTAAAGTATGTTCTATGATTAAAGAAATCAGTTTAATTTAGTTGTTTTCTTTCCTAATGTTTAAGTGTAGAGATTGGTATTTTTAACGATACAGTGAACTTTTAAAACTATGAAATTCGGCAAAGAAATCATTTTTTTTTTAAATTGGATAATTATGAAACCAGATGATCAAAATTTATCTGATGGGAAAGAATTTTCAATTTTGACGCTGCTTCGCAGAGATATAGTCCTGTATGTTTGTAAAAATTATATATATTTATACAGTTTATTTTACTTAAAATGCTGTTTTATCAAAATTCAAAGTTTTACACATTTCTAAGTTTTGAAATGTTCCATGCGCATTCCTAATTATCTTATTATTTTGAAATTTATACTGTATACCCTCTATAAAATAATAAATCAATGTTAGCATAAAAGTTTCATATCAGGGGTATTTTAATGTATAAATTAATGCGCATATGGAAATATGTAGCTACATTTTTAGATGAAACAAAGCATAATTAAAAAAAATATCTTTTTTCTACTTATACATTATAACTTCAAAAATCCGGCATCATTGGAACGGTAACTATGCCGGATTTTTGAAGGAACATCAAAAGTAGTAACTAGGAATATCAAAAGTAGTACTATATTCTTAATGATGTCCTTACCCATAATTTAATTCATTATTAAGTAACGATTATGTAAGAAAAAGATAAAATTAAATAAAAAAATTACTTTAATTGATATTTTCTATGTCACAGAAAAAAAAAAAATCCAATAAAGAGTGAAATTATTTCTTCTCTTGTAATTTCGGAAACATCGATGTCAACTTTGTTTGCTACAAGTATTTTGATCACTCTTTAAAACAATTTCGTGTATTTTATACAAATGAAGATTCCCTATTTCTGAAATAGTCTTGTTTCTCTAAAGCATACATTAATTCTCCAGTCAAATTTATGCATTTTTCTAGTGACATCTTTTCTTCTGCCTGTCCTTCATCCTCGTCTTCTGAACTGCTAATAGCATTATCGGCGATTCTATTTAGCACAGCGTATGTCATATCGCTGTCCATTAAATTGTTCGTTGCTGATGTATTTTCGTTAATGCTTATCCAATCATCTATATTCTTTTTTTTTTTACACTTAATGCATTTTCAGACTTTGCGTGATCAATCAGCTCATAAATTGCGTTCTTTTCACGGGAAATGTTGAAAGCCTGGAAATTCTTTCTCATCACTGAGGTCGCCGTTGCCGAAAATTCGTTCTGGCTATATATTGTGGTATGCATTTGCCAAAGTTGTCACCAAAGTTGTTTCGTTGCCAAGCAACGATGCAGCTCCCTGAAAATTTTTTTCAGAATATAATCGCATCTGACAAATGAAAAGAAAGAGCCAAATATCCTTTTATTTATTTATTTTTTCATTTTTACTTTCGATCTTGACGTTTTTAATACAAAATAATTGCCATTTTTCTTCTTCAATAACTTGAAAATGTAAAAAAAAAAGGGAAGAGAAAAGATGGTTTTGATGCCGGATTTTTGAAGTTACCGGATTTCTGAATGCCGGATTTTTGAAATCACGCTCCATATTGAACGAACTTTTACAATTCATGCCAAATTCCATTGTAATATATAAAAAGTATCTCATAAATAAATATCGTTTTATGCAAAATATATACGCACAGGACATTTTAAAATATGACAATTATTCGTTATTTTAAAAATTAAAAAAAATCATTAATTTGAAGTCTTTTATGATTTTTACACCAAATCTTAAGTATAACTAATTAAACTTAACATTGATTGGAGAATTGGGTTGAAGAATTTGGATTTTAACATCCCCTGTCCCCTTAATATTTTCTAAAATTAAAATAACCATTAAAATGTCATGGAAATTTTCACAAAGCCACGTGGTACATGAAAAAGGAGATCTGTTCTATATCTGTACAAGCCTGATATCAGCTTGGGATGACTTTACCCTGATTTTTTCAAGCACGTCTGTTCAACTTACAGCTTTATATCTGATATAAGAGACAAAACATTTTGCTGGACGCAGACAAAAACAGATGATGTAACTATCCTGCATTTAGCTACATTTTTTATAGATCAGTCCTCCTTCACATAGATGACCTCACTAGCCCTGCTATGAAGATAAATCTTCTTGTATTCAGTCTGTAAGATCAAAATTTTTATTAAATATAGTGTATATCCACAATAAAGACTTTTCTTAATTAATAATTTAAGCATAAATAATGTTTTTTCCCAGATATGTCGAATACTTAAAATATGCTGATGAATTTAGGTGTATGAATGAAAAGAATGTAAAATGCTTGCATATTCCGTAATGGAAATTCAATTATAATACTTTATTAAAAGCTTAAAATGTTTGATTTCTCTTTAATCCGATTTTTGGATGCTATTTTTCTAATTTTATGTTTTGTATATATTTACGTATATGTAAATAAATTATTTTGTTATTTTTTTATATTTCATCTGTTTATTTTTTATGTGTTAATTTATTTTAATTTATGCATCAAAAATTTAATTGTAATATTTTATCTTGTTTTTTGCAGTAGGAATATTGATGTAAATTTTACATCTGCTAGTCATTTTTTATGCCTACTGCAACCTATTCGAAAAAGTCGGGAGGTATTCGTAAACAATCACAACGCGACTAACTGGCCTCATTACAATGAGAGTAATTAGCGTTTTAATTATTTTTTGCATTACTTCTAATTATCCCACTGACAAGTAATTTAATGCATACGATCTTTATGTTTATTATTTTTAACTCTGCTTTGGAAAAACCAGAGTAATGGGAGAGGAAGTCACATTTTACATGAATCTGATGTGAGATTATTCATATATACACAAGTAACAGGGTTATTACTCTAATTTGTTTAGAACTTTCCAGCACATATATATTTTTAAAATTAGCTATAAAAAATATAAAAAAATAATCTGAATGCTATGCTAGTCATATACATCAAGATTTTTTTTAATAATTTGATTGAAAATTATTAAGTGTTATTTCAGTGAAGAATTAAAGTATTTGTCCTTCTTCAGTAAAAGCTTTTTTATTTATCTTATTATTATTATTATTATTATTATTATTATTATTATTATTATTATTTTATTGAAAAAAACATTTTAGTGCATTTGGTGGCATATAAAACGCACACGTATCGAACGTTCTCATTATGTTTTAGAAACATTTTTACGTATATTTGTTCAAAAATAGTGCACAAACTACCAATTTTATATATACGATTTTCACTCTTATTTATTTATTGACCTACAAGATAAAAAAAAAGCCGAAAATATTATCAAAATATTATTGATTTACAGCATTATTTAAAAAAGTACTCTAGTGTATTCGCATACGTAAGACGAAAACTAAACACGTCAAAAGCCTTAAGAGGCGTCGTAAAACTTAGTTTATTCTTTGATATATGAAACTTTATTGTTGAACTACAGTACCTGGTAGAAGAAAGTAATCGCATCCTTTAAGTTTACCTGGATGAAAATTTCACTTTTATGTGATATCGAGTTGCTGTTTATGTCTGAGTTTTGCAGCAGATGTTGAGATATGGATTAACGTGCGCTGCTTGGTTATCACGAAATAGCAGGCCAAAGGCTATAAGCACGTAATACTGAATTATCACGAAATGGATAGAGAAACAGGAAATACAGGAAAGGCTTTACAATTTTCAAGATGATTCCATATTTGTAACAGTCAATGAAATATTTTTAGTATCCTTTAAATGTAATTGATTTTTTTTTTTTTTTTTTTTTTTTTTTTTTTTGCTTTGGAAAATATTATTTTACGAAATTGTTCCATTGTTTGTTTCTTAGATATATGAAATGTAACTTTTGTAATATTGTATGAGTCGATACTTTTTCAAGTATTTTATAAATCAATTATTAAAATAATCAAATTCCAAAATATTTGTTGTTTTTTTATTTTATTTTGTTTTAGTAAAATACTTGGGATTGGGAGGGGGGTGCAAACAATTGTTCTGCAATAGATTTTTCCATTGCATTTCTAATTTTGAGACATTTTTATGCAACGTAAAAATCACTAAAGCGTTATTAAAATATAAGCGAAATTCATAATTTCCGACTCCCAGGCATATCAGAAAAAATGGCGGAAATACCAAAATAATTATCTAACATGGATTAAAATATATTTGTAAATACACCTAACACAAAATATAACCTGAAATTCTAATTTCCGACTCCCAGTCATATCAGAGAAATGGCGGGAATACCAAAATAATTATCTAACATGGATTAAAATATATTTGTAAATACACCTGACACAAAATATAACCTGGATTTACAATTTCCATCTCCCCGCCATATAAGAGAAAATGGCGGGAATACCAAGATAATTATCTAACATGGGTTAAAATATATTTGTAAATACACCTTTTGGCGGTAAATTTGAATGTCATGACCACCAAGAAAAAATAATGTATATAACTAAAAGAAATTTAAATGCTGCAAGTACTGAGATGAACAAGAAGTTCATAATTGAGGAATGACTCATCTTAAGCCTATAAACAATTCATAAAACGTAAGAGAACTTGTTTAATGTTTTTCGTACCAGTTTTACTTAAATGATGGACACTTGCGCACTTTTTATTCATGATACATTGCTAGGGAAAATTTATTTAGCATATGCGTCAATAAATACCACAAAATACGAAAATTGTAGTCCGCATGATAAAATTTCTATTTAATGTTATATAATGCAATTTTCTTTTTACATTCTAATAAAAAATTTCTTAGAAGTATTTTCAAGAGATATTATATTCATAATAACACAAAAATAAAGCAACTAAAAGACTTAAAATTTCAGATTGTCATTTTCCTGGCATGTCACTCTGTGATGTGTGCAAAGTAAAAGGCTTTCTGCTATACTATATAAAAGTCTTTTTCTAGTGTTTTTGTTTCTAATTAATAATTATATCTTATATAACACATATATGTGAAAGGTAACAAGTTCTATATTTTACAAATAATTTTCTACAATTAAAATATGATTGTCACTGAAAATGAATGTCATTGTCATGGCCTGCTCATTTTAGTTCTTTATGAGGTATAAAGATGGCACTGCAGAGTAATTATTTTTGTTCTTGACATAGTTCACGTCAAAAATAATAAAATCATTGCTACCAGCAAGATATTTTAGGTATTTCTTTGAAAATGATGTGTTTAAAAAATTTGTAAAAATCGAGTAGCCTTTTATTATGTCATTTTCCTGGATTCTATAAATTACAAATAAAACACAACATTACACTTAATTTGAGGTACTATAGACAAAAAATGTTCCTTTATACAAAATTAAAATATTAGATCTAAAAATAAAAAAAAAACAAGAATGTGAAAAATGTTTTAGAATGAAATTGTCATTATCCTGGCACATATATGCCAAGAAATTGACACATAATTATAATTACATAAAAATGAACTTAAGCTCTTCAAACTTTAACAATTTTTACATATAAATTACTTTATTCAGCTGTTAAACCAACATTTTAAACAAAAATTATAAGCTTTGAAACGATTTAAATTTTCAAAATTTTTGCTTTCAAAATCTCACATTTTGTGATATTCACCCATATACAGAAGAAAGTAATTGAACATTTAATTAACAAAAGTTCCCATTACCGTACTTGCAGAAAAGCAAGAATTAATTGAAGTTTAAGTCGTTTTCTAATCAGGTAATTTGTTATAGCATTCATGTGCATCTTTCCTTAAAAAAAAAGCTAGATATATTGTTGGCGATGGCCAATTGCGTAAAAAAAACTGATGCACAATTTATTGCCCAACTATATTAATTATGAGCACATAAGTAAAATCTGAATACTACAGAACCATATAAATTTTCAGGCTGAAAACAAGGAGCAGAATAGCTGTTCGAAAATAAAGGGATTTCTTTCCTAATTGCTGCATTTTGACACACAGTTATAACGTAGAAATATCTCTGAGAGAGAACGCTGTTCGAAAATTAAGGCATTTCTTTCTAATTGCTGAAATTTGACAGCCAGTTATATTGTAGAAATATCGCTGAGCGATAATAGTGTTCGAAAAGAAAGGGATATCTTTCTAATTGACAGACATTTATAATCTGGAAATATCACTGAGCGGGAAAAGTGCTCGAAAAGAAAGGGACGTCTTTCCTAATTGCTGCATTTTGACAGACAATTAGAATTAACGTAGAAAAGGATTTCTTTCCTGATTTCTGCAATTTGACAGCCACTTATAAAGTAGAAATATAGCTGAGCGAGAACAGTGTTCGAAAATAAAGGTATTTCTTTTCTAATTGACAGAGATTTATAATCTAGAAATATCACTGAGCGGGAAAAATGCTCGAAAAGAAAGGGTCTTCTTTCCTAATTGCTGCAATTTGACAGACAATTAGAATTAATGTAGAAAAGAATTTCTTTCCTAATTTTTGAAATTCGACAGCCAGTTATAAAGCAGAAATATAGCTGAGCGAGAATAGTGTTCGGAAAGAAAGGGATATCTTTTCTAATGGACAGACATTTATAATCTAGAAATATAACTGAGCGGGAAAAGTGCTCGAAAAGGAAGGGACTTCTTTCCTAATTGCAGCATTTTGACAGACAATTAGAATTAATGTAGAAAAGGATTTCTTTCCTAATTGGTGAAATTTGACAGCCAGTTATATTGTGCAAATATCGCTGAGCGAGAATAGTGCTAGAAAAGAAAGGGATATCTTTTCTAATTGACAGACATTAATAATCTAGAAATATCACTGAGCGGAAAAAGTGCTCGAAAAGAAAGGGACTTCTTTCCTAATTGCTGCATTTTGACAGACAAAAATAATGTAGAAAAGGATTTCTTTCCTAATTTCTGCAATTTGACAGCCAGTTATAAAGTTGAAATATAGGTGAGTGAGAGCAGTGTTCGAAAAGAAAGGGATTTCTTTTCAAATTGACAAACAGTTATAATCCAGAAATATCACTGAGCGGGAAAAGGTTTCGAAAAGAAAGGGATTTCTTTCCTAATTGCTGCATTTTAACAGACAGTTATAATGCAGAAATACCGCTGAGGGAGAACAATGTTCGAAATGAAAGTTCCTAATTCAATCGGACATTTTACCAAAAATCCCATTAAAATGAACAGATGTTTTACGTGTATTAGCGGTAATCCTGTTTTTGTAGCTCATAAAAAGAGGAAAAATCTTAAATAGAGATGATGAACGATTGTTAACGTGCAAATTAAACGTTATAACCGTTTTCTCGTTTTAGGCGTTCTCATATTAAACGATTTCGACTGTATTTCTTATTTAATTATAAATAGCTGCATAATATAAATCTAATCTTTAAACAATGATGAAACATTTTAAGACAACAAGATACGTGGTAAGGCTCAAAATAACTATTTGTATATGTATCGTCTGGGAAGAAACTTTTACATAATATTTTTGAAATACATTACCAAGGGTACCTAATATTACACACATCTAATGACGTACGTTAAGGTTTCAATAGTTTATGTATAAGAATATTTTCTCAAAAAAGTACTTAGTAATATTCCGTTCGAGATATTAACAATAATACAATTAGAACAGTTAGTTACGTTAAGTGATCTTTACTAATAGTTAAAAAACGGTTAAAACTGTTACATATGAATTTGCAAAGCACTTAAGAAAATAAGAGTTAATAAATTTTTAATGTGCACCACTTACATAAAATTGCAAAATGCTAAAATGGCAATAAATTTCTATTATAATCCAGTGTATATCTATGTAAGTATTTCATAATTGCGAAAATTTTCAACACGTATCTAAATGAAGTGATTTATACTTATTAGAAGTACTTGTGAATTTATATTGAAATATAAAATTTTTCGCTTCGATTACATAATTCAAATTTTCACGAATAGGATCAATTAATTTATTTAATTTATCTGTGTTTGCGTTGAATAAATGTAATAGTAAATCACATATTTATGAAATAAACATCACCGTTAAACAAAGTATGCTGAAATTTAAAAAGATTACTTTATAATGTGAATTCTTTATCAGGAAACCTAACTATTCACACTAAAGAGTCTCAAAATACATTAATGGGGGTCAGACAATTACAATTTGTACATCAAAATGTTTTCAGAAATTATTGGAATGATTGAAATTTGATATTTGTAATTATAAATAAATATTTGTCTGTCTACTTTAGAAAATTAATATATATATCATCATCATCATCATCATCATCATCATCAACCGTTTTCAATCCACTGCTGGATGTAGGTCTCCCCCAGATTTTTCCAATGTTTCTTGTCTAGTGCTTTAGTCATCCAATTTACACCATATATATATATATTTTTTCTCTGTACGATTGAGTTATTTACCAGGAGTTTTTGTGTTAAACAAATAATTTATCTTTTAAAATCCTTATTAAAACCGTTTTATTATTACTTTCGAGCATGTTATATTCGAAAAAAATTTTTGAGTGACAACACTGGATGTGTTTGTAAACAACTGTTTTCGTGTGTAAATTTTCTCTCTCCAAACTTTCTATAGTGAAACAATCTGGATAACAGCTACAAATAAGATAAGTGTCAAAATCTTACCTTTAGTAATATGTCACCCATGTGTGATCATAGTTTTTCCTTTTATTTTTTATTTTGACAGAAAGTTTTTACGTTTTCATAAAGCAAACATGAATACTAGTATTTCGGGGCTACTTTGTGCCAGGCCTTTTTTGGTTCGAAAATAGCCCCAATTACTTAGAAATGCCTTTTATACAACCAAATCTCTTAAAACATGTTTTAAATAACATTTTTTTCAAATGTTACTGTAGAAAACGTTACATTAATTGTTTTTGTTCTAGCTGCTGAGGGTAACATGACGATAACTATTTCACGTTTCTTTAATATTAAGAATTGGTTTATTAAGTTTAAAAGAAAAAAAAAAAAAAAAAAAAAAAAAAAGACATTTGTTTATCCCTTTTACAGTGTTAATTGCTATTGCAAGGGGGTTTCAATAAAAATACATTCATTTACATATTAAATGTATTAATTTTATATGAAACTAAGTGAATGGACCAAAGAAGCCCCCAGCAGTGGCTACTTTGTTCCAAAACTTTAAAAATAGTTAAAAATAAAAAAATAAAAAAAATCCTCTTTAAAACCATTACAGTTTGCTTCATTGTTTCATGTTAATTGTTTACAACTCCATTTCGGCGTTGAAAAATCACATACAATATTTTTTAATAATGCAAATGTGAGTGGAACCAGAAAAAGTTGTCCAAAGTACCGCCCCGGTTGACGGTATATATATATATATATATATATATATATATCAGTGGCGTGGCGTGAAAATTTTCGGTGGTCATCGCAATTATTTAAGTTTGTGGTGAAAAATTATTAACTCTAAAATTCAATGGTTGAATGTTCAAAAAAGAAACTTTAAATTTTTAATTAATTTTTCAACTACATTTCAGCAGTGAAATTACGCTTGAAATTATTGAATTCACATCATTACATCATCTTCATCACATCACATCATTAATATTCAAGAAACTTTAAATCTTACCTTCACTTATACATGAACTCCAAATGTTCTGCTAAAACTGGATCGTAGAGTTTTAAAAGCTTATTAAGAGTTTTAAAATATTGCTTGGTCATCGCCGCATCCAGCGATGACCGGACGCCACGCCACTGATATATATATATAATAAATTTGAAATCACAAATATATGAATAAGTTGGTGAAGTTCTAAAGATGAATTAGAAATGAACATAGGAAACCAGTATGTAAAATAAGAAACTATGAATAACCCACAGAATCTCCAGAGGAGCTTGTAAGTTCATTCATAGAAGAGGCGTTATTTCATCCAATTTTGTCAGCATTAAGCCTAAAATGACAAAATTTTGCTCCTTATAATGCAAAAATAACAGAAAACAGATAATACAAATCCAAGAGATCTAAAAAAGATACACCTCACACAGGATATTAAAAATCAATAGAGCAAAATACCTAAATTACATACTTGGAAGCATAACTGCAGCATATCTGGATGGTAAAACAGAGTTAGGGCTATTTTAACATGTGGGCCTACAGTTGATTATCTTACTGAAACCCATAACTTTGCTGCCATCTGGTGTGAGAAAGGAAAAAATGTAAATTGGAACTGGATTATTAACAATAATGTTTGGTGCTGCCATCTTTACCCACCCCCCAAAAAAAAGAATGAAATTGATTGAAGAAATAAAGAAATGACTTAGATGAACAATAGGTTTAAAAAAAAAAGGAAGAGAGAGTGAGAATAGTTTTAGGGAGGAGGGACAACAAACAAACATTTATGTATAGTTAACTGAATGATTAATGCTAAAGTAGATACATTTGGATTTCAAGTGAATGAGATAGCAATAATGGTACATAATAAACAAGATGAAAACAAATTGAAGACTAATGGATATATATATATATATATATATATATATATATATATATATATATATATATTATATACGGGGTATTACAGGGTGTTTTACCCTAATTCGATATGTGATGTCGGCAATAACTTTAGAAAACTGAAGTATATTATAATAAAACTTTTATTAGGCATTCTCACCTTTGTTGTAAATGTGATAATATCGAAAAATTGGTAGAGGTTTCAAATATGCGTGCCAGCTGTATGCACTAGACGCTCCACAATTTGGACTTCGATTGCCAGTTGATAGGGTATCTTCGATTGCTTGAGCACGTCTTTTTCCAGAACTTTTTGTGATGTTATCACATTTCACACAAAATACCGTACATATCGTTGAATTTTTATTATAATGTTTTGATGTTTCCCAAAATTTCTATCGTCAACGCAAGTTCAGCTATGATGAAACACCCTAAATTTGTGACTAAATACGTTGTTTGCGACCCCATGTTCTATGGCAATTTTTTATCCTCCTGGGCATTCTAACAGCCCCCTTTGATTTGTCGGTCGAATATTTGAACACCCTGTATATATATATATATATATATAGATATATACAGGGCCTATACTCTTGAGCAAAACTTTAAGGGGTGATAGTACACATCAAGACAAACAATATTAAATAGGAAATTAAGGTTCCCGAAGGAGATAGGCGCCATTAAAATTTAGTGTCTAAAATTTCAAATGATTATAAAAACAGAAAAATTGGTCGATCCTGAACACAGTTCAGTTTGCGCTACTTAACCACTCCCAACGATTCAGAATTTTAGCTCAAAATTTAAGTTTAAGTCTATGTTTTTGAAAGCATTTAATGAAATACAAAAAATAACGGTAAAAAATAGTTGTTCGTTACTCCAAAGTCTAAACGCCCACTATCGGCATTTTTTGAACTTTATCTTTAAAATTTGTTTTCAAGAAAATACTGACATAAAGAATAGTTATAGCAAAAACCGCAAACGAATCGACCATTTTTTCCCTTTTTTATAATCATTTGAAATTTTGAACCCTAAACTTTAATGGCGCCTATCTCCTTCGGAAGACGTTTGGAACCCTTAGTTTCCTCTTTAATATTGTTTGTCTTGATGTGTACTATCACCCCTTAAAGTTTTGCCCAAGACCGCCGCGGCGAGCGGCCCATCTTCGTCCGCAGCCTTTTATTCATCTACTCTAGTCCCACTCTTTTGCGGAAGCCAGAATGAAAAAAAAAAAAAAAATCAAAAATTGAAACCGGACAAATTTAAAAGGGAAATTACACAAATTAAAGACACCGAAAAGCGGGAAGGGAGGGCTCGGGGCGATGAAGCTACCGAAAGACTCCTGCTGCTTCTAGCTTATTATTAGAAACACTATTATTATTTTTTACACTGTAAAAAAAAAAAAAAAAAAAAAAAAAAAAGGACTAAAATACGGAAATAGTTCTGGCTATCTAGACGCCAGTACTATTTCCGTATTTTAACGGAACTTTTTCTCGGTAAATTACAGAAAATTTTCCGTTTTTTTTTTTTTTTTTTTTTTTTTTTTTTTTTTTTTTTTTTTTTTTGGAATTTAACGGACATTTTTCTGTAATTTACCGGAAAAAAGTTCCGTTAAAATATGGAAATAGTACTGGCGTCTAGATTGCCAGTAGTATTGCCGTATTTTAGTCCGTTTTTTTACAGTGTAGATACACCCTGTATATATATATGAAATGATAATAAAAGAATTGTCCATCATAAACATATTACTGTTTGTGAAATCCATTTAATAAAGTAGAAGTTGATTGACATGTTTATGTTAGTTAAGTACTTAAAATCATAAGTCACAATCAACTATCATTATGACAGTTATTGGGCTAATAAAACCAAACCAAGTTAAAATAAACATTAAATAAATACTTAAACCATAAATACTGATTTACTTTTCTAAATATGACAGTTGATTATATTTAGGCTATACATTCTGAGTACTGTTCCTCAAATTTGACAGTTATTAGATTCACGATTACATTTAATTATAAAATATAAATTAATCATAACATCAATTTTAATCAGTGTCAATATAAGTACATTTAACTCATCAATCCCAATTAACTTTTCTTTAACTGACATTGATTAAAACATAAATAACTATTAATGTCAAAAGTGGAAATTACCACTTGTTGTGCAATCACAAGACCACACCTATTAAAGAGCAGTGAGCAAATTAAATTAAAGTTTCCTCCCAAATTGACGCTTTCGCTCTCTGCTGGAAAATGTCCCAAACTTTATAACAAAACTCATGTGCTCTGCTGAAGAGCTCAGACTTTTTCAGAGATTTGAGCTTTCTCTAAAAGATCAAGTATGTGACCCTAGAAAAATATGCTTGTACTCTCTTGTACCACCAATGTGCTAAATAAACAAGAGTTCACTGAAAAAGCAAGGTCCCGAGTCAATTGTTTACTATGCCACGACTATATCCTGCATTAAGTAGAAAGAAATACAAGCGGAATTCATTACATTTATATACATATATGTAATAATAAAAATTTTCGCCCTTTTATCTTAGTAAAACTATTCCAAATTCTTAATATTTACCCTGTTTTTTACCTGTCTTTAATAATATCTTAATATCTTTCGCCTTTTTTTCATGCATTTAAACCTGCGTATTCATTATTTATTATTCTAAAAACCTTAATACATTCGTAACTTGCTTCTTAAAACCACTAAAGTACTTTCTTTCATTTTATTCTAAGACAATTCTTTTTCTTCCAATGTTTTTAATATTTTTGTTCAATGATGTTCCACATCCCATAATTCCTTGCAAGCTTCCCGCCAGCATTTGATTACGTTATAAAATTAACGCTGAAAGTAAATAGTTAGGTCATCTACGTCATGCGTAACACGCCCCCAGCCCGGAGCTGATCCTATCGTTTGTTATTCTTACTGTCCCGTCCCCCGCCTCTCTCTGCTGGAGTTGGTTCTCCACTAGTAATTTATCCGTCCGTACTCTGTTTTTTTGAGTATTTATACTGTTGCATCGACTAGGAGACAGGGATTTCTTACGTTTTTCGTTTGTTTAATAACAAGTCTTCACTTGAGGTGAAAGACTTTTAATGTGTAGATTCAAATACCTTTTAACATCTTAAGTTTATTATGAAGTGGAGCAGCGATTATTCGAGAGCTGATGGATCTTCTACTGGAAATGTTTACGATATGTGTCTGCCAAATAAACAACGTTTAAATTTACGATGCCTCTATTAATTATTCCATGGGAAAATCTTCCAATGTTTTCTTGAGTCTGTTTACTATTCGCCACCAAGACTGTGCTGAAGTTGTCTCATGATGACGGAAGGTTGGCAAAGTATAGAGCATTAATTTACTACATTTACGTGGAGATATAAGAGTGTCGCCGCGCTGCAACAAAAGTCGACAGTAATATGCCACATATATCTGTATTTGTGTATGTGCCTGTATGTGCAAAGCAATAATTTCATATCTCTTCTAAACAACTGAAACCTGTATTTATTACACACCTCTTTAAAACAATGGCTTCATTATACAATCCCTTGCATATTTATAATTTTAATCCAACATTCAAAACGTTATACCTTTTTGTTTACTGCTGTCATGTTATTTTTTGTGGGGGTGGGGGGAGGAGGTAGGGGGATATTTGCTTTTTCCTGGCATGGAAATTTCCTCGATAAGAGGATGAACTAGATTTTTGTTTTTTAAACCAATCCCTGTTTTGTATCCGTATTTGTTTCACAAATATAATTATATTTCATCATCAAGCAATCCTTCTTACTTTCACTCTCACTCAGAATAACTTACATAAGTATTATATTGACATTGCACTATTAATATATCCTTGGCAGGTATCTTTGAAATTTTTTATCCTATACAATTAATTTGATATGTACCGAATTTAATTATAAATAAAATATTTAATTTTAAGTCCTTTTGTTGGTTTATCAAGCGCAAACGATAAATTTCCAATATTCTCTTAATTGCGCAATCATCTTATTTAACTTACAAATATTTAATTCATTTCATTTAAAATTCATTTCATTTTAAATTCGAAATCACTTTAATTTAAAACGCATGTATTAAATGTTGTACTATTAAACGAGCAAGTGTTGTTCATTTATTTGTTTATATATTTTACTAGTCAAGGCAATAACTTCAATAATTTTCCTAAAATCGCCAGATTAGATTTTTTTTTTTTTTTGAAACAGACAAAACCATTTAGAGAATCCATGTTAAAAATTCAATTACGAACTTCAGATTGTTACTTACTCACAGAAGATAAATCTTGTTTGCCAGATTTATTGCAAAATATTTTTGTTACAGCTTGTTTTGATAAAAACCTGTGTATTTTAAAAAAAGTCGCAATATCACTTTAGTTTAGTGGAAAAAGGCAGTAATGCTTTCGTAGCATTAGTGCTGTTCTCCCGAAATTAAAATGATATTTTAACTATTTTTTTTAATGTACATAATTTTATCAAACAAACTGTAATAAAAATATTTTGCAATAAATCTGGTAAACAAGATTCATCTTCCATAAGTGAGTAAAGATTCAGAAAATATGCGCAAGAGATGCGCAGATAGTAGATATTCTGTCATATATGACGTCAAAAACCCACGTATTTGCATTATTCGCCCCGTCCACCAGATGGTGCTGCTGCGTCAATATACTCCAGATTCCAATACTGACATTCTACGCTTAACATATATGTAGTTTTGGGACAAACGTGCCCGTGCGTAACACTGACGCCAGTTTGATGCTGGCAACAGCAGATTGTTAAATTTTGCTTTTATTTAATTTTTTATGATTAAACAAAAACTTCCAGATCAAACTAAAACCTTAAAAACTATAAAATGCATATGGGGAAGTAGGGTTAAATCGCACACTAGATTAACTTTAACACAATTATTCTAATTGGTAAATAAATCATATTAGATGTAAATTTCCAACTGGGCGAGAAATGTCCGGACCAGGATTCGAACTAGGGATCTCCTGGCTGAAGCTGCCAGTGCTCTTCCATCTGAGTGTAATTACGCATTCAGCGATTTCTGGAGTTCCAATACCTGTGATTTATTCCGTTGAGCTGAACCAGGTTTCAGACCAGATGCTATAATCATTAGGGTTTGCTGGGTAAAAAAGTTCCATCGGATTCGTCCGGTATGGCTCAGATGGTAGAGCACTGGCGGCCTCAATCAGGAGATCCCTGGTTCGAATCCTGGTCCGGACATTTTTCGCCCAGTTGCAAATTTACATCTAATATGTTTTAAATCACACAGTTTTATGAAAATTGATATTTCCGTTTTGTCTCATTTCAACACCACCTAGCGGGTAATGGTTGAAATAGTACTCAGGTCTATGAAATAAAAAGAAAGACTATTACGTCATCACAGTAGGGTTTTGTACAGTAGGTTAGTTTGTATAGTTACTGTGTCAGTAACTTTATTATTCTTTGTTTTAATATTTGCTAGTTTTCAAAATTCTTACATATGTACACATTTAAAATTTCTAAAATGTTTTATATTATTGAGTTTAGTACGTAATAATCTAGTACTAATCCGAAACTTTCTTTCATCTCACGTATGATAGTACTTCAAATATCGCTATCACAGTCCCAAAATTAGAGGACAATTTTTGCTCAACTTGAGTATTCTAAGGATGTGCGTTCGTTGAATTGTGCGCATATAAACAGGAGATATAAGAAGCCAAAGCGTCGCATTTTTCGAACAAACCACTGAATTTCGGAACCCACCCTCTTAGATATTTACAACCATATTTCCTATCACAAATAATATAAAAGCGACACATGTTGGGCATCATACACTCAAGTCTAATAAAGTTCTATTTATCTGACAATGTATCAGAATTTAATTAAGTTTCGTGCATTAGTTTTTGTGATATAGCTATCGCAAAAATGATACAAATTACAGCATACCAGTGCCAACTGGTATATGATTTATACGAAAACGCAATCAGCACCAACCTATGTCAAGATCTAACACAATATGAAGTTTGATGAAATTCCGTGCGTTAGTTCTTGAGGTATGGCGTGTAAATCCTGAAAAATTCCCAAAAGTAGCGCCTGTTGGGTTATTTACTCCGAATCCTAATCAACAAAACTTATGTCAACGTCTAACTGAATCTGAAGTCTGGGGAAAATTCGTGCATTAGTTCTTGAGATAGAGCTATGGCAGAAATCTGAAAAATGTATCATAGCATCCCCACCTGTTGCGTGATTCACACCAAAACCTAATCAGCATGAACTTATGTCAATGTCAAAAAGAATCTGAGTTTCAGTCTGAGTTCAAAAAGTTTCACGAAAATCCGAGATAGAGCTATTGTGGAAAGTTTGGTGAAAATCAGTGCATTAGTTCTTGAGATAGAGCTATTGGGGAAATCGTGAAAGGTGTAGCATAGCAGTGCCAACTGTTAGGCATTTAACACCAAAACTAGTTAGCACCAATTTACATCAAGTACTAACTGAATCTGGAGTTTGATAGAAATCGGTGCATTAGTTCTTGAGATAGAGCTATTACGGAAAGCGTGAAAAATGCAACATAATAGCATCACCTGTTGGGCGATTTACACCAAAACCTAACCAGCACCAATTTATATCAAGGACTAACTGAATCTAAAGTTTTATTAAATTCCGTGCATTAAGTCTTAAGATAGAGTGCCCAAAAAAATTATAACAGACATTTTCTTAAAAATCGTGATCAGGACCTTCTAAAACGTATAAATCCGTGGAAAACCCGAAGTGGAAATTCACGAATCCAATACTTTCATTTTGTAAAGATAGAAGAAAGTAAAACAGGTATTTTTCTCAAAATGAAACAGCTACTAGCATTTATAAGTGCATTTTTACTGCTTTCATTTCCATTCTCATTTTCTTTGATTAAGACTAGATATCCTGCGTCTGATGGAATCGGATATTGGAAACAATGGTTGAAAAGCTGGTAAAAACTACTTGCAGAAAACGCAGTCAGAACTACATGGGTAGAAGTGATTAAGATTTCTCTACAACTGATGTTACATTCTTTTCTACAATTTTTGAAATTTTAATAAGGATGATTATCATTCTGTTTTTAAATATTAAATCATTGGATTTATATTTAAAATATTGTTATTTAAATTCTCCTGTTAAAGTCGTAAAATATTTTTTTTTTCAAATGAAGGGCTATTTTTTGTCCTGTGAATTTTGCATATCCATGCGGATTTACACCACCGGTAATTGAAGACCGATTTAATTGACACTTTCATAACTATTAATTTATTAATAAATATCTGATTAACTAATCATATATTTAAAATGATATGATATAAGAATAAGTGCGGAGTAAGTACGCAAAATTACATTAATTGTTTTGGTAATTCTGGCTTCAAAAAACAATTAATAATAGTGCATATTATGAGTTTATCGTAATTTCCCCCACTTGAAAGTATCTTTTTAACCCTTAAATGCGCGATTTTTTTATTTTGTTTCAAAAAAATTACATATGATTCTCTTAGAGGTTTATTATACAGGTAATATAATGAAAAAAAATCAGAGATGCATTTTTCATATAATACGTCAATCTTTTCTTCTGTTGCACATTTGCAATACAAGTAAAAACTACTGTCGTGTGGCTGTTTTACGCTAAAATATTGCAAATTAGTAAATATCTTAACAAGTATGTCTCCAAATACCTTATTTTATATAATTATTTATTTTATAAAACTTAACATTTAACCCTTTAATTCCCATGATAGAATACATTTTAGAAATTACATAGTTCATTGAATCTGACTTAACACCAGAAAGTTTCAATGGTTAATTTCGCTTTATTTAAATAATGTCTGTTATTAATTAGAGCAAATATTGCCATTTTAATTTTCTGGTGTGAATTAGGTACACACGAATAAAAAAAATCTATTAAATTCAAAACACTGTTTTTTTACATATACGCAAAGCAGCGCACTAAAGGGTTGAATTCTACTGATATAGAAAAAAAAATGTTGTGTAAAAAATGCCTTATGGACTTTTAAAACTAGACAATCAACATACATGACAGCTACTGGAAAATAATGTAAACTCTCCCACGCATGAAAAAGGAAATAGAACGACTGTGACATTTATTACATAGATTATTTTAACCGTTTACTTATTCGCACAATATATATTACTTAGAAAATCTCAAAGACATCATACATTAAACCTTTTTTCATTTTTTTATTTGAAAAATAAATTATTGTAAAATTAAATGAAATCCAAAGACACTGCTTTAATCTTTATGAAATAAATTACATTATTTTATATTAGCTGTTTAGGAATAAACAAAATTAAACATCTATCAGTAAATTTCAATTTGTTTTCGGGATCTTAATACATGGATTGTAACTATAATGGTACTATATACTTGTTTTTATGTTACTTGTTGTTTATTATGCGTACATATAGCTGAGAAAAAAGAATTAATCTTCCTGGAGAAATAATGTTGATTTTGAAAATAAGAGTTTTGCTAATCCGTTTTTCTCTGATTGAGTAATGTTGCTAGTAACTCAGTGAGAGACACGAAAAAGGATTTTTCCTAAATGTTTAATCGAGTAATTATTTCTTCAAAAAAAGGAAACGTAAATACCTTCTGTTTAGATTAAAAAGGTTCTGAATGCATTTTTAGTTATCATTTATTTGGATAGTATTGATTTGAAAGTTTTATTGCGTGGTAAATAAGCAAAACATGTTAAATGGGACACAGTAAATATTTTAATAGCTAACTAATTTCTTTTTGACGATTGCTTTGTTTTCTTTTTAAGCATGCCGGTAAGATGTACACTTTCTATTATTTTTCCGCTAATCGAATCCAAAGGTGAGTTACACTAGAATATCTTTGAATTATAAGGGATATGATATTTTTAATAGAAAAACTCAAAAAAAAAAAAAGTTCAAAGAGGAATCAGCTTGAGTTAATATATATGTAAAATAATTACTAATTTACTAAAAGAGGTGCTTACAATTTATTAATACCATTCCATTACATATAAATTGTTCTTAAAAGCTTAAAATCATTGATTTTAAAAACGCATGTATAAAGATGTTACATTAACCCCGAGAACTTTAAATCCAAGACATATCCCCTTGAAAATGATCACGTTTGTGATTGAAAGAACTCGGAGTTAATGTAACATCTTTCTACATAAGTTTTTAACATCAATGGTTTTAATTTTTTAATGCAAGTTTTATGTAATGGAATGGTTTTAACAAATTTTAAGAACCTTTTTTAGTAAATTAGTAATTATTTTATTTATATAATAGTTTTCCTAAACGTTCCCATTTATATTTTTTTATTTTGGATACGTTATTTTATTTATGTGAGTTATTACGATTACGCTTTAACAGTTTCCAGAAGACATCGTATTATATTTTTGGGAAAATTTGGAAAATACAAAATTTGAGTAATTCTCTATTTTGAGTAAAATGTGTATGTATGCAATGTTTTTTTAAAATATCAATATAAATATCATCCTACTGAAAAAAAAAAAAAATCTAAGAAAGCGATTGTTATACAATAAACATTGAAATTATATGCAAAGAAAATTTATTTACAACATGTATTATTTAAATTGCTTTAAACCTCTTCTCTTTAAAACACAAAAACATTAAAAAAAATCTCAGTCAGTAGAAGAAGCGTGATTAATATCAATATAAACTAAAAATATTTATGATTATATACATATACAACATTTAATGAATTATAGAATAGCCATTCAATACATAAACAATTTCTAGCAAGAAAACAAGATAACCATTATGCATTATAGTATGCGTGGACTTTTTCAATAGGAAATGTCTTATAATTAAAGCAGTTCGCATTTGCTTCGTACACGGTCATTGATTTTGCACAAACAAAAAGACAGAAGGAGCTTTTTTTTCTGAAATTGATTCTTTAACGGACTGTTAATTTAGGCTCACCAATACGGGTCTAAAATTACTAACACCCTTAATATATCAATTTAATTATCAATTACTGAAATTCACGCAGTAACAAATTGAAGTCCTGTAATTAATTTAATGATCTGCCAATGATCGAAATTTTTAATTATAAGGCGTTTAAGTTAATTAATTATGAAAATTTCATACTTTCATGGGCACACTGTCTGCTATGCATTTTACAATATCAGATAAAAATTGTGGCAATTTCAATATTTTATAGAAACTGAGAAAAAAACTTAAATTTGACATGTTGCTAAATTGCACCGCCAGGTAAAAAGGTAAGAGTCCTGAGACCCCTTAAGTTAATTAATTATGAAAATTTCATACTTTCATGGACACACTGTCTGCTATGCATTTTACAATATCAGATAAAGATTGTGGCAATTTCAATATTTTATAGAAACTGAGAAAAAAAACTTAAATTTGACATGTTGCTAAATTGCACCGCCAGGTAAAAAGTAAGACTCCTGAGACCCCTTAAGTTAATTAATTATGAAAATTTCTTACTTTCATGGACACACTGTCTGCTAGGCATTTTACAATATCAGATAAAAATTGTGGCAATTTCAATATTTTATAGAAACTGAGAAAAAAACTTAAATTTGACATGTTGCTAAATTGCACCGCCAAGTAAAAAGTAAGACTCCTGAGACCCCTTAAGTTAATTAATTATGAAAATTTCATACTTTCATGGACACACTGTCTGCTATGCATTTTACAATACCAGATAAAAATTGTGGCAATTTCAATATTTTATAGAAACTGAGAAAAAAACTTAAATTTGACATGTTGCTAAATTACACCGCCAGGTAAAAAGGTAGGAGTCCTGAGATCCCTTAAGTTTATTAATTATGAAAATTTCTTACTTTCATGGACACACTGTCTGCTGTGCATTTTGCAATAACAGATAAAAATTGTGGCACTTTCAATATTTTATATAAACTGAGAAAAAAACTGAAATTTGAAATGTTGCTAAATTGCACCGCCAGGTAAAGAGTAAGATTGAAGTTAATTAATTATGAAAATTTCTTACTTTCATGGACACACTGTCTGCTATGCATTTTGCAATATCAGATAAAAATTGTGGCAATTTCAATATTTTATAGAAACTGAGAAAAAAACTTAAATTTGACATGTTGCTAAATTGCACCGCCAGGTAAAAAGTAAGACTCCTGAGACCCCTTAAGTTAGTTAATTATGAAAATTTCTTACTTTCATGGACACACTGTCTGCTTTCATTTTGCAATATCAGATAAAAATTGTGGCGATTTCAAAACATTCTTCTATCTCATACATGCCAATATATCAAAATTCGCGCAATGCCGTAATTAAATGGCCCATCACGAGGATTCAAAAGATATGAAATTTCGTGCATTAGTTCTTGTGATTATCACTATCGCTAAAATCATGCAAATCCCGAGAATGCAGCATAGCAGCGTTAACTATTGGCAGAATTACACCAAAACATAATTAGGAACAACGTATGTCCATGTCTAACTAAATACTAAGTTAGATGAAAATTCGTGCATTAGTTCTTAAGCTATTACAGAAATTGTGAAAAATGCAGCATAGAAGCGCCACCTGTTGGGCGATTCACACCAAAACAGAAATAGCACCAATTCATATAAATGACTATCTGAAGCTGAAGATTGATGAAAATCTATGCATTAGTTCTTGAGATAGAGCAAATGCTGAAATCGTGAAATATGCACAGAGCCATTGCGAAGACTTTTTATTGAGGGGGAGATAACCTTAAATTGCCAAGTCAAATTTCAGTATTTGCCAACTAGTTTTATAATTTTGCCACGTTACCACAATTAAAAAATGTAATACAGTTCTTATTTGTAAAAAATTTAATAATATTCCCAATTACATTTGTAAATTTTGACAATTCTATCAGAAATAGAACGTGTATTACAGTTTTTATTAAAGTTTTATTTTAAGTTTTTAAACAAATTTGCCAACTAACTTTATAAGTTTGCCAAGTGTAACAGCATTCGCAAACGTTTTGGGGGCGGGAGGCTCCACCCTGCCCCCCCCCCCCTTAGCGAGGGCCCTGAATATGCAGCATAGCAGCGCCATCTGTTGGGTGATTTACACCAAAAACTAATCAACACCAATTTATATCAGAGGCTTACTGAATATAATTTTTTATTAAATTTTGTGCATTTGTTCTTGAGATAGAGCGTCCACAAAATGTGTGTCACATGCACACAGATAAACGGGCAGACAGACTGACAGAGTCACAGACTCATAGACAGACATTTTATAAAACCATGTTTTTGAGGATCTCTGACCCCTAAATCGCGTAAATCTTTTGAAAATCGGAAATCGAAAAATGTCACAAATCCAATATTTTCTTCTTGTAAACATAGAAGAAAGTAAAAAACACTTATTTTATGAGGGAATAATCATCGGTGCTGCCATTTATTGATTTTGATCCAAATATAAAAACACTCGCTATAAAGAATTAAAGTAAAAATGTCAGAAAATCAAATAGCTTAGTTTATATACTCCTTCTTTTGGGAAGTATTACATGTGATACTACAGATCCGAGAAGGTTAAAGCGAATAAAATATGTCTTTATGTTTTTTTTTTTTTTTTTTTTTTTTTTTTTTTTTTTTTTTTAAGTTTCAATAAAAATGTCATTCTTACAGCAAATTTCGTTTTTCTAAGAATGCGATTATTATACAATGAATATAGAAAATATATGTAAAGAAAAATTATTGACAACAAATATTATTTAAATTGTATTAAATCTCTTCTATTTAAACACCTAAAGCGTTCCAAAAAAAAAATAATCTCAATCAGTACAGGAGCGTGATTAGTATCAATATAAACTAAAAACATTAACGATCATTTGCAACATTCAATGAATTATAGAATATACATTCAATACTTAAGCAATTACTTGAGAGAGAGAAAGATAGCCATTATGAATTATAATATGCGTGGACTGTTTCCATATGTAATGTCTGTAATTTAAACACTTTTGCATTTCCTTCGGGAAAAAATATATATACACACCGAAAAAAAAAATTGTATAAGCTTTTAAATATTACATGAATTTAAATTACCTTATTTCGTTCTGAAATTGAACTGCAGAATATTTTAGAAATTTCTGTTCATATTGGCGGTTACTCTTTTGTAGGAATATTGGAAAAATAATTTTATTGCATTATAAATTAAACACGCAAATTGCAGCAATTCACGAAATCCCTTCGACGTAGTTTATGTTTTATAGAGAGGGATATTTAATTATTAATAAAAATATGTGGATTGAAAAAAGTAGTACCATTATTAAAGATATCAAACTTTAGGAGATTCTAAACTTGTTATGCAGTTCATAAATTAAATGGATAAAAGGGTGATGATATATATTTTGTCATTTTACGACGCATTAGCTAATTTTCTTCATTGTTAAAAAATATAATAATATTAAAGAAATTATCGTAATTAAAATAAACATAAAAATGTATATTAAATGTTACAGGTTATTAAAAAAAAAAAAAAAAAAAAAAAAAAAAAAAAAAAAAAAAACGAAAAAACGAAAAAAGGTATGTATTTTCATTTTGTGTTTGAAAATTATTTACTTATTTTTCAAAAATTATTTACTTATTTTCTAGTTTTCTAAACTAATATCATTGCAATTTTTCAATAGTATAGAATATCTTACAGAACTGGAAGGAATTTTTTTTTGTTAATACTCTATTATTTGAAATTTGAATTCCAAATTTTTATTTAATGACGATTTTCTGCTACGCCTTCTTTTCGAGAAGGTAAAGTTCGGAAGCAATTATGCAAAATCAAAACTGCTTGAAAATTGGAATGTATATACAGAGAGTCAGCGGGGAGTTTGTAAACAAACTTCGACACTTTTCAGTAATTGCCGAATTACCTTATTTATAAGGTACATACACCTCCATTAAAATAAAATATATGTGGAACTAAACTGTGTAAAAGGATTAAAACGCAATTTATTTTCGGTTTGAGATTAGTCCACCTTTTACAGATACTCGGTTGGCTAAGGGATAAATCCAATCAGAATTTTTTTTTTCTGGATAGTAAAAGAAAAAAAAAATTCCTGATGCTTGTTTATTAAATGTCAAAAACTGTCTTACTTATTTTTGCCATTTGAATATGATGTATTTATTACATCTTTAGACAGTTTATAATTATCCCAATATTCAGTTTTTGATATTTTGTAAATCTTGAAGTAGAAAAATCACTCTGTTGAAACCGGATTACAGTAATAGACCGGGAAGCGACATTATAATCCAACAACACTTGAATTGTTTGGCGAGTTGGAATTGGCAGCTTTTAGCACATTTGTTGGTGGACAGAAACCAGAGATGAGAAATGCATTGTAGTTCTTTGTACCTGTGATATGTGTAATCTACTGTGAAATGCTTTGAATATAGAAAATTTCTCTTCTTTTTCTAAAACCTCATCTTTTTCTTCTACTCCTTTTCTGTTTGTTCAACAACTATATATTCTATAATCTGGGTAAAACGACTCCCGATGATAGAACGCCTTCGTACATATTGTTTTAATCTTGGAACTATCTTCTTTCATTCGTTGATATTCTTTGAGAAAAATTATCAAGCATGTCATTGATTACTTTTTAATAAATATTCAAACTAATTTATTGTTTTCTTTATTAAACTTAAGAGTAGATCGAAGCCACGATGTACTTTTATAAGAAATTTGACGTTGTCTAGTTCCCCAGACAAAGTAAAATAGATATAATTAGTTTATAGAAAAGCGTTTACCATGATGAAAAAGGGAGAAATGTAAACAGCATCTGTATAGAAATATGAAAGAGCAAATACCAGTAAGAGGTTCATTGACAAAATATGTCACTCATATCAACTTATGTCAAAAACGACTTATCTCTGGCTTATATCTAACAGCAGCAGAAAAAATGAGAGGCATAAACTTTGTTTGACAGCATTTCAAGCCTTGCGAAACTCTTGGTTTTGGTAACAACCCTACTATAGTCATATAAAAAAAATTAGGAATTGGCAACAGCATGTCTATGTAATAGACACTAGCTCACTTATCTGTCAGTTTTCGCAACATTCAGGTGTGCTCTAGTATTAGTATATGACGAACTCACGACCATAGTACACCAAGTCCATTTTTCTTTATCGTGAATAATAACGCTTTAAAGTTCTTAATAAATAATTAATTCTGGCCAAGTGATTTATAAGAATTGTATGCGGCAATATTCAATTTAAAGTACTATTTTTATAGCGCGCTACTTTTACAAATGACAAATTAATATTTCTATTGAAATTCTATACGTTTAAAAAAAAAAAATAAATAAGGACCTTGGTCCAGTATGGCTGTGAAATTTCCATGTGTAAATAAAAACTTGTTTATTATGATTACAAAAACTCTGGATTTTGATTTATATTTACTTATTCTATTTTTTACTCAAAGAGTGAAAGATATTAACAGTTATCGTAAATCATTCACTGTGCACAATACTATCATCATCATCAACGTCACATGATTTACTCTAAAAGAAGTAGCTTGGAACTAGATATTGACCTCTGCTGAAAGATTCTTGAAGTAAACGTAATGAACTGACAAAAGATCCATCATATCTTTCTTTTCGGCCAAAATAATTTTTCTACGGCCCACGTACAACGCATCTTGACTGGCATTTGACAAAGAAAGTAAATTGCGCTCACGAGCCCGATTTTCCAAATTTATTTCGCGAAGAGGTTGATCCTCATTGAGGGTTTCTTTCAACAGTAACATGAAAGTAGAACTTCTCACAACTCGCAACCATCCAATATCCACCCAGCAAAAGCAAGTTCCCGCGGTATCGTTCTTTCTGTTTGTGATACTTGGTTCCAAAGCTGTAGTAGAAAGAAAGTCGGAATTCTTATTTTCAATGCCATCAAATTTAGGATATTTCCTCTTTGCATTCATAATAGTTTCCTTCCAGTCTTCAGGAATATAGATGTGTTGTTTCTTGAAATTTGCTGCTTCAATCGAGTTACAACTTTTTGCTGGTGTCTTGCAGCAATGCTAGAGAGATCGTGAAAACCTTTTTCCTCCGTCTATTTCGCCTATTTCATCCCAGATGCACATGTATACCACATTATTATTAAAGGAGTGCACACCAAAGTTATAAACATACAGATTGCGCTTATAATAAGCTATGTACGTTGAAAGGTTGTACTTAGAAAGGTTAGTCTTTTTCGCAAGTCGAATGTACAGCTGTAAGTTTCATCTGAGGCTTTAATTTTATCAGTTTTCATTTTCTCTATAGCCTGTTTAGCTGTCCGCAAGTGAAGCTCTTCTTCGATTTCAAGAATTTTTCAAGTGTTTTCACCATTTTTTGTCGAGAGCTTGATGGATATGTCATCACATAATTTACATGTATCTGTACTTTGCGGTTTGAAGTGTAAATTAAACTTTTTGCTGAAGACATTATAATAGAATTTCCCTTTGACGGGGTCTTATTCTTTGTCGTACATTCCTCTCTGGGCCTAAGATTGAAGTATGTGATTCGAGTTTTTTCTTGTAATGATTTTTTAGAAAGCGCTGTCAGTATTTTTATAGTTTTTTTTACTGAGAGGAGGGGGGGGGGTGAATCATCAAAAACAATATTACTTTCCCTTCGTAGTTTATACATCTGATTCACGAACTTTTTTTTTTTTCATCAGAAGTTTTGAAATCGCTACTTATTTAAAAATACAACTTTTTTTTTATAGCAATGAGGCAAGATTTAGACAATAACGGGTTACAAATAAAAAAGAAGTGATGGAGTAGTACACTGATGAATGGACTTGATTCAGTATGGTTGTGAATGTTTCTTGTATTACTTCACCAACTCTGGACACAGATGCAATCTATGAGAAAGTATGTGAACTACAAACTTGGTGCACTATGGCAGTAGATAAAACACAGTTTACTGCACCTTCTACATGAGCTATCTCATTTTTTTTTTTTTTTTTTTTTTTTTTAGTGGATTTGGTCTACTTGGTTGTGAGCCCCTCATATATAATTATCCCAGATTTACATTTACACCAAATAACCCTATCGAAATTTAATTTTCATACAAGTTTATTTTTTTTTATATTAACGCAGTGAATTTCACCTTGCTAACAAGACGTAAGCCGACATAGTGAAAAATGTCCAAGCCGGGAATCGATCTCGGGCCCCTGGAATAGCGCTCCAGTGCTCTACCACTAAGCCACGAGGACGATGCCCAACTTGACATCTCTCACACATATCAGTCGGTAAGACTCCAACCGCAACTACTAGATGGAAAGGTCTTCATGAGCACACAATCTTGTGGCGAAACATGAGACACAAATAAACCCAACATCGGTGAATATACAATTTTAATTAATTTTTCAACGACTTTTCAGCAGTGAAACTACGCTTGAAATTATTGAATATTAAAGCAGGGAATTATCACCTTGCTAACAAGACGTAAACCGACATAGTGAAAAATGGACAAGCCTTAGTGGTCGTCCTCGTGGCTTAGTGGTAGAGCTTTGGAGCGCTATTCCAGGGGCCCGGGTTGGATTCCCGGCTTGGACATTTTTCACTATGCCGGTTTACGTCTTGTTAGCAAGGTGATAATTCACTGCTTTAATATTCAATAATTTCAAGCGTAGTTTCACTGCTGAAAAGTAGTTGAACAATCAATTAAAATTGTATAGTCACCGACGCTGGGTTTATTTGCGTCTCATGTTTCGTCTCAAGATTGTGTGCTCATGAAGACCTTTTCATCTAGTAGCTGCGGTTGCAGTCTTACCGATTTATACGGTAAGACGTGTGAGAAATGCCAAATTGGGCATCGTCCTTGTGGCTTAGTGGTAGAGCATTGGAGCGCTATTCCAGGGTCCCGGGTTCGATTCCCGGCTTGGACCTTTTTCACTATGTCGGTTTACGTCTTGTTAGCAAGGTGATAATTCACTGATTTAATATTCAATAATTTCAAGCGTAGTTTCACAGCTGAAAAGTAGTTGAAAAATTAATTAAAATAGTTTATTTTTTATTTAAAAAATTTCACTGGAATCTTGTTAAAAAGTTAATAACATATTTATTGGTTACAATTAAATTATCCTAACAATCAAATTCACGAACATGTTTTGCAACTGTACATTAATTATAAACTGGATACTAGAAAGTAATTGAAAAACATCAGTTACATTTTAACAAATTATAATTTTAACTTTATTCCTAAAAATACACTTCCAAAAAAACTGCAATTAGCCTCATAATTATAAACCACTATAATTAACTACTTTATACTGGCCAGAATGTACTGTAAGTAAATATGTTAGGATATGTGCCGCCCATTAAAAAGAAGTCAATTCTCACAATAAGAAATAAAACAAAGTATCCTTAAAATGAGGAAAGTTCGGTTATATTTTTTACTAGTGTAGCTTTTTTATGAAATTAATAATATTTTTAATAAGTCATATAGTTTTATTTTCTTCATTCTTTACAAGAAGAAAGTATTGAGAAATTTTCGACTTCCAATTTTCGACGTATTTACACGTTTTATGGGTCAGAGATCATCCAAAAATTGTTTTATAAAAAGTTTTGTCTATGAGTCTGTGACTCTGTCTGTTTGTATGAGACACAAAATTTGTTTGCCTTCTATCTCAAGAACTAATGCACGGAATTATATATATATATATATATATATATATATATATATATTGTGGTAGTCCCTGATATAAATTGGTGCTGATTAGTTTTTGGTGTGAATCGTCAAACAGGTGATGCTGCTTTGCTGCATTTTTCAAGACTTCTGCAATAGCTCTATCTCAATTTTCACCTAACTTCGGATTCAGTTCGTGCTTGATATGAGTTGGGGCTGGTTTTGTTTTGGTGTAAATCGATCAACAGGTGACGCTTCTATGCTACATATTTCATGATATCTACAATAGTTCTATCTCAAGAATTAATGCACGAATTTTCATCAAACTACAGATTCAGGTATACTTTGATGAATATAGGTTCTGATTATGTTTTCGTGTAAATCGCCTAACAAGTGGTGTTGCTATACTGAATTTTTCACAATTTCCGTAATAGATGTATCTCAAGAACCAATGCACGAATTTTCCTAAAACTTCACATCCAGTATTACTGATAAGTTTTTTTTTTTGTTAATCGCCCAATCGGTTGCTCTGGTATTCAGATTTTGTAGAATTAACGCGATTTTAGCTATAGTCATATCTCAAGAACTAATGCACGGCATTTCATATCTTTAGAGTTTTCATGATGGGCATAGATTACCATTTATTTCTGGCACTGAGATAGAGAATTTTGAAGTAGTAAAATGTATTAGATAGAAGAATGTTTGAGGATTGCACATCCGACTAGTTTAAAGTGTTTTTGACTAATTTGAGTAAATGTAAGGAAAGATATCGACTTTGAACGCATATATGTGAAATGTATGCCGTTCATTAAATAGACGTCAATTGAAAAAAAAAACCTGGTAAATAAAAGTACACAAAACCAGAAAAGCAAATAATGTTTTATTTTATTCTGAAATAGAAGGATTATCTTTCTAAATTATAGGGCTAAAAAAACGAGTAATCAAAAATAATATTAAGTAATACAATTCTAAATGTCTTCATTTTTATGCAAAGCAATGTGAGTTTAATAATACGAAAAAAGAAAAAAAAAATATGGAGAAAAACTATTTCAATGTTTTTAAACAAAATTTACTGATTTTTATGAGTGTTGAAGGTTTCAGAAAATGTGTCAGGAGGTTGTCAAAGTAAGTTTTACTTTAGAGAGACGTTGCTGTCTCAGATGACATATTGTTAGAGTTGTTCTGATACCTCAAAATCTAGGGATAAGGCAAAGTCACGTAGAAATAGTAAAATTGTTGCATCATAATATCACTACGTCAACAAAATATGCATTTTCCGTAAAAGTGTATATTTCAGACAAAAGTTATTTTAATACATTATTTATATATAAGTTTATATATTTTTGTACGTTAATGTTTACTTTTTTCTTTTACTGTATAAAAATATACATAAATTTATCTTCCTTTAAAAACATTAATAATAAAACATCATTATTTAAGCACATTTAATTCTCCATTAACTTTTCAAAAGATGCTCTTAAATGTTTTCAATGAGGTATATTTTGTCAGTGATAACGTTTAATATCAGTGATTACGTTTTTCAAATTATGTAAAATTTTTGACTTTATTCCTAAAAATATTTTTACAAAAAATTTAAATTAGTCATATAATTATTAACTATAAATAACTACTCTATACTGACCAGTATGTACTTTAAATGTAGTTGTGTGATTATGTGCTGTTCATTAAAAAGATGTAAATTCTCACGATAAGAGGTAAAACAAACCACCCTTTAAATGCGAAAATTACTTTTATTTTGTTTCCTCCTGTAGCTTTTTATTGAAATAAATAATATTTTTAATTAGTCATATATATATATTTATTATTTTCGACTAATTTCAGCAAATTTAAGGAAACATGTCGACTTTGAACGCATATAAAGGGTGCCTACATGAAACATTCCTGATTTCAAATATTAATTGTACGGAAGCATACGAGTCCTTAGAGATTTACGATTTGAGGTATCATGGATACGAACACAACAAGGTTATTTTTCTGCATGTTTTCCCCAAAACACTTAATTTTTAACAAAATTTCGGAAGTCATCGATTCAGTCACACCTGATATGCTGCGCAACACGTAGATTCAGATTGACTGGATATTCTGAGATAGCTACGAACGGAGTCCATATCGAAGTGCACGCATAGACAAAAATGTAACTTTTTTAGACAAATAAACACTTGCAGAAAAATAATAATCTGGTCAAATAAAATATACGATATTACAATTTTGATAAAACTTTACTTAAGAGGTGCTGAAATATACATGAAAAGGTTTCTACAGCATAAAAACCGTCAAAGATGTTAAAACTCCAACCGCTTTCAACTGCATTATAACAGTTGCCTTCAGTGGGAAAAATCAGAGGAGTCTTATATAAAACTCAATAACGTCAAAGACGTTCAATAATTATAGTTTGAATATTTAATATTTTATTTGTTAATCAAGGTGAGTATGACGTTCAATAATTATAGTTTGACTCTTCTGTTTTCCCCCCCTGAATACGACTGTTATAATGCAGTTAAAAGCGCTTGGGCTTTTAACATCTTTGACGGTTTTTATACTGTAGAATCATTTTCATGTATATCTTTGCACCTTTTAAGTAAAATTTTATCAGAATTGTAATAGCGTATATTTTATTTGTTAATCAAGGTGAATATGACGTTCAATAATTACAGTTTGAACTATATTTTGTAATCTTCTAGTCTTTTCAGGTGATTGAAGTTGCCTCTTACAGAAAATTTTATGAAACACTGCCCACACACTTTTCCATTTTTTAAAATTTATATTTTTTCACAATAATTTGTTTTAAAGTTGCATACTTTATGCTATTTTAAAATTGTATATTGTAACATTTTGTTTTATTATATTATTAAAACATTATGTACTACAAATTATTAGTACGAAATTAATTAATCGTTTTTGAAGATGTAGTCGAGCGTTCTACTATCTGTAGCAGTACGTTAAAACATCGCTCAATTAATGAGCCACCGCTGTGTGCGATCCTTAATTTTGGAACCGCTGTTGTAGTACATCTTGTGTGAAGTAATATAACGACGATAGCAAGTAAAAATTAAATTTAAAAAATCTAAAACCCGAATGTTTCTTATTAATGTAAAACTATTTTTTATATTACCTATTTTTTTATTTACTTGTATTCATGACTATTAAGTTGTATTTAATTGTTTGTTCCTATCTATAAACACTGTTTTGATGAGACCTATAGATAGATGTCTATGAGGGTTAGAGATGCAGCAAAGCTAGAGATCCTACCTACACAACTTCCAGGTTGTGTAATATTTAAACGATGTTTGTGTCTGTAAAATAGTCAATGAAACATCGTCTTCATTTTGAAAGACCTATCCAATGATATGCCACTCAGTATGGTGCGTAAAAAATGTTTTTCGTCTCTACCGCCATTTTGCATTTTACGGCCACCATTTTTAATTTATAAAACAAAGCCTAGCCTATAACCATCGGACGGTTAAGACGAATCGATAGAGACCTCATTCATTAAAATCCATCCTGCCGTTGGGATGTTTCGAGAGTATAAAAAATCCACATACCCAGATACGCGTGATACACATAACTCTTCTTGGCAGTCATTTAAAAAGGTCTGTATACGTAATTAAATTAATTACACCTTTACACTATAGTGCATCCATTGACACATTTATTAACTTCATTTTAATCTATGTATATTCATGAAAGTCAGAGCGCTGATAATCAGTGAGACATATAGACTTTTTCATCTGTATGTTTTACAAAAAACATTTGCCATTCTAACTATCGCGGAAACACCTTCAATCTCAGATATAAATTACAGCTTATTTTTTCGAATATTTACGGCTTTCTTTTAGAAATTCAGTATTTAAATCATGTAAATTTGTTTAAAATCTCGTAAAATGTAATGCATTGTAATAATTTTAAAAAATACAAGAAAAGAGGTTTCTTAAAAATTCCCTAAAGAAAAATCGTATCGAATAGAACACGATAATAATTTTACGATCAAAATTCTCCATGCTGTTTAAAGAATCTCAAATTTCATGTCTTATATATCAAGAAAATTCTTAACTTTGAAAGTTAAGAATTTTTCTACCGAAAAGAAGAGACTGCATAAAGAATTTACAAAATATTTTTTCTCATGTAATTGTAAAACAAGAATTCGCATCTAAGAGTATGAACATTTTAAAAATACTTTAAACACACTCTAGACATAGGTGTCTTCTGATAAATCGATACTTTTTCCTTGCTCGTTTTTCAGTTTTACATTATCCAGAATTTAGTCTTTTACATTATATAAAATACCTGTAAGCGAAATTTCTAGACTCACACATTTAAGAATTAGCATGGTCAAAATACTAGTAGCGAATCGCTCGAATATGTTGGGTGTGAAGTTCACGGATATTTACTGTTGTCTTGCTTTGATCTTATTTGGATTAGAATATTGTTACATTTAATAGAGAAATTAGTTATTTGTGAACATCTGAGATTTATTTCCCATCGTTTTCAAAGCTTGTGTTTAATTTAACCCTTTAAAGTAGCTAAATGTTTTTTTATAGGATATTGGTGCAATGAGGCAAGCACAATGCATCTTGTCTAAATATTTTAATTATGCTCTTTCATGTAGTTTTTTCTTAAATATATCTAAAGCGCTTTTTCTAAACCTTTTTACTTTCATCTATCTTTACAAGAAAAAAGCATTGAATTCATGAAAATTTTTGACTTCCGGTTTTTGACGGATTTACAAGTTTTAGGGATCAGAGATCCCGAAAACAAGTTTTCACAAAATGTCTGTCTGTTAGTCCGTGACTCTGTCTCTCTATATGTGACCCAAATTTTGTGGGTGCACTATCTCAAGAACTAATTCATGGAATTCAGTAACAATTTATATTCAATTAGTCCCTGATATAAATTGGCGCTGATTAGCTATTGGTGTATATCGCGCAACGGGTGGCGCTGCTAAGCTGCCTTTTTTACGATTTCCACAATAGCTCTATCGCTAGTACTAATACAAAGATTTTCATCAAACTTCAGATTCAGTTAGACATTGACACAAGTTGCTGCTGATTAGGTTTTGGTGACAATCGCTCTATAGTTGGCGCTACTACAGGCCATTTTATGCTGCATTTTTCACGATTTCCGCGATAGATCTATTTAAAGAACTAATGCACGAATTTTCATTTTACTACAGATTCAGTTAATGTTGATACAATTTGTTGCTGATTAGGTTTGGTGTTAATCTCCCAATAGGTGGCGCTGCTATTTTGGACTTTCCACCACTTTCGTAATAGCTCTATCTCAAAAACTAATGCACCGGTTTTCAACAAACTCCAGATTCAGTTACACGTTGAAATACGTTGTTCCTGATTACGTGATCCAGATTTTTATGAAACGTTTTTAGATATACACATATATTTAAAAAGGTTTCATAAAAATACCCTTAACAACAAATTAATTTATTATACATTAGATCAGTTTCAACCACATGATCCCAATTCCTCAAATTTTCTAACTAACCAAAGTCGTCAATTTATCAGGCAGTATTATCGTAAAACCAATCAAAATCAAGAAAAAGCAATATTATAATATTTGTAGTAATTTGAATAATATTTCTACTACTGGTGAATTTCCGTATATGTCGAATTTAGGAAAATCTTCTTGAATGAAAGACGGCACCGAAGTGAAACTGTGCTTCCCATAGCTTCAGAATTTAATCGGGCTCTGCTCAGAATTCTTACACGCACTCTCCAGATACTGATGGTTGAACCAGGGCACCACGTAAATGCGTACTACCGAACAAGGAAAAGCGCGTCACTTTCCCTGCATCTCAAACACATCTGTACGCCTGGTCTCTCTGACAGCAAAATCGAAACACTAAACGATTTTACTCAGATTTCGAGGATCACATCTTCGGGTCCCCCAAGAACTCCGGGAGGAATTGGGCACTGACAGGAGAGCAGGGCCCGAAGTTTTAACGCCGAGATTCCCGAATGTGTTATTGCTTTACCAACACGCATCTGGACTTGAAAAGAGATGTATACTGGCCCTTCAATTACGTTGAAGAAATTTTACTTATCAGATATTTGACTCGTTTCTTTCAATATTGATCGTTTGTCAAAATTTAAATGGTTAAAGTTCCGTAATCGGATTTACAGCCAACATTGGAGTAAAAAATGAGCAATGTTGGCATTAATATGATTTCAGGTGTTTGAGAGCAATTGTATAAAAAGGGATGCGAATGTATATATATTTAAATGTAAAATATATAAGCATGGTTTATATCATTATACAAATAGCAGTTATGTAAACATGAATTTAATGGTTTAAACTCAACTGTAAATGTTTGCCGCGTGCACACATGCACACAAACAAAGAAATGATAAATAAAATATAAGCAGGCTTCAAAAATTAAATTAAATGAGCTGCGCTCATTAAAATATGGCAATTGGCTGTAAACGCAATAGCGGAATTTCCCCAATTAATTGGAGGAAGTCACCGTTTTCAAAGCTATAGCTTCTCTAAAATTTACCATAAACTCTCTATTTCTTTTTTTAAACATCCCGGATGTCAATCGCGACACAATCTATCGAACTTGAATGGTATTTTACTTTTACCTCTTTTTTATGCAGTATATATATTTTTTATTACAGTGTTTTCTTAAGAGGTAACTTCAGCAGTGGTACCATAAGTTCGCTGAACTTCATAAACACAAGCTAACCTGCCCCGATTCCGTTACGAATCCTTAATTCATCACTAGTTTATTTTATATTTATTGATTTAGTAATAAAACATATCGTAAAGTTCTTGAGAATGAATGATTTCCCTGAGTAAATCTACACCTTTATATATGCTGATTAATCTGTAAATCTTTTTATTTTGCAGCAATTCTTTGTACATCAAAAGAAAATTTTAGTTCGCATTATAAATTAAAAATGAAAAACAATCAATGACTTTTCTAATGAATCATAAAAAGCACTTTATCGTCTTATTTTGAAGAAATATGTAATTTCTTTTCTGCTAATTCTATTTTCAGATTAAGGAAAATACATAAAGAAGTGATTGAAATTGTACTAAAATAAAACTAAGGAAAATTTAATAATATAAGTATAAATGCTGATATGAATGTTCTTTAAAATGAAGTGAGATTTATAACAACTTAGCTTACTTATAACTTTATAAAAAATCACGCAAAATGTAATGTATATTAATACTATAACTTACAACAAACACGGGCTTCTTGAGAATTCGCAAAAAATAATCTTCTCGAATGGAACATGATGAAAAAAGCGTTTATCAACAAAATTTTACATACTTTCAAAACAATCTCAAATTTCACATCTTACATTTACTTTATCACTTACGAATTTTCACTAAAGAAACGTACATAAGGCATAAAGTCTCAACAAAATAAAGTTCCTTCTCATGGAAATTTCTGTAAAACAAGAATTCGTATCTTAAAAAGTGAACATTTTCAAAACACTTTAAATATTCTCTCGACATCAATATACTCTGATAAATCAATACCATATTCTCGCTCGTTTTTCACTTTTCCATTACCAAAAATTTAATCTTCAGCATAGCATAAAATACTTGTCAGCAAATATCTTGAAGTCATACTTTTAAGATATAGCATGAACAAAATGCCGGCAGCTAATCGTTTCAATATATCGGATTTGAAGATATCAGATATTAGCTGTCGTCTTGGTTTGATCTTATTTGGATTAGAATATTGTCACATTTACTAGCCGGAGGAGATTAGCATTGAAGTAGAAATTAGTTATTTGTAAGAATCCTTGATTTATATCTTATATCCTGAATTTTGCAATGATTGCATTTGAGTATTTTCCTTTAAAGTAAATACTTCATTTTAATGCGTAAAACCATGTTATATTTGCGTAATGAAGCAAGAGCATTAGATGTTATATAATTATATAAAGCTAACCTCCATACTTATATATTTAAAATAATAGTAATCTTATTATTTCTAAGTTAACTAAAACTATACACTTTTTTTTTTTTTTTTTTTTTGTTTCCAAGTAATTTTTGGAACTTTAGCAGAGCCAGTCCATCTCAATTCAAGAATTCAGCTCTTAAATGTGTCAGTTTGTAGATTTCGTAATCGATTTCGATTTGGTAAAGGTAGATTTCGTAAGAAATACTACCTATTGCAGTCGTTACCATGGTGTGACTTTTGAAAAATTCCTTCATAACTTATCATTACATGACCCCAGGAACCCAAAACCACCCCCATCTAAAAACTTTATATATATATATATATATGTGTATGTATGTATGTATTAAATTTTGTCCGCACGATAAAAGTCGCAATTATGCACGGATCGTCTTCAAACTCGCCAACAACTTTGAGATGGCTAATATCTCGGCGAGGATTGAAAATGGGCAAAATCGGCCCAAGGGAATGGAAATGGGGGGGGGGGGGGTAAAAATTTTTAATACCGTCTTAACATGCTTCTAATAAAACCAGCTGTTACACAACAATGACAGGAAAAAATAAATAATTTTCATTATAGAAGTTGCCAACAATAAAAAAAAAAGCAATAAAATTCTCACCACAACAATTGCTTTTCTCATTCAAGATTTTCACGTGGAAAATTAAATAGTTTGATGAATTGAAAACAAGTTGAACATTACGTCATAAGTTTTCTAGAGCAAGATTTCCGCATGAAAACTCAAAATGAAATAAATAGTTTGACGAATAAAAAACGAAAACAAAATATTGCGTCATATTGGAAATATAATGGATCTCAGCAGGTGAATAGGTAACGTCATGAGAGTTTGAAGAAACGTATTAAAACACGATAAAAACCGGAATATGGAAATATTAACATATTTTAACACTTTGAGGTTCTCTGAATTTGCTTTAGTCATTTTTAAACCTATTCCATATTACACGCGTGTGTGTATTCGTGTATATTAGAATTTTCACAAGATGTTTAGCTCCCTAGAGCTCATTCTTAGTGAAGAAACCGTGTTTATCTCTAATCTTGATTTAAGTTTTGTTGGTGATTTTAGTACAAAATCTACCTCCGCTTGTAGTCCGAGCCGGCAAGGAATTATTATTATTATTATTGCAGTACTTACAGCTTGGTAACCCCATATTGGCCCAAAAAGGATTTTTTGGAAAAAAGAATTTTGCAAGGTTACCGGACTTTAATTTTTTTAGAAAACTGACAGTAAAAAAAAAAAAAAAAAAAAAAGCTTTTTATTAAAATGATCGCAGCACGCAATTATTTAATATATTTAGTCCTTTTTATCTTACAAGTGGCTATGAAATTGAATTTCACTTTATAATATTAAAAAAATATTTTAACCTTTAAATATATATATATATATATATATATAACGATTATGTAAAAAAAAAGTAGTGTGAGTCATCTGAAATAGTATGTGAAAAATTGACTCATTTCGTTTTAGATTATTACATCGTAGATCGTTCATTTTCAGAAAATTTTTGTTTGTTTTGGTGATAACTCGGATGGAGACGAATCTTGTAAACAGTCTAATACATTTTTTTTTTATAATGTTTTTAATGTTTATATCTTAAATCTTTGTAGCAGTTTATAGAAGTATAAAAAAATTAAGTTTTTGCCTATTTTTTCAGTGTTCTTTCTTACTAAAAATAGTTTAAATCTAAACAAGAATGGAAATCGATAGTCTTTTGTAAAATTTCATTTTAGTCCTAAGACTCATACAGTTTCTGAAATGTTGCTTTAAATTATGTAAATTTTTGAAAAATCATTGCTTTTAAAAACAATTTCTCAAAAATGCCAATTTTAAAGGTATGTGTAAAAATGCCCATTTGTTGCCATGTTAGTGCTCAATAAATACCTTACAATAAAATAGTATGTTTTTAATTATAAAATTTTATATGATTTTTTTTTAAACAAAATGTCTTCTGCACTTTTTTTATAAAACCAGAAATTCAAGCTTTTCTTATTTTACTGAATGAAAAACGTAATTTTTCTGACAAAAGGATACAATAGTAGTACATAAATTATGCAGTTAAATTTTGGTTACTTATTTTCGCAAACTTAAAATTGCATAAAGCATAGGCATTAGCATAATTTAGGTTATATACATATATCACTCATTTCATACTCTTAAATTGTACCACCTGTAAAAGATTTTTTAATCTATGTTACGATTTTAAACAATGTTTTTAACGAATCCATATGCATTTCAGCGAAATAGCAGTAGCTAATTGACCAAATTTTATGAAAAGAAAAATAATAACGGTGTTCAGAAAACAATAGAAACTTCTAAGATGTTTCAATTCACATTCTGCTTTTGCCGAATTTTATTGGAATTGTTTCAAAATTGAAAATCTGAGAAAATTTTCAAAATATCACAAAATACTCTCTGGACACCAGTTTTCTCTGATAAATCCATGTTATTTTCTCGTTCATTTTTCATATTTCCATTATCGAGAATCAAATCCTTCGGTTTCTAATAAAACATTTATCAGAAAAAATTCCTGAAGTAAAGTGTCAGGTCACTGGCTTTAATGAGAACTATGTTTAATGAAAATTACTGATAATTAGTTTTATTTTTTATGCATTGTATTTATCTGTATATCATTATCTACATACTTGGGTTATGGACACATGTTTCTTATCTATGGGAATAAAATGAGTACTACTATATTCATATATGTATAGTATGAAATTCTCTATCGTATAAAAAGAGATACGAGGACATGATCTTTTATATAGCGGACTGTGGTTTATAGGGAGTGAGATAGTGATAAGCAAGGATGTTAAACAAAAGATAATCTCCTGCAGTGGCTGGTCAGTGAAAAGTGGAGAGATGCCAAAAGTATTGTCCTTCATTTTACAGGTGAAAATCCCAGAGCTCTGGAAAATTCGGAGTAGGAAAGGAGAAAAGAGTCTGGGGTTGGACGTGAAACGTGTAGTTTGGAAACGGTAACAACTCCTGCTGTGTGCACGAAGTATTTTTTCGAGAGGAGCTTACGTGCATGCGTCGGGAATTCGTGATAAATCTGTATGTTATCTCGTGGTATCAGAATAGCTGAGTACTGTCAATATACAAGGGAATAATGTAATTTAATGATATAACAGCAATGGATAATTTATTGTTGGGCAGGATCTGCTATATATGGTGTTATAATAAAAGTAGTGTATTTGGTTGTAAATATGTAAACATATTGAAAATAAATTTTCCACTCAGTATTATTTGAATTATCTTATTTCCCAACCTTCTCACATCGTCTCCAGTATCACATACTTATACCGATGGTGGCATCATATGAACTAAGGAGTGTTTATTTATATCTTTACGTGTGGTGGACGAAAATTTGTATCATCATAAAATTTGTTGTCATCGAATCGGCGACGAGTGATTTCATCATACTTTTAAGGTATAGCATGTGTATAACACTCATGGCTAATCATTGCATTTCATCGGATGCGAAAATCTCAGATATTTGCTGCCTTTTTTTTTTGTTTCAACTTATTTGATTTGCTCAGTTACTTATAAAAATGCGTAATTTATGCGTTATTGCCTCTAGTTTTCAGAAACTGAGTTTTAATATATTAATATTAAATATGTGTATATATATAAGTATATATATATGGTTTCGTGTGGGTATTTTCCTAATGTACCGAGATCAGGGTATACAATTGAAATATGTAAAAGTTATTCATATATTATTTTATAAAATACATTAAAAAAATTTTATTCGAAGGACTATTTATTTAATGACACTACGTCTATATATATTTAAATAAAAAATAATAAAAAGTCATAGATTTTTTTTTTCAAAAATAATTTTACATATTCACAAATTTGTTTCATTCAAAATACGCATCCAATCATACTCAAATATAAATTTTAAAACATCTGAACTATTTTATTCATATATTTTTAATCATGAAACACGCATAAAAATTCTTGGCAGTCATTAATTTCTGTAACTAATTAGATTTTATTCTATATGTTAAATGATCTGAAAATCTTTTAATTTACTGAAGCATTTGATATTTTAAAAGGTTTTTAATTTATCTTCATAAATAAAAAATTGAAAATAAAAATATTTTACCCAGTGGAGCATAAAGATGAATATATCTTAATATGTTTAGTGCACATTAAAGAACTTCGAATTTCAATCTTATAGTTACTTTGGCATTTACGAATTTTTACTAATGAAAAGTACAGAATGCTTAATAAAAAAAATATAATAATAAAGTTTCCTTAGCGTTGAATGTTTCGTATCACAAAACTTAGTATCTCAAAAATCGAAAAATCTCAGGACTCTTAAAATTGGAAAAAATGAAAAAAAGCACCATTTTCAGTATTTAATATCTTTAAATGTGTATGATTTTAAAACGCATTTTTTATTGGTATGAAAGATATAATTATACTTCTTCATTTCATGTATTTAAAGGGACAAGGGACCTTAAAATCCTTAAAAATAATTTTGTTTATTTTTTGCAAATTTAACCTAATTATTATTCAAGGGTACATTATATTCATCATAACATGCATTTATCACAAAAAAAAAAAAAAAAAAAAAAAAATTATTTTTGAAAAAAAAAATGGAATTTTACGCGTTCTCTTAAAAATCTTCGAAATGCCCCCTGCGCATTCCATATCAATCAAAATCCCCAATGTTTTTTATAAAAGTTTGGTTTATATATATAAATAAAATAGAGCGTCGAATTTTATATATTTGAATTTAAAGGTTAACAAAAAAAAATTTACTTTTGAAATTTTTTCGAAAAAATTTCAATTTTTTTTTAATCTTTAAATTCAAATATATAAAATTCGATGCTCTATTTTATTTATATATATAAATCAAACTTTTATTAAAAAAATTGGGGGATTTTCATTGATATGGAACGCGCAGAGGGCATTTCGAAGATTTCTAAGAAAAAATTCCATTTTTTTCTCAAAAATATTTTTTTGTGATAAATGCATGCCATAATGCATATAATGTACCCTTGAATAATATTTAAGATGAAATTTACTAAAAATAAAAAAAAATGAAAAATTTGGAAATTTGGAAATTTTTTCGAAAAAATTTCAAAATTTTTCATATTTTTTTACCTTTAAATTTAAATATATAAAATTCGAGGCTCGATTTTATTTATATATATAAAACAAACTTTTATAAAAATATATTGGGGATTTTCATTGATATGGAATGCGCAGGGGGCATTTCGAATATTTCTAAGACGACGCGTAAAATTCCATTTTTTTTTCTCAAAAATAATTTTTTTTTCAATATTTTTTGTGATAAATGCATGCTATAATGCATATAATGTACCCTTGAATAATATTTAAGATGAAATTTACAAAAAAAATATATATATATATTTTAAGGTCCCTTGTCCCCTTAAAAAAATTGCAAGAAGCGGAAATAGCATTTATAGAGGGTCCCGAATTGCAGACATTTGACGAGCAGAAAATTGGTATAGCAGCTAACAAAAATACATTTTGCACTAGAATGAAAATTAGGGAGCCTACTTATACTTCAAATTTAAATTATTCTGAACCTAAATAAATTTGTATTTAAAACATTTTTATATTTTTAATAAAAAGTTGTATTTACCTAATAGAAAATTTTGAAAAAATCAACAGTATAATCGCCATTTTTTTTTTTTTTTTTTTTTTTTTTTTTTTACAACAAAAAGGAAATTTCAGATTAAGTTTGTATGGGATAAAACATAAAGCATATGCTTTGAGAATTTCAGGAAAAAATAGTCAGAAGTTTTTGAGATATCCTTCGCTTTATACCCAAAAGCGTCATTTAGAGAAAAATTACTTCAAAATTTCGAAAACGCCCCTTCAGCTATAGATTGTGTGTAATCCTAAAAGCCATAACTTCTGTTTTCAAGGGAATTTCAATGAAACAATTATATAAAAATGTTCAGAATAGATAGCAATTTAACACCTAAAAAAATTAAAATTTCGAAAATATTGAAGCTTTAAGACTCCTGAGATCCCTTAAGCACCCTAAAAATTCTCTCGACATCAGTGTCTTGAGATAAATCAATATTATATTCACACTTATTTTTCAGTTTTTCATTATCAAGAATTTAATCTTCAGCTTCACATAAAGTATTTGCAGCAAAATTTCTTGATTTTATACTTTTAAGATATACCATGTATAAAGTAGTGGTAGCTAATATCGGATGACAAGATCTGAGGTATTAAATGTCGTCTTGGTTTGATCTTATTTGGCTTAGAATATTGCCGCATTTACTAGCCGGAGGAGATTAGCATTGTAAAAGAAATTATTTATTTGTAAGAATCTGTGACTTGTGCGTTATTGTGTATCATTTGCAAACACAGTGGTTTAATATATTCCTTCAACGTCAATACGTTTAACGGCGTATATGAGTGTAATGAACCGATACTAAGAAATCGTATCAAAATGGTTAAAATTCATTTTATTATTTGTATTCATTTTGTATTATTTTCTCGAAAGTATTCTTAAATAGCCTATTAGTAATTTTTTTTATTTCAAGGTTTTTAGCGCATACTTTCTTTAGAAAAAAGTATGCAGTTTGTTTAATTTTTTTATGCAGAAAATATTTTGTAACTACTGTAAACTTCCAATTATTCATCACTGTTGGGAAAGACGGTAAGGCGGATAATCGAAATAGACTGATAATCGAAAGCCAGTACTAGACCGTTACAAAAATTATATTTCTATTTATCAGTTTATGAAAAAGAATAATTAAACGCCTTTGTATTTAACTCTGTTGTGTTATTTCGCTAATAAAAAGCATAATTGATAAAAAAAATCATTTAAGGATATAAATTTAGAATTTTACAGAATAAATATGTAGTAGCCTGTTTTCAACCAAAGTAATCCATTATAAATTTTTGATTGCCCTTTTACTGCAAGAAAATTACGAATTTTATATAATAAAAGTGTTGCATAGGCTTCCTCTTGCATCTAAAACCAATTAATGCACTTAGAGAGCATATAGGGGAGACCGGGGCTAGTTAGCTACAGGGGTAAGTAGGCACAGTCCCCATAAATCGCCTGTTTGTGGATAGATTGTGCAACCAGTCACAGAGTACATTTCTTCTTGCGTTTTACAATCCTCATTGTAGTTTTGCAGCGTTACCTACGTGCAGGGGACATTTATTACGATTTTTCTGTTTTTTGCGCTCATAAGTAATTTTTTGTTGCTTCATTCTTTTTCTAATTTCTAATACTTATCTTAATAATTGTGATGTAACTTGTGCCATTTTTCTTAGTGTATGATTAACTGTACCTACCCCATATGTGATTTACTTGGATTATTTATGCTTAGATGGTTACGTGTCCCATTTGTGAAGAAATTTATTATGGGGCTAGTAGGCGCATTGAACACGGGGCAAGTTGGCTCGGTGTCTGGCGTATGCTATTAGCTTGAAAATCAGCAAACACCAAAAAAAGTGGTTGTAATGCAAAATTTTGGGCACATGGGGCTTGCCCAAACGGAGACACTTGATTTTTTATTTGTAACAACTGTAACTCTGATGATGTTATCGAGTAGGATAGAAGTTTCTCAATGTTAATGTTTTATTCATTGTTTTTATGCCTGTATAATTTAGAATTTACATTGTACGGCAATAACGCGTTTGATTAAACCTACTGGTAATAAGGAAATTGATTTCTATTAACTGCGTGCCTTATTTAAATTTTTATAAAGCGTGTGCGAATTTACCCCATAGGTATAGGCAACTTGCCCCGTGGCGGGGTAAGTTGGCGCACAATTTTCCTTTTACTTTATGCTTCCGCTAAACATAAACTACAAACTCAAAACTCGGGTATTTATAGCCCAATGCCTGTTATTTAAAAGTACAGTTAAAGTTTCATAAAAACTTAAACAAAAAATTAATAAAAATCAATAACTAAAAACTGCGCCTACTAGCCCCGGTCTCCCCTACACTCTTAGAAAAACTGTAAATTTATGAGTGTTTGCTGTTCAATTTTCACGGGCAACAGACTTATTTGATGAAAAACGATCTGGTCCACTAAAAAAATACGGTACGACCCTATACATTTTCCTCCCCTAGGGTGTAACCCTTCATTTTAGTCGTGTTTCGAAAAATAATGTCACTTAACCGCGACCGTAACATATTTTTTAACCTGCCAAAAAAAACGATTCTGTGATGATATCTAACGTTCTACGTGCTATGGGAGAGTAAGTAAAGTGTTATTGTGTTTTGAAGTGTATTATATCTTTGCCCAGTAAAATTACGGGCTGCACAAAATGATGGACATGGATTTTTTTTACGGTGTATGACGGAATCTCTGCTGCCTGCCTCTGCCCGTAATTTTACAGGGATATTTTTTGATACTTAGAAAATTAAAGGCAATCCACATATTCTTGTAGTTCTAGCCCATCTGTTAGCAAAAATACGGTATGACCCTATACATTTTCATCCGTTAAGGTGTACACGTTGACACACAATGATGGGCATAGATTATTTTTTTACGGGGTATGACTGGAATTGATGCTGCCGGCCTCTGCCCGTAAAATGTTTTAACAGTGTAGTCTTCCCTTCTGCATGACTGACTACTGGATCATCATTCTCCAATTCATCGTAGTCATTCGCTTTAGGTTTGTCTGGATTCAAAGGATTCAAAACATTTTGAATAGTTTCTTCATCCGTTAATTTTTATAACCAATATCATTCTTGTCACAATAAAGCCAGTCTGTGATTTCATCCCCAGGAATATATTTTTTTAAACTATACGTTTGACATTAAGTTCCATATCTCCAAATTATCACTAGGTGCTTCAGCAGCTTGTGTGAAATTTTATGCCAATATTCTTTTCTGATAAATAAAAACAGGAGGATGTGGTGGTTAACCGAATGTGACGGTTGATAGAGTGCCGAATAATCGGAATTTTACTGTAGTTTTTATTTTTCAAATTTTATTTTTGTTTCTACATCAGTATTTGTTTCAATTATAGAAACATAAAAGAGGCAAAAACAATGCGATTTTTTAAATAACAATATCAACACAATCAATCAACTTTACCAATCAGTTTGATTAAGTTAAAATAATAGTTCATCTACGTTTCCATCGTTTATATGGAGTTCCTTTATCTGCGATTTATTCTGTATCTACATGACAGACCAGATGTTACTACCAATATGGTTATCTGAGCGAAATATGCTGGCAGGTTGTCGGCCCATTCAGCTTAAGCGGTAAAGCATTGGCCTTGTAAATGAAGAATTTGGGTTCGATTCCCAGCCTAGGTATTTTTTCGCTCAGTTGGAAATATTTATTTCGTATGATATCTTTACCAATCAGTTTGATTGCGTTAAATAGTTTAATATCAACACACTCTATTTTATGCTTTTATACTGGAAAGGATATATATATATATATATATATTAGGTGTTTATTTCTCGACATTACCATCTTCAGATAAATCTATATTATATCCTAGTTTGTTTTTCAGAATTCCATTATCATGAATTAAATTTTCAGCTTCACATAAAGTACTTGCTAGCAAAATTTCTTGATTTTATATTTTAAAGATATATCATGGACAAATTAGCTACAGCTAATATCGGATGACAAGATCTAAGAAATTAAATGTCGCCTTGGTTTGATCTTATTTGGAATACTGTCGCATTTACTAGCCGAAGGATATTAGCATTTGAGTAGAAATTATTTATTTGTAAGAATCCGTGATTTGTACGTTATTTCGTATCATTTGCAAACACAGTGTTTTAATATATTCCTTCAAAGTTAATACGTTTAACGGCAGATTTTTATGCAATGTACTAATATTAAGAGATTGTATCTAAATGTTTAAAATTTATTTATGTATTATTTTGTCGAATGTATTTTAAATAGCCTTTTAGCAAGCTTTTAATTTCAATGCCTTAAGTATGCAGTTTATACGTTTTTTTATGCCTAAAATATTTTGGAACTAGTTTTTTTTTTTTTTTTTTTTTTTTTTTTTTCAAATTTTATTTTACTTTCTACAGCACAATTTTTTTCCATTGTAGAAACATAAAAGGGACTTTTAGTAAGCTTTTATTTTCAATGTCTTAAGTAAGCAGTTTGTTTTATTTTTTTATGCAAAAAATATTTTGGAACCAGTTTCTATTTTTCAAATTATATTTGCTTTCTACAACAGTATTTTTTTCCTTTACAGAAACATAAATGAGGTAAAAAAACAAAACAAAAAAAACAATGTAATTTTTAAAAGAGCAGTATCAACACATTTTACCTATTTTATGATTTTACACTGGAATGTATTTATATTAGGTTTTTATCTCTCGACATTGGCGTCTTAAGATAAACCAATATTATATTCTCGCTTGTTTTTTGGTTTTCATTATCAAGAATTTAATCTTAATTTTCGCGTAAAGTGCTTGCCAGCAGAATTTCTTGAAGTTACGCTTTTAAAATATCTCATGAACAAGATAGCTAATATTGGATGCCAATGTCTAAGGTATTAAATGTCGTATTCGTTTGATTGTATTTGGATTAGAATACTGTCGAATTCATTAGCCGGAGGAGATTAGCATTGAAGCAGAAATTAATTATTTGTAAGAATCCGTGATTTGTTCGTTATTTCGCATCGTTTGAAAACACGGTGTTTTGATATGTTCCTTAAAAGTAAATACATTTTAAGGTGGATATTTGTGTAATGAACTGATATTAAGAGACCGTATCTAAATGGATAAAAGTCAGTTATGTATTGTATCTTTGAAAAGATTCTAAAGCAGTGTTTTTGTAAGCTTTTTATTTCAACGTCTTTGGCGTATACATTCTTTAACTTAAAATATGCAGTTTTCTGGAATTTTTTTTCCAGAAAAAAATAGAAACTTAGGAACTAGTTTCTATTTTTTATTTTTATTTAACTTTCTATTTATTTATTTGTTTTAAACACAGTTTACCTACTTTATGTTTTTTACTGGATAGTAAATGGTAACTAGTTACACAAATGCTTGCAAAGAATATTTCTTGCAAATATTATAATTGTCGAAAGCTCGACTAACTTGGTGTTGTTTTCGGTTTTGATCGGTACTGTTTTAAAATAGCAAAACCATCCAAAAATTTCAAAAACACTATAAATACCTCGTCAACACCAGTGTCTTTTGATAAATCAATAACATATTCTGGGTCGTTTTCACTTTAAATTCAACAAGAATTTAATCTTCAGCTTCAAATAAAATGCTTGTCAGAAAAATTTCTTGAAGAGATATTTTTAAGATAGCATGGGACAAAGTGCAAGCAGCTAATCGCTTCAATACACCGGATATGGAGATCTCGTATATTTACTATAATATTTGTTTGAAATTATTTGGATTATAATAATGTTTCTCTTAATAGACGAGGGAGATAGGCGTTAAAGTTAAAATTAGTTGTTTGTATGAATCGGAGATTTATACGTTATTTCTCATTGTTTTATAAAGTATGTGCTTTATATGTTGATTTAAAATAACTACCTAGTTATACTGTGTATGGTTGGGAATTCAACCGAAAGTTATGAATCTGATCTAAATATGTTCAAGTTATTCATACATTATCTTCTGAAACATATTTAAAAATATTTTTTTGGAACCGTTATATTTTTTAACCCCTTAATTTTCACTCCCGTGATATTCACGGGCTGTGTCATCTACCCAGGTTGTTTGATTCCCACCAGCTTTATAAAATAGTGTAATTGGCTTTATTATAGTATCATTTTAACTGTGATTAAATAAGGTGAATATTTATTTTCAAAAAAGTGTTGCCAATAAGCAATTTGAATTTTTAAACCGGAATTTAATGCGACAGTTAATGAGTTAAAGGTTTTTAACGTGTAAACGTGTTTAACTAAAATAATTAATTCTAACTCTTTTTTCAGCTTTTTCATTCCCTTATTTATTTATTTATTTGTTTTTTGGAACGCGTTTCTCTATTTTCGAATTCGATTTTATTCAAAACGTTATACTAAAGAGGCTTTATCCACTTTATATGTTTTCTATAAGTTACTAGATGTCCCTCTATAAGGTAATTACTTTGCAATAATTTTTATTTAATAAAGCCTTTCATATCTCAAAACAATTTTTATTTTTGCTTTATGAATGAAAAATGTAAAAATATCTATAATTTTTCAATGACAATATGATAAAGTACCGGATATTACACAAATATTTTCCTTAAACCATGCATATGCTTCAAAGTAATATACAAAGAATATTAAAAGCAATCTTTACAAGCTACGAACAATAACATATAAATCACTGATTATTTCCGGTAAAAAAAAGTGCTTATTTATATAATGTTACAAAACAAATCAACGATATCTAGGTATTTTTTTAAACTGGGTTTCAAAATTTTGCAAACACAATAAAGAGTCTCGAATTTCACATCCCAAATTTATTTTATCACTTACAATTTTTTGCTAAAGAAAAGCAGATGTCCCATAGAGTATTTTCAAAATAAAATTACTTTGCATGGATTTTTTTTTTTTTTTTTGTATGACAAGAATTCGTATCTATAAAACTTTATATTTTGAAAACATTCTAAATAATGTCTTGAGAATAGTCTATTCTGATAATTAATTATATTGCTCATTTTTTAAATATGTAATTTGTTTTCTATAAATTCTTATTTGAAATTAAAAAATATTGAAATAATGAAATTGTTATAATAAATGATACAAATAAATACTGATAATTAAGTTCTTTAAAAAGGAGTAATATTTATAATAACTTAGTTTATTTACACATTTATTTAAATCACGTAAAAAGTAGTGCATATTATTACAAAAAATTAAAATATAAAGTTATTTCCAAAGTATTTTCTAATGTAATCTTGTCGAATGAAACATATAGAAACTTTATCATCGAGAATTTCCATGCTCTCTAAAGAGTCTAAAATTTCAGATTCTACAATTGCTTTAATATTTACGAATTTTTAGTAAAGAAAAGTACAGAATGTGTAAAGTACTCGCAAAAAACTATTTTCTTTTCAATGACATTTTTCATGAAAGAAGAATTCGTATATCAAAATGTGAACATTTTGAAAATACTTTAAATACCCCCTCTACATAGGTGTCTTCTGATAAATCAATATTATTTTACTACTCGTTTTTCAGTGTTTCATTAACAAGAATTTAATCTTAAGCTTCCAATAAAATACTTCTCAGCAAAATTTCTTGAAGGCACACTTTAAGATATAGCATGGACAAAATGCCGGCAGCTAATTGTTTCAATATATCGGATACAAAGATCTCAGATATTTATTTGTTGTATTGATTTGATCTTATTTGTATTAGAATACTGTTTCATTTACCAGCGGGAAAAGAATATCACTGAAGTAGAAATTAATTATTTGTAAGAATCAGTGATTTATATGCTGTTTTCCATAGTTCGCAAACACAGTGTTTTAATATATTCATTCAAGGCAAATACGTTTGACGTAAGAATCTTATCTAAATATGTTAAAGACATTCTGCAGTATTTGCAAAAAAAACTACTTTTTTCTATGACATTTTTCGTGAAACAAGAATTCGAATTTCAAAATGTGAACATTTTGAAAATACTTTAAATACTCTCTCGACATAAGTGTCTTTTGATAAATCAATTTTATTTTATTGCTCGTTTTTCAGTGTTCCATTATCAAGAATTTAATCTTCAGCTTCCAATAAAACACTTGTCAGCAAAGTTTCTTGAAGGCATACTTTAAGATATAGTATGGACAAAATGCCGTCAGCTAATTGTTCCAATATGCCGGATACAAAGATCTCAGATATTTACTGTTGCATTGGTTTGATCTTATTTGTATTAGAATACTGTTTCATTTATTGGCGGGAGAAGAATACCATTGAAGTAGAAATTAATTATTTGTAAGAATCAGTGATTTATATGCTATTTCCCAATCGTTCGCAAACACAGTGTTTTAATATATTCATTCAAGGTAAATATGTTTGACGTAAGAATTTTATCTAAATATGTAAAAGATTTTCATGTATATTTTCCTTAAATATATTCTGATATTTAAAAAAAAAAAACTTTTTTTTCTACTAAATTTCTTTTTAAATTCTGTCAATATCTAATACGTCCGTCTATGTGAAATTTAAATTCCAATGCTTTATAACAGTTATATGGTCTGATTTCATAACAGAAAAAACAGTTTCAAAATTACGTCATTGATTTCGGTTTTGTAACTTTATATAAAAGATCAGTTATTATAACTGAGAGAAACCATACTTAATACGTAGTACCATTAAAATGACTTGTTATAAAATTAATTTAATACATCTATTAGTAGTACTACAATTTAGAATGATTAATAGATACTTTATTTTATCTTATTCCAAAAGCATTATTTGTTGCACAAAAGAAAAATACATTTGAAGGGATAATTTCCTTTCCATTTGCATCTTTTCAGCTTTCTTGAAGTTGGGAAAAGTTTCAGTTAGGAAATATTTCTATATTTCTATTGTAAGAGCATTCTATTTGTACATTTCCTAATTTTCTAAAATACTAAAAAAATATTTTAAATAAATGATTAGAGTGGAGTTATAAATATTGAACAAAATCCCTATAAATTCAAATTTGATTAATTAATTTTAATTAGCAAAATCCTTCTAAACTTTATTAAGTTGTTGTATAAATCGCCGTAGTTAAAATACTACGTAGTTTCAAAAATTCACGAAGAATGCTTTAGAAGATGAAAATTTCAAGAATTCATAATTTGGAATATAAAGGATTAATTTATGCCCGAGTAAATTTTCCATAAAAATCTTCAGTTTCTGAAAACTTTTAAGGGGTCTTGTACCTTTTAAACGTGTCGAAAATTAACGAAAAACTTCCAAGTTTGAATTAGTATAGCTTCAAAACCTTTTTATGTAGAAACATGAAATTTTGGATATTCATTAAACAGGTTGTGCTTTGTAATATGCTACCATTAGAAATTTATTAGCCTTTTACTGTATTTGTATAATTTTGAAATCAAGATAGCTCTTTTTTTTTTACTCCATAAGTCATTGCGTGCATGATATTTTGAGAAAGTATGTATGGATTGCCATGAAATTTGGTAAAGATACTAAACAAATATGTGTGTTTAGAATGGACTACTTTTAAGTATTTACAATGGTAATATTTTTAGTTATGACTATTTTTATTCATTAAAAATACAAAATTTTTATTCTTTTTTACAAAAATATTTTTTTATATAGTTAATGAAAAAATTTTGGCCTAAGAGTAGTTCATTTTACACACACATATATGTTTACTATCTTTACCAAATTTCATGTCAATCCATACATACTTTCTCAAGATATCAGGCGCGCAATGAAAAAAAAGAGCTATCTTGATTTCAACAATACACCAATTCTGTAAAAGGCTAATAAATTTCTAATGACAGCAAATTACAAAGCACAATCTGTTTAATCAATATCCAAAATTTCATGTTTATACATAAAAACGTTTTAAAGATTGAACTTTCAACTTTGAATTTTTTCGTTAATTTGCATCGCGTAAAAAAATGGGGGGTTTTGCCACTCCCTTTCCCCACTCACTTCCTATCCATCAGAACATTTATATAGTCATCAGTAGCCATCAATGAAGAACTGTACCAAATTTTATTTCTGTAGCATTTATTATGGCAAACTTTTCTAATTTGACTGGACTATACATTAAGATATGAGTATAATAGGCTCCAATCCCAAAGATTTAAAAAAAAAAATCTCAAAACCAAGTAAGTAGAATGTGATATACCTACAAAATGCAATAAATAAAATAAAATAATATTAATTAGCAGTAATCTTAATTAGTCACATGCTCATTAAAGTTAGAAACCTAACAATTACCATAACATCGTAATGCGAAAACAATGGATCGTAAAACGATTTATTTTTCCTTTCAACACATGTATTTGAATGCTCAAGAAAAGAAAAAACAAAACAAACATAGTGAAATAAAAAAACATAAATTCGAAAAACAGGGATGAAAAATTGTGCGTCCACCACAGATTATGTAAAACATTCAGAATACAGAAACGAAATTTCATATTAATGTGAAATTTGATGTGTAAATCAACAATTTAAAAAACTCATAATGGATTTGAAACTCGATTTTTGCTATTACAATAAATAGTTGGGAAAATATCCGTTTTTTTGTGCGTACATGTACATGATCTATGTATTTGTAAGTATACTACGTAGTACGCTATAAATTATTTCACTGAAACGATTATCACAGTTGAAAATTTCCATTCAGCAATTTCCACGAATTAACGGATATATACTTGAGAAATTTTGTGCAGCACTGTATATAATTTATAGAATCTATCTATATCAAGTAATATTTTAAATAAAAAATAGTTTAATTTAAATACACGTAGCACAACTGAAAACGCGCTCAAGACAATTATTGGTCATAGGCATCAATAGTTCACTTTCTTCTGTGACAAATACTTTTGTGTGTCTTTGTAAATGAATGATATTGTCTATGAACATCCTCTTCTACAGTAAGTGCCATGTAGTTTATCTCAGTGATATATATAAATTTCAGTATTTTTAAAATACTGTAATATTACTAGTAAATCTGCAGATCAGGAGCCTCAACGTCATCTTTGCAAGTCATTGTTTTTTAACACTCATTGCGTAATATTCAACTTCCTACAAATCGCTTTTTAAAGTTTTCAAATTACATAAATATTTATAAGCATACAAAATACTTCATAAAGTTTCAGAAATTTAAAGCGTTAAACAAGTGGTTATACACTGATGTTTTGAAATTCTGATGAGCTACTTATTCTGGTAACTTTTTAAATCAAAATCTGCATTTCTTCAGGGGGCTCTGCCCCCTGAACCCCCCGTAGTCTATTTAAATTTACATTCGTAATTTTTTATTGATTGTGCGGATGCTTATAGTATATCTTAGATTTTTTTTACCCTGTGATTTATAAGGATAAGCATAAGTTTCTTTTTATAAATTACTAAAATTTAAATTTAAAATAAAATATTCATGTTAACCGTACACAGACAATAAATCTTGAAGTGACGCCAAAAATGCAACCCTAAAATCCGCTACATTCGGCACAACACAACAACGTGCTTAAAAAAAAAAAAAAAAAAAAAAAAAAAAAAAAAAAAAAAAACAGAATAATATTTTTAGTAATACAGTTTTTAATTCATAATACAATGAAATGCTACCTTAGAATGCTTATTGCCTAAATATAAGCAGATCATTTTTATTTTACAGAAAAAATGCACGGATGAAGTCAAAGAATTCGGCCCTGTTCCACAGGCTTGTTTTGTTTGGGCCGAATGAGCGCATTTAAATCTGAGCGATAACGCACATCGTATTGCAAACTGTTTTTACGGCATACTGCATCTCCATCTATCTCTATCCTCCGTGAATAATAGTTAATTTTATTTTACCCTTGATCTTTTTATTCCAGCATCTTTGTTTTCGATAAATGACGTCTAATTCACCCGCTATGCGTACTTACTCAAAACTTTTCATCTTGTTATATTAAGAAAAACTCGAGAGTTTTCTTTTTATTTCCAATATGCCGCCATATTAATTTTTCTATTCTTAATTTTATTTTTCATTTTCCTGTTACACGACAAGACATTTCAATTGAAAATTGTTTAAAAGAAAATATTATTCCGTGTTTTGATTTTCTTGGCAACAATTAAAGAAATATTGGTAAATGTTATGGAAAAATGTTACGTTATTCCCTATGAAAATAATGAACTTTTGTATTTTTTGTCAAAATATATGAATAAAATAAATAAAATAAATGAAATATTGCCTATTTTTATTTCTGGGCTAAAATCCATCTATATGCAAAGATACAAATGCATTAATTCATCCGTTTTGACGTTGGCTTTACTCAAACATTATACACGCAACTATACTAATATTATTAGGACCAAATACGTTGCTAGGCAACAGATGAAAGAAAGGAAAAAAAATGAAATATGCATTATGTCAAATTGATAAAACAAAATCCTTTATATTATTGGAAAACATGCATAAAATTAACCCCAATATTATAAACATAATTAAAAAAATCTCGCAAATATATTGACAAAATTTCAAACTAATTGGAATAATTTAATAATCTTATTTAAAAATTTCAGCATCAAAAATTTACCATTTAAATCCTTTTTTCATATGAGCCATTTCTTTCAACAAATGAAAATCTGAAAATCGTCTGACTTGCCATAGAAAAGCATTATAGGGAAAAATAAAATGTTCCATATTTCCCGAACGAATGAACCAAATTTAAAAAAAAACTATACAGCTAAGTCCGGGTATCTCATCAACATGTCCAGTAAATTTCAAGCCGATCGTATGCTTTTTACGGCAGTTATCGCGGAACAGACAGACAGACTAACAGAAACTAAACTTTTCGTGTCTCCACAGTAAGCCTTCACTGACGTTTCGGCAATTAAAATACACCGCAAACAATTTTTGCCCATACACCGTAATGTAACCGAATTCTTTTGAGTGTCTGTAAATGAACCGTTAAAACTATACACTTCACCTGCAATACCGAAAATACCATAGTGATATACAATAGCATCTATCAATTTCATGGCAATCGGAAGATATTTACGCAAGTTAGAGCACGGACGGATAGACTGACAGACAGACGGACAGACAGACAAACCGAATTCATAAACATTTTTATACTTTGTTGAAAAGTGTTAAAAAAAAAAAAAATGAAAACTGTAACAATCTCTTTTACCATCTTGTAATACATCTAATAACTGTTTAAATAATTTTATTGTTTATATAAAACGAATATTGCACGAATATTTGCTTTTCATTGAAAATATTTATAATGAAACGTAACTATTACTCCAATTTAGATTTTTATAGCTTTACATTGACTAAATACTCCTTGCAAGTATTGGCGAATATTGAAAAAATGTCATCATCCCAACAGTGGGGCCATGTACCAATCCCAGGAGTACATATTCTTAGACTATTGGAACAAGATATATATTGATTTGACAAATATATTGATTTGTTACTAAGGAAAAAAAAATTTAAATTATTCTACAATGACATGCATGTTGTCACTCAGATATCTTAGGTAGAAGATACAAATGATTGCTCCATAATATGCAATTGATATACAAATTACTTAAATTATAAAATTCTGATTATCAGTTCAGATAAAAATAAAAAAAATTAATAATTTTTTAATGAAAATAAATGCTTATTTTAACATATTTATCAATAGATATTTTGAATTCAGTACATTAAAATTTTCCTCGCTAGTGTTTATAACGATCGAAGTAATGATAAAATCGATCCGTTTACTAAATGGACGATGTTGGAAAATATAGGCAAGGAATTTAATTAAGATCTATTCATGAATTCAATACTTTTAAGATAGAAACTCCTTGAAATTTGAATTTTGATAAAGTTGAAGTAGCTGAGAATGTTCATAAAGCATCACATGTATGAATAATTTGAATATATATTTGTATATATATAAGGTATGATATTAAAAGGAGCTTGCTGCTAAATGCATTTTCTGAAGGATATAAAGTTTCCAAACTGTTCATTTGTGCTCCAAATAAAGAATATGTTATATATATAAATGATATTTTGTATCATATTCGTATATTTTGGGATATAAATTATTTAAATTTTTGCGTAGCTGTTTCGCTAATATAGGTATATGGACAAAATATAAATGAAGTGAGCCGAAATATATTAGATTTTTACAATGCACTGTATAGTTTTTTTCATAAATTAAAAAAGGGTTTTGTTTTGAAAAAAAAATCTTTCTAATAATTAAGTTTTTTTCAGATATCATCTGTTTTGAGTTGCTTCATATTTTTTTTCTAATGAAGTAAAACCAATTCTAAACAGGAAAGAAAAATCATGCGACCCCCATAGATTAGGAAAACTTTTCTTACACTTCCGGAATATTGGCTCAAAAGGTCTATTTAATAAGGTAAAAAAAGATAGCTAAATAAAAGAAAAATCAGAAAGCAATTAACAGAGTTGAATACTCAATTTTAGCAGCTAGCACCCAAATATTGGTCGATTGATTGACAAAATATTAATAAAGTGAACACAAATGTATTAGATTTTTACAATGTACTGTATGGATTTTTCATAAATTAAAAAAGTATTTTTTATTTTGAAAAAAAAAAGTGTCTTATAATTAAGTTTCGTTCAACAGTAATTTGATATGAATTGGCTTATATTATTTCTTAATAAGACTAATTCTAAACAAGAAAGAAAAATTGTGCGACAATAATAGATTATGAAACCTTTCTTACATTTCCAGAATACTGAATCAAAACTTCTATTTAATAAATTCACAAAAAGATACGTAAATAAACAAATTAGAAAACGCATAACACAGTTGAATACTCAATTTCAGCAGCTAGCACACAGAGATTGGTTGATTGATTATTCTCTAAGTTTTAGTTATTTTTTGAAAAATATTCTTGATGTTGTAATGCGACAAAATGCAAATCTTATACAGAAGCCTTCTCTAATTGCACCTTATAAGTTTAGCGTTTGTTATGTAAGATTTTCTGAGTATATTCCGATCAAACACACAGTCAAAAAAGTAATGTTATTTTGGATAATCTATGCATTAGATTGAACTTAAAAATTAGAGTTTTTCTGAAATTGACAGCAGACACTGTAATTACATATATATTTTGTTTAAATTACATAATAGTTTTTGCTATCGTAGAAACCTTCACGAACATGCCATAAGTACGTATAAAATTTCTTAATTTCGAAAAAAGAGATTTGTTGAATTTAGATTAAAGATATATTTAAATTTGACGCTTTCAGCCTTTATTATTTGAGGGGCTTACAAGCATAGTAGACCAAGTCCATTTAGAAAAAAAAAATGAGATAGTCAAATTACAAAGTGCATAAAATCTGTTTTATTCACCTTCACCGTGAAAAGTCACCCAAGTCTGTAAACAGATGTCATACATGAGAATGTATCTGAAAACAGACTTGGTTCACTGTGGGAGTAGATAAAACAGATTTTATGCACCTTGTAAATGGACTATCTCATTTTTAGGTGCATTCGTAATTATATAAATATGTTGCACCTATAGTCGTCGTTCAGCCCGTCTGTCTGTCCGTCTGTCCGCATATAACAGAGCAAAAAAATACACAACTGAATGATTTGTAATTTTAAATATATAATTATTGCACAATTTTGTCGAGTCATTTCAAATTTTATGAAAATTGGATGCATAGTTTAATAACAGGGACAGTCAAAATTTTTTCGTTACATTATGGTCAATGGGAAAAAATTATTGCAAGTGCATTTTAATGATGTTACAGCCTTTCGAACAGAATGAAATTGATATTCTCTGATGAAGTGCACTAAAATATACATTAAATACAATATGCGGTGCAAAAAATACTTCTAAAATTAATTATCATACGAACGCACCTCATTTGCCACGTTTCACGTGCAATTTCCAACTTGTTTCTAATTCAAAATGGACTTGGGTTACGCTGTTAAAAATTTGCAGCATTCTGGCAGGTCATTTGACCGTTTTTTTTTTCGAAAATGGTTACACAACCGTAATTTAACACTATTCTGACCATATTATTGGCCATTTTATGAAACCGTTTTTTTTCAAAAAACGGTCGAATGACCTGCCAGAATGCTGCAAAATTTTTAACAGTGTACTATGGTTGTGAGCACCTCATTTACACTTACATCATCTGATATTTCCTTGTTCTTTTGAAGTAATCGGCATAATCAAAATTTAAAAGATTAATTCCATTAAAGCATATAAAATATTTTAAGTTTAGGACGATTTAAAACAGATTTTGTAATATAATATCTGTATATTATTCATGCACTTTAAGTAGATTTAGTTACAAACAGCAAAAAGCTACCTATTGCAGCCAATAGAAGCAATTCTTGCAATAGCTATTGCAAAAGGAGGAAAGCAATTGTTGGTATATTTTCACAGATCATGACACCAAGGCTCAAAAATCATCCTCCGTTCAAATTTTGATTTATATTTTTATATCTGATTTTTGTCATGTCGCAACTCTCGTATTTATGAATAGATTTGGAAACGACTTAGTATGTGAAAGGGCATAGTACCGGGACCGGGGTCTTTGGTCATCTTTATCCGCTATCTTGTTTCAAAATGGAAGTCATTTAAAAATTTTAACATTTTAAAATTTATTCATATTGATAAAAGGATTCGGAAGTATTTTTTTCGTCTTTATTTTCTTAAATAGCTGATATACAACAGTTTGAATTTCTAGTGTGGCTGACATGTTGATACAATCTGATTTTTGCCATACGACAGCACACGTATTTGTTAAGGGCTGTTATTAATCATGACGCAAATCTCCCTTTCTAATGCTAAACCTACGGGCTTGGAATGTATCCGTATTTTTAAAATTTCTCCTCGGTAAATTCAAATTTTTACCTTCTGTTTTGTCTACTCTCTTCTTGAAGTATGTTGCTCAATTTTTTATTTGCAAAAATGTTTCTAAAATATATATTTATTTTTATATTTTAAATTTTAAAATCTAAATGAAGCAGGCGAGTTGAAAGTAATAATTCAACACTTTAAATAAAACTAATTATAAAAATATTTTGTCCAATGAAAAAGAAAATAAAAACATTCTTCAAGAAGAGTATGCAGAAAACAGAGAATAAATTTAATTTTCCGACGAGAAATTTAAAAAATACGTGTACATTCCAAGCCCATAGTTTCAACATTAAAGAGGGAAATTTGCAGCCTGTCTGACGAGGAGACTTAAGAGGACGGTGGACGTTTAAAAATATTTCTTTTAATTTTCATAAAAGAGTTTTGAAATTTTGTGCAATTATACATTTCACCATAAGTATACAGAACACCTTAAAAGAATTTTGCAATCTTATTATAATTTTAAGATCTTTTAAAAAAATTTAATTTTGAAACGAAATTTTAAAATGCTCCTTGCGTCCTAAATTGTTAGATATTTCCTCTATTCTGGATTTTAATCACGTAAAACTCTATTACAAACAAATCTGTGTATCGATTTTTTAATCCCCTAAATATCTAATTTTTTTAGTGATATTTTTCTGAATTCCATATCGATTTTCATCAATATTCTGTCTTATAATAAGTTAAAATCAAATTTAATTGTCTCAATGATGTCGAATTTTAAAATGCATATACAATTTCTTTTAAAGTAATATCAGGATTCTTCCTTGTCAGTTTCATGAATTTTAATCAAAAATTAAGTAGCATGAAGCATTTGAAAAATTAAAAAAAAGTAGAAACATCAGTATTTAGAAAAACAGATTAAAAGTATATTAAAAAGTCAAAAATTTATTTGTGAACAAAATTAAAACACTTGTAACTTTGCGTAAAATAATTGCATCTGTATGCGATTTTCTATGAATGACGTAGTACAAATTGGAGAATAACAATACACATACGAGGAAATGTCAATTTTGGGATCGAATTTTTATACAAATAAAGGTCCGCCGTTCCCTAAACAATTTGGATGTGACTAATCATGTGTACAGAATATAACAATGTCTCAACACACTCCGTTAGCCAGCTTTATCCGTCATCTTGTTTCAAAATGGTGGCCATTAAAATTAAAATGATAATAATAAATAAACGGTCAAGTGCGAGCATTACTCGCACACTGAGGGTTCCGTAGAATAAATATATGAATTTGTAATTGTATTATTAAAAAAAAAAAAAGTTCCTAAAAGAATACTAAGACTTTTTAAAATACTATACAACGTAGGGTTGGGTATAACTGTATATATTAGAAAGTGTAAATGGGTATACCATGAAAGTTCAAAGAGATATGGAACCTAAATAATATCAAATATAGCTTTGATATTCCTATAACTCTTTTTTTAATATTATCCTAATCTGTTTATAATGCACTTTATACGGTACTGACAATAAAAGCAGTACATAGTTAAACTTCCTTTGGCATTTCATGAAACAAAATTCAGCGTAGTAATAACCTTTATTTCTACAGTGTAGCTAAAACAAAACATTTGTTCAAAGTTTAAATTTGGCATTGTGCTAAGCGTGCTTCGAATTGAAGTCTCAAAGTTGTAACGCCGCCTTGGTCAGTGCCGCGTTTTTCCAGATAAGTGTTTAATTAACTTTTAAAATCACTCGAGGTGTATTGAGCGATACGATCAATGCAAACTATCGCGAATCCCACAGTATTTATGCGATTCATTCTAATTAAATCTTTCGAGGGCGATGCCCTTAAAAAACGGACACCTAATTTTAATTTCAAAACAGACAAACGCCACCAAGAATATTTATTTAAAATTTTCCTTTTATCATGTACGTGAAAAAAAGCAAGTTCGCATTTTCTAATAAATTCGTTTATAAATTCTGGTGTCAGTTCATTTTTTCATAAGTTTATAAATAAAATTACTCCGTGTCGGAAAGGATTAAGTGGTCGCAGGTCTCTTAAAGCTTCAAAATGTAAGAAATTTTAATTTTTTTTAGATGTTAAACTCCTATTTTTTCTGAATATTTTGATATAATTGTTTCCTTGAAATTCCCATTAGAACAGAAGTTTTGGCTTTTAGAATTATACCCGCTCAATAGCTGAAGCTGCGTTTCCGAAACTTTAAAGTCATTATTTTCCAAATGGCGTTTTTTTGGGCATAACGCGCAGGATACCTCTAAAACGACTGAATATTTTTTCATGAAATTTTCAAAACATATATTTAATGTTAGTCTGTATAAACTGAACATAAAATTTCCTTTTTATTGTTCACAAAAATTTTTTTGGTGATTTTACTGTTGAAAGTTTCAAAATTTTGTATTAGCTAAATGCAACATTGTATTAAAAATATAAAAATGCTTTAAATACAAATTTATTTAAGTTCAGGGAAATTATTACAATCTGAAGTATAAGTAAGCACCAAAATTTTCATTCTAGTTGCAATATTTATTTTGTAATCCTGCGCGTAAACTGTTATGCCAATTTTTTGTTCGACAAATTTCTAACAGTTTCGAGCCCCCTATAAATACTAATTCTGTATCTTGCAATTTTTAAAGTACATGAAACAAAAGAATATACTTATATCTTTCACCCCAATTAAAATTATGTTTTAAAATCATATACATTTTAAGACATTAAATGTTGAAAATGGTCTTTTTTTCATTTTTTTCCAATGTTTAGAGTGGCGAGACCCCTTAAATTAGTATGTTTTTAACAATTTGACGTTTATTGCTTTTATACTGTTACTGGACATTACATTACACATATATATCATTAAAAGTTGTTAACTAGGCATAGAGTACGCCGCTCCTGTCGATGTGTATGTCCAAACTAACCGTACCTTTAAGGGTTAATATCTCGGCTAATTACCGATGACTTTTTTCGAAAATCATTATCAACAATGTTTTTATTCTTCTGCAATGATAGGTATATTTAGCGATGCTCAACAATTTTTCTGAATGCCCGTAAATGGAAATTTGTGTATAACAGGAAAATGCTAATTACTCTAAAACTATGTGACCTAGGGTAATCGCTATAATTTTCCGGCAAGGTTTATATTAACGTCTACTACCTCTAATTTTTTTCATAATTTTAGTTTCAGTAGATTCGGAATTAGATAGAGGGGGGGAACATATTTTTGCGCTATATTTTCAACAATATCTTTCAAAATATAATACCTAAAATTAAAAGGAATGTATTTTTGAGTTCAGCGTTACAAAAGCTTTCACAGGATACCCCTCATGATATACAAAGAAAAGATTTTTTTTTTCAAGTAGCATAATTAGCCCCTCTACTTTTTATCTAAATATATTTATGACTGTTTATTAATCTGAAAATATGTCGGTCAATGGTCTTTATTACTTCCCCGAATTTGAACTTTCCACGTTCCATTGTTTACGAGTAAAATACAGAAAATTCCTCGAGTAAAATACAGAGTAAATTACAGACAGACAGACAGACGGACGGACAGACACAGGAGTGATCTTATAATGGTTCCATTTTTACTTTTTAAGTACGGAAACCTAAAAAGGGGTACAAAATAGAAAATTTAAAAAGATTTTTATTTATAAGTTTGACCTTGGTTCAAGGATTCCGGAGCGTTTTCTGTTTCGTCTTTATCTTTAAAAATAGCTGAGATATAACAGTTTGAATTTTTAGGGTGGCTGACCATTTCAAACAATCTGATTTTTGTCATGCGACAACTACCTCCATTTGTTAACCGATTTATATGTGATTAAGCATGTGTACAGGACATACAAAGGCTGCACCGAGTTCGTTAGCCATCTTCTTCTGCCATCTTGTTTCAAAGCGGCCATTTAAAAAGAAAATTTATTTTTGAAATTCAAAATTTTTTTTTTTTTTTTTAGAAACTGAAAAAGTATTTCATTTTAATTACTTAGCCCTGATATAAGGATTCCAGAGCTTTTCTTTCGCCTTTACATTAAAAAACTGCTGCGATATAGCAGTTTGAAATTCTATGGTGTCTCACATTTTGGAACAACCTGATTTTTCGTCATGCGACAGCCCTCGCATATATTTACCAATTTTGATGTGGCTGAGCATGTGTACAGCAAGAATTACTAAGGTCTCGACCAAGTTCATTGGTTAGCTTCATGATCCATGTTGTTTTAAAATTGTGGGCACTTCAAGATATCGCCAAATTTGACAACCAAACATAAATCGATCTAAATGAAGCCATCTTCGATAAACCTGACTAATTTGGCGAAATTCTCATTCATATTCAGAATTGACAAAAACTGTCATTCAATCTTTTGCAATTGGGTTTCACTAATTTTAACTTCGCGTGTTTGAGTAAAATAAGCTGCATTTTTAAAAACCAGGAATGTGAAATCTACCTTTTCTTCCCGGCAAGCACAGGCCAGAAGGACTTTTTATAAAACCCTGTCATCACAAATTGCTTCACTGTTGAGAAGGAAAATGTTTTAAATCTAAAATAAGACATCTTTCTGACAAATATGATAGCTTAAAAAAAAGTTTAAAACGAGTTAAGAAGAAAATTCGCCCTTATAGTTTCTGAAAACTAATGTAATATGCCGGAAAATGCTATATGCTAATATTGGATGAGTGCTAAAGTTCTACCCGTTTTGAAGATATGTAAATGTCAAGTGGAGTACAGTCGTTACAGCTGACGTTTTGAGGACACGAAAGTGGCCAATAATGCGTTGAGCAGTAGAGTATGTATAGACACAACGTTTCTCAGAAGAACTGATGCCGAAAGGGAAACAACGTCGCAAGCCAGAAAGAGCACATCAGACATTGATTACTGTATGAGTATGATAAAGCCTTTACAGCAGCCGTAGCTTGCCACAGCATTTTTCAAGTGTAGGGGGAAGATGCTGTGGGCGATAGCACCTGCTGCCATTGGTTTAGGAAATTCCTGTACGGAGACAGGAGCTGTAAAGATCATGCCCGTTCTGGACGCCCATCAGTGGTTTCTGACAATGATCTCGACACAGCCATAACAAATTCCCGACTTCGAACAGCGAAAAATTAGCGGAATCGTTCTCGGTAATCAGAACAACAGTCGAAAGACTGCATGCGCTTGGCTGCATCACCAAGCTCGATCAGTAGATTCCACACTAGCTTACAGTAAGGCAATGAGAAGAGAGGACCAGTACCTGTGTTTCTTTGCTTTTCTGTAACAGTAGGGAACCATTTTTGAACCGAATTTCGAAGGGTGATGAGAAGTGGATACTGTACCGTAATGTGAAGCGTCGAAGGACAGTGTGCAGATGTTGCACAGGGTACTCCATCGACCTAAACAGCAGGATTCCACTCCAAAAATTGTTGCTCAGTGTATGGTGGGATGCCAAAGGAATAACCAATTAGGAGGTCCTCGCACCGAACCCAATGACCGATTCAGGCCTCTACAGACAACAATTGGACAGACTGTGAGCAAAACTCACGTCTAAGCGGAAAACACTCATCAATCGCAGAGGGGTTCTCTTTCATCACGATAAAGCCAGGCCTCATGTTGATTTAAGGACTCGGCAAAAAATACTGGATCTTGGTTGGGAAGTTTTACCTCAGCTGGCGTATAGCACCAACCTAGTACCTTCGATTTATTACCTTTTTTTTAATCTTTACACAACGCCTTCGCTCACCGAACCTTCAATGATGTGGAGACTGTGAAAACGGTGTAACAACAGTATTTTTCGTCCAAAGCAGAGTCAGTTTTATAGGTGAGGGATTAACTTACTGCCAAACAGATGCGAAGAGATTATACATACAGATGGTGCTTGCGTGAATTCATAGGTGCTTAACTTTTTGTGTTCTCCGCCTTTCTGTTTTCACTAAAAAACGGGTAGAACTTTTGCACTCACCCAATACTATATTTAAATGCAATTTTAAACTTCACCTACTACCATATTTTTCTAATCAATTCTATATGACGGTATAATATGATAGCATCAGCAGGAATAAAAACGAATATACGTGAACTAATTGATTCATTTTAAGGACTTTTACAGAGATTGAAAGGTTTTGTTAAGATATAACAATGGTAATAATTGCATTTTACTTTCTTCTATCCTTCTATATATTAAAAAATAATAATAATGATTTGGAAATGGACCAATGAAAATCTGCGTAGATACCGCGAAACCCATCTGATTAGTCAGAGATCTCTCTTTTGATAGCGGGAATTGTGCTTGGTGAAAACCATGAAAGTAGAAAATATAGATAAGATGGGCGGGGAAAGAGAGGAATCTTCTGCATTTAGATAGACTTCTGTTTTTCGGGAGGGGGGGGGGGGGTAGTGGTCGATGGCAAAAGTGATTTTTACAGAAAGAAGATAATTTCCATTAACTAATGATAAAGGGATTCGGGATTATCTGCGTTTGGAATCTAAAAATTGAATGTATAGAAAATAAGGGATCGCGAAGCGATCCGGAATGGAAACGTGAAACAATTACGTCTGGGGTTGATTGGAAAATAGGGATTGCTTCGCGATACCTAACGGAATCGCGAAGCAATTATGCTGGGGGTGGGGGGGATGCGGTTGGTGAGTGTAGCGAGCACGGAGCAGAGTTCCCCTAGTCTTTAGAAGAAAAAGTATTGGATTAGTTAAAATTTTCGACTTACAGTATTCAACGTATTTGTATGTTTTAAAAAGTCCTGAACATGATTTGGCAGTTTTTAGAAAATGTCTGTCTGTGAGTTTGTTACTCTAACTGTCTGTATGCATGTATATGATACACATTTTATGGGCACTCTATCTCGGGAATTAATGCACGGAATTTAATAAAAGTTTATATTCTGTTAGTCCCTGATATAAGTTGATGCTGATTACTTTTTGGTGTAATTCGCTCATCAGATGGCGCTGCTACACTACATTCTTCATGATTTTTGCAACAGCAAAAATCAAGGATAAATACACAGATTTTCATCAAAATTCAGATTAAGTTTGTCCCTGGTATAATGTGGTGCTGATTACTTTTTGGTGTAGATCGCCCAACAAGTGGCACTGCTACGCTACATTTTTCTTGATTTCCGTGATAGCTTTATCTCAAGAGCTAATGCACGAATTTTCATCAAACTTCGGATTCATTTATTCTATGACATATATTCTTGCTGATTAGTTTTTGGTGTAAATCGCTCAAGAGGTAGTGCTGTTATTCAAAATTTTTCACGATCTCCTTATTAGCTGTACTCCAAAAACTAGCACACGGATCTTCATCAATCTTCAGATTCAGTTAGACGCTGACATAAGATATTTCTTATTATATTTGGTCTGAATCACTCAATAGGTGGCGCTGATATGCTGCATTTTTAGGGTTCCGTACTTAAAAATTAATAACGGAACGATTATAAGATCACTCCTGTGTCTGTCCGTCTGTCTGTCTGTCTGTCTGTCTGCCACAGCCATTTTACTCGTAAACTATGGAACATGGAAAGTTCAAATTCGGGGAAGTAATAAAGACCATTGACCGACATATTTTCAGATTAATAAACATTCATAAATATATTTAGTAAAAAAGTAGAGGGGCTAATTATGCTACTTGAAAAAAAAATCTTTTACTTGTATATCATATGGAGTATCTTGTGAAAGCTTTTGTAACGCTGAACTCAAAAAAACATTCCTTTTAATTTTAGGTATTATATATTTTAAAGATATTGTTGAAAATGTAGCGCAAAAATGTGTTCCCCCCCATCTAATTCCGAATCTACTGAAACTGAAATTATGAAAAAATTAAAGGTAGTAGACGTTAATATAAACCTTGCCGGAAAATTATAGCGACTACCCTAAGTCACATAGTTTTTGAGTAATTAGCATTTTTCTCTTATACACATATTACGGTTTACTGGCATTCAGAAAAATTGTTGAGCATCGCTAAATATACCTATCGTTGCAGAAGAATAAAAGCATTGTTGATAATGATTTTCGAAAAAAGTCATCGGTAATTAGCCGAGATATTAACCCTTAAAGGTACGGTTAGTTTGGATATACACATCGACAGGGGCGGCGTACTCTATGCCTAGTTAACAACTTTTAATGATATATATGTGTAATGTAATGTCCAGTAACAGTATAAAAGCAATAAACGTCAAATTGTTAAAAACATACTAATTTAAGGGGTCTCGCCACTCTAAACATTGGAAAAAAATGAAAAAAAGACCATTTTCAACATTTAACGTCTTAAAATGTATATGATTTTAAAACATAATTTTAATTGGGATGAAAGATATAAGTATATTCTTTTGTTTCATGTACTTTAAAAATTGCAAGATACAGAATTAGTATTTATAGGGGGCTCGAAACTGTTAGACATTTGTCGAAAAAAATATTGGTATAACAGTTTACGCGCAGGATTACAAAATAAATATTGCAACTAGAATGAAAATTTTGATGCTTACTTATACTTCAGATTGTAATAATTTCACTGAACTTAAATAAATTTGTATTTAAAGCATTTTTATATTTTTAATGCAATGTTGCATTTAGCTAATACAAAATTTTGAAAATTTCAGTCGTAAAATCACCAAAAAAAATATTTTTTTGAACAATGAAAAGGAAATTTTAGGGTCAGTTTATACAGACTAACATGAAATATATGTTTTGAAAGTTTCATGAAAAAATTTTCCGAAGTTTTTGAGGTATCCTGCGCATGCATAAAATACGCCATTTGGAAAATAATGACTTACTTTCGGAAACGCCGCTTCAGCTATTGAGCGGGTATAATTCTAAAAGCCAAAACTTCTGTTCAAATGGGAATTTCAAGGAAACAATTATATCAAAATATTCAGAAAAATAAAAATTTAACATCTAAAAATATTAAAATTTCTTAAATTTTGAAGCTTTAACAGTCCTGCGATCACTTAATCCCTTCCGGCACGGAGTAATTCTATTTATAAACTTATGAAATAATGAACTGACACCAGAATTTATAAACGAATTTATTAGAAAATGCAAACTTGCTTTTTTTCACGTACATGATAAAAGGAAAATTTTAATTAAATATTCTTGGTGGCGTTTGTCTTTTTTGAAATTAAAATTAGGTGTCCGTTTTTTAAGGGCATCGCCCTCGAAAGATTTAATTAGAATGAATCGCATAAATACTGTGGGATTCGCGATAGTTTGCATTGATCGTATCGCTCAATACACCTCGAGTGATTTTAAAAGTTAATTAAACACCTATCTGGAAAAACGCGGCACTGACCAAGGCGGCGTTACAACTTTGAGACTTCAATTCGAAGCACGCTTAGCACAATGCCAAATTTAAACTTTGAACAAAGGTTTTGTTTTAGCTACACTGTAGAAATAAAGGTTATTACTACACTGAATTTAGTTTCATGAAATACCAAATAAAGTTTAACTATTTTTAATTAATTTTTCAACTACATTTCAGCAGTGAAATTACGCTTGAAATTATTGAATATTAATGATGTGAATTATTACATTGCTACAAAGCGTAAACCAACTTAGTGAAAAAATGTCCAAGCCGGGAATCGAACCCGGGTCCCTGGAATAGATCTCCAGTGCTCTACCACTAAACCACAAGGACGATGTCCAGCCTGCCATTTCTCACTTATATAAGTCGGTAAGGCTGCTACTGCAGCACAAGATGGAGAAGTCTTCATGAGCACACATTCTAGCGGCGTAACATGAGACGCAAAAAAACCCAGCATCGGTGAATATACAATTTTTAATTAATTTTTCAACTACATATCAGCAGTGAAATTACGCTTGAAATTATTGAATATTTATGATGTGAATTATCACATTGCTACAAAGCGTAAACCAACTTAGTGAAAAATGTCCAAGCCGGGTCTCATGCCGGGTCTCATGTTTTGCGTCTCATGTTACGCCGCTAGAATGTGTGCTCATGAAGACTTCTCCATCTTGTGCTGCAGTAGCAGCCTTACCGACTTATATAAGTGAGAAATGCCAGGCTGGACATCGTCCTTGTGGTTTAGTGGTAGAGCACTGGAGATCTATTCCAGGGACCCGGGTTCGATTCCCGGCTTGGACATTTTTTCACTAAGTTGGTTTACGCTTTGTAGCAATGTGATAATTCACATCATTAATATTCAAAGTTTAACTATGCACTGCTTTTATTATCAGTACCGAATTAAGTTCATCATAAACAGATTAGGATAATATTAAAAAAAGAGTTATACGAATGGCTATATTTGATATTATTTAGGTTCCATATCTTTTGAGCTTTCATGGTATACCCATATACACTTTTCTAATATACAGTGTGATTGAAAAAAGATGGGAAAATTTTTAAGAGGTGATAGTACACACCCAAACAAACATTTTGTATGAAAGAATGCATGGTCGAAAACTAAACGTAAAACAACGTAAACGAAAACAAATTTAATGGAATTTGATCACAATAAGTGCTCAAAACATTGACCGGCAGATGTTATGCACGCAGTACAACGGCGAAGAACAGATTGGCGAATTTTCTGAAACACACCAGGCATATCGCGAACTTTCCCTACAGCAGCCGAAAGCTTGGCGACAAGTTCTTCTGCGGATTCAATGGGAGTCTCATACACAAGAGCCTTTAGCTGTCGCAAAAAAAAAAAATCGAGACATGAAAGATCTGGCGAGCGCGGTGGTGCCTGGTGTGTTTCATAAAATTCGCCAGTCTGTTCTTCGCCGTTGTACTGCGTGCATAACAGCTGCCTGTCAATGTTTTGAGCACTTATTGTAATCAAATGCTATTAAATTTGTTTTCGTAACTTAACTTAATCGTTCATTGTGTGATTTTGCCTCGTATAAGAACATAACTTTTGGAGCCCTCTAACTTTTTTACGTTTAGTTTTCGACCATGCATTCTTTGATACAAAATGTTTGTTTGGGTGTGTACTATCACCTCTTAAAATTTTTCCCATCTTTTTTCAATCACCCTGTATACAGTTATACCCAACCCTACGTTGTATAGTTTTTTACAAAGTCTTAGTATTCTTTTAGCAACGTTTTTATTTTTTTTTTATTATTATTTTTTTTATAATACTATTACAAACTCATATATATATTCTACGGAACCCTCTGTGCGCGAGTAATGCTCGCACTTGACCATTTATTGGGAATTTACACGATTTCAGCGAAAATCATATCTCAAGAACTAATGCGCGGAATTTCATTTCTTTAGAATCATCATAATCTGGATATATTTTCATTTAATTTTGGCACTTTGATAGCGAATTTTAAAGTATTAACATGTATGAGATAGAAGGTAGTTTTAGCATTGGCACATCTGACTAGATTAACTTATGACTTATACATTTTTGATTGAAACCAAACTTGGTATTTCCCCCCAAGAAACTCGAAATAACTTATAAAATATAAATACAACACAAGGAAATGTTACATAGCAAAATTAATATAAATAAATAAATAAATTTAACATTAATAAAAAATATAAATACAAAATTAAAACAAAATTATTAGGTATCGCAAAAGTAATAAAACCAAATTCTGATTTTTGTCTTTCACAATGTAGAAATATACAAATTATGCACTTGTATGATACAACAAGTCTGAAATTGTACCTCAAACGTAGCAAATGAAGTACGTTCGTACTATAATTTATATATATATATATATATATATATATATTCAGATCTTGGTGCAATAGCTGTTGAACTCTTATACAATAATGCATGAATACAAAGTTTATTACGATAACATATATTAAATTCAGTGATACGGAAATAATATGACTTCACCTTAAATAAGACGTAATCACCATGGCAACCTAGTATTATTAACTATCATCGGATATCATTGAACAATTACGTATAATAAGATTTAATAGAATAAAGAAAACTTTTATTAAAATCTTTTTAAGTTTTATTCGATTTTCATAAAATTTGAAATCACTCGACAAAATTTTGCAAATATTACATATGTTAAATTTAAAATTATTCGGTTGGGTAGTTTTTGCGCTATTATATGCGGACAGACGAGCAGCCAGACAGACGGACAGACCAGAAGACGACTATAGGTGCTACCGTTTTATATAATTACGAACGCACTTAAAATTCCCAAAACATATATCTTAATCAAACTTCCAAATGAGATAATATATACCTGCATTTGTGAAAAATATTTCATCGATAAAGATTCTTTCTCATTTTCTAAGAAGCATTTTATCAAGTCATATGAAATACTTCCTTTATATATTATATAATAAAAATGTTCAGGTACTAAACCAGAAGATTATGGTGTTTATTTTTTGACATAGCTGTATTTATGATTTTAATATAAGAAAGCTATAGTTCATTTTTTATGTAACAATTTTTTTCTAGGTTACGTACTGGAATGTAATTGAATAAGTAATACTATACTAAATTTCTTAGTTTACCTCCCTATTGATTCTTTCAATCTAAATATACAAATATACTTAAAAAATTAAATATATCCTTTGTTTTAAAAAATATCTTAGAAGAGAATGTATGAAAACATTATTCTCTGTCTCAACATTAGATAAGGTTAGTTGGGGCAACTGGGACACGATTTTACAATGTGACTCTGGAGCTTCTGACAATTCAGCTTCAAAAAGCTAATATTCATTTCAATTAAATCTGAACTCTATAAATGTGTTCAGTTGGGTTCCCTTTATCAGACAGAAATTATCAAAATTACATTTTAATATTTAAAAATATAAAAATATGAATTTTTCATCTTTCTTTCCTCATGGGTCCAGTTGCCCCCAAAAATGGGGTAACTGGACAAATGGGGGGGGGGGGGTCTATGTTCCACACGCGTTTATATTTTTTCATGTCGGATATCAGGTCCTGTTTGAAAAAGTGTAAACAACTTTAAAAAATTTAAACCAGGAGATCATGTAAATTATATGTCAATAAACAGCATTGTAAAGGAAACCTTTGCTGTCAGTGTGCCAACAAAAAGCACTAAAAATGAAAATATTAGATTTATTTATACCAAAAATATAAAACTTAAGTAAGTACTTATGTACTTTAGTATAGATAATAAGTGTAAAAGTCACATGGGCATTTTAAGAAAAAAAATAGCAAGGTAAATCTCTGAACAAAAGGCTACGTAAGTACTTAAGTACTTTATCTTTATCCAGGGGTCGCATTATATAGGGGAAATTTTATTGTTCCTTTTAAAGAAAGGTGCGATGAAGATATTATTTTCAAAATAGTGGTAGGGACGATAAAAGATTCCCTGTAGCTTAGTTGCCAACTTTTACGCTTTCCTCTTACCACTAAAATATTATAGTGAATGTTGTCTTATTTAATCGTCGAAATCTTATGATTAAACTAAACGAAAATCTCTATTAAATTTTAGTGGTAGCAAGGAAGAATAAAAATTGGCAGCTATGAATATAGAATGCGACCCCTGTGTATAGTACAATTTCAAGTTCTGGCCATCTGGCTTTCAGGGGCAAGGTACTTGCATTCGTAAAATGTTGAAATAATTTAATGACACCAATATTTACAAGAGAATCTATCTGAAAACATGTAGAAGTATATTTTCGCGTATTTAATAAATGTTAAATTTTAATTCTAAAATTCAGGTGCCAATGTGGCAATTAGGAATTAAAATTAAGTGATGCCATAACGGCATCACCGCCTCTCAAGGGGTCAAGAAATTTGGTTTATAACACTCAATATGCTTTTTTTTTTTAAATTTCATTACGCTATTTTAATAAGGTATTCTATCATTTTCTTTATTGTGAGCAAAAACCAATGGAGAAATTTACTTCCCGTAGTAAGAGAAACACAAAAAAAAATTATTTATAACTATTGGAGTAACTGGATCCAGCATGGCCCAGTTACCCCGGATACATGTCCCAATTACCCAATTCTTGAAACATTTATGGGGTAACTGGGACACCGGGCTTACATTTAAAACATGAAGTAAATATGTATAGATACCTAATAATATTAATGTAGTTATATGCCTAATCTTTAAAAAAAAAGATTGTTCAATAAAAGTACTTACAGTATTTTAATAAAAATCCGAGGAAGTTCAAGGATATTGACGTTGTTTTTAAAAAAAGAAACATAAATTTTTGACAACCTATCCCAGCAAAGTGAGAGTTATGATTGAGTTGATACACGTTGTTTTAGGAAGTAGAGATAAAGGGGCATTGCTCACAAAAGCTAAAACTTAAAAAACACCAACAGTTTTTTTTATAAAATAGGCTATGGTGCAGTTACCTCGTGGTTCCACTTACCCCAACAAACCTCATATTAAACTCAAAATTTGCCATAAATGTTACCCTGTCAGCTTAGACGCAAAGTTCTAAAAAGCACAGTAAATTTCGATTTTTATCATATTATGTTATTTCACCTTAATTTACATCTTTTTTCGTAAACATATTTTTTCACCTGGTATTAACATACCGAGTAGCCACAATTAAAGCCCCCCTACTCTGACTTCTCTATATATCGAACTACTCAGTGTAATGGGTTCAAATTTTGTGTACATACTATTCAAATCATTGGAAAAAGGATTACGCAAAGAAAAAAAATATTAAATTAAATAAATAAAAATAAATAAAAATAAATGGTTCCACGAACGCCAATAGATGGCAGTGTACAACAGAAAATATAAAGGACAAAAAAAATTACAAATAAACTTTTTCCGTTTTAATTTCGATTGTCCTAATGAGGAAAAAAAGCAAATAAACTTAAACAGCCATGATAACTGCAATTTCATTTTTTAAGCGAAAAAGTTTGCATAAACCCGTGGTTTGCAGCTATGTTCTGGCTATAAAAGTGGATAAAAACTGGGGAGAATGTTATCTTCTGTAACACTTCAATAATGACAAAGCAACCAATCATGCGTTTCTGACAAACTGGCCATTTTGTTCTCCGGATCTTAATCCATGTGATTTTATACTGAGGAGATACTTAAAAAATCTTGAATATTGAGGACTTCTATTAACCTTGGCATCCCTGTAAGAAGGTATCATTCTACTTGTGAGAAACATCTCATTCGGCAATTTGAGATCTGCAGTTGGACAAGTTGTCCACAGGCTGCAGATTTTACATCTTCAAGAAGGAACCTCATATTGAGCAGCATTCCCTGTGTAGATAAGGCCCTTGTCACGTGAACATTTGGTACGCTCAAATAAAGAATGTAGGGATGCATCTTTTCAGCATATGACCTCCAGAGTTTCTTGACCAGCTGTACAGCGCCATCCATCGGTCTTTTCTGAAACTAACTTTTATCAGCTTAATTCGTTTCCCATTGTCTTGAATAGCGCGAGCACAAAATTTGAAGGTCATACTCTGAGTAAAGGCATCCCCCGACTTACATAAGTAATGCGATCCGCAAACTTTTACGAAACTTGAATTTTACCTAAGTCGAATTCGCCAAAATGCTGCAGTAAAACACATAAATTCAATATATATACATTCAATATATATACAGGGTGTCCGGTCTCAACGGTGTCCAATGGCTAATTCCTAAACCGTTAGTCATAGACATATAGTTCCAGTTACAAAAATGTTTTAAATCAGGTAATGAAATATTTTAAAAGCGATTTGGGTCAATAAAAACATTTCTTAAAAAATTACGAAATTAAAATTTTTATACGGTCCCCCGGTCCTATAAGTTATATTTAGTAAAATTTTCCTTTTACACTGACAAGTAATATAAAAAAAGTCCCGCTGTTCTACGATTAAAATTGACCGAGTAATACCTGTTTAAAGTTGGAGCATATTTTTTGCTGCAAATTGGGGGTCATTCACAAATTTAGTCGAAATATAATTTCGTCAGATATATTAAAAAATGGTTCAGAGTAAAATTAACATTGCAATATAAATTTGAAATCTTTAGTCATTCTTACATATTAATGCAAAATATACAATTTGTAATACACATTTAAGAAGAAAGAAAAAAACAGAATTTTTGTTAAATAAAATGATGCTAAATTAACAGCCTCAATTCTTTACAAAAGGATACGTATTTTAAAACATTATTAGATTACACTAGCCTGCAAAAGTTGGATTATTTCATGTTTTTTAGTTTTTGATAATTGGTTCTTATGTATTCTGTACCGCTGAATCCGGAATTGACCTTCACTTTCATCCATCACAAAAAAGATTTTTCTCAAATTGTAAATTTCAAAGTTAAAAAGTTAAAAGTTAAAATTTAATCTCCTACCAAATCTCATCAGACCACCCAGCTGTAACAATTCCAAGATAAGCAATAAATTATTGAAACAAATGAAATAAAAAAAGTTTTACATATGTTTTATAGTACGAGATTTTCGTTATATTTTAACTTTTACATTTCCAAAAAAATTCTAACGTGATGGTTAAAAATGAAAGTCATTTTCAGATTTAGTGTTAAAAAGTACGTAAAAATCAATTATCAAAAGTTAACAAATACAACCATCTCCTCTACTTTATATCCGATTTTTGTTATTCTTTAAATTCGACAGTTTATGATTTGCGAAATATCCTGACATGATGGTTAAAAATTAAGGCAATTTTCGGATTCAGTGCTAAAAAATACATAAAAGTTTAAAAAAAACTAACAATCTCCGTCTTGTATTATCTAATCTAAAACTTTTTCATAAACTTCTTGGCGGTAATCTATCCGAAATTTTTTGTGCTATCCTATGAAATAAGTATAAATGGTAACCACCGAAAATCATAATAATATTAGATTGTTATCGGATTTGCGCCAGTATGTAAAATGTAATCTCGTTCGGATATTTGAAAGTGGGTTAAAATTCGGATACAAATTTTGAACTGGAAAAATATACATAAGATCGTTGAAGTAACATAAAAAACTTATAAAAATAACATAATTTTATTACAAGAAATCATAAAAGAAACAATCTCAAATCCTGACCAAAATAAAACATATGTTATTTCAGCCAATCTGAAACTTAATAAATGTTAACTTAATCGTAATACTTGTACGATTTTTTTCAAAGCACAAATACACATGAAATGAGATCTTCGAATACTTTAAGCACTTGGAATATGACCCCTCAATGCCAAGCCGAACTCATTTGTTTTCAGAGCAGAAAAGTGGCATAATTCATGCATTTTTAAAGTTTCATAACTCGCACAATTTTAGTCTCATATGAATGGGACTTTTTTTGTCTTACTTGTCAGTGTAATGGGAAAATTTTACTAAATATAACTTATAGGACCGGGGGACCGTATAAAAATTTAAATTTCGTAATTTTTTAAGAAATGCTTTTATTGACTCAAATCGCTTTTAAAATATTTCTTTATCTGATTTAAAGAATTTTGACTAACGGTTTAGGAATTAGCCATTGGACACCGTTGAGACTGGACACCCTGTATAGCATCATGCAGCCGTATTTACTCGGATATAAACTATAAAAGTCTGAAAAAAATATATAAAAACAAACAGAAAGAATACTTTTCAAATAAAAACCTATTATGGAATGCGGGATTTTTAATTTAACACTGAATAATTGGCTTAAACAATTTTCAATCTACATCAAACGAACAGGTGAAGCTAGAAGAAAAAATATGCTCGTTTCTCTTCATCGAAACTTTAATATTAGCTTTCGTTTTGATTTGAATTCAGCTAACATAATTGTTACGGTTAAACCCTAGATTTTTTGCCTCATCTTAATTAGATTTGAGTTTGTTTTGTTAAAGATTTGTGTCTATATACCAATAAAAATGTTACTCTCACTGACATGTAAAACTATATCATAGTTGTGCTTTTTATTAACATATTTTATTTATAAAATAATTATCAAAAGTATGCAAATGTATGGCAAACGCGCTAATTCGTTCATAAATGTAATTTTTTAGATTTATTACGTAACAGCGAATTTACGTAAGTCGCATAATACGTAAGTCGTAGTTCAATATATGGAGAAGTCGAAATAGGGATGTTTTAATTATGGTCATCCTGTATAATGTGTTCATCATATTGCTATCTGCTTCATGTTATGAAGGTAGAAACATATTTGTAAATTTTCATACAATATACAGCTTTGAATATTTAGATCAAAATTTTGCATTCTTAAGTATCATAAAAATGTTATGGATATATATAAAAAAATACATATATGTGGCGAAACAGCACCGAAAATTGACGATATGAAGTAATAAAAATAATAAAACTTTGTCAAAAATCCCCATAAAATAAAAACAAAACATAGGACGCGTTTCGAGTTAAAAAATATAACAACTCGTCATCAGCTACACTAAACACGTGTCCGTAAGCGGACAAGGTAAAAAAAAAAAAAAATAATATTAAATAAATAAATAAATAAATAAATATATATATATATATATATATATATATGTGTGTGCTTTATAATGGATGGAATTTTGTCAAATGTGTGAAAAAATGCCCAGGCAGGGAGAAGAATCAAAGACCTTTAGATTAAACTTGCTAACTTTAGCCAATGATCGGTCTATTAAACTACTTGGGCAGACAGCCAGCAGGCAAATTTACTCAGGTGACCTTATTGGTAATATCATCTGGTATTCCATGCAGTTAGCTTAACTGAATATACCGCAGGTAATGGGACAACTATTACTAGATACGTTGATACAATTCATTATTTAAAACTCAATCATACTGATGGAAAAGAACGAAAGATCATACGAATTGAAATTCTTGAACTAAGAGAAAAAGTGATGCTTACTCAGTGCTTTTGAAGCTTTTTTCCTCAGTGGAAAAAATTTCATATCATTTCGCATCAATCGGTATGACTGAGTTAAAAACAATGCAGTGAATGAATACTTTTAGTATAAACTTGCCATTATTTACTGTGAAAAATTCGAAATTTGGACTTTAATTAATAAAATTAATACCTCAGTTTTTCTTACAATAAGATCCTTCAAAATAATTCGCGTAAATCATATTTTAGTTGGAAAATATAACATAATATTAGATGATTTTTAATATACGTTGTTTTAAATAATTAATCTTATAATATTTATTACAGCATTTATTATATAAAAAGTGCAGAACATACCGGAAAAAGTGACACATTTACAGATTTTTCAGTATTTTTTTTTTCATGAGAAAAATTATATTGAAAGTACCTGTCGGTTCCACTGGACCCGTCTGGTAAGCGGAGAGTTAATCAAAAAAGAAAATTGTATTGAAATATGAAGAACTCATATTCTTTCGTGAGGAAAACATTTTAAACGAGAATTCCTATTAAAAATATTCTTTGTGTCTCAATGCTGTTCATTTAAAACTTCATCATAAGTTTAATTACATAAATAATAAATTCCTATGTTTCAATGAATTAAAATTTTTAAATGAATTTTAATATTCCGTTAGTTTCAAAGAAAACATGCAAGATGTAAATTTCGACAAAATAATATAAACATTTGGTGTAAAATTAGACTAAAAGTTTTGTTTTGCACACATGTCATTTAATTTGCAAAATTAAACAAGAAGTTTTCGAAAATTCGTAATGATAAGAGCGGAAAAATTACATTCCTGCCTATATGTTGAAATAAAACAGAATAATTACACACTTTATTTAAACAATAACCGATATTCGACAACAAAATTCCCCAATGAGTTTATATGGAGATGCATTTGTAAATAAATATTCCATCAGTAAAATTCTTTCTGATTTGTAAATGTCATGTTATACATTAGTGTAAAACTTTTCGTACTCTATTAAATAGTAGATGTTCGATTACGAAATTACTTGGCGCAGTACAACATCAATAAAAAACAACGTTTAAATCACCAAAACACTTTATTTCTTGTCGCAAACTAGTTTCAGTAGCCCTAGCGTACCGTGATCAGTGCAAAATATGATTGCTCAGAAAAGAAAATTGCTGAAATATATGTAGGAGAAGCGGATTCAATGATAAAATATATTAGTCAATAAAATTGCAGGAAATTTTAGGAAACAGCCAATGAAAGAGAAGTGGATTCAAAGATAAAGTTTATTAGCCAATTGAATTACGATAGGAAATTTTAGGAAACGGGCCATGTGAGCGAATTCAAAGATCAAGTTTATTGGCCAATAGAGTTTCATGAAAGTTTAGAGCCAATAAGATATTATAATAAATGTAATGTAAAATAATGCAAGTGGAATTTATGAACAAGAGGTTTTTATATAATTTTTGCACCATTCTGACAACGGAGGAATATCAAAATCACAATTAACAACATTTTAAAGATTTTTATATACGTATTTTTTAGAAAAATATTTCCGTATATATGGACCGTTTTTTAAAATTTCCTATCGTAATTCTATTGTCTAATAAACTTTAGCTTTGAATCCACTTCTCTTTCATTGGTTGCTTCCTAAATTCTCCTGTAATTTTATTGACTAATAAACTTTATGATTGATTCCGCTTCTCCTACATATATTTCAGTAATTTTCTTTTCTGAGCAATCCTATTTTGTCCTGATGACGGTACGCTATGGCTACTAAAACTAGTTACTGAAAGTCATTTTTCCAGAAGGAATGAAGTGTTTTGGTGCTTTAAACGTTGTTTTTTATTTATAAAATAGTAGATGTGTTCAGATGCTTGATAAAAAGCTTGGCATTTTTTTAGGGTTTTGTTCATCTGACGAAACTATATTCGTCTCATTCCTCTGTTTGTTTGCCAACGAGTTTGTTCTCGGAAATTAGAAATTGTATACGTTATAGAATGAAATTTTATAGATGAATACTACTATCACACGACAAATCATACAATTTTGGAAAATTATTATATTATTTTAATTAACTAAATTAAATTAATGACATCAGACTATTTCTGCAATTTAGATTTTAAAACAGAACCTTAATTTCAGTCTTTTTCTCGTTGGCTAGATGGCTTAGTGGTAACGCGTTTGCCTACTATACAAAAGGTTACTGGTACAAAGTTTGTTTTCAAATTTTTTACTATTTTTGTAAGTTTGTTTGTTGTTATTTTAAAGAAAAAAGTTGTTGAAATTTTTTTAACAAATATTTTTTTTCGAAAAATTACGAAATTTTAAATTTTGTTTTAATTTTCGGTATTTTTTGAAATTTTGGGAACTTAAATTTCGTTTAAACAATTTATTTTATTTTGAAAAGATCTGAAATATTAAAATTTGCTTTAAAATTCTTGAGAAATTTCAGCATTTTAAGTTTACTTTGAAATATTAATTTATTTTTGGTTTTTAAGAATTTTAAATTTTATTTAGACCTACTCTAATTTTTTGAAATTTCGTAACTTTGAATTTTACTTAAATAATTTGACTTGAATATTTTTAATTTGATTAAAAATATATTTTCCCTTTGTAATCCTTATAACATTAAATTTATGTTGCTGTCATCTATGTAAGGATTTAATGAATTAATGATTTGGATTTATTAATTAAAGTGTAAAGTGTTGAAAGGAATATGAAACGAGACCCTTTATGTGAGCTTCGGTCACACATACGCACTTGTTTTTTACACAGTTGTATTTAAGTTTTTTATAAAAGAAAGACATAGTTTATTTTTTTCAGTACCTATACGTACTAGATATAGGTATAGATAATATGGATTTATTTCGGGAAAAAAAAACTAAATTGAATCATAAATGCTATTCTATCTGTTTATAAGAAAACTTCTGAAAAAAAAAACCCGTAAAAAACATAGTAAATTTAACACGTTCACGCCGGCGCTGTGGGTCACACTCGACTGTCTCAGAGTTGTAAAGTAAAGTCTCCGGCTTTTTGCACACCACTGTTATTTCAGAGAAAATTTTGTTTCTTTAAATCGCCCAATTGTTCTAATTAATTAAAACAACATTTTCTGTATTAAAATACTGGTATCCAAAAAGCCGAAGACTTGGCAGCTCTGAGAAAGTCGAGTGTGACACACTGCGCCGGCGTGAACGTGTTAAAGCTTTCATCTTATATTATTATCCGTTTTACATTCAAAAGGGAAAGAAAAGTGTTATGATTTTTCACAAATACATATACGAATTCATACATATAGGAATATTGAAATTAAAATTTCTCATACCTTAATATAATAAAAGTTGTTTCTCAATGTGCACTGCATAATAAAATGCGTTACTTTGCTATGAAAGTAGAGGAAAAATCATTGGGCCTGATAACCTTACTGATATTTTTAATCAGGGAATAAATATAACAAAAATACGAGATTTCAGGAAAGAATATATTTTATTAAGAAAAAAAAAAAACCCCGGATATTTTCAATGTGTAAGTTTCACATTTAAAATATACTTTATATTCTATCACTTTAGAAAAAAACTTCCAAAACATCTGAGACAAAAAAAAAAGGCATTGTAAATTCAACTTCTTCCTCTTATATTAATATGTGTTTTAGAGTAACGAACACACAAAAAAAAAATGAAGATATTTCACAGAGAATAAAGTTTTGATGGTTTTAAGTAAAGTCGCAAGATCATAAAAAAATGCCACAATGCAGATTCCATAAAAGCATTCCTTCTTTACAATCCTCTTTTGTTTAAGGCGATATACACAAAAAAAAAAAAAAAAAAAAAAAAAAAATATTTCTTTTAGTAAAACCGGATTAATATTTGTGTATATGAATGGAATTATCCGACATAAATAAATTAGATTAAAAAATACTAAATTATAGAACACATTTAACATGTATTATATGAAAGAAAAATGTTTAAAAAATATGTTTACTGGGTATTTATAGTTGAAGTTTTCTAAAATCCGGATTATATTCATTAAGAAATAAGGGAATTGTTTTTTTTTTTGTTTTTGTTTTTTCATATAAAGCAATACAGCAAAAAGTTTTAAAATAAACCAACTGGTTGGTTGTTTGTTTGTGTTTATGACTGCCAATTATCAACACGAGGGATATAGGCCCTAAGGGCGGGAGGAGTGCCCTCCTTGGGGGTCTTTCTAAAGGAACCTAACCCGCATTTACGCATGGAAATCCACAGTTCGAAGAAAACCAAGAAAACTCCGAACGATTAGGCCGACGGGCGCGATTGGTTTCGAACCCAGCACCTCCAGTCCACCAGCTTCGAGAGCAGAACCTCTCGTCCACTGGTGGAGCAATAAAGCAACTAGTAATGAAGGATGTAGAATCTATTTATGGTGTGAAATTGGGTATTTCTAGTGAAAAAAAAAACCAAAGTTTAGGTTCGTTTTGATATGTAGACGGCCTCCTAAGAAAATTTTATATACATCATTTAAAAGAAGATTTTATTTCCAGTCGTTTGGTACCAGTAACTTTCTTCTACAATAATTTGTTGCAGAGTTAGTAGGGGGTGTTTACTTTTTTTTTCCACGACTGTACATTGATACCATGTATTTACTGGAAATGTTTAAATATAATTTATGCATACTGTTTCTCCGAGTTTTGTGTCTAAGTTGAAAAATTGAGGTTTGTAAAAAAGTGTATTTAAAAAAAAAAAAAAAAAAAAAAAAAAAAAAAAAAAAGAATTATAATCTATGATTTCTAGAATTTTTTGTAACTAAGCGCTTTCTGCAAAAATATTTCCATATGCTTATAAGCATATGGTTTAGAAAAGTCAAAAATTTTGAAAATCAGCATCAAAATATTGTGGCGGTATTTTCAAGGAATAAACGGGACAGCTTTTCTTAAAATGAATTACACAAAAAATAATAATAAAATAAGAAGAAACCATTTCGAAAATACTTTATAAACATTATAATTACATTATATAAAACATTATAATTTATATATATACATCTACCCTATCTATCTATATTATAAAGGACAAACATATCTGTGCGTAACGCATACGTCATTTTGCGAATGGCAACACTTTGAAATTTGAAATATAATTTCGGTTTTGCAATTTTCTCTACTGCAAATTTTTAAACTTCTAAACATCGCACATTTTAAATTTTTACATCGTCGTATAAGAAAAAAAAGGATCTTTTAAATGCAATTTGTTTGAAAACTGTATGTCAATTTATTTTTGATATATTAATTTTTTTGTAGTTTTTAATACCATTTTTCTTATCGTGGCAACAAAAGTACCCCATTTCTATTGAAAGTCATTGAAAGTAAATGGAAAATAGGAGATACTGTATCTTTTTGTTGCCATTTTCTCATAAAATCTGAAAAAAAGTTGAAATTAAAATACGGGCTACGTCAATAATATTGTCTGTTATTCTGTGACAATGACGTCATATGCATACTTTTGTATAGACGAAGTTTAAGGCTGGATGCAAATTAGCGGATGCAAATGACGTCATTTTATAAAAAAGCGTGTATTTTAATTCTTAAACCTGAATTATGTTTTGAAGAAGTGGGTCATTTTCCCACCCAGCTGCTTTGAAATTCTTCACAGGTGAAAATGCTTCACTTTTGAAAATAATATAATCGAAACAATACACTGATAAAACGCAATGTTTTACAAAAATTTAGAGTGTCTTTGAGAGGTGACATCCAAATAATAGCGATTTTTATTACAGAAATTGATGATTCTCGCCTCGATGGATTTGATTCGCCGAGTTATACAAGCAAACAAGTAATTCGTGGTTTAAAATAATATCATGTTCCTGAAGTTTTTGTTCAAAATTCTCTCGAATAAAAAAATTTTAATGCTATTCTTTAGGACATTCTTCTATAATTTTATCAAAATAACATAATTTGCTTAATTTAATTTTTCCTAATTTTATATAATCTATACATTTAAAACAGAAGTGTGTTTTGTAGTCATCTGCCCTGATCTTTCACTGAACCAATTTTACTAATATTTTTTTTAAAGTGAAAGCTCTTCATTTGTAGATGTGATCGAACTATTTTTTTTTTTTTTTTTTTTTTTTTTTTTTTTTTTTTTTTTTTTTTTAATATCCTCACTTTTATATTTTGATTTTAAAAAAAATTTATGAAATTTCTTCAAAATGGTGAAAATTAGATATAGTTTTCGTTATTGCAGATAAGAGAGAAATAATGAGGTATTTTTATCTTTATTCATGCTACTTTCTGATAAAAATTCAAAATTGTTGTTTGAATGTCGCAAAATCCCATTAGGAGCAGAATATTATATTAGGGGAATAATAACGGAAAATGACAAACTGCTTTTGAAAACAAGCATTTTTCCTCATAAATTTTTTTATATTGTTTTTCCTTCTGCATGTGTACTGATACTAAGTTTCAGACACTAGGTGAAATGCTTATTTAAGTAAAAATGAAGTCATATTTAAAAGAAAACGATCATTTTCTTAGATAAAACTAAACATTTTAACTCAAATGCGTCTAAAAAACATAAATTACAGAAATTTTTACTCTCCGGAATTGAGATTAGAATCTCAAGTAAAGAGTGCGTCTGTTCACATAAAAGATGTTGCTGAGAAACGTGACTTCAAGTTTTGAGTTAAAATGACTTTTAAATGATCAAACAAAATACATTTTTTTTTTAAATGATGAATATGGATCTCAGAAGTGCGTATGCAAATTTTGAGAAGGTGAAAATTGCTGTTTATCATTCCGGAATACCGCGCATAAGAGCCTTAATTGATAACCACATCCTAATAACTGATCTTTATTATATTTTACTGATTAAGTATCTATATTATAAAGAACAAACGTATCTGTGCGTAACGCTGACGACATTTTGCGAATGGCAACACTTCACGATTAAATTTCGGTCTTGAAATTTTCGCTACTGCAATTTTTTAATCTTCTGACCATCGTGCCTTTTACATTTTCTTTTCATAGGGAAAAAAAATTACTTTCAAATGCAATTTGTTTAAAAACTGTATCTTAATTGACTGATGTATTATATTTTCTAAAATAATGTTTAAGCATGATTTTTTATATTTTATCTTATCACGTGCCTGTTTCAATTCATAATAATAATAAACATTTTACACATAAAGCAACAAACATTTTTCAGCATTTGTTTCTGAATATTTTTGCATAACGAAATTAATATTTCCTTTATAAACAAATAAAGGAATAATATTTAAAAAAAAAACACCATTCTAACATATTTGTGAAAGACAAATTAACGAAATTAATCCTTTTTTTTATCAACAAATAAAATAATAACAATGAAAAAAACACGAATCTAACGTATTTGTAATCGTACAATTTAAATTTTTAGATCACCAAATAGGATTTTTTTTCAAATGTAATTTGTTTGCAAAGTTCATCTCAGTTTACGGATTGTCTATGGTTTTAAAAACAATTTTAAAGCATGAAATATTTTTTTAATTTATCTCTATCACGCGGAGCTCGATTACGAAAAATTAATCCGTTTGCCCTTAAAACAAAATAAAGAGATCATCATTTTCTAGCGGCTAATATCCATTAAAAAGAAACTTCCTATGAATAAATAAATAATATAATATAAATAAAACAGAAATTTAACGGACATGTATAAGCTCTGAAATTATCAGAATATAAAAGTATGGCAAAAGTAACAAATTCGTGGTCAAATAACTCTTAGCATGCGGTTAATAAGAAAATATCGCTCTTAATAAATTTCAAAAATTTATTTGATTGTACAATTCGTATTTCCCATATGAAAATTCTTTTGTAATGTAAGTGGGCAATCTAAAAAAAATATTGCATATAAAAAAACTATTAGTTTTCAATTAAAAAAAAATGTCTTCACCTATATTCTTTAACCCGGGAAGCCCGGGTACGATCCCCTAGTATATATAAAATCCTAATGAAAACTTTATGAAACGAATATATGAAACGCCTGAAATGTATCGATTCTTTGAATCGACTGATTAAACAACTGATTTTGTTTCACGGCGATTTCTCCTAAAATATGGAATACTTTGCGATGAAATTAACACCAAAAATCCGTGTTGATCCACAGATCTCAAAACTGGTATTAGAATTTTTAAATTCGAATTAGTTTTCGAAATATTAATTTTTTTCTAATTTTAAATAAATTTTTTCTAATGATGGCAACTCAAATTTTAATCTTAACAGAATTTTTTTTTTCATAATTCAAAAAAGTTTACTATTTTAAATTAATTTGGCGACAGTTGGGCCTCCTTTAAATCTATGCTAAGAACAATGCTTTTTTTTTTTTGCATTTCGTTATCATTTTATTAAATACAAAACTTTCATTTAAAAATGAAACATTTAAATTGATGGCTTTCACTTCTTTTGTTTAAAAAAAACAAAACGAAAAGAAAAATATTAGACACAGATGTCATATACGCACCGGGGTACCTAATTGGCGCACAAATGGCATTATTTTGATAGACATGGTAACCCGACTATTGTTGTTTATTTAATAATAAATGTATATTTACTTTTATTTCTTTTTTAAATTTATATAAATTATTTTGTTCCATAGTAATTAATTATTTTTTTGCTATTTCCTTTTGAAAATAATAGAAAATAATTAAAAAATACGGTACAATGTAGTAGTTATTCCGTCACCCAATTTCGCAAATTATATAATTCGCCAAATTGTACAGATTGACAAAATTTTTATTTTAAATAACGAAAGAACAAATAAATTAGTATAACATTATTAAGTATAAAAATAAAACGTCGAAATAAAAATCACTTGATGACGTAAACACGTGTAACTTGCTAAAATCAAGTGAATGTGACATTTACGATCAAGAATTATTGACATTTAATCTTATAGTTCGCGATAGATTTTTTGTCGACGGGATAACTAAGTAGTACCAAAAATACATATGTAACTGGTATTCGAAAACAAGGCTTTCGCCAAATTTTCGTAAACATTATGCCAAACATGCGGTGCGTATATGACATCTGGCGAAATGTTAAATTATGTAACAAACCATGGCATTTAATTTCAACTTCAAATCAATGTTTTAATTTACCACTCGAACAATAAAAAAAATGCTAACTGGCGAGTTGAAAAAAAGATATTAGCGAGATTTGCACCCGGCTTTTTTTTCTTTCGGCATAGATGCCATATACGGCCCCATATTGGCACGATTTTTTTTTTTTTTTACACCAATGTCATATACGCAACGGGTACTTAACTGGTGCCAAAGTATCGTTATTTTGCTTGATATGGTAAGCCGGATGTTGTTGTTTATGCTGTTGATGCGTTCCCCAAATTGGCGTTGGAAAAAAATCGCGCCAATATGTATATGACATTTGTTCCAAACTTTCATATGAAAGGCAAAGGGATCAGATCGTATTTATTTATGGCATTTGATGACTTGAACTATTATAATATAGATGAAATGATGGGGATAGAATAATATTTGTCGACTTATCACCTGTGCCTGGATAACATTAAAGTATCAAAATGGCACCTAGAGTATAAAAAGCAAAGTGTTCCGCCCGGAACTGTTGATGATAGTCACATGATTTAGGCTATTGTTATAGAGATTGTTTTAAAATATCGGTTGACAAAGACTCTGAATGCTTAATTCATTTTATTTTAGCTTCTTTTCAAATGTTTAACTGATCCTCTTTAATCAAAAACGAAAACAACCATTGGATGTCTTAACAGCAGCTGATTCTCCGTTAAATTTTTGCAATCAAAGGGAATTGAATGGAAACCCGATTACAGGGAGATCTGCACAGCTTTTTCGGTTTAATTTAATCTTCTCTAATATTTTTAAAACCCATTAGATTTTTAGATTTTCAGATTCTGCGGTTTCTGAACGGGGGTTGGCGAGCGTAGCTTGCAGGGGGCAGAGCCCCCTAGTATATATATATATGTGTATATATGTGTGTGTGTGTGTTCATACACACACACATACACTGTGTAAAAAATGTAGAAGGACACTCGATTTTTTTTAATTACTTATTTGTGGTTGACATTTACGATCTGATTTTTATTAAGGGTATCATTTTAGACACATCCTTTTGTTATGGCATAAAAAATAAATTACTGCAGCAATTAATTTATAGAAAAATGATCTTAGTTAACTATCGTACTGTATAAAAAGTAGAAAGATAGTTCTGGAAAACTGAATTTATTAGACGCTTCTGCTATAGATAAGGTTAATAAATATTATATTTTATTGTTTTTGTCAAAAAAATATATATTTCTTCATTTGTAGATTGATTTTTTTAGAATGCCTAAAGGAATACCTTTAAATAATTTTCAAAAAGGCCAAGCCACAGCATTTAGAAAAGAGGGTAAAAAGCATCAGAGGGATTACTAAATTGCTTAATGTTAGTAAAACTGTAATATCAAACTATCTTAGAAATCCACAGGATCATGGTACTAAAAATAATGACAGGAAAAATTAAAACATTGAGGCCTGGTAATGAAAGAAACATTATCCGAGAGTAGAAAAAAAATGATTCTACAATCTCAAAGGTCCCAATAAAAGGAGGACAAACACATGTGTCACGTCAAACTATGTATAACTATATAAAAATGTCCAAAGACTTCATTTTCAAGGAGAGAGCATAATGCACATAGCTGGCCGCTTTCCTTGGGCTCGACATCACATGTCTTGCACCACGGAATGGACTTCAGTCATTTACTCAGATGAGAAATGTTTAATTTATATGCTCCTGATGGATATAAGTTCTATTTACTTTGTATCGAGAATAAGGAAGAAATTTATTCCACTCGACATATGGGGGGATGAAATTTGATGGTCTGGCTAGCAGTCGGATATGATGGGAGAACGAGTCTGGTCTTTTCGAATGGTAGATAGAACCATAAAAATTACATCTGATTGTTGGAATTTGAACTTATTCTTTATGGTACATAATTAGGCGGTGGATATTAGATATTTCAACAAGATGAAGTAACGATTCACCAAGCTATTGGTGTTAAAAATTGGTTCCACAGAAATAAGGTATGTGTTTTGCCATGACCAGCTAAAAGCCCTGACATGAACATATTTGAAAACACATGGGCGACATTATTTCGTCGAGTATACAACGAAAGAAAACAGTATGAATCCGTTGTTGAGCTTTGGAATGCACTTAGCGATGTTTGGGACTATTTTTACCAAAGTAAAATATAAGCACTCTATGATTCAATGCCCGTTTTTCAAGTCATAAAGACAAATGGGAAGGAGACTTCTTACTAATACTTCAATTTTCAGATAACATATTTATGTGTCCTTCAACTTTTTTTACAGAGTTTCATGTAGGCAACAGAAACTATACTAGATTAATTTCCACACAATTATTCTAATTGGAAACAAATCATATTAGATGTAAATTTCCAACTGGGCGAAAAATGTCCGGACCAGGATTCGAACCCGGGACCTCCTGGCTGAAGCCGCCAGTGCTCTGCCATGTGAGCTATCCCGGACGATTCTGGTCGAACTTTTTCACCCAGCTAACCTTGAAGATTACAGCATCTGGTCTAAAACCTGGTTCAGCTCAACAGAATAAATCTCAGGTAATGGAACTCCAGAAATCGCTGGATACGAAATTACACTAGATTAATTTTCACACAATTATTCTAATTGGTAAACAAATCATATTAGATGTAAATTTCCAACTGAGCGAAAAATGTCCGGACCAGGATTCGAACCCGGGACCTCCTGGCTGAAGCCGCGAGTGCTCTGTTCTGCAGTTCCATTACCTGAGATTTATTCTGTTGAGCTGAACCAGGTTTCAGACCAGATGCTGTAATCTTCAAGGTTAGCTGGGTGAAAAAGTTCGACCAGAATCGTCCGGGATAGCTCAGATGGCAGAGCACTGGCGGCTTCAGCCAGGAGGTCTCGAGTTCGAATCCTGGTCCGGACATTTTTTTGCCCAGTTGGAAATTTACATCTAACAGAAACTATGTTATGAAAATCAAATTATCTTCGTAATTTATTTTTGACTACTATGATCTTATATTCATTTAGTTGTAAAATGTTACGCAAATAAAAATATTTGCCCTAACTTAATTAGTTTTTTTTTTTTTTTTTTTTTTTTTTTTTTTTTTATAAAAAAGTCTAGTCTCCTACTGCTTTTTTTTACGCAGCATATACCGGGTGACCCAAAAAGGACTGACTGATTTTAAAATTCAATAACTTCCAAACGGTGACAGATATTAAAAAATTTCTTGCAGAAGGGTTATGCATAAAGTCAAAAGTTTTTTTACAGTGATTTTCGATTTTGTCTCGAATTACAAACAATAGATGGCGCTGCGATCAATAGAGGCTAAATTCAGGCTCGATTTTTGGTACTTCGTGGCCCGAATAATACATTTCCATCTCCTTTTTCTGCATAGAACAACAGAAAGGACCAAAAATCGAGCCTGTATTTAGCGACTATTGCTTACAGCGCCATCTATTGTTTGTAATTCGAACTAAAATCGAAAATCACTGTAATAAAACTTTTGACTTTATGCATAACCCTCCTGCAAGATTATTTTTAATATCTGTCACCGGTTGGAAGTTATTGACTTTTAAAATCAGTCAGTCCTTTTTCGGACACCCGGTATATATATATATATATACAGAGAGAGAGAGAGATAATATTCGAAATTCCGCGGCATTGCGGATGCCTGTCCCAGGTCCCTTCAATTTCTTTCCAACACTGACCACCTTCTGACGTTTGGCCGGAACGAAAAAAAAAAAAAGAAAATGCATCACCGAACAAATTAAAAAGAGAAATCCATTAAATTAAACACACACTTTAATAACAGTCTCAGAACGTTATGCAAAACCAATATTGTCAGGAGAAATGTCCAGAAAAAAGAACTTTAATCTAATAAACAATTCAAAATTTTATTCTTTTTTTCCAAATATTACTGATCATAAAGTTTTTGAAAACTCGCACTGCTTGAAGTGTAATCCAAGTTCCTTCTTTTATGCTATTTCTCTGTGCTGTTTATGCCTGCTTTTTTTCTGACAGTTGTTGAGCTATAGGTTAACGTGTTTGAACTGCATATCTCATATGCCAAGAAACTGCCGTTCGGCACGAAACGTGTTTCGAATAACAAAACGTCATAAATAGAGAATGGGAAAATTTATGCCCCTTGTTTTTGTCCCGGTTTTCCTGAAAGAAATTTATGGAATCAATTCGATTTCCGGGAAAAAGCATTAAAAACACAGCGGTCGTCCATCTCAGTAAGATTTATGCAAAACATAAAAGTTTTTTGAGCACATATTCATTTTCATTTGAAGAACTATCAAAAATTATTTGAAGAATCGTGATAAATGTAGTTAAAAATGTTTAGAATACTTACTGGTAGAACGCTTTCAAAATTTCAATTGATTTTTTTTTCTTTACTTTTCTTTACTCTTTCCTTTCTTTTAGAGTACTTTGAAATGCTTAGAAAATATAAAAGTCGAAAGAAATTTTATTTGAATAATATGATATTTTCTATATGGAAGGCTTCTTTTTAGAATTTATTGAAAAAAGTTTACAAAAATATGAAATGTGCAGAAAGCATAGTTTGTAATTTACGTGGTTATAAAAGTTTTTAATAATAAATAACTGCTATTAAGGGGTCAAAAAACTCTTAAAATTAGAAAAATTGCAAAAAAAAAAAAAAGACCATTTTTAACATTTAATATCTTAAAATCTATATGATTTTAAAACACAATTTGTATTGGGATGAAAGATATAAGTATGTTCTTTCATTTCATGTATTTAAGAAATTGCATTGCAAGATGCAAAATTAGTATTTATAAGTGGCTCCAAACAGTCAGGCTTTTGTCGAGCAGAAAATTGATATACCAGCTTACGCGCAGGATTACAAAATAAATTTTGCAACTAGGATGAGATTTTTTGTGCCAAATTATACCTCAAATTACAATATTTATCCAGAACTTAAATAAATTTCTATTTAAAACTTTTTTTTATATTTTTAATACAGAGTTGTATTTAGCTAATACGAAATTTTGAAAATTTCAAAAGTATAATCACCTAAAAAATTATTTTTTTGAACAATAAAAAGGAAATTTTAGGTTCAGTTTATACAGGCTATCATGAAACGTATGTTTTGAATATTTCATGAAAAAATATTTGAAGTTTTTGAGATATCGTGCGCGTTATGCACAAAAACGTCATTTGGAGAAATATGACTTCAAAGTTTCGAAAAAAACTACTTCAGCTATTGAGCGGGTATAATTCTAAAATCAAGCACCTCTATTCTAATAGGAATTTCAAGGAAACATTTATATCAAAATATTCAGAAAAGGTAGGAGTTTAACATCTAAAAAAATTTAATTTCTCAAATTTTGAAACTTTATAAGTCCTGAGACCCCTTAAAAGCTGAAGATTTTCTAGCGAATGAAATAGTGTCCAGCCCAGAAATTATATCGAGAACCTTACGACTTAAATTGCTAGTGCTTTTGAAATTGAGCTGACTGAAATGACTGCAGTCCGACAGAATTCACACAGACAAAAGCCATTAAGATAATTCGTTCAAAATTCACAAAAGATATGTTCTCAATTGAAAGATTACACAAGACAGCAAAATTTAGGTTGTGTCATATTTTTTAAGCTTTTGATAATTGATTCTTATACATTTTTTAGCGCTGAATCAGAAAATGACCTTCATTTTTTACCACCACATTAAGATTTTTTGCAAATTTTTAAAAAGTCGAAAGATCGTGAAAAAAAGTTACTATAAAATAGAAGTAAAACGATACGCATATAATAAAGACGTAACAGTCCTTTATTTAACTTAGAAGTAAAACGTTTTTCCATAATAATTTATTCCTTGTTTGGCTTATATTATAGATGATGTATGTTCCTTTTCACTTTGAGCAACGTTTCGGGTTATCTTTCTCACGCGGGTCAATGAACACCACCCCCAAAACCTTCCCTCATGAGATTCTTCAGCTGCTTAGTGAATAAAATACAGTAAAACCTCCTTAAAGTGACCACTTTCCGTTCCAATAAATATTGGTCGCTTCGAGAGGTGATCTCTTAATGGAGGTCTTGTTTAAATCTGGATTTTAACACTTAGTGCGCAGCTTTGTATATATGCAAACAACAGTGTTTTGAATTTAATAGATCTTTTTTATTCGTATATACCCAATTCACACCAGAAAATTAAAATAGCTCTATTTGATTTGATTAATAACAGACATTCCGTATTTAAATAAAGCGAAATTAACCTTTGAAACTTTCTGGTGTTAAGTCAGATTCTCTGAACTATGTAATTTCTAAAATGTATTCTATCATAGGAATTAAAGGGTTAAATGTTAAGTTTTATAAAATAAATAATTATATAAAATAAAATATTTGGAGACATACTTGTTAAAATATTTACTAATTTGCAATATTTTAGCGTAAAACAGTCATACGACTATAGTTTTTACTTGTATTGCAGATGTGCAACAGAAGAAAAGATTGACGTATTATATGAAAAATGTATTTCTGATTTTTTTCATTATTTTTCCTGCGTAATAAACCTTTCATAGAATCATATGTAATTTTTTCGAAACAAAATAAAAAATCGTGCATTTGAGGGTTAATTGTTCAAAAAAGGTAACAATTAATGATACTAAAATTAATTTTTCACATTAGGAAAAAATATAAAAATTTAAGTATCAAAATAAAAGTTAATTACATAAGTTAATTACTTCAGAGTTTAAAAACTGAATATATTTACGTTTGCTTTGATTTTACGGTTTTATCATTCATAACTTTTATTTCCAAGTCCTTTCAAAGTTCAGTAAATATTTTTTTTTTT